>JAQPZY010001670.1:4302500-7187500 GCA_029931535.1 Margaritifera margaritifera | reverse complement strand
GCATTACTTACTCCAGTGTTTCTGCCGAAATACTTTTTTGGTCAGTCTTTCCTTTTAATCTCACATCCGGCGAAGGACAGCCGATTTGTAATCAAAAACTTAAAAGCCATCATAGACCAGCTTTGATCCCTTTATTACTTATAACACATCGAAAAACATCCCACATTTGGCCTAAACTCTCCAGATTGTAACAATATGGTAATCAATTAATAGCTTGTTGTGTACACGTGTTAGCCTCAATTTGATTGCTCAGCCATGCATCATTGCACCGGTCGCAATGACTGCTGGAACAGTTCTGGTCCCCAGTAGACTGGTTCTGAATGGTTTCTGTAATGTATAGATAGAACGCGTAAAAATACCATTTATTTTTTTCTTTCTTTCTTTCTTCAATTTGTTTTCCGTTTATTTTCAAAAGCTGTAGATTTCAAGTATAAAACAGTATGTGCGGTAGACGGTCTTAAAAATCGTATTTTTGTCCAACCGCCAGTAGAATCACATGCATGTTAAAGCCAAGTGGGCACTAATTATAGGCAACCCAGGCAATCTGTTCTCCATTCATAGGTCACATGCTTTGCTTTGTACACAAAGTTTACAGCTTTTGATAGATGTACAGTGAGTACATGATCTTCATAAGGGTAAGGGGCATACTTGGGGATAAATACTAAAGATTTACTAGTCTTTTAACAACTTGAAAATAAATTTTCTCATTTCGTCAGCATAATCAAAGTTTTCTCAGGCAAATTAGATTTTTTTTTCCGACAAGCCCAATGGGCACTTCACTTAGAGGACAGGAAGGGCATAATCTGAAATTAGAGGTATATGGGGCTATCTGATTTTTTTAGCTCTGTGAGTGCATCTTTTTTTACAAACAGGGATTTTCTTAATATGACCACTCACACTTTCTAGCTTTGGTAGAACAATCCATAGATAGGATTGCAAATTTATGGTTTTAATATTTGTCTACATACTTGTAATAACATCGTGCATTGGTTAAATATTATTTGCTTGACTGCTTTTTTGCATTTTCACAGAAATGAGTGATGTAAGAAAACAACCTTGACCTTACATCTCTTCTCGAATTCCACAACACAGCATTGTCCAATACATTTCTGACCTAAAAAGTCTTTTTAGCCTAAATCTTCTATCACATACTATTTAGACTCTGCTTTCTAAATTTTTATATTTTCCTAAATTTATGTGCCCAATGAATTACAAAAACAGATGGTCAAATGAAGAGGTACTTCCTGGATACAACAATGTCTGCCATTATTACCCCTTGACAGGTTAACTTATGGTTTCAAATGGCTTTTATGAAGAAAATAATGCAAGCATGTCAGTTAAAATCTTCAAAAAATATATTTAGAAAGTGCTTTCACTGATTAAAACACAAATTGTTGTTTACATATTGATGTTTTAAGTTTTGAAACACAAGTTAGTATGCTTTAATCATCAGTGGGCAGTGATAACAAATGATAACTTGTGGGGGAAAGGGTTAATGGTCAATCAGCTATTAAAACACATGCCTGGGAATGTCCAAAGGTTTGTTTTGTCAGTGCAGTTGATATCAACATTTGCTAAGGTTGCCTGCAACACATTTTGCCTGGGGCTACTAACTGTAACTACTTGGCTGGGTCGTGGTAGCATTTCAAAAGTCATAAACTAGTGTCACTCGATTAACATGAAAAAAATCACAGGTAGTTTTTGCTTTCGTAGTAGAAAAAGATGAAATTTACATTTTTTCAGCGACTTAGTCGCCTACTTTGCCAGGTAGCATGACCCCTGCTTATTGCTCATTAGCATAGATTATAACTAATTATTGGATCACTAGACCTTAGGTAGACCTGCCTACTCATTAGCATAGTTTATAACTAATTGATGGATCACTAGAGCAGAGGTAGACCTGCCTACTCATTAGTGTAGCTTATAACCAATTGATGGATCACTAGAGCAGAGGTAGTCCTGCCTACTCATTAGTGTAGCTTATAACCAATTGATGGATCACACGACCAAACATAGTCCTGCCTACTCATTGGCATAGCTTATAACCAATTGATTGATAAATAGAACAGACATAGTCCTGCCTACTCATTAGCATAGCTTATAGCCAATTGATGGATCACTAGAGCAGAGGACCACCTGCCTACTCATTAATGTAGCTTATTACCAATTGATGGATCACTAGAGCAGAGGTATTCCTGCCTACTCATTAGTGTAGCTTATAACCAATTGATGGATCACTAGAGCAGAGGTAGTCCTGCCTACTCATTAGTGTAGCTTATAACCAATTGATGGATCACTAGAGCAGAGGTAGTCCTGCCTACTCATTAGTGTAGCTTATAACCAATTGATGGATCACTAGAGCAGAGGTAGTCCTGCCTACTCATTAGTGTAGCTTATAACCAATTGATGGATCACTAGAGCAGAGGTAGTCCTGCCTACTCATTAGCACAGCATTTTGTAACAATTGATGGATCACTAGACCAGAGGTAGCCCCAGTGGTGGTACAATGTTGGGGTCATGGGGACAATTGCCCCTGGGCACCAGGCGAGGGGGACACTGTCAGGAGTTTTTTGTTTTTTTTTAGCTTTAACTGGGGCGTAGGGAGGGGGTTAGAGGTTGGCAACTGACATAAAACTGTTCTCTATGGCAAAGTAGGGGTGCCACTAAAGGGCATTGCCCCCAGGTGCCTCAAAACCCTCGCGCCGCCACTGGGTAACCCTGCCTATTCAGTAGCAAAGCCTATAACCAATTGATGGATTACTAGAGCAGAGGTAGTCCTGCCTACTCATTAGTGTAGCTTATAACCAATTGATAGATCACTAGACCAGAGGTAGCCCCAGTGGTGGTACAATGTTGGGGTCATGGGGGCAATTGCCCCTGGGCACCAGGCGAGGGAGGCGCTGTCAGGAGTTTTTTGTTTTTTTTTTAGCTTTAACTGGGGCGTAGGGAGGGGTTGGAGGTTGGCAACTGACATAAAACTGTTCTCTATGGCAAGTAGGGGTGCCACTAAAGAACATTGCCCCTGGGTGCCTCGAAACCCTTGCGCCGCCACTGGGTAGCCCTGCCTACTCAGTAGCAAAGCCTATAACCAATTGATGGATTACTAGACCGGAGGTAGACCTGCCTATTCATTGCCATAGGTTATAACCAGTTGATGGTTCACTAGAGAAGATGTAGACCTTACTACTCATTAGCATAGCATTTTAAACAAAAACAAAAAGTCTTTCTATTGATAATTGCTCTTTTGAAAAATTAAACTAAGTATATACTGAACATTTCTTAATTGGATGAAGGTTTTAAAGCTATGATTATTTGAATATGTATATGTTATATGGTGCCAGTCACTAAGCTGTCAGAGCTGCTCCAGCAAGCTCTTGGTGGGTGTATTGGGCAAGACTGTTCTTGACACATAAACAATATGCTCATGGTTCTTTTTGCCATATTGAGAAGAACATTGCATACCTGCCATATTGAGAAGAACATTGCATACCTGCCATATTGAGAAGAACATTGCATACCTGCCATATTGAGAAGAACATTGCATACCTGTCATATTCCCAGATTTTGTTGGGGTTTTTTTTAAACTCAAAAAAGTGTTTTGAGGTATCAAGGGAGTCAGTGCACGTGATGCCAAAAAAACAACATCGTCCAATTGAGAATAAGCTATCTTTTCATATAAGCCTATAGATAATGACTGGACATTCAAATCTGAATAAAAGAAAATAACATATTTGTTTTCTTTAAAGCATTATTAAACTTACAAACAAAAAATATTTGGTAGACTTAGTATTGTCATATATCATCACCACACATGTACACATACATGTATTTGCAAACACTCACATAATCACAACTAGACTGGCATTAAAATAAAAACAAATATACCAAGTTTCTAGAGTACAGTCTTAATAAGATGCAGTCTTTGCTACTCTCAATAGTTCAGTAGGGAGTTTTGAAGGTAATGCAAGTGTCATTTGTGTTCATCTTTGGACTTATTAGAGACTGGATGGTACTGTTGTTCAAACTTTCCTACTGGATTCTCTGAGCGAATCCTGGTCAGAACTGAGTTGTTCTTATCAACCATAATGCTGGCATTGTCAGAACTATATCTGATACAGTTTGACCACGAGATATGCTTGTCTGTATAGAAGAAAAAAGAAAATATACATCACATTGGGGACCAACCATTTCATTGGGGGGGGGGGGTATAATGTTTTCAAGCTTAATGGGGGCCTTACAGGTAATACAGCAGTAATAAATGCCTCTGTCCAGTATGGGTGTTAATGCAATCTCTTTATCAACACAAATCAACTGTGTAAACATGAGCATGTGCTTATTATTGTCTTTCAATCAATCTATTTCATAGCTAAAATCATCCTGAAAAGCATGGGTCAATTAATAGTTGGTATTTTAACAAGATTAAGATAACAAATAATAATAAAGAGAACTGACCTGAATGTTCAGTTCATCTTGTTGAATATGTTCTGGTTTGTCCTGATGTTACATACAGGTGGTGCTGCTATGTCGACGGATGTTGTACACTCCAGATTGACTAATGTTGATATGATGTTGGCAGTATGTGTAAAGAATGAAATGCTCCCCCTTGCTGCTGTGCTTCACAAAGTCAAACTCCGTCAACCAGGAGTTCTGAATTTAGTTTTGTTGTGCTTTGCTTGCTTCGCTGATGGCTCTTTGTTTCCTGAATCACAGCTGCATTTTGACATTGTGCCTTCAAAAATTAATCACACTTAAACTATTCAGACTACTGATATAATCATGTTTTACATTTTATAGTTGGAGTAAAATCCAACTTAAAAGAAATGTCAACACTGTTCACAAACTTGCCAATAATCTTTAATAAAGATTGCTTAAACATTCTCATTCAAGGCAATGTTGTGTAATAACTTTAATTCTTCAACACGCATCTCTCTGATTTACCTATAACTTCAAATGAATTGGGTTGTTCCTCTTTGTGAACTTTACCTATGCACATTAGCCTAATGGGTTCCCGCACAGCAGTTTTCAAAGGACTTAACACATCACCCTAGCCATTGTCATCCAATTAAGTAATATATGAAATGGTGGTTGTTTATACCTGACAGCCTTACATTTTAATTGCCTTTATGACAGTTAGCTGTATGAACTGCCCCAAGGATAGTTTTACATGAGCTTTAAGCAGGACAGTTTACTATTTATACATACTACATGTTACGAATATATATTGAGGTGGGGGTTTTTTTGCTTTTTTTTTAAGATTACTGAAAATCATGTTTCTTGAAACACGACCATGGCCGGGGAGTTTGGGAGTAAAATAAATGGTTTTAGACTTGACACGTGTTATGGCAGGTATGACATTGTTTGCAAATGTTGTTATCAGGCTGAGTGGGATGAACTATGTTTATTGTTCTGGGATTAACTAGTTGTTAGGGTGTTTTTAAATGCACACATCCACAGACATCCAAGAACTTGTACTTGGCATATGGGCAAAAATCCCAAAACGGGTTGCCCAAAGATTGCCAGTCTGGCTGCAATTAATCACTCATATCTAGTCAGAGATAGTATTGGTAAGTGAGCCATTGTTAGTTACTATGTGTTAATATTTGAAATAGCTACATTGAGACAGTGGTCCATCGGTTGTATTGCAAATTACTTTAGGGTGATTGTCTTATCATAGAGAGACATTGTGTCATAAATTTTAGTATGTTTAACAAAGGGAACATTTACGTCAAAATTCAGTAAACTTTAAAAAAATGTTGTATAATGTTTAGAGGTTTTTGTAAGAAAAATCAAGTTATTTAGATAAGTTTGGTTGGTTGGTCAATGTGGATAGAGTTGGCAGAAACATGAATACATGTACTACCATTTTATCGTGTGTCACTGGAAACCCTAAGTTTTTGGAAACAGTTCTTTCTTTTTCCTGAACGATTTTTAATGCACCCTAAGGTTTTGGACAGTCAAAGTCTGTAATTTTATTCTGGACTCTAAGTTTTGGACAGTCAAAGTCTGTAATTTTATTCTGGACTCTAAGTTTTGGACAGTCAAAGTCTGTAATTTTATTCTGGACTCTAAGTTTTGGACTCTTAAAAGATCAGTTACAGTTTGCATGAAGAAACAGAAAGGTAATTTAATTGAATAAGTGTTCAGTATTTGAAAAATGAAAACTACAATGACATACACTGCCTCTAAAAGATCATCAAGTTAATAGATGCTGTGTTAAGATCATCTACCATAGTTTTATATGTTGTGTAAGATTTCTCAAGTTTGATGTTGTATATTAATTTTAATTTAACATTGATGGACATAATAAAAGAGAAATTCTTATTATTTGCAGCAAGAAATTCAATTTTGACATAATCAAGACTGAAAGGGTGCAGGTTAAAATCCTTCCATTGGACCAGTCTGGGTCAACTACTGTAGTGTGTCCTTGGGCAAGGCACTTTAATCGGCACTAAATAACATACTTGTGTTGCTGTGCCGTAAACCAAACTAAATAATCCAAAAGTGCAACATTCACTTAATGAAAGGGTCCATTGATAAAACTTGTATGCATAAACTTTAATTTCTAAAACCATTTAATTTAATGTTTAAAATCATTTGAAACTCTCCTATATTTATCCTGTCAGATTGTAAGATGCATCGTTGATGCTATAATTATCCAATTCGTAAAATGCTTTTTTTAAAACTATGCATTTAATGGATTTGCTCTTGTATTCTAAAAGATATTGCAAATAAATTTCTTTAAAAAAATTGTTTAGTAGATTACTACATTTGCATAACATTTACCTTTACATACTCCCTCCTGACATGTAGAATTTCTACAGTCTCATTCTAATTGAGTCAATATTTTGTTTCCCCAATTTGGTAATTGATTTAGTATTATATATTTGTCAATGAATGCTGTTTCTTTTCCATGTGAGATGCAAACCAGGATACTCAAACATGATTAATGTTCACGCTGCTGAATGCCTGCCAACCAATTAGGGTGTCATCATGAAGTTTGATTGTAATAGTAATATGCTGGAGTAATACTCACACCTCTTATTGACACTACATGCTACTTTATCAGTGGTCCATTACAATGCAAGCACTGATTGATTTATTGTTTAATTTGTATAAAAATAACACTGCATGCTACTTTATCAATGGTCCATTACAATGCAAGCAATGATTGGTTTATTGTTCAGTTTGTATAAAAATAACACTGCATGCTACTTTATCAGTGGTCCATTAAAATGCAGGCACTGATTGGTTTATTGTTCAGTTTGTATAAAAATAACACTGCATGCTACTTTATCATTGGTCCATTACAATGCAAGCGCTTGTAAGTTTATTGTTTAGTTTGTATAAAAATTACACCATGCTAATTTATCAGTGGTCCATTACAATGCAAGCACTAATAGGTTTATTGTTTAGTTTGTATAAAACTAACACTGCATGATAATTTATTAATGGTCCATTACAATATAAGCACTGATTGGCTTATTGTTCAGTCTGTATGAAAATGACACTGAATGTTAATTTATCAGTGATCCATTACAATGCAAGCACTGATTAGTTTATTGTTCAGTCTGTATGAAAATGACACTGCATTCTGCTTTATTAATGGTCCATTACAATGCAAGCACTGATTGATTTATTGTTCAGTTTGTATAAAAATAACACTGCATGCTACTTTATCAATGGTCCATTACAATGTAAGCACTGATTGGTTTATTGTTCAGTCTGTATAAAAATGACACTGCATGCTAATCTATCAGTGGTCCATTACAAGGCAAGCACTGATTAGTTTAGTGTTCAGTCTGTATGAAACTTGCACTGCATTCTACTTTATCAATGGTCCATTACAATGCAAGCACTGATTGGTTTATTGTTCAGTCCATGATGTGCCAAAGTATTATTGTCGGCTTATACTGTTGATAGAAACAGCTTAGTCAAACCTGTATTAGAAGTCACCTCAATTTAACAATCACCTGCTCATAATGGTGAATTTACATGATATTGTGACTTTTTGCTATCTTGCAGTTAGTGGTTACTATAATAACAGCCAGGGGAGATTATAAATTTTTCAAAAGTTTTGGTGCAGGTTCATGTATTTATTGGCATAAATATATGCATCTTTTTCACCTTATATGCTGAGAGTTTATCAAAGGTTTTTATTGGTTTATGTTCATTGATAAATAAAAACATTAATGTGATCTACTTCCTTTTCCCAGAGTTCTAAGTACAGTAATTCAGTTTTGTTTTTTCACTAAATTTCAGAAAATATATGTCGTAGTAAGGAATAAGATGCAAGATATAATGCAGTATTTTCATATTTAATTTGTAAAAAGTAAAATTCACAAACAAGAAACATAAAATGAATGCACAAGAATTGAAGGACTACAATATTATAATTTATGGTATTTTGTTGGGTCAAGGCTATTCTCACAAGATAAACTTGTAGTAGCAGGGCTCAGAATTAAAAGTAGTCCACTAGCCCAAAGCTAGTAAACTTCCTGTCAGACTAGTAGTTTTCAGTAGTCACCAGTCTTTGTTGGAAGGACTAGTGAAGATTCGGCAGGACTAATAAATTTCTCAATCTACTAGTCCTTCTGGCTGCAAAGAAAATTTATGCTAAATTCTAGGCCTGAGTAGGATCATCTTTGCTAGACAAGGCTCATCAGTCCACTTTGGTCCACACTGACATTTGGCATATGAAGCTTGCCAAAAAAGTATCCACCGCTTTGCTGTTTAATTGAAATCAGGTCAGAGAAACTGATCCATTCATATTGTTCATTTCATTTATCTAGGAAGTTGGTTGTGATGTATCAGCACACATTGAAATGAGAGAACTCAGCTCTATTTGGCAGTCAGTTTCTCCAAATCAAATCATTCACATACAAGTTTTTCCTTGAAATCAAAGCATGTAGATAAAGTGGAGGTCACCATATTGAATACCCAACAGGTGTAATGAGGTTTTCATTGGCCATTATATTTACTTGCTACAGACAGGGACTCTTTCTTCTACAAGATCACATTTGTTCAAAACACTGTAAGTTTCAGCTAGATATATATACTATGAGTTGCTGTTAGCAAAGTAAATTGAAGAACTTTGGCTACAGAAGATGTAATTGTTTTGGATTAAATGTGTTTTTTTCTGTTAATTTGCTATTAATCGGCTATGATTTTACAGAGAGACCCTATAATTTAACTAAATAAGTGTGTGGTTATTTCATAAGTGCCATATTTAAATGTATTATCTTTTCTTCCACAGTTATAACTTGAGAAGTTTGTGCACTGAATGATTTTGACAATTTTTATACAACAAAACTTTTTGATGATTGTGACATGATGGTGATTTTTACCTAATTTTAATATGTGCAATGTTTAAATAATTGTTCCATTTAAATTGTAGTTTACATATGTCAGTTGTCATGGAATTTTATCCTCATAGGATAATTTATACAAAAGATGTATGTTTTTATGTGCTTATAATTTATTTTGTTGTTAATTGTATCCGGGAATCATGACAATATAACTTTTCTTGTTGTTCTTTAATCTGTATGATAAGTACATTTTGATAAAAACATTTCTCTGAACTGTACATGTGAGACTACACAGCTATGTCTCATATTGAGATTCAGATATATAACAGTTATATGAGACTGCACTGCTATGTCTCGGTGAGATTCAGATATACAACAATTATGTTAGACTACACTGCTATGTCTCATAGTGAGATTCAGATATACAACAGTTATGTGAGACTACAAAGCTATGTCTCATAGTGAGATTCAGATATACAACATTTATGTGAGACTACAAAGCTATGTCTCATAGTGAGATTCAGATATACAACAGTTATGTGAGACTACAAAGCTATGTCTCATAGTGAGATTCAGATATACAACAGTTATGTGAGACTACACAGATATATCTCTGAGATTCAGATATACAACAGTTATGTGAGACTACACAGCTATTTCTCATAGTGATATTCAGATATACAACATGTGAGATTACAAAGCTATGTCTCATAGTGAGATTCAGATATACAACAGTTATGTGAGACTACAAAGCTATGTCTCATAGTGAGATTCAGATATACAACAGTTATGTGAGACTACACAGCTATATCTCTGAGATTCAGATATACAACAGTTATGTGAGACTACACAGCTATTTCTCATAGTGAGATTCAGATATACAACATTTATGTGAGACTACAAACTATGTCTCATAGTGAGATTCAGATATACAACAGTTATGTGAGACTACAAAGCTATGTCTCATAGTGAGATTCAGATATACAACAGTTATGTGAGACTACACAGCTATTTCTCATAGTGAAATTCAGATATACAACATTTATGTGAGACTACAAAGCTGTCTCATAGTGAGATTCAGATATACAACAGTTATATGAGACTACACAGCTATATCTCTGAGATTCAGATATACAACAGTTATGTGAGACTACACAGCTATGTCTCATAGTGATATTCAGATATACAACAGTCATGTGAGACTACACCATACATGCCATAACATGACGTGTCACACGAAAAACATTTTGGACTCCCAAACTCCTGACACAGTTGTGTTTAGAAAAACATGATTTTCAGCAATCTTAGCACACACAAAAAAAATTCCACAAAAAAAACAAATGTATATTTCTTGATCACAATGATGTGTCGTGTCAAATCATTTGAGCACTGCTGTGGGAGAACCCATTAGGCTAATTTGCATAGGTAAAGTACACTAAGTGGAACAACCCAATTTGTCTGACGCTAAGTACATCAAACAGATGCGTGTTGAAAAGCAAATGTTATTACACATCACTGCATTGAATGAGAATATTGAAGCTATCTTTATTAAAGTTTGTGATCAGCGGCAATGTTTCTTTGAAGTCGGATTTTTACTCCACATATAAAATTCAAAACATGATTATTTCGATAGGTTGCACCTAGAATCCAAAGGTCAGGGGACACTGTGTCCCTCACCCTCCAGATTAAAAGGGACAAAGGAAAATTGTAGTACATAATGCACTAGAAGTGCTAAAAAAAAATAAAAAATGAGATAATCTCATTTGCTTAGACAGTTTTGCCACCTTATCTTTCTCATATTTTATTTGGACATTTACATGATTGCAATAAATGTTTTATCATGTGATCAAGTAACTCCTGAAAACATTAACATGTTTGAATATTTGGTTAACTTAAAATGAACTGCACCATGGAATTTTAATAATTTAAAAGTATTAAATCATTAATCAAATGACAAATTGTGTATTTGATAAATTAGTACCTTTATTCATGAATTCAGCCTGAGAAGAAATTAAATCTTCACTGCCATAGGTGTGACTTTAACCTCGCAAACACATTACGTTACAATAGCGGCAGTCAAAGCCTTTAGTAAATCGGCTGACTACCACAAACCTTGAATGTTTTAATTGCCAGATTTATTGTTTTGAGATGGATATTCATTGCCATATTACAGGTTTTATCACTTTTAGAGACTTTGGCCATTGCTTGCACTAACATAGACATGGATGCACATTCGCGAAGGAAAAGTGTAGGCATATTTGTGAACACAAATGACACTTGCATTACCATCAACCAACTACTGAACTATTGAAAGCAGCATAGACTGCATGTAATTAAAACTACATTCCACTGTCCAATGGATTTTAAAGACAGTAACTTGGTGTATTTTAGTATTTAATGTCTGTGAAGTTGTGACCATGTTTGTGGTAATGTTATTTGACAATGCTAAGTCTACCATTTTTTTTGTTTGTAAGTATATTAAATGCGAAGAAAAAGTGTATATAAAAAAAAATAGACATATTTGTGAACACAAATGACACTTGCATTACCGTCAAACCAACTACTGAACTATTGAAAGCAGCAAAGGCTGCATGTAATACATTCCACTGTCCAATGGATTTTAAGGACAGTAACTTAGTGTATTTTTGTATTTAATGTCTGTGAGATTGTGACCATGTGTATTGTCATGTTATTTGACAATGCTAAGTCTACCATTTATTTGTTTGTAATTATATTAAATGCCTCAGAGAAAACAGATGGTATTTTCGTTTATTCAGATTTGAATTTCCAGTCATCTGCTATAGGCTGATTTGAAAAGATACCTTATTCTCATTTGGATGACGTAGGTTTTGGGGGGTCACGTGCACTGACCCCCCTTGGGACCTCAAAACACACTTTTTGAGTCTCAAAAAACCCTCAACACTGTCTGGGAATATGGCAAGTATGACTACACTGCTATGTCTCATAGTGAGATTCAGATATACAACAGTTATGTGAGACTACACTTATGTCTCAGTATACATGTGAACCTTCTCCATGGGAGGGTTTTTCTCCAGAGTTTAGGGGTGTCTTCTGTCCCTCCCATCACTGATTGAAATCTCCCACATACTCAAAATTATTATTGAAAATTTTCTTTTTCTGTTTCTTTCACATTCTGGGTCCAGTGTAGTATATTTACGGTAATAGTGCCTATGATCACGTGACTGAACTGGCTTAAGCAGAGCAAGTCAATGTACTTGCTAATTTGATCCTTAGATCCTGTTGGCATGGTCAACTGGCTTCATTTGAAGTTTGTCGAGGTGGATTATGCTATGTTTGAGTAGAAGTAATTTGGAAAGGATTAAAGACATTAATTGATTATGGCTGGGTTACTGAAAAGCTCAATCAGCATGAAACAATAAACAATACTTTGATTCTGTCTGCAAGGTATGTTCTGCTTTCGGTGCTTAAAGTTGTTGAGATGGATTAGAGTCTATACTATGTATGGTAAAAAGTAATTTGGACAGGATTAAAGATGTTAATTGATTATGGTTGGATTACTCAAGAGCTCATGGCAAAAACTGGCTCGGTTTGTCTTTGGTGTTTAAAGTTTGTCAAGATGTCTAAGCATGCATTACCTCCCAATGCCAAAACACCAAAATCTAAGCAATCGAAATATTACACGAAATTCAGTGATGGATGGAAATAGGAATTTCAGTGGTTATAATTGAGTTCAAAGGGACATGAAAATGCATTCTGCTCTTCCTGTAAAGCTGATTTTAAAGTCTGTTACAGTGGTAAGAATGACATCACATGTCATGCAGAAACCCCATAAAGGGGATAATAAAATGCTGACATTCTTAGTTCATGTTTTCGACAAGGATGTAAAAAGAATAACAACAAGATTACTTGGAATACCAACCTGTAACATTGGATCAGCAGAACTCACCTTCGCATGCATGGATCAAATATTCATGTAAGTATTACTGAAGTTTAACTATTTCATTGTTCATAAGAAATCAAAATCATAATTGGATAATAATAATAATAATAATAATAATAATAATAATAATAATATAAAATAAATAGATACAGTACAAGAATTAATCCATAATGCCTGGGATGAATGAGGTCTTTGTCTTCGTCTATAATACTAGATAGTGATAATCGTTTTCCGCATTTGATTGTTATTGTTAAATAATGGTAATAGTGATGATAATAATGACAACAAAGGTGTCTGCAAATTAAGCTTAAAGTCATAAAGGGTGTGATAGTCTAATCATTAATGTATGCATCTGTGCTTCATGTAGACAGTCATCCTGACATTAAAACAACATTAGATGCTTGGGAGTGCAATAAATATTCACTAATCCGATTAGATAGGTTTTCTTATCTCCTATGATCGATACAGATAATTATCAGCTATTGATGGGTGAACAATAAAAAAATAATATAGGTCTGCACTGATAATTGGAAATTGAAAACAGTGATAGGTACCTCTAAAAGAAAAATTTTGCAAAGGCATATGAAACCACTGCAACATATTCTATAATATTTCAGAGAGAGAAATCTCCTTTGGGCCAATTGCATTGGATATGCAAATGACAATTGCATTATTATATTATTATATTTTAATTTACCCATTGTATATCCATGGCAAGTAAATTTCAAAGTTCTAATGTTTTGCATTTTGTATTGCAGTGGTGAAGCTGTCTGAGAGGTTCATGACGTTAACCCAGAGTGAGAGAACTGCACTGGAAGATGAAATTCAGGACTACATTCTGACTTCCAAAGAAGACCTTCCCAAATTCGACATGGACAGTACCAGTCTTGAGCAGTTTTGGCAGACAGTTGGCAATCTGAGTGTACACACAGGCAGGAAACAATTTAAACTTCTTGGTTAACTCAGTAGAGTTGTATTGACATTGCCGCATGCCAATGCTGACACTGAATGGCCATTTTCCATTCTGAGGAAAATTCAGGCTGACTCTAGAGAAAACCTGAATCCACTGACAGTTCATAATCTTTAAGTGTTAAGATGAACAATGATAAGGACCGCTACCAATGTATTCCAGGCAAATGATCTTGTAAGAAGTGCTACAAATGTTTGTGTTACTTATATGGAGAGTGTGAAAGGCAACAAGTTAATGTGAAAGAACTGAATTGCATATTTTAATATTAAAAATATGGAAATTTGTTCAAAATTAGTAGTAATTTTTGCCAATTTGCATGCTAAAAATCGGGTTGATGAAAAACCTCCCTCTTCTGAGGTCAAAACTCCTGACCAAATTTTGCAAATCTCCCTCTTTGTTCCAAGCTGACCCCTCATTTTTATCACATATATGTCTCAGTGAGATTCAGATATACAACAGTTATGTGAGACTACACAGCTATGTCTCTTAGTAAGATTTATATATCTCTGAATTTATACAGGGGATACATGATCATATCACACTCAAGTCAAATAATGCTATTCATTAAATGTCAAATGTACATTGTGTATCGATGATAAAATTCCTCGTTTATAATATGTAGCAGCTGTGCTAAATGTGGATTTGTATAAAATTGCAGTATAATATGTATTAATATTGTCATAAATAACAGTATAATATGTACTAATATTGTAATAAAAACTACTGAAATCATATTGGCAGCATCATATTAAGACATCATCACTACTTACATTTTCCAACTTGTTTATCTCTATCATTATGCATAGTTTCAATGTTCAATATTGTATCTTTGAATCTTGTATATTATGTACTGAAGATGTTTTCTTTAGGCAAAAAGCTATCCTTGCTCCATCTGTTAGGCTTGTATGGGTTTACATATAGAGTTTGCAGCTGCTTGCTCTAACCTGTCCCATACTTTTGTTCTTATGAGAAGAAAATAGTCACTGTGTATGATTTATTTAACTGTTTACAGTGACTTCTTGTGTATAAAACAAGCTGAACTGCAAACAAATAAACCCAGGTCTGGCAGATTCGAGTTCATGTCACAATCCTCACAGGTCATACTCTTGCAGAATATATCACTGCCATGATGATGTTTTGACCCTTAGGTCACCTGAACCTTTGTTCATTGTCAGTGGATTAGTACACAAGAATGATGACTGGTTCCTACCACTGTTCTTGGTGCATGCATTGACATTCCATCAAGAACAAGAGTAAAGGAAGCAGACGAAATGTGGCAGCTCAGATGCAATGCATTGTGACATCATTGGTAAGTTATAAGAACTGCTCACAAGCTACCTTATAACATCATCGGCCTTGTGTTCCATCTCTGAAAGTAAGGAATCATATGAGTTTTTAGGTCTACTGGTCATAGACCAGAAGAGCTTATGGAATGGCCTGTTGTCCATTGTTTGTTGTCCATCCATCCATTATCACAAGTTTGTTATCACTACATCTCCTAAACTGTTTGGAGGGTTGCCATGAAACTTTATACACACATTCATCCCAAGGTCTAGTTGGTCCTAAATGAAAATGGTGTCGCTCAGATATCCAATATGGCCACCACAGTCATCATCTTGGAAATCTTGTTATAGCTACCACAGTGGCCATCTTGAAAATCTTGTTATTGCTACAATATTGTAATTGGCAACAATACCAAGGATAAAGACCACAAGATACTATGAGATCTCATTAAATTGTATACCCTCAGAGACTCGAACATCCTACCCGATGAACTGAGAACAATCCCTGATTTCAAAGAATTTGGTAAACTGATTCAGTCTGGGCCTCATGGTATATGTGCTTTATGTCATTCTATTTAGTGGTCAGTGTCATGTCAGCTTTAAGGTTACTAATTTTACAGATTTAATCTGGTTTGAATTCTGTTGCCATAATGCTTATTTTAATTACTAACTTATATTTCTTATCTAAATTTTCAAATGTATGTCTTTCCGTGATGTGTCATATATGTACAAAAAAATGTATATTTGCATGTTATATAATGTTGTTTTTTCTTTTAATCTGTTGTTACTGTTGGCAATGTAATGTTCCTTATGTGTATTGTTTCATTGTAAATATGTACTATCTGTGTACCTGTCTGCTGAGATGTGAAGTACAATTCTACGTCATCTTGGTAAAATATTTAATCCAGAGCCAGTGTTTTTATGTTATGTGGACTACCAATGTTAAATAAAATTTCTTTTATTTTGTATCTTGTACTCCTCCTGAACAGAAAGTTATGTTGGCATGAGGTTTTCACCACAGGACTTCTTATGATATCTAGTTGGTCCTAAATGAATATGGACACTACAGCATCCATCTTGAAAGACTTGTTACCGCTACTTCTCCTCAGTAGATGGATTATCAACATGGAGTTTTCATTAAATGACTTCTTATGAAGAGGGCCACAAGGATGATTAGTTTCATGCAGCTAATGTGTCATCCACTTTAAATAAAGTCATTATTATTATTATTAATTTTTATTATTATTATTATTATTATTATTATTATTATTATTATTATTATTATTATTATTATTATATCTAGTTGGTCCTAAATGAAATTGGTACCTATCTAACATCCAATATGGCCACCATGGCAGCCATCGTGAAAATGTTGTTATTGCAACTCCTCCAGAACAGAAAGTCATATTGGCATGGGTTTTCACCAGAAGACTTCTTATGGTGTCTAGTTTGTCTTAAAATGAAAAGTTTGCCAATCTGATATCTAATATGGCCACCCCAGTGGCCATCTTGAAAATCTTGTTATCAGTATTTCTAGATGGAAAGTCATATTTGACATTGGGCTTTCACAAGAAGATTTCTTATGATATCTAGTTGGTTCTAAATGAAAATGGTGCTGATTTGACATCCAGTATGGCCACCATGGCAGCCATCTTGAAAATCTTGTTATTGCTACTCCTCCTACATGGAAAATCATATTGATATGAGGTTTTCAGCAGAAGACTAATTACGATATCTAGTTGGTCCTAACTGAAAATGGTGCTCATCTGATCTCAAATAAGGCCACCATGGCATTCATCTTGAAAATCTTCTTGTCACTACTTCTTCTAAATGGAAAGTCATATTGACATAGTGTTTTCACCACAAGACTTCTGGTTGGTCCTGAATGAAAATGATGTTGATCTGACATCCAATATGGCCGCCATGTTGGCCATCTTGAAAATCTTGCTGTTGCTATTCCTCCCAGAATGTCGACATAAGGTGTTCACGAACAAGACATCTTATGATATCTAGTTAGTCCCAAATGAAAATGGTGCAGATATCCAATATAGCTGCCTCTATGAACATATTGAAAATCTTGTTGGCACTAACTCCGCTGAATGGATGGTGAAATTGGCATGGGGTTTTCACCAAAAGTCTTCTAATATTGTCTAGTTTGTCCTAAATGAAAATGGTGCTGATCTTATATCCAATATGGCCACCACAGTGATTTATTTGAAAATCTTATCGCTCAAGAATATCATAGATGGTTTTAACACTCAGCAGTTAAAAAGAAGAAATGGTCATATCTTGAATTCCAGGGAATTATTTTTTTAGAGTATAGTGTCAGTTCCTTCAAGGGACTCTTATTCTCCTACATGTTACACAAAAATCTTCAGACTGTGGCAGAGACACGTAAGAGCAAAGATCACAGCAAATACACAATTGTAATGAAGTGTCATGAGGTTTTTAAAGGGTACGGTTTTCTTCAGGTGGCATTTTACCACCAGATTTATAGCATTGTGGCAGTGGTGTTATCCTACCAAGGGGAGGTAACCCACTGTTAACAGTATGAATTTAGCAGTTGGGTGCACATTACTCGGGTAAGCACAGCAAGTTTTTGTGTTTTGTTGCACAGTATGCGTGTACAGTACATGTACATTCATTTTGCTTGCACAACATGCTTGTTTAGTGGGGGCCCCAGGTGACCAAGTGGTCTAAGGCGCTTGCCTTTACTGATCACTACCATCTCACCTCTGTCTGCATGGGTTCGAGTCTTGGGCTCAGCCAATGTGGGTATGTGAGAAAGCTTGACAGTAGCTTCCCGTGGGTCGGTGGTTCTTCCTGGGTTTCTTTCATGGGTTCTTCCTCCACCAGTTATACTGGCCACCATGTATAGTCTATCGTGTGCCAAAAAATGGCGTTAAACCCACAAAAACAAACAAACAAACAAACAAATTTGTATAGTGTTATAACTTTGCATGCACAGCATGCTTGTACAATGTTTTAATTTTGCTTGCACTCTATGCCTGTACAGTGCAATCATTTTGTTTAGATGCTGGTAGTGATATTTTACTTGCACAAAATACTAGTACAGTGTTATCATTTTGCTTGCACAGCATGCTTGTACAGTGTTATCATTTTGCTTGCACAACATGCTTGTACAGTGCAATCATTTTATTTGCATGCTTGTACAGTGCTATCATTTTGCTTGCACAAAATGCTTGTACAGTGCTATCATTTTGTTTGCACAGCATGCTTTGTACAGTGCTATCATTTTGTTTGCACAGCATGCTTGTACAGTGCTATCATTTTTACACAACATGCTTGTACAGTGCTATCATTTTATTTGCACAGTATGCTTGTACAGTGCTATCATATTTCATGCACAGCATGCTTGTACAGTGCTGTCATTTTATTTGCACAGCATGCTTGTACAGTGCTATCATTTTGCATGCACAGTATGCTTGTACAGTGCTATCATTTTGCATGCACAGTATGCTTGTACAGTGCTATCATTTTGCATGTACAGCATGTTTGTATAGTGCAATCATTTTGCATGCACAGTATGCTTGTAAAATGCTATCAGCTCTTTTTTGAAACCAGATTGGTACATGCATGATACTGTTGCATACCATACCCATGGAGATTATATTTGTGTAGTTTCTGATCTTTATAATGCTGAATTGTATGTATAAAATTGTTCTTTGTATTTAATGTACCAGTATGCACATAAATACATTTTGACCTAAATCCAGTAGTACAGTTTATGCTTTTTGAGGATAGAGAGGCAGTGCTGAATATGGCTGCAGAAAGCATTTGTGATGTTTTGACTAGAGCTGCAATTTGTATTGTAGTAAAAATGCCCTACACTAATTCTTGCATAAACTCTTGGGCAAATTTGTCTATGTGTTAATTCAAACTGATTCAAGCTGATAATCAAGTCAAAATAAATTGAAATGGAGAAGGGGGAAAAGAAGATTTTTGGGAAATATAATGGTGTTTGTTCTTACATGTAATTGTAAAAATTTATTAAAGCATAAAATTAATGAGGATAAACATAAGCTTTTCCATGTGAATATGTTTTTCTTGCATAACACCATTACTTTTCTTTGTTAAATTATGCTCAGTCTAAAGGAAGGCTCCATTTATTTAAAGGTCTTGGTCCTCGATTTTGAAGATAAAAATAAATTATGTTCAAATTCCACCATTTTTTCCCCCCAGTTCTGTTTAGTTCAGCCTTGCTACTGTATCTTTTTTCCCCAATAGACTCCGTCTTTTTTTTTCCTTCCCTTTGCATTACAAACCTATACACTTTCATTTTTTTTTTCTTTTTTTCTTTCTTTGTATTTACTTCTTGTTTGGTATTTTTATTGTTTGGCAGGAGCAGATAGCTCAGATTTATGTTCATGCATTTTTAGCTAAATACCTGTATTGTAATACAGTATACAGCTGATCATTAATACAGAATACATCACAGTTGATATCTGGATTAGCTCCCTTTGCCCATACACATTGTTTATCAATATTAGGCAATGGTGTTTGTGAGCTGGAAGGTTTAATAATGAGTTCTCCTATTCGGTATGAAAGATTGTTACTTAAACAATTGTGTACTTGTTTGTATTTTATTTCTTGCCATTTTTTGTCTCATATACTATAATGTCTTTTCCTTTGCTCTTCTCTTTCTTTCCTGTATGAATTCCAGGGGGAGATCGTTTTTTGAACATGAAAGATATTGTAAGCATAGAGTTTCCATACAATAAATGTAAAATATTTGCCCCAAAGCAAGCATTTCCAACTAAAGCAACAGGTAGATTGTAATTTCCTGTTAAAACTTCCTGATCTCTGCAATATTATTATCAGAAAATATTTTTTTTTTCCTGTTTAGACATTTCCTAGTAATATGATTTTAGATAATAGTATCTCAATAATATCTTTAAATTGTCCAGGCTTAGAGAATCACCTAAAAAGGCGTGATGTTCTGAATTCTCTAAAGGCAAAAACACACTCCATATATTTCTTAACAAGATACACATTTCCAAGCAAAAGAGAAGAAACTCATTTGAGCCATATGGGGATATGAATGTTCCTTTCACTCCTTTACTAGTCAGTCATGGGGAGATGCAATCTAATGCAACAATAATTTTGAATATAAATTAAACAATTTTATAATAGATACAAACGGAAATAGGTTAAGTTTATATGTAATAGAAGGAAGACAGTTTTTGCTGTTTAATATATATGATTCTAACCGTGATTCACCAGAAATTTATACAGAGATATTAAAGGAAATAAGTACATTTCAAAACGTACATCAAAATGCTTATGTAATTATGGCAGGCAATATTGACCTAGTTATGAACCCTGATAAAAATAATACTAAAGCTAAAGAGGTAGTGGTAGGTTTGATACATAAATTAAATTTAGTTTATACCTGGAAAGAGTTAAATAAGGAAAAGGCAAGATTTACTTGGAGATGCAAAAATTAATTTAAGCAGGCAGGATTTGATTTCTTCTTGATTTCAGATAAACTGATATGTGATGTGGAAAAAGTCAGTATTGAAGCAGGATACAGATCTGATCACTCTTTAATATGGCTTGATTTATTGAAAAAAATGCGGGGCGAAATACATATTGGAAATTTAGTAACTCTTTATGCAGAGATCACGAATATAAGGGAAAAATGGAGGATGTTATAAAACAATATGCTTTGCTTGCATGTTCTCTTAAACAGCTTCACAACATCCCTAGATCAGGAACACAGTTCAACGTTGATGACCAACTCTTTTATGAAGATTTATCATTAATGGAAATAGAGGCATGGCAATTTCTTATCCATCCCACAAAAAGAAATAAATTGATAGAAGAGAAAAATATTTAATTGATTAAATACATAAATTGGAGGAAGACCAGAGATGTTCTACAGATAAATTATACCAATATGAACTTAGACAAATTAGAGATAAAATGTTAGAGGAGGTTAGAATTAGATCTAAAGCAATTTGGATGAGGGAAGGAGATAAAGTAAAGCAATACTTTTGTAATTTGGAAAATAGAAATTATGTTTCAAAACTCGTGCCTCAGTTGCAGAAGAATGATGGTTTGATAACAAATGATCATCATGAAATATTAAATGAAACTAATGTTTATTATGAGAACCTTTCTAAATTATGAGAAGTAGAAGAGGTAAGTTTAAATAATCTTTTTAACCTGCAATGTGAATTACCTAAACTTAACTTAAATGGGCAAAATTCAATTAAAGGATTAATTACATGTACATACAATGAATTACTGTCCAGTCTTACAAAAATGAAAAACGATACAAGTCTAGGCTCAGATGGCTTTACCGCAGAATTTAAAAAATTCTTTTGGAAGGATTTAGGTATTATTTTTTTTTAGATATATAAATGTTTGTTTTCATAACAGTGATATATCAGCTCCTCAAAAAGAAGGAATTATAAGTTGTATTCCAATAGGCAATAAGGATAAATTATTACTAAAGAATTGGAGATCTATATCTTTGTTAAATACTACCTATAAACTTGTCTCTGCAACTATTGTGAATATAATTAGGAAATACTTATCAAAACTGATACAAACAGATCAAATGGGTTTCATTTCTGGTCGATATATAGTGGAAAAAAATAATAATTATTTATGATATAATGCAATGTGCAAAGGAGACAGATATCCCTGATCTTCTCCTTGTCGACTTTGAAGAAGCTTTTGATTTGGTTTCATGAAAATTTATTGATAAAGTTCATTTTTTTAAAGTTTGGCCCAATGGTTAAAAAATGGAATTAAATATTTTACAAGGATATCAAATCATGTGTCACGGTGAACAATCAAGTTTCAAAATGGTTTCCAATAGAATGTGGTAGCAGGCAGGGTGATCCCTTATTGCCATATATTTTCATTTTATATACTGAGATTCAAGGAAATGCGATTAGGTTAAATCCTGAGATCAAAGTTATAAAAATGTATAACATAGAATATGTTCTATCCCAATATGCAGATGATACTGATATTATTTTAGATGCTACTGAAATGTCATTGAGAGCTACCTTAGATACATTGAAGTTCTATGCCAGGTTCTCTGGCCTTAGCATTATCATTGAAAAGACTAGAGCCATTTGGTTTGGAAAAAGAAAAATAGAGAAGTTTTGTCAGGAAAATTCATTAAATTGAGTAACTTGTGTTTCACACTGCTTGGCATTAAATTCACAACAAATTTAAGAGAAATGATAGAATTAAACTATCAAGACAAAATTGAAGAAATTAAACTTATGTTCTTACAATGGTCCAAGAGAATTTTGACAACTTTTGGAAAAATTACTGTTATAAAGAATCTTGCTGTGTCCAAGATAAATCATTTGATTATTTGTTTATGAATAAACTGGATCAAATGGGTTTTTTTCTGTTGGTTTTGTTTTTGGGGGGGGGGGGGGGGGGGGGGTGTTTTTTTTTTAAATTTCTCTTGGGATAAATCGATTGATAAGATAAAAAGACTAATCTGTACGAAAAAATATTCTAAAGGAGGATTGAGATGATTAACATTAAAATTTATATGATGGCATTAAAAGCAACTTGGATATGCAAACTTGTTGTGGAACAACTTGGATATGCAAACTTGTTGTGGAACAACTTGGATATGCAAACTTGTTGTGGAACAACTTTTTATTCAGTTGGTTAAAACTACAAGAAATAAACAAGCATGAATCATGGCAATGGTTTCTAGCTGAACCATTATGATTCAATGCTAATTTGAAGATCACAGCATTTTCTGTAAACATGTGTGCAATTGTGGAGCAAATATAATCAGAGATTACACATGCAACAATCTGTTTATTAGTTTTAATTATTTTTTAATAATTTATCAATGTGGAATAAATTTTCTGCAATATGAGGGTATTACAGGTGCTATCAAAGGGTATTTGAGGTTACAATCATTATAGAAGCTTCAGATATTATCCTACATATAGCAACTATGTAAGTTCTGCTACATTTGCTTACTCAACAACAAAAACTGGTTGTCAATGTATTTGTTTATTTTTATCAAAAAATAATTTCGATCCAAAGGCACAAGATAAATGGAGACGTGATCTTAACTTAGATGAGTGTTTCGACTGGAAGAACAAATATCTATTGGTACATAAGTGTACAAGGAATAATTGTCTTAAATGGTTTCAATTGAACATTTTTCATAGAATTCTACCTACAAATGTTCTTTTACACAAAATGAAAATTCAACAAGACAAAGTTATATTTTTTTGTAGAGAAACAGAACAATCACTTTATCATTTATTGTATTATTGCGCTATTGTTAAAAAATGTTGGATACAATTATTCAGGTGGCTGAAAGATACATGCATACACATTGGTTTAACTTAACAGTAGTAGATACAATATTATGAATAAATAAACAAAACAAATGTGATGAAATTTTAAATTTTGATTTTACTATTAGAAAAGAACTACATATTTAAATTACATATTCACAATAAAGTACCAAACTTGGAAACATTTAAGAAAGAAATATCATATCAGTACAAAAATTAGAAAAGTATAGAGCCTTCAAAAATTGTGATTTGGAGAAATTCAATCATAGATGGCAAGCTTATGTAGGTATAATTGATATATCATTTTTGTTGTGAATCATTCGCTAGCTACTTTAATGTGTAAAACAATACATGTATTATGATAGAGATATATGAGGGAATATCTCCAGTTTTGGCTGGTATCTTTCAGGACCTAATGAACTTGACAAGAATAAGGGAATAACTATTTTAATAGTTTTAATAGTGATATAGAAGACAACAACAAATGTATTTCATATATAACATGGATATTCTCTCTCTCTCTCTCTCTCTCTCTCTCTCTCTCTCTCTCTCTCTCTCTCTCTCTCTTAATAATAAACCAAATATATATTCATTGTATAGTTTTAATGTGTGACTCTATCAAATTCTCTGTAAGCTAGTCTGTCAGATGGTACTGCAACCCATAGCTACCCATTTATGGAGTTTATTAAATATTTTTAAAAAATCTTAAAAATCCACCTGGAGACAAAATATAAATATAAAGATGTTGCAAAATCTCCCCCAAGAGACATGATACAAAACAAAGATAATGGCACAAAAGAATAATGTATATAAAAAAACACAAGGTCAATTTTTCTGTATAAACCACAATCTTTATCAAAGTCCAACAATTTATCAGTTGGAACACCATCGCAGGAAGCATCCAACTGTAAACTGGTTACCTCCATTTGTGGCCTTATATGACATGCAGGTGGGTGTATCAAGCCTATTCTACATCCCTGAACCCAAAGTGGAATGCTGTGCAGGAGGGTGCATTGAACCTATCCTATATCCCTGAACCTGCAATACTGCAATACAATGCTATGCAGGATGGTGCATTGAACCTACATGTATCCTATATCCCTGAACCTGCAATACTGCAATTCAATGTTGTGCAGGAGGGTGCATTGAACCTATCCTATATCCCTCAACCTGCAATACTGCAATACAATGCTATGCAGGTGGGTGCATCAAGTCTATTCTACATCCCCGAACCTAACGTGGGATGCTACACCCACTGTGGGATGCTGTGCAGGAGGGTGCATCGAGCCTATGCAACATCTTTGAACCCACAGTGGGATGTTGAGCAGTAGGACACATTGAATCTATTCTACATCCCTGAACCTGCATTGGGATGTTGAGTAGTAGGACACATTGAATTTATTATACATTCCTGAACCTGCATTGGGATGTTGAGTAGTAGGGCACATAGAACCTATTCTACATCTCTGAACCTGCATTGGGATGTTGAGTAGTAGGGCACATTGAACCTATTCTACATCTCTGAACCTGCATTGGGACGCTGTGCAGGAGGGTACATTGAATCTATTATACATCCCTGAACCTGCATTTGGATGCTGTGCAGGAGGGCACATTGAACCTATTCTACATTCCCGAACCCGCAGTGAAATGCTATCATAATATAGTTTCAGGTCTTAAATACATGTATTTGTGTAATGTTTACATTAAGGAGGTATTTAATTTATTTAAAGGAAAATTATGTGAAGATTTCCATTAGCGGTTCCTAAAAGTGTCCTTTGAATGCAATTGTCCCTTATGTTGGAGGTATCACTTAAGGCAAGTTTCTGAGTAGTGACAAGAAACTGTTGCCAAGGTCATGATATTTACATGGTAAACCTTTGAACAGCAAGCTTATTATCTTAGAATGTTTTTGTTTTGGGGCACAGAATTGACATATTTAATGTGTTCATTGTATCACCTTGGGCCACTGCTAGGGTATATACATGGATGGGCAAATATATGGGTGACTGATCTATTTACCAGATATGTTTAAATTTTCAAGAAGAGGCAATACTTTGTCAAGATACCTTCATTATCTTTTCAGGATCTTCTAGTGTTTTGAATAAAATGTTGTATGAGTAATATAGATTGTTTTGCTTATTACTTGGGACAGTGAACATCACATTAAATTTTATGAAATTTGTTTGGCATTCTCCATTTTTTTCTTATCATAGATTTGTTGCATGCTCAAAATTCATGAGTAAGTTAGTTGATGCTATGGGATTGTGAGAGTCCATTATTATGAAATGGGTATGATACTGTTGTAAGCAATAGTCCATTTTCTGTTTTAACAGTTGTGGATGTCACTTGTGGGTAAGAAGGAAATTAAGGGAGACAATCCTAGCTCCCCTACATCTGTATACTCAAGATTGTCTATCTATCCTTACTATCAGTAAAACTCTTCTTTTTCTTCTTCTTCTTCTTACCTTCAAGCACTTTTTCTTTATTTTTTTTATTTTTTTGGATTGAGCTGAAATATATAAATGTAACAAGTGGATATAATGCAGTCCCTCATTTAGAAGTAAAGAATTAAGTTTCATTATAACTAATACTTAAAAATTATCAGTGACATTATTTAAGTTAATACCAAAAATGTTGGCAAAATTCCATTGAAAAAGTTTTTAAAAAGACAGATTACAACAGCATAATATTCTGTATATTTCACTTTTCAAAAGTTGCTAAAAAAATTAAGAAATAATTTTCCTGCACATAAGATGATTTACATGGAGACAAAAAAAATTATTTTCTTTCTTCAAATTAATTCCAAAATAATGTCGACTTTCAGGCAGCAGAACATTTTTACTTTACTGGTATTCGTTCTAGTTTTTAAATGTTCAGATTTTGAAAAAACAGTATCACAAGAAGCTCAGTGGTTAGTATGCCAGAAGGGTACGGGTTCGAATTCTTCTCAGACCAGGCCAGGTCGGCCTCCATTGTGTGTCTTTGGGCAAGACACTTTACTCCATTTGCTGTGGCACTATATAACCTTTCATGTGCTGATGTGTTTTAATCAAACAACAACCCTAAATTGGAAACGATTTTGATGCTATTATTCTCAAATATTTAATAATCATTATGATACAGAGTAAAGAATGATTTTTAAGCGCACAAGATTTTTTTTTTTCGCTGTTAGCAATTTTTCTTTAACTTTTTTCACTGCCTATTTGAAAGTGTGATGGTAAAAGAACAATGTTTTATCATCTGCTATTTGAAAGTGTAATGGTAAGACACAGTGTCTTGTCGTCTGCTTTTTGAAAGTGTGATGGTAGGAACAACGTCTTATCATCTGCTATTTGAAAGTGTGATGGTAAGAAACAATGTCTTATCATCTGCTATTTGAAAGTGTGATGGTAAGAAACAACGTCTTATCATCTGCTTTTTAAAAGTGTGATGGTAAGAAACAACGTCTTATCGTCTGCTATTTGAAAGTGTGATGGTAAGAAACAACGTCTTATCTGCTGCTATTTGAAAGTGTGAAGGTAAGAAACGACGTCTTATCATCTGCTATTTGAAAGTAATGGTAAGAAACAACGTCTTATCATCTGCTGTTTGAAAGTGTGATGGTAAGAAACAATGTCTTATCATCTGCTATTTGAAAGTATGATGGTAAGAAACAAAGTCTTAGTATCTGCTATTTGAAAGTGTGATGGCAAGAAACAACGTCTTATCATCTGCTATTTGAATGTGTGATGGCAAGAAACAGCGTCTTATCATCTGCTATTTGAAAGTGTGATGGTAAGAAACAGTGTCTTATCATCTACTGTTTTGAAAGTGTGATGGTAAGAAACAACGTCTTATCATCTACTGTTTGAAAGTGTAATGGTAAGAAACAATGTCTTATCATCTGCTGTTTGAAAGAGTTAAAGCCAAAGTAAGAAAATGCAATCCTCCGTCACCTCTTTCTTGTTCCTGGTGATGGGCAACACAGTTTTCTACTTTCGTTTCGCTGCCATTTTTAAACTGAAGGTTGTTTTGTTTTGTTTTAAATAAAAGCAATCTTTCACTATGTACAGCATCGAATGCAATCTGTCAATAGGGGCCAATCTTTCACTATGTGCAGCATAGAATGCAATCTGTCAATGGGGGCGCAATCTTTCACTGTACAGCATCGAATGCAATCTGACAATAGGAGCAATCTTTCACTATGTACAGCATCGAATACAATCTGTCAATGAGGGCACTCTTTCACTATGTACAGCATCGAATGCAATCTGTCAGTGGGGGGCAATCTTTCACTATGTACAGCATCAAATGTAATCAGTCAATGGGGGGCAATCTTTCACTATGTACAGCATCAAATGCAATCTGTCAATGGTAGGCAATCTTTCACTGTGTACAGCATAGGATGTAATCTGTCAATGGGGGGGGGGGGGGCAATCTTTCACTATGTGCAGCATCGAATTCAATCTGTCAATGGGGGGCAATCTTTCACTATGTACAGCATCGAATGCAATAAAAATCCACAAATTAAAAAACTTAAAACATTATTGCATGCTAGTGACATTTTTGCACAGGGCAGCGCATGATAAGTTTGTTATTTTTTTCCGTCATGATAACGTTTATCAATTTGTGCTACCTAACATTATATACAGTAATTATTGTGTTTTAAGTGGGAAAAATGAAGAAGGAGGAGGCCTGGTTTAATGAATTTTTTTTTCTTGCTCAGGTTTTCAAGTGACTAGTCATATGAGCTAACCTAATACATGACGTGTATGGTATATTTAGGCTACACACATATTGCATTTTTAGACAATAAGACAAAATGACAATGGTACCAATTGCATCTTATCCGTTTAATTTTACTCAGATAAGATGCACAAAATTTAGTGTGAGAAGCTAACAGTAACAATAAAGAAAGAAATCATTAAGTCCTCCAACAGGTTTTAAAATTCGGTATCTCTGGCACAATATGGATTCACTCTATGGACAGAGCTAATCTGAACACAAGAGTACGGTGGGAATTCAGTCTTTTGACAGCTAATTTGAACACAGTATGTTGTGGATTCACTCTTTTGACAGCTAATCTGAACACAAGAGCACAGTGGGAATTCAGTCATTTGACTGAGCTAATTTGAACACAGTATGGTGTGGATTCACTCTTTTGACTGAGCTAATCTTAACACAGTACGGTGTGGATTCACTCTATTGACTGAGCTAATCTGGACACAGTACAGTGTGGATTCACTCTATTGACTGAACTAATTTGAACACAGTACGGTGTGGATTCACTCTTGACTGAGCTAATCTGAACAAACTGCGGTACGGTGTGGATTCACTCTTTTCACTGAGCTACTCTGAAAATACGGTACTGTGTGAATTCACTCTGTTGACTGAGATAATCTGAACACACAGTACAGTGTGAATTCACTCATTTGAGTAAGCTAATTCTGAACACATGGCATGGTGTAGATTCACTCTAATGACTTGGCTAATCTGAACACAGTACAGTGTGGAGTCACTCTATTGACGGACCTAATCTGAACACACGATACGGTGATTCATTCTATTGACTCAGCTAATATGAACACACGCCACAATGTGGATTCACTCTATTGACTGAGCTTTACTGAACACACAGTACAGTGTACAAAGTTCAATATATCATAGGAGTATTGTAAGTTTCCAACAACATTTTTGATTCGCTTGAAAAGTAACTTTCTGTGTTCAACATAGTTGCACACCTCATTAATTTGTCTTTAAAATATACATTTTTTATTATTTGATTTTTCTGAGTAAACTTCTGAAGGTACTCACTTGCACTCTGTGGTAAATACATCTCCAAGTCAAATAAACCCCACTATAAAAACAAACATTGAAGAAAATTGCTTATTTCTTACTTTATTTCATCTCAAATTAAAGTTGCAATCCTACTCTTTTTATGCGGGGTTGGGTGGGGGAACATAATTAGAGAATTATGATACAATTTATGCAAAATATACTTTAAAAATTGTCTTCTTGATATTAAATTGTAGAGTTTAAAAACGGCCTTTCATGGGACAAATGTACATTAAGTTCTGCCATATATCCTTATATAATTAATTGATAACACATAGAAACAATCATAAAGCTAAAATGAGCATGAAGTATGGCGCTATACATGAAGAAAAATCCCAAACATTCGAGTTCTGCCACAAAACCACAAACTCTGTGGAAAATACTTCATGGAAAAGGTCACAGATTTGGTCATCGTATCAGAAGGATAAATGTTTAGGCGAATTGTTTCCACACATTGCTTACTTTTATGCTCTGCTGATTTAGTAAATTCTTTTAAGGAAAATCCAATTCCTGATGATTATTTTTCAACAATATAATTAGTTCGCGGGAATGGTATAGCCACAAATGAAACTGTATGGCCATAATGGGAATTTAACATTAGCCCTCCATTTTGGGGAATTTAATGTTAAAAACATCCAAAGGTTAAACATTGGGGACACTATGGCCACAAGAGGAATTTAAAATTGGGGGCCACTATGGCTACAAGGGGAATTTTAAAATGGGGTATGACACTCTGGGCACAAGGAGAATTTAACATTATGCTGCCATTTTGATTCGGGCTGGTATGGCCACAAGGGGGATTTCATGTTAAAACGTCCATAGGATTAACATTGCGGGCCACTATGGCCCTAAGGGGAATTTTAACGTGGAGTATGACACTATGGTCACAAGAGGAATTTTAACATGGAAGATGACCCTACGGGAATTTAACATGAGGATCAGTCTGTGTACAAGGGGAATTTAACATTCTGCGTCACTTTGGGGATCTAACACACTTAATGACAATTCAATTGAAAATATAGTAGGCTAGTGATAATTGTGGCCATGATGACAACGGAAGTTAGGCATTATCCTCAAACCATTAGTAAATCCGGAAACTTCACATCAGCTATATTAGTGAGTAGCCTCTTGCATTTATACACTCAGTGCTGCCTAGCAGTTACATGCATATATTCTAGATTTATATATAAACCATTACCTATACCTCAGATTATGTTAGCGGTGTAGGTAACTTTGCATATTTTATTCTGATATATTAAATAGCTGTAATTAAGATAACCAACTCATAATAACACTAAAATTTAGAAAGTGAAACAGAATGTAGTGGAGACCAACAACAACAACAACAACAAAATCTGGAATATTATATTCAAAATATTGCTTAGACTAAAAGTCATTATAAACCTCTTAAACTGACAGGGAATTAACCTGAATGTTTTATTAAAATATCCAAGACTACAAGTAATAATATAATTATGAAACTGAACATGATTGTAATGGTGACTAAATCATTCGGGAATATTATAATAGAAACCATTCTGAAACTTATATAGGAATTGATCAGAGAAAAAAAACCCGAATACTAAAATTATGAAACAGACACCGAATTTAAATGAGGCTAAACAAAATCCGAAACAAAATAAATAAAGCTGTTTTTTTTAAATGTTAAACATTTAAAAAATGCAAAAATTTCCCCTCAAACAAATAATACAATAATTATTTAAAAAATCAAAAATTATTTTTAACAAATTTAAAAGCTTGCAAAATTGTTGAATAAAATTCAAAAATTTATCAAACTAAAAGTTGTTTTAGAATTGCAAACAATCTTAAAAAGATGAAAAACTGCAAAATAAACAAAATTTAACATTAAAAACTTTTTAACAAATGAAACATAAAAACAAAGCATTTAAAAAAAATGAAATTACAAATAAATACTTTGAAAACAGATTACAGTATTTACAAAAACAATTTTTTTTTAAAAAGAAAAAGAAACTACAACCAAAATTTAAAACAGTAATTGAAACAAAAGTTAAATTTGTAACAAATCAGTATGAGTCACGTGGATGTGAAGGAAAATATCGCCCTAGAACATCCAGAAAAGATCGAAAAAAGAAAGAAAGCATTAAAGAATAAAAACAAAAACATGATTCATAAACAAAACATTTAAGAAATAAAATAAATTTATTTTTTTTAAAAAAACATTTAAATGCAATATTTTAAAAAATTAAAGTACAAGTTTGAATTCAAAAATTAAAAATATATTGGCCCTATGAGAATTGAACATGCGTAGCTCATATACTTAGATATACTATCCAATATACAAACACACATCCAAACGGAAGGGAGGTAGTTCATATACTTAGATATACTATCCAATATACAAACACACATCCAAACGGAAGGGAGGTAGTTCATATACTTAGATATACTATCCAATATACAAACACACAACCAAACGGAAGGGAGGTAGCTCATACGCTTAGATATACTGTCCAATATACCATCACACACGCAAATGGGCTAGGGTATTTTATTTTTTATTTATTTATTTTTTCTCTTTTTTTTTTTTTAATGCACATAATTTCATAGAAACACGGATACACACAAACAAAACAGAGAATTTAAATTTAATAGTGGGGAACAAATAGAATGGAAAGAAAGAGAAAGTTACATCTAATTAAAGACGATGACATTTTTTTACAGTCCAACACCCACACATACAAACAAATCGATGAGGGAAGGTACGGAATATAAAATGGTCACTAACAAACGTTTTTAAAGACGAAAACTTATATATACAAACAAACGGACGTGGGAAGGAAGCGAAGAGGTAATTGTTACTATCATACAGTTCTCCTGACCAACACACAGTCTTACTTAATAAAACATATCCTTACTAAACAATGCCCATTTTTATGACCAACACACACACACACACACACACTCTCTCTCTCTCTCTCTCTCTCTCTCTCTCTCTCTCTCACACACACACACACACACACACACACACACATGTGTAAGGGGGATGTAAAGTACGGATAGAGTTATGAGGACTAACACCTATTCTTTCAGACCCACACACGTTCGTAAGGACAAGCACCGACACATAAAAACAAGAGACTATGGAAAGGGGATAGGTGAGGGGTCACTCACACCTACTTATGGACAACCACACATCCTTATTAAGAAAAAAAGAAACAAACAGGTAAACATTCTTCTTAACAATACAGTGGAGGGAACGGTGATAGACTATAGTCATTCATACCTACTTATGAACAAATAAATACACACTAAGGCTGTCACGTTTACAAAAAATCATAAACGTGTGTACGACCATTGGAACACGAAACGATTCCGTTTAAACGTGATTAATCACTTGCATGCCAGAACTGTCAATTTGTGCCAAATGTCAGTTGTTTCCATTACGGATATTGATCGGAAAAGTAAAGTTTTCTTTATTTAGTCCAAAAATAAGTATTTTCCACAATAATTCAGATTACTTGATAACACTATTTACCTATTTACTTAAGCTTCCGCTCGAATTTTGACAGAACAACGACCGCTACATGTATCAAGAAACATGAGCAAGACAATGTGTATTCTGGAATACTGATCGACTCATTGCTCTAATGTTCTAATGATTTCATAAAATAATAACAATGTTATTAAGATTAAAAACTTAAACTTCCATATGTCCTGGTACGTAAATATCCTTAAACATCAGTTGCACATGTAGATCAAAAGTTACAAAATGTATATTCGATTACTACACTATTGAAAAAAGTCCACCACACTATTACCTCATAGACATAATGAAGAACCGTGCAAATCAGTCACCTTGGATTTACAAGCGAACAATTAAAGACGTTCTCTTAATTTTCTCTTTCAATATTCCTGAAAAGTTCGGATATATGAATTTCAGTCCTAGCATTAACGCCTTTGAAAAAATAGGTGTGGCATAACTTTTTTCCCCACTAGTACAGTCAGCTGCTTGGCTCTTGCGCCTAGCAGTGGGGTCATCTCAAAAGTTGTAACTAGTATAATTGCATAGCAGACAGGAACATATTTGGAAAGTGTTGTTTTTCATGGCAATTTTACAATCGTTTAATTCGGCAAAATACTTTAGAATCCTTCCCCTTTAATTATACTGAGTGATCAGAGATCACACGCATTCATTGTGGCTAGTTTTTCAATACATCTCTGCCTCTTCCCTTTAGACATAACACTGGTGACTGAAATGCAGTACTTGGCTGTTAGGTGAGTACTCTTTAGTCTTTTGCCAGAGATCACGTGCTCGTTCTTAAGAGACCTGTGTCTATGTTTCAAGTGGTCGGTTATAGCACTGATGCTACCCTCAGTGTAGGAAACCTTTGTAGAGCACATGATATACTTAGCTTTTTGTTTTATGCTGGCATCAACAATTGTGAAATATTTCCAAACTGGATATCGTTTGATATGCTTAATTTCAGCCATTTTGAATAAGACAGGAATACAAACTTATGTCATTCTGTCAAGCGCTTCATTTTTCGTTTGAACGAAAGGCAGGTTTTGTAAACATTTACAAGGCTAACACGAAACGATCTTGTGTAAATGTGACAGCTCTAATACGCATCCTTACTACCCAACACCACACATACAAACAAAACAGAGGAGGGAAAAGGTAGGGTTCTAATACCTACTTATGGACAAACAATCACACACTCCCACAATCAAACACACAGGTACAAACAAAACAGACGGGAAAGAGGGCATTTGAGGGTCACTCACACCTGCTTATGTACAAACAAACACATTAATAAACAAGCCAACACGTCCTTACAAACAAACAAGGGGTAGTTGACTTTTTTCTTTTTATAATGAATACATACATACATACATACATACATACATACATACATACATACATACATACATACATACATACATACATACATACATACAATCACACTATACATTGATGAGAATTGAGTCGTGGATAAAAATTGGAACAGGAGTTAACCAATAGGATGGAAAGATGTCAAAAGCATACCCAATTACAGAAAATATCTTATACAATCCAGTACACCTCTTTACTCACCAACATCATCTACATAAAAACAAACAAGGGAAAGAAGTAGATGATGGTGACTATCACACACTTATTTATACAATCCAGTACACCTCTTTACTCGTCAAGGCCACACCAGCATAACAAACAAACAAGGGCTACTTCCGTTTGCATATGTGATGGTATATTAAATAGTAAATTAAAATATATAAGCTACACGTGTTCAGTTCTCATAGGGCCCATACGTTTTGTGTGAGATTGTATGTGCATTTAAAACAAAACTAGGTACCCAATACTCGCTTTGCATGTGTAATGATATTTAGGATAGTACCGTTTATACTCGCTTATAAGTCGATGTTTTTTTACTGAAAATTCTATTTATGCAGCGTAGGGGTCGTCTTATAAGCGCGACATATAAAAAAAATTTGATAAATCTAGGGGTAATGTTGGAAACTCTAGATGTTTGCAGTACATAAAAATACTGTCAGTTCAACTATTTGTACGTTTTCATGCCACTATTCCCATTCAGAATCGCATATATGGTATGCACTGTGCTTATCCGTTTCATGACAGTATTCATTACACAATACTTGTATCTACAGTTATTTGGATTTTAATAATTTGAAAATATTACCGGTAAATTAAATACTACCGCAAATTGAAGTCTCCGTCAGTGTTGTTTACCGAGGATTTCAGAATTTTATCAAACAATAGACTTTGTACCAGATGACATTAGACAGTGACATTGATACGATACTGTGAATCACAAAAGTGTGGACTTGACTTTCATTGTTTATTTGTAAGACGTGTGGAATTAACATATTACGGGATATTGTGAATCGGATCATTCGAAACTACTATTTTTATACAGGTATGTGACCTATAATTGAATTCATGGATTTATCATATAAATGGATTTAAAATGTCAAGCCTTATGGATTTCAATGGATTTTATTACACGAAGATGGACAAATTGTAAGTTTTCAATTTATTTGTGACATATTCCACTCAATAATATAATTGTATTTTACACTGGTTTTGTCTTTATTTTTCCTATCTATGTATCCAGTTTGGCTTCTTTATTTTTCAAAAGTGCAACTCCGACTCACTGACGACAAGTCACCCCTTCAGACGGATCTGACTTGCAAAATACACCCCCAATTATAGGAGGGTCACAGAGAAATTGGCTCTTGACAGCCCTAAAAAAAAAGGTGGGGGTCGACTTATAGGCGAGTCGACTTATATAATCGAGTATATAATGTAAATATAAGTATATTAGCTACCCCTTCCGTTTCGATGCGTGTAATGGGATATAGGTGTGTAAGTTTGTATGAGTGCTCATACACTTCCCTCACACACCCATTTTTTACAAAATCTCTTGGTTTTATTTGTTTCTAACTTTTTTTCTAATTTTTAATTAAATATTTTCATTTTTTTTTTTTTTTTCTTCTTTTGGTTTTAAATGTGTCGTTTTTAAATTTTACTTTTATTTTCTAAATTTTTTTGTAAATGAAACATGCTTTTTAGCTCTATTTTCTCTCTCTCTCATATTCTTGGTTCGCATTTTGTATTTTTACTTTTACATTTTTGTTTAAAAATTTATGTTGAAATTTGCTAAAATTTTTGTTTTCTAAATTTGTTTTTTGCTTTTTAATTTCTGTAAATTTTTTTTAAATTTTATTTAAAAACTTTTGTGGAGGTTGTAATTTTATGTTTTTATTTTGGTTTAAAATATTTGGCATTTTTTGTTTGTTTTTTTTAAGAAATTTACTTTCTTAAATTTTGTCAATCACTACAATTTATACATTTTATAAAAAAAATTTACAATTGTTACAAATAATTTTTTTTATAGTATGTTGATTTTTTAAACATTTTTCTGCATCTTTTAATTTCTTTTACAATTTTATAATTTTTAGCAATATTTTCAATTTCTTTTACAATTATTTTATAACTTTTTGCTTTTCCTTACAATTTGTAAAAATTATTTTTACAATGTTATTTTTGTTTTTACAATTTTGTTCAGAATTTTTAAAAAGAAAACAATCCGGATTTTTTTTTAGTTTTATCTAAATTGCGTGTTAGTTTAGTAATTTTAGTATTGCTTTTAGTCTCGGGCATTTTAGTAAAATATGTTAGGTTTTATTTTTGGGCTCCGCTAAATTCCGTTTCAGTTTTGGAATTTAAGTATTATTTCCAGTCTCTGCCCTTTAAATAAAATATTCTGTTTCTTTTTTTAATTAGGGTAAATATCGTGCCAGTTTCAGAATTTTTTTTACGACTTGAATATTTAGGATTTTTTTTTTATTTTTTTATTTTTATTTTTTTTTTTTTTTTGTCTCCGGTACATTCTGTTTCAGTTTCGTAACTTTTATATTACTTTCAGTCTCGGCCATTTTTCTAAAATATTCCTCTGGTAAATTTCGTGTCAGTTTCTGGATGTTAGTACGACTTTAGGTATGGGGCATAACTTTCAATATGATATTTCGAATCTTTTTGTCTCCGATAATTTTCGTTTCAGTTTCGGAATTTTAGTGTTATTACTAGTTAGTTGCCTTGATTACGCTATCTATAAAATCAGTTCAATATATGCAAATTTACCCATATCACCAACATAATCTGAGGTAATAGTTTATATTTCAATCTAGGATATATCCATGTACCCAACAGGCAGCATTGAGTGTATTAATGGGAGTGGCCACTATTTGCTAATATAGTTGATACAAAATTCTCTGGATATATGAATGATTAGATTGTCAGACTTAACCTCCGTTGTCCTATTGACCTCATATTTCACGGGTCCACTATCTACTCTATCTTGGATTGGATTTTCATTAAGTGTGCTAGATCCTCATGGTGACCCACAATGTTTCAATTATCTTGTATCCAGATTGACCCTCGTGTTAAATTCTGATAGATACCCATAGTGACCCATAATGTTAAATTCCCTGTGGGATAACTATAGGATCATCCTCCATGTTAACATTCCCCTTGAGGCTATAGGGACCCACACTGTTAACCCTATGGACATTAAATTTCCATTATGGCCATAACATCCCGTTTATAGCATTACCGTCCCCGATAACTACTGCTATAAGCAACATCGACGAAAATTATAGCTTTTTTATCATACTTTCGACAATGCCATACTCGTATCATGGTTTCAAAAGTACATTTGTCAAAATTTCATGTTATTTATCAATTTTATACTATATGAATACATATACCATGCAAAATTATATAAGTTTTAATAAAAGAAAGAAAGAAAAAAAACGCTCTAGTACAAGGATTTAAAAAAATATATACATAAAAGTTGTCCCAATACCAGAGAATCAGTTGGAATGGAGTTGACGATGCCTACACAAATGGGTCTTGTGTCCTTGTTGAAGTTTGCCCAGATATTTCGATTTCAAGTATTTAACATATTTTTCTTTACAGGTGGATCTGTGATAGCAGGTGGAAATAAGGCCTATCAGCGAATCAGATGGAATAAGGAGCAACTTTCCACAATGGCAGCTAAATAAAAACTTGCTCCCTTAGGGAGTCCATGCACCCGGAATTTCACGAATCTGTCTTAAGAGTCTATTTTGATAACATTTCTGGTAGCTCAGCATTTGGGATTTCTACGAATTTTCCTTACTTCTCTTGTCCTTGTCACCATAGGAATTATTATAATCACTTTAGTTGTTGTCTCTGTTGACGCAGCCGCAGTTGACCCATCAGTGTGAACTGCCAACTGTCATAGGAAAAGAGAAATCAATGGGTTGTAATCCTAACATTAATAATCTTTGCATGGCGCCTAATTGATCCCTCACTATTAAAAACTGCCTGGTTAACTGATACAGTCTCTATTAAAGGCTAAACTCCATCAATGCTAGACCAGACAATTGATTATCTCAGTCATGTATTACCTGATGTACGTCATTTACCACACAATCTATACATTCAGCCTGAGCCTTTTTTAATTAGCAGGTGTTTTGTAGTGGATGACAAAATTTATTACCATGTCAAACAGTTGTAGACTTATACAATATGTCCACCTATCAAGGGCGTTGGCTGGAATCAACCAAGGATTTGCGTAGATGATGGTACCAACGTAATATTTTTCTTGTAACAAGCTCGCTATGATTAGGGAACCCATATGATATCAAATAACACATGTAGCTTTTAAACAACTTGATCTCAGTTTTCATCCACGATTACACCTCACCAAATGCATCGTTTTGTAAGTGCAGTCTACAGTATAACCGATACAATATACATCTCGGATACGGAAAAAGATCCTGGGAAAAATATTTGCAAAACATCATATGAGAAACTTTTTGAACAAAACGGTTAGAGCTCTTCTGTTACCGTGGACTTTTATTGTGGGCTTTACGGCACTTTGGTCCTCGGCGTGATATGCACGATAAACACTTTGAATTATTTGTACACAACTTTGTTGGGCTGATGGCAGCATAACACAGATATGTAGTTTACCCGTTTTAGACCGTTTTTAAAATTTTGTCTTCTTTCTTTCTTCTATTGTTTATCCTTTGTTTGTTTATTTCCCCGTTATTTAAACATGTAGGAGTCAAGAATTTTTCTTGGCTTTTGTGTTTGGTGTTTCCTTTGTGGATGTAAATTGTTTCTTCCCTTGACGAAGAGCTTGTTTAGCTCGAAACGATGGGAAACTGTTTTGTATTTGCGCCGTTTTAAGTTTTGTGTTATATATATATATAGTTATATATATATATATATATATATATATATATATATATATATATATATATATATATATATATATATATATTCATTCCTTGCTTTCTACCTTGCACTAGGGGCCCCGGGTGGCCGAGTGGTCTACGGCGCTCGCCTTTACCGATCACTGCCGTCTCACCTCTGTCTGCCATGGGTTCGAGTCTCGGGCTCGGCCAATGTGGATATGTGAGAAAGCTTGCCAGTAGCTTCCCGTGGGCGGTGGTTCTTCCCGGGGTTTTCCTGGGTTTTTCCTCTACCAGATAAAAACTGGCCGCCATGTATAGCCTATCAAGTGCTGAAAAATGGCGTTAAACCAACAACAACAACCTTGCACTAATTGCACTAATACATTTATTTATGCTCTTGAAATATTACAATCTAGGCAACCTATTCGCAATTACGCTGCTGCTATGATCCAAAGATATCGTATAAACTTTAAATCAATATTAAAAAATACATGTATATTTAATCGAACTACCAGGTTAGATCGAACTGCAAATTATAGTAATGTGGAAAATATCATTCGCATTGTTCACTTTTTGCGAATGTTAGATTTTGAAAAATAGCGTGTTTTATTTCACGATTTTGCGATTTTTCCAATCATATTTATTTTTAATTTCACGGGGTTGATTTTCGCAATTTGTAACCTTGTCGAAAAAATCGTAAAGAATTACGCGAACATTTCATTTCTACATTTTTCCCTTAGAGAGAAAGTGAGATTCGTAACGTTTATTAAAGGTATAGGACATTTAGGAGACTGAAATCATTTCTGTCTCAAGATAATGTTTCTTTTCATGAGTTCAGAAAGAAAATTGGCTTTGATGACACTCATTCATGCGTTTCATTCTTTGTAATATAATTTTTTTTAAATGTAAAGAAATAAATAAATAAAGTAATATTATAACATTTCGCGAGAATTCGGAGCTAAAATTATTTATTTCTAAAAAGAATCCATTATCTGTTATCATTCACATACATCAGTATATAACATTAAAATTATGGAAATGTATAATAGAAGACACCGGCTCATCAACTTTTCAGTATTTTGCTTAGAAGAAGAAAAATGTCCGTTCCCAAAGAACTGTGCAGAGAAAATTTGAATTTCAACGTGTCATTGTATACGATTCTTTCCTTTTTTCTTTCTATCTTCCTACCTCACCACCCGTATATTTTTTTTTTTATAATCCCAGTAGAAATTGTATTTGAAACATTAGGTTTACCTCTGACGAGGGTGGATGTACGGTGAAAAAAATAACTGACGATTTAAAATTAGTCGTTTGGATATCATTTAAACAAAAGGGAATGTTAACAATCATTCATGAAAAAATAATGATTTTTGGGGTATTACTGTGCATTCGCTTTCTGAAGGCATGTGGAATGACCTGATTTCGAGACGTGTTAAATTGAAGACAACACGGGATAATTTGTGTACTATGTATACTTGCTTACGTCCATTGCCCATTTTGACGTGAGATTGGATCAGCTGTCACTTTAATGATATAAGACCTTGACAAAAGATTGTATTCAAACTGAAGTATGTATCATTTTTTGTTACAGACTGCACAGGAAAAGTATATCGAGTGCAGTATGGTTTTCCGCACATCAGCTGTCTTGAGATGACGGAGGTCTCAAGTAAAAATGTTACGTTTGTAAGTAGCAAAAAACGTTAATAGATGTTCAAGATGGCTTATGACTAACTTAACCACTGACTTACTGACACAAGACCTAACTGTTTTCTTCAGTTTATAACACAACCGACTTCGACTTAGGAAAACATAAATAAATATCGATAGATGTGTAATTTTGTGGTGAAATATATGGTTCTGTAAGAGCCAAAGGTACACATGGAATCCAGAAATAGTCTAGATCAAGTCATACATGGAATCCAGAAAAAGTCTAGATCAAGTCATACATGGAATCGAGAAATAGTGTAGATCAGTCGTTTCGCGAACATTTCCATGGGCAGTGTTCACCCGTCCTTCAAATTGTAGTCAAAACTACATCTGAAACAGTTGAAGACGGTTGGCACTTCTTTTCGTAAATGTAGTAGAACACTTGTTGGTACTTCTTAGAGTAAATGTGGTAGAACACGTGTTGGCACTTCTTAAAGTAAATGTGGTAGAACACTTGTTGGTACTTCTTAGAGTAAATGTGGTAGAACACGTGTTGGCACTTCTTAAATAAATGTGGTAGAACACTTGTTGGCACTTCTTAAAGTAAATGTGGTAGAACACTTGTTGGCACTTCTTAAATAAATGTGGTAGAACACGTGTTAATGGTGTGACGTTATATGGATATTGTTGACCCGTTTTTCGTTGCACAGACCGCACTGGTACAACGTGCACTAGCTTATATGAAGAAGCCTAAACACTAATTCTTACATAAAAGTGCGTGTACAGCATTGTTGTGCGAGGTGTATCAATGTGGCCGTATCCATGTATCAATATCGGATTTAATGTGGCATTGATACCCTGATGTGTTGATATACGTATCCTTTTCCCGAGCCACATCCAAAACAAATGACCGCATTCCGCATCGTGTCTGTATTCGCTAAAAACACGCAATCCTGTTAGGTCCTTCAGTCGCACAGGAGAGAAACTTTCCGAGTAGAGAAATAAGACGGGCTCTTTTTCCCGCAAATGCATCTTATTTATTCAGAATGATATAAATAAACAATGCACGCAATGGTGATTTTTTTTCAAATCGTCTGCTCAAAAATAACCGGTGTGTATTCTCATTTGCGTATAAATACAAAAACGGTTCAGAATCTGAGTAATGAGACATAATTACCTGCCAAACATCTGGTCGTTGCTTTAATCATCAGAAATGACAGATATTATACCAAACGATTCGTAAAAGTGATTATTTCTCAATAGATCTTAGAAGTTGGCTCTCTTGCCAGACGACCATTCTTTTTCATCAGCTGATCGGGTGAAACTTTTAATTGCATCTGAAAATGTGAAAGTTTTGATTGTTTTGTTTTTACGTAAAAATTGCCATCATACGTGAGTATTTTTTATTTAAATTATCAACGTTCACCGCATCCCTCGGGTGTGTTGAAACCCTTGCCCTTTGGGCTCGGGCTTCAACGACCTCCTCGGGAATTGGCGAACGTTGATACCAGAAAGAAAAACAAAACATGTATGATCCCTATAGTAGAAGCAATTCAGCCACAGGCGGATAATCTGACAGCAGTTCTACATCTCTTCCTCTATTTAGTAGAGAGAGAGAGAGAGAAAAAAAAAAAAAAAAAAAAAACAACCAACAAACAAACAAACAAAACAAAACAAAAAAAACAAAAACAAAAAAGCATTGATAGTCTCCACTCTCTTGAGGGAAAATAAAAAAAATAGCAATCCTGGATGCAGTTTTATAGATAAATGCGCACACCAAGTTGTACTGCAGACCTCTCACTAATGCATGCAATTTAGACTGGAAATATATCATGTCTGTTGGGTCAGTGAGAACTGACGTCAGAGCATGCGTAGTTAGAATCAGAAAATAAAGATAGCAGGTAACAATAACGACCAAGCAATAAGCCTCAAGTGTTGTTAACCGATACCAACATTTACAATTACTAGCGAAGTCATGACCAGATAAGCGATAGCACTTTTTTATATCCATCTTGTGAGCCTCCTAAACCGGCAGTAAACCTACATTTAGTGGGTAAATGTGAAGTACTATATAGCGTCCAGAAAGCTTTTTTCGCATAATTGCGACACGGCTAATATCTTTATTTTTAAAAATACTTGTATAAAATACATGTACAAAGTTTTTACCCTGATATTGCTTGCAACAGTGGGTGGGCAAAATAAAGCATCTTGGAGGCACACATTTGAAGAATGTCAAATTGAGAAAAGTAGCATGTTTTGAACAACAGAACAAACATGTGACTTTGGCACTCCAGCTTTAAAGCGGAGTGTATCATTTTATGGTGCTCTCCGCCCGTCTATCTGTATTTGGTCTTCTCGTGATTACTATAGTTCGAGACTACATTGTATATCTTTACCAAACTTTGTATGTGCCTTGCTCGTGGGGGCAAGTAAAAGCCTGTTGATTTGGGGGTAACAAAATTCTGGCTCAAAGAAGAAACAAGAGTCCCTCAAAGGGACTGACGCTCTATCGTCCGAAAAGAATTTCCAGAAATTCAAGATAAGACCATTTCTTCTTTTCAACTGCTGAGTGTTGAAACCATCTCTGACATTTTTAAGCGATAAGATTTAAAATTAGCCACGTATCAGCTATATTGGATGTAAGCACGGCACCATTTTCATTTAGTGCAAACTAGGCACCATTAGAAGACTTTTGGTGAAAAACCATGATGATATGACCCTTCCTTCAGGAGAATTAGAGACAAAATCTTTAATATTTTCATTGTGGCAGCCATATTTGAGGTCAGATCGGCACTGTTTTCATTCAGGACCAACTATATATCATAATTAGTCTTCTTGTGAAAACTCCATGTCCATGTGACTTTCTTTTTAAGAAGAGTAGCAATAACAAGATTTTCAAGATAGCTGCTTTGGTGGCCACACTGGATATCAGATTGGTACCATTTTTATTTAGTACCGACTAGACATCATAAGATGTCTTCTGGTGAAAAACCAATGTTGATAAGACGTTTCATCTAGGAGGAGTAGCGATAAGATTTTCAAGATTGCCGCAATGGCGGCTATACTGGATATCAGATCGGCCCAATTTTATTTAAGACCAACCAGACACAATAAGAAGTCTTTCGGTGAAAACCCCATGCTGATATGACTTTCCATTCAGGAGGAGTAGCAATAACAAGATTTTGAAGATGGCTGCTGTAGTAGCTATATTGGATGTCAGATAGGCACCATTTTTATTTAAGGCCAACTAGACATTATAAGAAGTATTTTAGTGAAAATCCTATATTAATATGAATATCTATTCAAGTGGAGTAGCTGTAACAAGATTTTCAAGATTACCGCTGTGGTGACCATATTGAATTTCCGGGCAGAACCATTTTCATTTAGGACCAACTAGACATCATAAGAAGTCTTCTGGGGAAAGTCCCATTTAAATACGACTTTCAGTTCAGGAGGAGTAACGATAACAAGATTTTTTCAAGATGGCTACTGTAACGGCCATGTTAGACATCCGATCGGCACCATTTTTATTTAGAACCAACTAGACATTATAAGAAGTCTTTTAGGGAAAACACCATGTTGATATAACCATCCATTCAGGAGGTGTAGCGATAACAAGATTTTCAAGATGTCTGAACAGCACGGCTTTCATCTTGGACCAAATAGACCTTGGAATGAATGTGTGTGTGAGGTTTCATGGCAATCCTCCAAGTAGTTTAGAAGGAGTAGCGATAACAAACTTGTGCTAACGGACGAACAGATGATGGAAGACGGACAACAGACCAGACCATAAGCTATTTTGGTCTATGAACCAGTAGAGCTAAAAATGATTTTCATAGAATAACTTTAGTTCTTTTTCATATACCTCAACCCAAACTTTATGGATGGCTTGCTACCAGGCTAAAAGGAAGCCTATCGATGTTTATGTCAAAAGGTCTGCAATCAAAGTCACGGTCACTCAAAGAAGACGAATGTTTCCGGATGATAACTAGACCATGTACATCGACCAAACTTTGTGGATGACTTGCACTAGGGATAAATAAAAACCTATTGATTTGGGATAAAAAGGTTAAACGCCAAAGTCACAGTGATTCAACTAAGAAAAGACGTTCAGCACGATAACATTAGTTACTGACAACGTATCTTGACCAAATTCTGTACCTTGAACAAGAAAAGAAAGTCATCGACTGGGTTAAAAGGTCAAAAGTCATGGTCACCGTCGCAGGTGCGTGGGAAATAGTTTCTGCACAATAACCTGAATCACAAAGAACATAACATAACCAAACTTGTGGATGGCTTGATGATATGGCCAGTACGGAAGCTCCAAGGTCAAGGTCATAATACAGTTTCTAAAAGGCTAGGTTACCGTGACATATTCTGCGGAAATAGCTTTCCTAGAATAGCTTGAATTACGAAACCACATCAAATCATCAAATTGTTTTGATAACTTACTGTTATGTCAAGAATGTAAAATACAAATGTTGCAGTCAAAGACTCAAAGACCAAGGTCATAGTATCCCCAAGTGTGAGAAAGCTTGCCAGTAGCTTCCCGTGGGTCGGTGGTTATTCCCGGGGTCCTCTCGGAGTCTGGTTCCACCAAATATACTGGTCGCCATGTATAGCCTATCATGTGCTAAAAAATGGTGTTAAAGCCACAAACTAATGTTATTTTCTTAATGTTCTACACTGTATTATTTCAAGAAATTTTACGAATTGTTCGTCCCTGATGGTAATAACGGAACCTTTCGTGTTGGAGTTAAAAGATCAAGGTGAAGTTCACTGCCCTGGTTTATGCTTCCCAGAGTCAAGCAATCCCTGCTAGTGAAAACAAACATTACTATGAAACACAATGCGGACATATAATAATATGTTCAAAGTGTGTTAGTTATCTCTACGGTAGAATACTGATGTTACCGTGTTTGTTTTTAGTCCTGTCAATTAAGGTGATTCATTCATAAGTGTAACTATACACTGTCAAGGAAAAAGACAAATTCCAGGTAACATCGGTATATCACCAGTATTCAAAATTGTTGCCTGCCCAGCGGACCCAAAATATCAATTTGTAAATTGTACCAGGAATGTTGCTAACAGCTGACAACATAAATGTGAAATCCATCCAAATAGCTTGGAATATTTTATGCAATAATTTATATCTTATGCAACAAATATTATTCATATAGCGTAATTACGATTTTTTTAAACATTTCGATGCTTATTTAGAAAATGGAATGCCTTAATCTTTGCTATACTTAATTGCCATTCCGTAGATAGAACTTGAGATAGTCAGTCTTTAGCGCTGTAAATTCAAAGTTTAAATAAATGCATAGCAGCTGGACTCTGTTCGATTGTGCAGATTTTAAAAATAAGGTGGCGCGAGAAAAATGACAACCAAACAGCACGAATTCTCGTATCAAGCGCAGCTGAGCATTGAACTTTGCGTATTTCGAAGAATAAAGTCACTGCTCTATAACATTGCTATACATTATCGTTGTGGAACATGTTACCTGTTGCATTCACATTAATTTTATAAGTGATCATGAGAGTTATATACTGTGCCATCGTGTTGAACAGAGAATGTGTGTTCGTCCATCAACAGCATCAAGAGCGCTAAAATAATTCAGGTTTTCGAGACACGTGAACGAGATCATCATCATCTTCTTCCTCTTCCTTTCTTCTTCTTTTGGGCAATTCTCCGATATTTTGTAACATAAACAATTTTTCTTCTTTTGCAACTTCACTTTCTTCTATATCCTGCCAAGGGAGGCGAATAGTGAAAAATATTAATCTTTTTTAATTCCCAATTTCGAAAAGACAGAAAGGTAGGCATGGTTATAATCTTCACGCGCATCAGATTTTGGTAGACATATCCCAATCACAGTGCACGTGTTCTTGGGTAGTTCGAATGATCAGAGTCAAGTCTCTTGATGATTTATCCAGAAATCGGTTTCTATATTTGAAAAGCCACAAAGGTTCTATATCTGAGTCGTATCTGTGTACCAACCTAATTAATTACTCACACCATGCCAGTCGACTGAAGACGTTCTTTGTGCCTCCGATGGATGATGATTCTATACTGCTAGGTTTCTTTGAAAGCCAAGCTTCCTATCTTGGACTGATATTCTTACATACAGCTAAGGTCGTTTATGTGTTTTAAATATATGTCAGTGTCTAGCAGCAAAACGACATAAAAATAAAGCAACAGTTCTACAGTTCAGACATAGAGACGTACATCAAGACGTGATTTGAAGTTTAGTTTGGAACACTCCAATAATCGCTTGCACTGCCAAACTTTAGCGGCTGATTATACATGGTGTTGAGATAGACTGAATTCCGTAAATGCTTCGAACACTTACACTTTGAAGTGAGAAATCAGGTACGAATAGTAGGGTCATTACATAGGAGGTATGGAGAAAAATACCCTGTCACAATTTGTCCATAAAATAATAGCTGAATGAGTATTTAAAAATTCATTACATTTGTACGGGTTGAAGATCATAAACTCCTTTTAACAGATATACTAACAAAAGTATATGTTTGGGATTAAATTTTTTCGGTATGACCAGATCAGTTTTCCGCAAACAGAAAGCCTGCGCAGTCAATTTACGGCAGGTCGTAAGTCACTAAAGATTTAAAAAGGTATGTATGTATAGTAATACTGGCTAAAAAAGTTAAGTAAAAAAATGTAAAGACAAAGAATTTAAATAAGAAAAAGCAAATTTAGGAAGACAAACCATTCCAAATAAAAGTAAACATGAAGTGCTACAAGATAAAAGATAAAAGGTAAAGATGTTAAGATAGAGGTCAAAAGTTGTAATATAAGCCGCATTCCGTGAAAGAAAATACCAAGATTTTCTCTGGTGGTACATCATCATATAGGATCTAAATTGAATTCACATTTTAAGAAATGTTAAATCCTCTCACAGGAAAATTTTCATTATATATAAAGCAGTAGGGAAACGAGCTGCTTTGTATATGCTGCCGTTCAGAAATAGAAATTACCAAAAGCCTTGTAGGCAAAATTCTCTAAAGCGGGTTCAGCCCAATCAAACCAACTATTGAGCGTGTGGTTCTGACGCACATCAATAAGCAAGTAGATAGACTCGACAAATGTCTCGCATTCTTTACTGTATCATTTTCTTTCACAGAATTGTTATTGCTATTATTAAAATTATCTGAGCATTTTTACTTTTCATTATTTAATAAGTCATTTTACGTTCAGTCTCTCGCAGAGTTCAAAGCGCTAAGATACATTTAGGTAATAAGTGTCGTCATATCAATGACATCATAATCGAGCTGCGCAGTAAGCGTTGATTTTACAAAGCGGATATCCCTAAGAAGAAACAGAACTTCTTGCAATCATTTTATCACAGTCAACACACTATATGTCGCAAGGAAAGTATCAATGTCATTGGCCCAGATGATGCCATTCGTTTGTGTTATGTAACGTAATCAAACTTTATTGGCAGAAATACCATTTTGTAATTTGTAGGTCTTCAAAATAAGTTCTTAAGTTACTTTAATAATGAGATAACTTCCATGTTCCCCAGCATATAAACATAAAACTTGCTCGACTAATTTCTTTATTTGTATCATCTTTAGCCGTGTATAATGCGTACCAAGATGAGACAGCGTAGATCCTTCTCTGCTATTGCATAATGCGCCGACAGATCAGACCTGAAAATCATAAAACTCTTTAGCTTAAGATTTTGTTTTGACCAATCACAAACGACGTTACATTTGAAAAGGCTTTCTGATTGGCTGGAAACTTAATCTCTGACTCAAGATCAGCGTTTTATACAAGATATATTCGATCTCATCTGGGCTACTGCAAGATCACATGGGGTAATGCTTCTAAAACCAATATGTTAAAAGTGGAAAGACGTCTTAAAAAAAAGAGCCACCAGAATTAACCTTGACAACAATGTTGATAATGTCTACGAATGTATGAATGATTTGAAGATCATGACTGTCTATGAAATAATATGTTTAAGAAAAGCTAAATTTATATAAATATTTTCAGTAAAAGGACAAATAATACTAATACATATTCTAGTCTACCAATACTACGCTCTATGTCAGCTAATAATTTTCTTCTTCACAGCCCAAAAGCGAATTGTGTACAAATAGTTTGGCTTTTTCTGGTTCAATAATTTGGAAATGTCTACATGAAGATGTTAAAGAAGCATCATCAGTGCTTTCCTTTCATCACAGATGTTTGCAATGGATGCAGTAAAGATAATATCTAAAAAAAAAGGTTATGGCAAACTTTATGATATTGTAATAAATTTGGGTATGTTCCATTTGTATTTACGTCTCCATTTATAGGTTCGTTAGATTTTTGTGATTAGTTGTTTGATTATGGGAAGTCGGTGTTGGGAAACTATTTCCCAACCCGAGTAATTAGCCAATATCTAGGAACAGACGTCATACTTAGAGTTGTTAAGAGACTTGGCAGTGGCATGGACTGGTTTCGTAAGAACAACTGTGAACCAGTCTAGAAATGGGTATAGAGAATATACGGGTTTGGTGGTCCATAATTGGTTAATAATGAAAAGTGAAATGTTAGTAAAGAATTATATTTAGAGCTTATCCTATCTGCACCTAAAAATAAATATAGACAAGATTCTATTGATGTAGTTTTAGTATTTCCCTGCATTGGGTGTTTGAATTGTGTTATGTGTGCTTCATGCCACGGCAATGCTAACAAGGAAAAGCAATGCAAATGTTAAGTTGTAGTTGTGATATTGTGGTCATTTATTGATTGATTAGAGAAAAATTGTAGCTATCATAGTCTGGGCGCGTTACGAGAACTTCCAGTTGACAACGAATGTTGTCGGGAAGTCCTTGGAAATAGGGGAAAACAAGGGACTTCCAGCCCGACCTCACGCAGGTGGTTGATTCGCTGATTCGCTCTCATTGGCGTGTTACAGTATATTTGTGTATGTATATATTATATAAAATTGCTCTGGGTATTTACTTCTGTGTTTGTGAGTATATTTGTGTGTATTTGTAAACGAAAAAGTTTTAAATCAAGCAAGTTTGAGTACACAATGCCCTGTGTGCTGAAACCATATTCTCTTGCTTTAGTATACACAAATCCATAATACCTTTTTTGAATGATACTTGTTTCCAAGCTGCATTTGATATATTTGCCTGTACATATGTAATAATTGAGGACCACAAGAGAGATTAGTTTTTGCACTTATTGTGTCATCCTCATAGACGTTATTATTATTATTATTATTATTATTATTATCTCCAGGCGAGGACTTGTAATGCATATCTGAAGAAGAACAAAAACGTGACCTATCACACGGCCTTATTTCTACAGTGCTTTGCTCTTTCTCATCCAAACTTAGGTCCAATTACGATCTGGATATATGCTAATCGCAACTGGATGTCCGTTAATACGGTAATGACCCCCCCCCCCTTTTATTTTAACAGAGGATAAAACCTGAACATTCAAATCACAATATCCCGGGTATGCAATAACTTTGAAGCGACCTTTTGTAAAAAGCACACAAAAATTTATATTTAGTTAGGTGGAAATTATTGCTAATTTGGAAACCTTTCTCTTTGAATGTTACTTGGAAAAAAAAATTATATATATATAAATGACGGACCCCTCGTTACAGGTGTACGATTTGGTTGGTTATCGTTATCTAGAGATCGACCTCGGTGTTATTGCCCGGATCGAGTAAATAATAAAATAAATTATGAAATTTATAGATGGAATAAATAGAGATCTGAGCAGATATATAAAACAGAATAACACGAGCACCCGTACATGAAATATAAAAATTTAATCAATTACATAAAACAAATTGAGATAATACATAACATTAGAAAGATACACTTCTTTTTTAAATCAGTTACCGAATTTCAACACAAATATAATTATGTAATTAGCCGATCTGTTTAAAACGATAGACTTAGTTCATCATAGAATCGAGTGAACAATCGAAGCAATTGCCCAGCATGCCTGCTTGACGTTGTTATTGCTGGTCACTCCAAATTCAATGTTGCTGTCCGGTCCAGGTTGATGTTCTCCCCTTGTTTTCTTCTCACTCTCTCTTATCTAGCCTCTTTCGGTCCTCAAACTTTGTGTGGGTAGGTAGGTAGGTTGATAAGTGGATAGGTGGAGCTATTTTGCCATTGTGCTTTCGAGACTCGCTCGCTTCTACCGCCAGGATTGTGTCCCTCAACTTCCAGACACCTGTCCCTTCAACAATTGTTTATACGAGAGAATTTCGCCTAATTCTACTAGGAGTCAAGATTTCACCAGCCTCTCGCAGGAACTTGGACTGATTAAATTTTGCGATGTGGAATATTTAAAACATGAAATTTCGTCTGGGAAACACACCCCTTATTTAGCGTACCCAATCAGATTAAACCTATCTACCGCCTTTTATAAACACACGCCCATCGTGGTTAGCGTACCCTCTTGATTTTCGTGCGCTATTTAAATAACTGATTCTGGAAAATTTCAAAAGATAATGCTACTTCCACTTGCTTTACAAATCGTCTCTGCGTCCTCTCAACTTTGACATTTTTGATACCTATACCTCAGATTCACCTTCTTTCCGTTAGTGATACAATGAAGACTTAATTAAGAATCAATCTCGCCCCAAACAGGGACATTAAAACTATCGCAGTCTAGCGATTTCCTACGGTACCTTTCTTCATAAATCTAATTAATTGTTATCTGCCAACTAATGTGCTCGTTATCTGCCAACTAATGTGCTCTACCGAAATCGACAGAAATTTACACCCTTATATATATATATATATATATATATATATATATATATATATATATATATATATATATATATATATAGGTTAAGGGACGTTGTGAACACTAGTGCTAGTTCAAATACTCATGTAATTATGGAAAAATCAACAATTTAACCGACTTTTTTGAGGGGGGAGGCCGTAGGTAGAAATGGAGTCTTGTGTATCTCCATCGAGGTCTAAAACTAAGTTTGTATTGGAAAAGAACGGTATCCTTTTTAATTAGTGTTGCCCTAACGGTATCCTTTTTAATTGGTGTCGCCCTAATGGTATCCTTTTTAATTAGTGTTTGTCCTAAAATATATTGCTCATCTCATGCTTTTTTTTAAAAAAAAATAACGGAAACGAGATCGAAAATTTATCATTGTGATAAGTAAACCAGACTTAATTGAGATCACTCCTTAGGTTAAAGCATGTTTGTCTGCCTGTCTTTTTCTGTCTCGATGCATCTAGGTCTAGCATCTATATCAGAGCTAGCCTTATCTTAGATTCGGGTCCGTGACACAAGGAAGATAGGAAAATACTCATAAAATTTAGTCTGGTACTTTATTAAGTTTACTTAAGCAAAAGACGGCGTCTGTGAGCTTTCACTGAATTATCTCTACCAAGTATGTTTGTTGTCTTGAGAGTACATCCTTTTCAATCACGCACAACAGGTTTGATAAATGATGTTCCGACGAGATTTACAGACCAGTGATTTGCATGTCCCGTGCTATAAATGGAATACGAAATACCTGTAATTCTCAATTTAGATCCGATCTGACAATCGCTGTGGTGAACACTCACCTTGAAAACAAATCTAAGTGTCAATACATAAATCAAAGATAAGACTCTAACTAAACAGTCAAATTGTCATCCTACAGATCAGAATCGGCATTTTTAACTGCGTTGGTTTTGTTTTTCTTTATCTTTTCCCGTAGTGAATCGAAGTCTCCATTACATGTTATATTATGTTATGTTGTGTGTTATATGGTATGGCATGATATGGTTTGGTATGGCATGATATTGAATGAGACGGCATGATATGATATGAGATGGCAGGGCACGGTGCGCCATGTTATCTCATGTAAGGACAGTTATGCAGAGAAGGATGGACGGGAGAATTAAAGGATGCATGGAAGATGGTGCAGACCGATTTTTCTCGGTCTTGGAAATCGTTTTATTATTTGACAGTAATAGCCAAATAATAAAAAGGTTTCAAGACTGATGAAACTCGGCCTAAGTAGCTATGTATGTGTCTGTTCGTGCATTCCAGAAACATACATACGCAGGTATGTGCGTGCTCATGCACGTATGTATACATGTGTATCTGTGGCATACACATAGATCTAAAACATTTACATGGGACGTATGCTCCTTGATGCCATATTCACATATTTTTAATATGTCCTGCGTACACATCATTAGTACACTAGCTAAGCCATTGTATGTATGTATGTATATATGTCGTGGAGCTAATCCCTTTTAACATTTTGAAGTCCATTGAGATTACGTTAGGCTCATCTGTCATGTGAGTCGGAAAAGTTAGTGTGATCGAAAACCATTAACTGTGCTAGGTTTCTCAGAACGTTACAAACGATCAGGGTGTTTGCTGCTCGTAACTGGAACCTGTTTTGCATTCAAGTGAGCCGAGCACTCCAGAAAGTAGGGCCGGGATACAGGCCACTTTTGATGATTTATATGAGGAATAATATCACTTTACGATCCTACACACATAGCGCTAGTGCGCCATGGCACAAAATACTTTAACGGTTAATCCCCACCATAACGTTTATTAAACAGTCAAGTCCTATAATGATTGTTAAGTCAAAGATTTTTATAAAGAAAACATGTGCATGTTCCAATGGTATATAATTGATCGCATACAAGTAAAAAAAAAAAGAATTAAAAGTCTGTATTCGGAAAGAAGTCCAAAATGAGAAAATGAGTAAACCTTACATATTCTCTTTAGCAATATTTAATAAATCTACACGGGAAGGAGTGTTGGATGTTTAGAAAAGAAGGTGGTGGGGATGGAGTGGGGGTGGGGTGGGCCAATTGTTTAGAAATAAATCTTGTCGTAATCAACCGTTCATGTTGTGACTTTTCTTGCAGATATACTTATTATCTTGATCAGAATCAGAATTATAAATTACCCGATTCCATTTTTCATTTAAAAGAAAATTTCAAGATGCGGAGTACAAAATGTTAAAAATAATAAACTCACACATGTATATAATATAAAACTGCCACATGTACACAACAAAAACACGCATGTACATAATATAAACTCTCACATGTACATAATAAAAAAAATCACATGCACATAATAAAAACTCTTACATGTGCATAATAAAAACTTTAACATGTACATAATAAAAATAAACATTTTTTCACGTGAAACTAAAGAGTGCAAATGATTTCAGGATTCGAGATAAATATTGCCAATTTGTATTATAGCATTTCCATTATCTAGTATAATGATTTCAGGGTGTGAGATAAATATTGCCTGTTTGTATTATAGCATTTCCATTATCTAGTATAATGATTTCAGGGTGTGAGATAAATATATTGCCTGTTTGCATTATAGCATTTCCATTATCTAGTATAATGATTTCAGGGTGTGAGATAAATATTGCCTATTTGTGTTATAGCATTTCCATTATCGAGTATAATGATTTCAGGGTGTGAGATGAATATTGCCAGTTTGTATTATAGCAATTCCATAATGTAGTATGAATATACTATTTGTTACTATATGACATGTCAAATATTACATATGCACTAGAGCCGCGGTGGCTCAGTGGTTAGCGTGCCGAACTCATGACCGAAACGGTGCGGATTCGAATCCTACCATCAGACCAGCTGGGTCAGCTACCGTGGTGTGTCCTTGGGCAAGGCACTTTACTCCGATTGCCTCAGCACTAAATAGCCTACTTGCGTTGTTGTGCCGTAAAGCACCAAACCAAAGGAAAGCATTAAATTCACCTTCTAAATTATCCTTATTGTGCTAATTTGTAAGGTCTTTTGTTTAGAGATGGATTAATATGAGTGTGTTTGTTTCCAAATCCAGAGTTCATAAAATGCACATTTTATACCTTAAACATTTTGTAATAAATATGGTTTAAACTAACCAACCAAACAAACAAATTGAAAGTTACCTGTGAATAGTAATCGTGTTATATTGAAGGGAAGTTTATCAAACCGTCTATACGTCCAACAGCTGGGTATGAGTATAGACCTAATCTCAAAGCGGCTGAACTAAATGGAAAATCAACATTTTGTTATGTGCAGATAACATTGGGGAATGATTATTGTCAACTAATACTCTGTTTAGTGCTGGCCAAAATAGTCGCTGGCTACACGTTTTCCCAATTAGTGCTAGCCAAAATAGTCATCGGTTACACATTTTCCCAATTATTGCTAGCCAAAATAATCACTGGCTACACATTTTTCCAATTATTGCTAGCTAAAATAGTCACTGGCTACACCTTTTCCCAGATGGTTATTTAATTTTAGGAAATAGCCTATTTTGGCCACTGTTATTTATTAATTTTTTTGCTTCCTTGTCCATAGTAAAAAAAAATAGACTTGTTATAAGCAAGAAATTATAGATTATCGACGTAATTTTGGCTACTACTGGAAAGTTTTAGTGAGAACCGAACATTATATAAATTAATTTCGTTAAAATATAATATTATTATACACAGTCTTAAAGACCCCAAGAAGTTGCTGATTTCTAAGCTGTGTACGGTCACTTTGAGGGAACATGGACTACTTCATATTTTAGTGTATATTTCTGTTGTTTACTGTGGAAGTTGTAATTTCTTATTCATCTGTAATGTGTTGTGGCCTTGTTAGTGATGTCTTTCCATCTATCACTTCCCAACACCACAAGGAATTTCTATAACAGCCATGACGACGTGACAAGCGTGTGGCTATGTTACGAGAAAACCGCTGAAAGTTATTGGGGCATGTAAAGGTGTGTGTGTGTGTGTGTGGGGGGGGGGGGGGATGAATACATTACGTGATAGAGACAGGCCAGGAAAAAAAATTAAAAATAACAACAAACAATTTGAACTATGGTACCAAAGTGTGTGAACAGTGTTGAAAGTATAGATTTTTTTAAAACACTTTTATTATTATCTTGATCTGCTATGCATTTATCCTCGCCTTGACTTGAGCTGTGATGGACGAGTTAAACTCAATAACTGCTAGTAATAACTGTTTATTTTACTCCACCACGGTTCTTTCTCTTTCCCATTACCGCGTGTATCATAGAGGCCGATGTGCGGCGTGTGTTCGCTGATCGTGGCTTATTCATTCAGGGAATCTATCGATCACTGTGTTCAAAGGTAAGGCCGTGTAGGTAGGGAAGTTTTACAGGCACGTACTGTAATTGACAACAAACGACTTACACTACATGGATTCAGCGATGACGCCGCCGCAATGACTGTGGAAGGATTTGGGGATTTTAATGTACAGTGTGTATTGTGTATGGAGCAGACAGGAATGTGTAGTCATCTCGGGTTAATCGTAGTACTGAATCGTGCGATGGACGGGCGGTACTAGCCAAGCATGGCTACACCTCATGCATTCGTTATTTTAGCACGTTTCTGTTAAAATACTACGAATCGATTGTGTACGACCCGTATTACAGGTTAATTACCTATTCAAACATATCGACGATCTATATAGATACTTGGTTTCGTCATTGGGGCGTTAGTAATATCACCCTGGAGTACAGGCATTGGGCCAGGCGCGGCACGGGAAGGCAGGCTCTTCCCAGAGTGGTCACCAGACGGTCGCGGGTCAGACGACGGACACCTGCTACCATGGCACTGGCAGACCAGGGATGCGGGGAGGGGACTGGAGACACGAACCCCCCAACCCCCACTACCAGACCCGCAGAGTACGATCAAATGGAGAAGTGGCTAGACGAACACCCAGAATTTGTTCATGACTATTTTGCACGGAAAGCAAAACGGAGTCTGATAGACGGGTGGTTGATTGCTCATGCTATTTCACACAGCGTGGGGCTGGTACAGTCTGCCAATTCCAGTGGATCTAACTCTAGGAACAATTCTGGGGCCAATACCCCTATTAGGAAAATTTCAGCTCAGGAATTCGAGAAAGGTGGTCTAGTGCTGAACCCCATGATATCCACAGTGGACGGGACTCCAACGTTCCTGGGATCGAGCTCGGCGCACTCGTCCACCCAGGTCCAAACAACCAAATCATACAGACGGACGAAAAGCCAACTTAAGGCTCTGGATGAAAAGGAACTAATGTACGAGCTTGTGATGGATATATGCAACGACTTAGATGTTACCAGCCTCTGTTACAAAATCCTACATAACGTTTGTATTCTGTTGCACGCGGACAGGTGTTCTCTCTTTCTCGTCGAGGGTAAGGGTACAAATGAAAAATCCCTGGTGTCCAAACTGTTTGACGTGAATGGGGAGACGACCCTGGAGGAGTTATCCAAAGCCCAGGAGGAGATACGGATCCCCTGGGGCACGGGCATCATTGGCTACGTCGCCGAGAAGGGGGAGGTCGTCGACATACCGGATGCATACAAGGTCAGTTCTGTCTTTACCTCTTCTTGGTGAACAGTTTTAATGCATTTTAGACCGAATTTTCTGTCGTGTCTCATCCCATTTACTCATCGTTATACCATTAGCCTGTGTTTATGGGAAACCTAGTTAGCTGGTGAACCGCGAGAAAAGGTAGGTCGATGGACGCGCGTTCTTTTGTTTGACTATAAAGAGTTTACTTAATTTTGACTCTCTTAGAGAACACTTCTTTCTTTCTGGCACGGTTGCCTAAAGTTAGCAAATACATGTACCCGTTTGCAATAGTATAAAGTTGCATTGCAAGGATTGACTTGTAGTTTTCCTTACTTGCGAAACTGCATCCAAATTTGATTAAAAATATCTAGGAAAAATTATTTTCCATTTCCACTCCTCTGCTATTTACCAAGACCTGTGATTCTATGAAATAGATATCGCTATCATGGCGAGTCGTGCAAATTAAGGGACCCGTATACCCGTTTAACTATATTGGCATTCTTGTGTGAGATAACGGGTCTTATCTGGATGTTGAATGTGTTTACCTTGCTCTCGTCGGCCGGCTTTCACTGAGATAATCCACCCCACGGATAGTTTGGGGGGTAATCTTGGGTAACCATGTCAATAATGCGGTTGATACTGCTGTCAATTTCCGCAACCGTACATCGAACATGTGGCTAAAACGTAAACAAATGCACGTGGTGCCTGTAAAACTGGCACGTAAGAAACAACAACAACAAAAAAAACAACAACAACAAAAAAACAAAAAACGAGCGTTCAGATGTGGGTCATGTTGCAGCACTAACCGCATACAGTTTTATTGGGACAAGCCCAAATGACTCCCTCAGGCGAACCTAGTTTAAAGGATACAATGTACACATTATATTGCCCGATTACATATTATGACGGGGCAAAATAATGACAATTGAAATTGACTTCTTATGAAACTGGGCATAATATTGTTCTCTTACGAAGTACTTTACAATGAGATGTTTTCATTTTTTTTTTTATATATTTTTTTAGTTCAAGGGCGGATCCAGGATTTAGTCTACGAATGTTCGATCTAGATAAGGGAAAGTTTTGCTTAATCTTAGGTTTTCCGCCTCTTCTTTTTCTTGAAAAGTTACCGGTTTTAACTGGAAAGTGTGGTGGTGGTGGTGGTGGCTATTAAGCCCATAATCCCCATTTGGATCCGCCCGTACAGTGAGGTAATGAGGATTTATTTTTATCTTTTTTTTAAAGGAAATTGGAATCTAATTTCAGCAATAAGTAATAATAGCAATACATATGAAATCTTAGGGAGTGTGTGTGCGTGTGTGTTGATGCTTGACTAATTGTGTTTTAGGACACCGAGAACACTTTTAAGTAACGACTTCTTTCCTAGACAGTAGTGACCAACAAAGGTTACGAATCCTGGTTACTAACACTGCTTCTTGATTATATCATACTTGTAAATTTAGACCACAAGACGAAATATCTACGAAGAGATAACTTTAAGTTTTTCTTATACACATTCTCTTACTAATTTGTTATTCACACGTGTTCTTTCAAGTTTTCGTCAAGCTATGTCGACTTTGACTTTTCCTTGCAAAATATTCTCGAAAACACTCCAACATTTAACATAGTAGTAGTTAGTAGTGTATTCTCCGCTTAAATGCCTTTTTCAAAGTCAGTGTTGTACCTTGAGCGAGCCCATGGGACATTCTCCCACCCCAAGCTGGCAGTGTTCCCTTAAATTTACCAATTTATCCCCATATCTTGATCATTATAGAGGGACATACAATGTCCCCCAAACAGCTCAAGCAAGGTGCAAAACTGCAGTAATTATATAACGTTAGGCCTAATTTTAGCATAATTATATGAGACACTTATTTAGCATAATTATATGGGACACTTATTTGAATTTTAGCATAATTATATGGGACACTTATTTGAATTTTAGCATAATTATATGGGACACTTATTTGAATTTTAGCATAATTATATGGGACACTTATTTGGGTGAATTTGTCTTCGGTGACAGCTTTTCACAGTAATATAGCAAAAGCTTTTTGTGGGGGTTGAAACACAGATGTACATAAAATTGTCAATATTTTGTATGCTGTTTGGAATGAATATGATTATAGTGGATGTTTGAATATACCGAATTCCTTGTATTAGGTTTATGAATATTTATTGGCATACCATTTGTAATCAAAATAATCTCTTGGATACAGACTGGGGGTCTTGACTGGTTTACTTTAACCTCGGGATGGAATTGGTATGAGGTTAAGGCTAGAGAAATGGAATCCCCCTTGGATAATGACTGGGTTCTAGTCTCGTTGACTCAAGCCTCGGGATGGGATTGATGTGCGGTACAGGCTCAAGAATGGAATCGCTCTTGGATACAGACTTGGGTCGTGATTGGTTGACTATTCTCAGGAAGGGATTAATGTGAAGTTAAGGCTGGCGAAATGGAATCCCCAAACAAAGTAAAACTTTGACTGGTCCATATGAAACACTGCAAATCGTACAATTTCAAAGAGCACAAAGTTTTCCTGAAATTTGCGAGGAAGCTAAATTTACGTAAATATTATTCAAGAAAAAATATATGACATAATACAATTTATAATTCTCGAAGACTTTTGTCTGTTATTACGTGATACTTTATAGCATTCGCAAAACTTCCAAGAAGCAAAATTACTACGAGTTGCAGTCTGATTTTTAAAACATGATTTTGTCATTTGTAAAGTAGCCAGAACCTCGGACATTATATTTAGCAATCAGGATAATTTGTAATTACTTTATTTCTAACACGAAAACAAAAACGCCCTTTTAGTTCAAAGTGTCGCTTGTGCCGTGGTTTGTTTTTAAAGTAGATGTGGATTCCTACCGGATAACCATAAACATGGTTCTCAATTAGATTCATTAAGATATATGATATACAAAGTTATATCTTACTGTAATAAAAGGACTAAAAAGGTATTTTTATGTTTTCACCTGTGTCACTTCTTTAACATGCTTGGCGTTTTTATGTTTACACTGTAGGTGTATATGATGTTAATATTTGTTATTATAGCTCGTGTATATAATGAAGATGTAGTGACCCAATAACATCTTGTTCATTTATTGAAGGCCTTATATGTAAGACATCCGAGACAGTTCCTTATATGTAAGACATCCGAGACAGTTCCATCTATGTGTATATACTATATATTAATTATACGAATCTTCAGAAGGAGGAAAACTAGTTTAATGGACGAATGAATGAATAAATAAATGTCAGTACTGTGGTAAATTATAACCAAACCAATCATATATTGGAAGCATTGAAGAATATAAGGATGAATGCATCGTATTCATTAACAAAATTATAAACAAGACTGTGCTTGTAAAACATTCCCACTGTTGCATTGCTGAATTCGTATTTCTATTCCCAGTAAGTTTATATGTGTTTGTAGCATGGGGATCTCAATAGTTTCCAAATTATGACCCAGGGGTTAAATCCCCAGTGGGAAGGGGATGGAGTGGGGGTGGCTAAGGATAAACCCTGTAGCAAATATTGGTTTTACATTATAATGCTATTTTCCATGTGCAGTAAGTGTATATATGGTGATAGAGTTGGGGATCTCAGTTATGACCCATGGGCTCCATCAAGTGTATATATGTATAAATTAGGGGATATCAGTGGTTTGGAAGTTATGACCTAGGGGCTTGGTCAAGTGGTGACAGAATGGGGGATATCAGAAGTCCAGAAGTTATGACCCAGGGGTTCGGTGTGGGGGTTATCAGTTGTTTGGAATTTATAATCCAGGGACTCGGTGTGGGGCATATCATTAGTTTGGATGTTATTACCCTGGGTCTCGGTCACTAACTCATTAGCATTCAGTATCATCCAGTATGCAACTTTTTGTTTTGATGTGCCTTTAAACACAACAAACGTTTCTGTTAAAAAGTCCCAAATACAAATGAGTATAAGTACGATTATCTATATTGCTACTTTTTAAAATACATATACAAGCTTTATATTTTTTTGGAAGAGTTGTACCCCATGGACATTACAATACAATCACTCTAACCTCTGAAAAATAATTACTTGTGATAAATACTTGCGGTTGTTACAATTTTCTTCAACACAATATGCCTGGGTTATGCCGGAATTTTACTCCAATTCTTTACTTTGTCAATTTATTTTTATTCTCCCGCCATAAGGCGGAGCATATTATGGTATGACGTTCTGTGACTGTCCGTCCGTCTGACTGTTACTAATTTCGTTTCCGCACAATATCTCGATTTTGTCCACCATTTCCATTTACCAGACTTTTTGGATGGCTTGAACTTGTGGTAAGGAAGACATCTATAGATTTCGGGATAAAACGCTCAAAGGTCTCGGTCACTATTAATGAAAGAAGAAAATGGTTTCCGCACAATAACTCGAACTCTTCGTCATCTACAGTTGCCAAACTTTGAAGATTGCTTGCGCCTGGGGTAAGGTAGGAGTCTATCGATCTCGGGGTCAACAAGTCAAAGATCAAGATCATTGCAAATGAAAGGAGAAAAATGGTTTCCACACAATAACTCAAGTTCTCTATAATCTACGATAACCAACCTTTGCGAATGGAATGCACTAAGGGAAGGGAAGAACTCTGTATATTTCGGGGTCAAAAGCTGAAAGGCTAAGGTCACTGTGACTGAAAAAAGAAAACTGGTTTCTGCACAATAACATTAGTTCTGCATCACAGATCTGGAGCAAACATTGTGGATAGCCTATACTTGGGGTAAGGAAGAATCCTAGTGATTTTGTTGTCAAAAGGTCAAAGACCAAGTTCACTGTGACTGAAAGAAGAAACGTGGTCTCTGTACAGAAATGTTAGTTATCTACACAGAGGACTGTCAAACACGTGGCGGGCGTATACGGTGCCGTTCACGGTACTGATGTTTTCCTTAACAAATGCATCAGTAACTGACTTTCACAACTATTCAAATGTGTACATAGTATTTTCATAGTTTCTTGTAAGTTTTGTTGTCATTTACAAACTTTATTTTAAATTTTTCGAAATTACACTGCTTAATACGCTCCATTGGTATCTAACTGATACGATAAAAATGTTTATTTAAAAACAAAAATTTTATTTCGGACACTTTTAAATTTTCTACAAATATAAAATAAACCTCATCAAATGTACTTTATTTTATGTAGAATGTAGACTCCTGAACTATTGAGTTTACTTACAACATTCATATGCCAACATCAATCACTTCCATACATGTAGACAGATGAATTAACGCCAGGTAGTTAATTTAACATTATTATTGCACGTTATGATCATGATTAGTATCAAACATTTTCTGGGTAACGCTTTTTGGGGGGACAGAAATAATCGTATTATGAAAGTTTTACTGCAGTTTAGGATATGTTTCTTTCGACATTGATGCTTGAAATAATTCTAATATGAAAGTTTTACTGCAGTTTAGGATATGTTTCTTTCGACATTGATGCTTGAAATAATTCTAATATGAAAGTTTTACTGCAGTTTAGGATATATTTCTTTCGACATTGATGCTTGAAATAATTGTAATTTGTATCCAGTCCATTCCGTGTCCTCCAATATCTCTCGTAATCTGTATCCAATTCATTCAGCGTCCTCCAAAAGCGCCCGTAATTTATATCCAACCCATTCCGCGTCCTCTGATATCGCTCGTAATTCGAATCCAATCCATTCCGCGTCTCCAGATATCGCTCGTCATTTGAAAAAAAGTTTGGAGTAACGTAATACTGCCCTTTTGATTGAATCTTTTTGCAAGTCTGAGTGAAGTGTTTAAATTAATTTTCTGACTATAATAATAATAATAATAATAATAATAATAATAATAATAATAATAATAATAATAACAATAATAATAGTTGTTGTTGTTGTTGTTATTATTATTATTATTATTATTATTATTATTATTATTATTATTATTATTATTATTATTTACGATGATTTAAGAACAAGATCTAACAACTTTCTAAATATATACGTGACGGCATAGATGTTGGCTTGACTTTGGTAGTCTTTGAGCTGGAGGAAATAGGAAAAGCATGGTCCATTGATGCGTGCGCATGCAACTGTCCAATCCTGAAACTTGGAATCAAACTCAAAACCACAGAAGTGCAAAGCAAGCGCATTACTATTCTGTCATCAAGTTCCATGCTATTATTATTATTATTATTATTATTATTATATGTTGTTGATGTTAAGTATATTACTTTGTCTTGTCTTGTCAGAAAATATTTCCAAGATTTTTCAGTGGTTTCCATCCTCATGTTCAAACAGCCCTACCAATTTTGCCACTGGCGTCAGTTACCTTCTTTCCATGAGCCAGACATCATGTAACTTTTACTCTTTAACTCTTTAGCGACAAATTTAAAATTGGTTCCAGTAAAATCAGGTTTCACATCATTTTAGACATTTCGATATCCCATGAAACATTTAGTTATGGACTTACGGAAAAGTTAATTTTGACATATAATGGATTAAAATCGTGATATACTTGATTATATACATTTTGGGGTCACTTCACAAAAATATCCATGAAACAATTTGTAGCCTGTTTTCCAATATTTTGTTGTTTTTCAAGCTGAAAAAGCAGCGATATTCTCAATAAGAGACGGAAGGAAATAAATAGTATCCTGGCAATATTTATGTCCCCCCCCCCCACTCATACACATACACTATGAACATCCTTCTCTTTGAAATATTTGGAAAATATGCCCTTTTAGTTCGTCTTATTTTGATAATTTTGAAATGAACGTTGGCTCCGTCTCACTGCCAACTCGGTTACCTCGCCCGCTGACAGAAATTCTGAGCCCCAGGGCAGAGCAATCATGGTCAGAGCAATCATGGTCACCAAAACTAGTTTAATTTTTTGTATATAAAAACTCGTGTCCAGTTCTCCATATAAAACCTGTAGTAATCTACCATAACATTGACTCTTGTAAGGAACACATTTTAATATTTACTGCAAAGATTAATTTATTTTTTATAACTGAGTTGAGGGCGGGCCCTTAGAAATCGCCGGGCTCCAGGGCAATTGTCCCCCCCCCCCCCCATCTCTCTCTCTCGGCGGGCCTGCTCGTTACACTGATTTGGTTCATTCGATCGTAAAGTTCACCTTGATGTTTTCATTAGCAGGAAATACCCTTCGCTGTTTTCTTCTTCTTCTTCTTTTCTTTTCTACTGTTTGGTGTTTTCTTGCCTAAGTTATTATTCGTTTTACCAGTCTTACCAGAGAACTGTATTCTCGGTCTTTTCGGCGCATGCGCCATTAAAATACTTCTTTGTAACATCCTATACTCAGCTCAAACAGTGAATACCATCTAATCATCATCAAATGCTTTAAAGGAGTTTATTTATGCTTTAGAGTGATTTAATGAGTGTGATAAATACAATAAAAACCTAGAAATCACTAATTGACCGTATTCATAGCATCAAACATGAAACGTATTACTAAACGTAATTTCGACAATTTGCAAATATCGTTCGTAAACTTCGATAAAACTTCCCAAAAACTATGAAAATACTCTTGACATGTATGCTTTACCTTTAAATAGTTGTGAAAGTCAGTTATTGATGTATATTAAGGAAAAATGTCATGAAATAAAGAATTGGAGTAAAATTCCTGCATACCCCAGGCACATTGTGTCCAAATAATTGTAACAACCACAAGATATGTATCACAAGTAATTGGTTTTTCGTAGACCAGGGTGATTGTAGTGTTTCGTTGGCTATACCTTTTATACAAATTTTAAAGCTTAAAGGAGAAAATATGTAAAATTTATCTTTGACGAGCATTTAGCCACGTGTTTGGAATGCATTCTGCGCGTAGTTTCCACAACGTCTGTAGTTATCCCCAATGTATTTTACCTATCGCAGTAGTGTCGAATCCAATTGGAGAATGTGTATTCCCTTTTCCCTTTGTCCTCAGAAACACGCTACAGGCCCCAGGTGTAATAATCTAATTCTCCATAATTATATCTCATCATTAATAGATTTTCATTTCAGTAGATTGACAATTAATGAACCTGCCGTTTCTCTATAATGTTTGTACATAGCCTGTTAGTATATATTAATACACCTGCCGTTTCTCTATAATGTTTGTACATAGCCTGCTAGTATATAGTAACAGAATTAACGCGCGTGGCTCATCCCACTGTGGATTGACGTACTGGCAATCTAATTAAGAGAATCTGCTGCTTGGAAATTCAATCTAGCATTAATAGTTACTACTGTCTTCAGTTCAGGAAGAATTACTTTAAAAACCAAAATTTCTTATCTTATTAGCTTTCAAAATCATTCAGTATACAACTTCCACTTTGGACGGGGTCAGTATATGATCTTGTTGATCTGATACAGCCAAGATTCACAGAGTAATCAGTATATGGCTTTATCTGGTTCATGCATTGACCAAATGAAAAGACGATGTGCTTTATCAGCAATATTGTGACAATCTCCGTCCGTCTGTCCGTCCATCAATCTGTCTGTAACTCTATCTCCTAAGACGCTGGGCGGAAATTGATTAAACTTTTTACGTAATTGTCTGTATGGTACACATTTGAAAGAGGGGTATAAATTTTGACTTCCTCCCATAGGTATCTTGGAAGGGAGTCAAAGATCAAATGTCCTAAAATTTTAGTCACAGTGACATTTTCTGATGTTTTTGACCAAACGGTATATATGTAATCATAACAGAAAGACACACAATAATTGTAACAGATTTTGGTTCGGACTCCAAGGTCACTGTTCGGGGGTGGGGTAGGGGGTGGGGTGGGGTGTTTCTGAAATGATAATGTTTCAGATTAGACAGTATGCAATAAGAACGTGTGGATTCGCGATGTTATCTTTTTAAAAGTAATATTAATTGAAACACTTTGGGCAATACATTATATTAATTCATTGATTCCTTACATCTGAGAATTATCGACACCGAATTCACATGAAGTAGGTTATAGCTGACAGCAGAACTCATAACTTCTTCCAAGTAAAACAGATCAACATTTGTCGTAACGGCAAGTTGATTCCCACCAACATCTACTGCTGACGCTCGACTGCGCAACATTGCCAGCATCGATCAAGGATGGATTCCTGAACATCCATGTTGACCCTTTTATCCCAATCACTTGCGGTGTTTCAACTGCCATAAGTATGGTCACCACACAAATGACTGAAAAGAAAACCAGTCTGCCACAGGTGTGGATCCATAATTTATCGTCATGCAAGGATAAAATCTCCTTTGCGAATTGCCAGGGTGACCACCTTTCGCACTCCAGAGAGCTTACCCCAAGTGGAAACTCGATAAGGAGAGCCAACCGTGAAACATGATAATGACCCGAGCTTCCCTGAGGCCAGAACGTTGGCGGAAACCACAACTCCACTTAACACTGCCGCAGCAAGAGTGGAGAAGAAACATTCCACAAATTATGTCTGTGAACAGACAGACATTACCTGGCCACATGGCGAGACCAGTTTATAATCTTAACGCCTCCCAAACCAGTGCGAGTAACCACGGAAACTGAGAGTCAAGCAGAAAAGTCGAGTAATGAATGTAACAGTGTGACAAGTAAGAAACCCAACACTACTTGCGAGACAATAATTAGATCCGACCCACAAAAAGAGCAGCAAACCTCTGACCACAGTAGCTGTAAAAATGCGACAAATAAGAAACCCAGCAATGCTAGCGGAAAACCGGTTGGATCCAGCCCACAGAAAAGGGTGGCAAACCGCTGGTCCCGTGGTAGTGCATGATCAAGGCCGACCAATGAGCGAATTACAGAATCTAGTAGACTTACGAAAAAATCTGACTGTTCTCAGATAAATTTGGAAGTCTGGAAAGTATGGAAATTGGAGAGTCCCAATATGCCGTGCTTGGGAAACCTCCCATACGTCCCTTACTTCCACCACTTCCATAACTATGTCTGACATCATAATGCAATGGAATTGCCGAGGTTTAAAGGAAACTATTGATTAAATAGTTCTTCTGCTTAAAGAATATGAATCAATAGCATCCAGGAGACTTTTTAGAAGGAAACGATAGAGTTAATCTAAAAATTGGTATAACCTACAACAACTTTTTTTTAGAAATTCTGATAAGGCATGTAACAGGATGAAGCCGAGTTGGAATTGGATTTAGCGAAGACACTGAAAGCAATTTCGTGAATGTGATGTTTATTTATAATGTAATTGAGCGATGAATGAATCTGACATCATACTCTTGCGCATAAAGTTCAACAATCGATTTAACAGAATGATGCGCACCGAGTTCAGCAACTGATACAAGAAAACGATATCGTTCCTAAATGGAACTAATCTGAATATGTAACTTCTACGAGAGACCAAACAAGAATCAACGTATGGAACTTATAAACAAATATGATTGATATATGAATCTATCACCATGGACGATCAATGTATATAATTTATGCACAAATATGAACAGTATATGATTCTATCACCAAGGGATTAACAGCATATCATTAATACACAAATATGAACAATGTATGATTCTTTCACCAAGGGTGATCAAAGTATAGAATGTGTACAAAAATATGAATAATGTATGTTTCATCCACAAGTAGGATGTATGTATTGTTGATTTTCACTCATATAGTGATATTGAATAATATGATATTATTCATATAGTGATATTGAATAATATTGACTCAAAAAATGTAAGATATGTACCTCGTAGCGCCCAGTTGACGATGACTATATATTTCCGGTTCCACAGCTCTCGTCAATGGTTAATGAGCCACCACGCATGGCCCGCCCCTCCAAGTCTGCCGACGGATCCATCAAGAACCTCCTTATTCCATACAGACCCACTGGTCCCGAAGCTTTTGTCCCTCACTGCCAGTAAACCAATACCGTCCTCCGAGCCAACGTCACCATCGACCCCAGCATACGGGTTGAACGAAACCCCACAGAGTTCTACGACTCCCCGTCAGAAAAATCAGCTCCACAGCTGAAGATTTCTTCTGTAAAGAGGACAGCTTCCTGACAAAACTCGTTGTGTTGTGATAATACATCGAAACTTTACTCTATAAGTGTATGGTGAAATCCACGGCTAGAGAGCTTGAGGTAATCGGAGATTCTCACTACAGGCACTTCGCTTGTGCAGCATTGGGCGAAGCGAACTCAGTACTTTGAAATAGCTAAAGTCGAATATAAACCACTTTTGAGCAACGCTGTAGGCGGCAACAAAACACGAGTACATTTTCGTTCATACATATAATACATAAACATTAACTACACACAAGTCCGTGGCAACGCCGCTGGAGGAGTGTCGGTCATCATAAATAACACAACTCAGCCAAAAATTAATTTAAGTACTTCATTACAGGCTATAGGTGTTCGTATGTCCATACACTGGCTCATTGTATTTTACCCCAAACACTGCACTGAGTCAATCTGATCTTGATCATCTTATTGAACATTTACCAGAACCTTTTGTTTTATTTGGCGACTTTAACGGCCACTATACCATTTGGGGCTGCGAAGATATCGACGAGAGAGAATGGAAAACAGATAACTTTGTTTCAAAACACAATCTTTGCATTTTTAATGATAAGTCCAGTGATCTCCCCAGATTTTTTTATTACAGCGGAATAAACGCGCAGTAGCGTCATAAACTGTTCTCAAAAACGCTCATTATCATCATTAAAGTGAAATAATTAATATCAATTAAATATAAAAGTACATATATTTACATAGTATTCTTTATTTCCCAAAGTTATAACATGATTTAGTGTCAAAACTCATTAGTCTTTGAATATTAATAAACGATATCCTTCGTTTCTTCACTTCCCCGTATATTTTCACTGCCACATTAAAATTAAAGTCTTGAAGACAAGTCCTTCTGTGCTAATTGTCACAAGATATTTGAGTACCCAGAATGTGACAGCCTGTTCCTTAACAAAACCTTGATCCCATTCGTCATAGAAAATTACCTTTCATATTCTGAAACAGAATGGAACATAAAATTGATTAATGGATGTACAAAAGATGCAAAACAACCTGAATCATAATTAAATGAATTACCAAGGACAAATTCTTCAAGAGAACAGAATAAGTAATATAATACATATTTCTTACCATTCAGATCAATATATCATTGTTTTATCACGGTTTAATTCCGTCACTGAACCAATGTCAGAGAGCTAAAATATATTGTTCAAAAGTTTAAAGTGTTTTATTTAACCTGCTGTAATCGCAGTTAGCACTAGGGAACTAGGGAAGCTTGTGCTTTGTTTGATAGAAGTGGGTACAAATCCCCACTGGAGGCAGTTTATTTCCAGAAAATAAAAAGAACGAAAATAATCACAGCTACAACTGCAACAACAACTACTAATGCTACTACCATAAAAACAAAAATAATAGACTGTATTAGTGCCCCAGGAATTGTACGCCACCACATCCACCATCCCCACCCCCACCCATCTCACTCGTTGGTAACTAAACAGATCAAAACCAAAATTTAGCAATATGGAAGACTTACCATCCGATCCAGCGATTTTCACCTAAAGATATGAGATCTTCCATTCAGAATTGAAACCTGTCTCTCGTTTCTTATGATCTCTATTTTGGAAAAACCCGCTGGAACTGGAATCACCGATATCTGATCTTCGTAGTCAGGCCAGCATGGGGCTAGCCGTACGCTGGGTAATTCTCCGTTTCCTTGAAGTTGACGTGTCCATTTTTCAGAATGAGCACTAAGAATCAGCTTAACTTAAAAAGTAATGCGTGTCACTACGGTAAAAAGCCATGGGGAGAACAGTGACGTCGTATACCTATCTACCTGTGTCCTTCCACAGTATCCTACTTGTTCCTAAGTCTGACCATCTGCGATCCATCCTGCCAAATATCATACTCGTCCTTATATCTGACCATCTGCAATCCATGGTGCCACAGTATCATACTCGTCCTTATATCTGACCATCTGCGATCCATCCTGCCACAATGTCATACTCTTCCTTATATCTGACCATCTGGATTACATCCTGCCACAGGACCCTACTTATCCTTAGATCTGACCATCTGCGATCCATCTCTTACTTGACTTCTCTTCGGGAGTTAGTGACCACCTCTGTCGTAGTGACCACTTTTCAATATACTTGAAAAGTAATACTCCCAAACCATATAAAACTATGGAACATATAAAAAGTGACGGACTCCTCTGATATCTTGAATCCAACAAACTTTTATCAGGCTTTCAGTGTGGATTCAGACTCCAGAGAAGCACAATTGACAGTCTAGTCAGACTTGAAACGTTTATTAGAGAAACTTTCTTAAAGAAAGAACATATAGTAACATTCATTTTTGACTGGGAGAAGCATACGACACCACATTAAGATACGGCATATTGAATGACCTATTCATCCTAGGTCTTAGGGGCCGCCTAGCTGTCTTTATATCCAAATAATTTTGAGCAATGGAAAATTCCGAGTTAATGCAGGTACCACTCTTTCTGAAAGCAATCATCAGGATATGGGTATAGATCAGGGTAGCATATTGTTAGCCACTCTTTACAATATCAGAATTTAAAAATATTAACATGTCTTAAATGCAGGAACTGACTGCTCATTATACGTCGACGATTTTTTAATCTGTTTTAGATGAAAAAGTATGCAAACTATTGAACGTCAACTACCAATATGTTTAAACAGAATTCAGAAATGGGTAGAAGAAAACGGTTCGAAATCAAAAACTGTTTGTATGCACTGTCGATTACATAAAATTCATGATGATCGGAAACTCAATCTTAACGGTTCTCTTCTCCCTATTGTAGAAGAGACCAAATTTGAAGGACTTATTATTGACATACACGTTCTTTCCGCGTATTATTTGCTTCAGGAACAAATGCAAAAAAAGCCCTGGATTTAACACGTGTCGCAGCAGACACAGATTGGGGAGCAAACTGGGATATCTTTTTCCGGTTATACAGGTCTTTAGTAAGATCTAAACTTGACTATGGCTTAACCGTGTAAGGATCAGCTCGCAAATCTTGTCTGCAGATGCTTGATCCAATACACAATCAGGCACTTAGCCTTTGTCTGGGACCATTTATAATTTCTCCTTCCAAACGCCTTTATGATGAGGCAAATGAATCATCATTTTATCTCGGAGGACTAAATTGACTCTTGTGTATATTACCACACTATCCTCTGATCCCGCTAATCCCGCATATGATGTTTTGAGGTCTAAATACCAAACCTGTACGGTCATCGAATAATAGTTGATCTTTGCCAATTCAAACAGTTCCCAACCAATCCTCTCGTTTTTCAGAGTAAATTCAATGACATCAGAGTTTCCTGACCTGACCATACACAGCCCTATATACAGATGGTTCTAGTGATGGAGAAAAAGGATTTCATTGTATTTGGAAGGGTTTGTCTTCCTAGTTTTATAATTTATTGTTCCTTACCTTCTTAGAACTTACGCAGATTTAAAAAAGAGACCAATTAAAAAAAGGTTAAGATGTACAATAAAAAATGAGTCTATTGAAAATAGCTTACCTGGCCGTAAGGTCAAGTGAGCTGATATTATGATCCTTCGTCCGTCGTGTGTTGCCCGTTGTCTATTCACATTTGTTATTTACAACTTGTGTTCAGAAACAAATTCACCAATATGCACGTAATTTTCCAGAAAGCATTCAAGCATCATGGCCTTTCAGATTCAATGGCCGCCGTACTAAAAGTAGAAAAACCTTTAACCAGTTTCTTCTGAAAAACCGCTCAGGAGAATTTGACCGAGTTTGACATTCTGTCCTAGAGGGGTTTCAGATTTATATAAATGATGCCGATCCGCCATGAAATATGACCACCAATCCTAAAAAGAGAGAAAGCTTTTAATTGCTTTTCCAAAACCTCTGAACAGAATTTGACCACATTTTACAGAAAGGATCCTGGCATATAGGGCTTTTGAACTATCATAAATGATGCCGATCCATCATCAAATCTGGCACCGTTACTAATAGAAAGAAAAAAAAAACATAAAACGACTTATTTTTTTAAAATAAAAACTGCTCAACATAATCTTACCAAATTTGACACAAAGCATCTTGGCGCAGAGAGCTTTTAATTTTATATAACATGATCCATCCGCCATCAATTATGGCTGCCGTTAATAAAAATAGAAGAAAAAACACTTTAAACGACTTCAGAAAAAACGATCGGCAGAAATTAACTAAATTTGGCAGTAAATATCCTGGCTTAGAAGGTTTTCAATTTGTACAGATGATTCCGATCAGCCATGAAATAATTACATCGTTTCTAAAAATAGGGAAACCTTTAAAAAAATTCGTTTCCAAACTGCTGAACAGAGTATGACCAAATTTGACAGAAAGGACACTGGCTTAGAGGGCTTTCGAGCTAGTACAAATGATGCCGATCCATCATTAAATCTGACCAACGTTACTAATAAAAGAAAACCTTAAATGGCGACTTCTTTAAACAAAAGCGCTGAACATAAGTTTACCCACTTTGACAGAAAGCATTCTGCCATTAAAGGCTTTCAAATTTATGTGCAAATAATGTTTACTCGCTATCAAATATGACCACCATTGCTAGAAAAATAAAATCCTTTAAATTGCTTTTTTTTCAAACACCACACAACAGAATTTGACCAATTTGGACAGAAAGCATGCTACCATAAAGGGCTTTTAACACTTTAACAAATTATGCCAACTGCCCTTCAAATATAGCTGATGTTACTGAGAGAGAGAGAGAGAGAGAGAGAGAGAGAGAGAGAGAGAGAGAGAGAGAGAGAGGAAACTTTAAATAACTTATTCACTTATTCTTTAACCGCCTCCCAACAAAATGCTTAAAAGAATTTGACTACATTTGACACAAATCATCCTAGCTTAAACGCCTTTGGAATTTTTACTAGTGAGGCCCATACGCCCCAAACGTGGCTGCCGTTACTATAAAAAAAAACAAAAAAAAAACAACAAAAAAAAACATTTACACAACTTTATCTCTAAGAACCGCTCAATAAAATTTGACTACCTTGGACAGATATCGTCAAGGCATTGAGGCCATTTAGTATTGGATAAATGCTGCTAATGTAACAGCAAATATGTATTTTTTCCTAGCATATGCAATAAACATCGTTGGAAGAAATTTCTACAGACAGCATCCAACTCGTGTAGATTTCTTGGATAACTGCTTTTGCGTTTGGTTAATTAAGCAGATATCAGTTGAACGGTCTAAGGCCCACTTGGACCTCTTGTCTTTTTAAATAATACACTCAGATTAACGAGTTTCAGTAAACAGTGTTCAAATCATGACGATTCTACTAGTTCTTGCCAACTGGAATGAAATAGGGGCCATTTTATTTTCTTCTCTACTTTACTGCATCTTTCTGTTCTTAATATTGCACAGAGGCGAACGAAACTTGGTGGCATGCTGTCTAAACTGTTATTAATACTTGGAAAAGCATCACAAAAGTAAACACTTCATAGAAAATGATAACATCTGCATCTCGTCTACTTGCAACTTGTTTATGCAAGGACCGTTTGGCTTTTTGGAGAAAAATTTGATCCAACAACTGCAGTAAACTAAAGATGCTATTTAATATACATATTGCAGTGTTGTATTTCATAGCTGTAAATTCCACGATAAATGTGACTGTTTATATTCAGACATTACATTTTCTTGTCTTGATGCAGAAAGCTTAATAGAATTTTACAAAATATGATATGAATCATCTTCGCTTGAACGCCCTTTGGGTAAAGGGTTGAAAAAAAAACAAAAACGCACATGCAATATATACCTTGATAAAGTGACCTATTACACAAAACTATGTCTGAGCTTACGATATGAAATATCGACTCTTTTAAAATCATAACAGCACACTACAACGTATAACGTCTACTGATATCAAGATAACGAAATGGGACCAGATGTTTTCAGGGATTACTGTAAGATGAAATGGACCCAGATGTTTTCATGGGTTACTGTAAGTTGAAATGGACTCGGATGTTTTCAGGGATTACTGGAAGTTGAAATGGAACCAGATGTTTTCAGGGACTACTATAAGTTGAAATCGAACCAGATGTTATCATGGATTACTGTGAGTTGAAATGGACCCAGATGTTTCATGAGATTACTGTGAGTTGAAGTATGTCAGATTTGGAGTTTTAATGCTTCAAGTTTATGTTTGCGAGGAACCCACTTTATACAATGTTCATTCCAGAAATGGGAACAAGTGAGGCCCATGGCCCTGCCATGTCACAAAGTGATACCTTTAGATTAGAAAACAAAAAACAAACAAACAAACAAAAACTCAAACAAAAAACTACAGGGGTCGCAAATATACTTACCTGTTTCTTGTTTATTCAAGAAATTCAAGCATTTATCATTATCACAGGCACTCACGTCGTGGATTTATTCATTTTTGCGATAAGTATTTACTTTTCCAGCATTATAATCTTTGAATCAGTCGTTGTAGAGTCAAACTACAGCACAGTTTTCGACAATTTCCTCTCCGCTAAAATAACCGTGTCCACTGTTCAGGTCACGGTTATTTTAGTTGACAAAGAAATTGTAACCGTGCTATAGTCTGATTCAACAATGACTGATTCAGAGTATATAATACTGGAAAAAAAATGCTAAAAAAGTGAGTATCTCTAATAGAAATTAATAAATCCACGATCCGAGCAACTGATAATTATGAGCCTCTACTGTTGTGAACCTTCCGTACTGGGATTTGAATTCATCAAGCTCCAGCAATCATTTTCTCTAGAATTTATTTTGGACATTTGAGTCTATATTTATTCCTCCTTGTACACTATGTTGGAAATAAAGGCTGCAGTGTTCTGGTTGAAGATTTCATCTTTTCTTCTTTACATTTTCTGTAAATGATTATGGATCATGTGCTCCCGATTGGTATCCAATCTAATCAAAATCAGCAAGACATTTCTGTCAGCTTTTCTATTCGTCTTATGCTTCTTTAGCAATAAGCGCACTCTATTGAGTAAACTTGGGATAGTCTCGATGTAGTCTAAAACAAACCGTAGCCATTTTTTTATCTTTATTTTGCTTGGGTCTTTTTATGTGCCCAGCATGCGCCATGGGGGAATTTTGTGTGTGCCAAAGATGAAAATAAGGGTCATTGGCGAAAGGGCGCAGCCTAGATTGAACGTTACACTTTAGCATATGGGTGTCAAATCTCTGCAGTTCTTTTTATAATAGTGGACCAAACAGACATTTATATTTTGTATGGCCATTCTGTATTTCATAGTTCGCAAGCACTCCTAGGAAAAGCCGGATGACTTCAATAAAGTCAGAACTATCTGGAATATGGAAAGATCTGTTAAGGATATTTGTCAGTAAATTGTATGGCAAACACATTTTGAAGCTATCGCTGTGCTTGATCTCCTGGGCATACCGGTGTTTTGAAACTTTTTTGTTCTTGTTAGAATTTTGGTATTCGCGGAACTGATGGGACAAAAATGAAGAGAAAATAATCACGTTGACTGTTACACTGGTACCGTTTCGATCTTTAGTCGGGAACCAGGCTAGTTGACTGTTGCAAATTTTACAGTTAATATTATATATTATCGAACCGTGTCTGCTTGGAACGTTTATGCAAATTTATATATACTGAAAACCGTATTATGTAAACATGCTGATCAATATCCCGAGGACAACGCTGACCCAGAGGGGTGTTAACTACTGCTTCAGCTTAGCCTAGAATAGCTATCAGCGGGGAAAAAATATAACCAGGGATAATCGTGACCTTGCAGATACAATTACTTATTTCCAGACTACTATCTAAGTACGTGGTTACTTGCTGGTAAAAGGTAAACTTTGCCTAATTCCACCAATTACTTCTGATAAAAGCGTTGCGAGTTTTACAATTACTTCAACACTTTGTGACTAAGGTATGCAATGATGTTTGCTTGAATCCATCATTTCGTCAGATTTCTCCCTTAATAATTAATATACATAAATAACTGAATGTCACGACTTTTAAAGGTCTGTCAGACCTCTAAAGAATATTTCTGTATTTGTCTAGAAGTGTATTTGCTCTTTACGGACGATATCGTCCAATTGTTTGCAATTACGCTGGGTAATACGTTCCATTGGTTACGGTGGAAATACAGTCAAATAGGGATTTCTGGGTTTGATTGTATTTAAGACAGTCCTCAATTTTTCCAAACTCATAGTCATCGTCAAATATATTTTGATTGATATAAATTCTATATACTAATATGGTTGATATTGACTATGTAGACTACTGAGATTGATATAGACTATGCTGACTAATGTGATTGCTATAAACTCTAGACTACTGTGATATAGACTATGTAGACTACTGAGATTGATATAAACTCTTGACTACTGTGATATAGACTATGTAGACTACTGAGATTGATATAGACTATGTAGACTACTGAGATTGATATAGACTATGCTGACTAATGTGATTGCTATAAACTCTTGACTACTGTGATATAGACTATGTAGACTACTGTGATTGGTATAAACTCTTGACTACTGTGATATAGACTATGTAGACTACTGAGATTGATATAGACTATGTAGACTACTGAGATTGATATAGACTATGCTGACTAATGTGATTGCTATAAACTCTAGACTACTGTGATATAGACTATGTAGACTACTGTGATTGGTATAAACTCTAGACTACTGTGATATAGACTATGTAGACTACTGAGATTGATATAGACTATGTAGACTACTGTGATTGGTATAAACTCTAGACTGCTGTGATATAGACTATGTAGACTACTGTGATTGGTATAAACTCTAGACTACTGTGATATAGACTATGTAGACTACTGTGATTGGTATAAACTCTAGACTACTGTGATATAGACTATGTAGACTACTGTGATTGGTATAAACTCTAGACTACTGTGATATAGACTATGTAGACTACTGTGATTGGTATAAACTCTTGACTACTGTGATATAGACTATGTAGACTACTGTGATTGGTATAAACTCTTGACTACTGTGATATAGACTATGTAGACTACTGTGACTGATAAAAACGCCATAGACTACAGGGATTGACATAAGCTCTAAAGACTACATTGATTGATATCGACTGTGTAGACTATTGTGATTGATATAAACTCTATAAGACTACAGTGATTGATATAGACGATGTAGGCTACAGTGACTGATATAGATTATGTAGACTAATGTTATTGAAATAAAGTCTAGACTACAGCACTTGATATAGACTATGTAGACTACTGTGATTGATATAAACTCTATAAGACTACAGTGATTGATATAGACGATGTAGGCTACTGTGATTGATATAAACTATAGACTACAGTGATTAAGACTATAGACTACTGTGATTGATATAGACTGTAGACTACAGTGACTGATATAAACTCTATAGACTATAGTGATTGATACAAGCTCTATAGACTACAGTGATTAATATAAATTCTGTATACTACTATGATTAATATAGACTATATAGACTACAGTGATTGATACAAGCTCTATAGACGACAGTGATTGATATAAACTCTGTAGACTGCTATGATCGATACAGACTATGTAGACTACTGTGATTGATATAAACTCTATAGAATACTGTGATTGATATAGACTATGTAGGCTGCTGTGATTGATATAAACTCTATAGAATACTGTGATTGATATATACTATTTAGGTTGTTGTAATTGATATTAACTATAGACTACATTGATTAAGACTGTAGACTACTGGGATTGATGTAGACTATGTAGAGTACTGTGGCTGATATAAACTGTGGACTACAGTGATTGATACAAGCTCTATAGACTATAGTGATTGATATAAACTCTGTAGACTACTATTTTTTTATATAGAATATGTAGACTTCTGTAACTGATATAAACTCTATAGACTACAGTGATTGATATAAACTCTATAGACTACAGTGATTGATATAAACTCTGTAGACTATAGTGATTGATATAAGCTCTATAGACTACTATGATTGATATAAACTTGTAGACTACTGTGATTGATATAAACTCTATAGACTACTGTGATTGATATAAACTCTATAGACTACTGTGATTGATATAAACTCTATAGACTACAGTGATTGATATAAACTTGTAGACTACTGTGATTGATATAAACTCTATAGACTACTGTGATTGATATAAACTCTATAGACTACTGTGATTGATATAAACTCTATAGACTACTGTGATTGATATAAACTCTATAGACTACTATGATTGATATAAACTCTATTGACTACAGTGATTGATATAAACTCTATAGACTACTGTGATTGATATAAACTTGTAGACTACTGTGATTGATATAAACTCTATAGACTACTGTGATTGATATAAACTCTATAGACTACAGTGATTGATATAAACTCTATTGACTACAGTGATTGATATAGAATATGTAGACTACAGTGATTGATATAAACTCTGTATACTATGATTGATATAGACTATGTAGACTACTGTGATTGATACAAGCTCTATTGACTACAGTGATTGATATAGAATATGTAGACTACAGTGATTGATATAAACTCTATATACTATGATTGATATAGACTATGTAGACTACTGTGATTGATACAAGCTCTATTGACTACAGTGATTGATATAGACTATGTAGACTACAGTGATTGATATAAACTCTATATACTATGATTGATATAGACTTTGTAGACTACTGTGATTGATACAAGCTCTATTGAGTACAGTGATTGATATATACTCTGTAGACTGCTATGATTGATATAGATTATGTAGACTACAGTGATTGATACAAGCTCTATTGGCGACAGTGACTGATATATACTCTGTAGACTCCTATGATTGATATTGACTATGTAGACTACAGTGATTGATACAAGCTCTATTTACTACAGTGATTGGTATATACTCTGTAGACTGCTATGATTGATATAGACTATGTAGACTACAGTGATTGATACAAGCTCTATTGACTACAGTGATTGATATAGACTATGTAGATTACAGTGATTGATATAAACTCTGTATACTACTATGATTGATATAGACTATGCAGACTACAGTGATTGATACAAGCTCTATTGACTACAGTGATTGATATATACTCTGTAGACTGCTATGATTGATATAGACTATGTAGACTACAGTGATTGATACAAGCTCTATTGACTACAGTGACTGATATAAATTCTATAGACTACTATGATTGATATAGACTATGTAAACTACTGTGACTGATATAAACTCTATAGACTTCAGTGATTGATATAAACTCTGTATGCTACTATGATTGATATAGACTCTATAGACTACAGTGATTGATATAAACTCTGTAGACTACAGTGATTGATATAAACTCTATAGACTACTGAGATTGACATAGACTATGTAGACTACTGTGACTGATATAAACTCTATAGACTACAGTTATTGATATAAACTCTATAGACTACTATGATTGATATAGACTATGTAGACTACTGTGATTGATATAAACTTCATAGTCTACAGTGATTGATATAAACTCTATAAACTACTATGATTGATATAGACTATGTTGACTACTGTGATTGATATAAACTTCAAAGTCTACAGTGATTGATATAAACTCTATAGACTACTATGATTGATATAAAGTCTATAGACTACAGTGATTGATATAGACTATGTAGACTACTGTGATTGATATAAACTTCATAGACTACAGTGATTGATATAAACTCTATAGACTACTATGATTGATATAGACTATGTTGACTACTGTGATTGATATAAACTTCATAGTCTACAGTGATTGATATAAACTCTGTAGATTACAGTGATTGATATAAACTCTGTAGACTACTGAGATTGACATAGACTATGTAGACTACTGTGATTGATATAAACTTCATAGTCTACAGTGATTGATATAAACTCTGTAGACTACAGTGATTGATATAAACTCTATAGACTACTATGATTGATATAGACTATGTTGACTACTATGATTGATATAAACTTCATAGACTACAGTGATTGATATAAACTCTATAGACTACAGTGATTGATATAAACTCTGTAGACTACTGTGATTGATATAAACTTCATAGTCTACAGTGATTGATATAAACTCTATAGACTACTATGATTGATATAAACTCTATAGACTACAGTGATTGATATAAACTCAATAGACTACTATGATTGATATAAACTCTATAGACTACTATGATTGATATAGACTATGTAGACTACTGTGATTGATATAAACTTCATAGTCTACAGTGATTGATATAAACTCTGTAGACTACAGTGATTGATATAAACTCTGTAGACTACTGAGATTGACATAGACTATGTAGACTACTGTGACTGATATAAACTCTATAGACTACAGTTATTGATATAAACTCTATAGACTACTATGATTGATATAGACTATGTAGACTACTGTGATTGATATAAACTTCATAGACTACAGTGATTGATATAAACTCTATAGACTACTATGATTGATATAGACTATGTTGACTACTGTGATTGATATAAACTCTGTAGACTACTATGACTGATATAGACTATGTAGACTACTGTGACTGATATAAACTCTATAGACTACAGTGATTGATATAAACTCTATAGACTACAGTGACTGATTAATAGAATCTTGCATATGCATCGGTGTAGAATTGGAAAATTCCACGCAGTGGTCAGAATTTTGCGTTAGACACGAGGCTTTGCAGATTGTCTAACGCAAAATTGTGATCCCGATGGTGGAATGTTCCTATCCTACACTGAAGCATAAGGAAGGATTCATTTTCTCACATTTCTGAACGAAAAATGAGGGTTGAAGTATAAATGGCGTATTTTGAATACTGATGTCACTTTCAAACAGTAAAACATCTATTGAAAAGTTCCTAATTCTAAATAGAGGGTAAAAAGTTAGGTTTACGCTAAAATATTAAGTGTGAACTATAAATGACGTTTTAACACATTTTAACTTTCAAAGAAACAATGGTTGAATTTGAAACGGCTATGACAATGGCAATACACAGCGTTCGAATTGTGTACTGCAGATAGCTTGCGCAATGATACGAATGCGAATAGGTAAAAAAATAAAGTCCACTCTTATTCATAAGATTAATCGAGACAGACAAAAACTAATGAAATAGTCCTCGATTCGGCTTTGAGCTAGAATTGATTTACCCCTCAGAAATAATTATGAGAATACGAATTTTAGCAAATTAACAACAACAGCATTTTCGACTTGAATTTGCATTCAAGAAGCTGTATCTAGGTAGGTCGATCAGTGCGAAACGGCCTGTTTGTAGGACACTTTAAGTTCAACCACTACTCGCTTTAATACGTAAATGTGTTTGCAATTAATGTTTATCATGATTATTGTGAAAGAATATTCAAGTGATGGTGGAAATCAGGAAGTGTTTGCTACTTTGTGTGCACTGTGCTCGCAATGTACGGTTACAGGGGCTAGTATCGTTGCTTACAATTTACCTATAAATCATGTATATATATATATATATATATATATATATATATATATATATATATATATATATATATATATATATATATATATATATATATACACTATACTATATAATTATACACTTCTTCCATTTCTCCTGCGTCTTATTAAAGAATCGACACTGATATCACAGGCTATACTTCGCGAAGCGTAATAACTTTAGCACCGATGTTTGGCTCAGAGATTCGACTTTTTAGGCCTATATCAAATTTTACTCACTATCTCACCTTTAAAGAATGCCAGTCCGTTTTCCATCGTTACCACTGGACATAGCCATGATCGTGCCCGTTTAGTATGCAAGTTACCGCCTTCTCATTGGTCGACCGAAATTGACGTACTGCGCCTACTGATAAGCTCATTTTCAGTCGACCAATGAGAGGGCAGTAGTTGATATCGACTATGTAGACTACTGTGATTGACATAAACTCTAGACTACAGTGATTGATATTTACTATATAATAGACTAATGTGATTGGTATAGACTATACAGACTACAGTGATTGATATAGACTATACAGACTAATGGGATTACTATAAACTCTATAGACTACTGTGATTGATATAGACTATATAGATTACTGTGATTGATATTAACTGTATTTTATGTGATTAATATAGACTATGATAAAGACTATGTAGACTACTGTGATTGTTATAAACTCTAGACTACTGTGACTGATATAGACTATGTAGCTAACTGATTAATATAAACTCTGTAGACTACTGTGATTGATATAAACTCTTTACTACTGTGATATAGACAGTGTAGACTACTGTGATTGACATAGACTATGTAGACTACTGGTTATGTAGACTGTGATATAGACTATGTTGACTGTTTGTTCAAGCTATATATAAGGTGTAATTAAAGACTTTTCAAATCGTCCGCTTTGTGTTTTTTATTGGTCCACATAGCACATTTATGGAACATGATTGATTTTGGAATACGTAACAATGTGGCGATTTTGGCATACGTAACAATATGGCGGTTTTGGCATACGTAACAATATTATGGTTTTGGCATACGTAACAATGTGGCGATTTTGGCATACGTAATAATGTGACGATTTTGGCATACGTAACAATATGGCGGTTTTGGCATACGTAACAATATAGCGATTTTGGCATACGTAACAATATGGCGGTTTTGGCATACGTAACAATATGGTGGTTTTGGCATACTTAACAATGTAGCGATTTTGGCATACGTAACAATATGGCGGTTTTGGCATACGTAACAATATGGCGGTTTTGGCATACTTAACAATGTAGCGATTTTGGCATACGTAACAATATGGCGGTTTTGGCATACGTAACAATATGGCGGTTTTGGCATACGTAACAATATGGCGGTTTTGGCATACGTAACAATATGGCGGTTTTGGCATACGTAACAATGTAGCGATTTTGGCATACGTAACAATATGGCGGTTTTGGCATACGTAACAATGTAGCGATTTTGGCATACGTAACAATATGGCGGTTTTGGCAAACGTAACAATGTGTCGATTTTGGCATACGTAATAATGTGGCGAACGTAATAAAATGTTTAGGAGTCTAAAGTCTATATCAGTGAAGGTTTATTTGTAATTCAATAAAACATTGAAATCGCTATTTAGTCGTATATCACTACAAGTTCAATCTGTCGTAGGCGTACAATATATGAATGCCTGAATAATTGAGCCTGTCACATTTTTAAACAGGTGATTTGAAGTTTGGGTGGTCTTAATGAAAATAGATTCTCCCTCCCTCCCTCTCTCTCTCTCTCTCTCTCTCTCTCTCTCTCTCTCTCTCTCTCTCTCTCTCTCTCTCTCTCAGCAATCACTTATTATTATTGTATCTTCAATCACTGACGTTAGGTATATACGTTTTGAATGCGTGATACACACGAACAAAAATATTTTTCTTGTAAGCCCTTGTACACCCAAAGACAAACAATGGAACCAACCACTATAAAAATTAAAAAACAAGCTCACGGCACAGTATGTTTGTCGACCTATAGTTTCTGTTTTGGCTTCTAGAAAACGGAGAGGCATAATCCTTCGATCCACGCACATCCTGAAAAGGGGAATTGAACCCAAGGCTACAGAGGTGCAAAACGAGCGCATTATTATTGCCTTTTCTTGTCATTGCGAAGTATGCGTATATGCTTAAACCGGTAATTCCCGTCTTTCTTTCAGTTTTGTTCCATCCCAATGACGAATCATATCAACATCCCTACTAATTTTGTAAATGCCATCAGTTATCTTCTTTCCATCGCCATACAAATTTTATCCTTTGAAAGCAATTCCTAAACTATTTCTAGTAAAGCACGTTTCAGATCTTTTTCAATTTTGATATCTCTAATCAAACATTTGGTTAATACTGAATTACTCTGAACCTCAAAGTTAGTTAATTTTTGTTAGCAGTAAAACACAATTACCTTTCATTGTTACCACGTGTCCAAGAAAATCGTCTTCTTTTTTTTTTCTTTCTTCTTTTTTTAAGCGATCATTGGTTAGCCTGCTCTTGCGAGAGGAAAGATAAGCTTCGCTGTTTTATGATTCAGTTTGTCACATTTATGTTTTCTTTGCCATAAATATTATTTATTGTATATTCTTTTATGGAGAACTTTGGATTTTTCTCCTTTTTGGCGCATACGTCTATGATACGTATTTCTTCGCATAGCATCTACACACATCTTTTAAATATGAATATCTCCCTGCGGACTCGGAGGTGTAAAATATGTGCGATGAGCCATTTCTGCACGTCATAAGAAGCGACTAAACAATAAACAACCTGTTTGCCATATAATGTGTATTGTGATGATGTTCCAACCTAGGTCTTGGACATTTTTTTTTTAAAACAGCGCGGTTTAGATAAGAATAATTTGACTTTGTATTTTAAGGATTTTACCCTGTTTTATCTTTATCTTGGGTTTTTGGGGTTTTTTTTGCCGTTTGAGGAATTTTTGTTACATATTTACCTTTAATCTTTTGCCTCATGGTGCATATTTAAATTTGGTTGGAGAGATTTTCTTTTGCCTCATGATGCACGTTTACATTTGTTTGGAGAGGTTTATCTTTTGCCTCGTGGTGCATATTTAAATTTGGTTGGAGAGATTTTTCTTTTGCCTCATGGTGCACATTCACATTTGTTCAGAGAGGTTTATCTTTTGCCTCATGGTGCATATTTGCATTTGGTTGGAGAGGTTTGTCTTTTGTCTCATGGTGCACATTTACATTTGGTTGGGGAGATTTGTCATTTGCCTCATGCTGTAAATTTACATTTGGTTGGAGAGGTTTATCTTCCTAAGGATTTTGCCTTTACCAATTTTCCTACCTAGCTTTTGATCGTCACTTAATAACAAGGATTGTGCTGCTGTGTCGTTAAACCCTTACATACATACATACATACATACATACATACATACATACATACATACATACATACATACATACATACATACATACATACATACATACATACATACATACATACATACATACATATGAATCGAATACAATGCTTCCTTAAGCTTATCTATGATTTTGGAAGATATACAGAGTGTCTAAAATACAGTAATATCCATAACTCGATATTTGATCTTATTCCCAGCCTAACCAGTGGAATGTATATCCCAGAGTAATTTTGCAAAATTTGACAATATCGTTAGTAAGTATCAACAAAAATTCAAGAAAACTATGAAAATAGTCTTTGTAGATCTTATATACCTTTAAAAATTCTTGACAGTTATTTATGTATATTAAGGCATAAATTATGAAAATATGGATTCCGTTACATTCTTGCATACCCAAGTCACAAAGTGTTGACGTAACTGTAAAACCCACAAGGTATTTATCAGAAGTAACTGACTTTTCGGAGACCAGATAGGATGTAGTGCTCCGTGACTTTTCGGAGACCAGATAGGATGCAGTGTTCCGTGACTTTTCGGAGACCAGATAGGATGTAGTGTTCAGTGACTTTTCGGAGACCAGATAGGATGTAGTGTTCCGCGACTTTTTGGAGACCATATAAGATGTAGTGTTCCGTGGGCTACAACATTTCTTGAACATACACATCTTAAAGAAGAAAAATTGGCAAAATCTATCTCTGACACGCATTTAGCCACGTTGTTTTGACCGTATTCAGCATATAATTTGAACGTATCCCACACTTAGTCGTTGTATCGGCAACGTTAGGTTTTATCCCCAGTTAGTATGTCCTTGCACTTCCTCCTCCAAGCCCTGGTCCGCAATGCCTCCCTTCTAGTGCTGTTTTCAGTCGTTGGAACAGACTATATCAGATATCTATTGATTTCTTGGCACCCCCTTTTCCTCCTTTATTCTGACATTGGCAGTGATGATACGTGATGATGTTTATACATGTCAAAATAATGTTGGCATTTCATTCATTAAGAGACTCTTAAACTTTTAATGAAGCTCCAACTGCTATTCAAACCGTATAACTACAGTAAGTCTTTATTTATATCTACTAAGCACCCACGAGCATATCCAAATGTATGAAGACTGTCTAAAATGTTGTAGAAAGATCACGAGTTGCACAACAAGGCAAATGAACAGACAGATGAAACATGCCGACAAATAACTGATGTTTTCTGCCGAGCCTAATTTTATGTATCAAGGTGACGCCGCTGTCGTCGTAAGCATGACGGTTTTATATTTTTTTATTTTTTTATTTTATTTTTTCAGAGTCATATAAAACTTCTACATCAGATCTTGTACATAAGTGAAACTTGTATAGTATGGGAATATGCCAGAATTGTGTACCATTATATGCAAGGATTCCTGTCTTCCTTGCGATGGCAGATAATTGTACCGTCATAGCATCTTCGCAGGCGAGAATTCTGTTGTTCTTCTGAACCCTTATCACTGTCTGATCAAGAGGAATGTGTGATGTTTTCTTTTTTTCTTGGAAAATGGAATGTGTAACTCTGAAATCTACGTAAATAATGGTGAACCAATAGTGATACATTAAAGAAGGAAAAAAAAACGGATAGTAAACATAGCAGTTTTCTTATAGGTCAACGGTAGAACCCAAACACAGATTTTCATGCTAGTATATTTCCTCAGTTTTACAGTAATGTATGTAAGCATAGGGTTTAGCAGCACATCGGCACAGTCCTGGATTTACAATGCCGATTAAGTTTAGGTATTCTCCCAGAAAGGCAGATAAACCCACCGTAGTTTTTTTTAAAAAGCTCAATACCTTCTTAGTTGAAATATTATTACGAGACACATCCCAGGGCAAAAATGTTGTCTCCATTAGTCGCCCCTTTCGACATGCGTTCGGGCGCATTTTACATCCCGGAGCCCGTAAGGGGATTGACCGTAATATAAGTACCACCTGGTAACCTTCGGATTGACAAGCTTGTCACTATCAACTCTACTGGCAAAGAATGTAATTTGACTATTTTTAGCTCTGTAATTGGTTTCTGTGTTGGTTCTCCATGGGTTTCAATCCATGCTTGCGAGAAACAAACATAGCCTGTGTTTGATGTTGTTTCTTCTACTTCAGTTTCCCATCAACGGTGTTGAAGGACTCTCTAAGACTAGTTAGCTACTCTTTTATATTCACAGTGTAACTTGCCACCGCCATATTTACACGGAAAATATTGCTTTAACATGCTTCCTGTGTTAGACCTGATGTAAACAGACTCTCTACTGGTCGTCAGAAATGGATCGGGTGGAATTGATTGACTCCATTATCATTCCGCCCACAGGTAAAAATATTTGTGCAGATATTAAATACGGCACTGACGGCAGATACAATGTCAAGATGGAAATAAAACATTTCACGACATTGTTTACTGTTGATTTCATGGCCTTTGGGAGTCAGATTGTGTTTATACAAGTTAATTGTCAGGTGATATGACAGTAGGTAGCAGAGGTGATAATAGTGTTAGATTTGGCTTACTTAATGGTCTAGATTTAGGTCAGTAACATTCTGTCTGTCTGACAGACCAGCCCTTCTGCGAACAAAGTATGATCTCCAGAGACAGGTAGTCTCTCAGTAGAGATTACCCGTACAGTTGGTTTCACAAAACAAACTTTCAAGTCGGGCTTTCCTGTATTGCTAATATCCACTTTTAATCATTCTTAACTTTTTACAATACAAGAATGACGGCACACAAAATAGTTATATATAATAGATTGAATAAAAGTTTGCATGGGTTATACATATTATACATATAATAGATTGAATAAAAGATTGCATGGGTTATATATATATATATATATATATATATATATATATATATATATATATATATATATATATATATATATATATATATACAAAAATTTGTAACGGCGCAAATTCAAAACAGTTTCCCAAAGTTTCGATCTAAACAAGCTTTTCATCAGGCCAATAAGCAGCGTACATACACAAAACAGACACTAAACACAAAATCTAAGATAAATTCTGGACTACCACGTGTTAAAATTACTAGAGGGAATTTACAACAAAAGATCTAATAAAAAGTTGTGCCACAATAATAATAATAATAATAATAATAAACGAGCGGGTTATTGTGTCTATCACATAGAGAACCAACATATTTTGACCTAATTCCACGTTGTTAACAAAGAACGGAAACACATCATGACGAAAAATCAACGCCATCTACAGGATTTGCGAAAGAAATTATATCCCGATAGAGTTATGCATGGAGTTCTAAAGGAAAGATGTCAAGAGAATTGTGTAGCGGGATAATGGACAATAATAATAATAATAATAATAATAATAATAATAAAATAATTATAAAATAATACAAATTAGATGCTATTATTTGGGTGAATATTATCGTAAAAAATTTCGTATGGGTGAAAAACTGATGACTGGCTTTAATTTTGATAAGACTGCAACGGGAAGATTAGATTTTTTCATTTAGCCGGAAATCCCCATGAGTTTTCAATTATAATATCCAGTTTCGTTCCTTATGTGTGCGTTCTGTGTTGATCCACCCCGAGTTTGATTCAATGGGTAGCATCTCAAGGGACTCAAATGAATGTCTAGTCGAGTTGTAGTGGTTGGCGACTTTCGCGTTGATTTTGTTGCGAATGTGGCTTTTATGATTATTCATTCGCTTTCTGAAATCATCGTTTTCGCCGACATATTGAGATAGATTGCATTCTTGGCTCGACATCCAAACTTCTGATTGATTGGGTAGTTAACTCCTATTGTCGAACTTCTGAGAGATTCGGTCTCGAGCATATGCTTGCAAATTATTCAGCGCTTGTCTTTGCAGCGGTATGTGCCTGAATCTGTGGTCTTGTTTGAAGTTATCTTGGCACGTATCAAATGGTCCTTGAGATTTTTAGGTCTACGGTACGCAACCATAACAACGTCTTTAAAAATACCCTTTAGACGTTCGTGCGATTCAATATGGTGCCAATGCATCGAATGACCTGTTGTAGGTTCGGTGCATCGGGGTGGAAAGTTACCACGAAGGGGACACGCTTGTTGTTTTTTGTTGGTTTTCTTGACGTTATATTTCAGGAGAGCTCCCCGCCCCCCCCCTCTCTCTCTCTCTCTCTCTCTCTCTCTCTCTCTCTCTCTCTCTCTCTCTCTCTATATATATATATATATATATATATATATATATAATAGATTGAGTAAAAGCTTGTATGGGTTTTAAAATTTTACAGTATAGGTCGAGTATCGAACTTGGCGAAGAAATATTTCGATATTCTGTCACTCTTGACTGATAATGATATTGCGACAAGTATCATCTCTTGCTTTCTTATCCAGTCTGCTAGGGGTTTGGTGTCATGGATAGATTATCACACTCTTGCTTTGTTATCCCGTCTGCTAGGTGTTTGGTGTCGTGGATAGATTATCACACTCTTGCTTTGTTATCCCGTCTGCTAGGGGCTTGGTGTCATGGATAGATTAGCACACTCTTGTTTTGTTATCCCGTCTGCTAGGGGTTGGTGTCATGGATAGATTATCACACTCTTGCTTTGTTATCCCGTCTGCTAGGGGTTTGGTGTCGTGGATAGATTATCACACTCTTGCTTTGTTATCCCGTCTGCTAGGGGTTTGGTGTCGTGGATAGAGTGTCACACTCTTGCTTTGTTATCCCGTCTGCTAGGGGCTTGGTGTCATGGATAGATTAGCACACTCTTGCTTTGTTATCACGTCTGCTAGGGGTTGGTGTCATGGATAGATGAGCACATGCATGTTTCAAAGTTAATTTCAGTTTTAATATGATCATGTGCTTTTTAACTCTACTGGTCATAGACCAGTAAAGCATATGGGAATGTCTGTCGTCCGTCCGTCCGTTAGCGTAATTTTGCTATCGCTACTCCTCCTAAACTACTTGGAAGATTGCCATGAATCTTTATACACACATTCATCCCCTGGTCTAGTTGGTCCTAAATGAAAATGGTACTACTCGGACGCCCAATACAACCACCAGAGCGGCCATCTTTAAAATCGTGTTATCACTACTTCTCCTGAATGGATGGTCATATCTACATTGGATTTCCACTAAAAAAACTTCTCAAGATGTCTAGTTGGTCCTAAATGAAATTAGTGCCAATCTGACGTCCAATATGGCCGCCACGGCAGCCATCTTGAAAATCTTGTTATCGCTACTTCTCCTGAACAGAAAGTCATATTGACGTGGGGTTTTCACCAAAAGATGTTCAGTTGGTCTTAAATGAAAATGGTGCTGATCTGATATCCAATATGACCGTCACATAGCGGCCATCTTGAAACTATTGTTATCGCTACTTTTCATGAATGGATTACCGTATCAACATGAGGTTTTAACTAAAAGACTTCTTATGGTGTCTAATTGGTACTAAATGAAAATGGTGCCGATCCTATGTCTAATGTAGCTGCCATACTGGCTAGCTTGATGGTCATATCAGCATGGGGTTTTCACTAAAAGACTTTTATAATGTTTTATTGATACTGAATTAAAATGGTGCTGATCTGACGTCCAATATGTAAAATCTTGTTTTTCCTACTCCTCTTAAATGGAAAGTCATTTTGCCATATGGTTTCATCAGAAGAATTCTTATGGTGTCTAGTTGATCCTTAATGAAAATGACTAACCCTCAATATGGCCACCATGGTGGCTACATTGAACGTATTGTTATCTCTACTTCTCCTCAGCATGGTTTTTTCACCAATGGACTTCTTATGATACCTTCTTTGGTCTTAAATCAAAATGGTGCCAGTCGTACATCCAATATGGCTGCCACGACGGCTGTCTTGAAAATCTTGTTGTCACTACACCCCCTGAATGGATGATCATTATGACATAAGGTTTTGACCAAAAGACTTCCAATGATATATACTTTGTCCTAAAAGACAATGGTGCCAATCTGACATTTAATATGTCCGCCACGGCAGCTAATTACAAAAATCTTGTTATCGCTAAAGAATATCAGAGATGGTTTCATCACTCAGCGGTTTAAAGGAAGAAATGGTTTTATCTTGAGTCACTGAAAATTCTTTTCGCCCAGTAGAGCATCAGTCCCTTCGATGGACTCTTGTTTATTTCATGATTTCCGGTATTTTAAAATTTGTAGCACATTACTGGCACTCAAGTTTTAATTTTTTATCTGGCCAACCGTACAGCTCGGAAGTGTGGGAAACCATATGCTTTGATATATTTAGATTGTATAATGTCTGGTTATGTTTTTCCAACTACATGAGGTTAACAGAAAGTTTAGGTTTGTGCACAGCTCTTGTTCTCATATAACAGAATGATTCTCTGTTTTTCTTAGGTATATCATACCATGTGTACATTTAATCAAAAATTGCATATCAGGTTGCAGCACTGGTGAATCCAGAATTCAGACAACCTGGCATACAAACCTGATCATGTTCAGGGGGGTCGTATAAAGCCCTTCATCCTCTCCCTTTTTAAAAGATTTAAAGAGAAGTGTTCTATTCCGGGTGTGTGAGTTTGTGCTGCTGGTGGTGGTGGTGGGTGTTTAGTGAGAAGGTGGTCTATTTTGGGTGTGTGAGTGTGTTGTGGGACGGAATATGTTGGATGCACCCCCATCTTTGACCTCCACTGGCTAGTGGCTTCTGTAATAGTTTTGGTTTATTTGTAGATTAAATAGAATAGTATTTCTGAAGATAAGACTCCAAAAGGTATTCACACTCAGTTCATAGTTAAAGGTCATTCTTCCAGAAGGTTACACTTTTTCATAAAGAAAGTTACTTTTTTTTGTTTGTTTTTTTTTATTAAATAATTGCATCGACGTATATAGAAACTTTTTTTGTGAAGTGACATTTTTCATGAAGATTGCACTTTTTCACGAAAAAATAAACCTTTTCGTGAATGCTTAAACTATCTACTTTTGATTAATGTATCTTGGAAGGGGCACTTTCAATGAAACCTTCATTGGCTGATAAGATAAGGGGACAATTAAAGATTGCTTACCTAACCAATAATAATATTGGGTAAGAGAAAAGGGAGCCGCCTGAATCTTATACGCTGTAGCATGTCTGCCATCTCACCGCCCCCCCCGCACCCCCCCCCCAAAAAAAAAAAAAAAAAACAACCTCGTGGACATCACGGATAGATAGCTAACGCACTTTATTGATGTTTATCGCCCGTTTTCATGTAGTACACATGTACCCGCGGGCAAAACCACCAAGATCGGCAAACTAGATTAGGCAGGTGAAGACAGATTTGGTACTACATATGTAGATCGGGTCTAGTTACATAACCATTATTACTCATTTGAGTAATATTAACTAATCAAGAGGACGCCACAGGTAGAGACATATTGTATATTAGTAGTCACTATTGGTTTATTAAAATCCTGTTGTTTATCCCTATACCAGCATTTCTATTCAGTATTTCCAGTTATCGCTGTAGAACTGCTTCTTTCAACGCATTTTATGGAAGATAGTAGAGTCTGACTTCCTGTATTTAATGATCTAGAGCCAATATTTCTTCCTGATCCATTCCTCAGTAATTGGAAGCCGAGAGCAGAACCAGTTTGCAGCTATCTGGGCTGGCTGTGCACCAGCCTGATGCACTTAGGAACCGACCGTTTAATTGGGGGGGGGGGGGGGGGTTGGAGGGGGCTGGAATTTTTTTGAAAACATTTCCGGCCCCCAAATAGCATGAAAAAATGTATTCCTGTTCTGATCTTCTGATCTGTAGAAAGAAAGGAACTAATTATATCCATTAGATTAGCTGAAAAAAGTTACTTATCTTGAGGGTAAAAAACAACAAAACAACAGCAACAAAAATCATGGTTTGAAAGAAAATCACAGGTCTCCCCGAACTTAAATGGTCGGTCCCTCAAGTGTTCATGTTGGGACTTGAGTAGTATTTGCTACCTCAGGGAACACAACTGGAATTTAGTCCGTATGTGTTGCATCTCATCATTCCATATCTGATTCTAAACTTTCTTAATCACATGCCCTGATATAGATCAAATGCACATCTGTCATTAATGTATCAATCATTTTATAGCAATCGTTATCTTACTGAAGTTAGCCATTGTGCTTCTTCGTTTTGCTTGAATAAGAAACGTCTACAAATTTTGTTCAAGCTGGGACTGGCATACAGCGGGATTGGAAGCTCCTGCCTAGAACTCAGAATGTCACCCGTTCTCTGTTGTTATGCAAATGAGGTTCCCAATGCACTGTAAGATCATAAGATGGATCTATTGAAGAGGCCAGAGAAGCTCATTTATTGTAAATGTTTTGTAAACCACACTGCCCCTATATTTCATCATTAACATCAGAAATAAAGGTATCCTTATATTGGCAAAAGACTTGAGAGTGCGTTAGTTTAATTTATTTGAACATTTAAGGAAATATTTTTGAAAAAAATGAAACATGAAAGATACATTTTAAAATTTGCATAGAAAATGTACACCATGGCTTTTTTTCTAAACCACTTTTAAAAATGTGTATGCAAGATACATTAATAAAATGTACATTTATGTACTCTCATTACATTAAAAAAATTAATTGCGGCAGTAATTTATTCCATGTACATGTTTTGATACTTTAAAAGTGAACATCAAGGTTAACTTAACAGTGGAATATCATTATCTTTATCGCTATCATAAAATTAACTAAAGATATCTCAGAATGGATGTGTACACATATTAACAAGATATTAAATTGTAATTTAAAATAGGAACGGTACAAAATATAAATTGCTTTCCAATAGAACAGTTACCTAGGTAAGCACAGCTAGGTATATCGCCTGAGGGCAAATTCATACAAGGTGTGCCTTTGATCTTACTGCTCAGCCGATCAATGTGAACCTCGTTTGCATATAAAAAAAGGAACGATTAATAAATGGCAGCTCTATGGAGTTTCCCATCCCCGTGCTATATACTGTCCCTAAGTTTCCAATCCTCGTACTATATACTGTCCTTGAGTTTCCAATCCCCGTGCTATACACTGTCCCTAAGTTTCCAATCCCCGTGCCATACACTGTCCCTGAGTTTCCAATCCCCGTGCTATACACTGTCCCTAAGTTTCCAATGCCCGTACTATATACTGTCCCTAAGTTTCCAATCCCCGTGCTATATACCGTCCTTGAGTTTCCAATCCCCGTGCTATACACTGTCCCTAAGTTTCCAATCCCCGTGCTATATACTGCCCCTGAGTTTCCAATCCCCGTGCTCTATACTGTCCCTGAGTTCCCAATCCCCGTGTTATATACTGTCCCTGGTTCAACGAAGCTGTACATTTTGTTCCAAGTTGGACTAGATTATTAGACCTTTCCAAGTGTCAATCAACTATGCTTAGCACCTACTTATCTAATTGACCTATCGCCAGAGTTGAGGTAAACACGCCCTACTCATTAACATAACACATAATTTTACCCCATGTGAATTAGTGTTAAGATTTTAGTGCAAACTGAAAATTTTATGAATAATGGTTGTAAAATGCTTTGAGTTAAGATTATTTGAATTTGTATATGATATATTGTGGAAGTGGGATAGGTGACGAAAGGTTCACTACGCAGGGATTGTATCTAAGCCCTTTCTAAAACTATGTCTGACTTCCTTTTGTTAAGCGAATGCTGGAAAGGTCAACTACACAGGGGCTGGTATCTAAGCCCTTTCGGAGATGTTCACAACTCAGGGGTTGGTATATAAGCCCTTCCAGAAAAGTCCATTACACTAGGATTGGTATCGAAGTCCTTTCATAAAGGTCCACTACACATGGATTGGTATCTGAGCCCTTTCAGAAAAGTCCACTACACAGGGATTGGTATCTAGTCCCTTTATGGAAAGTTCACTACACAGGGATTGGTATCTAATCCTTTTCAGAAAAGGTCCACTACACAGGGACTGGTATCTGAACCCTTTCAGAAAGGTCCACTACACAGGGACTGGTATCTGAACCCTTTCAGAAAGGTCCACTACACAGGGACTGGTATCTGAACCCTTTCAGAAAGGTCCAATACACAGGGACTGGTATCTAAGCCCTTAGTGAAACTATGTCTGACTTCTTGCTTTTAAGAAAATGTCGGTAGGGTCCATTAAACAGAGATAGGTATATAAGACCTTTCTGAAACTATGTCTGACTTCCTATTGTTAAGCAAATGTAGTAAAGGTCCACTACACAGAGATTGGTATATAAGACCTTTCTGAAACTATGTCTGACTTCCTATTGTTAAGCAAATGTCGTAAAGGTCCACTACACAGAGATTGGTATATAAGACCTTTCTGAAACTATGTCTGACTTCCTATTGTTAAGCAAATGTCGTAAAGGTCCACTACACAGAGATTGGTATATAAGACCTTTCTGAAACTATGTCTGACTTCCTATTGTTAAGCAAATGACGCTACCGGTCACTGCCTTAGCACATATGATCAAACTACTCTCAACTGCTGGGTTCTTATTCCCTGGGACTATTTACTTGCCTCTTTTGTACCTGTGGAATAGGTCTTTGAAGGTAAAATTTTATGTTGTGATAGAGGAGATATTTTTGTGTTTCTTATTTTTATTAGACACTAAAATTTTAAAAGTCTTTTTAAATTGCACGAATAGAAAGTCTGTTATGTACATTTTGGTATATTTCTAACAATTTGTGTTTGGTATCAAACTTATTTCAAATACAAGTCGTTTCTTATTTTAAAATCGAGCAATCCGGATAAAGTGAAAAAGTATTCCAATAACAGTAACTTCATTACATCGTTTAATGCCTGTTGAATATACCATTATAAGTTTAATTCCTCTAGTACAGGCACAAAATGAGCAAAGTGGTTTACAAAAAGGTATATACAGTTGATTGATGAGCAACATTTTCAGTCAACTCCAAGTTTCACTTGCACTGCAAATTTTAGCTCACCTGACTGTAGAGTATAGTGAGCTTATGGTATGACCATGTGTCCGTCGTCCGTCCGTCAACATTTGTTTGTTACCACTATGGACGCCATGTTTTTGATCTGAGTTTGACCAAACTTGAAATATAGGTTTATATCGTAAATATCTCAGACAGGTTCGAATATGAGCGAGATATATGCATATTAATGAGGTGATCTTGCATCTGATAGGTTGAGTTCATTACCACTCTGGAAGTCATATTTCTGATCTGATTTCGATTAAACTTGGAATGCATGATGTCTATAACGTTCGATATGAGCGAGCTAAACGCATATTATTGAGGTAATCTTGCATCTGATTGGCTGAACTTGTTACTACTTTAGAGACTATTTTTGATCCGATTTTGAGAAAACTTGTTAAACAGACATATATCATCAAAATGTCCAATTAGTTTTATTATGAGCAAGATCTTCACATATTAATGAAATTCAGCTCAGTTAGAAATAGTTCTCAGATCGTATGCGATTGAAACAATTTTGTTTTCAATTAAAAATATTTAAAATACCTCTCTCTCTCTCTCTCTCTCTCTCTCTCTCTCTCTCTCTCTCTCAAAGCAAGGGAAGTAACCAATGATACTGACATTTGAGAATCACAGGATTGTAGTTACCGAGTTCTTTGCTTGTAAAAATTAGAATACAAAAAGATATATAATTTTAAAAGAACAATTTATACAAATTAGCAAAATAATGCACCTTAGGGATTAAAATGATTAATTTGTAATTTATGACTGGAAAAAGTATAAAATAGAAATTAGAAGAAATAATGTTAAATTGCAGGCTAGCATAAATTATGTGCAATGTTGTAATTAAGGACCAGAATTTCTACACACACACACACACACACGCACACACACATATGTGTGTGTGTATGTGTGTCTGCATGTAATTGTGTTTTTTTTTTCTTCTAATATTGATTTTGCTCCAGTTGAACATATTTCTTGCAAAAACCATGTCTAAGTTCATACGTTTATTTGCAGAGAATTATTTCTAAAGACTTTGCCACATTTTAAATTTTTAAATACTTGGAAGCGCTTTTGATATGTTTGGTGAAATAGAGTGTGACAGCTGCTAGTATTGCCATGCTAAAATGACTGAAACAAGTGTCATTTGTATGTTATCACATGCATTGTGCATTATTGTCTGGCATTTCATATATTCAATGCCATTACTCGTAAATTATTATGATTTTTTCTTCTTCTAGCTTTTATTAAGAAATTTACCCCAGTATGCTTTTCTCCCGAAACACTTCCAGATTTATTTACCAAGAGTAAAGAATCCGTAGCCTACCCAAAAAAAAAAAAGAAAAAAAAAATACACAAAAAAGAAACAAAAACAATAACAATAACACCCTCCACCCACTACCCCTGTGAATTATACTTTAAATTCGTGAGAAAGATATGTGACTGTAGACCACAAATGAAGGCTTCGTCTGTGAACCTAACTTTTAAAGATCTTGGATGACTTTGATTGCTGGCAAGAGACTGTGCATATTAATTATACGTTTATCTTTGGAAAGAATATTTATCAAGATATAGTAAAATAGGTAAAATCTCTGATATAAAGTTTGGAAGATAGTTTACATATGCTGTGTTCTTGCAATAATACATAAGCCTGCTTAGTAAAATGATCAGCTGTTAAGTTATGCAAGCCAGGTGAGCAATATCAGGGTCACTTGATCCACTTGTTCATTATAACTAGAACACAAGTCAGACTAAATTACATCAGTACATTCTCATCTCTTTCAAAAAGTAACGATACTTGTATACAATATTTGTAAATAAATAAATAAAGACGCAGTGTGATGTACAATTCAAATACTGTAATGTAATGTGTCAAGTGCCAGGATGCGCTGCTGACATGACACATATACAGTGTATTTGGTGAGGTAGAGACGAAGAGTTGTATCATTGTCTAATTCTAGCCCCAGGCTCCAGCAAAAGAACTCTTATAAAGCAAGAAGACTGTCAAATAATGTTTGTCCCTTTAATGATGGATATCGCAGTGGCTAAATTGGTCTATCGTCGTACACGTAATCCAAGTGTCGCGGGTACTATAAACGCCCATCCCAGCCCAGCCCGTTGACTGCCTCTGTGTATCCTTGGTAAAGGGGCACTTAGCTCCTATTTCCGTGACATGATATGGCTAAAAACACAGTGCTGAAAGTGCCGTTTAAAACCAACAACATTTTAAATATGAAATACTCCACATGATATGTGTTATTGAAACAAAATATGTGCTAATATGTACCAAAATTTGTATTAATAAGTAACACATGATGTTGAAACACATCAAGCTCTCTACAGGATGTAACAGTGCTCGCCATAAGTACCAGCTGGATACAATGAAACACCTTTTCAACATTAATTAGTTACTTTTCCAAACCTGTAACTCACTGTATAATACAACGTTTGAAAAGTTTCCCATCATCAGACAGTGGCGTTTTTTTTTTTTTTTTCTTTTTTTTGAGGTGGGCAGAATTTCTTGCTACGCCACTGTCATCAGACAATCCCTGATCAGAGTTTATACCTAGTTGTATTTTCCTTCGGAAAATTAGATGCTTTGTAAGATGCATGAGTGTGTAAATAAATTGTGTGTTGTAGTGTAATTTAGTATAGTGCTGCCCATTTCAAGGACCTTGTTTACTGCATAATTTGAACATTAATACTGATTTCAGTATCAAACGTTATTCTAAGGGTCTGTTATATTTATAATGTCACATTTCACAGGTCCTAAGTGATTCCTGACAAATGCAGATCTCACTCTATCTCTACCTGGCAGATCGAGAAAAAAATGATTCTAATATTTATCAGAATAATAAATCACAATCAATGCATGCTTATATATCGGGGTTCAGATAAACTTAAAAGGCACTGTACTATAATTATTCTACTTAGCAATTTAGAGCGGCCCATTTTGTCATCATCCATAATTATATGGTCTTATGAAAGATGTATGCTGATCAATACAGGAATATTATGCAGATAACATCAAAAGCCAGCAATTTGTTTTGCCATGAAGGAGTCTGGCTATATAATACATTTAAATATAGTGAACCAAAAAAGCTTAGTTGAAGGTGATTTATGTGCAGGTTTGTGTATTTTATCTATTACTTCATCTTAGATACAAGTCGATCTGCAGTCTTACCTTTCATTGTATTGCTTGCTCATGTAGCACGGTGCAGTGCAGTTCAACATATTGGTCTTACTTTTGTGTTAGCATTGATGATGACGTAGATTATAATTTTGTTGACATCAAATGTTAACTCTCTCTCTCTCTCTCTCTCTCTCTCTCTCTATATATATATATATATATATATATTCTCCACCTTTCTATAAACATCTAGTATATGAAGGAAAAACGTGAGTTTCCGCGCGCGCGCGCGTGTGTGTTGTGAATTGTGTAGGATAAAATCTGAAGGCAAGATCAATGCTCAAATCTTTGTCAGAAAAAAACACTATAATAAGGAAAATAAACAGGAAAGTTATAGATTTTTTGATAAAGTGAATGCTGAACAAGGATTTAGAGCTGTAAAGTACCCACACCTCCGTGTTTTGGTTGCTAATAAATGCACGATCTGTATGAAAGTCTCCGGGACTTGCAGTAGGGAATTTAGGTTTCAAATTATCGAAGTGATGAATGCTTGTAAAATTGACTGCTGCAATATACCACTACTATAAGATCTATACTACGATTCCACTACTATAAGATCTATACTACTACTGCAATATACCACTACTATAAGATCTATACTACTACTGCAATGTACCACTACTATAAGATCTATACTACGATTCCACTACTATAAGATCTATACTACTAATGCAATGTACCACTACTATAAGATCTATACTACTACTGCAATATACCACTACTATAAGATCTATACAAATGCAATGTACCACGACTATAAGATCTATACTACTAATGCAATGTACCACGACTATAAGATCTATACTACTACTGCAATGTACCACGACTATAAGATCTATACAAATGCAATGTACCACGACTATAAGATCTATACTACTACTGCAATGTACCACGACTATAAGATCTGTACTACTAATGCAATGTACCACGACTATAAGATCCATACTACTACTGCAATGTACCACGACTATAAGATCTATACAAATGCAATGTACCACGACTATAAGATCTATACTACTAATGCAATGTACCACGACTATAAGATCTATACTACTAATGCAATGTACCACGACTATAAGATCTATACTACTAATGCAATGTACCACGACTATAAGATCTATACTACTAATGCAATGTACCACGACTCTAAGATCTATACAAATGCAATGCACCACGACTATACGATCTATACTACTAATGCATTGTAGCACGACTGTAAGATCTATACTACTAATGCATTGTACCACGACTGTAAGATCTATACTACTACTGCAATATACCACTACTATAAGATCTATACAAATGCAATGTACCACGACTATAAGATCTATACTACTAATGCAATGTACCACGACTATAAGATCTATACTACTACTGCAATGTACCACGACTATAAGATCTATACAAATGCAATGTACCACGACTATAAGATCTATACTACTACTGCAATGTACCACGACTATAAGATCTGTACTACTAATGCAATGTACCACGACTATAAGATCCATACTACTACTGCAATGTACCACGACTATAAGATCTATACAAATGCAATGTACCACGACTATAAGATCTATACTACTAATGCAATGTACCACGACTATAAGATCTATACTACTAATGCAATGTACCACGACTATAAGATCTATACTACTAATGCAATGTACCACGACTCTAAGATCTATACAAATGCAATGCACCACGACTATACGATCTATACTACTAATGCATTGTAGCACGACTGTAAGATCTATACTACTAATGCATTGTACCACGACTGTAAGATCTATACTACTAATGCAATGTACCACGACAAGATATCTACTACTGCTGCAAGATACCAGGACTATACGCAGGGCCGTCGCAAGTTTGCGTTGGACCAAACGGTGCCCTGGGCGTGTGTCGTCGCCTTTGGCGCCCCCACTTGGAACAAATACCGCAAACTCCACGAAATGGCGCCCCCACGGACTTGGCGCTCCGGGCCATCGCCCGTATCGTCCGCCCCTTACGACGGCCCTGACTATAATATATATATACTACTACTGCAATATACCACAACTATAAGATCTAGACTTGTGTTCTTCTTAGTAACTAGGCGTGAGATTGATGTGATAAAAAAGCTCTTTATGACTATTGCCACAAGTAGTATGTTTAACAAATACGAGCATATTATACGTACTCGTATAATGGTACAATAGCAGTTGTGGTGGATGCCTGTTTGTTTAATGGTCAGAAGTAGACGTCATATTTGCCAAGTATAAGAGGTGCAGCTGTTGAAAATTTCATGAATATATCAGGAATCATTGTGTATGAGTAAACAGGCAACACGCAGTTATATTGAAGAGGTGTCTAGACACATCTAATTGCAGTGTCTGTAACAGTACGGCAGGCACAGATGGGTCATGGCCACACACACACACACACACACACACACACACACACACACACGCGCGCGCGCGCGCGCGCGCGCGCGCGCGCGCGCGCGTGCGTTCTATAGTATCGTCCTTGCATGAATAGTAGAGCAGCTTGGTGACAACCATTCATAAAATCATAGCACAAATTTAAAGGTAGAAAGCAACCTTACAATATGACTTTAATAATAAATGCAATAAGATGTTTAACCTCATCAGTTACTAATTTATAATAATTTTATTTTGTGACGAACATCAGGCAAAAATCACAAGATCTAATGTGATGCCAAACTGTTGTGCTTACAGTGTTTTTTTTTAAATTTTGTCTGTCGCATGACAGACACGTGATACACATCAAGTGTGAGACGTTACATTCAGTTTTTCGTTCAGATCTCGGCTGTATCTTTGCCATATATCTCAACAAATATAGATGGTGGCATTGGCCCAGTTTACAACTGTAAACCGCTGAAATGTAAAATCGGTTGTGCTGGAACTAATTTGTTCACACCAAAAGTGTTATTGGCAAACAAGCAATATTTTTTCAAAATACACTATGTCACAGTGGTTAAATATATGTGATCAAACAGGTTCTTTATCCTGGGATCGCCTAAAAACAAGCCAGATTCTCTACCATCTAAACCATCTGTTAGTTGGCATTATCTAGTAAAAGCTGCATCACATTGCCCTTATTTTTTGAGATACTTTTTGTCTGTAATGTTTCGTACATGTGAAGCATTTTTTTTCAGGTGAACAAAAAATTGGAGGCAAAACAAAAAATATTATCATTTTCTTAGGTACCAAACATTAGAAAAATTTGAATAAGAATATACTTAGTAAGAATACAATTGACTCTACCAAAAATTAGAGAACAAACACTATTTATAATCTTTATGGATCTATTGTGTATGACAAGAAAAGGGTATGACAAATTACAGACATTTCAGTAGTCCTCATATCTCCATGGGTCACAATCGCCCTTGTATCAGTAGTCCTCATATCTCCATGGGTCACAATCGCCCTTGTATCAGTAGTCCTCATATCTCTATGGGTCACAATCGCCCTTGTATCAGTAGTCCTCATATCTCCATGGGTCACAATCGCCCTTGTATCAGTAGTCCTCATATCTCCATGGGTCACAATCGCCCTTGTATCAGTAGTCCTCATATCTCCATGGGTCACAATCGCCCTTGTATCAGTAGTTCACATATCTCTATGGGTCACAATCGCCCTTGTATCAGTAGTCCTCATATCTCCATCGTTCACAATCGCCCTTGTATCAGTAGTTCACATATCTCTATGGGTCACAATCGCCCTTGTATCAGTAGTCCTCATATCTCCATGGGTCACAATCGCCCTTGTATAAGTAGTTCACATATCTCTATGGGTCACAATCGCCCTTGTATCAGTAGTCCTCATATCTCCATTGGTCACAATCGTCCTTGTAAGGCTTCGAGTAAAAGACTAACTTTCGCAGTGAGAGGCCTTTAATTAGTGGTTATCTCATAATTCCACCACGTGTATCAGGGGTAAATATGTGCGGTTGGAAGGGGACTTGAACTTCGTACTTCCCCTTATACACCATGTGCATGTACTAGCTAAATGCTATACAACACAGGTTCTCGAGCCAACATCCCTATCTGGTACCTCTAACATTTGAATGGCAGGAAATGCAAACAAAAGACAACGTTGTCTTTAAAATTTAGATCATTAAGAAGTAAACATACTGAGAAGAAAATTTATACTATTAATTATTTCATTGAATTAATAATTTGGAGATATGCTACATTTGATTATACATCACCCCTGTGAGACGTCTGCAAATTAAACAAAAGATCGCACATTTTCGACACTACACTTCGAGACACTGCGAGAGAGTAAGCTACAGGTAGCGTGAAAACTTCTGTCTAATTGTCAGAAGAAAAAAATCAATGATTGTGTTTATTCCTGTCTATGTTGAAGATGTATTTAAGTATCATTAATCTGAAGGAGAAATTGCCCATGTCAGTAGTCTGGACCTGCAAGTATATGGCATCTCCATATCAATTAGACCAATTGAGACAATGAAACAGCTAGAGATGGGATTACAGGGCTTCAGCTGAATTTTATTTCATTTGCCCTCACTAATATAGCACAGAAAGGCTCACCACTGAGCTGCTTAATGCCAAATTGGATTCCAGTAACGTAGATCATTTCTAGCTGAGGTTTACACCATATACTTTAGTAAAGAAGTTTCCTATATACAGCACGCCTGGTAATCCCCTCACGCATAACACCCGCTTATGCCATTAAATGGGTGAGAGGAATTTCCGGGTATAATGTGGACAATCACAATTTTGTGCTAGGAATGGTATGCTGTGTTTTATTTTTAAAGCATAAATGAGCATGTTAAAAAAAATCGGGGAATGTAGTTCACGGTAATATATTTCCCATCAGAACTACAGCAAATCCAAGGTTTGATTCGTTAAAGATCTCGAGATTTTTGCTTTCTTCAGCGGTCCGAGCCCTGAAAATTTTACTCCGACCATTCATGCAAATGTCGTCAAGTTCAAATTTGGATGATATATGGGAACTTCTGAATGCCCGGATGAAATTGTATACTGTATTTGGATAATAGGAAACGCACCATGCATTAATGCTCCGGTTTACGAATAGACACTGAAGAAAACGAAGAATATGTGAGATGTTATGAGTGATAGGATTGACATATAACTTCAATTGCCTATGATAAAAAATCTTAACTTTGATTAAAAAAACCAAAAAAAAACAAAAAAACATTTAAAACTCTTTTTCTTTCCGAGTAAGTTACTCTATATCCAGTACTGTCATTGGTCACTTGGTTTTACGAGCAAGATCTCAACACTTTGTATTGATGAATTCAAATTATTCCGACTCTCGTGACTGTCGAACAATACACTTCATGACTCTAACAAGTCAATGACGTGTACAAGCGTCTTCGTCACGATGTGCTTGACGTCACGACACTATAAGAGACGCAGTTGATTATTAATATGGCAATATATACATTAACATAACTTTTTTTTTCGGTCAAATGAAAGGTTTATAGAATAAGTATGACTACCGTCAATACATATATATTATTATCATAGGAATTCGGTCTTGATTGCTAGATCACGTCGAGTTGTCAGCATTAGAAAATCAAAATCATTACGAGACGCAAAGCGTCGAATCATGATCCGGATTTTCTTATACTGACAACAGGACGTGATCTAGCAATCAAGATAGAATTACTATGATAATTATATATATCTGTCAATTTTCATATAATTTAATAAAAGCCCTATACATAACTGAAAAACAAAAAGAAATTGCTCAACATTTCAATATTTTTACTACGAACTTCATCTTAAATCATAAACCGAATTACATTTTGATCAGCTGATATGCGCATGAATACCCCAGCTTTATGAATAAATCGCGTGTAGTTCCAGCCTCGTTTGAAAGTATGGTGGTACGGAATCAGAAAATGTCAGTATCGTTTTCATACTTCTAAGAAATGACGGTAAAATGCTGTCTCCTTCTTGAGTAACAAATTGATCGGTATATAATAAAGTTTATTAATTGCATACTTGATGTATTCGTTTTTAGTTTGCAAGTCAATACATTTTCCGTCAGTTCTTTTTTGTAATAATGGTCGTGGAAAGAAATGTACACATAGTGACGAAGACGGGTACGTAATTGACTGTTAAATGAAGTGTATTTTTGGACAGTCGCGAGGGTAGAAATTCTTTTGAAATCTTTAAGAGAATGTGTCGAGGACTTGCTCACAAAACTATGTGACCATTGACAGCATTGGTAACTTACTCGAGAAAAGAGTTTTACTGTTTTTTTGTTTGTTTGTTTGTTTGTTTTCAAGTACAGAATTGTATTATAACCACTCTTGACTTTAGTCTTCCAAACCACAACTGATCCTCCTGTGCATCTTACAGATTCATTTTTCTAGTACGTTTATCAATGTCAGATTAGTGCCGTATTGGCAAGACTTAAAGATCCACTATCAGTTAAAAACTGCATAATTTATAGACTATATAGAATTTGATGATTTTTAGGGATTGAATTGTATAAGATTCATTTACCATTAACACAGAAACTAGTAAGGATTTAGTTTTAGTTTAACTGAAGCTTCTGTGATAACAGTAGATATGTGTCTTGTAGATAGATGTATTGATTTCCCCTTGTCTTAGCTGAGTAGAATATAGTTTGAACCTTCGTAGCATGCATCTTGAGTTTACACAGTCTGATTGTAGTCCTACAATGTAAGACGTCTACCCTGATATTTATGTTGCTTGAGTCGACCCAAACAACATACATATCAGTTAGACGTCTTACATTGTAGGACTAAGTCTGATTGATGTGATTGATTTTACTTCTCAAAGTTTTTTGTTTTTTTGTTTGTTTTGTTTAAAGGCTAAATAAATAAATTTGGATATATTCTTAATAACATTGCTATCATTACTTCTGATAAGTGTAATTACAGGTGCCACTGACACAAAAGGGTTTCAAAATTACGTCTGATTCTTAGTTGATTGTAACATGGACAAGATAATAAGAAATGGATTAGTAATAATATGTGTCGATTGTGACCCCTACGGGAATTAACTGTCACAGTGCCCCAGACCTAAGCTAATTATAAAGCTAAGACATATCACGGTGCCCCAGACCCAAGCTAATTATAAAGCTAAGACATATCACGGTGCCCCAGACCCAAGCTAATGATGAAGGTAATGGGGGCATGAGCTGGGATGAAAAGGCAGGGGTCACGAAGATTCGAGGCAGTAGAGTTAGGGTAGAGCAGGGGTTAAGATCAGTTTGGTTGTAGAGACAGAAGTGTATTCGTTCATTGGTAGATGTATAGATATGAAATAGCAAATAAAGGAATAAAAAAACTATACTCGTTGAGTTACTACCACGGGAAAAACGTATGTGTACGATGAGGCCTCCTTGTCATTAGTGGTGTTAGAAGTGGGATCTTTTACGAACTTAAAACGGTTATTTTTATATGGACTTTGGGAAGATAAAAAAGTTAAAAGAACAGAGGATACAGTATTGATTCGTGCTTTGCCCAAATGGATCTGAAACATTCAAACATAACAACTTCAAACATTTGTGGAGAACTGAACGACGACTTTGAAAGATGGCATAAAACATGTGAGAGGATATCCAGAGCACACAGGTAGCAGGTGGGTTATTGCTAGAAAATTGCAGATGCTTCCAGCACTGTTAAGAGACCGGGCGACAGACTATTTGGAATACCTGGTCGAAGAAGAAAAATCATCTTTTGATACACTTATAAGGAAATTGAAGGAAAGATTTTGCCCGGAGGATTTGCAAAGAATGTATTTCTCTGAATTATTTCAAAGCAAACAACAGTATGGTGAAAGTGTGGAAAATTACAGAGATACAATACGGCGTCTAGCACGTCGAGCACATGGGGGCCAGAATCGAAATGACAAACTGTTAATGGAACAATTCATTCAAGGACCGAGGCCCAGACTAAAATGATTTCTTATGATAAGTGATCCAAAATCCTTTGAACAGGCATTCAGAATAGCAAAACGTGAAGAATGTAATAAAACTCTGAATGGACCGCAGTCGGTTCAAACCTTGACTTATGATACTCGGAGCGATGCCAAGATTCAAACATTAATTGAAAGAGTCGAATTTTTGGCAACTGAAGTTGCTTCTTTGAGAACTCAGCCTCCCCCATTTCGAGGTCGAAGAAGGGGCTACATAAGAAGCTTTAAAGGACGGCGGGTCGTGGCACCTACGTGCCGAGAAATATGAGAACAACAGAGGGTATACCAATATGCAACTTCTGCCAGCGGGTAGGACATATCGAAAGACAGTGTCTTGAAAAGTATAACCAAGCGCAACCTTTAACTAAACCGGGCCCCTTTCAAAAAGGGCAAAGGGGCCCCAGAAACTCAGGAAAATTCTGCAAGAACATCATTGGGAACTATGACCGATGCCAGTGATTATTACAGCCATCAACCAGACACAGTAATTACTTCTGTAACAGTCAGGGGCAATAAAGGACTATTTATTCCAGCAGCACTGTTCGGTCAAAAAGTCCATTTATATCTTGATACGGGCGTTGAGGTGTGATTAGTGAGTGATAGAATTTTGACAACTACGGACAAACAAACCATTAAGCCCCAAGTGAGAAATGTGGTTTCTGCAACTGGGCAATCTCTGGACATCATCGGTGTTGTGCCATGCAACATATGTGTTGGTAATGATGAGTTAATTATGGAAATGTATGTTGTCAAAAATTTTCAGTATGACGCAATAATTGGAATGGATATTTGAGTCAAATTAAATTTGTGCTTGATATACCAGACAATTCAATCTACTGGAACAATCGTTATGCGAAATTACTAACAAGTGAGGATGAAACTAAACCAAAGAAATCCTGGCGTGTGAACTTAATAAAAACAGTTGAAATACCGGCCCGTTCAGAAATGCTACTCCAGGGAAAAATTGACAGTGAGGCATGTGGGAAGTTAGGATTGACTGAGCCAAAACAAGACTTTATAGATAGATACAGCGTTGTGTCAGCCAGAGTTCTAACTAAGGTCAATGAAAATGTGACTCTTAGACTATTAAACCCGAGTCTGAAACCAGTGAAACTCTATAAAAGCACGATAATAGGCTCATTTGAGGAAATAGCTGAAATATGTGAAAACGAACAGAGCAGCAACTGTGTGATGAAAACATTCAGAATGAAATTGCTGAACTTAATGACCAGGATTTTCATGTTGACTGGAAAAAATATTCTGCAGCACAGCAGGTCAAAGTACGCAAACTTCTTTACTTGTACAGTGATAGTTTTGCAAAATATGATGAGAATCTAGAAATAACTGACATAGCGGAACATAGGATAGACACGGGGGATAGATAGTCCACCAATGAAACAGAGACCGTACAAGCTTCCGTTCTCTCAAAGAGAGGAAGTTATAAATCAGTTGCAAGATTTATTAAAAAGGGAAGTAATACGACCTTCAACCAGCCCTTGGGCAAGTCCTGTCATACTAGTCAGGAAACCAGATGGAAAATATCATTTTGTGATTGACTATCGCCGTTTGCATTCCGTGTGCAAGAAGGATGTCTATTCCCTCCCAAAAATAGAAGAAATGCTAGAAGCTTTCAGGAACGATCAGTACTTTACTTGTTTAGATTGCTTGTCTGGGTACCATCAGGTACCAATCAGCGAACAGGATAAAGAGAAAACTGCATTTGTTTGCTCAGAAGGCTTATATGAGTTTAACACAATGGGATATGGACTGTGCAATGCTCCCGGGACCTTACAACGCCTTATGGATCTACTACTAGCAGGAATTCAGTGGAAATTTGTTTTGGTATACATCGATGATATTTTATAATCTTTTCTTCCAGATTTGATGACCATGGGATTCATTTACAGGAAGTGTTTGAGAGATTTAAAAAAGCAAATCTCAAATTAAAACTGGCCAAATGTACATTCTTCAAACAAGAAGTGCAGTTTCATGGACATGTTGTAACCAATGATGAGCCTAAAGTTTCTGATTACCAAATTAAGGTCGTGCTACACCCGTAAATCAACGGACCTTACGTGCATTTCTGGGTCTTGCCTCGTACCGCAAGTTTGTGAAAGGGTTCGCAATATTGTACAACCACTTAGTCGGCTTTTGAATAATGATGTAACTTGGGAGTGGAGTGATGATTGTGAACTGGCCTTTAACATTCTAAAAAATAAACTGACCACAGCTCCCGTGTTAGGTTATCCGGCTTTTTCCAGATTATTCACCCTGCATTGTGACAGTTCTGGATTTGCCTTGGGAGTTGTTTTGGCCCAAAAGGATAGAATTTGTATCGAAAGAACAATCGCATATGCTAGCAGACAATTAAAGAAAAGTGAGAAAAATTACTCTGTAATTGAAAGAGAAATCCTTGCAGTAGTGTTGGAGAAATTTTTAGACAATACCTGTTTGGTCACAAATTCATGGTAGTCACATATCACTGTCCATTAAAATGGCTTATGGGAATGAAAAATCCAAGTTGTAGGCTAACCAGGTGGTCCCTGTCCCTTCAGGAATATGACATGATAGTTGAGTACGGGGCTGAAAATCTTATGGAAGTGCAGATGGGCTTAGTAGTGCAGAATATGGCGATGGTGTCGATATGAATGACGACTACAAAGAATGCGAGGTATAAATGGACAAATTACAGAACAGTTAGAAAGAGAGTGTGAATTAAAGGAGAAAGACCGAAATTAAAAACCTATAATGAGTTTCTTGTGTGACAATACTGGTCGACTATTGAATAACATATGTGCATTAGTAAATAACAAACAGGTGTTTATTACAGCGTATCACCCTGAAACAGATGGCCTCGTTGAACGATTTAATGCCACACTGACCAATATGATGTCTGTGTTCGTGTCGGACCACCAGAGGGACTGGGACCAGTTTAATTATTATGTCTTGTTTGCCCATAACAGTAGCATTCAGGAGTAAACACAAGAAACACTTTTCTTCATGATGTATGGTAGGGACGCTTGTCTGCCTATCGATGTGGCATTGTCGCAGCCGACACAAACATATTTAGAGATAGACGATTACAAGACAGATGTCCTAACAAACTTCAAAGAAACATTAAATCGAGTCAAACGAAATATCGAAATAGCTCAACAAAAACAGAAATTTTCAAAGGACCAAAATGCCAGAGAACCTAAATTCAAAGTAGGCGACACATGTTGGGTATATTCACCAGCCAGTAAGCCAGGCCTCTCTACAAAATTGTTACACCTGTGGAGTGGCCCACATAGAATAATTGCTGAAACATCACCAGTGAACCATCGGATTGATAGTTGTGACAATAAACAAACTAACAAACTTGTACACGCAAATCGAATGAAACTGTTTATTTGACCCAGATGCATTCCCCACAGATCCTGTATTGTTTACAGAGACACCAAGTGACGATAAAAATCAATATGACAGTGTTACTGAGATTGAAGATAATTATGAAGAGCCAGAAGATCCTGAAATTGTGGAAATACTTGACACTTTGTGTACAAATGCCAAAGGTGGGAGGTCTGAAAAACGGTATTTTGTCCGGTACAAAAATAATGAAAACCACACAGCCTGGGTAGACCCAGAGAAGATTCGTTCTCAGCTTTTCCAGGCCTTTGAGGAAAAATACAATCGCCGCAAGCGTAGTGCTACCGGAAAAGAAATATGGTCACATTGGATTTAACCTATTCTCACACAGAATTAAGCCAGAAGCTACATGAGGACACGAATTCATATGGATATGTATTTGTCTCTGTTATGTCATTTTTTTTCTTCAATTACCTATTTTAGTACTTCTTTAATATTGCTTGTGTATTCACGTTGCTACGGGAGTGCCACTCTACTCATAGTTAAAAAATAAAATTCCAGACAATGTTTGCAAACACTGACGTGTGTAAATCTGTCATTCAAATAGCCCAGGGATTTTTGATCAGATTACAGAATCTCATGAGACTGACTGTGGATGGGCAATTAAATGTAACTGACCTTTGGTGAACTGTGTTTGTAGTTCTTGCAAGGTGAACTATAGTTCAATTCACACATTTTTGTGCGAACAGCATTGACTGAGAATGTGTATATGGTTTGTGCTCGATTGAATTTAATTAACAATATTGTACATGTAAACACTTATATGTAACTAACTGATTAATTTTAACTGACGGAGCATTTATGCATACGGTTAGTGATTGTACTGATCTTTTATACATTACTGTCTTGCACCTGTTATAAGGAGTCCTACTGCCAAAAGGTTATATAGAAATTTGTATGAAAAACAAATATACAATAAGAGATACTTTTACGTATACACTGACTGAGGACATTCTTCTTTTTTTGGGGGGGGGGGGGCGGGGGCGGAGAGAGATATGTCACGGTGCCCCAGACCCAAGCTAATTATGAAACTAAGATATGTCATGGTGCCCCAGACCCAAGCTAATTATGAAGGTAATGGGGGCATGATCTAGGATGAGAAGGCAGGGGCACGAAGATTGGAGGCAGTAGAGTTAGAGTAGAGCAGGGTTTAAGATCAATTTGGTTGTAGAAGACAGAAGCGTATTCGTTCATTGGTAGATGTGAAATAGCAAATAAAGGAATAAAAAGAATATACTCATTGAGTTACTGATACCACGGGAAAAACGTAAGTGAACAATAAGGCCTCCTTGATATAACATTACGCCGTAGGTTTACATGTGGGGACGGTATGGGCCTCTATGGAATGGTAATGTTAAAAATGTCCATAGATTTAATATTCTTGGTCGTTATGGCCCCCAATTGGAATGGTAATGTTAAAGTAGTGACCAGTACCTCACACTATACCATCAACAGGCCGTGTGTAGTGACTAATACTCCACACTATACAATCAACACACTGTGTGTAGTTACCAATACTCGCTCATCTACTATCCAGCACCCTACATTATACCATCAACGCACCTTGTGCAGTGACCAATATACCCACATATACTTTCCAACATATATGTAGTGACCAACACCCAGTTATCTACTATCCAAAACCCGACATTATACCATCAATACGCCGTTTGTGACCTGCTGCCTAGTTATATGTATATATCCGATATTTATATATAAAGCATTATCTATACCTCAGATCCTGTTGGAGTTGTCATTAAATTTCCATATATTGTACTGATGTTATAAATAGCTGCAGTCAAGGGAACCAACTCAAAATAACACTAAAATGGACGTAACTAAAAGTAGTACTAAAATTCCAAACCTGTCACAGACTTTGGTGGAGACTGAAAACTATATGGAATAAAGATTAAAATGGCAGAGACTAAAAGTAGTAGTAAAATTCCTAAACTGTCACGGAGTTTAGAGCAGACTTAAGAAAAACAAAATCCGGAAAATTGTATTACAAAAAAATTGACCTAGAATAAAAGTAGTACAAAAATTCCAAAACCATCACAGACTTTAGCGGAGACTGACAAAGTCTGGAAAAATGTTAAAATATGGTCGAGACTAAAAGTAAGACTGAACTTTATGAACTAATAGGGAATTAAGGGGAGATTAAAAAGAAATTGTCCTCAAGATTTAAAGATTGTAAAAAGAATTTGTGCATTGTAAAAAAAAAAAAAAAAAACATTACGTGAAAAATTTAAAATTGTAATAGATTTGTTTTACAAATTGTGAAAGACATGTATTGAAAATTAAAAATTTCACGCTGTTTTGAGTGACCAAAACCCCACAGTTACTAACGAAAGCTCAACGGAGGCGCGGACGTGAAAAAGAAAATCCTTCTTAGAAAAAATTCAAAGATCGACAGAGAGAATGTGAAAGAGCATGTCCAAAAGAAACTTACTGTTTCTAAAAATAAGCCAACACAATTTTTTTTCTAGATAAACATTTTTAAATCAAACCCGCTCACAGAAACATCCACAAAACCAACGAAGATGGAGGATAAGGGCTAGTGCCTTCCTCTTCATTTACAAATATGAAACATTAAACATGAACGTATTTACAAGGTTGACAACGTTGTGGAGTCAGACTAGACTTCCAACGATATAGTACATGGTTATTTACAATCGATACACAGTACGTTTCGGTGTTAAAGAAAATAGTTAGCCATAATGTTCACAAAACCACCTTTCTATTTTATAATCATTTCTAGAGTACTCAAGGTCATACCAAGTCAATAAATGTTCTAAGGGAAAACCAGGACTGTGTTGATGAAGAAAAAACATGCACAATATTGTCCACACACACAGAGTGGAATCTTATCCTTGTAATCTCACATTATCGATGATATCGTCTTCCAGAGGAGGTACTCCATATGAATTAAAATATTTCACATTGTGGTCGTTGAGAAAGTACACGGCTACCTGGTGGGTTCCTGGGCGATGACTGTCGTCTGTGTTAATGACATAGGCTTGAACGTCTTTCGGTTTTCGATGTGGAAGTTCATCTTTAACACACACCACTGGATTCCAAGAAGCTCTGTATGAACTATGAGTCAGAAGGTAATGAAGTTCCCAGGTTTTCATTCTTTTCACAGGTAATGATAAGTCTTCAGTTCACACTTGAGAATATTTCCTTGAAAATATCTGTCAAGTAAGTCGATTTACGGGAAGTCTCGGTACTTAAAGAGAGCTTCGATGCGTTTCGTTTCCAAAGAAGTCGATGGAGGTGAGGAATGGTCACTAAAGTCTTTATACATGTACCACTTTTTCAAAATCTTCTCTTCTGAGACGAGAGTCCATGCATCTTCCAGATACTCTTCCAACTTTTCTTCTGAGCTAAAAAAAACATTTGTCCTGTTGTTTCTGACTAGGATGATCGATTTGGCAACCACGACAATGCTCTCTGATCAGTTGTGTGATTCTTTCAAACCAAGAGTGGAGCAAAACAGGAGGCTAAGTGTTGTTCTTGTTCTGGCAATCTTTACTTCATTACTGTGTTTTTGTCTTGTTCACTTGTGGTCTGCGACTGCTGCTGCTGTTCTGGATAAAAAATAACAAAAAAAAAAACAAACAAACAAAACAAAGACCCTCTTCACCAATCTCCATAGGTTCGTGTTCCATCTTTTTTACCTAATAGTCTAGGATCACTTCTCTCAATCTTTTGATATCCAGAGTATTGTCAAATAGTTCTGCATACAAGATGACGTTCACTATGTTCACCAGAGCTAGTGCAAACTGAAGTTCCACATGAAGTTGGCCCAATTGTATCGGGTGGAAATGTCCTTCATCGCTGCCTTGATCTGGAGTGAAATCGAATCCCCACAAAGCATATCCTCCTGCATAATCGTAGCATGAAATGTCGTGGCTACTGTTCGTTCCTGATTATCATGTTGCTTCAAACAGTGTCAGGTAAAATCTCAAGTACATTTTCTCGGCAAAAGTTAGGTTCTAAGGGTCTGGCACACAATGTCTGCCCGTCTCGGGTGAGTTCTATCTTGGAGACGTTGAAGTATTGGAACTCGAAAAGACTTTAACCGATAGCTCCGTTGAGAGCTGCATTGTTAACGATGCCGATGAACAAAAGTTTTGGTAGTTGACCTTGGAAAACATGATCTTCAATCTTGTATCGGAGTCAAGAGGCCATGGTGAAGGTTTTGACCTGTACTTGTCGTAGAGTGTACTCGGTCTTCGTTCTTTCTGCTCAGAGTTTGACTGATATCGTTTCACGCTCTATGTACGACCTCCACACATCGCACGTAGAGTCTGGTTTCTTCGATGTTCGTTTTGTACTCGTTAGCATTAGCCATCAAATGGAACACGGTACTACTTTTATTCAGTCCGAGACGTACATCCACATCATTCAACAAATACTTGTCTTGGAACAACATGTCCAAATGCAAACAATCCATCATTTATAAACTACGTCTTTGTTTGTTTTTCTTTCGGCGGTCGTTAAATCCAAAATTGCGAGGATCGTCAGCATCTGTCAAGTTTGTGTCGTTGAAGGCATCCAAAGTGTCAGGTTCAGTGGCGGCCTGAGGACTCGAGGCGCCCGGTGGCAATGTTCTTTAGTGGCGTCCCAAGCGAGGCGCCCGTGGACATTTTTCTTTAATGGCGCCCCTACCTTGCCACAGAGAATAGTTGCCAATCTCCATACCCCCGCCCCCCATCTAAGCCCCCGTTACACTAAGGTGAGGTGAAATACTGTGAACAGTTTAGCTGGAAAAAAGAAGAAAAAAAGCTCCCGACGGCCCCCCCCCCCTCGCCTGGCGTCCAAGGGCAATAGACTCCCCCCCCTCTCGCGCCGCCAATGATCAGGTTTCCACATACCACTGAGGCATCAAGATGTGTGTTCTTGGTTTCAGGTACGCTTGGTAAGGTTAAGTGCCCATGCTGCTGCTGACTAGTTTGTTATTCAAGTATAAATCCACTTCGCTGAAACAACGAAAGCATGAAATTGTTGACGGGAGCCACTCTGGTATCGTCCTCTGGATTGCTGTTGTCCACTTTGAGAACTTTGACTACCAGGTACAAGTAACTTATTCAGATCGATGAAATCTTCGGTTTGTCCTTTGATTTTAAATTCGATTGGTGCTGATGTGGCCAAAGACGACACAGGATAAAATGCAACTCATTGGGATTCTTGTTTCGTCATCACCGTCGATAGCATGGCAAACAGATTGAGTTCTGGCTTGGAACATTCACAAGAAACTCGGTGCATAATTTGTCCTTTTTTTAGTTAGTAATCAAACGCGTCCATTTCTCTGACAGCTGTTCTTCTTTTCTTATTCTTTTTCTGATCGTATCGATGAGGTCTGAAGGATTCTCGATGTCTCTTTCTGCCTTGTCTTTGCTGTGGCGTAGAGGAGGAAGTAATGCCTTCGCCACAAGCGTGAAGCGAATTTATAGGAGTGTCCCGGCGTCTCATGCGGTCTTTTCCAGTGTAAATCAACACATTTTATCCCGCTTTGATCAAGGCTTCTTTAGGACCTTGTTGGTTTATGAGTACGTTTGGGAGCAATTCTTTTCCATGCATCAAAGCTGCATCTTTTAAAGGGTCACTATTGGTTTTAAGATGGTGCTACTGTACATAAAGCTGACTTTAACATATCTCCCGAACCACGTCCTCGTTGTCTAGCGACTTCTTGGTACACAGGATACACCTATTACAATTCCCTGGAGAATCGGTTTCGAAAATGTAGCTTCACGGTGACTTTTCCTTACGAGAATATAATATTTTGTCCAAGATCTCCTTTTATACAGATATTGACACTGTCAAAATACGATTTACTGACAGGGAGATAACGATGATATACAAATTTTCGGTGAACATGATACGTGGTTCCTACTTCATCATAAGCAGATATATCAGAATCCACTTTGAATGGAATGAATCTCAGCAACGGAACGGCCGTGTTTCCTACGACGTTGTACTCAGTAACATCAGAATTAATAAACATCGAATTCAGTCTTTCGTTCAATTTGATAGGGTTGCGAAAATACTTGTAGACTCGATCGTTGTTGTGAATGACTTTTGACTGCGGTTCTATGTTCGTGTTTCCACCCAGAATAGCAAACAAACTGGGAGAAAATCTGATAGACAGCGTTTTGCCGTCAAAAACATATTTTAAAACGATGAGCAATTTTATGGTACTCAATCTGTATATTTCGGCGAGCTTTCTCAGGTGCTTTGCCAAACTGATCGTTGAAAATAACTGATATCGTATCAACGAGATGTTGAGCATTGAAATAATATCCTGTATTAATTCTCATGGCATAGATGTACAATTGAGGATTCGCTGGTGATGGTGTTTTGGATTCGGGAATGAGAGGATCATTTTGTCCAAGTGTTCTTGAACTTGTTCGTTGAATATTTCGACGAGGAAATTGATTTTGATCTCCAACCAATTTTCAGACTTGAGTAGGATGAATGATTTCTACCAAAGCTACTCCCCAATGAACTTCGTGATCCATTTGAATGGCTTGAGGTAATTTGGATGTGAAAGAACGTAATATGTTGTTGGGAAACACATCCATAGAACTGTCACTGCGTAATGTTAAAAAAAGTGGTTATTCATAGTTCGATGATTCTGGTCTCAGAGGAGTCACTCAATGTCAAAGGATGATTTTCCAAAGAGGACTCTGGAAGAGAACTGCTGCTGATGTGATTGGAAGAGTTTTTGTCGTGACTGGTGTTGGCGAAGCTACCGTTGTTGTTGTTACTGTCAGTATATTTCAACGAAAGGATTGGGGAAATGATAACCAATACAGCAGCTGAGTAAAATTGTCCACAGTTTATCTCCTTGTTGCAAACTAAAATTTCCAATGGTTGCTTCAATGACACAACAGACTACTAAGATTTGCCAGAAAAAGACAATTTGATTTTTAGGGACACGTTCTCCACACCACACCCGCGGTGGTTGCTGTTGTTGCTGTTTTTGTAGTTTCTTGAAAAGATGAACTCTGAGAAGGAGAAGTAGCTGTGTTCGTAACTTCTACTTTTTTATAGTCAATGGTTTGTGAAACAGGAATCCAAGAATTGAAAGTTGGTGGATGTCCTTTCCAACGAACTTTCTTGGCTTTGAATCGATGTTTTCCCTCTTTACGAGCTCTTCGATCGAGAATGCTTTTTTCAGTATCGTACACGTCATCTTCTTTCTTAGTCACTGTTTGTAACTCAGACAAGTTAAATGTTCCTCCTAACACTTCTTCGTTCATATCTTTCAAGTCATAGTTTTAATTTTCCAATGCGAACCAAATCTCCTGTGTTTAATTTCTTTTCTTCTTGCATGATGCCTCAGACGTTCAAAAAATTTGCATTGCTTACGCACACTATACATGCTTATATAATATCACACAAGATGAGTAATTATAATGGAGGGATTTGATTTTTGTTTAAATTGGCAATCATTTCAGTAGTATCTCTTTTCCAAGAGATCTAAGCGGTTCTGGAAAGGGTTGTATATGTCTATGTCTTTCAAAAAAAAAAAAAAAAAATAAATAAATAAACTAAACCTTAAACCATAAAGAAGTTTTTTGGGTATAGTGTGTGTAAGCACAACTACCCTTCACATTTTACAGATAGACAGAAAATTCTTTTCTGAACAAGTACAAACGCTCCATGTACGATGCATAACTTCCTTTCTCTCCATCAAGTTTAATTTCTATAGAAGACTATGTTTCTCTAGTTTTGCCATTTTCAATCTCGAACAGAAAATTTTACTTTCCCTCTCTATCAATCTTTGGTTTGGCAAAATAGAATTATATCCAAAGCAACATCACCACCCTAAAATTGAAAATGAAAACTGGAAACGAAAATTAAAAAATGATGATTGAAAAAAAAATAATTACAAAAAAAAAAAAAATTGAAAAATGGAAATTGAAAATGAAAATAAAGAAAAATTAAAAACCAAAATGTACAAAATACATATTAAATTGAGAAATTGAAAGTAAAATTTGAAAAACTGAATTTGAAAATGAAAATTGAAAATGAAAAATTGACAATGGAAATTGAAAGAAAGAAGCTTGAAAATGAATATTGAAAATGAAAATTTAAGCAAAAGGAAATTTTGAAAAATTAAATTTCAAAATTAAAATTGCAAAATTGAAACTTGAAAATGAAAATTGAAAAACAAAAATTGACAATGAAAATTAAAAATGAAAAATTCCAAATAAAAATAGAAAATGAAATTTAAACAAAATGAAATTTGAAAAACCTAATTTCAAAATGAAAATTAAAAACTGAAAATAAAAATTTAAAAAAATAAACTTTGACTTCTAAAACAAGTTCAAAATTAGTACGAATTTCTTAACCGCCCTTACCCTCTTGTCTGATAGTATATAAGTATGTTTGTGGGTATGGTGTGTGTAAGGTCTCCCACCCTTGCTTGTGCGTGATAGTGTGTGTGCGTGTTTGTTATTTCATTCGCCTTCTTTTACATCCTAGCCTCTTGAGTGATAGTATATTTGTGTGTTTATTGAGTATAGTTTGTGTACCAATTTTCGTTAGATAGTAAATGTAGGGGTGTGGGATAGAATATAACTGGGTGTTCGTCGCTCTAACAGCGTTCTGGATAATAAGTGTGCGGTACTGGTCGCTCCAACGTCATGTTGATGATATAGTGTGAGTGTTGGATAGTAGATAACTGAAAGCTGGATGGTAAAATAATTGGGTGTTGGTCACTTCTAACGGCGTGTTGATGGTAAAGTGTGGGTGTTGGATAGTACTGATGGTATAGTGTGGGTGCTGGCTAGTACATAACTGGGTTTTGGATAGTAGATAACCGAATGTTGGTCACTCCAAACGGCATATTGGTTAGTAAGTGTAGTTTTAACATTAATTTTCCCGTTATAGGGCACTGAGACCCATAATGCTAAAGACTTGGACATTTTTAACATTAGATTTTATTTTAGAGCACATAGATAAGAATAATGTTAAAACTATGGACATTTTTAACATTACATTTTCCTTTAGAGGTCATAGAGACCCAAAAGCAAAAATGATACCTGAATATTAAATTCCCCTATTTTAAATTAACTAGTGGTGCAGAAATCTCATATATTAGCTACTTAATGGAATTATGATTTTCGCATAGCAATTTCTGTGGACTGGGCTTTTCGCATATCCATTCTTTTTATATTTTTCTCGACCTATAACATCTCTAATCTTTGACCACGAGCATAGTTGCTAATATATTTAGTTCATAGTTTAGAATTAATAGACTGTTACCAGTAATAAACATTTTATTACAAGTAGTTCGCCAAAAGTTATATTTTCACAAATTACTTTTATTATTAGGAAAACCGTTTGATAGTAGTATATACCTACACTAGGCTTTGTGCGTAGCATGTTCGTACCAATAACAATTTTTTAAAACCTGTTTGAGGTTTACAAATTTACTGTTTACAAAAAAAGCAAAATCATCCTTTATGATATAGATGTTTTAACCATTGCTATATGAATGCTATAAAAAAAACTGATTAGTTTGAAAATGTTCCAAAGGTCAGAAGACAATCCTATAAATGGACAGTTTAGAAAAGCACATTCAGAATCTACGTCATGAGCAGCGAGGACGCGTTTAACTTCTTTGTACAGATCCAAGTGAAACGCAAAAAAACAATGGCATCCTAAACAGCATAGACTTTTTAATCATTGGTATCTAAGTCTTATAAGAAGACTGATTACTTTGAAAATGTTCCAATGGTCAGACATTGATCAACTGCGAAGACACGATAAGGCTTACCATGCCACGACTTCTGTCATCAGAGTTACATCAAATTCCACGAAAGGAAGTCAATGACAGTGTTCAAGACTTATTGGATTATCAAGTACATTTAAAAGAACTGATTCCACAAGATGAGAAGATTCCTTGGAATTTTAGACGGCATGTCGTGTGTGTGTGTGTGTGTGTGTGTTAGCTTTCGTTTACCAACAAATTATTTGTGGTAATTTATGAACAGTACATGCAAATACATGGCAACCACTGGGACTTGAACTGTTTAAATTTAACAGTGCAAGTGTAAACAGTTGTTCTAAATTTTCTATATGTCACTTTTTGGGTAGGTAGAATGTAAAAATAACCTTCAGGAACTACCGAACCACTTTCTTTCTTGGATGATCTTGATTCTCACGGTCTTGTATTGAAGGTAGATGGTGTTGGCTCAGGACCAATCACGTCATCTTCAAAATCGCTAGCATGATTTCGTGCTAATACATCACTTAGCATATGAGATGACACCGAAAGTCGTCGTCGTCTCTTTTTTCTTCTTGTTGTTCCTCGACAAGGTTTGATCTTTTCATCTTGATTCAGTAAAGTAATAAAATTTGACTAGGGTACATCTCTCTCCCTATATACATGTATAGATAGACCTCCTAACCCTAGGAGAATACACTAACTCAATTTCACTCTGTGAAGATGGAAGAGACGCAACAGATCGTACTTCTCGTCAAAGATTTTCTGAGAGTCATTTGAAAGTACACTTCCAACAAGACTTCTGACTCCTCCACTTGAGATAAAAGTCAAGATACCTGCTGTGTCTTATAAACGAAAGGACGCTGTTCTCCAGAATGAACACATCATCAAAGAAAAGGACTAAAACAAAAGAAAAGAGAGATAAAAGGAAAAGTACCTGTTATCAGTATGAAGAAAAAGACCACTGGTCTTCAGAGTGTCCCAAGAGAAAAGAGAACAAGTATAAGGAGCATTTAGCAGAAACAAAAGAAGAACCATTCCAGTAAAGAAATTCAATAATTCAACAAGCAGAAGAAACTGAAGTCGAAGAACCCGTGCCAGTCAAGAAATTCAAAAGAGAAAGGCAGTACAAGAAAGAAAAAAGAAAATGGACTTTAGTGATGTGATTTGAAATTTCATTGTGATTCTGATTTCACGAGAATATACCAAGAAAACGTGAGTGTCTCTCTTTATTTTTTCTTTAGTATGGATAAGATCTTCACACACTCACACATGCTCACATTATAATGGAGGGACGTGAGTTTTATTTAATTTGGCAATCATTGAGTAGTATCTCTTTTCTAAGAGATATAGATGGCCCTGAAAGGGACCGTTGGATGTTTTTTGACTAACAAAAGTATGTATGGACTTGACATCATCAGTTATAACTATCTGAACCTTATCCACGTCTAAGTCCTACTCCAGCTGCTGTTGTTGGTGGCATCTCAGTGGTGGTTGTTTACGTTAATGTAGCCATAGAAGGTTTTCAAGTCGTTGATTGTGAAGGTCTCTTTCTCTTCGGTTTGGCTAAAGAAGTTTGATACATTTATCGCAGGTATTTTAACTCCGCCAAAATGCCAGTAACACACTAACCGTTTTGTTTTCACTCACTTCCTTTTTCTCGCTGTTCAAACGTTTCCCCTTCTCTTCTTCCTCTTCTTGCTTTTTTTTTCCTCTTCTTACTGTTGTTGTTCAACAAATACTTGTTCTTCTTCTTTCTGATGTTGCGGAAACCTCTCCAACTATTCCTGCTTTCTATTTTCTGAAATTATCATAGACTGGTAATGATGGACAAGGAGGTGACGGTAGTGTTGCCGCCGGCAAAATTTCTCGCGAAGAAGATGAGAAATCGCAAAAAGTCAAATTGAAGTCATTCTCTTCTGAAAGAATAATTGCTACAGCAGCAGTCGTAGTAATTATACTATCATCCCGGTTATAAGAGGTATTTACTGCAAGTGACCCCAATACATCTTCATTTTATAAGCCATAGATATTGATATATTGTACTTTAACTCTTCCGTAATAGTAAATCATCGGAACGCTGGTGCATATATATTGAAAGTGACGTCACGCATCTGCTGTCTTCTGATTGGAAGAGAGACAACACGCACTGACTGAATTATCTTCATTCTCATTTGTGGAACATTCCAGTCCGTTTCGATCTGGTCCGAGACTATATATGTAGAGGTACATTGGCCCATTGTGTCATCTGTTCTCGAGACAACCCGTCAAGATGTGGGTAAAACTGGAGCCATCGACCATCATTTCCAGCATGCTATTTAATCCAGACTGCATTGTATATGTCAGTGCTTCGTGGGCCATTACCAGAATCACAAATAAAGCTATATGGAAGAGACGAATCTATGTGGACAGACTTGGATGCCTGAAGCATGTCTTAGTCTACAGACTGGCTGTGAGAAGTTTGCTGAGAACTGTGAAGTGGTGTGGTATGTGCTAACCCATTTCTGTGTTTAACAACCCCAACGGCCCTTTGAGGGCCGCCCAGATCTCTAAAAAAGAGGGATACTACTCAAAATTATTCCTACTCTATGTGTTTTAGGTTATATGTTTGTATGTCTATGTCTATGTCTGTTCACAACCAAAACTAAAACTTAAAACTCCCTCCTGAGTGTGATAGTATATTTGTGGGTACAATGTGTCTATAAACACTCCTACCCTCCCTCGCTTTTGTGTGATAGTGTGTGTATATTTCATTCCCTTTCTTTTACATCCTCCCGTTTTGGTTGAGTGGTTGGTGTGGGGTTTTTAGTCACACACAATGCGTTTTGGATAGTATATATGGAGTTTTGGATAGTACCCAAAAAGAGGGTATTGAATAGTAATCAAACGTGGGGTGCTGGATAGTACTCAAAAGTGGGCCTTTAATAGTACTAAAAAAGTGGGTGTTGGATAGTACTAAAATGTGGGTGTTGGATAGTACTCAAAACATTTAACATTGCCATTCCCATAGGGGCCCATCGAGTCCCAGCATTTTTCAAATATGCTTAGGTCCATAGGTTATGTGCGTGGGACTCTATGGGTCATTAATGTTCAAGCTGTATACATTTTTAACATTACCATTGACATAGTTGCCCATACCGTCCCCACAGCTAAATCTACAGCGTAATGTTACTTTCCATAGAGGCCCCAATCGCCACATATTACTACTTGGATTTCATCTTCTATAATACTCCTATTAAAGTTATCTTTACAGAATTGGCCTACTCTGTCTTCCCTTTATGTAAAGTCAGTCAATCTCCTGATTATGACTAGACCATCTTAATCTACTGCAGGTCATTCTATCGTATTTATTGTATTTATTTTTCTGGCTCTAATAAACGTTTGACTTTACAGTAAAAAATCAAGTTTAGAATACGATGTGATAGAAGAATATCATTCTTGAGGACATACATCTTTAACTATTTGAATAAATATAGTTAAAATATCATCAGTATCACGTACATTTTGAAAAAAAAAACATACATAATGAAATCCACACATACTTTACAGATTTCTAGTATACATAACCCATGATTCTGTACCAACAGTGTGTAATCTCATCAACATCTCATATCTTCTATACCAACAGTGTGTAATTTCATCAGCATTTCATATCTTCTATACCAACAGTGTGTCATCTCATCAGCATTTCATATACAAAACATTATGTACCAACAGTGTGTAATTTCATCAGCATTTCATATCTTCTATACCAACAGTGTGTAATCTCATCAGCATTTCATATACAAATGATTATGTACCAACAGTGTGTAATTTCATCAGCATTTCATATCTTCTATTCCAACAGTGTGTAATTTCATCAGCATTTCATATACAAATGATTATGTACCAACAGTGTGTAATCTCATCAACATCTCATATCTTCCGTACCAACATTGTGTAATCTCATCAACATCTCATATCTTCCGTACCAACATTGTGTAACTCATCGACATCTCATATCTTCTCACATGCCCCTGATTCTGTACCAATATTGTGTAATCTCTTATATCTCATATCTCCTCATATACCCATGATTCTGTACTAGCCATGTGTAAAATCATCATCATCTCAAATCTTCTCTAAGTATATATATATATTATGTATCTATTCATTTACCAAATATGCAGCCAGTATTTAATACATCTTTTGATGTAATTTATCTTGAAAGGAAATCTTCTAAGTTCCCCTGTGACTGCAGGATTGCTTTGATGCCGTTACATTTAAAAATATTTTGCAAAATTTAATTTGAACAATCTGTACATTTTCTGAATATTCATATCCACAAATTTCTGAACCATATAAAATAAGTAGGTACTACCCTGTGTACTTTGTCACAACCTACATGATAAAAGATTATAAATTTACATACAACACAGCATTTTCAGAATACTCATTCAAAGAGTTATTGGCTTTATTCCATGATAATACACTACTAAAATATAATCCAAGATATTTATAATAAGAAACAATTTCCAATGTTGCATTCTTGTCTTACCATTTTTTTGTTACTGTTAGCCACCCCCACCCCGTCTCTCTCTCTCTCTCTCTCTCTCTCTCTCTCTCTCTCTCTCTCTCTCTATATATATATATATATATATATATATATATATATATATATATATATATATATATACCATAATCTAAGTTTTACTTTAGCTAACTTTCATACCATATTTATCACAAACTTTCTGTTGTTCCTCTATTTCTGAAGATTTATCACTATGTCAGCTAGGTTTGTCATATCATCTGCAAATAATAACTGCATTAAATCTGTCACTTGTTCGTCAGTAAAAATACCATCACAATTTGTTTTTTTCTAGTAATTCTTTAAATTCAGTAAAAACAAATATCGTAAAATGAAATGGACTAAACATGCACCAATCCTTTTGGCCAAGTTTATAGTCCCCCCCCCCCCCCCCCCACAAAAAAGTTAATTCTCCACTTAAAATGACACAATAATTCATTTGGGAATACATAGATCTCAACACTTTCACAATTTTAGAACTTACAAGGTTTTATCAGTTTGTAAAGTAAGACTGGGTGTGGATGCAGTCAAAAACCTTAGCAAAAACAATGTAAATACAATAATTCTACCTTTTTGTACTGCATACAACATAAAAAAACCATCAATAACTATATAAGCAGTACGATAACCAGCTTGTTGTTCTTTGAATTTACCCTCACCCCAAAAACTTACCTATTATTCATTATCTTGGTAAAATATATTCCTATGACATTTAACAGTGAAATATGGCAACAGTTGTTAGAATCCAGAACATGCCCTATCTTATGTATAGTATATATTATTGCATTTCATCATTCTTTTAGGAATTAGCCATTCTGATTAATAGTATTAATAAAATCTTTAAATTGGTGAGTAAATTATCAATAGAATTTTTAAACATTTTTTCTGTGACACCATCAATACCTGGAGCTTTTCCAGTTTTTCATTTGTGAAAGAGCATGTTTAATTTCATTTTCCTTTTTTTGCCATATGCAATAGATCAACAAATACATTTGATAAATTCAGAGTGCACTAATACATAGCTTGCATGTGCCTGAAACTGTTGATCACTGTCAACATGTACTAATACATAGATTGCATGTGCCTAAAACTGTTGATCACTGTCAACATGTACTAATACATAGATTGCATGTGCCTGAAACTGTTGATCACTGTCAACATGTACTAATACATAGATTGCATGTGCCTAAAACTGTTGATCACTGTCAACATGTACTAATACATAGATTGCAGGTGCCTAAAACTGTTGATGACGTTCGGAGTGTACTAATACATAGCTTGCAGGTGCCTGAAACAGTTGATCACTGCCAGAGTGTACTAATATATAACTTGTAGGTGCATGAAACTGTTGATGACTGTCAGAGTGTACTAATATATAACTTGTAGGTGCATGAATCTGTTGATGACTGTCAGAGTGTACTAATACACAGCTTGCAGGTGCCAGAAACTTTTGATCACTGTCAGAGTGTACTAATATATAGCTTGCAGGTGCCTACAACTATTGATCACTGTCCGAGTGTACTAATATATAACTTGTAGGTGCATGAAACTGTTAATGACTGTCAGAGTGTATTAATACATAGCTTGCAGGTGCCTGAAACAGTTGATCAATGTTAAAGTGTACTAATATATAACTTGTAGGTGCATGAAACTGTTGATCACTGTCAGAGTGTATTAATACATAGCTTGCAGGTGCCTGAAACTATTGATCACTGTCAAAGTGTTCTAATATATAGTTTGCAGGTGCCTGAAACTGTTGATGACTGTCAGAGTGTACTAATACATAGCTTGCAGGTGCCTGAAACTATTGGTCACTATCAGAGTGTACTAATATATAGCTTGCAGGTGCCTGCAACTGTTGATCACTGTTAGAGTGTCTCATCTTGTTCCTTCAAATGTTGTTTGGATAATTCCGTGATAATTTAGCCATAATTTTATACCCACTCGTTAGTTCAACTAGTCCCGCAGTTTTTGATGGCTTGTCATGACACTAAGTTGAGATTATGGTCATCACCTGAAGATGCGCATGTCAGCAAATCAATTTGCCACTGCAATTTGTGTTAGAGTTATTGTAGTTTTTGTGTTGTAGCAGTGAAATGATACAATCTCGTTATCGCAGCTAGTCTCACGGTTTTGATGGATTACCATGACACTTGGTATATTGTATCGTCATCACCTGGAGATGCGCATTTCAACAAATCACTTTGCTCCCGCAATTTTTGTTGGAGTTATTGCTTTTTTTGTCTTGTAGCTTAATGCAGTGTATAACACAATCGCGTTAGCACAACTAGTCCAACAGGTCTTTAGCTCTCCTGGTCATAGAGTAGAAGACATTATAGGATGACCTGTTGTCCGTCGTCCGCCTGTTAGCACAAGTTTGACATCGCTAGTCCTCCTAAATTATTTGGACGATTGCCATGAAACTTTAAGCACACATTCATTGCAAGATCTAGTTATTTCTAACTGGAAATGATGCCACTAAGACATCCAATATGGCCGCTAAAGCACCATCTTGAAAATCTTGTTACTGCTACTCCTCCTGAACCGGTGGTCATATCAGCATGGAATTTTCACTAAAAGATTATGATCTCTAGTTGGCCCAAAATGAAAACGGTGCCGATCTTATATCCAATATAGCCGTTATGGCAGCCATCTTGAAAATCTTATTATCGCTCAAGAATATGAGATAGTTTCAACACTCGGCAGTTAAAAAGAAGTAACGGTCTCATCTTGGACTCCTGGACATTCTTTTTTGGCCCGTAGAGCGTCAGTCCATTAGATGGATTCTTGTTTATGGATTGCCATGAAACTTTGTAAAATGTTATGGTCATCAACTGAGGATGTGCATATCGACAAATCTCTTTGCTTCTGCCATTTTTTTTAGAGTTATTGCACCTTTTGCCTTTTAGCTTAATGTAGTGTGTGACACAATCTTGTTAGCGCAACTAGTCCTGCAATTTTTTATGGATTGCCATGAAACATGGTAAATATTATGGTCATCTCTTGAAGATATGCATATCGACAAATCACTATGCTGCGACAATAATTTTGTTTAGAGTTATTGCCCATTTTTGTTTTATACCCTAATCCAGTCTGTGACATAATCTCGTTAGTGCAACTAGTTCCGCAGTTTGACTTGATTTGTTATAAATTGCTATGAGATTTGGTACATATTATGATCATCATCTAAAGATGCGCATATTGACAAATCTGCATGCTCTCGTGATTTTTGTAAGAGTTCTTGCCTTTTCTGACTTACAGCTGGATGCAATGTATCATTATGACAGATTTTTGCAAATTAACTACTCTTGCTGTTTTTAGTTAATTGCAGTGAAACTTATTATATATTATGGTCATTATCAGAAGATATGCATGCTTACAAATCATTGTACTTGCACTATTTTAAAAAGAGTTATGTTTTTTTTTTTTTTTTTTTTTTTTTTTTACTATAGATTTCATCTCCATTATGGTGTAGGGGACGAATGGGGGAGGGGTGGAGGTGACGGAATGTGGAGCGGGGGCATATTTATATGAGCAAATTGCTCACCATTCTTCTAGTTTTAATGCTTGAAGCTGCTTGGACATAAGACTGGCCTCAAGCAAATGTTCGTGTATAAATGAGATTGCTGTACTATCTTTTAAATAGTCTCAAAATCATGATTTTTAAAAATAATAAATTTAAAAGTACGGTATGCATACACTTTAAAGGACTTGGAGTCCCTTTTGGCACTTGGATTTTAATTCAACATTCACAAGTTGCCAGTCTTGGATTGTGCTCCATAGATTTGGTCTGCATTTCATGAAATATTATCTATTCCAAAGGAATTTATGAATTTTTGCATCCAATGTTGGTTTTGTAAGTAATCTTATTTATAGGTTTTTCCTTAAACATAATACTTACAGATTGTTGCTTATGCTTACATGATTGTGTGAAATGACTGTACTTTCCTGTATGAACGGACTGAAATGAAGGTGCGAGATTACAACATTTCAAGATATACTTAAGTTAACCACAAGCTGTGATAACCTACATATCTCGGACGTATTTTTTTTAGAGAATATATAGCTTAATCATTATATAAAATAGATACGCTTCTTAAGCTTGTGTACTTAAAGTGACCAACACTGAACACGACCGGTTGACACATTATTGAACACTGAAATCTATGCTTCATATTTTCTCGTTTGATACCAGTTTAGGCCATCCCGGGTCAGCTGCCTCAATGCGTCCTTGGGAAAGGCACTTGACTGATATTTCCTCGGCATGATATAGTCAAAAATGTGTGGACGGTGCCGTTAAAAACCAACCAACCTACCATCTATTGCCCTCGTGGAATCACAGCATGAAATCAGCAGAATCTTTGTTGGCTGCGACAGTGTGCATTCAGCAATTATAATTATGTACTTGCAAATAGTTTAAATGCAACATTTGACACTGGATTTTGCCTTTGATTTTCATTTTTGCACATAGCATTTCTTTTTGATTTGTTCAGGGAGTGACCTAATTCTTATGAGTTGTTAATAAACCTTTGGCATTTAGTAATAAAGAACACAGTAGGTGCTTCCGCATACGTTTTTGTACTGTCAATTACCAGTGTAGTTTATGTCAAACACATGCTGGCTTGTATTGGGAAGCTTTTACTTACCATAGTGGCGGTTTTGTATCAAGTTGTAAAACAGAACTTACATGAACTTGCGTATACCACAGGTCGTGTCACACATTCCCACACAGAAGTTAGGCATCAAACTGTTACATTTAAATTGGATGATAAAATTCCACGTAAAATTATTTGTTTGAATAAATTGCAGCCTTTAATTAAATTAGTTTGAAATGTTCACACAAAGAGGAGAAAGCATAGCTGTATTTGTGGGGAAATATGGAATTCATTCATTTTAATTATATATTATGACACCCCTCCACCCCACTCACCCCCGCAAAAAAACCCATACAAAACTCATAAAAAGGTTACTGTTTAAGGAATTTCCGTGTTAATTAGAATGCCGTTTATTGTATATCAGCATGAATTATCTTTATCACCATTAGTTAGATTCTTTCATCAAATTATTATTAAAACTCGAGCCATAATTTGCCGATATGTCTCATTCGTATGCAGTATTTTGTCTGTCATGTATAGTTTATACAATCATCCTATAAGAAAAGGTCTCCCCCAGTGCCTATGTGTCTTGGTATTGTTGCTTTGTGATGTATTCTTCTGTGTCTTCGTATTGTTGCTTTGTGATGTATTCTTCTGTGTCTTGGTATTGTTGCTTTGTGATGTATTCTTGTGTCTTGGTATTGTTGCTCTGTGATGTATTCAGATTTTTGTTTGTCAGTGACTGTTGATTTTTGCGACACTGAAAGCAAACAAACTTATTAAATGGTCTGATTGAAACTTTCTTTACTTGTATACTGTATACAGGAGTTCTTTGATAAACAAAAGGGGAATTTTCGAATATTTTTAAGTAATCGTGATTGCCTTTGCACGACTTTTTTATGTATCTCCGTAACATGAAATCAACTGAATTTAATAGCACATCTGGAATTGCTTGTTTAATACACCTGTTGTGAAGGTTTCAGTTGAATTTAATAGCACATGTGTAAATGCTTGTTTAATACATCTTTTTTGAAGGTTTCAGTTATATTTAATAGCACATCTGTAGTTGCTTGTTTAATACACCTATTGTAAAGGTTTCAAATTCATAATAAAACAATCGATTTGAGATAATTTATTTTGTCACCTGTATTAAATGGCTTCATTTGACAGATCAGTCATGCGGAAATACTTAACGCTACACCCAAATTAACACGACACTTGTCAATCATCTGATTAACAGGTTGACACTTCTCACGGTGTGTGATTTTTACAGGTAGCAAGATAATCACATCTGGTTTTCTGAGGTAGGTTTATATTAAATGTGCAAGAATGGTTCCAAGAACGTCTTCGGTAAACATAATTCTGAGGTTCCGGTTCGTAGAGAATATTACAACATAGAATTTGTAAGAAAAAACCAGTTCCAGACCAAACATGGTTGGTTTATAGAGAATTCCGGATTGGAGAATATCAGGTTTTCAGAAATTTCACTTTACCAGTATAATCTCCAAGTGCATGCATTGAAAGGTTTCCATTAACAGATTTTGTTCACCAGTACGGAACATTCTGGGCCTTGTAGCCACTGTAATAGTCATAATAATTGTCAGTTTCATCATAATCTGAGTTAACAATATTCTATGTATGTTGGGTCCATATCTTCCACCTCCCACATTCTTACCTGTGCCGTCATTAAGCAAGGTTTGGTTCACGCTTTCGAAGTACTTGGCGCCTTTCGAGCGAAAATATAAGGAAAAGATCAGAGCTTTATTGCCAATTCAGGTCAAACAATAGACATATGAGATTAAGCACAAATTATTAATGGTGGTAAAGCGGATAAAGAAATGTGGAAATTAAAAAGTTTGAGTGATAGATATTCTACACAATATTTTGGACATACATGGCAAGGAACGAAATTTCTCAGTCGGTAGAGTGTCCGACTTGTAGCAGTTGGGTCGCGAGTTCGAACCCCGGTGTCGACGGGCAGTTTCGAAATCCTTCCTTGAGGAAGGTACTTTGCCTCAGCAAAGCTTGTTAAAACCGTTGTTTGTGGCAAAAATAGCAGATACAGAATGTTTATATTTTGAAAATAGAAAGTCACGTTCAAAAAAGATTATTATACAAAATGGGATGAAAAGGTAATATACATAACTATTTGGGATGAAAAGGTAATAGACATAACTATTTGGGATGAAAAGGTAATAGACAACTATTTGGGATGAAAAGGTAATAGACATAACTATTTGGGATGAAAAGGTAATGGACATAACTATTTGGGATGAAAAGGTAATAGACATAACTATTTGGGATGAAAAGGTAATAGACATAACTATTTGGGATGAAAAGGTAATAGACATAACTATTTGGGATGAAAAGGTAATAGACAACTATTTGGGATGAAAAGGTAATAGACAACTATTTGGGATGAAAAGGTAATAGACAACTATTTGGGATGAAAAGGTAATAGACATAACTATTTGGGATGAAAAGGTAATAGACATAACTATTTGGGATGAAAAGGTAATAGACAACTATTTGGGATGAAAAGGTAATAGACATAACTATTTGGGATAAAAAGGTAATAGACATAACTATTTGGGATGAAAAGGTAATAGACATCACTATTTGGGATGAAAAAGTAATAGACATAACTATTTGGGATGAAAAGGTAATAGACATAACTATTTGGGATGAAAAGGTAATAGACATAACTATTTGGGATGAAAAGGTAATAGACATAACTATTTGGGATGAAAAGGTAATAGACAACTATTTGGGATGAAAAGGTAATAGACATAACTATTTGGGATGAAAAGGTAATAAACATAACTATTTGGGATGAAAAGGTAATAGACATCACTATTTGGGATGAAAAGGTAATAGACATAACTATTTGGGATGAAAAGGTAATAGACATCACTATTTGGGATGAAAAGGTAATAGACATAACTATTTGGGATGAAAAGGTAATGGACATAACTATTTGGGATGAAAAGGTAATAGACATAACTATTTGGGATGAAAAGGTAATAGACATAACTATTTGGGATGAAAAGGTAATAAACATAACTATTTGGGATGAAAAGGTAATAGACATAACTATTTGGGATGAAAAGGTAATAGACATCACTATTTGGGATGAAAAGGTAATAGACATAACTATTTGGGATGAAAAGGTAATGGACATAACTATTTGGGATGAAAAGGTAATAGACATAACTATTTGGGATGAAAAGGTAATAGACATAACTGTTTGGGATGAAAAGGTAATAGACATCACTATTTGGGATAAAAAGGTAATAGACATAACTATTTTGAATTTACATGTAAGCAGATATACATGTATCTAAATATTAGTGCTGTAAATTTACTTAATCTAATCAATACGTTAACATTTGTGTTATTTACAAAGTCACTACATTTTTATATGTATTCACGGGTTTGATACCCGCCCAGGCCAGCCCACCGGTCGGCTGCTTCGGTGTATCCTTGGAAAAGGCACTTAGCTTCATTTCCTCAGGATGATATAGCAATAATGTGTTAAAAGTGCCGTTCAAAATTAACATAAACAAAACAAATAATTTATTCGCATTTTTGAGATACTTCTTAATTATATATTGACATTAAAAAAGATAGTGAAATTCATCACCTATACCTTTTGAGGCATGTAGTTCACATTTTCTTTCAAATATATCCAAATTTCGTCACCACCCAGTTTCAATGGGAAACCTATGATTCGTGGTACATAACTTTGTTACAACTATTTTGTTGTTGTTGTTGTTGTTGTTGTAGCATACAAGCTAAAAAAGGTTTAAAATTTAAAAATCTTTTAAAAATCCGCTAAGTTGTTCTTTTAGAGGAATTAAAAACACTAGAAAAGCAAAGTTGTATATATTGATTTTCAGTTTCATTGTGACTGCTTTCTTTAGCCAGTCATCAGAAGGGAATGACTGAGATAACCATACATTATTCAGACCAAGATCACACTAAATTTGTTTGATAAAGGAAAGCCATTTACCAGCAGGAGCATAGCATAATGTCATATTTTATTTTTTCACAGTAACAAGTCTAGCCCATAATATAACAGCTCTAATTTTGGTAAAATAGTTGTAGGAAGCCTACCGGTCTCTCCATACAACATATATAGTGGGTACGTTTCCTTAAAAATAATTTTTTGTTTGTAAGAAATTAGTGTGTACATACATGTCCAATAATAACATTATCACTAAAACCCCAGATCTCACACCCATATAACAATATCGGTAAAACATTATTATCGAAAAGTATATACAGATATACAGAATGTATTCAAAGTTTTCAGAAGATCTGTTTCGTTATCTGCAAGAATAACAGTATCGTCAGCATAAAGGATAACAAGTACCTTTAAATACAGCATACATTCGTTTTCTGATATTTAAAATTCGCACTATTACAACCTTTTGCTAGCAAAAACTTTTATAAATCGTCAAGTTATAACAAAAATAAGACTGGTGAAAGAAATTCACCTTGCCTTATTCCACACTGACAAGGAACTTAATCAGAAAATTCTTTACCGATATACACACGACATAATTTTACCATATATACATGTATATTCTAATTACATTCAGCAATTTACCATTTACACTATTTAGAACCAGTTTTTCCAAAACACTAAAAAATTATAATTTATCCAGAATTGATAAACTCCAGAAAAAGACAGCGCTAATAATTCTGAAACCTCCAATTACGACTCCCTCGAATGTTTTGTTTTCACGTCTACAATGGCTACCTATACAAAATCGTATTCTTTATTTTAAAGGAATCATGACATATAAGTCTATAAACAATCTTTCTCCAGATTATATATTTAACTTAAACGAACTAAGATCATCAAATACTGAGCGTAATCTCAGATGTACCACTAATAACTAACTCCAGATTGTGAGGTCGAGATCCAGCCATTTCAGAAGCTCTTTTACTGTATCATTACCTACCTTTTGGAATTCCCTACCCATGCCGATACGAATTTAAAATTTCATTGCTTCATTTAAAACTTCAGTAAATAAATTCTTTCTTGACCAGCTGGAATGATATATTAAAGCCTCCAAGTACAGAATTGTATCATTGTATCCAAAATATGTGTGCATTTTATTCTACGTATGTATGTACGAGTTCTGACATACTGAACTATGCATACTTGTGTACGAGTTTTGACATATTGAAGTATGCATACTTGTGTACGAGCTCTGACATACTGAACTATCCATACTTGTGTACGAGTTTTGACATACTGAACTATGCATACTTGTGTACGAGTTCTGACATACTGAACTATGCATACTTGTGTATAGTCTGTCTTCAAATATGTACCTGTTGACCACTCTAGTTATTTAAATTAATCCATTTTAAATATGTGTCAGTGCGTGTGCGAGTATAACTGAGTGTGTATAAGTAACTTTTGTATAACATCATCTTTTAATACGTTGAGGACCACGTGGTAGATGGGTCTTTCATGACCAAATGTGTAATCCTCTTTAAATAAGATTAATGTTATTATTATTATTATTATTATTTTTAATAATAGCCTTTTCGAAATCGACAAATGTACAGATTAATTTGTTTTCTTGCTTTTTAACACTTCTACAAGGGCATGTAGAGACAAATATTATCTAGAGTGGAATATCCTTGTCTAAAACTAGACTGATTTTCCTTTAAAATACCGATCGTCCCTAAATAATGTGTTAAGTCTTAAATTTAAAATAGAGGTAAACAATTTTCCAAACAACTCAATAGTGTTATAGGTCAGTAGCTTGATGGATGATTTTTATTACCTTTATTTTTATATATTGATTATATTTATCCTATTACCCAACATTATAGGATAATGCCACTAGATTTAAAAAGGAAGTATATAAATGTAAAAAAAATAGGTTCAATAGATATCATATACTCATTCATGATATTGTCTTATCCCGCATCCTTAATATTATTAAGACTTCGAATAGCCTTGTGTACTTATTCAACAGTAGTAGATTTATTTAATATCTCATTTTAAGCAGATAATGTTGCATTCAGTTCTTTTTTTTTTCTTTCTTTTTTTTTCCATTTAAATCAACAGCCTGATTAAGATCTTTGAAATATTTATAAAACACTTTAATGCCTATGTTTAGATCTACTGGTCATATACCAGAAGAGCTTATGGGATGGCCTGTTGTCTGTCGTCCATCTTCTGTCCGTCCATTAGCACAAGTTTGTTATCGCTAATGCTTCTAAAGTACTTTGAGGATTGCCATAAAACTGTACACACACGTTCATCTCAAGATCTAGTTGGTTCTAAATGAAAACGGTGATGCTCAGACATCCAATATGGCTGCCACAGCAGCCATCTTGAAAATCTTGCTATCGCTACTCCTTCTGAACGTATGTCCATATCAACATGAGGTTTTCACAAAAAGACTTCTCCAGATGTCCATTTGGTCCTAGATGAAAATGGTTCCGCTCAGACATCCATTATGGCCGCCACATCGACCATCTTGAAAATCTTGTTATCGCTACTCGTCCTAAACTGGTGGTCATATCAACATGTGGTTATTACACAAAGACTTCTTACGATGTCTAGTTGGTTCTAAATGAAAATAATGCTGATCTGACATGGCAGCCATTTAAAAAATCTTGTTATCGCTTCTCCTCCTAAATGGAAAGTCATATCGACATGGGCTTTTCTCCAGAAGACTTGTTACGATGTCTAGTTGGTGCCGATCTGACATCCAATATAGCCGCCACAGGGGCTATCTTATTTTGTTATCGTTACGCCTCCTAAATTGTAGGTGATATGAACATGTGGTTTTCACTAAAGGACCTTTCATGATCCTTGTTGGTCCTAAATGAAATTGGTTCCGCTCGTACATCCAGTATGTCCACCACAGGGGCCATCTTGGAAAATTTTGTTATTGCTATTCCTCCTGGGGTTTTCACTAAAGGACCTTTAATGATGTCTAGTTGGTCCTGAAAAAAAAATGGTGCCAGTCTGATGTCCAATATGGCCGCTACGGCAGCCATCTTGAAAATATTGTTAACGCTATTCCTCCAGAAGGGAAAGTCCTGTTGACGTGGGGCTTTCACCAGAAGACTTCTTATGATATCTACTTGGATCTAAATGCAAATGGTTCTGCCTGGACATCCAGTATTGAAAATCTTGTTACCGCTACTCCACCTGAATGGATGGTCATATCAACATGTGGTTTTCACTGCAAGACTTTTTATGATGTCTCATTGGTCCTAACTGGAAATGATACCGATCTGGCATCCATTATGGCTACAACAGCAGCCATCTTCAAAATCTTGTTATTGCTACACATCTTGAACGGAAAGTCATATCAGTATTGGGTTTTCATCGGAAGATTTCTTATGGAGTCTAGTTGGTATTAAATACAATTGTGCCGATCTAATGTCAAATATGGCCGCCATAGCGGCCATGTTGAAAATCTTATCGCTACTCCTCCTAGATGGAAATTCGTATCAACACTGGTTTTTCATCAGAAGACTTATGATGTCTAGTTGGTAGTAAATGAAATTGGTGTTGATCTGATATCCAGTGTGGACACCATGGCAGCTGTCTTGATAATCTTGTTATTGCTACTCCTTCTAAATGGAAAGTCATATCGACGTGGGATTTTTCACAAGAAGACTAATTATGATATATAGTTCGTCCTAAATGAAAACAGCGTCGATCTGACGTTAAATATGGCTGCCACAATGAACATGTTGAAAATCCTGCCTCTATTTGTCCTGAATGGATGTCATATCAAAATGGATTTTCACCAAAAGTCTTTTAATGGTGTCTAGTTTGTTACAAATGAAAATAGTGACGATCTTATATCGAATGTGGCTGCCACAGTAGCTAATTTCAGAATCTTATCGCTCAAGAATATCAGAGATGGTTTCAACACTCAGCAGCTAAAAAGAAGAAATGGTCTTATTTTGAATTTCTGGAAATTCTTTTCGGACAGATTGTCAGACCCTTTGAGGGACTCTTGTTCTCTTCTCTAATACTAGTAATTACTGTACGATATTGTTTTGAGTCTGACTAAAAATCCTTCTTGGTTTATTAATTTTATTCTTGTGTTTGCTATTGAACTGACGCATTATTTATATATATTGATTGCCTTAATTCCATATCTAACAAAAGTTTTGTATCGATCTGTGCAATCTTTCGTGCTATTTGGTACTTTTGCCAGGCACATTTACATTCCGTACCAAACCATTAATATTGCGTGTCCTTAACTTCATTAGATATTTCTCTAGAATCGAAAGTTTCCTCGGCCGATACCTTAAACATATAGGAAATTATTCCACAAATTATATCAATGATCCCCTGGTCGGGAAAATCAATGTATTCCCTGTCAGTATTATTTGCCAAGCTATTATACTTTTATTCATTATTCTTCTTTTTTCCCCCATCATATAAATGTCCTTTTTACAGTTTCCGTTTTCTCTTCATGAAATTATTATTCTTATAAGAAAGCAAAAAAAAAAAAAAAAAAAAAAATAGATTGTAGAATGTACATCAGAAAAAATTGGTTCATATTCATAAACTTTTAAATTAGAGAACTTGATATGGCTATTTTAATAACTTTTCTTATCGAGACTCTTACTGAACGGAAAGTCATACTGACATGGGTTTTTCACCAGAAGACTTCTTATGATGTCTAGTTTGTCCTAAATGAAAACGGTGCCTATCTGACATCTAATATGGCAGCCACAGAAGCCATTTTGAAAATCTTGTTATTGATACTCCGTCTGAACAGAAAGTGATATTTACATGGGGTTTTGATCAGAAGACTTCTTATGATGTCTAGTTGCTTCTGAATGAAAATGGTGCCGCTCGCACATCTAATAATGGCTGCCATTGAGGCTATCTTGAGAATGTTGTTATTGCTACCCCTCCTGAATGGATGGTCATATCAACATGGAGTTTCACTGAAAGACTTCTTATGATGTCCAGTTGGTCCTAAATGAAAATGGTGTCGCTCAGACATCCAATATGGCCACCACAGTGGGCACCTACAAATCTTATTGTCACTACTCCTGAATGAATGATCATATCAGCATGGGGTTTTCACTGAAAGACGTCTTATGAGGTCTAGTTGATCGTAAATGCAAATAGTGCCAATCTGACCTCCAATATGGCCACCGCAAGGGTCATCTGGAAGAATTTTTTATCCCTTCTTCTCGTAGATGGCTGGTCATATCGACATTGTGCTTTCACCAGAACACCTCTTATGATGTATAGTTGGTCCTAAATGGAAATGGTGCGCATCTGATATACAATGGCAGACATGTTGAAAATCTTGTTATTGTTACTCCTCCAAAACGAAAAGTCATATCAACATGGGGTATTTACCAGAAGACTTCTTATATTGTCTTGTTGTTCCAAAAATTTTAATGGTGCTATCTGACGTCCAATACGGCCATCATGGGGGCCATCTTGAAAATCTTGTTATCGCTACTTCTCTTAAATGGACAGTCATTTTGACATGGGGTTTCATCAGAAGAGCTCTTATGGTGTCTAGTTAGTTCAAATGAAAATGATGCAAACTGACCCTCAATATGGCCAAAATGGTGGTCATCTTGAAAATATTCTTATCTCTACTCCTCCCAAATTGATGGCTATATGAACATGGAGTTTTCACCAATAGACTTCTTATGATACTTAGTTGGTCCCAAATGAAATTAGTGCGAATCATACATCCAATATGGCTGCCACAACTGCTATCTTGAAAACAATCTTGCTGTCGCTACTTCCCCTGAATGGCTTGTCATATTGACATGGGTTTTTCACCAAAAGACTTCTAATAAAGTCTGCTTGGTTCTAAATGAAAATGGTGCCTCTCTTATATCCAATATAAGTCCACCACAACAGCTAATTTGAAAATCTTGTTATCGTCGAACAATGTCGGAAATGGTTTCAACACTCGTCAGTTGAAAGGAAAAAATGTTTTTTTCTTGAATTTCTGGAAGAAAATTTTTTTTTTCGCCCAGTAGAGCGTCAGTCCTATCGAGGGACTTTTGTTTTCAGTACTTGTGCAGAGGTAAGCTTTACTGTTTTATTGCAGCTGTATTTCTATTTAGAGTAATATTTAATCAAATGCTAATTAGTTATGTTTGAGGAAGAAGAGAAGAGGAAGAAAGAATCGAACTCTTATGGGGTATTTCCCGGCAATCATTCCTTCTGCTGTTCTGTGTTCAAGTTTTAAGAAGATTTACTCGAAAGGAAATTCTAGACTTTACAAGTCTAGACCAACATTTTAGTCTACTAGCAGTCAGTTGTCTCCGCCAACATTTCATTGGAGGTCATATCTTCAAGGCCAAGGCCCAATATATTAAGTTTAACGTCATACTTTCCTTTCTGATCTATATATTTGAAGCCATTCAAAATTGAGGGATGAAACTTTAATTATGCAACATCATTAGAAGGTGTGTCGCACACACCATTAGGGTCCTGTTTTTAAGGTCATGGTCACGGTGCAATGTTTTAAGTTTTCCCTCACACTTTCCTTTCGAATGTACAATTTTCAAGCCGTTTCAAAGTAAGGGATGAAACTTATATTTATACATCATCATTAGAAGGTCTGTCGCAAACCATATTGGGGTTCTATCTTCAAGGTCAAGGTCACTATGCAGTATTTTAAGTTTTCACTCATACTTACCACTCCATTCTATGACCTTAGAGCTGTTTGAGATTAAGGGATGAAACTTGGTAAATGTATACATCATCATTAGAAGGTGTGTCGCGTACCACATTGGGGTTCATATTTTCAATGTCATGGTCACGACTCAATATTTTAAGTTGTCACTTTACTTTTCGCTTTTTTGATACTTGAGATTAAGGGATGAAACTTCGTATGCGTATACATCATCATTAGGTGTGTTGCCTACCACATTGAAGATCATATCTTCAAGGTCAAGGTTATATTATCATTATAAGCTTTGTTGTGCTCTACATTTGTGGCCATATCTTCAAGGGCAAGTTTTCCATCACAGCTCCTTTCCTTTTTTGCTCTATAACTGTAGTGACATTTCAGCGCTAGGGATAAAACTTGGTATACTCGTACAATAAGTAATATTATCATTAAAATATGTCACGTGTACCACATTGGGAATCATGTCAAGGTCAAGGTCATGGGTCAATATTTGAATTTTCTGTGATAGTTTCAATTTCAGAGCCGTTTGAGATTAAGATATGAAACTTGGTATACTTATACAACATCATTAGCAAGTGCAGCATACCATATTGTGGTCCTATCTTCAAGGTCAAGGTCATGGGTCGGTCTTTTATGTTTGTCACACTTTCATTTTCAGAGCCATTTGAGATTAAGAGATGAAACTTGGTATATGTATACAGCATAATTAGCAGGTGCAGCATACCACATTGTGATCCTATCTTCAAGGTCAAGGTCATGGGTCAGTATTTAAATTTGTCCTTCATACATGTACTTCTTTCCATGTGATAACATTAGAGCCATTTGATATTAATGGATGAAACTGGCTCTATATGTTATTGAGGGTCCTATATTCAAGGTCAACATCAAAGGCCAGTATATTAGGTGTCAGTAGCATTTTCCCTTCCACTCAATAATTTGTGATCTATTAAAGATAAATGAATGAAATTTGTTAGATTTATATATTGTCACTATATATTATGTTGCATTCCACATTTTGGGGGTCCTATCTTGAAAGTCAAGGTCACATGTATGTTTTCATGGTTGCTTTTGTTTCAGTCTTTTATTTTAAAATCTGTTTGAGGTTCAGGGATGAATCATGGTACACTTATGTTTCTCTTTTTGATGCCATCTCGTGTATCACAATCAAGCCTTTTGTCTTCATGGCCAAGGTCAATGTTCAGTTTCTTCCCTTTTTTGACATTTTACTGAGAGAGAGAGAGAGAGAGAGAGAGAGAGAGAGAGAGACAGAGACAGAGACAGACAGAGAGACAGACATACAGAGAGAGACAGAGAGATGTGAAACTTGGTTATGTTCAATGTCCACTTAGGAATGCTACAGCTCTGTCACAAGGGTCACAACCATATTTTATCACTGTATACTTTTGGTGACCTCATCATGGTGCAGGGGCAACGGTGGGGGGGATGGGGGAGGAATTCACTGAATTTGCTTGTTTTCTCAGTATTACATGGCAGTGTTTTTACCTTTTAACATTTTCAGGACCCGCGGTTCAATGCAGAGATTGATATTAAGATGGGCTACCGGACACGGAGTATACTCAGCATGCCAATCAAAGACAGCGAAGGAGACGTCATTGGGGTCGCTCAGGCAGTCAATAAAATCAGTGTAGCAGATGAGCCCTTTGATGAACATGATGAAAAGGTAATAACAATAGATTAAGTAAGTGACATCTGTTGTGTATATATTTTTCCAAGTTCTCATATAATTGAGATTGTCTAAAATCATGGACAGTGCAATGTCTTCTTATTGGATTTCCATCAGCAGATTACTTTTTTCTCTAGAAAAGAGAAATCTCTTAAATTGAGGATATTCTCCATATTCCTCATAAATGAAACAAAACTCTTTTTCAGAAGAATTCAAAATATTATGATGATTTTAACTTTAAATATAATCCTTGATAACTGTTGAATATTAAAAGAAAAAGTAATTGTTGGGAACCAAGCAATAATAAATACTTGTTAGAATGCCAATTTTAGAAAGAAAATTTGAAATGTTTAGTGAAAATGAGCCAGAGTATTCATAATCAGCTATGCATAATATTAGATCAGGGGCTGATCAATCTTGACCACAAGTAAGTCGGCCATTATACAATTAGTCAGGAGAACCACAGTATGTTGTATCTGGGTTTTAATGCCATACATGTATAACAAGATGACAAACATAAAGGATCATATTTTGGAAGCTGTTTGCATATTACAGATACAGTGAAACCTGTTTATAAAGGACACTTATATGACCACATAATTTTTCCATTTTTGGACAGATATCTTTTATAGGGATGTCAAATATGTTAGTAAACTTGAGAAAATGGATTCATAAATTTATTATTTATGTATATATTCAGTATATGGAGGTGTCCGCAAAGGCAAGTTTCATTGAATATGTATGTAGGTGATCCTGAGAACATTCATCCCAAGGTGTAGTTGTCCTTCAATGAAAATAGTGCCCCTCATACATCCAATATGGCCACCATAACAGCCATTTTGACAATCTTGCTAGAAACTGACCATTTAATTTTGATGCGGGGTGGGTGGAATCAGGTCCTGGGATTTGTAAAAAAAGAAATTTCTGGCTCTTAAATAGATTTTAAAAAATGTTCTTTCTCTGATTTATAGCAAAAAGAAAACCTATTATATCCATTACATTAGTTGAAAAAATAAATTATCATGAGGTAAAAGAAAAAAATATCCAAGCTCAAAAGAAAATCCCAGGCCCCCCTTCCCCCCAACCGAAAATTAAATGGTTGATCCCTAAGTTACTTTTGGGATTGAGTTCTGCATTCGTTGTTCTGATGCTGGGCAGTGTTACTGTGTCGACGGATGTCATACACTCCAGAATGATTAATCTCAATATGGTCTTTGCAGTATGTACATTTACAAAGAATAAAATGCTGCCCCTTGCTGCTATACACTTCATAAAGTCAAACTCCATCAACCAGGAGTTTTAAAATTTACTTTGCTGGGTTTTTCTTGCTTAGCCGATAACTCATCCTTCCCTGAATCACAGCTGCATTTTGACATTTTGTCTTCAAAAAGGAATCACACTTCCACACTATTCCAACTATCAAAATAATATATAGAGTAAAATCTGATTTCAGAGAAATGTGCCGCTGATCATGCACTACCCGGTAATCTTTAATAAAGATGGCTTAAACATTATCGTTCAAGTCAACAAAGAGTAATAACTTTTGTTTCTTCAACACCCATCTCTTTAATTTACATAACTTCAAATGAATCAGGTTGTTCCTCTTGGTGTACTTTACCTATGCAAATTTACCTAATGGGTTCACTCACAGAGGATTTATAACACAACATCAACCTTGCTATTGTCAGTCATTGAAGTAATCAGTGCAACGGTGGTTGTCTGTCTCTAACTGACTTATGTTTTATTCAACTTTATGACAATCAGCTGTATAAACTGCCCCAAGGTGATAGTTTTCCATGAGAATTAAGCATGACTGTTTACTGTTTAAACAAGTTACAGGCATATATTGTGGTTTCTCGCCCATGTGACAGAGAATCTAGCTGATTTGCTAACCTTCCTTTTCTTATCTCAGTCATGGTGTCCATGCACTAGCCACAGTGCTTTTGTAGGATCTACTTTTTCACAAGCTAAAAGTTATGCTTATAAACTACTTTTCAGAAGTTACAAGTTTTCCTTATATAAACAAAATGAATTATTTGTTGTTATTTTCATATGACATCCATTGGTTAAATGTGATAATATATGAATACTATAAAAAAAAAAAATTCTAATTTTTTTCTCACACATAGAACTTGTGTACTTCAGATCAACCAGTCCTTCCACTGCCTTCATTAACGCATTCGTAATAATATGATGCATTTACAAAACAATAGCATGTGACTCGCCATGCTCTTGGTGTAATACAGATAACACATAAAAATTAAATGTTAAATTGCTATTGGTTTCTAAGAGCAGCAGATATAATATAATTGTACTGTTATAATTATAAACGCTTTAAGTTGAATGAACTATGGAAAAATGTGAGGAAATAATAGTACATGCTGAATACTGTATGTGTTGAATGTGCTAAACTATGTTGCAAAAATGAAGGGATGTTTTAATTTGAAAGGAAGAAACTGAGTGAGAGAAATCTTTATTGGTTTTGTACAGAGACATTAGGAAATCCCTGTCAAGGGGATACATTATTTGTCTTCCCCATTGGTAAAGTCTAGCAGGAGACAAAAAATGTAACCCAATGACTGAGATTTCCTTGTCTCAGTGCAAACCCCAACATAGATTTTATTAGTCAAGAAAGGTCTCTCTGTCTCTCTTTTTAACTAAGATGACTCAAAATTGTGTTTTTGAAACATGACCATGTTGGGCGGTTTGCGAGTCAAAAATCATGTTTTCATGTGACATGTCATGTTCTGGCAGGTATGACATACTGTACATATGTACATACTGATGTAGAAGTCATCTGAGTTGACAATAACAGTATTTTATTTAATATGGCAAAATAAGTTCTGTTCAGACTACAAAACCTGTCGGCCCTGTTCAGATTTGTCTATAAATAGAACAAAACATACTGTTCACAGTGTACACTCAGTGATGAACATAATAGACCCAAATCTGCCATTGTTCTATACAGATCTGGATTAATGCTATTTGCATACAATATTAAACAGACTAAACAGTGTAAATTTTTATCTATCGGTACATTTTGGGCTGATAATCTTGGCGGGTGATATATACAGGTCAATATAGTATGTGATACTCTTGGTGGGTGATATATACAGGTCAATATAGTATGCAATACTCTTGGTGGCTGATATATACAGGTCAATATAGTATGTGATACTCTTGGTGGGTGTTATATACAGATCAATACAGTACATGTTACTCTTGGTGAGTATTATATACAGGTCAATACAGTACATGTTATTCTCGGTGGGAATTATATACAGATCAATACAATATGTGATATTCTTGGTGAGTATTATATATCGGTCATACAGTACATGTTATTCTTGGTGGAAATTATATACAGATCAATACAGTATGTGAAATTCTTGGTGGCATTATATAAAAGTCATGACAGTACGTGTTACCTTTAGTGGGTGCTATATACAGGTTGATACAGTATGTGATATGCTTGGTGGGTATTACAATTAGAAGTCAGTACAGTACATGATACTCTTGGTGGGCATTATATACAGGTCAATACAGTATGTGATAGTCCAGAGCTGGATTAAGACCTTTAGAGGTCCTAAGCACTGAAAAGATTATGGTGCCCCCCATGTGTAATTCAAAATTAAAACAATACTAAACTGTAATTTCTCATTTTTTTGGTGCCCTAAGCACGTGCTTAGTCTGCCTATTGGGTAATCCAGCACTGTGTGATACTCTTGGTGGGCATTATGTGTACCGTATTTGCCGGCCTATAAGTCGATGCGGAGTATAAGTCGAATTCGCTAATTTCGTCAATTTTCAATCCTTCATCCATATATAAGTCGATGCAGAGTATAAGACGAAGCCAGATCAACAACTTGGCTTTGTCACTTTCGCTAGTAACTTCTGGTTTCATGAATAATAATGGTATCACTATGCTATTCCAGATTAATTGGGAAAATGATTAATATGGTCTGTACATGTATTATTTATAGGTATTATTTATTGGTACATTGTATGCAACGATTTTCACGCACGAAAAATTACATTAACATACTGTAAAGCAATTTCAATGACATAATCCATATATAAGTCGATTCGGAGTATAAGATGAAGCCCCGACTTCCAGGTAAAAAAGTATCGACTTATAGGTCGGCAAATACGGTAGGTGAAATACAGAACATGATACCGTTGGTGGGCATTATATACAGGTCAACATAGTATATACTTTACATGAAACAGTTCAAGCACTTTTATATCTAATATATGCACATATACATATATATTACTTTGGTATGAAAGTAAATCTTCCTTTTATAGTAAATTTATAGGACTTGGTAACTTAATGGTAAATCTGCTTCTTGCATGAAGTCAGTAGCATAAGATTCCAATAAAACACCTGTCATCTACCTGGTACTGTTTTATTTGGGGTGGGTGTTATGTCACTGTACACAGCCAGTACCATCTGGCCTGGAGATCATACAAATCGGAGTACGAGTCAGAAATTGAGTTTACACTGTCAGCCAATCAAAACTGACCTTTCAAAAGTAACTTCATTTGTGACTGGTTGAAACAAAACCTCAGGCTCAAACTAAAAGTTGAATTGTGCATGACTTCCAGGCCTTGAATCATGCTAAATAACATGCAAGACATGGAATTGTTGTGAGTTTCACATTATTCATTAAGTTTAAGGGTAAACAATATTTCTTTGGCAATCATCATTTCTTCAATGAAGAATTAAGGTCCCAAACATGGACCTAGACTGACAATTTTTTTTCTTCAATGAGGACTTAAGGTCCAAAACATGGATTTAGACTGACAATTTTTTGTCTTCAATGAGGAATTAAGGTTCCAAACATGGACCTTGACTCACAGTTTTTTTAATGTAAAAGGATTCTGAGTAACAAGAAAACATCAATTTATACTAACCATTATAGGAAATATCTATGGTCATAAGGTACAATTTGCCTCCAAGGAGATTAATAGCTCAAGCTGACGTCTCTTTCAGTTCATTTACTAAGAATAAAGGCAACACTATGGTAACCATTTTTTGCATGGCTGCATTTACTTCCATGATTGAATTTAAACATCTTGTAATAATATGCTCTTTGGCTTCAAATTATTCTAGTATCTAATTTGTAATGGAAAATTTTAATATTCCTATATACAGCTGGAAATCTTCAGCATATTTCTGTTGTAGATGTTACCATCATCAATTCTGGATACTGCTATTGACATTTACTGTATATACTCGAGTATAATCCCGGTCCTAATGCAAACAACATCGCAGGCGTAGGAAGAACAGGGTCTATGTTGTTTGTTCTACTGATTAGTCCTTACAAACTGCATAGACCCAGATCTGCTGGCAGATTATGTGATGGCAGATCTGGGTCTATGCAGTTTGCAGTTGGTATTGGATTATACGTGAGTATATATGCTATTTAGATCATAAGTATTGATTTTGTTGGCATTTTGCCAAAGTAATAAATATTCTATAACAAGATGTATAATAGTAATTTAGAAGCCTAACTGGCATGGCCGAGGGTCTAACTGGCCTGGGGTAGGGTCTAACTGGCCTGGGGTAATGTCCCATACACAGTGTTTCTCTTCATTCTTTAGCCATTATCAGTCACTGGTTATACATGTATAAGTATGTCAGTTGTTACTATTACAAGCTGGAATGTTAATGCTTTTAATGAAAGAAAGCTGGTAGCCATGCTGATTTTAGAAACATTTTGAATAAGATGACCATTTTTAATTTGAATGAAAATCTCCCATATCTTTACCAGGATATAACTATTTTCAGTCCGCTGGCAGAAGAGGAAATGCATTCATTAAAGTTAAACAGACTGATAATACCATCTGGGTTAAACTACAACAAATATTATTGTTAATGAGGAGACAGCTCAAAATAAGCTTATGCTTGTTGTTCAATCCTCTATATCTCTTGTTCAATTTTATTTACTTTCCATGATGACCTCTGCAAATGAATACTGTTTAAATCAACAAAAACAAAACTTCTTAAACCTTCATTTCCCAATATTTCTTGCAGCCAGTTATGTGCCAACAAAGAGATCAAGTTTTGAAAATCAAATTATCTTTCAACAATTAGTAGACATAATAAAGATGAAAAAGATGGCCAGTTTGTGTTGATGGGTGAATTAAATGCCGAAACTAAAAAGTAAACCAGATGGTCAAGTTGTGTTGATGGGTGAGATAAGTGCCAAACTAAAAGTAAACAAGATGGTCAGACTGTATTAATGGGTGAGATAAGTGCCAAACTAAAAGTAAACTAGATGGTCAGACTGTATTAATGGGTGAGATAAGTACCAAACAGAAAGTAAACTAGATGGTCAGACTGTATTAATGGGTGAGATAAGTACCAAACTAAAAGTAAACTAGATGGTCAGACTGTATTAATGGATGAGATAAGTACCAAACTAAAAGTAAACTAGATGGTCAGACTGTATTAATGGTTGAAATAAGTGCCAAACTGAAAGTAAACTAGATGGTCAGACTGTATTAATGGTTGAGATAAGTGCCAAACTTAAAGTAAACTAGATGGTCAGACTGTATTAATGGGTGAGATAAGTGCCAAACTAAAAGTAAACTAGATGGTTAGACTGTATTAATGGTTGAGATAAGTGCCAAATTTAAGTAAACAAGATGGTCAGACTGTATTAATGGGTGAGATAAGTGCCAAACTTAAAGTAAACTAGATGGTCAGACTGTATTGATGGGTGAGATAGGTGCCAAACTAAAAGTTAACTAGATGGTCAGACTGTATTAATGGGTGAGATAAGTGCCAAACTAAAAGTTAATTAGATGCTATGACTGTATTAATGGGTGAGATAAGTGAAAAACTAAAAGTAAACTAGATGCTATGACTGTATTAATGGGTGAGATAAGTGCCAAACTTAAAGTAAACTAGATGGTCAGACTGTATTAATGGGTGAGATAAGTGCCAAACTTAAAGTAAACTAGATGGTCAGACTGTATTAATGGGTGAGATAAGTGCCAAACTAAAAGTAAACTAGATGGTCAGACTGTATTAATGGGTGAGATAAGTGCCAAACTAAAAGTAAACTAGATGCTATGACTGTATTAATGGGTGAATGAAATGCCCCAAAATAAAAGTAAACCAGCCTCTGAAATATTACAAGGAAAGCTTGAAGTGCATTTTAACAGAAAATGTATGCTTTCATCTTATTCCCCAGCATGGAAGTCTGATATTAAATTGAAAGATCCTGAGGAAGCAACCATGTAGTCTAATGCTCTCACCATCATTAGCTAAATATGTAAAATTGCCATCAAAATCACAATGCAACCTGCCAGTTAAAGCATATATTCCAAATGTATAACACATTTATACAAAAGCTTTACTGAAATTGTTATATCTCTCACAATCTTTATTTTTTTTTGGTACTGAAAATGAATCACTTTCCTACAGTACATCACCAAAAATAAAATCTAAAATATCATTAGGGATAAAATCTACGAAATCTATAATTCTTGTGTAAAACTTGCCTGTCAAAAACAGCAGTGTATCTGGAAAAAGGGATCTTACTCTCACTGAGTATGATTTGAGCAACTACCGTATATACTTGCGTATAAGCCAATACCAACTGCAAACTGCATAGACCCAGATCTACCGTGGCATAATGTGCCGGCAGATCTGGGTCTATGCAGTTTGTAAGGACTAATCAGTAGAACAAATAACATAGACCCTGATCTGCCAGCACATTATGTGATGGCAGATCAGGGTCTATGTTGTTTACATTTGGACCCAGCTTATACGTGAGTATATACGTTAGCTAACAGCATCTTTCTTATCACTTTGGTCATATACAGGAGATCCTTCTGCAGAAATGTATACTACTACTACTCCTACATATTTCACATAAACCCACAATGTCAAAATTACAACTATATTGAAGAAAACTAAACGACTGTTTACATTTTGATAAACCTTCAATGTTCCATGATACAGTGTCAGTGTTTATTGTGTTCACTGCATCAGAAGTTTTCTTTTCTACCTTAGATAGACCTCGCCTGACATCCTTTGAATTTTCATCACTCTCACAGGGAACTTCTATGCTCTTGGTCCCATCATCCAATGGAGTCATTATGTGTGTGCTTCATGAATGGACTGGTCGACCGCTGACACCATTACCATGCCCCCAACTAGTTGCCAAACCATGTGCACTTTGTTTACCAACATATGGTAATTCATGATTGTATATGTATATTGAACCACCAGTCACTACCGTGTCATATTTCAAAAAAGCAAAACAGTTGTTCACTTTAGCCTCATTTAAATAGGGATCAAATTAATGCCTTCCTAGTACTTCACACTCTCTGTGTAAAGTCCTTAGATATGCTGTGAGCCGAACCCTCTCAAGTTGATAATGAGATTTCCCCGCAGTACAGTTTCCTTGTCTTTATGGTGATTGAATTTGACAATTATCGGTCGATCAGGCTTATTATCTCTAGATGACAGTCTGTGGGCATGGTGTATGTCAATAGTCTCTGGATGCGGCAGACCAAGTTTGTCCTTGATAAAGGATCTAACCTTGGACTCACAGCCATCCCCATTTTTTTGTGCCTTGAGTTTTCCAATTGCCTCTCCATTTATTTAATCTCATATTTCAGAGTGTTATTTTCAAATTTCAGACTCTCACTGTCTTTTTTGAGAACATCAGTCTTCAAATCATTAGTATCAATATTCAAGTTGTCACAGTTAGCATTCAGTTGGTTGATTTCATAATCAGCATCATGAAATTAACATTCAGTTGGTTGATTTCATAATCAGCATCATAAAATTAGCATTCAGTTGCTTGATTTCATATTCAGCATCATGAAATTAGCATTCAGTTGCTTGATTTCATATTCAGCATCATGAAATTAGCATTCAGTTGCTTGATTTCATATTCAGCATCATGAAATTAGCATTCAGTTGCTTGATTTCATATTCAGCATCCAGAAATTAGCATTCAGTTTACTCATTTTGCTCGCCATACTTTATAGTACTTTACTAATATCTGCAGACACTTGACTTTCTTTCATGACTCTATTCAACAAGGACGATCTTATCGCATGTAAAACCAGTATCAGCAACAGATATTGTTAACTGTATATCACTGTTGCCCATATGACCCCTTTGTGAGCCCCAGGTTAAGAAGAAACAAGGCCAAGAAAATTCTCAAGATCAACAAAAATACAAACCTACCATTTGTCAATATCTGGATCTTTGCATACCCTTAGATTCACATGTTACACAAATACACAAGTTGTTATTCTCTAAAGAGAAAGATCTGTGCCCATTTTTGCTGATTTTTTGTCTGTACAAAATAAACGTGTCAATATAACTGAGTAACTATTTGACACTCACCAGAAATACTGTTTCCAAAGATATGTAGATTTAATGTGAACCCGTCCACTGAATTCTCACATTATTCATTAATTTGGATAGGTTTAAAATGTAAAATACTAGATAAAAAAGTAACGGTCACAGTTTCATCTCAGAACCAAGATTTAGATCTAGATGGACAGGAGAAAGCAAGCAGAACTTCCTGATGACTCTATCTAACAAAGAAACCCTCCAAGACTGTAGGAGTTTATAAGTCAAACTGGATTCATCTCCCTCCAAGAACTGTCAGAATTTATAGCCAAACTGGATGGCTTTCCCTCCAAAAACTGTCAGAGTTTATAGTCAAACTGGATACCTCTCCCTCCAAGAACTGTCAGAGTTTATAGCCAAATTGGATACCAGTCTCTCCAAGAACTGTCAAAGTTTATAGTCAAACTGGATACCTCTCCCTCCAAGAACTGTCAGAGTTTATAGCCAAATTGGATACCTATCATTATCATGATGTTAACTTAGCAGTCAGTGATTTAACAGATTTCTGATTGCTATGGTCAAGAAATCAGTTTGTAATTGTTGAATTATAAAACTTAATGGGAGAAGGCCTTAACATAAATGGATGGATAGTGACTGTTTCAATTATGATGTGAATTGAAAAGACTAATAAACAAGCTTATGCAGTCCCCAAATGAACACTTTTAAAGGACAAATTTTTGCTAGACTTAGAAAACAATATTAAAAAAAACTGTGAAAATATAAACAGAAATAATCAACTGTAAAAAATATAAAAAGAAATAATCAATGAAAATTTTGTCTGAAAAGCTGGAGTAATTACATGAGTCAAACCCCAAAACTTTCTGGAAACATTTGAATGATTTTCAAAACTCAGCTCATATTATATATATCTCAGTGGTCAGCATATTATATCTCAGTGGTCTGCATATTATATCTCAGTGGTTGGCATATTATATCTCAGTGGTCAGCATATTATATCTCAGTGGTCAGCATATTATATCTCAGTGGTTGGCATATTATATCTCAGTGGTCAGCATATTTTATCCAGTGTTTGGCATATTATATCTAAGTGGTCAGCATATTTTATCACAGTGGTCAGCATATTATATCTCAGTGGTTGGCATATCATATCTCAGTGGTTGGCATATTATGAAACTTGTTATGACTATGATATGGATGTCCTAAATCTCTTAACTATTTCCAGATGACGTATAAAAAAAACAACACATAGCTGGATTTTCCTTTCTCCTGTAAGAGGTTCAAGAAGGAATCTCAGAATTGAAAAATAATAAAACAAAAGGTCTTGATCTCAAAAGCAATGAAATGCTCAAATGTGGCAAGGCAATTTATCCTTCTTCTATTAGCAAAACTGTTTAATAAAATCTTAGAACAAGGAATTATTCCTAACATTTGGACTGTATCAAGGAACAATTCCTAGCATTTGGACTGTATCAAGGAACAATTCCTAGCATTTGGACTGTATCAAGGAACAATTTCTAGGATTTGGACTGTATAAAAAAAATTTGCTCCATTTACAAAAAGGGTGATCCAAGGATCTGTGTTAGTCTTGGTAAACTATTTACCCTCAGTACTCGCTTATAAGTCGAGTCCAACCGAAAACTGCACTGATCCAGATCTGCCAATGCAATGCACCAGCAGGTCTGGGTGTATGCTTTTTGTTAGGAGTAATCAGTAGAACAAACAGTATAGAACCTGATCTGCTGGTGCATTATGTGATGCCAGATCAGGGTAAATGTTGTTTGCAGTTTGACTCAATTTATAAGCGAGTGTATATGGTACATATCTTTCACAATCTAGATTATATAATTACTTGACCAATATAAATTTTTTAATGAATATATATATAATTTTTTTTTACCCTATTCTGTAAGGATTTTATATTTTTTTTACCATTATCTTTTATTTGATATATCATTTTACAGAATTGTAACATCTTTACCTTTTACCTTTTATCTTGTAGTACGTCATGTTTTATGTTTATTTAGAAGGGTTTATCTTCCTAAGTGTTTTGCAGTTCTTTACATTTAGCTTTTTGAACTTTACTTTGTGTAGTAAGTATTGTGCTGATGTGCTGTTAGACAGACACACATACATACTGAATATCAAGCTGGGTTCAGATTAGACTACTACTGACCACTTATTTGCAATAAAGATCATGACGGACCAGTACTTTAATAAGCTAAAAAACTTTTGAATGATGTTTTGTGGTTTTTTCTAAAGTATTTGATACAGTCTGGATACCTGGCCTTAACTATAAAATAGTAAAGTCTAATATAGGTGATAATTTCTTCCAAATCATTAAAAGTATGTAATCAAGCACAACAAACAGAATACACTGTACATCAGAAGCGTGTACTTGAAAATAACAGACAGAATCCACTGCACATCAAAAGTATGTGCTTGAAAATAACAAACAGGATACACTGTACATCAAAAGTATGTGCTTGAAAATAACAAACGGAATACACTGTACATCAAAAGTATGTACTTGAAAATAACAAACAGGATACACTGTACATCAAAAGTATGTACTTGAAAATAACAAACAGGATACACTGCACATCAAAAGTATGTACTTGAAAATAACAAACAGAATCCACTGTACATCAAAAGTATGTACTTGAAAATAACAAACAGGATACACTGTACATCAAAAGTATGTACTTGAAAATAACAAACAGAATCCACTGCACATCAAAAGTATGTACTTGAAAATAACAAACAGGATACACTGTACATCAAAAGTATGTACTTGAAAATAACAAACAGGATACACTGTACATCAAAAGTATGTACTTGAAAATAACAAACAGAATACACTGTACATCAAAAGTATGTGCTTGAAAATAACAAACAGGATACACTGTACATCAAAAGTATGTACTTGAAAATAACAAACAGAATCCACTGTACATCAAAAGTATGTACTTGAAAATAACAAACAGAATCCACTGTACATCAAAAGTATGTACTTGAAAATAACAAACAGGATACACTGTACATCAAAAGTATGTACTTGAAAATAACAAACAGGATACACTGTACATCAAAAGTGTGTGCTTGAACACAACATAATACACTGTACATCAAAAGTATGTACTTGAAAATAACAAAGAGGATACACTGTACATCAAAAGTATGTGCTTGAAAATAACAAACGGAATACACTGTATGTCAGAAGTATGTATTTGAAAAAAACAAACAGAATACACTGTACATCAAAAGTATGTGCTTGAAAATAACAAACGGAATACACTGTACGTCAGAAGTATGTACTTGAAAAAAACAAACAGAATCCACTGCACGTCAAAAGTATGTACTTGAAAATAACAAACAGGATACACTGTACATCAAAAGTATGTTCTTGAACACAACATAAGAATACACTGTACATCAAAAGTATGTACTTGAAAATAACAAACAGGATACACTGTACATCAAAAGTATGTGCTTGAAAATAACAAACGGAATACACTGTACGTCTGAAGTATGTACTTGAAAAAAACAAACAGAATACACTCTACATCAAAAATATGTACTTGAAAATAACAAACAAGATACACTGTACATCAAAAGTATGTGCTGGAAAATAACAAACAGGATACACTGTACATCAAAAGTATGTGCTTGAACACAACATAAGAATACACTGTACATCAAAAGTATGTGCTTGAAAATAACAAACGGAATACACTGTACATCAAAAGTATGTACTTGAAAATAACAAACAGGATACACTGCACATCAAAAGTATGTACTTGAAAATAACAAACAGAATCCACTGCACATCAAAAGTATGTACTTGAAAATAACAAACAGGATACACTGTACATCAAAAGTATGTGCTTGAACACAACATAAGAATACACTGTACATCAAAAGTATGTACTTGAAAATAACAAACAGGATACACTGTACATCAAAAGTATGTGCTTGAAAATAACAAACAGAATACACTGTATGTCTGAAGTATGTACTTGAAAAAAACAAACAGAATACACTGTACATCAAAAGTATGTGCTTGAACACAACATAAGAATACACTGTACATCAAAAGTGTGTACTTGAAAATAACAAACAGGATACACTGTACATCAAAAGTATGTGCTTGAAAATAACAAACGGAATACACTGTACGTCAGAAGTATGTACTTGAAAAAAACAAACAGAATACACTGTACATCAAAAGTATGTGCTTGAACACAACATAAGAATACACTGTACATCAAAAGTATGTACTTGAACACAACATGCAGAATACACTGTACATCAAAAGTACGTACTTGAACACAACATACAGAATACACTGTACATCAAAACACACTTATGGACCTCAAGATGAGTAAAACAGGGTGATGGACTCATTCCACTGTTGTTCAGTATATTTATGAATGATATTCAAGAAATTTTTAATGAGGAAGATTATAATCCTGTGTCAATCAACGATCTTAAAATAAATTTCTCTTGTATGCAATGACTTAGTAATGTATATTGAAAGTGCAAAAGGTCACCAATCCTGTTTAGATGCTTTAAAAAATGTTGTAATTTGTAATTCAGTATCAACCTGAATAAAACTAAAATAATAATATCCAGTAAAAAAAAAATGGACTCCTACTTGTTTCTTCAGAAACAATAAACATGTGGAAATTGTTGATAGATGCCTGTACCATTGCATATACCTGACTCACACATTGTTGATACATGCCTGTACAATGGCATATACCTGACTCACACATTGTTGATACATGCCTGTACAATGGCATATACCTGACTCACACATTGTTGATACATGTCTGTACAATGGCATATACCTGACTCACACATTGTTGATACATGCCTGTACAATGGCATATACCTGACTCACACATTGTTGATACATGTCTGTACAATGGCATATACCTGACTCACACATTGTTGATACATGCCTGTACAATGGCATATACCTGACTCACACATTGTTGATACATGTCTGTACAATGGCATATACCCGACTCACACATTGTTGATACATGTCTGTACAATGGCGTATACCTGACTCACACATTGTTGATACATGTCTGTACAATGGCTTCTTTCTCACGGATTTTTGAAAACAATTGCAGGAAATTAACTTAGAACACTATGCATGAGGCAGTAGATAATGGTTCAGCGCTCTGGAGAGTTTAGAGGAATATGCTGATTTAAGTTCTGTTGACATCATGGTTCAAAGCTCTTGAGAGTTGTGGGGAATATGCTGATTTAAGTTCTATTGACATCATGGTTCAAAGCTCTTGAGAGTTGTGGGGAATATGCTGATTTAAGTTCTATTGACATCATGGTTCAGAGCTCTTGAGAGTTGTGGGGAATATGCTGATTTAAGTGCTATTGACATCATGGTTCAGAGCTCTTGAGAGTTGTGGGGAATATGCTGATTTAAGTTCTATTGACATCATGGTTCAAAGCTCTTGAGAGTTGTGGGGAATATGCTGATTTAAGTTCTATTGACATCATGGTTCAGAGCTCTTGAGAGTTGTGGGGAATATGCTGATTTAAGTTCTATTGACATCATGGTTCAAAGCTCTTGAGAGTTGTGGGGAATATGCTGATTTAAGTTCTATTGACATCATGGTTCAAAGCTCTTGAGAGTTGTGGGGAATATGCTGATTTAAGTTCTATTGACATCATGGTTCAGAGCTCTTGAGAGTTGTGGGGAATATGCTGATTTAAGTTCTATTGACATCATGGTTCAGAGCTCTTGAGAGTTGTGGGGAATATGCTGATTTAAGTTCTATTGACATCATGGTTCAGAGCTCTTGAGAGTTGTGGGGAATATGCTGATTTAAGTTCTATTGACATCATGGTTCAAAGCTCTTGAGAGTTGTGGGGAACATGCTGATTTAAGTTCTATTGACATCATGGTTCAAAGCTCTTGAGAGTTGTGGGGAATATGCTGATTTAAGTTCCATTTACATTATGGTTCAAAGCTCTTGAGAGTTGTGGGGAATATGCTGATTTAAGTTCCATTTACATTATGGTTCAAAGCTCTTGAGAGTTGTGGGGAATATGCTGATTTAAGTTCTATTGACATCATGGTTCAAAGCTCTTGAGAGTTGTGGGGAACATGCTGATTTAAGTTCTATTGACATCATGGTTCAAAGCTCTTGAGAGTTGTGGGGAATATGCTGATTTAAGTTCCATTGACATTATGGTTCAAAGCTCTTGAGAGTTGTGGGGAATATGCTGATTTAAGTTCCATTTACATTATGGTTCAAAGCTCTTGAGAGTTGTGGGGAATATGCTGATTTAAGTTCTATTGACATCATGGTTCAAAGCTCTTGAGAGTTGTGGGGAATATGCTGATTTAAGTTCTATTGACATCATGGTTCAAAGCTCTTGAGAGTTGTGGGGAATATGCTGATTTAAGTTCCATTGACATTATGGTTCAAAGCTCTTGAGAGTTGTGGGGAATATGCTGATTTAAGTTCTATTGACATCATGGTTCAAAACTCTTGAGAGTTGTGAGGAATATGCTGATTTAAGTTATATTGACATCATGGTTCAGAGCTCTGAAGAGTTTAAGGGAATATGTTGACTTAAGTTCTATTGACAACATTTCGCTTGCTATTTTCATGGGTAAACTAAGATAAATGTATGCTCCAAAATTATTGGATACTATTGAAAAATGAGGTAAAGCAAATGATAACAAGCTCATTTTATTGTGTTCAGTATATATGAAGTTTGAAATTTGTAAATTATCTTGATGCAAATGATCATTTACGACAAAACTTCAGCTGAGTTCTCAATGTTTTAATATTAAAACAAGAAGGTACAAAAATCATACAATTCCTAGATTGTGACAATTCTGTAATTTTTGTAGTACACTAGTATAATCTGAATGGCACTGTCTACTAAAATGGTACAAATATCATGAACTCAATGATACATTTATTAATCTTTACACTTTGACACAGTATAACCCTAATCATGAGTCACTATTTTAGAAAACAATTTCTCTACTTGATCCTCACAAAGCAAAATATGTTACATGTAAAGCAGTCTGTGTAGAAAAAGTGTTTACACTTAGACAAGAAGAAAACTGCTGGTATATATATAGTGTAATTACCATATATATTAGTGTATAAGCTGATACCAACTGCAAACTGCATAGACCCAGATCTGCCATTGCATTATGTGCCAGCAGATCTGGGTCTATGCAGTTTGTATGATCTAATCAGTAGAACAAACAACATAGACCCTGATCTGCTGGCGCATTATGCGACAGCAGATCAGGGTCTATGTTGTTTGCATTTGGATCAAGCTTATACACGAGTATATATGGTACTTGAATCAGAACATTCATACTTATTCAAAATAATGTATCTCCTTCGAAAATAAATAATCATAACTTAGTTAAACACTTATTATTCTGTATTCATTTGCATGAACATGTAAATTTAAATATAAGACATATTCTTATTTAAAAACCTGAACTTTGCTGAATTATGTGATTTTCTTTATATTTTATGTAAAAAAAATCTTGTTTTATGGACATGCATCTTTGGATGATACTAAGGAACATAGCATTTTCAGTAAAGAATTTGAAGCATTATTAACAGCATTCTTGGGAGCCATAAAAGTGACCCACATATATTGACATGTGTTCACTTATACAGACACGTGTTTACTTATACTGACACATTTTCACTGAAGCTGACATGTGTTCACTTATACTGACATATGTTCACTTAGACTGACATGTGTTCTAATGAGTCTGCATCAGAATTGAACATAATGCAAAAAATTGGGTATTTGATGATATGAAGCCACATTTTATTTGGTTTTCATTTGCAAAGAATTAAACTTAATTAAGTGAAAAAAAGTAAGTAGCAATAATTCAAGAAAATTTACCCATTTTAATGGAATCCATGACCTGCCCATATTTGGAGAAAGGCAGCAGTGAACTGAGGGCTTAATAGTGAGGAATCACTATATATTTAATGGAATCATTGACCTGCCCACATTTGGAGAAAGGTAGCAGTAAACTGAGGGGTTAATAGTGAGGAATCACTATATATTTAATGAAATCATTGACCTGCCCACATTTGGAGAAAGGCAGCAGTAAACTGAGGGCTTAATAGTGAGGAATCACTATATATTTAATGGAATCATTGACCTGCCCACATTTGGAGAAAGGCATCAGTATACTGAGGGGTATGATAGTGAGGAATCACTATATATTTAATGGAATCCATGACCTGCCCACATTTGGAGAAAGGCATCAGTGTACTGAGAGGTATGATAGTGAGGAACCACTATATATTTAATGGAATCCATGACCTGCCCACATTTGGAGAAAGGCATCTGTGTACTGAGGGGTATGATAGTGAGGAACCACTATATATTTAATGGAATCCATGACCTGCCCACATTTGGAGAAAGGCATCAGTGTACTGAGGGGTATGATAGTGAGGAACCACTATATATTTAATGGAATCCATGACCTGCCCACATTTGGAGAAAGGCATCAGTATACTGAGGGGTATGATAGTGAGGAACCACTATATATTTAATGGAATCCATGACCTGCCCACATTTGGAGAAAGGCATCAGTATACTGAGGGGTATGATAGTGAGGAATCACTTTATATTTAATGGAATCCATGACCTGCCCACATTTGGAGAAAGGCATCAGTGTACTGAGGGGTATGATAGTGAGGAATCACTATATATTTAATGGAATCCATGACCTGCCCACATTTGGAGAAAGGCATCAGTATACTGAGGGGTATGATAGTGAGGAATCACTATATATTTAATGGAATCCATGACCTGCCCACATTTGGAGAAAGGCATCAGTATACTGAGGGGTATGATAGTGAGGAATCACTATATTGGCATTTTTAAGACTTAGCTTCAGCAGTAGGTTAAAATTTTCCCACCTTTAGTTAGTTTTCATTGGCTGTCTAGCCCCTTTAGTTAGTTTTCATTGGCTGTCTAGCCCCTCAATATTTATCTTGCTTGAAATGCTTTTCAACCATCCAACTGGTTGCATGAAATACCTAAAGCAGGAATTAAAGCTGTGAAAAATGTAAAAATATGCAGAAGTCATGTGCCATGAGAATTATTTGTAAAACAATGATATTACAAATGTGTGAACAAATATATGTATTAGATACATTGTGATGGTGTTGATTAATCTAGTACAAGTTGTATGTAATAAGGTTCATTGTGTTGGTGTTGATTATGTAATACAAGTTGTATGTCACAAGATTTATTGTGATGGTGTTGATTAATGTGGTACAAGTTGTTGGTCACAAGATTTATTGTGTTGGTGCTGATTAATCTAGTACAAGTTGAAAAGTCACAAGATTTATTGTGTTGTTGTTGATTAATCTAGTACAAGTTGTATGTGAAAAATTCATATTTCCCTCAAAATTAAGTACTAGAAGGATGGATAACTAGGGGATGGCAGAAGTAAACCATTTAAGTTTTATAGTTTAAACTAAATTATTTCTTTAACATCAATTGAGCAAGTTCTGACAACTTATATACTGCCCACTCTCAAAACCAAGAGATGTTGGCATAATGTAGTTTTGGGTGAGGAGGAAACCAGTGGCCATGATGGGGGAACAATCATTCTTTTGAAGGATGTAGTCTTGGAGGAGGAGGAAACCAGTGGCCATGATGGGGGAACCATTAGGTTTTGAAGGATGGTCACTTTACCTTTGCACATGTTGAAATTGGATATTGAACCAAGGCTGCAGAGGTGCAAAATGATTGTGTTACACCTGGGCAATCCAGGTCCGCTTGATTTTACTGGGACCCTCTTGTTTTGCTGAAAAGATAATCAAGGGATGTCTACATGGTTATGAATGATCACCATGAATTAACATCTGTATGAAAGCCATCTGTACACATCTGCTCACCAAAGAGCCAGTATTTGGGGATAAATTAAATGTTTGGAATTTCCATTTAAAAAAATGCTACTTTAAAAATAATTCTAATATGTTTTTAAGAAATGCAAATTTACTGATTAAAGGGTTTTACTTGTGTATTCTAATGAAGGACAGTTATGTTTTAGCTGGTCTCTATCAAGTAAAATGCATAAGATATCCTATTTCAATTTGGAAGTCAGTGCTAAATTTGATATAATTTTATTCTTATGAATGTGATTAATCATAAACATATTTTTTTCTGTTATTTGAGACAAGAGAAACTTATATCTAAATAATAAAAAATGCAACTTGAGATGTTAATTAGTTATAAATTATTCATGTCTGCACATTGGCCAACTAATTAATACTTAATATAGGCTAGCCTTTGCTTAGATGAGATGCAAATTTGTACAAGAAAATATATTTTGACAATTTACACTGATATTGTACTTAATTGCATGTATTTGTTGGTACCTAATGAATATTAATGAATTTATAATGCACAAGCTGATCAATGAATAATCTTAACTATGTAATGTGAATATTGATATCTCACATTAGTGAAAAGTTATGACTGATTAAAAGTTTGGTGACATTTTTTTTTTTTTTTTTACAAGAACCAACAATTTAATAAAAAGAATTGATATGCCAGTATTTTATTCAGCTTTGACATATATACAAACATGAACAAGGTTTTTGCAAGATCCATAAAATCAATTTTAACAAACAAGAGTGAATTCATACATAAATGAAAAGATGAATGTAGAAAGTAGAGTAATATGTCAACAAATCAATATAAAAGTACAATTTTAACTACAATCATGTATATATAACAAAACTTATTATGTAACACTGGATATAAATAAGAATATTTTCATTTGTTTATATATTACAGGAAACAAACCTCTTTGGTGAAATATAAAAATGTTGACATGTTAAAATGGTTAATGTTGTTCAAAAATGTTAAATTTTATGGTACTGCATTTGAAGTTTTGTTCAGTATACAGTATATAGTTCATGTCTTCAATTTTGATGTACATGTCTGGTCCAAATTTTCTACATGAATGCACATTTATCAGCCATATACAACAGAATTAGGGGTTATATAAACAAAAGCAGTGTCCTTGCCATCATTTAATTGGATATAAACATGTCTATGATGCTTGTAATTGGAACTATTTTGTACTGCACATACTTTGATTTAAAAGGGACTATATTAACAGGATTTTCATTTATTACACCATTTTCAATTCAAAGTTCAGTATTAACTGCTAATTCCTTTATGACTGCGTAATATTGTGGTTGACACAAATAATCAATGGTACAATTTCTGTGGCACTGCGTATAAACTTCGATATATTTCTCAACATAGCCAAATTTTCTTGATGCATCATTTTCATGGAACATAACAGTGAATGAGTTTCATTCTTCAACTGCAGCATACTGTAAAGATTGAGACAGAATTCCATCTTTATACATTCTGTAGAAACAAAGCATTCTTTTGGTTAATTAATGCCAAGGACTGAAGTTAAAAGGTTAAGCTGTTCATCTGAAAATCTGTGCATTACTTGCAGCATCAGTGCAAGCAACAGGACACTAACCAGTAGATAATTCAGCACAGCTATTTGTCACAAGACATACAAAGTTACTGTCCAGATACCATTGAGAGAAATTTCAGTGCACCTCAGTAAAATGTCCTTTTTTACCAAAGTTTTGGTGATTCATCAAATTTCAATAATATTTCACTGATATTTCACAGATTTTGCCAAAATTTCTGAAAATGTCAGTAAGACTCCCATACAGAAAAATCTCTGCAATTCACATGAGCTGCTCATAAGCTGCACATGAGAACCTTGTTAGAAACATACGCAAATTGGGTAGACTTTGCAAGCTAACCAAATTTTCACATGTGCAGATTTTGCTTACACGAGAATTTGAATGTTCCTATGAGAAAGTATAACTTACAAAACATTCATCTCTATTACATCTGACTATGTTTGAAAATAAGGCAGAGTTCTAATTTCTCATGTGAGTTATCACATGAGAAATTTGGACTTTGATTCTGATCAAGCACTTATTTTAAATTTGTCCTAAGTTGGATTTTCTCATTTGAGTTTTCACATGAGCAATTTGGACTTAAATATTCTGTGCAAATGTTAGATATTGAGAAGGGCATCCAGATTATTGTCAAATAAGACATTTCTTTTGAATACAATATTACTCAAAGACAAGATTCTAATGTTTAAGAGTCCCATTTGTACAATGTATCAAGAAAGTGAATTTTTAAACTATTTCCAGTAACAAATGTGCAAGAAATAATTTTATGGTAAAGATGCCCTCAATTAAATGAAGCACGAAGATTATCTTTTAATTTCCAGTAATTCCATTTTGTTATACTTAATATTATTACCAGATTTATACTACATTTTTGAATGTGTTAAATATAAAAACTTTTAATAATAATAATAATAAACTCCATTATTCATAGAATTAAAGGTAAGTAAATGAGTGTGATTTTATTTCTCTATTATACATATCCATACAATATCAATGCTTAAATAATGAGCATTTTTTCCAAAAAAAATAAATCATTATTTATAAAATTCCATTCTTCTGAATCTTTTGCTTTTTTTTCCATCAGGCATGTTATACATGTCCTTGGTTGTTATTACTGTAAGTGTAGTTGTGACCAGTGTGAATAGTATCTTTATTATTATTATTATTATTATTATTATTATCTGCTGCCAGAAGAAAAAAAAAATGGCAGTTCTTTTATACTGAATACAAATTTTAAAATGTGTGTAATTATTGTTTTCTTTGAGAGAGAGAGAGAGAGAGAGAGAGAGAGAGAGAGAGAGAGAGAGAGAGAGAGAGAAAGAAAGAGAGAGGAACCCATCTCTTTCTGCCAGCATTCTATAAAGAATTATGCATAAAAAAAATTTGTTTTGAAGACAAAAAAATCGAATAATACAATCAGTTAAGATGAAATGTGTTTTTTTGCGACAGAGATCAAATTCAGTATCGAGACAGTAATGGCAGTTATTTCCTATGTTTACAGTCTGGAGACTAGTGTACTGATCACAAAATATGCACATAACTTATTTGAGGTCCTAACTAGCACAGGACTACCATGACAGTCTCATTCTCAAACATGCTCCATTTTTAACTTTTAAACCGTGACAATTTAGCTCGTTAATTCAGAAAATTTCATTGCAAGTAATGTGCAGCAACTGATCATAGAATCTTGGAGATAACTGTTTCAATCGAAAATCACAGAGTTATCATGTTGGTGAGTACAATCAAGGTTATATTGAATTTTGTCTGTTTACAGGACTGCAATTTATCAGCTGTTTTAGAATTGTTGTGCCCACGATTTAATATGTCAAATGAGATGACCTAGTAATCTTGCCCTACATAATAATTGAGACTATAATTTTGCAGATCATTATTATTTCCTGCTGTGTCTGCCAAACTGCAGTTCTAGATGCAATGTTGTCAGTTATAGAGAATAGGATGAGAAGATTTGTAAATTACATGCAAGCTTCTTAATCTCATTTTCGTTTTTTGTTAGGGACTGTTTTTCTTCATCTCGCATATCAAATTCTACAATTGTCCTTATTCAGTGAACTTTAACTGAGCCAAGTTTTGAGGTCATGTACATGTAGGTATGCTTCTAAATCTTTATATGTTTTAAAAAAACAACATGTCAGTGATTCCATTTTAAGGGTTTTAAAGAATAAAGTGAGTAATTTCATTGCTTTTTTTTCAAGCTGTAAAGTACCAAACATTTGACAGATATGATGTTGCAGCCCTTTTGAAATGGATGGTAAAACTAAAATTTAGGATCTCTAAAGGAATCAGTCATGAATAATACTTAGAGATATTTCTAAGTCTTGTGAAGTGATTTTAGAATGTTGAACTAAAAAATTAAATGCTTTTGCCAAATAGGTAAATTGTCATATTTTCTGTCCAGGTTACATACCCGTTAGTACATGTTGCTGTAGTCTAATCTATTTCAGTGGATGGTACCTGAATCATACAAAAAGCAGGGGAGGATGTATTATTTTATTCTGAAAGGATTTGTGTACAAGAGATGGTTTAGTGTATTTCAAATGACTAACATTCTTGTTTTGCATCTAAAAGTGTGTGATTTTAACAGCTGGAGAGGGGTAACATAACCATCTGACAACACCCCCCCCCCAATGGATTTCTATATGGAAGTGAAGTAAAATGAGTCTAAAGTCATCCAGAAAAAAATGTGAAGATTTTCCCACAAATTCAAGAAAACGGCTGTGAGAGATTCCTTACATTGAAGAGCTTGTCTTTCTGTGGATCAGCCTGAATTTATGGAATCTTTCCTTAATAATTCATTGGATGTGATCCAGATCATGCATCAACAAAGTCTTCTTTATTTGCTGTATTTGCAACAATTTTGCAAGGAAAGCAGTATGCCTAATTTAAAAAAGACAATGTAACAGCTAATGAGATGTATTTTGTGTATGAAGTGCTATTACAAAAGAAATGGAATACCATATCATTACATCATGGTACTCTATTAGAGGTTTAATTTTAACAAACTTTTAAATGTTATGATAGAAACTACTGGTATATTGCACGAGTGTACAAAAGAATGTTTAACTTTGATAAATACTATTTCTAGAAATTATGATAAATACTGTTTCAGACAATTATGAATTTGTATTCATTCCTTCCACTTTGTTTCCTTTGATTTATTCATAGATGTTAGAGGTCCCCAGTGAAACTGCATGATTAATAGTAAACAAAGCTTGACAGTATGAAAGTATTTTTGTTATCATGTCGTGGATGAGAATGTAATATGAACAGATGGTAAGTCTGGATCTGTCTGTCATCTCCATACTGGAAATATGTCAACACAGATAAAAGGGGACCATCTGCCATTTATATACTTAAAAAAGATGAGTGACCATGAAGTTAATATGTGTATCGATAATGTCCATGAAGTTAATATGTGTATCGATAATGTATCATATTGTAGGCTGTATATTGTGAATTGTATCTATGTGCCGCACAGGTGTATCATTTCACCCCTATTAGATTGTAAAATACTATCCTAAAAAATGGAAATAAAGTCTCATTTCCATAACAGTTATTGTTATAATTACTTTTCTATAGATTGTTGGTTCATCAAAAAGGTGTCGACTTCACCCATTTCTAGAATTGGAACAATACATAGAGATATACATACATGCGACAGAACCAGGATTTCAAACAGTAGATTTACAAATTTTGATCAGTAGATTGGCCTCTAAACCAGTAGATTTTTTATCGGAATAAATTTACTGTTTCAGGGGGATGGAAAACAAAACAAATGTGGTTTTTCTTGTGCCATAATATGTATTCTCTTCATACTATAATAAAACAGCAAGTTTGAACATGAATCAGATTCAGATTTCAATGGAAAATGTTAAAATAATAATTAATACGAGTCAGTATATGGTCAAATAATGAAAAAGGAAAAGTTGTTTATCTGATAGTTCACTGCAAAGAATTTTCTTTTATAAAATCCAATAGCATTTTTAGTTTCATTCACAAGATCACTGTCAAATGACCGCTAATGACATTCGTTCTGATTATTAAACTTCACACTTAACAGGCTCTCAATAGTTCTCTGGTAAAGATTTCCCCATGATTCACTTTGTATTTTGTAAAGAATGGAGAATGTCCTCTCTGTATCAGCATTAGAATGTTGTAATGACAGGACAGCCACATTCAGCCTACAAAGAAGTTCTAACTTCAGTTTCCTGCTGCTGATTTTGTAAGGTTGCTGACTACTTTCCAATACTCCTCCAAGCTATGTTCACCCCGAGGAGGAAGTTCCTGACTTGGACTTGGGATGTATTCCTGAACCTCATTCTCAAAGGCTTCTTCCTCTTCATGGCTCAGATCCAAATATATGTTAGCAAGTTTCACCACTGTAAATGGAAAAAATAAAGATTGTTTTAGACTTGAAAAAAAAATTTAAAAAAATACATGATGTATTTATGCTTTTATGAATAATTTATCCAAACTTTAAAATTAATTATCTTGTAATATATTTATAACTGATATAATATTTTATCTAGGGCTTGAACTTAATTTATGTGCATGAAAACTTCAAATAGTTTATGAAATACAAAAGATGCATACCTTTAAAACACACAATGCAAACTTTTGCTACTCGCCTGCACACACTTAAACTCTGACATCCAAGCATTGATGAACTTGTAATATTTCTTAGCTGGTGGTTTCTTAGCATTTGGAGAAAGCACACGTTTCGGCATTTTGACATGAATTGAACAAAAAATGTAAGAGTTGTCCTCTTAAAATATCTTGAACAATACAATAACAATTAAACAAGACAACAATCAAAATACTTATTCTAGTGTCTCTGCCGAAATCATTTGTTATGGCTGGTCTCTTCATCGTATCTCCCCTTCGCTAAGGGTCGGCCGACATTCATCAAAGGATCAAAAGACATCATGAACCACCTTTTATCCCTTTGTTACTTATAACACCTCAAAAAAAAAATCCCGCATTTGGCTTGAAACTCCTCAAATTCCAACAATAAGGTAATCAATTAGCAGCTGATTGTGTACACATGTCAGTTGTTCTTTAACAATTCTAATCCTATTGCTCTGTCATGCATGGTTGCACCGGTCATTGTACTGGTGGAACATTTTCGGTGCCCAGTAGACTGGTTTTGGCTGGTTTCTCTAATGTGTTGATGGAACGCGTAAAAATACCGTGTTTGTTTTTTTTTATTTTCTAATTAAATTTTTTTTTTAAAAAAAATTCTTTTAATTTTCAAAAGCGGTAGATTTGAACTACTAAACGGTATGTGCAGTAGACGGCCTTTAAAAAGGTATTTTTGGCCTACCGCTGGTATAATCACATGTATGGATATATCAAAACTTGAGCACCAATGAGGAAAACAAAACTGCTTTGATGCACTGAAAAATCTTTTGTTTTGGCTGCAAGATTTGAGTTTTTTGTTTCTTTCATTTTTTATGCTTTGCAGTTGTTGAGATTTCACTGTGTATTTATTTATAAAGCTCTCCAGGGATTGCAAAGGTTGCTGAAGATCTGCCAGTAAGTGCAATTAGCTAACTGCAAGCTCGCCACGAGCTTGTCATGAACTCTTATTGAACTTGTTACAATTTCATTATGAGATTGTTGCAAGCTTGCACATGCAAAGTTTTAGCAAGCTTCCTACTACCTGATTGACAGTGCATCGCGAGCCTGTATGTTCATTGCAAGCTTGCTGCAAGGTTGCGCGTGCAAAGTTGAAGCGAACTGGTTGAAAGCATGCTGTGAGCTTGTATGCTAATTGCAAACTCACGCGAGCTTGATTTAGGATTGCATTTTTATAAGGGTGTAGCGAGCTTGCTAGAAGCTAGATAAAAGCACGCCATGAGTGTGTCACGAGCTCACTGCAACTTCATAATCGTTCCTATTCCGGCTTCCATGTGCTGTACAGCAAAGTTGTGGGGAGTGCGAAGTTTCAGTGAGTTTGCTATTGTTTTGAAATAAGCTTGTCATTTTTGCAGGGGATTGACTGTATGCAGGTAATAAATGCTCAGGGACCTGAATGTATGCATGTAATAAATGCTCTGGGGCCTGACTGTGTGCATGTATTAAATACTCAGTTGCCTGACTGTATGCATGTAATAAATACACAGGGGCCTGACTGTATGCATGTAATAAATTGTACCAAATACAACAGTGTGTTGACCGTATATATATATTCTTCCATCATTTGAATTTAAAAAAAAGGACAAACAAACAAAATCTATCACGGTCCATGTCCAATTTGTTCCTTCCTTTCAAGGTATGAATTCAATTGTGCACCATGAAAGTAGATTTGGTGCATAGTTAGTTATATTATCTTAGAATTTCTGTTCATAAATACCACCAATCTATGGTATGATATTATGCCTTTGAGTAATCACTGTGACTTAATGTGACCTAGACAGTTAGGGTAATCAGTGTGACAATGTGGCCTAGACAGTTAGGGTAATCAGTGTGACAATGTGGCCTAGACAGTAAGGGTAATCATTGTGATTTAATATGGCCTTATAATACAGTTAGGGTGATCAGTGTGATTTATGGCCTACACAGGTAGGGTAAATCATTGTGACTTAATGTGGACTTGACAGCTAGGTTAATCATCATGACTTAATGTGGCATTGAGAGTTAGGGTAAATCATTGTGATTTAATGTGGCCTTGACAGTTAGGGTAAATCATTGTGATTTAATGTGGCCTTGACAGTTAGGGTAAATCATTGTGACTTAATGTGGCCTAGACAGTTAGGGTAATCATTGTGATTTAATGTGGCCTTGACAGTTAGGGTAAATCATTGTGATTTAATGTGGCCTTGACAGTTAGAGTAATCATTATGATTTAATGTGGCCTTGACAGTTAGAGTAATCATTGTGATTTAATGTGGCCTTGACAGTTAGGGTAAATCATTGTGATTTAATGTGGCCTTGACAGTTAGAGTAATCATTGTGATTTAATGTGGCCTAGAGTGTTAGGGTAAGTCATTGTGATTTAATGTGGCCTTGACAGTTAGGGAAAATCATTGTGATTTAATGTGGCCTAGACAGTTGGGATAATCATTGTGATTAAAATGTGGCCTAGACAGTTAGGGAAAATCATTGTGATTTAATGTGGCCAAGACAGTTAGGGTAATAATTGTGATTTAATGTGTTCTAGAGTGTTAGGGTAAATCATTGTGATTTAATGTGGCCTTGACAGTTAGGGAAATCATTGTGATTTAATGTGGCCTAGACAGTTAGGATAATCATTGTGATTTAATCTGGCCTAGACAGTTAGGGTAAATCATTGTGATTTAATGTGGCCAAAACAGTTAGGGTAATCATTGTGATTTAATGTGGCCTAGAGTGTTAGGGTAAATCATTGTGATTTAATGTGGCCTTGACAGTTAGGGTAAATCATTGTGACTTAATGTGGCCTTGACAGTTAGGGAAAATCATTGTGATTTAATGTGGCCTAGACAGTTAGGATAATCATTGTGATTAAAATGTGGCCTAGACAGTTAGGGTAAATCATTATTGATTTAATGTGGCCAAGACAGTTAGGGTAATAATTGTGATTTAATGTGTTCTAGAGTGTTAGGGTAAATCATTGTGATTTAATGTGGCCTTGACAGTTAGGGTAAATCATTGTGACTTAATGTGGCCTAGACAGTTAGGGTAATCATTGTGATTTATTGTGGCCTTGACAGTTAGGGTAATCAATGTGATTTAATGTGGCCTAGACAGTTAGGGTAATCATTGTGATTTAATGTGGCCTTGACAGTTAGGGTAATCATTGTGATTTAATGTGGCCAAGACAGTTAGCGTAAATCATTGTTATTTAATGTGGCCTTGACAGTTAGGGTAAATCATTGTGATTTAATGTGACCAAGACAGTTAGGATAATCATTGTGATTTAATGTGGCTTTGACAGTTAGGGTAAATCATTGTGACTTAATGTGGCCTTGACAGTTAGGGTAATCATTGTGATTTAATGTGGCCTAGACAGTTAGGATAATCATTGTGATTTAATGTGGCCTAGACAGTTAGGGTAAATCATTGTGATTTAATGTGGCCTTGACAGTTAGAGTAATCATTGTGATTTAATGTGGCCTAGAGTGTTAGGGTAAGTCATTGTTATTTAATGTGGCCTTGACAGTTAGGGTAAATCATTGTGACTTAATGTGGCCTTGACAGTTAGGGTAATCATTGTGATTTAATGTGGCCTAGACAGTTAGGGTAATCATTGTGATTTAATGTCTCCTTGACAGTTAGGGTAAATCATTGTGATTTAATGTGGCCTAGACAGTTAGGGTAATCATTGTGATTTAATGTGGCCTAGACAGTTAGGGTAAATCCTTGTGATTTAATGTGGCCTTGACAGTTAGGGTAATCATTGTGATTTAATGTGGCCTAGACAAATAGAGTAATCTAGATTCTGCATTTTGGGAAGAAAAGACCCAAAGATTTTTCTTTTGATAGCCAAGTCATCTAAAACATTTTCTTCCATTGTCAAGTTCCTGACAATATTCATCCTAGAGGAGGAATGCTGTTTAGGGAATTGTTTGATACCCTAAACCCTGGGATAATCTTCCTGAATAAAAAATGTACTTGATGAGGGTTGATTTAGAGTCCCCTGCAGGCTGTAAAATAGGCCTGATATACCCTTCTGCATGTTGTAAGAGGTGACTAATGGAGACAGCCTTTTTGCCATTGGATGTGACCAGTGATAATGTTCCAGCTCTTAAAGTCTTGGACTTTTTAAAAGAGTGCAGTTTATGTCAAAAATTGGACTTTGTATTTTAAGGATTTTACCCTTTTTGTGACTTTATCTTTGTTTTGGGTGCCTTTTTGGAGATACATTAACTTACATGATATTGTATAGCCAATATTGTGCTAATGTGCCATTAAACTCTATTACATACATACATCCTCAGTATCAAAAATTCATGATATCTGTATTATTATGTATACATAATGCTTCCACAGGTATGAAAATCCACTTTGTACTAACCATAATTTTGTTGTATCAGTGTTTGTACTAACAGAGTTTTACTCTACTAAGATGCTGGTATGTAAGGGATGGTACAGAGGTACTATTAGAGTCCAGTCAGGCCACAGCCCCATTTAGTACTCTATATTTGTACCTTGATCTGTAGGGATTGAAAACTGAGATGCTACTAGAGTCAAGTGAGGCCATAACTCCTTTTATTGCTCAACATTTGTACCTTGATCTGTGGTGTTGAAAACTGAGATGCTACTAGAGTCAAGTGAGGCCATAGCTCCTTTTATTGCTCAACATTTGTACCTTGATCTGTAGGGATTGAAAACTGAGATGCTACTAGAGTCAAGTGAGGCCATAGCTCCTTTTATTGCTCAACATTTGTACCTTGATCTGTAGTGTTGAAAACTGCCTCATGTGCCTTGCGTGATTTATATTTTCAGACATTGTAGGCCATTTAAAAGTCTGTTTGTGGCATATACACAGCTGTTCTTTCCAACTGTTGCCACACAGGAAGATTGGTCATGTGGTTTTTATTTTAACATTTGTGACTCTTCTGTTCTATTTAATAGCAAAACTGCCTAGCAATACCCCTAAATATGTCTGCATGTGTATGTGTGTATGTATGTATATATATTTGCTACATTAAAAGTATAGTGATTGTATGAAATAATTACAAATATCTCTCTTAGGGCACAAATGATGAAAGCCAGCAAATTATTTTGGAAAAAAAGTATTTTGTACTCATTAAACTTTTTGCAGTTTGATTTTATTAGCTCTACTGGTCATAAACCGGAAGAGCTTATGGGATGGTCTATTGTCCATTGTCCATCATTCGTCTGTCCATTAGCACAACTTTGTTATCACTGCTCCTCCTAAACTACTTGGAGGATTGTCATGAAACTCTACACATACATTCATCCCATGATCTAGTTGGTCCTAACTAACAATGGTACTGTTGAGAAATCCAATATGGCCACCACAGTGGCTATCTTGAAAATTTTGTTATCGCTACTTCTCCAGAATGGATGAAAGACTTCTTATAATGCCTAGTTGGTCCTAAATGAAAATGGTGCCAAAGTGATGTCCAAAATGGCCACTACAGTGGCCATCTTGAAAATTTTGTTATAGCTACTTCTTCTGAACAAAAAGTCATATTGACACTGGACAATTTTTATTATGTATGGTTGGTCCTAAATGAAATTGGTGCTGATCACAAATCCAGTATGGCTGCCACAGCAGCCATCTTGAGAATTTTGTTATCGCTACTCTGCCTGAATGGATAGTCATATCAACATGGGGTCTTTACTAAGACTTCTTATGATGTATAGCTGGTCCTAAATAAAAATTATGCCAATCAGACATTCAGTATGGCCACCACAGTGGCCATCTTGAAAATCTCATTATCAATACTGAATGAATGGTCATATCAGCATGGAGTTTTCACTGAAAGACTTCTTATGATGTCTGGTTGGTTGTAATTGAAAATGGTGCTGATCCAACTTCAAATATGACTCCCACAATGGCTATCTTGAAAATCTTGTTATCACTATTCTCTTAGATGGCTGGTCATATTGACATTGTGCTTTCACCAAAAGACTTTTTATGATGTCTTGTTGGTATTAAATAAAAATGTTGCCAATCTGACATCCAATATGGCCACCATGGCACCCATCTTGAAAATCTTGTTATCGTTACTCCTCCAAAACGGAAAGTCATATCAACATAGGGTTTCCACCAGAAGACTTCTTATGATGTCTTGATAGGTATTAAATACAAATACTGCCAATTTGATATCCAGTGTGTCCACCACATTAACTAATTTGTAAATCTTATAATCACTGAAGAATATCGGAGATGGTTTCGATACTCAGCAATTAAAAGAAAGAAATGGTCTTAGCTTGAACTCCTGGAAATTCTTTTCAGCCAGCAGAGCATTAGTCCCTTTGAAGGACTCTTGATCAGTTGTCTTTTTGTGTTGTATTAGTGTACCTCACAATTAATTTGTATGGTACAGCACTAATTATATAGTTTAATAATTGCATGTGTTTTATTGCTGTCAGTTCACCATATTTTGTGGGGTACAAATCTTTGTTGGTTTCATGGCTGCCCCAAAACTGTTAATTTAATTACCCAATGAATATTAATTTTTTGTGGAAATAATAGGACCCCTTCACAGACCCCTTCCCAGACCCACAGACCCCGTCCCAGACTTCCTAGATCCACAAATGAAAGTACTAACAAAAATGTCATTCTTCACAAAACTATGAAAATTGATACACAGCAAAAAATATGAACAGTATTTTTATGTCTAATGGGTTCATGTATTATTCACAGTATTTTTATGTCTAATGGGTTCATGTATTATTCACAGTATTTTTACGTCTAAAGGGTTGGTTTTTTTATGTTTAAAGGGTTCATGTATTATTCACAGTATTTTTTTGTCTAAAAGGTTCATGTAATATTCACAGTATTTTTATGTCTAAAGGATTCATGTATTATTCATGTATTATTTTTCTTGATGACAGGTGTTTGCCTCGTATTTGGCCTTCTGTGGTATTGGCCTGAAGAATGCTCAATTGTATGAGAGGTCTCTATTGGAGAACAGGAGAAGTCAGGTAAACTCAGTATTACATTGTGTGTACAGTTTGCTTGATATAATGTAATCAAATTACAAACATTGCACACCCAGATCTACTGTTACATAATATGCTGGCATATCACATGCTACACTAAACAACATGCATCCTCATCTAACAGCTTAGAATCTCATCTGAATAGTATAGACCCTCATTTGAACAACATAGACATTCATCTGACAGCATAGACCCTCATGTGAACAACATAGACATTCATCTGACAGCATAGACCCTCATCTGACAGCATAAACCCTCATATGAACAGCATAGACCCTCATCTAACAGCATAGACCCTCATATGAACAGCTTAGAGCATAGACCCTCATATGAACAGCATATAATTCATCTAACAGCATAGACCCTCATATGAACAGCAAAGAACCTCATATGAACAGCATAGACCCTCGTCTGACAGTGAAAACCCTCATCTGAACAGCATAGACATTCATCTGAACAGCATAGACACTCATCTGACAGCATAGACATTCATCTGACAGCATAGACCCTCATATGAACAGCTTAGAGCATAGACCCTCATATGAACAGCATATAATTCATCTAACAGCATAGACCCTCATATGAACAGCATAGACCCTTATATGAACAGATTAGACCCTCATATGAACAGCATAGACCCTCATATGAACAGCTTAGAGCATAGACCCTCATATGAACAGCATATAATTCATCTAACAGCATAGACACTCATCTGACAGCATAGACACTCATCTGACAGCATAGACACTCATCTGACAGCATAGACACTCATCTGACAGCATAGACACTCATCTGACAGCATAGACACTCATCTGACAGCATAGACCCTCATCTGACAGCATAGACCCTCATCTGACAGCATAGACCCTCATCTGACAGCATAGACACTCATCTGACAGCATAGACACTCATCTGACAGCATAGACCTTCATCTGACAGCATAGACCCTCATATGAACAGCATAGACCCTCATATGAACAGCATAGACCCTCATCTGACAGCATAGACCCTCATATGAACAGAATAGACACTCATCTGATTTCATATACCCTCATATGAACAGCATACAATTCATCTAACACCATAGACCTTCATATGAACAGCATATAATTCATCTAACAGCATAGACCCTCATCTGAAAAGCATAGACCCTTATCAGAACATCTGAAAGCAAAGACCCTTATCTGACAGCACAATATGTAATGGTAGATCTGGGTCAATTCTGTGTGCAGTGGGGCACTGCAAAGTATACATGACTAAACACAGTACACGTACATATAACTTTTCAGATTACTGACAAACCAAAATCTTCTATTGATTTACACATACAACATTTTTGCAGATTAGGGTCTAAGTTGCAGGAACAAGGACATATAATGTGTCGGCAGATCAGGGTCTAAGCTGTTGGTTGTACATGTATTTATGATTCACAGTAATCTATCTGCCATAGGCAATGGTGGAGAGACTGGTTGGCAATGTTCACGGTTAGTTGTACATCATACAGGGATAAATATGGTGGCCAAGTGACACATTAACTATTAACTCTTTTTTATTGCTGAATGTTTCATCAAATATAAAAATATATTTTCTCATTAGAAAATACATCTGCAGGAAATTCAACTTGTATCAATTACAGATTCAGATTAAATATTGATCACTTTTTTTTGTTGTAACAAGTGATTGCATTTCAGCACATTTCAAAGCAAAGAAAAAGTAAATAATTGAAAACTTCACAATGTCTTGAACCTAACTGAATCAATATTTACTTTATGATCAGAATAAAATAAGGTGTCTGATAATGACTTTGACAAAGGATGATGATCAATACATGTATATAAACAGTTTGGGTTGGTTTGGTGTTCTACAGCACAGCAACACAAGTAGGTTATTTAGTTTTGAATCAATGGGAGTAAAGTGCCTTATCCAAGGATACAACATGGTAGCCAACCTGTTGATCCGATTGTAGGATTCTAATCTGCTCCCTTTCAGTCATTTGTATGGCACAATAACTGCCACACTCTACACACAATTATTATCATATCTATTGTCATACGGTTTTGATTTTGACATTGAATCAATGTAAAATCAAAACCATATGACAATATATATGATAAAGTATATTCAGTGTGAAATCAAAACGATATGACAAAAGATTATAATCAGATATATTCAGTGTGAAATCAAAATGATATGACAATAGATATAATCAGGTATATTCAGTGTGAAATCAAAACGATATGACAATAGATATAATCAGGTATATTCAGTGTATGACAATATATATAATAAAGTATACTGGTATTCAATGTGTAATCAAAACCATATGACAATAGATATGATCAGGTATATTTAATGTGAAATCGCATTTTAATGGATTAAAATAAGTTTGGAACTTAAATTTAAAAAAATAAATTAAGTAGATATTTTAAAATTAAAATGCACGTAATATAAATGGATCCATGACCATATTCTTGTTATGTGAGTGACTGAGGGCTTTATGATAGTTAGGAGATTTAGAGTGTGGAACCATGGGACCACCCTGTTTCCTAGTCACTCAGCTACTCTCCAATTCTTAGTTAATTTCAAGGAATAGTAATTTCAAACTGTAGAGCCACCATAGGTTTACTAAATCTCTGATGAAAGAAAATAGAAAAAACGAGAGAAATCGAGGAATAATTTTGATGCAGTTTTATAAAGGTATCATCTTTAACATAACCCATTAAGTAATCTTGAATCATCTTTAACATAGCCCATTAAGTAATCTTGAATCATCTTTAACATAACCCATTAAGTAATCTTTAATCATCTTTAACATAGCCCATTAAGTAATATAGTACAGTTGTATCATCTTTAACATAACCGATTAAGTAATCTAGTACAGTTGTATCATCTTTACCAGAACCCATTAAGTAATCTAATTCAATTGTATCATCTTTAACATAACTAATTAAGTAATCTAGAACAGTTGTATCATCTTTACCAGAACCCATTAAGTAATCTAATTCAATTGTATCATCTTTAACATAACTAATTAAGTAATCTAGTACAGTTGTATCATCTTTACCAGATCCCATTAAGTAATCTAATTCAATTGTATCATCTTTAACATAACTAATTAAGTAATCTAGAACAGTTGTATCATCTTTAAAATAACCCATTAAGTAATCTAATTCAATTGTATCATCTTTAACATTACCAATTAAGTAATCTAGGTATCATCTTTAACATAGCCCATTCAATAATCTAGTACAGTTGCATCATCTTTAACATAACCCATTAAGTAATTTAGTACGGTTGCATCATCTTTAACATATCCCATAAAGTAATCTAATTCAATTGTATCATCTTTAACATAGTCAATTAAGTAATCTATGTATCATCTTTAACACAGCCCATTAAGTAATCTAGTACAGTTGTATCATCTTTAACATAATTAAGTAATCTAGGTATCATCTTTAACATAACCCATTAGGTAATCTAGTACCACAATTGTATCATCTTTAACATAGCCCATTAAGTAATCTAGTACAGTTGTATCATCTTTAACATAACCCATTAGGCCATCTAGTACACTGTACCATGATTGTATCATCTTTAACATAACTCATTAAGTAATCGAGTACAGTTGTAACATCTTTAACATAACCCATTAAGTAATCTAGTACAGTTGTAACATCTTTAACATAACCCATCAAGTAATCTAGTACAGTTGTATCATCTTTACCAGAACCCATTAAGTAATCTAGTACAGTTGTAACATCTTTAACATAATCCATTAGGCCATCTAGTACACTGTACCATGATTGTATCATCTTTAACATAACTCATTAAGTAATCGAGTACAGTTGTAACATCTTTAACATAACCCATTAAGTAATCTAGTACAGTTGTAACATCTTTAACATAACCCATCAAGTAATCTAGTACAGTTGTATCATCTTTACCAGAACCCATTAAGTAATCTAGTACAGTTGTAACATCTTTAACATAATCCATTAGGTAATCTAGTGCACTGTACCATGATTGTATCATCTTTAACATAACTCATTAAGTAATCTAGTACAGTTGTAACATCTTTAACATAGCCCATTAAGTAATCTAGTACGGTTGTATTTAACATAGCCCATTAAGTAATCTAGTACAGTTGTAATATCTTTAACATAGCCCATTAAGTAATCTAGTACAGTTGTATTTAACATAGCCCATTAAGTAATCTAGTACAGTTGTAAAATCTTTAACATAGCCCATTAAGTAATCTAGTACAGTTGTATTTAACATAGCCCATTAAGTAATCTAGTACAGTTGTAAAATCTTTAACATAGCCCATCAAGTAATCTAGTACAGTTGTATTTAACATAGCCCATTAAGTAATCTAGTACAGTTGTAAAATCTTTAACATAGCTCATCAAGTAATCTAGTACAGTTGTATTTAACATAGCCCATTAAGTAATCTAGTACAGTTGTAAAAATCTTTAACATAACCCATCAAGTAATCTAGTACAGTTGTATTTAGCATAGCCATTAAGTAATCTAGTACAGTTGTAACATCTTTAACATAGCCCATCAAGTAATCTAGTACAGTTGTATTTAACATAGCCCATTAAGTAATCTAGTACAGTTGTATTTAACATAGCCCATCAAGTAATCTAGTACAGTTGTAACATCTTTAACATAATCATTTATGTAATCTAGTACACTGCACCATGATTGTATCATCTTTAACATAGCCCATTAAGTAATCTAGTACAGTTGTTTATTTTTAATCCAAGGTTTGTTTATCTGAACATTACCAATATACAGCATTAGAATCATCAAATCATTGGTCTACTTTCATTTGTAAATAGAAGGAACCTAAGGATGCAATCCCTCCCTGTCACCAGATTTCATTTATAATCATGAAGAATTAAATAACTAAACTCTGCCCAAATGTATTTTTGCACACATTTTTCAGTGATAACTTTCTTTTGTATTCAAATCTAATAGAACAGTGTAATTGACAACATTTTTGCATTTAGTGCCATTTCTCAGAAACTGTTGCATGTAGAATCATGAAACTGGATAAAGGCATTCCTTTTTTATATGCTGGCCATAATCCATCTGTCCTTCTGTTACCAATTTCATTCTGCACAATAGCTAGAGTTGGCTATAATCTACAGTTACGAAAGTTTGTGGATGGATTGTACTTATGATAAGGAAGAAGTCTACTGATTTGGGGTCAAAAGGTTGTAGGTTAAGGTCACTGCAACCAAAAGAAGAAAAATGGTTTCTGCAAAGTAACTCGAGCTCTCCACAATCTACAGAGTAGTAGTAAGAGGCCAGTTTGGCTCCACCTTCATCAAATTATGCTAAGTCATGGACCAGAATGTTTTTTGCTGACCCCAGGCATCGTTGGTGGGTGACTATCACCAACACACCAATTAGAGAATGGACATCTTTAAATCGTCTAAGTGATCTCCTCAATAAGCAATGAAACATTAACTAGAACGCTGCCCCTTTGCACCATTCTAATAAAATAGACATAACCAGAGTGTGGAGTATTGAGGGCTGATATATATAAAAAAATGATTACCAACAGTCCTTACCATAGTAGAAGACAAAACTGTAATAGGTTTGTCTGAGGTGAGGTCCTCTTTGTGCATTGAAAAGTAAACATCAAACTCACTACCATCATGTATCCCCACAGCGCTTCCCGAAACCATAAAATGGTACAGTGAATGCTCACCCACCTCACTTTCCATGTGCATGAAAATGTAAGGACCATTTATAGTGGCTATTCTGAGATTGTCTCTGGAATAAGTATGATGAGGCCTAACACCTTCTGAAGTCAAGGAGAAACTAGCCAAACCCGATAAAAAGATAGCGGAGTTAGTAGGATGCACCTCTGCATCAACATATGCTTTGGTGGCTGCATCTTGAGGATCGGTTAGTTTTCATATCCAGGGGGCTGGATATAGTGCCCAGGGAAGTTGAAGTACCAACCCTTAAAATGTATGCTTTGGTAGCAGCGTCTTTTGGGCCGACAGGCTCCCCTATACCCCCAATTCTGTTGTCGTTCATGTTCAAGGATCCCACATGGTATTGCCAGCTTTGACAACCCTATCAAGAGCCAGTTCACGGGCATAGGTACGCACATCACCAACCATATCCCTTGCTGATTGGAAGTTATCAGCGTCTTTTTGATCGACATATGCTTTGGTTGTTGAGGATCAGTAGGCTGTCCCATACCCATGATTTTTTTGGCATTCATGTTTAGAGGACCCTGCATGGGAGCAGATAAATCCACTCTGCCCTGATTGTTAGTAGAATGGTCAACATATGATTTGGTCACCGCATCTTGAGGGGCTACAGGCTCTGCTATGGATGTAATTTTATTTTTACCCATATCCAGGTGATCAGTCATGCTATCACCAGCCTTGGCCACCCGGAGAACAACTTGCTCGTCGACATACCTCATTGCAGCCATTTCACCCAACCATGGAATCATGGCATCAAGTTGTTGTTTTCAAGCCATATCCCTGTTATCGGCTTCCTTTTTTGCAGCTGTGTTTTGGTCGTTGACGTACTTTTTCACCTCTTTATCGTCGGCATACTTTTTTATGTCTGCATCTTGACGGTCAACATATCTTTTTGTGCCAGCATATTCTGGTTGAGTGGGGATTTGTCACCTTGCCGATGGCCCTCCTTGGCCTGCGGCCTATTGAACGGCCTCCCGCCATCATGCAGCATGCCATCAGCCTGGAAGGAGCCTCAATGCTAGATGGGCAGGTTAACAGCCAGGAGAGGTCCATGCCAGAGGTCTTCAGGTTCCCAATGTTATCGGCGAATACAACCATGTCATTTGGATCGGAGCCGCTGATGCAGTTATTGGCTACCACCAGCTCGGTCTTCATGATATACTGGGCAAGGTCCGCGGGAGCTCTGAGTACCACCTTGTCTTTCTGTGAGCGCTCGAAGATGTCTACTGGCATGGTGCATATGACCACAGCCGGCTTGTTTCTAAATGAACCGGTGAGTCAGAGACAGCGCCACATCCAGCAGCGCACCGAGCGTCGGATAGCAATTGAGCACCTTCAGCATCTTGATGGATGCATGACCGCAGATTGGCCCATCACCTTTTTTCTGAACAGGGAGGGTGAAGTAGGTGAGTGGAAGGGTCAGTGGGTCGCCACCACCTGCCTGGCGGAGGTGCGCAACAAGACCCGGTGGCTATGCGAGACCATACAAGTTGAAGTAGAGCAGGTAGCCTGGCATTGCCTGGAACGTCACCCAATGAGTCCCGTGGTACTGCGTGGTGTTGAGGTTAATGATGCCGGCCTTGTGTCCTCTGCACCCCAGCAGACGCTCCAGCTCGTCTCACATGTAGACGCCTGTAAAGTGCTTCGGTGATCTGGCGAGCCACAGCAGGTTAAAGTTGGAGAGCACTCTCATTACCGCCGCTGCGTGAGTCTGAGGCCTCGACTTTATTTTGACCTGTGGTTGACAGACCCTCCCTTAGCCTTTTGGGCTGCCAGGTGACCAGCCTCACCAACTGCGCCAATGGCTGCTGCCCTGCCAGTGTCCGCTAATGCTGGGATTGCCACTGCCTTCTTAGAAATGGCCAGGGAAGGGAGGATGGCTAACAGAGGAAAGATGCCACCTTCTTTTAACATGGTCTTCAGGGCCTAGATAGAAAGATCCACATCGATGCTTCGCTTGGTATTGCAGACCGCTCAGAGGCATTTGGCCAGGGCAGCCTTCAGCATAATAGGATCACGCCCATGGAGCTCTCAGGCACCCAACCACAGCTTAGAACTGTGGCGGGCCTTCCAGGATGTGTGCAACTGACCCTCGGTGAGGGACACAGGGTATCGTTCATGTGGTATCGCGTGTATGTGTGTATATAAACCTTGAACTTTAATTTGTATGATCTGGCAGGGTCTCGATCAGCCTTATTCTTCCCCTGCACCCTTGAGCAGCATCATTTTATCTGAGAGGATGACGGTGAAGGCTAGGTGGACGGTACCGGCATGGTCTGGGTGGACGCGGGCCTTGATATACATGTCCACAATCGACTGCTTGACAAGGTCAAGATGCTTCAGCCTGAACCAGATTGAATAGAGTTCAGTGAATTTCTTCTGGCTGATCTGCAGCTCCGAATACATGTTTTCGTCGCAACCCATGAAGCTCAGGATCTGGCCGTGGGCTCGGTCCACGTTGTTGGCCATGTAGTCACTAAGGATTTCTTCGGTTGGTTCCTGTTGAGGCGAAGACTTACTTACATGACACCAAACTTGTCGAACACCATCGTGTTGCGCTTCTGATCATTCTCTGCTGCCGAGAGCTGGAGGACTACGAAGATGTGCCTGGGTACAGCGATGCTCTGCTGGGCGCTGATCTTCCAGGAGTACTGGCCAGAGATCGCTCTCCGTTGTGTGTCCATGGTCATGGCCTGGAAGGATAGGGTACTTTGCCCTTCTCGCATGAAGTTAAGCATGTTGGTTTCGACCTCCAGTGCTGGCATCACAGCAGGAATCCACAGGGCAAGCTTCAAAAACGTGACTTTGCCTTCATTAGCGGCGTTGGCGCAGAAGATGTCATTGTCATCGGTGTTTTTTACAGGTCAGTCACAAGGTGTGCTTGGCACTGAAGATGACATTGCTCACATTCAAGCAAAAGCCAAAGATCTGAGTCAGCAGGATGACACAGGAAAGTGGCCGTGCACGTATAGCAGCCCTTTTTGTATCGCAAAGCCCAGGTTGAAGATGGCATTGACAGCTCCATTGAGCTTGGGCAACCCCAGCCACATTCCTAACGTTTTTCATGGTAAACTGGACCTTGTTGATATGGTGTCCTTTACGAAGATCATTGTTGGCCCTGCTCTGCGAGCATATTCGTTGCTGTAGTGGGCCAAACCGAGGATAGTCATGGCAACGCCAACTTGGTTTAGGCAGGCTTTGAGCTGGTGGTTGTCAATGAGGTAGGAGGTGCTGTCAAACAGTGCCATGACCCTGTTGTTGATGAGCTTGATTTTGTCTGCTGCAGCATAGTCCCTGTCGTCTGCCGCCTTTGAGATCTGATCTAGGTAAGCTTCAGCGAGGTGGAAGTATTGGGAGGTGTCCTGGACCAGTAGGTGCACCTGGCCCATTTAGTTGAGGTCGTGGACCTCGTACGAGTAGTACTCCAGGTCGCGCATACTGCAGTTGCGCAGCACGTGTGCCCCCATGTAGAGAGTCCGGTCCTGCACGTCCTGAAAGGAAGCCATTGTGTATGCTATCTCTAGGTCAACTCTAATAAGGAAAGCAGAGCAGGCCAGAGCCCTAAGCTAAGTTACCAGCAAGGATGTCGCTCACCACCTCAATCGCTAGGTCTGTGACCTATTGTCGAATCGCCTCGTTGATGGCGAGCTTGTTGCACAACGCGCGCTGCATGGCCATGTGCCACTCCATCAGGTGGATTTTGTCATCGGCGCTCGTCAATTTTGCAAACGGCATTGCGGCAGGTTGCGGCAAAATTTTCGTCTACATGCACACTCTAATTACATATCCATGCGCAATCCAGGCCAGTTCAAAATTTTGCTGTGCTGGTGCTGGTCAGGTCTATGAAGGCAAAGCTGTGTGGCACTGCGGTCGCCTCGGAAAAAAAGCGGCGGAACTCGGGCAACTCCATGTTGGTGGCGCACCACGTGACATGGACATTCCACAGGCCATGGGCATCAGTGCCGCAGAATAGGATGATCATATTGGCGGATCACCTTTGGGATTTGGGTGTACCTCTGGGCTAGGTACAGCACGTCGGCATTTTTGTGCCTCCTGCAGCTGAAGAGGCTGGTGTGATTATTTTGTCTTTCCAGCATCACTTCATCGTAAGTGCTAATGTTGTTGATCAAGGCTGTCTGGTCCTGTGGCATCATCGATGCTAGAAACGAACGTTACCGGGTCTTTTATGGCGTCGACCTCTTCTTTTATAGGCAGCCCACCGCTGACCATGCACAGCAGTGTGATCTTCTCATGGACGGTTGCGTCGCTGATCTGCCGCAACATGTCGTAGCTCATTTTGTCCTCTTGCACTGGGGGCAATCATGTACTGCCGGTCCCATTTCATCCAGCGCATCAGGAGGGAGGGGCCGATCAGCAGCGCGTGAACTCGGTCAGGCAGAAGGGTCCATACTTGCGCAAGGCTTCCTGGGTAGTCCCTCAGTGCACTAGACCCGGATATGGTACTTGTATTAGCATTGAGAGTTGGAGGGTGTGACCCACCACCCACTGACCTGATATGGTCGCTGAATACATACGTTATACTTGACCGATGCAAAATCGTGGCCAGCCCATAATGTACCACCTCGACAAGTCCCCAGATGGGGTGGGTGATCGGCCACCTTGCCGGGGCTTCATGTGAGAAGAGCTACAGGTTGTGCCAGAAGATACCCAACTACCTCCCAAGGGTATTCTCACCCAGCGAAAAGCTCGTTGAGTCAGATTAGAGGTCTCAAGCTATACGCCATGTCTTTAGAGTACCTGTTGAATGAGCACATCATGGAGAATCGTTCTCTGCAGGAGACGCGGGTCCCTGTGGAGTATGTGGCTTGGACGTACACAACAACCCTGCCCTGTGTGCTGCAGATCCTGTGTCCTCCCACACGATGAAGGATCAACAATGATGGTGCAGCACTCGCTGGCCGGATTCGTCATGGCTTGTGGTTCTGGTCCCTCATCCACATATGCTTAGGTCTTGAGTAGGGAGTTCATAAACTCTTCAAACTCTTTGGCTGCATCCACCTGTGTTTGGACATGGCCATAGGGTTGTGATCCCATTGGGTCCAATCTATTTTTTCGTGTCTAGTGGGAAGGGGCCCGTCTTTGTCAGGCTATATATCCCCATCTGGTGTTTTTTGCTCTGTATGGCTGTGTTGGTGTGACAAAACTCCCCTCTCTGCATTAGGCTTTAAAGGTATAGCTTATGCCGTAGGTCAGTATTGATCATCAATTGTGCTACACCCTTGGCCCTATGGGACTCTACACTGTCTGCCCTCAGGATGGAATACATCTTGGGATGTAGGCCTTCAAACTCAGTGATAGGGACTCCGTTATATTCATCCTTAAACTTTTAAACCACCTTCTTGTTAGTGTCACTATGCAGGGGATGGTCTTCTGGGAAGTCACTCATATTGTAGAGATGTATGTCCACCGCCATGTCCCTATAAATGTTTTCAATCTCCACTTCCAGCAGCAGGCTGTCAGTATTGATGTAGAGAAGCTGGTCCTTGGCACTGTAATAAGAAGATAGACCTTCTTCAAAATAGTCATTGACTCTGGGGCTAGAGGGTTGTCAATGTGAGCATCGTGCAGCTCTTCTGGATAGTCCAAGTCCACCTCAAGAAGGTAGCCCTTGGGAGCATCTGAGGCTTTGCTATTTAAATCAATCTGTTCAGGGTCAGCCCAGAAGTGGCCACCCATGAGTAGACTCTACATCATGGCCTAATTCTAAAGGTTATTGGAGTCAAGGTAGATGATCAAGGTGGTAGGTATGGAGGGGTCATAGTCCAGGCACATGGGGTTATTGGCATTGCATATTGCTTACTCACCAAAGAGTTGCATGTCAGTGTCTGTCAGCAGCTCAAGCTCTGCACCTGTGGTTTTGCATAGGGCCTTCCAGCATATGCCGTGGGTGCTAAAGTAGTGGGGAGGGTCAATGCCATACATCTTCATAGAGGTGAGCCAGAAGGCTTCAAATATATCTGCCAAAATGAGCATGTTTGTCTTAAGATAAAGGTTGTGATAGTCTCTATCGTCTTGCAGACAAAGGTATTCCATACTTTGTGAGCATGCTGATAGTCCTTCGAATATACACCCATATGGTTGACGGTGCTTGAAACACCTCAATGTGGGGTAGCTGCATCTGATCTAACTGATCCTACACATCCATATACTCATTCAGATAGACACTCTTAGCGGTCAGAAGGGGTACATTGTGTGTGGTATATCGATGGGTGATGCTGAAGCCATCCAGGGGGAGGTCATCAGCCATCTTGGATAGGCTGCAGGGCAAGAACTGATAGCTGTCTATAAAGTGGAACTGGCCCAGGGAAAAAGCCATATACTTTTCCATGTTGTTGGGAATGGCATTGATGTCTGCCATTCAGGCCATTTCCAGAGATGCAATCAGCAGATGGCCATTGTAGTTCCCCAGGTTGCGGAATATAATGGTGACTTTCATTGTATCTGGGCTTAGTCATAGCTGGAGGTTACAGCTGTTATGGGTGTCTCTGCTGTATCAGCCTTTGAGGTAGCAGTGGTCTCTTACCTTGGCATCACCCAGCCACTTTTGGCAGATGTGACAGACCTTAGCCACTTCAAACACAGCATTGTTGGTGGGATTCATCGCCAAAGGATAATCTCAGGGCTTTGGATAACCTCAGGTCTGGTATTGGTGGCTGCTTAGGAGCAGTTGTCGGTGGCTGCCTTGGAGCTGGTATGGTTGGCTGCCTTGTAGCAGTTGTGGGCTTTTGATGCCTAGGGGCTGGCATGGGTCACCCGGTAGCTGCTGGGGTTGGCTGCCATGCTCAGGAGGTCAGTACTGCCTCCAGCATATCATCATTTTTGCCTTGGTAATCTGCCCCTTCCTGAGCAGGGCATTCATTCACTCTATACTAGGCATGGCAATAGTAGGCAATGGTATCCTATTGTGTACTACCAATCTCTAAATGCAAAATCACTGCTGGTGGTTGTTGTCTGCCTCTGGGGGCAGGCATATGTGTGCAGCTATGTATGCTATTGTACCTTGCCTTTCTCTAAATAGGTGACTGGTAAGGTCAGGCAGAGATATGCTCTTGCTCCAGTTCAATTCTAATATGGCCATAAATTGCCTTGTGTGTTGGGTGGGCCATGGCCATAAGCTTGCTAAGGACCTTACTATACTGTTGGCAGGCCTTTAGTTCAATGCATCTTAGCTTGTCGGCCTGGTCACCATCTCCACATCTGTTGCATATGTGATGGACGGCAAGAAAAAAGTATTTCTTCCTGCAGGGGGTTGTACAGCCTAAGGGCATCCAGGTACATAACTGAGTTCCTTTGCAGTCCATGGTTAATGACAGTATCCCATAGACCCCTCTTGTCTCTAATTGGTATGTTGGTGATAGTCACCCACCTGCTGCTATGCTACCATGACCACCAAGGCCTGCTTAGACCAACCCTCCTACAATGCTGGGGGTCTACCAAAAATGTTGCTGCTCTGTGACTTAGCATAATGTGATGCAAGGTGGGGCCAAACCAGCCTTTTATTACTATTTACAGTTAAATTTTTTGCAACATTCGTGTAACTTTAGTTCTAGATCTTATAGTTTGACCAACTTTTGTGGAGAGCTTGCGCTTAAGGTATGGAAGAGGCCTATTAGTTTGGGGTCAAAAGGTCAAAAGTCAGGGTCATTATGGCTAAAAAAAAATGGTTTGTGCAGAATAATTCTTGTTCATTGATGAAACTTTGTGGGTGGCTTGCACTTAGGATAGCAAAGAAACCTATAGATTCATTGATGAAACTTTGTGGGTGGCTTGCACTTAGGATAGCAAAGAAACCTAGAGATTCTGAGGCACTTTACTTCAGTTGACTCAGCACTAAATAACCTACCAATGTTTCTGTGCCTTAAAACACCAAACCAAACCAAACAAAGTTTGTCATGGACTTTTTTTTAATCAAATTTAAATGTATAGGTTATCACTCAAACACGTATTAAAATTGTATTTTGATAGAGTTTATTTTAGGTATGAGATTGATATGAATCTCCTCAGCTTTTGGATTTATAGGGGAGGCAACTATATTGTCCTATCAATTGCATATGCTTATTATTATTGTTGTTACTATTATTATTATTATTATTATTATTATTATTACTACTAATACTGTACATGTATTATAATTATTATTATTATTATTATTGCAATACTGAAAGAGTTGTTTACACATAAGCACAAAAACTTAATCATTTGTTCCTTGTATCAAACTCAGTAACTTTATCAACTTCACTGAACTCCATCCAAGGGTTAATTCTCAAGTTATTCAGGAAACACATACAGACATGGCTGATTACAATATGGCTGGCAGGATTACATACAGACATGACTAATTACAATGTGCCTGGCATCATTACATATATACATGATTGATTACAATATGGCTGGCACGATTACATACAGACATGACTGATTACAATATGGCTGGCAGGATTACATACAGACATGACTGATTACAATATGGCTGGCAGGATTGGCAGACAGATATGACTGGTTATAATGTCACTGACATCATTACATACAAACATGACTGATTACAATGCGGCTGCCATGATTACATACAGACATATCTGATCACAATATGGCTGGCATGATTACATACAGACATGACTGATTACAATGTGGCTGTCATCATTACATGCAGACATGACTGATTACAGTGTGGCTGCCAGGATTATATACAGACATAGCTGATTACAATGAGTTTGTCATGATTACATATGGACATGACTGGTTACAATGTGGCTGGCATCATCACATACAGACATGACTAATTACAATGTGGGTGGCATCATTACATACAAACATGACTGATTACAATGTGGCTGTCAGGATTACATACATACATGACTGATTACAATATGGCTGGCATGATTACATACAGACATGACTGATTACAATGTGACTGCCAGCATTGGCGGGATTACATACAGACATGACTGAATTATCATATGGCTGGCACGACTGCATACAGACATTGCTAATTACAATGTGGCTGTCAGGATTACACACAGACATGACTGATTACAATGTGGCTGACATGGTTGCATACAGACATTACTGATTACAATGTGGTTGGCATTATTACATACATACATGACTGCTTACAATGTGATTGGCAGAATTACATAGACATTTCTGATTACAATATGGTTGGCATGATTACATACAGACATGACTAATTACATTGTGGCTGCCAGGATTGGCAGGATTACTTACAGACATGACTTATTACAATGTGACTGGCAGGATTACATACAGACATGTCTCATTACATTATGGCTGGCAGGAGTACATACAGACATGACTGACAATGATGTGGCTGGTAGAATTACGTACAGACATGACTGATTACAGTGTGGCTGGATTAAATATGGATATGTCTGATTACAATGTGGCTTGCAGGATTACATACAGACATAACTGATTACAATGTGGCTGGCATGATTGCATACAGACATGTCTGATTACAATATTACTGGCATGATTGCATACAGACATGACTGATTGCAATGTGGCTGGATTACATACAGACATGTCTGATTACAATATGGTAGGATTACATACAGACATGACTGATTGCAATGTGGCTGGATTACATACAGACATGTCTGATTACAATATGGTAGGATTACATACAGACATGACTGATTACAATATGGTAGGATTACATACAGACATGTCTGATTACAATATGGTAGGATTACATACAGACATTACTGATTACAATATGGTAGGATTACATACAGACATGTCTGATTACAATATGGTAGGATTACATACAGACATGACTGATTACAATATGGTAGGATTACATACAGACATGACTGATTACAATATGGTAGGCTTACATACAGACATGACTGATTACAATATGGCTGGATTACATACAGACATGTCTGATTACAATATGGTAGGATTACATACAGACATGACTGATTGCAATGTGGCATGATTGCATACAGACATGTCTGATTACAATATGGTAGGATTACATACAGACATGACTGATTGCAATGTGGCTGGATTACATACAGACATGTCTGATTACAATATGGTAGGATTACATACAGACATGTCTGATTACAATATGGTAAGACATGACAGATTACAATGTTGCTGGTATCATTACATACAAACATGATTTATTACATTCTGGCTGCCAGGATTACATTTGTATGTCAAAGAATTTTACAGAACTAGGAAAAAAAAAGTGCCAAGTATTTATTTTAATATATTAAACAGGTCAATTAGAAATCAATCCATTTGTACAGCAGTTGGGTTAAACCAAATTTGATTGTAGTGGTTTTCATGAACAGTAGAGTAACATTGATGTGTGAATTGTATCAAGGACATGTGGCATTGTTCAGAGTTTGGCTAATTCTGCATGTTCAATTTTAGCAAGTTTTCGCACAACTTCTCATACTCACTGAATTTCAGCAAGGTTACATTTTTGCAAATTTTCCACTCAGCCAAGAAATTCATGAAATTAATTTCCAAATATATGGCACTTTAAAATGTCAAACTTAAAGTCTCCTAGATATCATTTTGAACTGACTTTAATTTGAACTGGTGTTTCCATATAATAAATGGGAATAAGCAATAATAAAGGGAAATAATGGTATTCAAAGCAGATATTTGCAACAAGAAATGTATAATGGAATGCAATTTTCAATGTAATTAGTAACATAAATAGTCTAGAATAGTGTATAGAGAAATATATGCAAACCCGTTGGCAAAGGAAATGGTGTCATCTTTTTTAAAGTTATAAATAGATTTGTAGTTGTATCCAGGAAATTGGCATTTCCAGTCTCTCTTTATTATATCCCAGAGTGGATATTAGGGACGGTTATAGTTTCATAATAATTCATAAAATATACATGACATTATTAAACATTACTCTGTACAAGTTTTGTAGAAATATGAAATGATGATAATTTTGAATGTGTTAAATGTTATTAATGTTACAGTTGCTAGCTTAGGCTATAAGCGTTTAGGCCTGTGTTCAGTGTCTTTTCAAGTAGGTCCAGATATCTACCATATTCTAGATGCAGTGTTAGATGACAGGGTGTCAAGTGTGTGCCATATTCTAGATGCAGTGTTAGATGACAGGGTGTCAAGTGTGTGCCATATTCTAGATGCAGTGTTAGATGACAGGGTGTCAAGTGTGTGCCATATTCTAGATGCAGTGTTAGATGACAGGGTGTCAAGTGTGTGCCATATTCTAGATGCAGTGTTAGATGACAAGGTGTCAAGTATGTGCCATATTCTAGATGCAGTGTTAGATGACAAGGTGTCAAGTGTGTGCCATATTCTAGATGCAGTGTTAGATGACAAGGTGTCAAGTGTGTGCCATATTCTAGATGCATTGTTAGATGACAAGGTGTCAAGTGTGTGCCATATTAGTTAAAGAGTCTGTCGGCCAGTGGTAACTGGGGGGAGGGGGTCTCTGATAGGCAGGAATACTCACCCAGCTGCAAACAAGATAGACCCAGATCTGTCATTACACAATGCATCATCATGTCAGGTTCTGTTTGGCTCACTCTGCACAGGATTACAAGTGAACAGCATAGATCCAGATCAGATCTATCATCACACATCATCATGTCAGGCTCTGTTTAGCTTGTTCTACACAGGATTACAAAGGAATAGGAAAGATCCTGATCAGATCTGTCATTACACAATACATCAAAATGTCAGCTCTTTTCAGCTCGCTCTACAAAGGATTACAAGTGAACAGCATAGATCCTGATCAGATCTGTCATCACATCATGTGGTGCTCTGTTCAGCTCATTCTCTATGGGATTACAAAGGAATAGCAAAGATCCTGATCAGATCTGTCATCACACATCATCATGTCAGGCCCTGTTTGGCTCACTTTACACAGGATTACAAGTGAACAGCATAGATCCTGATCAGATCTGTCATCACACATCATCATGTGGCGCTCTGTTGAGCTCACTCAACACAGGATTACAAAGGAATAGCAAAGATCCTGATCACATCTGTCACTCATACAATGCATCATCATGTCAGGCTCTGTTCAGCTTGCTCTGCACAGGATTACAAGTGAACAACATAGATCCTGATTTGCCAGTGCATTATACAATGGACAATTTGGGTTTATGCTTTTTGCAGTTAAGTGTTTATTATACAATAGACAATCAGAGTCTAAACTTTGTGCAGTTAAATGTTCATTACACAATGGACAATCTGGGTATATGCTTTGTGCAGTTAATTGTTAATTACACAATGGACAATCTGGGTCTATGCTTTTTGCAGTTATGTGTTTATTACACAATGGTCAATCAGGGTATGTGCTTTTTGCAGTTAAAGCTTCATTATACAATAGACAATCTGGGTCTATGCTTTTTGCAGTTATGTGTTTATTACACAATGGACAATGTGGGACTGTGCTTTGTGCAGTTAAGTGTTCATTATACAATGGACAATCTGAGTGTGTTTGTGCAGTTATGTGTTTATTACGCAATGTACAATCTGAGTCTATGCTTTGTGCAGTTAAGTGTTCATTATACAATGGACAATGTGGGACTATGCTTTGTGCAGTTATGTGTTTATTACACAATGTACAATCTGAGTCTGTGCTTTGTGCAGTTAAGTGTTCATTATACAATGGACAATGTGGGACTATGCTTTGTGCAGTTATGTGTTTATTACACAATGGACAATCTGAGTCTATGCTTTGTGCAGTTATGTGTTTATTACACAATGTACAATCTGAGTCTGTGCTTTGTGCAGTTAAATGTTCATTATACAATGGACAATATGAGTGTGTTTTGTGCAGTTATGTGTTTATTACACAATGTACAATCTGAGTCTGTGCTTTGTGCAGTTAAGTGTTCATTATACAATGGACAATGTGGGACTATGCTTTGTGCAGTTATGTGTTTATTACACAATGGACAATCTGAGTCTATGCTTTGTGCAGTTATGTGTTTATTACACAATGTACAATCTGAGTCTGTGCTTTGTGCAGTTAAATGTTCATTATACAATGGACAATATGAGTGTGTTTTGTGCAGTTATGTGTTTATTACACAATGTACAATCTGAGTCTGTGCTTTGTGCAGTTAAGTGTTCATTATACAATGGACAATGTGGGACTATGCTTTGTGCAGTTATGTGTTTATTACACAATGTACAATCTGAGTCTATGCTTTGTGCAGTTAAGTGTTCATTATACAATGGACAATGTGGGACTGTGCTTTGTGCAGTTATGTGTTTATTACACAATGTACAATCTGAGTCTGTGCTTTGTGCAGTTTAATGTTCATTATACAATGGACAATCTGAGTCTCTGCTTTTGCAGTTAAATGTTCATTATACAATGTACAATCTGAGTGTTTTGTGCAGTTATGTGTTTATTACACAATGTACAATCTGAGTATATGCTTTGTGCAGTTTAATGTTCATTATACAATGGACAATCTGAGTGTGTTTTGTGCAGTTATGTGTTTATTACACAATGTACAATCTGAGTCTGTGCTTTGTGCAGTTAAATGTTCATTATAGGGCAGTGAAACACAGGTAATCCCTGAACTCTGTTAGTCATTTAGGCATCACATTTTGCTGATAATTGTAAGGAAATTATTTTTTTATTTCAGTCATTTCCTGTAATTGCTCATATTTCTTGGTAACTATCAGGTATGCTTTTAATAGGCTGAGTTAAGTGCTTTCTAGCCAGGTGTTATCAGTCAAGCCAGAAGATCTATTACTTCCTGCTCATCATTACATTATCAGTATCAGTAATGACTTTATTGCCTGATGTATGAGCGATTTAGGGAATTTAAATGAAAGTTAGGTTATCATTAGGGAGTTTCAGCAATATGAGTCAGGGTGTTTTCTTCATTACTAGAGGGTGCAGGAAGTTTATATGGAATAATTAAGGTTTACTGATGTTATCCCTTGTACAGGCATGGTATGCAAATGATTGAGATGAGGACCTCAGAGCAGGTGGTAACTAGTTTGGCCATATAGCCACTGCACTTTTAGGTCCCAGATTATGAACTCATTGATTGATGGCCACACAACTACTGTTAATCAAAAGAAAACTCCTGGTGCCCTCAGAAGAGCTGCCTCCAAAACAAGAAGCAAATAAATGCAGTGTACTTGTGAAACCTTTTTGAAGTTGTCAGCAGATCTTATTGATCTGAATTTTATCAAACACATCTAAGTCTGGATTGTTCATTCTCAGCTCACTTAAAAAGTTGTTTGAGGCAACTGTAGAGTATTTTGTATTAACTTGTAAAAAAGAAAAACACAGTACAGGCTTATAGCACAGATTTAGAAAGTAAAATTACCATGAGAGTTTGGTCTTATGAAAATATGAAAATTGTGGTGTGGCATTTGATATTTTGATTCAAAACTGAGTAGACTATGAAGGTTGCACACAATGAACATAAAATGTCAATATGTCATCATGTTGCAAAATATGGTCCTGTCAGGTTTACTTGTAAACAAAATAAACAAAATATGGTCCAGACTGGCATACTCATAAACAAAATATGGTCTAGACTGGTACACTCATAAACAAAACATGGTCCAGACTGGCATAGTCATAAACAAAACATGGTCCAGACTGGCATAGTCATGAACAAAACATGGTCCAGACTGGCATTCTCATAATTCCTGAAACTGTATTTTATATATTTTAACATATATGGTGTAGTTGCAAAAGATTTTCTGCCAAGCATTTTTGTTGTAGATACAAGTATAGAATAAAAAAGATAAACATTTCACATATGGGAATAATTATTCTGAATATAGTAAAAAACAGAATTCACAAACTGATGGGAAATATTAAAAGCACAATTTTATCAACTCACATCATGCACATTATGAGACTGATTTCCTATTCTGATCTCAAAACCAAAGATTGCCTCAAGAAAGTTTAAGGATTTAAGTCACATTAATAATTGAGAATTTTTAAAATAATTAAAGTACAGTAGAACTTAAAAAGATTGGATGTGTTGGGGGCCTACATTTTATGCTAGAGTTTTCGGCTGTTTGGAGTTTTCATTGTATAAAGTTTTTGAGATTGCAGGCAAGAGACGGCTTTACACCATGACTGACTACTGGAGTCATTATGGTAATGTCAAGTGTTAGAGTAAATTAAAATGTTTGAGTTATTGAATTTCTACTGTATTTTGTAAAGTTTGAAAATGTATATACTTGTACTTTATATGTATAATTATATATTTGTTATTATTTCTACCAACAAATTGGTAGCTCAAGGGGTACACATGACACTGGTTTCAGTTCCCATCTTCCTGAAACACTGTAATTAGTTCTTTCATGTTTATGTATAATGGTCATGTGACTGGTCATTTGAAACAAAGTCTGTGAGGCAGAAATACAGAAACCTAGTGTGGACAGAGAAGATATTTGCTCAAATTTGGCAAATTGAATAATATTTTCAAGTCTCTCATGGCTTGAATGCAGCTAAAGCATCATTATCTGGCAATTTGATGAAAGATGTATGAAATTTTGCCTGATTTAAAAAAAATTGAGGTTATTTTTCACTGCACCTCACAGGTCTCGTATCTTAGCACCTGGTGCGGTAACACAATGCTGTCATCTAGGTCAGACATGATGAGTAGTAATAGCATATACACCTAAAAACTTTTATTATTGCCTTCAGTCAATTTCCAGACTAAATTTTGTTAATCAAAGAAGAAGAATAAATGGTACTCAGAACAATTAGATCAAAGTTAAACCTAAGGTTTCTTCTAAAGTTTTTTTTTTTTTTCTTGGCACAATTTTTTCAGCTGGATTAAGTACTAATTTAAAATCAGGTTAGAAACCATGAATATGTATTAGATTCTGTCCTTCTGTAAATCCATCCATCCAACATAGGAAGATTGTTCATGTGATTGCCCCAAACTACTTGATGTAGAGAAATAAAATTTGGCAGTCATATAAATACACGTATTTACTTGACCTGATTGGATTTCAATGATATTACAGCAACTTTTCCATTTTTTTAAAATACATTTTTAACTTTATTACCTTTGACTTTTTGTGCATAAACCTTGTTTGTACAATTGTATAAAAACACTTGACATAGATGAATGAAATTTGTTAGAACCTGATTCAATATTCATGATATTACAGCAGTTTTTCTATCAAAAATTAACTTTTTGGAATGAGACTTTTTTGGTGATTGTGCAAAAACCACTTAACATAGGGAAATTAAATTTGATAAGCATGTTTGTATTTCATATATGGATAACCCGACAAGATTTTCATTTCACTAAAGATATTTGTCCATTTTTTATAAATTTTTTAACATTTTGGACTTTCTTTGTCAGGTGTTATTGGATCTTGCACGTGTGATATTTGAAGAGCAGAGTAATTTAGCAAACCTGATCCACAAGATCATGATGCACACCCAGTGTCTCCTGCAGTGTGAGCGCTGTCAGGTCCTGCTTGTGGAGAACTCCTCCAAGGTGAGTCAAGGTTATCAGAGTGTGAGTGCTGTCAGGTCCTGCTTGTGGAGAACTCATCTAAGGTGAATCAAGGTTATCAGTGTGAGTGCTGTCAGGTCCTGCTTGTGGAGAACTGATCCAAGGTGAGTCAAGGTTATCAGAGTGTGAGCGCTGTCAGGTCCTGCTTGTGGGGAACTCATCTAAGGTGAGTCAAGGTTATTAGAGTCAGTAGCCAGTAGTATAATGACACATGTAGTGTGTGAGTCAATCCAATTAAATGATGATAAATCTTATACAGCATATTGTCCTGATTACCATTGATAAGTCAACCCTTAGTGAATTAAAAAGTCATGGCTGAAGTATACACAATGGGTTATGCCAGTGGGCTGTGAAATTTATGATTGATGATGTTAAAAAAATAGGAATCAGAAGTCAAAGATAAATAATTCTCAGCTATAATTCATCCCCATTACATGTAATATATCTCTGACATTACCTCTAGAATAAAGAACAAGTACAGTCAAACATGCCAGAAAGACTACCTCTATTAAGCAAGCACCTGTATTAACAGCCACCTTTTCAAGGTCTCTCACTCATAAGTATAATGAACCTCCAGTAAGTAGCCATCTGTGTAAAAAGCACACTTTTCTCACTTCTCAGAGGTGGTTGGACAGACAGGTTTGATTGTATTATCTCTCTCTCTCTCTCTCTCTCTCTCTCTCTCTCTCTCTCTCTCTCTCTCTCTCTCTCTCTCTCTCTCTCTCTCTCTCTCTCAGGGAATCCAATGAATTAATATTCTGTTCTTCAAAGATGAGTTCACCAATGTTATAATGACTATCAATGGTCAAATAAAGTACACAGGGAGTTTGATTGAATATATCATGTTAGAGAGTAAAATGAATAAAACCAAAGCAACAGGCTTGATAATGAAGCTAACAGAATACAACCCATGAAAATGTTTTGTTGGAAGAAATTAAAAAATAGAAGGAAGAAGAGTTGAGACAATCTCTGATGATTACTGACTTATGACAGTTTATTCAGCAGCATCTTTGAGAAAATACTTCTGGAGAGTTTCATGCAAGGTTTGGGTTGGGTTGCAGTATAGCATAGAATAATGTTTTCCATATTGTCAGTTTAATGAGGTATGATTATATTAGTATTATACATGCATATTTCACATTGTAAATATTTATTATGTGAATGGTGTTGTCAAGGTCCAGTCACATGATAATATGATTAAGCAGGTTACAGCTCTTATAATAGTCCCTCTAAATAAAAAAGTTTCTTAAGCATTGATCATTTTGGGGAGGGGGGTACAAATTTGGTAATATTTTCTCTGTTCCATATTAAGGACAAATCTTGTTTCATCTGATAAAAGTAGACATATAGATGTAAGGGCGGTAGGGGTGGAGAGGTGGGGAGCAGGTATTAGTAAAAAAATTCTAGCATAGAAAAGAAATCCAGGTCACAAAAAAACCCCGGCGACCCTAGAAGATCAAATGATAAGTAGTTTACTATACCAGGGTCTAGTGAATTGAATTTTGTACTTCAAATGCATTTTCTTTAGTCACCTATCAGTATCACTCTGCACCATCACCACTAAGTAAGTGCCTCTGCTATCTGGCGATTTACTATCCAATTCCTATGGAATGCAGCTCAGAGAACACCTGTTTATGTTAAGAGTAAGAAAATAGTTCCAAATACTTGGCCCGTTATGTTCTTTATTTTCATGACTTGCTAAGGTCAATCTGATATATGTCTTGATTATAATTTAAACTTTAAGTAAAATTCTTTGTAAAAGATGTGTCAACATGTGTTTCTGCCAAACACAAAATTGTCCATGCTTCTTAGAGCACTTCCGTTGTAAAATCTTTATTTTGGAAGTGCGCAGCTTTGCACATTGTCAAGTTTTTCTATTTCGGAGATAAGTCAATCTTGCATGTAGTCGGTAACCCCGTAATGCCTCAATAGAAGTGATTGGTTTTCAAAAACACCGGAACTTATGAAGTTTGCTATCTGTATGTGTTATATTGAGTCGACTGCTATTCAGGAACTTGCATTTCTTTCTGACAGGATTGATACAAAAGCAAGGAGATGCTGCTTCTGAATCTGGAAATTTTGTATTTATTTTTTCAGAAAAGGAGGAAAAATGTTGATCAGCCTGCCATGGTGAATATTTCACCTTTCTTAAAACTCCTTTAGTTACACTAGCACTATCACTCCTAAGTACAACTGCTGCTCTAACTCACTATTAGTGATCTTTGAATCACCAACTTTTGAATACTGCCACTGTGGAATTCCCATCTTTTAACATTATTACCAAGCACAGTCTAATATGTAGTTAGCAGAAATGATAGTCAGTTAGTGGTCACAGGTTATTCAGTAGCTATGGATTAATAGATGTCACAATAAACAGTACCATATCACATTTTCTCAAAGTGTGTATACTTTTTCTAAATGACATCATATGTTAATATGATGTGTTCTTGACTTGGTTCAGACCTTGTATGATGATAAAACAGGATTTTCCCTATCTGTATTTCCTCTTATTACAAATGGAAAAAAATATTTACTTAGGCCTTTCTACTTGTGCATTGTAAGTTTCTCTTACAATCTTTCCAACCATCTCTGTGTCTGTCCATCAGTCCTGCTTTAACTCAGTAAACTACCATTTAATTTCAAAACAGTTTTGTGTGCAGCTTTGTATTGATAGGATCTCTGACTTTCAGCATTCTACATCATCAGTTGGTGGAGTTATGGCCCCTGATTGATACACCCACTTTTATCCCCTAAATTAATGCAATTTATTATCAATGGGGTTCAAACAAATTTAGTGTGCAACTTTAAATCTCAAAATATAGAGGTTGCTGTTTAAACTTATTTTTGAATCGTTCACACATAAAACCTCACATTTGTTGTTATTATAAATTAATGTTGCATCGTTTACAAATAATTGCTTTTAAAAGTATGACCCTCACAAAAGTTGATGCAGATGTTATATGCACCTTATATGTATGCGGAACTGATGTATCATTTGAACAAGAACTTGCTGACATAAAGATTATAGTATAGGGAACTGCGATAGATTATAAAATGAACATTGATCTTGTGGAAATTTAAGAAACTGAAACAACTAATGCTACACCTACAGTTCATATGGTCACTGACAGATCAAGAGAAAAAAAAACAAAGAACAAATGATGATAATTGGTGGAAAAACTGATGAAAATGGTATGGATTCAAAACACAGATCTTGGCATATGTTCTAACTTTATATTATATTTAAGTAAGCCACATTGAGAAAAAAACACAATCAGATCCCCGTTTTATTGTCAAAAAATGATCAACAATAACTCTTTGAAGATAAAATGCACTTCTTTTAAATGGTCCATGACGAACCAGCCCTCTTTAAATCCTTATCTCCTAAGATAATATTTGGACATGTTCTACTTGATATTTGCTCGTATTTCTCCATCCTAAGTATATAAAGCAAAGGTTTGATGAAAGTATGTGTTTGCATTTGAAATGTCTGCATCCTGTTAAAGGGGATGACTTACTTTTCAACAGTCTTCTTATTCTTCTTTTCTCTCTCTCACTCACTCTCTCATGATTTTCCCCCCGATGATTGCCAAAATGATATGTCTCAATCTTTTTTGCCGGCCATAAGACGGAGTGTATTATGGTATGATGTTGTCTGTTCATGCATCTGTTACCAATTTTGTTTGGCTTGCACTTGGAATAAGGAAGAACCCTATTGATTTAAGGGTCAAAACATTAACGATCATGGTCACTGAGTGAAAGAAGAAAAATTGTTTCCACCACAATAACAGTAGTTCTACATCACAGACCTTTACCAAACTTTGTGGATGAGTTGCATTTGGGGTAAGAAAGCTGTTTATTGACTTTGGGGTCAAAAGATCAAAGGTCAAGGTCACCATGATTGCAAGAATCTTTTTTTGTGTGATAATAACTGAAGTTTCTAGACCACATGCAAAGTTTGTGAAGGGCTTGCACTTAAGTAAGGAAGAGGCCTATTAATTTTGGGGTCAAAAGGTCAAATGTCAAGGTGATCATGGTACAAAATATAGTGTTGCAGAATAACTTTTGTTCTAGAGTAAATTCCTAGACCAGACTTTGCGGATGGCTTGCACTTTAGCTTAGGATAATAAATAAACTATAAAGTCTGGGGTCTAAAGGTCAGAGGTCATGGTCATGTTAGGTCTAATAAGAAAGTATTGGTTTCTGCACAGTAAGTTTAGTTCATGACTTTAATATTTGTTTGTCAGGTCCATAATATTTTGAAGGTTGAAGACATTTTCATGAATGCTTCCCAAAGTATATATCATGACAACATGGTGTGTTGCATGCCATTAAGGTAAAGGTCAGCGAAAGGGAATGTAATTTTGTGACTTGTATACTTTTCTGGAACATAAATTTTGAACCACTGAAGATATTTTAATGAAACTTTAGCCAGTTATATATCATTTATAGATAATGTGCTTCAAGTTCAAGGTCACAGCAAGGGAAAATGTTATTCTTCGACTTGTATCCTTGTCCATGTTATAATGTTTGAACCACTGAAGACATTTTAGTGAAACTTTGGCTAATTCTGTATCATGTTTAGACAGTGTGTCACATACCATAGCCACACCCACAACCTCAAAGTCAAGGTCACAACCCATGTATCCTTGTCTGCAGTTTAACCTTTGAACCACTTATGATATTGGAATGAAACTTTAATCAGTTATATATCATGACTAGAGAGTGTATCACATACCAAAACCAAACCACATTATGAAGGTCATGGTCATGGCGAGGGAAAATATAAATCAGTGACCTCTTTCCATGTATGGGTATAACTTTTAAACTTAAGCCAATGAAGATATTTTAATGAAACTTCAGTCTATTATATATCTTGACTTGACTGTGTCTTGATCTATGGACCCAATACACAAATATTCACCAGGGTCTAATATTATATGGAATTATATCTACTCCAAGTCTTTGAATCTGGTAATTACATGGATCTATGTATCCAATAACACAAACATTCATTGAGGCCTAATATTATATATACTCTTTGAAACTGGTCAGTACATGGATCTATGGACCCAAAAACAAATATTCACCAAGGTGTAATGTTAGCTTCATGAGGTGAGACTGTTCCATAGGATAATATCTGTTAACATCCTCCAGAAACTACATGCTAAGGAATGTATAGTGTAATTGTGTGACAGTTCGTAATGAAGATGAATTCTTTGCAGTATGATGTATTATTTAGCTCAGCTAGAATATCTTCCTGGAAATCACCTGCAGTAAGATTGCTCACCATTGAATATTATAATCTGGACAGCAGGAAGTCTTGAATTCTCACTGTTGAATATTATAATGTGGACTGCAGTAGATCTTGATTGCTCAGTGTTGAATAATTATCTGGACTGCAGTAGATCTTGATTGCTCAGTGTTGAATATAATTATTTGAACTGCAGTAGATCAAGATTGCTAACAGTTGAATATTATTATCAGGACTGCAGTTGATCTTTATTGCTCAGTGTTGAATTTTAATTATTATCTGGACATGAGTAGATCTTGATTGCTTAGTGTTGAATATTAATTATTATCTGGACAGGAGTAGATCTTGATTGCTGTGTGTTGAATATTAATTATTATCTGGACCGGAGTAGATCTTGATTGCTCAGTATTGAATAATTATCTGGACAGGAGTAGATCTTGATTGCTGTGTGTTGAATATTATTATCTGGACTGCAGTAGATCTTGATTGCTTAGTGTTGAATATTATTATCTGGACATAAGTAGATCTTGATTGCTTAGTGTTGAATAATTATCTGGACAGGAGTAGATCTTGATTGCTCAGTGTTGAATAATTATCTGGACAGCAGTAGATCTTGATTGCTTAGTGTTGAATAATTATCTGGACAGGAGTAGATCTTGATTGCTCAGTGTTGAATATTATTATCTGGACTGCAGTGGATCTTGATTGCTCACTGTTGAATATTATTATCTGGACTGCAGTAGATCTTACTTGCTCACTGTTGAATATTATTATCTGGACTGCAGTTGATCTTGATTGCTCACTGTTGAATATTATTATCTGAGGACATAATTTGAGGATAACTGAAAAATGTGTGTGTACACCGAAATAAATTTATAACTTAATCTGAACAAAAGTCAGGTTGACAAATTTGATCCACTTTTCTTAATCTACTGGTAGACTTACAAAGAAGGTGCCATGTGCATACTGCAGGAGTGATGTACATAAGAGGTGGAAAATAATAGATTTGCTATTTCGTTTGTTACCTTTATACAACATTTATCTTTTAAGAAGTTAAGTATATTTTCCTGTATCTGATTTAATCCTAGGAATCACAAGGGGTGTTGCATTACATCTGGAGCTGGACTGTTTTTAATTCAACTTTGAACAAACATTGTTATACATAAATATGTATCCTCCATTAAGTTCATATGAAACTACTGCATTTGGTTGCACATGTAGATGCATTGATCTTGCATAAGATAAACATGGAATGTTATAGAGAAAGAAACATAAATATAGTACATGTAGATGCATTGATCTTGCATAAGATAAACATGGAATGTTATAGAGAAAGAAACATAAATATAGTACATGTAGATGCATTGATCTTGCATAAGATAAACATGGAATGTTATAGAGAAAGAAACATAAATATAGTACATGTAGATGCATTGATCTTGCATAAAATAAACATGGAATGTTATAGAGAAAGAAACATAAATATAGTTCCTTTTGTATTAATAGCTTATCATACCCCGAACTTAAATGATACATATACACAAAACATAAGAGTTCACTTACATTATACATGTAATGGACACAGACAGCTAATTCAGTTCCCATAGACTGTAACATTATTATTTGGCTAAATTTCGATACTTTTGTGTTAAGACTGGAAAATCATACTTACATCTTATAAATGATCTTTACAAGTGGAAACTTTTACAGTGATGAAAATGATGTGCCGCGCATCTTGTTTTTCAAAAAAATTACCTCACAGGTGCCCAATACAAGAATCCAGCCTGGTGAGATCTCTGTGTTTAAATCCAATAGTACCTCTACAGTAACAATGATCAAATAAAAATGATTTTAGCATTAAGTCTACTAATGTGTACAATTTACCCATACATGGGCTTCTTCTGAAAAATTACATTAATTTTTCCAGTAGTTATTTTCAGCCAGTGAGCTTCATTCTTTTAAATATGATATTTAATATACCACAACACATTGGATGGTTCTGTAGCTAATAAAATAATTAGTTGCCCATGACCTAATGCACAAAAATAGTTTTTCTGAACAATTACTGTACATGAAGAAAAATCGACATGTTGTTTATTTTCTTTTTCTTTATCTTTAGTCTTATGTAATGATGAAAGAAATTTTATATTTGCAAAAATGAAGTTCAGTGTTGATGTTTCCAATACTTTGGATTCAAATCCATGTAGATATGCACATGTTGCTCTAATTATACTTATTTTATTGCAGTTTAATTGAAACAAAAAGCTAAGACATGTACATTATAATTAACTTGACACTGTTTTGCTGGATGGAGAATTAGGTACTGTCAGATGCTATTTATGATGTTGCTACTTAATCCACTACCTGTTGACTTCGGTAAAGCTAGCACTGGACTGGACAACATTGTCTCAGATGATATTTATGATGTTGCTACTTATTGCACTACCTGTTGACTTAGGTAAAGCTAGCATTGGATTGAGCAACATTGTCTCATATGCTCCATTATGAGTGGATGATATTCATTTTTAGCTCTACTGGTCATAGACCAGAAGAGCTTATGGGATGGTCTGTTGTCCATCATCCATCTGTCTGTTAGCACAAGTTTGTTATCTCTACTTCTCCTAAACTACTTGGAGAATTGGCATGAAACTTACATACACATTCATCCCATGGTATAGTTGGTCCTAGATGAAAATGGTGCTCCTTGCACATCCAGTATGGCAGCTACAGTGGCTATCTTGAAAATCTTGTTATTGCTACTCCTTGTGAATAGATGGTCATATCAACATGGGGTTTTCACTAAAAGATTTCTTATGATGTCTACTTGGTCCTAAATTTAAATGGTGCCAATCTGACATCCAATGTGGCCACTATGGCAGCCATTTTGAAAATATTGTTAATGCTACTCCTCCTGAACAGATGGTAATATCAACATGGGGTTTTCAATAAAAGACTTCTTATGATGTCTAGTTGGTAATAAATGAAAATGGTGCCGATCTGATGTCCAATACTGCAGTGATATTGAAAATCTTGTTATTGCTACTACTACTGAATGGATGGTCATATCAACATGGAGATTTCACTAAAAGACTTCTTGTGATATATAATTGGTCATAAATGAAAATGGTCCCAATCTGACATCCAATATGGCCACCACAAAATCTTGTTATCACTACTCCTCCTGAATGGATGTGATCATATTAACATATTAACACACATTTTTTATTTATATAAATATATATATATATATATATATATATATATATATATATATATATATATATATATATATATATATATAAATATATATATATATATATATATATATATAGTATCAAGTCACTTAGAACATAATTTTCCATGGCAATGTGACTTGCATTATATTTGGAAGAAGTCTCATTATCTTGATTTGTGTCATTGTCTTCTACACTTTGATGAAGTATATCTGGAATTGCCTGGGCTTGGGGAGAGGGGGGTGTTAAATATTTAGACACTGTGTATTTTGTGTCTACTTAAGCAAGTGAGTTTTTTAATGAATTATGGCCTAGCTTGGCAGGTACTGCTGGGATTGGAGGTTATGGGTCAAGCTGAGGATGTCAGTGGTGACACAGTGCTGGTGTTAGATCTGTTCTTTATGTTTTTACACACTTCAAGAAATTCATTTTAAGTCCAAGCCAGTTATCGACCGACTTGAATTAAAATGGTATTTGTTGATGGGAATTCAGTACATGTAACTTTTTATTCATGTAAAGAAGTGATCTTGCACACATACCCATGTTACTGTGAGTATTTGTAGAGCTGGAATTTCATCATGATAAGTTCATTCAGCTGCTTCACTGATGAGTTATTGCTGACATGGATAGTGATACTGTCTGGATTTTTGTTTTTTGATGTGCATAAAATCTGGGATTACCTTTCTGTATGAATTTACTTCCACATCCTGAATATCCTCTTGGGTGAATCCAGAGAACTGAAATAGACTAGATCCATTAAAATTTTTCTGGAGTATTGACATTTTTAGATTTACTGCCATTTTCTTTCTTTGCAGAGCTCTATTAAGTATTTTCAAAAATAATACCATTGTTTACAGCATCAGTCACAATGAGGCTTCACCAAAAACATTCAATTACTGAGATGAACAATATCCATGATGAATAATAAATCATAGATGAATGAATAATCATATGATATTCACTGCTGGCTTTAGGAACTATTTAAAATATAAATAAAGATATCTTACTAAAACAATTAACCATATCACCAATGAAGTGTGTCCTCACACTAAAACAATTAGCCATACCTCCAATGAAGTGTGTCCTCACACTAAAACAATTAACCATACCTCCAGTTAAGTGTGTCCTCACACTAAAACAATTAACCATACCTCCAATGAAGTGTGTCCTCACACTAAAACAATTAACCATACCTCTAATGAAGTGTGTCCTCACACTAAAACAATTAACCATACCTCCAATGAAGTGTGTCCTCACACCAAAACAATTAACCATATCTCCAATTAAGTGTGTCCTCACACTAAAACAGCAGTGTGTTTAGATTTATAGCTCGCAAGAACTTGTGTTGTGACTAGATATATGAATGTATTTAACTATATGATGTGTAACTAATAGCCACGAATGTATTCAACTATATGATGTGCAACTAAAAGCACTGATATTATAAAAGCTTCATTGTTGCAATGAAAATTAATCTGTTTTTTTTTCTTCATAATTAAGCCCTATATCATACCTCGATACTTCTAAAATACATGTGTAGTCACAAATTCTAAAATATTTCATACAAGACCTATCATAATTTAATGTTTTTCAGTTTTATTACTTCATTTAAATTCCTGAAACTGAATTCTACCATGTCTTCTGTCAACTCAGTAAATGAACTTTGAAATTAAAGTTTCTCTTTAAAACTTTTAGTCTTTCCATCAGCTTGGGTGTCGCTTTGGCATCCACTCTGGGCAGTTTGTGGTAGGTTTTCCATTGCACCGCTTTCCATAGGGTAAAGCCAAGGTAGATCAATAAATCTTGATGGATTATTATGATTGTCATAGCTAACATTGTCATATTCATCGATATCATCATGATTACTTTGATATACGCCCCTGTTATCGTTGATATTGCTACTCCTCCTGACCAAAATGTAATTTTGACATGTACTTTTCAAATGGATATTGTGATTGCTATTAATGGTACCATGATGGATATCATGAAAATCTTACTTTTACTGATCCCCATAACAGATGGTTATATTTACAAAGGGTTCAACATCTTGTTATCAATAAAATATACCATACATGGTTTCAACACTCAGCAGTTGAAAGGAAAAAATGTTTTTTCTTGATTTCCTAGAAATTCATTTCCCCCAGTAGAGCTTCAGTCCCTTTGAGGGACTCTTGTTTAGTTATTAAAATGTGTGTAATTGGACAAGTGAGGTATTATGATACCTGCCTCACATTTGTAGAATGTGCTCATAACTGTGCATTCTTGTGTTGTGTGTATATCTCTATCAGCTGTTCTTACACTTTCCATACTCTATATCTGTATGTTAATATTTAGAATTTATACCATATATAATCGCGTATAAGCCGATACCAATGGCAAACTGCATAGACCCAGATTGACCATTGCATAATGCACAGGCAGATCTGTGTCTATGCAGTTTGTAAGGACTAATCAGTACAACAGACAACATAGACCCTGATCTGTCGGCGCATTATGCGATGGCAGATCAGGGTCTGTGTTGTTTGCATTTGGACCCAAGTTATACACGAGTATATACGGTAATATTTCTATGTTTATTACCAACATAAATGTGAAAAGGAAAATAAAATATGTCATACTACTGAATAGATCAGGATCATCTGTATATTTTTCTTTCAGCAGTTGGAAATACATAATTTCAGATATGACAAAAGATATATTTTGCCTTTATCATAATAATGTTAACCTAAATTTATTTTTCAATTAAAAATTAGTAAAAATTGCATAAATTATGAACTTTGCTTGCTACTTTTCCCATTGTGGGTTGGGATTGTATACCACATACCTCCTTTAATGTTTTTAGGCAACTTCTGCATTATACAATATGATAAGGGCACCGTTGATGTAAAAGTTTATAACTTTTTTTATAAACTGTTATGCCAACATCACACCTACAAACATTATTCATGGAGGGTTGATGAGAAATAAAAAGTTTAAATATTACTTTTGAAACTTAGTTTTACTATCAGTTCTTTTTATACTATAAATTTTACTATCAGTTTAAATATTTATATCCTTTTACTGCTGGGTAGAGATAATCCATGCAAACTGAATATGTGGACAGTCATTCATGTGGGAAAATATTGTCTGCAAAGCAAGAACTGCATGTTAACAAAAGTTGAATACCTTGACAGATATCAATGTCAGATTACAAAGTTGAATATCTCAACAGATATCAATGTCAGATTACAAAAGTTGAATACCTCAACAGATATCAATGTCAGATTACAAAAGTTGAATACCTCAACAGATATTAATGTCAGATTACAAAAGTTGAATATCTCTCAACAGATATTAATGTCAGATTACAAAAGTTGAATATCTCAACAGATATTAATGTCAGATTACAAAAGTTGAATATCTCTCAACAGATATTAATGTCAGATTACAAAAGTTAAATACCTCAACAGATATTAATGTCAGATTACACATGTTGAATATCTCTCAACATATATTAATGTCAGATTACAAAAGTTGAATACCTCAACAGATATTAATGTCAGATTACAAAAGTTGAATATCTCTCAACAGATATCAATGTCAGATTACAAAAGTTAAATATCTCTCAACAGATATTAATGTCAGATTACAAAAGTTGAATACCTCAACAGATATCATTTTCAGATTACAAAAGTTAAATACCTCCACATATATTAATGTCAGATTACAAAAGTTGAATATCTCTCAACAGATATTAATGTCAGATTACAAATGTTGAATATCTCTCAACAGATATTAATGTCAGATTACAAAAGTTAAATACCTCAACAGATATTAATGTCAGATTACAAAAGTTGAATACCTCAACAGATATCAATGTCAGATTACAAAAGTTGAATACCTCAACAGATATTAATGTCAGATTACAAATGTTAAATACCTCAACAGATATTAATGTCAGATTACAAAAGTTGAATATCTCTCAACAGATATTAATGTCAGATTACAAAAGTTAAATACCTCAACAGATATTAATGTCAGATTACAAAAGTTGAATACCTCAACAGATATTAATGTCAGATTACAAATGTTGAATATCTCTCAACAGATATTAATGTCAGATTACAAAAGTTGAATACCTCAACAGATATTAATGTCAGATTACAAAAGTTGAATACCTCAACAGATATCAATGTCAGATTACAAAAGTTAAATACCTCGACAGATATTAATGTCAGATTACAAAAGTTGAATATCTCTCAACAGATATTAATGTCAGATTACAAAAGTTGAATATCTCTCAACAGATATCAGTGTCAGATTACAAAAGTTGAATATCTCTCAACAGATATTAATGTCAGATGACAAAAGTTGAATACCTCAACAGATATCAGTGTCAGATTACAAAAGTTGAATATCTCTCAACAGATATCAGTGTCAGATTACAAAAGTTGAATATCTCGCAACAGATATTAATTTCAGATTACAAAAGTTAAATACCTCAACAGATATTAATGTCAGATTACAAAAGTTGAATACCTCAACAGATATTAATGTCAGATTACAAAGTTGAATATATCAACAGATATCAATGTCAGATTACAAAAGTTGAATACATCAACAGATATCAATGTCAGATTACAATAGTTGAATACCTCAACAGATATTAATGTCAGATTACAAAAGTTGAATATCTCTCAACAGATATTAATGTCAGATTACAAAAGTTGAATACCTCAACAGATATTAATGTCAGATTACAAAAGTTGAATATCTCTCAACAGATATTAATGTCAGATTACAAAAGTTGAATACCTCAACAGATATTAATGTCAGATTACAAAAGTTGAATATCTCTCAACAGATATTAATGTCAGATTACAAAAGTTAAATACCTCAACAGATATTAATGTCAGATTACAAATGTTGAATATCTCTCAACAGATATTAATGTCAGATTACAAAAGTTGAATATCTCTCAACAGATATTAATGTCAGATTACAAAAGTTGAATACCTCAACAGATATTAATGTCAGATTACAAATGTTGAATATCTCTCAACAGATATTAATGTCAGATTACAAAAATTGAATACCTCAACAGATATTAATGTCAGATTACAAAAGTTGAATATCCCTCAACAGATATTAATGTCAGATTACAAAAGTTGAATACCTCAACAGATATCATTTTCAGATTACAAAAGTTGAATACCTCAACAGATATCATTTTCAGATTACAAAAGTTAAATACCTCAACAGATATTAATGTCAGATTACAAATGTTGAATACCTCAACAGATATTAATGTCAGATTACAAAAGTTGAATATCTCTCAACAGATATTAATGTCAGATTACAAAAGTTGAATACATCAACAGATATTAATGTCAGATTACAAAAGTTGAATATCTCTCAACAGATATTAATGTCAGATTACAAAAGTTAAATACCTCAACAGATATCAATGTCAGATTACAAAAGTTGAATACCTCAACAGATATTAATGTCAAATTACAAATGTTAAATACCTCAGCAGATATTAATGTCAGATTACAAAAGTTGAATATCTCTCAACAGATATTAATGTCAGATCACAAAAGTTGAATATCTCTCAACAGATATTAATGTCAGATTACAAAAGTTAAATACCTCAACAGATATTAATGTCAGATTACAAAAGTTGAATACCTCAACAGATATTAATGTCAGATTACAAATGTTGAATATCTCTCAACAGATATTAATGTCAGATTACAAAAGTTGAATACCTCAACAGATATTAATGTCAGATTACAAAAGTTGAATACCTCAACAGATATCAATGTCAGATTACAAAAGTTGAATACCTCAACAGATATTAATGTCAGATTACAAAAGTTGAATACCTCAACAGATATTAATTTCAGATTACAAAAGTTGAATATCTCTCAACAGATATCAGTGTCAGATTACAAAAGTTGAATATCTCTCAACAGATATTAATTTCAGATTACAAAAGTTGAATACCTCAACAGATATCAATGTCAGATTACAAAAGTTGAATACCTCAATAGATATCAATGTCAGATTACAAAAGTTGAATATCTCTCAACAGATATCAATGTCAGATTACAAAAGTTAAATATCTCTCAACAGATAATAATGTCAGATTACAAAAGTTGAATACCTCAACAAATATTAATGTCAGATTACAAAAGTTGAATACCTCAACAGATATTAATTTCAGATTACAAAAGTTAAATACCTCAACAGATATCAATGTCAGATTACAAAAGTTGAATATCTCTCAACAGATATTAATGTCAGATTACAAAAGTTAAATACCTTCACAGATATCAATGTCAGATTACAAAAGTTGAATATCTCTCAACAGATATTAATTTCAGATTACAAAAGTTGAATACCTCAACAGATATTAATTTCAGATTACAAAAGTTAAATACCTCTATGATATCAATAACAGATTACAAAAGTTTCAACCAGGCAAAGTCATATCAACTAGTCATTATCCATAAGCTGCCTGTAACTTGACATTTGGCAATTGAGTATTGTAATGTATTAGATTACTGGTAATGGGTCCATTCTGTGAGTAATGGAATGTATTAGATTACTGGTAATGGGCTCATTCTGTGAGTAATGGAATGTATTAGATTACTGGTAATGGGCCCATTCTGTGAGTAATGGAATGTATTAGATTACTGGTAATGGTCCATTCTGTGAGTAATGGAATGTATTAGATTACTGATAATGGGTCCATTCTGTGAGTAATGGAATGTATTAGACTACTGGTAATGGGCCCATTCTGTGATTAAAAGAATGCATTAGATTACTGGTAATGGGCCCATTCTCTGAGTTATGGAATGTATTAGATTACTGGTAATGGGCTCATTCTGTGAGCAATGGAATGTATTAGATTACTGTTAATGGGCCCATTCTGCAGTCCATGATTTTGAGTTACCTGTCCTGAATCATGACAAGATGGCATGCTCATAGTTACTTCTGGGGCATTTGGAAGCAGGAAACCAGTCACTTAGTGTATACCTATGTAGATTCAGATGTATAAATCACAGACTAAATATTGAATATGATAAAAAAATTCAAACATTGAGAGAGCTAGTTAAAAATGTTTCTTACAATGCTTAAATGATTTAGATGATAAATTCCATTATCTTTGTAAATGTATTTCACTGCAGACATAGTTCACAGTCTATGTCAACAAGTTTAATGTGTAATAATAATAATAATAATAATAATAATAATAATAATAATAATAATAATAATAATTCTTTATTTAACAAGGGTAGCCCAATTAGAAAACAAATTTATTTAGTTGCCCTTGAGGCCCTAAACTACTTACTAATAGTCTACATGCATGTATCTTACTAAGAAAACATGTGCAAGATAGAGAAAGTCTCACTATTTAACAAAGTAACATTTAAGTGTTATATGCCGTTACATTACTATGAACATATTAATCATGTTTAAACAAAATTATAGATTAGCATGCACAAAGACAAAAGAGTTGAAAAAAAACCCAAGGAATTTTACAAAAGCATAATGAAAATGTAGAGATAAATTAAATCAAACTTTAAATATTTGAGATAGTTTTCTTTAAAATTTCAGCAGAAGTGGCTAATTTAACTAATATGGGCAAAAAATTCAATATTCTTTCTCCTGAATATTGAAAATTACATCTAAATTGTTCAGCATTGGGTTTTCATCTAGCCATGTGAGACTGACCATAAAACATAGGGCCCATGATTTTCATCAGATAATTCTCTCATATATTCGGCATAATATAGTTTATACATTGTAGACAAGTACTGCTTTTTGAAAGTTTATTTTGTCATTTATTTGAAACCATTTCAGTTTATGGAAAAGGATACTAGATGGTCTGCCAAAAAAGGAGCACCCAGAATTAGGCAAGCAACTCTCTTTTGTGTCTTGTTTATTCTTTCTAACTGACTCTCGAGGCAGTTTCCCCATATTGTCGAACAACAGTCAGTAACTGGCAAAATGTAGTACAATATTCTAGTTTTTATGGGTAGGTATTTCTTCATTTTACTTAACAAAATTATTCTACTTTTTAGAGATCTACAGACATAGTGAATATGTTTATCCCACTTTAAATCACATTCAGCTATCACTCCTACAAATTTTTCATCCTAAACATTTTACAAGTTTCACAGAAGTAGAATGTTCTTAGATAAGGCTATTACTGTACATTTTGCTTTTGTTTCCTTTATAGCCATTTTAATTTGGTTTGACCACATCTCAATACTTCTTACATCAGAGTTTAGCAGAGCTTTGACAGTAATTACATCACTACTGGAAGCAATTATAGTAGCATCATCTGTAAATAGGTCTGTGTTTGTGTGCTCTGTTTATATAGAAAAGTAATTTATGAAAAAAGGAAAGAGCAATGGACATAAAATAGACCCCAGGAGAACACCATGCCTAATTTCCATTTAGCTGGATTGTACATTTCTGATAGTGATTCTTTGCGTCTTGTCAAATAGATAGGATCCAATTTATAGCATTTTAATTTAGATAATAGAACATCATGACCAACTAAATCAAGAACCTTCCTCAGGTCTAGAAATAATATACCTGTTAGGCTTCCCTTGTTTATTTCCTGCAGCCAACATTCTGTGAGTTTAGTTAAAGCTGTTTGGCATGAATGACCATTGCAGAAACCTGATTGCTCTTTGTGAAATAGATACAATGTATTGAAATAATAATAACACATGCTTTGCATTTATTTTCTCATAATTTTAGATAATGTAGTGAGAATAGAAATGAGTATGTAGTTTCCTGATCAGTACAGGTGCATTATGGACCCTAATTAGTGCAGGTGCATTATAGACCCTGATCAGTGTAGATGCATTATAGACTCTGATCAGTACAGATGCATTATAGACTCTGATCAGTGCAGATGCATTATAGACTCTGATCAGTACAGATGCATTATAGACCCTGATCAGTACAGGTGCATTATGGACCCTGATCAGTACAGGTGCATTATGGACCCTAATTAGTGCAGGTGCATTATAGACCCTGATCAGTGTAGATGCATTATAGACTCTGATCAGTGCAGATGCATTATAGACTCTGATCAGAACAGGTGCATTATAGACCCTGATCAGTATAGATGTATTATTGAGCCTAAACAGTGCAGATTCATTATAGACCCTGATCAGTGTAGATGCATTATAGACTCTGATCAGTGTAGATGCATTATAGACTCTGATCAGTGCAGATACATTATAGACTCTGATCAGTACAAATGCAGTATAGACCCTGATCAGCATAGATGCATTATAGACTCTGATCAGTGCAGGTGCATTATAGACCTTGATCAGTGCAAATGCAGTATAGACCCTGATCAGTGTAGATGCATTATAGACTCTGATCAGAGCAAATGCAGTATAGACCCTGATCAGTGTAGATGCATTATAGACTGATCAGTGCAGATGCATTATAGACTCTGATCAGTGCAGGTGCATTATAGACCCTGATCAGTAAGATGTATTATTGAATCTAAACAGTGCAGATGCATTATAGACCCTGATCAGTGTAGATGCATTATAGACTCTGATCAGTGTAGATGCATTATAGACTCTGATCAGTGCAGATGCATTATAGACTCTGATCAGTACAAATGCAGTATAGACCCTGATCAGTGTAGATGCATTATAGACTCTGATCAGTGCAGGTGCATTATAGACCTTGATCAGTGCAAATGCAGTATAGACCCTGATCAGTGTAGATGCATTATAGACCATGATCAGTGCAGTTGCATTATTGAGCCTAATCAGTGCAGATGCATTATAGATCCTGATCAGTGCATGTGCATTATAGATCCTAATCAGTAAATGTACATTATAGACCCTGATCAGTAAATGTATATTATAGATCCTAATCAGTAAATGTACATTATAGACCCTGATCAGTGAATGTACATTATAGACCCTAATCAGTAAATGTATTTAAGACCCTGATCAGTAAATGTACATTATAGACCCTGATCAGTGCATGTGCATTATAGACCCTGATCAGTAAATGTACATTATAGACCCTGATCAGTAAATGTACATTATAGACCCTGATCAGTGCATGTGCATTATAGACCCTGCTCAGTAAATGTGCATTATAGACCCTGATCAGTAAATGTACATTATAGACCCTAATCAGTAAATGTACATTATAGACCCTGATCAGTAAATGTACATTATAGACCCTGATCAGTAAATGTACATTATAGACCCTGATCAGTAAATGTACATTATAGACCCTGATCATTAAATGTACATTATAGACCCTGATCATTAAATGTACATTATAGACCCTGATCAGTAAATGTACATTATAGACCCTGATCAGTAAATGTACATTATAGACCCTGATCAGTAAATGTACATTATAGACCCTAATCAATGCATGTGCATTGTAGACCCTGATCAGTAAATGTACATTATAGACCCTGATCAGTAAATGTACATTATAGACCCTGATCAGTAAATGTACATTATAGAGCCTGATCAATGCAGCAGCATTATAGACCCTGATCAATGAACTGCATTATGCAGTGGTAGATATGCAGCTGGGGGGACATCATACATGAATTGATGCAGTATCATTGATTCTCTAGCACTTAGTATAACAGCTCTGTTTCTTTGTGGTATATCAGACTAGCATTACTGATTCCCTAGGACTTAGTTTAAATGTTCTGTTTCTCTGTAGTATATCAGACTAGTATCACTGATTCTCTAGGACTTAGTTTAACTGTTGTGTTTCTTTGTAGTACCTGGTATATCAGACTAAATGAATGATGTTTAATAAAATGGACAGGGTGATTATTAATTGGATGTAGGGTATAATTTCCTGGCAATAACCCTAAATTATTGATGATAACACCATAAGTATCAAACTTTATTCACTCAATCAATTTATCAGTGTACATCAGGGAAATCTCATCCATATATAAAGTGTTATAGCAATTTAAATGAAGAATGTAAAAGTTGTAACTCGGCAACCAAAATACTTTAAAGATCTTTGAAAAAGTGAAACAAGGTCCAAGAATTCACCCATATTACAAAGCTTACTTAATTAATTATTATATCAGTTGACATAATTCTAAATCATTCTGGAAAATTTAAAGTACTTCATAAGAATTTTTCAGACCTCTTTCCCTCAGCCAGTAATGTACAGGATGTACCTGGAATTCTTGCGCAGTTCAAAATCTTATTGGGTGATTTTATGGCAGTATTTTGCACTTCACTCATCAATTAAAAAGTCTCTGTGTAATGCTTTCCAAAGTTTTTACTATACTTAAGCAAGGACCCATGTTACATCATTGTCCTATAATAAAATGGAGTGAATTTAATGTAAGAATATAAATATTTCATTGTTACTTCTCATGTGCTGGAAGTTTTAAACAGTATGTACCAGAATCAATCCCAGTGTTGTGCCAAGATGTTCACTGTATATACGGTATATACTCGCATATAAGCCAGTTCCAAATGCAAACAGCACTGACCCTGATCTGTCGTCGCATAATGCACCAGCAGATCAGGGTCTATGTTGTTTGTTCTACTGACTAGTCCTTAATACCTGCATAGACCCAGATGTGCTGGTGCATTATGCGATGGCAGATCTGGGTCTATGCAGTTTGCAGTTGGTATTAGCTTATACATGAGTATATACGGTTGTAACATCATAGGTTTCTCATCTTATTATGCATTAATGGATCTTATTCTATATTATCCTCATTAAATAATTTTGAAAACATCCTTGCTGAAAAATATTGGACTTAAGAAGCATTATTGGTAATATATATTTCATGAGAAATATTTTTGATTTTAAAAAGTGATGCTTGCTACAGAATTGCACTATTATGCCTAATTCGTGGAGATATCACTGATCAGAAATACAGGCCACAATATAAAGTCTAATTCATGGAGATATCACTGCTTGGGAGTACGGGCCACACTATAAGGCCTAATTCATGGAGATAGCACTGCTCAGGAATACATGCCACTCTATAAAGCCTAATTCATGGAGACAACACTGCTCAGGAATACATGTACATGCCACTCTATAAGGCCTAATTCATGGAGACAACACTGCTCAGGAGTACACATACCTGAGACAGAACCAGGATTTCAAACCAGTAGATTTAAAAATTTTGATCAGTAGATTGGCTTCTAAAAAGGTAGATTTTTTATCGGCATAAATTTTACGTGTTTTAAGGGGATTGAAAACAAAACAAGTTCATTTTGTCACATAATATGTATTCTCTTCATATTATAATAAAACACAATATTTTATAATAAAACACAAATTTTGAACATGATTCAGATTCAGAATCTGATGGAAAATGTTACAATAATAGTTAGTTAATATGAGCCAGTATATTGTTAATTAAATGAAAAAGGAAGAGTTGTACATCTCACAGTTCACTGCAAAGATTTTTTTATAAAATCCACAGGCATTTAAAAAAATTACATACAAATCTGGTTGAGGGATCTGAAGATCATTTCACTTATGCCTATGTTGCATGTTGGAATACCAAGGAATCTGGTTGAAATACGCTGAACTGTTTGATCATACACACGGACTAGAATATTCAACATTTTATCATCCCCTTGATCATTTGATTCATCAATCATGATACTGAACTTCTGACTCCTACACATATTTTCAACTCTTCTGTCCCAGTGGGGGGCTAGGGCCTGAGTGACAATATGTGTTGTCTTTGTACGCTGGCATGAAAATTTTTGTGCAATTTCAGAGTCAGGAAACATGACTTTAACCAGTTTAGTAAAATGATCTGCTATGAGAAATGGTAAATTGTGCTCTGCCACAAAATTTGCAAACAAAGTCTCTGCAAGTGTCACTTTATCCACTTTTGATCCAGTCTCAAATAATGCCTTCAATGTGGGTTTGTTTGTTACAGAAGAATCATTGCTCCTATGTGATGGTGTCTGCATATGCCCGGTGATATCATTTCTTCCTCCATATGCTATCTTAAAATCCAATTTGCATGAAAGACACAATGCAAAGTCAGGACGTTTGCTACTCACCTGCACACACTTAAATTCTGGTATCCAAGCGTTGTTAAACTTGTTGTAGTATTTCTTAGCTGGTGGCTTCTTAGCATTGGGAGAAAGCGGATGTTTCGGCGTTTTGACATGAATTGAAAAAAAAATATACAAGCTGCCCTTAAATATTCATCTTAAACCATCGTGAACAATACAAGAACAATTAAAAGACATCAAATCAAAATACTTACTCAAGTGTTTCTGCCAAGATCATTTTTGGTCGGTCTCTCCATTTTATCTTCCTTCCACGACAGATCGGTAGAGTTTTAATCAAAGACTCATGGTCATCATGGATTACCTTTGATCCTTTTATTACTTATAACACCTCAAACAACATCCTGCATTTGGCCTTAAACTCTCCAAATTACAACAATAAGGTAATCAATTAGCCGCTTCTTGTGTACACATGCTAACAATTGTAATCTGACTACTCAACCACGCATCGTCGCACCGGTCATATTATAGGAGGAATATTTCCGGTTCCCAGTAGACTGGTTCTGGCTGGTTTATCTAATGTGTTGATAGAACACGTAAAAAAACAGTTTTTTGGGTTTTTTTACAAATTTTTCCTTGAAATTTTCAAAACCGGTAGATTTCGACTACTAAATGGTATGTGCGGTAGACGGTCATTAAAACGGTATTTTTGGCCTACCACTGGTAGAATCACAGGTATGACTGTACAGGCACACTATAAGGCCTAATTCATGGAGACAGCACTGCTCAGGAGTACATGCCACACTATAAGGCCTAATTCATGGAGACAGCATTGCTCAGGAGTACAATCCACACTATAAGGCCTAATTCATGGAGACAGCACTGCTCAGGAGTACAGGCCACACTATAAGACCTAATTCATGGAGACAGCACTGCTCAGGAGTACATGTCATACTATAAGGCCTAATTCATGGAGACAGCATTGCTCAGGAGTACAGGCCACACTATAAGGCTAATTCATGGAAACAGCATTGCTCAGGAGTACAGGCCACACTATAAGGCCGAATTCATGGAGACAGCACTGCTCAGGAGTACAGGCCACACTATAAGGCCTAATTCATGGAGATAGCACTTCTCGGGAGTACAGGCCACACTATAAGGCCTAATTCATGGAGATAGCACTTCTCAGGAGTACAGGCCACACTATAAGGCCTAATTCATGGAGATAGCACTTCTCAGGAGTACAGGCTACACTATAAGGCCTAATTCGTGGAGACAGCACTGCTCAGGAGTACAGGCCACGCTATAAGACCTAATTCATGGAGACAGCACTGCTCAGGAGTACAGGCCACTCTATAAGGCCTAATTCATGGAGACAGCACTGCTCAGGAGTACATGTCACACTATAAGGCCTAATTCATGGAGATAGCACTTCTCAGGAGTACAGGCCACACTATAAGGCCTAATTCATGGAGATAGCACTTCTCAGGAGTACAGCCCACACTATGAGGCCTAATTCATGGAGATAGCACTACTCAGGAGTACATGCCACACTATCAGGCCTAATTCGCGGAGACAGCACTGCTCAGGAATACAGGCCACATGAACCATTTGTTAGTTAAATAAAGAAATAAAAAAAGAAGCATAAAGGTTGTAACAGTTTTAGTACAGCAAGCAAGCTTGAATGATGAATAGATACATGTATATTAATTGAAATAACAGGTTACCATCCCTTAGTGATAGATCTTTTAGGTAAGTCATTTGGTACTCACTGCAGTAATTATTAATGTATTTATGAACTTACCTGATGCTAAATTCATTCATATCACTGCATAATACAACTATATATCATATTTTCCTTTGATTACTAACCAGGAGTTGACATGTTAGAAGTATTGCTCTTTGTAAGTTGTTTTAATTAACCAATTAAATTTTATGATGGGAAACAATGGGAAGAAAAGCACACATAGGCCATTTTAGGCACATTTGTATGTACACATAGGCCATTTTAGGCACATTTGTATGTGCACATTGGCCATTTTAGGCACATATGCATCATCACAAGTCACAGGCAATTCCTCATTTCTGATGATTATGCATAAACAAAAATACATCATCAATAAGGAAATGAAATAATCTCTTATAGATCAATGGAAGTAACCTCTTATTGATCAATAAGAGAGTGTGTTTGGAAGAGAAATTAGATTGTCACACTAAGTCAGCATGAAAGGTCATGTTGGGTCAACCTTCCAAGAAAATTTTATTCAGTCTTGCAATGATTGGTTAAGAAGGTTTATGCATATTCATGAGAAATGATGAAATCTTATCACAGGCAGCCATGGGTGACAAGAGAGTGTAACAGAATGTTTCCCTTGGCTTGCAATGATTGCATAATTATATGCTGTACCCCATGATTTCTAGGGAAAAGAAAAATCCTGTACGTCTTGCAAAAATTGCATTATGTGCTATGGAGCCACATTTAATTTTTCTCACATTTGTCTTAAAGAAACAATAGTCAAACAAAAATGGCACTTGTAGATAATAGATAACAATATAGCCTGTAACAGATAAAATATCTTTCAAATATTTATATATTGCATTAAAAAAGTTTAGAACAGAATATTTAGATTTTAAATATTGCTTTTATACCATTTAAAGATTCCTTCTTTGTTATGTTCAAAGTTTTACAAACTTGTTCAAAAACACCTTACATTATATTTTTGAATTCCCTATCCATACTGAAAGCCTTGTTTCCCTATCCATACTGACAGCCTTGATTCCTTATATTTTCTGACAGCCTTGATTCCCTATCCATACTGACAGCTTTGATTCCCTATCCATATTGAAATTATTGATTCCCAATCCTTATTGGCAGCCTTGATTTCCTATCCACATTGAAAGCCTTGATTCCCTATCCACACTGAAAGCCTTGATTCCCTATCCACATTGAAAGCCTTGATTCCCTATCCACATTGAAAGCCTTGATTCCCAATCCATATTGGCAGCCTTGATTCCCTATCCATATTGACAGCCTTGATCCCCTAGTCATACTGATAGCCTTGATTCCCTATTCATATTGACAGCCTTGATTCCCAATCCATATTGGCAGCCTTGATTCCCTAGTCATACTGATAGCCTTGATTCCCTATCCATATTGACAGCCTTGATTCCCAATCCATATAGGCAGCCTTGATTCCCTATCCACACTGAAAGCCTTGATTCCCTATCCACATTGAAAGTCTTGATAATCTATCCATATTGACAGCCTTGATTTCCTTTCCATACTGACAGTCTTGATTCCCTTTCCATACTGACAGTCTTGATTCCCTATCCACATTGAAAGCCTCGATTCCCTATCCAAACTGACACCCTTGATTCCCTATCAATACTGACAGGCTATATTCCCCATCCATACTGACAGCATTGATTCCCTATCCATACTGACAGACTTGATTCCCTATCCACATTGAAAGCTTTGATTCCCTATCCATATTGAAAACCTTGATTCTCTATCCACATTGAAAGCTTTGATTCCCTATCCACATTGAAAGCTTTGATTCCCTATCAATACTGAAAACCTTGATTCCTTATACATACTAAAGGTCTTGATTCCCTATCCATACTGAAAACCCTTGATTCACTATCCATGTTGAAAGTCTTGATTACTTATTCATACTGACAGCCTTGATTACCTATCCATAATGAAAGCCTTCCCAAACATTAAATTTGACAACCTATTAATATTCTAGATCTTACAGAAACATTATTTACTCATACAATCTGGAAAAGTATTCTGTACTATTGGCTTCCTAGAAACATTTGTATTAAGAGTAATGAAAGGGCAGATAAAGCAGTCAAAGCTGCCCTGCAGTCACCCATTTCTGAATGGAAGATTCCAATATACTGACTTCAAATATTGTAAAAATCAGCATATTTGTCATACTTGGCAAAATATGCTAAATAACCCTCCACAAACAAACTTCAGAATATCGGACCCACTATAGAGAGTGGCATCCCTCATATAGAACTAATCAAAACTCCACAAACAAACTTTAGAACATCAAACCCACTATATAGAGTGGCATCTCTCATATAGAACTAATCAAAACTCCACAAACAAACTTTAGAACATCAAACCCACTATAGAGAGTGGCATCTCTCATATAGAACTAATCAAAACTCCACAAACAAACTTTAGAACATCAATCCCACTATAGAGTGTGGCATCCCTCATATAGAACTGAAGTCCACAAACAAACTTCAGAACATCAAACCCACTAGAGAGAGTGGCATCTCTCATATAGTAGAACCGCAGTCCACAAACAAACTTCAGAACATCAAACCCACTATAGAGAGTGGCATCTCTCATATAGAACCACAGTCCACAAACAAACTTCAGAACATCAAACCCACTAGAGAGAGTGGCATCCCTCATATAGAACTAATCGCAGAGATGGGTTGCTATTGTGTCGATCTGATATTTGACACACATATCTGACTCACGCATACCTCTTGAAGGGTGAACCTTGACCAGAGTGCATACCCTGCTAGTGTCCACTGTCAATGAAACACATTCTTGTCTAGCATGTCAACTTCTACCCTGAGAGACATGTACTTATCTTGTACTTGATGCTTACATCTATTAAGAAGGGTTCATCTTCCTACAGTTTTTGTGCAATACTTCATTTTTACATTTTTAGAACTTTACTTTTGATTGGCACATACATACAAACATACATACATACATGCATAGATACATACATACATACATACATACATACATACATACATACATACATACATACATACATACATACATACATACATACATACATACATACATACATACATACATACATACATACATACATACATACATACATACATACATACATACATACATATCAGTACTAGGAAAGCAGCAGACATGGTATTAGGTGTCTCAAATTGCACTTGTATCATAATGTGAGATAGCGTGTATCTCACTGGGGTTTCTTGCATTGCAGACTGGGTCCTACACTTTGAGGAATGAGGAAGAAAAGGTGTGTTTTATGAGTAGATTCTATGTTCTAACTTGAAATTGCTGAAATTATATTTCATGAGAGCCACTCTGGATTATTACATTCTTTGCAGAAACCAGGATCATCTCAGAAATTAATTACAAGTCAAGTAATAAAATGTAATTTGAATATCTTGTAAACTGGAATTTTTTGTTTTGATCTGTAGTAAATATGAATTGGTTTTATTATTGTAAATACCATTAGACTGTCAGTTTCTACTCTCAACATGCTCTCTGCAATACATGTATAGGCAAAACATAATTCTACTTTCAATATGCTCTGTGCAATATAGGCACAACAAATGTATGCTCTCAACATGCTCTGTGCAATACATGTATAGACACAACAAATTTATTCTCTCAATATGCTCTGTGCAATATAGGCACAACAAAATTCTACTCTCAGTATGCTCTGTGCAATATAGGCACAACAAAATTCTACTCAATATGCTCTGTGCAATATAGGCACAGCAAAATTCTACTCTCAATATGCTTTGTGCAATATAGGCACAGCAAAATTCTATTCTCAATATGCTCTGTGCAATATAGGCACAGCAAAATTCTACTCTCAATATGCTCTGTGCAATATAGGCACAGCAAAATTCTACTCTCAATATGCTCTGTGCAATATAGGCACAGCAAAATTCTACTCTCAATATGCTCTGTGCAATATAGGCAAAATTGTAAGTATTATCAATCAAGATATTTCATAAATAGCAAAAGTGAATAATCACTGTTCACTAGAAGTCTTACATTAGGAATATAGTAAATTCATCTGCAATCATGTGAATTGGTGAGGGATGAGAAATACCGTATATACTTGCGTATAATCCAAAACAAACTGCAAACTGCATAGACCCAGATCTGCCATCACATAATGCGCCAGCAGATCTGGGTCTATGCAGTTTATAAGGACTAATCAGTAGAACAAACAACATAGACCCTGATCTGCCGGCACATTATGTGACAGCAGATCAGGATCTATGTTGTTTGCATTTGGACTTAGCTTATACGCGAGTATATATGGTACTACTTTCTAGATCATAATTTAATGAGGAAAACTAGTTAGCAAAGGCCAATTCCTGCTCTTAAATTCAGACACTTAGGATGAATTTCTCTATCCAGTGACAAATATTGTGATTGATTCTGTCCGTTCAAGGTGTCAACATTTTAAAAAGGATTTTAAAATATTAGAATTTATCTTCTTTTTTTAAATCTGTGGAAGAAGGGCCATTATGAGATACTTTTCTGAAAATAAAAACAAAATTACCCATTAAACAATATCATTAAGCGGCTACATTTTCTGCATGCTTATCTCACTTATTCATCTCTTTCTTCCATCCAACCTATCCCCATCCCCTAGCCCCATGCCCAAGGGAGATAAAATAAAAATATTACTAGTAAAACAAAAGACAATTGTGCAGTTCTTCCACAAATAAAATTCATGGATATATAATATACTATGGACAATTAGTTAGCCTGTTCTTTCGAGTCAAGTATTAGTTTAGCATCTTATATTTTTTTTTACATAAATACATGTACTTATACTTAGGTGACTTTTTAGGCCCAGTATTTGAAAAAACGTTTTGAATAAGCAGATTAAATGTATTTTAAAGCATTCAAATAATGAAATGGAATATTAAAAAATATCTGTAAAATTCTAAGCCTCAAGTATATTTTGATGCTTTTAATGAACAATTGTCAGTATTGAAAATGAAGTTTTGCAAGTTGCATCTAATTTCCAAAACAATATATGTGATCATCCTTTATCATTCTTATGTATTTCCTATCTACGTGCTGGCCAACTCAGTGTTCTTATAACCAGGCCTATTGCTGTAGAACACTCCAAAACACTACAAGCATATTATTGTTCCACTAAATTGTGGGTTGTTGGGAATGATAGAATTTCAGGCATACCAACAAGCAAGAAATCAATAAACATTTGTTTTGCAAGTTGATATATTGCACCATTATAAAAGGATGAATTGGATTTGAGATTACAATTTCAAGTTATTGTGCCTTCTAAGGTTGAAATCAAAATAAATCTTGATCTTTAAATCTCTCATTAGTCAGAATCTTCACTTTATATGAGAGAGTATTTTCCATTAAATATTTTTTTCAAAAGCATGGCTCTCAGAAATTGGTTTTATGTCTGACTGTTTCGTGCTCAGTTTTCAGTGTGTCTATTCCTAAACGGCATACCGTATATACTCGTGTATAAGCCGATACCAACTGCAAACTGCATAGACCCAGATCTGCCATCACATAATGTGCCAGCAGATCTTGGTCCATGCAGTTTGTAAGGACTAATCAATAGAACAAACAACATAGACCCTGATTTGCCGTCATATTATGCGATGGCAGATCAGGGTCTATGTTGTTTACTTTTGGACTTATATGCGGTATACATGTTGTAGAACTTGCTGCTGGAGGGTGATTATTATAGAATCTTGACTAGATGCACAGTAAAGATCATTGACTGTATATCGGAGCTTCTGTAGGAGAATTATACAGAGGTAGCTTTGTGTATTGTCAAATATATAACTCTTGTTAAACAGATATTGTTAATTTTCGCCAGTAAATGCATTTGATCCATTTTTATTGATACATGTATATGGTTTAAATCCAATGTGTACTGGTAAATCATATTATGTTTTATATACCTGCCATAAAGTATTATGTTATGATGTTGTCTGTCTGTCCATCCATCTGTCTGTTTCCAATTTTGTTTCCGCACAATAACTTGAGTTATCCATGATCTACAGTATACCAAACTTTGTGGATATCTCATACTTGTGGTAAGGAAGAATCCTATCAATTTTTGAGTCAAAAGATCAAAAATAAAAGTCACTGTGACTTCAAGAAGAAAAGTTGTTTCTACACAGTAATTTGAGTTCATCACCATCTATAGTTACCACACTTTGTGAATGGTTTGCATTTAGGGTGAAAAAGAAGCTTATAAATTCCAGGGTCAAAAGTTCAAAGGTCAAGGTCACTGTAACTGAAAGAAGAAATTTGTTTTCTACACAATAACATTAGTTCTACATCACAGACCTGGACAAAACTTTATGGGTGACTTACACTTAGCAAAAGGAAGAAGCCTATGGATTTTGAAAATTACAAAGATCAAAGGCCAAAGTCACTGTCACTTAAAAAAGAAAAATTGTTTCTGCACAATAACATGTCACAGACCTGAACCAAACTTTGGGGGTGGCTTACACTTGTGGTAAGGAAAAAGCCTTTTGATTTTCAGTCAAAAGGTCAAAGGTCAAGGTCACTGTGACTGAAAGAAGAATAGTTATTTCTGCACAGAAATTTTAGTTATCCACATGAAGAACTATTAAGCATGGGACAGGTGTATAATGTGCCATAAATGGTACTCTTGTAATTGTGTTATATCTTCTCTTCCAGCCCAAGGTCTATCCTAGCTCCAGTAATTTTGTCATATCAAAATCATACACTATTAAAGACTAGTAACACATATTGTCACATTATATTTACAAATCATCTTTCAACACAAATTGTAAACTGACACATGCCCAGTTTATGAGTGGAGTAAAAAGTGCAGGTACACACAGGCCAGAGTGTTGTGTTTTAAATAAGACATTGCAAGAGATCACTGACCAAGATGTCAACTTAACTTTAAAAAATAAAAAAGATAAATAAAAAGAAGAGCAATATATCTTGAATAATAGCTCAGATATCCTAGAAGTTTCTAGTTCTTTAGTTTTAGATGCATCTGGATTTAGTAGCAATCAATTTTTTTTTCATTGTTTATATAGGTTAATTTACATTTGTATATATTTTATCCACCTATGTAAATCTCAGAAGGGTTTGGCATTCTAGTAGTCATTATAATGCTGTCAATGGGAGTCATAGAGTATACTGCTTTATATTGAAGTAATGAAGGATATGACACATATAATTTCACTATCACTTACCGTATATACTTGTGTATAATCTGGGTCCAAACGCAAACAACATAGGCCCTGATCTGCCGGTGCATTATGTGATGGCAGATCAGGGTCTATGTTGTTTGCATTTGGACCTGGTTTATACACGAGTATCTACAGTAAGTAAAACCAAATGTAGTATCACCCAGTTTATCAAAATTCAAAATAAGTATCTCTTTTTTTTCCAGGGTATATTTTCTCAGGTTTTTGATATGGAGGCAAATGATTTTGACAACAGTGAAACCTACACAAGAGAAGGGTAAGAGATCATGATATTTGTCCAAGTCAGTGTCAACAGTTTTTAGCTCTACTGGTCATAGATCAGAAGAGTTTATGGGATGGTTTTTCATCTGTCATATGTCAATCCCTTAGCACAAGTTTGTTATCACTGCTCCTCCTAAACTACAGGGAGGATTGCCATGAAACTTTACACACACATTCATTTCATGCTCTAGTTGGTCCTATATGAAAATGGTGTTGATCTGACAGCCAATATGGCCACCACTGTGGCCATCTTGAAAATCTTATTACTACTCCTCCTCCTACATGGATGGTCATATAAACATGGGGTTTTCACGAAAAGACTTCTTATTATGCCAAGTTGGTACTAAATAAAAATGAAAACCTTGTTATCACGGCTTCTCCTTAACAGAAAGTCATGTTGATGTGAAGTTGTCACCAAAAGACTTCTTATGATGTCCAGTTGGTCTTCAATGAAAAAGGTGCTGATCTGACATCCAGTATGGCCCCCACGTAGTGGCCATCTGGAAAATCTTGTTATTGCTACTCCTCCTGAATGGATGGTCATATCAACATGAGGTTTTCACAAAAAGACTTCTTATGATGTCTAGTTGGTTCTAAATGAAAATGGTGCTGATCTGATGTCCAATATGGCCACCACATTAGCCATTTTGAAAATCTTGTTATTGTTTTTGCTACTTCTCCTAAATGGATGGTTATATCAGCATGAGGTTTTCACTGAAAGACTTCTTATGATGTCTAGTTGGTCCTAAATTAAAATAGTGCTGATCTGATGTCAAATATGGCCACAACATTAGTCATTTTGAAAATCTTGTTACTGTTACTCCTTCTGAATGGAAAGTCATCTTGACATGGGGTTTTCACTGAAAGACTTCATATAATGTCTCATTGGTCCTAAAAATATGATGCCAATCTGATGTCTAATATGGTTGCCACAGTGGCTAGCTTGACAATCTTGTTATCACTACTTCTCCTGAATGAATGGTCATATCATCACTAAAAGACTTTTTATAATGTTTTGTTCATCCTAAATTAAAATGGTGCTGGTCTGATGTCCAGTACATGGCCATCTTGAAAATCTTGTTTTCACTACTCTTTTTAAATGGAAAGACATTTTGACATGAGGTTTTCATCAGAAGAGTTCTTATGGTGTCTAGTTGGTCATAAATGAAAATGATTAAGTCTAAATATGGCCACCATGGTGGCTATCTTGAAAATATTGTTATCTCTCCGAAATGGATGGTTATATCAACATGGAGTTTTCACCAATTGATTGCTTATGATACCAAGTTGGTCCTAAATGAATATGGTGGCAATCATACATCCAATATGGTTGCCATGATGGTTGTCTTGAAAATCTTGATGTCACTACTTTCCTAGAATTGATGGTTATTATGACATGGGGTTTTCACCAAAAGACTTCTAATGATGTCTACTTTGTCCTAAATGAAAATGGTGCCAATCTGACAACCAATATGTCCACCACAGCAGCTAATTTGAAAATCTTGTTATCACTGGAGAATATCAGAGATGGTTTCAGCACTCAGCAGTTAAAAGGAACAAATGGTCTTAGTTTGAATTGCTGGAAATTCTTTTCACCCAAAAAAGCATTAGTCCCTTTGAGGGACTCATGTTTTTAATTACATTGCAAAATAAAAAGTGTATACATAAATGTATACATTTGGCAAACAGCTGTTTAAATATTATGTAAATTGAATCCTGGATACAAAATATTGCATGATACAGAAACCAGTGATGAACTGGTCAGAATGCCAGGGTACAGATTTTAATTTTATGCAAAATCCAGTGTGAAATTTGTAAGTTGATGAAATTAATCATCTGCTTCTCACTTTAATTTAGTTTAACATTACTCAAACATACTCATTTTTGATGCACAATCACTCCAATGTACTCAAATTTGACACACAATCACTCAGATGTACTCACTTTTGATACACACTCATATGTACTCACTTTTGATAGTTACTCAAATGTACTCACTTTTGACAACCACTCAGATGTATTCACTTTTGATACACAATTACTCAAATATACTTTTGAGACACAATCACTCAGATGTACTCACTTTTGATATACAATCACTCAGATGGGTATCATGAGAAAAGGGTGTGTCAGTAAGAGTGCGCGACAAAAGGTCGAGTAAATTAGAGCGCACTACAAAAGGGCAAGTGGAAAAAAAAGGCAAGTGACAAAAGAGTGACAAAGGAAAGTAAAAAAAAAATTAATTAAAAGGTGCACTCAGCCGATCATGAGTAGACAAGAAAGTTTATAGATAAATAGCTTGCGAGTAGAGAAGAAAAGGTATTGGCATTAACTAAAAGGTGCACTCAGCCAATCATGAGTAGACAAGAAAGTTTATAAATAAATAGCTTGAGAGTAGAGAAGAAAAGGTATTGGCATAAATTAAAAGGCACACTCTGCCGATCATGAGTAGACAAGAAAGTTTATAGATAAATAGCTTGAGTAGAGAAGAAAAGGTATTGGTATTAACTATATTTCCTTTATTTGAAAACCATTCCAGCAAACTACTATAAAAGTATACCATACAACATGTAAAAATTCAGTTGAATTTGAAGTCTTGGCACTGGAATTTATCAAGAGTCAGAAAGGAAAGGATTTATTGGTTTTGGATGGATGCACTTTTTAGAAGGAAAAACAAATTAAGGATAAGACAGTATGGAAATGTACAGAATACAGAAAGGCAAAATGTACAGCTTGTTGTCATACGGAAGATGGAATAGTCATCAAAAAGTCGCTGCATAACCACGTGCCCGACATCGGCAAGATTAAAGTTAAAAAAGTTATCGAAGACATCAGAGAAAGAGCTACAACATTGTAGGAATCAACTCATCAGATCATTGTGACAGCAACAGCAACTGTTGATGTTTCAATCGAAAATACCAGTAATTCGTAATGTGAAAAGAACTATACAGAGAACAAGATGAGGACATTATGCTCCATTGCCAAACACAAACAATCTACAAGAAATAGTGGTTTCAGAAGAATACAAGAAGACTTTGAGAGGCGATACTTTCTTGATGTATGACCGTGATCCAGGTCTTCAGCGAACACTGATTTTTTTAACACAACGTAATCTGGTTCTGTTAGCAGAATCTCTTCAACTGGTATGCAGATGGAACATTAAAATCTGCTCCACTGCTCTGTGAGCAGATTTACAGCATCCATGCCATAAAGTACAATGCAGTGATCCCAATTGTTTTTGTACTAATGACCGAGCACAACACAAACACTTACAATCGAGTCTTTGCTGAACTGAACAAACTCAAATCTATTCTTGCTCCGGGAACAGTTATGACCAATTTTGAACATGCTCCTCTTCTGTCAATTTTGACTACATACCCACAGGCGCAACAGTGCGGATGTTTCTTCCACTTCAGCCAGTGCATCTGGAGACACAGCAGACATACGGATTGCTGCAGCGATACATGAATGACCCTGAATTTGCCTTAGCAGTTCACCAACTAACTGCCTTGGCATTTGTTCCAGTTGAGAATGCCATCGAGTTTTTCAAAAAACTGGTCAAATCTTCATACTTCCAGGAAAATGCTGACAAAATTAAAGATCTGGATTATTTTGAGGACAACTGGATCGGAAGACCAGGACTTTGTTCATGGGATGCTCGATGACAACCTATTTTCATGCTGAATTTGTGGAACACTTATGATGCAACCTTTCACGATCTGCCTAAAACCAATAATTCAGTTGAGGGTTGGCATCATGGATTCAGCCAGCTGCTTGGAGCTAATCACTCATCACTATGAAAATTCACTGAAGGCCTTAAAAAAGAACAGGGTCTCAATGAAAACCAAACTGGAGCAATACAGAGCTGGTCAGCAACCTCCAAATGGAAAACAAATCTACAAAAACACAGCAGATTAGCACATAACCTGAACTTTAGTATTGAAACTTTTGATATTTAGTTTATCTGCGGGCATGAGATCACATTCTCAAATTTTATTTATCAATAATTAAACTTTAACTATAACTATACTTAATATAATATAATAGTATATTTCCTTGCTAATAAAATATATCATTTATTGTTGCTCTTTTGTCACTCGCCTTTTTGGTCCATTTGCCCTTTTGTTGCACACTCTTATTGACTTGCCCTTTTGTCGCTCAGATGTACTCACTTTTGATACACAATCACTCAGATGTACTCACTTTTCATACATCCAGATGTACTCACTTTTGATACACAGTCACTCAGATGTACTTACTTTTGATGCATAATTACTAAGATTCGCTTACTTTTGATTTGCAATCACTCAAATGCACTCACTTTTGACACACAATCACTCAAATGTATTCACTTTTACCACAATCACTTAGATGAACTTACTTCTGATACACAATCACTAACATACACTCACATTTGGCATACAATCACACAGATGTACTCATTTTTTATATGCATTCACTCAAATGTACTCACTTTGACAAACACTCAAATATACTCACATTTGACACCCACTTTGATATACTCACTTTATGCATTCACTCAAATATACTCACTTTTGAGACACAATCACTCAGATGTACTCACTTGTGGCACACAATCACTCAGATGTACTCACTTTTGACTCACAATGTGCATTTGATAGTAGAAGAATTGCTATCTGAACCATATGATACATTTTACCTCAAAATATAAAATACTGTGAACTGACCAGATTTCATGGGGTACCAATTTTCATGCATTTTGTTTTACTACAAACCAAAAATTTAAAGACTGAATGAACACTAATGCTACTGTTTAAACAATAAAATCACAGATTAAAAACCAAATGAAAAATTGTGCTGTTGTGGAAACAATAAAACCACAGATTTAAAAACCAAATGAATAATGCTGCTGCTGTGGAAACAATAAAACCACAGATTTAAAAACCAAATGAATAATGCTGCTGCTGTGGAAACAATAAAACCACATATTTTAAGACCAAATGAACAATAATGTTGCTATGGAAACAATAAAAACCCAATCCATAAATATAAGTACTAGTGAAAATGTCATTTCTTTGAAAATAAATGAATTGATAGTTCTATAAATAGATACATTATTGTTGATGTGATTTTACAGGTTTAGTACACTCGGATACATGTTATAGTGATCAGTTCAACTTATTGCTTGAGGACTTGGGGAAGTGTCATTCTAACATCGGGTCAATGGATTGCTTGAGGACTTGAGGCAGTGTCATTCTAATATCAGGTCAGCAGATAATTGAGAACTTGGAACAGTGTCTCTGTAACATCAGGTCAATGGATTGCATGAGGATATGGGGCACTGTAATTGTAGCATCAGGTCAATGGGTTGCTTGATTACTTGGCACAGTGTCTATAACATCAGGTCAACGACTTGCTTGAGGACTTATGACAGTGTCTATCTAACATCAGGTCAACCGATTACTTGAGGACTTGTAGCAGCATCTTTATAACTTCAGGTCAAAAGATATCTTGAGGACATGGGTCAGTGTTATTGTAGCATCAGGTCAACGGATTCCTTGAGGACTTAGCAGTGTCATTGTAACATCAGTCAGTGGTTTGCTTGAGGACTTGGGGTAGTGTCATTAGAATGGTCAGGTCAATTGATTGCTTGAAGACATGGGGCAGTGTCATTGTAGCATCAGGTCAGTGGATTGCTTGAGGACTTGGCAGTGACATTGTAACATCAGGTCGGCAGATTCTTTGAGACCTTGAAGCAGTGTCTTTGTAATGATCAGGTAAACGGATTGCTTGAGGACTCAGGGCAGTGTCTTTGTATCAGGTCAATGGATTGCTTGAGGACTTGGGGCAGTGTCATTCTAAGATCAGTTCAACTGATTGCTTGATGACTTGGGGGCATTGTCGATGTAACATCAGATCACAGATTGTTTGAGGACTTGCGGCAGTGTCTTTGTAATGATCAGGTCAATGGATTGCTTGATTACTAGGGGCAGTGTCATTATTTTGTTACATTAGATGAGTGGATTGCTTGATTACTTGGGGCAGTGTCATTATAACAGTAGGTCAGCAGATTGTTTGAGGACTTGGGATAGTGTCATTGTAATGATCAGTTCAAATGATTGCTTGAGTACTTGGGGCAGTGTCATTGTAACATCTGGTAAGTGGTTTGCTTGAGGACATGGGTTAGTGTAATTGTAACATCAGGTGACAGATTGCTTGAGGACTTGCAGCAGTATCTTTGTAATAATCAGGTCAATTGGGGCAGTGTCAATGTAACATTAAGTCAATGGACTGCTTGAGGACTTGGGGCAGTGCCTTTGTAATGATCAGGTCATTGGATTGCTTGATTGCTTGGGGTAGTGTCATTGTAACATCAGATCAACAGATTGCTTGATGACTTGGGTCAGTGTCATTGTAACATCAGGTCGATGGATTGCTTGAGGACTTGGGGCAGTGTATGTCATTGTAATGATAAGGTCAATAGATTGCTTGTGGACTTAGGGCAGTGTCATTGTAATGATCAAGTCGACACAGATTGCTTGAGGACTTGGGGCAGTGTCATTGTAACAGGCTAGTGGATTGCTTGAGGACTTGGGGCAGTGTCTTTGTAACATCAGGTCAGTACATTTCTTGAGGACTTGGGGCAGTGTCATTGTAATGATCAGGTCAATGGATTACTTGAGGACTTATGGCAGTGTCCATGTAACATAGCTCAATGGATTGCTTGAGGACTTAGGTAGTGCCTTTGTAACATCAGGTCAGTGGGATTGCTTGAGGACTTGGCAGTGTCATTGTAACATCAGGTCACTGAAGTGCTTGAGGACTTGGGGCATTGTCTTTGTAATGACAAGGTTAATGGTTTGCTTGATTGCTTGGGGTAGTGCTATTGTAACATCAGGTTAATGGATTGCTTCAGGACTTGGGGCAGTGTCATTGTTATAATCAGTTCAACTCATTGCTTGAGGACTTGGGGCAGTATCATTGTAACATCTGGTCAATGGATTGCTTGAGGACTTGGAGAAGTGTCATTGTAACATCAGGTTAACAGAATGCTTGAAGACTTGGCAGGGTTTTGTAATGGTCAGTTCAACTAATTGCTTGAGGATTTGGGGAAGTGTCATTGTAACAGCAGGACTTGGGGCAGTTTCATTGTAATGACCAGGTCAATGGATTGGTTGAGGACTTGGGGCAGTTTCATTCAAACATCAGATCAGCAGATAATTGAAGATTTGGAGCAGTGTCTTTCTAACATCAGGTCAACGGATTGCTTAAGGACTTGAAGCATTGTCTTTGTAACATCATGTCAATGGATTGCTGGAGGACTTGGCGAGTGTCATTGTAATGATCAGGTCAATTGATTGATTGAGGACTTCAAGCAGTGTCTTTGTAACATCAGATCAATGGATTGTTTGAGGACTTGGGGCAGTGTCATTGTAATGAACAGGTCAGTTTGTTGCTTGAGAACTTGGGGCAGTGTCTTTATAAATGATCAGGTCAGTGGGTATCTTATGGACTCAGAGCAGTGTCATTGTAATGATCAGGTCAATGGATTGCTTGAGGAATTGGGGCAGTATCTTTGTAATATGGGTCAATGCATAGCTTGAGGACTTGGGGCAGTGTCATTGTAACATCAGATCAGTGGATTGCTTGAAGACTTGGCAGTGTCATTGTAACATCAGGTCAGCAGTTTGCTTGAGGACTTGGGGCAATGTCTTTGTAATGATTATGTCAATGGATTGCTTGAGGACTTGGGGCTTGGGGCAGTGTCTTTGTAACTATTAGTTTGTATAGATAATTTGCATGTTTGTTTGTTTTTTTTAAATGTCGGTGTCAAAACTAAAATATTCTGTTGTAACAGTAAAATTTTATAGTCTGTACAGAAGTTCTGACAAAGTTTTTGTTTTTAAGTGAATATTCCATTATAATAAATATTGTTGTAATGCATTGACTGTATTTAAGTTTTATAGATGTATGGATCAATACAATATGGTCAATAATTAATATGTTAACCGTATTGTACTGTATATATGCAGTGCCATGTGAATTTTTGTTTTCTAAATTTGTATTATTAATGGAGATTATCCATAATTTTACTATTACATCATCACTGGTATTCAGCTAATGAGAACATGATCTATAGCATTCAGTCAATCAGAAACAACCATTTGGATTTGCTTGCTTATTTGAAGATGTAATTTACTCAAAATTTATAATTTTAGATCTGCTTACTTTGATGAGGAATAAAATTCCTATTGATTGCTAATTGTTTTTAGGACTCAGTATTTATTGTTAACAGTTATTCCCAAGATTCTTCAATTTTAAAATAAGAAATTTTATGATTATAACATTGGGGAATGATGTACACTAAGACACAATATCATTTTTTTAATAAGACACAATTCAATTTTTTTTCACCTATTGGGGAATGATGTACAATAAGACACAATATCATTTTTTTTAAAAAGACACAATTCAATTTTTTTTCACCTATTGGGGAATGATGATCTGAGTAAATATAATTTTGTCCCCTAAAGTGAGTATTTGGGCATGCTCAACTTGATCCTGAACCAAACATTTTTGTAAATGATTTTAATATTTTTTGCCATCTTTAATTATGGAGCTTTTGTTGTTGCTGTTGTTGTGGTTATTGCCTGTAGAACCAAAACTAAACCAGCACAAAATATATATGAGCTATGTAGTATTTAAGTCCTTGGTATCTAAGAATTTTACTTTTTAAGCCATTTATCTTTACACTTCCCAAGACTTCATCAGAGCTGTGTGATTTGTGCCAATATTCGTTACAGGCATCAGACATCTTTGCTGTAATTACAGGGGCGCCCCATTATAACGTGCCTCATTGTAACACAAATTTGGATATAACTCAGCCACATTATGGCTCCCAATTTTGTGGCTTAGATGTTCCTAATTCCATAGCATTGCTCAAAACATCAACCAAAGAAACAGATACAAATAATTCAGTTGAGTCTGAGAAACCTAAAACTTACAGACCATAATAAATTTTGTGCACAGCAATAATTAATTTTCATCAAGTATGGGGCAATCTTAAGCCCAATTACCGTATATACTCACATATATTCCGATACCAGCTGCAAACTTCATATGCCCAGATCTGCCATCGCATAATGTGCCGGCAGACCTAGGTCTATGCATTTTGCAAGGACTAATCAGTAGAATAAACAACATAGACCCTGATCTGCATGGCACATTATGCGATGGCAGATCAGGGTCTATGTTGTCTGCATTTGGACCTGGCTTATATGTGAGTATAAGACGGTATTATATAAATTAGCACATAATAAAATTATTACTATACAGTTAACTGACATTTTGTTTATCTAGCCCCTCCTCTTGACACTCATACATGCATTCAGAAAAGTTTTGATCATTGTCACTATACATTGGTTTGGTACATAATGTGGTTGGCAGTTATGGACTCCAACTACCACATTATAGTAGGGTTTCCCTGTATCAAGCAGTTTTTAGCTCTGACACATACACCTATTGCAGGGTAGCCTGTGCTATACACCCAGACATGACATAGCTCTGACACATACACCTATTGCAGGGGAGCCTATGCTATACACCCAGACATGACATAGCTCTGACACATACACCTACTAGTCCAAACCACACTCGCACTGGAACAAAGGTCAGTCCATTTTTTCTGCCTCTACCGCCCTCCTCCTAGTAGAAAAAACAAGCTGACTGAATCTCTCTTTTTGGAGCAGTTTCCGAATCTCCTAGAGTATGGAAATTCGATAGGTGGCAACCTGATTATTCTTGGAGATTTCAACTTTCACTTTGACTGTCCTGGGAACGCATACACATCAAAACTCCTAGATTCCATTCACGTTTTCAACCTCAAACAGTCAGTTAGCCAACCCACCCATAAACATGGTCACATTTTAGACTGGATTCTTTATAGACCTGATGATAATATTCTACAGTCCTCCCTGGTGTCCCACGAACTTGCATCAGATCACCTCTGCATTATATGCCATCTTGACATATCAGTCCCTAACCCTCCACCTTTATTTGCTACTAAGAGAAACCTCCGTAGGATAAATAGAACTCAACTAATGCATGACATCCAAGCAATCCTAACAACTTTGCTACCTCCTACAGCAGAACAACTTGATAACTGCCTGCGTTCAATGCTTGACAAACATGCCCCAGCAACCAAGTGCAGAGTATCAATTAAAAAGTGTTCTCTGTGGTATAGCAGTGTTAGGGACCAGCTTCGCACTGCTAAAAGAGACCGCCGTAAGGCTGAGAGGCTTTGGGTTTCCACCAGACTCACTATTCATAAGCAAATCTATGAAGCCACTAAGAAGAATGTCACAAACATAGTCTATGCAGCGAAATCAGCCCACTACAGTACTAAGATCACTGAAAGTTCCAACTGCAAAGAGCTCTTCGAGATTACTAACCAGCTAATGTCAAGGAACAAATGTACACCACTTCCAATTACCTTCTCTCAAGTCGACCTTCCGGACCAGTTTGCAAATTTCTTCCGTGACAAAGTACAAACCGTTAGAGATAAGCTTGACAACATAATTTCAATTGAGTCATCGTCACCATACAGTTGCGATACAGAATTTCAGCAGCAGCCGTTAGCAGCCTTTGAACCTGTCTCTATGGATTTAGTGCGTACAGTCATGATGAAGAGTGCCCCAAAGTCATGTGAACTTGATCCGATTCCGACATCACTGCTGCTTGAGTGCTTAGATCCAATATTGCCTTCACTAACTGATGTTATTAATACTTCTCTCTCATCTGGGGAATTCCCATCATTTTTCAAAACTGCCATTGTAAAGCCTCTGCTGAAGAAACCAACACTTGACCATAACGATTTAAATAACTATCGCCCTGTTTCTAACCTCCCATTCATGTCAAAAATCTTAGAAAAAGTTGTTCTGTCCCAACTTGTATCTCATCTGAATTCAAACAGTCTTTTTAGCGATGTACAGTCTGCATATTGCCCTCGCCACAGTACCGAAACTACCCTTCTGAAAGTAGTTAATGACCTTCTCTCTGCTTTGGATAGTGGAAAGATTACAGTTCTCACCCTCCTTGACTTGTCTGCAGCATTTGATACAATAGACCATGATATATTATTTCACCATCTCCATCATGTATTTGGCATTCATGATACAGCCTTACTATGGTTCAATTCCTACTTGGTCAACAGGACACAAATTGTGTCCGCAAATGGAAAACACTCCAGCCCAGTTGATCTATGTTTTGGCTTTCCACAGGGTTCTGTTCTTGGACCTGTTCTCTTCATTCTATACACTCAGCCGCTCTCAAGTGTCATAGATCGTCATCCAGTGTCTCACCAACTGTATGCTGATGACACCCAAATATACAAATCTAGCCACCCAACTGAAGTTGACGCTACCATCCAAGGTGTAGAGAGGTGTATTTCCGATGTGAAATCATGGATGACATGTAACAAGCTGCAGATGAATGATGATAAAACTGAAGCTATTCTGATTACCACACAAAGACTTTCTCATTCACATCCTTTACCTCAAACAATAAATATCAGCAACACCAACATTAAATTCACACAGTCAGTACGGAACCTAGGTGTTACTCTAGACAGTACACTCTCATTGCACCAACATGTCATGAACATATGCAAGGCTGCATACCTTGAGCTGAGACGGATCAGCTCATTCGCAATTATCTTTCAGTTGATGCCACTAAAACACTTGTGTGTTCCTTAGTACTTTCAAGACTGGACTATTGTAACTCAATTCTATCTGGTTCATCTCAGTATCTACTCCAGAAACTTCAAAAAGTTCAAAACACATCTGCTCGGATCATTCTTAGAGTACCACGAACAGAGCACACCTCTCCCCTGCTCTGTGCCCTACACTGGCTACCCATTCGATCCAGAATCAAACACAAAATTTGTTCTCTGTGCTACGTTTCACTGACTGGCACCAGTCCAACATACCTATCTCACCTAACCCATGTGTACACACCAGCAAGATACTTACGCTCCTCTTCCGACACCCGTATTCTCATCATTCCCAATACCAAAATGAAGTCATACGGACAACGTTCTTTTGCATACCAGGGCCCAGCAACGTGGAACGAATTGCCAACTGAACTTAGACACAAAGACATGGTGATCTCATTCAAGAGTGCTCTTAAAACGCACCTATTTCGACTGCAAGAATTGACCTAAAGACTTAATGTTTTCTTACCTTAACTATTTTCAGCATGTTTTTGTTTCCTAATTTCATGGTATTTGTTTTTCGTAATCATATCATTATATATGTTTTTAGGTGTTATTTAATGTTGTAAAGCGCTTAGAGCTTCTAAAGATTAGGCACTATACAAAGTCCTCATTATTATTATTATTATTATTATTGCAAGGGAGCCTGTGCTATACACCCAGACATGACATAGCTCTGACACATACACCTATTGCAGGGGAGCCTATGCTATACACCCAGACATGACATAGCTCTGACACATACACCTATTGCAGGAGAGCCTATGCTATACACCCAGACATGACATAGCTCTGACACATACACCTATTGCAGGGGAGCCTGTGCTATACGCCCAGACATGACATAGCTCTGACACATACACCTATTGCAGGGGGCCAATGCTATACACCTAGACATGACATAGCTCTGACACATACACCTATTGCAAGGGAGCCTATGCTATACACCCAGACATGACATAGCTCTGACACATACACCTTTTGCAGGGGAGCCTATGCTATACATCAGACATGACATAGTGATGATGGCAGCAGTATTGACATTAGCAATTGTACATCTTTATGTTTGAGTTAATATATGTGTTGACAAGCTTTCATATCATATGACAGCTCCATTTCTTTTATTCTATGAGAATAACATTGATTTCCCGTCATTTGTTAAAGGAACTTTAATTTATTTCAGACTAACAGAGCCAAGGTTTCCAATTCATATTGGAATAACAGGTCATGTTGCAACAACAGGTGAGGTAGGGAAAATTTTTCATAATGTAAAATTGTGTGGCACATTATTTAGGATTTAAATAATTTACCAGAGTTAGACTGTGATCATGAATAACTAATGGAGGGAGATATTAATTATCAAAGTAAGACTGTGATTATGAATAACTAATGGAGGGAGATAATAATTATCAAGGTAAGACTGTCATTATGAATAACTAATGGAGGGAGATATTAATTATCAAAGTAAGACTGTGATCATGAATAACTATTGGAGGGAGATATTAATTATCAAGGTAAGACTGTGATTATGAATAACTAATGGAGGGAGATAATAATTATCAAAGTAAGACTGTGATTATGAATAACTATTGGAGGGAGATATTAATTATCAAAGTAAGGCTGTGATTATGAATAACTATTGGAGGGAGATATTAATTATCAAAGTAAGACTGTGATTATGAATAACTATTGGAGGGAGATATTAATTATCAAAGTAAGACTGTGATTATGAATAACTAATGGAGGGAAATATTAATTATCAAAGTAAGACTGTGATTATGAATAACTATTGGAGGGAAATATTAATTATCAAGGTAAGACTGTGATTATGAATAACTATTGGAGGGAGATATTAATTATCAAAGTAAGACTGTGATTATGAATAACTAATGGAGGGAGACTGTGATTATGAATAACTGTTGTAGGGAGACTGTGATTATGAATAACTATTGGAGGGAGACTGTGATTATGAATAACTATTGGATGGAGATATTAATTATCAAAGTAAGACTGTGATGTTGAATATTTAATGGAAGGAGACATTAATTAGGAATATCTCATGGAGGGAAGATATTAATTAGGAATATCTAATGGAGGAGAAATATTAATTATTGAAGTAAGATGGAGGGAAGCTATTAATTATCAAAGTGAGACTGTAATCTTAAATATCTAAAGGAGGGTAGATATTGATTAGGAATATTTAATGGAAGGGAGATATTAATAAGGAATATCTAATGCAGGGTAGATATTGATTAGGAATATTTAATGGAAGGGAGATATTAATAAGGAATATCTAATGCAGGGTAGATATTGATTAGGAATATTTAATGGAAGAGAGATATTAATTAGGAATATTTAATGGAGGGGAGATATTAATTAGGAATATTTAATTGAGGGGAGATAATAATTAGGAATATCTAATGGAGGGGAGATATTAATTAGGAATATTTAATGGAAGGGAGATATTAATTATCAAAGTAAGATTGTGATCTTGAATATTTAATGGAGGGGAGATATTAATTATCAAAGTAAGATTGTGATCTTGAATATTTAATGGAGGGGAGATAATAATTAGGAATATCTAATGGAGGGGAGATAATAATTAGGAATATATAATGGAGGGGAGATATTAATTAGGAATATCTAATGGAGGGGAGATATTAATTAGGAATATATAATGGAGGGGATATATTAATTAGGAATATATAATGGAGGGGAGATATTAATTAGGAATATCTAATGGAGGGGAGATATTAAGTAGGAATATCTAATGGAGGGGAGATATTAATTAGGAACATCTGCTGCATAATTAATTTAGATCACCTTACAGAATTGGAAAGGTTGAAAGTTTATTATCTGCAGAGCTTAAAAACCAGACTTAGTATAGAAAAAATATGCATTTTCTTTTCCACCAGAATATGTGCCACTAAAACAAAAACATGCGCTTCTCTTCTCTTTACTGAGTGTAAAAGAAAAGCTAGGGCATCACTTAATCACCCTATGGACAATAGTTGCTCACAATCTTTCATACATACCTGCTTAAATCTCCTATATCAGTAAATCTTAAATCTCCTATATCAGTAAAAGCTTCAATCTCCTATATCAGTAAAGCTTAAATCTCCTATATCAGTAAAAGCTTAAATCTCCTATATCAGTAAAGCTTAAATCCCCTATATCAGTAAAATCTTAAATCTCCTATATCAGTAAAAGCTTCAATCTCCTATATCAGTAAAATCTTAAATCTCCTATCAGTAAAAGCTTAGATCTCCTATATCAGTAAAAGCTTCAATCTCCTATATCAGTAAAAGCTTCAATCTCCTATATCAGTAAAATCTTAAATCTCCTATCAGTAAAAGCTTAAATCTCCTATCAGTAAAAGCTTAAATCTCCTATCAGTAAAAGCTTAAATCTAATATATCAGTAAAAGCTTCAATCGCCTATATCAGTAAAATCTTAAATCTCCTATCAGTAAAAGCTTCAATCTTCTATATCAGTAAAAGCTTCAATCTCCTATCAGTAAAAGCTTCAATCTTCTATATCAGTAAAATCTTAAATCTCCTATCAGTAAAAGCTTAAATCTCCTATATCAGTAAAAGCTTAAATCTCCTATATCAGTAAAAGCTTAAATCTCCTATCAGTAAAAGCTTCAATCTTCTATATCAGTAAAATCTTAAATCTCCTATCAGTAAAAGCTTCAATCTCCTATCAGTAAAAGCTTAAATCTCCTATATCAGTAAAAGCTTCAATCTCCTATATCAGTAAAAGCTTCAATCTCCTATATCAGTAAAATCTTAAATCTCCTATCAGTAAAAGCTTAAATCTCCTATATCAGTAAAATCTTAAATCTCCTATCAGTAAAAGCTTAAATCTCCTATATCAGTAAAATCTTAAATCTCCTATCAGTAAAAGCTTAAATCTCCTATATCAGTAAAATCTTAAATCTCCTATCAGTAAAAGCTTCAATCTCCTATATCAGTAAAAGCTTCAATCTCCTATATCAGTAAAAGCTTCAATCTCCTATATCAGTAAAATCTTAAATCTCCTATCAGTAAAAGCTTCAATCTCCTATCAGTAAAAGCTTCAATCTCCTATATCAGTAAAAGCTTAAATCTCCTATCAGTAAAAGCTTAAATCTCCTATATCAGTAAAAGCTTCAATCTCCTATATCAGTAAAAGCTTAAATCTCCTATATCAGTAAAAGCTTCAATCTTCTATATCAGTAAAAGCTAAATCTCCTATATCAGTAAAAGCTTCAATCTCCTATATCAGTAAAAGCTAAATCTCCTATATCAGTAAAAGCTTCAATCTTCTATATCAGTAAAAGCTAAATCTCCTATATCAGTAAAAGCTTCAATCTCCTATCAGTAAAAGCTTAAATCTCCTATATCAGTAAAAGCTAAATCTCCTATATCAGTAAAAGCTTCAATCTCCTAGATCAGTAAAAGCTTAAATATCCTATATCAGTAAAAGTTTAAACCTACTATATTAGTAAAATCTTAAATCTCATATATCAGTAAAAGCTTAAATCTCCTATATCAGTAAAAGCTTAAATCTCATAGATCAGTAAAAGCTTAAATCTCCTATATCAGTAAAATCTTAAATCTCCTAGATCAGTAAAAGCTTAAATCTCCTAGATCAGTAAAAGCTTAAATCTCCTATATCAGTAAAAGCTTAAATCTCCAGATCAGTAAAAGCTTAAATATCCTATATCTGTAAAAGCTTAAACCTCTTATATCAGTAAAATCTTAAATCTCCTATATTGGTAAAAGCTTAGATCTCCTATATCAGTAAAAGCTTAAATCTCCTATCAGTAAAAGTTAAATCTCCTATATCAGTAAAAGCTTCAATCTCCTATATCAGTAAAAACTTAAATATCCTATATCAGTAAAAGCTTAAATCTCCTATATCAGTAAAATCTTAAATCTCCTATATCAGTAAAAGCTTAAATCTCCTATATCAGTAAAAGCTTAAATCTCCTATCAGTAAAAGCTTAAATATCCTATATCAGTAAAAGCTTAAATCTCCTATATCAGTAAAATCTTAAATCTCCTATATCAGTAAAAACTTAAATATCCTATATCAGTAAAAGCTTAAATCTCCTATCAGTAAAAGCTTAAATATCCTATATCAGTAAAAGCTTAAATCTCCTATATCAGTAAAAGCTTAAATCTCCTATATCAGTAAAAGCTTAAATCTCCTATATCAGTAAAATCTTAAATCTCCTATATCAGTAAAAGCTTAAATCTCCTATCAGTAAAAGCTTAAATCTCCTATATCAGTAAAATCTTAAATCTCCTATATCAGTAAAAGCTTAAATCTCCTATATCAGTAAAAGCTTAAATATCCTATATCAGTAAAAGCCTAAATATCCTATATCAGTAAAAGTTTAAACCTACTATATTAGTAAAATCTTAAATCTCATATATCAGTAAAAGCTTAAATCTCCTATATCAGTAAAAGTCTAAATCTCCTATCAGTAAAAGCTTAAATCCCCTATATCAGTAAAAGCTTATATCTCCTATCAGTAAAAGCTAAATCTCCTATATCAGTAAAAGCTTAAATCTCCTAGATCAGTAAAAGCTTAAATCTCCTAGATCAGTAAAATCTTAAATCTCCTAGATCAGTAAAAGCTTAAATCTCCTATATCAGTAAAAGCTTAAATCTCCTAGATCAGTAACAGCTTAAATCTCCTAGATCAGTAAAAGCTTAAATCTCCTATATCAGTAAAAGCTTAAATCTCCTATATCAGTAAAAACTTAAATCTACTATATCAGTAAAAGCTTAAATCTCCTATATCAGTAAAAGCTTAAATCTCCTATATCAGTAAAAGCTTAAATCTCCTATATCAGTAAAAGCTTAAATCTCCTATATCAGTAAAAGCTTAAATCTCCTATATCAGTAAAAGCTTAAATCTCCTAGATCAGTAAAAGCTTAAATCTCCTATATCAGTAAAAGCTTAAATCTTCTATATCAGTAAAAGCTTAAATCTCCTATATCAGTAAAAGCTTAAATCTCCTATATCAGTAAAAGCTTAAATCTCCTATATCAGTGAAAGCAGATTCTAAAATGAATGGTATATAATGTGATCCTTATCATCAATAACTTGGAAGATATAGAAATGAACCATTTACTGTGCAGACAATTTAATATCTAGTAACTAAAAGAGCTTCTGTTAATGGTAATACTCTCTTAAAATAAAGCAGAAAAGTTATTATTTGTTAGAAAGGCACAAACCTGGCAAGTCTTGAGGTGTATAAGACATATGGTGTTATAATAACAGATCAACCTGTTTCCCTATCTTTGCAGGCTCTGAATATACCAGATGCATATGCAGATAAAAGATTTGATCCTCAGGTAAACTTTGTCTTCAGAGAAATACTTCCTTAAAAAAGTACTAGCACTATAGATTTTTGGGTGTAGGCACATTTGTAACAAACTTTCATGTATGAAAAAAAGGTAAACCTTACAAGACATTTTAGTAAGTTGTATGCAGCACTTACTATGTATCACAGGAGGCTACATCTTGGAGATACATATTACCTCATACTGTGTTTCACAGGGGACTGCATCTTGGAGATTCAGAATACCTCATACTGTGTCTGACAAGGCACTGCATCTTGGAGATCCAGATTACCTCATACTATTTATCACAAGGGGCTGTATCTTGGAGATGAAGATTACCTCATACTGTACACAAGGGCCTGTATCTTGGGGATGCAGATTACCTCATATTGTGTATCGCAAGGGGCTGCATCTTGAAGATGCAGATTACCTCATACTGTGTATCACAGGGGACTGCATCTTAGAGATGCAGATTACCTCATACTGTGTATCACAAGGGGCTGCATCTTGGAGATGCAGATTACCTCCTACTATGTATCACATGGGGCTGCATCTTGGAGATGCAGATTACCTTATACAATGTATCACAGGGAACTGCATCTTGGAGATGCAGATTACCTCAAACTGTATTGTAAGGGGCTGAATCTTGAAGATGCAGATTACCTCATACTGTGTATCACAGGATCTGCATCTTGGAGATACAGATTACCTCATACTGTGTATCACAAGTGGCTGCATCTTAGAGATGCAGATTACCTCATACTGTGTATCACAATGGGCTGCATCTTAGAGATGCAGATTACCTCATATTGTGTATCACAGGGGGCTGCATCTTGAAGATGCAGATTACCTTGTACAGTGTATCACAAGGGCCTGTATCTTGGAGATGCAGATTACCTTCTATCGTGTATTGTAAGGGGCTGCATCTTGAAGATGCAGATCACCTCATACTATGTATCACAGGGAGCTGCATCTTGGAGATGCAGATTACCTCATACTGTGTATCACAGTAAGCTGCATCTTAGAGATGCAGATTACCTCATATTGTGTATCGCAAGGGGCTGCATCTTGAAGATGCAGATTACCTCATACTATGTATCACAGGGAACTGCATCTTGGAGATGCAGATTACCTCATACTGTGTATCACAGGGGGCTGCATCTTAGAGATGCAGATTACCTCATATTGTGTATCGCAAGGGGCTGCATCTTAAAGATGCAGATTACCTTATACTATGTATTACAGGGAACTGCATCTTGGAGATGCAGATTACCTCATACTGTGCATCACAGTGAACTGCATCTTGATGATGCAGATTACCTCATACTGTGTATCACAAGGGGCTGCATCTTGGAGATGCAGATTACCTCATACTGTGTATCACAAGGGGCTGCATCTTGGAGATGCAGATTACCTCATATTGTGTATCACAAGTGGCTGCATCTTGGAGATGCAGATTACCTCTAACTGTGTATCACAAGGGCCTGCATCTTGGAGATGCAGATTACCTCATACTGCGTATTGTAAGGGGCTGAATCTTGAAGATGCAGATTACCTCATTCTGTGTATCACAGGAACTGCATCTTGGAGATGCAGATTACCTCATACTGTGTATCACAAGGCACTGCATCTTGGAGATGCAGATTACCTCATACTGTGTATCACAGAGGGCTGCATCTTGGAGATGCAGATTACCTCATACTGTGTATCACAAGGGCCTGCATCTTCGAGATGCAGATTACCTCATACTATGTATCACAGGGGGCTGCATCTTGGAAATGCAGATTACCTCATATTATGTATTGCAAGGGCCTGCATCTTGGAAATGCAGATTAACTCACACTGATTACTGTTGTAATGATATGTCACATAGAGTAATATGGAGTCACTGAGCATGGTCTGCTGATAAGCACTTCAACTGGTCTTAAGTCCCACCCTGGACATAATTATGTGCCCTTGAACAAGAAACTCATAGTTACTAAAGCTCAGTTGCTTCTGTAGACACAGCTGTACATGTCTAGGAACATCCACTTCATGGGAGAATTGAACTGAAAGTGGGTTAACCTACAATGGACTGCTGCCCCATCCAGGGTCAGCATGCACACTCACTTGCCTTATTGCCTTGGAGGTTCAGAAAAGCATTCTTATACTCAAACTCAGATGCAACTTACAAATTTGATGTTTGATTGGCTAATTACCAATCACTGACCAATCACTGACCAATCACTAACCAATCACTCACCAATCAGAATTTTGAGTTAAGTCTGAGTCTGAGCATGAGAATGATTTTATAACCTTGATGCCAAGTTTATCTTTGGCTTCATTAGCCACTAGTATTAAATAACATGAGGCCAGATTCATCTTTGGTTTTATTAGCCACTAGTATTAAATAACACGAGGCCAAGTTTATCTTTGGCTTCATTAGCCACTAGTATTATATAACATGAGGCCAGATTCATCTTTGGTTTTATTAGCCACTAGTATTAAATAACACGAGGCCAAGTTTATCTTTGGCTTCATTAGCCACTAGTATTATATAACATGAGGCCAGATTCATCTTTGGTTTTATTAGCCACTAGTATTAAATAACACGAGGCCAAGTTTATCTTTGGCTTCATTAGCCACTAGTATTATATAACATGAGTCCAGATTCATCTTTGGTTTTATTAGCCACTAGTATTAAATAACACGAGGCCAAGTTTATCTTTGGCTTCATTAGCCACTAGTATTATATAACATGAGGCCAGATTCATCTTTGGTTTTATTAGCCACTAGTATTAAATAACACGAGGCCAAGTTTATCTTTGGCTTCATTAGCCACTAGTATTATATAACATGAGGCCAGATTCATCTTTGGTTTTATTAGCCACTAGTATTAAATAACACGAGGCCAAGTTTATCTTTGCCTTTATTAGCCACTAGTATTATATAACCATGAGGCCATATTTATCTTTGGCTTTGTTAGCCACTAGTATTATGTAACCCTGAGACCAGGTTTATCTTTGGCTTTGTTAGCCACTAGTATTATGTAACCCTGAGGCCAGGTTTATCTTTGGCTTTGTTAGCCACTAGTATTATGTAACCCTGAGACCAAGTTTATCTTTGGCTTTGTTAGCCACTAGTATTATGTAACCCTGAGACCAGGTTTATCTTTGGCTTTGTTAGCCACTAGTATTATGTAACCCTGAGACCAGGTTTATCTTTGGCTTTATTAGCCACTAGTATTATGTAACCCTGAGACCAGGTTTATCTTTGGCTTTGTTAGCCACTAGTATTATGTAACCCTGAGGCCAGATTAATCTTTGGCTTTATTAGCCACTAGTATTATATAACACGAGACCAAATTAATCTTTGGGTTTATTAGCTACTAGTATTATATAACCCTGAGGCAGGGGTGGACAAATCTCCAGTATGTGTGGTAGCCCACATTTTTCAATGGATATATAAACATTTCCATTTAACACAGCATTCAAAACATGTAGACAGAAAAATTTTTATGGTGGTCAAAGGTTCAGCAAAATAAATAGACAAACACTCCAAGTATATAAAATGGTTTAAGTAATTATGTTTTTTAATAACTTTTTTTTTAACATTCAGCACTCAAATATCTGTAATTTAAACTTGACAAACAATGAAGTGAAATTGTTTTTACCCTATGGCTACAAGAAAGTACACATGATTGAAAAATTAGAAATCCATTTTTGGTTTTTGCAAAATAAAAAAAAGAAATAAGCAGTGTAGCTTAAATTATAAATCAAATGAAAGTAAAATGTTAAGCTTCGATAGAAAGACGTAATTGGGTCTAATATACCACAATGCTGCACTGCAGTTTATACTTACTGCTATAGTGTAGTATTCTGCAACCCCCCCCCCCCCCCCCGGCAGTTTGTACACCCCTTCTGATTTTAAAACATAACTCCTGAAGGTTATAAAAAAATGCACAAAACTTAATAATTTAATTCATTAATTTTTTTTTTTCAAACCCTATTGTTGCCAGGGGGCCCTAACATTGTCATTTTCATGTTTCAAACCAAACAGGGAGTTTCTCTGCTAACACTGCATCCATATTTATGTGGACAACTCTATTTTGATGAATTTTTGTACAATAAATTTACAATTCTTCAAGCTACTTATTGTGTATGTTTTCAAATTTGATTGCATATTTTTTCTATTTCTATTTTTTCAATTTTTGGGGGAAATATTAGAACAGAAATTACAAATACTTGATGCAGACGATGTAGTGTTTAGCTTCCATGTATGTGTAGTCCAAAGACGCAGCACTTCACTGAAAATGGACTTTTCCAGGAACCAGAAAATGATAGTGAGCATGCTAGTCATTTACATTGGAAACTTCCATTTGGTTTGACATGCGAAGAACATGATATTGTTAGGGACCCCCTGCCAAACATCGGGTTAGAAATTATAAATTAATGAATACAATTACTACGTTTTGTGCATTTATATATCCTTAAGGCTTTTCGTTTTTAAAATCAGAAGGGAATACAAACTGCTGGAGAGAGACATAACTAATGAAAAATAAAAAAAACATATCAGATGTGGCCGGTAGTCCCGTGGTCTTTGGAACCTTACAGTTAAGTAGTCCAAAAACAAAATTTGGTATTGTACACCTCTGCCCCGAAGCCAGGTTAATCTTTGGCTTTATTAGTCACTAATATTATAAAGGCTCAGGATTTCCTTAATCTTAACTGGTAATGGAGAGCAAAGGATGGTGGATAGGGATAGTGATGCAAGGAAATCCAAATGCTAGTTTAGCAAATGACAAGCTGATTAGACATTAATTTATTTACAAATATAAGTCACTACGACTAAATTTAGTCTTGCTAATTTTAAAAGAGACCTTAGCTGAGGTTATCTTAGCTCTATAAGTCTCTAGATACACTGCTAAGTCCCCACCATGCTAAGTCCCCACCATCAGTATAACTAGGGACTTACAGAGATGGCAAACTTAGAAATATATTTACCACAAAGGCATTAAATATTGGAGATGTGCCTTTCAAAAGGCTGACTTCAATTCAGAGAGGAATGATAGGTTTTCAGTATAGACATAATAAGAATAATAGTTTTTCTTTAATTAAGGATGTCCATTGTACCCCTTCTTATTGCCATATCCTAATGGGATTAGGAATTGATATGTCAAAGACAACCATCAAAGTATTTTGCCTTTTAAATCATCTTTTCTCATTTTCCCTAGACATTTTCCTGGAAAACCAATCAAGAATATCCACTTAGAATATTCTCCTAAGTGATGCTTTTGTATAAAGTTAATTATATACTTTTCTATAGAGGTTTTTATAACTGAATAGATTTGAAGCAAAGCACTGACACATTAATATAAATACAGAAATACAGTAGGCATTTAAATCTACTTCCTCACTTGGTTTGTGGAAATAGTGTCACTGTCTTTTTTTACCAAATTTGGTTTGTAGTTGCAGGATTAATAATTGTGAGCCATGAAGTCTTTGTCACAAAATTGGCTTTATAGTTGCAGAATTAATAATTGTCAACTATGCAGTCGTTGTCACAAAATTGGGTTTGTAGTTGCAGGATTAATAATTGTCAGCTGGGCAGTCTTTGTCACAAAATTGGGTTTGTAGTTGCATGATTAATAATTGTTTGACTGTCTAATAGTGCCATATTATCATGAATCTTTTCTTTTCAGACTGACCTTGAAACTGGCTATAGGACCCGGTGTATTCTTTGTATGCCAATTCGAAATGCTCAGGGACGAGTGTTAGGGGTAGCACAGTTGATCAACAAGTTGGATGGAATGCCATTCAACAAAAATGATGAGAATCTTTTTGAGGTAAATATAAGTTAGAGGTCAGACAAAACATGTTCTATTGTTATAAAGTGAATTGTTTGGATCTCTGGCAGTCATGGGAGCTTAGTCTGATTTGTTTTGTTTTGTTTTTGTTGGTTTAAACGGCACTTGTAACACACTGTTGGCTATATCATACCGAGGAAATAGGAACTACGAGCCTTTCATGAGGACACACCGAGGCAGCCAATCCAGGCTGACCTGGTTGGTTATTGAACCTGTGACCCTTGGATTATGAGTCAAACGCTCTACCAACTGAGTTACCATGGCTCCTGGTTTTATATGAATGATGATTATCTGATTTGATCAGTGATGATGATATGGAAAATTGATTTTAGCTCCAGGTTTTTATTTCACCAGTTTTGCTTGTAACTTATGTTTCTTGCCAGATTTGATTGGATTTAGAACTTCTGTTTTAGACTGGACTTAAAACTTTATCGGTGACAGGTTGGGCTCAGGAAATCCACTTGAATAAATGAGTGACAAAATAAATCCGACCTAGATCATTAGTATAAAGTCTCTTGTTAGAAGCTCCATTGATCCACATCATGATTTGAAAAATAATACCGCCAGATCTAGAGATTCACAAAGTTCCGCAGATATTGTTCTGTATAGTTCAAATGTAGTTTAGCAAATACTTCAGACAGTGCTCAGCAACAATTCAGATATGATTGATATGATGCTGAAAGAATTGCTTGTCAGTATTTGTGAAAAATTCAGAAAATTTCATTGTTTAATTGTTTTTTTTTTAACCTCTACTGGACATAGACATGAAGAGCTTATGGGATGACCTGTTATCCATCATCCTTTGTCTGTCTGACTGTCATCTGTCCATCGATTAACACAAGTTTGTTATCACTACTTCTCCTAAACTATTTGGAGGATTGCAATTAAACTTTACACACATATTCATCCCAAGGTCTACTTGGTCCTTAATAAAACTGGTGCAGCTTGGACATCCAATATGGCCAGCACCATGGCCATCTTGAAATTCTTGCTACTGCTACTCCTTCTGGACAGATGGTCATATCAGCATGGGGTTTTCAATAAAAGACTTCTTATGATGTCTTTGTTGGTCCTAAATGAAAATGGTGTCTATCTGACATCCAGTATGGCCACCATGGCAGCCAGCTTGAAAATTTTGTTATTGCTACTTCTCCTGAAGAGAAAGTCATATCAACATGGGGATTTCATCTGAGGACTTATTACAATATCTAGTTAATCCAAAATTAAAATGGTGGCAATCTGACTTCCAGTATGGCCACCATGGCATCCATCTTGAAAATCCTGCTATCCCTACTTCTTCTGCATGGATGGTTTTATCAACGTGGGGTTTTCACCAGGAGACTAATTGTGATGTCTAGTTGGTCCTAAATGAAAATGGTGCTTATCTGACATTCAGTAGGCCACCATGTCAGCCTTCTTGAAAATCTTGCTTTTCTTATTCTTCCTAAACAGAACATGGGGTTTCACGAGAAGTCTTCTTATTTATCTAGTTTGTTCTAAATCAAAACGATGCCAATCTAACAGCCAATATGGCCACTATGGTGGCCATCTTTAAAATCTTATTGTGGCTTCTCCTCCAGAATGGATGGTCTTATAGACATGGAGTTCTCAACAAAAGACTTCTGATGATATCTAGTTGGTCCTAAAGGAGATGCCTCAATCCAGTATGGCCACCATGATGGCCACCTGGAAAATCTTGCTATCACTACTTCTGAATGGATGGTTATATTGACATGAGGTTTTCACCAAAAGATTTCTTATGATGTCTGGTTGGCCCTAAATGAAAATGGTACTGAGCTTACATCTTGAAAATCTTGTTATTGCTCAAGAATATTAGAGATGGTTTGTTTCAACACTCAGCAGTTTAAAAAAGAAATGGTCATATCCTGGATTCCTGGAAATTCTTTTTGACCAGTAGAGCATCAGTAGATCTGCTTTGTTTTGGAGAAAAAAAAATTAAGAAACTATACAGCAATTATTATAAAGTGACAAATATCTAGAAAAAAACCAGGAAGAATTTGAATATACTCCGTCCAAGTAATGTTAACTGTCCAAGTAATGTTAACTGTCATTTGTAAGCTACATTTATATTAATAGCCGAATATTTTGCTTTCGACTACCGTATATACTCACGTATAATCCAGATCAAAATGCAAACAACATAGACCCTGATCTGCCATCACATAATGCACCAGCAGATCAGGGTCTATGTTGTTTGTTCTACTGATTAGTCCTTGCAAAATGCATAGACCCAGATCTGCCGGCGCATTATGCGACAGCAGATCTGGGTCTATGCAGTTTGCAGTTGGTATCGGCATATATGTGAGTCTATATAGTACATCCTTACAGTAATATAATAAATGATTTGAATTGGGATGAATGGAGAATGTTTGCCTTTAAAATACATGGATAAGACCACTCATTCATTTTTTGTAGACATCAGTGTTTACATTGGAAAAAAATGAAAAAGAAAAGTTCCATGTTGGTATTGGAGCCATTTGCCCAACTTTGAATTATGGTTGAGTTTGGGACAGTTCAGATCCAAGTCCTAAAGCAGGAAAAACCTATTTTAGGAAGCAGAGAATACATTCATTTAATTTTTTAATATATATCTATATTTTTTCATAAATCACAAATATTGATGTCTACATGTGTAATGTACAACCAACTGTAAATTTACAGGGTAAACCAAGATCTACTGGAACAATATGTACTAGTGTATTTCACATGTATAATAAGTAAGACAATCAGGGTGAATCTAGATATGCTGGTGTATTATGTACTACTGTACTTCAAATCTAATAATAAATAAGGCAATCATAGTAAACCTAGATCTGCTGACATGTTATGCATTGCTATACTTCACATGTAATAATAAGTAAACAATAAAGGTAAAGCTAGATCTGCTGACATGTTATGCATTGCTGTACTTCACATGTAATAATAAGTAAACAATAAGGGTAAAGCTAGATCTGCTGACATGTTATGCATTGCTGTACTTCACATGTAATAATAAGTAAACAATAAGGGTAAACGGGGTGCTCTACAGATAATACATGCTTCTGAGAGAGTGACAGGTGTAAGATGAAGTATTTTGCATTTGCAACATGCACAATGGAGAGAATGTTGGCATACCTCTATGTTACTTTCATGTACTGTGGCTGAAATTTCTTTACATATTGTACTTGTGGAAACTGGACATGATCTAAGCACACAGGAGACAAAATGGCTGCTCCAAAGTACTCGAAAAATCAGTCTGAATTTTCAGGAGTTATTAAAATAGGGAAACGAATTTGCCAGAGCAGACAATACCAGCCTCAAAAAGTACTATGAATGAATTACAAAATATCTAAAAAGTAAAAAAAAGTTATCGGCTCTTTTTTTAATTATTTACCTTTGAAGTCCAGGAAGTGAAAATGACCAAGCAGAGCTTGCAGTTTTTTGAGAGGTGCACATCTTAAGTAAGACTAAGCTGTATACTCTATAACCCAAATTTCACCCATCAATCATACACCAAAATAAAGGGAATTCAAAGTACTTTTAACAATACCTAAGATATACAAGGTCTTTTTTAAATAGCCAGGACAGCAATTGAGGAAAACCTGGGTAATTCTTTTTCTTTAAAAATCTAACCCTATGCAAAGTAAGAAACTGGAGAGCGCCACCAAAACTAGATCTGCTGACATGTTATTTACTGCTGTACTTCACATGTAATAATAAGTAAACAATAAGGGTAAAGCTAGATCTGCTGACATGTTATTTACTGCTGTACTTCACATGTAATAGTAAGTAAACAAAAAGGGTAAAGCTAGATCTGCTGACATGTTATTTACTGCTGTACTTCACATATAATAATAAGTAAACAACAAGGGTAAAGCTAGATCTGCTGACATGTTATTTACTGCTGTACTTCACATGTAATAATAAATAAACAATAAGGGTAAAGCTAGATCTGCTGACATGTTATTTACTGCTGTACTTCACATGTAATAATAAATAAGGCAATCATAGTAAACCTAGATCTGCTGACATGTTATGTATTGCTTTACTTTATATGTAATTATAAATAAGATGATCCAGGTTAACCTATATCCCCTGTTGTATTATCATACATGTGACAGAACCAGGATTTCAAACCAGTAAATTTTGATCAGTAGATTGGCCTCTAAACCAGTAGATTTTTTATCAGCATAAATATTACATTTCAAGGGGATGGAAAACAAAACAAGTGGTTTTTTTTGTGCCATAATATGTATTCTTTTCATACAATAATAAAACAGCGAGTCTGAAAATGAATTAGATTCAGATTTCAATGGAAAATGTTACAATAATAATTAATACGAGTCAGTATACGGTCAAATAATGAAAAAAGAAAAGTTGTTCATCTGATAGTTCACTGCAAAGAATTTTCTTCAATAGCATTTTTAGTTTCATTCACAAGATCACTGTCAAGTGACCACTAATGACATTCATTGTGATTATTAAACTTCACACTTAACAGGCTCTCAATAGTTCTCTAGTCCAGATTTCCCCTTGAATCACTTTGTATTTTGTGAAGAATGGAGAATGTCCTCTCTGTATCAGCATTAGAATGTTGTAATGACAGGACAACCACATTCAGTCTACAAAAAAGTTCTAACTTCAGTTTTCCTGCTGCTGATTTTATAAGGTTGCTGACTACTCTCCAATACTCCTCCAAGCAATGTTCACCCAGAGGAGGAAGTTCCTGACTTGGACTTGGGATGTATTCCTGAGCCTCATTCTCAAAGGCTTCTTCCTCTTCATGGCTCAGATCAAAAAATCTGTTAGCAAGTTTCACCACTGTAAATAAAACAAAATAAAGATTGATTTAGACTTGAAATAAAAATGAAAAAAAAAATACATGATGTATTTATGCTTTTAGGAATAATTTATCTATACTTAAAAATGAATTATCTTGTAATATATTTTTAATTGAAATATTTTATCTAGGGCTTGAACTTAATTTATGTGCATGAAAACTTCAAAATAGTTTATGAAATGCAAAAGATGCATACCTTTAAAACACACAATGTAAAGTCAGAACCTTTGCTATCGCCTGCACACACTTAAACTCTGATATCCAAGCATTGTTGAACTTGTAATATTTCTTTGCTGGTGGTTTCTTAGCATTGGGAGAAAGCACATGTTTCGGCGTTTTGACATGAATTGAACAAAACATGTAAGAGTTGTCCTCTTAAAACATCTTGAACAATACAATAACAATTAAACAAGACAAAAATTAATATACTTACTCTAGTGTCTCTGCCAAAATCATTTTTTATGGTCGGTCTCTTCATTTTTCTCCCCTCCGCAAAGGGTCAGCCGATTTTCATCAAAGGCTCAGAAAACATCATGGACCACCCTTTATCCTTTTATTACTTATAACACCTAAAAAAAAAACATACCGCATTTTGCCTTAAACTCCTCAAATTCCAACAATAAGGTAATCAATTAGCAGCATGCTGTGTACACATGTCAGCTGTTCTTTAACAATTCTAATCCTATTGCTATGTCACGCATCATTGCACCAGTCATTGTACTGGTGGAACATTTCTGGTCCCCTGTAGACTGGTTTTGGCTGGTTTCTCTTATGTGTTGATGGAATGCGTAAAAATACCGTGTTTGGGTTTATTTTATATAAAAAAAAAATTTTTTTTTAAATTTTCAAAAGCGGTAGATTTGAACTACTAAATCTCATGTGCGGTAGACAGCCTTTAAAGCGGTATATTTGGCCTACCGTTCGTACGATCATATGTATGTATTATGAACTACTGTACTTTACATGTAATGATAAAACAATCATCGTCAACCTAGATCTGCTGGCATGTTATGTACTGCTGTACTTCACATGTAATAATAAGCAAGACAATCAGGTAAACCTAGATTAACTGGTACATTATGTACTACTGAACTTCACATGTAATAATAAGTAATACAATTCGAGTAAACCTAGATCTGCTGGCTCATTATGTATTGCTGTACTTCACATGTCATAATAAGTATAAAAACAGTATTATAGACCCAGATTTGCCAGTGCATTACACAACATCAGATTTTGGTTGGGCAAGCATTATACACAAGTCAATATAGTATGAGTGGTGGCATGGAGACAAAAGGGGAGGTCTTTTGGGTTAAAAGTACAGTATGCTTAATGGGGTGTTCATTCAGATTCATCAGAAAAATTATTTAAGCACAAAATATGCAAGAATTTGGTCTCATTTTACAGTAGACATAAACTGTTAACATATCTAATATCCACATTATTTTTGCATGTAATTGTCAAATTCCTTTTAATCAGAGACTGTTTACCCTGAATGACTTCTGACATTTGGAACTCTTCATTTTTTAAAAAGCAACATTGTTTGTAATGGTAGATGAAGTGTTGATTCATGTATAAAATCTTTTATGATATATGGAAGCTGTCAAGATATTTAAGAATATGGCCTAATTCACCGTCATTATCACATCTATGGAAGGAAGGATATAATCAGTTTTAGCCAACAATGCACTCATCAGTAATTATTCTGACCTCATACATCAGAAATGTACTTTATTCTGTACAACTTAATGTAGGCATGTTTAATCCTGGACCATGTTGTTCTCAGAGAGACTGGCTCAGGAACTGTTATTGAGTCCTTTCCTGTACTTATTTTAAGCCCAATAATGAGGCTTCAATACAGACCTAATAACCAACATGATGTACATTCCCATGATCCATCAGTAAATCCATATCCTTACATTTTGTGTGAAACGGGGAAAATTTCAAAGGCATGGTCAACATACAGTTATCTGTCCTTCAATAAAGATAAGTTCAGGAATACATCATAAATTGTTCTTGTTGATAGAAACATATAAGTTTTAATATTCCAAGGTTTATAATGCTAATATTCAAGTTTGTTGTCATAGTGCCACTGTTACCAGAGTAACTACTGTCATAGTGCCACTATTACCAGAGTAACCACTGTCATACTGCCACTATTACCAGAGTAACCACTGTCATACTGCCACTATTACCGGAGTAACCAAAGTCATAGTGCCACTATCACCAGAGTAATCACTGTCATAGTGCCACTGTTACCAGAGTAACCAGTCATACTGCCACTATTACCAGAGTAACCACTGTCATACTGCCACTATTACCAGAGTAACCAAAGTCATAGTGCCACTATTACCAGAGTAATCACCATCATACTGCCACTGTTACCAGAGTAACCACTGTCATACTGCCACTATTACCAGAGTAATCACTGTCATAGTGCCACTGTTACCATATATATATATATATATATATATATATATATATATATATATATATATATATACATATATACACACGCTTATAAGTCAAGTTCAGCTGCAAACTGCAGACCCAGATCTGTCATTGCATAATGTACTGGAATATCTGAGTCTGTGCAGTTTGTTAGGAATAATCAGTAGAACAAACAACATAGATCCTGATCTGTGGGCAAGTTATGTGATGGCAAATCTGGGTCTATGTATGTCAGTGTGACCTACATATATATTTTCTCCCAGGAGACCATGTTAACTTTTTGCTTTGAGAATAATATCTCTCTTGCAAGCTCTCGATCATGAAACTATATTTGAGCATGTTTCAGTTTTAGGGATTATACACCACTGTTTCATAATGGGTTGATGTGACCTACTTTTCAGGTTTCAAAATCTTTATGTGAATAATAGCTTTTCTGAATAGTTGTACTTATGTGAAACTCAGCTTTGTCATCATGTAACACTTGTATATCTGGTATAGACCTTCAGTTAAATGAAAATGTACAAGACCATTTTTTTCTTCTGTTATTCAGAAATAATAGAAATCCATGGCATGATTGTATGTACTTGTATTTTTTCCCATGGTATGGTACTATTTACATGGATAACAATTCTGACTTGATCATCCTTTTCCCATAGACATGAAAATGATTAGCACACTGATGCTGACTAATTATACATTGGCTTAATTACTCTATTGAATTGTGTATATTACACACACTTGAATGTGAATGGAATATTGTAAATCAGATCAACTACTGACTAATTATACATTGGATTAATTACTCTGTTGAATTGTGTATATTACACACACTTGAATGTGAATGGAATATTGTAACTCAGATCAACTATGGTATAATTATTAGACAAATGAGGGTCTACCAGGATCTTGGTTGTTTTATGATTTAAATCAACAAAATAAACCCTTAGCTGCATTATGTAGTGGCAGATCTGAGTCTGCCAGGATCTTGATTGTTTATTATGATCCAAATCAACCAAATCAACCCTTATCTTCATTACATAATGGCAAATTTGGGTCTGCTTTGTTTGTAGGTAAATACTGTATATAAAATATGTTTCAATTAATATATGAATAGAAATCCATGTTGAAGATACTACAGTACTCCCTCATTATAACACTGTTCATGGGAGTCATAAAGTGGACTCTCTTACAGATGAGGTTACTTTATATTGAGGTATTCTATACATAATATTACTATTAAATAATGTAATGGAATCCATGACCATACCTAGTTTATAAAAGGGACCATTGTATACTACATGTATGTGCCTTGTAGTGATGTGCATTATATTGAGGAAGTACTGTAGTTTTCTCAGTTGGAGGAAATGAACTTGTCTCTTTTTATTACAGTGATTCCTTTAATGACCTTGTGTTTATAAAGAGAATTTCCAGGAAGCAGTTTTTGTTTTCCTACTTTGAGTGATGTCAGCCATTATTTACTCTAATTTTGCTCTACCAAACTTCAGAATCAGTGTTATTAATAACATGAGCTAAAGAGCATTTGACATTAAGTACAAAGTTGAACAGTTTAATTATCAGCACATCTTTGATACAGCAAACACACTGATGCACCTTTACCAGAAGCAAATGCACCATGAAAACATTAAATTGTGTTGTCGCCAATATACCAAAGTCCCTTTTCATTGTGACTTCAGTTTGTAGCAAATACACCAAAGTCCCTTCTCTTTGTGACAGCAGTGACTTCACCTCTAAAGCATTTGGTTATTAGTTCAATTTATCCAGGTGGGTATTAGTTTGAGTCTAAAGCATTTGGTTATTATTTCAATTTATTCAGGTGGGTATTAGTTTGAGTCTAAAGCATTTGGTTATTTAGTTCAATTTATCTAGGTGGGTATTCGTTTGAGTCTAAAGCAGGGGTGTCAAACTCATTGGCTGTGGCGGGCCAGATTTGCTATAAATAATAATAAATAATAATAAAAAATAATAATAAATAATGAGTCTGGCAGGCTGTATATTTGACACCCCTGGTCTAAAGCATTTGGTTATATAGTTCAATTTATCCAGGTGGGTATTAGTTTAAGTCTAAAACATTTGGTTATTTAGTTTAATTTATCTGGGTGGGTATTAGTTTGAGTCTAAAGCATTTGGTTATTTAGTTCAATTTATCCAGGTAGGTATTAGTTTGAGTCTAAAGCATTTGGTTATTTAGTTCAATTTATCCAGGTGGGTATTAGTTTGAGTCTAAAGCATTTGGTTATTTAGTTCAATTTATCCAGGTAGGTATTAGTTTGAGTCTAAAGCATTTGGTTATTTAGTTCAATTTATCCAGGTGGGTATTAGTTTGAGTCAAAAGCATTTGGTTTTTTACTTCAATTTATCCAGGTGGGTATTAGTTTGAGTCTAATTAATGGATCGGTGTGAAAGTTCAGCTTTGTATTGTATTAGTTATAGACTTAAAACATAGATAGGAAGAGTGGCAATGATATGCATGTCTGTCCATCCATCTGTACATCCACACATCTGCCCACACCCTAGGTTAATGACAGTGTTAAAGTTGTTTAGATTAAGGTCAAAATTTAAAGTTATTTAGGTTAATGACAGTGATAAAGTTGTTTAGATTAAAGTCAATGTTAAAGTTGTTTTTATTAAGGTCAGTGTTAAAATTGTTTATATTAATGTCAGTATTAAAATTGTTTTTATTAAGGTCAGTGTTAAAATTGTTTATATTAATGTCAGTATTAAAATTGTTTTTATTAAGGTCAGTGTTAAAATTGTTTTTATTAAGGTCAGTGTTAAAATTGTTTTTAATAATGTCAGTGTTAAAATTGTTTATATTAAGGTCAGTGTTAAAATTGTTTTTATTAAGGTCAGTGTTAAAATTGTTTATATTAAGGTCAGTGTTAAAATTGTTTTTAATAATGTCAGTGTTAAGGTTGTTTATATTAAGGTCAACGTTAAAGTTTTTTTGCTTTCTCAATAAATAAAATGTATGCTTGACAAAAAGAGCGTTTCTTGTTTTAGGATTTATTTTGTTTCATTAAAGAGATTCAATAGAACAGAAAGTTCAACAAATAAAAATACAAACTTAGAGCAGTTCCCTATTACACAAATCTAGTCCTTATTAATAATTAATGTATCATCATAGATAATGATAAATCTAGTCCTTATTATTAATTAATGTATCATCATAGATAATGACAATTCTAGTCCTTATTATTAATTAATGTATCATCATAGATAATGACAAATCTAGTCCTTATTATTAATTAATGTATCATCATAGATAATGACAAATCTAGTCCTTATTATTAGTTAATGTATCATCATAGATAATGACAATAAAAGTAAAGTAAAATTGTATAAACAATAATTCTAGTAATACTAGGTTTTGTTTTGCAGGCTTTTGCAATATTTTGTGGCATGGGCATTAATAATACTCAAATGTATGAGACGACAGCACGGGCCAGTGCAAAGCAGAGGGTTGCTTTGGAAATCCTGTCTTACCACACATGTGCCCCAGGGGAGGAGACGCAAAAATTGAAGGTAGGCATTCTTGACCAAATGAAATAAAAAGTTATTCTTCGTACTAATAGGTGTTTATAACAGGCTTTGAAAACTTTTAAAATGGACACTGATCCTGCAGGACAATTGACCTTTGAAGTTGCACTTGTCTTGTACAAGTTTTACCTGTCCTACCCATTTCATGTTGGAATTACTTTCAGAATTGCAGTCATCTAATCATACAAGCATTTGGAAAAATTATATTCCCCTCGACACTTTTACTAGTAAATACAAGCAGATCAGTAAAATTGTTAAGGCCTGGCTACTTGTAAATACAAGCAGATCAGTAGGATTGTTAAGGCCTGTCTACTTGTAAATACAAGCAGATCAGTAGGGTTGTTAAGGCCTAGTTATTTGTAAATACAAGCAGATCAGTGGGATTGTTAAGGCCGGGCTACTTGTAAATACAAGCAGATCAGTAAAAATGTTAAGGCCTGGCTCAGTATTCTTCAAATCATTTAAGCATGAAACTCAAGCTCAAGCACAAAGTTCAAATTTGTTATGTTCTGTAATTTTGATTGAAATGAAGCCAGACTCCTAGAACTTTGAGGCTCTTCCTAACTTTGGTTCTTCTACTAGCAAGTGCAATTTCAATGACATAAATTTACTCCAAGTATCATATCGGATTTATGGGATTGAGCATGAGGTTGAGTTTCTCATTCAAAAAGTCTGGAGAATGCAGGACCACTTAACTTATACTGTAGGACCAGCTTTACTTATACTGTAGGCATTTTATACTTAAGGTTATGGACCAGTTTACTCATACTGTAGACATTTTATACTGCAGGACCAGCTTTACTTATACTGTAGACATTTTATACTGCAGGTTATGGACCAGCTTTACTTGTACTGCAGGACTATCTTTACTTATACTGCAGGACCAGCTTTACTTATACTGCATGACCAGCTTTACTTACACTGCAGGACTATCATACTGCAGGACCAGCTTTAGTTATACTGTAGACATTTTATACTACAGGTTATGGACCAGCTTTACTTGTACTGCAAGACTATCTTTACTTATAATGCAAGACCAGCTTTACTTGTACTGTAGGACCAGCTTTGCTTATACTGCAGGCATTTTATACTTAAGGTTATGGACTAGCTTTACTTATACTGCAGGCATTTTACACTGTAGGACCAGCTTTACTTATACTGTAGACATTTTATACTGCAGGTTATGGACCAGCTTTACTTGTACTGCAGGACTATCTTTACTTATACTGCAGGACTAGCTTTACTTATACTGCATGACCAGCTTTACTTATACTGCAGGACTATCATACTGCAGGACCAGCTTTACTTATACTGTAGACATTTTATACTACAGGTTATGGACCAGCTTTACTTGTACTGCAGGACTATCTTTACTTATATTGCAGGACCAGCTTTACTTGTACTGCAGGACCAGCTTTGCTTATACTGCAGGCATTTTATACTTAAAGTTATGGACTAGCTTTACTTATACTGCAGGCATTTTACACTGTAGGACCAGCTTTACTTATACTGTAGACATTTTATACTGCAGGTTATGGACCAGCTTTACTTGTACTGCAGGACTATCTTTACTTAAACTGCAGGACCAGCTTTACTTATACTGCAGGATTATCATACTGCAGGACCAGCTTTACTTATACTGTAGACATTTTATACTGCAGATTATGGACCAGCTTTACTTGTACTGCAGGACTATCTTTACTTATACTGCAGGACCAGGTTTACTTGTGCTGCAGGACCAGCTTTGCTTATACTGCAGGCATTTTATACTTAAGGTTATGGATTAGCTTTACTTATACTGCAGGCATTTTATACTGTAGGACCAGCTTTACTTATACTGTAGGCATTTTATACTGCAGGACCAGCTTTACTTATACTGCAGGACCAGCTTTAGTTATATTGCAGGACTATCTTTGCTTATACTGCAGGACCAGCTTTACTTATACTGCAGGACCAGCTTTACTTGTACTGCATCGCCAGCTTTACTTGTACTGCATTGCCAGCTTTACTTGTACTGCAGGACCGGCTTTACTTGTACTGCAGGACTATCTTTATTTATACTGCAGACATTTTATAATTGATCAACTTTACTGATACTGCAGAACTAGCTTTACTTATACTGCAGGACTATCTTTACTTGTATTGCAGGACTAGCTTTACTTATCCTGCAGGACCAGCTTTATTTATACTGCAGGCATTTTATAATTATGGTTATTATGCAATGAATTTTTGTTCAATGGTTTTATTACAAGTTTTGTGAAGTCTCTCTAATAAAATTGTCATAGTGTGTAGTATTTGTATCTCTAATAAAATTGTCATAGTGTGTAGTATTTGTATCTCTCTAATAAAATTGTCATAGTGTGTAGTATTTGTATCTCTCTAATAAAATTGTCATAGTGTGTAGTATTTGTATCTCTCTAAAAAAATTGTCATAGTGTGTAGTATTTGTATCTCTCTAATAAAATTGTCATATTGTGTAGTATTTGTTCTTCTAAATTATGTGCAGATATATATCCTAAACTCTAGATTCTTTTCTTTGGGTTAAAAAAGTACTGGAAAGTACATCACTTAATATTGTCAAATCTTTATTTCAGCTACATTCACAAACACTTAAAGTATGGAGTTTTATTATGGATTGCCTCCATCTTATATTCCTTAGTCTAAAGTACAAGCCAAGTTTAACAAACTACATGACTAATATAATTGACCTTGTCTGAGAACAAATTAAATTTCTAATAACGATTTACCTTTCATGAGAGGTACTGGATGGCCTCAAACAAAGTACATGACTAATTATCATCATGTTTACCTTTACTGAAAGGTATTGGATGGCTTCAAACAAAGTACATTACTAATAATGGTTTACCTTTACTGATAGGTATTGGATGGCCTCAAACAAAGTACATTACTAATAATGGTTTACCTTTACTGAGAGGTATTGGATGGCCTCACACAAATGGTACTTTACTAATAATGATTTACTTTTACCGAGAGATATTGGATGTCCTCAAAGCATGTCAATCAAGGTATAATTCTTTATTTTTCTGTTTACAAAATTTACTAACTCTTAATTACCTAAAAATAAATATTCATGTGTGAGTTAATGTAGCAAAATCATGTAGAAAATTTACTTCTTATATCGGTAAATATGATCTATGTATAGAGTTCTAAGGCAAAACTATAGCATCAGTTGTTAGCATATCAGTTCTGCTATAGTCATGAAATAAATCAGACATGATAATTCTCTCCCCTGCAGAATGCATTGGTCCCCAGTACACATCACTACCGGTTGCTGGACTGTGGATTCTCTGACTTCAGACTGGATGATGATGACACATTGAAGGCCACAATCCGCATGTTCATGGACCTGGATCTTCTTGACAAGTTTCGCATTGACTATGAGGTAATGAAACTTTCCACCCACTCCTCCTTGATTGACAGTCTGGGATAAATGAGTCCCTCGTGCTAGAGGCAGGGGTATATAGTAATCCACATGTCCATCCATCTGTTCATCTGTCCATCAATATTTGTCCATCCTTCCATCTGGTTCACAATCTCATTAGAGCAAGTAACCCTGCAGTTTCTAATGGATTGTCATGAAACTAGGTAAATATTATTGGCATCACATGAAAATGTGCATATCAACAAATCACCTTGCCCCTGCAATTTTTGTTAAAGTTATTGCCCCTTTTGTCTTGTAGCTTAATGCAATATATGACACAATCTTGTTAGCACAACTAGCCAGGCAGTTTTTGATGGGTTAAAATGAAACTTGGTAAATATTATGGCAATCAACTGAAGATGTGCATACTGACAAATGACTTTGCTCCAACAGTTTTTGTTAGAGTTAATGCCCATTTTACACAACTCCTGCAGTTTTTAGTGAATTGCCATGAAACAAGATAAGTATTATGGGCATCACCTGAAGATGTGCATGTTTTCAAATCACTGTATTCCTGCAATTTTTATAAGCGTTATTACACTTTTTTACTTGCAGCTGAATGCAGTGTTTGACAGAATCTTCTGAATGCAACTAATCTCACAGTTTTCAGCAAATTGCCATGAAACTTTGTGTACTGTGTATTTGTGAATTTTGTGGTTGCTCCTGACCATGAAATTAAAGACCTAATGACAAATGAACCACATGTGATGCAGAGTGTCTCCCTTCTCTTGTTTTCTTACTGATACAATCATAGCAATCAACTATGCTCATCCATTTGATCATTCAAATTCATTATTGTAAGACAATATTATCTTTTACATGAGTTTGTTTATTTTAACTCATTTTTTTTAAAAAAAGAGCTGTAAGCAGTCTATGTTGTTTCAGTGCACATGTATGTATACAGTATCTGGTAGCTGTCTTTTCCACTCATTGCATTAAATTGACATGTGTGATTAGAACAGTAAGTAAGGAGAGGGAGAAAATAGAAAGAGCATTAAGAATTTAGTTACTAATATTACTGAAAATGATAGAAAGAATAATGAAATGTGTATGAAAATTAGATTTCATACTTATTTACATTAATTGTTCATTCAAGTGAAACTGCTGTCAAAAATACATATAAAGTAATGACAAAATTACACTTTATTCTCTGCAATTCTTGATTTAACCAGTCATGATCCATCTGAACGAATAATCTACATTAAGCATAGATAAATACAAAAATGTATATGAATAATCTACATTAAGCAAAGATAAATACAAAAACGTATACGAATAATCTACATTAAGCATAGATAAATACAAAAATGTATACGAATAATCTACATTAAGCATAGATAAATACAAAAATGTATACGAATAATCTACATTAAGATAAATACAAAAATTTATACTTCTAATTACAAGCAGCAAACTTTCCAGTTACAATTTAAATACTCCTGAAAGCACATTTGAATTTATACACGCATTTTAATCCAAGGGAACAACAAGACAAATATTGAAACAATTGCTTGAAGCACAAATACTAATTAAACACTATGTATATATACTAATTAAACACTATGTATATATACTAATTAAACACTATGTATATATACTAATTACAGAACACTACTTAAGCTCACTCTTCACTGACACTGATTTTTGGACAAAAAACCACTGAATAAACATCATGTCAATCAAGTTTTCTGGTACACACAAACATTTGTCACATAAATAATCCCAAATACATCAATCAAGTCTTTGGTATATACAACATTTGTCACATAAATAATCCCAAATATGTCAATCAAGTCTTCTGGTACACACAAACATTTGTCACATAAATAATCCCAAATATGTCAATCAAGTCTTTGGTATACACAAACATTTGTCACAAAAATAATCTCAAATATGTCAATCAAGTCTTCTGGTACACACAAACATTTGTCACATAAATAATTGCCAAATTGCAAAATTATACCACAAATCCAGCTTTCTAAAAAATTACACCATAAGTCCAGCTTTCTCAAAGTCACAGATTATTAGATTTGATCTCTCATATTTTATCTTGAGCTGCTTTCCTCCACTAAATATCAAAGGTTGCCACAGAATGCTGATTACATTGAGCAAGGGGCAGTTGGTCATGTGTTTGGTCAACATATGGAATGATGACATTATCCACATAACACAATTGGCGTTGCTTGGCTGTGCTGACTCGTTGGATGTTAAGCACTCGGGGTGAAAACACAGTGTTAGGGATTGATCTTGGCAGGTGTTTGATTTGTGCCCATACTGGGGATAGTATTGTTTTAACCACTGAAGCAACCACCATTTGTTGTTGGCATATTATTGTTCTATTGTAATCTTTATTTTGGGTATTTGTAGAGATTAATCCACAAAATAAAATATAAATAAATACAAATCCATGAATTTAAGTACCTATGAAAATGTCGTATTTTATGAAACCATGAAAATTGATACGCATGAAATAAAGGAAACCACATTATGTTATGGTCATCATTTAAAGATTCGCATATCGACAAATCACTGCTCTCACAATTTTTGTTAACATTATTGCCCTTTATGTCCTGCAGCTGAATACAGTATAAGACAGAATCTTGTGAGTGCAACTTGTACTTTTGATGCACCACTGTTAAACTTGGCACATATTATGGCCTTCATCTAATAATGCATATCTTGACAAATCTTTGTGTTCCAATGGTTTTTGTAACAGTTATTGCCCTTTTTTAACTTAGAACTGGATGCAATATATGATGGAATTTTGTGATAGTAACTACCGTATATACTTGCATATAAGCCGGGTCCAAATGCAAACAACATGGACCCTGATCTGCCATCACATAATGTGCTGGCAGATCAGGGTCTATGTTGTTTGTTCCACTGATTAGTCCTTACAAACTGCATAGACCCAGATCTGACGGCGCATTATGCGACGTCAGATCTGGGTCTATGCAGTTTGCAGTTGGTATTAGCTTATATGCAAGTAGAGACGGTACTTTTAAATTTTTTTGTGGATTGCTGTAAAACTTAGTACATATTATGCTCATCATCAGAAGATATGCATGTTGACCAATCATTTTACTCACTATTTTCTGAAGAGTTATGCATTTTTTTTGGTGTGCTATTGACCCATCTCCATTGTGGTGTAGGAGTGGAATTCAGGGGAGTTATTGTTTTGCTGGCCGCAAGAGTTGCAAACAGTGAGACATAGTAGTGACAATATATGTCCATCTGTCTGGCTGGCATCAATTTGTTAGGGTTTTTTTTGTTTGTTTTTTTAAGGTCAATACCTCCTGTTTTTATCAGTGGATCATCATCAGACTTTGCCAATAGATACATAGGGGGTGGGGAGGGGGTGAAAGAATATCCCTAGAGATCTGGCAGTACATATATACTATTACCAAGGATGTATTTTCATCAGACATATTACAGATGTTTACCATGGGATAACAGAATATTAATTCTGATATGGAGGTCAAAAGTCAATGTCACATTGGTTATTTGTTAAAGTTTTTTTTAAGAAAAAAACTGAAATGTGTCTATAGATAGGGATTAGACTTTGAACCAGATGCATCAGTGTATATGGATCATCCATGGGGATTACAGATTTAAGGGTCAAATGTCAAGGTCACAGGGTGAATAGTCATCTAGCAGATTGGGGTCAACTTCTGAGAGCTGTATGAAGTGGATTGTTAATTGATTTTGCACAGAGTTGGTTTGAGATCAAGATCACAGAGTTTGCTTGGTTATGTGTTACTAAGGCCGCATTGAAAGTGTTGCAGGGGAGACAATAGACTTATGCCTTTCTTTTGGCTCTGATGTTACTTTTGGAAGCATAGTGGATCCACTGTGTATAAAATGTGGGTAGTAGGTGACAGAAGTGTTGAAATAATCATTTATGAAAAAAATATGAGTTTCTTACAATTTAAAGACTTGAGTTAACATCCAGTAAAATATAATTAAAGAGTCTCTGAGATGTCTCACATTTATAGCATACAAAATTGAACAATACATTAATATTGGATTGGTCTTTATCAATTTTGCACATTGCAGAATAGCCAATAATTTGTCAATAAAAAATAACAAGTTTTCATAGGGGATATGATATACCTGAATGTCCCTAGCAATAGTTTGACACTAAGTAATATTAAATAAAACCCATCAATAAGGTATTGTAAATGTTTATATATTGTTGGCAGATTCACTTAGGTGGTCTGTTCAGTTTGTTTATATTTCCCTAAGGCTTAGATCACAGTGACAGTTAAGGTACATACTTAACCTCACCTGGAAATGGCTGTCTGGCACTTACTACTAACAAGATTGATATCTGGTCATCTCAGTTATTGAGTGGAAAAGCTTCACTTTTACAAGATATAGAAAGATGATTCTCATAAGTGTGGTTCCTTAAAACTGACCATTACATGATGCACATTACCCCTGTCAGGACACGACAGAACTGATCCTTGGTATTTAAGATGCACTTCTGATAATTATGATTTACTTGCTGAGTGGCTGGTAGATCTTCCATTATAGTTTAGTATATGCTGCCTGCAGTACAGTCTAATGTCAGACAAGTCTGAAATGCAGCAGGAGATTGCCTGTAATGTGTCTATGAGGTAGGTTGGAATGTACCGTATATACTCCCGTATAAGCCAGGTCCAAATGCAAACAACATAGACCTTGATCTGCCGTCGCATAATGTGCCGCCTGATCAGGGTCTATGTTCTTTGTTTTTGCTGATTAGTCCTTACAAACTACATAGACCCAGATCTGCTGGCACATTATGCGACAGCAGATCTGGGTCTATGCAGTTTGAAATTTGGTATCGCCTTATATGCGAGTATAGTCGGTACTTACTTATGTCCATACTTAGTGGTGTTCAGCTTGGTTTGACTTTTCCTGAAGTTCATGTAACTCCATCAATTTACTAGTCACAGCCATGAAACATGGTGAAGATATGCATCTCACTGAGTACAGCACCTTTACTCATCCTCTTTTGGGTCACAGTGTATCCAATACTTCATGTATGCTTTAAGTTCATATCCATACTTGGTCATTACACAATTTGGAAACTTTCGATGTCAAGGGATGGAATTTAGCATTATATATACTTTCCACTTGAGTCACTAATGATGACTTATATTTCATCTATGAGTAGCTACTTGAGTTGAAATTAATTATGTCATATTTGTCTTGCATGCAGTCATGCATCCATGATGACATATATTTCACTAATGATGACCTATATATGCAGTCACAAATCCATGTGACCTATATTTCATATTTGAGTAACTAAATGAGTAGATGTTTATTATGTCATATCTGTCTTTACATGCAGTCATGGATCCCTGTGACCTATATTTCACATTTAAGAGACTTAATAATTAGACATTTTTTAAATGCCATATCAATATTGCAGGTGGAGGTATCCATGTTCAATAGACACATTTCTAGCTTACAGATATATTAATCAGTTGGTCCAAACCATTTGTTTACATCAGTTTTGCCCTCATAAAATTCATTAAAAATCTTCACATATTACTTTCTTTTTCACTTACGTTCTTATTTACTTACTTTCTTATTTACTTACTTAATTGTAAATGTCAAAAGGAATCTTTAAAGGTGAATATCCAATCACAATTTTTTTTTCTTGGTAAAAATATTCAATGTTGCAACTGTCAGTAAACACCATATTAACCATAAGAATTATCAATATGTAAGAAACAACTGTCAGTAAACAATGTATTAACCATAACAACTAGCAATATGTAATAAGCAACTGTCAGTAAATACCATATTAACCATTACAATTATCAATACATAATAAACAACTGTCAGCAATCACCATATTAACCATAACAATTAGCAATATGTAATAAACAACTGTCAGTAAACACCATATTGACCATAACAATTATAAATACATAATAAGCAACTGTCAGTAAACACCATATTAACATAACAATTATCAATATATAATAAACAACTGTCAGTAATCACCATATTAACCATAACAATTATCAATACATAATAAGCAACTGTCAGTAAACCCAGTATTAACCATAACGATTAGCAATACAAAATAAGCAACTGTCAGTAAGCACCATATTAACCATAACAATTATCAATACATAATAAACAACTGTCAGTAATCACTGTATTAACCATAACAATTATCAATATGTATGAAGCAACTGTCAGTAAACACCATATTGACCCTAACAACTAGCAATACATAATAAGCATCTGTCAGTAAACATCATATTAACCATAACAATTATCAATGCGTAATAAGCAACTGTCAGAAATCACCGTATTAACCATAACAATTATCAGTATTCAAAAAGCAACTGTCAGTAAAAATAGTATTAACCATAACAATTATCAATAAGTAATAAACAACTGTCAGTAAACACCATATTAACCATACAAATTATCAATACATAATAAACAACTGTCAGTAATCATTGTATTAGCCATAACAATTATCAAAATGTAACAAGCGACTGTCAGTAAACACCATATTGACCAAAACAACTATCAATACATAATAAACTTCTGTTAGTAAACACCATAATAGCCATAACAATTATCAATACATAATTAACAACTGTCAGTAATCACTGTATCAAACATAAAAATTATCAAAATGTAATAAGCAACTGTCAGTAAACAACATATGAACCATAACAATTATCAAAATGTAATAAACAAATGTCAGTAATCACTGTATTAACCATAACAATTATCAATATGTGATAAGCAATGCTGGTAGTAAACACAATATTAACCATAACAGTTATCAAAATGTAATAAGCAACTGTCAGTAAGCACAATATTAACCATAATAATTATCAAATATGTAATAAACAACTGTCAGTAATCTCTATATTAGCCAAAACAATTATCAAAATGTAATAAGCAACTGTCAGTAAACACAATATTAACCATAACAATTATCCAAATGTAATAAGCAACTGTCAGTCAACACAATATTAACCTAACAATTATCAAAATGTAAGAAGCAGCTGTCAGTAAACACTGTATTAACCATAACAATTATCAAATATGTAATAAGCATAAATTGCTATGAGGATGTATATGATTTTCTCTTGACTTTGAGATTTATAGATCACAAATCACTTGCTGAAAGCTATTGACAATAGACCACAAATCACTTGCTATAAGCTATTGACAAAGTCTGCATATGATCTTGATGATTTTGTTTTTTTCATTTGCTCAGGAAGACAATATTTCATACATCATTAACAATAACAATATGACATTTATGTACTGTAGGTTAAAGTATTCACACAAATACATGTATACACTGTCTTACATTCTAAAATATTCCATTTTTTCATGAAGGTTTCATATTTAGAGGGGGTCAGGTAGTGATAGTCAGTTTTAAGGGCTGATATGGCACCAGCTAATGAAGGAATACAAAATTTTAATTTAGGAACATATATCTATATCTTTTAACTATTAAGCAAATATTATGCAATTCCATTACATACTTTGAATCCACAAAACTGAGTATGAGTTCCTCAGCTTTGATTTGGATGTTATATTTTCTTTGTGTAATATTGACTACTCCTCTCTATCTGTACATATTGACACTGCCACAGAAGATGTATAATTGATTCTGAATTTGCATTTCAAAAACTGCAAGAAACTGATGAAGCCCTTCTATATTTCACAAGGAATGTGTTGGTTGTTAAAAAATAATGGACAATTTTGTATTGTAAAGTCTGTAATTTGGTATCATATGTAACAGATTTCAGCCAAATATTTATCACCCCAGTTTTGAAAATTACAAGTTAGAACAGATTCCCATTTATGTTGTGATTTAGTCAGTTTAGTTGTGGTGCGTTTAAAACATTTCTTATTAAATGGTTTACATATATATTTACACTGTGTCAATAAAGATAATATTTTATTTTCAAGCAATGTAGGTTTTCCTAATTTTTAAAGGCATGCTTCCACCTCTGGGAGATAGCATATAAAATTCCATAATATTGAGCAAAATTTATATAAAAAAAAGTACTTTATTCTTTAAAACCCTGGAAATTGAAAAAAAAACACAATTTTCATACATGATTTCATCTAGAAACCTAATTCCATGTTCATGCCTTTTTTTTTAGATCGTTTTATTATCAACCTTAATTTTTTGATTGAACCACAGGGATAGAACAGAAATATTATCATAAGTTGTAGGGTCACATGCCACCAGAGAAGACCATACTAAAAAGGCATCTTTCCAGAAAGGATTAAATTAATACTCTATGCGACAAAGTCCATATCTGGAATAGTTTTGCATACATGTTCCACCCATCTCATATAGCTCATAAAAAAGAATCAATTTCCATGAGGCAAATTTAAGTGGTTCATGGAGTTTCTTTAACTAAGATATTTTGAATGTTTTCTCAAAGGATGTTATACGCAGCATACAGAGGCCTCCCTCAGCTTTAGACCGTTTAACAAGCAGTCCCTTAGCTTTAGGCAATTTAACAAGTAGTACTGTATCTTTAGGCACTTAACAAGCAGTCTCTTAGCTTTAGACCATTTAACAAGCAGTCCCTTAGCTTTAGACCATTTAACAAGCAGTCCCTTTGCTTTAAACCATTTAACAAGCAGTCCCTTTGCTTTAGGCCATTTAACAAGCAGTAATATAGCTTTAGGCCATTTAACAAGCAGTCCCTTAGCTTTAGGCCATTTAACAAGTAGATTATTTTACAAGCAGTCCCTTAGCTTTAGGCTTTTTAACAATCAGTCCCTTAGCTTTAGGCATTTAACAAGCAGTCCCTTTAGACCATTTAACAAGCAGTTCCTTAGGTTTAGGCCATTTAGCAAGCTGTCTCTCAGCTTTAGGGATTTAACAAGCAGTCCCTTATCTTTAGGCCATTTACAATTTTTCCATTTTCTTTTAACTTTACATGTGCAAGTATTTATTTAAGTGTAGAGTTGTTATTGTCCATTGTACATGCTCTGTGACACATAACTGTTTAAACCAGAAACTGTTCTGCCTGAAACCTGTAGCCCTTTTTATAGAAGTGGTCAGTATAAAGAGGTTTAATTTTTAGTATAAGATGGGCTTTATGGGGAACAAAATATTTGGCCTGTCAGTAGATGAGTCTTGATGGGAACCACAACATTAGGCATGTCTGCAGAAGAGGATTTATGAGGACTAGAACACTTGGCCTGTCTGCAGGAGAGACTTTATGGGGACCAAAACATGTGGCCTGTCTGCAGGAGAGACTTTATGGGGACCAAAACATGTGGCCTGTCTGCAGGAGAGGCTTTATGGGGACCAAAACATGTGGCCTGTCTGCAGAAGAGGCTTTATGGGGACCAAATCATTTGGCCTGTCTGCAGAAGAGGCTTTATAAGGACCAAAACAGTTGGCCTGTCTGCAGAGGAAGCTCAATGGCTGCAGAGGGATCATTTTAGGAAGTTTCACTATGTATATTTAATGTATTGCTATATTAAGATACGTTGCATATAATTCTCTTTGGTACTGTAAAATAAAATAATTATAATAGCTGAAACTACAACAAATGCAAGAAACCTGTATAATCTCTGACTGTAATTATTGTAAATGTTCAAAATGTGCATTTTTTCATCTAGACCCTGTGTCGGTGGGTGTTATGTACAAAGAAGAATTACAGACATGTTACCTATCACAACTGGAGGCATGCCTTCAATGTCGCACAGACCATGTTCTGGATGCTACAGGTACATAACATCATTTATCACATGATTTCATATTATATAGACCTATGTTGATTTATCACATGATTTCATATTATATAGACCTATGTTTATTTATCACATGATTTCATATTATATAGACCTATGTTCATTTATCACATGATTTCATATTATATAGACCTATGTTCATTTATCACATGATTTCATATTATATAGACCTATGTTCATTTATCACATGATTTCATATTATATAGACCTATGTTCACACCACTGGTTCATACAAGGTAATGTCTGAGGTGTCTACCATACTGTAAAGACTTTATGAAATAAAAGTTGTTTATTTCATAATGCAATACATGAGATCTTACAGTTGCAGTCATTTCATGTGTAAATTAAGATGTCAGTTTAATATGAAATAACTTTTATATTTTGTGAAGACATACAATATACATGTACTTTATTAAATGCTTAATTATTGATGACCTAAGGTATTTTTATATCAGACCCTTTGTTGCTAAACTTTGCAGATTTATAGCTTGACATATTTAGATCCCCCACAAAGTTTTGGATACTGAGTCAGCTTGTCCATCTTGTCTCTCTGGCACACTTTTGTTTATTTAATATCTCCTGAAAAATGTGAGATATCTCCATGAAATTTGGCATGTTTTTGTATCATGACTAGACATTGTGTCTTGTAAAATACACAAGTGCTGATTCATGCAGTGTCATATGAAAAGCATGATTTTAAACTGTCCAACATGCTAACAAGATTATGATTTGCAAAACATGAATTCCTAACTATGAATCTGTGACAATGGAAGGGGACGAGTGGCATTATCAGATACTACTAAAATATAGTCTTTTTCAAAATAATGTCCTGATTTGGGAAAGTGTTTCAAACTTACTAATGCCTTCAGCAGTGTATGAACAAGCAATTAACAGGTTTTATTGCAAATGGTTTCAAGTAGAATGCACAATAGCTGCCATTAAAAGCAAATTGGGAAATAGGTACAGTTTGCAAGGGAAGTAACTGTGTATAGTTTCAAAAACACAGTTTGATTGCTGAGCCCGAATAAAGAAACATCACTGGAAAAATCCAGACCTGATATCTGGTACTATAATTGGGGCATATCTCTTTTAGAAATGAAATAAAATGAATACAAAACATAAGGCATATAGGAATTGGTAATAAAGTAACAATCATAATTAACAAGATAAACTAAAAATACAAGGGATATCAACATTGATAGTTTGCTGTCACAAATTGTATCTTTATGTAAAGGTCAGATGGGTTTTATTTCAGTGTATCTATCATTTATTATTATCTTACTTTGCTCTTCTTTTAATATTGCTGCAATAAGGAGACTACTTGGAGCTAAATAATATATTAATTAAAGATTTTGTATTTATTATGGCATGTGAGTTACCAAAGTTATGCACAATGCTTCCCAGCCCACCTTCATCTATACCCCTCTCAATCCCTTCCCACCACTACTGTCTAGAAGTTGGTAGGTATGAAAATATGGAGTCAGTCTGATCAGTATTTTGAGAGTTATCTCCCCATTTTTATTACACAGTGTCCATCCATCACATTCTTGTCTGATTAAACTCTAGAACCATATGAGATACCTGCATGCAACTTGGTATGCATTTGTATCATGACAAGAGTTTGTATCATATATTCGATTTGGTGTTGTCAGATTAACACTTTTAGAGTTATCTCTCCATTTTTGACAATTTTATTTATGCTTCATATCTTTTGGGTGTATTCCATATGTATTTGGTTACTAACAGATCTAGGTTTGTTATTAGTACTTTTGGGGGATATTCCATAAGCATTTAGTTACTGACAGATCAAGTTTGTTATTAGAACTTTTGGGGGTATTCCATGAGCACTTGGTTACTGACAGTTCTAGTTTGTAAATATTAGTACTTTTTGGGATATTCCATAAGCATTTTGTCACTGACAGATCAAGTATGTTATTACAACTTTTGGGGGTATTCCATGAGCATTTGGTGACTGACAGTTCTAGTTTGTAAATATTAGTACTTTGGGGGTATTCCATAAGCATTTAGTTACTGAGAGATCTAGTTTGTAAATATTAGTACTTTTGGGGGTATTCCATGAGCATTTGGTGACTGACAGTTCTAGTTTGTAAATATTAGTACTTTTGGTGGTATTCCATAAGCATTTGTTCACTGACAGATCTAGTTTCTTATTAGTACATTAAAAGTCCACATATTTATCTGCTTTGCATATACATTTCTAACAATACAGGAAATCAAACTGTCTCATGTGTGATAGCCTAAAACACATTGTTGTATAAATCTTTAGTACACTTGTACATGTGTGATAGCCTAAAACACATTGTTGTATAAATCTTTAGTACACTTGTACATGTGTGATAGCCTAAAACACATTGTTGTATAAATCTTTAGTACACTTGTACATGTGTGATAGCCTAAAACACATTGTTGTATAAATCTTTAGTACACTTGTACATGTGTGATAGCCTAAAACACATTGTTGTATAAATCTTTAGTACACTTGTACATGTGTGATAGCCTAAAACACATTGTTGTATAAATCTTTAGTACACTTGCACATGTGTGATAGCCTAAAACACATTGTTGTGTAAATCTTTAGTACACTTGCACATGTGTGATAGCCTAAAACACATTGTTGTATAAATCTTTAGTACACTTGTACATGTGTGATAGCCTAAAACACATTGTTGTATAAATCTTTAGTACACTTGTACATGTGTGATAGCCTAAAACACATTGTTGCATAAATCTTTAGTACACTTGTACATGTGTGATAGCCTAAAACACTTTGTTGTATACATCTTTAGTACACTTGTATATGTGTGATAGCCTAAAACACTTTGTTGTATACATCTTTAGTACACTTGCACATGTGTGATAGCCTAAAACACTTTGTTGTATACATCTTTAGTATATTTGTACATATTTTTATCAATCCTGCCTTGTTGGAAGCTCAACATAGCAACTTTGGCATCTTTGTGTGTATCCATTGTATATCTTGTTCATATGTATGTACACATCCTAAATTAACCTCAATATTAAAGTTTTTACTTAGCTAAACAAAAGGCAGATGAAACAAAATAAGGGATCTATTGTTACATTATTTTAAGTTACTTTTTGATTATTGAGAATGTTTTAGTTTTTATTTATTCATATTTTGGTCAAGTTTTCATGTTTAGTCTTAAATAGACTACAATATTTTATTTATTAACTCAAGTTTTATATTTTGTCTGAAACATTTTCTTTCTCATAACCTCCATTTTGTTTTTCCTTTAACAGGAAAGCCGCCTGGGAAAAATTATTGGTGAGCACGAAAAATTGGCATTGATGGTGGGCTGTCTCTCACATGATCTGGACCATCGAGGCACAAATAACCAGTTTCAGATCAAGTAGGTTACAGTGACAGAGAATTGTTCAGAGAATGCTTTGATGTTATTTTTAGCTTTACTGGTCATCGACCAGAAGAGCTTATGGGATGGTCTGTTGTCCATTGTCCATCCATCTGTTAGTACAAGTTTGTTATCGTTACTCCTCCTAAACTATTTGGAGGATTGCCATGAAACTTTACACACACATTCATTCCATGGTCTAGTTGGTCCTAAATGAAAATGGTGCTGCTCAGACATCCAATATGGGCACCACAGTGGCCATCTTTAAAATCTTTTCACTGCTCCTCCTGAATGGATGGTCATATCAATATGGGGTTTCCACTAAAAGACTTCTTATGATGACTAGTTGGTTTTAAATAAAAATGGTGCTGATCTGACATCCAATATGGCCACCATGGCAGCCATCTTAAAAATCTTGCTATCACAACTCTACCTGAACAGAAAGTCATATTAATGTGAGATTTTCACCAGAAGACTCCTTATGATGTCCAGTTGGTCTTAAATGAAAATGTTGCAGATCTGACATCCAATCATCCAATATGGTCTCCACACAGCCACCATCTTGAAATATTGTTATTGCTACCCCTCCTAAATGGATGGTCATATCAACATGAGGTTTTCACTAAAAAAAGACTTCTTATGATGTCTAGTTGGTCTTAAATGAAAATGTTGCAGATCTGACATCCAATATGGCCACCACAGCAGCCATCCTGAAAATCTTATTATTGCTACTCCTCCTAAATGGAAAGTCATATCTTGAAAATATTGTTATCTTTACTCCTCCCAAATGGATGGCTATATCAACATTGGGTTTTCACCAAAAGACTTCTTATGATACCTAGTTGGTCCTAAATGAATATGGTGCCAGTAATACGTCTAATATGACTGCCATGTTGACTGTATGAAAAATCTTGTTGTCGCTACTTTTCCTGAATGGATGATCATTATGACATGAGGTTTTCACCAAAAGACTTCTAATAATGTCTACTTTGTCCTAAATGAAAATGGTGCCAAGCTGACATCCAATAAGTCCACTACAGCAGCTAATTTGAAAATCTTGTCATCGCTGAAGAATATCAGAGATGGTGTCAACACTTGGCAGTTAAAAAGAAGAAATGGTCTTATCTTGAATTCATGAAAATTCTTATTGGCAAGCAGAGCATCAGTCCCGACAAGGGACTCTTGTTCCTATATGATATACAAAATGAATCCAGTTTTAATTGAACAATTCACTTCAGCTTTAACCTAACTTGTGCCTTATTTCAATCACTATGGTTACAGTTAAGTGCATCTTTGACTTAAATTCAAAGATGGAATCTAAAAGTGAATTATTTGGCAGCATTTTTATCAGGTGTCAAATTTAATGAATTTGTTGAGGTTAAGGAATGCTTGAAAATAGAATTCAGTCATAAATTCTGCAAATAATGAAATTTCAATTTAAATTAAACTTTGACATTCCTGGGGAAGCTAAATCTGCAAGATTATGAAATACACCTTTAATTCAAGAATGAAATGTACATGTATCATATACAATGAACATATTGATGATTAGCGATAGGGTTAGGGTTAGGTTTTGTTTTTTACATGACCAATAGTAAATGAAAGGATATTTGTAAGTACAGTATATAACTGAACAGTATTCTGGAAGTAATTGTCCCAATATTGCTTTATTTACTGTTTTGAATCTTAAGTGTTTAACACATAAAGTGCTTGTCGCAGCATAAGTCATGCCACTGGTAGAAGTCCCATAGTGCTTGTCCCGGCATTTGCCACTTTTCAGGTAAGCAACTGTTTACACATTTGGGTACTTCAGCTTGACATGAATGGATGTGAAACTAAATTTGATTGGTACAATGGGCCCTGGAAGAAGCATTCTGTTGTAGTCTTACCATGCAGTTAGCAAAGAAGTTTCACAAATGCTTGGTTAAAACACGTGCTATCTGGAAAACTCAAAATGGCTGACTCCCAACACGATTCATCTTCAGATGATGATATTATTCAGCAAATACTTGATGATGTAAGCGAAAATGACAATGAACTAGATGAGATTATGAGAGCTGGAAATGTGTTACTGGAAATACAAATGAGTGATTAGGAGTCCAGTAGAAGAGGCATTCATTGAACTGTGATGCTTATTCTCATGTTTTCTGAGATCTTCCTTCCTTTTGTAAGTTCAACTTAATGTTGTTCACTTACTGTACTTAACAGAATTGATTAAGTAGATTTAACATGTCTTTAAAATTGTTTGGAAATTTTTCCATAGTAAAAATTAATTTTCAAATACTAAATGTAAGAGACTTGACAGTCTTATATTAATGATTACACAGGCACTATCTAGAGCAAATTTGTAATAATATGTGATTCTGGAAAGTGGGGTTGAGGTACAACTGCATTACAACCAGTATATAATGATGAGATTCTCCCAGCTATGATACAGATGCAATATGGCCATTATATAATGTTGAGATCCTTCCAACCATTATATAGCAGCAATACAGCCAGTATATAATGATGAGATCCACCTAGCCATGATACAGCAAAAATACAGCCAGCATGCAATGCTGAGAACCTCCAAGCATGCTACAGCTGTAATACAGCCTGTACATAATGTTAATCTCCTCCTAGCCATGATACAACTACATTACAGCCAATATATAGTGACAACATCCTTCTATGAGACAGCTGCATTACAGTCAGTATATAATGCTGAGAACCTATTAGCCATGATACAGCTGCAATATAGCCAGTATATAATGATGAGATCCTCCCAGTTGTGATACAGCTGTAATATAGCCAGTATATAATGATGAGATCCTCCTTGTCTTCTACATTATAAATTTCAGGAAAATAAATCCACCTTGAACTTATTTTATATAATAAGAGACTAAGTACAGCACTCCGTCTCTATAAGACCCTTCATTATAACAGGGTTCCTTTATAAGACAGGTATGGTCATGGATCCAATTTTATTCTGTAGTAGTAAAATAATATGTATCATGTACTTCATTATAAGGCAGTCTCACTATAAGGTGGTATACTGTATGGCTTCTATGGACAGCATTATAATGAAAAATTGCTGTTGTACATACAACCCAACTGTGACAGTGTACTATAGACCCAGAACTAATTTTAATTGCATGATGTTCTAGCAAGTCAAGGTCTGCACTGTATATGCTTCATACAAATTCAATGATGAGTGGAATTAGATTTTTACCTTTACATGGATAAATAAGGTATTTATATTGGATGTGACTATACATCAGTAAATAAAGTATTTGAATTAGATGTGACTATATGTGGATAAATGAGGTATTTGTATAGATGTGACTATACATCAGTAAATAAAGTATTTATATTAGATGTGACTATACATCAGTAAATAAAGTATTTGAATTAGATGTGACTATACATCAGTAAATAAAGTATTTGAATTATATGTGACTATACATCAGTAAATAAAGTATTTGAATTAGATGTGACTATACATGGATAAATAAGGTATTTGAATTAGATGTGACTATACATGGATAAATAAGGTATTTGAATTGGATGTGTCTATACATGGATAAATAAGGTATTTATATTAGATGTGTCTATACATGGATAAATAAGGTATTTATATTAGATGTGTCTATACATGGATAAATAAGGTATTTAAATTAGATGTGTCTATACTTGGATAAATAAGGTATTTGAATTAGATGTGACTATACATCAGTAAATAAGGTATTTGAATTAGATGTGTCTATACATGGATAAATAAGGTATTTGAATTAGATGTGACTATACATCAGTAAATAAAGTATTTGAATTAGATGTGTCTATACATGGATAAATAAGGTATTTGAATTAGATGTGACTATACATGGATAAATAAGGTATTTGAATTAGATGTGTCTATACATGGATAAATAAGGTATTTATATTAGATGTGTCTATACATGGATAAATAAGGTATTTAAATTAGATGTGTCTATACATGGATAAATAAGGTATTTGAATTAGATGTGACTATACATCAGTAAATAAGGTATTTGAATTAGATGTGTTTATACATGGATAAATAAGGTATTTATATTAGATGTGTCTATACATGGATAAATAAGGTATTTAAATTAGATGTGTCTATACATGGATAAATAAGGTATTTGAATTAGATGTGCCTATACATGGAGAAATAAGGTATTTGAATTAGATGTGTCTATACATGGATAAATAAGGTATTTGAATTAGATGTGTCTATACATGGATAATAAAGTATTTGAATTAGATGTGTCTATACATGGGTAAATATGGTATTTAAATTAGATGTGTCTATACATGGATAAGTGAGGTATTTAAATTAGATGTGTCTATACATGGATAAATAAGGTATTTGAATTATATGTGTCTATACATGGGTAAATAAGGTATTTGGTATTTAAATTAGATGTGTCTATACATGGATAAATAAGGTATTTGAATTAGATGTACCTATACATGGATAAATAAAGTATTTAAATTAGATGTTCCTATACATGGGTAAATAAGGTATTTGAATTAGATGTGTCTATACATGGATAAATAAGGTATTTGAATTAGATGTGTCTATACATGGGTAAATAAAGTATTTAAATTAGATGTGTCTATACATGGATAAATAAGGTATTTGAATTAGATGTACCTATACATGGGTAAATAAAGTATTTGAATTAGATATGTCTATACATGGATAAATAAGGTATTTGTATTGTTTCCTTCCAGGACTATGTCTCCAATAGCAGAGCTATATTCTACCTCAGTGATGGAACACCATCACTTTGACCAGTGTATTATGATTCTCAGTTGTAAGGTAAACTCTTGCTTTCCAATTGTCTCCCTTAGTATCTTGTTCGATTCTTGCCTCATTTTGTTCTTGCTATTGAGGTTTGATAGAAATTATGTCAATATTTCTTCTTTCTGTTATAACACTGTCCCTTTTATAAGGTTGATATGGTTATGGATGACATGACATTATGTAATAGTAATGATATGTATAATGTACCCCAGTATAAAGTACCCCATTATAACATGCCTCCATATAACACTGTCCCTTTTATAAGGTTGATATGGTTATGGATGACATTACATTATGTAATAGTAATAATATGTATAATGTACCCCAATATAAAGTACCCCAATATAACATGCCTCCATATAACACTGTCCCTTTTATAAGGTGGATATGGTTATAGATGACATTACATTATGTAATAGTAATAATATGTATAATGTACCCCAGTATAAAGTACCTTAATATAACATGCCTCCATATAACACTGTCCCTTTTATAAGGTTGATATGGTTATGGATGACATTACATTATGTAATAGTAATAATATGTATAATGTACCCCAGTATAAAGTACCCCAGTATAACATGCCTCCATATAACACTGTCCCTTTTATAAGGTTGATATGGTTATGGATGACATTACATTATGTAATAGTAATAATATGTATAATGTACCCCAGTATAAAGTACCCCAATATAACATGCCTCCATATAACACTGTCCCTTTTATAAGGTGGATATGGTTATAGATGACATTACATTATGTAATAGTAATAATATGTATAATGTACCCCAGTATAAAGTACCCCAATATAACATGCCTCCATATAACACTGTCCCTTTTATAAGGTTGATATGGTTATGGATGACATTACATTATGTAATAGTAATAATATGTATAATGTACCCCAGTATAAAGTACCCCAGTATAACATGCCTCCATATAACACTGTCCCTGTTATAAGGTGGATATGGTTATGGATGACACTACATTATGTAATAGTAATAATATGTATAATGTACTCCAGTATAAGGTGACCTCTCCCATAACTACACTTTTATGGCTTCCATCAACAGCTTCACTGTATAAAGAAAGATCACTCTACCTACTGTCTTTCTGTGTGCCTTTCTATGTACTCTACTACTGTCTTTCTGTGTGCCTTTCTATGTACTCTACCTACTGTCTTTCTGTGTGCCTTTCTATGTACTCTACTACTGTCTTTCTGTGTGCCTTTCTATGTACTCTACTACTGTCTTTCTGTGTGCCTTTCTATTTACTCTACCTACCGTCTTTCTGTGTGCCTTTCTATGTACTCTTCCTACTGTCTTTCTGTGTGCCTTTCTATGTACTCTACTACTGTCTTTCTGTGTGCCTTTCTATGTACTCTACCTACTGTCTTTCTGTGTGCCTTTCTATGTACTCTACTACTGTCTTTCTGTGTGCCTTTCTATGTACATTTACATGTCTAACTATCCAATAAGTGTAAATCTAATATAATCAAAGCCTTTTTGTTTTTGGCCATCAGTATATTTAGATCTACTGGTCATAGACCAGAAGAGCTTATGGGATGACCTGGTGTCCCTTGTCAGTCCGTCCATTAACACAAGTTAGTTATCGCTACTCCTCCTAAACTAATTGGAGGATTGCAAAGACACTTTAGACATACATTCATCTCAAGGTCTAGTTTGTCCTGTATGATAATGGGGCTGCTAGGATATTCAATATAGTCATCATAGTGGCCATCTTGAAAAACTTGTTATCACTATTCTTCCTGAATGGATGGTCATATAAACATGGGGTTTTCACTAAAGGACTTCTTATGATGTCTAGCTGATCCTGAATGAAAATAGTACCAATCTTTTATCCAATATGGCCACTATGACAGCTGTCTTGAAAATCTTGTTATTGCTAATCCTCCTGAAAGGAAAGTCATACGGACATGGGGTTTTCACCAGAATACTTTTTACAATTGCTAGTTGGTCATAATGAAAATGGTATCAATCTGACCTTCATTATGGCCATCATAGTGGCCATCTTGAAAATCTTTAAGGTCATATCAACATGTGGTTTTCACCAAAATACTTTTTATGAAAATGAAATGAAAATGGTGTCGATCTGTTATCCAATATGGCCACCATGGCAGCCATATTCAGAATCTTATCACTACTCCTAAACGGAAAGCCATCTTGAAAATCTTTAAGGTCATATCAACATGTGGTTTTCACCAGAAGAATTATTATGATCTCTAGTTGGTCCTAAATGAAAATGATGCAGATCTGACATCCGATATTTCCATCATGGCAGCCATATTAAAAATCTTGTTATCACTACTGCACCTGAATGGATGATCATATTGACATGGTGTTTTCATCAAAAGACTTCTGCTGATGTCTAATTGTCCTAAATGTAAATGGTGTTGATCTTATATCCAATATGGCCACCACAGTGGCAAATTTGAAAATCTTGTTAGGAATATCAGAGATGGTTTTGACACTCAACAGTTAGAAAGAAATGGTCTTATTTGGGATTCCTGGAAATTCTTTTCAGGCAGTAGTGCATAAATCCTTTTGAGGAACTCTTGATTTTGTCTTCCTGGTAAGGTGGTAATAGAAGAATCTTTTGCTTGGATTGATATCTTTGACTCTAACTCTGATAAGTTGATAGATATTTACTGTTGTAAAAATAAGGCATCTTCTTAGAGATGAATAGTTAAGATTAACCACAGTTCATGATTTCATGATTCATCTCTGTTTGAATAAGACATGAAATAGACCATTGCCTGAGCAGAGAGATGTCCCTTTACACTAATTCCAAGGTCATATACAGTAAGAAAGTACATGATGCTCAGCAGGATGTTCATTAGAATTAATTAGAAAATAACAGAAGCAGTAAAAAAACATGAATTTTGTCTCGTTTTATGGTTAACTTGAACTTGTACACAGATCATAAAGTCCTCATTTTTTTAAAATGGAGTTTAACCCTTTTTTGGCATATAGCTGGCCGTTGGACTTTGGAGCTCATTAATGTAAAAGTCGGAACTGTTCTGAAATGACAGTCATGTTGTCATTGCATGTGTTGACAATGAAACTTTATTGATTTCAGTAATTGCTCTTTTTAATTGCTTGTAGAAATTTGTAAAACCACTGGAATAGCTAATTAATTGCTCTTTTTACCTGCTTGTATTTCAGAAATTGGTAAACTTACCACTGGGATAGCTCAGTAAAAAAACCCATAAATAGCTGCAAGTCTGTATTACATTACAAAAGGATATAATTTTGCATTGTTTTTCAGGGGAATGAAATTTTATCCAGTGTGACTCAGGAAGATTATGAGTATGTGATACAGTTGATAGAACATGCCATCCTTGCTACAGATCTAGCACTATACTTTAAGTAGGTATCCAGCTGTCATTCTTATTAATTCATAAGAGTGGATATCTCAACACAATAAACTCCAAGTCAACACAGCAGGCACATTAAAATTATTTTTGACTTGGAGAGATTTAAATCCCTTCTAAGCCTATGACATGCAGTTTACTCTTCTGTTACTAAGAATAGTTTGTGTTACTAATAATAGGTACTTTTTATATTTAGCTCTTTCTTTCCTTTTGGCTTTTAAAGGCCAGTCAGACTATGTGAAGGGACATACCTCAAATTCTGATCCTAAGAGAAAATGATTAGGATTAAGAGTATAATTGCTCGATATAATTTGATAGTTTCACTGTATATGGACCTCAGCTAATACAGAATTATTTCAATAGAAAATGCTCATCAACGGTTATTACTTAAATACTTTCTCTCAACAAATTTAATGCATTTTGTTAAAGAATTCTTTGTTAAAAGATAAAAAAAGAAACAAATTAACTTTTAATTGGTACTATATACTCAGGATTGTGCTTATGTGTCATTAAACCAAGTACATACATACATACATACATACATACATACATACATACATACATACATACCTACCTACCTACCTACCTACCTACCTACCTACCTACCTACCTGCCTACATACATACGTACCTACCTACCTACATACATACATACATACATACATACATAAATCCATCCATCCATCCATCCATCCATACATACATACATACATACATACATACATACATATAGTTATAATTCAGATTACATATATTTGGGGTGATATTAGTCATGACTACAAAATAGGAATGTGATTAAAAAATATCTTGCAAACAATGTTAATCCATGTTGACCTGTTTAATGTAACATGAACCCTCCAAGCCTTCAGTATTTGTATAGGCCTGCCATAAGGTGGAGCATATCATATTATGATGCTCTCTGTCCATCTGTCCATCCGTTTGTTCCCTATTTAATTTCTGCACAATCCCTCAAGTTCTCCACCATCTTACCATTACCAACCTTTCTAAGCTAGTGGCTTACATTTGGGGCAAGAAAGAAACATGTCAATTCGAGCTCAAAAGGTCAATGGTCATGGTCACTGGACTGAAAGAAAAAATGTTTCTTCCACACCATAACTTGATCTGTATACCAGATATCTTGACCAAAACTTTGTAACTGAATTGCATTTGAGATAAGAAAGAGGTTTATTGAGTTTAGGATCAAAGGTCAAGGTCATGTTGAGTAGAAGAGAAAAAATGGTTTCCATGTGATATCTTGAGTTCTGATGATCAACCACTTTGACCACATTTTGTGGATGGATTGTATTTGAGACAAGAAAGACACCTATTCATTTTGGGGTCAAACGGTCAAATGTCAAGAGACTGAAAGAGGGAACAATTTACACAAAACTGCTTAAGATTTATACCGCATGCCTAAACTAAACTTTGTAGATGGCTTGCATTTGAGACAAGAAAGAGACCTATTGACTTTGGTTCAAAAGGTCAAATTAAGGTCATAGTAGCTCCAAGAAGAGTCACTTCTGTGCCATATATGACCAAAGTTCAGAAAGCGATTGCATTTTTTAGCAACCTCTTTGGCTGACCTGTATTGAGGCAAGGAAGAAACCTATTGGTTTTGGGCTCAAAAGTGAAGGTCACAGTGATAGTGGCATAGTACCATACACAAGTTAAATTTGTAATACATCTTTTGGTACCTGAGTATCCAACCAATGAATGAAGGTTTTACATCAAAGAAGTATAGTAATACTATTTTACACATGGCTAGCATATAATGTACTGTTTGTATATTAATACTATTTTCCACATGGCTAGCATATACAGTACACGCATTGTGGATTACAGATTGCCCACTCAATCTGGTGGATGTGGACACAGGAGCAAGGGATTAAGTGTCCACTATGAGTAGTGGATGTCCACTCAGTCTGGTGGATTTCCCCCAAGTCAAGTGGAAATTCACTCAATCTAGTGAAAGTCCATCACAGATTTTATTGTAGCCATAGTGGGTTTTATGGCACACATTGGTGATTTTATTGTATTCGCTCCAGAAGTCAACACACTAAACAAACAGATGGGAGAAATCCTGACACCGTAAGCCTGACCATGGCAGGTATGAGTTTCATACCTTTACCTGTACAAACAATACAGTGGTAACATTTCTTGTGGCATTTATCAGTGGCCTAGCTAGGGATACATATAGACGAATGCACATAACATAGCAAAAAATCAGAGGTTTTTAATTTCTTGGATATCTTCCCACCCCTGTCCATGACAGAGTGTACATCAGAAAAATTGCCTAGCTACAATGTATATCCCTTTTGATTAATTACATGTACCTGTTAACATATCCATATGCGGAAATCTACATACTGTTCTGCATCAAGCGGTGACTTCGATGTTCTTTCTCAACAAATTATATTTCATAAAAGTGTTTTATGTACTGGTTATTAATTTTTCATTGTTTCCTTTTTTTTTCCATACTATTTCCATGGCCCACTTTGATGAAATTATTGAAAGCAGTAATGCAAATAAAGCTTGAAAAGAGATTACAAATGAACACCATACTATTTATATCGATGTTCTTTCTTAACAAAATATATTTCATAAAAGTGTTTTATGTACTGGTTATTAATTTTTCATAGTTTCCTTTTTATTTCCATACTATTTCCATGGCCCACTTTGATGAAATTATTGAAAGCAGTAATGCAAATAAAGCTTTAAAAGAGATTACAAATGAACACCATACTATTTATACCGTACATGTATGATCAAGAATACTGAAACATTATGACATGTATGTCATAATTCTTTCCACGGTTTATTCTGCAAGAATAATGTGGCATCATATATTAAAATACAAATTATACACGAGCTATGCTACAAAAAGGTTCTGCTGAAGATTTACCCTTAAACTTCGAAAATAACATTGTTTATCAGAGAGTATGAAAATTTTTTTAAATTCGTGGAATTGTGTACAATGTAATGACTGTTGCACTCTATCAATGGTCATTCATGTCATGAACAAAGTGATTTCAATGAAAAGAAGTTAAGTTCAGTCATCACTTTTTTTGCGAATCTACACGCATCACCAGGCACTGGCAGAGGAGTGGCATTCTTACTTTGAAGTCAGTCTCTTCACCTATTACTGATGCTTCCAGTCAGTCAGGACAGTTCCTATCAGCTACTGTCATGCTTTGATCTTTCAGAATACACATTAAGTGTCGAATGAAAATGTCTAAAAACTACACATCTTAAAACTAAAAAGATATTAGTTTGTGGGAAAAAAAATTGGACTGAAAAATTCATTGATGTTAAGTTCTTCTATTATTGCATAAAACTGGTTTCTAGCATTATATATGAAAAACTAAATATGATTATTTTTTATTTTTCCAATTAGCAACCAAATCCATTTAAATTAAATTTAGAAAAAAGTGTAATGGCCTTGATTCATGTCTAAACTTAGTCCTTCATTTTTACTTTGAAGTCAACTGCTATGCTTGTTAACAATGGTCATTCAGGAAGGTGTCGAGTTTTAATGTTATTTTTTAGCACCAATGTTTCAACAGAAACATTAACTTCTGAATGAAAATGCTTTTTAGTTGTTGGTGGAAAAAACAAATTTTGGACTTGCAATATGGTCTGAGAAATGCAATCAGGTTGAATTGTGATAATTTAAGTGATTATTCATCTTCATCGCGTACACCCATCTAAACCAGCAGTCCTAATTTTTTTTTTAAAGCTGTTGGTATAGAATGCAGCATCACATGCTTTGTAGAGTCTGCATAAAAACAGTAGGTCTACTGTAAAAGTAAAAACACGTGTCTAGTTCCTGAGAAAATGTGTAGCATGAACACGTATATTTGGGTCACAAGTACTAAACTGATGCTGGACTAGTAGAAGTTGTTTTTTGGATAGCACTGTTTATATTAAGCAAACAAGTTAAAAGTGATTTGGTAAATGAAAAAGTAAATCTCAGCACTTTGCGCATTTTTTAGTTTAATGGAATGAAACCAACTAATACTTATATGTGATTTCTTTTTCCTTCTGTTTGTTTAAAAGCTGATTTTTCTCTCTCTCTCTTTTTTCTTCTCTCTTTCTCTCTCTCATTAAAATTACCATCATTAAACTTTGTATATTATGTGAATCACCTAAATAGTCTCAGGATTCTTTGCTTGGAAATTTATCTTTCATCTCTTACAACACACGTATGTGAATGCAATTTAGTGAGCAAGTCTTTGAATATTAAACGACATTGTGTACAACTTAAAAAGAGCATTCTGCACTATGTACTGTAGCTGAGCTGACAGATAAGTTCCAAGCGATGTAGTGGACTACATAATTATATTGCTGCAACTTTCTAATTGGGGCAATAAAACTGAATCCATCCAATATGAGCCATGATATGGAAATCCACGATGACTACTATATCTGGTCCATGATGGAAACAGTGTGAAAGGATTAAGTTCCACCATAGGAACGTGGATTTTTCGTAATTTACTGTAATATACTATTTTTGTATATTTAATACTATTATCCACATAGCTAGCATATAATGTATTGTTTGTATATTAATTTTATTTTCCATGTGGCTAGCATATAATGTACTATTTGCGGTACTCTTGTCAATACTTTGATTAAGATATGTTTTTGAAGCCATCTGTAAAGAATATATATATATATATCCCCCTTTGTTTATGTTGAAAAGAGGCACCATGTCAGAGTGTAGATGTTACTCTCTTTCTAGCATTAAGGAAGGCATGTATGTCGTATCACTTTTGCTGCAATGATAGTGATGACTGGTGCTAACGATGTTAAGATTTTGTATTTAAAGTTTTGAAAGTACTATAACATACATCACAGTACTGTTTTCAGATTAGACAGTGTTCTGGAGTAATATACTGTACATCACAATACTGTTTTTAGATTGGACACTCTGTTCTGGAGTAATATATCTTACATCACAGTAATGTTTTCAGATTGGACAGTATTGTTTTCAGATTGGACACAGTGTTATGGAACCATTGTGTGTTTTATATAATAATTGACAACTTTGAAGTATTGTAGTACTTTTGTACCAAAGCACAATCAAACTTGGTATAATTGGTGTAAATATTCGAATTAATGATCGTTCTTATAGTTTCCCCCCCCCCCGTTTTTTGGGATGCACTAATGATTGTACTAAATGTATATATCAGAAAAGTTTAATAAAGAAATAATTTACTAATTTTACTTTGAATTTGCTTTAGTTTTTCAAATTTGACATATTCAACAATTTCTATCATTGTTTAATAGTCTGGTGATCAAGATTGTTGTCACCATATATACTCGCATATAAGCCAATACCAACTCCAAACTGCATAGACCCAGATCTGCCATCACATAATGCACTGGCAGATCAGGATCTTTGCAGTTTGTAAGGACTAATCAGTAGAACAAACAACATAGACATTGATCTGCCGGCGCATTATGCGACGGCAGATCAGGGTCTATATTGTTTACATTTGGACCTTGATTATACACGAGTATAGACGGTAGTTCTTCCTATATGTCATTTATAATGCAAAAAGTCAAATTCAGCTTTCTTAAACAGTGCTTATGTCTGTCAGATATATGCGTTGCAGTTATTGTAAGTAAAAAAATGCTAAACCATTATATTAGTACGGAAAAGTCTGTATAAATCTGTATGCATAAATGTGCTGTGTATAAATCTGTATGCATAAATGTGCTGTGTATAAATCTGTATGCATAAATGTGCTGTGGTCTGACAAACAGATAGCTATAATGTACATACCAGATCTTCATTAAATATCATCTAAGATTTTCTGTTGATTTCAAGGCACGATATGCCAAATTTTTAAAAGTGTTTCAACTCAGAAATGCATCACAAGTTTTTAAACAAGTGCTTCCTGTCAATTAGTGCGTTGACACTTCTGTATTTGTCCTAGGTCTGATACCTCTGAGACATCCAAATCCAGCAGTAGTATCCAAGCAGCTGAGCTAGCTGCCTCCTGACCATATATATATATATATATATATATATATATATATATATATATATATATATATATATATATATATATATATATATATATATATATATATATATATATATATATATATATATATATAAATATTTATTTATTTATAAGCAAAAACATGCTACATGAAAAATAGAGGAAAAACATCAAGAGATCTATGATTGAAAATCTCTTCCACCAGAACTTCTGAATGATAAATTTATATGGTGAATTCTTTGAATAGTAAATTATGTCAATTGCCTGAAAAATTTCCCCCAAACAGGAATTAAAAATGCTCTGACAATTTTAAGAATATAAATTGAAGATTTATTGTAGAATAAAATTGATTAAAGTAATAGTTACAAGAATGAAAACAACAATGATACCAATAATAATAATAATAATAATAATACTATTTGGTGACAGTATTCAAAACACAAATTTGATAGCTGAACCTCCATTCAGAGGTCACCTGTGTTAAGAGGCCAATTATAGCTGCATGAAACGGGTAAATGATAGGTTTGACTATATAATGCAATTTTCATTGATCCATTTTTCCATTTATGTATTAATTCATCTATCCATAGCATAGTAAATGTTATGTTCCATGTCTGAATTGTTTGAGACAAGGAAAAGGTTTTCAGAAATTTGATTTTGTTACTCAGGTTTTGCCCGAGATAATCCAATATATGACACAAAAATATCAAACTTTTTGTGTTTGTAGTCTTTTCTTTTCATCTGTTTGAATTTTCATGAACATACAGGGCTCTCCAATCTCTTTCATATTTATAACTAAATACTACCAGAATGAAAAAATTAATCTTCTAGCAGAATTTTTTTTCTTTAGTCTATATTGCCTTTATAATCTTATGTTTTCTCACAGGTATCGGGGCAAGTTTTTCAGACTCGTGGAGCAGGATGGACAAAGCTGGGAATCTGATGAACACAGAGATCTCCTCAGGTACTGGTTCTTTCTGTCAAACTAGGATTTGAATACCAGTCTGCTTGTATGGTAGTGAAAAACTTTATTACGGTTTTTGGTCTGAATATCATGTGAGTTAGAAATAATTAAAAATTTGTACCAAGCCATTGTAACAAGCATTTGGATTGATTAAACTTTCATCATGTGATGCACAAACTAGAAGTTATTAGTTCACCATTTCTTTAGTGATACAAGTTCATTTCCTTAGTAAATACAAGTTCATTTCTTTAGTAAATGCAAGGTCATTTCTTTAGTAAATACAAATTCATTTCTTTAGTGATACAAGTTCATTTCCTTAGTAAATACAAGTTCATTTCCTTAGTAAATACAAGTTCATTTCTTTAGTAAATACAAGTTTATTTCTTTAGTAAATACAAGTTCATTTCTTTAGTAAATACAAGTTCATTTCTTTAGTAAATACAAGTTCATTTCTTTAGTAAATACAAGTTCATTTCTTTAGTAAATACAAATTCATTTCTTTAGTGATACAAGTTCATTTCCTTAGTAAATACAAGTTCATTTCCTTAGTAAATACAAGTTCACATCTTTAGTAAATACAAGTTTATTTCTTTAGTAAATACAAGTTCATTTTTTTTAGTTATACAAGTTCATTTCTTTAGTAAATACAAGTTCATTTCTTTAGTAAATACCACTTCACCATTCATTCTGTCCTGTTTGCTTCATAGACCATTTTGACGAGCTTAGAGTATGAACATATTTCTGTTTTTGCTTACTTCACATCGTGTTATCCATTTTGTGTCATCTGTCCTTAGTATTACACTACTTTACATCATGTTATTAATTCTGTGTAATCTGTCCTCAGTATTACACAACTTTACATCATGTTATTCATTCTGTGTAATCTGACTTCAGTATTGCACTGCTTTACACCATGTTATCCATTCTGTGTGATCTGTCCTAAGTATTACACTACTTTACATCATGTTATTCATTCTGTGTAATCCATCCTTAGTTTTACACTACTTTACATCATGTTATTCATTCTGTGTAATCTGTCCTCAGTAGTGCACTACTTTACACTATGTTATCCATTCTGTGCAATCTGTCCTCAGTATTACATTACTTTACATCATGTTATTCATTCTGTGTAATCTGTCCTCAGTATTACACTACTTTACTTATCCATTGTGTAATCTGTCCTCAATATTACATAGATGATCTCAAATGGGTAATACTTTAATATTGAATTTATGAAATGAGTTGAATAATTTTCACTTTTTGTGAGCCTTGGTGAGCAGAAACTGTAAATTATTCAGTGAGTTTCATAAATGTAATATTAAATCATTACCCATTTGAAATCCTGTTTATTACAAAGTTTTTATTTTAGTGGGAAGAGTTTAGATAATTCTAGCTCAGACACTCTCCCAGATGTGAGTTGAATCAATAATGCACAATTTGATAACCAGAAACATTTAAAACAATTTTTTTTTACAAATTATCATTCAAAGAGCAATTGTCCTTTCAAATCAATAGAATATTTTACATGGACAACGTAATTTTTCAACACTGGATCTCTGACGGAAATTCCTGTGTGATGTCACATGGTTCACTTGGGTCAGGTCAGCTGGAGTAGTTGACATGCCATATACATGGATTTTAGTGAGACTGTTTACAATGTTTCCACCCAAAAGCATGTCGATTCCACTATGAACATAGGGATGACCTCTCTGAGAAACCATCGGTCATGAGAGACAATTTATTTTTTGGTCCTGTCCATCTATCCATACATCTGTCCTGCGAAACTTGCTAGCAAGACCACAAAAACCACTCATTGTAGAAAAGAGTGCAAAAACCACTCATTGTATACAAGATTGTGCAAAAACCACTCATTGTATACAAGATTGTGCAAAAACCACTCATTGTATACAAGATTGTGCAAAAACCACTCATTGTATACAAGATTGTGCAAAAACCACTCATTGTATACAAGATTGTGCAAAAACCACTCATTGTATACAAGATTGTGCAAAAACCACTCATTGTATACAAGATTGTGCAAAAACTACTCATTGTATACACGATTGTGCAAAAACTGCTCATTGTATACAAGATTGTGCAAAAACCACTCATTGTATACAAGATTGTGCAAAAACCACTCATTGTATACAAGATTGTGCAAAAACCACTCGCTGTAGACAAGACTGTGCAAAAACCACTCACTATAGACAAGATTGTGCAAAAACCACTCATTGTAGACAAGATTGTGCAAAAACGATTCATTGTAGACAAGATTGTGCAAAAAGCACTCATTGTAGACAAGACTGCAAAAACCACTCACTGTAGACAAGATTGTGCAAAAACCACTCATTGTATACATGACTGTGCAAAAACCGCTCACTGTAGACAAGATTGTGCAAAAACGATTCATTGTAGACAAGATTGTGCAAAAACGATTCATTGTAGACAAGATTATGCAAAAAGCATTCATTGTAGACATAACTGTGCAAAAACCAATCACTGTAGACAAGATTGTGCAAAAACTGCTCATTGTATACAAGATTGTGCAAAAACTACTCATTGTATACAAGATTGTGCAAAAACTACTCATTGTATACAAGACTGTGCAAAAACTACTTATTGTATACAAGACTGTGCAAAAACTACTCATTGTATACAAGACTGTGCAAAAACCACTCATTGTATACAAGATTGTGCAAAAACCACTCATTGTATAAAAGACTGTGCAAAAAACTACTCATTGTATACAAGATTGTGCAAAAACTACTCATTATATACAAGACTGTGCAAAAACTACTCATTGTATACAAGACTGTGCAAAAACTACTCATTGTATACAAGACTGTGCAAAAACTACTCATTGTATACAAGACTGTGCAAAAACTACTCATTGTATACAAGATTGTGCAAAAACTACTCATTGTATACAAGATTGTGCAAAAACTACTCATTGTAGAAAAGAGTGCAAAAACCACTCATTATATACAAGACTGTCCAAAATAACTCACTGTAGACAAGATTGTGCAAAAACAATTCATTGTTGACAAAATTGTGCGTAAACCACTCATTGTAGGCAAGACTGCAAAAACCACTCATTGTAGGCAAGACTGCAAAAGCTACTCATTGTAGACAAGACTGTGCAAAAACCATTCATTGTAGACAAGACTGTGCAAAAACCATTCATTGAAGAAAAGACCGTGCAAAAACCACTCATTGTAGACAAAACTGTGCAAAAACCACTCATTGTAGTCAAGACTGCAAAAACCACTCATTGTAGGCAAGACTGCAAAAACCACTCATTGTAGACATGACTGTGCAAAATCCATTCATTGTAGACAAGACTGTGCAAAAATCATTCATTGTAGACAAGACTGTGCAAAAACCACTCATTGTAGACAAAACTGCAAAAACCACTCATTGTAGTCAAGACTGCAAAAACCACTCATTATAGACAAGACTGTGCAAAAACCATTCATTGTAGACAAGACTGTGCAAAAACCATTCATTGTAGACAAGACTGTGCAAAAACCACTCATTGTAGACAAAACTGTGCAAAAACCATTCATTGAAGAAAAGACCGTGCAAAAACCACTCATTGTAGACAAAGCTGTGCAAAAACCACTCATTGTAGGCAAGACTGCAAAAACCACTCATTGTAGGCAAGACTGCAAAAACCACTTATTGTAGACAAGACTGTGCAAAATCCATTCATTGTAGACAAGACTGCAAAAATCATTCATTGTAGACAAGACTGTGCAAAAACCACTCATTGTAGACAAAACTGCAAAAACCACTCATTGTAGTCAAGACTGCAAAAACCACTCATTATAGACAAGACTGTGCAAAAACCATTCATTGTAGACAAGACTGTGCAAAAACCATTCATTGTAGACAAGACTGTGCAAAAACCACTCACTGTAGACAAAACTGTGCAAAAACCATTCATTGAAGAAAAGACCGTGCAAAAACCACTCATTGTAGACAAAACTGTGCAAAAACCACTCATTGTAGGCAAGACTGCAAAAACCACTCATTGTAGGCAAGACTGCAAAAACCACTCATCGTAGACAAGACTGTGCAAAATCCATTCATTGTAGACAAGACTGTGCAAAAATCATTCATTGTAGACAAGACTGTGCAAAAACCATTCATTGTAGACAAGACTGTGCAAAAACCATTCATTGTAGACAAGACTGTGCAAAAACCACTCATTGTAACAAAACTGTGCAAAAACCACTCATTGTAGTCAAGACTGCAAAAACCACTCATTGTAGGCAAGACTGCAAAAACAACTCATTGTATATAAGACTGTGCAAAAACCACTCATTGTATACAATACTGTGCAAAAACCATTCATTGTAGACAAGACTGTGCAAAAACCAATCATTGTAGACAAAGAAATTTGCTTAGTATATTTGTATAGATTTATATGTAGTTGACCTGGTTTTATTTTCAGCATTATTACAGCATTTTTTCAATTTTTTAAAATACATTTGAAAACTTTTTGGACTTGTACCATTTTTACAAAAGGAACTTATTAGCATGATTAAGTAAAAACCACTTGAGGTGGAGAAACCAAATTTTGTAGGTACATTTGTATTCATATGTAGATAACCTGATTAGATATTCAAGAGCCATTACTTTAATTTTTAATTTGTTACATTATTACTGAACTTTTTGGACTTTTACCTTTTTGGTCTGCAGTGGGGTCATATGTGTTTTACAAACTCAAATCTTGATTGTTATCATATTTATCATCTCAATTGTATCTTTGGATGATATCAATGCAACCCCCTGGATACCATATTTATTAAAAGCTAAAACATTCTTTATTCATTACCTCTTGTAAATTAGTTTTGGTAATACAGATCAAACTTGATTGCATATTGTTTTCTTTTGATAAGTGCTCTCAGTATTTCAGTCATTTAGGTATATCAAATAACTCTCTGGCTTTAAACATTTCTACATCCATCATTCCTGTGTGGTGCTCAATATTTCATTCATTCATTTAAAACATTTGTACATTATTCCTATGTAGTATTCAATATTTCATTCATTCATTTAAAACATTTTTACATTATTCCAATGTAGTATTCAATATTTCATTCATTCATTTAAAACATTTGTACATTATTCCTATGTAGTATTCAGAATGATTTCATATAGAACAGTAGCCTCTTTTGTATTACCATATATACTCGTGTATAAGCCGGGTCCAGATGCAAACAACATAGACTCTGATCTGCCATCGCATAATGTGCCAGCAGATCAGGGTCTATGTTGTTTGTTCTACTGCTTAGTCCCTACAAACTGCATAGACCCAGATCTGCCGGCACATTATGCGAGTATGTACGGTATCAAAAGTTTTCTCTCACCTGCATAAGCATGGTGTGATATAGTAGTATGTTTGAACTTCTCGTTTAGTTTTACATGCCCCAAATTTTTAGCCATGTATGATTAATAAAATGTAATAAATTACAAGCACCATAATAAATGCTTCATTCTTTAATAAAAAAAATATTTATTTTGTGGCTTGTTTCAAACAAACCATCACATTCATAGATGGGATAGTGAATTTTGATATGGGTCAGTAATGTAATTAGCTTTACCGTCTGGCTAGCAGTTTTTTTAATATTATTTCAAATATTGGTTATGTGCTTATTTCACAAGATTAAAAAAAGTATCTTTCTGTAGTAGGCTGTTTTCATTCATTTATAACAGAAACCTTGATTTTTTATGAGCCTATGTTAGTGGGGAGTGAAACACAGCAGTCATTTTTCTGGCAACATCATCATCATTGTCAACAGTTTGTTAAGGTTTTGATAAAAGTTTTTCATTTGCATATATTTCCTAAATCCCTTTATAGATCTCATCATACTTGGCATGAATCATTATGAATCTAAGATAGTTAATTCTGCGACATGCTTTCACACCCTTTGACCTTGTGGTCAAGGTCACAGTCATAGAAAATTTGTGTTAAGGCTTTGCTTAATTTTTTTCTTTTGTTTATATTTCTTAATCCCCTTGATAGATTTTCTTCACACTTTGGACAAATCATTATGAAGCTAAGATAATTCATTCTGCAAAATGCTCATGCAACCTTTTGACTTTGTTTTATTCCTCTATGTGATTCAAGTTGGAGTCTATTCGGCCAGTAAGCCTTTTTACAAATATTTCTTACAGATCCATGTTGATGACGGCATCTGATGTCTCAGCTATCACCAAGCCCTGGGAGGTACAAAAGAAGGTAGGAATACAATAATTCCTGTATAATCAGACCAGTTTCAGCTTGTTGCACAATTTTGTGATGTCAAACATATTCAGACACTGGCATTGGATGTGCCATTTGTTTAGTTTCTGATTTTTTTTTTTTTTTAAAAATTTTTATGCAACTGTATGTTGTAGGAAGTACATGCAGAACCTATACAGTGAAACTTGCCTACCTGCCCCATCTATAACCTGGTCTCCTCAATAAACTGCCCCATCTGTAACCTCATGCCTCCTCAATAAACTGCCCCCTGTGTAACCCGGTCTCCTCAATAAACTGACCCATCTGTAACCTGGCTTTCTCCATAAACTAGCCACACACACATCTCCTCCAGTAACTCGTGATCAGCGGAGTCCATAAACATTGACCACAGCATAAGCAGGGGTGCAAGATAGTGAGGGAAGATTCAAACAAATAACAAATTTCAGTGAACATGACCAGTGGGGGGAGTGAGGGGGGTTTGATCCTAGCAACTTTTGTTGACACATGAGAATTATAATCTCCTTTGTCCTACAATCCTGCATAATTATTTGTATAATTGATTTTAATATTATTTGATGTTATATCTTGAGAATTCAGATAAAGTTAATAAATTGATGACAAACTTTTAATATAAATCCAGTTTACATGTAGTACTTACAAATTTGTGCATCAGTAAAGTTGGAGTTGCCTCCCTCTCAATATCAAACCACGTGTATCCATTATAAACAAAAACAAATGAACTAAAGCTTCAAAGCTAAAATTACACTCATAAATTGCCTGAGTCAAATACATCAATATAGTTGCACTAGTTATTTCCTCAAGACAGCTATTTTAAATGCCACCACTTCTTCATCAATAGCATGTGGCGATTACGACTTAGTACAACTCCATGTCATTTATACTCATAAACGCTATCAGCATCATGTCATTTATACTCATAAACACTGTCAGCATCATGTCATTTATACTCATAAACACTGTCAGCATCATGTCATTTATACTCATAAACACTGTCAGCATCATGTCATTTATACTCATAAACACTGTCAGCATCATGTCATTTATACTCATAAACAATGTCAGCATACAGCAGTTACACTGTCCCAGAGCACTACATCCTGACCAAAAAAATTCAAAATAAATATGGACTGAAAAGAAAAAGAAAAGTCAGAAATATGCATGTTTTATTGGAGCTTGCAAGTTATTTGTGAATGTATCACTGCAAAGTTTGAAGAACAATCATACATTATCCAAAGTCAAAAACTAATAATATGACTTGTCCACAAGGAACAAGGCTGATTTACACACAAATGTTACTGTGATATTGGCACCTTTCATGTACTGTGATTGGTTGGATATAACTGTTCATTTAATTAATTTTGTGTATTGTGTTGAAGAGCCATTAAGTTTTGAACAGTTTTCAAAGCCAGCTTAGCCACTGAGTAAGCATATACCATATATACTCGCATATAAGCCATTACCAACTGCAAACTGCATAGACCCACATCTGCCATCACATAATGCGCCAGCAGATGTGGGTCTATGCAGTTTGTAAGGACTAATCAGTAGAACAAACAACATGGACCCTGATCTGCCGGCGCATTATGCGATGGCAGATCAGGGTCTATGTTGTTTGCATTTGGACCCGTTTTATATGCGAGTATATACGGTAATTACATTCTCACAGAAGTGCTCATGGGCATCACTGTGACAGTCAATTGATTCTTGTCACGTTTGAATAGATGAGGGCATAATAATCACATTTATGATGATTACATTGAAATCCAATTAAAAGATAAAACATGAATTTTACTTAACAAGACTTACTGAACTGGTATCTATTTCATACAGTGTTGCCACCAGTAGGCATTTGCCAAAAGTTTAAATGATCAGTATTTCATTGTATATTGTGTTAATAATGGAGAAAATATTTTTGTTAAAGAAAATCTTACAAAATGTAATATTTCTTTTTAAAATTTTCAAATTTCATAGCGATCTCAAATTTGTGCACACTAGGTGGCATTTTTTACAATAAAATGAGCAATATATAAAGTTTTCATTTGCCAAGTTCGATTGCAATTTTTTAATATTAATCAAAATAAAAGCCTGTTTTTTGCCTGTTCCATAAGAAAAAAATTGGAATCCACAAAATATCTGCATCTGTATTATAAATGGGTTCGTGAGTTATCTGGGCACACTAAAACTAGGAAGTGGTCTAGTTTGGTCTTAGCGTGGCCATTCTAATGTCAATTAAACTGTGTATACTGACCACCACCATAAAGTGCCCAAAATTTGTGTTGGTCTCAGCAGTGTTTGATTTAGGGCAGTTCTGCAGTATTTAATAATGGATCATTTCTGAATAACAATCATATTCAGCTTCCTAGGATCAAAATGTTTGCCATATTACCGACTCAAGAATTTGAACCACATACTTTCCCCTTGCTTTCAAAATTTTCTCTTACTGTCTTGCAGATTTTTGAACTTAGCAAATTATATAAGATCCTGATAATGATAAGGAATCAACCAGTATTTCTTGAGTACCTTGTATACTTGCATTTAGTCACAGCCAGTATTTCTTGGGTACCTTGTATTCTTGCATTTAGTCACAGCCAGTATTTCTTGGGTACCTTGTATACTTGCATTTAGTCACAGCCAGTATTTCTTGGGTACCTTGTATACTTGCATTTAGTCACAGCCAGTATTTCTTGCGTACCTTGTATACTCGCATTTAGTCACAGCCAGTATTTCTTGGGTACCTTGTATAATTGCATTTAGTCACAGCCAGTATTTCTTGGGTACCTTGTATACTCCCATTTAGTCACAGCCAGTATTTCTTGGGGACATTGTATACTCCCATTTAGTCATAGCCAGTATTTCTTGGGTACCTTGTATAGTTGCATTTAGTCACAGCAGTATTTCTTGGCTACCTTGTATATTTACATTAAGTCACAGCCAGTATTTCTTGGGTACCTTGTATACTCCCATTTAGTCAGAGCCAGTATTTCTTGGGGACATTGTATACTCCCATTTAGTCATAGCCAGTGTTTCTTGGGTACCTTGTATAGTTGCATTTAGTCACAGCAGTATTTCTTGGCTACCTTGTATATTTACAGTAAGTCACAGCCAGTATTTCTTGGCTACCTTGCATACTCACATTTAGTAACAGCCAGTATTTCTTGACTACCTTGTATATTTGCATTAAGTCACAGCTAGTATTTCTTGGCTACCTTGTATACTTGCACATACATGAGACAGAAAAGACAGGCCAAGTCAGGACAGATCAGGAGATTCCCAAAATTTGGTCAGGAGTTTTTACCTCAAAAGAGGGAGGATTTTCATCGACCCAATTTTTAGCATGCAAATGGACAAAAATTATGACTACTAAACAAATTTACATTTTTTTAATATTCAAATATTCACATCATCTCATCAAATCAGTCCTTTCTCAGTAACTTGTTGCCATTCATACTCTTCTTATATGTACCACAAGCATTTTTAGAATTTCTTAGGCGATCATTGCTGGATTATATTGGTGACAGTCCTCATCATTGTTGATCTTAACACTTAGAGGAGGATGTACTGTTACTGGATCCAGGTTTCCTCAAGAATCAGCCTGAATTTTTCTCAGAATAGAAAATGACCATCTTAGTGTCTGCATTGGAATGTGGCAATGTCAGTACAACTCAACTGTGAGTCCACCAAGAAGTTAAAATTGTGTCCTGCCAGTGGGTAGATTCAGATTGCTGACTGCCTGGCGGAACTGCTCAATATTGGTACTGTCTGGGTCTGACGTTGTTTTAATGCCAGTAAGATTCTTCACATGAAGCACAAATGCATACATTATGCCATCACATCCGTTGTGACTTTAAGCCTAATTTGCAGACACATTTGCTGTCATCATTATCATCACTATCACCACTTTTTAATAATGACAATCAAATCTGGAAAATGATTATCACTTACTAGTATTATATATGAAGACAAAGACCCCATTCATCCCAGGCATTATGGATTACAATGGCAGTTATTGATATGTACTTTAGTCTGGTTTACATTCATGTTTACAAAGGATTAAATCAAGGTCAGTGGTGTTTATATCAGTTTTTTTATGCAGTCATTCATAGTAGTGTCGAATGCATATTTTGCCTAAAAGTCGTGGTCACGTTCTGCAGATGGTCACTCATGACAGTGAGTTTATATAATAAATTATTATTATAAAATTAAGATTATTATTTCTTATGAACAATAAAATAGTCAATATGTGAGTAGTTTTTGTCTGTTTGCATGAGAACTTTTGTGCGATTTATGAGTCAGGGAACATTATTTTGACTAGATCTGAAAAATGATCTGCTACCAGAAACAGGAGATTATGTTCGGCTATAAAGTTGGCAATTAGTGTCTCGGCACGTGTAACTTTATCCACATTTAATGCAGATTCTGCAAACATGGATTTCAGTTATGGCATATTTATTGTCACAGTTAATATGCTTTTATGAGATGGGGTTTCTGCATGATGAGTGATTTAATTCTTGCCAAAGTACAGACTTTAAAATCAGCTTTACAGGAAGAACAGAATGCATATCCATGTCCCTTTGAACTTGATTGCAACCACTGAAATTTCAATCAAGTTCAATTTTCAAGAGAAAAACCCTAAAGTGTGGGAGGTTCACATGTATGCTCGCATTTAGTCACAGCCAGTATTTCTTGGGGACCTTGAATACTCGCATTAAGTTACAGCCAGTATTTCTTGGGGACCTTGTATACTTGCATTAAGTTGCAGCCAGTATTTCTTCGGGACCTTGTATACTCCCATTTAGTCACAGCCAGTATTTCTTGGGTACCTTGTATTCTTGCATTTAGTCACAGCAAGTATTTCTTGGCTACCTTGTATACTCGCATTTAGTCACAGCAGTATTTCTTGGCTACCTTGTATATTTGCATTAAGTCACAGCCAGTATTTCTTGGCTACCTAGTATACTTGTGTTAAGTCACAGCCAGCTGGAAATGACATAGCCCCAGATTTGCCATCACATAATGTACCAACATATCAGGGTATATGCAGTTTGTTAGGACTAATCAGTAGAACAAACAACACAGACTCCAATCTGCTGGCACATTATATAATGGCAGATCATGGTCTATGTTGTTTGCAGTTGGATCCAACTTATAAATGAGTACTTATGGTAGGTCTTTGACCACCTTGGATACACTAATAATTATGATCCTCCCCAGTATGAATTGCCCAATCAGTTTAGACTGAATCACAATCAATTTTTAATATTCCCCATTCTGAAATTGTGTTTTACTTAAAATTCTGTATTTATTGTTAGAGAATTTAATTGCACAAGTTATCAATCTTATCACATGAATGCTGATGTAATTTGCCAAGAATCTGTGAAACCTTGATTAAAATAGTGCATTTGGATGAGAACATGGCTCATGCAAATTTTCTTTCACCTATAAAGTTGTGGTATTCTCAAACAGTTATGAGAATATACCTGTATTTTATATTTCCTGGAATGTGTTATTGCTTGTCTTTGTGAGAAAAGAATGCATTATGTCTGGACTTTAAGGAAAATATAACAGCAAAGTTCCTATTTTATTGCAGGTAGCAGATCTGATAGCCAATGAGTTCTTTGAGCAGGGAGATCTTGAGAAAACTCAACTAAAAATAAAACCCATGGTAAGGAAGACCACTTAGGCAGAATGACCTAGTCTTGCAGAGTTACATTTTTGTAAACTTTTCAGTGATGAATCTTTGCATTTCTTAGTTTACAGACTTATTTTTCTGTGCAAATGTCAAAATATGTGCATTTTTTATCTGATCAGCAACAGATGTTTATGTTCTACAAAGATTGGAACCTATTTAGAAGTTTTTGTTTGTCATCCCGAAGAAACTTTGTCACTGGCATGATTCTGTCAGAATACAAAGAAAACAAATATCACCCATAAAACATGTATAACAATGTTTTTGGACAGAGTTTAATATCTACTTGTCCTACAAGTATTATTCATGATGAAACTTTAAATAGACCTTGGATATTTGTTTATGTGATTTACATGAAGGAAAACATCTCTCAGTGACTTTTATGCCAGAAGGAACACAGAGCATTTTCTATGTATTAATTACACCATTAATTACACATTCCTATTCAAAATAAACTAATATATATATATATATATATATATATATATATATATATATATATATATATATATATATATATATATATATTCTTTTAAGTTTTATAATCATCTTGCAAAGCTACACTATGTGTTTCCAGGAAATGATGGACAGAGACAAGAAAGACCAATTGCCACAGATGCAGGTTGGATTCATTGATTCCATTTGTATGCCAGTTTACGAGGTCAGTATATAACATTTACAGCATATTTAATAAGGCTATATATTTGGCAATATGTAAATGATCCATGTAGGTTTTCACATTCTCTCGTGCCATTTTCAGCAAAGATTTTGAACTCTGATTTATTTTTGTGTTGTATTAAAAATCAAGTGTTTTTATAAAGTTTTGTTCCTGCAGTATTTCATGTCTAATGATCAGCATGATTGCAATGCTTTATAAAGACACTCTTTTTTTCTCTGTTTCCAACGGATTTCCCATCTTTATAAAGACACTCTTTATTTCCCTGTTTCCAACAGATTCCTCATCTTTAACAAGATATTTTGTATTACCTGTTTCCAACAGATTTCAAATCTTTTTAAATAACACTCTTTATTTCCCTGTTTCCAACAGATTTCCAATCTTTATAAAGACACTCTTTGTTTCCCTGTTTCCAACAGATTTCCCATCTTTATAAAGACACTCTTTATTTCCCTGTTTCCAACAGATTCCCCATCTTTATAAAGACACTCTTTATTTCCCTGTTTCCAACAGATTCCCCATCTTTATAAAGACACTCTTTATTTCCCTGTTTCCAACAGATTTCCCATCTTTATAAAGACACTCTTTAATTCCCTGTTTCAAAGAGATTCCCCATCTTTATAAAGATACTCTTTAATTCCCTGTTTCCTACATAACTTTATAAAGACACTCTTTATTTCCCTGTTTCCAACAGATTCCCCATCTTTGTAAAGATATTCTTTACTTCCCTGTTTCTAACAGATTCCCCATCTTTATAAAGATACTCTTTATTTCCCTTTTTCCAACAGATTTCCCATCTTTGTAAAGATATTCTTTTTTTCCCTGTTTCCAACAGATTCCCCATCTTTATAGAGATACTCTTTATTTCCCTGTTTCCAACAGATTCACCATCTTTATAAAGACACTCTTTATTTCCGTTTCCAACAGATTTCCCATCTTTATAAAGACACTCTTATTTCCCTGTTTCCAACAGATTCCCCATCTTTATAAAGATACTCTTTATTTCCCTGTTTCCAACAGATTCCCCATCTTTGTAAAGATATTCTTTACTTCCCTGTTTCTAACAGATTCCCCATCTTTATAAAGATACTCTTTATTTCCCTTTTTCCAACAGATTTCCCATCTTTGTAAAGATATTCTTTATTTCCCTGTTTCCAACAGATTCCCCATCTTTATAAAGATACTCTTTATTTCCCTGTTTCCAGCAGATTCACCATCTTTATAAAGACACTCTTTATTTCCGTTTCCAACAGATTTCCCATCTTTATAAAGACACTCTTATTTCCCTGTTTCCAACAGATTCCCCATCTTTATAAAGACACTCTTTATTTCGTTGTTTCCAACAGATTTTCCATCTTTATAAAGATACTCTTTATTTCCCTGTTTCCAACAGATTCCCCATCTTTATAAAGATACTCTTTATTTCCCTGTTTCCAACAGATTTCCCATCTTTATAAAGACACTCTTTATTTCCCTGTTTCCAACAGATTCCCCATCTTTATAAAGATACTCTTTATTTCCATTTCCAACAGATTCCCCATCTTTATAAAGACACTCTTTATTTCCCTGTTTCCAACAGATTTCCCATCTTTATAAAGACACTCTTTATTTCCCTGTTTCCTACAGAACTTTATAAAGATACTCTTTATTTCCCTGTTTCCAACAAATTTCCCATCTTTATAAAAACGCTCTTTATTTCTTTGTTTCCAACAGATTCCCCATCTTTGTAAAGATATTCTTTATTTCCCTGTTTCTAACAGATTCCCCATCTTTATAAAGATGCTCTTTATTTCCCTGTTTCCAACAGATTTCCCATCTTTGTAAAGATATTCTTTATTTCCCTGTTTCCAACAGATTCCCCATCTTTATAAAGATACTCTTTATTTCCCTGTTTCCAACATATTTCCCATCTTTATAAAGACACTCTTTATTTCCCTGTTTCCAACAGATTTCCCATCTTTATAAAGACACTCTTTATTTCCCTGTTTCCAACAGATTCCCCATCTTTATAAAGACACTCTTTATTTCCCTGTTTCCAACAGATTTCCCATCTTTATAAAGACACTCGTTATTTCCGTTTCCAACAGATTCCCCATCTTTATAAAGATACTCTTTATTTCCCTGTTTCCAACAGATTTCCCATCTTTATAAAGACACTCTTTATTTCCCTGTTTCCAACAGATTCCCCATCTTTATAAAGATACTCTTTATTTCCATTTCCAACAGATTCCCCATTTTTATAAAGACACTCTTTATTTCCCAGTTTCCAACAGATTTCCCATCTTTATAAAGACACTCTTTATTTCCCTGTTTCCTACAGAACTTTATAAAGATACTCTTTATTTCTATGTTTCCAACAGATTCCCCAGTTTATTTCCAGTGCTTACAGCCAGTTTCATATGGATATTCAGTAGGATGTTATTACATGAATTGACCAATGAGATTGCATCCTTTGAATTGTAATATTTAAGTGTCATTAAATTTGGTGGTAATGAATTGATTCAGCAACCTTGTGACATAGATTTTTTATTTGCCCATTGACAGAACACATATTAAATGACTATTTTGCTTTTAACTTAAATAAAAGTGTTGCTTTTGCTATGTGAATGAATTTTTAAAGTATTATTTAAAGTATTAGCTCCCCATTTATTTGTCCAGGCAATATCCAAAGTGTCCAGTAGTCTAAATCCACTTTTAGATGGATGCAAGAGGAACCGGGAGAACTGGTCATCCTTGGCCCAGAAGGAGAACAAATCAGCCACACATCATCATCAAGAGGGACAGTCAACTGATGATACTGTTAGCTAGCACACAGTCTACAGTGAGAGGAGAGGGATTTTATTGTTATTTATTTATACTTTTACAGTGTGATGTTACTTTTTTAAAATTATTACAACTGATAGTGATCATTTATTGAAATGTTGTTACTTTGTTTAATGATAATCTGTTGAAAGTAATGTTTCTTTGAGCAGCTGTTAGCAATTATGATGAAGAATAAATATAAGTTTAGACTTTGACTTTGGATTTGTGAACTTTTGCACCAGCATCCAGAGAAAGTTTATGTATGATTTCCTATCCTCCTGAGTATCATGGGTTTAAATTATCCTGAGAGTATGTAGATGGTATTAAAGTCACATAAAATATTAAGATTTTTTTTTTTAAATTACATTTTCTGCAGACAAAGACAGCATTTGTACACAGAATTATAATTTTGTGTTGCAGAATGCAGAAGTTACCTTTCCACATAAATCCAATGTACCCCTCCAAATTGAGGAAAGATTATGTTGGTGATTAGTGCAATTTTAATTTGTTTTAGTACAGAACTTGTGAATTCTCTTCAGACTTTGTGAATTCTCACAAAACTTGCGAAGTCTCATTAGAATTTGTCAATTCTCACAAAACTTGTGAATTCTCATCAGAGTTTGTGAATTCTCACAAAACTTGTGAATTTTCATCAGAATTTAGCTTGCATGCCCTATTGTTAATTTTTTTGTGGACAGTTTCTATGCATTCAATTTTGATAATATTACTATAGAATTTCATACATAAGAAGATCTGCTATTTTTTGTGGAGTTAAATGGCATCATTGTCTCTCTAATTTTCATAGATTTATAAATGCAGAGTTAATTTTTGCTGTGACTAGTGTGCATGTATATTGGAAAAAAACCTGAGTTCATTGCTTGTATTAAAAAGTAAAATATCAGAGATTATCTAGTATCTATACTTATAAATCATTCATTCTGTGGTATGAAGAATCTCATATTGGGTAGACATAACAGTCAGCATAGTTCAGTAAAAAGATTTTAACATATTTAGAGTTGTAGAAATAATTTCAGTCTCCTTTCGATTAAATTCATTTACCAAACTAACAACCATTGAATTGTTTTCTTCATATTGTGTTGGAAGGAGTAAGATCCATCATTTTACTAATATATTATTTCATTTTTAATTGAATACTTTACTATTTATCTCAGGATTGTCTTCTTCAGTGACACTTTACAATATCAGGTAGATTTTGTTGTAAACTGAAAGAAATTGTTCTTCCAGTTTCCAGATTATCTCTTGAGTTCAATATCAAATATGGCCTTAAAATTAGTATTAATGATATTTCAATTACCCCCTGTAATCAGTTACTTATAAATCTTAATTATTGTGTCATACTATATAAAAGAGAGAATATATTATATTTCTATTGATGTTGTGTTGAATATAATTGAGTTAGTGGAATATTTGGACATTTCACTTTTTTGTGCATTGCTAGAGTTATGTCCCATTCTTGGCCTTTATTCCATGAAGACTTGTATCTCTTATTTAAATTTCCTACTGACAGGTATCTCCTTTGTTGTGTGTTCAGTGTGTGACTGTGCAATATAAAGAATCTTTTCTTCTTCTTTTATATTAGATATTTTTTAAGTATTGTTATATTTATCTTTTCCAGATTAAATAGCAACTAATGCTATGATATATACCATGCCCACAACACTATGTAAGGCAATTTTTTTTCTTTCAAATGCAGGTATATTCCTTACTCTCAGTTGCATCTCCTTTCTTGGAAAACTTTAATTTCTGGTTCATTGTCCAGTTGCATACAGTTTTAACCAAACAATTATAAAATGTTCCTTCAGTCCTCATTTTCTTCCAGTTTTCAGAGGGAACTGTAAATAAAATGGAAACTGTTACAACTAAGGAGATCATTACATGTAAAAACTCCAATTTTTTATGACTGTTTTTAATGTGTGTTCATCATATGCCAGTAAAAACCTAATCTAAACACTTAAGCAATCTTTTGAAGTGATAAAATACACCCTCATTTTAATTCCACTCATGAGAGTCCTAAAAGTAACTGTGTTATAAGTCTGTGTCATAATACTGCATAAAACACACAAATAAAATATTGACTGATATGAAGCCAGACTGTATTAGTTTTGCAAAAGTCAAGAACTAAATTCAGTTGTATTAAATAGAAGAGCAGCAATAAAACAAATTTGACAAATGTAATGGGAGCCATGACCATAACTACATTGTAAGAGTCAGGGATAATATTGTAAGAGGGGCAGTGGTATACTGAGGAACTTAATAGTGAGATGTAGTGGTATACAGATGGCTTTATAGTGAGGGATACCATTTGAAACAAAGCAGTGGTATACTGAGTGACTTAATAGTCCGTAGTGATATCATTATAAGAGGGGCAGTTGCATACTTAGGAACTTTATAGTGAGATGCAGTGGTATAACAGAGAGCTTTATAGTGAGGGATACTATTTTAAGTGAATCAATGGTATACAGAGGGACTTTATAGTGAGGGGTATAAATTGTAAGAGGATTGATAGTATACTGAAGGACTTTAAAGTGAGGGATTTAATTGTACAAGGGGCAGTGGTATATTGAGGGATTTTATAGTGGGGGTTATAATTGTAAGAGGAATGATAGTATACTGAGAGACTCTTTAGTGAGGGATACCATTGTAATATTAGCAGTGGAAGTGAGAGGCTTTATAGTGAGGGATACTGTATTTGGGAACACAAATAATACCATTGCTAATGACAGTATTATAGCAGCCCCTTGGTCTTACAAATGATGGCTGTTCCATAGATATTGTTTAATGTAATGAGGTACTCATTCTAGGAGTGTAGCTTATTCCTTAACAGGGTAATTTTGGTACACCACTCCCTTGATAACTCCTGCCCAGATAACTCATGAACCTGCTTATAATGTGGGGTCAGATGTGGATCCCATTTTTTTAACTAGAAAATACCAATAAACTTGGCCCCTATTTGTTGAACATGAAGAAAATCTTAATAAAAATTGGTAAATGAAACCTTGATATATGGCTCATTTTATCATCGCTCGTTTTATCGTCGAAAACAGTGGTTAGTACCCAGACATTTAAATCAATATCATGAAATTCTCAGCTTTTAATAAGAAGTCATATATTTTGTTAAATTTTCTTTCCAAACAACATTCTCAGTACATTGTAAATAACAATATTCAATAAAATTTTGATCAATAAAAATGTCACTAATGCCTATTGGTGGTAGCACTTTAATAAATAAATACCAATTAAATAAGTTCTGTGAAGTGAAATTTGTGTCTATCTTTTAATTCTGTTTCAGTGTAATCATCATAAATGCAATATGCCCCCTTTTATTCAAATGTGAAAAATGTAAATCTACCATCACAGCTATGAGAACCTAATTAAGTGTTGACTATGTTTTGATCTTCGACTTGCAGAAATATTTGTTGTATTACTACACTCAATTAAAAGCAGACCTGCTTTGTATTATCATGATAATTATGTCTTTTGTATCAAATCAAATAAAGGGGTGGAATAAAAGAAAAGTTGAATGGCATGCAAATCCTACATGCATAAGAGCTAGCGGCCACAGTCACGTGTCAAGTCAACTGATTTAAATTGATCAAACACTGTTATAAATATTATTATGTAATTAAAACAAGGTTCATTTTAGTATGTGACTGCAAGAAGAAGAAGATTTAAGCAGAGAAATTGTATCACATCTGCAAAACAGCCTGCATGCACAAATTACCCTTGTGCATCAAAGGTGTGAATCTTAATTAAATTTATCTACTTACGGTAATCAGCATATATATTTGTGTCAATTTCAGTCAGATCTTTGATAGTTATTGTTGTTATCCTATTGTTTGTTTTTCTTTCACATGTTACTGTGCCATAAACACTAAAGCAAACAAAGCCAAACAACATTCTTCAGTACATGTTTTCACTTGTTGGGACTGTTTTGATCAAATTTATATCTAAAGTCCATATAAGTTTATTTGTGGACACCTCCAAGTCCTTCTCAGCATATATGGCTGGTTGGATCTTTAGAGATGGCCCCTAATAAATAAAATACCAAAAGGCTTTAAAATTTTAATTTTGAAAATAAATTTTAAGAAATGAATTTTTAATGAGGTTTTTGTAATTTTTCTGTTTTTATTGTTGTCTTAAATATTCAATTTTTGGATCTTAGGGGGTCAGGGCAAGTGCTCCCCTCCCATTAGGTATTTTCAGTTGGGCAGGTTTCGTTACCTTTCTCGCTCTAGAAAAGTTGAAAAATTGTAAGGTTCTTTTTAGTTGATCATGAAATTTATTAGTGTTGTATCTATGTATCCGTTTTATTTTGTTTTGCATAATGTGTGCATGAATGCATGTATACTTTCTTCCCTCTCTCTCTTTATGCTTATTATATTTCCATATATGTAGGTGTATTTTCTTTCTTTCTGTTTGTATATATATATGTATATATATATACATACATATATATATATATATATATATATATATATATATATATATATGTATATATATATATATATGTATATATATATATATATATATATATATATTTTTAAATTTTTAAATTTTTTTTTTTTTTAGTATACATCATTATGTAAGGTTCATTTCCTTGGTTGTTGTTTTTCCATCTGTTTTACTTGGCCTGTATGGGGGTATTTCTCTGCAGTAATATTCTTTCCTGGCCTTCATTTTTGTTACTAGTGGTCGGTAATGGTGTTTTCACTTCGTCCTCCACCTCCATATTGTCTAGTTCTGCTTGATTTGGTGTTTCATTTTGTCTGTAGGCTGGTGTTTCTACGCAATACTCTTTGCTTGGTTTCTTTCTTTTGGGTTGTGGCAATGTTGATTGTATTGGAGTTGGTGTTTTCTCCTCATCCGGATCTGATATTTCTTTGGATTCCTCTTCTAGTCTGTAATAGTCTATTCTTTGTTTCCCCTTGCTTTTCCACTTTTTCTTGATTTGCTTCTTCTCCATCTTTCTTTCTCTGGCTGAATCTTTCCTTTATACTTATTTTCTGTTGGGAAGTATCTCCAAAGGCAGTTGATTCTCTGGTGTGTTTAGCATTTGCATGTTTTCCTCTGGCTCACTAATGTTTATCTCTTCAAACACTGTATTTGTTGGAATATTCATTTCTACTGGTGGTTTCCTAGAAGTGCATTTTCTTAAGTCGTGCCCTTTGTGTCCACATTTGTGGCATTTCCGATCATGTATGCAGCCTCTGTACCATGATTTTACCTGAAACCCATGAATGTAGAAGAAAGTATTGATTCTTGTGGCTTGCTATTTTTCCACCTGAACGATTCTTGCTCCCGTTTGTATTGTTGGGTTATCCTTGTATGTAGCCATTTGTGATTGCTTAATGTCTACATTATATTTCTGTTGCAGTCTCTCTGTTGCCTCTGTCAAAGGGGTTTCTATTGGAATACCAGAGATATAGATATCTATGTATTTTACAGAAATCCCTCTTTCAATGTCCGGTGCATCAATCACCTGGATTATTTTTTTTTCATTTATTTCTAGGTTGCTTTTGGGCAGCAGTGGCTTGTCTCCTTTCAGAAGCAATATGATAAGCCCATGCTGCATAATAAGCCCATGCTGGATGATAAGCCCATGCTGGATGATAAACCCAGGCTGCATAATAGGCCCATGCTGGATGATAAATCCATGCTGGATGATAAACCCATGCTGAATGATAAGCCCATGCTGGATGATAAGCCCATGCTGAATGATAAGCCCATGCTGGATGATAAACCCAGGCTGCATAATAGGCCCATGCTGGATGATAAATCCATGCTGGATGATAAACCCATGCTGAATGATAAGCCCATGCTGAATGATAAGCCCATGCTGCATAATAGGCCCATGCTGGATGATAAATCCATGCTGGATGATAAACCCATGCTGGATGATAAACCCATGCTGGATGATAAGCCAAGCTGAATGATAAACCCATGCTGGATGATAAGCCCAAGCTGAATGATAAACCCATACTGGATGATAAGCCCATGCTGAATGATAAGCCCATGCTGGATGATAAACCCATGCTTGATGGTAAACCCATGCTGGATGAAAAGCCCACTCTTGTTTGTACAAAATTTGGACAAATATTTTCTAAGGCTTTCTTTATCTGATAGTAAGCCTGCCCTCTATTTCTTTGCAGATTTATTAGGCTAGTCCCTTGCTTTTATCATGGGAAACATACTGTAAACAGATGAAATAGGTGCAGATAAATTAATTTCTGCTGTTCTTTCTTCCCAGGGCAAACAGATTAGAAATCTTTTACTTTTTTCTACAGAACAGTTATCATTCACCAATAGTGTCCACCATATTGAGGTCCTTCTTGATTAGCTTTGTTGTCCTTCCCATCTACATTATGGCTTCAGACCAAGGTTATTGTTTGGCCCTGTACTATGTTTTATTCAGGAGTAACACACTGTCCATGATTTTCTATATTCTCCAATTTTTCGTACTCATCAATCCATAAAAGTAATAATTATTTTTATGTATTTTAATATTTAAAAAAAACGACTTTTTAAATCAAACTTTGCAAATTGTAACACATTCTTAAGTAGTAGCTGAAAATTATATTTAATTATTTTGCTTTTAATTATTCATACAACTCCAGAAATAGTTGATAAAAAGTATACAAAAAATGACAGACAGTAAAATAGTTCCATTGCTAATAGGTATGGTATAGTGAGGGATACAGGATGTTGCCATTGTCACTAAAAAGCAATATTTCAATGGATATTGCTGTTTCCTACTCAATTTAACCATATGCATCTAGAAATTTCATTTCATCTTTCTTCTAATTAATTAGATAGCTTGATGTTATATTTTTACTCTGAGGATGACTAGACATGGGATATACTGCCAACATGGGCATTTTGTGCATCATTGGGGAGTGGGGTGTCAATCTCAAGATTACATTATATTCTGCATTACAATCCTTTTTCATTTCTTGTTTTATTTTGATACACTTTTTCTTGAAATTGTAGACTTATTAATCCAGACTCTCATGTTGCTCTTTGAGGTCTCATTAAGCCAGACTCTTGTGTGGCTCTGTGAAGTCTCTGTAAACCAGACTCTTGTGTGGCTCTGTGAAGTCTCATTAAACCAGACTCTTGTGTGACTAACTGTGGTCTCGTTAAACCAGACGCATGCGGGTGCTGTGAGGACTTATTAAACCAGACTCTTGTGTGACTTTGTGAGGTCTTATTAATTACTAGACTCTTGTATGGCGCTGTGAGGTCTTATTAAATCAGACTCTTGTGTGGCTCTGTGAGGTCTTATTAATTATGAGACTCTTATATGGCTCTGTAAGGTCTTATTAAACCACTCTTGTGTGGCTCTATGAGGTCTTATTAATTACTAGACTCTTGTATGGCTCTGTGAGGTCTTATTAAACCAGACTCTTGTATGGCTCTGTGAGGTCTTATTAAACTAGACTCTTGTATGGCTCTGTGAGGTCTTATTAAACTAGACTCTTGTATGGCTCTGTGAGGTCTTATTAATTACTAGACTCTTGTATGGCTCTGTGAGGTCTTATTAAATCAGACTCTTGTGTGGCTCTGTGAGGTCTTATTAATTATGAGACTCTTATATGGCTCTGTAAGGTCTTATTAAACCACTCTTGTGTGGCTCTATGAGGTCTTATTAATTACTAGACTCTTGTATGGCTCTGTGAGGTCTTATTAAACCAGACTCTTGTATGGCTCTGTGAGGTCTTATTAAACTAGACTCTTGTATGGCTCTGTGAGGTCTTATTAAACAAGACTCTTGTATGGCTCTGTGAGGTCTTATTAAACTAGACTCTTGTATGGCTCTGTGAGGTCTTATTAAACAAGACTCTTGCATGGCTCTGTGAGGTCTTATTAAACCAGACTCTTGTATGGCTCTGTGAGGTCTTATTAAACTAGACTCTTGTATGGCTCTGTGAGGTCTTATTAAACTAGACTCTTGTATGGCTCTGTGAGGTCTTATTAAACCAGACTCTTGTATGGCTCTGTGAGGTCTTATTAAACTAGACTCTTGTATGGCTCTGTGAGGTCTTATTAAACAAGACTTTTTTGTGGCTCTGTGATGTCTCATTAAACCAGACTCTTGTGCAGCTCTGTGATGTCTCATTAAACCAGTCTCTAGTGTGACTCTGAGACTCCACCATATAGAGGTCTTGTAAAAAGTTTGATTGATCACTGTTTAGTCAAACTTTGAAGAAGCGAAACTAGAAAGAGATTTCTCCTGATTTCAGAATTTATCTAGATGTACTTTGTGCAATTCAATTTACAATTTTATTGTCAATGTAAAAGGATATCATTAGATATCACTTTGTAAACAGATGCCAATGCAGGAGGTGTGTCTCAAACAGTCAATGAAACTGAACATGTTTACATGAAACATGACACCATCTCATCATCATAATAATGTATTACATTATTTCATCTCATCAGCCAATCAAATAATTTTTTCCAAATTTTGGGAAAGCCACATTCTGGCATTACTAAGGGAACTCATTTTATTTTACCAGGCCCATGTTTGACAGAGATCCATGTGAGAAGTCTGGTTGGATGAGACTACTTGAAGTTGTGGTTGTTGTTGCTTAATATTGGTTAATAATGATCACTATCCAATGTCACTTGTAGGTCATATTATTATCAATGGTGGCATTGTGCAAATTATATTGTATTGTTATGCAATATTGACATTTTACATCAGTTTCTTCACCAAAAAGATAAAAGTGCTAACTATTTTAAAGTAATTTTCTGAAATGCAATTTTATTTCATTACTTTTATATTTTGCAATTTTTCTTCAACAAATTCACTATTCTAAAACTAAGGATTTGATCATCCAAAAACCATTGTCTTCATAATATTATTTGAACCCTTGATGTTTATTGCATTACTTTTTAAAGTATTCCTTCATTCATGAAATCATATGCAATATGCTTGTTAAAATCTCTAACTCGTTAGTCATTTGTCAGTCTGTGCCATGTCAGCTTCATGATCAGCTGTTGTACACGAGGTAATTTTGTTTTGTATTATCTGCCCTTGCTGTGCCATTTTTTTTGTATTTTTAGCAAGATTGGTTTGACATGCTGTTCATAAATGAACTACATTAGTATTACAGTGTTGCATTTCATTTTCTTTGCTAATAGTTTTTCCAATGATATTTTGTACATTATTTCATGAAACTTTGAGCAGCTCAATCATTTTTTTCATTTATGTGGAGGATTCCAGGCACATTCAGCATTTTGTTGAGTGGCTACAGTTGACAGATCATGCAACACAAAATCAACAGATATCCTCCACTTTAGGCAAGATCTTCATTTTCAAACTTGTTTTGCAGAATTGTAAATTTATATTGATATTCAATTAAGATGCAGTAGAAACAGATACATGAATACAATACAAACTCTCATCAGTAAAAAAGGTCACATATCAAAATGTAAATGTATATAAGATATAATTTGTGGAATTGTGGTCATGAAGCTTATCAAAGTTATTGTATCCTAGATAATCTCTTATAAGTTGGGTCCAACTGCAAATAAGATAGATCCTGATCTGCCATTGTATGATGCATCAGGAGATCAGAGTCGATGTTGTTTGTTCTACTGATTATTCCTAACAAATTGCATAGATACAGATCTGCTGGCACATAATGCAATGGCAAATCCGGATCTATATAGTTTGCATTTGGATCTGACTTATACACGAGTATTGACAGTATTTGATTTTAAAGCATTGTCACCAGTGGAAATATGAATATCTCTTGTTAAATATGAAAATGAAATTATTAATTAGACATGCTAAAGGAGTGGGAACAAAATGTCCGAATTAACACCTCCAGATTCCTCAATAATCCATATTAAAGGAGTGGGAACAAAAATGTCTGGATTAACAAGGTTTCATGCTATATTCATGTCATCAGTATCTTTATTAATATCACTATGAACCTCACTATCAGTATCTTTAATATCACTATGGACCTCATTTTTTTACTTGTGATTTCATGGTGTTTGTTTTTTTAAATCATGTCTATGTATATGTCCTTGTATGTTAACTAATATTGTAAAGCGCTTAGAGCTTCTAAAGATTAAGCACTGTACTAAGTCCTCATTATTATTATTATTATTATTATTATCAGTATTTTTTTTATCTCTATGAGCCTCACTATCAATATCTTTAATATCACTATGAACCTCACTATCAATATCTTCAATATTTCCATGAACCTCACTATCAGTATCTTTAATATTTCCATGAACCTCACTATCAATATCTTTAATATTTCCATGAACCTCACTATCAGTATCTTTAATATTTCCATGAACCTCACTATCAATATCTTTAATATTTCTATGAGCCTCACTATCAGTATCTTTAATATTTCCATGAGCCTCACTATCAGTATCTTTAATATTTCCATGAACCTCACTATCAATATCTTTAATATTTCTATGAGCCTCACTATCAATATCTTTAATATTTCCATGAACCTCACTATCAGTATCTTTAATATTTCTATGAGCTTCACTATCAATATCTTCAATATTTCCATGAACCTCACTATCAATATCTTTAATATTTCCATGAACCTCACTATCAATATCTTTAATATTTCTATGAGCCTCACTATCAGTATCTTTAATATTTCCATGAGCCTCACTATCAGTATCTTTAATATTTCTATGAGCCTCACTATCAGTATCTTTAATATTTCCATGAACCTCACTATCAATATCTTTAATATTTCTATGAGCCTCACTATCAGTATCTTTAATATTTCCATGAACCTCACTATCAATATCTTTAATATTTCTATGAGCCTCACTATCAGTATCTTTAATATTTCTATGAGCCTCACTATCAGTATCTTTAATATTTCTATGAGCCTCACTATCAGTATCTTTAATATTTCTATGAACCTCACTATCAATATCTTTAATATTTCTATGAGCCTCACTATCAGTATCTTTAATATTTCCATGAGCCTCACTATCAGTATCTTTAATATTTCTATGAGCCTCACTATCAATATCTTTAATATTTCCATGAACCTCACTATCAATATCTTTAATATTTCCATGAACCTCACTATCAGTATCTTTAATATTTCCATGAGCCTCACTATCAGTATCTTTAATATTTCTATGAGCCTCACTATCAGTATCTTTAATATCCTGTCAACCGATTATACAGTCATTTATGAATCTAAATATCAGACATTCTTGAGATCTCTAACAATGTACAATCTGTGGTCGATGGTATCTTTTATGTTCTGCCTCATATTTTTCTTCCTTTATTTTTTCAGCTTTTAGCATTTATGAATCTATTTGTAAATGCATTGATGGATATTCCATTGACTAATATTCCATTTATCATGTTTTTGTCTTGAGATTATTACATCACAAAGATGTCATTATATTCAGCAGTTAGTGATAACTGAACCTTTTACATATTTTGCCTTAGTGTATTGATCTGTGATACTGTAGCCAAGAAATCCAATAAATAGCGATAAATATGTCTCCTTTTTGTTTTTAATGATCTTTTCACTCGAATGGGGGGAGAGAAGAGAGTTGTTTGCATCTTAATCTCTCTCTCTCTCTCTCCAGTTTTGCTGTATTTATGTGTGTGTGTTACTGTATGAGATTAATTTTCCATTCAGTTACACTATATACACATTAGACAAATTGAACACTGCAACATAATTACTGTGAGTGGATGTGCAAGATGTCTTAATTGCATCTAATGGATGTTTGAATTAAATGTAGCATTTTCTTGCAATTTCTTTATTTAACTACATGCTATACAATTAGTCATAATAAACACTTTGGATATATGAGGAATTTCTCATCAAAATATTCAATTAGTCATAATAAACACTTTGGATATATGAGGAATTTCTCATCAAAATATTCAATTAGTCATAATAAACACTTTGGATATATGAGGAATTTCTCATCAAAATATTCAATTAGTCATAATAAACACTTTGGATATATGAGGAATTTCTCATCAAAATATTCAATTAGTCATAATAAAACTTTGGATATATGAGGAATTTCACATCAAAATATTCAATTAGTCATAATAAACACTTTGGATATATGAGGAATTTCTCATCAAAATATTCAATTAGTCATAATAAACACTTTGGATATATGAGGAATTTCTCATCAAAATATTCAATTAGTCATAATAAAACTTTGGATATATGAGGAATTTCACATCAAAATATGCTCACAACACATTCAGATTTGTCATGTACAGGAGAGTCACAGCAATTAGTTTTGCATATTGAGATGGTACACATCTCCCAGACGAGTTTGGCAGGAGTATAAGAAAAAAAATGTTTATATACTTGCACATACGATGTAGACAAATGTATTCGAAAATAGTTAACCAAAAGACTTATTAAGAAGTTGAAGTGAATGATGTCCATTGAATTTTATTAAGATATTATGAATTCTTGAATTGTAAGTATTGCACCTATATTTGAAAAGCTTGCAAGAAGCATTGCAGTCATCAAAAGCATACTACTGTGATGCTGTTAAGTAGTAAGATAATTGATGGTTAGCAGCCACTAGGGCTGCTTTACCACGAGGGTCATACCCTTGGCAAACCTTACCTCTCTAGATCGGGGGAGGAGGCACTCAGTATGGGGGGGGGAGGGGGATTGGTTATACCATCCCAATCCCCACCCGCATGACAGGAGAAATTCCACCCCACAAAGGGGACAGTCAAGGGTGAGTCGAAATTTAATCTTAAACTAATAATTGGAAAATTACATCAATCTTCACAAAAAACAGATATTATACTATCCCTGGACAGGTAACTATATTAACAAACATCATAGCTTTCCCACACCATAAATATGTATCTTGGAGCATTGTATTTCCTTATCTTTTTATTTATCTTTTCTTTTTCCCCATCTCTAACGCTTCCCAGTTTGCATGGCATCACTAACAAAGCATGCTTGTACCTTTATCCTACTACAGGAACACTGCTCTAAAAAAAAAAAAAAAAAAAAAACTCTCTCTTTACCTCTTTCTCATTTCGGTGGCGGCACCCGCTGAGAAGCCAAGGAGTATCATGTAAACTAACTCTGACACTCAGAGAAAACTTATGCAACAAAGGTGGTCCTAAGTCCAGATCATCAGGCTCAGCCGCACAATGTGGCAGTGCTTGGAAAACAAAGAACTTCGTTAGCTGACCCACTAATCTGACTGACACATAACTAAGTTTATAAGGTGGTCTTAAGTCCAGACCATCAGGGCCCCACCGAATAATGCGGTATCTGATTATCAAAACTCGCTGTAATTTAAGAACAAGCATAGGCACTATGGAAAAACTACTTCCAAATAAATAAAATTAGACAATATAAGGTGGTTATTAGCCCAGACCATCATGTCCAGCCGCACAAGGTGGCAACGATTGGTTAAATTAAGAACAAACCAATCATTAAAAGGTGCTTGCGTCTACAAATATAGCATATTTTCTCCTTGGAATGAACCGGGTCTACAAAAACTTTCTACTCTATTCCTAACCTTAACTAACAATCCTAAAACAATAGCTACAAGAACATAGCTTTTTATTCCAAACTGATAATAAAAATATTAGATAAGGTGTAAGACGGCAACATTTACTTTTGGCAAATAAAATCAAAATTTCAACCCTGGACCACTTGGAGCCCTCCATGGACGTCGAAGCGCACTCCTCCTACGCCTTCTCATCCTTCATCTCTGCCGGACATGAACAACTTAGGAGTATGACGAGTAATTAAATAGTACGCTGTGCGTACATTAAACCGACGTACATGGCCGAATGGCCGCACACGTCGGTAATGTAAGATCGCCATCATCATCAGTCGTGCTATTCATCGACGATCGCGTGTAGAAGTGGGCAACTTAATTTATGCTATATCTTAGATGGAGAGAGAGCAGCAGCTCCTGGGTCGGGTGGAGAAGATGGAGTGCTATCCCACAAGAGGCACCTGAAGAAGGAAATCAATTCTCTGAGAATTACTAAAGAGTTCGTCAGAGAGGTGATGGATGAAGAAGTGCTGAAAATCAAAGCTGCGTGCGCGGAGGAGAAAATGGTCAAGGACCAATAGAGGAAAGAAAGGGCGCGTCAGAATAGAGAGACGGGGAGTTCTATCGCGTCAACGATAATTGGATGAAGATCATAGAAAAACTCCACCGATGGGGCCATCCAGATTGGATGCTAGAGGAGGAAGAGAACGAGGAGAAGGAAGACGGGGGGGGGGGGGGGACGAGGCCAACGAGCTAATATTAGACTCGTGGTCTCCACCAAGACATCGTGGAACTAAATGGGAACAACTATGTGCGGCCTACGGAGCCCGACGCGGGAGGTGCTACTACTACTGAGGGAGTGGTAGCAGAAACCCCAAGGCCCTTTTCAGGGCCACCCAGATCTGCAGAAAAGAGAGATAATAATAATCTGCCAATAAATTTGTGCGTTCTGTTTTGTGTATGTCTATGTTTACAACTAAAACTTAAAACCCCTTACCCCTTCTCTCTTTTGTGTGATAGTATAGTATGTTTGTATGTTTGTGATTGTAATCAAAAAGCAGTTGCTGCATTGTAGAGTGTATGTTGGATAGTATGTTTGACCCTATAAAACTTTTTGACCCTTCAAAAATTTTGACCCTATACAACTTTTTTTGACCCCATACATTTTTCCATGTTAAATTCTCATTGACCCCATAGAGTCCCATAATGTTAATTTCCCGTTAGATCCCATACAACCCCACAGTGCTAAATTCCCACTGACCCCATACGATCGCACAATGTAAACCTATGGGTTAATGTTAATTCCCGTTAGACCCCCAAGTGCCCCATATTACTACTGGTGAGTCGCATACATGAAGCTTGAGAGAGATTTTTGATGCCTGACAGATTTTGGAGGTGTTGGGGAAATTGGAATTGATACTGTGTTGAACACCATGAAGTTCGTGAAAATACCGTGTCTTAAATAATAGGTTACGTGCTTATTAATTAATTGATACTAATGAGTAAGAGAAAGACCAGAACTGATTTTGAAAAATCATAAAGGACGGCGACGACAATGGAGATTATGATAATTGTTCCTCGCGTTTGGGAGACAAACTTGATATACTGTTTGCTTGACCATTCGGAAAAACGGAGAATGTTCCGCCTTCTCATTTGCATTGTTGCTTTTTGTTGGTTTTTTTTTTTGAACAAAATTTCTCAGCGATTGAAACAATACTCATCTGTATATTGTGAATTTCATAAAACTTTGAACAAAATGTCGATGCTATAAAGAGTTAAATTTGTATGTGTCCGATACTAAATTCTTTCAATTAGCCCTACTCGGTTGGGCAAGCTTTGTATTAGCCCTACTGAATTGGGCAGGCACTTGCCCTTCCACCCATTAGGTAAAGATTCACACCTAGCTGGCGATCGGTCCATTGGAACCTCTGTTATGCGAAGTGAACCGCGATGGCTCAGTTGGTAGTAATTCAACGGTCGTGGGTCCGATACCCATCCAGGCCAGTCGGGGTCAGCTGCCACAGTATGTCCTTGGGAAAGGCACTTTAAAAAATAATGTGTTAAAAGTGCCATTAAAACCTTAAAAAAAAAAAAAAAAAAAAAAAAAAACAACTTATAGATAGTTAATGGACATATGCCACCTGCCGAGAGGCCAATTTCAAATGTATTGATAGAATGTGTTGCTGGCACGTACAACAAAGTCAAATTTTAAAATGTTAGATCACGATGTACCACAAATTTTAAAATGTTAGATCACGATGTACCACATAGCACGACCCATGATTCGGCAATTAGCCGTGTACTTCGAGTAATGACTTGGTTCAACATGGCATTCTTTTTTTGTGCCCGCGAAAGTGGCTGTTCCGTTTGAATGATAATTAGCCACTCGCTATGAGAGATGACGTCATCCACGATGGTGTCCATTTGTTTACAACCAATGAGACCCCACTACAGCAAGCAATCCTTTCACGTCATAAATAATTGTCATTGGGTCACTGAGTTAGATAACATGTTCTCTCACGTCATTTGCCACGTCTAATACAACTTACATGTACCGTAAAAGCTATCATAAAATCAATACATCGTCCAAAGTACCGTTTTTGCAGCTATGACTATTCTACAATGAATCCATTTGGCTGATTGCTATATAAACGCTTGAGACACTCAGATACAAATATCAAGTCTTTGATGCTAAAATGAATTTAATGAGCGAGAAATGTAAAGCAATTATAATCGGAAATATTCTATTCAATATTCCAACAAAATGTTTACTTGATTTTCAGTCTTAGACATAAGGTAACCAGTATTTCGGGATGCGAATTGCTTACCAAATATTACCCCGTCTCAGTACAAATCGTGTTCCCAGCTCAGTGAAAGATAAGAGAACTAATATTATTAGCACAGCTGTCGATACTACATAGTTTTCCATATCATTGAGATATCTTGCTTTGCTAGTTGCTCCTGTTTCATAAGCCTGATTAAGTGTGTGTGTGTGTGTGTGTGTGTGTTACCTTTGTATCCCTTGCATCCCTGTGAAGGTACTACTGGATCAATATATATATATATATATATATATATATATATATATATATATATATATATATATATATATATATATATATATATATATATATATATATATATATATATACATATATATACATACACTCGGTATCCCTTACATCCCTGTGAAGGTACTACTGGATCCATATATTCCTAGCTTATCCATTTCCTCTCTCGAGAGCAATGCACTATGTAAACAATTTGAAAGCCAGTCTCAGGAAACCATGGGAGATTCTGTAACTGTGGTACGGTATATATCTAGATAATCTAGTTATTTTAGATGCTAATTGGGTATGGCGCGTGACATAACACGTAGGAAATGTTCATCCGATGAATTTTTTCTCTTTTTATTGAGTTATTGCAATGCAAAAGTCCCATGATAATATCTCTTCATGATGGAACATGTCCATAATTATTGACTAATTTTGGTACAAAAATAGCAGCCTCTGGTGTTATGCGTCTGCGAAATGTACCAATTTGATTTTGTTTATTGAAAATTTCATAAATTCGAGTCTTAAATTCTAAAATTTTTTTTTTTTTTTTTTTTTAATTTCTCCAATTATTCTAACGAGAAATATTAAATTCCGAGTATCTTTTCACGATTTTAAACATAGTATGTAAGTTAAGCATGGGTTAGTATAATAATCAGGAACGCATAGGGCATATGGATATGTATACCGCTGATATCACTAATTTTCCGTGTACTGAAGACAATTTTTCATTGCAAGTGACAACTTCAACAGAAAACTGATGTTTACAGTCTACTGAAGATACTTCATTTAAAAGCATATTGTGCCACCAAATGTAACCTAACGCAAAAACCAACTGTATACATTTACCTTTCGGATAAAGGTTTGTATACAGACTGCGTTTACACAAAAGTACCATGCAATCTTTTGCCTATGGCTAATTTTGCAGCTTAATGACCTCATCATAGATTCAACATGAACACAATATTACAAGAAATGTTTAGAAGCACTGATGAATAAACATATCACTTTAATACAGTAACACCCGTCGGAACAGACAGCTGATTTACGTTGCACCCGGTTGCTACGGAGACCATATTCAAGTCTCTGTCACGGTACAAAGTTTCATCAGGTATCTCTTGCTAAACCGGTACCTGCCCAATTCGAATATCGACATTAAAGTCCAAAGCACATATATTACCTTTCTCTTGCTAAATCGGCACCTACCCAATCTCAATATCAACATTAAAGTCTAAGGCACATATATTACCTTTCTCATGTTAAATCGGCACCTGTGCAATCTCAATATTGACCTTAAAGTCCAAGGTACATATATTACCTTTCTCTTGTTAAATCTGCACATGCCCAATCTCAATATTGACCTCAAAGTCCAAGGTACATATATTACCTTTCTCTTGTTAAATCGGCACATGCCCAATCTGAATATCGACATTGAAGTCTAAGGTACATGTTACATTTCTCTTGCTAAATCGGCACATGCCCAATCCGAATATCGACATTAAAGTCTAAGGCACATGTATTACATTTCTCTTGTTAAACCGGCACATACCCAATCTCAGTATTGACATTAAAGTCCAAGGCAAGTATATTACCTTTGTAAAACATATGCTGAATGTATTTTGTAATATCTTCTGTATTGCTGAATTGTACTCATCCATGCACACAAAAGAAGCAGTTAGTAAAGCACAAATAGGTGCAAAAAGTATAAATAATCATTAAAGTACAAGCTGAAACTGTCGACTATTTTTTTTAGCAATCTACAGAACTATAATTGTTTTTGTTTTAATCTGAGCTTTGCAACTTTAGAAACGGAATCTATGGTCAAACCTTGCTTTATGTAGACTCGTGTTTGCAAATGTATTTGAATTGCATCCCATCTGAAGATAATCTACTGTCATCTTAAATGATTGATGTACGTCTATAGATTTAAATGGGTGAAATGAGTTGAAACAACAGAGCATGCATACCACATTAATCTGTGCCTGGGATAGATTCTATGTTTTTCTTAACAGGACTTAAGGGTGTGTTAGATTTAAGTGGATTTTGATTCGACTCCAATGATTTATCGATAAGCGCGAAAGGGGATTAACAATCTTTCTCGTCTTTGTGGTCGTTGGTATGGATGGACAATCTGTTCAAATAGATATCACTTTCTCTCGCATGGGGGTCGTTTTGGACTGAATGTATTGGCAGACAGGAAATGATTACATGTCAAAACTACAATGCGGATTAAACTTCGTAGAACCAGACAACGGCGCAGTGATTACAGTGTATGTATGTATATATACATACATACACTGTAATCACTCAAGCCACATATTATTTCGACTGAAAAGATTACTTTGGCAACGATTGCCACATCAACATTACTGAAACTCCCCAGCAAGTCTATCTTATCATGTCTACTGTGCAGCCAAAAGTCAAAATAAATGAATACTATACCATCCAATTGCCGATAGTAAAGAAAATAAAGTTCTCTCTCTTTGACGTGCAATCCGGCTGCATTGCTGCTAATGATAATAAACATTCAGACTACAGCCCGAAAAAAAATATCATTTAGCCCAAAAGGTACACAACATAAATCCATATCAGTCAGCAAAAATAATCTTCAACGGGCAAACAATGACGCCAAACAAATAATGAATTTTCATATAAATAAATTTAATCAAGCTACACAAGTCAAACTGAGAAAATGTAGAAGTAAACAACCAAAGAATTGTGGAAGATTAACAATAGTTTGGAAAGCAAAAGCCATGAGTCAAGCATTACGTTAGATACACTACATGAATTCTTACAAAAATGAAACAAATACGGTGATGGTGACAACATTTAGGAACTTAATATTGATTTGGACAATGATAATCTATATTGAACTTCCCAATCACAAAGGAAGATGTTATAAAATGTATTAAATCCCTAAAATAAACATAGCAAGACACCATCAAATGATAAAATTATTAATGAATATATCGAGCATATATCAAATATAAGGATAACTACTTATATTTCATATTTTAATACAATACTCGAGACAGGAATAATCCTAGATTCTGGGCTTGAAGGAGTCATGAGACCTGTTTATATGTGTAGCCGGGATCCGTCTCATGCTGAAAGTTATAAATTCAATTCAGTTCAATAGTTTATTCTCATAAGCATGTACATGCTCATAGTTTACATGCTACAGATATTGCGTGCTTATCAAATGCTAGTTTGAAAGTTATCGTCCATCAGTATCGTCCCTTTAATTCGATAAGTGGCAGCACGGAACAAAGCGGTCCAACATTATTTCCGGTTTACTTCCTCCTTTAAAAAAAAACAACAACGAATTGATAGCATCTTCATCTTGCTTATCATGGACGTTATCGTCGCTCAGAGAGAAGTTAAAAAACGAGGAGATAAGCTATCTGGGCGAACGAAGGAGTTAATGGGGTGCAATTCGCATGCGTCAACCAAGAAGGACCTTCCGTTCGGTGGCCGTATAACTTGGTGTTTTAAACCATTTTTCTGGAATTTTAAGCTGCGATTTTTAATAGTGATTACTTTTTAAAATAATTGAAAGAGCACCTTATATTTTAATTGTAATAAATTTTATGTTATTTTCGCCAAATTTTAATTATTAGCCAAACTCACTTAATAGTGTATCCGTAATATTGGTTTGGATCTCGATTTGTCCAGTGCTCTGTCAGTTCGTTTCTGGTGAAAGTTTATCCCCATTGCCCCTCACATAAATAATATGGCTAAACCAGTTTCATCTTTTACCATTTTTACAATCATTTTAGCTCATTATGCCCTCAGACGAAGCGTAGAAGGACAATTTTGACAAAGAGAATTCAGCCCTTCTGGCCTCCTGCAATATTTTGTCCATATCAACAGACTTGGCAATCGCAACAAAACAGACTTATTAGGACATTTCAAACAAGGATACCATATGAACCTGGCATTATTCTTGATTTTGGCAGGTGATATCGAACTCAATCCTGGTCCCAGCAATGACCGCTGCGGATTGTGAACAAAGCAGGTCAGAAAAAGGATAGGGTCATTCAGTGCGATGACTGCCAAAGGTCGAATCATTCCAGGTGCTGCGTGGGTATCAACAACAATGGGAACGAAAAATAATTATTACACGAAAACGACTGGTTTTGCCCAAACTGTACCGGAGAGTGTGGCCTTTTGTAATGGGCAAATTCTAAATTCACACAAGGCTGTGCAGTGTGACTCATGCAACCTTTGGATCCACAAGGAATGTTCATACATAGGTAATTTAGAATATAATGAAATTCAAGCTACATCTTATGCCTTGATATGTCCTAAATGCTTTATTCTAAATTTCTCAGACTTTTGTTTTTTTTAAAAAAAAAAAAACAACCAACCCATTCAAACTAAATATACATTTGATATCTCAAATAGGGAAGGAAGTGGTAACATCTTGTACAAACCCAAATACAACAACAATAAAATGAATAACAAAAATCTAAAGTTAGTATCAATGAACATAAATAGCATTAGGGGTAAGAAATTGGAGTAACTTTCTTTTATAGATGTTGAAGAATCAGACATCATTGCTATCCAGGAAACTAAGATTGATAAGACAGTCACCACAGATGAGTTATTTTCGGAGGAATGTAATTAAAATGTTTATAGGAATGATAGAACTTTACATGGGGGAGGGGTATTACTACTGGCACATAAAGAGCTTACGCAGATGCAGCTGGCCGAATTGGACAATGGATCAGAATCAGTGTGGGCCAAAATCGTAGTGAATGGACAATTCCACTACATAGGTAATTGATACAGAGGTCCAAGCAGTCACTGTGACGATATTCTCTTGGTTAGAGAGCAGCGTGAGAAAATAAAATCTTATAAGAACGGAAATAAAGCCCATATGCATGTTATGGGGAATTTTAATTATAATAACATTGATTGGACAAATAGAACATGCAAACTGGGAATACGCTTAGTAACTCAGAGGTCCAGCTACTGATTGATATTATGAATGACCATGGCTTAGTACAAATGGTCGACTTCCAACTCGTGATAGAAATATATTAGACCTTGTCCTGGCCTCATTGTCAGACAAATTCTCATTCATTCATTCACCTGGCCGGTTTAGTGACCATGATGTTATAGCTTGTACCCTATCTATATAAGTACATGTATCATCCCAAAAACAAAACCGTCGAAAACTATATTTTTTTAGCAAAGGAAATTTTGATGCAATGAGATGTGAAGCTAGCACCTTGCAAAATTCCAAAGGATTGACCTCTAGCAAATATATGCCCACTGTTCAAAAAAGATGATCACGCAATTGCCAGTAATTACCGCCCAATCTCACCAGTGTTGTTTGCAAAGAGCTTGAGCATATTGTCTATTCTAACATCATGGAGCACTTAGATAACTTTTCTATCATGTCTGATAAACAACATTCCTTCTAGAGATTACACAGCTGCGATGATTGGAATAACCATTTAGATCAAGGTAACCAAGTAGACATTTTTGTACTAGACATTGAAAAAGCGTTTGACACTGTCCCCCATGAATTGTTAAAGAGTAAACTATTTCATCATGGAATTGAAGGCAAAACTCTACGATGGATATATTCTATTTTTGGTGGTAAATGGTTCCAAATCTGGTTGGTCCAAAGTAGCTTCTGGAGTACCTCAAAGCACTGTACTTGGACCAGTGCTCTTCTACTTGGACATCAATGCTATCAGGATTGAAATTGTCTCGGAAATTCGCCTCTTTGCAGGTGACTGTGTATGCTACAGATCAATCATAACCGAGCCGGATACTAAAATATTACAAAATGACATTAACATACTAGGACAGTGTACATGAAAATAGGGCATGCGATTTCAACCTAAAAAATTCAACATAATGAAAATGACATGAAAGAAATGCCATTAAACCAGTATGTCATATTTACTGGAAGATACTTCTTTAGAAAACCTCAATCAAATAAAAATGTTTAGGGATTACGATTACTATTGATCTGAAATGGAACCTTCAAATTCAAGAATTATGCACAAATGCCTGTTTCACATTCTCCTGTTTCAATTTGGCGACATTAAACGTTTTGGGCCCTTTTTTGCCTTGTGGTCGTCTGCTAGGCTGAATCCGGATATTGAGATGGAGACTATGAACATGTGGTCAGTCCAGCATTCTGCACTTCTCATGGCCGTTGTCACTCGGACATCATGCCTGTCTCTACTCCTGACGATGACGTAGTCAATAAGATTGTGCTTGGAGCGTGGGTGCATCCAAGACGTCTTTTTGCGGTTAGACAGGCGAAATACTCTGTTGGTGATTAGCAGGTCATGTTCAGCGCATTTTCTCAGTAGGAGTCCGTTATTGTTGCATTTGTCTAATTAATTTTTTTTTTTTGCCAATGACACCTGGCCATGCATGGTGATAAATGCCTACTCTAGTATTAAAATCATCGAGGATTATGAGCTGGTCTGCCTTTGGTACTTCTGCAATAAGAGACTTCAGGTTTTCATAAAATTTGTAATTGATCTCATCTGGGTTGGTCATGGTGTTTTCATTTATACATGTATTATGAATCGCGCAAGGTTTACAATGTGTTCTATCGAACGATAACATCCGAGGGGGAACAAATATCGGGACCGGGTTTTTCTGTGGCTCCACTTATTGGGAAGATAACTCGCTGCGATCCCTCATTTTTAGTTGTCTCACTCAATTGTTTACTATTATTCTGAATCTTAGAATAAATAATTATTTTAGCTTTCACAATATGCTGAAGGAAGACTAAGCTGGATACTCATTAACGGATTATATATTTGTACTTTACGCCTTAACAGAATTTCTGAAATACAGAAAACAAAAACTACTCTGTATTTGTATTATTATTTTATTGATTTTAGCAAATCATTCGATTCTTTTTGGCGGTCGGGTCTATAGATGAAATGCATCCGAAACCATTTAGACGGCAAAACAATGTAGACGGCAATTTTTTTTTTTTTTTTTTTTATTATTATGTAGTTATTCATATTATGTATCGAAACATAAAGTCCTGTGTGATGTTTGCCAGGACTTTCGGAAAATATACCACACAATGACAGTAAGTATAATCTTTGTGAGAAAAACAATATTGGTGATAAATTCTAGTACCGTTAATTGTTCATCTGTCCATTCTTTTTATGTAAAACATCTCAACATTTGAAACATTATTTTTTATTAGAACAAATGCTGTTAACGTATTTTTAAAAACTTTTTTTTTTTTTAAACTTCTTTCAACAGGAAATGTTTCTATACTGCTAACAAATTATTGAAACTGGTGAAAATTATATAAAACAAAATTTGCACAAGTTAAACTACAGTATTATCGATATCTGGTGAGTTTAGAAACATTTTGTTTTTACCTACAGGCAATTTATTGAAGTTAATCTTGTAAACAGTAAGTATGATACACTTTGTATGATATGCAACTACCAACAAATATGCTTGACTGTGCAAGAGTGTATTTGAAATCAAAGGACAAACCGAAGATTACACCGATCTGAATGAGAGTCGCTTGTACTTGAAACTAAGATTGCTCAAAACGGACAACACCAATCCCGGTGCCGATGACAGACTAGCTCCCGTCAATAATTTCATGCATTCGTTGTTCAGTGAAGTGGATTTATACTTTGAATAACAAATTGGTGAGCAGCAGCATGGATACTTACCCTTACCGATCATACTAGGAAAATCTCTTGACCTACGGAAAAGAAGCCAAGAACACCCATCTGGATGCTTCCGTGATATGGAAACCTGTCACCTTGGACAAGTTCAACGACACAGCGTTGACTGCAGATGATGACGCAGACCACAATGTTGGATTTAACGACCTCCAAAAGAAAATCAAACAAGGGCGCACTTTAGAACTGATTGATCGTTTGCATTTCGACATATGGTTGCAAGACAAGTATTTGTTAAACGGAGGGGATGTACGCCTGAGACTGTATAGCAGTGGTACCGTCTTCCATTTGTCGGCAAACGAAAACAAGTACAAAACCATCATCAAAGAAGCCAGACTTTATGTGCGCCGTGTTGAAGTGTTACATGAAGTGGCGAACGACATCAGTCAAACTTTGAGCAGAACAACTGTGAAGTATCCTGTGCGACTAGTGGAAGTGAAAACGTTTACCATTGCCTCTGGACTCCGATCCAAGATCGAAGATCATGTGTTCCAATGACAGCTCGCCAAACGTTTGTTCACTGGCATCATAAGTAATGCAACCCTCAACGGAACCATCGATCAAAATCCTTTCGACTTCCAACACTTCAACGAGTCCAAGATAGAAGTCACTCGAGATGGCCACAAGTTGTGTACCAGACCTTTTGAACCTAACTTTGCCCAGAAAAATTACATGAGATCTTTCTTGACTCTGTTTGAAGCCACAGGACAGTTTCGAACCAATAGTAGCCACTGTATTTCGTACGACGATTTTGCAGGTGGATATGCTTTGTAGGGATTTGATTTCACTCCCTACCAAGGCAGCAACGAAGGACATTTCCACCCTATAAAATCAGGCCAACTTCGTGTGAAACTTCTGTTTGCCACAGCTCTAGTCAACCCCGTGAACGTCATCTTGTATGCAGAATTTGACAATACTCTAGAAATCAACAGTTTGAGAGAAGCGATTCTAGACTATTAGAAGAAAAGATGCAACACGAAGAACTTATGGAGATAGGCGATGACGATGTTTTTGATCTAGAAACAAAAGAAGAAAAGGAGACAGTTAGGATGTCAAGATGACCAGAACAAGAACAACATTTAGTCTCCTGTTTGGCTACGGACTTGGCTGAAAGAATTACAGACCTGGCTAGAGAACATTGTTATGGATGTCAAATTGATCATCCGAGTCAGAAACAACACGACAAATGTATGATGAGAGTTGAGAAGAGAAATTGGAAGAGTATCTGGATGAGGCATGGTCTCTGATCTCAGAATAGAAGGTGCTGAGAAAGTGGTACAAAAACTTGCGTGACCATTTCTTACCTCCATTGACTTCTCTGGAAACCCAACCCATCGAAGCTCTCTGGCAACATATTACAGAGACTACCCGTGGTTCATCGACTTACTTGACAGACATATTCAAAGAAAAAGTCAGCTGTGAATTGATGACTTATCATTACCTGTGAACAAAGAAAAAAGAAAAAAGAATGGATACCTGGAAACTTCATTACCTATTGACTCGCAGTTCGTACACCGCTTCTTGGAATACTGTGGTATGTGCTAAAGGTGAACTTGGAATCCTGTCGTGTGTGCTAAAGATGAACTTCCTCATCGCAAATCAAAAGAGGTTAGATCCTATGTGATCATTACCGACGACAGTCATCGAACAGGAACCCATTGGGTCGCAGTGTACTTTCCCAACGATCACAGTGAGGAATATTTTGATTCTTATGGATTACCTACTTTGGAAGATGACATCCATGACTTTATAAGAAGAATGATGTCTCCACTTGATTCAATAATGTGAGATTACAAGGATCAGATTCTATGGTGTCTGGACAATATTGTGTGTATTTTCTTCATCAACGCAGTCTTGGATTTCCCTTAGAACGTTTAGTGACTTGTTTTGATAGGGAGTACGCTAGAAACGATGCTAAAGTAGAAAGATGGTTTTGTGAACATTATGGTTATCTCCTGTCTTTAGCTCAGAAACGTAGTGTGCATCAATGGCAAAATGACAGTAAAATGACATGGCAAATGATCATTGGAAGTCCAGTTTCACTTCACAACGTTGTCAACCCCGTAAATTCGTTCCTGTTTAAAAATGTTTGTTTGTACTTGAGTTAGAGAAGCTTCTTCTTAGTATTAAAAATGTTGATTTTTGAAAAAAAAGGTGTTGTCTTGCTTATTGATTGAAAAATTGGAATATATATGCTCTTTCACATCTCTCTATCGATCTTATGAACCTACTCTTTCACATTTCTCTCTATCGATGTGAGTCATGTTTTCTTTCACGTCCGCGTCCGAAATGGAAGGGGATGTTTTCCATCACGACCGCGCTTCAAGCATATAAAGCGGTGCGTTTGCCAGTCGGGTCACAGGGCTTTAACTGCCGACCACTCTACGCCTTGCCAAAATGAAAACAAGAATGCAGCAAGTCGGAGGAGGATGACTTCACCGGGGATGCTGCACAATGACGGCTGGAATCATGGGAGAACAGGGCCGGACCTCTCCAGTGGCAGACTGATCAAAATCGCCTGTCTGGATGGGGTTTTCCTTTTGAATTTTTGAAAAACCCCTTTGATTAGACTCTTTTAAATCACAAATTCGACCTATTCTGATCCACCGTCAAAATTATAACTTTGAATTTAGTAATGTGTGCGTGATACTAAAATGATATGAGTAATTTGTACTCGCGGATAGGTATTATTTTTGGAAAAATTATGTACACTATGACCGCAAAATTTATACCTGAATGGATTAATTAATAAAGAAATTTGTAACTGTAGAAATTGTGATAACTAAACATGTGGTTAACACATAATTGGTTTTAGGGACAGCCCGACTTAGCTAAATTGGCAGAATTTGATCATGTATGTTCATGGCGTTTCAGTACTTTCGTCACACTTCGCGCCTCCCATGCCGAGTCCGTGCAGCCTTCCTCTCCAGACATCTAATTAAGTAGTGCGCAGTGCGCACACCCGCAGTTCTGTAAACATTGTGGTTCCATTCCTATGTACAGGTATAACTAATTGTACACACCCTCCCATATAGCGCTTTCAATGAACCCCCATAGTGGGGAAACCATGCAGCGAGGGAGTGGTGTGTAAATATAGTGTGCAGTGCACGCAGTAATCCGTCAAATGGGTTTGCAGTCCGGCAAACCACTTGACGAGAATTAAATAGTGTGGTAAGCACACAATTCAAACCCCTAGTGCGTGCTTCGCACGCATTGGGGGGTATATGGACGTACGTGGTCGAATGACCGAACATGTCTGAAATCCAAATTAAGTAAGTCGGGTCACCCTCGTTGACTCCTCAACTATTAAATATGACTTCGAAGATTGGTAAACTCAATGAAGCTAAGGTGAACATGCATCGGGTTCGGCATAACCTGATTCAAAAGAACCCAGAAAAGAAGACGATAATCTTCCTGAAAATGGCACAGGACTTAGTCGAGGATGTCCTGCGAGAGGAGATCGTCAGGGAAAGAAGAGGAATGGGAGGAGAAACAAAGGCTGCAGCAGCAGCAGCAAAGGCAGAAACAACAACTGTTGCAGCAGCAGCAACAAGAAGAAGAAGTATCATGTTAGATGGACTGTGAGGAGTTCTCCTTCTCCTACACAAGGAAGCGCCCTTGTGTTGCGGTAAGACCCGTGGTGAGACGTGGCCGTCCTGCCCGAAAATAAAATTCTCACCAAAAAACCCAACGGTCCTTATCAGGGCCACCCATATCTCTAGAAAAGATTACTCCATGATTGCCAACAAATTTGTGTTTGCATGTTGGGAGTATGTTTGTGTCTTGAATTTTTCTCCACCCCAAAAATCCCTTTCCATTATAAAAATGTATGCTTGGTGTGTGTTTGTATAGAGTGTGATTGTATAGAGTGTCTATAAAAACTCCCTTACCCTTCCTATGTTAATATTTTTTAAAAAGTGTTTCTTTTAGGTCCGCGCACTTGGTGTTTGTGTTTTTTTCTGTGTGTGGATTATATTTTTGGTGTGAGGGATGTTTTCCTTCACGTCCTTGTTTTAAGTATATAAAACGGTGCTTTCATGAGTCGGGTCACCCTCGTTGACTTGTCAACAAAGAAGAATGAGCAGTAGGATACAGAAACTGATGGAACTTCAGGTACACCTGGAGCATGTTCGTCGCCTCCTGGACGAACTGGGTATTGAGAAAATGGAGGAAGATGCAGCTATAGAGGACCAGAAGAAGAAGGAAGAAAAGGAGAAGAAGAAGGTGGTACTGCCCCAGTTGATGATGAGACCGACCTGTGATGTGAAACCTGTGGCGAAGACACCGCCGCAGCGACAGCAACCACAGCCGCAACCGCAACAGATGTTCACTGTATCCCAGACAGAGGACCGGGCTCTGGAGCTGACGCAACAGCAGCAATAGCAACAGCAGGCACATCCACAAGGGCGAAGAGTGTATAAGAAGAAGAGGAGACAGCCATTCACCGTCCATCCAATTGAGGTAGTGAAGCTATCCATCCCCCTTCCGCATTTCCCATCTCCATTTATCCCTGGGGTGATAATAGATTGAGTGGGAGATGTGCCGCTTGCGGGGCAAGACCTGGGAGGTGCGGACATCTCTAGGTGCACTTGAAAACCAAACGGCCTTTTTCAGAGCCACCCAATTTGCTAAGAAAAATAAATCTTATTTGCCTAAAAAAATTGTGCTTGTATGTTTGGATTATGTTTGTGTCTGTCTTTTTTCCACTCAAAAAATCCCTTTCTCTTATAAGCATGTATGTTTGGTGTGTGATTGTATAGAGTGTGTCTATCAACACTCCCTAACCCTTGTGTCACAATTTATTTAAAAAGTGTGTCTTTTAGGTAGTGTAGTGGAAGAGACATCCCTGAAAATAGTGAAGGGCCTTGTGAAAAAAGTAATCCAGGAGGAAGTAGTGAAGATCAAGAAGGTCTGGATCAAGGAAAGAAAAGAAAAGGAGCGCCAGAAGAAAGAAAGTGTCTTCGAGAGACTCAATGCTAATAGGATGAAGGTGCAGAAAACGTTCCGGAGGATGGGCAATCCCGATTGGATCCCTGATCCACCTAGGAAGAAGTTCAACCTCCTAGTCTCCCTGAATAAATGGTGGTCAGGGAAGAAGAAGTAAAAGAAAAACACTTCTGCCCCACATACACTTTTGCCCCATAAACACTTCTGCCCCCAAGTGTCTCATCCTGCCCCCCCCCCCCCCAAGTACACTCTCCATGTTAATTTCCCACATATGACCCAAGTGCCATTTCCAGGTTAATTTTCCATATATACCCCCAAGTGCCACATACTGCCCCCATTTCCCACATATTACTACACCATTGTCTATTAATGACTGAATTGAAGTAGTATAATTTTAGATTATCTACAGCTTCTCCCCATCCTCTAACACACATAGAGACACACACACAAACACGGATCCTGACCAAGGGATATCTTTGAAATTATTAAAGTTTGATTAGTACATTTAACCTTTGACACCCTTGTAGGGAACAATGGGAAAGTTTGATTTGATTTTTTGGGGTTTAACGCCATTTTTCAGCACATGATAGGCTATGCACGGCCGCCAGTATATTTGGTGGAGGAAGAACCCGGGAAGACCTCGAGAAGAACCACCAACCCACGGGAAGCTACTGGCAAGCTTTCTCACATACGCACGTTGGCCGAGCCGAGACTCGAACTCACGCTGACAACGTGGACATGTGTGAGTGATCTATAAAGACGAACGCCTTAGACCACTCGGCCACCCGGGGTCCCCGAACCCTGGGGAGAGAGCCGGAAATAATACACCTCTTGTACATGACATATGGGTAACAAATGTTAAGTGTAAATTACCGTTGCATTATGGAAATATAATAATAAATATATGGATAGATGGAGGGTATCACAATATACCCAGTGCTACTTAGAAATGCGTATAATAACATGTGGTCAAGCAACATATTATTTCTTTTCGGGGGTGGGGGAGGCGAGGGAGGAGTTGTAATTTCAAACCTTATTAGATCAATTCACATGGAACACGAATCCTTATCGGACTCGTAATGGTAAGAAGTCAGACAGATGTATACACAACTCTGACATTATATATATATATATATATATATATATATATATATATATATATATATATATATATATATATATATATCTATATATCTGTTCCATTTGTTCCCGACAACACGCTATCTTTAGATAGGAACTAGTATCAACGTTTTCTAGTATCATAGTTTTGGACACTTGTGAAGTCAATGCGATATCGTCAAAATTGCCTAGGGAGCAACTTATGGTTTGCTCACTGTTGTTATTTTGCCACCTATTTGGCCTGAAATAATGATCACTGCCTCGTAAAGACACGTACCACGTACTCCCCTCCCCCGACATACATAATCTCAAAACAACAACAACATTTCAAAGAATCCTTTCGGCAACAAGCAATAACTGCCCATCACTGTTCTTCATTAATAAAACTGTTACACTAACCACAACACTTTATTGCCCAGCAATCACGTTTCTAAACAAATTCAAGCAAAAATTACACTAATTTCACCAAATTTCCTGTGTTATCTTATGTTTGATGGTTTTGTTTTTATGGTATTTGTTTTACATATGCTGGAATGATAAAATATTGGAGAACCAGCTTATAGCAAACCTCCTTCTTAACATAAACCTACAAGTTAGGGACAACCCTTTTATATATTCTTTCAAATCTTATCTGAATAGGGATTTAGAATAGGCCCCAGCCCACTACTACCGATGTAAATAGAGATTTAGAAAATGCCCCAGTCCACTACAACCGATGTGAATAGGGATTTTTAAAAGGCCCAATTTTAGAAATCACATCTTATACATACACCCTTTTGCTCTCACAATTGAAATTTTATTACTTGGCAACCCTATGTTCTCTATAGAAAATAACACGCAAATATTTTTGTCTGTGCAAAATTTCATTAGGATGACTAAAAGATTTAAGTAACTAATTTGACTCAGAGTCTTTTGAATAATTTTTATTTAGTTCTTATTCTTTGTATTGTTTGTGTGTGTATCTATGCGTATTTGTACTTTTCCTTTGTAACCACTTGTGCCAGTATCCAAATTTATGATGTTATATTTTTGTTACTGTTGGGGATACAGTGCTCTAATAAAGTCATGATTTCTACTGAATCCCCAAATCATATGTTTGTATTTACATTTGACAAAGTTTCTGAAAATAAAAATGATTTAAAATAAAAATCCTCAATCTGCAACTACCGATGTGAATAAGGATTTTAAAAAGGCCCCAGCCTACTTCCACTGATATGAATAAGGATTAGAAAAGGCCCCAGCCTGCTACTACAGATGTGAATAGGGATTTAGAAAAGGCCACAACCTACTACTATAGAGGTGAATAAGGATCAGAAAAGGACCCATGCTAGGGTGAATAAGGATTTGAACAATCCCCAGCCTACTACTACCGAGGTGAATACGGATTAGAACAGGCCCCAGCCTACTTCTGCTGATTTAAATAAGGACTAGATAAAGCCCTAGCCTACTACTACCGAAGTGAAAAAGGATTAGAAAACGCCCCATCTTACTACTACCGGAGTGAATATGGATTTAGAAAAAGATCCATCTTACTACTACCGGAGTGAATATGGATTTAGAAAAGGTCCCATTCTACTACTACCAAGGGTGAATATGGATTAGAACAGGCCCCAGCCTACTACTACTAATGTGAATAGGGATTTAGAAAAGGCACTAGCCTATTACTAGCGAGATGAATAGGGATTTTGGAAAAGGGCTCAGTCCACTATTACCGATGTGAAAGAATTTCTCACCGGTTACGATTAGGCTGTAGTTCTACATAACCGCATACGATTAGGCTGTAATACTACATACCAGGTTACGAGTATGCTTTAGTACTGCATACCAGGTTACGATTAGGCTATAATACAACATACCAGGACACGATTCGGCTGTAGTTCTACATACCCGGTTACGATTAGGCTGTAATACTGCATGCCAGGTTACGATTAGGCTGTAGGACTCCATACCAGGTTGGGATTAGGCTGTGGTTCTGCATACCCGGTTACTACTAGGCTGTAGTTCTACATACTCGGTTATTACTAGGCTGTAATTGGCTTAATGCAGATCTCTTCATAAATAATTGGCATTGAACCACAAATCTTCGTGAAACATGCCAGAGAGTGCGAAATACTTTCTTACAGTAGTTTTAGCAAAGGCACAATCGGAACATTACCGCATCATTCTGATATATCTTCACTACTAACGGGGAATCTTTAGCTATTGTTTGAGAAAAATGAGGAGATATTTGGTGCTATCCAGAAATTCATAATAACAATGAATCTGATATTAATTTAAATTACCTCGCATTGTGGTCCAACCAGGATCATAATACTTTTTCATATCAAGCTACTATACCACTCTGTATTCTACAGTTAACCACCAACCCCAGCACCAACAACAATATATAACAATATATGCATATCATCTCTTTTTTTGTATCGTTGTTGAAAATATAAAATGCTAAAATGTATAGCAAATCGTTTTAGCATAAATTCATATTTTCACATATGGGATATATGAAAAAACTACTTTAAATATGCGAAAAATAATTTTACATAAGTGAAATAAAGGCTTATTTTACATATGTGAAATTCTTTTCCACATATGGAAATTTATTTGCCACACATAAAATTCTTTTTAACATAAATATTCCTCTTTAACATATACAAAATGAATAATTTATTTAACATATGTGAAATTCTTTTTTAACAAATGTAAAGCGAGTCATTTATTTCATATACGCATAATTATTACCAAGAAAAAAAGTTTCCACATATGTTAAATAAAGTCAACTATTTCACATGTGTACAAAGATTTTCACATATGTAAAAAATATTTGTAACAAAAGATATTTACCAAAAGATTTAAACCAACAAATGTCAGAGAAAGTTGAATAATATAGCTTCTAGATAAATATATTCAATGACATTTATAGCCACACACGCGTCCCAAAAAGTTATAAGTATTTATCTCTTTCCAATTTTAATTTCTCAGTAGAACTGCCATCAGCAGCGCATGGAGTCCTTCAGAACTGCCATCAGCAGCGCATGGAGTCCCTCAGAACTGCCATCAGCAGCGCATGGAGTCTTTCAGAACTACCATTAGCAGCGCATGGAGTCCTTAAGAACTGCCACCAGCAGCCATGGAGTCTTTCAGAACTACCATTAGCAGCGCATGGAGTCCTTCAGAACTGCCACCAGCAGCCATGGAGTCTTTCAGAACTACCATTAGCAGCGCATGGCATCTTTCAGAATAGTAGTAACATCATATCAGAACGTATTTTCTTAAGACAATTGTTCTCTTAAAATCACTTTAATATCTCTTATAAACTTATACTAACAAACCCAGACGCGCAAGTTGTTTAATGCCAGGGAGGCGGATTGAATAGATAGATAAACCAATGTTTGACAAATGGAAAAATATGTTTTACATGTATGAAAACTAACTTTTTTTCTTATTTTATGTACATACATACATACATACATACATACATACATACATACATACATACATACATACATACATACATACATACATACATACATACATACATACATACATACATACATACATACATACATACATACATACATACATATAAGAGTCAGTGGTATTATCGAACGTTTTCTAAGATAAATGGTCTATTGACTTGAAGTAAATAAATCATCAGTACGCAATTAGATATATATATATATATATATATATATATATATATATATATATATATATATACATCAATTTATTATTATTATGATTACATTATTATTATGTCTTTAACCACCATCCCTTGTAATGTACTTTCATATCGTATTTTCTCATAGCTACAATAATACCCGAGATGCAAAGTTAGATGCGAAAAATAATGACCGCTATATATGGTGCCATGTTAAATACGATTTCCTCGCAATGACGTAGATTCCTTGGTGTAACAAGATAACCGGGTTGGATTTCGGATTTATAACAGAACACTGTTGACGGTGATAAAAATGCAATGTTTATTGATGAATGACTTGAATGGGAAGAAAGGTTATGATTAATACGTGCGTGTGTAGGGTCCAAATATTGGACTAATTAACATAATCCGCACGAACCTAATACGGTAACCCAAATATGAACACAAATAAATAAATACACAGTGCAATGATAAAGGCTAATGATTTATCTCACACGATGAAAGGAATGATGTGCTTTACTCAGATAGCAAAAATGATGTGTTTTTACTCATATAGCAAAAATATATACCCTCAAATAATGAAACATGAGGCTGGAATGATGTGTTTGGCTCAGACAGCAAAATGATGTATTTTACTCATATAGCAAAAATGCCTACCCTCAAATAATGAAACATGAAGCACTTTATTCAAATAATAAAATGTGGTGCAAACGAAATGGGATAGATATCATGCGATATATCTTACATTCCCAAACCACTGGGTGTCACAAAAACCCAAAATTAGCCCACGGCTAAAAGATTACATATATGGAGTGACTCACAAACACTCCGTCACTAGCATACTTGGCTGCTAGTCGAACTGGTCAATCAAGCGATCCACGCCCACCAATGGGTCAACAACGCCCGATCACCTGGTATTCAAGCAACCCACTGTTTATTCAGCTCCATGGCTGCTATGGTTAGCTTTAGTCAACTTCTATTGTCCCCACTATAGTTGGGACCTCGTCGACTCTGATCTCTACAGCTCTACAGCCCTACAGCTCTACAGCTGAAGACGTGCAAGTCCTTAAGTAGACTGCTCACTGACAAGACGTTCCGTAATGTAAAGATTTAGTCTTACGGTGAGGCATTTATACGCAGACGAGGCATTCGGTTTTTCCCATCGAAAGCACTTCGCACGTGCGGCATGGGGTGAACCGAACTCACTGTTTCGAAATATTGTAAAATATACATAACTCACTCTCGGGCATCGTTGTTATACTGAAAAACGAAACCCGAGTACATGTATTTAATAAAAGGGATTTATACAATTCCGTGACACTTGGTCACTCCAAGCAGTATAGCCCAATTGCGCTGATAGTTTGCACCAGGACTCGTTTGCCTTATTCATAGATAACAGATAGACACGTAGTTGTTTACTGTTATTTTGTCCCTTCTCTTTAGCTTTTACCTCTACATTATTCTGGATAGTTTCTTTTCTCTGTGCCAAAATTAAATATACTATTATACCACGCCTGTAACTCTTTGTGTTTGTTGTCTCCTGTGGAAGACCTTGCTTTACGTCGAAACAAAGGGAAATGTTATTTTCCTCGCGCCCTTATATATAGTGTTAGAAAAATCCATTGCCCGGAAGCCTTGGATAATGAAATTTTTGCTTCGGCCAACCTTGTGTATCACAGTTAGTTACAGCCCTGTCGGGCAAATAGATTTTGATGTCTATTGTTTGTAACGAGTCTGATTATATGATGAAAAATCAGTTTGTATGGACAACCTACGAGTCTGCTGGTTGTTATTTATGCCAGGTGTTAACGTTTACTAAAGACTTGATACCTACCTGGTCGAGTAAATACACTATAATGATAAATACTTTCACCGTGCTTTTTATGACTGTCGTTTCTTCTTATTTTTATTTTTGGAAAGTATGACAGCTAAATAATTTAACATACAAAAATAGATTCGGTAACGTGCATGATACATTCATATGCAGTATAAAAGAGAAATAAAATTCCACAAGATGTAATGAAGTCATATATTGTATAAAATAAACAAGAACATTTTAGTCAATGAGAAAATAAACTTGTCACTGTGAAGACCAACAAAATTTATTTGGCATAAGCTTAATATTCATATCAGTTAATAAACTCGTAGAACTGATAGTATTTCAGAACATATCAATAATTCTGACTCTATGCATAATACTTAACAATAACACCTGTAAAATGTTACATATACACAAGAAATTATAATTTATAGAGAGCCAGAATTATATCTATTTTAGCTCTTTGAAACTGGTTCATTTAAATCGATGTTAGAGTCACTTTGTGCTCCAAGAGCATATAGAGAAACTGATGAGTTATAAATATTAAAATCCTGATGTCGCTTAAATCGTACATTTTTGGCATCATTTATAGAGAAAGGAACTTAATAATTTGATTAGGCACTTGCAGCAAAATTTGATTTACTGTATATTAATCATTTTAAGTGGAATTGATGGAGCCGCGGTGGCTCAGTGGTTAGCGTGATGTGTCCTTGGGCAAGGCACTTTACTACAATTGCCTCTGTACTAAATAGCCTACTTGTGTTGCTGTGCCGTTGAGCACGTCATTAATGAAATGTTCCAAGAGGGACATATAAACCAGAAGACCACGGAATATCTTACCCCCGAAAATCCGAGAGCAGTGAGATTCTTTCTACAACCAAAATACATAAACCAGGAAACCCAGATCGGCCTATTATCTCTGGTAACAGTCACACAACCGAAAACATTTCGGAATATTTAAACTACGTTTTGAGGCCACACGTCCATACAATACTCTCCTACCTTCAGGACATAACGGACTAAGTCGTGAACAGAAAAGCCAGTGAACCGTTACCGCCCAACATAATTCCTGTCTCACAAGACCTAACGTCCCTCTGTAACAATAATCCACATGATGAGTTTAATGGCAAGATAAATGGAACAGCCATGGGGATTAAGATGGCCCCCTCATATGTAAATATCTTTATGGGCCGATTAGGAAGACAACGTCTGGACGATGTGAGCCATAAACCATACCTATTGGTACGTTTCATTGATGATGATGAAATGAAATGGAAAGATAGGAACGAAAAGCTAGACGAATTCATCATACAGATCAATATTTTTCATCATTCGATCAAATTCACTGCTGAAATTTCGAACAATAATCATTTATTTTTGGACACAAAAACTAAATTTGTCAATAACATACTCCACATAGACATTTATTCCAAACCTGCTGACAAACATCAGTACCTTCTTCCATCCAGCTGCAACCCAAGCTACTGCACCCAAAACATCCCCTACAGTCAATCACTTAGAATCAGGAGAATTTGCTCAGATGACATAGCATTCGATGAGAGCTGCAGAGAGCTAACAAAACATCTGACAAAACGGGACTACAACAAAGATCTAATAGCGGAAGCGATACATGTAGCCAAGCAAACAAACCGTGCTGATTTCCCAAAATACAAGGGAAAAGAAAATGTGGAAAGAACACCCTTTATCCTCACGTTCCATCCAGAGAACCCACACGTAGGTCGCATCATTCACAAACATTGGCCAACCATTGAATCGTGTACACCGCTTAAATTGATCTTTCAACACAAACCAATTGTAACATTCCGTAGACCTCAAAATTTGAGTGACATGCTGGTCACGGCAGATTTAAAGCCACTCTCAAATTACAAAATTGATGGGAAATCGAAGCCTTGTGGAAACAAAAGATGAAAGACGTGCCAACACATGAAGGAAACAAACACATTTTCCAGCACAGTCACAAGTGAAAAACTTAATATTCACAACCATACTATAACATGCAACACTGAAAATGTGATCTACCTCATCACATGCAAAGTATACAGCACCCAATATGCTGGAGAAACGCAGAAATGAAATATTAGAACGAATCTCCACAGATCAGACTGGCAAACCAATAAAGTGGAAAGAAGCCCAGTGGCGGAACATTTCTCTTCTCCCGGCCATACTTTCAATGATGTAATACTGACTGAAATCGCCCATAACTCAAATTGGAGCACAGAAAAAAAGAAGTCTAAAGAAACATATTGGCTTCGCCGGCTGCGAACACTCAAACCCAGCGGGTTCAATCAAGAAGAATCCAAACGGGCATTTGTCCGTACATAGGTAACACGGAATTTAAAAGTTATAAAAATCACATTTTCCTGTCATTTCGTTTTCTTAGAACCACTTTTTTCAGTAAAAAGTATCAATTATAAAAAACATATATAAATTAATTTAAAAGCGCTTTTTAAGCTATTAGTTAGTGCCAACTTAATTATGTAATCCTACTTTTTAATATGGCTTATGCTAGTTTTAAGAAACCGCCAGTTCAACAAAATATTAGATCCGGGATAAAATATATAACTAGACATTTGTAGATGGCGCAAAGGGTTCATTGCTGGCCTACTTAAGGACGTCATCAATTGGGGTCCTTTTTTCTAACCACTTCCGCCGTACGAGCACTAAAAAGTAGCAACGTTCAACCTCATTAAGTTTTGCTCGTGTTATTTATTATTTCGTTGTCTCGTCTGTGTAAATATATACTGCTAACATCATGTAGATTCCGTATGGTACTTGCGTTTTTGTGCTTCGTGTTTTGTTCAGCTTTTGTTTGTGTAATCGTTTTTTGTGGCTTTGTACCCTTGAAAAAGGAATTGGCAGATTCCGAAAGCGCTTGTGCTGGTCTCACACCAGTTTTGCACTGTTGTTTGTCAATTTTTATATATTTAATTGTTTCAATTTTTGTTTTTACAAATTAAACACAAGGGTAGAAGGGTTGAGATAAGTATCTATATTTACTAGATTTACATTACCAGTCCCTCTCTTTTGTACGGCAACTCACTCACGTACACTTTATTTCATAGACGGTCAAATCTCCACCTTTGCAAACCACCACCACCGTCACCCCTCTCCCACACTCTCCCCCGCCGAAAAAAATGAAAAAATTCGGAACTCGGCTTGAGGTATGTTGCTATGAATGAATTGTCATTTATTTCGAGGATTGTCTAATCGCAAGATATAAGCTGTCTGTTTTTATTGTTTAAACTTTTTGACTGAAATTTTCGTCGTACGTTATCGCTTCCAGGGAAAAAAGTCCTACTTTGTAATGCGAAGAACATGAAACTTTAAGGCCTTTCATCTTAACGTACAAATAATATATGATAGCAGTGATTCCAATGCTCAAGCTAGAAACCTTTGTGATTGCAACTATGTTGTCATTCAAAGATAAATACGGTAAGGATGTAATAACACATATGGCACACGGACATTATGAAGTAATGATGCTTTCCTTCCTTCCTTCTCTCTCTGACCTTTTTTTCTGTTTATTGAATTTCCCTTTTCTGTCCGAAATATTTTACAGACTCGCTTTTTAGAAATGTGTGACAAATATTAATATGGGAGCAAAAAGGAATACTCCTGAAATTCTGGAAAAGTTCTAAGCAGTTGGACATGTACCACTCTCTCTCTCTCTCTCTCTCTCTCTCAAACCATCAGCGCCTTTTAATATTAACTTCCAGATTTTCTTTACAGAATGTTAAAGTTAGCTTTCTTCTATATTTCATAACAAATTCTACATGTCGCTCTGACAAGAAATGCGCACATGCGCCAAAAGGGGTCAGAAGATCAGATACGTATGATGAAATGCTCTCGTGATCCAGTTATTGAATAATACTGTAAGTATTTCCATTTAAGTAAGAAAGGATCGTATCACATAACACAATGGACAAGACTGACGTTCTTCATAATTTGTCCATCTGGGTCATTTTCCCCTTTCCTTTTTATTTTTGTTTTTAAAAAAACAAACAATAAACTTACAAACTTTATGAGTTATTAAAGTATATTCCTCTATGGCGGTCCTGTAGGAATTCACGTGGTTTACCATAGGGCCGTTTGCAGTAATATTTCACAATTAAAATAGGTTTCCTGAAGTACTGAATCAATGAAACATATTTTCTTAAATCATATTAATTGGTATTAATTGGGACGTTTTTTTTCTGTTTGTTTTTAGTACGATTTTATAGGAATCTTGTATAGAACATCTGTGTTACACTTTTTGCGTGGTTTGCCGTTTGAGTCCATGCATGAATCATAGGCATTTAAAAATCCACAACTTACAGCAGTTCAAGGCAGCCAGCTGAAGTTAAAGTTGTGCACTCTACTCAGGAATAAAATAAGGGTATACAGACGACTCAAAATAGTATATGGACGAAACATGTATGCATTAAACACAAACTCCTTTGGCATTAAAGCGACAACTAGACCTTTGACGGAGTTATGTGTACCAAGTTGCCATTTTATTATATTTTAATGTAAATATAGTATAGATCCCGTTGGCGCGTACGTCATTACCTATGGGGTATGTTTTGGTTCTGTCGAACGGTTGCAACATCGTTTTACTCATATGGTCGACCGACATACTGCAGCAAGTGCAAAGTGGTGGCGTTAGGAGCTCACTCAAACTCGTGTTTTCCGTCCGTGATTTTCGTCATGTACAAGTACCTGATTTTTTCTGTATAGTGGAATTCCACTGATGCCTTGTCAGGAAGCTTCTTCAAGATAGCAATCTTTCAGCTGTAGAGGTAAGTAATAATTGTATACGTTCTTTTTTATCATCTGTGTTTCATAGACAGAGTAGTTTGTTACGTTAGATGATTCTGAATTGATACTAAATTTTCATTAGGTGAGAAAAATTTCACATAACATAATGCCAATAGATTTAATATACAGTGGCGTAGCGAGGCAAAGTGCCGCCCAGGGCCAACTATCAAAATTACGCCCCCACTACATTTGTCTTATTTATGATATATACGGTACTCTTACCAAATTGCCGCCCCTAGAAAGTACCGCCCGGGGCCACCGCCCCCCCCCCCCTTCCCCGCTACGCCACTGTTAATTTAGTATGTTTCACGTTATAGTCGTATTATAATCTGAATTGACAAGTTGAGTTGAATATGTATGTTGCATATAACACCGCTTTTTTTGTAATCCATGTGATTATTCTTGTTGTAGATAGATTCATGTATGAACATGGTTATCATGTTATTCCAAATAGTAGTTCTTAATGCAGAACAGTTTTCATGTTTAACCAGGTCTTTATATGTGTACGCATAAATACCATGCATAGTGATGTTTGTTTAAAAATACGTTAGAGTTTATGGCGCATGTATTACACGGTTCATTTGTGTGTATTTACAGCTGAATTCCAGTAGTACAACTTGGAATCCGTGGTTTGGACTGTATAATGTAATGTTTGTCCCGGCTCAGCGTCTGAGGGGTCAATTGACTACTCTCTCACCTGTGACTGCGCGTGTGATGTTGTGGTGGGATCTTCGGCAAACAGGAATGAATATCATATATGGAATCAATCAATATCTTTCCAAAACAATGTATAAAATTGTACCGTGAAACCATAAAATCCTGTGCTTTTTTCATTTTGCAATTTTCGGAGACTATCAGTGGCTTCTATATAGTATATATACATTGAGTACTTCTAAATGTTGTTTAATTTTTGAATATCAGAATAATTAAGAAAAGTCTGAAGATCAATGGGTTCAATTTTTTTAGTATTTTGTTTTGTATAGGTTACTATAGTCAAGTTCAGCTTTTTCCAAAATTTCCTCTTGAGTTTGTGTTACCGCTCCATTATTTTGAACAAGAGCAGTCATCATTTTACTAATGTATTTTCTAGATTACATAAACATTTGGTTACTTTCTTCTCCTCTTCAATCCGTTTTGCTCTCGCCAAAACCTTTACTCCTACCATTTTCTTCTTCCTTATCTCTTCAAGTTCTCTCCTTTTTTCATCTAATTTTGATAATCTGTTTGCATCATTCCTTTCTTCTGAGAGTTCTGTATCTTTAGCAGTTTTTTTCTGTCGATCTTGAGATCTTTTCTTGAAAGAAGAAAATGACGTTGTATTTCCTCTAATTTCTAAAAATAATATCTCAAAGAAAAGTTGATCACTAATAGTGAATTTCAAATAAGCTAGTGTGCTAACCATATGGAAAATATGTAAAAGGTGTCAGAGAATGAGAATAATAAAAGCAGGAGAATGATAGCTTTCATAATGAAGAAAAGTACTGAGAACAAATGAGAAAACAAGCAATGAAAAACCTAAATTCTGAGGTACACTGTAGACCAAATGCCCCCTTCAAAGTAGATGGGGGACCCGGGTTGACGAGTGGTATAAGGCACTCGCCTTTACACATCCCTCACACATTTCGCCTCTATCCGCGTGGGTATGAGTTTCGGCTCAGCCAACGTGGGTATGTGAGAAAACTTGCCAGTTGCTTCCCGTGGGTCGGTGGTTCTTCCCGGGGTTTTCCTCCATCAGATATACTGGCTGCCATGTATAGCCTATCATGTGCTTAAAAATGGCGTTAAACCCACAATAATAAGAACAAGAACAACAACAACAACAAATTTTATAATATACATTGGTGCACTGGACTTGTTTTGTTTTTTTTTAAAATCAGTTTTGTGCAGGATATAGCAACGGCAAAAATGTTATGTTGTAAATTTATATATTATTACCTGCTTATCTAAGATTGGTATTTATATGAAGCATTTATACATATATTATAGCATTTGTTTACATAAATCATAGTGTACAAACAAACCGCAAACTGTTCAACTCAAAACAAAGAAACTTGAAAAACATAATTATCATGAACAAAAAGGTATATAAAAAGAAAGATAAGAGTAAACAATATGAGACAACACATAACCAAGAAAAACTGTATATATCAAATAGAAAAAAGTAACTGTCTTAATGCAGATCAATCGTCTTGGAAATCAGATCACCGCTACAAAGACAGAGTCTGTCCAGAAGTTTTAATAGGCCGAATAAGTTACACAATCGTTCATCAAGTGCTGCTACGCATCTACAAAATGTGCAACAGCTCTTGAATTAAAAAAAAAAATTAGTTACCCAACCACATTTTAAGAAAATGAATATTGGTGTAAACACACGATTGGCATAAAATCAAAGCTTTAATTAGGGTAATTTGTTTATGAAAAAATGACAATTTTTTTATGAACAATATAAGCGTTCATTTTCATGTCTTTCTATAGAAATGTTAATTTCTGATTTTAAACCTATTTCAGACATGTAAACCACGGCGAAAAACCTTCCTTCTTAGGCCTTTTTATAACTGCATAAATCAAAAATATACAACGTTTTTAGTTGTGTTTCTAATGTCTCAGTAATCACTGTTTTACAGCTCACGAAATTTTTAGCCCAAGTCAGCGGTCCTCCATCGTTGTCAATAATGACGTGTGTTGCTCTGCTAACTGCTCTAATTTGATAACTTCATTGTATTAGGCATACTAAGTGCTTGCGAAAACTAAACAGTACACATGGTATCCTTTTAATCCATAGAATGGTATAACTAAAACTGTATTTTGGTAGAATGCTTGAGACTATTTCTCTTCACTCAGGTTACACCGACACGTTCAGTGAATTGCATTATAGTATAGCTATCGTGCTGCTGTTGATGTGACAAAAAGTATGAAACATAACCCAATCAATCAGAAATTACTTTCAAGACAGTCAATTTTATGTGCCCAAAGTTTGAAATAATGCATTACTCACTAACACTTTTGCCAAAAGCGATGCACCGAGTAAGGGTTATATTAATCATACTAGAGAATAAGTAACAGACGAGGTGCCTAAACACAGTAATGGGAATATCAAATCCTCTTTCTCCACATCCATCAAATAATAGGCTTCCATTTGAGAAAAAAAATGGATCGTCCTTAAAAGATGTCCTGCTAAATTCGAATATACACGATATTTCCAAGATGTAATAGTCTGATATTGTGTTGTACGATTATATCAAAGTCTGATATTGTGTTGTACTATTATATCAAAGTCTGATATTGTGTTGTACGATCGTATCAATGTAAAGTCTGATATTGTGTTGTACGATCGTATCAATGTAAGTCTGATATTGTGTTGTACTATTATATCAAAGTCTGATATTGTGTTGTACGATCGTATCAATGTAAAGTCTGATATTGTGTTGTACGATCGTATCAATGTAAAGTCTGATATTGTGTTGTACGATTGTATCAATGTAAAGTCTGATATTGTGTTGTACGATCGTATCAATGTAAAGTCTGATATTGTGTTGTACGATTGTATCAATGTAAAGTCTGATATTGTGTTGTACGATTGTATCAATGTAAAGTCTGATATTGTGTTGTACGATCGTATCAATGTAAAGTCTGATATTGTGTTGTACGATTGTATCAATGTAAAGTCTGATATTGTGTTGCACGATTGTATCAATGTAAAGTCTGATATTGTGTTGTACGATCGTATCAATGTAAAGTCTGATATTGTGTTGTACGATTGTATCAATGTAAAGTCTGATATTGTGTTGTACGATTGTATCAATGTAAAGTCTGATATTGTGTTGTACGATTGTATCAATGTAAAGTCTGATATTGTGTTGTACGATTGTATCTCATTATATAAACCTAATTCAGTAATCTTCTATACAGTTTTGCTTAACCATATTGTAAGCAATTGTTTGATCTAATATATATATATAGGAATAGGATATCCATTTTTTAGTAGATATAAGGAAACCACTCGTGACAATACAAAATGTTTCGACTTCACTTCACTTTACGGTGATTATTTTGTAAAACCCGTCAATTTTCATGGATTATTCACCTCTATTCTGTGTCAATGCGAGTAACGGCTGCATTACTACATCGATAAAAAGAAGTTCCGAAAATCTACAATCATTTTAGGACAGCGACCTTTTACAAATTTAGCTCGTATTTATAATGCTTCAAACTGTGTATTATGTCAAACGAATGACTGTTTTCATACGAAAATAACGAGATTTTTTATTTTCGCTAACACATTTCTTGCGTGTATTGATACAGTGAACATTGTTGGGATGGGGATATTGCAGAAACATCACAGAGCGTCCTATCCAACAGAGTGTAACACATTTAAACAAAAGATTTTAATGATTGTGAGTTTACCTATAGGGATTTTTGTTCTTTATTTTGTTTATTTCTGCATTCAAACGAGGATTGTGTCTTTGGCAAGCTTGCAGTCTTGTTCTGTAACAGACGCTGTACCCAAATTTCAATTGTCACCTAATTACGGTTTGCAATCAACATTCATCTATCCTCGATTTCTCCATTGTCTTCAAACATGATTATGATTATGATGAGAGTTAAAATCGCTACTTAAACAGTTTTATAATTATATTTAATCAATAGTTTTATCCTAAATAGTGGTACCGCTTGTCGTAGAGTTTAACAGATATACGATACTGTATGGGTGACACTGAATATCGAATAGAAATAGGTCATGGAGGTTCAGTCACCGACAATTTGCATGATTCATGCTGAAAACTATTTCTAAACAAAAGTTAATACTTGAAACCTACTTTTTGTTGTTTTGAAGTGGGTTTTTTTGCATTTTTTTTGTTGTTGTTGCATTTTTTTGATGGCACATCCTAATTGATTACATAAATATATACTAATATGCTAGAGGTCTACAGTCTTGACATATTTTAAGATCTGAGAGAGAAAGAAGAAGCAGAAGAAGAAGACAAATTAAATAGGCCTAAATATGGAAATACAAGTTTGAATAAAATACATAAGGACATATATATTTCCTAAATGGGAAAAGAAAGTAGTTTCAAGTGATATCGGCACTGTGGCGATAAAAGTGTTATTGCCACTGTGGCTATATCAATTTTTTCCCACTGATACATTTAAATATCTCATTATGAAATATATAATAAGATATACTTATCCGACTTCAAGTCTAGTGTTATTAAAATGTCTTAGACTGTAACATGTGAAAGTTGACCGGATATGCTTTTAATATTGTGACCCTAGTCGATGTGTTCCCCGACAGAGGAATGGATCAGAAACGGACAATTAAGGGGACAGGCCACCAACGCCCCATCAGATGCAAATTGGTGTGTCTTGCTACTCCAATGGTTTTAATGTGTTAGCTTAGATATTAAATACATAGTCATACATAATGAAGTGTTTCAAAATAAATTATTTTTCAATGAAAGCTATTAAATACACATAAAGGTTATAGTCACAGCAACAATGAGGCATTACTGTAATTTTGTTCCTTCCTTTAAAGAAAATGCTCTTTAAACCACAGCATACGAGTCCATGGAAAGATGATTAGATAATTGGATAACACTATTAAAAATTGTATTAAGTAACGATGGCACATTAAATCATGCATAAAAAACAGTTTTCCATAATTTGACGGGAAAAAGAGATTTGCTGTATCATTGTGTTATGGCAGAATGCTCCCCTCCATCACCACCACCTCCCACATACGTCATTAGTCCTTTTAGTATTCACCTGTTTTTGGATATCTCCTATTGCAGTAAATAGTTTGCCATAAAAACGGCCCCTTAGGTACTGAGTTATAGAATCGTCAGCTCTTAAATGATTTTCATTGATATCTTGGGATTTTTCTGTTTCCTAGTATTGAAAATATATTAATCTTTATATTACCCAGGGTGAAACTTTTCGCCTAATTTTCTTACAGTCTGTATATTGCCTCTATGCATCTCAAAGAGTAAAATTGATACAAATTCAAAACAAGCAATTCTTTTAGTAAATTATTCTATGAAACATTTAACATGGAAATATGATTTTTATTATACAAAACAATTAACGATAGATATTTCCACCGAAAATATACAAATGCAATAAAATGTTTGAACACCGGTATCTAAAGTAACCAATTCAGTATAGAAACACACAGAAACGCATACACACAAGTTTGAAAGTAATGATCATTTTGTGATTAATAGTCCTTTTGTAATTGCCACTCATCATCACTGGCTTACATATGTTTAATTGTTTCATATTAGGCAAAACAATAGTAAATAGCGCCTTTTACTATGTTATCTCCTCCTTTTAACTGAAAGAAAATGACATTGCTTAAAAAAGTTGGTTTTCCTCTAGCCTCCCGTATCGTCGCGTATATTAGGGAACAAATTCTCCAATGAGACCCGTGTCCTTCTCTTTGTCACTTTCTGACTAATCTTCTGATCATGTCCAATTTGGGAACAGTATGATCTACAAAGAAACTCAGACTTGTTTGATACTCCCATAAGACAGACTTATATCATTAAGCACAACTAATATCATTAAGTATGACAGCGCAAGGGCAAAAATTGAATTACTACTTTTTACAGTTATAAGAAGCTAACACTACTACAGATACTTTATTTTTGATGAATTTGATAAATAATGTATTCAAAGTTAGGAAAGGAAATAGCAAAAAAAACCCCACAGCAACTAGAATAATTAATTTTTACAACTAATACTATGATTTAGTTTCGCATATGAAAGCATTGCAAACTATCATACAACCATTTTCCTGGCATGTATATTTTTACATTTTATATGCAATACGCTATAATGTAGCTGGTATTCCTAATCAAACATTGTCTGTGTCCTTGCAAATTTGATGAGTCAATCCATACAAAATAATAATTATTTCTTAAATTCCGCAACTGGTCCATTCAGAGTATTTTATTTATAATAAGTATTTGCTGTGGAGATGTATCTCACGAAAGGGATGGGAAACGTCTTTCGTCCATCAGCTTGTTGTAAACCTACATGAATGATATTAATGAATCAAACAATTTGTCAAATTGGAAAATTATCTTCCGTGACATAAAAATGTTTAAAAAAATAAAACTTTGTTATAAAATATTCGTAATAAAGTCTGGCTCAGAGCTTCCGCATTTTTTATCAAACACATTTAAATAGTAATCATGTAGATAAAATTCACAGTGTACAGTATAAAGATGTAAAATATTACATTAAAGATACAGTTCACAGTGTACAGTATAAAGATGTAAAATATTACATTAAAGATACAATTCACAGTGTACGGTATAAGATGTAAAATATTACATTAAAGATACAATTCACAGTGTACAGTATAAAGATGTAAAATATTACATTAAAGATACAATTCACAGTGTACAGTATAAAGATGTAAAATATTACATTAAAGATACAGTTCACAGTGTACAGTATAAAGATGTAAAATATTACATTAAAGATACAGTTCACAGTGTACAGTATAAAGATGTAAAATATTACATTAAAGACTGCTTATACTATGATAGAAAGAGGAAAATAACGACTAAACGACATGAACATCTGTCTTAAATGATTGAGATATCTTGTAAGTTGTAGCTTGGATGCATGTATTGCCATATAAAGCATATACAGTTTGAGTTGGAGGGATGAGAGCTTCTATAAAAAAAATCTCGTACGAGGATTATCATTTCAAAATTAAATGAACATGCAGAGGTAATTATCTAACAGTCTGTCAAGTTGCTTTTCTTTCCATAGAAGCTACAAAGGAGGTGAGCCATACAGGATTTGTCATTTCATATTTAGAAATCTTAATTTGGAGAAACTATGTCTTTTATTTTAAATGTCAGAACGACAGAATGATATACACAGCTGTAGAAGATGACTGAAATAGCTACAAAGTTTATTTCATAAGTTCCTACTGACATGAATAAAGCAATTTGCACCCTGGATAGTATTCACAAGGCGTGCATTAAAGCTAAACCTTTCTTCAGCAGAACATCAAAACAATTACAAACATTATTTACACAGCTCGTGTTTCTCTCGTCCCTAAACACATGTTTTCACTAAAATTGCTAATTTGGTGACAGTACCACTCGGAGGAACAATGAATATTGGCAATTACGTAATTCCTGTTGTGAATATGCTTCAAATAAGGAACGAAAATAAAATTTACTAGGCCTGCCATTAGAAGCAGTTACAAAAACAATGGCGCTGAGCGAATGAAAGTTTAATCATACATTATATATTTATACATATCAATAGTATCATCAATCTTGAAGCATTTAAGCAAAATTTAAAACAATACCTAAGCATTAAATATTCTGCATGGTACAAAATAGGATTGCCATAGCAATGAGTTTATTTACATTTTTAGAACGTATATAGGTAGTGAATTGACTCATGTAATGAACATAAATTCTAGGATATCCTTTATAGTGCTCGACTGGTTTCAAACACAGAATGGCACCCGGCTTTGTTCAATTACGATTGTATATTGAGCGGCAGGAACAGAAGTATCAGCTATTGTCTACGATGCATGCGACTTTGACGCATATTGACTTAAACCAAAGTAAGAACGTGCTATCAAAGATTTGAGCTTTTCAAGTTCGATATGAAATGGATGACTGTGCAGTTGATTGAATTTCACGTTCTGTAACTTTCACGGGAAAGATGTAAAATGGCTTCAGCAAGCTGATTTGAATTAAGTAGCAACATTACCTTAGACAAAAACAAATGTATGTGACATCTGAAACACATATGTAATTGAAAACTCTGACATATGAAATACGTGTGTAATTGAAAACTTTGTGACATTTGAAGAACGTGTGCATATGAAAACTCCCGGACATTTGAAACACGTGTGTAATTGACAACTTTGTGACACATGAAACACGTGTGTAATTGAAAACTCAAAAACTTGCGTAATTGAAAACTAAGCTATTTGAAACACGTGTATAATTGACATTCTCAGGGTGGTGACCTGAAAGATAATTAACACAATTATTATGATAAATACATAGATAAGGAATTATATAATGTCCCCTATAGACAATGTACACAGAAAACAAAATAAGTAAACAGGAATCGTGACTGACTGACTGCTAAAATGGGCATTAGCATAAAAAGATAGATTTTGAACGATAGAGTTTTTACTTTTAAAATGCCTGTACAAGCCCCCGATGGATTTCAGTGACACCTTCAAATTGAAAAATGTCATTCATAACAGACATCATCATATCTTTAAAATAATAAGCAAAAGAAGAAGAAATCAAAATGAAAGGAAAACAAAGTGTTCATTTAAAATAGTAGGTAAGTTTCACTTTGTTTATTGTACGAGGAAGGTAATTTACTTTACACGTGATGTTTAGAATGCATATTCGTCGGCTTTATGTGTGAAAAGAACTTTAGAAAGTCTGCCTAGGTAATGGAAAGAAATGGAAAACCTTGCCTACAAACACCTGTTTTTCTTGCATGGGGAATGCGTGAGTATTTTGCCCTGATATTTGAGGTAGCGTAGCCTAATGGAAAGATATAAAGCTATCTAATTAGTACATCTTTTCCAAAAACTGTGCTCTACCTACAACTACTTTTCTTCAACTAATTTTAGCCACGATATAAGTAAACTAATGGACCAATACAAGATCTTACATTCACGCAGCCCCATGGGACATGCTTATAATGATCATATGATTTGTCTATGTGATAACAATTTTATGAAGGCGATATCAAGCTCTACATTGTACTTTATAATTCGGCTAATCTACTATGTTCACTACACAGGAGGAAGTTGAAAATGGTATCCAAAAATACAATTGTCAAAACCTAAGACACGCAACTTTTAGGTTTCCGAAAGTAAATTTAAAAAGATGGTACAAATTAGAAAGGTAAATGAGATGAACCTTTATATGTATGATGCTCATCGTTTGTTACAGCCCCAGTGATCCTGATTGCGGTGTCCGAACAGCCCCAGTGGTCCTGGCTGCAGAATATTAAATAATGTATAATGTGCCTGGAGAAATATGATCTATCGGCCGTGGAGAGATCTATCTTAAATCACCAGTCAGCTTCTTTAAGTTTATATATTTCTTGCCCTAAATATGAACAAGAGAAGAGTGCTGGGAGAAAAACGGCTGTTGTACTGTAAGCAGCTGGATCTAATAGCTTTTAGATACATTATTCAAACCCATTTACATCACTGTCGTAGAAAATTATGGTTGTTTGCAATCTTTGTCAAACCACTAACTGACGAAGGCTACTCTTATAATGACTATTACGACCAAGAACTCCATCATTAAGCTGCTGCAGATAAATTATGTATTTACAAACATTTAGCAAACTGTGTGTGTAAGAAACATTTACACCATCTGGATTGATGAAACAATAGAACCTAAATAACACAAAGGTATATCTGAAATAAGACAACCAAGTATAAGGCATACTGGTGGTAAGGAATTTTAAACTCTTATCTCCTTAGCCTTTCTAAGTCATGATATATTGAAGCAACGATTCTACTAGTGTAATTGTAATAATAACTTTAGTAAGAGAGAGACATGTATAAAAAGAAACTTATTTTGACATTAAGGCAAGACAGATAAAGTTCTCTCTTTAAAATTTCACAAGAATGTTTTCCTTTAAACTGATAGAAACTATTTTGGTTATCTGCTGACATATTAATTAGCACGAAATTCCTTTATGCTTGGTTTCTTCGCTCATAATTGTTCAAAGAGGCTTTTTGTGTTAGAAGTGGAATATAGTTTATTCAGAGCCTTGCAAAGACAACCATATTAAACAACATTGGTTAAGACTTTAAGGATCTGTGTGATTGGATATCAAATATAAATATCTGTGGACAACTGTCGCATGGATTTTCAGAAGAGTTTATTTTAAACTTTTAACTTAAAACAATAGCGACAGTCGTTTAATACTTGGATGCTTGATTATTTAATGCGACTTCCAGTGATGAATCATGGTTTTCAGGGCCTTAATTTCTATTTTTCATTCGTGTAGTTAACTTTATTCTCTAAGAAGAAATATAATGTATTTGCTTTTTGAATATCTAACAGAATTCGCATGCCAGCTCTAACGTCAGTGAAAAACATGATTAAAGAGGTAAGACGGAAACAACAATGCTTTAGAAATACTTACAATTTTGACATGGTCATGTACGAAGCTATCTTTCCAGAGGTAAAACTACGATTGACACCATGATAGCTAAACACACTGATTGACAACATGATAGCTAAACACACTGATTGACAACATGAAAGCTAAACACACTGATTGACAACATGATAGCTAAACACACTGATTGACAACATGATAGCTAAACACACTGATTGACAACATGATATCTAGACACATTTTTTGAAAGCTTGACATCTGAACACACTGATTGTCGGCATGGTGCTTCGGTTCGTAATCTGAAAGGTCAAGATTGAAAGATAAATCGAATTTAGGAACAGCAAAAGAAAGACAAATAAATCAAGTATAAAAATATAAGAACAGAAAATATTAGATTACTAAAGAATTTACATCACAATATTTTTTTTTAAATAGTAAAAATAATTTCATATGGCTATGTTTGATATAATAAAATTTTGCAAGGATGACGTCAAAAAGCACCTGTTTCCAACAATATAGCAAACAATCAAACATATTCTACAAAAATTCAGTTAGTGAATGGAATACAAAATAGACCCATGTATATACTAAGGTTCATATACGAGTATATTATAAAGACAGCAAGACATTTATAATAAGGATGAAGTATACTTTAACTCAGGTCTTGCACAACACTATCTGTGCAGATGTATTTGCATGGCTTACTAAAACTTGCCTTTGCATGTCATTTCAGTTACTTGATTAGGATCTATTTTTTATGAAATAAATTGCAGATCTGACATAATATTCTTATTTCTGTTTCTGTTTCTATTTAGGTATTAAATATGTCTTTCCATGGACAACGTCTCACTGTGAAAATTCTGATAAGATGCAGAACAAGAAGAAGACTTTAGCAAGGCACCAAATAATTAGAAACAAAGCATGAATCATTTATACTTTATTTATGACTGGCAGAGATCTTTTGACTTGTACTATATTAAAATGTGACATGTGAACAGTTAGTGAGTGATACATTTTAATAATAAATTATAATGATACTTTTAGTAAGGTTTTCTCAGCTTAGACCTGCTTATTACCTCGGCATAGACCTAACTATTACCTCTGCATATATCTGCCTATTATCTCGGCATAGACCTGCCTCTTATCTCGGCATAGACCTGCCTCTTATCTCGGCATAGACCTGCCTATTATCTCGGCATAGACCTGCCTCTTATCTCGGCATAGACCTGCCTATTATCTCGGCATAGACCTGCCTATTATCTCGGCATAGACCTACCTATTATCTCGGCATAGACCTACCAATTACAACGAGAACAATGTCCACTCACATGGTACTTAGCGCATTTAAACCTTTCCGATTATTTCACTGGAAAATGATTTTTATCCCTACTGTTATTCAGCATTGGGGCATGAAAAGAAAGCTTAGATGAAGATTCGGCAATACATTCGCAATCAATAACTGATTTAATCTGCATAGACTTTTGTACATGGATCAGAATGAATAGAAAAAGTCACATTATCTTCAAATAAAACACTCTCAGATGATTGTATGACAGTACAATATGTTTATCACAACTACACTGTTAAAGTACCATCATCTTATAATCTAATTGTGTGATGTTTTCCTAGTAATGTTTCACAAGTTTAAGTACGTTTTAAATACGTCATAAACATTATAGCTAACTATAAAATGACCTAACTTCCGCATGTGACTTGAAATGTATTTCATATCACAATATGTATTTAAACATGGATGTATATGACAAGGTACAATTTTAGTTTTTCAGCTAATTATTCTTGACATGTTCATTACTTAATTGGTTTCTGGACACTTCATATCTGGGTCATCAAAATTCGATTTCGCAATATGTGGAACCACAGAGATATAGCGTTAACTCTGCTTTAAAAAATGCTCTTGGATGTTTATTTTCTTTTTTATTCATATACCAAACGTTTGTGCTTTCTGTTTCTTGTTTAAAACAAATAGTGAGCATGTACAAAATGAAAAACTTGGTTTAATACTAAATCGCAAGTACTTAAATGTCATTTAAAGTACACCAGTACTTCAAAATACACGTATTTAATTCTTTTGTCTTTTAATCTTTATCTCACGAGAAATATACGGCACAGTGATTACTTTCTCTGTTAGATGAATGATCGTGCAAGATTAGAGAATTCACTAAGTAAATTTATCATTTATATGTTTCCTCCTTTGTTTCAGACATCATCTAGCTAACCACTATAATAATGACCAAGATGGAAACAAGTCATATATATTCTATGGAGAAATTGTAAAAGCAAGACACAAAAATGGCAATATTTTCTGCTTAATGCAAAGCATACTTTCTGATGAAAAAACATACCTGAAAAAAATCATCCGATATGACGCATAGCACGGTGATTATGACCAGAAAATGATCTGAACTAAATAGCCAGAAATGAGGTAGTATGAGCAAGCATGAGAATTTGGAAGGAGACAAAGTTATCATCTTAAACTTCAGTGTGCCCCTCTTCTCATGCTTAAGTACTTAATTGGAACGTTTTAAATCTCAAGAGATTCTGTGCTAGGCAAGCATTTGTCTCCAGAATGAACTTTTTCAATTTTGCCAATAATATCTGACAAAAGTAGATGAAATTACCTCATTGTTATTTTCAAGCCATGGCTCTATTGAAAAACAGCCAAATTATAAAACACATTTGGATAAAAGAAACGGGCGCAAAACTCCATAAAATGCAGGAGGCATGAATCACTAAATGAGAACTGTTTAAATACCATAAAGTGATTAATTTTAATCCGTTTATAAGCTTATTATACGACAGAATATTTATATCTACATAACATGATGCCTGAAGGGTCGTATGGTTGGTCAAAGACTATATTCTACCAACAACCTACTTTACCTTATTATCTATTATTGGGAAAGGTAATCCATCTTAATTGTATAGCTGTAGCAAGTGATCAAAAGGAAATATAGCCAGACATTAAGTTAAGCACGAGACAAAAATATAAATCTTTACCGGGAAAAGAAGAAGAGGGGGAAAAGTATTAATTATTAAAGAAACAAAATATGATCCAAGAACATGCTCTGTAGTCATCATCTGGATGAAATACTAAAATGAGACAGGTCCATATTTTATCGATTATTCTTCCAACAGAAAGGCATTGTGGAAGTGCTTGCCTGTTGTCCTAATTCATCCTGTCAGAGTGCCTGCTGTAGCCACGGTGAACATTTGTTGACTCTTTAATGCCACTAACACCATCTTTGACATAAGTCTAAGCACAGTGGAAAATCGATTTTTTGGGGAGTGGGGGTTGTATCTGAGCTGGGCACCGCCAATGTTGCCGTCCGCCGACGGTGCCTAAGAATGATAACTCATTAAATATGACTGCCCCGTTCAAACTTGGTTCTTCCATATGACCTGATTTGGTGATGCAAACTATCGTCTCTAAGTGTCAGATCAGCTATAGGTTAGATTTGGCTGAATTATAATGGTCACTTCTCTAAACAGCGATAAAACAACCAGAAACACCACTTCTTCGTAGAATGCTTATAGGATCAGTCTTTGGAACATATTTCATCATAAAGCTGTATTTAGAGACAAACCCGCGTTTACAAAACAAAATATTCTCAACACGTGATAATCGAATAAGACTGGTAAAAGAGCCCAAATCAAACGCAAAAGCTGTTATAGTCTGTTATGTACATGGAGCCCTGCATTATTAGGAATGGAACCAGCAATGTATAGAAAGACTACTATTCCTTGGTTGGTTGGTCAGGTCACGAACACCCTGATTGCTAAATCCAAGATAGTGATTGCTAAACCCAAGATACCGTGCTATGTGGCTGAAGAAATGTAATTAGATGATCGTCCATAGATCTGTATCGAATCACCATTTGGAAACCTATCTTTCATTTTAAAACTTTAGATCCCAGTCTTTTCTTTTAAAAAAGAAGAGATAAATCTTAATACCTATGATATCGACAAGACTAAAATTATGTGGTATATAATCTTTTCGAATGTACCGGATCTTCAAGAGATCTCGTTTTTCAGAGAGGAACAGAGACTGAGCACTTTTGTGGAATATGAATCTTCTTGTAAACAACAACATAAATAAACAAAATGCACACAAACACAAAATGGACATACGGAAACAGATTGGGGAACATTAATTTGAGAAACGTGGCTTGAATGAATAGAGAAAAATGTGACGGTCTTCAATCTGCATTAATGGTATATTAATTAGCCAATACGTATATACTTGTACACTCAAAATTAGTAAACATTTTTCTCTTCTCTTGGACATGGATTGATTCCTTACATTTTTAAATGGCTTGAAAAAGTATGTATTACAGCAAATTCCATGTAAGAGGTATATTAACTGATGTATTTTGGAAACATATCATTCTAATGAGTAATATTCATACGGTACAAATTTGTACCAGAGGGATGTCCAATGAGTAATAGCCGTACAGTACAAAATCAATGGGTTACAGCACATTCAACGTAAGTGGTATATTAACTTATGTATTTTAGAAATATAACGGAGGAACGACAAATGATTAATATCCATACGGTACAATTCAGGATACTATATACCTGGCCTTTCACGGGTATAGATTGTCTGGAGAATAAATTCCTTTATATTATGAATAACCGTTTCAGGGACAAATCGTCCGACAACATTTTGTGTCGAGATTTGTAGACATTCATAGAGACACCTTACTTAGGACAACTGCATAAAGCTATCTCTGACTTCATATCGTCTGAATTAATGCTGATTATTCTCCACACATCTACACTCATTCTAATAAACTGACCATGGCGTACATTTGTAGAATATTTTAAGTTGAAAAAAAAACATGTGAATTAAACTTACAAGTTATTTTATGTATGAATCATAGACTAAATATGGATAAAACTGTCTGACTTGGTCAGAATATTTTGTAGTTATAAAATACCTCAAAGGATTCCCAAATATCTTTTCCATTTATAGTTAAAGACGAGGAAGATTTTATAGTCAAAGGCCCATATCCTATATCCTCGTTTTTACATGCGAATGTTACTGGAATGTACACTTTACAAGACGCCGCGCTTCTCCAGTGAGCAATGATTCTTGCACATACAGTACATATAATATTGTCTAAATCGAAGTCAATATACCGAGTTTCCCTTATTTTAAACATTTACACTCATACTTTGATAACTAGCATGTTTTGAATTCGAGAGTTTCATGAATATCAGGGTAATATACAGAGACTGAATTACAGGATTAAATCGAGATAAATGAGGCTGAAAATATTCAGTTTGGCGTAACATAACAGATAGGTATTATTTAAGGCCTTCCCAAATAATTATTATCATGTCTAACAGAAAGCCATCTTTATAGTTTATCATTTGGCTTATCGAACCACCCATATTTGACCTCATCACCTAATTACCACAACAGTTGTATAACTGACATATGCAAATATTTATGCGAAGAGTCTGTATTTCTCTCCATTCAAAATTGCCAGACAATTTCCTCTCATATTATTCACAGTTTTGATGTTGAAACATTAATTATACTTATACTGATATATTGAAATGGCACAACACTTCTCAGCACTTACACGTAAGCCACGTTCCAAACAATGACAATTTATATGTACGGAAATAAATGTCATTGCTAAAATACTGAACCACACCGATTCAAATACAACATGCACTTTTTACATCCATCAATTAATAGTTGTGTCTGTTCACAGATATATTTCGTCTTGAAAGGATATCCATCCAGTTATAACTTTAAAGTATCAAGCGCTCACCACCTGAGAACAAATTTAAAGAACTTTCTTACTGCAAGAATACTTTTTTCTTGTTCAAGTTATTGCAAAACATATTACTAAATGTACAAGGTTTAAATGTGAAAAGGACAAATAAACTGAAAAGTATTGAACGCAAAGTAATGAAATATTCAAAACACATGACATTTTACTCTTTTCTGAAACACGAAGTGATGAATTTTCCGATTTGCAGGTAGAAAGTTTTGAACATTTAGTTTTGCACAGAACAGAAAATAAACACTTTCGGAAACGCAATTCAGGTGGCATTGTTTTTGTACATAAACAATTTTTATGTTTCTTCTGATACTTTTGTATTTCATAGTAAGGATGATACTACTTAGATACAAGGTATCTTGGTAAGAGATTATAATTGAATGCTGATTTGTATTTGGTCTTTGCTATTTCGTGCCAGACGAAAGCAGTCGTTAGTCAACGATTGAAACTAATATTGTTTTAGAGGCTTGTTGATTCGATAGTTGTATCGCATGATTATTATTATCTATTTTGTGGCTACATTAAAGCTCGCTCTTCTACTAATGCTAAATTTTTAATAGATGTGAGTACCTTCCATATGTCTCTGTTACCGTATGATTATGTACCTGATACAGAAATGCGCAGATATTCAGAAGATCGTGGCCACATCATGATAATAATACTATATTGGAAGATTTAAGCAAGCAGATAGGTTTTCGTGTAGTGAATGGGTTTATTGGATGTGATAAAGTAGTAGGCAGTTATATATGTGTTGCTCACAAAGGATCAAATTTAGTCGACTGTGTTTTAACGTCGCAGAATATATTGTATTATGCAACAGATTTTTATGTACATGAACCAAATATTTTGACGGATTATTATCTAATTTCTTTTTTCTTTTGAATTTGGTTATATAGAGAATGACGATGTTAGTGTTGATGATAATAATAGTGATATGCAAAACTAGGTTAGTGTTAAACACAAAATATACCCAGAAAGATGAATGTGCAGTAAATTATCTTGAATCTATAAAACTGGATTAGTTTCTCGTGAAATTGGCTGTCGTGTAAGAAAATGTATGAAGTTGTATTACAGGTAATGATCTTCATAGTTGTATTAATAGTTTCTATTGTATTATTGATGGCGTAGTTTGGCCGTTATTTAAGCGCAAGGTATGTGATAATAAAAGTTGTGACTTTAAATACCGCCTGAATGAATCCGATGAAACGAGGATTAACTTAGTACGTGCTCTGTTAAATTATAAGTCAACTATACGTAGATATAAAACAAACAATGATAGAGAATTAACAGCCAAATTTGTAGATGTGCATTTTAAACATGCTAAATTGTATTGGAATAGTTTAAAGCAGGTATCTGGTATAAAACTGAACAATATCAAACTTTCATCATTTGAACAGTATTTTAAAGCCGTCATAAATCCAAATGACTAATTTTTTAAAAATTCAGATGATGCTATTTTGCATTTCATTGAAAGGGAGTAGAGAAATTAGTGTAATATAATGCTTGAGAAGTTGAATGATGCTTAAACAGAAACAGAAAAAATAAAATCAATTAATTGGTTAAAGATAGGTCGCTCAGCATTGATAAATTAATTTTTTGTACATGGTAAAGAAATTAGTTATTACCAACATTATATGCACTTTTTAGCAATATTTTTAAATAAAAAATTTGCCATCTTTCCAGACATATTATCTGAGAGATATGTTATTCGGCTGTATTAGAAAGGTAGTGTACCTCAGTTGATAAAAATAGGGGTATTACATTTCTGTGCTGTCTTGGAAAACGTTTTACTCGAGTTTCAAATAGATTGACGGGATGGGCCGAATCATGTGGTATATATATATATATATATATATATATATATATATATATATATATATATATATATATATATATATATATATAGAGAGAGAGAGAGAGAGAGAGAGAGAGAGAGAGAGAAGCTCAAGCAGGATTTAGGTCTAATATTAGTGCAGTGGATAATATCTTAGTATTAAATGATTTGATTACACATGAGGAAAAAAACGTGATTGTGCTTTTATTGATTTTACTAAGATTGTGTTGTAATAGAAAATTTGTGGTTTAAGTCAATTAAATTTGAATATATTAAAACCAATGGACTAATGTGCTAAATCTCGCGTGAAACATTGTGATAAGGTTAGTGATAATTATGGATGTATGTTTGGTGTAAGACAGGGTGAATGTCTGTCTTCATTGTTATTTTCTCTTTTCAGAACACTCACACATCTCGCCGCTGTCTGCGTGAGTTCGAGTCTCAGCTCGACTAACGTGGCTGCGGGTCGGTGGTTCTTCCCGGGGTCTTACTCCACCAAATATACTGTCCGCCATGTATAGCCTATCATGTGCTGAAAAATGGCGTTAGACACCCCCCCCCCCCAAAAAAAAAGAAGCAAACCTTGAAGAAGGATTTATGCGTAATGGTCTAAGTGGCTTAGATGTAAATTTATTCAAATTTGTTATTCTACTATATGCGTATGATATTGTTATTTTTCCATAATCTCCTCGGGAATTACAAGAAGGCTTAAATATTGAATCCGTTTATTGTATTACATGGAAAATGAAGATAAATGCCGCTAAGACAAAATTATAAATTTTAGGAAAGGGGTATATTGCCTAGAAATATTTCTTTAAAATAAAATTGAGAACCTTTAGAAACTATTTGTAAATTTTCGTATTTAGGAATCATTTGTACACCTGTTTGATCTTTTTCAATTACTTACTTGACTCTTCGGGGCAAGCTCATAAAGTTATTTTTGAATTTAATAAGTATCCTGACAAATTTACTTTTATTACACCTAAACATAGGCTAGATTTGTTTGATGAATTGATAACTCCTAATTTGGGTCATTGTTATGAAGTTTGGGGTTTTTGTAATGTTCAAACTGTCGAACGAGTTCATATACAATTTTGTAAAAGTTATTAGGGCTCAACAAGACAACACAAATTGACTTTGTATATGGTGAATTGGGCAGAACTTCCATGTATGAATGCATTATGTTCAAACTGTGAAATATTGGATAAAATTATTACAGGTAAATTAAAAAAGATGCGTAACACGTGTATATAAATTGCTATTAAATAATTCAAATTTATTCTCAAATAAAGTCGGATAACTTTAGTGAGGGATAACTTCTCTTGATGTTTACGAGGCATGGCGAGAATAAAGTATTGATCAACCGGATGTTTTTGTATCACTTTTAAAATAAATAATTCATTACCACTTTATTCAAAATTGGCATAGTAGACTTGAAGATTCAGGAGAGCACTATGTTATTAACATATTTGTATTTTTTAATTTGAACCTTATTTGCAATAAACTACTGTACCATTGTTTTGTGCATGTTTTGGCACACGTGAGAGTGTCATCACATGGATTAAAAATTGAGGCTGGAAGATGCGCTAAATAGTGTACCAATTATTGAGAGAAAATGCAAATATTGTAATATTATAGAATATTAATACCATTTTGTTTTAGAGTATAATTTATATTCTAATGAAAGAAAAGTATACATTAAAAAATATTATTTGAAGAAACCAAATGTGTTTAAGCTTGCAGAGTTGAGTAATTCTACAAATGTTACCTCCATTAAGATATTGTCAACTTACATATCAAATGTATTTACAATTCGAAATCAGAATATGTAAAAGTATTTACAATTAAAAATCAGAATATGTTTGTAGCAGAATATATATATATATATATATATATATGTGTGTGTGTGTGTGTGTGTGTGTGTGTGTGTATGTGTGTGTGTGTGTGTTTAAAACATTAAACATATATGATCATATGATCAATCTTTAGTAATTTAAACACCTTCTCCATGACCAAAGAGGTTAACATGATGTTTATACATGTTTTATATTGTGGTAATGGTCTTTTTGTAAGAAAAAAAATATATTAAGATACGCTGATTGTTTGATATTTATATAAATGATTTCTATATCATGTTCTACCCTGTTTGTCATGTTTGAATCAATTTTTTATCCTCACGGGTGTTAGCATCCATTAAAATATAGAATGAAACTAAACTAAACTAAATGTATTCATCGTCATTACTGTTAAGTAAACCAGGTCACTCTATCATAAGACAATCTGATTTGATATTCCTCTCATAAACTTTCAAACCTTTTACCTGCAAAAATGCATTTAGATCTCATTTGATACAATGAACAGAAATTGTCTAGTTGTTCACTCGAAAAAATTGTTTGGTTTTGACATATAAAAATAGATATACTTGTTTTAATAAAGTCTCTCTGGTTCATGTGACAAATATAGATAATAAATTAACTGAACACAGGCCAGGTTGCTGATGCTCAACGACTCTCCACCATCATGACTATGAAAAGGGTTTAATTTAATAAACATGATGTTCCCACGTAAGTGCTTCCAATACTTTTCACTGGTCACTCTTAAATCCACGTTAGGGTACCCCACGCTAAGAATGACGCGCTCTCTTCAGGTGGATACTTACAAACATCCTAAAATATAAAGAATTACAGATTTTGTCCAAACTTGATTTTAAATAATCAATGCACCCTTAAATAATCAAAACATTTTGGACTTAAGCCTTCATGCTCGTTAGCTTTATATGACGGCACTAAGTTGAGTATTTAAAGGTCCGTACGATGATTTCTTCAGTAGTTTTATTTGCTTTTAATTGTTTTCATTCAGCCTTAAAGAGGTTTTGAAGCATCAAGACATACAAGAACTTGTTATAAGGCATAAAGCCTGTTCGCCGTATAAAATCCAAAATAGTATGTAAAACAGGTTACCGTTTAAGGTTTTATTATTATTTATTTGTTAAACATTTTTTATGGGCATTGTAATCAAGTGAATCAAAGTTTAACTAATCGGGAATGCTCTGTTGGTAATAAATATAGTCAGATATCTGTACCGTGGGATGACAATAATTTTTGTAAGAGTACTATACTAAGGTATGATTGTACCTTTTAACTGTGGAGTATTTTCAAAATAAATTATTTATCATCGATGACATGAATTTATTATTGGAATTACTAAAGCCCACATAGAAAGTATAAAATGTGAACAAAGGATAAAAGAAACAAAAAAGGAGATAGATATATAAATTAATCCATAGTATGGTCATTTCTTTTATTATTCACACTCAAGGACGGAATATACCTTTAAAGTACCAGTTTTATGTGTGGAAAACATTTGAAACATTTGTATTTATTTTACCAGTTTTATTCTACAATAGCTTTCATCGTGCTCACTTACGAAACTAAAACAGGTATCTGAAATATTTTAGCTAATTTAAACAAAAACACAATAACAAATACAAGAGAGAGAAATAAAGAAATGAAGACTAAATCCATCCTTCTGTATCAGAAATCTAACTACAACCCGCATTTTATCCTGAAATGTTAAGTTAGTTTTGCAAGATTTCAATTAATTGTTGTGCCAAATAGGACGAATTGCATACGTTATTCAGCAATATATACCTTACATTAATATAGCGTAGAAAGGAAATTTTCTTCATTGATCTCTATATATCATATTCGTTTCCTCAGTGTGTAAATGCTAGCTTTCTACAGAAGCGTAAGTCAACCGTTTGTCTCACACAAATTGTTCTTGTCTTATTGAGCCAATTTGTATATATTTGTTGTGGTAAATGTAAAGATCCGACGTTTTTTGCTTTCATAATTAAATTGACCAAGATGACTTTCTTTGTGTTGCGTTTCTTTCTATGCAATCAAGAAAATCAACATCTTTATGTTATCTTCACATCGAAGAATATATAACATTTACAATAATGAGTTAATGATAAATACAATTTTATTTTAACGAAAAAGTAATTATATTAGTTATGTCTTGTCTATTTGAACATTATAAGACGTGAACTTTTTGTCCCACTATTATCTTTTATTTGACTAATTTCCGCCCCTGCTCATTTCATTCCAGAATTACACGCTTGCATAGCGAATTAATCCCGTTGTACTAGATTCCGGTAGGTTTAGGTACTAACCGAGCTGTTTGGCTGCATCGGAGTTTTAGTTTAAACCATACATGTCACAAACATTAAAAAATGTACAAAGGCATAATATAAACATTGGATTTTGAAACAAGTGCGTATCGCACTTGTATTAATCCATCTGCACCCCCCCCCCCAACATAAAATATAATTAAAACATATTTTTCAAAAACATTGAAAAAATAAATAAAAGATCTTAAGTTCACAAATTTGTACATTCAAGATTTCGAAATTTATTGTATAACTCTATCAATGTTTCTATTTAAATGAGATCAAATGGGACTATATACCATTATTAGTACATCATGCGTCGTTCTTAATTTGTTCTCGGTGGAGCTATTCCCGTTTGTGATTAAATTTTGTTGCACATATATTTTGAATTGCTCCCCTATGTATTCACCTGCTTGGGGATAGTGCTGCTTGCAGTCAATCTTTTAACCATCAAACGGTCATTGAAGTATTAAGACTAAGAAACTTTTCAATCATCGTGATTACTATTTTGGGGTTGTCTATTTATTCTCAGTGTGATTATGCGACCCATTGAGAATACTTTCGTATTTCAGGTTTTCCTTTGTTTTCTCTTGCAGTACATTCCGAATATAAAAATTCGCAATTATGAAACTTTCAAGACAATTATGGTGAAAATAGAGTTTACCTCTAAATTTGTTCCCAAATTTGGATACTTGCACAATTTATAAAGGTTGTTTTGAGATTAATTTATAACTGGTTATAAGTCGGAAATGTTTGTGTCTCAATTAGTCGTATGAATTTATTGTGACGATGAAATAAAGACAATAGCCTTGTAATAGTTATTGCAAGTATCGGTCAAAAATCTTTGACTTTTGAAAGATTGCTCACAACAGTCACGTGAAACCTCTCATGTCCTTCAGATTGTTGCTGGCTAAAGGAAGTAGATAACTAACTCTGACATTTAATTATGTTCGAGGTATCCTTAAGTGTTGGAAAGTAAACGTTTATATACTAATTTCTTTATATCGTCCGTCTCCAAGTTTTAGCACATTGAATCAACAAGAATAGTTGTGTAGATCAGATTTGTACCATACTGTAAGATCAGAAATACCCGTACCTCACTTGGCAAAAACTCACTAAACTAACAGCTGAATAATGTACCCTAGCTGTCCATCATGGTTTTGATATCATGCATGTTTCAGAAAATATTTTGTTTCAATTTAATATAACTTCAAAATAAAAACCTAATTGGAAAAGACGAGAGAATATCACGAAAATCCGTATATCTGCAAAGTTTTATTCCATTTCAAGCAACGCAACAAATGTGGTTGTATACTCAAAATGTTTCAGTTATAATCAATATAAACATCTTCAGATGATGAAAATAATGTCTTACTAGTTATCTGCACTGTCCAGTAAAAGCTGCAAGAGCGTTTGCGCACACAGGATTCTGCACATCTGTGAGGGAAGGATAAGTGGACGAACTGACTGACAAACATGTAAAGCGCAGAAACATCTGGGCTCAATTCATGGCGGTTGTGATTACATACAAGTCAAAAACAAACTGCACTTAACACACTTGTTCACGGCGTAAAGTTTCTGAAATAGCATACGGCTTTGTGAAGAGCAATATAAAATTTCGATAAAAAATCAAACGTATGGATCAGAGCCTCCTAGTTCACCAAAGCTCCATCTGTGACCTTCTCTAAAGTCCCCATTGATAGCATTGTCAGTATATCTTTGTCTCTGGCCTTCTCTAAAATCTCCATAGACAGCATTGTCAGTATATCTTCGTCTCTGGCCTTCTCTCAAGTCCCCATAGATAGCTTTGAAAGTAAAGCAATGTCTCTGGACTTCTCTAAAGTCCCCATACAATGGCAGTAAAACTCTGTCTCTGATCTTCTCTCGAGTCGTTATGTGAACACCCCCATTTCTGGCAGATAGACTATTCCTAGAAGTTTGGTGCGGTACCAGATATGTGAGCATCCTCTGTATAGGATCAACTTCGTGAAGGTACGGGCAGTGACCCGTGGAATAAAATCAAGGTCTCAACGAAATTATTTATTTCATCTAGTTATCCAGCACTCTGTGATTTCTGTAAAGCATCAAACGTGTAAAAAGGTGAAAAGTGAGACAAAAAATACTCACATATGGACACATTTTACATGTCAGGAAATGATTATATCAGCGGCATATCTAAGTTTAATGTTGCACAGAAAATTCTCATTTCACCAACAATCACACTCGCCTAGGTCAGATGTAATCACAATGTACCAAGGAACTGGACAAAGGATATTAGCACTATAGATTGTAATCCAAAATTGTTGCATATTTGTTTCCGGCATGAAACTTTAATCTTTAATTTCTGTACGTATTTAGATCATACATATCTCTATTTGTTTCAGTCAAACTTTAATAACTACTCACTTATTTGTTTAACACACAAGCAAATGTACCGTCTATCGAGTCAAGCAAATAAAATGAATTCTGGCACATATTTGAGAATGTACACCTTCTGTCATGACTGTATATTAAATCTGGTTTTGTTTTTAACTTTTACAGGCCAGTGGGTGGCCAAGAGTGACTTCAACAAGCTATCAATAGGTCAATATCATAGAGAAAAAACATAAAAAGCTTAAACGATAGGAAACGTTTTCAATTCTACATAGGGTAAATTTTGACGTCTTGTGAAAAAAGAGATGATTCTCCCTCTCTATTTCGATAATGTGAACCAGTCTGCAACATGTGTGAAAAGCAATTTACAAAATCGATATATTTATTTTTGTGCAAAAATTGCTATGAAGCCTCTGATAGATGGTTTCAAAAAGCGACGTGTAATACCTTGTCGCTTAGGAGATCCATTAGCACTTCGCGTTGCCATTTGAGCAAACGTATCCAAAAACAATTGACATATTAGATATTAGATGTTATTCAAATCTCACACCTGTGTCATGTCTGTACTCCTTTCTAAACCATTTACCTCAATTATGAACCAGGATATCATTCTCCGAGTTTTTTCCTTTTAAACGTAAGAGGAAATTTATTTCCGATTGTATAATGATTCCAACATAGCACAGCATAGAACTTTGAGGATAAAACCAAATTCAGAGAAAAAAGAACACTATCATACCTAAAACATTTTCTCTCAAATACACGATTCACTGTAAATCACAATAATTGCAACACATAATTGTGTTTCTTTACATAAACATGGCACGATTGAGATTCAGCCACCTCACAGGTCTGATGGAATTCGTTTTGCATACTCCTCCATTAATTAATGTTACAACTTCTTGAATCATAATCTTAGTACAAAATAATATTCGGTATCCAGTTCTAATTCGCCTTTTGCATTAGATTTTTTTTTTATTATTATTATTTTTTTTAAAAATTATTATTACTATTTTTTTTCTTCTTCTTTTTTTGCATTAAAGTAACTGCCTGTGCCCCATGATCATTACATTTTTTTCACTTAACAAAGACTTAAATCCAAATTGTTGATGTCTGACAGGCTAACGTCAAATCACTGACCAACCAGAAGTGGGAATGTTAGTGTAGTCTGATTTTAGCGAGAATATTTTGTATACTCCGGGAGTGGAGGAAGTGAGCAGAAGCCGATGACGTTGATGAATCAGTTAAGTCTATATTTAGATAGCAATTTGATCGTTGGGTCTGAACCTAGCAGTAAATGGCACTACCTTGGCCAGACAATGGCAGAAATGGTGGATAATCCGCGCTGGTCTATTTCATTTAGGTAATGACCACGCGTCAATCTTTTCGATATACTATCATACAACTGCTCATATTTTCACTCTATCTCATCTAGAGTACCGACGATGAGAACGTGGTCCATCTTGTTCAAACCAATTGTATTTCAGCGATGTAAAACACGCAACCGGATATCTTTTCTTTACTGATTCACGTGCGTCTGCAAAGCTGGAGGATGTCTAAAATAACATAACCGCAAAGTCCACCTATCCGAACTAAAGTCACTATAGGCTAGTAAAGAGTCCCAAAAGCTAAGAAAAAGCGATGTTAAAAAGGAAAATAATGGAGAAGGCCCTTGTTGAATGTAGAGTTTATTGCTTGCAATAGTCCTTGGGGTCCTAATCTTTTAACCATAATCTGTTGAGATGTTGAGCAGAAGTAATCACATGGATATTTGGAGATATAGTTTAAAATAAGCTCATAGCGTTGTATAATGCAAGATATCAAACAGCAGAATGATTTTTAACAGAATATCTGCTGCAAATATGGTACTCTGGTGTTTTCAAAACAGTACTCAATAATACTGTCAGTGGTGTTGTCCACAAACTATTCACTCAATCAGAAGTAAAAGAAGGATTCACAGCTGGACAAACAGGCAACACACTGACAAAATTACAGATAGAACCTCTCTGTAAGTACGAACTCAATTGTACGTCAGATCATATTGTCACTTCTACAATAAAGTTTGTGTTGTGTCTTTTCGCCGGGATAAAAAGATATCTTACTCTTTCGATTTTAAACAATGACAGATCAATTAACCGTTGTTAGTGAGACTCGACCTATTTCCTAAAAATAGATGAGCATCCTTGTCAGATTGACCATATTTCCACCTTATGTTAATCAGCATCTCTATATTTCTTTACCTTTGACCAATAGCAGGGTCAGCATCTCTTGTCTTTACCTGTGACCAGTAGCCAGGCCTCCAGCTGATGTCTTTACCTGTGACCAGTAGCCAGGACTCCAGCTGTTGTCTTTACATGTGACCAGTAGCCAGGCCTCCAGTTGTTGTCTTTACCAATAACCAATAGGCGGGCCACCAGTTATTGTCTTTACCAATGACTAATAGCCGGGACACTAACTGTTGTCCTTACCTATGACCAATAGTCTGACCACCAGCAGCTGCCGGGTTTGAGTGATTGCACAGAATAACTTTATACGGGTAAACAGTGGGATCAAAAACTGCCAAGGTCCCACAAAGTACAATGTAGAAAATATTGTTACGCCGTCCTCGTTAAGGATTACGTAAACATTAGTTGGGAAATTAGTCACTAACATAGACATACTTGAGGATACATCTTTATTCCTTCTTCCCAGTTCAGCTGACAACCCTGCTCTGCATCTCAACACAATAACAAGCAATATATTCTACTTGATCTTACAGCAAGTCCACGTATTCACGAGCCGACTGATTTATGGTAGTGATATGCTACAAATGTTAATGGCTCTGAGTTCAGCAATATTGAAACATGAATGAAACATAAACACAGGAATACATTTGATTTAACAGCAGAGGCTGACGGTAACACTTTCCTTGCCGTTTAATAAAGTAAGCAACACTTTCACTCGATATCACGGATAATGGATACTAGGTGATGCTTTAACCCATAAAAGTATGGTTAATAGGTGTCACCAATTAAAAAATTGAAACAGACATATTCTGTAAATTTGGGGACATGTATTTCCTGGTGTAGGATGGAAAATGTCCTTTTCTTCTAGATACACTAAATCTATGAATAAAAGGTACACCGAAACGCTAAAATGCACAATAATTTAAGGCGTATGGAATTTACTAATATTGCAGTTGAACAGTATACGACGATAAATGATCCTAGCGGCAGAAAACGCTAAAATCAATTGCCTGTACAAGGCACAAACTGTCGTTGATATGTGCATGTACAATTTCAGTATGTCTTCATATCTTCAAATTTTAACAAATATTATCAGTCACAAGGTTTTATTAATACAACTGTATCCATAAACAAGCCATAACACAAGCAATATGTCATCTCTTTTCCTTGGGTGCACCTGATCTCATAAAACCCACACAAGAAAACAGATTGATATTGGCAATAAAACTCATGTTGATTCCTCAACAGTGGTGCTAATAAGCTTAAAACTGTATCATATCCAACCAGTAACTTATTTACATATTGAAGACACGTGTAATAGAAAATGCAATATGATAAGTAAAAAGAAGAAAAAAGACAATATCAAGGATACCACTATAGAGTAAATATAAAAACTAAGTAATTCCCGCTAGCACTATAAACATTATTTAATCGAATAGTACGCATTTTCTGAGAATTTATTCAATTTCATACACATGATCTACGGGTTCTGATTTATCAGCAATAAGCATTGTCATGAGTTAAGTGATTATGGTTCGAGTCATTAGTCAAATCCAATGGAATTTCTGCGTCTTCTAATATTGTTAGTTCAATAGTAAACTGATTTGAGGATGGAGCAGGGCAAATGTCATTACAAGCATATCCGTGTTGAAGTCTATCAATGTACACACGATTTATAACGAGTGTTCTGTCATATTGGCGTCGAAGACAACATGAACTTGAGAGAGCTTCTGAGCCATGTTAAAAGGTCTTACATGGTTTAATAAATTGCTTACCTTTCCGTGGTGTCAGCACTGGTTTTCTACAGACAGGTAATGTCTCCTATATTAAAGTTTGGCACATAATGAGCTTTTTCTCTGAGGATTTTGATTTCACAGATTCCTTGTGTTTCTTAATGTTTTCAATGGCAAGTTTCCATGCAACTTCGAGAGCCTCTAAAACATTTACATAGTTACAAAGATACATATTTCTCTGCCGACATAAATATTTTGGGATCTGGAACTGCAAAATTCATTATTATTTTTGGATGTCGACCATGCACTAAATAGAATGGAGTCTAGTCTCTACTGTCAAGGGATGGGCTAGTGTTGCAAGAAAAGTGTATAAAAAGGATGTATTGATCCAAATGTTCCTCGTTATTCTTTAAATATATAGACAAAGCATTGAATACGTTTGACATAAATCTCTCGCTCTGCTTGTTGCACTATGACCTGAAAGCAGTGGTCTGAGTTTCCACTGTGGCCCAGATCATGGCCTCAGACCACAATTATTTTTCTTCTGTGTTATGTATAAACATTTATTATTGTACATTTGTTACTATACAGATACAACTTTGAACGTTTATGCACAGACTAACTCATTTTTGTACATGGCATCCTGAAAGGCCCATCAAGGGTTGACTGGCTCGTTTTTGTGTATTAATACGAGAAACAGATTGACTCAAGGGAAGTAACAAAAAGCGCCTGAATGACATGCAATTAGGAGACACTTTACATATCACTGTGCTCATTGTAGATCAGGGAATATTAACAATCTATACAGTTTTGTAAAGTTTGAAGTTGACCCGTTTATTATTAATATAGCTCGTAACATGTCAAAAGAAGTCAGCTATGAAGCACACCAACGAACTTGGTACTATTTGTTTGGAATATCTTCCTGATTTTGGTCAACTTCTAGGGGAGCTAATTGTGGTCTGAGGCCAGATATCACAGGTTGCCCGCACAATATTTGATAATAAATTTGTTCCTCTGTCCGAGTGAATATAATGTGGGACTTCATGTCCACAAACAACAAAACGCAGTGGCAGCAGTAGATGTTTTAGTGTCTCTCAACTGAATCAGTTCCACGTGTTTAGTGAGGTAACAGATGAACACTAGCACATATTTATTTCAGACTGTTTACAGAAGGACAGTGGCCCTAAAATGTCCGTCGTAACCCGCTCAAATGGATTAGTTACTGACATTGGAGTTATTGGCACTTTAGTGAGTTGTTGTAGTCGTTTTCTTCGTGAATATGTTTCATATGACTTGACCCACTGAATTTTGTCTGTATTCATATTTGGCCAATAAAATGATACGTGTGTCTTCTCCAATGTTCTATGTATTCCTATATGTCCTCCTTGTAGAGGAGAATTGTACGTATCTGTTAGAAATGTTTTTACAAGTGTTTGTGGTACACATGCTTGTATATGTGAATTGTCATTTTGTTTCGAACGCTCGTGTTTGTGTGGAATAGTATTCCATCATCGAAGAAGTGAATTAATTGGCACACTAGAATGCAACGTCTTTCTTGTTTCTAGGAAATAAATTATATTCATTTATTGAGTGTCCTTTCTCTGTTCTGATTTTAATTCTTCATGAGTTCATAGTTGACATTAATTGCTTCGAGTTCCTTGTGCTACATTTTTGCTCAGAGCTTTTTACATGAAATGTTTCACAACGTTTACATTTGAATGTTTTTGCGTGTCTTCATTCTCCTAAACTGCACCTGCAGACACGATGTCACTAAATTAAATCAGAAGACAGTATCACTAGACCCAGGGGCCAACTTAGTTCGCAAGAAAACATAACGGATCTCCACCTGTCACAAATGGTACCAGTGGCTGAGTAAAAGGCTCATGGACATTTCCTTCCCCGACTCTTGAATCCAATGGGCCATCAGCAGCAAAGACCACGAGTAAATTAGAAAATAATGGAGTTTGACGTGGTATTTGTAACCTGACAACTCTAGCATACAAATTAGAAAAGGTTCAAACATAGAAAGTGTGTATGTTTGTCTGTAAATGACGGATCGAGTGTACTCTTTAGAAAGGGAGGGAGAGAAAGATGACAATCACAGTAAATAGGTGAACCTTGCGCAAAGCTGTCAGAAAGCATTAAAATTGAAAAGAACAATTTAAATGCTGACCAGATAAACGAGTTAACAAAACTTAAATGAAAAACCAGGATGTTTTGTATGGAAAGATGGCAATAAAGATGTTGTGACATTTTGAAACACAGAATACAAATTGATCCAAATAAAAAAGCCAAATCTTCACAGAGCTTCTAAATGTCCCCTAAGCAAAAACAGGCATTTGAGAGACTTGTGATTGCGTGGCAGATGTATTCGGCTGGAACATGTACAAAGGCATAATATAAACATTGGATTTGGATTATTAATCCATCTGCACCCCCCCCCCCACCCTTAAAAAAAACATAATCAAAACATATTTTTAAAAATATTAAAAAATAAATAAAAGATCTTAAGTTCACAAATTTGTACATTCAAGATTTCGAAATTTATTGTATAACTCTATCAATGTTTCTATTTAAATGAGATCAAATGGGACTATATACCATTATTAGTACATCATGCGTCGTTCTTAATTTGTTCTCGGTGGAGCTATTCCCGTTTGTGATTAAATTTTGTTGCACATATATTTTGAATTGCTCCCCTATGTATTCACCTGCTTGGGGATAGTGCTGCTTGCAGTCAATCTTTTAACCATCAAACGGTCATTGAAGTATTAAGACTAAGAAACTTTTCAATCATCGTGATTACTATTTTGGGGTTGTCTATTTATTCTCAGTGTGATTATGCGACCCATTGAGAATACTTTCGTATTTCAGGTTTTCCTTTGTTTTCTCTTGCAGTACATTCCGAATTTAAAAAACTTTCAAGACAAATATAATGAAAATTAGAAATAGAGTTTTGAGACAAATTTATAACTTGTTATAAGTCGGAAATGTTTGTGTCTCAATTAGTCGTATGAATTTATTGTAACGATGAAATAAAGACAACAGCCTTGTAATAGTTATTACCAGTATCTGTTCAAAATCTTTGACTTTTGAAAGATTGCTCACAACAGTCACGTGAAACTTCTCATGTCCTTCAGATTGTTGCTGGCTAAATTAAGTAGATAACTAACTCTGACATTTATTTATGTTCGAGGTATCCTTAAGTGTTGGAAAGCAAATTTTTCTATACTAATTTCTTTACATCGGCCGTCTCCAAGATTTGGCACTTTGAATCAACAAGAATATTTGTGCAGATTAGATTTGTACTATACTCTCAGATCAGAAATACCCGTATTTAATTTGAATTTCTTTGTACTATGATATAAAACTAAACATACTCGTATTTAATTTAAATTCCTTTTTCCGTGGGTAATGAATATTCCCAAAATTTAATCCATGCAAAATAGCATTGTAAATTGGGTGTTAAAGTAAAAAGTGTGACCCCACGAAATTGTATGCTACGAAATCGTTCGTTTACACCCAAGCTGCAAAATTGTATCTTCACGAAAATTCCTATTTTTAAAATTATACTTATACATGAGTAATCTGTTATATAAACGGTACCTCACTTGGCAAAAACTCACTAAACTAACATCTGAATAATGTACCCTAGCTGTCCATCATGGTTTTGATATCTTGCATGTTTCAGAAAATATTTTGTTTCAATTTAATATAACTTCAAAATAAAAACCTAATTGGAAAAGACGAGAGAATAACACGAAAATCCGTATATCTGCAAAGTGTTTTTCCAATTCATGTAAAGCCACAAGAGTGGTTGTATACTCAAAAAGTTTCAGTTATAATCAATATAAACATCTTCAGATGATGAAAATAATGTCTTACTAGTTATCTGCACTGTCCAGTAAAAGTTGCAAGGGCGTTTGCGCACACAGGATTCTGTGCGTCTGTGAGGGAAGGATAAGTGGACGAACGGACTGACAAACATGTAAAGCGCAAACACATCTGGGCCCAATTCATGGAGGTGGTGATGGAGGTGGTGAGTGCTTAAAAGTCTAAAACAAATTGCACTTAACACACTTGTTCACGGCGTAACATACGGCTTTGTGAAGAGCAATATAAAATTTCGATAAAAAGTCAAACGTAAGGATCAGAGCCTCCTAGTTCACCAAAGCTCCATCTGTGACCTTCTCTAAAGTCCCCATTGACAGCATTGTCAGTAAATGTATGTCTCTACCCTTCTCCTAAGTTTCCACGGACAGCATTGTCAGTAAAGCTCCAACGCTGGCTTTCTCAAAAGTCCCCATAGACATTATTGTCAGTATCTCTTCGTCTCTGGCCTTTTTTCAAGTCCCGATAGATAGCTTTGGAAGTAAAGATATGTATCTGGCCTTCTCTAAAGTCCCCATAGACAGCATTGGCAGTAAAGCTATGTCTTTGGTCTTCTCTCAAGTTCCCGTAAAAAGTTTTAGTAATAAAGTTTCATTTTGTGTCTTCTCTAAAGTACCCATACATTGGCAGTAAAACTCTGTCTCTGATCTTCTCTCGAGTCCTTATGTGAACACCCCCATTTCTGGCAGATAGACTATTCCTAGAAGTTTGGTGCGGTGCCTAAAATGTGAGCATCCTCTGTATAGGATCAACTTCGGAAAGGTACGGGCAGTGACCCGTGGAATAAAATCAAGGTCTCAACGAAATTATTTCTTTAATCTAGTTATCCAGCGCTCTGTGATTTCTGTAAAGCATCAAACGTGTAAAAAGGTGAATAGTGAAACAAAAATACTCACATATGGACACATTTTACATTATGTCATGAAATGATTACATCAGCGGCATATCTAAATTTAATGTTGCACAGAAAATTCTCATTTCGCTAACAATCACACTCGCCTAGGTCAGACGTAATCACAATGTACCAAGGAACTGGACAAAGGATATTAGCACTATAGATTGTAATCCAAAATTGTTGCATATTTGTTTCCGGCATGAAACTTTAATCTTTAATTTCTGTACGTATTTAGATCATACATATCTCTATTTGTTTCAGTCAAACTTTAATAACTACATACTTATTTCACTGTTACTTTTTTCATGCTCAATCAACATATTCTCATATCATATAATCCCAACTGCAAGGATTTTTTTAAACTATAGTTTGACAATTGACTCTAATGGCTATATTTATGCAGATTAATTGTCTTTTACGAAATTCGAGGGCAAGATTAAAATTCCAAAGCATTTTGCATAGTTCAAAGATATGTTTAAACCAGCAAGTCTATAGCGATTGGAAGAACATATGCACAATGACTAATTTGTGTGTCTTACCTTAGACGCCAGATGACTTTAGGCTCTGTTTGAATAAGATGAGGTTTAAAGAAACAAGAACTGACATATTAAGCGTTGTTTAATGTACCGTCTATCGAGTCAAGCAAATAAAATGAATTCTGGCACATATTTGAGATTGTACACTTCTCTCATGACGGTATATTAAATCTGGTTTTGTTTTTAACTTTTACAGGCCAGTGGGTGGCCAAGAGTGACTTCAACAAGCTATCAATAGGTCAATATCATAGAGAAAAAACATAAAAAGCTTAAACGATAGGAAACGTTTTCAATTCTACATAGGGTAAATTTTGACGTCTTGTGAAAAAAGAGATGATTCTCCCTCTCTATTTCGATAATGTGAACCAGTCTGCAATATGTGTGAAAAGCAATTTACAAAATCGATATATTTATTTTTATGCAAAAATTGCTATGAAGCCTCTGATAGATGGTATCAAAAAGCGACGTGTAATACCTTGCCGCTTAGGAGATGCATTAGCACTTCGCGTTGCCATTTGAGCAAACGTATCCAAAAACAATTGACATATTAGATATTAGATATTAACCAAATCTCACACCTGTGTCATGTCTGTACTCCTTTTTAAACCATTTACCTCAATTATGAACCAGGATATCATTCTCCGAGTTTTTTCCTTTTAAACGTAAGAGGAAATTTATTTCCGAATGTATACTGATTCAACCATAGCACAGCATAGAACTTTGAGGATAAAACCAAGTTCAGAGAAAAGAGAACATTATCATATCTAAAACATTTTCTCTCAAATCCACGATTCAATGTAAATTACAATAATTGCAACAAATAATTGTATTCCTTTACATAAACATGGCAAGACTGAGATTCAACCACCTCACAGGTCTGATGGAATTCGTTTTGCACACTCCACCATTAATTCATGTTACACTTTTTCGAATCATAATCTTAGTACAAAATAATATTTGGTATCCAATTCTAATTCGACTTTTGCATTAGAGTGGCTGACTGAATCTCAAGTGTCTGACTGGTTCCCCAGATCATGACATTTTGTTTTATCATTCAAGTTGCTGACTGATCCCCAAGATCATGATGATTTTTTTAAAATTATTATTATTATTTTCATTTTGTTTTTTGCATTAAAGTGGCTGCCTGGGCCCCATGATCATTACATTTTGTTTCACTTAATAAAGACTTAAATCCAAATTGTTGATGTCTGGCAGGCTAACGTCAAATGACTGACCAACCAGAAGTGGGAATGTTAGTGTAGTCTGATTTTAGCGAGAATATTTTGTATACTCCAGGGAGTGGAGGAAGTGAGCAGAAGCCGATGACGTTAAAGAACCACTTAAGTCTATATTTAGATAGCAATTTGGTCGCTGGGTCTGAACCTAGCACTGTAAATGGCACTACCTTAGCCAGACAATTGTAGACATGTTGGATAATCGGCACTGGTTTATTTCATTTAAGTAATGACCACGCGTCAATCTTTTCGATGTACTATATTGCAACTGCTCATATTTTCACTCTATCTCATCTAGAGTACTGACGATGAGAACGTGGTCCATCTTGTTTAAACCAATTGTATTTCAGCGATGTAAAACACGCAACCTGATATCTTTTCTTTACTGATTCACGTGCGTCTGCAAAGCTGGAAGAGCTTATAAAATGTCCCCTAAGCAAAAATAGGCATTTGATGGACTTGTGATTGCGCGGCAGATGTATTCGGCTGGAACATGCCCAATGATTCATGCGTCAGTTATGCAGAACGCACAGCATGATTCCATGTTTGATGGTTATGTTGCACAATGAACTGCCGTACAGAAACTTGTAATCAACGAGTTAGAGCTGTCACCAATTCTAGTTCAGATTTTTCAAACGACAACATTTAGCTTCAGTGTTCATAGCGTATGACTTGAGATACTCACCGGGTATCATTGATCTATTGTAAAGTTTTTGCTCGATATTCCAGACGGGGTGCAAATGTCAAAAGTGCTTTTTAAATTCACTAAACAAAGACTCGTTGGATCTAACGATTGGTGAAATGGATGGATACCATGATGGCGCTTTTCGTGCAACTGCGATTGCTCATGGTTTTTCCATCCACTCTCAATAAAGTCCAAACCTCAGACTTTTCTATCCATGCATATGCATCCTGCTGGCTTTACCCTGAGAATATTTCCAGACAGATTCCTGACTTAATTACGGACCCAAAGTTTTGATATGTCCGGATTCAGGGCTTGAACAGTAGCATTGTCAGTGTTTTCTGATTGAATTTGTTGTTTCACATCACCAATTAATTGTTGCAATTTAATAGCTCTGATTTCAACACCATGACACAAGAATGTAACATACATATTAACAGAAGAATGCATTTGATTAGCAGTACAGGCTGACCGTAACGAAATATAGTAACTTTAAGCTTGGATAACTCCCAAAGTATCAACTGGATTTAGATCCAATTTTGAAGTTAGCTCATTTCTATTACAAGCAATCACTCTGACAGATTTGGGTTCAATTAATAAAGATTTGCTTTTGTAAATGAGTGTTGGCTCGATTTATGACAATAGTGAAACTCTTAAGTGTTTTCCAGCTAAGTGGCAGTTTGTACAAGTGTTACTGTTTTATATATTGAGATAGATTGTTTGCGTTTTGTGGGTGTAACGCCATTTTTGCAGCACATGATAGACTATACATGACGGCCAGTATATCTGGTGGAGGAAGAGCCCTGGAAAACCCCTGGAGGAACCACAGACCCACGGGAAGCTACTGGGACGCTTTCTCACATACCCACGTTGACTGAGCTGTGACTCGAACCCACGCGGGCAGAGGTAAGATGTGAGATGTGTATCGAAAAAGAAAAGAAACTATCTTTTAGACCGTGGATACCATTAAAATAAACTTTTAATAAAAGGTTTAAATGATTACACAGATTTTACTTTCAAATCTGCTTCACGAAAAACGGTGAAAAGAATAAAACTGACACAAAATAATACTTGCTTGATTTAATTTTGAAAAATACACATAAAGAATTTCTTATAGAAAAAAATTACCTGAATTAGTCAAAACAGCTTGAATTAGTGGCCTTAAGAAACCGTCCTTTGATTTCCATATATGTGACGGATGTAAAAACAAAAATATGGTTTTTGTGCTAAATATGTTTTTTTCAATTGGAATCACGAAGGTCACCTAATGCTGACTTATTAATGTAGGAATGGTAGCCCAGTTACTTTATGATACGTGTACAAAAGCCATTGTAAATAAATAATAGCATGTTATATCAGTATCTAGACAGAGGAAAGAGCCAAACAAACGAGTGGTTTTCAGATCATTTACCTGAGTTAATTTCCTAAGCATTATCTATTTATAAATTAATTTGTTCGAAATAAATGATTTAATTTTTGTATAGTTTGCAAACCGCACTGTCGTGTGACGAGAGATTGCAGTAAGATAAAAGGTATACATAAAAATCACTTTAGAACAAATCACCTTTAAAGTTATGTATAATTTTATTCTTTTGCTAGAAACAGTCTGCACACTTACTGACAGATATTGTTACTCGCTCATCGATCCGTGGCCTACATGAAAAGATTTTCAAGGTAACATTTGGTCAAACTGGGTTAATATCTTTAAGAGCAGCATTATTTTTTGCTCTTTTAAACCGGTGGAAGGCATTCTGGATATCTACATAATATCATATATGTAAACAGGAGAGATGGTAATAAAAGAATGTTTCCGATTTCTGTCACAACTGAGTGCAAAAAAATAAGTCGTTTTAATTTTTTAGATTTATGTAACACGATAATATTTGATTGTAAGTCGGCATCGTTAGATCAGACATACAAAGATATGTCGATATGTCACATGCTATCAAAATCGGTGTCCCTTTTTTTCTGGACAATAATAATAATGAACCTAAAGCCAGGAAACTTCATATGACATTAGGTCCCAGCGAGTATTCTAAAATCGGTGGAGTTTACGAATTTTGTCCGGACCCCATGTTTTATTCCCCTTTATTCACTTCAGTTTTTGAAGTGTATTTTCTGTGTGCAGTATCAGTAGCATCGATCATACTGGATGGCAGATAAGCATCACTAATGCTTACTGAATGGATTGCTATGGCATGATGATCGATATACAAATTTGCGATAATTAGTCGAGTTACTTTTAGATGAAGTCAGTTAGTTTAAACAGCAAGTATTTTGGATGAGATATTTGTGTACTAATTTTTAAATGCCACATCTGTAACATACCGTTCATATTTGCCAAGCAATATTTTAGAAGTCGAAAGTTGATGGCTAATCGATGTAAGGAGGCAATGAACCACAGTCAGTTGCTTGTACAGAAAAGATTATGATTCGACGTTTTTTCACCTCATGAAAATAATTTTTTTGCCATGAGAGTTCAGACACACAATGGTTGGGCATACAAAATCACCCTCACCTCAACCTGGATGATTGACGCTGCCGAGAGAGTTCAGACACACAGGATAATACTCGAGGATTAGACACACACGATAATACTCGAGGAATAGCAGCAACACTGACAAGATCTTGCCTGTCCTTGCTTCTCTTACTGACAGCAATGGATATTCAGTTCCATAGCACACAATGAGTGACCTAAAGTTGTACAGATAGTATTCAATTAGAAATATGCAATACATATATCCTTGTTTGTAAAAAAAGAGTGATGAAAATTACATATCTCATACAAAATGATCGGCGGTAAAGGAAACCAGTTGTTTTCAGTTGTAATTTTAACTGTGCAATGTTTTTATGGCTTCAAACATGTAAGGAAGGGGAAATATGAAAGATACTACATACACACGAGTATTTTTGTCATATGTCGAAAACTGAAGGTCGTATATTGTAACGATCAACAAAGCTTATCAGATCCTTTATAAATCTGTTTTTAAACATTTCTTTGCTAAATGAAACTGTAGTTGAAACTTAAGTTTGGTGTGAAGGCGACACATTTCGGTATGTGTTCTTGAGCGCATTAATATAATTTATTTCAGTTAGAAAAAAAACAGAAGACAAGATATCACGTGAAAATCTACTTTTAGCTTTTTACATATCATTTACAACATTTTCTGATTTGTGTCCACCATTTCGTTCCAGTTATAAACTTCCTGCAACTACTCGATTTTACAAACGTCGAATTTCAAATAAGTTGATTATTACAGAGTAATCTTTCTAAATATACATCGTCTTAACTTTTCATTGTATATCTTCAATCTCCTTTGAAACACCGGCATTATTTGTTTTAGGCCGTTAAAGGAAAAAAATAGGATATTCATTTGTATGTGGAACATACGAAAATGAGCCCTACACCGATAGAGTGTTACATATCACTTGCAATTTAGTTTCACTTGCAACCCCTTAACATTAACCATTTCGTTTCTATCTTTGTCTGTAAATCGTTTGCTCACAAATTGAAAAACAATGTATTCGTGTTTTCTTCTAAATAAATGATCGTGAGAGAGTCGTGGATTTAACCTGTTAAAATAACTGACAATTTAAATAGAACACCTCCATATATTAACAGAAACCAGTCTGTTAAACTAAATGATAGACAAAGTCCAATTTAGAACCAACAATGGGCGGGTTAATTTATTTAGAAAAAGATAACCGAAACAAGTCAGAATTAAAATAATAAACAAATGATGAATTCGCGACAGAAATTACAATTGTCGGCATGACGTAAAAGTATACTTCCTGAAAAAACTGCAAACTTGTTGAAAACATCTAATATTTACGCAGCACACGGTGATGTTCAACAGAAAATGATTTATAAAGTTAATGCGCTGCAAACGTTTTAGCGGGAAAACAAACGAAACTTTGGATGGAGAGAAGTCTACGTTGTTTAATTCAGTGTACCCGTATCTAAGTATTTCACACATCGTAATAGGGACGTTGTCTACACCTAAAGGATATTCTCCACTGAACGTATCTTTTTCTACACTGCTATATGATACACTTTTGTCAATTGTGTATTTCAAAAGTAAAAGATTGCACCATTTAATTCGTCTCAAAACATTACTCTAAAGAGCAATGCATCAAATTTGAAACGCATTTTAGCAAAATAAAATGGCAAAGAAGGAGTTCAATTGTTTAACATAATAATTTATTACAGTACATGAATATGGTAATATTTTTATTACAGTACATGAAGATGGTAATATTCTTATTACAGTACATGAAGAGGGTAATATACTTATTACAGTACATGAATATGGTAATATTCTTATTACAGTACATGAATATGGTAATATTCTAATTACAGTACATGAAGATTATGAAATTCTTATTGCATTACATGTGTTGGTAATATTCTTATTACAGTGCATTCAGATGGCAATATTCTTAGGCTGGGGTATCTATAAAACACGCCATAATTTCTTTAAACTTGTTATTTATTGTTTGGAAGGCTCATAAAATTTCATTTATTATGCTATATAAAGCTTCCAAGGAATGAAATAGTTAAACATTAACTGAAACTCGACAAACAATATCGATCTTTACCTGAAGTAGCGGATGAGGCTATATCATTAAATAGTTGCAGAAAACATACTATTATCAAATAACAATACCAAGAGTAATTACCTGGATTAAGTACTATGGAGAGATTCTGGTTTACGGCACAAAATAGCCCTTTATGAAATAATATCGAACCTTTTTACAAGGGATCATTATGTAAATACTGTTCTAAGAATTCATGTCTATTGAAAGGCACTGCCATAGTGATCGTAGCGTCCGCGGCCAATATTTTTCGATATGGAAGGAATACTATCATAAATTTTGATGGCAGTCTTGACACAAAGGAGAATTGATTTAGCAATATACGGGATATACGGGCGAGTTCTGAACCAGAGTGTGTTGCTGGAACTGTCTGCTGACAGACACAGAAAATGATTTATTACGGAGCATGACTTCTTTTCCCAACTGGGACGATCCTTGTAGCATATATAAAATGACTGTGTGATAGGATTGGGCGGTTATTCTACATAATCTATACACACTATCAAGAACACTGCGTCTGTAGGTCCTGTCTCAACTCCTGAGGTCAACTAACATGCGCACATAATGAATGTTAAAAGAAAACTATCAGGTATCAACGCCTTTTCTTCCTGTGAGATTGTTAATAGTGTGACAGTTCTATAAATTGCTACACCACAGAATAATATAAATGTTTGCAGTTTTGATACTTGGTTCCAGAGTAACAATTCCATGCAGAATGTCATGTATGTAGATACTTCGAAAATACCAAGATGGAGCTGATAGTTACCTGTGATTTTCCATTAACTTTGCACAGGTGAGTAAATCTAAGGATTGGAGTTAAGCATGCACTGTACACCCCGTGTATTGACAATCGCCTCGGTGGTGTTAGGGGCCATTTCCATGGCGATTCTGGCCCTTTCAGTGGGTACAGACTCATGGCTTTACACACAGGAAGAGTTAAAAATCGACGTCGCCTACAACTCCACAACTATCGTCCAAATCAAAATGGGTCTGTGGAAAGTCTGCACCTTAACGGAATATGGTAAGACTCTCTCTCTCTCTCTCTCTCTCTCTCTCTCTCTCTCTCTCTCTCTCTCTCTCTCTCTCTCTCTCTCTCACACACACACACACACACACACACACACACACATACACATTCATATAGCACTAGGCATCTATAGTCAATCGCAGTCAGATAATAGCAAGAGCTCTTATCTCGCTGCTTTTTTTCCTGAAATGTAAACTGTAGTATACATCCTTTCAAATATTTTATTGTATCAACAATGTTCTATAACCCATATCTCGTGTTCTATGGCTTACATCTACATTTCACGATTCACATGTGTCTCGTGTAGTAGCATTATAATAGTACCTTTTATTATTCCATCCTTACTTATGGGTTTAACTAGAATTAACAGTTTAAAAACTGTAAGTCGCAATTCTATTACAATTTTGAAATCGCCCATTGACAAATAGATTTTCTTTTAGTTTTCTATATTTTGAAATCTTTGTTTTATTGCCTTCGAGTTGAAGAGACATGACGATCATAAACCATCAGGGGCATATCATATTTTTTTTCTCTATTCATGTATAAGACATTCGAAAATTTAAAAATACTCTGAAATATCTATTATGAAAACAAGTGGCTTAATTTGGGTAAATTATACCAATAATAATACATCTATGTGATAAACATTGGCCTATTAACCCGTTGGAAAAAATACGCCATGAAGTTTTGTCAACAAATCAGACTGCACCCAACGGATCACAAGGTGTATTTACATACCAAAAAATAAAAAACAACACACTAAGAATCGCACGTGAAAGAAGTAACAACTGCGACTGTCATTTTGGATAGTCTACAAAGTCTGGCTCATAATCTACATATTGTAACGATTTTGCCCTGCATCTTAAGTCGGCCGTTTTGATAAGTATCCCCGTATTAAGAATAGGATGGTCCAGTTAGGAATAGATTCGTCGGGTAGCATGATGGATCAATTGGTACCTGGTGTATATAAAAGCCGAAGGTGAGCTGATTCGGGATTCTGATGCATATTGTCCTCAGAGCAAGAAGATTAGAGAGAAGCGAGAAAATCAAAACAATCGTGAACTAATTATTCTAATAAGTAGGCTAGTATGAAGTGCCTGAAAAAGGCTTTCCACGACTCTAGCGATATTAAAGGTGATAAAGGGATTAATTATTGAATCTTGTACACATAGCGACCGGGCTGGAGAAGATTTATCTTGCGCCGAAGTCAATCTCTGGAAAACCAGAGTACGAACAGCAAGGGGGAAGGTTCGCTACTAAAGCTGTAAATATTCGCTTATGCACACCCCCCCCCCCCCTACACGTTACAGTATCAATGAATAGATCTTGAAATCTTATTCTCATAATTTCAATGTCTTCACTTAAACTGGAGCTTTTTAAAATGTACTATCTGTTAGTTTAGCGTAATGAACAACTAAAACATGGTTCATGATATCTTATTGAAGCGAATGTGTTTTCTTTCATAGAAATCACGTTTGCATATCAACTTGAATCTTTCATGTTTCGTGACTTTTATATGAGAAGGTTCATACATTCTTCGCAAAGCATGTCTTTTGTTTTCTACCAAGATCATTTGTTTAACGTCCTCCTTGAGTCCTCCGTCACTAACGATTCCGTTCGAACGAAGGAAGTTCTTAGTAAGGTAATATTTTTAAGGAGACTGTTGAATGGTTGATATTTATCTTCGGACAATTTTCTGGTGACAATCTTTTCTCTATCTTTACCCCAGTTTCCTGATGATGGCAATATCTTTTACCACCATAAAATGGTAATCTGGAGAAAAAAGAAACGTTATTACCACCATGAACAACATGTAATTTGATACTTATTCTTATAAAACATATTATGTCCAATATTAAAACACAACCGTCAGTGTTTTTGTTTTCTGTTTTTGCTTTTTTTGTGTTTTGGATGGGGGGAGTTTTAGGTCTCTGTCGATTGATCTTGTTCTTTTTAGAAGTCATAATGAACAACCAATGCTTCATATTACCAAATTGTAAATAGTTAAATAGAAAAAGATGCCTGTACCTTTAGTGGAAAAATAAGCAAACACAGTTATATGCAAATAAAACTTGTCGAAAACGAAATTAACCCATAAGGGCCATTTATATGTTATAAATCCATTCCCATATTTCTTCAAACCCACCGTGTCGAATGTGTTTTTTGATCTGAAAGCAAAGATCTAGTGTATGGTTCTTCAATGTTTAGTAATCCCGTATTCATTCGCCTTCTTAAAAAGACATCATTCTTCGCATATGATATACCCTGTCAAATAACTGTTCTGATATTCTAGTCCAAATACCTTTCCTAGTCATACGGGATTTACCCGAGGCAATTTAGGCTCGTACTAGTTCAACCAAACATATCTCTTTCGTGTTAGCACAAGAGTGAATATTTCATCGACTTATTTTGGTAAAAACCGATTTTCATATAGTCAGTATCATGAGTTCTTGTAATAAAACATATTTTTTGAGCAAAGACAACAACTCACTGGTTAGGCTTGGATTTTGATAAGTCTTATAATTTGACTTATAATAATATAAGTCTTATAATGTTGATAGCTCTCCTCAACCAGTTAACGAGATCCTCTGGGGTCTTCTGGCACGTGGTGCATCCCAGGGCTACAATTATTCTCAAACTAAGTATAACTTTTGGTTACCGATAATAATAATAACAATAATAATAATAATAATAATAATAATAATAATAATGGCTTTATTTATAGAAGGTGGCACAATAAGTTTTCATTAACTAATCTACCTTGTGATCCTCTGTTATTTACGTATTTACATGAATGTTCATAACGCATTAACCACCTCTCTCTCTCTCTCTCTCTCTCTCTCTCTCTCTCTCTCTCTCTCTCTCTCTCTCTCTCATGCATTTTCTGTGGCTAAAGTGAAAGCATATTTCCTGGCAAAATAAAATACATTATTTTTTCTATATTTTTTTTGTGTGCATTGTAATCAGCAAAGAATAAAAAAAATCATGCTCATTACATATTTTGAGTGACCACAATATGTTATATATAAGACCATGCTAAAATTGTGTTACAACATTATTTATGCATCATAGCGAGCCAACAGCAATGAAGGTGGAGGTCTTCATACGTAACGGCGGTACAAGTCACTACTAACTAGGAAGTTTAACTTTTCATCCAATTTATCAGATAATAGTGAAATGAATTTACTGTTGAACTTTCCTTTATTTCCTTTGGAATGTTGTTCCAACTGAGTGTACCTGAGTAGTGATAGCTTTTTTTAAATAGCTCTTTATTCGGCTTTGGAACAAAAAAATGGTTGGCAAAAAAAGACCTTAAATTGGTGTGTTGCCATGCTCACTCACAAGAAACAACTTCTGCAGATACAAAGGAGCTGTGCTATTTTAAATTCTTTCAGATCATTTTACTTTTTCTGGAAAATTAATTCATTAACTGCTAGAATTTTTATATTATTCATTTCATACTAAATGTCCTCGATGCTATCTATTATAAGTATACAAGCTCTCTGTACACAGAATAATTTGTGTATGTTCCTATCAGACGTGTTTTCTAAGACAACATTGCAGAAATCTATATATGGTTGAATATAACTTATATAATGCATTATCCTAAGTTCAATGACAAATATGGTTTAATTCTGTATAATAACCACAGCAAATAATTTATTTTTCCCCATTGGGTCTGGATATGTTCATCCGATGGCAAATTGTTGTCAACAATTACTCCCAGAATTTTGCCCTGGGCTACAATTTGGAGACATATGGTGTTCAATTGAATATTTAAAGTATCAGTTACTGGATTTGCACTCCTTTGTTCAGTAGTAATCATTAAAGCCTTGTTTCTTCCCGTATTTATCTTCATGCCATTTTCTTTACACAAGAGATCTAATTTAGCCAAAGTCAGTTGTAAAGGTACTTCTAGGTCCGATTTGAATTGTTTAAAATCAGACAGAGTTGCGTTTTCTGCATACAGACCAGTGGAGGAAACTCAGTTGCCATTTTTTAAAGGCAGATCATGAATTAATAGAAGTAATGAGTGGACCCAGTATGGACCCCTGTGGTGTTCCAAATGATATTGACTCGTCTTCAGAAAGGTTACCACTTACTATGACACATTGTAATCTGTTTGAAAGGTAGGAAGCAAGCCATTGTGATGTTGCTGCATCATCACGTTTATATATCTTCAATTTATTCATAAATATATTGTGATCAACAAGATCAAAAAGCCTTCTTAAAGTCAACAATCATTGATTCCACTAATTTCCCTTGATCAAAAGGCTGTAATGCATTTCTCCACCGTGGAGACTAAAACTGTCTCATATGAGTTATTTTCCCTGAACACAGATTGGTTTTGGTGAAGTAAGTTGTGGTCTATACTTAAAATTATCATGAACATGTTTTTCGAAAAGTTTGAACAGAGTGGGTAAGATCAATATAGATCTGTAGTTATTTACATCTTCTTTGTTACCTGATTTATGAATGGGAGTAACTTTAGCTATTTTCCATGTTTTGGGAAAACTGAGGTGGATATATTCAAATTATATCAGTTATACTGTCAAGATATTGCTGCAGCATCAGCAGTCAAAAAGCATGGTCCAATATTGTCCAGACCTGTTGCTTTGTTTCTATCAATAGTTTGTAAGAATTTCACAACTTTATAAGCTGATATAGCAGAATATTGAAAATGTGTATTCAGAAGCAAGATTTCTGAGCAGTAATCTTTTAGTTCATTGTGACTAGAGTGTAAAATTGGTTCCTTTATTTTTGAAGCAACAGTGACGAAAAATTCATTAAAAGTGTTTGCAATTTCTTCTCCTTGATCAATGATGTAACCTCCATGATTTAGTTGTTGAATTTTTAATGATTTCTTAATGCTTTTGCCTGCACCTAGTTCATTGAAAATCTTCCAAATAGAATTACTCTTATTATTATATTCTTGAGTTGATTGCTAGTGTGTTTTCTTGGCAGTTTTGCTAATTTTATTTACTTTGTTTCCCAAGGAACTGTAGAGTACTTGTTGACCTTGAGATTTAAAATAATCAAGTGTTTTCATAGCATCAGAAATGTCAGGAGTTATCAGTCAATTTTGTATATTCTTTTTCACTCTACGCATTTTCAGTGGTACATGTTCATCCACAAAATGCACAAAAACTTGAATTCATGTATCAAGAGCAGCATCAACCATTTGTACAATATTTCATGAACAATTACCTAGATCCTCTTAGACTTTGATATCTTCAAAATGCCGAAATGATCGATATGTAGTGGTTTTATGAGTATATGATTTGTCAGCCTTCAATCCAGATTTCCTGTACGGAAAAAGGGGAAGTAATCACTTAACTCTATCCTAGGAAAATGTATACATGATACATTTTCTTACATATTCGTATATATGTGATCTATTTAAGTTTTAGAGCCATCTGTTTCTCGTGTTGGTTTATCTACTAATGGAGTAATGCCAAAATATTCTATGAAGTTTAACCAAGTTTGATTTATCTGAACGTTTATAAGATCTCTGTTAAACTCACCTAGAATATAGATTTATTTTTGTTCATCAATGACTTTATTCATCTGCCTTTCAAAATCATCATCCAAACTATTTTTGCAGATGGAAGTTTTTAAATCCACATCAACCAGGAAACGTTTTGCATTTGACTGGTTGACTGGAATCCATATTGCCTCAATTTCATTTTTTTTCAAGATCAGTTCTCCTTTTAACTGATATACCATCTTTAAGATCATTTGTATGACTTTCATTCAGCTTTTTTTCTCTGAAACCAAGAATATCTACATTATTATGATTTGGTGAGAACAATAAGTTCAGTTTTTCTGACTTATTATTGATACCCTGGATGTTCGTGTGTCCAATATTTAGACCTTTACCATTACTAGGTGGGGCACATAAGGATATTAATTCATCTCATACATTTCTACAGTTGCTTGAAATATGCAGATTCTCACATTGTGTTTCTATAAAGTTGCTTTTGAGTATTATTGTAATCAACAATATAGAAGATTGCTGGTGTTGAAAAACAAGCAGTACTTGAACAGATGCAAGCAGTTATTAAATTATCACATTAAGAACAACTATCATCTAGGGGATCAAAGCGAATTTTACAAGGAATACTGCATACATACGACAGTATTTAATGGGTCTGATCCATTTGATAGTGTTATCTTGTAGTGTTCTGATGGCCTAATTGCCATCATCCTATTCCCTTGAAAAGTTCATGAGCTGTTCCTTTGTGGTCAAAGCCACCACATCAGTAACACTGAATTTTCCATTTGTGCCTGCATTACTGTGTTATCTATTTTAATTCACTACAGAAGTCATATCCTTGTGCATAGTGGTAGCATTGCTTGGCACTATCATAGTGCTTATTGCCTTTGTGAATTTGTTATGTATGATGTTTATATAATATTATAAATATTTTAGGAAATTGTAAATGTTTCTTCACTTTAATATTTGCTTAAATCTTAATGTTATCAGGAAAAACATGTTTAACTAGTGTCCTTGAATTAGGTTGTTTTGATCAATATGTTTTCTCAATTTGAAGGTCAAGGTTGAATTTTGTTTACAGTTAGAATTACATTAAGATGACTCATATTCTAGAACATTCTGTCATGTGACCAATCTTTATATATACCATGTTTGGTGGACATTTATTCAGTTTTGACATTACCATCAGTCTTGTAAAGAGCTATTACAGTTGTGAAAATTCATTCCAAATTCTAAGAGAGGAATTATTTTAAATATTCATTGGATTATAACAGTGCTCATAAACTTTTGGATTTTGGATTTTTAATTGATGTTTTGGAATTTGAGTGAACTTATTCAGATATTTTGGAATACTTCATTTTGACATCAGCACATCAAGATTACTAGTACATCAGGACTTTGGAGACCACTAGCACATCATAACATTCAAGGACACAGCCGTGAATTCGGAACATTCTATATTTAGGACTTGTGATTAGAACAATCATTCTTATTGGATTATTAGGATTTCAAAACACATTACTGTAAGTGACTTTTTTATTTTTCATTTTAATTATCTAGTAATAAATTGCTTGTTGATTTTTACTTGATTTGTTGGTTTCACTTTCTTTCTGTTACATTTTTCTTAGACCATAGAGTCGTAACAAATTACTCTGGGTTTAGAAGGGTGATTATTTGAGTTTGCAATATGGTTATAGGACCAGACTATATTTATGACAGCATTTGTGTTCTTCTCTAACTTTTCTACTCCCCTGGGATGGAGATGGATTGTGTCCGGTTCTCATACAGATTAATCTTCACTTGACCCTCACTGTCCAAAACAAACCTCATGTAGTTTTGCAGCACATTACAATTCAGCTGCAAATCTCCGTATGACTTCATTTGTGTCCCACGCATTACAGTCTCCTCTAGGGGCAATCTCGCACAGTGCCACATGACAGTCTTGGTGTTTTGTATTGATGCGTTTCAATAACTGATCATAAAGCTCTTCAACAAATTCAAGGTCAGTCTCCTCGCTGGTATTATTTCCTCCAATACAGATCATTATTTTGTGAACTGAGTGAGGTCATACATTTTGCTGTTTCCCAAGATTGATTGTTTCTATCTTAGCACCATAAATAGCATGTTTCCTGACACATCGCCTAAGTCATCTGATATGTATTCCCATGTAGTATAGAACTATCTATCAGGAGGATGTTCTCCTTGTTGTTTTCGACCTATCCATTCTTTTCCTTGATGATTTTCTATTGGGCAGTGTATTGGGTTTATAACTGTTGGACTTCGTTTCCAACAGATGCATCTGTCCTATATATGGGGAAACTGTTGTAGACTCCTTATTCTGTCACGCTGATGCCCTGTTAGCCCTGTCATTTAATTGATTTTACCCAATTAAATTAACTTGTATACTCTTCTCAGTGGAGGGACTGGCCTTTATTTCTGAGACTAGTGCCTTGGTATGCCTGCTAGTAGTGCAGTTTTTGGTTTTATCAATAGCAGACTTGACCTTTTCTTCAACTCATTTGTTTATTTGTCTTTAAAATCGGTCCACCTGTTACTTCAAGGTTTCAATGACTTTAATGAGGTAAAAAGTGTGGCACCACAAGAGCACTTTGGGGCTGGTAGTTAGCGGGGGCTATTTTATTTCTTGGGGTGTTACAACTAGACATGGAGCTATGGCTAGAGTTAACACCATCTCTAGAGAGGTCATAGTTGTCATGGTTGCCAGCTGAACTGAAGGAATCTAAATATGTTAACTCTGAATCAGTGTCACTTATAAAGTTGTATAAAATAGCTTGCTTGTGATTCTTTTGGATGTTCCTTCAATGCATAACTTTGATCCAGAGCCTTTAATTTCTAGACAGTTATGATCATTATCAACACATATCAGACATTTAAGTTTATCCACATGTGCAGTAATTGTACGTTGTCACTGTTTAGTTTTCACTGTAAATTCATTGCTTAGCACAGATAGAAACGGCTTAAAAACACAGTCAGAGAATATAATCACATAATAAGATGAATATTCTGTAGACCCTATAGTATAGATTATTCCTTGACACTGAAGATCCTCATTTTCCATTCCACTTCAGAAAATCCTTCAGATGATGATGAATCTGAATCACTTATTAGTTCAGGATTCCATAAGCTGGTTAATGTGTTTTCATCAACTATTTTGGTGAATTCGGAGTTTACATTCATACCTTCAATGCAGAATATATAGAGAACATTGTAAGGGAAATGAAGTTTAGTATACACATCAATTAATGAGCTAAATCAAGGCATACTAATGATGTGATCTTGCCTCTGATTGGCTGAGATTGTTACCACTCAGGAGGTCATATTTCTGATCCATTTTTAAAAAATCAAACTTGGTATATATGTTTTTATCATCAAGATCTTCGACAGGTCCCATAATGAGTGAGACCATGTGAGTTTATTGTGTCAATATCGAGTAAAGGACAGCACCAACAAACCAATCGTTGCTTGTCCTTTACCACTATCATGGAATGAAATAATTCACCTGGATTGAATCGTTGAATTACTTTAATTGTCCATGTTTAATACATTTCTTGAAATTTGAATGAATTTCACAGCTTGACCAAAAGAGAAATAAATTGTAGAGAATTAAAAAGGGATAGTAATAACACCTGTTTTTATTCTTTCCGTGTTGATTACATTGGAGCCAAATGTTACTACCTCGATCTTTGTAATTCGCCACTTTAAAAAAAATCTTTTTAGCTCAAAATTTTAATCAAAATTATTTCTTTATCTCTATTACTTATAGTGGATGATTTCTAGCTAATAAGATCTGTTTTGAAACAGCCGATTTTGAAAGCAAAACAAACTTTTGAAAAAAAATGTAAATAAGAAGAAAAAAGTTCAAACAAATTAAATATTACAATTTTAAATATTGTATATTCATGATAATGCATGTATTCCAAGAATACAAATACACATTTTACGCAATAAAAGTTTTGGCATGTGCCCAAGAACAAATTCTGCATAAACAATAATGCTTAGCAATCTATCTAGCCATTCATTTATAGATATACCTCTACACATACATACATACATACATACATACATACATACATACATACATACATACATACATACATACATACATACATACATACATACATACATACATACATACATGCATGCATACATACATACATACATAAGTAGCTGAGTGAGTGAGAAAACTATATATTAAATCTGATATCTCAGAATCCTTGCGCCATGATACATATAAAGTAGTAATAGTGAGAAATATCGCAATATACATTTTAGCATCAACCAACTCATCTACGTATACGATAACACTAAAATAAAATATCAAAAATTGCTGGCACATTATAATAATTTTACACAAAGCCACTCGAGTAGGGACACAACAAAAAGTTTTTTTTAAATACCGGTGCACTAATTAGGGAAAACAAAATAATAGCTTGAATTTGTTATGGATCTTAAATGATTGTGTACTGCGCCCATACCTTCTGTACAATCACAAGCGTAAGCCTAAGCCAAATATATATTTTATTCTTTGCTGTCAACAAACAAATACAAACACTATTTTTACCTTTTTTTTCTCTGTCCATTCAACACACATGCAAAATAGTTAAATATATATATATATATTGAAATATTTCTACTTAAATAAATCACAATGAGCACTTCCATACTTGATGTGCCAATACAAAACAAGTGAGATAATACTGCAACCACCTTTAGTACATCTTAAAACTAGAAAGGAATCAAAAGAAACTAAACCAGTTTGCAATGGATTTACAGTGTTATAATTATCAAAATAGCTAATGTACAAATTTAAGTACAAAAAGGTGAAAAACGAATGAGGTGTAAAAATGAGATTACTCGTGACTGGTACAGATTCATATCGTATCTATATTGAGACTTAATACTTTACAGTGACATGAAAGATAATATAAAGTTTGACGACACTAGTGACTATCCCAAGAACAATATATTTGGTATCCCATAAATAAAAAAAAAAAAATAAGAAAGTTCCTTTACTTTTTAAACATGAGTTTAATGGCGTTCACATTAAAGAGTTTTGCGGAATAAGGTCAAAACTGTATTCACTCACAACGGACAAAATGAAAAGAAAGTATGTAGGAAAATAAAAAATGTGTAATAAAATAAAATGTGAAGTTCGGTTATGTGCAAAGACATAATTGATTCTACCTTGTTTACCTGTGCGTCAGACACAAATGTCATGAACGAAGTACCGTACAATTTGGAAAATAACAGCCTTAGAATACTAAACAAAACGCTATATTATGCAAATTCAGATGGTAAAACAGCTACTATCGCGAGAAATGGTAACGCGAATTTAGTTCTAGCATCCAGTACTATAGCAGGACAAACTGTAAATGCGCCGTTAGTCACATTAGGTTGGAAACAAAAGGTAATAAATGGATGCAAACATTGGGGAGGACATGCAACGTAAATATCTTGTGGAACCACTGTTGCTGAAGGACGTTCAGGCTCTGCCTTTCAAAGACAAGAAATTAAAGTAGCCTATGAAACAGAGATGCGAACCATATACAGTAATTGGTCTTTTATGAACAGGTAAGAGAATATGAGATTATAATTGACCAATACTGCGAAAGATTTCAAAGGAGAGAACTCCCCCCCCCCCCCCGTAAGGACAAGATTAGTCACTACACAAGAGGAATAACAATTTATAGGCTATGTAAATGATGTAGAGGTTGTCAAATCAAAAATAGAATAATTGCAATATGATGTTGAAACAGATTGAAGAGTGTTACAAAATAGATCAGCAGAAGAGAGTGTTGAAGTGCAAAATAAAACATTAGTTGTTGGACATCTAGCACGGTTAGAGAGCGTTTTCGGAGAAAATATTTGAAAAAATCAATTCAAAAGTTAAAAAATAATTACCATTAGGTGAAAGGCTTAAAAACAACTGTTTAAAGAAAACCGCGTAACAATAGCCGTTATAGCCACTATAATAGCTATGACTATACAAAATTGTTCTATATATATAGCTAATTTTGTAAAGGTTTAATAGTGGGTGCAGCAGGAACTAGTAGCGGTAGTGCTCCATCAGTAGGTAAAGATAATTCGTTCACTAACAATGTTTTAAAAAAGGCTCCAAAAAGATTGGTAATTATTTCTTTGAGTTAGACTTAGCGGCAGCGATGCATGGAATTATTGGCAGTATAAAAAAGCTGGCATTTAAGAATAGTTGGACAAGTCGTCTCTTTCTTTGCTGAATGTTATTTTACTTGTTTTGGCATTAGTTGTCTCTTCTTTTTTTCTCTTTCCTATTAGGTTGGATGTGTAAACAAAGCATCTAGCAGGATTAGAGGTTATTAATTGTCGGCTACTACGACGCGACTTTAGGAAGGAAACTATAGCAGCTCCATTAGTATCAATAAATGATTGCATGGTAAATATTGTTTTATGCCACCTGGAAACTGGACTTGTCCGCGCTTTATGATTGCCATGTGTTACCGTGCCAGTGACAACGTGCATCGGTATTAATGATAGGGTTTAACCCTAGTGTAAACGAGTATTTTAATTTCTGTAAATTATTGTTGTATCCAACTATTCGACCCATTTTCATAATCATGTCAATCGGTAACGAAAATACAATTTGACTTTTGAATCTGCTATGTATTGTTGACATCTGTTCATAGTGTCTTCATCTGAACTGTAATATTTCTTTCTTTTTTCATTTTTAATGTTTGAAATTCAAAATTTCCTCTTGTAATCCCTTGAGCGGTGGCTCTTCTTTTTTTTATTTTTATTTTTTTTATTTGCTGTTTTGTTTTTGTAACGGAGCTGGGCCTTGACTACACTTTTTATTCCTTCAAAACGTGTAAACAAATAGGCCATATATGTTGATACCGACATTGTTGCTTTCATGTTTTGTTTAATTAAAAAAAATGTCAAATTATTATTTTTATTTTAATTTGCTGCGATAATGCACTAGTAATTTATTTATTTTTTTTAAATTTTAATATTGTCGCATTTTACATGATTCGATTGGTACTAACATAAGTATACTGCACTTTTGCGCTAGTAATTTATTTGTTTAATTTAGTGTTGCCGTGTGCCTAAGCGAGTTGGTTTGTGCAAAAGTTATACTGTGCTATCAATCTCATATCTTTTACTACTATAAATGTTCATTAAATTTATAATTTCTGGAACGTCTTTGCAAAACAAATAAAGGATATTCAGATAAGAAGTATCATCATGACTTCATTTCTGAGAGTAACTGAGAATCGTATGCATATTTCCTTAAATACTATATTGACCCATGCAATAATATGTTCAGCCCATGTTCATCAAGTTTGATGATGAGAGTGTAGTCTGCGAAACAGCTGTCATACTTAAGGTTTCATTAGTGTATATGCAGGGCCCAGCGGAAATTAAATCCATAACATTATAGCCCTCCAGATACTTTGGTCCAAAAGAAACAGCCTGTATCATATCGATTTTTGTACGGCTATCAGCTGATGTCTTGATCTTCAATAATCCACTACTTGCACCTTAATGATAAACTTGACCAAGTTGGTCAAAGAGGTTTTATATATCTTATTCACTATGAGTAATAACAATTTTGATGACGAGGTAATGCGGAACTTTTGCGCTATCCTAAGTAAATGTCATTGCAGCAATATTTTATGTCAAATACTTGTTACAATGTCATTATAATTTTCAGATTCACTGAAACGAACAAACGTAATAGCCGCTCTAATAGCTGACTAATGGAACTCTCTTTAGAGTGTATTTATGTATCATTAAGAAAAATTAATGTAGGGCTTCCAATTTTTCCTAACTTTAAAATAATGATAATTGGTTTTTTTTAGAATTCAAAACACTTTCAGTAAATAAAGAAAAGGAAAGTGACAAAACTCTAAAATTCATTATTTTCACACCCCCCCCCCCCAAAAAAAAAAAAAAAAAAAAAACAACAACAAAAAAATAGTAATATTACATTTTAGACAGTATAAATTATTGATAGCAATATATATAAAAATTCCAAATGTCTTTAAGTTTCCAGTTAAAATATTACTTGGATCAATTCACAGTTGATTATTCAACATGACCACAGGTACAGTTGTATTTATACCATGATTTAGCACAAGAAATAATGCCATAACATTAAGAATAAATTAATTAATTTTTAATTGACCATCCGATCGTTCACTTTTATCACTGACTTTCCACATACAAACATATGCCGATAAACATATTTAATAGCCATATAATAACAATTTAAATAAATAAGCACAATTATAGCGCTTCTCTAAAAAAATCTTACCTTCGGGACTTTGATAGTCAATTTATATAATTCTTGTGAGAGTATGAGCGAATACCTGGCTAGTACGATAGGAATACATCGGTCACATTATCGAGGCACTCTATATTCCGCAAGTAACCACGGATTGACAGCCCCAGAACACCAAGTTATGCAAACGAAGATTTGCGTGAAACGTTTGACATGTGCGCATGCGTGTCGAAAAAAATAAGGCTGTGTTTCTTAACAACTCAGCAGGGTAAGAAGAAATTCGTAATTTATTATGTTTAATAAAATAATTTGCGGTTATGTTTCTCTGATATTTGTATGATCATGTATCATGAATGACTTAAGAGAAGTACCTGGAAGGGCAAAGAAACGTCATAAATCGAAAAAAAAATCACCTGACAATAGCCCCCTCCCCAAAGTGCCGTAGGGGGACGGACAAACGACCAAGTAAGGAATTGCTTGACAAGGCGAAGTCTGGTGGGGTCCGGCACCCTTAGCCGCTACGGTGGCCGTGAAGGCCTGCCATTAATTCAGAAACAGTTGGCTAACAAGGCTCTGGTGAAGTCCACAACGGCTTTGGTGTTGGAAGAACTTATAACCCGATGGAAGTCAACGCCGCTCGAGGCGCAGGATGGCAAGACGAGGAAGTGTGTCGATAGGGCGAGAGGTGTAATTTACACCAAACCGGTCATCTTGCTACCATGCGTTTGCCTAGCGAGCTTCGAAGGTAGCCATAACAGCCAAAGGAAAAGATATGATTTTCGCCAAAGATAAAATCATCCCTCCTCGCTCGTTGCGCGGTCAAACAAGTGGGTTACCGTGACAACAGTGAAAACTGTGAAAGCACCAATCGACCTAAGAAACTCTATCCGTATTGGGACATTAAATGTCAAAACACTGCTAGAATGCAGCGCTGCTAGACTGCTGGCAACGGAACTTGAACGCATGAACATTATTATAATGGGTTTGCAGGATGTGAGATTGCAGGATTTGGGCGAGATGACTGCAGTAAAGTACAAGCTTCTGTCGTCAGGAAGAGACCATGCCCAATAGAGACCTAAAGGGGTTGCCATCTCGCAAAACAAAACGCAAAGTATAGATTTGGCAACATGACGGTGATCGTGGTGTATGCTCCAACTAACGAAGCCCCTAACGTGGAGAAAGACAGTTTCTATCAAACACTGGAGATCACGTTGCGTATGTTGAAACGAAACAGCCTTGTCGTATGCCTCAGAGACTTTAATGCAGTCTCCGGCTCAACACGAACGCCTTTACCGCACATAGCTGGACCATATGGGAGTGAAATACCGAATGGCAACACTGAAATAGTGCTTGAATTCTTTGCGGGGAACAGTCTGAGAATTTGTGATTCCTGGTGCAGGCAACCAGGCATCCATCGTAATTCATGGATTTGAAACGACGGTCGGACATACAAGGTAATTGATCACATCCTTATAAACGGCAAGTGGAAGACAGTCTCAAACTACGTGGCGCAAGGCTAAGCAATTGAAATTCTAAACCGTTTTGCAGCGCTTTCTGAGGACGAGGAACAATCCTGGGAGTGTTTGCGCGATGCAATAAACGACACCGCCAAACTACATCCGGGTTAAGCAAAGAGTGGATTTCAAACAAAATACTAGAAAACATTGAGTCCAGAAGAGCTGCCAGACTCCAAGATGATTTAACAGCTTATCGTAATCTCTGCAAGATTTTGAACAAACAGTTAGCAATGGATAAGAAAAGTGGGCTGACAGCAACGCTACAGAGGCAGATTATGCCTTAGCCAGAGACTATAACAGGGACGCATTTGCTAATTTGAGAGACCGGTGTCGGCCGTTTGCTGGATTATCATCCAGTTCTATTGAAGATTCGGCGGTAAGATTCTATGTGACAGCAAGTAGAAGCTAGAACGATGGAGAGAACACAACTCCCGGCTGCTAAGCAAACCTCACTCTACCCCCATCATATGAGCTTGATGAAGACGCCGCCAATTTAGCTGCACAAGCTCAGAGCTTAAATGTTGGGCTGCCAACAGAGGTAGAGTTAACTGCAGCGCTTAAGAAATTGAAATAAGAAAGCTTCTGAGACCTGTGGCATCACGAATGAATTGATGAAAACTGGTGGCGAGGGCGGCATAGCGTGGCTAACCAGGATCTTTCCTTCTGCGTGGGAGACGTACGACATCCCTGATGATTGGATAAAGGGTATTATCCCGCCCTTCTACAAAAGCAAGGGCAGTAAGCGGGACTGCAGTAATTAACGCGGCATTACCCGGCTATAAGTGTCAGAAAAGACCTTTGCTCTATCCTCCTAACCAGGGTGAAGGACCGTTTACTGGAATTGCACTGGAAAAAAACAGAGTGGCTGTACACAAGGAAGGTCAGCCAATGACCGCATCTATACGCCCAACAGATTGATACAAACCCTCAAGGAATTCAGTCAACCACTATGGATAGCCTACGTTGACCTAAAAGCTGCGTTTGATTTGGTCGACCGAATCGTCCTCTGGCTTCTACTCAAGAACAAGTAAGAAGATCAGACAAAAGAACAAACAAGGATGAACAAGTAACTAAAAACTCTCTACAAAACACAAGCCATATTGCAAATTGAAAAGTCGCACATTGAAAAAAAAACAAAAAACAAAAAAAACATAAATGATATACAAGTTAGAAGTATGAGAGATAATTTGGTATTTACCGGGCTAAATGAAACTGAAAATGAAGATCGCTATAATGACGAGGTGCTAAAAGATTTTGTCAGGAAAGAGCTGCAAATTTACCATACAAACATTCATCAGAAAAGAGAACCTCTTTAGATACCCAGCGAAAGAAGGGCCCCAAGTTTCATCTGATTATTGCTAAATTCTCCCGCTACAAGGATCGCGAAACTGTAAGACAAGCAGCACTTGTACGTCTCAATGGGAGACCATATGACATAAATGATTATTTTCTAAAACAGGTTGCAGAACAAAGCAAAATGTGTTTGCCAGCTTTCAAAAATGCAAAGAAAAATAGAAATGTGAGAGTTAAACTTTTCGCGGACAGAATTTACATTAATGGCAATCTTGTGAACGAGCAGCAAGTAGCGGCATATATGAATGAACGCTTCCTTGTCCTCGGCAAATCCTTACCTGGTTGACAACTGATGTAAATACCAATACTGATTTTACTCAAGATTCTAATACACCATTAAAGACCCCTTCAGGATCATCAACAATACAAACGCGAATTGACCGTGCAGTTCGCCCAGAAAAGGTCAGCATGGACCTGAATAGGGACAATTGCTTCGGTGTATTAGCTAATACTGACCCAGAAAACGTTTAACGGTGTAAATGGAGTAGATGTCAGGAGTATGGACCCCTACAAAATGGACCTGTACAAACTAAATGTTTGAAAATTGCCTTTGTAAATGTTGGTAGTTTAAAACAAAAACTCCTATTACCTGATTTCTTTAATTGATTCATTCTTTTGATATTGTTCCATTTGCTGAAACAAAGCTTAAGGACATAGATGAAATCAATGTCAATATTTATAAGATAATTACGAAAAACAGACGTAGATGTCTCCAACGTTCCGGGGGTATCGCAGTTCTAATTAAGAATTCTCTCTCTTTCATTATGGGGATGCTGTCGAATCGGAATCAGAATATACAATATAGAGAAACACTAGCAGTGATGCGTGATGCTGCTATTGTTGGATCAGTATATATATATATATATATATATATATATATATATATATATATATATATATACCCCCAGAAAGTTAGGAATATAACTCTGATGAATCATTTACTGAAATAGTTATATGTTTCTCGTCGGTGATGTTAATGCCAAAACTGCTAACTTATCAGATATTGGTAAGAACTTTCTTGATAGAAACCAAGTTGAAATGTTCAGGCTCGATAATGATACAATTAATTACATAGAGGGGACCGAGTGTGCGGACAAATATGATATAATCCAGGTCCGATATAAAACAAATTAAAAAATAGGTATGGTATACATTTATTTAATTTTTAACAAATAATAATATGCATGTTTGTAATGGAAGAGTGGGTTTCAACAAGGAAGTTGGAAACTGTACATCTGGTGATAAGAGCCCAGTTGATTATTTAGTGATGGAGTGACTTCCAATTGTTACAAAATTTTGAAATGCTCGATTTTAATCCTTTGTTTTCAGATTCTTCACTGTGCCTTAGCATATAATATCTGAAGTAATCATCAACATGTGCTTGATGCTACTAATGAAGATGACAGAACTAGATGATTTTGGGATTCGAGAAGGAAATGTAAATTTTTTCGAATATAAAATTTAATGATATTGATTTTTAATTGCATCATTTTATAAATAAAGATAATATAACACAGGATGGTGTAATTATAATCGTAAACGATATAAGTCATATTTTTATTAGTTCTACTTAACTGACATTATATTTTTATTTATTAAGGACATACAGATCAAAGTTCTACAAATGCACGCAAGAAAAAAAGTTGACTCTAAACCATGGTTTGGCAATGAATGTAAGAAAGCCAGAGAACATTACCGCTGGTATAGACAAGTTCATGAAAGTAGAAAAACCGCGGTGAATAAAGCTATTATGCTAAGATCGAGCAGACAGTGTAAGAAAACTCTTGTAAAGTAGTTCTCTCATTATAAAAATTAATTGCAGAGGAAAATACGCACCATGTACTTAAACTACAAAACGATACTGGATAATGTTGGCAAGAAAAGACCTGATCAAAGTAATGCATTGTAAGAATGTTTTGAATATTATTTTTTTTAAAATAATTTTGTGAACAGAGATATTGACGAGCGAATAATTCCCCAAAACGGTGGAAGCGGCGGGTGTTGTCGATAACTCTTGTCTGAATGACCCAATTACAGCTGATGAAATATGAAAAGGTTTTAAAATTTCAAATATAATTAAGTAAGTTCAGTTGATAATATATTAAATGAATATATAAAAAGTTCATTCGCTGAAATTTTAAATATGTACGTGAAACTCTTTAATATAATCTTGACTACTTGCTTCGCACCAGATGGTTGTACTATATGTGTTATTGTGACAATTTATAAAAATAAAGGTAACAAAACCAATGTGTCCAATTATAGACCTGTACCGTTTTACAGCTATATAAAATTTAAGATTGACCAAATTTCTTGATGATAATAATTATCTGTGTGAGACTCAAGCTGGATTCAGGAAAGGCTATTCCACAATAGACAATGTATTTCGTTTGTATTACCTTACAGATTTTTTTAGACGTTGCAAAAAGAAAAGTTTTGTACTTTTATTAATTTTGACAATTTTTCATAATGTATGGAATGCTTAATTATGGCATAAGTTGTATTCGATATGCATCAGGGGAAATTGTTTTTATGTTATATTAAGTATTTATAATGATATTAAATCATGGTCTGTGTGAAAAAAGGTGTAACACAAGGGGAAAATGTGTCTCCATTATTGTTCTTCTTATATGACTCAGATTCATTTTTATTAGTAAATGGGTGTTGAGTTTGTGCTGTACCCTCCGAACATACCCATTTTGTAAATATGTTAAATGTCATGTTGCTTCATACTCTGATAACACAAAACTTATTGCAGATAATCATACTGATGACACTATACTTTTTGTAGATAATCATACTGATGACACTATACTTTTTGTAGATAATCATACTGATGACACTATACTTATTGTAGATAATCATACTGATGACACTATACTTATTGTAGATAATCATAATGATGACACTATACTTATTGCAGATAATCGTACTGATGACACTATACTTATTGCAGATAATCATACTGATGACACTATACTTATTGTAGATAATCATACTGACATTTACTATACCCTTGATACATTTAGTAGATATTGCGAAAGCTGGAAACTTTGAATCAGTATGGAGAAAACAAAAAAGTATTACATTTGGTTCAACGAAAAAAAGACCCTACAAACAAATTTAAGATAAAATACGCCGATATTGATGTTGTAGATGAATACAAATATTTAGAACTTATGTCTCACAAGAATGAAAAATTCTCCAATGACCTGAAATTCTGATATCTACAGCTAATAAAGGTATTATTTACTTAAAAAATATATAATTTACATTTGCCTACTGATTGACAGCTAAAACTGTTCGATCAGATCATCGTACTGATATGAACACATGCTTGTGAAATTTAGAGATTTGTAATGTCTTATATAATTGAAAAACTGATCTTTCTTTCCTTAGAAGCATACTGAATGTCTAAAAATGTACCCGTGTATATGTGGTACATGGTGAACTTGGTCGGTTCCCTTTAATTATAAGTATTAAAACTCGCATGATAAACTACTGGGCAAGTTTAGTTAGTGCTTGTGAAGAAAAAATGTCTTATCACATGTATTCTCTCTTATACAAACAATTTTAAGACAACTCTTATGACAATAAATTAGGAGCAAAATCTATATTAGATGATGTTGTGTTTAGCTACATATGGAGAAACCAAAGTTTGATGTCAGTTAAGTGGTTAACAGAGACAGTAGAAGTATGACTAAAAGATCAATACCGGGCCGCTAACATCAATACATCATCTAACGGTCTTTATTACAGGTTATTTAAAACTACTTTTGATTGACAAAAGATCTATTTTTCGTTATAAAAAATATATCTAAAATCTTAATTTAGCTTAGAAATGCAAATCATAAGTTTTCTGTTGAAAATGGTAGATGGGCTAATGTTCCTTATAAAATAAAAAAGATATTATACACTCTACTAGTCGCAAGAAATATGTGATGAATTCCATTGCCTTTTGTCGTGTTTTTATTTTCATGATGAAAGACATATATATATATATATATATATATATATATATATATATATATATATATTTATATATATATATATATATATATATATACATTATTATTACAAGTCCAGGACTAACTTTTATAAATATTATCAATTAATTAATACAGGTAACATGCGACTCTTAAAACATATTTGGCTATTCTTAGATTGTGTTTTCCGAATTTTTTAATCACTGTTAAGCATTATGTTATGATATCACGCGTTATATTCATGTTCATTTTCTTATTTACCTCATATGTACAACCCAAGTGTATTAAAGTCTTGTCTTGTCTTGTATCAGGAAAGAGTCCAAAGATGCAAACTTTACAACCCAAGTGTATGAAAGTCTTGTCTTGCCTTGTATCAGGAAAGAGTCCAAAGATGCAAACTTTACAACCCAAGTGTATGAAAGTCTTGTCTTGTCTTGTATCCGGAAAGAGTCCAAAGATGCAAACTTTACAACCCAAGTGTATGAAAGCCTTGTCTTGTCTTGTATCAGGAAAGAGTCCAAAGATGCAAACTTTACAACCCAAGTGTATGAAAGTCTTGTCTTGTCTTGTATCAGGAAAGAGTCCAAAGATGCAAACTTTACAATAGCAGAAGCTACTAATCAAACACTCGCAACAATAGAAGTTGCTTATCAAGCACATTCACAAGGTTAAAGATAGGAAAACAAAAGTAGAAACTTTACTGCTCACACAATAATTTGAATATTTCCTTCGTGCTTAAACTCAATGCTTGAAACTTATCACGTCAGTTTTTTTAAATACCTTGTCCCCGAATATATAATATAGACCTAACTAGAAAGAAAGATCAGACATGTGTTTTTAAGAAACACATAGTATGCGCCCGAAACGAGCTGTCGATATACGAAAGAGCATAACGCCATAACTCCATTGCCCCCAACCATGGACTCAACCGGAGGGCAGAATGATACTAGAAATAGGGGGATATCAGATGCACGGACTTGACCCAAAGCCAGAACGATACTGGAGTAGTGGAATATCGGATGTTTTTGTTGTATTTTTCTTTATAGAGTGTAAGTTTGATATAAAGACATAATGACATATAAGCTATGGACCCAATGGCACACATTCAAAAACGTAGTCCTGAGCAGGTGTGGTACAATTTGACAAGTAAGTATATGATGGTACTATGTTCTAACTATGCATTGAATTAATCGAAATAAACTGATGACAAAAATTAATCAAAAAGAGTCCTACCTCTTGACCGCATCGGCACCGCACAGGGACATAACCTGGTTTTGGAAAATGGAAATATTTGATCAGATAAATCTCAAATATGAAGTGAATTAGTTGCGGGGTTATTAAAATATTCGAAACAAACAAATCAGTCAAAAGTGTCGTAATTGTTGACCCCATTGCCGCATCTGGGAACGTAAACCAGGGTACAACAGCAGTTTAAGGAGAAAGGTAAGTTAGGGATAAAATACTATTCCAAATTCCAAATGAGTTTTGTAAATGTTTAATAAAACATAATAGATGGACTCAAATGACACGAAAGTGTCCTAAATACTGACACCTTGGCCCCCACTTTTCTATCTCAAAAACCTACATGTATATCTTATCTTTGTTTTACTCTAATATATGTTTCCGGGGAATGTTTTGGGGGTGTACTGTGGGCATAACGAATATATTCTATACAGTTCTACATCTCTCAGATTCTCCCATTTTGTCTCCTTGGCGGACGGCTTGTAGGTTTGGTCGCCATGAAGATGTGTGTGCGTGTGTATGTGTGTGTGTGTGTTAAATGTAAATATATATATATATATTTATATATATATATATATATATGCGTGTTAAATGTAAGTATATATATATATATATATATATGTGTGTGTGTGTTAAATGTATATATATATATATATATATTTATAGATATATATATATATATATATATATATATATATATATATATGCGTGTGTGTGTGTGTGTGTTATGATTACACGTGAGCGTGTCAGACACTGTAGTAAGTAAGAGTTTTATTTGTACATATAAGTAGTATTTGTAGTTTGAATATTCTTTTAATTGAGGACTACATGTAAGATCGGTTGATTCTGAACCAAACATATTATCCTTAGAAAATATCATTATTATTATTAGTAGTATTATGTCCCCACCAGTGATTGCCCCAGGGGTAAAAGTGGTAAGGGGAAGAAGGTACATGTGTGATATTATATTCTCGGTATGAAGGGAATTGGAAAAGGGCGTTCTTAAAATGTAAGTGATAACACTTTAACCAATAGTGTTCTACACTTTACCGTTTGTCATAAGGGGTATGCGTAATACTGAATATCTAATAGCAGCAATAGGTCATCAAAATTCAGTCAATGACAATTTGCACGATTCATGTGGAAAATTATTTTAAATAAGTTTATAACCGTAACCTATTTGTTATTGTTTGGAGTTTGTTTTTATACATATTTTTGTACGATATCTCATTGCTTACATAAATGTACTGTGTGCGCATTGTTTTTAGATATGTTCATCCTGAATAAGAAACATGAATTAGTCCTAAATATGCAAACACAGCATACATAACAGCAGACATATTTCCTAAATGGGTAAAGAAAGTAGTTCAAGCGGTGATATAGCTATATTGGCGATACGACTTTGATCTCCACTGTGACGATATCAATTTGACTCACACTGATACATTTCAATATGTGAAATATATATTAAAATGGATCAAAGCAAGAAATCAGAAGAAAAAAAATGTAGTCAGTTTTCAGCAAATTTGCATTGGGGCGTTATGTAACATGCATACTTATAACAGATCATTCGGAAGCGTCGGTACCAGACTGAATCTTCCGAACGTCTGTAGGTATATTTCAGGATGCTTCTATGGTTGAGTACCGTTGACCTAAAATTCTCAAGTACCATTTGGTACATGGCAAGGACATTTCGGACAGAACCACAGATGCAGGCACATACAGTTGCAAAGACAAGCGTTACCTAATCTGCAAGCATATTCTCGAAACCAAACCGTTCCGAAGCTCGGCTCTAAGAGTTAGTTTTACGATCAATCAGAAGCCGTGATGCCAAAACTGTAATCTATCTCCTGTCATGCAAAATCTGTGTCATCCAATATGCTGGCCAGACTTCATTGCGAAAACTACTACAACTCAACTGAACATTCAGTAGACTCCCTCTGGATGCTACGAACTGAGTCTAACCCAGTGAACGATGTAGAACCCACACATAAAGAACCATACTGGATTATGCAGCTAACAGTCTATGGGGATTTTGGTCTTAATAATAAAATCTAACCTTCCTAATTCAATCTTGCCAATATTTCAGTTAGGCATAAATTTATAACCAGTAAGCAAATCTTTGAAACAGTTTTTACCAATGCAAATATTTCTTGACTCTTTCTTCTTTTTGTTCTTCTTCTTATTATTATTAGTAGTAGTATATCTCTTTCAGTATCCCGTTACAATATAGTCATGAGGAATTTCCGTTACTACCTTCTCCGTACATAATTTCACCGGGAAATAATTTTAGTACATATTGTTGTGTCTATGGCATTGTTTCTCACAGGCATTTGTCCTTACTCTGGACTTAGGTAAAAGAAATTTGGTTCTCAGTAAGATAATCACGCAATTACGTAGATCACCCGATATTTGATTACTTTTGATAAACGTTTGCTATTTTGGCCCGAATTCGAAATAGACATGTAGTTTACACATTTTGGTCTGCTTTTTAATTTATTTCTCTTCTTTCATTGTTTATCACTTCTTATGTTGATCTTCCCTGTCATTCAAACATATATTGACAGGCATGAAACTGTCCTGTTCACTTTCACAAAATAGGGAATTTTTCTGTTCACTTAATGGATATGAAATTCTGAGACTTTGTTGACGGCATGAAATTATAAAGCTATGCTATTCACCTAAGAGACATGAATTTATGAACTTGTACTGTTCACAAAACAGATATGAATATATGAAAATGACATGAAACCATCAAACTGCGCTGTCCACAAAACATATATGAACATATGAAATTGTTTTGTTCACAAAACAGATATGAATATATGAAAATACCTCGTTCAGCGAAGGCTATGAAGTTCTGATACCACGTTGTATATATACAACGGACATGAAGTTGCTGTAATGCACTGAACTGGAATGAACCCATATATGGTATTCGGTATTCCTTCCAGTCTGCTGATTAACCCTCCTGAACCTCGCCGTCGCGCAGACAAAGGCATGATCATGATACGTTGACTCATCAGACGCTGAGCCGGGCCCAACACCACTGGTTTCAACAAATTATACTGGAAATCAGCTCTACAGCTGAAAGATTGCTATCGTAAACTTCATCCCGACAAGGCAAGGTGTCCATACTGAAAAATTATAACTCTTAATATTGGTACGTGACGGTAACCACGCACGGAAAACACGAAGTAAGTGAGCTCCTACGCAATCACTTTGCAGTAAATCGGTCGACCAAGTCAGTAAAGCTAAACATGTCAAAACCGTCCGACAGAATCTTAACATTTTCAGTGGGACTTATACAATATTTACACTAAATACAATACAATCGCAACTTCTTGCACACAATTCCGTGACATGGACTGATGTGCATAAGACATGCAACACGCTAGAGGTCATATCGACTGTAGGACTAGAAGACTACTTGGAAATGTATTTGTGACTTAATTATAATATACGTCAACGTCGTCATGTAGGTGCCTTTACTGATCTTAAATAAAATATTAACTGTTATTCTAAAATTTAATACTAAAGTAGTTTTACCAAGGTTTGTTCATTCCTGATTGTTTAGTAATCTGCACCTTATTTGTCATCATAAAACTTCCAGACGAAAATTATCGGTCGCTATAGACTTTAACAATGGCAAGCTCGCACTAAATTAGGTCAAGAAAGCGGAAGAGGGTCTAATCATTACCAATGAAGGGCGTAGTTTAGATATTTTCCAATACGCGGCGCTTTCATTGTGACATACGCGACATTCAATCTGGTTTACACTGGATCACACCTCTTGCTAAGCCTCATCTAAAAATATCAAAGTACTTAACATTGGTTTTGTTGTATATATTTCACGGGACGTTTATATAATGTTCTTCCAAAAACTATTGATGAAATAGTTGAAATAGTTGATGCCGAAAGCCTACATGACCTGTATGACTTGTACTGTTTATAGTATAATCGATACTTTTTGCAGGACACATAATATATTAGCCTGAGCTCCTCAACGCATCCAAACAAAATTGGAATTTACTTGCTGTGGAATGTAAAGCTTATTGTTTATCATGTTAGATTGAATAACTAGAATGATCAGTTACGTTTACATGTTGCATTCCTTAAGTTCATATATATATATATATATATATATATATATATATATATATATATATATATATATATATATATATAACTGAGAAAGAAAGAGAAAGAGAGAAATATGGGGGGGGGCTGGTGACATTTTCCCATATATACTGAGTACTATTTGAAATGTATTCTATAGTCTACCTTCAGTTGTCCTATAGTCTACCGTCAGTTATCTTGTAGTCTACCGTCAGTTATCCTATAGTCTACTGTCAGTTAGGTTATAGTCTACAATCAGATGTCCGACTACTGTACAGTATTGGTTCACTAACCATCTAGCATATTTTCCGTACTGAAAAAAGGAAATAATGTGCATAATCGAATCAATAATTTTTAAGAAAAACCGTAAGTGTTAATGATTAAGCCATGCTGCCTTTTTACGCATGTTAATCAATATAAAATAGTTCTTGTCCTAATTTTGTAAGTTTGATTAAATATGCGTAAATTGTATACAAGTACAGTTCCCATATTTTAGAAACCCACTATTAAACAGCTACATCCACCATATTTCTTTCATGTTCGTATACATAGAGTGCGCATTATTACATCCATTTTTGTGTTCTTAAATGATCACGCGGAATTGGAAGAGACAAAGCGTTTATGAAACAATGAAGAAAATAATCTTGTGTCTCGATGTAAATGAGTCTCACAAAAACGGTAGATTTTAGAGCTTGCCTTAACGTAGATATGATCTAACAGGATATTGGAGATATTAATCGAGCACGCTACACAAAATCTCATGTTGCTTCGTCGTGAAAGATTTCTGTGATTTACGAGGTGGAACATTTTTTACTTGTTCACAATAGTCATATTGAGAGTAGTGGTAAATAATTCAGGATGCGGTTTATTTATGATAATTATGCTTGCTGTGTGTATAGTATGTGCATGGTTTGTACCAGGTGTTTAGGAAAGAAGATAAATGACATGACACATTACGCGTCGTGTACAGTGTTTGGGACTTTATCTTTATGTTATTAACTTATTAACATGTATTTGCCAAATTTAAATGTCAATACAATAATAAAACTTCAGTTTTTGAAGTTTATAATAATGTATATACTTTGCCATAATTTCTTACTTATGCCGAAATATGTATTCCAATACAACTGAAATAACAGTGTACACTTCTATATGCAATATTGTGCGCGACGTCTTTCCTTTTGTTGTTTACTTTGTTTTTTGCTGCTATCCGCGGAATAGTACTTTCTGGATTTTTTATGATCAATTTAAGCATTTTAAAAACATTCGCTTTATTTAAGAGTTCTAGTGAAAGAAAGCGTATTGGCATGGTGTAATTCGTTTGTATCTTGATCAGATGCCTCGTTGGTATAATATTTTGAGTTGTCAATGACACTGTATGGTAAAAGTGACCTCGTTGACATAATATTTTGACTTGTCAATGACACTGTATGGTAAAAGTGACTTCGTTGGCATAATATTTTAACTTGTCAATGACACTGTATGGTAAAAGTTACCTCGTTGGCATAATATTTTGACTTGTCAATGACAATGTATGGTAAAAGTTACCTCGTTGGCATAATATTTTGACTTGTCAATGACACTGTATGGTAAAAGTGATTGTTTCATGATACCCTTTTTTCCACTTCAACAACAGTCGTTACAAACATGAACACTGTTTAAATCTTAAACAACAGTCGTTACAAACATGAACACTGTTTAAATCTTCAACAACAGTCGTTACAAACATGAACACTGTTTAAATCTTAAACAACAGTCGTTACAAACATGAACACTGTTTAAATCTTCAACAACAGTCGTTACAAACATGAACACTGTTTAAATCTTCAACAACAGTCGTTACAAACATGAACACTGTTTAAATCTTCAACAACAGTCGTTACAAACATGAACACTGTTTAAATTTACTACCAGGTTTCCTGTTTTGGCAGTGATCAGAGAATTTTCATATCGAATTGAAATTTTAAAAAACTAGTTATGCTCGTTTTCTTAAACGGGGAGTCGTTGAGAAAAAAAATCTGAATTGTAAATTAAGTGCTACGAAAAACTTGTTTGCATGGCATTTTGAGATGTCGAAGTGACGTGCATGTACGCTTGAATAAATCCAATCCCTTAAGAAATAATTTCAGTAGTTAAATGGTTTGGCGAACATCTGCTGTTTTATTACAATCTGAGTTCTAATTTTGCCTGAATGGACGGTATCGAATTCGTGTCAGAAGACCATTCGATTCTTGTCAACAACAAAATCATATAATTCATTTTCTGTTTTCTTTTTGACGATGTGAACTGGATTAACGTTTGAATTTCCTGACATTTATTGATAGATAGTAATGCGTCGAATATATCTTGCACTATAAAATTACTCTATCCCTTTAGCTGGATCGTAGTTGGCATATTAAAACGAATGCTAGACTAAGTAATACAAGTGTCATTATCTTGCACTATATAAGTACTCTATCTCTTTAACTGTACCATAGTTGGCATATTAATACGAATGCAAAAGTAAAAGCAATACATTTCATTTGATATCCTCAAATTTTACAACTCCACAAAATCGGCTTCAAATATGAATCCATATAATTTCCATAGACGAATAATGTTCTGTGTCATGAATATTATAAAACCCACTAGATGGCATTAAAAATACTTGTAAACTATAAAACTTGCATCATACCTTTCATATATCTTCCGGTTCGTGGGATGATAAAAAGCTCTTTCGAACTTCTGATCTTTTATGTTTATTGTATCTTTCGCTCATGACATAGTAATGATTCTGTCATTATTGATATCACCAATAATGATTCTATAAATGAATGTTTAACTACGTAAATTCACTTACACATGTGTCGTGGCATATAAGAGGAAAAGTAATGAAATCATGCCTTTGGAGCGTTGCCAGTTTCAGAGATAAATATTTGAGATGACAGTCAACGTCGATGCACATAACTTCAAATTCAGTTTCTATATTTAATTTCTTTAATGGACGTATAATGATCAGTGTATGACATAATTAATGTTGATATGCATCGTTGTCTGTGGAGCTTAGTAAATATTAACAAATGGCGTTTATACCAAAAATCAATAGCACAAAGCCGCAATTCCCTTTCCCTCGGGCAATGATATTTGATGATGAATCTTAGAGTATATAGAAGAATAAATTGAGTATTGATATTTGATTGTGAATTGGGAGTATATAGAAGAATAAATTGAGTATTGATATTTGATGGTGAATCTTGGAGTATATGGATGAATAAATTGAGTATTGATATTTGATGGTGAATCTTGGAGTATATAGAAGAATAAATTGAGTATTGATATTTGATGGTGAATCTTGGAGTATATACAAGAATAAATTTAGTATTGATATTTGATGGTGAATTGGGAGCGAATGAGTTGATGAATAAATTAACATAAACATGAAATTGTAAAAGGCCTGATGAGAAAGTCTTTTTTTTTTTTTTTTCTTCAATGTCTATCAATTTTATCCATCTCTATTCTAAACTTGGTCATATTCTAGTTACGTGCAACTGTACTGCATTGCCACTGAATTAAATGATCAGTGTCTTAATGGGTCTGGCCATTGCTAATGGATAAGTGATTCTATAGTGCACTGTAATATGCCTGTGTTTCCTAAATACTTCTAGACAGGTCGCATTTAACTGATTAATAGTTTCATTAAGCCTCTAGCATATAGCTTCGCACAGAGTCCTAGATTTACTACTGTATAGCACGTTACTGGTTGATTTCAGGCTTTGCATGACAAACTGATCAATTAAAGGAAAAAAGTGAATCTTTTAAAATGTAAATTAATAGTGCCAAACATTTATTGCTAACATAGATTCTCAAAAGTAGATTGCTCTTAGGAAGCGAAATAAAGCGTTTGGCCGGCTGGTGGCTGACTATAATATATCATAATTCCAAGAAAGCGAATGAAAGTGTTTGGCAGGCTGGTCGCTGACTATAATATATCATAATTCCAAGAAAGAGAATGAATGTATTTGGCCGGCTGGTGGCTGACTATAATATATCATAATTCCAAGAAAGCGAATGAAAGTGTTTGGCCGGCTGGTGGCTGACTATAATATATCATAATTCCAAGAAAGAGAATGAATGTATTTGGCAGGCTGGTGGCTAACTATAATATATCATAATTCCAAGAAAGCAAATGAATGTATTTGGCAGGCTGGTAGCTAACTATAATATATCATAATTCCAAGAAAGCGAATGAATGTATTTGGCAGGCTGGTGGCTGACTATAATATATCATAATTCCAAGAAAGCGAATGAAAGTGTTTGGCCGGCTGGTGGCTGACTATAATATATCATAATTCCAAGAAAGCGAATGAAAGTGTTTGGCCGGCTGGTGGCTGACTATAATATATCATAATTCCAAGAAACCTTTTTCGGGAATCTTCTAGTATACTTCTGCAATTTTAACGCAAAAGGAGAATGTCATTTGATTATGTACAAAAAGACAGTCGATTCCCGTAGTTACAAAACTGACTCAGAAAACAAGTAAGATAATTACAAACCTAAAATGGAAAATGCAGCCCCTAAACACTAACCTAAAACGGAAAATGTAGACCCTAACACAAAAGCTGAGGAACCCACGTAGTGTTTCTACATACTTCAGACTTTGAAATGTGTATGAAAGTCTTCAAAGATATTTTTAATTTTCATAAAGAGGAACACACATTTTCCATTTTCGTCGTTGCTAGAATTCATGACTGCCTTACAGAAATTATATAGTATTCGTTGATAATTTCATGCTCAGTGGGAGATATCTCGTAACGATGATTCCTTCTCAATGAGGTGAATCACATCATTCTCGAGGTAAATATAAAATCAACCAATGATCTCAGCCTATAATTACAAAACGAGCTGTGATAAACAAAACCTCCATGAAAATGGAATTTCCGTATAAAACATATAATACAATCTCATCATGTATTCATGAAAACGTCAGTAAACATTTAATGATTGTCTCTGACATTAAGCAAATGGCGGAAAGATGTAGAACAAACGAGAATCTACATTATTCGTTATTTTTATATACTAGTGTTTGTTTGTTGTTCTTGTTGTTGTTGTTGCTTTAACTTTATGAAAGTTTTCTGATTGTAATCAAGCTGTTTATTATACTTTATTATTATATCATGTAATCTTTACGGAAGGAAATAAACACGATGATGATGATGAGATTTTCGCAATAAAGAGAAACCTTTCCTGAGATTTCTGCTGCCAAATCTACCGGTTTCAATCCTCAAGGAGTGAGCTGAGATCCTTATTTATTTATTTTCAGCGCTGTTCTGTGTTGTATATTTACTACAGGCTCAAGGTAACATTCGTATCAGACATTATTTGTAAAGGATTTGAAAACAATAATTCAGATTAATCTGCTATATTTTGATTCCAGTCAGTTATAAATGCATCCCTCAATCTTTGTTTAAACGCATGAATAAAAGTTATGACATCAACTGAAGGTATTTCCATGCGTCTGAAAAAACATATAGGACAAACAATCAAAACCAATTAGAGATGGTTACCCATGCAATACACTATACAATGTTGTTAATATTATATTCTGAATAATCCTTAATTTGACCAAATATTTTACCATATTTTAAAAAAATTCAAGACTTTAGATGTACGCACTTAATAGCAACAGGAATAATAATTCCCTAAACTTCAGCGGCATGAAAAAAATAAAAGTTTTGTATGTATGTGTGGCGGACTACCCTCGTTACAAGGTGTCCGCTTTACTTGATTTGTTATCGTTATCTAGAGGATGATCGACCTCGGTGTTATTGCCCGGATCGAGTAAATAATAATATAAATTATGAAATTTATAAAAGGAATAAATAGAGATCTGAGCAGATATAAAGAACAGAATAACACGAGCCCCCGTACATGAAATATAACAATTTAATCAATTACATAAACAAACTGGGATAATACATTACATTAGGAAGATACACTTCTTTTTGAAATAAATCATTTACCGAATTTCAAACACAAATATACTTATATAAATAGCCGAATATAAATAGTCGATCTGTTTAAACGATTTAATTAGTTCATCATAGAATCGAGTGAACAATCGAAGTCATTGCCCTGTCTGACTGCATAACCTGCGATAAGCCGGTCACTCCAACTTCAACGTAGCTGTTCTCTTTGTTCTTTCGCTTTTCCCCTCCTCGCTCTCTTTATCTCGCCTCTGTCGGCCCTCAACTTTGTGTGGGTAGGTAGGTAGGTAGGTGGATGGAGCTATTTCCCCTTTCAAAATAAACAGAGAAGCAACCTAAATCTTCTGTCAAATATCCTTCTGGGAGTAGAACATTACTCCACTCTCGTTACGTCAGATATCGTCTTATCGGAATTCAAACAGATACCAAAGGCTATCTGGTCAGGCCAAACCTGGCAGACCATAAACAAACCTAGTTTCAGAAGATTAATGTATTTCTAATGGCTATTTCATCACTAATTCACATTAACATCACATGAGACAACAGTTTCAGTTCCCGTCTGAATTATACAAATGAATCAATGAAATTCACTTCAGGGCTTAACTACATTAATTTCAGTGAATACTCAAGTCTTTATCATACATGAAATCATCTAGGACAACTTGTATCAAATAAAGTAATGCATGAAATCCTTAGAATACATGATTACTATAGCAATCAAGATGACAAATTCAAACAATTCGTCAAACTCATATAAAGAAGATTATTGTACGAATTCAGACAAATGAACTAAAACAAATAGTTATACTCATATAAAAGAAAATTGATCTACGAATTTAAACAAATAAATTCATGCAAATATAAACAAATAAATTCAAGCAAATAATTATATTGGTATCAACGAATTACATGAGATTCATGCAAATATCTTGTGCTTTCAAGCCTTGCTCGCTTCTACCGCCAGAATTGTGTCCGTCAATTTTCCAGACATCCGGTCCCTTGAATAATTGTTTTTACGAGAGAACATCTTCTAAATTCAATCCCGGAGTCAAAAATATATTCCACTTGCAGGAATTTAGACTGACTAAATTTTGCGATGGGGCATATTAAAAACCATAAATTTTCGTGTGGGAAACACGCCCCTTATTTAGCGTAGCCAATCAGGATTAAATATATCTACTGCCTTTTATAAATACGCGCCAAAAGTCGGTCAGCGTAACCCTATAGAGTTTTAAATAACCGATTCTGGAGAATTTCCAAAAGATAATGTAGCTTCTACTTGCTTCATATCTAGTCCTGCAAACTCTCAACTTTGACATTTTTGATCTCTAGACCTCCAAATAACCTTCGTACCGTTAGGGCTACAATGAAGGCTTAATTAAGAATCCATTTCGCCCCCCCCCCCAAACAGGGACATTAAAACCATTGCAGTCTAGCGATTTAATACGGTATCTTTCTTCATAAATCTAATTAATTGTTCTCTGTCAAACTAAAATGTGCCCTACAGAAATCGACAGAAATTTGCACCATTACAGTATGAAATAACACCATATAGTCCCTTGGTGTCAGAACAATATTTTTTCCAGTGTTACATCGAATTGCTAATTGCTTCCATTAATTTGTCTGGAAATTTATGTTGTCCTTTTGAGAATTTAGCACCTCGAAATAAAAAAATACCAAGATAATTAAAGCTTTTAACTAGTTCTACCATATGTCCACCATGATATTATATTTCAAAATTCAAAATAGCCCAACCCTTATTTCTGAAAACAAAAATTTTCGTTTCGTCTACATTGAGTCTTGATTTCATACTGTACTGTTACACCAATAAAATAAGAGGTTGCAATCCTCCAAGACCTTCGGAAGAATATAACCATATCATCAGAATAAGAAAAAGATATATCCGTTCTACTGTCACACTCAGATATCCGATAGTGACATCGCAATATCTTCACAAGACAAATGAAAGAATATGTGTATCACTCTCTCTCTCTCTCTCTCTCTCTCTCTCTCTCTCTCTCTCTCTCTCTCTCTCTCTATATATATATATATATATATATATATATATATATATATATATATATATATATATATATATATTAAAAAAATTGACCCGTCTAAAATTAATAGCATTCCAATTTAGGGCGTGGTGTCAGTTTATGTTGATGACGTCACTTGCTTAGTGAAGTCATCGTTTTCTTCATTTTATACGGCAGACGAGTCCTTTTTTGAACGGAGAGTTAGTATAAAATTTTATAGAAAGTTAAGAAAAACTTATACATTGATAAAAGCAGACTCATATACTGTTTTCGGACATAAAGCACTTATTAAATCTGTGATGTTAGGGAGACTCTTAAAAATGATATAAAAAGGTAGGCCAAGGACATCTGTTTCAAAGAAAAAGTCGATTATGTGGAAGTATATGTGAAAGAAGACAGAAGTGTTACTGTCCGAGAGGTAGCAGACAAATTTGATATTTCATACGGAAGTGCAGTGGAAATTCTGACCGTGGAATTAAGTCAAAAGTGTTTGTGCCCGTTTGATACCCAGACTGCTTGATAAAGAACACGTGGATTTAAGTTTGATACCCAGACTGCTTGATAAAGAACACGTGGATTTAAGTTTGATACCCAGAATGCTTGATAAAGAACACGTGGATTTAAGAGTAAAGATCTGCAGGGAGTTATTATACAGGTACAAAGTAGAAGGCTATAATTTCTTACATAAGATCATTACATGTGATGAAACTTGGATACACTATTTTGAATCCGAGAGTAAGAAACAAAGCCTCCGGAAGCATGTCTTTTTAAATCTGTTGGATACATTTTGTGTATTATGTTCTTCAACACACAATTAATAATTTTGAACTACATGGTACCAGAGAAATACGCAAGGTGACTGGACAATAATATGCCAGAGTAATCAGATATAATTTACGTGAGGCTATCAGAAAAAAGTGTTCAGACCTACTGAGGGGTGGCTTCATTATACACCAGGATAACGCCCCGGCGCACACATAAAAGTTTGTTAAGAAGACCTTACCAAAAATTAGCCTTGACACCCTCAATTATCCACCATGCCGCCAGATTTAGCGCCTTGCAGAGAAAAAGTAGAGGATGTTAACACCGAGTCGCTACGACTGCAGTGAAATGACGGGCTCGTGATCAGACCAATGGTCACAAGGTGGGAGAAGTGCATTACGTCGAAAGGAAGTTACTTTGAGCAGGACTACTAAAATTATTGTACTCAAATAACTTTTTCTGTACAGCGTTTGCTATAAAACTTTTTTATCAATCCTCTTTTCTCTCTCTTTCTCTCTCTACATATATATATATATATATATATATATATATATATATATATATATATATATTTGAAATAAAGAAACAACACGAACGCCGATAAATTTGTGCAAATTTGTACAGACTATCGAGTGAAGATATTTGTAAAATAATAACTCTTATCTTGGAAAATAATAATTTCCAATAGTACCAATTACATCCAAATAATAGGTACGGCAATGAGTAGTCCTATGGCTCCTTCATACGCTTCCCTTTTCATGGGTAAATTAGAATAAGATTTTCTTGAAAACGAGAAATTTAATCCCACTGCTTGGTTAAGATTTTTAGATGACACCTTTATGATTTGGAACCATTCAGAAGAAGATCTACACAAATTTATTAATAGCCTAAATAAATTTCATCCCACAATTAAATTTACTTACACTGCATCCAGTACGCATGTATCATTTCTAGACGTAAATATTATGAAAAATTATGATAATACTATCTCTACAAATGTTCACGTCAAGGAAACTAATATACACCAATATGTGGAATATTCGTCTTGTCATCCCAGGTCATGTAAAAACGGTATACCTTATAGTCAGGCGAAAAGATACCGACGTATCATTTCCGACGATTGTCAATTACAAAATTCTTTGAATTAATTAAAAACATATTTCCAAAGCAGGAATTATCCTATACATGTAATAGAGTCTGCTTTGAGTAAAGTCTGTATTCTTACCGAAAATGATGCTTTAAATACAGCAGAATGTACGCAAGAGAAAAAAATAATTCCTTTCATAATACAATATAATCCTTCATTGCCAAATATATGCCTTACAAATTAATAAGTATTGGAGTCTCCTCAACTTATCATATAAAAACAGCGTCAAAACACTTTACAAGAGCAAGCCAATTCTTGCTTATAGAAGACCTAAGAATTTACAAGATCTTTTGATCAGAACTAAACCGACAGAAAATTTAAAAAGATGTTTTTCATCATCTAAATGATACAGACGTCGGTGCTCTCAATGTGCAAATATTAGAGAAAGTACCTATTTTAGTAGCTCCAATACTAAAGAATTGTTTCTCTACGTTATAACACTGACTGTATATCAACTGATGTAATTTATTTGATAACCTGTAAAAAATGTAACATGCAATATGTTGGACAAACACTTCAACAAGTTTCTAAGAGAATGAATAGTCACCGCTTTCATATAAAAAATTGTATGGATCCTCAGTTCTCCTCTAATATTTCAATACATTTTAATACAAATAATCACTCTTTACGTGATTTTCTTTCATGCCAATCGATATTGTGCAAGGCGATATGAACGGACTCATTAAAGAAAGTTACTGGATTAATCGGTTAGATGCTCTGTATCCCAATGGCCTTAATACAAAGGCATTATATAAAATTGTATAAATATTTAGTGGAGAAATTGATATGTTGTATACATGTGTATATGTATATGTATATATGTGTGTGTGTATATATATATATATATGTATATGTATATATATGTATATATGTTTATATATGTGTGTGTATGTATGTGTATATATATGTGTGTATATATGTGTATATATGTATGTATATATATATATATATATATATATATATATATATATATATATATATATATATATTAGTTATAGAAATATGTAGTTATATGTAAAGCACAAAACTTAGCTATTTTATGCATTGCACGTACAATAGTGCCCATTTTTCTATCAATACCGTGTTTAAAAATCTTAAAACCAAGAATTAGCAAGTGAAACATTTACTGAATCTATTGTAGAAAAGGAATATACGTGTATTTTGAAAATTTTAATCAGGAAATAAGGAAACACCACCTTCTGATTTACCTATCACCTGTGTGAAATAATTTTAAATGTTTTACCTGAATATCAGCCTGATCAAGAGTTACCTATATGTTTGTGGCAAAAGATGAGAATGACACGAAAAATTACTTGAGGATCAGTGAGCAATTTGCTCACGTTAATATATCCCTGACTCTACCGCATCCTACTCCTACCAAAGATGTAGATGAATCTACAGTTAAAAAAAAAGAAGGCATAACTCTTCTGAAAATAGTGCGAGCAGAATGACTGGTCAACACGAATATCTGATGATGATGAGCATAATATGTACTAAGTTTCACAACAATCAACAAAACCTTGCAGAAATATATGCATTCACAAAAATCTGTAAAATATTGCTTCCAGCTGTCAGTCAAAAAGGGCAATAACTTTAAATCACTGGAGCACAAAGATTTGCCAATATGTGCATCTTTCAATGATGACCATAATATGTGCCAAGTTTCACCGTGATTCCCCCCCCCCTCCAAACCCCCCCCCCCCCCAAAAAAGCAAACAAACAAAGAAATAAATAAAAAATAAAAAATGCAAGACCAGTTGCGTTTACAAGATTCTGAGGTGTAGTAAGATGCATGAGGAAAGCAACCAATGACCTTCAACAATGAAGTTTATTATTATGTCATAAGACCACTCTGGGAATTTGCAATAAATTCGAAACAATATCAATAAGCTAATAGAATCATATTTTTCATGCGATTTTGCTTTTTTTTTAGATACAATCTAAAAACAAATTGTGTGTGAAAAATTGCTCGTTTTCAAGAAATAAAGGCTAATTTAATCGCTTACAACGTGGAATGTGTGCAGGTACAAGTGTCTCTGCTAGTGGTATTACATAATTTGCGCACGATTTGAAGCGATCAGTAGTTAGTAATTATGATGGGATGGGTTTTTTTCAACTTCTACTTTCAAATATCTAATAGGTATCTTCACGCAAACAACAACAGTAAACAATTTCCCCAACAACAGTAAACAATTTCCCCAAAAAAGGAAGACACGGTGATTTTAGAATAATAATTTCGTGAAAATATGAAACATTATCAACTTGCAAGGTAATTTATTAGCGTACATAACTTCTGATGAAGCGAAACTGATTTAAAAAATATATATTCCGATTTATCTATATGGCCGCAGAAGGTTAATACATTGATATGTCATACATATACATGTATACATATGATATATATATATATATATATATATATATATATATATATATATATATATATATATATATATAATTACATTTAGAGGATTTTCATTATACACAAATCGGAACGGTATGGAAACATTTTATACATGACGTAAAAGCTTTAAAGCGGAACGTGTTGTTTTTATTAAAAACTAATCACCCTTACTTTTAGACACTGAAAACGATTATTTGATGGACATATACTTTAGACACTGAAAACGATTATTTGATGGACAACTACTTTGGACACTGAAAACGATCTGATGGACAAATAATTTAGACACTGAAAATGATTATTTGATGGACATATAGTAAAATAATGCTCTGGATATTGATTAAAGTAAGCATGTATTCAAGAATTTTTAACTCGATCTGGATTCTACAGAGATAAAAGAATGAAAAAATATTTAAAATCATCATGTGTCAATATCAGTTGCATAAAAAGTGGATTTTTTTCCTTATTATTATGAATATAACTTACATACTTTCCTGATAATTCGACTTTAGGACTAATAATAAAGATACCAAGAGTAGACAATTACCTCTTTGTTGGAGCTGACAATGTACAGTATAAGAACGAATACTAACCAAAAAGATATATGTGGACTGTTTGAAGAAACAAATATTGGCTACTAAATGCAATTTAGAGTATCATTTCGTGTCTATGAGGTCTGAAAACCTGGTTGCCATGGATATTGGTATGGATAAATGTACTGAATTGATTTCAGGCGATGAAATCTCTGTTCAGAATATCTTCATGTAAAACGGGTTCTGTATTGCTGTTGATAATTATAATAATTCTGCCAAATCAAGATCAATTTTGACAAAGAATTTATTTTAAAAAAAAGAAAAGAAAAGAATATTTGGATAGCCAGAAAATACAATTGAATCCTTTTACGGAAGCAGGCGTATTTTTTAAAAGATTAAAAATAAAAACAATAACTCCCCAAACGTTGTGCCAGGAATGTGAGTAGTTGTATGGGGCTATTGGGGGTCATACGGGAATTAACATTAGCCCATAGGTTGACATGCGGGAGGCGATATCGGGTCATACAGGAAATCCTATGTTAAACTGGTCCATAGGTTTAACATGGGGATGATATTATGGGGTCAAAAATGTTTATAGGCTCAAAAGTGTTTATGGGGTCAAAGGTGTTTATGGGGTCAGACGCGAATGATAATGTTAAAATTTTGATCTACAATCCAGCACACCACATATACTATCCAGCACCCGCTTTTATATTACAATCCAAACACACATCCTACAATCCAGCAACTGCTTTTTGATTACTATCAAAACACACTCCACGTATATTATCCAACGAAACGAGTAGGTATATTTACACATACACGCTATACTAACATACATACAAACACACTATCACACAAGAAGAGGGGTAGGATGTAAAAGAAGTTGAATGAAATATACATACACTTTTACACACTTACCCACGAACATACAATCACACAGAAGAGAGAGATGGGGGCTCCGTTAGTTCCAGAGTATATACATTTTGATTAGTATGACGAAAAGTATAAAATTTTGTCGTCTTGTTGCTTGAATTTCACCAAGGTTTTGAAATATCTCTGTATTGATGGCTGATTTAGTAATATTAAGGATAATTAGTAGAGAGACAGTGTTTTTTAAAGAGTTTAATTTGTTGGTGTAGCGAGTTTCTTTATTAATTTTATATATATGCAGCTATTTCAGTTAACCTGTTACTGCATTGTGCCGTGGGCCTTGATGGTTTGGGCATAGGACCACGTTATAATGTTAAGATGTGGGGCGTAACAATATGTTGTGAAGTGGTTTCTTCTTCCACTGTTTCGCCGCCTTGTGCAGAAAGCCTTGATGGTCTGGACACATGATCATCTCATATGTTCAATAGGGTGTTGGGCAGTTATGAGTTTCCATAATCAATATTGCCACCTTGTGCTGCCGGCCACAATGGTTTGGGCTTTAAAACTAAATGAGGGTGCGAAGTGTTGAATGTCGCCAAATTGGGTTCCGACTACTTATACTAATTGCATTGTTAGTAGAGCGTCCCATCACCAGAACGTAGTTGAGAAGAGAAAGTAAATATTTTTTTTTTTTTTTTTTTTTTTTTTTTTTAAATGTGTGCATATATAGGAAAACTATACCTGCTCTTTAGAAGAAGTAGATTGCGTTTTGCTACTAAATGATGCTAATATTTTGTATTTGTTAGTCATTGGCCAGACTGGTGAACGCACCGTAAAGGAAAATATCCTTGGATTCGGTACGCGGACGTGAAAGATATGATGACCAAGATCGATCTACAGAAATGTGAAAGAGCATATCAATACAATTTTGTTTTCAATAAAAATACAAGACAACACCATTTGTTTCAAAAATCAACACGTTTAATAATAATAAGAAGAAGTTTATCTAACTCAAATACAAACAAACAAACAAACAATGTTACACATGAACGTATTTACAAGGTTGACAACGTTGTGAAGTCAAACTTTGACTTCCAATGATCTAAGGAACTGTCATTTTGCGATCGATGAACACTTCGTTTCTGAGCCAAAGACAAGAAATAACCATAATGTTCACAAATCTGTCTTTCTATTTTATCATCACTTCTAGAGTACTCACAATCAAAACAAGCCACTAAATGTTCTAAAGGAAATCCAAGACTGCGTTGATGAAGAAAATACACACAATATTGTCCACACACCATAGAATCTGATCCTTGTAATCTCACATTAATGAATCGAGTCCATACAGCATTTCTTCTCATAAAGTCTTCCAAAGTAGGTAATCCATAAGAATCAAAATATTCCACGCTGTGATCATTGGGAAAGCAGACGGCTACCCAATGGGTTTTTTGTTCGCTCACTGTCGTCTGTGTTGATGACATAGGCTTGAACATCTTTAGGTTTTCGATGGGGACGTTCATCTTCAGCACACACCACAGGATTCTAAGAAGCTGTTTACAAACTGTGAGTCAGCAAGTAATGAATTTCCTAGGTATCCATTCTTTTTCTTTTGTGTTTTCACAGGTAAATGATAAGTTATTAATTTACCCCTGACTTTTTCCTTGAAATTTTTCTCTCAAGTAAGTCTAATAACAACGGGTAGTCTCCGTAATCTGTTACAAGAGAGCTTCGATGTGTTGACCTCCAGAGAAGTCAATGTAGGTAAGGAATGCTCCTTCAAGTTTTTATACCCAATTGTCAAAATCGTCTCTTCTGAGAAGAGAGTACATGCCTCTTCCAGATACTATTCCAATTTGTCTTTTGAACTCATCATCAAACATTTGTCGTGTTGTTTCTGACTTGGATGATCAATATAACATCAATAACAATGTTCTCTCTCTGGTTAGACATGTGATTCTTTCAGCCAAATCAGTAGCAAAATAGGAGACTAAATGTTGTCCTTGTTCTGGCCATCTTGACATCATGACTGTATTTTTGTGTTCTTCTTGTTCTGGAACAAACACATCCTCATCGTCTATCTACATAGGTTCTTCGTGTTCCATCTTTTTTCTTCTAATAGTCTAGGATCACATCTCTCAAACTATTGATTTCCAAACTATTGTCAAATTCTGCATACAAGATGAGGTTCACGGTGTTGACAAGATCTGTGACAAACTGAAGTTCCACGCGAAGTTGGCCTGATTTTATAGGGTGGAAATGTCCTTCGTCGCTGCCTTGATAGGGAGTAAAATCAAATCCACACAAAGCATATCCTCCAGCAAAATCCTCGTACGAAATACCGTGGCTGTTGTAGGTACCTAACTGTCTTGTGGCTTCAAACAGTGTCAAGTAAGATCTCAAGTAATTGTTCTGGGCAAAGTTAAGTTCAAAAGGTCTGGTACACAACGTCTGACCATCTTGAGTGACTTCTATCTTGTACACGTTGAAGTGTTTGGACTCGAAAGGATGTTGATCGATTGATCCGTTGAAGGCCGTAGTGCTGATGATGCCAAATGAGCAAACTTTTGGATAGTTGTCCTTAGAAAACATGATCTTCGATAATGGATAGGAGTCAAGAGGCAATGATGAAGGTTTTCACTTCCACTCGTCGAACAGGAGATTTGGCTGTCGTTCTGCTCATAGTTTAACTGATTTCGCTTCCCACTTCAGTAAGACTTTCACATGGCGCACGTAAAGTCTGGCTTCTTCGATAATGGTTTTGTACTCGTTAGCATTGGCCATCAAATGGAACACGGTACTACTTCGATTCAGTCTCAGGAGTACATCCACTTCATCTAACAGATACTTGTCTTGCGACCACATGTCCAAATGTAAACGTTCCATCAGTTCTAAACTGCGTCCTTGTTTGATTTTCTTTCGACGGTCGTTAAATCCAACATTGTGAGGATCGTCCGCTTCTGTCATCTCTTTGACGTTGAAGACATCCAAGGTGTCAGGTTTACATACCATAGAAGTATCTAGATGTGTGTTCTTGACTTCTTTTCCGTACGTCAAGATTTTTTCCAGGTACGCTCGGTAAGGGTTATTATCCATGCTGCTGCTCACCAGTTTGTTATTCAAGTACAACTCCACTTCGCTGAACAACGAATGCATGAAATTTTTGACGGGAGCTACTCTGGCATCTTCCCCTGGATTGCCGTTGTCCACTTTGAGAACTTCGACTTTCAGGTATAAGTGACTGCTATTCAGATCGCTGTAATCTTCGGCTTGTCCTTTGATTTCAAATTCTATAGGGGCTGACGTAGTCAAAGACGACACAGGATGAAATTCTACCCATTGGGATTCTTGTATTGTCATTATCGATCATGGCATGGCAAACAGATCGAGTTCTGACTTTAAAACATTCGCAAGAATCTCGGCGCATCATTCTTTTTTCCTTTTGATTTTCAGTTAGTAATCAAAAACGTCCATTTCTTTGACAGATGTTATTCTTTTCGTATTCTTTTTCTGATCGTGTCTCTGAGATCTGAAAAGTATTGGACGTCTCTTTCTGCTTTGTCCTTGCTGTGACTTAGAAGAGGTATTAATGTTTGCGCGAGAAGTGTGAAGCCAATTTATAGGCGTGTCTTGGCGACCCAAAAGGTCTTTCCAGTTCTAAAGCAACACATTTTTTCCTGCTTTCATGAAGGCTTCTTTTGGACTTTGTCAGTGAAGACTTTTGTAGAAATTATTTTCCTTGCCTCAAAGCGGCGTCTTTTAAAGCATGCAATCCTCGAGTGACTATAGGTTTTAAGATGGGTGCTACCGCACGAAAAGCTGATTTTAACATATCTCCTAAACCATATCCTCGTTGTCGAGCGACTCCTTGGTACAGAGGATACATCTGTTTTACAATTCACTGGAGAATCGTTTTCGAAAATGTAGTTTCACTGCGACTTTTTTCTGTGCAAAATACAATATTTTTTCCAAGATCTGCTTTAATACTAATATTGACAATGTCAAAATAGATTCACTGACAGGAAGATAATGACGATGTACAAATTCTCGGTCAACGTGATACGTGTTTCCCCCTTCATCGTAAGCAGCCGTCGGAAAAATACATTTTAAGACGATGAGCAATTTTATGGCACTCGATCGGTACACTTCTGCAAGTTTTTTCCAATGCTTTGCCAAACAGATCTTTGAAAATAGCTGAAATCGTTTCGACGAGATGTTAAGCGTTAAAATAAAATCCTGCAGGAATTTTCATGGAATATATATTCAATTGGGTATTCGCTGGCGATGGTGTTTTGGGTTCGTAAATGAGAGGATCAATTTTGTCCAAGTGTTCTTGTACTTGTTCGTTGAATATTTCGACGAGGAGTGTGGTTTGATCTCCAACCACATTCTTGGCTTGAGTGGGATAAATGATTTGTACCAAAGCTACTTCCCAATGAGCTTCGTGATCCAATTGTATGGTCTGAAGTAATTTGGCTGTGAAACAAAAAAATGTGTTGTTGGGAAAAACATCTAAAGAAATGTCACTAGGTAATGTTAAATAAAATTGGCTATTCATAGTTCGATGGTTCTGGTCTCCGAAGAGTCACTCGTTGTCAAAGGAGAATGCTTTTCGAAATGTTCGAAAAGAGGGCTGCTACTGTTGTGATAGTAAAAATGGTGACTGGCGTTGGCAGCAAGGCTAGCTTTGCTGTTGTTGTTACTGTCGGTATATTTCAAAGAAGGACTGGAAGAAGATAATCAATACATTAGTAAAAAAGTCCACAACTGGTTATCTCCTTGTTGCAAACTGAAATTTCCAATGGCTGCTCCAGTGACAAAATACACCACAAAGATTTGGCAGAAAAAGACGATTTGATTTTTAGGGACACGTTCTCCACATCACACCCACAGGGATTGTTTTTGCTTTTCTTGAGGAAGGAGGGGTATCTGCTGTGTTGAACGTCATGGTGGTACCTTCTACTTCTTTTTATAGTCGATGACTTGTGAAGCTGCAATCCAAAATCGAAAAAAAGGTGGATATCCTTTCCAACGAACTTTCACTTCAGGAAGTCGACGTTTTCCCACTTTACGTGTTCTTCGATCGAGAATGCTTTCGATATCATACACGTCTTCTTTCTAAGTTACTCGTTGTAACTCAGGCAAGTAAAAAGTTTCTTTTAACACTGCTCCGTTTATATCTTCAAATTTATAGTTTTGTTTTATCAATGCGAACCAGATCTCATATGTTTATTTTTTGTTTCCCTCAATGATGCCTCAGACATTCAAAACAATCGCATTGCTTACACACAATATACCCAGAAACATACTTATACACTATCACACAAAAGGGGTTTTTATAATGGAGGGATTTTGTTTCTTTTTCATTTGGCAATCATTTGAGTAGTATCTCTTTTCCAAGTAATCTAAGCGGCTGTGGAAAGGGTTGCATATGTCTATGTCTTCCACAAAATACTTAACCTTAAAACATAAGTATGTTTGTAGGCATTGTGTGTGTAAGCACTGCTTCCCTTCGCATTTTTACAGATAGATAGAAAACTCTTTTCTTAACAAGTACAAACACTCCATATACGATGCATAACTTTCTTTCTCTCCTGTTTAATGTCTATAGAAGAATATGATACTTAAGTTTGACCGTTTTCAATCTGAAATTTTTTTTTTACTTTCTCTCTGTCAGCCTTTGGTTTGGCGCAACAAATTTTTTTATCCAAAGCAACATCACCTCCCCAAAAATTGAAAACGAAAATTTAAAATAAAAATTAAAAAATGAAAATTTAAACAGCACAATTTGAAAATGAAAATTAAACATGATAACTGAAAATTAAATTTAAAAAACAAATATTTGAAAATGAAATTTAAAAAAGTAAATCTGGAAAAATACAACTGATAAATTTAAAATGAAATTTAAAATTATGAAATTAAAAAACGAAATTTGAAAATGAGAATTGAAAATGAACATTTGAAAATGAAAATTTAGAAAAAAAACATTTAAAAATAAAAATTTAAAATGAAATTATAAAAATAGTAATACTGGAAATGAAAATTTAAAAAAAAGTTTGAAAATGAGAATTAAAAATGAAAATTTTAAAAAGAAAATTTAAAAAAAAAAATTTACAATTGAAAATTGAAAATTGAATTTTAAAAATTACATCTGAAAATGAAAATTAAACAAATGAAAAATTTAAAATGAAAATTTAAAAATTTACATTAAAAAGCCAAATTTGAAAATGAGAATTCAAAATGAAAGAAAAAAATGAAGTTGAAAATGAGAAAATGAAAATGAAAATTTAAAATTTAAATTACAAAAATGAAAAATTGAAAATAAATATTGTAAACTATAAAAATTTAAAAATCAATTCCAAAAATTAAAATTAAAAAAAAATGAAATTTGAAAACAGAAATTAAAAATCAAAAAAATTAAAAAGAAATTGAAGAAGATTTAGAAAAATAAAATTTGAAAACTAAATTTGAAGATGAAAATTGAAAAGAAAATAGTGAAAAGAAAATTGAAAAACTAAATTTGAAAATGAAATTTGAAAATACAAAGTTGAAAATAAAAATTATAAATGAAAATTGAAAATTGAAAGTTAAATTAAAAATGATGAAATTTGAAAATGGAAATTTACAATGAAGATTTAAAGAAATAAACATTGAAAAACAAAATTGAAAAGTAAATTTGAAAATGAAAATTGAAAAAATGTAACTTGAAAAACCAAATTTGAAAATGAAGATTGAAAATGCAAAAAATATAATTTTAAAAACTAAAATTGAAAATGAAAAATTGAAAACGAAAATTTAAGGAAAAACTTAGACTTCTAAAGCAAGTTCAGAGTTAGTGCGAGCTTTAAAACTTGTCTTAAAACAAATTGGTCGACACCCTCGATGAGGGCAAACAGGCAAAGGCACTGAATTTCTTAACCACCCTTACCGTCTTGTTTAATAGTATATAGATATGTTTGTGGGTATAGTGTGTATAAGCACTCATACCCTTGCTTGTGTGTGTGTGTGTGTGTGTGTGTGTGTGTGTGTGTGTGTGTGTGTGTGTGTGTGTGTGTGTGTGTGTGTGTGATTTAATTTCCCTTCTTCTACATCCTAGCCTTTTGAGTGATAGTATTTTTGAGTGTTTTTAAGTATAGTTTGTGGGTATAATCCTACCCCTTTTCTTTGGATAGTAAATGTGGGGGTGTTGGATAGTAGATAACTGGATGTTGGTTGCTCTAACTGTGTATAGGATAGTAAGTGTCGGGTTTGCTCGACGTGTTGATGATATAGTGTGATAACTGGGTTCCGGATGGTAAATAACTGGGTGTTGGTCACTTCAAACGGTGTGACGGTGTGTTGATGGTATAGTATGGGTTTTTTGGATAGTAGATAACTGGGTGCTATATGGCAAAAAACTGGATGCTGGTCACTCCAAACCGTGTGTTGATAGCATAATGTAGGTTTTGGAGAGTTGAAAATGTGTGATGTGTGGTAGATAACGGGGTGATGGTCACTACAAGCGGAGTGTTGATGGTATAGTGTGGGTGCTGGCCAGTAGATAACTGGGTTTTTGAATATTAGATAACTGAGTGATGTTCACTGGAAAAGGCGAATTGGTTAGTAAATGTAGTTTCAACATTAAATTTTCCTTTAGATGGCATAGAAACCCATAATGTTAAACCTGTAGATATATTTAACATTACGTTTTGCGTTCGAGGTCATAGAGACCCAAAACCAAAAATTATAGCTTCAGTGATAAATTCTCATCTTTAAATTAACTTGTGCTCTAGAATTCTTATATAGTACCTACTTGCTGGAATTAAGATTTTCGCAAATCAATTTCCGTGGACTAGACTTTTCGCATATCCGTTCTTTTATATATTTTCCTCGACCTACAACCCCTCCTAGCTTTGGCTACTAGCAGAGTTGACAATATGTCTTGTTTATAGTTTAGAATTAATAGATTTTTTTACCAGTAATAAATATTTGATTACAAGTAAGACGCAACATTTTTATTTTCATAAATATTAAGAAAGCCGTTTGATAGTAGGATATACCTACGCTAGAGCTTGTTGGTAACATGTTCGTATCAATAACAAAAACGTTTCAGGTTTGCAAATTTACTGTTTACAAAAAGAACATTTGCATCCCATACAATATAATTGTTTTAAATATTGGTAGCTGAATGCTATAAAAAAAGATGATTAGTTTGAAGATGTTCAAATGGTCGAAAGACATTCCTATATATGGACAGTTTAGAGAGGCACATTCAGAATCTACCTCCTGAGCTTCGAGAACGAATTTACAACTACTTTGTTCAGATCCAAGTGAAATGCGAGGAACAATTTGCATCCGAAACGGCATAGACTTTCGAATCACTGGTTTCTGAATGTTATAAGAAGACTGATTGCTTTGAAAATGTTCAAATGGTTAGAAATTGATCAACTGTAAAGACATTATAGGACTTGCCATGACACGACTTCTGGCTTCAATGTTACACCATATTCCATAGAAGTAAGTCAATGACACTGTTCAAGACTTAATGGATTCTCAAGTACTGTTAAAAGAATTGATTCCGTAAGACGAGAAGATTCCTTTGAATTTTGGATGCCGTGTGTGTGTGTGTTAGCTTTCGTTTATCAACAGATTATTTGCGGCAAATTTATGAGCAGTACATGCAAAGACATGACAACCATTGGGACTTGAATTGTTTATATTTAACAGTGTCAATGTTACACGTCGTTCTAAATTTTCTGGAAGTCAGTTTTTGGGTACTGGAATGTGAAAAAAAAATTCAGTAGCTACCAAACGACTTTCTTGGCTGATATTGACTCCCTTTGTGACGTGGAGGTAGATAGTGTTGGATATGGGTCAATCATGTCTTCTTCAAAATCGATGGCGTGAACATCTGCCAACACTTCTTGGAGAGTGTTAGGTGACACAGAACGTCGTCGTTGCTTGGCTTTTGGAAATGTATGATCGTTTCATGACAGTAGATGATTCAAATTTATCTGACTAGGTTACATCTTTTTCCTATATACAGAGTACCCCTCGATCTAAGAGAATGCACTCATTCAACTTTCAATTTGTGAAGATAGAAGAGTCATAACAGATCGCACCTATGTTCATATATTTACAGAGAGTCATTTGAAAGTATAATTCCAACAAGACTTCTGACTACTCATCTCGAGATCCAGTCAAGATACCTTCTATATCTGTCAGGATAAAAGGATATTGGGTTCTAGAATATCCACATCGTCAAAGAAAAGGAATCTCTAAGAAAGGAGAAAGAGAGAAAAAAGTAAAGATACCTGTTATCAATGTCAGGAAAAGAGACACTCGCCTTCAGAGTGTCCCAAGAAAAAAGGAAACAAAGAGAAGGAACATTCAGAAGCAGAAACAAAACAATAACCCATTCCAGTAAAGAAATTCAAGAAGGCGAGACAAGCAGAAGAAAGAGTAGAAGAGGAAAAACCCATGCCAGTAAGGAAATTCAAAAGAGAAAGACAGTAAAAAGGTGGACTTTTGTGGTGTTTTATGAAATTTAATTGTGATTCTTATTTCAAGTGTATATTTGTCTTGATCTTTTTCTTAAGATATTTAAGCATACTTTTACCGACAAAATATGGCGTGTTGGATAGTAAGTGTGGGGTACTGGATGTAAATTTAGGGTCTTGGATAGTAGATGACTGGGTGTTGGTCACTCTACCTTTTTCGTTGGTTAGAAGGTGTGTTGTTGGTCAGTGCCAACAGTGTGAAATTTTTAAATTTATACACATATCTTTCACAATTTTGTAAAATTTGTATTAAAATTTAAAAATTGTATTTCACAATTTGTAACAAAATTGCAATTTTTGTTGGGACATTTTCCAGTCTTCACTAAATTCCGTATATATATACATTTCTCACTTTTAATTTTTTTGACAGTTTGTTAACATTATTTGTACAATTTTTATATTTTCGTAAATTTCGTATTACTTTTAGTCTAAGCCAATTTAAGCCAGTTCCGGGATTTATTTTTTTTTTCGGTCTCAGCAAGAGTCCTGAATATTTTCATAAGTTTAGTACTACTTTTAGTCTAAGCCAATTTAATCTTAATGTTCCGGTATTTTTTTTTTCAGTCTCCGCTAGAGTCAGGGACGTTTTAGTAATTTTGGTACTACTTTTAGTTTAAGTTAATTTAATCTAATGTTCCGGAATGTTCCTTGTCTCCGTTAAATTTTGGGTCAATTTCGTAATTTTAGCATTACTTTTAGTTACATCCATTTTAGTGTTATGAGTTGGTTTCCTTGATTATAGCTATTTATAGCATCAGTAAAATACATGCAAATTTACCAACACCGCCAACATAATTTGGGGTATAGTTAATGCTTTGTAAATAAATCTTTTTAAATATATGCATACAGCTGCTGAGCAGGTGCCATCTGAATTCAGCCACCTCTAACAATCTAACAATGTAGCCCCATTTGAGGTCAACCACTTCTAACTATGTTACAATGCACACCTAATATTAAATTCCCGTTATGACCCCACAGTGCCAAATCCATGTTAAATTCTCGTTAGACCCCGTGAATTGAGGTCAGCCACTTCTAACAATGTTACCATTTACCCTCAATGTTAAATCTATGGACCAATTTAGCATCGGATTTCCCGTATGACCCCATATCGCCCCCGCATGTTAACCAATGGGCTAATGTTAATTCGCGTATGACCCACAATAGCCCCATACAACTGCTAATGTGCAAGCCAGATTGTATTACATGCCCCGCGGGATTCCTCAGTATTGAAGACTTTTGACTTTGGTCGTAAGGTACGACTTTGCGCTAGATCAATCTGTCATTTATAAATATTGACACGCCGCATGAATGGTTCCAGAACTGTAATTTATTTTTTGGCTACTCTAATCTTGCAGACGGAAAACTTATTGAATACCAATATGTTTTAATAATTAACGAATACATACCTTCAGGCATCATTCGCAGTCGATACTTTTTGCTTGCTGATGGATGTTTTAATGCGGTAAACCCACTCCTGAAGTGATTATCGACGTATGCGTCAGAGTCAGGTAGTAAATAATGCATGAATCTCATAAAAGGGCTGTGGAAACGCCACATAAATATCTACTATAAAAGACACAGCCACAAATATCGAGTGCACTTACCTAGCATATTACGAAAAAATATGAACCTTTAATTCAAAACTTATTAATTAATAATTTACTTAATCAATTAATTCATTCATTCATTCATTAATTGTAGTGTAGATAAAAATAAGTCCTTGTGAATTTCCTTAAGTGAGCATTATTATTCACATCTTTATCCGTGTACATTCTGGTGCCTCCTTGCCATGTTGTATTATTATATTATCTGATGGTAATCAATATACACTTAAATTAAAGCTCTATAACAAAAGTTTGTTTTTTGTCCTTTCTTAAGTTAAAAGAGATTTAACGTGCACTTTAAGCATCTCTTGTTGAGTTACGCGTCGCATCTGAACAGAAGGGTTCTTAATGTATAGAAGTTATTTCTGTGAAAAATCTCGAATTACTGTTTCTTCATAAAGTGATGACTGACTGAAAGACATAAATGGTTGACAAATAAAAGCTATGTAGACATAGTTAAAACACTAAACGGATGATTACCGAAAAAGTAGTTAGCAGGGAAATCCATAGAAGATAGAGGGCATATTGTGCATGACGTCATCTATCTATTCTTACACAATACAGAATCAGTACTCTTGGCCAGTTATAATCTTATATAGATTCTAAAGTCAAGATATAAAATAAATATGTATCACTGGAATAATTATTTGGTGTACTTCGTTATTGTGCACCAAGAAACCGATCCACTGTCTTTTTCCAGGGTCATACTATTTATACTGCAGTTGAAAAAGGCCGGTCGATAAAACAACAATTATGAGATGGGACAGGCGATCCCATCTTCACTGTAAATGTCCAATCAGATAATCTATCCCAAAAGTCATGAAATCGTCTTATAGTAAAAAATACCTGTCGGTTACTAAAGCAAAATTTTGATACTAAGAATGGTGCATCAAGCGCATATAAAAATTGAAGTTTTGCATATGTGATAGAGATCCAATGAACATTCCTCTGGTTTATTCTACTTACCAGGTATCACGAATTCGTCTTGATTTATTACTGTTTGTAACAAAGATAATTTCAAATATCAAGGCCGTTAAGATAAACATACATACATGCATACATACATACATACATACATACATACATACATACATACATACATACATACATACATACATACATACATACATACATACATACATACATACATACATACATACATACATACATACATACTTGAAACGGACGCATGAACAGTGTTTTCTTTACCTTCTAATTCTGAAGAAATCAGAACTGTTCATTCAGTTAATGACACCATAGCATACAAGAAGCAACTTACAGACATTTTGAGGTTATTATAAATGCGAAGACTGGTTTTGTGTGCAAGAATATTTCGATTCCTGACCGCATGGAGAACAGATGAGCCGTCTATATTCGTTGTACCGTGGTTTGAAAGTGTTTTATGTTGATACTATATAGGGTTATAGCCATGACTCATCTCTGCGGCACTAAAATTCAACGAAGTAAATGTCTCTATTTATTTTTGTGTGTAGGATTTTTACCGTATGCGAGATAGATTCATGTCATGCAAAATATACACAGGTTTAAAACTCTACGTAACCGCGCAGCAACTTAACTGGCTGGCTACGCACGTAAGGTATATTCATGAAACTTTTGTTTTCATACCACTCCCCCACTGGATTTGTTCTCCACTCTGCCTGTTCTCCTTATCCTTGATGTACATATTAACCTTTTTGATATGGGATATTTGCATCTACTTTAAGGTGTGTTGATGTTTCCCAATCTAACTCCTAAGTGGCTATTCTTTTAATCCAGGAGTTCATACAATTTACCATGGTGAAATCACCTGCGTGCCTCTTCTTCATATTTTTGACACCATCATAGATTGTTTAATGCAGTATCCATGATAAGTACACAAATGTCATGTCTGTAGAGCTTCCATGTAAGGTGGATAATGGGGATTCATTCACAGCCCTGTGCGTAATGTGGATAATGGGGATTCATTCACAGCCCTGTGCGTAATGTGGATAATGGGGATTCATTCACAGCCCTGTGCGTAATGTGGATAATGGGGATTCATTCACAGCCCTGTGCATTTTAAGGAAAAGCTTAACATAAGCGAAATTCATGAAATTAAGGACATTATGTTTACGCTCGATCATAAATGCTCAATTTAACCACGGAAAATTAGAACATGGTTAAAATGAAGAATGCATATCTGTAACACGTGAGCGATCTGATATTATCGTTCTGGAAAATATATACGCACTGTCGGCAAGACAACGGTTTCAACTTATCACAGCATTTTATAATTCGATATGAATAATATATCGATTCCAAATAGTTATTTACATGATTTTAGGTTTATAATTCATTCTGAGAAATGAAATTATAAATTGCATTGATTACGAACGATGTCAGGGAATGTTTTCTTTTTCCCTCATCTTTCAAATCCCATTTATTTAAACCAATAATGAGCTTTTATCCCAGTGTATTTTTCCAAAACAAAAAATGCATATATAGGTACAACTCGTAACCAACCCAAAAGAGCAGAACTTGAATTGTTTGTATTAAGCACATATATATCAAAATAGTAATTCCTATAAAATAATGCTTAAATGGATAATTAATATGCGTTGTGTTAACCATATCTTTATTGTTTATGAATAAAAAGTATAAGATGCATTGACGTACTAAGGGTATATGGCCCCCGGGGCGACGATGATGGCCCAAAGGGCCAGAATATGAGGCCCGAATTTTTATCACCGGTTATGGCGCCCCAACACCTCTGGCGCCAGGGGCAACCGCCCCATCCACCCCCTCCCACCCCCCGTTAGTACGCGACTGATAAGATGATAGTTAGAAATCAATTTCACCCGTTTGTTTTCGAATTAGTGTCAAATTTGTATCCATGCAATAGTTATAATGGAAACTGAATGATTATTTCAATCAGCTTTTGTGGTAGTGAACGTGATCAAGACATGGTTTTTTGTTTGTTTGTGTGTTTGTTTTTTTTTTTGTTTGGTTGTTTGTTTGTTGTCTTTTTAAGTAAACAAGTGGTAAATACAAAAGTTATTGAGTTGTAATTTACACAAGATATCGCCTGATAGATGATCGCGTTATATAGTCAATGATTACACAAGCTTCATGCGACAGGAGGTGTGGCATCGACCAAGAAAAGAGATTACCTTGCATAAACAAAGTCATTTAACCTGAGTACTATGACCAATATACGAAACGAGGATATTTTCCTAAGAAACCAAACCCACTTAAAGAATACGACGACAAAATCTATATTTAAGATAAGGTAATATCTTTGACATGGGATGCCATCAGAAAAAAATGATCTAACTGCAAAAGAATGAAACATTGTCTCTTTCTCATTTTATCAAACTGATTAAATTCAGAGAAAGTCTACTTTAAGCTGTAAACATGTCATAAGAAGACTTTACAAAGATCAGATATGTGTATAATGTAATTAAATTAGGATTAAAACTGTTGCGCACTTATTTACTCATAAAAGTAATTTCCAAAAAAAAGCAGAATAATAGTTATGCCTTCAGTATTTGCTTCGTACTTATTTATAGATAACCCCTGTGTGGCTGTGGGCGCTAATGTCGGTGAGAAGGAGAGGGTTGATGGCCAAGATACCTCCATGGCCATTATGGGTTAGTATATTTGACACTCTTACACTCTTTTGAATGCCTTAACGATAATGTTAATGTATGTTCATACAACTAAGAAAGATATATATGGAATGGATACTATTACTTAACAGTGGACCATTACCTACATAAAGGCAAAGCAAAATATTGTAAAATTATAGATCATGCAAAACACAAATGGATCATACAAACCATTTGATAATTTTTCACATATTAACAGAGAATAAATGCATCTCCATCCAAAATATTATTGGAAATTTTCGTGACAGAACTAGTACTTGAATGTTCCCAGTAAGTCTCTAATAAAAGTTTCTTTTTAGAACCTATTCAAAATTTGTCCTTATTCAAATATATATATATATATATATATATATATATATATATATATATATATATATATATATATATATATATATATATATTCCCTGAATTGTCTGGATAACTTCCAATCTTTATTGAATCCTAACACTATGTGAAAATTATGTGTTACCACTGAAGGAATCATAAGGGTTCTTTTGTAAAATTAAAGTACATTTTTCAAAATGCATTCAGAGACGTCTTGGCTTTTGTTACAAAAAATTATCGATGACAAAAAACATGGAAAAATATCTCAAATGAGATGAAATCATTAGAAAAGTAGAAAACGGATTTATAATTGTGCTAAAGAAACTCTGGCATGATAAAATGCTATCACTTACCATAAAGAGTACAAATATTCTACACATGTTTATCATAAATATTGGTAAATTCATTTTAATGGTTTTATTGTAACTTTTCTCTTCATCAAAATAAAAAGTTATTTCCAATGATAACCTTTATAGTAAAATATTGTTATGTATTGAAAGTGACGAGCGAAAGTTTCTTCGAGAGAAACTGCTTTGTCAATTATTCTCTACAATCTACGGTATTCATCACATGTAAGGACAAATGAAGCTATTTCCATTATGCTCCCTCTCAGCTCCATCAGCGAATGAAGTCCTGAATTTCAATGAAAGACATTTGAGCACGTATCTTTACGGATCATGTATTGTGCAGTTGCTGTCCATAACAAATATTAAAACTGGTACAAAGGCTTCAAATAGATGTCCATGCTATGAGAGGTGCTATATACTGTTGTCTTTCCTAATGTCATCTTTACGTGTACATTTCTCATTACAGAAGCAACCCGTTTTGCGGCCCTGTTCCCAATATTCTCTATAGTGCTGTTGACGATCGCCGTAATACTTGGCATTATAGGCAACGTGAAACAAGACGTCCGGACCCTCTTGGCATCGGTCGTTTCGGTTCTAGCAGGTAACCAACTTTTTCAGAGCAAAGCATTACGTTTAATGTGAACCTTTAATTATGACAGTGCATTCATTTTTTAAAAAAAAACATAATAATAATTGTGCACCCATTCTCAGCTTACACGAACAGGATGAAGGTAGTAACTAACGACTGGGATTTTCTTAATCTATCCGTTACCTATGGAAAGCAAAACATCAATTATAAATTGAAATTTCGTCCAATCTGCTGAGAATAGCACATGTACTCATAGGCAAGCTTTTATTTTTATTAAGTGATACGGAATATGGGCAAGTATATTCCTCTTTGTTTCATCTTCCAGTCTGCTACATAATGTTAGTATTTAGTGATTGGTCGCATAATGGGATTATTAGTACATTTGATTAGGATATTAATATCCTTCAAGAGTTATCCCTTAATAAGGCAAAAAAAAGCTACTTTGTGTTCCAGGAGGAGCTTACTGCCAAAACCATGATAGACAATATAGCCTAAACGGTCAAAATCCTATTTTCTTATAAAATATACCAAAAATGACAATAATACTGACAATACTAGACCCTACATTCTGTCAAATTGTTACGTCTAAAGATATATATATATATATATATATATATATATATATATATATATATATATATATATATATATATGTGTGTGTGTGTGTGTGTGTGTGTGTGTGTTTTATGGGCAAACTCAACGATGACAATTACGACACTGGAGTTTAAAATGATATAACTTATCGCACACGTTATCTAAGGAAACGTGTTAGTTAATATGTACGATTCCATTTAGAGTATGATCTTGCATTCTTGAGCGCATGATGAAAAGAATATCATATTTCTTTTCTAGACGAGGTTTTTGTATACAAAACAACTTTAATGTCGAAATCAACGGTGTACTAGATTTTAATACTTTTTATACTAGTATTATAAAATCCTGCGTTAATTATTTAATGTCAGATTAAAACAAAGTGGCAAGACTTAATAGAATCGAGACAAAAATATTACAAGATACAGCGATAGTAACACACCACAGTTAATTCGTCTTTAGAGAGAGTCTGTTTTACATTCCCCATTGCCTGTCTTCACAGAGAGTTTGTTTCACATTTCCCCATTGCCTGTCAGTTTACATATATGAAAAAGTTTTTAACCTGTGTATTCCTTGGAAAAACTATTGACCTCATCGACTGGGGATTACTTACGGTTTGCATGCAAAAGGGTACAAAATAGAAATTAATATTCATACTCATCTTTGTTTTTTTTTTTAAAACTGATTATGTTTATTCAAACATGTATACCATTTATTCCACATAAGACATAGTCCTTAATCTATGAAATATAGCCTTACAGGGCTTTAAAGTGCAATATCCCAATAAAATACATTAAATCAATAGGCTAAAAAAGTGTTAGCACTTTGTTTGCTTTTATTGTTGTTGTTAGTTTGTTTGTTTTTTATTTTTTACGGGAAACTTTAATTATGCCCAACATGGAAAAAAACAACCGAAATAATCTTTTTTTTTTTTTTTTTTTTTTTGGGGGGGGGGGGAGGACGTCTTATACATTCCAGATTTATTGTGATATCCCAAACACATCCGCTCTCCCCATGATTTCAGATTACATTATACCGGCATACGTACTTACAGAAACGTACTGACCAAACATTCTGGAGATTGTTTGAAGGTTTAAACTACTGATGTATCGGCGAAATCTAGACTTGGTTCAATGGAGCACAAGTACCCCACTTACGGAGATATAAATATCAAACCCTGTCGATGAATTGAAAATATCGCGAAAAGGTACTAGTATACAGTAAGCAGTTGAGATAAATACACCACCTCTCCATATATATATATATATATATATATATATATATATATATATATATATATATATATATATATATATATATATATATATATATATATATAATTTTGAGAGGTGTTTATCAATATGTGAAAACAACGGTGGAAAGATATTGAATCGGTTTAAATTTTCAAAATTTTGTTGACACGAGGCAGCGTTGATTGTCTTAAAATACTAACTGGAACAACTATCCACTCTTGAAACCAACATGTAATTTTTTTGGGAAAACATTAAATAAATGGATGTTTGATTAAAAAGTCACAATATGCTGCGCAATAAAAAAAATGTATGCAACCATACAAGAATTTTATTGCGTAAAGTGCTAAATTAGTGCCAGCTACAAACAAACATAAGGCACGAAGTACTTTTCTTTCTTTCATTATTGGTAGACAATAAACTTGCATGGCATTGACTCTTAAAGATGCGTGTAGCGTCGTGAACTTCTCTCTTGTGAATGAAAGTCCTTTTCTGTAGCGCAAACATTTTTTCAAAATTATGCCCGGCGATTAGGTATAAACGCTTTTTGTAGTTTTACAAATGAAAGCTCTAATTCCCTACCAATTGTTGGGATACTTTTCACACCAAGCTCTAATTCCCTACCAATTGTTGGAATACTTTTCACATCAAAAGCACTTCTTAATCTGTCCTTTACCATTCTTTTATGTTTCTAATTTCCAGTACTTCTAATATGTAAGTCGGTAACTAGGAGAGAATATATTCTTCAAAGAAATATTGTTTGCAGCTCTTCTGCATTAAGATAGGGTTTTTAAAATTGCATTTTTAAAATGTGTCGGTAGTGAGAATTTTTATAGATTTAAATGAAGCCGTATTTATTTATGTATACTGCACAGGTTTGTCTTTGGCGGTGGGCATTACACTATACATATCTGCGATCAATGACGAGGTGGGACACAGGTCAAAGGAGAAAGCCGGGAAAGCAGAGTTTACGTATAACTATGGCTGGTCGTTTTATTTCGCCGGTATCGCCTTTATCCTCTGCGAGTCTACAGCCGTGGTGTGCATAACGCTTTACATGCGGAGAAACTCTAGCACGGACGATATGGTGCGAATCATTCCAGGACTGGAGGACAAGTTGGACTCGAGTACTCCAGAGAAGAGGCACCTTGGGATTTCAAACCCGACCATTATTCTTTAGTGTCACCATCAGCCATGTAGTAACACAATATTTTTTACCTTGATGTTGCTTCTTCCATAATGTTGCTTCTTCCATAATGTTGCGGAGGAAATGCAAGATTTTCTGTCTTCCAATTTCAGATTAGTGCAGATTATTTGCATCAACTATCTTATTGATGACGTCACGATCGGAGAGTCTTTAGCAGATGACTGTGCTGATTTATGTGTCAGTAGGATAAAGGACTACATGAAGCAAGATACTACAAAAGTTTTGAAATGTTTAATTGTTATGTGATACGTTCTTCCCTGTTTCAGAATAGCTGGAATTTGAACAAAGTGTAAAATTTCTTTACAGCATGATTTGTTCTCAAAATAAGCTTACGCAACGTCAATGAAGTCAAGTGGGCTTTATTTTTCTTTCCATTTTTTTTTTCTTTTTTTTTTTTTTGCACTTCGTGAAGACACCGCTGTACTTTTCTTTCATGGCCGGATGTGTAGGAAACAATATTTTTCACATCAGAGATTGATTAACTGACTCGAGGGAACTCATGTATTTTGAATTTTCCAAACCAGCTGCACGTTCAAAAGTCTAGGTTTGTTCTATGCATTAACTGTTGTATTGTACTTTTGTGCAAGATAACCTATATTTAAATGTCTCCAGTAAATCTGGTGTTTTCCCTTGTTTGCATAGCTATTTCTTGGCGATTTAATACATTTATGCATACTTTGTATATTTTATCATTGAAGTTTCAAACCAATAAAGCGTGATATCTAAAAGTTTTAAACAGCACTTTCATTAGACATACAATCATGTTTATTGTTTGTCCTGTTGGTTTCTGTTTTGTAATTGCATTCGACAAAGACTCGAAGAGTCCAAAGAGATAAGGCTAGTTAAAAACTAGTCTTGCACAGTTCGTTGTCAGTTTTTAACATTTACCGTAATAAATCCCTGACACACGCGATCCCTTGCTGGATCTAGTGTACATGAAAGCCATATCATTTGTATTCTTTATATATATATATATATATATATATATATATATATATATATATATATATATATATATATATATATATATATATATATATATATATATATATATATACCACCTCCTTGAATTTTTTCCCAAATTTTTCTAGCCTTAATTGTCATTACGATTTATGAAGCATTACATAACTTTGTAGGCGGAGTATCTGTTTAGACAAGAATTCTAACTGAAACTTTCATTTAGAATAAATGTAGACGCCTTAGTTTCCACCATTGTCAGATGGATTATATTCCATTGGCTTTATTAGATACCACTCGTCTTATGACCTCGGATACATTTATTTATTAGAAACGACTGGTGTTATTGCTTCAAATACATTTATTTCTTAGATACCACTGGTCTTATAGCCTCGGATACATTTATTTATTAGATACCACTAGTCGTATAGCCTCGGATACATTTATTTATTAGATACCACTGGTCTTATAGCCTCGGATACATTTATTTATTAGATACCACTGGTCTTATAGCCTCGGATACATTTATTTATTAGATTCCATTGGTCTTTAGGCCTCGGATACATTTATTTATTAGATACCAGTGGTCTTTAGGCCTCGGATACATTTATTTATTAGATACCACTGGTCTTTAGGCCTCGGATACATTTATTTATTAGATACCACTGATCTTTAGGCCTCGGATACATTTATTTATTAGTGTCGGTATAAAGTGTTTTATTTTTTATTTATACCATTAGACTTAGTGCATCAGATACATTTATTAACACAAATGTAGGAACTAATTGTGAATACTTCTGAAATAAATGCAATAAAAGGCAGTCAATAAGGATATTGGGATACAATACAGAATTACATAATTTTTCAGTATCAATTTTATGTGACATACTATTGTGCTGATTATTGTTGAATTGTTCACAATATTCTAATAACATGGTTATCATAAAATTAACCTTTACTAGTGGAATAGAGGGGAATATGCTGCACAACATGGACACAATGAGAACGAGCTCACTCTGGTTGTTGTTCATCCTTCGAGTTAAAAGATGACCATGACATCACTAACTGGTTTGGTTTCTGCGAGCACGTGAATGTATCTGGTTAAGCCATTTTCTGCCCCGAAATGTTTGTGGCACGCTGGATAGGAGATGCCGCTTGGAGTTGCTTGATAAACAGAGGACGTGATGCAGTTCTGAGATTTACACTGCTCGAGCTTCTGCACTACCTTCGCAATTCTCCTCTGTATGGATGAGACTGCGTCAAGTGGAACGATCCTCCCAAGACCTAGGGTCAATGTTTACGTGTTTAAAAGTTGACTTGAGAATGTCTTTGAAGCGTTTCTCTTGACCTCCCTGAGATAGCTGTCCCTCCTTCATCTTGCCGTAGGTCTTCTTTGGTAGTTCTGTTATCATACTCCTGGTATCATAAACTGTAGGATGTGCTATTTTCAGGCTATTTCCCGTAAGACATTTTTTTATTTTTACCTTTTTATTTTAAGAACGCTATGTCTTGCACGTGGTCCTGGCTGGTTCTTTGGAAAATTGGGCAGTAGGAACCGACACATGGACACAATCACTCTTTTCACATACAGTATATATATATATATATATATATATATATATATATATATATATATATATATATATGTGTGTGTGTGTGTGTGTGTGTGTGTGTGTGTGTGTGTGTGTGTGTGTGTGCTATACAAACCTAGGTGTAAGGTCAATATTAATATTGTTCAAGCAATCAAAGCTATCTGCATTACGTTTATGCCTGAGAAATATTAGCAATTAAACACAGCACGTAAAAACCGATGATTATTAGAACATGAGCAAATAGTTGTAGAGCAAGTTACCTGATTATTAGAACATGAGAAAATGGAGAAAATAGTTGTAGAGCAAGTCACGTGATTATTACAGTATGAGAAAATAGTTGCGGAGTAAGCCCAGTGAGTATAACGATCATGCAAACATAGCTGTAGGGCAAGCCACGTAATTATAAGAGCATGAGGAAATAGCTGTAGATCAAGTCATGTGATTATTGGAGCTGGAGAAAGTAGTTTTAGAACAAGCCACACGATTATTAGAGCATGCGAAAATAGCTGTAGGGCAAGTCATGTGATTATTGGAGCATAAGAAAATAGTTGTAGAGCAGGTCACGTGGTTAGTAGAGCATCGGATAATACTTGTAGAGCAAGCCATGTGATTATCAGAGCACGAGAAAACAGTCGCAGAGCAAGCCACGTGCTGTGTGGATATTAACTATCCTATGCATTCATTGTAATAAACCGTCTGTAAACAAACGAACATGACAAGTTCACGACACCGTGTCATAGAAATAACACCAAAGCGCCTCCCCTTCTTTTATATGTTTTCGATTACACTGATCTACAGCCAAAATGCTTCCGCAATAAATGTGGTCAAACTTTACTAATTCTGGGTCTCTGAGAACGAAAATGATGCTTACAATTGTTGATTGGCTCTAGTTTTAAAGATATTATCCTGGGTCAGTATATACGACCCTTGACTTGGGAATGGCGGAGGATAAGTGAGTTATAAAGGGAAGGGATCTCAATTTAAACCAGAAATGACTAAAAAAATCTTTGATTGGATCTATGAATAAATCTATGACTGGGTTTATACAGTACTAGCTTTTTAGGCAAAACAGTGAATGATGCAATCTGAAGATGGTATTGCGTCATACATGATATGAATTGCATCAAGTTATTCCTAGAAGTCATGGATGATGGAATCATAACTAAGCTTACATCACACTGCTGAAGAAATTGCCCTATATCAGCTCTACAAATCACACAGTGTCCTGCTCTTTTATTTGTCAGTGTTTGATTTTGCAAAGGGACACATTTCTGTTTAGTCAAAGTGAGCAGAGATGCCTCGTACTTGTGTGAACAATGCAGATAACTTCTGCTATGTTTGTGGTGAAGTGACTTTTGCATCACAAAAGCGCAGTATAACCACTATGGTTAAAAAAGTCTGTCACCTTTATTTTGGCTGCAAATTTGGAGATCAGGACAAGATGTGGGCCCCACACATATGCTGCAACACTTGTGCAACAAATCTTCGCCAGTGGTTGAACAGGAAAAGGAAATCTATGCCTTTTGCAGTGCCAATGATTTGGAGAGAGCCAACAGATCATATCAGCAATTGTTACTTCTGCATGGTGCCTCCAGTTGGGAAAGGTGTGTCAAAGAAGAGAAAGTGCACTGTGCATTATCCAAACATTCCGTCAGCTATACGCCCAGTACCCCACGGAGAAGGACTGCCGGTTCCTGATGCACCAGAATCATTCTCACTTGAATCTGACGAGGAAGAAGAAGAGGATGAAACTTCTAGTCCTGAACCATCAATGTCACATGACCCATATTTTCTCTCATCCTCCTCCTCTGAACCACATCTCATAACACAAGGTGAACTGAATGATCTTGTCAGGGATTTGGAAATACCCAAGAGTAAGGTAGAGCTTTTGGGCTCCAGACTACAGCAGTGGAATCTACTGGCAGGTGATGTTAGGGTTTCCATGTTCCGTGACCGTCAAAAGTATCTTGTCCCATTCTTCTTCATGGAAGGTGATCTTGTAGCCTGCAACAACATCGATGGTGTGATGACAGCCCTCAACATCGTTCATGATCCATATGAGTGGAGACTGTTCATTGATTCATCGAAGACGAGTCTTAAAGCTGTTTTGCTGCATAATGGCAGTGTTTTGCCATCAATTCCAGTTGGTCATGCAGTCCATATGAAGGAAACCTATGAAAACATGAAACAACTTTTGAGGTGCATAAACTATGACCAACATCAGTGGCAGCTTTGTGGCGATTTCAAGGTTCTTGCTCTCTTGCTTGGTCTGCAGACTGGATACACAAAGTACTGCTGTTTTCTCTGCGAATGGGATAGTCGTGCGAGAGATTCCCACTACATCAGGAGAGATTGGCCACTCCGACAGTCATTGGAGCCTGGGATGATACGTTTTCAGCATCCACCACTTGTTGAATCAAGGAAGACTTTGTTACCACCCTTGCACATCAAGCTGGGTCTGATGTAGAACTTTGTCAAGGCCATGGACAAAACACAAGTAGCTTTCAAGTACCTCCATGGACAATTCCAAGGTTAAGTGAAGCTAAGATAAAGGAAGGTGTCTTTGTTGGTCCTCAGATTCGTGAACTTCTTCGAGATGATGCATTTCACCGTGCACTGCGTGGCAAGGGAAAGACGACATGGAAAGCCTTCCAGTTAGCGGCAACAAATATTCTCAGAAACTACCGGGCAGACAACTACAGGGAGTTGGTGGAAAACCTCCTGAAGGCATACAAAAGCCTTGGTTGCAACATGTCACTAAATATACATTTTTGCACTCTCATCTAGATTTGTTTCCACCGAACTGCGGTGCAGTGAGCGACGAGCACGGCGAGCGATTTCACCAGGACATTGCAACAATAGAGAAACGCTATCAGGGCAAATGGAACCCATCAATGCTCCATTTAATGAATACAAGAGACAAGCCAAGAAGTGCCGAGTAGACACTGAATAAGGACTAAACTATGTACTTATATATACATAATATTTTGTTGGGACTTTTGTTTCAATATATGTTTTATTTATATAACCCTTTTGCTGTTTTTTAAAGTGTTACATAAATAGGACAGGTGAAATATTATCATGTAAAGCAACCATGAACACATGAAAAGACCTAGGTTTACAATTTATGATTAAAACTCTACTATGTACACAATATACATAGACGTAAAATGTAAAAACTTAAATATCTTGGAAACAGTAGTCAATCAGTTGTTTTAAGTGTCATATCTGAATTTAGCACATCAAAATCCCTAATAAATAGCACATATTATCTCTGAAGCAGACGACTTCGAAAAAAATGTAGACCAGTGTTATAAGAGGCCTGGGAAAGATGTTTGGCTGACGTAGTCATCTGAGATGCATTTGAAGTTAGACGAATATTCTCCACCCTGGAAAGAAGAATCTGAGGCAGAGTATAAACCTTCGTACAAAAAATCATGCCCCTTTCCTCCTAGCGCTAGTGTCAGCTGATAATTCATGAATTGGACTTCACTCGTATAGAACTTTTTTGAGAATAAATAAGGATTCAAAAATATATGATTTTAACTCTGTTTTACTCATTCCATGGAGTAATGAAGGAACATTTCTTTAGAACATTACGTAAATTTTAATTTGTTAGATAATTGCTTCACAGGAATCATCTCCCTTTTAACTAGTAAGAAACTCCAAATGGTAGTTCATCAAACAAGACTATTAAGTGTACTTAATGCGTGAAATTGTATGAGACAGGAAGTATACAGTCGTAACAATCAATTTTGGAGACGAATATTTGCCTGTTCTCACTAAATCCGATTTCAATGTTTTGGAAACGTTTGGAGCTCGATGAAAAAAATTGAATCGAAACTCAAAGATTTTACATACAATGTAAGCCATTTATCAGCCATCTACATACAATGTAAACCATTTATCAGCCTACTACATACAATGTAAGCCATTTATCAGCCATCTACATACACTAATTTAGACTGTAACGTGTGGAAACAGAGTTCATATGAAAGCAAAAGAGGAATCAGACTGAACACATTTAACGGAATTATATCCATGGCAACCAAGTTGTTATCGAGCTTTCAGATTTATTAAGATACCCGACTGAAAGCCGTATTGGGCCAAATTACCAAGCAAAGTATGAAAACATATTCAAAGCCAATAATGTAAAGTTTGAATAAAACTTCACTTGCACTTTTTATGACCTGTTTAAGTGATTTCAAAAACTTTGGTGATTACACGCCATTTTTAGACACACGTTTCACTTCTGTCCTCAACGTTAATCACAAAGCTAAGAGTTTATGATACCAACTTTGATTATTTTCAAACGTATTAATTATATACAAAATGTATTAATTATATACAAAACGTATTAATTACATACAAAACGTATTAATTATATACAAAATGTAATCTAGCAACTATTATTATTTTCAAACGTACTAATTACATACAAAATTTAATCTGACCATTGGATAACTCCAAATTTAAAAAGAAAAATCAATATGAACTTGTAATAAACTGTGCACAAAATGAGTCAGCTTCAAACTCCATGAAATAGTACTACCTATGAAATGTTTCTTGTTGTGGAAATGACATGATTAAATGTCAGAATATTCAATGATAATCTGATTGAGTATTCACTGATAATCTCATGATTAAATGTCAGCGTATTCACTGGTGATCTCAAACACTTTGTTCAGTGCTGCTCAATCATTCATCAACTGTTATCTCAGTATATTTTCAGGAAGAACAATTCAAACCAGTTCCTTTTATTTGCTCTACAATCAGAGAGAGAGAGAGAGAGAGAGAGAGAGAGAGAGAGATTACTATTTGGAACCAATACATTGAATGAATATAACGATCTTTCGATTATAAAAATTTGTGTTCCTTTATCATTTGTTATATGTTGTTTAATCTTCGGATAGTGATTATGTGAATATGATTGATTTTTTTCTTCACAATCAGCCACGATAATTCTATATACTGTTGATAATTCTATATACTGTTGATAAAGCTAAAGTACAATTTAAGATTTTAAAGGCACACATATCGATGAAGGAGAAAGTACAGTGAAGCTAATACTTGTAATATCTAATCATTCGTTACGGTATTATAGGAAATTCTAAACATTTCCTTGTGGCAGTAATATGAAAAGTTGCGATAAAATCAGTTATCTTCAGGAGATAGGATCCATCACAAACAATCTCATCATAAACATGTAGGACAGTCTGGGCAACATTATTATTTTCAGCTAAGTGCACAAAAAGATTTTCCTTAACAACAAAACTCGTTTTCCGCCGCAACATATGCATGAAAACATAGCATTTACTGATTATGATGGAGGAATATTTTCAGTTGGAAGAGAAGGATCCAAAGCTAAAGATAGCCGCATGGCAGAAACGTTATGTAACGTGCCGTTAAAATACTATCAACGCCATGCAAAACGTAATGTAAATCGTGGCGGTCTTGAAAAAATTGAAGCGTATACTTCTAGTCAAATCTCTATATTGGTGACAGCGTCTTTAATTCCATTCAAACATTAGAAATACGTACTTTACTTAGTATGTACTTTAACATCGCCAAAACTGGGCCACCACGGCTCCCATATTTGTAAGACCTGTACATCGTGGCACCATTCCAGTAGGAAATTGTGGCACCATTCCCAATCAATATTTAAAATAGCTTCCATCTACATGCAAGTGTGGGTGACTAGAAATTACCCGAAGAATACAGTACTGCATGTGTGCACTGAAATCTTTATTAAATCCTCGTTGTCTATTTATTTATTTTTCCATTTAGGCATCTGGCATCCTTTAAAACTTCTTTCTCAGTTCATGTAATATATTTTTCTAATTCAAATTTCTTTTCACATAGACAAACTTTCCAAAACTGTTGTATTTTCTGCTTAGGTTTAGTGGTTAAGACTTCATGCAGGTACTTAACATAGCTTTAATACAAATTTAACTGACGTTCCAAGAGAGGGGTTTTATTTATTTATTATTTCAGCTGCAGTTTCACATTAAAATTTTATGTGAAAATACGTTCTAATATCGATTTTATCTTTCATGTAATTTGTACATGCTTAATATTTCATAAGTTTCAATTTCACCAATAAACCACAGGCGTTGTGAGAGAAAAAAGGCATTATTCGCCCGCTAGAAGTTTGTTGGAACTCACGTATGTTGTCATTATGGATTTCTTGTTTCCTAAAGGAATAACGTAGCTGAGTTTCAGTTTTAAGCTATTATCCAGGTACTGTTCTAATGTCAAGCGCCTTCCATCAACTTATGTTGATATCAACAGGGGTGAGGCATTCTATGACATCTGTTAGCTGTAAATGAATTTCAACTGTCTACAAAAAATAATATGATTTTTTTTTTTTGGGTGGGGGGGTGGGCTGTGGCTTCTACAGAAAGTATCTATGTTATTGAAGTATTGAAGAGTGGTCTAAGGGAGATAACAGAGCAGCATTTTCATTTCTTTCGCACCGATAAAAATACTAATGGTTATAATTTCAATATACATATGTCTTATAAGATTTCATAAATTTTATTTATATAATAATTTAGCACTGGTACTACTTTTTCCGGTATTTACACAGAATTATGTGTAAAACATTTGCAAGCTACACTGACGTAATGTTGGTTTGCAACAACAACGAAGGTCATGTGATCGTATGATATTTGCAGTGTATGATAAATAATGCTGTGAATGAAAAAAATAAAAAATAAAAAAATTCGACTTAGAAGACTCTAAAAATATAAAGCTGAAATTGTAGATAAGCAGCGGAGAGAGAGAGAGGGGGGGGGGGGGGGGGTCGCGGGCCCCGATATTCCAAATGTCCTTCTAAAATACATACTCACATTTTAACATTGTTACATCTAGTAAGGTCAAGATGAATAGTTGATGTCACTTCGCGATTAGACAAGCTTTTGATCTAGGCCTATAGTCGTATTTTCATGTTTTGAATGAAATTGGACTTAAACGAAAAACAAAGAAAGTTACCATTCTCTTCAGTTGTAATTCCAATGTAAATAAATAACGTTGTTGTAGATTTTAATAGTTGGGACCCTTACAAACAATGAAGCTATCCATGACTGACGTCGGAAAATTGGGGGGGGGGGGAGTCACCCTGATACAGCAGAGAAGTAAAACATGAAATGTGTGAATCGAAATGATGAGTTATTGACCAGATATTTCAAAAAGTAAGTCAAGTCATGCTATTTTTGAGTGTGCAGCTTTACTCTCTCTCTTTCTCTCTCTCTCTCTCTCTCTCTCACACACACACACACACTAAAATATATGTATATAATTTTCATAAAATCTCTCAAATATGACTCTTGATGAAGTGTTTTCCTTATCATATCTTCCTTAGCATGAATCATTAATCATTATAACGAGTTGGAAATACTTTTAGACAGTACATTTCCGCCCCTGTTCCAATCTCCATCGCTTGAGCAACTCAGATTCGTGTGTCTAGTCACAAGTTTCGTCAAAATCTGGCCAATGGTTGCCCGGAAACAATGCTTCTCAGGCCCCCAAAGAGTATTTTACATCTGAAAAAGAGATTACTCGAACATTTATTTAATATCCTTATGTATGTATGTATGTATGTATGTATGTATGTATGTATGTATGTATGTATGTATGTATGTATGTATGTATGTATGTATGTAATTCTTATGAAATCAAATTATGTCCAAATTATATCCAAAATATTCTAACAATTATCAACAAATTAGTGTCACTTTCAACCGACTCTCATCTTGTCGCATAACCGTAAAAGACTAAATAGCGTCACAGGAACTTCTGCTAGTCACTGCTGTCATCTATGACTATGTAATAATTATTAGTCTCATCAGAGAATACGTGACTTTTGGATGCAAAGAATGTTTCATCTTGAAATTAGTCTCAACTAGTATATTGCAATATTTTATGGTTAGGTTGGTTGGTTGGTTTTTAACGGTACTTTCAGCATGTTATTGGCCGTATTATGCTGTGGGAAAAGAAGCTAAGTATTTTCCCCAAGGACACAGAGGCTGCCAACCAGGGCTGGCCCGGGCGGGTATAGAACCAGCGACCCTTGGTTTACGAGTCTGGCGCTCTACCAACTTAACTACCGCGTCTCCAAAATATTGCATAGGGCTTTATGTGACCTTATGAACACTTTCTATCCACCACTAAACGTAACGATCGGTCAAAGTGCAAATCATTTGACTTCGGTATGTATTCCATATGTTAGTGTTAAATATTACACTTACATTGATTCTGCACAAGAAGCAAAACAAGCAATAATACGAGCATGTATCATCATGTAACTCACATCAAAGGAAAGGCTCTACGACTCTGTTACTTCCATTCCGACAGACCATACATATATTCCGACGGATCATACATATATCGGGTCAAATGTGTAACATACGCATGGAGACGCTATAAAAGCTGCTGTTACCCGCGCCTGAAGAGGCGATCGTTGTTGTTCATGGTCCACTTGAATCTGCCCCAGAATGTCATAGCTTTCTCCTCATTCTGTCTCTGCCTCTGCAACAGGGTTTGCCGGTACATAGGTGCTCGTTCTCCATTCGTTATCTCCATGAGCGTCTGATTGCCTTTGATCTCTGAAAACGATATGCATCACTGTAATATGTGTGTGAGTTGTCAGCCTTGGTTGCTGAGTCGATTTATAACTGCCAATAAAAATGTTTTTATCATATCTACGTAATCCCATTCCAATTTTGAAAATGTTATGTTTTATTATTCATTATTTCATCACTTTTAGCATGGTAGCAACTAAACTGTAATTACAAATGTGAGCTTAAACAATCAATAAAATGATATGTACAACCCAAAAATCTAAATGGGAATGTAAGAAGCTATCTGAGACTGATAACAAGAATTTCTGCACCTTTAAGCTCACAATGCACCGGAATTTCATTATTGTTGCTGGCAGATGGATTATGAACCGTAAATTTTATTTTAAATTTTATCCTGAATGAGTTATATTTACATGGAGTCAATGTGTAAATCTTTCTCCGAGCGTATTTAATGAAGGTGTCATTTATTTTCCCTTGATCCTAAAAGTAAATGAAGATTGAAACCTGAATATCACCAATAGAACGTAAGTCTGGATTTAACTTAGGTCCAAAATCTAGCTATCTGATTGGCTCCAAGTCTAACTTCAGTGATATCAAGCCCTTGATCATTGGCTTCTGTTTATAGCTTCAACTTCACTTAAGCTAAACCTTACACAAAGCGCACTTCTTTTGCACTATATTTGAACTAAAGAGCGTAATTCAGTATATATACAAATACAGTGCAATTTCTTATAACGGTCACCTCCCTTAAGCAAAAACATCTCATATCCAGCCATAATCTTATGTTACGTTTTCTTCGTTTCATCTACAATGGTTACCTCTACTCATTGATCACTTCTCTAACACAGGCATTTTTTCTTTCTTTCTTTCACCTCGTTGCTGGCTGCTTAAGAGAGTTTGCCCTGTAGTATAAAGTCATTGAACTTGGTGCAATACCAGTTCACACCTAGTGCATTGTAGGCGTAAAAAGTTGAATAAACTCTTGGCAATGAACTACATTCCAGATCCCAAAATGTAGTTTGAACTCTGAACTGCAAGGATTATGAATAAAACTTTGACTAGACAGCTGCTTTCAGCTGGAACAAATGTAAAATATCAAATCAGGTTATGCTTTCTATACTCAAAGTAAGGCTCCATCCGAGCATTAAAATATTAGGATTCACACATTTTTCAAAATGATATATTTACGTATTTTAAATAGGGCGAGTAGGTTCGTTCCTGCTTATTTTCTAATTGCTTGGTTTTCAAAAGACCCGATAACTGTCTCAGCACCATCAGACTCCCCAACTTTACTTTGATATTTTCATTTACAGTGATGGCGAGAAATAATGAGTTCGTCAATAAAATTGTTTTGTTTTTCCACCTACAATCTGAAGCATGCTGTACACTATGGGGGTATATCTGCAGTATATTGGATATATCTGAAGTATGTCATACACCATACAGGTATATTTGAAGTATGTCATACACCAAGCGGGTATATCTTAAGTATATCTTGGGTACTCTCCGACTGATATCAAGGCTGACTTGGATAATGTTCGCGGATGCAATTCTATGTCATATCCTACAATTCTGAGGTGATTTCATCGTTTTAAAGATGGATGCGAATCCATAGAAGATGATCCACGTTCTGGAAGACCGTTTTCTGCGATTGGTGAGCGGAAAGTAACCGCTGTGAAGGGGGCAACAGATGAAGATGCTCGATACACAGTAGAAGATATTTATATTATAACAAGCATTAATTCGTCAGATGTTTTTAATATACTGAAGAATCATTTGAAGCTCGAAAAGGTTTGTACAAGATTTGTCCCGGATTTGTTGACGGCTGATAAAACAGACTCGAGTTGAAATCGCCAAACAGATACTCACCAAATACGAAAAGAGTGACCAGAGACTTTTGAATGAGATTGTCACAGATGATGGAACATGGATTTACAGTTTGGAACCAGAGAAAATAATAAAGTTTGGGTCGGAGAAAACGAGCAGATACCATAAATTGCTCGACGTAGTCAAATGTCAAGAGAGTATGACACATTATTTTCAGATATAAAAGGTCCGGTCATCCAGGTACCTGTGCCAGACTCTGCTAGTGTCACTGGACTGTGCCAGACTCTGCTGGTGTCACTGGAGATTTTTATTCCTGCAAAATGTCACCAAAAGTTGTGGAACACTACCAAACTACCCGTCCGCGCACCGGTAACTGAGGTATCGATCTGCTCCATGACAACTCACCGGCGCATAAATCCGCCGTCGTGACAGACTTCCCGAAGGAGTACGGCATCCAAACTTTGCCACATCTTCCATACAACCCTGATTTAGCTCCAAGTAATTTTTTGGCTAAATAATCAAAGAATCGCTGAGGGACAGACAATCTTTTAAAGCCGTCATGAGGTTGGAAGTACAGTTTTCCAGTGTATGAACAACATGCCAAAAAGTGAATGCAAAATGGCATTTAATAAGTGAATAATCAGACTGAGAAAGTGTGTAGAGGTGCATGGGATGTACTTTGAGAGGATGCACTGACGTACTGTTCATTAATAAAAAAATTTGTTGTACAGCGCACTAATATTTAAAACGTTTTAAATACCCCTCGTATTTTGAGGTTGTTTGTTGCACACCAACCTCTTCTATTTTGGAATCGTACCTTTCTGTGAAATATTTTGTTTTATCACTTGCTCGTACAGAGTCATGTTCCTCTGAAATTCTTCACCCGTCGTGTTGACATATATGTACATGTAGCAAGAGGGTTCATCCGATACAGTTTGCACGATGTGAAACTTGTTGAATGGGAGCTAAATATATAAAAGGTGTAATAATATCACACATACAATACCTTATGAAGTTAAAAACTATATATCACAGATATAATATCCTATGAAGTTAAAAACTATATATTATCACAGATACAATACCGTATGATGTTAAAAACTATATATCACAGATATAATATCCTATGAAGTTAAAAACTATATATCACAGATATAATATCCTATTAAGTTAAAAATTATATAATATCACAGATACAATACCGTATGAAGTTAAAAACTTTATCACAGATGCAATACAGTATGAGTAAAAAAAACTATATCACAGATACAATACTGTATGAAGTTAAAAACTATACAATATCACAGATACAATACCGTATGAAGTTAAAAACTTTATCACAGATGCAATACAGTATGAGTAAAAAAACTATATTACAGATACAATACCATATGAAGTTAAAAACGATATATCTGAGATATTTATTGCAATTTCTATCCGCAACTTCGCCTTTATTAGCATCATATTATTTCTTTTAATTCACTAAATTGACGTAATAATAATAATAATAATAATAATAATAATAATAATAATAATAATAATAATAATAATAATAATAATAATAATCTTTATTTAACGAGGCTAACACATTTGGTCACGAAAGACCCATCTGACAACATTGGTCCTCAATTTTTTAACAGGTTATGTTATAACAAAAAAGTCACTTACACACACCTGTAAGAATTAATCATGGTTGTATATTGGAACCACATCAGAGATCGCTTTTGTGCATATTTTTTTTGTTATTATCTTTAAGTAACCTAATTCTTCCTTTTTCCCTGAAATGACCCAAATTGAATACTCCTTATTGTGCATGGGAGCGATAAATGAGGAATACAGATATAAACATATCAATATACCTGCATACGATTGCCTTCTGTCAGCGTGGTGTTCTTCTTCTCTGTGTATACTTTGACTGCACCATGCAACACAGTAATGCTGGTATTTTTAAAGTCTTCATGGACAAAATTTTTCAAAATCAAACCTGTAAAAGAACTTTAACATCTCCATACCAATTTCTGAAAAAGCACATATAAAAAGATATAATTTTACTTTTTCATTCCCTTTTATCTTCTGTTCCTGTGAAACTATACATGGAAAAGAGCTTACTATGCAACCGATAAAAACATGCATCCATGAAACATAAGGGTTTTTTAAACCCTAAAACACATGTATTGTGGTAAGCCAGCATCAGCCTATAACGCGGAAGAAATATGAATGTGAACACCATCACTTCTATTGCATAAGTTAAAACTACAAAGTAAGCCTTCAGAAGGACTAAATGCTATGTAAAATATGTTTGGACAGAAACCCGCCATGTCAATTTTTTAACATTTGTAACCAACCGCAAACCAGCTTCGACACGACCAACTTTCTTAAGTACAAATTTGAATCTTCTCAAGAATCAGCCAAACTAGCAACATGAACCTTGAAAAAACTAATCTTAGATATTGCAAGTAAATCTTTTAAACTTGTGTGAGCAAAAAAAAATAATTAAAAAAAATAGCGATGGCATGACTCTGAATGTACAGACCTAAAACAAAATCATTTTAAATCCCCACACTGAATGTATAGACCTAAAACAAAATCATTTTAAATCCCCAGACTGAATGTATGGACCTAATACAAAATCATTTTAAATCCCCACACTGAATGTATGGACCTAATACAAAATCATTTTAAATCCCCAGACTGAATGTATGGACCTAATACAAAATCATTTTAAATCCCCACACTGAATGTGTAGACCTAATACAAAATCATTGTAAATCCCCAGACTGAATGTATAGACCTAAAACAAAATCATTTTAAATCCCCACACTGAATGTGTAGACCTAAAACAAAATCATTTTAAATCCCCACACTGAATGTATAGACCTAAAACAAAATCATTTTAAATCCCCACACTGAATGTATAGACCTAAAACAAAATCATTTTAAATCCCCAGACTGAATGTATAGACCTAAAACAAAATCATTTTAAATCCCCAGACTGAATGTACAGACCTAAAACAAAATCATTTTAAATCCCCAGACTGAATGTACAGACCTAAAACAAAATCATTTTAAATCCCCACACTGAATGTACAGACCTAAAACAAAATCATTTTAAATCCCCACACTGAATGTATAGACCTAAAACAAAATCATTTTAAATCCCCACACTGAATGTATAGATCTAAAACAAAATCATTTTAAATCCCCAGACTGAATGTGTAGACCTAAAACAAAATCATTTTAAATCCCCACACTGAATGTATGGACCTAATACAAAATCATTGTAAATCCCCAGGCTGAATGTATAGACCAAAAACAAAATCATTTTAAATCCCCGCACTGAATGTATAGACCTAAAACAAAATCATTTTAAATCCCCACACTGAATGTATAGACCTAAAACAAAATCATTTTAAATCCCCACACTGAATGTGTAGACCTAATGTTACGACTCTATGGTCTAAGAAAAATGTAACAGAAAGAAAGTGAAACCAACAAATCAAGTAAAAAATCAACAAGCAATTTATTACTAGATAATTAAAATGAAAAATCAAAAAGTCACTTACAGTAATGTGTTTTGAAATCCTAATAATCCAATAAGAATGATTGTTCTAATCACAATCCTAAATATAGAATGTTCCGAATTCACGGCTGTGTCCTTGAATGTTATTATGTGCCAATGGTCTCCAAAGTCCTGATGTACTAGTAATCTTTGATGTGCTGATGTCAAAATGAAGTATTCCAAAATATCTGAATAAGTTCACATAAATTCCAAAATCATCAATTAAAAATCCAAAATCCAAAAGTTTATGAGCACTGTTATAATCCAATGAATATTTAAAATAATTCCTCTCTTAGAATTTGTAATGAATTTTCACAACTGTAATAGCTCTTTACAAGACTGATGGTAATGTCAAAACTGAATAAATGTCCACCAAACATGGTATATATAAAGATTGGTCACATGACAGAATGTTCTAGAATGTGTGTCATCTTAATGGAATTTTACTTGTAAACAAAAATTCAACCTTGACCTTCAAATTGAGAAAACATTATATTGATCAAAACAACCTAATTCAAGGACACTAGTTAAACATGTTTTTCCTGATAAACATAAAGATTTAAGCAAATATTAAAGTGAAGAAACATTTATAATTTCCTAAAATATTTATAATATTATATAAACATCATACATAACACTAAAACAAAATCATTTTAAATCCCCACACTGAATGTATGGACCTAATACAAAATCATTGTAAATCCCCAGACTGAATGTATAGACCAAAAACAAAATCATTTTAAAGCCCGACGCTGAATGTATGGACCTAATACAAAATCATTTTAAATCCCCAGACTGAATGTATAGACCTAAAACAAAATCATTTTAAATCCCCACACTGAATGTATGGAGCTAATACAAAATCATTTTAAATCCCCACACTGAATGTATAGACCTAAAACAAAATCATTTTACAGCACTAGACATGCTCTTTTAAAGTATCCTTTTAACTCCAGTCTTCTTATAGCGAATGAAACGGTACAAACAAATTACTAAAATTCAAAGAGAAAACGTATCGTAATGATATATTTGAAAAGCTAAGTACTTTACAGATCGAAAATCCAATCGAGTTCTGGAAATTGATCATAACTTTGACAGAGGATAACAATGAAAGTGATACGGACATTTCCGCAGAAATTAGGCATAGTCTTTTTCACACTCAAAATTTGTAAAAAGAAACTAATTCGGCCATATTTCATAAAAATATTAATCAAATAGTAGAGATATACGACTAAATGGAAAATAATAATAATAATAATAATCTTTATTTAACGTGGATTACACATTTGGTCATGAAAGACCCATCTGCCACGTGGTCCGCAACGTATAAATAGGTTATGTTATACAAAAGTCACTTACACACAAACTCAGGTATACTCGCACACGCACTGACATATATTTAAAATGGATTAATTTAAATAACTAGAGTGGTCAACAGGTACATATATGAACATATACGATACACAGGTATACATATTTCAGCATGTCAAAAGACATACAGACATAAGTACAATAAAATACACATATATTATCTCTGGATACAATAATACAATTCTGTACTGGAAGGCTTTAATATATCATTCCAGTTGGTCAAGAAAGAATTACTTTTGGGAGGTTTTAAATGAAGCAAAGGAATTCCAACTTCGTATCGACAGGGAGTGGGAATTCCAAAAGGTAGGTGCTGATACAGTAAAAGAGCTTTTAAAATGGTTGGTTTGCATCCTCGGAATATGTTCGTTATTAGTAGCAGATCTGAGATTACGCTCAGTATTTGATGATCTTAGTTCAGTTATGTTAGAAATATAATCTGGAGAAAGATTGTTTAGAGACTTATAAAGCATACGTTTTGGCATTGGTAGCCATTGTAGACTCGAAAGAAAACATTCGAGGGAGTCGAAATAGGAAGTTTCAGAATTATTCGCGCTGCCTTTTTCTGGAGTTTTTCATTTTCAGATAAATTATAATTTGGTGTGTTTCCCCATATGGTACAGCCGTAGTCTATCAGTGGTAGTATATATCCAGAAAATAAAGTTCAAGCGACTGTGTAAGTAGAAATTTCGACAGTAAGTTTAAGAGAATAATTATTTTGAGAAGCATTGCACACATATAATCGATATGTGAATTCCAGCTGAGATTTTGATCAATGTAGATACCAAGAAGTTTCTGATTTTTAACACAAAACAAATTTCAGCTATTGTGAGTGAGAAGTAAATACATGTTTTAGATGCACTGACACCAAATCGATAAATTATTGAGGTAGATTTTATGTTTGTTTTCAATGGAGTTGATAGATTTACCAGATGTATGCACTGTAGAATCGTCAGCGAAGAGATCAGTGTTAGTGTACACTGGATACAAAGCTAAGTCATTGCTAAACAGTAGAAAAGAAGAAGACTTAATAGAGATCCTTGTGCAACACCACTTAAAATATGACTCGAATCAGAAATATATTTACCCGCACAAACAACATGTAATCTGTTAGGGAGATCTGATGTGAACCAAGAAACTAAGTTTAAAGAAAACTTGTAGGCTGATCGTTTTTTATGAATACTGAATAGTCAACCAAATCGAACGTTTTTTTTTTTTTTAAATCAATGAAGATTGCGCCAGTAAGTTCGCCGAATTTAATCGCAAGTAGCCACTGGTTTATAAGTTTCGTCATGGCAGTTTGACATTAATGTTTTTGTCAGAAACCTGATTGTGATTTATGGAGGAGTTGATACTTGTTTAGATATCCGAAAATATGCTTGCTGACATGTTTTTCGATAATTTTTGAAAATAGAGATAGAACGTATATGGGTCGATAGTCAGATTGGTAATTCTCTTCATTTCCCTTATGAATTGCGAATACCTTGGCTAATTTTATTGACTTGGGAAATGTATATGATATTACTGGTAATGGATTATTTCAATGAATCAGAGATTGAGAAAGCCCACATTTTCAGAATTTGGAGGTGAATTCCATCTAGACCCGTCGATTTGTTAGTGTCTATTTTAGTGATAATATCAATAGTGTCAGTTAATGTAATTAGGGGGATATTCAAAGTAACATGATCGAGTACCCTTTCATTCGCGAAGACAGTAAGTTGATCTATGTTGGGAAAAAAAAGGTTCATTTGTTTTCCAAGATCGTGATCCAGTGACGGATATATGAATTCGCCACCCCTATGCTCTGTCAGATTTGCCCCCTCCCCCTCCCGTCCAAAACAAAGCCTTAAAAACAGAGCCTTTAAAGACCTTTACGCCTTTACATAACAGCAACATTTAACTTGAGCTTTTTTTTTCACAAAATAAAGAATTTTTGAACAAAGCCAGATTTTCATACTTGAAAATCAGCTGCCCCCTGAATTTTGCCGCCCTAGGCAGCTGCCTTGTCTGCCCAATGGGAAATCCGCCACTGTCGTTATCGTCGGTGTAGCTTGTGCCATTAACTATAATTTCATATGAAGTACTGGTTTCATAGAAATGTATTCTCCCAGGTGATTCCAGATGGATCTGTTATCAGAGTTTTTGTGGCAATTCATTGAAAAAGGAGCGTTAATGTTTTAGAATGAGGGATTCGACTTTGCTCCCCCATAAACGATAATTGGTAAACTCTTTACATTTATGACAGTAGTCTCGTTTACGTTGCCTCTCAGCGATTTCACTAGAATACCATTCTAGTTGTTTTGATCGTTTAATTCTTTTAACTTGATTGGAAGCGTGTTTATTAAGGATAGTAAGAAAACAGTACCGTCTATACTTGCGTATAAGCTAATACCAACTGCAAACTGCATAGACCCAGATGAATCGTCGCATAATGCGCCGGCAGATCCGGGTCTATGCAGTTTGTAATGACTAATTAGTAGAACAAACAACATAGACCCTGATCTGCCGGCACATTATGCGACGACAGATCAGGGTCTATGTTGTTTGCATTTGAATCAGCATTATACGTGTGTATTACGGTAATTCTAGATAAACAAATCATAATCTGGGTTTGTTTTAGAAAAGGTCAATGAGCTAATATTCTGAGACGGTTCAGAGAGAGAAATTCATTTTCAGCAAATGTTTTAAAGGTTCGGCATTGCATATAGGAATGCGAGTTCTTCTTTGTGCTCTGCTGCTTGCGAGTTACACAAACGGGATAGTGATCACTCTGCTGCTTACGAGTTACACATACGGGATGGTGATCACTCTGCTGCTTACGAGTTACACAAACGGGGTGGTGATCACTCTGATACGTACGAGTTTCACAAACGGGATAGTAATCACTAATACAGAAACAGGTACGTTAATCTTGTGGAGGTTGTCAGGGTGGGTAGTGTGCATGTGGTCAATCAGGGTAGCAGAAAGGGCTGTTACTCTTGTTGGAATATTGATTACCTGTGTAAGGTCGTGCAGGTGTATCATATGAAGCCATTTAGTGTTAATAGGCGACATGGAATTAATATTAAAGTCTCCCACAGTAATTACTTCATTGACAAAAGCTAAAGCGGTCTTTAGCTCGCGTTCAAATTGATCAGAGAGAGAGAGAGAGAGAGAGAGAGAGAGAGAGAGAGAGAGAGAGAGAGAGAGAGAGAGAGAGAGAGAGAGGAGAGAGAGAGAGTTTTGGAGGTTGGTAAGCAGAGCAGATATAAGTAGATTTGCTATTAAGGAAAGTTAATTAGATCCACATTGATTCCACTGTGGACATTTCAAAATCAGTTCTTCTCCTATAGGTTATGTTCTATTAAACATACATAACTATACACCCGAATTATATCCCCTACCCCCACCCCAACCCCCGCCCATTCCTTGGCGTCAATCTCGTCTTTCCAATGAAATGTTTTTAATAGAAATAGCAGTCAGGTACATTACAGTCAAGAAACGTTTCACATAATCCAATTACTGCAAGGTTTGATTCATTTTTTTTTTCTTCGTAAGTCTTAGTTATTCTGGATAAAAATATCACCACAGGATAGTATCCTACAACACCATAAAGAAAAATTATAGGTAGAAACTCGAACGGACCTGACATGATCTTAAATGAGATGATTAAATATTCACTGCCGTTTCTAGGAGATCCCTATCGTAGACTTTTGGATAGAGTTTTCGATAATGGCTTCTTCACATATCAATGGAAAGAGTCCAATCTCCTTCATACCCACACGAACGGGTGCACATCTGATGTAAACAACAACCGCGGTATTGCACTATCCAGCTTAACTTAAATGTTTCCTTTCACCCATAAACACAAGCATCATATCATATTTAAAAGAAAACGGCTCACTAGACGACCTCCGGTTTGGATATCGGTAACACTGTAGAACAATAGATAATTGTTTATGGATATCGGTAACGCTGTAGAACAATAGATAATGTGTTCATTCTTAATACCCTAATATATAAACACCAACACTCCAAACAAAACACTCTTCTCATGATATATGGATTTTCAGAAAGCATTTGATTCAGTCTGGAGAACCCGTATGTTTTAAAAAATGATCAAGCACAGGGAAAATCTTTAATTGGGTAAATCGCATGTATAATAATATCACCTATGTTGTGAAACTGAAACAGGAAGTTAGCAAAACCATCGGTGTCAAACAAGAATACGTATGTAGTCTCACTTTATTTAACAGATTTTTTAACGACATCACTTTTTTAACTGACCTGTCCTTCACACGGCTTCTCTTTGCTGATGATCTCCTTGTATTATCAACATCTTCAAGAGGGTTACAAAATGGTCTCAATAATCTTAAAACCTTCTGCTCAGAGTGGGGAATAAAATAAAAATTCATGGCATAGGGGGTTTGTATCTATTTCTGTTCGATACTAATCATATTGTATTGGCCAAATAATGCACATATCTTGGCGTGATATTTACTCATTTAAAGTAGCCCTGAGTCGCCCTAGGAATAAAGCTTACGTGCCTGGTTCAAGATAAAACCAATCATTACTACAACAGATGACATCTCAACAAATTTTATTTTAAATAAGTTAAACCAATAACCTAACCCATCAGTATGGGTCTCCAATTTGGGGATCTACACTATTCAATGTAAAAAATCCAAATATGTTTATCAATTAGGATGCGAACTTGTGCAATCCTCAAGTCATTAAAGTCGCGAAATCTGTATTGGATCTACCGAAGCGGCATGTAATATTGAAGCTATAGCTGAACTTGGACTGTTTCCTATAGATACTGGCATCACTATCGGTATGCTAACATTTTACATTAGTGCTTCTAATAGCAAGGTGTTATCTTACACAATGTCAGGCCCCTAGTACTTCTAATAGCAAGCTGTTATCTTACACAATGTCAGGTCCCTAGTACTTCTAATAGCAAGCTGTTATCTTACACAATGTCAGGTCCCTAGTGCTTCTAATAGCAAGGTGTTATCTTACACAATGTCAGGTCCCTAGTGCTTCTAATGGCAAGGTGTTATCTTACACAATGTCAGGTCCCTAGTGCTTCTAATAGCAAGGTGTTATCTCACACAATGTCAGGTCCCTAGTGCTTCTAATAGCAAGTTGTTATCTTACACAATGTCAGGTCCCTACAGGTCCCTAGTACTTCTAATAGCAAGTTGTTATCTCACACAATGTCAGGTCCCTAGTACTTCTAATAGCAAGCTGTTATCTTACACAATGTCAGGTCCCTACAGCTTCTAATATCAAGCTGTTATCTTACACAATGTCAGGTCCCTGGTACTTCTAATAGCAAGGTGTTATCTTACACAATGTCAGGTCCCTAGTGCTTCTAGCAGCAAGCTGTTATCTTACACAATGTCAGGTCCCTAGTGCTTCTAGCAGCATGCTGTTATCTTACACAATGTCAGGTCCCTACAGCTTCTAACAGCAAGCTGTTATCTTACACAATGTCAGATCCCTACAGCTTCTAACAGCAAGCTGTTATCTTACACAATGTCAGGTCCGTACAGCTTCTAACAGCAAGCTGTTATTTTGCACAATGTCATGTCCCTAGTACTTCTAATAGCAAGGTGTTATCTTGCACAATGTCAGGTCCCTACAGCTTCTAATAGCAAGCTGTTATCTTATCTTACACAGTGTCAGGTTCCTACAGTTTCTAATAGCAAGCTGCTATCTTACATAATGTCAGGTCCCTTGAGCTTCTAATAGCAATCTGTTATCTTATACGATGTCAGGTCTGGGTTTGAATTATCTTCATCGATATTACATATTTTCTCAAACATTGACCATAGCATTGTATAAATGCGGTATATATTAATAATCTGAAAGACACCTTGGTTCAAAATGTGCATTATGTCATAAACGATGTAGCTCATTCCAATACTGAGCAGTTTAATAACATAAGGACATAAACCAAACTAGCTTCTCAAACTGTCTCCATGTTGTGAAGAAAAAAAAAGAAAAAAAAAATCACAAAAAAATAACTATGTAGCCTTCACCTTAGTGACCTTACTCTGGGGATTGAAATAGGTTGATGCTACAAAATTGAACATAGTCCTGCCCAAGCTTGATAGATGACAAGTTCTGTCCATGCTTGATAGATGACAAGTCCTGCCCAAGCTTGATAGATGACAAGTCCTGCCCAAGCTTGACGGATGACAAGTCCTGCCCAAGCTTGACAGATGAAGAAAAAAACAGTTCCTACTTTCATAAATTGTAAATAAGCATAGAAGAAAAATACTTCGTGAAACGCTTCTATCAGAACATTTTGATATCTAATCAGAAAATGATTCAATTAATAGTGTTATATTTCAAAAATGGATCCTTTTACAACTTATGCAAATATAGCGACTAAATTTATATATAAATCTTTTGAAAATCGCACAACCAAACAACTAGGTAGCTACATTTAATATACTTGCCACAAAGTATTTGTAAATCATTATCATTTCATTCGTGTGCGTATTCTTCTTTTTTACATTGCACACTGTTTGTTATAGATGTTTTATACAAATGATACATTGAACTGAATTGCATTTGGAACGGTGCTAAGATGATCAAGTATCAATATTCATATCAGGGGAAATTTACATAATGATGCCATTTTTAAAATGCTAGTGAACGCGCTCGTGGGGTTTAGAGCTTGCGGGGGCGGGTAGGGATGGCGGGTTTTTTTCAATCACTTGGCCGTATAGTAATGGGTTAATGCACACGAGTGCAAGCGACGTTGTAACTAATGCACCGTTCATTATATGAGGGATGGACAGGGAAAGTAAACAATGCATGGCTCTCGGTTACACTTATATGATCAGTTGATTACATAGTTCTATCCCAAACCTCAGTCTTTTCAATGTATGAACCTGTAGTAAATTTGGCCCAAAAAATAACGCAAACATGACCACTGTATACTTCTATAATCTAGGATCTGTATTTAAAATGTATTTGAATACAAGCAACCAAGACTTCTCTATTCGATGCATTGTACCAGGTTTATAAGTCATGCACAAAAACGTTGGATTTGTTCTCTTGGCGCCTATGATTCTTATGATCTGAGTACGAGATAAACAAAATAAAACTAATACCCCTTGATTTTTCTTTGAAATTTTTTTAATGAATATTACTTTCATTCTTGTTACTTTAAAAAATGAGATTTATTACAAGTTTATATCTTTCACTGACCATTTTTAATGATCGAATATATCTGGCGAATATACTGCACTTTTGGGACAAAACTGAGCTTATATTGTACCGGCCAGGGTTCTGTCAAGACGTAATCGTGGCCAGTAAAGGAGAAAAAGGACCCAACATTACATCAGAACCGGACCAGCAGGTGATGTGAACGTGCGTAAGCTGGCTTCTGTCCGCTGTTTGCAAAATCAACGTCCCCCAAAAAAGCATGCACTATCCCAGAAGTTCTTCATTTCTGATTTGCGAACTTGTCTAAGGCCTACTAAATCCCATAATTGGACACGCGATCACCTACATCTACAAAATATTTAAAAGAAGGTGGTTATGTACTAACCTCAGAACAAAAACAACTCCCACCTCCACCCCACCCCTGGTCGTTTCACAATTAGGGTATCAAACAATTCTGTAGGTCTTATTTGTATATTTAATCTCACAACTTAAGATTATGTTCCGTTATTCTGTGATTTTCAGCTGATCATATTGTAACACGCTATGGATCTTACAGCACCTCATTACCGAGATGATCAAAATATACCTGCGTGAGGCTGGATTTAGGTCGGTGTTTCCCGTATTTCCAATGACCTCAAGACAACGGTCGTTGTCAACTGAAGGGTTCTTAAATGCGCAAATATCACAAATAAGTTTCCTCTAATCAACGACCACACATTCAGAAGACTCTAATTTCATAATTGCATGGTTTTCTTGCTTCACATTTGTATGATTTATCAGTTCGCTTTTCTAAGCCGTATATCGGTATGTCATGCCAGTTACTATGAAACATGACCCAAACACCTAATACACAGAATTATTCCTATCACAAATTGCTACCACTTATACGTAAAAATATCCCGAGAATTTCGTATGTTATGAAACTAGAGAGGGTCCTTTTTACAAGACTAATCCATGCTACCATCAAGTCTTGTCAATACTGTACATTATGACGTCTGCTCCTAATAATTAGCTAATTCTTGGTTTGAGAAATATCTTCTCAACACCGACTCACCATAATCAAAGAAGTAATCACTTAACTGTAGCAAAGCTATCAACAGAGACGTAAATACAAGTGCACATACCCTAGGTTTGTTACAATATCTTAGGATATGCTTTACATATAAATATTCTGGAATGAAGAATTCCATTAAATGAGAAGTATGGCAGTTCCAATATGAAAATAAACAATGAAGTTTTTCGTATATATTAAGTCACAATAAATCAGAAAATGTTTACACTTTTCCTTTTAAATCGGATAACGTAAATCATAAACCTTACCGGAAAGCATTAAAACAGCTCTTTAAAACGACATTGACTGTATTCATAACTTGACACATTTACCTGGGAAGTCCGCTACAAAGGCAACCTGAGCATGGCTGGAACTTGCCCACACCTGTTTCTCTATTTCCAGCAGCTTTGGACGCCAGTAAGACATGTTGTCTAGCAGTGGCATGACCCAGGGCGTTTCACGGAACAGGTTCCAATCAGCTGTCATAATGTCTACTCTTGGATCATACGACCTGGAGAAACAACATTATTACAACACTATACAGGTAGGAACGAGCTCGCTATCTTCAAGTTTGACACAGTGTCTAGCGTTAAAACAGAACAAACAAGCAATCCCGAGATACACTGAGAGAAACGATGGCCCAAAGTGAAGATATTTTTGGAGTGTATTCCGTTCATTCTAATTCTTTGTTTTGGTAAATACTGATTTTATGGCTTAGAACGGGTGCTACCGTGAATTTTACATTCAGTGATGTGATTTGAAACTGTAAAATTCAGAGGTATGACCATTAGTGAGTCGTGGTAGACAGACCAATTTACATCAAAACTTTTTGTGGATGTATTATGATTCGCCATGCCCATCCGTCCATGCGTCCTACAGTAGGTTCTCCGTGAAACTCAACTCTGCCCACACTGACCGAGTAATATTTAGCATATTTGTTTTAATGATTTGTGTGGATGTGTACATGACAACGGAGGTAATGGATCCTGAATGCAGTGGGGATGGGGTAAATGGAGGGATGAAGGGGGAAAGGTCAACGTCACATTTTCATGGTTAATATAAAATGTGGATTGTGGATTCACTTCGTCTACAGCAATTGACGGAGGGATATCAATCAAATTTTGTCCGATTTTGCAGGAGGATGACCATATGAAAAGAAAGTTGTTGAATTCTGGATACAGGCGCGGGGTGAGGAGTTATGGTGGGGGAGTCTGGATGTAGCTGCTGGGCGAGGGTCGGGTGGGGATTCTGGATGTAGCTGCAGGTTGAGGGGTCATGGTGGGGATTCTTGATATAGCCGCAGGGTGAGGGTTGGGATGGGGGATTCTTTATATAATCGCAGGATGAGGGTAGGGTGGGAGATTCTGGATGTAGCCACAGGGTGAAGGGTTGGGGTGGGTTAGATTTCTAAATAAAATTGCAGATATTTGCGCGAGAATAAATCGATGTGCAGGAAGTAGTTGGGACAATAGCTTAGATAATGACAAGAATGGAATGATAATTAAAATTAACCTCATTAATGATCTTTATCTTAAAAAACAAAGAGAAAATATTATTCCATACAGTATATATAAATCTATTATAAAAGGTTGCAAATATCCATAGATCTTATGTTATGTATGTGGGTAAGTGAAATGTTTAGTCGTTTCCTTTTTTCAATGCTTTTATTTTCAACAATTTGACAAAACTATTTGTATCTTATATTATCCACTGGCCTTCATAAATGCTGATGTTTTGGACCATAGTAGCTACAGCATATATAATTTGTCCTCGTAAGTAGGTAATTCATTTTCGAATAAATACACTGAAACAAATCTTTTTCCCACCCTACAGATGAACATAAAGGGCGACAACCTCTGCTGAATGCGTCTGTTGAGTGACCTCCACACGTCCACATATATCTCCACTGAATCCATATTATATTTCTTCAGATGGTTGGCTACACAAGCGGCGTATTGCTTGACCGATGTTTGGTGTAAAATCCACCGTTTATCGCTGACCCACGCCTGCAGAAAAGCCAACAGTGTAAAAGCTTCATAAGATACACATTCTTAGCTAGCAAAACTTAATGTATAAGTTTATATCTTCAAAATGCCTTTTAACCACACATATATATTGGTAAGTACGTCAACTTGAAGTTACTGAGGATCATTGCTGGTGAAAATATAATTACATATAAACTCTTCAAATTTCCAGTGGGTTAAAATCACATGCTACAGTAAATGATGGATCTTTTTTTCCGGCATTTTTAGTTAAGATTCCAACGCAAAAATCTAATACATGAAGTCGCTTAGAGCCAATCTTCAGGATGTAATAAATTCCTTCTATTTTTCGTGGGGTTTTGAACAATTTTCAATGACGTCATTTCTTTACACTAATTTACAAATACGACTTATCACGTAATTATTATCTTCTTAAGATACATCTTCCTTTCTCATAATGTAACAGCACTAACAAGTCGCATGTACAGGATACATATGTTATATCTCTTCCAAAGCTAATGACAGCGTTGATTTAATAATTAATATAATAACAAGGACATTACACCATACAAATTACGTCATTTCCAGTTGCCAAGTAAAAGTTATTTTACAGCTTGATTTCAAAATGAGCTAACAACTGGGGTAAAATAACTTAAAGATAGTAGACTCTTTCATGCAGGAATAGTTTCTCATAAAGCATACAGTACCCCTGGGTAAAGGTATCCAGATTCTCTTGTATTCTTGTTAACGTATCGAACGCGTGTATGCTGTACTATGTTATCCGGAACAAACATGTCCCATGAATAGAGGTACAGTCCCATGCCAAATAAATTGTTGCCCTGAAACAAATATAAATAACACTTATGTATTAATCAAATTTCCATATATCAGTGTTGTTTAATTTAAAGTGTGCATGCAGACCCACTTGTTGCAGCTTTAACTGTTTTCAAATTTTTTCTTCTAGAGATTTTGTCCTATGCTTATATTTAACTTGCTGAAAGGTCCATATTTATATTTAACTTGCTGAAAGGTCCATACTTACATTTAACTTGCTAAAATGTCCATACGGATCTAAATGCTCTTAATAATTGTACAAATACGCTTGGAAATTACTTCTAAAAAATCTCTGTCAAAAGAAAGTATTTAAATTCTTATTATTAACATGTACGCATACCGTGTTCATGAACTCATAACCTAAGATTAAACTGACCTTTGGACTGAACATATTTTTCAAAGAATTCATTTTTCCCTTTATTTTCATTTGAACGTTATCTGTCATTGTGTATCTAACTGCATTCAGCTGAAAACTGTCTTGTATATAGTAATGGTATAATAGGCATTTTAGATTTTTTTTACTGACATCCATCAGCGCCTTTTATATCAACCTCCATGGCTATTAGTATCTGTATCGCGATCGTCGAATATTAATACATGCGCGGTTGGTTTTCAAAGTATAATCGCAGGTGCGTGTGTGATTTTTGTGTAAGTGGGCAGTTACGCAAACAGTTACTAGACTTTTACTGTCTGCAAATCCACTACGCGGTTGCGTATCTGTGCTCGGAGTTGTCTGTGGTTTTCCATTTCCGCCAACACAGTCTCGAACTCGGCCGCGCTAATGATTTTATCTTGGATAGCCACTGAGTTCAGCTTCGCAATTGTGCTGAGACTGCTTTGTGTCGCCGCGAGAAGTTCCGAATAAACACGTATTCGCGAATGTAGTAGTATTGAAATGCGTTTGCTAGCATAGCCTGCGACACCGGTTACTATCGATATGGCTCCAACAACAATTCCGATTGGTGCACCTATAATAGTCGCCGTCGTTGTGATTCCAGCAACACCAAGGCCGCCAGTTGCTGCCGCGACAAACCCTCAAATAGCATCAACGACCACACATACGCGTTTGTATTTCACGAGCAACGCGGTTCTCTTGACGACTTCATCTCGCAGTTGCAGTTCCGCTTCGATTATTTTTTCACGCTGGTAAGTTTGAGGGTCCATCATAATTCTTCTATTAATAATGTAATTGCGTAGTACAATTGCTCGACAACCATGCCTTGTTCAGGTGCAACACGTTACCCTTTTTTACTGGTACAACTGCCATACAATCATAGAAATTATCTTCCTGGGGAATGGTGTCGGAAACGATTGTGCTCGTCTTCGCCCAAGAACTGTTACACGGACAAGTGCGTCCTTGTTAATTAACAGTCGCGATTGTCCTCTTCTCAGATGAGTCAATGTCGGTTTAATATAGTCTCTGGGGAATGTAACCGGGGTGGATTCAGCGGTGAATATTACTTCATCGTTATAGAAACAATCCCTGGATGTTTTTACACCCGGTGGTGCGGTCAGCGATCGGGTATTTTCACATGCCAATGCAATGCTTCCAAGTTGGCTTCGAGTTGGTATGTTCACACCTGGGTGGTCCCAACGGTCGATTTCTATTTGACCCTTAACAAAATTATATTTGAACGTATACGAGGGTCTGGTAAGACCATTTTGAAGTAGATATTCGTAGACAAGTGGAACACAATCACTATCAATGTTAGCATTACTGGTCAGCCGATCAAACACCCCGTCGGTAAATTCCGCAACCTCATCACCAAAGTCAAAATCCATTACTTCTTTGTAAGGATAAATCTAATCTTAAACACAAAGCCAGAGATGGTTAAGTACCCGTATTGATAGATCTTGATTCCGTCGAACTGAATTTCATCTCCAGCGACTAATGATGTTGAGATTGTATATGTGTATAATTCTGCACAAACACCAATGGCTGTTTTGTCGATACCTGATATTAGTGGTACAAATCAAGACCAAGATGCTTCTGATCATATTTTTAACATTCCCATGTTACCCCAACTTCTACCTTTCTATCCAGATATGCTAAACAAGTATGATTCTGACTCGCACACTCTTAAGATGTGACGTTTAGGTCTATCAAAACCATTTGCAATAGAAATGAAAACAAATCGACCATTTGCTAAGGTTAACTCGTCAGTTTGTTCCTTTACTTCGCTGATTAATATTCCTGTAATTTGGTTTCAGAACGTTACAACACGAGGTGGCAAAAGCATATCTGCGATCTGTTTATCCACGTATTGTTTCATTCCACCATTAGTAGTATCAACATAGTCTTTGATAAACGCAATCGACTCGTCAGAGTCTCTGATTCCCCCGTTTTCAGCGATTTCGGCCAGGTTTTTCGCGACAGCGCCTCGCAGCCTCACACTAACATCTTGAATTTCCACGTTAGACGTTTTAGGTTTTCCAGTTTTATCTTGGAAAATCACAAGCTCGCCCGGGTCAACACCAACAACAACTCGGCTGGTAAACTCTGGTCAAAATCCACATCGGTGCCGCGTCGTCGGGCGGTTGAGCTTCCGTAAATGTTAATAGGAATTTTGTATACTATCAAGTGTAGCTTAATGTAAAATCAATAAGCGTTTGCGGGATTGGTGAACGCTCGAGGGCACGCAACTTTTCAACAACAAGATGACCGCAGATTGGTCCGTCGCACCGATTTGGCAACGGCAGCGTTGAATAAAACAGCGGTTGTCGTCCACCTTGGGTTAAATAATCAACATCTATAATCGATGGTGCTAGCCCGTATGATTCAAAATACAAAAGATGCAGAGGTGTTATTACATATGCGACCCAATGAGCACCAGGTCCTGTTGTCAAATCCAGGTTTCCGGTTTCCCTTGTACGGAGAATCATCGATGCAGGTTCATTTCTCATAAAGACACCTCTGAAATGCTTGACTGACTTTGGCATCGTAAGTAAATCAAAATTGGTCAAAGGCCTTTCGTTTCCACGACTGGATAATCGAAGACCTTTTCTTTTTTTTACATAGATTTTGCCACCGACCGCCTTTTTCGGCGTAATTCGGGATGCAGTTCTGAAGGCCGCTAACGATGCTGCTTTTGCAACCGCCGGAGCCGCAGCCGCTAACAACGCTAGAATCGCCGCGATGAATGGAAATATTCCACCGGTCTTTTGGATATGTGTCACCTCTGACTTCGATAACGTTAATATCACTGAGGTGTTCTTTCGTTTGACCGCATTAAGCTGATTAAGTTGTGTTTGGGTTAATCACACGGGGACATTTCCAGTTAACTTTGATGGAGAAAGCCTCAATGTGACCCTACAATCGTTTCGTATTGCGCTTTTAATTTTCGCAAGCTGCCGTGGTAGGACATAATTATTTATAAATGTAACAGGATCAATTACGAATTTTGAGAAATCAACTATGAGTTTTCTATAGGTGCATCAAGGACCCTCATTCGGCCACCTGCGCCCTACAACAACGGAAATTTATCTGAGAGGATCACATCAATGCATCTGTAATTGGGAATATTGGAGAGACCAACCTGATCAGTAACAAGTGCATGAAAGAACTTGCCGATCACGGACTGCCTGAACAGGTCCTGGTGTTCCAATGAAAAGTACTAAATCGGGTACAACTCACAAAAGTCGTGTTGGAAAATCTGCAAGACCTGTGTCAATGTTTTGATGCCGGTCCAGGAACGACCACAGATTGTGATATACACGTGCGAGTTGATTGTCTGCGAAGCTAAGCAAAATTTCTTCGGTTGGTTCCTGATGATCGTTTAACCGTAGAGAAACTTTAGACACTCCTAGCCGGTCTAATATCGTCGCACTACGGGTTTGATCGTTAGCCCGAGTTGAATCTTGAAACACAACAACTACGTGTTTTGGCGCGTTGAGGCCATGTTGGGTACTTAATTGCCATGTAAACTAACCTGAGTAGTAATGTTTGTCTTTAAGTTTGTGGTGAGTGTGAGAAATGACAACTTTGATGCGTTTCAAGACCCCATAAAGACAACAAACACGAGTATGTGCTCAGTGAAGGAATTATAGCAGGCATCCACAATGTTAATGCTGACGTCATGCCAAATTGTATCGTTGTTGATACATTTACAGGTTAAGATGACTGTGTGTTTGGTTCCGAAAAAAAACTTGCGAATATGTCTACAAAACCGAAATATATGACTGAGAGAAATCGCACACGAAAACGATAATTGAGTTCCCTTAAGCTGTTGTCGACGCTGTGCAAAGCCAAGGTTTAAATTCGGGTTTGTACTGTGTATAGTGGCATCGCTAACACCAGGTCTGGCAGGCATACCAGCATGTTGTGGATTCAGGAAAGCAGCCTGGTCAGGTTGATGCTGGATATACGGGGTATGATCTGCATTTTCGTTTGAATCCTTATAAAACATAATAGACGGGCCAGCCGACCTTCTGTAATCGTCGCTGTATCCGGCGAGTTCGATAATTGTCGTGGCAAAATCAACGTTGTCGAGAATTGATTCAATTTCCTTCCCGTCGATGGAATAACGTGCGCTGTCGAACAACACCATGATGCCATTGTTAAGAAATCCAACCTTGACACCGGCGGGATAAGGGTTATTGTTAGCCTGTACAAGTTGTCCCTCAATTTCCCAGAAGGCCCATATGGAAGAAAATACCGAGATGTGTCCTGCACTTATAATTCGATTTTTAATGGTCTGAGGTCCTAGCCTGGTTCGAATAATACTGAAAATCTTCGGTGCTGCGATCTACCATCACCGGCGCGTCCATGTTCCAAGCGGGATCGGGTGCATCTTTGAATTTTGCCATTGTTTATACGTTTTTGGTTTCGACTAATACCTTCTGCGAGACAACCGTAATCCGTTTCCCGTTGGCAGATTTGTAAACGCTGAATCAGCTATACGTTGTTGAGCGGCTTCATTGATGATTTTTACTAACCGGAGCTGGCATTGTTGCTGTTGATGGTAATGTAACCGCGTTTGGTGGTCGTCGAGTCACTAATCGTCGTAGTCGATCTCGAATCGATTGAACCACTTGCAAACCTAGATTGTTCAACCGATCCGCAGCAACGTTTTTGATGCTATCAACGACTCGCATTGCAACTTGTTTAGCAATTGGCGCATCGCGTGAAGACAAGGCCGCGAGCACTTTTGGTGCACCTGCGAACAATCCCTGGACATCATCACCAAGACCATTTCAGTAATAAGCCATGAAAACGGGTTTTCTCGAGTTCACACCACGCGCTGGTTTCACACGTCCACGTATGACTGTTATGATATTTAAATGTCAGGTCGATCTCTAATGTACAGTTGTATTATCAACGTCTCCACGCGCAGGTCAAACAAGTGCCCGTCCTGGTCCACAAGGGTAAAACGAATATGTGCCAACCGGCCTTTATGAGATGGAAGATACACAAGCGGGAGTAATCGATATCAGATCACCGGGGGCCTCAGTCAGAGCAAACCCAAATAATATATAACCCTGCGACGCTTGTGTAGTTGAGGCTGAGGCTTCATAACTGCCACTGATGTCGTCACAGGTCAGATTAACCTGAGCCGTGGTAGTGATCCTGATAAAGTCTGGCGCAAAACTGTTACTGGTACCGTCAGGTCCTGCACGAAAAATTCGTTCGTTTGGGGAACTTTCATTAATATCTTAAGGCCAACCAAGAACTGTTCTCAGCGACGACTGTGCGATGTCAGCCTCGTACTTGGGAGATTTAATCGAGATAGCTGAGTTGAGTGTGGCCTCATGTTCGCATATGAAAATGTCAGGGCCTTTACCGGTCACCAATGTGATTCTTCGTCGGATTTCATTATTTATTGATTAAAGCTCGTACGGACCAGTGGGAAGTCCAACAAAATTGCAGGTGACTCCACCGTCTGACTAAAACACAAACGAGTTATTCGCAGTGAAGCCCCCAAACGGCTGCGATAAACGCGCAACGACGCCAATGCAATCTCGAGTGTGCGAGATTCCCCTGCGGTGATTGTTGTAGAAAAAGTCACATACAATCCTGGTTTCGATGACGAGATCGTGATCATCAAGGTAACGTTCGGGGTTGTATTTGCAACAACAAGTTGCAACGCAACATTGATTTCGCGTAAAATAGAAAGCGCTTGAGAACTCATTGTCGCGTTAGGCGTATAAATTATCGATGTCTTCAACAAGATCATGCATCCCGGGTCCATGATGTCATTGGTGAGCAACCGATGCGGCCTCATTAACGACTTTGGGTGCGATGTTGCCAGCGAGAACCGACCCCACTAGTGTATCCAGCCGATCAGCAAGGTCGTGAGGGTCACACGCGCCACCAAAGCCTTCTCTTTTTTTTTTTTTTTTTTTGTTGGTTTGTTGCTCTTCTGTTCTTCAAGCTTCAAATTTATCAATTTGTGCGATTGCGGATGCAACTTTACTTGAGGGTGCAGATGCTTGCGGTTCGTACAAGGGTGCAGGTTGTTTTTCCCGTACGGGTTTTGCTATCTGCTTGTTAAATTGTTTCAACTTTTCTATTTGTTCTTTCCGCACTGCCGACTTTTCAATGGGTACAGAAGGTATTTCTTTTGTAAGCATTTGTTCTGGCTCAGATGCACGTCTTTCTTGTTGTGTGGGTGCAAATATTTGTTGTGTGGGTTGAACAATGGTACGGTATATACCTGCTCATATATTGGTTCCATAATTCTGGGCCTTCTTCAATTTTTCCACCGTGAAATGCAATAAATGTTCGTACAAAATGATTCCACCTGTCACCGGTAGCCTGTTTCTCTCCTGTAAACTCTCTAAATACCATTTTAGGTCATTCACTGTCCATGTATTTATAATGTGCTTTTGGTGGTATTTTTAACATTTAATCTTTCCAGTGGGAGGGCCTATTAAGGACGACATACATAGGATTCTGAAAGATGTGCTTGCGAGCTGCTTCGTTAAAGTATTGAGCCGGTGTTTGTATCTGTGACTTATAATCGGGTGGTACTTGTGGCATCTTAGCAATTGCATCTCTAATGCCTTCTTCAAGTGTCTGTGTCCCTTTTACAATCACACCAATGCTGTCTCCAATTTCATCGGTGCCTTCTTTGATTTCGTCAATCGCCTCTAGCAGGCGTCTGTTAGTCTATGAGTTTGCCTCTGTAGCTTTTATAGATATCTTTTGTGCATTTAGCTATCTTACGAACTCCGCTCGGTTCCGTATCTGTTCCCGTCAGCGCTGCCACATGTTCCACGGTTTCTCTCGTGGCATTTTTAATATCTTTGACGCGTTTAGCTGTCTTAACAACAGGACCAGGTTCTTCTTCTGCTCCCATCATCGCTGTGGCGGTTTAGCAACGTTCTTTACCTGTTCCGCGGTTTTACGTGTGGGTTGAAGCAGTGGCGCAAACGTTTGTTCAAAGCCCTCTTTGAGATCTTCTCGTGCGTATTGTCGCGACTGTAACATATTTTTGACACGCTCACGGCCGGATATAACTTGATTGCGTCGCACCCCATACTCTGCTATAGTTTCACTGGCGGAAAGAGGATCTTTTTTAAGCAAACCTTTCTCGGTTTGCGACATTTTATATATTTGGCATGGTTGTTAAATTGATTTATCTAAACCAATTCGGTATTTTTCGGAAGTGCGACCGCTCTGCGGTCCAATAGTCAAGTTAATAGTGAGGAAACTATACAGGTCCAAGGTGGCCTCCGCAAACATTCTGAAATTCATCCCACGAATGGTCGCCAGCAGAACAGGTCCAATGAATGTTTGCGAGGCCATGCGTGCCAATGCCACGAAATATCATTAACATGTTACAGTTGTCCCGAATCACTTTAGGCACGTGTGCTTATCGTTGAGTCAAATAGATCACATCTGTGTTTTTGTGTCGACCTCGGGAAAATATTCGTGCGGACTGATTTGGTTTTCAAGCATTATGTCATCGTACACAACAAGATCATTCTCCCTCGAATCAAGGTCATAAAGGGTTGGTACTTCATCGATTGTAGAAAAGAAATCAACCGTGGACGTGGTGGCTTTACCACTGAACGATGACGCAAGCGCGCCAGCACAATCTTTGAGTACGTCATAACACGCTTGATCGTCAGCCGACGGTGCAATCACGCACAACTGATCCCACGTCAACCATCGTAAAATCATATTCAACAACAACTGAGTTTTCCCTGATCCAACCGGACCAATGAGCAACGCACGAACTGAGTTTGGAAACATATCGTCGTGTTTGGACGGTTTGGGTTCTGCCTGCGCGAAAAGTCAATGACAGACGAATCTTTGATTTTTTCCAAAGTATATTTATTTTTTCCGTTTTTTCCAAAAGCATCTTTGTGTTTTCTTTTTCGTGATGCCATGTTAAATGTCATCAAAATTGTTGTATAATACAATCATGTCTTGGCATTGTGTCCGATACCGCACAAAAATACGCACTGCGAATCCAACTCGAGTTCAAACACGTAATGGTAAATCCGCGATCGCTGGAACTTGTGTTCGATGTCGAGCAACGAAGTTCACTTTTATTTTTTAAAAATGTTGTATGCGGTGATGTAGCTGCCGCGTTATTAAAACTACCCGAGACACCATGGAGTAAATATCATGGTGAAAAAGATATTTCCGGATGCAATTACAGTGGGCCTAGTACACGGCCAGATATATGACTTGATTCTAACAATTGACCAGCTCCCGGGGAAGCACCCGTAAACCGCGTCGATGCTGCATGTTTCCGACATGATCTTGCTTACAAAGCATCAAATGATATCCGTGCGGGTCAACATGCCGATGTAGATCTCATCCATGACTTAAAAGCTAGTAATCCTACACTCGGAGAAAGAATCGCAAGATGCGTCATCAAAGAGGGTATGAAGGCTAACATTATTTTGGGCGGTGGACAAAGTTCACTCACTGGAGGTAAATATATTGATATAATAAACCCACATGGATAAAATGAGTGTTGTTGCTTAACGGACATTATCGAAAATATACAACAGTCCTCGCGGTTATTGGAACGGTGAAGCCGCTGTTCAAAGGTTAGCAAACGCGGCAGCGGTCAACTATGGTATTGCTCGAGCATGGTTTGATAAACAAGCGCTGTGGCAAATTAACCTACCTGAAGCAAGAAAGATTTCCCGTGGTTGGTTTTGATGTCGAAACACCTAACGAAGTTCACCAGGCTGATCTTTTATTTATTCCACATTATCGAGTACGTGGGTGTAGTTATAAATAAGCGCTAACCATTGCTAGCAGATACAAAGAAGCAGAGCCGTTGACGTCTAAAGATTCGGCTTGTGTCGCAGATGCGCTTAGACGTATTTACACACGTGGACCGTTAACATGGCCACGGTTATTACAAGTGGATCCAGGTAAAGAATTTCTCGGATCTGTTGCTGCGCTGCTAACAAAACACCATGTGCGGTTTCGTGTTGGACATGTTAATATACATCGTAACCAAACTATCGTGAAACGATTTAATCGCACACTTGCGGAACGATTATTTGCACATCAGTACGCGCAAGAATTGTAAATGAGGTCTCGGATCGCAGAGCGATCTCGCGAGTGGTTAACACAGCTTCGATCAGTTATAACAGCACTGAATAATGAAACCACACGCGCGATTGGATTAAAACCCGCTGTTGCGATTTGACAAAAGACTGTCACCGTTGTAAAACTGATTTCACATCCACCGCAGTTAGAATCACTCGGAAACAATTTTGTTCGGTGTCGGTATGCACCTGGGGAGTTAGAAGGTAGACAACGTCGTGCTATTAACCCGGTATGGTCCGTCGATGTATTCGCTGATCGGTTTGATTTTCCAAGGCAACCAAAATGTTATGATTTGGCGCCTGTGGATACACAATCAGCAAAGTCTCCTAGTAGAGCGTCTGTGCTAGAGGAATTGCAAGCCGTTCCCGCGAATACGGAACTGTCACCAAGATCTATTTTACGCTAGTGTAGCGCATCAGTCAGCGAGCGCACCAACGTCAATCGTAAGCGAATTTGCAATCGCATGATGCCCATATGCGTAAGTGGTGATTTGGTCGGGAAATATCCATCGTTTGGTATCAAGCGGTGACAAACTCACCTTGGTGCATCGGTATATACACCCATGCGATGTTCTTTGCTCCTGATCATGTTGGCTGTATGTGTGTATTCATATTGCTTGCGAAGACATTCCTTATACATCTTGTTTGTGAGATCTTTTTCAACAATAACCTTGGAACTCCTATTGCCCTCTTTTTGTTGTCGGTTCCTACCACGATTGAGTACATTTCGGGGCGCAGTCCCACGTATTCCTCGATAGGATCAACCGTGCACTCCTCGTTGAATTTTCCAAAAACAACGGGTGTGCTTCGAAATCACTTGGTGTCAAATTCGTTCGCGAGTGTGTCTGATGCGATATCCGCATACACATTGTCGGTGGTTATATGCATCAGCAGCGAGTCGATGTCTGTATAAAGCATCTTGACACGATCTTGGTAAAACGGTTTAATCTTGTCGTAATAAAACTCATACATGAGCAGCTTCGACAAGTCCAGCACGGACGCGCCAGCATAGGTTGGCCTTGTCAGCTTCAGTTTTGATTTTTTACTGTGCACGGCAATGAGTCCACCATCGAAGATCTTTCGGGATTCAAATGCCGGTTCCGCGATGAGCCTTCGAAGCTTGTCTTGTTCTAAATCACGGACAAGGTCAAAGCGAATTCGCTTCGCATGTTTTGCATCGTTTTGCTGAACACGGAATTTTTCATTAGTTTAAAGAACTCTTTCTCAAATTCATTTTTAGGATTAGTTCGCAGATTCGTATTCATCTGGATATAAGGAGCCATCCAAACGTGTGGGCGAAATCTAAGCACCCGATCAATTTTGCTTACACGCATTCCCAATCGCAGATACAAATGCGGGCTTCGTACATGGACTACATATTTGGTTTTAGTCAGAAGACTTGGACTAATTTTGGTGCATTCAGTAAACTTGCGTCCCAATTCGTCCATGATCATACACTGATACGGGGACAGCCATTCGTGAGCACCGACAGCGCTTCTGGTGCCAGCGGGTAGTCTTTGCGCGCGTAATGAAGCTCATCTGAATATTCCAGATCAACTTCAAAGATGTATCCGTGGTGGCTGTTGCTGTCGTGATCGTGTACATATTTTTGAATGTCTACATCCGCGGGATTAATCCACTTAAAACCACCAACAGGCAGGGGTTGCATCATCGCCTTTCTCGAAAGATTAATGTAGTCAAGATACATGATGTAACTGTTTAGGACAGCAGGGTCATATCCATCTACGCTCGGGTTATTCGCGCACGCGTATCGATGACTTGAGATGGAAATACCTGAAGTGAGCGCTCAATAAACAAATGCATATCACTATCGGTGAGCTGTTCCAACTTGATCTTGGTTTTCAAAAGCGACGCATCCCAGGCCATTTAAGATGACGTAAAATAGTGGGCGGGATCGAGATTTACACACGCTTTGCGGTATCGCGAAATGCTTCAAAGACTTCCGCGAGCAGCAATACATCGGAGCACAAATACAAATCATGATAGTCACCGAGGTTTTTGCATTCAAATGCGGACCAAACATTGTTTGCGTGTGCGTAGTCGTTGGTGGAAATACCTTTGCGAGACAGCGACGAATGGAATGTCTCGATCGGTGGTAACTGTGTCTCATCAAACGTTTCCCATCCACTCGTGTACTGGTATGGGTACACTCCTATTCGCGTTATCAACTTTAACTTGTCAGCGATGGCACCATATCGACTGGTGGTTTTGAAGGTTTCCTCTGTAAGGTTACTGACTAGTTTTTCCAGGCCGAAATTCAAAAACTGCAGCTATTCATTGGACTGCAACTGACCCACCGAAAACGTCATGTATTTTTCAATGTTATTGGGGATGACTCTTATTGCGCATTTGATGCCGTGGCTATTTTCTGCATAATTAGGTGGCCATCATACCCACACAAGTTATGAAGCACCACAGGGATTTTTGTTTTACTTGGACAAATCGGCAACTGTAGATTGTATGAGCTGTGTGCGGCTCCTCTGCACGCGCCAGTAATATGACAGTGATCGCGAACTTTGGAACTTCCAGTTGCATCGGTGGAGCTGAAAGCTTCATCACAGATCCAGCAATAAGTTCTCTTGGAAAACTCATTAATATCATTGCGGGTCATAATCATGTCTGCGGGCGAGTAGAGCTGTTTTCGAATCCATTTCGCTGTAACCTCTAGTGATTTAGGAAATATTTCAACCGAATCCTTACCACAATACTGCATTGGTGGCTCACGTGCTTCATCACATCTAACGAGAATGAAATAAAAACTGCATGGAATTTGTTCAGCAACTTGGACTGTGCTTGATTGGACTGTGGGGGATTCTTGGTCGTTCACGGGAACATTAAAGCATTCAAAATCCGCGTAAAGCACATATGGAACTTTCATCTTTCGCTGCACCGCGGTAAATTTCAAAATGTTTTTGCCGGCATAATTGTACGCTGGAACTGCTCGCTAATTCCATCACAGTAAAAGTCGTGCTCGTCAAGCCCGTGTTGTGTGGTAAATAAATGCAGGCAACGTTCGCATGGAAACTTTTTACCGTGGTACTTGCTGTGTCAGTTAAGCCATCGGGAACGATTCTTTATCCATAAGTAATGAAATAACGACTCTGAACCTTTCATGCCGCTTATCAACAGCAGATTAATCTTGGTCCGTCCATGCCAATTTTTGCTTTGTCCCAAGTGTGCACGTTAATGGAGATACCGGGTTAAGTTCTTCAAACTTGTTTAGTGAGGCCTTAGTAACCTACACCGGAAATTTAATGTTGCAAAAATCAAGTTCACCCAAGTATTACTGGTATGTTCGCGGCTGATCTGTATTATCACTCGAAGGATGTGACTTGGATAAGAGCGCCCATTCAAAACATCGATTGTCATAGTTTAGTTTTTTTTTACCTTTATCACTGACCGCGGCGGAACATAATCTGGCGTTGGTATATAATTTGATCTGCGAAATGGTTCGTACGGGGAAGTATGCAGTTGAACTTCCACACATCTGTCAAGAGTCCATCCCGAACCTGTATTGGTCCATTTTTCCAACGTGTGGAGAATAGTTTCAGTACCTTCATCAATTGCTTCATTGATATCCTTGTCGTCGTTGCGGTCTGTGATTATAAGTGGACCACCATGAATCCATACGGTTGTGGTTTTATATCCATCTTTGTCTGATGACTTGCGATCAAGCGGCATCGTCAAATGCGCATGGAAAAGAATATCCACTTTAATACTGGGGGTGCCAGAGCGTTGTACTGTCGATACGATTTCCCGGCACATATTCGATAAAAGTTGTACAGTGTCTTTGCTTGGCGCATACGAGTTTGAAATAATCGCACGGTAATCATCATAATCACCCTTACACTTGTACAACTTAAAGTCGGGGGCTTCTTGTTCATAAACATGTGCTGCTGTTGCCGGTGTAACCGATTGTTCAGTAACGGGTCCTAATGACGCAAGTATGTCAGCTTTTCGCATACGGCTTGGTATTCGTATCACACGCTGTTGCGCGGATTGCCTTAGTTGATTCACAGTCGGCATACTGTTATGTAAGTGGAAATCTTTGTCTAACTGTAAATTTCGTCAATAAATTGTATAATATTTTTTTACTTTACCAGGTTTGGAAACGGCAATTGCCTCAATCCTGGCTATTCTTTCATTTACTTCTGTATCGTTTTTATCAATGTCGTCTGACGTGGTAATGTTGGTATTTCCGCAATAGGTTCTATTGCTGTTGCGCAGGCGGATCTTTGACGGCGTGCACGATAATACTCGCAAATATATCCGCATGGTTGGCAGAGCTGATTTCGAGACTTTCCTCCGATACCACATTTGAGATATGGTCGAGCACCCGGACCAACACCTTACGCTAGCAAATGTGATTTACAGTAGTCGTAATGGCATGTTTTGCCGCAGAGTTCACGTTTTCCAAGACATACACTTTTGCATTGATTTTGTCCTAATGCCATTGAACTTCTTGTATATTCAAAAAAAAAATTCTCTAATAGACATAATCATCTGTGTTTTCATAGATATAATCATCTATGTTTTCGATTGATGGTGTACGTAACTTCAGGCGTATGTCCACTGCACCGGGTACAATAGTTTGTGCAGTTGCTCGCAGTGGATAGTATTTGATTGTACGACCCTTTGCTGTAAAATACTTTTCATCTGTCCATATAATTTCCAAATTCTTGGCAGTGCGTTGTAAACAAACTCGGTCACCAGGCTGCAGCAACTTAGGATCAAATTCAAATAGATCTTGGTGTTCGAATATAATTTTCTTCAATTCGATATTTGGCCAAATCACTGCATCTTTATCAGTACACGGAAATACTATACCAACCCGTAAATGACCGCCGCTTGTACAACGGCATCCGATAACATAAATGTCGTGTACTGTTTTATGTATATTGATGCCACAGTTTTTGTGTCTTTGCGTAAGAATATATTTCCACATAACTCACCACAATTCATATCCCGCTTACGCTCTTCCCTTTCTAAAATTCTCTCAGAATTACGAAAATGTGCCGTTGGTGATTCCATATATTATACCAAAAACATTTTTCTAATTGATTAGTTCTTGGTGATCTTCGCTATTGTTAAAATATTCGCTTGGTGTTTCAATGTTATCATCATTATCGCATTCGCTCGTTTCGCTATCTGTACTAGGTGGTCTTAGTCAATGTTAACGACTTTATTTTTTCTTGCACAATATCAAATATTGTCTCTTTGAGGTTGTTATATTTTTCACCAAGTAGGCATCCCTGTTTTTCCAAAATAATTCCTAAGTTTATTGTATATGTACACACACACACACCGCGGTAATTGTTTAATATAATATTTTCGCATAAACGCTGCTACAGTCAGTGCAAAATATGACTGGCAAAATATTTTTATACAGTATACTGGCGATCAATAATCCTGCAGTACCACAGTTGATATAAAATATGTCATAGTCGGTGTAAAATACAGCTGCACAAAGAAAACAATACAAGAAAAATATTTTATACAGTATATTGGCGATCAATAATCCCACTTTCCACAGTAATATTTTTAGTCTTACAGAAAATTGTAGTGTAGCCACAATCAATAATATAGGCCTAACTGATAACTTCATTTGTGTGTGTGTTGTGGGATTTCCAATACTGAAATGGAAAACCACAGGCAACTCTGAGCACAGATACGCAACCGCGTAGTGGATTTGCAGACAGTAAAAGTCGAGTAACTGTTTGCGTAACTGCCCACTTACACAAAAATCACACACGCACATGTGATTATTTTTGTAAATCCAACCGCGCATGTATTAATATGCGTCAATCGCGATACAAATACTAATAGCCATGGAGGTTGGTATAAAATGCGCTGACGGATTTCAGTAAAAAAAAAATCTAAAAAGCCTATTATACCACTACTTATATCAATGGTCTCGCGTGATTGAACATTTGAACGTTATCAGTCATTGTGCTTCTTATTGCATGCAGCTGAGAATTATCTTTTATATCAATGGTGTCGCGTGGTTGAACATTTGAACGTTATCAGTCATTGTGCTTCTTAATGCATGCAGCTGAGAATTATCTTGTATATCAATGGTGTCGCGTGGTTGAACATTTGAACGTTATCAGTCATTGTGCTTCTTATTGCATGCAGCTGAGGATTGTCTTGTAGATCAATGGACTCGCATGGTTGAACATTTGAACGTTATCAGTTAGCGTGCTTCCTATTGCATCCAGCTGAGGATTATCTTGTAAATAAATGGCCAGGAGTGGTTGAACATAAGTTCAAAGTTCAGTTTTCATGTGGTTATTTCTGTAATTTTGTTTCGATTCCAGAAATGTATTCGCAGTATCTAAATGATTTTAATGCGAAGTGAAGGGATGAACAATGAACAAAGGGGATAGATTTATTCGATCGCATCGATATGTCTGGAGATAGAGTGTTGTAGTTGTGGCTTACATGCATTCTCAGCATCTTGTAAAGATGAGAAGAAGAAATATTTAACATTTTGTTTTCGTCTGTTTACGGTAACAACAATACCCGCTTATTAATGGTAAATGTGGTGATTGAGGGCATACTTTAGCTTTCAAGTCTACCAGGATGTGTATGTTTCCAACTGATAAAGATAGATTTCTTATCCTTTTTATCTCAAATAAAATTGATGTCAATCATAACGTTTTCTTTCTCCACTAAAATATTTAATGCCTGTTTCTAACACATGTACGTCGTCATTACATGGACTGCATTCCATGATAGTGAAGATCATTGAAGTTTGACATTCATGTGGAGATGAACTAAGAGTTTTATGGTATGATCAGCATTGAGAGCTATAACAAAACAAAACAAAACAACAAAAAAAAAACATGCGCACGCACGAACGCAATCGGGATCACTTCTTACGTAATTTGTCCATTATAAAGCATCGACCGAAATCGAAGGTATAGAATTAATCTTGCTTAGGTAAGGATCATGACGCGGTCACTATTTCAAAGATTCCTCTGGAGATTGTGTAAATAATTTTCTAGTCTATTGTATATAAAAGTTCATTCTCAAAGTGCATGTTCATCAAGGTTTTATGTCACGATGTTTTTTCTTTCTTTTTTACCCACCGGGATTATTAAATGTTTATTATGAGTTAATATCATTCTCTATCTTCTTAGGTTTTAGTTAGGCCTTCGTTCATCCCGTTTAACATAAACAAAATGAGCATTTAGAGAAAGAAATTGTGTATCAAACAATCAGGGATACACGTAACGGAAACAGAAATGGGGAAAGTAAACGCTTTCGCAGGTTTACAGATCTTCCATATGGCAACCAAGAATCTGTTTTGCGACATTTAAACAACAGATAATACTTTCTTCGATTATCAGTTTTGTTGTGATGAGAAGGCACTGCTCTAGTTTTATTTAAATCGGATTATCAATACAGGATATAGGGTACAAATGAATATACACAATTACATGTCACATGGAGCGTAATTATGAGATTTACTTCCCCTCTCTGTTTTAGCTATATTAGAAAAAGATATACAATTTTCAGAGCCACTTATATATTAAAGCAATCCAACTTTACTGGAGAGAAGAGCTTATTTTTGGTGGAAACTCTTTGTAAATTAACTCACATTATTTCAATAAAATCTTTCCTTCTTGTTTTCTTCTTCTTTATCTATTTCTAGCTACAACCTAACATCATTATTATTATTATTACTATTACTATTATTATTAGTATTAGTAGTAGTAGTAGTAGTAGTAGTATTACGTTGTTGTTGTTGTTGTTGTTGTTATTGTTTCTGTTACTGTTGTTGTTGTTTTTTTGTATCATACTATCATTGTACAATTAAGTATCACTATTAGATTTGTTGTTGTTATTTTGTTGTTGCAAACAGATTTTTGTGTCATACCTTGGTTATACCGTGAGAATATGGAAGAAAACACTGTAGTAGGATATATGCCCCTGTTACCATAGAAAGAAGTTTATGATACGTCCTCGGTTTGGTAGGAGGGGTAGCTGCACCCAGTGCTACTGTCCTGGCCTGAAACTGAAATAGATGTGTTATTATGTACCGTTATATGTTGATGCATTCGGGTCGTACAGATTTTTACCTGGAAATGTAAAGTAATTTATAAACATGCACACTGCATCCAAAAGAAAATGAATAAAACTGTATTCCCCAAGTGCAATGCATGTCTTTCTTATATGACAGGATTTGCACGCAAGGCATCCATCTTTCCCCAGCATCGGTCCATGGAGCTTACTAAGTATGTGTTGAGCCTTACAATTTTACCTTGAGAGCATGATCTTTATGGTGAGAAAAATCCGGAAATATTTACACATAATGCAGCCATTTAACCCAGGAAAGCGTTGTTACAAAGCCAGATCAACAAAGTAGCTTTCAGGCAAAAAGAAAACATATCCGTAGAACTCGTCATCAGGCATGGCAAGAAATGTATATACATAATCGTGATTCTGAGAGTGACTAGTGATCATCTGTCATCGAAAACTGTCACGGAAGTTAGAATCTCAATCACTTTGGTTTCGCTCAGAAGTTTAATAGCTCAGCATATACTGTTTACTGAATATAACGTTTCAGAGACATGTTTCTTGAAACGTTTGGGTCAGTAAGTACAGAGGTGGACTTTACTTAAGATGGGGGTTTCTAGAAAAGTGCCACCTCTACGTGGCCATTTTTATGACTATAATTCAAATTCTATCCAATAACTTTTCAGGTTTGAAAAACGCAAAGCAAGCAGTTTTAAATGTTTTTTGTTACCATTCAGCGAAGATTTCCTGTCTTTAATTTTGAAGACAAGCATAATTTTGTAGTTTTGAATATTTTAAGTTAATTCTTCAACTGCTGGTAATTTTGTAAGCTGTCTGCTGCAAGAAACATGGAGTCTTGAAAATGCCAATTAAAGTGAAGCCTAATAAAATTGTATGCTAGAAATGATCTGCACAAGTTTTATATAAGTGCTACCATGCTAATAAACCCCGTTTTGTTTTTTCTTCAATATGACATTTACATCAATAGACTTGCCAGAAAATTCGGAAGTGGAACTTTTGCAGTAAGAGTTTTTTTAGTTCGCCCGCGCAGCACAATTTAATTATCATACAGATAAAGCGCATGTGTAAGTCTGAAATATGATTACCACATCCATTTGTATTATCATGTTAGTTAAAAGTGAATCTACGTGAAGAAAAAAATCACGTTTTACTGTAAGAATTTATTTATGCTGATACTCATCAAGTGGGAACTCTAACTTCGATATGTCTATTTCTGTATGATACACTGGTTCAATTTCTGACGAGGACGCAGGCTATGAAACGTATATATGAAACATGCAAAGTATAACAATATCTTTGGATGCTGCAGAACAGTACAAAAAAACTACAATGTCTTAATGTCAGAGACTTTTATTATATACACGTGTAAAATAAATCCAAAGAAACTCTAGTGTCCAGTAAATTATGCCAAGAAATTGTAAGAAAATGTAACTTCGGATCATAAATGGAAACAAAAAAGTAAAACTTCATTATCCACGCTAGGATGACATGTAACATTTACCATGTTGTTTTCAGGCTTGACGTCCTCCTTGGAATACAGACAGTGGTCACTGGCCTGCAGCTCGTAGTCAAGCGAAGTTAAAAACTTCACACTTACCGGACACTTTTGGAAACACTTTTTGGGCCAGTCAGTGCGGCAAAATAATAGCATTGTGGCTAACAAACACCAGGGGAAAATGCCTGTAAAGGAAATCCTCATGGTTTGTATTTAGTGTCAGTTATGTGTATTAGGAATAAATGGGTCTCCAGCAATAGTAAGTCTTCAGTTTTTATCTCGTGAATAACAGCTAGGATTTTGTGAGAATGGCGCAGATAATTTTGATTACGACTCTATTGTGGGCGAGCTTGTGAAATAAATCAGTTTTTATCATATCTATATCTCAAGACAATGTTTCTGTTAAACTACATATAAAAATTAATTTTGATCAAAACTGGCTATCATTTCTAGGTTTTAAGAACAACAACGTTATTAGTCCAAACGTCAACTGTTCATTTGTTTCTCCCACGTTCTGGATGACATGGCGAGGATCTATGTAGTGCGTTAAGATACCTCATTGGTATCCCAACTGAGTAATTTACAAATTAGCAAGTAACTTTGCATACAGGTGCAATTAGAAGGAATCTGATTTTTACTCTCTCAAATCAATCTGCGTCCGGATATCATGAAATGGTATCTAAGAACTGGTTCAATGGTGATAAATACCATGGTACCATTTGGTACAAAAACTGATAAATGCACTAAAGGTTGTAGTTGTATAAAGTTATAATATATTTACTGTTTCAATAGATTGCAAGATTGCAACTTCGATAAAGTGCTTTCTCTAAAAAAAAAAAAAAAAAAAAAAGAGGATGCGTTCGACCTGAAACTTACAATTAGGAAACGTTATGCAGTTTCTCTTTCCAAAGCTAAAATGTTGCTTGTTCGACATCATACTACAATTTTTGGAAACATGTCAGATGTTTGATCCATTCTGGCGGGCTTAAGGTTGTAGAATAGGCCCGATGTGTACTTGTGCTTGTGGTATGATGCGACTAATAGAGGCAGCCTGTCTGCTGTGGGTTGCATTTCGTGTTGGCGAAGAAGAGGATCCTGATAGTTGAGCAGAGGAGCGGCCGTGTTGTTGTCTCTCCTATGATACACACTAGTTCGGCCTAAATTATGACTACACGGGAGGGCCCGGTATGATTAATCGGGTCTATGTCAATGGCAGATTAAGTTTCCTTATGTCTTTAGACATATTGTTGTATTGTGAAACCTCACAAAGAACATCGCCTCTGAGGGCGGTGGCAAGGGTCAATTGAGTAAGGATTAGTTTAATTCAGTATATTCCGCTTTGTAACCTGACATGAGAACGCAATGAATCGGCGTCAACTTCTATCCCCTTTGTCGGGCTCTGAGGCAGGTGGGAAGCACCGGTGACGAAGTAATGTTCTTCCATTGTGGGAAAAGACAACAAATCATCAATTATAAGCAGGAGAGCTGGTTTTAGGAACAATTCTACCGGAAATCTGTTTGAAGTCAATGAATTTGAACTCGATTTCTCATCGTAGAGTCAACTGATGAGAATCAAAAGGTGAGCAAGCTCTTGTCATTCGTGACTGCAAAAGTCCTCCAGGATATGGCTGGAGATGCAATGGGTGGGTAAAAATAATCCAGATTGGTTCAATTACTGATCGTTTCAAAACCGTAGCGGACCCAAAACTGCTATTTACTAACATAATCGAGTATGTTGCCTGCAAGGCAATGCCAAAAACATCTGCAACTTCTAAAGATATCAACAAATCATGGTTTGATGATACTTTCAAGGGCGATATGAGGGAACGGCGAACGGTCCGAAGAGATTTCAATGTCTATCCAACAGTTGAAAATCTGAATACATACATATATTCCGAGCTATATGCTTGATGTACCATTAGAAAGAGCAACAGGAAACATGGAGATCCCATATATCTAGGTTTATCTCTTGCTCCTATATAAAATCTGTATTTAATATTGTACGGAAAACAATTGACAAAAATAAGAATAGCTGTATTCAATATCTAAAGAAATCTGATGAATCGGTCACTATCCTAGCAGACATTTCACACACAATGACCGAAACATTCTTCAAAAATTATTTACCAGAGAACTACTCTGGAAACTTCCTCTGTCTCAATACACTTGAAAGAAAAGGTTTCTTTAAATTTTTAAATCTCCTTACACTGAAGATTCCAGATAAATATTTCACTTTAAGATAACTAAGAAACTCTCTTGACTGTGTACTGTGTACACGGGACTTCAGCAGGACCAACTGGTATCCACTATCAACTTCAGAACACTTGCCTACAGCTCTCAGTACACTACTAAAAATTTGACGAACTGGCGAACTATCCAGCGTCAAGGCGAGAAGCAACAGTGATACCAGTACCCAGACTTAGAAAAGGGTATATCGACTGTTCTATATATCGTTCCATAGCACTATGTAACTATATTTAGAAAACCATTTAAAGAATGATAAATGTGAGATGACTCTGACATCCCGAGACCAAGAAACTAATGTTAGACTTTCAGTGTGGATTCAGACTCAAGAGAAGCACAACTTACTCTTTTGTAACTTTAAGAATTTTTATAGAAGATTCATAAAAAGAACATATAGTAACCATCTTTTGTTACTTGCTCAAAGTTTATGAAACCCCACGGAATAACGGCAGAGATGAGATGGCATTGTGTTCCTCGCGTATGGAGCTCATATACCTGACCAGTACATACCTCCTTAAGGCTGAAACTCGACCACAGTGCATATCTTGCCAGTGTCTACTGACAGTAGAACGCAATCTTCTCTAGTATATCGACTTCCACCCAGTAAGAAGACAGTTGTTTTGTGTTGTTTTTATTTATATCAACTCGATTAAGACACTTTTTATTATCTACCACCATAGAAAATCTTGTACTTTCTACAAGAATGCGAGTTGTATAACAAATCAGACCCAATATTTGAAGGATGTTACCTATTTTTTAAAATACTTTTTCTACAATTTTAGCGTCTTTACTTATTGTATTTTATCGTGCACGAGTACATGTTTACTTTTATTTGGAAGGGTTTATCTTCCTTAATTTGTATTCGGTACATTATAACCGGGATTGTGCTGATGTGCCGTTTAACTCTATGCATGCATATACATACATACTAATCTGGTAAAGGAAAGGTCTGTTAGAAAATTCTAAGTGAATGCATTGTCAAATGCTTTGTGTGCTATGCGCAAGGTAGAAGGACTTTGGGCCACACCACACGTCCGCTCGGGACTTTGACATCCAGATGAAAGTTGTGATCAATGATCATACCGATTCCAGTTTCATGGAAGATCTGGTAGTTCATCATGTTGAACATGGTTAAAAAGAAAAAAGCTGTTTTCCTGGTCTTGTCGAAAAAAAGCAGGAATCCCATGGACAGATCGATGATCACGCCTCCGATATGAATTATGAATTGGGATATCTGCTCTTCGGTCAGGAGTAGTCTGTGAATAAAGACGAACACTTTAAAAAGTATTGATATAAGTGTCGAGTTAAATTTTCCTCGGTGTCAACACTGTAATTCATGCCAGCAGCACATTTTAGACAGACGGAACATTTATCTGACTGTATCGTGTCAGGAAAACAGATCATCTCAGAAAAAGTTTCGACTATGTACTTTTCCCTACATCCCAATTTTCATGATAATACTGTTATTGATAAAGAGAAAATTCTACTTTCTGCTTCAGTTAAAGAGGATTTTGAACTAAAAAAAAATGTGCATGCCTACTAAGAATGCTTATGTAAACTCTAAGGCGTTCTTGTATTGCTTCTAGTTCTTAAACACTGTTTCACCCTTCGGACTACCAATAACTTTTATTACAAAGCTCAGTAGTTATAGAAGACTTTATGGGACCATATGGAAACTACTGTAGAAAAAGGTCGATGGGGCTTTATGGAGATTTAACATTATGGATGACAGTAAAGGCTCTATGGAAATTGTATGGTGCCTGAGAGAAATTTAACATTACGGATAGGTCAATATGGGACCTTATTATATACTTCATAACCAGTACCTTTAGCTTAACGTTGTTCCTACCAGTCAATATCCAGCTGTATTGACAGTAGTTAAGTAAAACATTCACCTCTTCCTTATATGACAAACACGTCGATGAACTAATTTTGACTACGGCTAAATAAAAATGGCGACGGAAACGTGGAACGCTGACCACGTCATAAATTCGATGGCCACCAGATCCTGATCATGACTGTAACCCCTTCTACCTGACACCAGTGCTGCCAGTGCTGGAGAAATCAGTTGGTCTATCTCTCATTAAAATAAAAATATCTATCATCCAAATTAAATAAAGAAAATATGAATACATCCAAAGATTTAAATTACAAGGAGAAAAATAACAAATAAATATGAATTATAAAGATATTGAAAATGGACGGCTAGTGGTCGCTAGTTGCTGCCGTTAGTACAAGAGAGAGAGAGAGAGAGAGAGAGAGAGAGAGAGAGAGAGAGAGAGAGAGAGAGAGAGAGAGAGAGAGAGAGAGAGAGAGATTCCGACTGGCCTTTGATACAATGTATCAGTCTACAACTTTTCTTTCATGTAAAAAGTGCACTTTTATCCCCTTTAAATAGCATTGTTTTATCCTGTACTCCAAATACAAGCGACTCCAAAATGAATCTATATTCTTTTTTGAGGTATTATCCAAAACCGATGGACCACAATATCCTGGCAACAATCGTGACGCACAATGGACTTACAAATTTACGCGCCACCATGATAGTATCACTGAAACAATCACATAACCTTAGATTGAATTTTTCTGGTTCATATTTGGTATCTTTAATTTGCATTGATGTATTGCGTCATCTTTTCCTAAAAACAATATCTCGTTGTGTTTGTGTTTCTTTGGATACATGACATTCCATCCTCTTTAACAAACTTAGTTTCCTTTAGTGTTAAATGAGAATCACTCAATGTTTGCGTGCGCTTCCATGGCAGTAAAGTAGCGTGTATTTCTGCGCGGTGTTCATGTTTTCTTCATTAAATGAACGACGTGTAAAATGTTTAATAAAACATTGTGTTATTTCTAAAACATAACGTAATGATTAATGTGCTTGTTTTTAAGTATATAATAAAAAGGTTATTGACTGAGTATTACAAAATATTGGGCCCTCGTTCATGTGGCGTTGAATGCCCACGCAAGCTCGGGGATCCTGGCGCCACATGACTTCGGATTCAATATTATTCAATACTCAGTTAATAACCTGTACATATGGAAATGTAACATGACGTCCTGGACATTATAGTGCCTTATGAAAATTTAACATTATGACCTAATTACAGACAACAGTCACGCTGAAATTCACTAATATTTAGTCGTCTGATCATATATTTTTTATGCGTTTTGTAAACGACAAGATTACATGTTATTATTTCGCCGTCAAGTCTATGTTCTTTTCATATCGAAGGAAATATACATTTGTCTTTAAAACTGAAGAACAAAAATGCATTGTTGGTTTGTTTTTCAAGATTATGATAGTTTAGGCCAACAGTGTCTGTATTTGTATAGGAAATCGTCATTTCATTCGTAGCTAAGTACAAAAAGGGAAGGAAGGTAAATATCACCCGCTCAATCCCTGTTTAAGCACTGATGTTTAAGCGTTTAGACGAAAATAAATTGTACTTTTTTCATACACACATAAACACATCATAACGCATACACAGAGGGAGGGGTTTATACATACAAACATACATACACATAGTTTGTAGGAGGGGGTATTTTTATTTGTATACATGCAAACATTCACATAATCACACTCGATCATCCCTCAAAGAGAGAGAGAGAGAGAGAGAGAGAGAGAGAGAGAGAGAGAGAGAGAGAGAGAGGATAAACGAAAAAGTAATCACAAAAGATGATGTGACATCTTTTTTTTCAAATTCAATAATTGTATGTGTCTCTCTCAACCAACTCTATAACTTACTCACTCCCTTTATTTCTCTCACTATCAAACATAAAATGCAGCAAACTAATGAAAAAGTGTAACACGATAACGAATAATTACAGAAAACATCCAGAGTTAAATTCACTTACATTGTGTCCTCTGTTTGTCAAACTGAGTTATCAAGGAAAGTCACACACAACAATATGGAAAGTTTGGTTTCTAACTTTGTTCTAATACACTCAGTGACTCTTTTTTTTTACAGAGCGGTGTTGGTTTTTGTCTCCAATATAAGGGAATTATTATTATTATTATTATTTTAATTTTTTTTTTGGTTTGCAATATTTGCCGGTTTTTTAGAACAAAACTTAAAAACAAACGTACATTGTTGTCTTCTCAAGATAAGAATAATTTAGACGAAGGTTGTAAGTGCTAGTAAATAAAATAATAATTGTATTCGTAGCTGGGTAAAGAGAAGGGAAAGAATGTAAATATTGCACACGCAATTATGTTTTAGCATGTTGTTTCAACTTTTAGATGGTAAAGGCTATTTTGTTTCCACACAGACACAAACACCATCAAGCATACACAAAAAGAGGGGGTAGGGTCTATATTTTTTTTCATACAACACATACTTAAAATCCAGCATGCAATCACATATGATAAGGGAGGAGGTATTATTTTGTTTTATTCATATAAACAGACATATACATACAAAGGTGTATTTGTTGTTTTTAGACATGCACGTACAATACAACCACACTCCCTCAGTCTCTCAAGAGAAAGAGAGAAATCCTTTGATCTAAAGAAAGAGAGATAGAAAAGAGATAGACCGAGAATTAAAAAAGAATCACAAAGACGATGTGGGTGTTCTGTTCAAAATCAATACCGGTACTTTCAGGTGACCCTGTGATCTTACTCAGCAGCTTACTTACTCATATTACTTCTCTCACTATCAAACATAAAAAAATAGCAAACTATTGAAAAATTGTAACACTGTTACGCATGGAACAGATAGACAGACAAATACAAATAATATCAGACAAAACCCCAGACTAAAATTCAATAACTTTGTGTCGTCTGTTCGCCAAACTGAGTTAACAAGGAACGCCACACATAGCAATTGGGAAATTATGGTTCGTAACTTTGTTCCAATTCACTCAGTGACAATTTTAATTTTTTTTTTCAAACTTTCGATTCTCAAATTGTTACGTTAACAACATTTAAACTTCACAACTGAAAGTCAAATAAAAAAAAAATTAAGAATGCTGTCAAAAACAAGTCACTAAATGTGCTAGAGGGAATCCAGAGCTTCGTTGATATAGAAAATATACACAGGAATTTAGCATTACGTTTGAGTCAGTATGGTGTCCATGGGAATGTAACATTAAAGTCTTCAAACGAAAACAGACGTTACGCACCATATTGCCGCTAGGATAGTGTTTCGGGATTCCAAGTTGATTGCGAGGGGCACAACAAAGTGTTGATTTTGAAAGACAACAAACAAAACTTCGTCTTTTGTGTTACCGTTTTAGTTTTTAATTATCTTCTCTCTCTCTCTCTCTCTCTCTCTCTCTCTCTCTCTCTCTCTCTCTCTGTCTCTCTCTCTCTCTCTGTTATTGAAGCTCGGTAACAATAACACTGAGTCATGCCAAACGTAAACATTAACACAGATATATTACTTGTAACCTTGTTTATCACAAAATGTATCAAACATGTAAGAGCAACAATATTAGTGAATGTCAGTGTAGTTCTTGTCTTTAATAAGGCCGTAATGTTAAATTTCCATAGGGCCACAGAGTGTCATCAGTCATGTTGTAATCTCCGTAGGTTACTATACTTTGCCAGACGTAATGTTAAATCCCCAAAGACTCCATACCGACACACACGTAATGATAAATTTCTGTGTATATTTTCTTCATCGTCGAAGCTTTGCATTTCCTCTCGCACATTTATTGACTCGTTTTTGACATTTGCTGCAAGTTTCTTTTTGAAAATATTTTTCTTTTAAAAGTACAATGTTGTAAACGTTCAAAATTGAGAATCGTAAGTTTAACATAGTTAACAAAATAAACTACAACCCCAAAAACCCATTACTTGTTTTGTATTGTAAAGAAACAACAACTATCTCACTGTCAAGAAAAGGGTCACTGAGTGGACTGGAACAGTTGCGAACCAAAATTTGTATATTGCTGTGTGTGACTTTCCTTCATAACTCAGTTTAACAAGCAGACACAATCTTAGTAAATCTCAGTCTGGCGTTTTGTCTGACATTGAGTGTATTGGTCTGTTTATCTGTTCCATTCGTAACCGTGTTAACATTTTACACTAATTAGCTGCTCTTAGTGATTCTCTCTCAATCGATCCATCCATCGATTGATCGATGGATCTCCTTCTTTCTCTTGAGGGAGTGTGATTGTATGTGTGTATGTATGCACGAAAAAAAAACCCACACCCTCCATTTCCGTGTGTATGTGTGTTTGTATGTATGAAAACAAATATATGCTCCCTTTTTATATGTACGTGTGTGTGTTCGTTGCATGTATAAAGCAAAATAATACCCCTTCCTTAGTGTGATTTGTATATTGAATTGTAAATATGTATGTATAAAATAATATATGGACCCTATCCGCTTCCTTTATGTATTTGTTATCGTGTGTTTGTGTGGGTATAAAAAAGTACACATTTTTCTAAATGTTTAAAGAAACAGCGCTAAACGGTGCTACAACGGGGATTGCGTGGATGATCCTTTATCGTTCGTTCCCTTAGTCACCCAACTACAAATAAAATTATCATTTTCTTTACAAGAACAGACACTCTCTGAGCAGAGGAAGTAATTGCTAAAGAGCAGGCAGGTTTTATAGCAGGAAGAAGCTCTACAGAGCAGATACTGAACCTACGCTTGATTTGTGAACAATATGCGTAATACCATTTTGAACTATTCCACGTGTTCATAGATATCAAGAACGCTTTTGACCGAGTTTGGTATGAGGCACTAAGGAAGTTTAACATGGGGAACAAACTCACAAACACCATCGAAAACTATATGGAAACTCAGAAAGTGCAGTCCTTCTAAATAGTACAGTTGGGTAGTGGTTCTCAAAAACAGTGCGAGTGCTTCGAGGCTGCTTCCTACGATGTTTAACATCTTCCTGGAAAATATGATGACAGAGGCCCTAGAACACCACGAAATAAATGTCACTGTTGGAGAACGCGTCATCACAGACCTCCGTTTTGCAGAGGACAATGGTGGACTTGCAGGCTCAGAAACCGAGATAGCAGAGCTGACAATCAATTTAGATAGAGCCTCCCCAAAGTTTGGGATGCAGATGATAAATGTAGAAATAACAGAAGGCATGACCAATCAATCAACCGTTTCACAGAATGGCATCTCAGTCAAAGACAAAAAACTGGATGTCATACACTCCTTCAAATACCTCAAATCTACTATTACAAACAAAGGGGGTTCATGAATAGAAACAAAATCCAGAAAAACTGTGGCAGTAACCCCTGTATCCAAGTAGAAAAGAGTGTGGAAAGATAAAAGCATCATTAGCGAAAACAAAGTCAGACTACTGCAGCCACTGTATTGTCAATGTTTCAATACCTTTGTGAAACATGGACTTAAAACAAAGACACCGAAAGAAGAATAAAAGCCCTAGATAGGCGATGCTATGGATACATCTTAGTCATTTGCTACACAGCTGCAAAACAAACGAAGAAGTGCGCAACACTATCCATTAGCTATCAGCGTCCGTAATGAACTCCTAACAAGTGTGAAGAAGAGAAAGTTAAGCTGATTAGGTCACATCACACGATCATCAAGAATGGCCAATACCATCCTACAAGGCACCGTAGGTGGCAACAAGAAAAGTGCACGCGAACGCGAGAAGAGCTGGCTCGAAAACATCAAGGAATGGACCGTGCTGACACTTAAAAGAGCATCGCATACAGCAAAGGACCACACTCTCTGGAGAACTGTTGTCAAAAGGACATCGGAAATGGCGGCACAATGATCTCAATGATCAAGGTATAGATGACAGGTGACAAGTGATCTATTCAATTTTTCACCCATAATTATAGCAATATTTATTATGGTAGCACATTGAAGTATACCAGAGCAAACAGTATTTTTTTAAATGGTTATATTCGCGAGAAAATAAAAGGGTCTTACGTTGTCTCCATATTTCTACATCTAAATAGAGTTGAGTTGATATTTTTTAGAAGAAAAAAGATGATGGAAAAGGGAAATGAAGAATTTGTGGTTTTCTTGTACATCGGAGGCTTTGTTTCGTAACATGTTTGTTATGCGTTTTATGTTTCTTACACGGAAAAAAGATATTTCCCTTCATTTATCTCCTTAACAAAGTACATTTGCACATAATAATCTTTTATGACTAGGTTATGTAAAATAAGAAATACTAAAATGATTATGTAATGAAAGGGTATAGCTTCAATCTACAAGACTATTGTTTCGGCGTAAAAAGTATTTAAATTCCACGTAGATTTGTAATACTATTTATGAAATGTAAAAAGCAGTTTTATTATGGAACTTAGAAAAAACTATCTTTATAGATAAAAGGCAGAAGAACAAATTATTTTTTTACCTGAAAGGAACAAATACCCAGTGGGCGGCTATTTCTGGTTTGCTGTAACCCAGTACCCAGTCTTGATTCAGCAGTTTCTTTAGCCCAGCAATAAAATATGTGGCCATTATCTGCATAATAAGAGGAAAATCATAGATTTACTAAATTTTTATTGTATATTTTTATTGCTTTGGTTTGTTTGGTATTTGTCTTTTATGAACTCATTCCAAGTCCTAACGCTAGTAACAGTTATATGGTATTTGGTATGGAAGTAAGATTGATAGAATTCATAATACGGATATTTTATGATTCGGTCCTTAAATGTTAAGTTGCCATAAATTTCGCCGATACTATTTATCTTACGATCATTTAACCAGTACGTTTTTCTAAAATCACTATAAAAAAGAACACTTGACCATATACAGCAGATGTCGTCTTTTCAAACCCAAGCGTGCTTAACTTTCTATCGGCACGAACGCATTTTGCTTGATGAGCCATGCATGATTCATGGGAACCCAGCTTCTATGACTAGCATTCATTTTATGTGTCCAAGGTATATCCAAATTATTCTGCGGTTTTCCAAGGTATGTGTCTCTTACCTGTATCAGGTTTGTTCCAATATCCTTTTCCACAATGACATAATGATCAGGTTAGTTCCAACATCCTTTGTCATAAACAGGTAATGATCTTATTGTGTTTCGACACAATTCTGGACCCTCAGTCACGTTACTATATGAGCACAAAAACTAAAATCATCTCAAAACTCCAAAATAAAGAATAATATTTAGAGTCTCTCAATATCAAGGAAATTCGGCGCGTGCGTCGAGATGAAACATGCTATGATAATGCCAACATTTTTGTGATTCTAATCTCGCAAGAAGCAAAGTTAATGAAGATCAAGTGTTGTTGTTTTGTTTTCATTTCAGTATGAGTTCAGTTTTTGTGCTCAGAGAGTTGGCAAAGATGAGAAAGAAACTCAAAAGCCACAAAATCAAATTTGATACTTACAGTATGCCTACATAGTAACAATTTAGCTTTGTATCAGAGGAACCAAAGTGATGAGTATTCTGAAAGTTCAATGATTCTAACATTATTCTAATAAAAGTTACATAAATCAACAGTTTTCGGACTTTGAGGTTGAGCCTGAAGTTTTTCTTAAACAATTTCTCGATTACTGGGGCAGTTGGTGTAGGTTCGTACAATACCAAACAAAGGATTATTTATGCATCTTCACTTGTTGGTTTTCTTTTCCATTTCCACGGTTGAACGAATGTATGTGGTTGATTATAGATGCTTTGTTTCATGTTTCTTACTCTCCAATTGAATATTCGTCGTAAATTTGCCGAAAGACTACTATTTCATTACATGTTATTTCCGTTTAACACAAATTTTACGGGACGTGTTCCATGAATTTTTTTGTGGTATTTCGTAGGCTGATACTGGCGATAATTCTCCTAGCTCTGAGAAGAAAAAAAAAAGAAGAAGGAGAAAGGTGTTTAAAAAATATCTGTCCCAAAATGTTCCCTTAAACTGCACTACATGGTAGTATGATCCCAAGGTAAAGAAAGTGGTGGAGAACACTTGGAGAAAAGTTATCTGGGAATTCAACATCCGGACTAATCAAAGAATACAGCAAAGAATGCCGAACATAATACCGATAAACATTAAGGAGATGGGCCTGCTGGTATGACAGTACCAGGAAATTCTTGTGTAAAATGCACGGAGTGAGAAAAACAGCAAGTTACACAAATCTGTCTATACAATTCAGACGCACTGGAAAGCTGGACATACAGTAGTGCAAATCATTTGTGAGAACACGAGGAATATTACCTCATAAATGTGAAGAATGTCTAGTCGGGGAGAAACATTGACCATAAAGCATGACCTACTCTAAACCTGGAGATAAGAAAACATCTGAGCTTGAGATTTTGCATTAACCAATCGTAAAAGACTTCACTTTTCAAAAATCACTTTGTATTGACTTAGGGTTAAAACTCAAACTCAAGCTCAGAGTTGTATTATATCCAAGCTGCGGTAGCTCAGTGGTTAAGTCGTTCGACTCGTAACCAGAAGAGTCCGGGCTCCATTCCTACAATCGTTCAGTTACCGTGGTGTGTCCTTAGACAATACACATTACTATATTTGCCTCTGCAAGATTCAACAAAAACAAACAAACAAACAAAACAAAACAAAACCATCTGCAAGCTAGCAGGGTTTGATATGTTCGAAATCTTATACCTGACACTCGGCACCATGCAGTATGCTAGAATTTTTACGCAGAGCATTTGATATTAAGATCCAATAGTTCTAATAAAAGGACGAAGAGAGAATACGTAAATGTGATATTGTGATGTAGAATACCGGCATATGTTTCGATTTAAATTTTCAAAGATAAAAACTTGGCCAGTATTTTGTGCCGTATCGTACGTGACGATGTTGAAAACGTTTTTCTTAGACAATATCTCACCTGAAATCTGAACAGCGTATAGTTCAGTAATGGTACATGCGTACGTCTTTTCCGCGGAAGCATCAGCCCGTCTAGTGACCTTAGTAATAATAATAATAATAATAATAATAATAACGGGGTGTATTTCTGCATTATTTGTATATGTACGTAGAAATTTAAACTACAGCTATTGTCGTCTTACTCTTGCAGAAAATAAATGTGTTTCAATTCTTTTTGTCGTCAGACAATACATGGTCATTTCATTTTATAAGTATGCTCATTTGTAATGTGTTGCCTTAGTAACAACTACATATGACTGATTTACATCAATGAGAATATATTGTTGTTGTTGTTGTTGTTTTTTAAAAGAAAGAAAAGAAAACACATTCTAACGTTGCTTATTACAACACGAAATTTTATAGTATGGATATTTCTAAATAGTGTTTGTGTGTGTGTGTGTGTGTGTGTGTGTGTGTGTGTGTGTGTGCATCTGATATGGCAAAAGTAAAAGAGTTACACATTTTTAGCTCATATTTACAATAATGAAAATTTACATTCAAAATCGTTTCTGTACTTAGTCTGTTTGGTAAAAAGTAGAGAGTTTTCAACAATTTTACCTGTATTGTAACAATATATGTACATGTAGCATGACAACTCATGTTTATCGATATTTTTTATCAACTACATAGGCAAGACAACAATACAGACTTAAGAAATGAGCCACTCATATTAATAAAGAGTATGCTTAAATCGTTATATCTTATTTTTACAGAGATGGGAGTTTCTGGTCATTCTTAAATGGCAATCACTAAATTGTCCTCCAGGTAGCAAACAATTAAAAAGTATTTCAACAGGTTTATATTGAACATACGTTTTTATTAGTCAGATGCGCTATTTCATGTCGCTTGTTAATAGAGAAAAAATGTTGAATATGTGTGGTCTTTCTTTTTAATAAAACGAAATGGGCACATCATTTGACGGATTAGTTTTATAACTGTGATTTTCATGTTAGACATAAATTCTTTAATCATCCGACGTGTCGTAGTATGGAGACGTAAATTATTGATTTTAACCTGTAGTTTGTTTGATCATTTGTCACTAAAGCTAACTCTTCTAATTACATTCAGATCATTTAGGGGTCAAAATGACTTTCATCATACACATCCGTTTACATATAGACTTGGATGCACACAAGGATCTGTCAACATCTAATATGAGAAAAAGAAAGCCAAGTATACATACCAGTATCTGTCAGCGTCTGATATGAGAAAAAGAAAGCCAAGTAGTCCAAGAAAGTAGTTGTGACAGTGCCAGTGTGTCTTATCTAGGAGCAAGAGGTACCAGTAGCAGACGACAAACATCAGACAGGTCACACGGTAAAGCAGACCAAGGCATATACCTAAGGCACCTGTGGAATGGATTTTAAGAGGTATATTCCAAAAGTATTAAAAATGTGTGGTTATTTATTACATTGTGTGTACTTTTATCTTCTCACCTTTGAAGTATACCGCATTGAAGGAGAAAAGAAATCGTCACTATTCCCCTTTTGTCCAACAAAAAAAAACTTTGTGTATTTGACCTTTGTGAACACTGGGTAAGCTTTTCCCGTTCTAGAAAATACAAGCATCAGTATTTTGCTATGAATTCTATGTTGACGGACTTTAAAACGCAACACGTGTTTAGCTAAGAATTTTGGAATATGACTGATAAATGAAGACCATCATATACATTGTTTTAATTTTACTACATACCCATTTAAATTATATGTTAGGTCTGGTTTCGATACAGATGTTCTATCCGTATTGCCGTATGGCACATCCAGACTGGAACTATTTAGGGGTTTTCACAGACGTCAGTGCATTGATATGCTTCGATACACCAAATGAAACTTTTAGAAAATCTCAATTTGTTTTGAACTTCATGCACACTGTATAATGGAAAATATTTCAACGCCATAAGAGAGGTGTGTGTAATAAATACAAGCTGCATTCGCGTTTTGTTCCGAGTCAGGGAAATAACTCGTTTGAAAAGCCATATGAATACGTCTCGGTTTGATGGTCTCGACATACCCCGACGCCATTCAGACTCGTTCTTTCACCCAACTCAGAACAAAAGATGTATATCATTTTGTGTATTAACATAACTTCATAAATTTCAAACGGGAACACGTTTTTTGCACATGCTCATTCGAGCAATAACCCGCGCTGTCCGCACGTGCACGAAATGATGTTCATCATGTTTTGCACGGGTCGGTGAATTGTACTGGAAGTGTTTTTTCATACAATCTTGCTGGTATCGGGGCTTACAGAATTGGGAGCAATACTAAATCTTTATGGATATGCCAAGGCTATACTTTTGGAAGCAGGTTTCCGTCAGTGTAAACTTGTCCGACGTTGCAGCGTCAATATTTAGACAAGATCTTGGCTTCATCAGAAGTTTAGATCAACTGGCAACAAACTGCCCCAGACCAATTTCATTAAGGGAATGCCTTTACGTAACCACTGTACTATGGTGACCTCAACATCATCCATTGTTTTTGACAGATACGATAGGAGTATTCATACGAGAATTGTTTACAAGATTTCAAAATTTTAAGATTTATTAATGCAAGTTCAAAGATAGTATATAGAATATGTGAGCAAAATGTAATTGAATATACATCTACAAACAAAATTTCATAAATATTAATATGCTGAATTGCCTTAATTTAAAACATTCCATGTAAATAAACACTCTTTGATATAAACTCTCTTTGATATGAACACTCTTTAATATAAACTCTGTGCTTACATTGTTACAATATAGACAGTTCATCAGATAGTGGTATCTGTCACTAACTTCACCGAAACTGCATAATTCAAAATGTCTATCATTAAGATCAATACCATGAAATTTACCACACACTATCGGTAAATTATGATTTATTGTTCTTAATTTACAACAGTTAGGTCTTAATTTACAACAGTTAAGTCTTAATTTACAACAGTTAGGTCTTAATTTACAACAGTTAGGTCTTAATTTACAACAGTTAAGTCTTAATTTACAACAGTTAGGTCTTAATTTACAACAGTTAAGTCTTAATTTACAACAGTTAAGTCTTAATTTACAATAGTTAAGTCTTAATTTACAACAGTTAAGTCTTAATTTACAACAGTTAGGTCTTATTTTACAACAGTTAAGTCTTATTTTACAACAGTTAAGTCTTAATTTACAATAGTTAAGTCTTAATTTACAACAGTTAAGTCTTAATTTACAACAGTTAAGTCTTAATTTACAACAGTTAAGTCTTAATTTACAACAGTTAAGTCTTAATTTACAACAGTTAGGTCTTATTTTACAACAGTTAAGTCTTATTTTACAACAGTTAAGTCTTAATTTACAATAGTTAAGTCTTAATTTACAACAGTTAGGTCTTAATTTACAATAGTTAAGTCTTAACTTAAACGTTAATATAATAAAACACTCTTCGAACTTAAATTCAGATTTTAAAAAAAAGTATTAACCTATTTAGAAGTGTTGTATATGCAATCATGCCAATAGTATTTAAACTGGTCTTTCAGTTTTATTTCCGCTGCTGATTTTATCCAATTTAGGCTGAGAAAGGTTTGATAATCAAATAGGTTGGAGATCCATACTCAGTGAAGCTATTTCTAACACAAAATAACCATGGAAACTGATAAGTTCCATTTACATTACTGTGCAAAAATACTCTAAACAGATATGTTGGATAGTTTATCTTTTTTTTTTACTATCACTACTTTACCCCCAAAATTTGCAATCCTTTGGTTTACAGTGACTGAGATGGGAAATCGTCCTAACTCTTCAAGTGTACTCATTTTATAACTCAAAAGCATATCACAAAATTCCATGTGCAACTATTCAGTAATTATTAAATCTTCAAAACAACAATACTTCTAAACCATACACAACCATATTTGGTTTGGAGTTTTACGGCACAGCAACACTTTGAGCTTATATCATATCGCGGCAAGTAGAGTTAAAGTGATTTGCACCAGAACACAGCATGGTAGCCTATCTGGGCTGATCCAATGGTGGGAATCGAACCAATACCCCTTCTATTCACGAGTCCAATGCTTTAATCACTGATCCACACGGCTCTCTTACACGAGTGTAGGCCAAACTATAATATCAAATAAGTGCAGTTGCATATCAGAAGGTAATTCAAGCATGCTTCATTTATTTATTACAGAAAAAGTAGCTTCAGCTTCTCTAGCTGCTTTCTCGACTAAACGAGCCTTTACTTCATTAAATTTACCATTAAAATTCAAACGATACCCAAGCATCTAGAATCATGAACAATATCAACATAAGAATTATCATATATAAAATTAGGAACATTTCTAAGTTTGCCCCTCCCCCCCCCCACACAAAACTTAAGGTTTTTATTGTACATTTATATATAATTTCCATGTCTTGTAATACTCAAACATAATATCTAAGTTTATATGGAATTGATCTGCAGATTCTGTCAATATAACTGTATCATCAACATATAACGGTAAATAAGTTCAAGGACGCTTCAACATCATTATCAAGCGCCTCGTGTACAATGTCATTAACTGTTGTTAACCCATGGTGTTGTTTATACATATTGTCATATTGTCCAAAATTCTTAGGCGACATTGAATTAATTGTCGACGACCCTAGAAAGGTCCAATTTTAACTCAACGTCATCAACTACTTGGACATTCTTCACTCAATCTTTAACTTTTAAAAAAGACATCCAACATCAATTACAGTTTGAAGATTTATTGGTCATTGCTTCTTATTGACGCCAAAACAAAACATTTTGAAATGCATAAATTCATTCAATTAAATTGTTCCAGTATTTAAGTGTTGCGTTTTTAAAACCTGTCGGTATATTTTTGAATATGTTGTATTTGATTCAAAACATGCGCAATTTTTCTAGAAGGAGTAGCTCATTCATTACACGACTCTCATTATTCTATATATCGATTTGTCTATTGATCTCATTCATTACACCACTGTGATTCTATATATCGATTTGTCTATTGATCTCATTCATTACACCACTGTCATTATTCTATATATCGATTTTTCTCATGGTCTCAGTAGTGTCACTTTGTGCGTTTTAGACCGGAGAGCTCAGGACAAACCAGCCAGCCCTTCTATACCCGTTGACTTTAGTATTTTTATCTTACTCGTTACACGCGACCACACGCGCGTTGGGTTTACAAAAATGTAATCACACCCGAAGAAGTGAAGTTTTCAGTCAGGCCCCGATTATTGATTACCGCTATACTCGGGGAGACTAAAATACTGCTAGTAATAACACAATTATTGATCGCCACCGACTGTGTAAACAATTTTGCTGATATTATTTTTCTCCACAGCAGAAAATATTTTCTCTGCAGCCAAGTTAGGCTGATATTATTTGAAGCTGATATATTTTTACTATCAACAATGCTACTACAGGATTATCGAATGCAGTATATTGCACAAGCAGATTTTTCCGCAGCTATATTCGACTGACTGTCGTTGAGTTTATGCGAATATTTTTATATTGGATATTTACCCTGGTAAATAATAACGGCGAAAAATTTACAGATAAATGTATATAGTATTCTAAAAGAATTTATTAAAATATCCGATCTGGAATTAATCTACCAAACCAGTGGGGTGTGCAAAACGTCTCACAAAAGATTAAGTCTTTGCTTCGCTTACATCATACAGATTTATCAAAGAGGCTCAAAAGATGTTATATGATTTTTCAAACACGTATCCGGAGCATTTTGATAAATTACTCAGCTTAGGAGTTACCTTGGAACAACAGCGATGTTTACTTGGAGAAAAATATAACAAGCAACCTGCGAAAACATTATTTGATATTATTGTGCAGGAAAAAATAAAGTCGCTAACGCTGGCTGCATCACCTGGTGGAGATAGTGAAACGAGCTATAGCGAATGCTATAATGACGATGACGATGACGATTACACCGAAACATCAAGCGAAGATTACCAAGAACAAGTCAATTAGAGAAATGTTGTTAGCATTAATATAACAATAGCATACACACTCACCGACAGTGATATGAAGTATTACGAAGAATTATTCAACGAACTAGAAGCAAAACATTTGGCTCTATGTAATAAATTTACTAATGATAATATATTTTATAAAAGAATGCAATTAACAGATCCTAGATGAAATTTTACCTTTTGAGATTATTGAATATATACGCGTATATAGTAGTTATATACGAGTTGATGTTCAATTTTACGATGGAAAATTAGGGGTACTTGCTGATTTGCGCTTGGATGAAATTATATCCGAGTTGGGACCTTACCTATATGGACCGGATCGGAAAAACGAGCCTGTTTATTTAGCAGAGCCTGGTGTAAGATTAAAAATCACATTATCAAGTGTGAAAAAGTATCATACAGTTAATGGTATTAAAAATGCCTACTATCTCCTGAATTTTGAAACGTTTACTAGCATACTACAATATATCAAGGATGAAATAAGAGAAAGACGAAAGATGGAAGCAATTAAAATATAAGTCGTATATATAAAAAGTTAAATGGTATTAGGACGCAACCAATGCAAAGGTGTATGCCTTGGAAAATATGAACTCCGCGGCAGAACATGCCATTACGAATATTGTTAATCACAATCGCTCGCGTTACGTAAAGGCCCGAGTGCTCAACCATGTACCAAATATGGTATCGGAGTGAAGTCTCACAATCAGCTTTGCCGACCATGCGGATCTGTTCGGAAATATTATCGCACACGCCGCCAAAGATCCGTCAGCGCATTGTGGAAATACGCCCCGACGACGTTGATGAAAACGATGCCGAAGTAAATGAAATAAGAGCCACGATTGCGGCAATTGCCGTTTCCAACCCCGGTAAAGTAACAATTTTTAAAACATCTATTGACGGATTTCACAATTAGACAAAGATGTTCCCTAACTAAGGCAATTTGTGCGGACGCGTGGGATACAAATACCATGCCGTATGCGAAAATCTGACATACTTGTGTTATTAGGACTCAAAACTGAACCGCAACCGCAACCACAAACAGCAACTGTACGACAATTCAGACAATTTGCGCGTGAGCGTAACATGCCAATACCGAGAGGTGCAAGAAAAGCTAACATACTTACGTTATTTGGTCTCGTAGCTGAACCTCGCCAGACCGTGAGACAGCTTCGTGAAACAGCAGCACGACTCAATATTGAAATTCCTGCATGAGTCAAACGTGCGGATATTGTAAATGCAATTGCAGATGAACAAAACCGTCGACGTGTTGCAGCCGCTATCGTCGCTGAGGCAGTCGGGTATGTTCGTGAAAAAGACCGCCGTCGTACCGCAGCTGCTATCGCTGCTGAGGCTGCCGCGGCTGTTCGTGAACAAGAAGTCCTGAGTTTAAGTTACACAATGGTAAGAACGGTCATGTGGATTACCGTGCGATTATTCCAAACACGTACGCGGCAAGCAAAGACATTATGAAACTTGTATCGAATATGCGCTCGGAAATCGTATCGACATTACAACGCTCCAATACCATCAGAGTTAAAGCGGATATTGTTGTCCATGCGAATTTAACTATTCCGCTTTTGCGCAAATCATCAGACATGGATGGATTTAAAACCACAACCGTGTGGCTTCATTGTGGCCCACTTATAATCACGAACCGCAAAGAAACCGAGGCTATCAATGAAGCAATCGATGAAGGTACTACTGAAAAGATTCTCCACATGTTGGAAAAATTCACCAACACCGATTCAGAATGGACTCTTGACAGATGCACGGAAGTTCAACTGCATATTTCCTCGTACGAACCATTCCGCGGATCAAATTATATACCAACGCTAGATTATGTTTCGCCGCGGTCGATGATAAATGTAAAAAACAAAGACAACCGATGTTTTGAATGGGCGATCGTGTCCGCGTTACATCGTGCGAGTGATCATGTAGATCAGACACGAAATTACGAACAATATTTGGGTGAACTCAATTTTGGTAACATTGAATTTCCGGTGCAGGTTACCAAGGTGATGCTAAATAAATTTGCAGAACTTAACCCGGTATCGCCGTTAACGTGTTTGCTTGGGACAAAGGCTTTTATTCGCCCGCACTGTACGGAAATTCGCATACGCGGACCTAGATTGATCTGCTGTTGATTGAAGACACGAGCGGTTCAGAGTCGATATCGTATTACGTATGGATAAAGAATCTTCCCCGATTGCTTAAGCGACACAGAACGCACCACGGTAAAAAGTGTCCATGCAGACGCTGCGTGCATTTATTTAGCTCTCAACAGCTGCTCGCGGATCGTGATTTTTATTGAGCTGGAATCAGTAAAAAACCTCAGCGTACAATTATGTCAGCACCCGGCAAAAACATTTTGAAATTTACTGCGGTGCAACGAAAGATGAAACTACCGTATATCATGTATGCGGACTTTGAATGTCTGAATGTTCCAGTGGAAAACACTGAGGTTAACACAAATACAACACAAATGGTGGAACAAATCCTATGCGGGTTTGGTTACATTGTTGTCAGACGTGATAGAGTAGCGGAGCTACCCATATTATATCGTGGCCAGAACTCAGTTGAGGTGTTTGGAAATGGATCCACGAAAAGCTCGATTCGCTCACTGACATGATTATTACCGGTGATGATATTGATAAGTTTATCGCAGCCACCCAGTGCTGTATCTGCGAAGGAGCTTTTAACTCCACCGATGGAGCTGGAGGTTCCAAAGTTCACGATCACTGTCATATCACTGGCGCGTACAGAGGAGCCGCACACAACGGATGCAATCTACAGTTGCGGATTTACGCAAATAAAATAAAAATCTCTGTGATGTTTCATAACCTGCGTGGGTATGATGGCCACCTGAGTATGCAGGCAATCGCAACAGCATCGAATGCTCCAATAAGTGTAATCCCCCACAACATAGAAAAATACATTACGTTTTCGGCGGGTCAATTGTAGTTCATTGATTCGCAACAGTTTTTATTCCAGCTTGGACAAAATAGCCGACAACCATGCGGTGGAAAACTTCAAAATCATTAGTCGATATGGCGCTGGTAGAAAAAGTCCACTCACCGCTGACAAGTTAAAGTTGATAACACGAAAAGGAGTGTACCCATACCAGCAACAGCGACCACGGATACTTCTTCGAAGTCGACTTGGAGTACCCGGATGAGCTTCACCACGCCCACAACGACTACCCGCTGGCACCGGAAGCGCTGTCGGTGCCCCGCGAATGGCTGTATCGGTATCATTGCACGATCGTAGACGAATCTGGACGCATGTTCGTCGAATGCACCAAGCTTGTTCCAAGTCTTCGGCGGAAGACCAACTATGTGCTCCACGTACGAAACCTGCAGATGTATCCGCGATTGAGAATGCATGTGTGTGCGATTCATCAGATGTTACGATTTCGCCAACACGCTTGGAAACTCCTTATATCCAGATGAATACGGATCTGCGCACCAAGGCGAAACACGATCTTGAGAAAGCTTTCTTCAAACTAATGAACAATTCCGTGTTTGGGACAACGATGGAAACTCTGCGGAAGCGAATCCGCATCGACCTTGTCCGTGATACCGAACCTGACATGCTTTGAAGCCTCATCGCAGACCCAGCAATTGAATCACGAAAGATCTTCGATGGTAGACTTGTTGCCATACCTAGTAAAAAAAATCGAAACTGAAGCTGACAAAGCCTATCTACGTTGGCGCGTCCGTGTTGGATTTGTCGAAGCTGCTCATGTATGAGTTTTACAACAAAATAAAACCATTTTACCACAATCGTGTCAAGATGCTTTGCACCGACACCGACTCGCTACTGGTGCATATAATTACCGACGATGTTATTCCGATATCGCATCGGACACACTCGCGTGCGAATTCGACAACAGCGATTATCCCAGGGATCGCCCGTTGCTTAGCGACACCAACAAAAAAGTTGTGGGGAAATTCAAAAACGAGCGCGCGGGTAAAAATATCATCGAATACGTGGGACTACGCTCCAAAATGTACTTGATTGTGGTTGAACCATCGGGCGGTCTCGGATCTGAAAACAACAGACGAGCAAAAGTAGGCGTTGAGGTTATTTTACGAAAGGATCTCACGTACAATATGTAACGTGGAATGTCTTCGCGAGCGATGTGAATACACACATACCGCCAATATGAACAGGAGTAAACAACATCACATGGGCGTATACCAATGCACCAAGGTGAGTTTGTCACCGCTGGACACTAAGCGATGGATACTCCCCGATTGAAATACCACTTACGCGTACGGGCATCATGCGATTGATAATTCGCCTACGATTTCAAAATAGATCTTGGTGGCAGTTCCGTATTTGCGGGAACGACCAACAATTCCTCCCGTGCAAATACTCTACTTGGTGGACGAGGTCTGCCCGGTGACGGCGCCAAATGATAACGTGTTGGTTGCCTTGGAAAATCAAACCGATTAGCGATTGTGAATACATCGATGGACCATACTGAGTCAGTAGCACGACGTTGTCCACCTTCTAACGACCCAACCGCATAAAGATACCGAACAAAGATGTCTCCGAGTGATTCCAACGGCGGTCGTTGTGAAACTGATTTTATAACGGTGATAGTCTTTCGCCGAATCGCATCTGAGGTTGTTAATCCAGTCGCGCGTGTGATTTCATTATTCAACGCTGCGATGACTGAACGACGCCCTGTTAGCCACTCATGAGATCGTTCTACCATCTGAGACCGTTGTAAAGTGCTAGCACTTCGAGACCTCATCAATAATTCCTGCGCGTATTTTGGTGTCCGAATAACCGTTCCGCAAGTGTATGGTTCAATCGTTCCACAATAGCCTGATCGCGATGTACATTGACATGTCCAACATGGACCCGTACACGGTGCCTAGTCAACAACGAAGCTATGGCTCCGAGAAATTCTGTACCTGGATCCACTTGTAACAACCGTAGCCATGTTAACGGCCCGTGTGTGTAAATACGTTCGAGTGCATCTGCGACGCCAGCGGAATCTTTGGACGTCAGCGGCTTCGCTTCCTTGTATCTGCAAGCGATATCCATAATTGTTAACACGTATTGGTATACGCGTCCGTGTACCTGATCATGTGGAAGAAATAGCAGATCAGCCTGGTGAACTTCGTTAGGTGTTTGGAGATCAAACCAACCACGGAAAATCTTTCTTGGCGCGGGTAGGTAAATTTGCCACAGCGCTTGTTTCACTAACCATTCGCGAGCGGTCCCGTGAGCAAACGCTGCCGCGATCGCTAACTTTTCAGCAGCAGCTTTACCGCGCCAATATCCGCGTGGACTGTAGTATATTTTGGCTAAAGTCCGCTCGGAAACCATGTTTGTAATATCAATGCGCTTTACCTCCAATGCGTGGACTTTTGTCCACCACCCAAAACAATATTGGCCTTCATACCTTCTTTGATGATCCATGTGGCGATTCTTTCTCCGAGTGCAGTACTGATCGCGTTCAAGTCATGGATGATATCTACAAGTCGTTTTCACCAGTATATTTACTCCATGGTGTTCCGGGTAGTTTTGCTAACGCGGCAGAGACATCACCGCGGACGACTTTTTTAACAAACGTGAACTTGTTTGCGGTACATCGAACACAAGTTCCTGCTATCGTGGCTCGACCATTACGTGTTTGAACTTGAGTTTGATTCGCAGATCGAGTTTTCATGCGGCATCGTACACAATATGAAGGCATGATTGTATTATACAACATCGCTGTTGACATTTAACATGGCATCACGAAAAAGAAAAATCGAAGATTTGAAAACCTCCGCTTTCACCGTTGTTGACCTTTCCGCGCAGGCACCACCGAAACTGTCCATGCACGGCCATATGTTTCCAAATTTGGTTCGTGCGTTGATCACTGGCTCGGCCGGTTCAGGGAAAACCCAACTGTTGTTGAATATGATTCTACGATTGCTGACGTGGGATGTGTTGTACGTAATTGCACCGTCGGCTGATGATCAACCGTGTTACGACGTACTCAGTGATTTTGCGAGCGCGCTTGCGTCGTCGTTGGGTGGTTCCACAGTTGATTTCTTTTCCACCGTCAACGAAGCATCTACGATTGACGATCTTGATCCGAGTGTGAATACTCTTGTCGTGTACGACTATGTGATGCTGGAACACCAAATAAATACCTCAAGTAACCCGAGACAACTGTAACATGTTGATGATAAGGCCACAAGAACAGATGGCAGCGCTGACGGGAACAGAAGACGAACCGGGTCCAATTCGTAAGATAGCCAAACGCGCCAAGGATATTAAGAAAGCTACAAGGGAAACCGCGGCAACCATCGAACACTTACCAGGCGCGATTGATAGATTTTAAGAAGATTTAGATACAGCCACATGCGGCATCGAGGAAATGCGTGCGGAAGTTGGTGTGGTCGCAAAAGGTACGCAGGCACTTGCCGAAAGAGTTACAGAGACAATTAAGAATCTTCCAACAATAGAACCACCCAAGTATAAATCAATGATGGAAACACCACCTCATTTTTTAACGAAGACTATCGCCAATGGATCTTGGAAAATCCCATGCGTGCCGCTCTTTACAGACCCGTCAATTGGAGAGAACCCCTTATTAAAATACCACCGAGGGTATATGATACAAACGTAGACGTTGAATGGCCTAAACTGATATTTAAGGAGTTAACCTGGAAAACAAAACCCACCGGTGCGAAGTGGACTCTTTTTAGAAACACATATAATGAATTTATGACCGGGGACCCTAGAAGAAGGTAAACAATTTTGGAACTCATACACAATAAGATACAAACGTCCACTCAGACCCGCACAACATCAACCTGTGGGAAGAGGTTTTGGTGAGAAAGATCCTCTTCGTGGACGTTGTAGCCATACATGGTTTAAACCGCAGGCGAATGCTTATCTGTGGACTAACGACAGGTAAATGAACTCGTGGATCGGTTGGAAACACTAGTGGGATCAGCACCCATAGTCGTTAATGAGGCCGCATCGATTTGTCACCGGTTGCCCACCAACGATATCATGGAATCGGAGACGTTTCGCGCGTTGATGCATGAACTTGTTGAAGACATCGATGATTTATACAACACAAATGATGAGTTCTGTAACACTATCAGCTTTACGCGAAATCAATGCTGCGTTGCAACGTGTTGCTGCAAATATAACCGCGAGCGTTACCTCGGTAATTGCAATCTCGTCAACGAAACCAGAATTGTATGTGACTTTTCCTACACCAATAACTGCAGGGCAAATACCGCACACTCGAGATCGCATTAGCGTCGTTGCGCGTTGGCCTAATATTCGATCGCGATGGTTTGGGGTTTTTCCCGTGAATAACTCGTTAGTGTTTTCGTCAGACGGTGACGTCACCTGGAACGTTGTTGGACTTCCCACTGCTGCATTCGAGCTTGAATCAATAAATAATGAGATTCGATGAATAATCGCATTGGCAACCGGTAAAGACCCTAACATTTTTATACGTGAACACGAGGCCACAGTCAGCTCTGCCATCCCGATTAAATCTCGTGAGTACGTGGTTGATATTGCACAGTCGTCGTAGAGAACAGTTCTTGGTTGGCCTGAAGATATTAGTGAAATTTCCCCAAACGAACAAATTCTGCGTGCAGAACCCGACGGTACCAGTTAAAATTTCGCGCCAGACATTATCAAAATTACCACCACGGCTAAGGATAATTTGACTTGTGACGCCATCAGTGGTAGTTATGATGTTTCCGCCTCGACAACGCGAGCGTCGCACGGTTATATATTGTTTGGGTTCGCCCCGACTGAGGTCCTGAGTGATTTGATATCGATACTCCCACACCCGCGTATCTTCCATGCAGCAATCCCTGCTTGACAAACATTCGTTTCACCATTGTGGACCAGAGCGAACACATGTTACATCTTCGTGGTGAGACCTTGACAATACAACTGTACATTAGAAATCGACCTGATATTTAATAAAATGACAATTGTGCGTGGATATGTCTAACCTGTGCGTATTGTTAATGCGAGAAATCCTGTTTACGCAGTATATTACGGAACTGGCCTTGCTGATGTTGTTCGGGGATTATTCCCAGGTTCACCTACAGTGCTCGCCGCCTTGTCTTCGCGCGCTGCACCAATTGCTAAACAAGTTGCAATGCGAGTCGTTGATAGTATCAAAAACGTTGCAGCGGACCGATTAAAAAATCTGGGAGCGCAGATGTTTCAATCGCCTCGAGATCGACTAAGACGATTAGTGACTCGAGCACCACCAAACGCGGTTACATCGACATCAACAATGCCAGCCGCGGTCAATAAAATCATAAATGAAGCTGCCCAACAGCGCCTGTCTGATTCGGCAATTGCAAATCTGGCAATGGGGCGCGGATTACGGTTGTGGACGGCAAAGCCGTCACGCAAAAAAAGGTATTAGACGAAACAATAATGTATTAACGGAAACTAAAGTTTCACCATTGCCCAATTCAAAGATGTATCCGATCCCGCGTTTGGCATGAACGTCCCTGTGTTGCGAGATCGAAGCAAGCAAAATTACCATCATTATTCGTACCTGGCTAGGGATTCATGCAATTACGGGCCAGTAGAATTTCAGGTTCATGGCACATCTAGGTATTTTCTTCCGTGTGAGGCATTCTTGGAAGTCCAAGGATAGCTTGTACGCAACGACAATACTGTATACTGCGCCGGTGACAAAGATGGATTTGTCAACAACGGTATCATGGCATTGTTCAGCAACGCACGTTATCTCATCGATGGAAAGGAAATCGAAGCAATTCTTGACAACGTTGACGTCGCTACAACAATTCATGGACACGTCCGTTACAGTGACGATTACGCAAAGTCTGTTGGCTCGTCTATGATGTTTGTCAGATACAACGTTGACCTCGGCAACGCTAATGCGGTCACTGGAGACAATCCAAATTTCAACGATGGATTTGCACAGCGTCGAGCCCAGTTTAATGTGCGCGGGGAGTTTTCCTGCGTGATTCCACTGTCATACATATTTGGGTTTTGTAGAGACTTTCATAAAGTTATTTTCGGGGCCAAACACACAGTCACGTTAAACAGAAAAGGCAACGCCAACGATGCAATTCATCGCGATGGTGTCGCCATTCCCGATGCGGGTAAAGTTATATTCTCTAAATTTACACTTTGGATGCCATCAATAAATCCCTCAGTAGCCATAGACGAACGTTTAGCATCATTTATGATGTCTGGCGGAACATCTACAATTGCATTTCTTGCAATGACCACAGACTCACAGACTAGAGACGTTCGAGGAGAATTCTCATGGCATATAAGTACTCAACAAGGTATTAGCGCACCACGGCACGTGTTTATTGCATTTCAAAACGTAGATAATTTAAACAACCAACTGGAAAGTCCAATGATATTTGCAAAACAGGGAGTGACTGAAGTCTCGCTAACGTTGAACGGGCACCAAGAACCAACCGAAAACATTTTGCTCAACTTTGACAACTATCAAATCACTCGTGTGTATCCTCGACTGTTGAAATACCTGGACCGAGACCAAAATGTTGACACAGGCTTGCAGATTTCCCAGCACGACTTTCGTACGTTGTATCCGGTTTATTACTTTAACCTCAAGCATCTGGACCTCTTGAAGCAGTCCGTGGTGGACATGTACTTCAAAGCACGTGTAGACCCCGGTGACATAGAGTAAAGATGCATTGCTGTCATTCTCTCCGACACGACTCTGTTGTTGCAGGGTTTTAGTGGTCGAATGAGGGTTATGCACGCGCCTGTAGAATTTTTTTTTAAAGTCGCAACATGGTATATGAACCTGTTACATTTGTAAATAATAATGTCCTACCACGAAGTTAAGGTTGGCCTTAGCGAAAACCAGCTTGCGAAAATCAAAAGCGCAGCACGCAACGATTGCTGGGTCATATCGAAACTTTATCCTGAAAGGTTAATTGGAATTATCCCCGTGTGGTTGACTTAAATGCAACTTAATCAGCTCAATGCGGCCAAACGAAGGAACACCTCGGTGACATTAGCGTTATCAAAGTCAGAGGTAAAACAAATGCAAAAGACCGGAAAATATTTCCATTCCTTGCGGCGATTCCAGCGTTTCAAACGGCTGCGGCTCCGGCAGTTGCAAAAACAGCCGCATTAGAGGCTGTCGGAACTGTATCCGGAATGGCTTTTAAAAAAAAGGCGGTCGGTTGGGAACATTTATGTAAAACTGAAGAAGAAAAAAAAGAAAAAAAAAAAGGTAAAGGTCTTCGATTATCCAGGCGTGGAAACCAAAGGCTCCCGAGCGGAAGTGGCCTTCGGTTGTAGCCTTGCCGTTGACGGCTGCAGTGCGTCCATTGGCCAATTTTGATTTACTAGCGATGAAAAAGTCAGTCAAACATTTCTGAAGTGTTTTTATGCGGTATGAACTTGTAGCGATTATTCCCGCACAAGATAAACCAGAGTTGTTAAGATGGATTTGACAACAGAACCTGGAACACCTCCACATCTTTTGTATTTTGACTCATATGGGCTTGCACCGCCGACTGAAGTTGTTGATTATTTAACCCAAGGCGGACGACAACTGCTGTTTTATTCAACGCTGACGTTGCAAACTCGGCTGGATGGGCCAATATGCGGTCACCTTGTTGTTGAAGCGTTGCATGCACTCGAGCGTTCACCAACCACGCAAACGTTTATTGATTTTACATTAAACTACACTTGATAGTATACAAAATGCCTATTAACATTTACGGAAGTTCGACCGCGCGACGACGCGGCGCCGATGCGGATTTGACCAGGTTTGCCACCAAAGAAGATTTGACTGAGTTTACAAGCCGGGTTGTTGTTGACGTCGACCCGAGCGAGCTTGTGATTTGCTAAGATCAAATTGGAAAACTTAAAACATTCAACGTTGACATCAACGATATTGTGCTGAGGCTGCGATATGCTGTCGCGCAAAACCTGGTCACGATCAGTGAAACCGGTGAAATCAAAGACTCTGGTAGGTCGATTCCGTTTATCAAAGACTACGTTGACGATTCTGCTGCTACAATGAAACAATACGTGTATGAACATATCGCAGACGTACCCGCACCACCACGCGTGGTAACTTCATGGATCCAAATTCAAAGAGTATTAATCAAAGAAGGAGAGGAAAAAGCTGATCTTTTAAGCTTATTAAATGGCCGACTTATTGTACATTCTCTTAGCAATGGCTTTGATAGACCTAAACGTCACATCTTAAAGGTGCACGAGTCTGGATCGAACTTGTTTATCATAACCGGAACTAAAAGCTTGTGGGATAGAATAGTAATGTTGATAAATGACCAGCGGCATCTTGGTTTTTTGTCACCACGTATTGATAGACCGGCCACTGTTGTTGCAGAACTTTTCACATATACAGTATCAAAATCATTGGTCACCAGGGGATGAAATTCAGTTCAAAGCATTCAACGTTTATCCGGAAAGATACTTAACCGTCTTTGGCGTTTGTGTTTAAGATTAGATTTATCATTACATATAAGTGATGGATTCTGACCGCGGTGATGAGGTTGCGGAATTTAACGACCGGGTGTTGGATCGGCTGACCAGTAATGCCAACATCGATAGTGATTTTGTTCCACTTGTCAACGAATATCTGCTTCAAAATGATGTTACCAGACACTCGTATACGCTTAGATATAATCTACGCGAGGGTAAGATAGAAATCTATAGTTGGGACCACCCTGAGGTACCAATACCAACTCGAGGCCAGCTTGAAGTCATAGCAGTAGCACGCGAAAATGCTCAGCCGTTGATTACAACACCAGCGAAAACATCCAGGTATTGTTTCTACAACGATGAAGTAATATTCACCGCTAAATCCACCTCAATTAAATTCCCCTTTGAGTATGCTAAACCAATACTGACTCAACTGAGAAGAGAAAGATCTCGACTGTTATTTAACAAGGACGTACTTGTCCGTGTAACAGTTCTCGGGCGAAAACGAGAACTATTGCAGGCACAACGCCCATGCGTAATCGGTTTGTTTCTATATGAGCGTAGTGTCAAACCTCGGGAACGTACAATCGCCGGAGTCTTAAGTATTCCTCCAAAAGATATTTTCTATGATTGCATGACGGTTGTACCAGTGAAGAAAAACAATTGGTTGGAAGTGCGTGTGAGTGTTGAACCTGAACAAGGCCAGCCTGTCGAGCAATTAGTCTTCACTATGCCAATATTAATAGAAGAATTATAATGGACCCTTCAGCTTACCGACGTGAAAAGATAATCGAAGCGGAACTGCAACTGCAAAATGAAATTGTTCAGAGAACAGCGTAGCTCGTGAAATACAAACGCGTGTTTATGGTCGTTGATGCTATTTGCGGACTTGCCGCTGCAGCAGCTGCTGGTCTAGGTGTTGCTGAAATAACAGCCACGAGAACTATTATAGGTGCACCAATCGGAATTTTTGTTGGGGCTATATCAAACGGTGTCGCAGGCGGTTCCAGTAAATTAATTTCGTTACGACTGCATTCGCGAGTACGTATGTATTCGGAACTTCTGGCGGCAGCACACATTAGTCTTAATACGATTGCTAAGCTGTACTCGGTGGCTATCGAAGATATAATCATTAGCGTGGCCGAATTCGAAACAGTGCTAGTGGAAATGGAAAACCACTGGCAACTCCTAGCACAGATACGAAACCGGAGCGCTAGCGACCAAGCAGATATTAGTAAGTAAACCTCAATAACACATCACCGCGGAAATTCCCGTCGCGACCTTGTGATATAAATCGTAGTGATTACCCACTACGATTATATGTTTATAAACCCAACCGCGCATGCGGTCGCGTGTAACGAGTAAGGTAAAAATACTAAAGTCATGGGGTATAGAAGGGTTGGCTGACTTGTTCCGAGCTCTCGGGTCTAAAACTCACAAAGTGACTCTATTATCTCATTCATTACACCAATATCATTATTCTATATATCGATTTGTCTATTGATCTGCATTTAGTTCTCTGCCTGTAAATCTCGTTCTGCCTGCCTGTGTGTTTCCCTCTTTGTATGTTTGCTTCTTGTGTGTCGTTCCATCTCTATTGAACTTACTAGTTTAACTTGCTTGATTCCTTAGTGAATTACAAGTTTTACAAGGCTCACCTAGTATCCAACCAAGATATATTAGGCACATATAATGAAGGGGAAGGGGTTTCAGAAAGTCAAAGAGAGGAAATCTGCATTCTTCCGGATCTCTCCACTTTTCATCAGCACGGAACAAACCTCTCTCAGCATCGAAAAAGGCCTCAATTACCATAAATATACCTGTATGTAAGAAAAAAATAACCTTAATAGAAGATGTTAAAAACGACTATATATATATATATATATATATATATATATATATATATATATATATATATATATATATATATATATATATATATATATATATATATATATATATATATATATGCAAATGAAGGCGGGAAACGAATTATTGCATTTTGTAAATCATAATTGCAGTACAAGTTACCAGCTTTATAATCAAGTGGACAGATCAATCTTATCGATCAATATATGACAGTTTGCCTGTTAGTATCAAATAACCTTAAAAACCATATGTATGTGATTTCGTACGACATTTTAACTGCCATTTCAAAATATCACCCGTTTTTGTAAATATTGTGCATGTACTTTTGTAAATATTTGACAGATTTAGCAAATAACATGGTACCAGCTTCACTTATATTTCATATTTCAACTTTATCATCGGAAAAAGTGGGGGGGGGGGCTCGGGGGATAGGTGCTTAGCACACCCAAAAGATGTGGATAAAACAGTGAGAAAATTGTCAATTGGAACAACTCTGCATAGCGGTTGATAAAAACTGCAAATAATAGTAGTGCTCGCAAACCTGAGTTTATTATACAGTCGTTGTATTTTTGTCCTTATTTTTTTTTTTTTTTTTTTTTGGGGGGGGGGGGTCAAAAGGTGCGACGTTGTGTGCAAAGTATTAAATTCCAAAAGTGATCGATCTTTTTCGTCCAAAAATTAGGTCAATGACATTTATAAACGGAGGACAAATCCGTTAGCTTCATGTGATGTCGGAATGAACAAGAGGTCTGATTGGTTCCACGAGATTGCTCACCTTCTTTGACTCAGAAGCCAAATGTAACACGAATTTGGGAGGCAGTCAGGTCTTCAGTTTAGGATACCCTCTATTAAATATACGTCTAAAATATCCAAGCGGTCCTTAACGAAAAATCATTTAAATATTTTTCAAATTTGGTAAAGGCCGTTTTTATGGGTAATCAAGTTCACATTTACCACTTCAAAGGTTTTGATACCTAAAACCTATCAGTCAAAATTGGTCTAAATTGGTAAAGTAATTTCTGTGAAGAAATTATTTTCAGATTTGTAAATGCGGGCATAATTCCAGACGAAAAGCATTATTTGTATAACTGTAAGGAGCGTGATGTCATAAAATTCATTGTATTTTTTGGGTCTAAATGGGTCAAACTACATTTATTTATTTATTTATTTATTTATTTATTTATTTATTTATTTATTGGCTTGTTTGGTTGTTTTGTTTTGTTTTGTTTTGGTTTGGTTTGGAGGGGTTTTTTTTTTAAAAATAAAAAAAAACAGTTGTACTTTTGATGACCGTGACTGTATTTCCAGGCAGATCTACATAGATGGTAAGATATGAGGCGAGAAAAATTTTCCGATGCATGTGATTGAAACTGGTAAAGTCGTTTTTTAAAAGGAGCTGAACACCGAACATGTTGATAGAGGCAAGACGCTCTATGCATGACAGTGCTGTACAATAGCTTACTCGGCCTCAAGGTCAGGTTCATAATTAAGTAGATCCAAACTGCATGTACGGCGACTGTACGACCATTCTAATATGGCTTAAGGGTACATGAATTGTTTCTAAGCTTTAGAAGGTACAAAGTCTTGCATGTCAATTATAGTACCAAAAAAAATCATACTACAGTCTAGAAATCATCTATACCCGACCGACTGAGATTTTGAATCGTAGATTTCAGTACCAGCTGCAAATGTTTAAAAATTTATGCTCTTTTAAATTCAATAACTTTTTTAATTTCCTCAAATACTCGGCTAAAAAAATGTTTACATGGATCCTCCTTATCCCTGGCTTAGATGGTCACTATTCCTATGTGGTAAAGTGGACTTCACATAATATATTTCGAAACTGTGCCACAATTTCTGCCGTATCAACGGAAAACTAAACGTTTGACTTCAGTTTCCATTTTTATTACGCCTTAGCATAAGAGAAAGACATAAAAGGAAATAAGTAATGAGCTACGGATTTTAAAAGTATACATCTATCAAATACATATATCGTTGGAGGCAAAACACAAAGAATACACCTGTCTAATACATGTGTCTCTCAAGATAAAGTACAAAGTATACACTTGTCTAATACATATGTTTTTGGAGGTAAAACAAAAAGTATACACCTGTCTAATACAAATGTCTTTGGAGGTAAACCACAAAGTATACACCTGTCTAATACATATGTCTCTGGAGGCAAAACACAAATTAAAGCTATTTAAAGAGAGTGAAAATCGTCATACGAAAGGCCGTTCTGGTCAATCTTCAGAGAACAAAATTCATTCAATAGAATTTGACATGAATTTAGTTTTCTCTGCAATATCTCTTTTCCAAAATTAAACTTATGATACCTTTCTGAATAGTACAAAAGGTTCCTTCGAATGTCCCGCGAGTGACTGATGCCTCAATAATTTTATCATTTTTTAGTTATATACAGATCAGCATATAAACTTGTTTTTGCTAGTGTTCAATGTTTCTTAAGTTAGCTTTTCTCACACCTTTGAAGCTACAAGTTCTAAAAATATAGACAAATATATCTTTTAAGTTTTACATTCTCATTTTTCATAACCTATAGATAATTCGCATGTCTAATGATCTACTAGCAATATATCTCGATAGGTCATCACTGTTAAAATGTATTGTTCAACTGCCATTCTTTTGAAGATAACCTTAATGTTCATCTCTCTATCTATCAATATTAATGCATTACATTTTGAGAGAGATACTTTGCTAAGCCAACCTGGGCACATTGAAAATGGAAGTTTCACAAATCCTATTATCAACTTCAAGCCATAGGTTTAAGTTTAAGGAGGATTCATATACATATTTTCTTAGTATTGCCTTTCAGAAAAATAGAATAGTTGTGGTATAGTATTTGAAAACCGGTATAATTAAGTGAGAAAAAAAGGGGAGAGAAAAAAAAATCTTTCTTTTTTATATGAAATTTGCGATTATAATACTCATACATTGAAATTGCAAAATAGGATGTTATGTTTCCTTTTGGATAGGAAACATAGGCAGAACTTAGATTCCATATTTAACTGACCTGCATTTGATGTAGGGGTCGACCGAATTATTTCCTCTTTCTACTCTTTTGAACTCCCCCCCCCCACCCCACGACCCCCCCCCCAAAAAAAAAAAGACTTCCCGTATACGCGTTCGGATGATTTTTCTTTTTCAACCTGTAAATCATTCTCGCGACGTCAGCAGTTTCAACAAATACCCTATGTGGGCTCAGTTGATCACAGAAAATGCGCACGTAAAACACACACACACACACGAGCGCGCGTGAAGGCAATCAAGCAATTCTTATGGTTTGATTTTACATCATGGTCTGTTTGGTGTGTGTTCTGTATATAGAGCCGTGATTTAAATATTAAGTTTTCTCTACTTGTGGTAGTGATTCTAAGGACTTTTCAGGTTCCACAAATAAATATCGCTGAAATAAAAAAAAGATTGTTGATTGAAACGTGACAAGCTGTTAAACTATTGAAGCCCTGACGGATATGAAAAACTTGAACATGACAAATGTCCCCAGTTGAGCCAAAGTATATTTTCGCCGATGAACATGAGTTAATAGATTTTGGTGTACTATATATGTTCATGCCTACGGTATAAATTTACCTTTGCCCCAAGTATAAATACATGGTTGGATGACATAGCTTAGAGTTTCGTGCCTTCGAGTGAAATCCAGTTGAGATCGAGATAACTTCCTTGTAAAACTATCTATCTATCTATCTGTCTGTCTGTCTGTCTGTCTGTCTGTCTGTCTGTCTGTCTGTCTGTCTGTATGTATGTATGTATGTATGTATGTATGTATGTATGTATGTCCGTCCGTCTGTATGTCTATATTATCTATCTATCTATCTATCTAATCGAACTAATAAACTTGACAATTAAGTTGCATAAAAACATGAGTCATCATTTTAAAGTCTATTTCCCTGATTATATGTCCACATTAATAATTTAAAATCCTATGCCATAGTGTGCGTTAAAATAATATGCCATATGGTGTCTTGAAATACTATGCCATAATGTGTGTTGGAATTATATGCCATACTGTGTGTTGAAATCAAATGCTATATTGTGTGTTGAAATCAATGGTTGCTAAAACTAAAATCAGTCCTATATATTTGCAGCACAGGTACCATAATGAAACAAGTGGGCGGTCATTATGTGACTAATAGCATTATGAAACAATTGGGCGGTCATTATTTGACTAATGCATGATTTCTCCCGATGTACTGACATCGGGATGGTACATTTTAATATATACGATACTCTACAAATTTGTGTTTTTACAATTGAAAAGACTTCAAAAGGTCGTATACTATTTTTACGAAGTTTGATCAAATATAATTAATGCCCAGTCCATAATGAAATACGAGTACACATGTTCGCAACGAACAAAAGACCTCTTTAAAACCCCTTTATCATAAGCAGTCAGATTAAACAAGTGGAACGATGCATTCGAGTAACCTGAAAATGATAAATAAAATAGCAACATAAGAATCAAGTCAACACCACAAAAATGACTTATTTACAATTAAATAAACAGTAATTTTGACTTTGGTAAAGGCAACGCATCGATCAGAATACTCATTTCCTTACCAAAAAAAATTCTCTGCACTGCGAGCGAAGAGGGGTCCTCAGGTCTACATAGCAGACGAATTATTGACTCTCGACTTGATACATCCTCAAGAGAAAATCGGAACAATTCCCTGAAACGATCCAAGGGCTTCTCTTTGGTACCTTTAGACATGCTGATGTGCCAAGCTCTGTTTACTGATTCCCCGATATACAGTTGTACTGAATGTAGTTACAGTCTGAAAAGATCAAAACCCCCAGTTAATCAACATACATTTTTCAGGTTTCGTTGGTCTAAACCTATAAAATTTATGAGTCCGTTTTTTCAAAACGGAATATTATTTCTTTTCCCCAGAAAATGACTTAATGGAATTTAAATGGAATAATTTTGGCATATATACATAAAGGAAATTGGTACATGGGGTCGTGTTCTTGAAGATTACAAACTGTAGATTTATCGGCTGTGGCAGAAAACAGAATAAAACCGTGTTTATTGTGAATTAGTAAGTGTTTTTGAATCACTCATTTCATATGCAATTTTAGTTGAACAGTTATTTTAATAAACCACCTTAACACACAATACGATTTTCACGTATTTATGCCACTACTTTGAAGCGATCCTGTCTAATGTAAAATAGATATGTCACTTTAAAGTCCAATTTTATACTGGATTTCTGGCATGATGAAATATAAATGCGTGCTGCAAATTGTGTATCAATAAACATCTTTATGTGAGTCATGCAACGACTTTATTTGGTTTCTCGCTATGCGATAAGGGTGGGTAGATACAGCAAGGTCTCTGACAGTTTTTTACGTAATCACGGTCTCATAGCGAGCTGGCAGTCCTTTGAGAGCAAATCACCGGACAATGACGCTAGATTTATCTAGCCTTTGTTCTCTGAGTGGTATTGTTTACGGGGTGTAATGCAGCACAGACACGATAATCAAACAATATACATACATAGTGTTATGTATTGTTTGAGGTATCAATTAAGCTGACCGACAAAGAGTCTATAAACTGACAATCACATGCGAGCTACACGGTAATAAGAACTCTGTTTGGTGGGGATATTTAGTATAATACTGATATCAGACTGTTATATATATGTATATTGTTTCCACTGAAAAATTCGTATTTAATTGAAAATCTGTCAAATTTACCCGCCCTTCATTCGATTCCTTCAAGTAATGAAAGCACTATTTAAGTACTTTACCCACCTATCATGCTCTAAAACTTTAGTTTTCACCTCTTTGTACATACGCACAACTTTCGATTTTTTTTTAAAAAAAGTTAAATTTTTATTTTTTTTAAAATTTTTTAATTTGTTTTTTCCCTACCTGCATCATAAAAACTGAATATTTTTCATACTTTTTATTATTGGTATTAGTGTGTCATATTCACTGTATGTTTTCCATCAGCGTAATTGGAATAATAAGTTGTTTTCATATAATATGTCAATAATATGTCATTTCAATTATGTGCCTGTAAATTTAGCATTTACCTCCGTATACATTTGAGTATGTTTTTCCCTTATTGCTCAAATTGTCTTCCATCTATGTAGTAGCCATACAGAGTTCTTCATATTATTTAGTATTATTTACAGAGTTCTTCATATTATTTAGTATTATTTACAGAGTTCTTCATATTATTTAGTATTATTTACAGCATTTTGTGTATGGAAATTTAGCAATTAATGATTTTAGTCTTTAGAGAGTGTCCTTGAATTACCATGTTGTACTCGCGTATAACCCGATACCAACTGCAAACTGCATTGACCCAGATCTGCCGTCGCATAATGCACCGGCAGATCAGGGTCTATGTTGTTTGTTCTACTGATTAGTCCTTACAAACTGCATAGGCACAGATATGTCGGCGCATTATGCGACGGCAGATCTGGGTCTGTGCAGTTTGCAGTTGGTATCAATTATATGCGAGTATATACGGTAATCATTTTGTATGCCATTTTGTTGAACAGTCATTTTAATATATGACCTTAACACACAATACAATTTTCTCGTATTTATCCCCCTGTTTTCAAGCATAGCTGTCTGGTGGATGTATTTGTGGCACTTTAAAGTAAATTTTATTATAGATTTCTTGGCATGTTCAGTGATTCCATGCAGCAATTTGTTTACTCCATACAGAGAGGAAGCAAATTCCAGTTTTGATCCTAATATCGTCAAGAAGTATTTCATCCACTACGTGTAAATAAAACCCATATCGAGCTCAGGCTTATCTTCCTCTGTTTTTGAATTAACTTTGTATTATCTGGCTATTTATGTGCGAGTATGAAAGACAGTCAAATGAATCTATGCACGTGAAGCTTGCCATCATTTGTTATGGCAGGATTGTAAAAGGCTTACCACCATGTTAGAAGTATTGTTTACGTGTTTACTCAATGCACATATTATAGTAAATAATACCCAACATTGATTGTAAGTGCACCTACAGGTATTACCACTAGCACGCGTTCGATACATAAGAACGGTTGTGTTATGGGCTAGATCCAAAATGTCAACTTAAGCACGGAATTCCGTTCAGATGACATGAAAATTGCAGATCTGGAGAAAATATATATCTTTATATAAGTGAATAGATGATATCTACGTTTTTTTAGTAGATATAAGGAAATATTTCACGAGTGAAATGGGAAGCAAAATGTTTCCACTTCACAGGTGAAATATTTCCTTACATCTACTAAAAAAAAGTAGATTTTCTTGTTATTATATATTTTTAGGCAAAAACCGTCGATTTGCATGAATTCTTTCTCAGTTGTGTACTAATGCGATTAACGGCTGTATTACTGCATCAATAAAAAGAAGTTCCAACATTTACAATAATTTTAGGGCAGGGACCTTTTACAAATTTAACTTGTACAAATAATGCTTCAAACTGTGTATTTTGTAAAATTAATGACTTTTTTCAATGAAGAGATTTTTATTTTCGTTAACACATTTCATGTGCGGATTGATACAGTGAACATTGATAAGGTGAAAGTTCTGTAAAAACAACACAAAGCGGTCACATCCTACAGATTTTAGAGCGTCACATCTTAAAACAAAAGATTTTAATGATTGCGAATTTACTTCCATGAATTTTGATTCTTTGTTTTGTTAATTTCTGCATTCAAACGTGAATGTTTGGCCTTGGCAAGCTTGCAGTCTTGTTCGATAACAGACACTACGACCAGATTTCGATTGTCACTTAATTTCGGATTGCTATCAACACTCATCAATGCCCGATTTCTCCATCGTTTTCAAACATGATTATTATTGTGTTGAAAGTTAGAATCGTTACTTAAACAATTTTATTATTATCTTTAACAAAGCGTTTTTCCTACAAATGTGTCCGTTGTCGTAGAGTGTAAAAGGCATACGATACTGCATGCGTGAAAGAATATCGAATAGCAACAGTTAATGTAAGTTCAGTCATTAATAATTTGAAGGAATTATGTGGAAAACTAATTTAAAAAAGCTAATACTTGAAGCCTATTTTTTCTTGCTTGGAGTTAGCTTCTAGGGATTTTTTTTTATGGCGCCTCCTTGTTGAATAAATAAATGTATACTAGAGGGTTTACAATCTTTACACATTTTGAGATCTGTTCATCCTGTGTGTGTGTGTGTGTGTGAGAGAGAGAGAGAGAGAGAGAGAGAGAGAGAGAGAGAGAGAGAGAGCAGAAGAAGAAAAATGAAATAGGCTTAAATACGGAAATACAAATTTGAATAACATACATAGAGGACAGATATATTTCCTAAATCGGAAAAGAAAGTAGTTCCAAAAGTGATATCTCTCCTGTGGCGATAAATGTGGTATTGCCACTGTGGCGATATCATTTTTTTCCTTCTGATATATTTCAATATCTTCTTATGAAATATATAATAAAGATGCATATCAAAACTCATCATGGATAATATTTTGATTCTTGAATAGAGGTAAAACTCCCGCCATAAAAAAAACTCTGACAAAATGCCGGCAAACAGTACATTTTTACTGTGTATTACCCTCTGTCATGAATATTCGAACGGGAATATCCAAGTAATCAAACGCAAATTGAAGACAAATAAAACTCGATCTATATTGAGAGGTCTTCTATTTTTCTGTCTCATCTTATTCTGACTTCTGAATTTTAAAACTTTTCCAGGGAGATCTGTATCATGTTTGGCATGGCTGAGTTGTGTCGAACATTCAGAAAAGAACAGAACAAAGTCTGGTCGCATCGTGACATACGAGTTCAGTTTTCAGACATAAACAGTAATTTCACATGACGCAGTGACATACGATTTAAGTTTTCAGATATGAACAGTAATTTCACATAGCGCAGTGACATGCGATTTAAGTTTTCAGATATGAACAGTAATTTCACATAGCGCAGTGACATGCGATTTAAGTTTTCCGACATGAACAGTAATTTTACATGGCACAGTGACAAGATACATCTGAAAGCATTAATGACGAAAGAATGTATCGGATGTCAGATCAAAAAGTTACAAAGCAGCAAGATTGCGCAAATAAATCTATTTAATAAAGGATTTTCTTGCAAATTATTTCGTAATGTAACTCCTTCATGATCGCTACTCTCACATCTCATGTGACATAAATTTTTTAAAAAAATTCTTCATACATTTGTTAACTTATATTTAGGTAAAAGCGAAATGAATCCTTTCCAGCAAGTTATACACATCGATATCATATGATTCGTCTGAGAAAAACAAAACATACACATACAGCTGAAAATAACATGTCCAAATACTTTCCAAACTCCATGGCATTTAAGAGATATCTAAAGTTCCGTCTGAAAGAAACCTATGATAGCGACATTGTATTCTCTTGCGATAGATAATATGTCTTAAAGCGTTTTTTCCTTATTGCTCGCAAAAAACAGATAACGTCTAATTACCTCTATCACAATATTAGAAAAAGACCGCACCATAGGTTTTATGCGTAACTTCTTCTCTAAACAAAGAGAAATGTCACTTACGCTGTATTTGTAGATCCTCTTTTCATGGAAGATTTTAATCCCAGTGTACCGTTTTCTTCCTTACTAAACTGTACACGTGGATATACACCTATACTTCCACGTTGTCGCCATGAAAGTAAATTAGAGGTCAATGATCACAAATTTTATGGGATTCTGATTTGATACCCCTGAGACATTTATAATCTGCAGAAAAAAAACACGTTGGACTTCCGCAAATTTTGGGCACGTGTCATTTTGCTAAAAAGACAGATATATATATATATATATATATATATATATATATATATATATATAGAGAGAGAGAGAGAGAGAGAGAGAGAGAGAGAGAGAGAGAGAGAGAGAGAGAGAGAGAGAGAGAGAGAGAGATAACTGAAATAGATCGAAAAGTAGAGAAAACACGGGATTTGTTATATATACTATTCTGAAAGTTTTGGACGATAAAAACACGGGAATTAAGGTTTGGACAAATATTATCCGTATTTTGTACTCATAGGTGCAATTGATAGAACTTTCTTTTGTTTTGAGAAGGATCGTATAAGCGCTGCGGAGATGTATGAAACTGACTCAATAGAAAAAGGAAGGTAGGAGCAACATGTTTTATTAATATAATTGGCAATAAATGGATTATATGTACAATAGGCAATTATCTAATACTTTCGTCTGATAAAATAAAACTGTAAATCTCTTCTGAGCTAACTAAAGAGAGATTGACCGAACTCTGAAGGTATTTTTTTATATTTATTTTTCTTTTTCTTTTTTTTTTTATAGATCGGTCTCTATATCTTTTAATGCAGCCACCCTCTTATTATCATTGAATGTCATCACTCTTTTTCTCTTTTACTTTTGCAGCACAAGCGTATTTTGAGAAGATATATATCACTGTCAATATGTATTTTTATCCATTGTTGTACTTTTCGTATGCTTGCATATCAGCTATATTTGCCTGCCACTGATCGTCCAAGCGACTAACATGGTCCCTTCTGTAGGAAAATCTTTTCTGGCTTGCTGGTGTAATGTGTAGGTAGATTGTTCAGTTAGCCATTATTTTAATTCAGTGTATTTTATTCAATTTGTAGAACTTGACTTTTATTTGGCACCATATAGCCATAATTCTGCTGAGTTGCCGTTAAACGCTAATAGATACATATGTATGTTGTTGTTTTTTTTTTTAATATGTTTAATTTGTTCCCACGACTAGTTGATATTTGTGTAAGTTTCTGGACTTTCAGGATCATGGTAAAGATGTCTTAATTACTGTTCTTTGTCAGCCGTTTGAAAAGGATATTTCGTGAGAACATTTTCTCTACGCTTGGAAAATAGAAAGACTATAACGCAATAAGATCATGTGCGATTTTACAAGATCTGGATTCCTATTAGAATATGTGCTGACTTGTTTTGGATGTTATTTTTTGTGACGTGTTTTTGAAATTTCATTGTAATTCCAAATCACGGGAATATACCAAAAACATAAGTATCTGTTTGTGTTATTTCTTTTTCTTTTGTTTTTAAAAGTATGGATAAGAAAATTTACACACACACATTTTATAATCTCTCTCTCTCTCACTCTCACTCTCTCTCTCTCTCTCTCTCTCTTTGTGTGTGTGTCATAAGGACTTACCGTAGTTAAAATTTGCCGCAGCCCAAATGATTACGTGAAATAGAAGGCTATGCTAGTTCAAGTTTGCCGCTTAAAAAAATAACACAAACTAACAACGTTAGAAGAAATCTTAACTTCATTCAAGCCAAATTCGTCAGTTTGAAAAATGTAACAAAGTATTGCTTCTCTCAGAAACAATTCATAGGTAGTATTTTGCACTGCGTGTCTTCAAACTACGGTAAAACACGATTTTAGAGTAACAAGTGAACTGACTTTAGATAAAAAGTCTGTCAGTATATGGTACCCGATTGGTTACAATTTTGTCTTCATTCCGTCTCAGGTAATATTCTGCCATCGCCCGAGAGAATCGAGAAAAATGTTCAGTCCGCGCCTTGAGTAAGCTGAAGTCAGTCAGTATACAAACACTAGCTAACGGCATATAGTAGATTTATAAAAAAAAATAATGAATGGAAAGTTTAATTGACTTTTAAAGTATACAACGGGTTGCCAGTAAGGCTGGTAAAATGTTTTTTTTTTTTTTTGCTTTTTTTTTTGTAAGCTTATAGACTGTAACATCCGTAGCAATTTTTTTAGTGAGTGTGGCACACTCCAAATCGTAAGCCAAGCTCAAGTCATGCATTCGACAGTGTATCATAAGTATGAACAAATATGCCAGACTTAGGAAGAAAAAAAAAAAAACAACAACGGGGGGACAGAAAGATTCGTAAATTTTTCTCCCCAAACTGAATTTTTAAAAAAAAATCAATGTGATTTTCTTTTTTGTCGTGTGTGTATTTATGTGTGTGTCTAAACGTAATGTCTGTAACATACGTAGCAATTCTTTAGTGAGTGCGCTCAATACATTTCCATTAGAGACCACAGAGACCCACACCTGATAAAACTACAACGTAATATTAGTAGTAGATGGTGACACTTGACACCCAAATGGGGTCCCATGTTAAATAGGGTCAAAAGATTCTAGACCCAAACATAAAACCAACATGAGGCCGCCATGTTGAAAGGTATGTTTTGTAACAGTGTTTAGCATCTGTATTATCATGGGTTTATCATGTATGGTGAGTCTATCGGTTTGTAACAGTGTAGCATGTTAGATGTGCTTGGAGCTTGATGTGAGTTTGTCTACCCTCTAAATTAAATGCTATAGGTTGTTTTGCTTCATAAATATAGGGGCATAAAAGTACTTCGAAGTTGTGTGTCTGAGAGAGAGAGAGAGAGAGAGAGAGAGAGAGAGAGAGAGAGAGAGAGAGAGATCTAGAATTTTTTAAAAAGAAGTAGGGGAGTCCTGTTCTAAATAGGGTCACAAATTTAAGAGGACAAACGAACATTTGTTAATTAGATCTCCATTTTCTAAGGCATGTTATCGAACAGGGTTGCATAAGGCGATGCGCCGCACTAAAATGGAAATACCATATTACGTCATACGTTTCACATGAAGAGTTGGTCTGCTGGTTCTATTTATGGGGAACTCAGTCGAGCCCGAATTGGTCTGTTTGTAACATATTGGTTCTATTTAAGAGGAAAATGTAATTGGTTAGAGGTTGTCGACCGGGAAAATGTGTGTTTGGCTGCCCTCTAATTGAAAGTGTTGGTTCTATTTTGGAGGGAAACTCATTCCCATCAGAATTGTAACATAATTTAAGATCCAGCTCAAGTTTTTGCCAGCTGAGATTATAGGCAGAACAGCCTTCCAGAATTTTAGACTTAAGATCTGGCATACGAACAATGCTACTACGTTCATTTCACAATAAATATAACACTACTTTTTTGAAACTGATGAATGAAAAAATTTGCCATTCAACATTTCTAACATAGAATTTACCTTTGTCTTCAGAAACTCATAAACAAGGGTAACCTAATGTTAATTTCTCCTTGTCCTATAATACTCCAAAAGAATAAATGGTGTCCTACTTTTATTTCTTCTTACATTCATTAATAATAATAATAATAATAATAATAATAATAATAATAATGTATATGGTCATAATAATAATAATAATAATAATAATAATAAACAACTACGTATTGGATAGTAGATAACTAGATAACTGGGCTTTAACTCTCTCTTTTCTCAGTTTCACACACACACACACACACACACACACACACACACACACACACACTTTAGTTGGGTGGTTTTAAACAACGGGAAACCAAAAGTAACTTCAACATATTACATTTTGCCAAAACACTCTGTGCCTAGGTTTAAAAATAGATTTCCAACTGTATATTGACCTTGGGGGTAAAAAAGAACCTGTCAGTGTATTTATCAATCTACCATAGCTAGTAAGGACACCAATTGTAAATTTGTATCAAATGAGATGAATGAAACTTTGACCTAAGAGTACGCTAGCAGATTTGCAACATATTTAATATCTGGAACACACGAAATAATTCTGACTGACATGGTTTTCAGAAACTGAACAGAGAGAATCTGCTTGAATATTTCATAATCCTATTTGACACAAGCCAACTCGTAAGCCAAACTCGTTACTAGTAGAATTGTAATATAATTTAGAGTACAGACAAACTCAGATTTTCTCACCTAAATAGAAAAAACAGACAGACGCAAATAGGATGGTGGTTTTGTTTAACATAGGAGAGATCTGGACGTCCAGAATATTCTAGATGGGAAAGAGATTTTTGCTTTATTTATAAGAGGGCCTGTAGGGGAAGGGGTGGGAGGTGGGGTGAATTATTTGTATTTATACCTCTTCTTTTACATCTTACCTTGTCTGAATGGGTGATAGTTTTGTGTAAAATAGGAGCGTACTTGACGATAGGGACGTTATAGAGGGAGGTAGAGATTGTTACTTTATAATAGGAATTATGGGGTGGTAAGGGAGATAATGAAGCTAGGTTTGTTGATAAGGGATTTAAGTTTTATTTTTTACCGCCTCTTTTACATCTAAAGGTGTGGGGTTAGTAGATAAATGGTTGTTGATATGTACGGATTATGAGAATGATGGTTTTGTTTTTTTTAAAAAGTAGGATGTGGATTGGGTGGGGATATTATAGAAGGGAGTAGAGATTTTAGCCTTATAAGGGATCCTAGGGCGATAAGGGGAGATAGAAAAGGTATTTTTATTGATAAGTGATTTAATTTTTTAAAAATATAAGTTCTTTTACATCCTACCTTGTGTGAATGGGGTGTTAGTTTTGTTTAAAATAGGAAGGTAGAGGCTACTAGGAACATCAAAGAAGGGGGATGAGGTGGTTAGAGATTTTATCTTATAAGTGGGGGGGGGGGAATCTTAAGGGGTCTTAGAAAAGGTATTTTATTTATGCGATTTTTAAAAATTTTTTTTTTACATCCTACCTTGTGTAAATGGGATGGTAGTATGGTAGTTTGTTTAAAATATTAGAGTAGGGGAGGGTAGGAATAGTATAGATGGAGGTAGAGATTTCAACTTTATTTATAAGGGGGATCATAGGGTACCTGGATAGTAGATTACTGAATGTTGATAGTAGATAACTGGGTGTTGTATATTAAATAAACTGAGTGCTGGATAGTAAATCACTGGGTGTTGACAGTAGATAATTGGTTGGTTGATAATAGATAATCGATTGGTAGATAGCAGATAACTGGGTCTTGTATAGTAGATCATCGGGTGCTGGATAGTAAATGACTGGGTGTTGGTAGTAGATAACTAGTTGGTAAGCAGTAGATCAGTGGGGGCTGGATAGTAGATAACTGGTTTGTATATAGTAGATAACTGGGTGTTGATATTAGATAATTCGTTGTTGGACAGTATATAACTGGGTACTGGATATTAGACAACTGGATGCTTGTACCAGATAACTGGGCATGTAACGATTACGCGGATGGAAGTTTTGTTTTTAAAAAAGAAGGGCAGTGACGATATAGGGATATTAAAGAATGGGTAGAGATTTTAACTTTATGTGGAGGATTAAAGGGTGGTAGGGGGAGATAAGAAGTAAGTTTTGTTATAAAGCAAAGGAAAATAAGTAATTTAATTTAGAGTGCAAACAAACTCCCATTTTCCCGATCGACAAACTCGAATCAATTACATTTCCCTCCAAGATAGAATCAACACTTTCATTAGAGGGCAGCCAAACTCACAGTTTTCCGCTCGACAAACTCTAACCAATTACATTTTCCTTCAAAATAGAACCAATATGTTACAAACAGACCTATTCGGGCTAGACTGAGTTCCCCCTAAATAGGACCAACAGACGAACTCTTCATGCGAAACGTATGACGTAATATGGTATTTTAATTTTAGTGCATACCGTCGCCTTATGCTACCCTGGTAGAAAACAAAATGGAAAGGTTTATTTACCCTATTTAGCACAGGACTCCATTACGACATTTCATTCAAGCCCTAATCCTTCTTCTTCATTTTAAGTGAGCGTAGCTTATTTAAAAATGTTGATCTTGGAAAAAATGGTGTTAACTTCTTCTTCAAAATTTATTTTAATCTCTCTCTCTCTCTCTCTCTCTCTCTCTCAGACACACAACTTCGACGTACTTTTATGTCCCTATATAAATCAAGCAAAACAAACTACGGCATTTCATTTAGAGGGTAGACAAGCTCACATTGAGCTGTAAACACATGTAACATGCTACACTCTTATAGAGAGACTCACCACACATGATAAACGTATGACGCAATATGGTACTTCCGTTCGAGTGCAGACCGTCTCCTCATTAATTTAATACATAAAATGCTCATATTCGACCAACGGTTTAAAGTGGGCTGCATCTTATGTGACAGCTTTGCTTCATTTGTCAACGAATTCTTATTAATTTTGGAGATTTTTATATGTATTAAATGTCTTTGGCAATTTAGTGACTAGGCTGAGAGCAACTATGGCTATATCTTCAAACCACATGCTATATTCTGATAATTACACGACCTCAGGACGTAGCTAAATGGTACCTTTTTATAGGCCTACCTCTTACCAATATTGTACTGTGAATTCGTTGTTTTTGTTCCAGAGAAGCTTTCCAGTCTTGCGCAAAGTAAAGCGCACCTAAAGTATATTCATTTTTCTTTAATTTCGTGTGCATATTTATAAATTTTAATCACTGCCCACGAATGGACAGCATTTTACCACCAAACAATTACCCCCACCCACCTGAATTCATGCCTTCGCCAGGAGTGTGAAGGGAATTTATAGGCGTGTCTCAATGACCAATGAGTTCTCTTCCTGTCTGAATCGACGCATTTTGTCCTGCTTTCATAAAGGCTTGTTTCGGACTTTGTATGTCGATGTTCACATTTTGGAGAAATTCTTTTCCTTCCGTACAGGCCGCATCTTTTAAAGCATGTATTTCTGGAGTGACCATAAGTTTTAAGATGGGTGACACAGTACGTAAAGCCGATATAAACATATCTCCCAAACCATGTCCTTGTTGTCTAGCGACTCCTCGGTAAACACGATATAGTTACAATTTACTGGAGAGTCGTTTACGAAAATGTAGTTTCACGGTGACTTTTCCATTTAGAGAATAGACTATTTTGTCCAAGATCTCCTTTTATACTAATATTCACAGTGTCAATATACGAGTTTGTAACGATACGAACTAAATAAACGCAAAGTTACAACGACATTTCTGTCTTTTACTGAAGGAATCAGGAAAGAAAAACAAGGAACGTTATTTTGTGATTTTATATAACAAAATTCAAGATACAAAGAATGAATAAAGGAAGAATAGTATAGATGAAGATCTTCACAAATTCTACACAAATGTTTAATATGTTCAATAAATATTCGTATTGAATATCCAGCTCCAAGAATCAGGAAAATTGTCCGCAATTCCTAGTGCAGCTTTCCATCGTAGTCCGTTAGCACAAAACTTGCGTGATTCACTCGACACAGCATCGTGTAGATGGGAAGACAACTCCAATAACTCACGAATACACAATGGAAATGAAGAAAGGTATTACCGTCTTGAAAAGACGGGCGACTGTAAAAAACACATCTAATTAATGAACATATTGTTGTACAATCAACTTAAAAGAATTCTTACTCGTTTGACCGTTAGTGAAACACTTACACCAATCAGATATTTGCACACGAGAGAACTATTAAAACATGTACATGGAATAAAGTAATTCAAGCTAGAAGCAAAATAAACATATCAAACCTATAGATATATCCAAAACGTTTATATGAATAAATATTTAAGTGTTTGGGAATGTGAATTATCCACCGAAAGAAAACTCAGCGTTAGCGACAAAATATATGAAAAGGTAACTAATTACATGTGCATTCTGAACAGGCACATAAAACAATGAAGCGCATGGTCGACTATGAATTTCGTCGTTTTTATGTCCAGGCAACGAAGCGTTTAGTTACTTGTAAATGTTTACATAAAGTGCGTAGTAGTTGGATGCACGAGCTTTACATTGGCACATACGCACAATGTTGCATTTTTAGACGTTCGTACAAACAAGCGGACATCAGTGTGGTTCGCACTCCTATGTATATTGAACCTGGATATTTCTTTAAATCATCCTGCTCTGACCAATTTTGACTATCCTCCATGGCTTGATAAGGAGCTCTGAGTTACACATGTCCGAATAGCTCCTCACACTACCTAAAACGCCCACCTAAGACTGACCACCGCCCTATACTAGCCACCGGCTACCGCACGTGAATTCTCGCTAAAAATAGATTTGTCGGATTGCGGAAAAAAATAAACCGGTTTTACAGATTTGGGACATCAGTGGAGAACTCAGTTTTATATACATTTAACAAATATTGGGTCGTTACAGAATTACTGACTGGAAGATAATGAGGATGCACAAATTCTCGGTGATACGTGTTTCCTCCTTCATCTTAAGAAGTCATGGCAGAATACATTTTGAAAGGAATGACTCTCAGCAACAGAGCGGTTGTGTTTCCTACTACGTTGTACTCGACAACATCAGAGTACACAAAAATCAAATTCAGTCCTTCTTGCAGTTTGATAGAATATCGAAAATATTTGTTGACTCGGTTGTTGTTGTTGTTAATGTCTTTTGTAGAAGCGAAAGCTGTGTTTCCACCCAGAATAGCAAACAAACTGGGAGAAAAAGTGATGGACAGTGCTTTGCCCGCAGAAAAATTTAATTTGAGACGAAGAGAAGGTGGATTGTACTCAATCAGGACACTTCGGTGAATTTTATCCAGTATTTTGTTAAAGTGATCGTTGAAAATAGTTTAAATAGTTTCGACGCGTTGTGGAGCAATAAAATAATATCATAAAGGAATATTCGTGGTATAGATATTTAAATGGGGATAAGCTGGTGCTGGCTTTTTAGGTTTCATAAAAGTCAGGATCGTTTCTATCCAAGTGTTCTTGGACTTGTTCGTTAAACATTTCTACGACGAAATGAATCACTTTTATCAAAGCCATTTCCCAATGTGCTTCGTGATCCAACTGGATGGATTTATGTAATGTGGCCGTGAAACAACATAATTTGTTGTTGGGAAACACATGCATAAAACTGTCACTAGGTAATGTTAAATAAAGTTGATCGTTCATAGTTCGATGGTTCTTGTCTCCATGTAGTCACTCGATGTCAAAGGAGAATGATGAATTTCGAAGGGTTCCAAAGGATTGCTGCTGTAACTGGAAGAGTTGCGACTGGCGTAGGCGAGGCTACCGTTGTTGTTATTGTCGGTATATTTCAAAGAGGGATTAGGAAGAAGATAGACAATATAACTGCTGAGTAAAATAGTCCACATTTGTTTATCTCCTTGTTGCAAACTCACATTTCTAATTGCTGCTCCAATGACAGAATACACAACAAAGATTTGACAGAAAAATACGATTTGATTTTAGGAACATATTCTCCACACTGCACCCACTGTGGCTGTTGATCTTTTGTAGTTCTTGGAGGGATGAACTCGAAAATGGGAATGCAACAGTATTTAACGGCATGTTTGTGACTTCTGCTTTTATTTTATAGTCGATTCCTTGTGAAGCTGAAATCTAAGAATTGAAATTGGGTGGATATCCTTTCCAAAGGACTTTGACTTCTTGGAAACCATGTATTCCCACTTTACGTGTTCTTCGATCGAGAATGCATTCGATAACGTACATGTCGTCTTTCTTGCTCACTCGTGGTAACTCGGGCAACAAAAAAGTTCCTTTCAACACTTCTCCGTTCTTATCTTCCAATTTATGGACAGGTGGGACACGTCCACGAATTTGTCCTATGACACGAAACAATTCAGTCGTCCAGCTGGGTAAAAAGCCTTTGTCAATAGTACATTTTGTTTTTCCAATGCAAACCCAATCTCCGGTGTTTAACTCTTCTTTCTGTTTTCAGGTCTCCGACGTTCTAAATAATCGATCAAACACGGTCTCTTCTGCTTGAGGTATCACTTCTTCTGGAACACATCAGATGCTACGACAGTACGATTAATTGCAAGCCTTGACCAGACGTGGTAACATGTCCATGTATCGGAGAGTTTCTTGATGTCTAAAATATTTCCACATACGTTCTTTCAAGGTTCTTTGAAAACGATCGGTTCTTTTTTCACTTTTTTTCTTGATTTTTGTTCTCACTTCAGTCTTCCCGTCTTTCTTTCTTTTTTTCTGCTGAAGATGGCGTCTACATCATCGTTTTGACCTGGGCTTTTTTTTCTTCTCGCCTCAGAGTAGGGGAAGGTGTCAGTATGGTTGCCATACTGAGAGGAAAAAGTGTTCGAACAGACGAAGTGTGAAAAGCTTGTCTTGTTTCTTTTTCTTACATCCCCGTGGCCGTGTCTGTCATCGTCTTTGGAACTACTTTTTGTTTTTCTTCACTTTACATGACATTCTTGAAATAGCTCAGAGTAGGTTTAGCTGTCTCGTCTAAAGCTTTCTGATGAAACAGTTGAAGACGTTGCAATAAGTGCCCGTACAGTTGCGAAACTCATAAAATGTTGACATTCACTGTCTCTTAACTTCTCCCATATCTAACTCATAACGATGTCTGATAGCTCGTTGAAAAAGAAAATTATGACACCTAGATTACTGAAAGGTTTCACTGTAAATACGAATACCACTAAGAAATCAAAGGATATCTGTGCAACTGCAATTTCTCGAGTTACAAGCATTGTCTCTTATTACATGTTTATCAAAGGAGCCATGTATTTAGAACAATATTTTCATGGTTTTTACACATTTTAGTATCAGACTTGCATGTGGTTCTTTAATAAAGGCGTAAGCAGTGTAGTGGAATAGTGTACTGTATTGAATATAATGATGACAGGGACGAGTAACTCATGCAACTCACTCGTCCTTTTTCCTGAGCTTTGGGCAGTGCGTCTGTAACTACTGTTTTGCCATATCCTGTGGGTAAAATAGTTAAAACATGCCCACTGCAACATGCCAAAATACATTCACTCTGCTTTTTCATAAAGTAAAAATAGTTTGTTCCTAAATTTTGATTAAGACTACGTAATGTTTGTGCGATCCGTTGTTCTATAGTGTACACATTAGATACGATGTTAGCCTCTAATCTTATAGTCCAATGTCAAGGTAAAATATTGGTCGTACCAGTTGTAGACTATATAGGCGCCGGGAACCAGGCTAGTACCTGTCATAACTTTGTCAAAAGTAGGACAATGTGCCAGTCTATTCATTCAACCATGAGGGAAACCAGTCTACTTTCTGTCTTAAGTAGAAGGGGATGGTCTCGTAAATTGGCATACAAATTCTTTATTTTAAAACTGTTGTGTGAATATTCCGGTATTATTGTTTAATGAATAAAGATAGTTACCTATCTGTGAATTAGATGTTTCAGGCTTGTGTTGTTGTTTATTGTGAGGCATGTTCATCTCTCGTATCACTGAAATACTAAACTTCGGCTATGAAGTAGAGCTAGGCATCCATAGCAGTAGACACGTGTATTCAAGGCAAGTATAATATCTCAACAAAATAACATCCTGGATGACAACTCTTTTAAATTGCATCAAACCGTGTATATAGTACAAATTGCTTTTGGAAACTATCACATCGGAAAGGGCATGCATATGCACAGTAAGCGTTACTTTGTGTCACAAATGACATTCAAACATGAAAAACGCATGTGTGAATTTGGGTCTTGTGAACTTGGGTATATAAACTTCTCTTTTTAATCTTATGAGCTTGTACAGACTTGTCAGGTCAAATGAATTATATTATGTTTTAATTCATTATTGCTATCCAAAATATGGATTTTTTGACCTAACTGTATTACTCCATTTTTTTAAAATAAATTTTTAATAGGTTAATGAAGCGTCAAATGCACAAAAATGTATCACTAGATTAACCGGAATAAAGGAATTAACCGGAATAAAGGTGTTTACCGGAATAATTGTGTAATACCAATATAAAACGAAGATTTTAGAGTTAATTTTTACGCATTTGTAATTTGGGGTTTTGTTTACAACTCAAACATTTGCAGTAAATGGTGACATCGATATTTAACGTAAATTACATATCGATTACAGTATATATAGTCTAAAGACTTGATTTTAAAAAATCTGACATTTAGTGCATTTGATAGGAAAGATGAATTCTGCGGGAAAATTACATGCTGCAGTAAAAAAGTATAAAAATTAAAACTAAAATAGAATTGTTCACAAAAGCGTGGTCATATTATATTTATGTGTCTTGTGAATATCATTTAATTGGCATACAATTTTGTTTACACCTTTGTGTTTATTAGTGCAGAAGAGATGTCTTAGAATGAGTACCCTTTTGGTCAGTAAAGATTCAGAGACACTTTTGCACGCAAGTTTTTTTCACTGCCCAAATTCACCTTGTATAGCATTCAGTATAAATATTAATTGCATTTTACCACCAAAATTCTGCTAAAAAAAACACGATAAACACCTGATTATTTGATTACATTTATTACGAATTAAGTTAACTCAAGTACACGATAATACAAATTCAAGTACATGTATAATATACAAAGGAAATAAAAGCTAGTATTATTGATTTTCTAGGAAGACACCGGACAAATATAAATACACACGATATTACTAAATAAAAATACTGTACATTTCACTTTAAATGTAAAACAAACAACATAATTCACATCGAATTATCAATGTTGAAAGGAATATAGTATGGGAAAGTGGAATGCATGCTATCATTCACAATTAAAGAAAGGAAAACATTTAATTATGATTAAAAAAACTAAAGAATATTGAGTGCATATCATTGACCAATTGTGCTGTAATAAAAATGGTATTTACAAAAAGGTTATCTCAAATAAAAATAGTTGAGTTCTCAGATGTAAAAATGTCAATAACTTTACATTGTCACATGTTTTTAGAAATATTTCACTCCAATAATAACCTGCAGTCTTAGTCTACAGTGTTAGCTTTAGATTTCCAGATTTTATTGTGCTGGTTCTTTCATTCACGCTTATTTTTCTCTGTCCAGGCATTTTACCTTAGCTCTTAGTGGCAACTACCGTCTTCATTCTGTCGGTTGAGGTTACATATTTAGTCTTTTCTGACAAATTTCCGCAAAAAAAAGTAATGTATCTGTCTGTTCTTGTCGGATTTTGGGGCCCAGAGTATTTTTTAGATGAAAAAATTTCGGTGAGTTTCTGCTAGTCTAAACTGTCTGGCTCCAACTATCGCTTGTCATAGTCCCTTGAATTGCCCATCAACCATTGTCTGAACACCATTAATAAAGTCAGTTAGTGACTGTGATTTCTACTGTTCGTCCTGTTTGAGTATGTGATTGACAGACTCACTATTATTGTTTCTCCAAGATTTGTCTATTTTACCTTCGTGCAAGGGTATGTGTATCTTGAGCTTTATTGGTTCTTTTAACTGTTGATCATAGGATTTGAGAAAATTTGCCAAAATGTTAGAAAAGAGCCACGAATTTAGTCTGATTTCGGGTCAAAGTTTACAAGTCCATTTTCACCAAATATCTTTTCAAGGCTGAGGTTCCTGTTGACAGCGGCATCCGTCATTTTCTGTTTTGCATTTTGTCAGAGATGACAAGTGCAAAGAACATGGTTTGAACCAAGAAGCGCAAATGTAATGGCTTTCACCATAGCCTTTCATTAGTGTTGGGTAGGCATTCAATGTCCACCACATCTAGAATGGTATCCGATGTCAAGTCTAGTACATCTGTGTTGTTGATATTTTTCATTAGACAAACAAAGTGGTTTGGCTGAAATCGTTTGGTGGACGCCTTATAAGATGTCTGCATCCACATGAATGTTATACTTTCCCTTCAGTTTTTTACATTCCTTCCCACCACTTTCCTGTTTAAAGCGTCGGTGGACAATTTTGCATAAAACTGGTGGATAGTAAGACCTAAGTGGTTGGTTTAAACAAGCACTAAGCACATAAAAATGAATCATCTCAGAATACGTACACAAGGTAAGTGTGTCACCTACTAGTTCATTATATTTAGTCACTATAATCCTGATGTCCTGAATCAGATCAATATTTCCTTTCATGTCTAAATCGTAATATCGTCGATTTAATATTATTTCTATGGCTGCATGCAGCCTAAGTAGAATATGATTGTTCTCGTGACCATAAATGGCCTGGATATCTATTTTGGCGGGAAGTTGTTTGCCCCTGCAGCGTAGTTATTACGGATTGTTATGAGTCCTTACTGATTGAGTTTTTTTCATGGTATGTATTTTTGTTTTGATTCACAACTGAAAATGATTGGTTTTTCGACAAAATTTCTGTCCATATGAAACATTTTTGACGAGTGTAAATAAATGATATGGTCATGATGTCATTAAGAGATGCATGCTCTTGAGAACTGGGAGTTTATGACACTAGATAAAAACTGGGGATGGGACAATACCCTTACTGGTTGAGGACCAGACTCGCCATGTACCAATTGTTGCCATAGACTATGACGGGGATAATATCTCACGAATGGATGTGAATATTTATTTATTATGCATACCTTTAAAGATCATTTTGTGAGATATTTTTCAAGGTATGCATAATAGGTCAAACTTCACATCAGTTTGCAAGATATTAGCACTATGGCGACAATGGGTACACGGCAAGACATGGTCATCTGCACATAGTGTCACTTGTCACAAAATTAATGAAGGTACTGTCTGTGGTTTTGGTGCTCTGATAAATTTAATTGCATATCAATTGTTGCTGCTATATGTGTATTTTCAACTATTTTTCACATTATTGCTTATGTTTAAAAAGTATAAATTTATATAAACATCATCTTCACTAGCCAATGGTCGTCAATCCACTTTGTTCCACATCCACGTGGAATGAGATGGATTGATGACCCTTGGCTAGCGAAGATGTGTAAACATGTGCTGTGACTTTATGTTATGGTCCCTTGTATATAAGTGCTTGAATTTAACTGTTTTTACTACTTACGATTGTTCGCAAGTGGAGAAAATATAAACTTGCAAAATCCTATTTCTGCTAGTAATTTTATTTATTTCACAAGTTACTTTTATTAATCTGTACGGTAAGCCAGGATATTTGGAGTAAGAGGGAACTATGATACTTTTCTAACAGTTTCAATTGTAGTTTTTATTATCATCATTTGAAATAAAAAACCACATGTACATCTGAATTGAAGTCTGGTTTTTAATGGGCACGAAAATGGGATTTGCAATTCCAACACCAAAATTGCAATATAATGCAAATAATAAGAAAACAATATCATAAAATTGGTATGTCATATTCCCAGTAAAATTGTTTTTTTAGAAACTCTCAACCAATAAAATATTTAGGCATCACAATTACTATCAACCTTCCAAAAGCAAGCAGCCAGATTTGTTACATCCAGTTATGACTACACACCAGGAAGCATTACCTCCATATTGAATACGTTGTCATGGAAACCCTTACAACAATGTAAATTGTAAACAGATTAATAATTTGTTACACAGATTTAAAAGACACTGCTAAATACCCATGCTGCAATTTGACAGAATCAAAAAGAATTTAGAAACATTTAAATCACTCGCTCGGTGGTGTCATCCACTTGTAGACATGCCAACTGAACAAGCACTTTCCATCTGTTTCTGTTGGCAGTTGAAGGTGTTGCTTCTCAGTGAAGATAATATCAGATAAATATTTCCTTATTTGTGAATAAAATGGTTGGGTGGGAAAGAGATACCCTGCTTCTCCAATAATGTCTACGCTCTAGTCTACTGTGTTATCAGTATTGTAGGTACATGCATGGCCACATTATTTTGCTACATGCAACACAGTTCACGGTAAAGATATCAATGTCAAAGCAAGTTTCGCGTTTCATTACGGAATCGAGCATGTTCATTTTGCTGAAATTACATACTTTAAGGAGTTTTAGTAATGATTTGCTGTATATCACTGGAAAATTTAGCATTCACAAAAAGATGCAAGAGCTTGAAATTTCAATTTGCATTTTCCATACTTGCATTTTGTGAGTAAGCAAGTGTTAAATTTGAACCCTTTACTGTGTAAAGACCCAGTGCATGGCCCTAATAATGCCTCTCACCACCCACATTCTCGATCATTCCATTTGTAAGTGGCTAGACCAATATTTGAGGTTTGCTGCAGATCATAGATTGTTTCTGTCTTTTAACCTAGTAGAAGTTTCCCTTGTACACATGAAAGGGGTAGGTGGTAGTAAGTCAACAAGTTTTTCAAGTATGACATGGGTGTTTTTACAAAGAAGGAGTCCCAACGGTATAGTTAAATTAGTCATAGGAAATAATGTAGTAAATCCTGATGCATCACCAGATGAAATTGAATTTAAATTGGCCCCATTTGCTAAACTGTTACATAGGAAGTACCATGTAAAGAAGGTTGTTATTTCTCAACTGATGACTAGATTCCATGTAGTTTATATGTCAGTGGTAGGTGTAACTTTAAGAAGGAGCACGCCTGATCGGAACATCACTCATCCCTTTCCATCAACCCAAAAGAGACTCGTATAGTGTTCGGCAGAGTGATTTACATCAAATTAATGTACAATTTTGCCAGAAGTAAAGTTGCCTTTTATGAAAAGATAGGTACTATTATTGTAACCATTGCAGCAGGTAATTCCCAGAAATAGTTAAGAATATCTTGGACGTGCACTACCCAGGATTATTTTGACCAAATTTTATGGCAAATTTTAGTCTGTAACAGAATTGAAACCAAGTGGGCCTTGGATTAAATGAATACGACAAACACAATGTATGTGAATGACGATATTTATGTAATGCACGATATGTCGATGGCACAAATAAATGAAACACAAGCTACACAATATTAGACTCCTGCACATGCCCTACACACATTCACAGAAGAAAGGAAACTGTATATATATATAATGATAATGACGAGGATAGTGATAATGGCTACACAGTACTGAAAATAATGATGATAATGATCACGGTTCGTATAACTGATGTGGTATGGTTCATACAACCAAGACGACAGTCTAAAAAAAACACCAAAATATCACAGTTCCAAACACTTTGTGGCTGCACTGCCTCAACCCACGCCAGGTTCACTCTGGTTCAACTTTCTAGTTTCACTCTGGTTCGACTTCCCAGTTTCACTCTTACAAGTTTACCTTCCACCAGTTTCAGCTACAAATAGATGAAACTGGTAGCGTATAATACAAAATACGCTGTCACACAAAATACTAAAATATATCCATATGAAATATACGTATGGTCCCCTCAACAAATGTCTATAGTCCATTATATCAATATCCCTTACAAGTTATACAAAATACATTAAACCCGCACTCTACGTATAACTTTCTACTCGAATCCTACACATGAAAAGGAATAAATTATAACTGTGAATTGTCTGTTAAACATGGTTATTTTCTCTATTGAAGCTTTATCCAATTTACGATAATGATAAAAATAAGAATGTCACGAACACAATAAAAAGCATAAATGTACAAATGAATCAAAGTTATCTTAACAGTTATCACTTACCCCTATGGCTGTAGTTTTGTGGTTCCAAGACTGACACTCCGTGACAAGATCCAAGCGATGATATACCGCTTATAGTAACAACTTACTATTTATAATATTAAAAAAAAAAACAAGACGTTCAAGACCCAAGGGTAAAATACTCATGCATGTCAAGAAACATGGGCATCACGTTGCAAACGACCTACAACGAGATGTACTCATTTAGTAACTATATGTCAAGGTAGAAAAACAAGCTACTCTAGTTAACGCTGGACGCGTCGACAAAGTCAAACATACGTTATCATTGTTTAATGCAATACGAAATTATTTTCTTGCCTTATTCCATGACATAGTCAAACTCTTATATTTGAATCTGTGTGTGTCACACATATTTCAACTTGACCCAGCAAATCTGATTTATTTTCATGGCAAACTAGAGGTTTGACAGCTTTTAGAAATTGTTTATTGTTGGTGTTCAGCGATGTGCAATGTTTTGACTAGATACTTTTAACATTTCAAAACTAAATTTGCTGTATATTCCTTAATTATGGGAATTTTTCAAAGCAGTTCAAAATTCGTTTGTGAAAGTTTTTGAAAAATTTGAAACATGAAACTGCCAAATTTTAAACAGCAAAGTTGGCCAATGAATGACATTTAAGACAAGTGGTAGCTTGGGCCTGTGCAAAGTATAGCATTTGGTCTAAAGGCATTGAAACATGATAAAACTCGCAGTGATTTTCAAGGCAAAATGCAACATACCAGTTCAGATGTGTATAACTAACCGTTCACACTAAAGAAAGACTGACAAGTGCTTTGTTCCAGGTTTATTGTGTCAGGTGCCTTGCTGGTTGTTAGGAAAGATAATAGCATATTCAGATTATTCATAGTGACAGGACCAGCACAATGTTTTATAGCAAAAATGCAAAGTATTTCATTGTCAATAACCGTTTACCTTTTTGGTAACACCAAATCACATGTCAGGTGAGACTGATCAGAATGAGGCAAGGGGAATTTCTCCATGTGAGTAATATGGCTGTAACTTTGATGAAACAGTTTCAGTCTCACAAAATGGATGTGTTGGTGTTAAATCTTGTGAGGTTTCTCAAATTATTCAGTAAACACAACAAATCTATAAAAAGAAAAATACATCTTACTGCAGCCTTTTTTTTTTACATCAGTCTGCATTTTGTCAACTAAAGGCTTCAGTTATTCTGGCTTTGTTTGACTGAAAATAAACATGAAAAAATGAACTAAGACAGCATTTTTCAAAGAATAACGTGATAGTTTGAACAAATATTTCATTTTTTCTACAACATTAAGCACTGTAATGTAAGAAGTTCACACAAATATATGATTGCATGTTGATGTTTATTGTAATTATTATTATTATTAGTAGTAGTAGTAGTAGTAAATTGACCAAATTGAATAGCTGAGTGACATTAACTGGCCTGTCTGAAATATCATTGATACAAGGGTCACTGGGCCAATGTTTAGCTCGACCTTATGATTATTATTATTATTATTATTATTATTGTTATTATTATTATTATTGCTGTAATTGTTTTTTTATCATTACATAGGGACACTTAGAAATGTGAAGTAAAGAACATGTATTAATGTGACTATTCATCCCCAAAATATGAGATTTCCAGAAGTAAGTTTGTTATAGTGAGACTGCCTTATAAAGAAATACATTATATGTAATACAGTACTCCCTCATTATAATGCTGTCCATGGGAGCCATATAGTATACTGTCTTGTCGTGAGACTGCCTTATAATGAAATACATAATACAGTACTCCCTTATTATAATGCTATACATGGGAGCCATATACATGTAGTATACTGTCTTGTAGTGAGACTGCCTTATAATGAAGTGCATTATATGTAATACAGTACTCCCTCATTATAATGCTGTCCACATGAGCCATAGAGTTTACCACCTTGTAGTGAAATTGTCTTATAATGAAGTACAAAATAGAGTATTCCCTCATTATAATGCTGTATATGGGAGCAATATAGTATACTGCCTTATAATGAAGTACATGACAGTACTCCCTCATTATAATCCTGTTCACATGAGCCACAGAGTATACCATCATGTAGCAAGACCACCTTATAATGAAGTACATGATACAGTACTCCCTCATTATAATCCTGTCCATGTGAGCCATAGAGTATATACCACCTTGTAGTCAGACTGCCTTATAATGAAGTACAATATGCATATAATTTCACGACTACATAATGAAATGGAATCCATGATGATACCTGCTTCATGACAGGAACCCTGTTATAATGAAGGGCCTTATAGTGAGGGAGTTGTGTACTGAGAAACACCAGCTATAATAAAATGTAAGGTGGTGGTGGTGATCAGTGTCGAAAGTTTGATCATTTGCACATCAGTTTGTAAATACAGTAATAGTATACAGTAAGGTTGAGTGTCAAAGAACTTAGATAAAAGATATTACAATTAGAAATCTAATCAATATTTAAATAATTTTTCTGAATATTCAAAAGCATGTAGCCTATTCAGTGCCTAACATATCAGATGTAGGTACAACTAGATCTTATATCCTTAACCAGATGTGAAGACATACAATACAGATGGTATTAGTGATCGAAAAAGGGCATGGTAATTATCCTCCAAGGGCACTTCAGTTCCTGTTTAAGTAATCAAAAGGGAACCTTATTTCATCACAAAATGTTATTCCTGTAAAATCAGGAAGTTTGTAGTATATATCCCTTTTAATTTTCATTGAGAATATACTTAATGTGTTAGAATTATTTTTTATAGACAGATGGTCTATCAAAGGGTATAATGGTATCCTCATATCTAAGGCTTAAGTATGGAGTTAACAAAAGACAAAAATATTGAGGACATTTATTTGAAAAACATTTATATAAGTTGTCAGGCGATCAATAACAAAGACAAGGTATGTGGGTTGTCAGACCCATTGATATTTGAAGATTATGCCGATACCTGATGTCAGTTGATTCTCCAGCAGTTAAACTCGACAGAGGAGTATCAACATAACAGTTGTTTAGATAGGGTACACTGAACAAGAATCTGCCTGATTCTCCTGCAGTTCACTCAACAGAGGAGTATCAACAATAACAGTTGTTGAGATTGGGTATATTGAACAAGGATCTGCCTGATTGGACATACACAGGAGGGAAAAAAGTATGTATTTCATGATCTTTATAATATTAGTGGATATGATAAATAGTTTCCATGATAACAGTCTATCACATTACAACATTTGAGTGAATTGTACTAATTTTATAAAATTACAATAAAAAAAGGAGATTAAGTTATAATGCGTTCACATTGTATTTGTTAATATTTCCATGTTTTTTTATATAAAAAAGTGGTATGATATTGTGATCAGTCTGTCCATAAGTACATTGGTTAATTTTTCCATGTCTGTCGTGCCTTTTACTTGTACACGTTTTTGTGAAAATGTGCTCAGCTTAGCTACATACAGTAAAGATTGTTGATAACATTTCACAGGGGACTGGGATTTTTATAATGTTATAACTGAGGAACGTTATATCCATATTCATAATTTATTTTTCAAAAATGTTTGTGGTTTTCATCCATGTTGATGTACATGTCAGTGACGCTGGACATACATGTAGTAAACAAGTTTTACCATCTGTTTAAAGTGTCAACATACATGTACATGTACCAGCCAGAAAGAAATTGTCAGTAGTCATCTGTGTTTTTTGCTGCTATGTTTTTCAGTAACATGCAAATGCTCATAAAGAATATCAGGTGTGTCACTTTGAGCTTTTGTAGGTACAGTCTAATGTCTGCTATGTTATCTAGAACCTTGCTGGCTCCATGTACAGTAGCTGGTACTAAGTCATCATCGTCCTCATCACTTCCAGAAGCAGAAAAATTGATCACTTAATGTAGATCACTAACTTTACAAACAATATCTTCAATTGTTGGTATCACAGATGTGACAATGTCGCAGTCGGAATTAACATAATCCAAGAAATCAAAATTTTCATTACCAGACCCAAGAAGGCGTAACATGTCATGCACCATAGCAATGGAAACATCATCATCATCAGTATCACTGGTAGTGACATCTGTTTGATTGCTCAACCCTGTCTTAACAAAACAGTTTGCAACACAATCTGTCAAAACATCATGCATTGCATGATAATCATATTGATTGTAGACAATAAATTTATTTCATACTCAGTTGATTTTTTTCAAGGTTCGTGAGGTATCGTTGGATTAGAGCACATTAGTACATTGACTTCAAATTGAAGAAGACTCCTTGGAACACGAGAGAGATTAACTGCAAGCTGTACGCAATTATTCAACATTAAAGATTGTAACAAAGGAACATTATAACAAAGCCTATGGAATATATAGTAATTAGAAATTTGGCCGGGGAAATTAAACTTGAATGTTCTAACAGGAAAACGTTTTATCCAAGAATGTAATAAACAATCTTTATTGTAAGAACCAATTACAAGAAGAATATTATCTTTATCTTTGCCTCTGGGGGTGGGGGTGGTGGGCAGGGGGACTTTATAAAGTAATGTAAAAGGTCACATTTTAAACATTTGGAATGACAGTGTGTACATCAATATTTTTTCAATGTGTGTATTCATTGCATAGCAGAAAAGACACAGAAGAGTGACTTGATAGGTTTTTGAACACCATACAATTTTGAGTTTGTAGTTGCACTCAGTCTCCAAATTTAAATTTTAGATCACTCCATTATGCACCAATTTATATCAAGCCTGGAATATATCAAAGTACACTGTGTTCTATTTCTCGTAAATTCCTAAGAAATTCATTATATATAACATTGTTGTTTCTTAAAGAAAAAAAAGTTTCTCAACATTGTTGATTTGGGTCTTTTACAATATGTATACACATGAAATATGCAAGGATGTGTGAAATTTTGTATGTTCCTTATATATTTATTCTTGTTCCTTGTAAAATATTGTATATCACTCCGGTTACTTTCCAATGTCAGTATTTTGGCATGGATTGAATAAGAACACTTGGAATATATACCCAATCCCCCACTGATGGAATATATACCCTATCCCCACTGATGGAATATACACCCTATCTCTACTGATGGAATATACACCCTATCCCCACTGATGGAATATATACCCTATCTCTACTGATGGAATATACACCCTATCTCTACTGATGGAATATATACCCTATCCCCCACTGGAATATACACCCTATCCCCCATTGATGTACTGATATTGAATCCTATTATTTGTTCTCATCTTCTACTGAACTGTGTTTACCCACACAGCATCATCAAGTTGAACTTAATATATAAACAGCATCATTCATTCTTTTCATCAGTGTTTTGTCTCATCATAAACTTCATCCCCAGGGTATTACATGTCCATTTGTCAGCCTCATCCGCTCTCCATGAACTCACTCTATTTCCATTCCCCACCCTTACACAATTGCAAAGAAATGTCTTTGACTGCATTTACACATATAGTTCCTACCCATCTTAAGACAGTATTGACCCACATCGGTCATTTCATAATACACTGATATATAAGGTTTTATACTATTAGCTTGTAATCAGAATATCGTATATACTTGCGTATTCCGGGTCCAAATGCAAACAACATAGACCCTGATCTGCCATCACATAATGCACCAGCAGATCAGGGTCTGTGTTGTTTGTTCTACTGATTAATCCTTACAAACTGCATAGACCCAGATCTGCCGGCACATTATGCGACGGCAGATCTGGGTCTTTGCAGTTTGCAGTTGGTATTATCTTATACATGAGTAAATACGGTAAGAATGAACAGTGTAGATGTTAATCTAATGGTGTAGATCTAAGTCTATGCTTTTTATAATTAAGGATGTAGTATATCTAAGCAAATACAATACATGTATATGGATTAATGCCGCTCTGATTAAATGCAGCATGAACTTGATCAGTCACATGATTAATGATACTGTTGTCAAAGCCAACAGTTAATAATCTTCCATAAATGGCCTCCCATTGTAAAAAACTTCTAGATTGAGTTCATCTTTCATGTTATATTGCCATTTACATGGCTTCATCAATTTTGTTGTATTGATTAGTCTACATCACCATATGTCTGTTTAATTCTTGCTCTTTAATGATTTTGATAGAAAGGATCCAAATCTGTTAGTTTCAGACCATGCCTCAGAACACCAAAGGCTTTACCAGAGCTGGTTACTACGCAGATGAATTGGGATTATATACATGTATGTGGACAATGAAAGGTTTTAACCCCAAAAATACCATATAAATTTCTTTGCCAGCCTTAGATTAACATGCCTGCTTCACATATATTTAAAATATAAACAGTGGAAGAAACAACAATTTTCCACTTTCATTAACAGTGTCAAGAAGTAATGCCACCTTTTACAAATTTTCATTGATATCTTTTCTGATAATAGAGCATGCAATTATTATTTGCTCACATTAAATCTACTGATTTGTTTAAATGCCAAAAGAAAATGTATATGCAATATTTCAAACCTACATATTAACAAACAATAAAGATAGAATGCCTTTACTACAGTTTGGAAGTTTTCAATTTTTTAAAATTAAAATTATAGATCTAGTTCTGGGATTGATTGTAATATTGTTGCTAGGAATTAATTATTTGCTTGTTTCGTGTAATGTATTTTTACATTTTCTTACAGGTACGTATAAAATAGAATGTGTATTAGAGGTGCACTGTATTACCAGTAAACCGCTGTATATTTTTCTGGTGGATACCTCTGTATATTTTTCTGGTGGTAGCTACCACAGTACTTTTTCACTGCACCAGTACTTTGGTAGTTTCCGTCAGTAAGGAATCTTCTGAAAGTCGCGAGTAATCTTGTTACACATTTAATGTTGATAACAGCATGTTTTCATTTTTCATAACAAAATAATTCAATTTTTTTTTTTTTAAACAGTTGTATTTGGTACAAATTAATTGTAAATATTATAAATATAATTATAATTATGATAACATGTTTGACATATGTCACGTATGCTAACATAGTGGCCAAATGGGATGTTGTGAAAGATATTCGGGCCAAATCCAACTTTTATAAATATTTAGGATTTTTTTCAAAAAATGTCAGTTTTTAGTTATTTACTAGCATATGTTAATATGTTAAGTACATGTATTCCTTTGTAAGACTGAATCATCCTAAGATTTTCAGAAGATAAGTTGTTTTCTGTTTGAATTTTACATAATTTCTCAAGTTCACTAAGTATTTTCTCGTTTGTTGAGTAAGCGCATTTTATGTTTACTGGCCCTCTCTCATAAATATCTTGCCTGGGTGTTGGCATCCCACTCAAAGTTTCCCCACCTATTATATCAATAGTGTAGCTAGTAAATTGTAGTCTTCTGTGTCAACACTTTTTATTTTTATCAACAAGCTCTTCAGTGTCAGCATAATGTCCTTCACAGGGTGTCAGCTATAGTGTATTAGCTTAATCATCCCACTTTACTTACAGGTTTTAGATTACAACTTACACAACAATTAACATACACATAACAATTTCATCTACTATAAGGTACTGATCATTTATTTTTCAGGGATTGGAGAGGGCTTCGATTTTCTTTTGAGCGGAGATATTTAATTTTCTTTTATATCAAATTAATTGTAAAAATTTTCAAATAATATAATGGATATAATATGGTGTTATTTTTGCTATAAATTAGAGCAAGATATTTTTTCCAGCTATTTACAGACAGAAATTTTTACAAAAAGTGTCAGACTCCTGCCCCGGAAAATTAAATTGTTGGTCCCTAATATAATTGCGGTATACAGTGGTATGCATCGCAGTATGTTCAGAAATACAGCAGTACAAAATTTTTCATGGTACGCAGCTCAGATGTATATATAAAATGTTAAGTCAGTGAAACTCAGTGTATGACCCTTTCTCAGCTTTTGTATAGAATAATATTTTATGAACAGTAGCATACTAATGGAGGGTGGGGGTGGGGGGTGCGCAGACGGGCGGTTGCCCCGGGCACCAGAATTAGTTGGGCACCAAAACAGCTGATAAAAAAAATGTGGGCCTCGTATTCTGGCCCTTTGGGCCATCATCGTCACTCCGGGCACCATTTATCCTTAGTACACCACTGTTTATGACAGAGTATAACACCATACCTGCCAACCTTTCAGACAGTGTAAGAGAGTTTTTTTCAAAAAGTGTGTCTGTAGAGTCAGTGCACATGACCCAAAATAAATGTTGTACAATTGAGAATGAGTTATCAACTCGTATAAGTCTATAGATAATGACTGGAAATTTTAATTTGAATAAAAGAAAATAAAATATGTTTTCTTTGAAGCATTTATGACACTTCCAAACAGAAAAGAAGCATTGTCAGATATCATATCACACATACGCACACGCATGCATGCACACACACACACACACACACACACACACACACGTGTGCACACTGACATAGTCAGAACCACTTGGACATTAAATAAAAAATACAACAAAGTTTCCGTCTTTAAAATCAATTGGACATGGAATACAGTATTAACTTGTAGTTACAGATTTTACTGCTCTTGATAGTTCATAGACTGGTTTGAAGATGATGCAGGTGTCATTAGTGTTCATCATTGCACTCATTAGAGATTGGATGGTACTGTGTAGCAGAAAAACACGAGTTCTTTTTTAGTCTGTTGGTGATTGTTTAAACATGTAAGTTACTTTTGGGACTGAGCTCTGCAATAGTGTATTGTCCTGATTCAAGGTGGTGTTACTGTGTTTACAGATGTTCTATACTCTGTAATGACTAATGTCTGTATGGCATTTGCAGTATTTGCAAAGTATAAATGCTCCCCCCTGCTACTCCACTTCACAAACTAAAACTCCGTCAATCAGGAGTTCTGAAGTTTTGCTGGGCTTTGGTTTGCAGATAGCTCATTATTTCCTGAATCACAGTTGCATTTCTACGTTTTGCCTTAAAAAATAAATCCTACTTCCACACTGCTCCTAACTTTACCATTCCAACTACCAAAAGAATTGCATTTAGCATTTTACAGAGTAAAATCTGTCTTGAAAGTAAAGTTGCTACTGATCAGCCACTAGCCAGTAATCTTGAATAAAGATGGTTTAAACATTCTCATTCAAGGCAGTATAGTATTATAACTTTTATTTCTTCAACATGCATCTTTGATTTACCTAACTTCAAACCCAATAGGGTTGTTCCCCTTTGTGTACTTTACCTGTATAAATTAGCCAAAGGGGCTTCACACAGCAATTCTCAAATGAATTGTAAACATAGAATCACATAGCTATTGTCAGTCAGTTAAGTAATCTGTTGACATCTGCAAATACCATGTCTGTGGTCCTTTGTCCTTTCCTGAAGCCACACTGACTCTCAGGCAGGAGCCCTTGATCAGTGTGATGCACAAAGTGATTCAGCATAATTCTGGCGAGGATTTTGCCAGCTATTGACAGCAAGGAGATGACCATATGGTTGTCGCAGGATTGTCTGTTGCCTTTCCACTTGTACAAGTGGACAATGGATGCATCCTTGTACTCCTGGGGTATAGTTCCTGGAGTCCACATTGACTAGAAGGGTTCAGTCGGTTTCTGTTCCATGTGTGAGCCTCCAGCTTTGTAGACTTCAGCTGGTATAGCATCTGCTCCAGGTGCTTTGCCATTTGACAACCGGTCAATTGCTTGCTCAGTTTCAGCCATCATTGGAGGATGAGCAAGTGAGGTGTTGATTTCCACTTGGGGCAGTTGATCAATTGCCTCCTCACTGATAGATGACTGTTCATTGAGGATGTTGTTGAAGTGTTCTGCCCATCTTTCAAGTATCTTTTCTTTGTCAGTGAGCAGTGTGGTGCTGTCAGCATTCAGTATTGGAGATGTTCCTGATGACTGTAGCCCATATTTTGTCTTCAAAGCATCATAGAAGTTCTTCATGTCATTCATGTCTGTGTAGAACTGAATCTCTTCTGCCTTATTGCTCAGCTACGAGTCTTGCAACTCTCTGAGTTTTCATTGGACAGTCCTCTTGATGTTGTTGAAGGCTGCCTTCTTCGATCATGAAGTGCTGTCTTCTAAACAAGCCTTTTGGAGCCAATGTTTCTCATTCAGATATCTCTGTATGGCAGATCATTCTCATCAAACCAATCTTGATGTTTACATGTGGTGGGACCGATGGTTTTGGATGCAGCTGAGTACACAGAGTCTCTGAATGATGCCCCATTTTCCTCGACATTTTCAGAGTTCATATCGGTTGTTTCTACTTGGCTGCACAGTTCTTTGACAAATGCCTGTTTCACATTCTCCTGTTTAAATTTTGAGATATTAATTTTTTTGGACACTTTTTTGCCTTGTGGTTGTCTGCTAGGCAGAATATGGATATTGAGTTTGGAGACTATGAGCCTGTAGTCAGTGCAGTATTCTGCACTTCTCATGGCCTTTGTCACTCAGACATCCTGCCTGTCTCTTCTCCTGACGATGACATAGTCATCGAGATGCTGGTGCTTGGAGTGTGCATGCATCCAAAACGTCTTGTTGTGGTTTGGCAGGCCGAAGACTGTGTTGGTGATTAGGAGGTTGTGTTCAGCGCATTTCCTCAGTAGGAAGAGTCCATTGTTGTTGCATTTGCCAAAAACATTTTTGCCAATGACACCTGACCATGTCTGGTGATCTGTGCCAGCTCTAGCATTGAAGTCACCGAGGATGATGAGCTTGTCTGACTGTAGTTCTTCGGAAATAAGAGACTCCAGGTCTTCATAAAATTTGTCCTTGATCTCATCTGGGTTGGTCATGTGGGTGCACAGGTGCTGACGATAGTTGCATGTTTTTTTCCAGACAGTGGGAATCTCACTCGCATTAGTCTGTTATTCACACCCTTTGGGAGATTTGTAAGCTTGCTGACTAGCTGTGGTTTGATGACAAACCCAGCACCAGCTTCACGGCACTCTTCTTTACTTCGGCCACTACAGAAGAAGGTGTAGCCAGTTCCTACTTTGGTGAGTTGTCATTCGTTAGCTAGACAAGTTTCACTCTGGACTGCTAACTGGATATTGAATCTGGCCAGTTCTCTACCAACTAGAACTGTTCTCTCTGGTGATAGTGCTGATGTACTGGCCATTAGTGTGCACACGTTCAGGCACTGATGATGAGTTGTGTCGCCTTTGTCTTCTTGTTATATTTTCAATCGCTAAGGTGTGATCTCCATTAGCTGCAGTATGCTGACCAGGGTTCTGGTGAAGCAGGCATTGTTTAGGGCACCTTTTCTAGCCCCTTCCTCATGCTGTGGAGGTGAGCAGTGTGATCCAAAAAAGGGCTGCTCAGTCACCCAGGGGGCTGCCAAGTTCCACTGCTGCTTTCGTCCAGTGAAAAGTGAGCCTATGCCCTGAGCTGCCTGTGTGCAGGTCTGCAGCTACAGCCCCCAGCGTATCCACACCTGCTGCTTGCCACTCGCCCATCACCAAAGGACTTTAAGGTATCTGGTTGGGGGAGGGGAATAATGTCATGACTTTTGCATAAGTTGGATTTAAGTGAGGGCAGGTTGCACAGCATCACCCTCACTATCTCATCCAGGCCTATCTGAATCCAGTTACACGACAATGTTGAGACATCTAGAGATGAGTCTGGATGCAGTGGATAGCCATCAGTTCTCTACTGCACCTGAGCTGATGCGCTCCACACAGCTGGTGCCATCTGCCTTCACAGCTAGGGGATGAGCATATCTGCTTGGCCTTCTGATCTACCAGAAAGAACTTTCCAGAGGGAGCCAGGTGTAGCTGTCCAATCAGGGTCAACAGTCACAGGTATTATAATGTGCTGTGAATTATGGTAGTAGGCGTAGCCTGATCCAAGATATAAGGTATGGGTTAGGGTAACATTGCAGCTCATCAGCTCAGGAGAAATGCCAAGAACAGAACTCCAACCTGTACATGACATTCGTCAACCTGACAAAAGCCTCTTACACAGTCAATCATGGGGACCTTTAAGATCATGGCAACATTTTGTCACCCAGAGAAATTCATTGTGATGGTTTGTCAGTTCCATGATGGCATGCTCGTTCATGTCGTGGATGATGGCGAGGCATCTGAACCATTCCCAGTCACCAGCAGAGTCAAGCAAGGCTGTGTTGGCCCAGCCCTATTCAGTATCATGTTCTCTGCCATGCTTATTGATGCCTTCCGTAACTATGACACTAGGATCAAAATCAGATAGCAGACTGATGGCAAGCTCTTCAGTCTGAGGAGACTACAGGGCAAAGATGAAGTTAACAGAAGTGACTGTTCATGATCTGTTTGCTGATGACTGTTCCCTGAATGCCAAATCTTAGTCTGACATACAACTGAGTATTGACCATTTCTCTTCAGCTTGTGACAGTTTTGGTCTCACAATCAGTATAAAGAAGACAGAGTGATGCACCAACCTGCACCAGGAAAGCTTTATGTAAAGCCTACCATCACAGTAAATGGCCAAATCCTCCTGGCAGTAGACAAGTTCACCTGTCTAGGCAGCACACTGCCACATCAATGATGAAACCAATGCCAGAATTGCTAAAGTAAGGGTGGCCTTTGGCAGATTACACACAAATGTGGGGGAGTGCAGAGGCATCAGTCTACAAACAAAACTGAAGGTCTGCAAAGCCATTGTGTTACTGACCCTGCTGTATGCATGTGAAGCTTGGATGGTGTACAGATGCCATGCCAAGAAGCTGAACTATTTTCACATGGGCTGCCTGAGGAAACATGAGGATAAGATTGCAGGACAGGGTCTCAGACACTGAGGTTCTCACATTGGCAGGCATTTCAAGCATCCACACTCTGCTGATGAAATCACAGATGATATGGACAGGCTATGTCACCAGGATGTCGGAAGAGCGACTATCAAAGATCTTCGACAGTGAGCCAAAGGAGTGAAAGTGATCACAGTGTGGTCAGAAGAAACGCTTCAAAGATTACCTCAAGTCATCCTTGAAACACTTCAACATCGACCCTGAGTCTTGGGAAGGTCTCGCACAGGATCACTCCACTAGGTGCAGTCTCATCTATACTGGAGCTACAGACTTTGAACTGAGGAGAATTGCAGAGGCAGTGCAGAAGCATGAGCAACTTAAATCTCAGAACTGCAGCACGTGCTCTATTGATCAAGAAAACCTAAGCAGCATCTCCTGTCAAGTGTGCCATAGACAACTCAGAGCACAAATTGGCCTGATCAGTCACTCACAGACACCAAACCAGAGCGATGAGCAATTTTTAAAGCCACACCCTATGATGTAAATAAGAGGATAAAACCAGGTTGCGGAACATAGGTTGCACATGACTGGTATAGAGATATCCACGCCTTCATCATTGTAATATGACACTGATATGTCCATGTCTCTGCATTGATTATATAGTGTATATGGTACAGAGATGTCCACACATTCAGCAGTGTATATGGTTCAGATATATCCACTCATTCAACAGTGTATATGGTACAAAGATGTCCTCTCATTAAATAGTGTATATGGCACAGAGATGTCCATGGTGTCCCTTCATTGATTAGTGTATAATGGTACAGAGATGACCACTCATTCATTAGTGTATATGGTACAAAAATTTTCACACATTCAAGCATATATAGTCCAAAGATGTCCATGCATTCATCAGTGTATATGGCATAGAGATGTCCACTCATTCATCAGTGTATATGGTACAAAGATGACCAAACATTTATCAGTGTATATGGCATAGAAATGTCCACTCATTCATCAGTGTATATGGCATAGAGATGTCCACTCATTCATCAGTGTATATGGCATAGAGATGTCCACTCATTCATCAGTGTATATGGTACAAAGATGACCAAACATTCATCAGTGTATATGGTACAAAGATGACCAAACATTCATCAGTGTATATGGTACAAAGATATTCATGCATTCCATTCATCTGTGAATATGGTATAGTGGTGTCCAGGCATTCATCTGTGAATATGGTATAGTGGTGTCCAGGCATTCATCTGTGAATATGGTAGAAACATGTCCATGCATTCATCAGTGTATATGGGACAGAGATATCTATGCATTCATCAGTGTATATGGTACAGATGTCCAGAATTCATCAGTATATATGGTAAAGTGATATCCAGGCGTTCATCAGTGTATATGGTACAGAATTGATTGTAGGAATCACTGACAGATAATTGTCTCATCAGTCACAGCATTTTTATTACTTGAATTCTGACTTCATATCTTTTAGTGTAGTAGAACAGTTTCTACATAAATGCTTGATTACTGTGTACTGTAGCTCTACTTATATTTGCATGGGTCAAGATAAAAAAAACTGAAGAAAATCCTGTGAGAATTAGCATCAGCCGAGTTGGATTGCCATGATCATCATCTTCGTTGAATTGTTTGAAATGAAATCTTCGTTGATATTTTCTATCTTTAAGATTGGACATGCTGTACCGGTAGATTTGCATTGTAAATTTAAAGAAGGAATTTGGGATATATTGTATCACTTAGGATGTTCCTGTGACACCAATAATCAGGTGACCATGTAGTTGCCATAATAAGTTGTATTCAGCCAAATAGTTTCTGATTGGTTTAATTGTCTACATCATTAAAGGTGTCATCATAAACTTTATTGTCTTCTCCCACTTTATCAGATGCATCAGTTTCTATTTTTTTTGTTTTTTGTATTGATAAATTTATATCTTGCAAGGGGAATTACCTAATGCAGGCATGTGCAACCTATGGCCTGGTTTTATTCGCTTATTTACATTGTAGGCTTTATGCAGGCATGTGCAACCTATGGCCTGGTTTTATTCGCTTATTTACATTGTAGGCTTTATGCAGGCATGTGCAACCTATGGCCTGGTTTTATTCGCTTATTTACATTGTAGGCTTTATGCAGGCATGTGCAACCTATGGCCTGGTTTTATTCGCTTATTTACATTGTAGGCTTTATGCAGGCATGTGCAACCTATGGCCTGGTTTTATTTGCTTATTTACATTGTAGGCTTTATGCAGGCATGTGCAACCTATGGCCTGGTTTTATTCGCTTATTTACATTGTAGGCTTTATGCAGGCATGTGCAACCTATGACCTGGTTTTATTCGGTTATTTACATTGTAGACTTTAAAAATCGCTTATCTGGCCTGTGCCCTGGAGGAAGTTGCACATGCCTGCCTTAATGTGAATAGTTCACTTTTTATGTACATATTTCAAACATTTTTGTGCAAAACTTTGTATCCCTCTTATTTTGTGTTGTCAGATGTGTGAATTTGCTGCTTAAAGTAAATGGCTTTATTCAAAGTTTTTTTTGGGTGTTCTTTTTTTCTTTTAACTCCATCATGTCAGCAATACATATATTAAGCCCAAGTGAATAATGATGTCATCAATACACACATTCATCCCTTGTAAATGATGATGTCAGCAATACACACATTGATCCCTAGTGAATGCTGATGTCAGAAATACACACATGGATCTTGTGTGAATGATGGTGTCGGCAATACATTGATCTTAGTGAATGATGATGTCACTGATACACACATTGGTTGCTAGTGAATGATTTCAGTAATACACACATTAATTCCAGATGAATGATGATGTCAGCCCTACACACATTGATCCATATTGAATGATGATGTCAGCACTACACACATTAATCCCTAGTGAACTTGATGTAGAAGTTGAAGAATATTTTAACTTATTTAATTTTTCATCAGTGGAGTTACCAATTTATACTGAAGGTTTTTCATCTATTTCAGACTGATTGCCTCCAGCAGAATTTATAATCATGCAGGAAAGGAAAACTCTAGCTGTAGAAAAAAGTGTGTCAACAGATGCAAAAGAAATTAAAAACAAATGTTTCAGGGAACTATTTGGATTTTCCCTGTCTGACTTGTTTAGTTGGGAGGCAGTAATCCGTCTTTTGTTTAGACCCGAGGACCCTTCGTCACTTGCATTACTGAGAGTTCTTTTTGGTAATAATAATAATTCACTCCAAGACCTGTTTACAGTATTTATTTATATTTACTTTGTCCAGCATATTTTCCTAAAATCACCAAACTAAGTTTCTACTGAAAATAATGCAAAAAGACACATGCAGTGGTCATTAAGGCTTTACAACAATATACAAATATTTAATTGCATTTTACAGCATCTTAGCACAATAATGGCTATATGGTCACAACTAAAGGTAAATGTTCTAAAAATGTAAAACTGTATTGCACAAAGACTCTTGGAAGATCAACCCTTTCAAATAAATGTAATGTGAAGTACAGGAAGATAAAATATAAAACATAACAATGTTAAAATTCTGTAAAATGTATATAACGCAGTATTTAAAAAGAAGACAAAGGTTAATTGTTGCTTTGTATTGTCATACTTTTGTAATTATAAATTTATTTTATCCCATAGAGACAACAGAGAGAATTAGGAATAATAGATTGAGGTGTGCAATATTTCTTGAGAATACAAGTACAATATTGTGTCAATTTATATAGCAATGACACTTTGTGAACCAGTCAGAAAAATTTCAGATTCAATCTTTTAACCATTAATTGGCAAGCTAGTCTACAACTAACAGCTGGTATAGATTGAAAGGCTGATAAAAACATAGACACATACTGATGTTGCTAATGTATGTATGTATGTATGTATGTATGTATGTATGTATGTATGTATGTATGTATGTATGTATGCATGTACTGTATGTATGTATGTACCGGTATGTATGAATGTTACTAGTAAGTTGATGCATTTAGGTTGGTAGGCAAGTATATTAATGTGTAATTTTTCCCCTTCGTAGGAGTCCTTATGGTGATGGACACGATACATGAGCGAGGCCTGCATCAAGTCTCTGAGATATGGGGAGATCCAGACCAGTGCCAGTTTCCCCTCTTTGACTTTCTGAAACCCTTCCCTGTTGAATGGATGTGTATGGTCTACCTGAGCATACTGTTAAGTAAGATGTGCACACCTACCAGCATGTATCTCCTTTACTACCCATCCACTTTCCTACTTCATTACCTCTCTCCAAAAGAATTCTCTGTCTGTTTACTTGTGCTGAAATATAAAGATCATTCCCTTTCTTACTGTGCAGAAAATTGGAATACATGCAGTATTTTGTTAAGATTAACTTAAGGGGATATGAGCTGCCTTGTCAATTTTGATATGCCTGTCTTAAGTCAAGCTTATTATGTTATGACATTGCCCACACCTCAGTTCATTAACATATCCTAATGTCTGTCCCATAAACTTTATTGAGATTTGAATGAAACTTTACCCAGATATTTGGCTAGACTTGTGTTAGGTGCCATAGTCTGGTAACTGGCACAAAAGTCAAGGCCTTTTGCCTCAATGAAGATTATTGTCATGAAACCTTAACTGGATATGCATCATGAATATACTGTTGTGGTGTACTTGGCCATGCTTCTACATCAAGTTCAGTGTCACAGCATGGAAAAATGTAACTCTGTGACCTGTTTCCTTGTCTAGACTGTAAATTCTGCTCTACAGGAGATATTTTAATAAAATTTACCCTATATACAACATGACTGTGAGATTTCACCCCCACCCCTTTAGAAAAGGGGAATTTTATAAATGTTGAGTAGATTTAACAAAATAAACAAGATTGGGAGATAGGGTTTGCAAGGATGATATGCAGTTTTTGCACATTCATTCAAAGTTTTGGCATGATAATTTAGAAATTAGCATGAATCCTATAATTGCAAATCCAACAAAAGACCCTGCTGTGAACCCTACTTTGTTTGGGTTGTAACATACATACACATTCAAACATGACCCCAACCTCCAACTCTATCAAGATGGATATATCATGTGCCACATATGATGCTGTTGTTTCAGAAAGTTATGGGTGGGTTTATGACCCCAACCTCCAACTCTATTAAGACAGGTGTATCATGTCTGAAAGTTGTGCGTGGATTTTCCCTGAAAGAAATGTAAAAAAAAAAATTCCAAGAAGTGTGTAAATGTAAGGGTTGTGCTTATTGTCAGGCATGGTTTTTATCATGGGAGATTATGGTGATGCAAACCTTGAGAAGATTAGTGACAAATAAAAAAAAAATATAATAATTGAAGATCGGTTGTTGAACAAAACCAATCAAGTAATTGATCATGACTTTCATTGATTGGTTTGGAATGAATATAGAATGTTTCTTTTTCAATCTTCATATGTAGTTCTTTGTGAAAGGAGGCATATTGCTTTGCTGTGTCTCAAATCCGTTTTAGAACAATAGACTGAAAGCTACTAAACTTTGAGCCATGAAATTTTACACTTGTTATTGTTCTAATAAGTATATTACCTGTTCAAATTTTCAAGCCATCACAACGTTTTGAATTTTTACATTTTTGTTTGTACCGTGGGACTTTTTTGACAAAAGTTTCTTTGCATGATTGAGCAAACACCACTTAATGTAGAGAAATTAAATTTATTAGACATATATATATATATATACAGTAGGACCCCGTTATAGCACGATGGTCAGGGTCCACAAAACGAGATCGTGCTATGCCCGAACCATACTATAACCGAACAAGACAAAACCAAGTCATTTAGCTGAAGAAAATGAGGGGGGGGGGGGGGTCAGTTGTGGTCTGAAAACAATGTGCTTCATTGGCACCATTACCATCTTAAATCAATGCATATTAAATGAGAAATACACATGCAATGAAAACAGAGATTGCACATATAATATTTAACTTTATTCAGAGAACCATGCATTGGTACATTTATATATACATGTCTAATGTATAGCATGAATAGTTAAAGGATCAACACGTGTACTCACCAACCGATCTCATGGCATGCGTAGGAGTGAGTCCATAATAATTCCATCGAAAATATGCACACAGAAGTATAATATTTAGTCATAGGTCATTATGTGTCTGAATTCAATGCAAAAAAATAATTATAATCGATAAATCACGTAAGGAATGATGAAGCACATTTACAGTGTGTATGCACGTGTACGTCCCAAGGTCAATAAACGGTGTAAGTATAAATTTCATACTGCTATAATTTTATCTGCTACGAATTAGAATACTTTATTGTTTTGGAAAAACTGATTAATTTTCAGCTTTTTTTCTCATCAATCCCTCACTTTCAAGCAGATCCATCAGCACCACTCTTAATTTAGCTTCTTCCCTCTTCCATCCTCGGATGGTCGACTCATGAATGCCTAAATCTCGAGCTAATTGTGTTTGTTTAACACCGGACTTAATCCTGTCTATGGCTTCAAGCTTCTCTTTAACAGTAAAAGCTTTACGTTTCCATGTAATGTTATCCATTGTAAATAACTAATAATTAAAACTCTCACACCTATTTGTTTGAACGACTACAGCAAGAATAATTTTTAATCAACAATGGGGTCATTTTTATAGGGAATGTACAATATTATTCACTGGTCAACTGATTGTGTGGCGATTGTCTAACAACACCGCCAAGCCACGTGTGCGCGTTTGCGGCTTTCGTTTTTTGATGTTTTATAAATCATTGCCGCATGGTTTGAACAACCTTTAGCTTTGAGATTGACTTTGATGATTGTCAGTGACTTAAATTAATTGATTTATACATTCAGGTGTGAATCTTTTATCAACCATCCCATTGTTTGGTACTTGGCTGTGTATGCAGTTGAATGAGCAAACATATGTCGGCTATTGTTTGAGCAACGATTGTACACAGAATGCACTGAAGACAAACACAAAGAAGACTTAATGACTTTATTGTTCATGTATCAGTAATAATAAGATTAACACTTATCAGCTTTAAAATGAGCTGACATCTTTCAAAAATAAACTAAGATCAAAGTGCAGTGATTGACTACTGACACATTTGAAATGAACATTCACAAACAGTAGTTTAAGAAATTGGCGAAATTATTGTAAAATTTCGGTAGCCATGCCACGATCGTATTATATCCGAATTCATACACGATCTCTTCCCCAACATGATAATTAATTTTTTACACATTATTTTTCATACTTTGAACAAACAAATTTTTTTTTTCATGTACGAAAAAATAGATGAAATTTCGGGAGCCATGCCACGATCGTGTTATATCTGAATTCGTGCTATAACGAAGCGTGCTATAGCGGGGTCCTACTGCATATATATATATATATATATATATATATATATATATATATATATATATATATATATATATATATATATATGTATATATGACCAAATTAGATTTTCAGGCAATCATAGTAATTTTCCAATTTGTTTTTTCAGTTAAAAAATTGAACTTTTTGGACCTTGACTTTTTTTTTACATCATCTAGTTAGCACAATTCAACAAGAAATAATAAGGTTGACCAATGAAATTCAGTATGTTTCTCTGTATGCATATTACCGCATATACTCGCGTATAAGCACATTCGCATATAAGCCGCCCCACCACCACCACCACTGAATAGGTAAAAACATGAAAAAGTGCATGACCCGCACATAAGTCAACCCATTAAATATTACTGGTAAATTAAATATTATCCACCACAAAGTGAAGTGTCCATCAGTGTTGTTTACCGTGCATGTTTACTAGTAAGTATATTGCTTCCATTTTTGTGCGAGCCTAAACAACCTGTATTTGCATTATATTTTGTGTTTTGCTGTATTTACACTGTTTGATGCAATAAAAATTTTGATTTGATTTATATTTTCTTTTTCCATTGGCCAGGGCTAATTCCTAAGTGATATTTCCCATGTTATCTGCCAGTGCATGTGGGCTGGTAAGCCCGTGGCTTGTAAAGGCAGCACTGCCTGACTTTGTTTTCAAGATGACAATCCTTTTGATCGAGCTGCGCATTTGATACTTGTTCATTGCCAAGTAGAATCCTACACGTCTTACAAATATGTGTTTGACCTTAATCCCTTAGCACCCTCTTTGTTTTCCCACATTACAACCCTTTAATCAAGCCGTGTAGTTGATACTTGTTCAGTGCGAAGTATCGGGTGGTTATTTGAACTCCCTGTGATCTTGCCGCACAACTGACACCTGTTAAGTTGCATCTTTTAATAGATTTCACAGACTGTATGATCGAAGTGTCACTTAAAGAGCCCAAGCTCAGTCTCCACATAAACACCCGCATATGACAGTAAAGAGGAGAAATCGGAGCTGGATGATATTTACGATGACTAGATGACGATGGAGGATTTCAGCACTATAATTGGTCGCTCAGATGATGCTGATAAATTCTTGGGTTTTGTACCAGATGACATTAGATAGTGACCTTTATAGGATACTCTGAATCACAAAAGTGTGGTCTTGATGTTGTTTGTTCTACTGATTAGTCCTTACAACTGCATTGATCCAGATTTGCCGGCTCATTATGCGATGGCAGATCTGGGTGTGTGCAGTTTGCAGTTGGTATCGGCTTATACGCGATTGATTGATGTTGTAATTCCTTCCCCAATAGGTGCCCTGGGTATTTGTCTTGGTCTGATATACCGATTGAGCTGTCTGATATTTGTCATCTGCTACTGGTACCTCTTCCTGTTGAACAAGACAGCCTGGAACAATCACTCATACCTGTATGGGCTGATGGGGATCCTTTTTCTCATCTCAGATGCCAACAGATACTGGTATGTATGTATACATTTTTGTATGTCTGTTCATATGTCTGCTTATAAGCTAAAGTTGTCCTCAAATCACAATGGATCAGGTAAATGATTGAAAGTTTATAACAAGGAAAGGTTTAGATTACCCAGAGCAAGGTCATTGCCACTGAATTTCCTTTGGTGTAACGATTTCCATTGGGAATTGTTTTTTTCCCGATGCATAAGAAAGAACCATTTCATCCTCTATGCAAGTCTTTCATGACAGTGATGGCACAATTCAGTAGAAGTATATATTTTACCATAGATTTTCTTGCAATAACTATTTTGATTTTTGGTTTACTCGTGCAGCTATAGTACTGGACTCTCTTGCACCTTATTATCAGGTTTCTTAATAGCCCATGCTGGTTGAAGAAACTATTAAAAGCTTTCCAAACAGGCTTTGTTTCAAAAAAAATTCTTTGGAAATTATGTAATGTAGGGTAATTAGGTTCAGTCAGCACTGTTACTGAGTTGTCATCCACAATTTCAAACCACAGAAACTTGTCATAGCAACATGGGTTACATTCAAGACACACATATTGATACTGGTTGTATACAATCTTTACATGTGAAGTTTTTAATTATGATAAGTTTGCACCTTTATTTACTTTCAAGACTTTTATCTAACCAGTCAGATTATCTATTCCTGTTGAAGATTTAGTCCAACCGTATAAAAGCTATTGTTTCAGTAAAGAACTGCGTAGCTGATCAATTTAATCCCAGCCAAAATGGTGTTTTGCAGATTTTTGTCTATATTGGTTGATTGCTCATTACAGTTGGATGTATCAATCCTTTAGTAATTGTTTCAGTAATTCAGTAGATAGAAAGCGACAGTTTATTTCTGCCACTTGGCATGGCATGTGTCTTTTGTATGCTGGGGTGAATAGCTAATCTCATATCACAAAAATATTATTAATCGTGACATAGATCACAAGTTTAAGCACAGACTGGTTACCTGATAAAAGGTAGTTAATATGAAGACCAGTTACAAATACATAGCCATGAAAAAAAAATCTCATACTTTATTGTCCCCCATCTTTTTTGCAGAAAATGGGGGACACAGTATTTGCATTTCCATTCATCCTTTTGTCCATCTTTCCATCCACCCATCACACTTTCATTTCCACTCTATAACTTTTAAAGCCATTTGTGATTAAGGGTTGAAACTCTGTATACTTACATATGATCATTAGAAAGTGTGTTGTGTACCACATTGGAGTGTTACCTTCAAGGTCAAGGTCATTGCTGAGTATTTTCAGTTATCTATCACACATTTTTGCTACATAATTGTAAAGCCATATGAGATTAAGGAATGAAATTTTATATATTTTTACACCATTATGAGAATGTGTGTCACCTGCCAGATATGGCATCTTGTCTTCAAGGTCAGGGTCATGGCTCAGTATTTAATGTTTTCCATCACACCTTCGTCTCCACTCTTTAACTTTAACTCCTTAAGGCTTGGTGATGCAATAATTTGTCTGTAAAATGCCGGTCCAAAATTGAGTGACATTATAATGTGGCATCGAGAAGATGCTGCTGAATATGAGAAGCTCCAAAGAATGTTGTTCACAAATAATATCTGTGAACCCCAAATGGCACCAAATTATTTCAGTAAAAGGACCTGTCTTTGGTTTGAATTTGCAAACATTTAGGTTCTTTAATGATATTTAGCTAATCAGATTAGACTTTTTAAAAGGTAGGTATAGGTTTTTCAACAGAGCAGTCATGTGCAGTAGCTCATGAATTACTGTTATACTCATGTATAAGCCGTATCCAAATGCAAAACAACATAGACCATGATCTGCCATCACATAATGTGCCAGCAGATCAAGGTCTATGTTGTTTGTTCTGCTGATTAGTCCTTACAAACTGCACGGACCCAGATCTGCCAGCGCATTATGCGATGGCAGATCTGGGTCTATGCAGTTTGCAGTTGGTATTGGCTTATACATGAGTATATATGGTAGGTTGCATTGTTCTTTTTTTTGTTCATGAGGTAAACATATATACTGACTAGCAAGTATTCCAATGGAGGTGAGTTCAGACAGTGAAAAAGATTTTTGGGGGATTTGATTTATTGAATATTCCATCAGATTATGAAATTGCATCATCGGAGGATTAGTGTCAGCAACCTTTCATCTTGAATATCTGTGGAAAACGAGTTACAGTAGAAAGGGAGTCAAAGTCCATTAGAATTATGAATAATAATCCATAATGTTTAAATACTCCATATAATTCATAATGTTCCTAAGCCAATTCTTCTCCCAGTTTCTTCAACATAGGTTTTGGCACAGATTCATAATCTTTGATCAGACTAATTTTATCCTGTAAGGATAGTTCAAACCTACAACACTTAGCTGATCATTCTGACATCTTAACATGTGAGTGAAAACAAATGACAGTCATGGCTACTTAAATACATGTATATAATGATTTTTCTCCTTTGAAAATCAGTTGAGTGAATCTGACTTTTAGAATACTGCTTTGTCAGTCTCCGTCGGCAAAGCATCAAAAGTGAGGCCGCATGCCTGTTTAATAAAGCCCAGTTATTTAATTGCAACGACAAACAAACAAAGTGTTCTGTAGAACATTTACACTAACACATAGCATCAATCACAATTAGATAATAAGCAGATTAACATAATCTTTCTTAAATGGATTATATACAAGCATTTATTGATAATTTGCTTTAAAAGATGGTTCTTTTTTATGGTGCAAAGACTCTGGATTAGCCTTTTGTTGGAACTAATCAGTGTTGGCACATGTCAAGTATTGTTTTAACCTCACATGTCCTTGGGACATTTTCTCACCAATAAGACTACTACAGTATTTACCAATTGTAAATGATCTGGTCAAGCGTGTTTCAGTATTTAGCAACTAAGGTACATTTCCAATTTTGAGTTTTGGTTTTATGGGGGGGGGGGAGGTGCATAACTGAAATTTGGGATTTAATTTTTTTTTCTTCAGTTTTCCGAGTTGAGAGGTTTCAGTTTACTGGGATTAAAATGATATTTGAGAAGAAAAAATTTGGGACCCTAAAGCTCTTGAGGGGATTCTGGTATAGAGAGGGTTCGGTTTTGAAAGATTTCTCTGTACTAGGTACAAAAGTTGTAAGAGACATGATTAGAGGCAGTTATTCTTAGGTACTGAAGTTGTCAGAGACATGATTAGAGGCAGTTATACTAGGTACAGTAGTTGTCAGAGACATGATTAGAGGCAGTTATACTAGGTACTGAAGTTGTCAGATACATGATTAGAGGCAGTTATACTTGGCACAGTAGTTGTCACAGACCGGATTAGATGCAGTTATACTAGGTACAAAAGTTGTCAGACTCAAGATTAGAGGCAGGTATACTAGGTGCAGAAGTTGTCAGAGACATGAGTAGAGTCATGGAAACTAAGTACCATGTAGTCAGCTGTGACTTATTTCATGTCACTAGAATTATGTAACACCTTGCTGGATGTAAACACCTATGCCAGGGGCACTATGCATCCTCATTGAAAAGGATATCCCAGGGGATCTCACTCCAAAGGAATCATGTTAGAAATCGGGGACAAATGAAAATAATGACCCAACCAATATTCATGATTTGATACACAGAAAACAGCAAGATGGGAGAATTGTTCCAGTGCCCTGTTCTTCAATCGTGAAGCATTACAATGATGACATGAATGGAGTGGACATGGCAGATCAAATTAGAAGACAGTTCCCAACATACTGCACAAGCAGGAAGTGGTGACACTGACTGTTTTTGGTTCACCTTTTGATCTTGCAATCACAGATATGTTCATTTTGATGGCATTGGGTCTACACCATCAGCAGTTGAGTAGGTGAATGAGATAGGAATGCAAACCATGCTAGAATTTTGGGCCAAATAAGCACAGCAGATTTTAGGTACATTCAGAGAAGGGCAGGAAAAAAACAGGTTGCAGACCCACATGGAAATTTGCATGGGCCAACTACAGGTAGCAGGGGTAGGTGTCAGCAGTGTTCCAAGAGGCAGATGAGGAGAGAAGAAATGGAAATTCCATTGGCCAACCAGATGTAGCAGGCATAGGTGTCAGCAGTGTTCAAGAGGAAAGTGAGGAGGAGACCAACAAAAGTAAACGTTCATCCTGTGGAGTAAGTCTTTGCATAGACTGTTCGGAACCTTACCATAAGGCAATGCGTTAACTTGGATCTGTCAATCTTTGAGATATGTATAGTTGGAAAATGTGTAAAAAATATTGTTATTATCATTTTTACTGGTAAATTATAATGCCATTATACTTGGTTGCTTTCCATGTCTGCCCAGTAATTATACAGATCTGTCACAAAGGTCAGTCAGATTGCATTATTCTATGCTTGTGGTGACCTCATAATGATAGGTAGGGGACAGATTCACTGAATCGTTTTGTTTGAAGACTATATTTATCCATGTTAGGAGAAAAAACGACACATAGCAGTCACTTTTCCAGTGGTGATGGCAGCATCAATAGTTTGGTTATGGTTTTTGATGAAATGTTTTCATTTGTTTATATTTTCTCATACCTTTCACTGATTCTTTTCTGCTCACTCCTATGACCTTGGGGTCAAGGTCGCAGACTAGAAGATTAAATGTACTCTTTAGTTAAATTTTTTCATTATACCCTCACCAACAAAGTTGGGAGAGGATAAAGCATTTTGCCTGTTCATTCATTTATTCACCTGTTCATTTGTTTGTTCATTACCCTCTCATTATTTCATTAGCCCCTTAATGTCTCTGAGACCCTATTTCTCTTGCGCTTATTTAAAATTGGTGTGTGAATATCTCTCAGGAAGAGTAACCGTCATCCCAAAACTAGGTGACTGTGACAAGTTGCACACTTTGAGTGAGTTTTATATTTTCAGATGTTCATTGGCTGCACACTCAATATCTTGGATCCTATTCCACCCGCTGTTATCAACACTGTTATGTTGGTACATCTCGATATAAGTAATTGGACCATACTAAAACTTGGTTTCCCCCTGCAAGCTCAGGGATGTAGCACAGGCCTGATACACCCTCCTGCATGTCATATGCCATAAGAGGCAACTACCGTATATACTCGCATATAATCCAGATCCAAATGCAAACAACATAGACCCTGATCTGCTGTCACATAATGCGCTGGCAGATTAGGGTCTATGTTGTTTGTTCTACTGATTAGTCCTTGCAAACTGCATTGACTCAGATCTGCCAGCTGGGTCTGTGCAGTTTGCAATTGGTATCGGACTTTACAAGAGTATATATGGTAATGAAAGCAACTTTTTCCCCTGGTATGCATCCCATGATGATGCTTCAGCTGAGAAGATCTTGGATTTCTTACAAGAGCGTGGTTTATATTAAAAATTGGACTTTGTATTTTAAGGATTTTACCCTTTTTGGGGGATACCTAAACTTCTCAGCACTGTAATATGATTGTACTGTGTTCCATTTAACCCTATACAAGCATACTAAAACTTCCTCAGTGTGATCCAGTTTTCATGTATGAGTGACTTTGTATTTTCAACATTCCATTTGTTACACCCTGATTATCTTGAACCCTATTTCTCCAACACTCATGAAAATTGATATATGGATGCATTCTTAATGAGAGTAATGCAAAGATACCAACACTGGATCAGTCAGTGTGACCATATATTCACACTTGAGTGGGGTTTTTATCTTTGTGTTTGTCTTTGTTACATCCTAAATATCATAGACCCTTTTTCACCCACACTTATGAAAATTACATTGTACATGCATATCAAGGTGAGTAATTCTACCACATAAAACAATGTCATTGTCACTTAATTTCATTCTTCAGTGACTTATTTGTTTTCATCTATCCATTTGTTATATCCTGAATATCTTGGAGCCTATTTCACCTTCAGTCATGAAACTTGGCAATTGGAGGCATTAAAGGAAAGTAACTGAACAATACCAAAATTAGGCCTCTGTAACATAATGTTTATGCTTGAATGACTTTTGTATGTTTTGTTATTTGTTCATTACACCTCAATGTCTTCAACCCTGTTTTACCTACACTTTTGAAAATGTATATGTGGATGCATCAACACTAGGTCACTCTGGCCTAACTTTCAGGCTTGAGCAACTCGGGTATTTTCCTATATACCAGTCTGTATATTGTCAGCTACTCCAGATGTGCTCATGTTGGCAACGAGATTCATGTTTCTGAGTAAGCACCTTATTTACTTATGTTTCCTTAATCCCTTGATGAATTCTGTTAATACTTAGTATGTCACATTATAAAGCAAAGATAATTCAGTCTGTGAAACACTCACTGACCCATTAAACCTTGGAGTCAAGGTTCAGACATGGAAACAATCACTGACCCATTAAACCTCGGAGTCAAGGCACAGACATGCATTAATATTTTGATTAAAACACTCATCCACGTATATTGTCTTAACCCAATTACATATTCTGTTCCTACTGGGGATGTATTAAGCAAAGACAACTTATTCTTAACGCATTTACCTAATGAAGTTAACTGCAAAATCAATTATCTCAAATAGAAGTAGGTTTGCAGGAAAGCTTCTGGCATGGGCTCTACATACACGCCACGTCCTTCATGTTGAATAATGTAGCTTTATGTGTTTTACTGTTGTCATATCTTGTCTTATATATACACAGAACTTTAAAGTGTTTTGTTTCGAGTTGGTGTAAATAATAAGTTTGATATGGCCTAGGGCAGGAGTGTCAAACTCATTTGCTGTCGCAGGCCAGATTTGATTTAAATAATAATAAATAATGAGTGTGGTGGGCTATATCAGGCCTGCAGGCTGTATGTTTGACACCCTTGGCGTAGGGATATGTCCAGGCAGATATAGGCCATATCAAAAATTCTTTCCCGACTCTGAACAAAACACCAATATGGTTTTGTATTTTTTGGACACTTTCCAAATACTTTCTGGTATGGAATTCAAAACAAAGTGATATTTATAAAAGTTTGATCCAGTAACTTGAAGCATATCAATACGCAGATGCAAGTGAAAACCCAGAAATAGATCCAGTCTGGGTGTGTGATACAGAAATATGGATTGAACATCCATATTAAACATCAGATCAACCAAGTAAGATTAAATGGGTGTGTAGTAACATGCCATTTTGCTAAAGTTTCTGGGAATTTGTAACCCTTCAGTGTGCTTTATTAGCCTTTGCTTTTTAATTTACTATCACAGATTTTCTTTCCAACAGAGTAGTGAAACCTAATGTGTGGATATATATTTGCCTGTCTTACAACAGAGTAGTGAAGCCTTATTTGTGGATATATATTTACCTGTCTTACAGAACCTAATGTGTGGATGTATATTTACTTATCTTACAAAACCTTATGTGTGGATATATATTTACCAGCCTTACAAAACCAAGTGTGTGGATATAAATTTACCTGTCTTTCAATTTCATACTTATAACAATACTTTGTATCTTCAATTTTCCTATTCTAGGTAAAGTGGGCTGGGGAATGGAGGTAGTGAGCAGGTGATCATGTAAGATATAGGATGAAAGCCCTTGCAGATAACACCTCTAGGTCTCCCTTTCTCAGGTAAAGGGGGCTGGTGAAAGGGAGAAAGCAGGTGGTCATGTAGAAGGTAGGGTGAAAGCCCTTGCAGATGATACCTCTACATACATGTGATTCTACCGGCGGTAGGTCAAAAATACCGTTTTAAAGTCCATCTACCGCACATACCGTTTTATAGTAAAAATCTACCGCATTTGAAAATTAAAAGAAATTTTTTAAAAATTGAATTAAAAAACCCATGTATGGTATTTTTACCGTTTTATAGTAAAAATATAGTACCGTTTTATAGTAAAAATCTACCGCATTTGAAAATTAAAAGAAATTTTTTAAAAATTGAATTAAAAAACCCATGTATGGTATTTTTACTTGTTCTATCAACACATTAGAGAAACCAAACAGAACTAGTCTACTGGGAACCGGAAATGTTCCACCTGAACAATGACCAGTTCGATGATGCATGGCAGAGTAATAGGATTAGAATTGTTAAAGAACAGCTAAGATGTGTACACAACAAGCTGTTAATTGATTACCTTATTGTTGTAATTTGGGGAGTTTAAGACCAAATATGGGATGTTTTTTGAGGTGTTATAAGTAATAAAGGGATCAATGGTGGTCCATGATGTCTTCTGAGCCTTTGATGAAAATCGGCCAACCTCTGGTTGAAGAGAGATAAAACGGAGACCGACCGTAAAAAATGATTTCGGCAGACACACTAGAGTAAGTATTTTGATTGTTTTGTCTTGTTTAATTGTCATTGTATTGTTCAAGATATTTTGTGAGGAATATTTATGGGCAGCTCTTATATTTTTTGTTCAATTCATGTAAAAATGCTGAAACATGTGCTTTTTGCCAATCTTAAGAAACCACTGGCTAAGAAATATTACAAGTTCAACAATGCTTGGAGATCAGAGTTTAAATGTGTGCAGGTGAGTAGCAAAGGTCCTGAGTTTGCATTATGTGTTTCAAAGGTATGCATCTTTTGAATTTCATAAACTGTTTGAAGTTTTCATGCACTTAAATTAAGTCCTAGATAAAATATATCAGTTAGAAATATATTACAAGATAATAATTTTAAAGTTGGGATAATTATTCATAAAAGCTCAAATACATTATGTATTTTTTTTCATTGTTTATTTCAAGTCTAAATAAAAAAATTTATATTTTTATTTAGAGTGTGTCTAAATCAATCTTTATTTTTTTTTTTTTTTTAGAGTGGTGAAATTTGCCAACAGATTTTTGGATCTGAGCCATGAAGAGAAAGAAGCCCTAGACTCAGAAATACATTATAAGTCCAAGTCAGGAACTTCCTCCTTGGGGTGAACATAGCTTGGTGTTTGGAGGAGTATTGGAGAGCAGTCAGCAACCTTACAAACCCAGCAACACGAAAACTGAAGTTAGAACTTCTTTGCAGGTTGATCATTGTTGCCCTGTCATTGCCACATTCTAAAGCTGATATAGAGAGGACATTCTCCATTCTTCACAAAAGACAAACCCAGCAACAGGAAAACTGAAGTTAGAACTTTTTTGCAGGCTGAGTGTGGTTGTCCTGCCATTACAACATTCAAATGCTGATACAAAAAGGACATTCTCCATTCTTCACAAAATATAAAGTGATTCAAGGGGAAATATGGACCAGAGAACTATTGAGAGTCTGTTAAGTGTGAAGCTTAATAATCACAATGACTGTCATCAATGGTCACCAGACAGTAATCTTGTGAAGGAAATTCAAATTGCTATTAGATTTTATATATATATAAATCTTGCAGTGAACTATATAATAAACAACTCTTCCTTTTTCATTTAATTGACAATATACTGACTTAATTATTATTGTAACATTTTCCATCAGAATCTGAATCTGATTCACGTTCAATACTTGATGTTTTATTATAGTATGAAGAGAATACATATTATAGAAAAAAATGCACTTGTTTTGTTTTCAAACCCCCTAAAACACATAAAATTTATGCTGATAAAAATCTACTAGTTTAGAAGCTAATCTACTGATCAAAATTTGTAAATGTACTGGTTTTAAATCCTGGTTCTGTCACATGTATGCCTCTAGGTCCTGTTTTTGGGTTCTGTAACATGTATGCCTCTAGGTCCTGTTATTGGGTTCTGTCACATGTATGCCTCTAGGTCCTGTTATTGGGTTCTGTCACATGTATGCCTCTAGGTCCTGTTATTGGGTTCTGTCACATGTATGCCTCTAGGTCCTGTTATTGGGTTCTGTCACATGTATGCCTCTAGGTCCTGTTATTGGGAAGGGTCTTGGAAAGAGGAAGGGGATAATGATGAAAGCCCTTGCAGGTGATACCTCAGTGTTCCATGTTTCTGGCAAATGGAGCTTGGGAAGTGGAGAGGGAGCAGCTGGTCAGGTAGGAGGTGGGATGAAAGCCCTTGCAGGTGACACCTCAGTGTTCCATGTTTCTGGCAAATGGAGCTTGGGAAGTAGATGGGAGGCAGCTGGTCAGGTAGGAGGTGGGATGAAAGCCCTTGCAGGTGACACCTTTAGGTCTCCAGTGTTTGGTAAAGGGGGCATGGGAATAGGGGGAGGAGCAGGTGGTCATATAGGAGGTTGGATGAAAGCCCTTCCATGTGACATCTCTAGGTCTGGAGGATTCATTATTGTCTGTGGTCGAAATTCATGTAGAACTACTGGTAGTTGAAAAAAATTTAATTACCAGATAGGTGTGTACAGCTGAATGAGAGCTTTGCATTAATGTTTGTCTGATTTGAATTTAGAGATTAAAAAGACAATGATATATGGATTGTTTTCTATCACATCCAAACACTAATGGTGTGTATTCTTTCCTTTAAGGTCACTAGATGGGCTGCTGTTCCCAAGGAAGAGACATGCACATGTACCACTGTGGAACTACACACTATTCAGGTTCCAGGTGAGATACTGGTCAAACTTGGAGGTATATATCTATGTAGAGGGTTTAATGTCACAAAAGCAAAATCCAGGCTATGCAGGGCTGAGAAAGTTTAGGCATTCCAAAAAAGGCATCCAAAACAAAGATACAGCAAAAATAGGTTAAAATTCTTTAGATATGAAGTCAACTATGGTCAAACTTCATCAAGCAGATCCACTTACAATCTTTTTATGATTTTTATCAGGTAATAATTGCAGAATAAAACCACAAAAAGAATTATTTTAAGAAAACTTTTGCTTATTCAGGCCTATTGATTTGGAATAGTTTGCCTAAAGATGTGAAAGAAGCACCCTTGTTAAATGCTTTTTATCAAAGAATGAGAAAATGGCTACATGATACATCTGTATGATTAATAAGTACCTTCTTTCATTCCTCCAGTTTCCTCCCTTTTCTGTTCTCCTCACAATATCATACTGTTGTCATTTCTATTCCCACTCTTTCAACTTCTCCAGTTAATAAATTGTAAATAATTGTGCTACAATGCATCCTTTGTACATTTACTTCAAAATATTAGGATATAATAGAGGGTCTCAATGCATCCTACTTCAAAATATTAGTATATAATAGAGGGTCTTGATGCATCCTACTTCAAATTATTAGTATATAATAGAGGGTCTCGATGCATCCTACTTCAAAATATTTGTATATAATAGAGGGTCTCGATGCATCCTACTTCAAATTATTAGTATATAATAGAGGGTCTCGATGCATCCTACTTCAAAATATTAGTATATAATAGAGGGTCTTGATGCATCCTTTGTACATTTACTTCAAATTATTAGTATATAAAAGAGGGTCTCGATGCATCCTTTGTACATTTACTTCAAAATATTAGTATATAATAGAGGGTCTCAAAGCATCCTACTTCAAAATATTAGTATATAATAGAGGGTCTCGATGCATCCTTTGTACATTTACTTCAAAATATTAGTATATAATAGAGGGTCTCGATGCATCCTTTGTACATTTACTTCAAAATATTAGTATATAATAGAGGGTCTTGATGCATCCTTTGTACATTTACTTCAAAATATTAGTATATAATAGAGGGTCCCGATGCATCCTTTCAAATTATTAGTAGAGGGTCTCGATGCATCCTTTGTACATTTACTTCAAATTATTAGTATATAATAGAGGGTCTCGATGCATCCTTTGTACATTTACTTCAAAATATTAGTATATCATACATGTGACAGAACCAGGATTTCAAACCAGTAGATTTACAAATTTTGATCAGTAGATTGGCCTCTAAACCAGTAGATTTTTTATCGGCATAAATTTTACGTTTCAAGGGGATGGAAAGAAAACAAAACAAGTGATTTTTTGTGCCATAATATGTATTCTCTTCATGCTATAATAAAACAGATAGTTTGAACATGAATCAGATATGGATTCTGATGGAAAATGTTACACTAATATTTAATTAATAGTAGTCAGTATATGGTAAAATAATGAAAAAGGAAGAGTTGTCTATCTGATAGTTCACTGCAAAGATTTTTCTTTTATAAAATCCAATAGCATTTTTAGTTTCCTTCACAACATCACTGTCTAGTGCCTACTGATGACATTCATTGTGATTATTAAGCTTCACGCTTATCAGGCTCTCAACAGTTCTCTGGTCCAGATTTCCCCCTGAATCACTTTGTATTTTGCGAAGAATGGAGAATGTCCTTTTTGTATCAGCATTTGAATGTTGTAATGACAGGACAACCACACTCAGCCTGCAAAAAAGTTCTAACTTCAGTTTTCCTGTTGCTGGGTTTGTAAGGTTGCTGACTGCTCTCCAATACTCCTCCAAGCTATGTTCACCCCAAGGAGGAAGTTCCTGACTTAGACTTAAGATGTATTCCTGAGCCTCATCCGCAAGGGCTTCTTTCTCTTCATGGCTCAGATCCAAAAATCTGTTGGCAAGTTTCGCCACTGTAAATAAAAAAAATAAAGACTGATTTAGACTTGAAATAAAAATGACAAATATACAAAATGTATTTATTAATTTATGAATGATTTATCCAAACTTTAAAATTAATTATCTTGTGATATATTTTTAACTGATATATTTTATCTAGGGCTTGAACTTAATGTATGTGCATGAAAACGTCATATAGTTTATGATATACAAAAGATGCATACCTTCGAAACACACAATGCAAACTCAGGACCTTTGCTACTTACCTGTACACACTTCAACTCTGATATCTAAGCATTGTTGAACTTGTAATATTTCATAGCTGGTTGTTTTTTAGAATTGAGAGAAAGCACAGGTTTCGAATTGAACAAAAATGTAAGAGCTTTCCTCATAAAACATCTTGAACAATACAACAATTAAACAAGTAAAAAATCAGAATACTTACTTTAGTGTATCTGCCGAAATCATTTTTTTATGGTCGGTCTCTTCGTTTTATCTCTCCTCGGCCAAGGGTCGGCTGATTTTCATCAAAGGCTCAGAAGACATCATGGACCACCTGTTATCCCTTTATTACTTATAACACTTCAGAAAACATCCTGCATTTGGCCTAAGACTCCTCAAATTCCAACAAAATAAGGTAATCAATTAGCAGCTTGTTGTGTACACATATCAGCTGTTCTTTAACAATTCTAATCCTATTGCCTTGCCACACATCATCACACCAGTCATTGAAGTGGTGGAGTATTTCCAGTCTCCAGTAGACTGGTTCTGGCTGGTTTCTCTAATGTGTTGATAAAACGCCTAAACAAATTTTTTTTTTTTTTTTTTTTTTTTAAATTAAAAAAAAAAAATTCTTTTAATTTTCAAAAGCGGTAGATTTTAACTACTAAACGGTATGTGCGATAGACACCCTTTCCAATGGTATTTTTACCCTACCGCTGGTCGAATCACATGTATATAGTATATAATAGAGGACCTCAATGGAAATTCAGAATATTAGTATATAATAGAGGACCTCAATGGAAATTCAGAATATTAGTATATAATATAGGACCTCAATGGAAATTCAGAATATTAGTATATAATAGAGGGCCTCAATGGAAATTCAGAATATTAGTATATAATAGAGGACCTCAATGGAAATTCAGAATATTAGTATATAATATAGGACCTCAATGGAAATTCAGAATATTAGTATATAATATAGGACCTCAATGGAAATTCAGAATATTAGTATATAATAGAGGGCCTCAATGGAAATTCAGAATATTAGTATATAATAGAGGACCTCGATGGAAATTCAGAATATTAGTATATAATAGAGGACCTCAATGGAAATTCAGAATATTAGTATATAATAGAGGACCTCAATGGAAATTCAGAATATTAGTATATAATAGAGGGCCTCAATGGAAATTCAGAATATTAGTATATAATAGAGGGCCTCAACGGAAATTCAGAATATTAGTATATAATATAGGGCCTCAATGGAAATTCAGAATATTAGTATATAATATAGGGCCTCAATGGAAATTACTTTAGTCAAGACTGTATTATTATTTTTAATTTTTTTTTATATATATAAATCTCACTTTTTTAAAAAAAAGTCTAAGACCTTGTCAATGTCAACACAGGACTGACTAATCCCAGGTCAAAAAGGTTGCCTCCATTATTTGCCTCATGACATGCAGGAGGATGCATCAGGCCCAATCTGCATCACCAAGCCTACAGGCGGAAGGCTTGAAGGTTATTAACATGATTTTTTTTTTTTTGTTTTTCTTTTATCTCATCAAAATGACCTCACAAAAGTTAAGCATTCAGATCTTAAATGATAAGCAAATGTTGACTCAAACTATATGTAAAATTCTATGATCTGTAGTTCATGTAAATCCTATTATTAAACAAGTAAATTGCTAATATCAGTGATCTGTAATTCATGTAAATTGTCTTATTAAGCAAGTAAATAGCTACGATCAAAAACTCAAACTTGGAGGTACTGCAGGCTTTTAATCTTGAGTTGTTTAGTAGGGCTTTAATACGTAATGTAATTTCATCTTCAACATATAACCCTTCAAATTTTGGAAATGTAAACCATTGAAGGAATTGTACAGAATTGTTATCAAAATTGATGAATCAAATTGCTATAAATTATTAAAGCCATTACAGATATAAAGACCCTTTATAATGAATCAAATTACTATAAATTATTAAAACCATTACAGATATAAAGACTCTTACATGAGTGAAATTGCTATAAATTATTAAAACCATTACAGATATGAAGACTCTTACATGAGTGAAATTACTATAAATTATTAAAACTATTACAGGTATAAAGACTCTTACATGAGTGAAATTGCTATAAATCATTAAAACCATTACAGATATAAAGACTCTTACTTGAATCAAATTACTATAAATCATTAAAACCATTACAGATATAAAGATTCTTACATGAGTGAAATTAGTATAAATTATTAAAACCACTACAGATATAAAGATTCTTACATGAGTGAAATTACTATAAATTATTAAAACCACTACAGATATAAAGATTCTTACATGAGTGAAATTGATATAAATTATTAAAACCATTACAGATATAAAGATTCTTACATGAGTGAAATTGCTATAAATTATTAAACCCATTACAGATATCAAGACTCTTACATGAGTGAAATTACTATAAATTATTAAAACCACTACAGATATAAAGATTCTTACATGAGTGAAATTGCTATAAATTATTAAAACTATTACAGATATAAAGACTCTTACATGAGTGAAATTGCTATAAATTATTAAAACCATTACAGATATAAAGACTCTTACATGAATAAAATTGCTATAAATTATTAAAACCATTACAGATATAAAGACTCTTACATGAGTGAAATTGCTATAAATTATTAAAACCATTACAGATATGAAGACTCTTACATGAATCAAATTACTATAAATTATTAAAACCATTACAGATATAAAGATTCTTACATGAGTGAAATTGCTATAAATCATTAAAACTATTACAGATATAAAGACTCTTACATGAGTGAAATTACTATAAATTATTAAAACCATTACAGATATGAAGATTCTTACATGAGTGAAATTGCTATAAATCATTAAAACCATTACAGATATCAAGACTCTTACATGAGTGAAATTGCTATAAATTATTAAAACCATTACAGATATAAAGACCCTTACATGAATGAAATTGCTATAAATCATTAAAACCATTACAGATATGAAGACTCTTACATGAGTGTAATTGCTATAAATTATTAAAACCATTACAGATATCAAGACTCTTACATGAGTGTAATTGCTATAAATTATTAAAACCATTACAGATATAAAGATTCTTACATGAGTGAAATTGCTATAAATCATTAAAACCATTACAGATATGAAGACTCTTACATGAGTGAAATTGCTATAAATTATTAAAACCATTACAGATATAAAGACCCTTACATGAATAAAATTGCTATAAATCATTAAAACCATTACAGATATCAAGACTCTTACATGAGTGAAATTGCTATAAATTATTAAAACCATTACAGATATGAAGACTCTTACATGAGTGAAATTGCTATAAATTATTAAAACCATTACAGATATGAAGACTCTTACATGAGTGAAATTGCTATAAATTATTAAAACCATTACAGATATAAAGATTCTTACATGAGTGAAATTGCTATAAATCATTAAAACTATTACAGATATAAAGACTCTTACATGAGTGAAATTGCTATAAATCATTAAAACCATTACAGATATCAAGACTCTTACATGAATCAAATTACTATAAATTATTAAAACCATTACAGATATAAAGATTCTTACATGAGTGAAATTAGTATAAATTATTAAAACCACTACAGATATGAAGACTCTTACATGAATAAAATTGCTATAAATCATTAAAACCATTACAGATATAAAGACCCTTACATGAGTGAAATTGCTATAAATTATTAAACCCATTACAGATATAAAGACTCTTACATGAGTGAAATTGCTATAAATCATTAAAACTATTACAGATATAAAGACTCTTACATGAGTGAAATTGCTATAAATTATTAAACCCATTACAGATATGAAGACTCTTACATGAATCAAATTGCTATAAATTAGTAAAACTATTACAGATATAAAGACTTTTACATGAGAGCTAATTTCAAATTAAATTTATGAAATTATTCAGGGCTGTTCCAGTAAAATATACTTGGGACCCAGGGAAGGCATTCTAATGTGGAATAGTCACTCATAGATGCAATTTAGAATTTTATATAATTTTCATATGAACTCTAAATAATCAGAGTGCCCTGGCATATATTTTTTTAAAAACTACCTTCTCTGGGTACCATTTATGTTTAAATGGAACAACCCTCAATGAGTTCCATAAATTTAATTTGAAATGGGTACTGATATGAGATTGTATTTATCACATGTGGAACATTCATTCAATAAAACTTCTAAATACTATATTGAATTGACATTTAAGTGCATTAAGAAGCCTTGAACATTTTGCCTTGTTCTAATATGATGTCGTGGCATCATTTGCAATGTCATAAAGTGTATGTTATATGTGCAATATGGAAAAATATGGATTTATGATCTTCAGTAACACAGTAACCATGTAATAAAAGAATCTATTTGGAAGTGACTAGAGTACAAGTGGAAATTGAAACCTACAATAACCATTTAGTCTTAGAATCCTTGTACTATTTTATCAAGAACTGCCATTGATCTCTACCATTGATTGACAATGTACCCTTTTTGTCACTGAATGACATTGTACTCTTATTGCCAGTCTGATTGACATTGTACTCTTATTGCCACTGATTGACATTGTACTCTTATTGCCACTGATTGACATTGTACTCTTATTGACACTGGTTGACATTGTACTCTTATTGCCAGTCTGATTGACATTGTACTCTTAATGACTGAGATTGACATCATACTCTTATTGACACTGATTGACATTGTACTCTTATTGACACTGATTGACATTGTACTCTTATTGACACTGGTTGACATTGTACTCTTATTGCCAGTCTGATTGACATTGTGCTCGTATTGCCACTGATTGACATTGTACTCTTATTGACACTGATTGACATTGTACTCTTATTGACACTAATTGACATTGTATTATTATTGCAGATATTTATTGTGTACTTCATAGCTGGCCTGAAGAAATTGGATATGGATTGGGTACTGGGATATTCTGTATCAAGCATAGTGAAGCATTGGGTGTTTGATCCATTCAGGTAACCAGTCTGTCAGTCTGATGACTCAATAAAAGCAGTCTGCTGGGCAAATTATCTGATCATTATTCATCTCAACACTTACTTCATTCAAATACAATGGAACTTAACCACATTTGTATATTTGTACGAGATTGGATTAAGAAGTGATCAAAATATCCAGCAAGCATGATCAACCTCCAATATTAGCTCAGTGTTATTAAACATTTTTTCCATTTTATAAGCATTTTATATCTTTCTTTTTATATAATATATCAAATTACAGCATCTACATGATTCCAATACAGTTATCCTGCTGATAGTGATTGTCTACTATGGATCTTATCCTTGTTTTGGAAGTTTTGCTTGTAAGTAGAGTCTTCTAAAATAGAGAACCAGTCCATAATCATGTGGTATACTGGTGCCATCAAGCAGTGGATACAAGAGAAGGGTGTATGCAGTTAGTTGCATTTGCAGATAGATATATACTTGAAATCACAATATTTTATTGTCTTTAAATTATAACAAATCTTCAATTTCAGTATGTTAGTGAGATAAAATTTTGATAACTTATTGATGTATATAAAGTTTTTTAGTAGTAATGGTTTTACACTAAGCATAAGTGCTAAACTATGTTGACACAAATGAAATGATGTGTGATTGATTTATTCCACAGTTCTTGCATGCTAAGTTATGTTAACTGAAATTAAATGAAGTGTGATTGCTTTATTCCACATTTCTTGCATGCTAAGCTATGTTAACACAAATGGAATGAAGTGTGATTGATTTATTCCACAGTTCTTGCATGCATACTAAGCTATGTTAACTGAAATGAAATGAAGTGTGATTGCTTTATTCCACAGTTCTTGCATGCTAAACTGTGTTAACAGAAATGAAAGGAAGTGTGATTGATTTATTCCACAGTTCTTGCATGCTAAGCTATGTTAACTGAAATGAAATGAAGTGTGATTGCTTTATTCCACAGTTCTTGCATGCTAAACTATGTTAACAGAAATGAAAGGAAGTGTGATTGATTTATTCCACATTTCTTGCATGCTAAGCTATGTTAACACAAATGGAATGAAGTGTGATTGATTTATTCCACAGTTCTTGCATGCTAAGCTATGTTAACTGAAATGAAATGAAGTGTGATTGATTTATTCCACAGTTCTTGCATGCTAAACTATGTTAACAGAAATGAAAGGAAGTGTGATTTATTCCACAGTTCATGGATGCTGAACTACGTTAACACAAATGAAATGAAGTGTGATCGATTTATTCCACAGTTCTTGCAAGCTAAGTTATGTTAACACAAATGAAATGAAGAGTAATTGATTTATTCCACAGTTCTTGCATGTTAAACTATGTTAACACAAATGTAAATGAAATGTAATTGATCTATTCCAAAGTAATGGGATTTTATCAAGCTGCAAATGGCAAAAAATCACTGCCAAGAGTGAGGGATGTTCAAATAAAATAATGGACAAGACATCAGTTGCAGCAGTAGTACCCAGTATTTCCTAAAAATAATATCCACTGGTCTGTCTACTTGCTTATTAGCATAACATGGTGTTTATAAAATAGTGGCTACTAACATCTACTATATATACTGGCGTAGAAGCCGATACCAACTGCAAACTGCATAGACTGAGATCTGCCCTCGCACAATGCATTGGCAGATCTGGATCTATGCAGTTTGTAATGACTAATCAGTAGAACAAACAACATAGACCCTGATCTGATGGCGCATTATGTGATGGCAGATCAGGGTCTACGTTGTTTGCTTTTGGACCCTGATTATACACGAGTATATACGGTTATCCCGATTCTGGTACAGTCGTTCTGAATTGTTGTCATCTTTTCATAAAAAAGTTTTGAATATGTATATAATTTAGGTGAAAATTAGTTCACTTGCTAAGTTCACAAAATGATGTACAGTACTGTGAAAAATAAATGAAGCATTGCTAACCCTTGTTTATAAATCACTATCAACAGTCATCAGTCTACTAGTGCTCATTGTAATATGACCTTTGTTTATGAATCACTATCAACAGTCATCAGTCTACTAGTGCTCCATGTAATGTAACCCTTCTTATGAATCACTATCAGCAGTCAGCAGACTATTAGAGCTCCATGTAATATGACCCTTGTTTATAAATCACTATCAACAGTCATCAGTCTACTAGTGCTCCATATAATGTGACCCTTCTTATGAATCACTATCAACAGTCATCAGTCTACTAGTGCTCCATATAATGTGGCCCTTCTTGTGAATTAGTATCAAAAGCCATCAGTCTACTAGTGTTCGATGTAATATGACCCTTCTTATGAATTAGTATCAACAGCCATCAGTCTACTAGTACTGCATGTAATATGACCAATCTTATGAATTAGTATCAACAGCCATCAGTCGTGCTGCATGTAATATGGCCCTTCTTGTGAATTACTATCCTTCCATATCAGAAGTATATATACCAACCAAAGACACAACAAATAATACTCCATCTGTGAATACAATGGGGCCTCATTCCATATCAGAAGTATATATGTAGATAGTGCCAACAAAAATGTCTTATTTTACAAAATGACAAAAATTTATACTCACAGAATTAGATACAAATCAATTCACAGTAAAATCACCTTTTTTCAGATATAATGTGTTTATATCCTTTAAATATTCATCTCTCCCTTGTTTTAATGTGGTAGTTGAGGTCCATAACAACAAACAACAATATGTACAAAACGACAGTATTGAGAGAATGATCACAGATTTGATGTGTGTGTATGTATCAGTGTGGGTCCATAACAACAAACAACATTATGTACCAAACCACAGTATTGAGAGAATGGTCAGAAATTTGATGAATGTGAGTGTGTATCATTGTGGGTCCATAACAACATTATGTACCAAACCACAGTATTGAGAGAATGATCACAGATTTGATGTGTGTGTATGTATCAGTGTGGGTCCATAACAACAAACAACATTATGTACCAAACCACAGTATTGAGAGAATGATCACGGATTTGATGTGTGTGTGTGTATAAGTGGGGGCAATAAACAAAATCACCAATTGTTATAATAATTTTAGTTTATTGAGAAAAAATAATCTTTTAAAAAGGAAATAAATGGGTTGGGGGATTAATGCCACTTTCAGCACATGATTGACCAGTATATTTGGTGGAGGGAGAGCCCAGAAGAACAAGCACTTACCCACGGGAAGCTACTGGCAAGCTTTCTCACATATCCACATTGGTGGAACCAGGACTCAAACCCACGGGAACAGAGGTGAGATGTGAGTGATCTGTAAAGGCAAGCGCTTTAGACCACTCGGCAACCCAGGGTCTCTTTAAAGGAAATAAAGATATAATACAAAATTATGTTGTTTTCTTTCAACTCACATTGTCAGACATTTGATTGATAAATTCAAGTACATAGACCAATTCTGGTCACAGCGGTTTATAGCAGTACTGAATTATATCTCTAATTGCGTTATAGTTAAGGGCATTATAACACAGAAGAGCTGTAATACCTTTATCATTTAGAATTATTGTGTATGTGTAAGCAGTGCAAAACCATTTAGGAAGAAGATAGTTGAATAACATAATACTTGTTGTGGCTAACCTATTTGCTTATGAATAATAACATCACAATTTAGTAACGACTGTATGATTTGCACCAGTTGTGATTTTTAGGTCTGAGTTTGACACCTCCAGTTTTTTTTACAAAATAAAATATCATGTGTTTTGTATTGGAAACCTATGGATGTGTTGCAGAATTAAAAATGTCTTGGCTAGTTATTCCAGTATAACCATGGTTTGCACAGTGATGTAAAAAAGTGAGTGCAATTTTATGATTATTTGAATAACATGGTATCGGATTTGTAATTCATTTGGAATCCATCATAACAATAAGATGTCTTTCCTTAAGACATCACATATTACAATTTCCAGAAAAAAACATAAAATAGCATTACTACACTGTGAACATGCACCCAGCCACCCAGAATTGTTGGGTCTATGTTAATGGTTTTGAAAATTATCTTCTACATCAGTAGTGTATTCATGATAAACTTAAATATTACAATACATCAGTGGTGTATTCATGATAAACTTAAATATTACAATACATCAGTAGTGTATTCATGATAAACTTAAATATTACAATACATCAGTAGTGTATTCATGATAAACTTAAATATTACAATACATCAGTAGTGTATTCATGATAAACTTAAATATTACAATGTGGCTAAAGTTTATACACAGAAATCCTAAGAGTTTCTCTATTGCCAATGTAAGCAGAAATTCTAGGAGTTCCTCTCTTACCAGTGTAAGCAGAGATAGTTAGAGTTCCTCTTTTGCCACTGTAAGCAGAAAGCTATGGCACAGTAGCACTGTTAACAGATGAGACACTGCATTCTGCAGAACACTTATTGCTTGCAGTTTACACGTTTCTTCATCGAATACATTGCCCAATCAGATTAATGTTAGGAAATAACCTCTGCTACCTGTCAAATCCAGCCCTTCTGGAAAGATGAAAATTTAGTCTTTCCCCTCTATATACCATATAGGCAAATGGAAGAAACTGTTACCTATTACCTACCTTACCACCTCTAGATGGCTACCCATCAGCCAGATGTTTACCAGTTTAAGCTTTTGCTGTGGTACAATCAACATCTTCCCACATTGCCTCTTGATATCCAAGAAAATAAAATTATTTCTACCCATCCATTTAGAAAGTTGGTATAGTAATTTGTCTATGAATGTATTTGCCACATGATGGTATCATTATTTTATATTTTTTATCAATATTTGTATAAATATTTTTGCAGTTTGTGGACTTCATTGTTTCTGACATTGTGTTTCAACATGGTAGCATTGGTGCTTGCTGTTGGTTGTTTTATTTGCACACACTGCCTGTATTTTTCACCTGTTTAACAGTGAGTATTTATTATTATATGTGAACACTTAAAGGATGTTATTTTCTGTTGTTTTTGTCATTCTTATCATTTCAGTTAAAACATGATGACAAAATGTACAAAGCGCAAGAGATTTAGAGTCAATGAGGATACACATGATACGTGCCTCACTTGCGCTACGTGTTCATCTACTTCACTGTGCAGTGTCTGTGCAAAGTGGGTTGTTTGAGGCATGGTCCACAGTTCTGCACAAGAGCTTGAAGAGTAAAGAGAGACAGGTGAAGTTGAAATTGATGGAAGGCAACATCTTAAGCCTTCACCTGAAGATGTCAATAGTGAGTGTATTGGGTGACACCATGATGATTCCCTCCAATTAAAGATGATGTGTACAATGCCCGCTGTGACTGCTACATCTGACCAGCTTGAATTGGAGGAACAGTGTGCTTCAGAGATGCCAATGCCACACCCTTCCTAGACACTGCTTGAGTTGCAAATGTAGAGACTTGTGCAGGAAACAATGACATGGTTGCTGGCCTCTGGAATTTGTCCCTCCATTTGTCGTGTATCTCCAACAGGGCCATGCATCATTATCTGGCTAATGCCCTGATGGCTTCAGTGAATTTGGCGCTGGTGCGACATGATGCCATTCTCATCTCTTCCTCACTGAAGCCTCATCTATCATTGGCTCAGCAATCAATTCAGTTTAGTATGCCATTGCTGTAGGGCAGTAGATTTGAGGATGCAGACAACCAGGAAGCACAAGAGCTGCCTCTCCAGCTTAGCTTGCCACCTCTTCCAGCGTTTAGGTTACATCAGTCTCAACCACAATGGAGAGATGATCATTGAAAAAATGAGATAAGGTCGAACACTGCCCAACAGCAGCAATTTCAGCCACAGTCTAATTAAAGGTAGCATCAGGCCCCACAGTTTCAGAGCCAGTTTAACAAACAGGATAGGTAGCAAGGTTTCTCCTTTCTCAATCTTGCCAACAACCACCAGTGATTTGCCACCCTGGCAGTCTGCTGACAGCAAACCTGTATGTGCCACACTTCCTTTTTCATCAGCCTTACATCGACCTTTTCCATAAAACACAGAAGGCAGAAAGGACACTGCTGAATAAGGGCTGATTTTGGCCCTCAAATTAGTGATAAATTAAAGTGTATGTAAGAGTATTTGTTATGGTTATACAACAATCACTATATGTCCACTGTAACATATATACATATGATATGATTAAACCCTGTGAAATAAACATCCAATTTTGTTACTGAATAGGCATGTGTTTATCAGAAACCTCAAATTGTGCCCTATTTCTGCATCTTCAGAGTCCTCAAAAACTACCAGCGCAATCAAGAATATGTTTGATTTTTTTTTACATAAGACACTTTTTTAACCATCTAACATATATGCAGATTTCACACATGTTCTTATTTGCACTTATCCCTAGTGAACAGAAAATTGAAGACAAACTGTTCTTGGCTCACCCGTTATATGTCCATCACCATATGGGCATAGAAAGTCTACCTCACAGTGTCACAAAAATGAAGAATCGATCTTGTTTGCCAGCACACTATAACACCAAGAAGTTAAATGGATTACTGTAGTTCTTGAAGAAATATTTATTGAAGAAAGGGATTATATTGTACAGTCATGAATTTTACTCTACTTTTAATGAAATGACATGTTTAAAATAAATTTTTTTTAAAGGGAGAATCATATTTTTGGGACATAATTGATGTTACTCCAAGGAACCTCGCAAGGTCACATGCTATCTATATATAGTAATTTGCCTTGTATGTTGTGATACAGCAGCAGTGATGTAAAGGTATCATGCTTGTTCTCTGATCACAAATAAATATTAGAGCATTGGTTCAAGGCTAACATCAAGCATTCTTTTTTGATTTTTAATTCATATAAATATGCTTCCTTTTATTTTTTAACTTCAGTGATTCATGCTTATTCCTCTTGCACCATTTCTTTATTTGTGTCCTTCTTTCTTGTGTCACAGAATTTTGATGAATAACTGAAACTGGTTCCAAAGATTTGAATTGGCTTAAAAATAACTCTGAAAGCAATTTGTTTTCAAAAACTGCTTTTTCAGCTGGTTGCTTACATGTTGTCTATTTGTCATTATCTGGCTCATTTTATGTTTATCATTCAACTGTTTCCTGAAGTTGATTAGCTATAAGAATGGCCATACAGAGAAAAATTAGAAGGCGTTTGGGGCCTTTTGGAGCATATATTTTATATCCTTGCCAGTGTTCACTTGTTGGATTTTGAGTGTCATATACATATTTTCTTTTATCTTTAAACTTTAAATGTACATGGGTGTTGCATATGTGCCTGTGGATTGTCAGAATCAGGCAAGATGATGACCATAGCTTCTCCATTTTTTCAAATCAAATTGTAAATTAGTAGATTGGTTGCCATCCTCAGTTTTGGTACAAAATTCTCTTTATCCTTGAGTATACAGCCTCTTTTTAAAAAAAGTCCCATGTCCCTGAACTTGTGTGTGTGTGTGTGTGTACGCACATGTTCAGGCATGTATGTGTACGCATGAATGTATATAAATTCTTGTTACGTATGGACTGCATAGTGATACATATCTAAAACATTTTTGACATTTTTCACACCTGATATTCTACTGATTTCCCTCTTTAATAGTTTTATCCAACATTATTAAAAAGTGGTGTACATCTTTCCAACGTTTAGTTCTATGTTCACATGCTTACAAGAAGACAAATGTTACTTTGTCAATTTGAAATTCAATGCCATTTGACCTTGTTTATTTGAAGTACAAGGGTTTGGGAATACAATTTATTATATACTCATTTTTTTCTCCATTAATGTTACATTGTCAGAATCGTGCAGTATTTCTCCATACTACACTGCTTCATACTGCACGACACATGTTTAAAAATAGTATCGTATCTTAGGAACTGCTTTTTATTGTAAACAAACAATGTACGCTAATGTAGCAGATGCCAGAGCTTTTGATTTATTATGTCTGTGGATGAACTAAGCAAACTGTTTGAGTCATTTGAAAGTAGTGATGATAAAGTTGACAATGTGGATGAGTTCCTTGAGTCACAAAAGAAACTTTCAACCAAGCAGGTGACTGGATGTGATATCCACGATGTCCAGCGATGGCTTTATGACAACAAACACGAGACATGCAGTTTTGAAAATATCATTCTGATCATTTAAACACTTATTTAGCAGAAATGTTCATAACAATTTGTAAATCAGATGGTTCAGACCATGAGCTGTGCTCTCTAGAGTCTATAAAAAATAGCATAGAAAGGCATCTTAAGGCCAAGGGCTATCCCATCACTCTTAGAGATCACCCATTTTACAAGTCAGTCCAAGCACTAAATTAGAAAAAAATGCAACTGAAGAAGGCAGGATTTGATATAAAATTTTAAGTAGATCAAAATGAGATTTCTTTTTGCGGAGTAAACTCATCGCTTTGCACCACATGACCTGTATGACTGAGCACACTGTATGCCACCAAGTTTAAAGGTTGCTGGGCAGTGCCATGTGTGCATGAATACTGTTATTGTGTATTTGTTTAACTACGGCTGTGTATTTACTTTGGAATGTAGCAGAAATTCAATTACTTTGTGTCTTGTAGTGTGTTCTTTTTATTATTCAGCCTTAGGTAGAAAAGCAAAATGAGTATATAATAAAAAGGTTACTACATTTGTATAGGAAAAAATGAACTTGTTTTTTCTCAGCTATACTGCACTCCAGACATCGTGCAGAATAGCTCAGAGAAACTTGTTCATATTTCCCATCCAAACACAGTAATATATAATTACATGCCACAAAGAGAAATGGCTATGTTGTATATCTGGACATTCATAATGGGCCATCCTTAATTTCCAAGTCATTTAATATAAAGTTTTAAAAATTCAGGGAAATAAATGCATAAACATGGCACACATTTCTACAAAAACAAATCAAGCGCAATTTCATGATTGTATTGACCAGTGAATATACAGATGTTTAAGGGATAAATACCCTGTATCTTTTAAAAATTTTAATGAGATAATGATAAAGTTGTGTTCTAATAGGTTGCATGATAGTGATGACATCAATGATAAATTCATAGAGGCAGGAGCAAATACATTTATTAATCTGTCTTACTGTTTTTTTGTTTTTTGTTTCTTCATTCTCAAAATTCTGGAGACCCATTTGATATCAAATAAGAAACAGTGCATGTTCACTCATCATCTTGACAATGATTGTATAAAAGTTGATATCCCTGATCAGTTCAGTAATAAAACTGTTATACATGTTGCTCAAGTACCTCACAAGCTGTATGCTTTGCAGCTATTGTATTTTTTCACTCTCTCTCTCTCTCTCTCTCTCTCTCATAAAATTAGTATAGGACTTTTAGCACTGTTGCTCCTGGTTAAAGATCACAATCCAGATCAGACATGTTCCCAGCAAGCACAAATGTCCTAGCTGACTCATTGTCAAGAAGGGGACAGACCCTTCACACCAAGGGGTCCATTCATCCATTGTTCTTTCAGCAGACTTTTGTACTTTTGGGGTGTACAATGATAGATCTTGCAACTTGGTGGAACCACAAACTGACCACCTTCATCTCTCCAGTCATGGACTCAGAAGCCTGAGCCATGGACTTCTTGTCAGTCAGTTGGAAATCATCTAGGAGTAAAACCTACTGTTTTGATTTTAGGATAATACAGAAAATGAGGAATCAGATCTGCAAAGTGATTCTGATAGGCCCTCTCAGGTCGGACAAGTCCTGGGTGAAGAATCTGCTTGATCTAGTGACAGACACCCCCAGGAAAACCCAAGTGATCCACAACCTGCCCGAATAGCCATGGTCACAGGTATTTCATCCCAGCCCAGACAGGCTTCTTCTTCATGCCTGTCTCTTATAAGGAGTGCCTTGTGTAGATATAAACATAAATTTGCAATCGTGAAGAGAAGGCCCTCCACTTTTAAGGCTTATGAGGGAAAGTGGCAGGTTTTCAGGGACTGGTCAAGGGTTAAGAACATCATCTATTTGCTTTTTTCTCTGGCTTTTGGAGGAGAAAATGTTGGCCCCTATTTTTGTCAATGCCTAATGTTCCATGATCTCAAACACTTTTAAGCATCATGGTTGAGGGGTTATTGGTCTTGATAAGGATATATCAGACCTGCTGGCCAATTTTGGCTTGAATAGGCTCAAACCTGTCACCCTGTGTCCTAAATGGAATCGTTCATGAGTTTTGACAAGGCAAACCTCGGATCAGTTTGAGCCTTTAACCAGAAACTTACTGAAGCTGCTATCTTTTAAAACAAGTTTTCTAGCTTTGGCATGCAGGGTGAGCTAGTTGCATGCCCTTTTGATGCACCTGAACTATCTCCAGTTCAGATTGGTTTGTTCCATGGTCCTAATGATGCAATTGGGCTTCATAGCTAAGAATAGGTTGCCTTTGGGAGGCAACCAAAGAGTGGTCATTTGCTCCTTCTCCTCTGTTTATATGTCGGGAGAGGTGGCTATGCAAGACCCAAGCATTACTTAAAACACATGGAGAAGAGTCTTGGGGCCCAACAACATCTTTTTCTTCTGGTGAAGGCCTTTAAAGAGGATACAACCTCTCAACCCTTAGTGTCATGACGGAAGTGGATAATATGCTTGGCATACTCCTATATGCTTGGGATATTTCTATATGCTTGGCATACTCCTATATGCTTGGCATACTCCTGCCCTCATGTTTGGAGAGTGTTTATCCTTCATATAGGGAATCCAGCCATTCTTTCCCTGAAGAGTGCCTGTGGCAGAGCTTGGTTGCTCATGCATTTCCTCCTATTACCTGTTCTCCTGATGTTAATGTGATAAGGGAATGTACAGAGTAAATTTTGGTTTAGTAAATTATGTTTCTCCAAGAATACTTACCCAATGACATTGTTGTTAAACCATACAAACATGCTCCCTGCAAATGTGAGCAACTTTGTTGATGTATTGCTCGGCTTAAACTGGTAAGCATTTAGTTGACGGGAAGCTCCCTCGCAGCAGTAAGGGGAGGTAATGTGTAAGAGTTTCTTCCCTTTGTCTATATGGTATATAGCCAGGAAGGATGACAATTTAGTTTTTCTGGGTGGGCTGGATTCGAGAGGTAGTGGTTTTATTTCCTAATGTTAACGTGATCAGGAAAGTGTTCTCAGATAAACAGAATTTATTACAAAATTTACTTTCACTTTAATGGGAGTAGTTACAGAACTTATTCAGAGCAATGGAGATGTACAATTGTATCATGGCTGTATGAAAAATGTTTAGTCATACCAAGTGTCTTGCATTTAATTTCTTTTGGCAGATTGGTTGTGTCTGATGAAGTGATAGATTTGTTCATCATTCACATTGGTGGACTGATAATTGATCTGTCTATGGGGTTCCTGCTTTTCTTTGACAAGACCAGGAAGATTGCCTTCTTCTTTCTGTCCAGCTTCCATCTGATGAACTCACAGATATTTTCTATTGGTAAGATCAGTGATTATGACCTACTCCTAAATAAAATATCGCATGCCAGCCAATAGTTATACTACAATGTTGCATCCAGGCTGCATGATCACAGCATTCTTCCCATTCTGCCAGCAACTCCTGCAAGAATACAAGTTTAAAGGGGGGAAGTTGTGTAAAAGAAATAAAATTCCCATGTTTTATATAATGGTGTACGATAATTATTTAAAAAATGGGATAAATTCAAATTATTTTATCATTTGCATCAAGAACCACACACAGTCTCCTTTCTTTAAGCCAGTACCATTCAGTGCAGTTTATATTTTGAGCACTGATTCCCAGAAATTGGCCAGTGCACATGCATATGTAATTGTGCCTTGAATGGTATTGAAATTACTACCATATGGCCCGGTATATGCCATACTTAGCACTGATCAAGTTTTGTAACTCATTAAATGAAGAGGAAAACTGATTTTTTTTCAGCGAAGTACTGAGAGTGGGGAGGATATAAATGTCCTCCAGATTATGTTAGCACCTGGTGCAAATGGACCACCCTGAAATAGTCCAGTTTAACTTGAAATGACTGATTGGGGGGGGGGGGGGCAGCTGAAGCAGTCAAACATCAGACTCGGGAGAGGAAAAAAAGAAAAAGACTGTTTACTAAGAATCCCCATTAAATGGTAAGTTTGGAAAAATAGTAGTAATTGATGAATAAGCCCCTCTCCCCAGTAAGCTGTGGCACTCCCACCCACGAGGGGAGGGGAGAGTATGTAAAGGAGTTCCTCATTTCTTGTAAATTCCTGGATGCAACACTGTATACAGACTTTGAAGATAAGCAACATAGAATCAAAGTGAGAAACACAAAATTGATATGATGCATGTATAAATCTTTGAAAAGTACTTTCATGTAAATTTAGTGCAAATAAAGTCTCATTCAATTTTTAACTCTCTTGGTCTTAAGACCATGTGAGTTTAATGTAGATGCCACCATCAATCATTAGATGGCCTGTATGAAGTAGAAGATACCTATTGTAATACCCCTGGCATCAGCATCTGCACAGATAAAGCATATACTTATGTACAACCTCACTGCATCTCAATCATTCTCTCTTCCTAGGTCCCAGGCAACACTTTGGAGTGGGTCTCATAGCAACATACCTGGGGATGGGGCTAAAGCGACTACCTTTTGTACATTGATGTCGTTGTTGTTGTTGATATGGTATTTTTTAGCATTGTCAGCAACACATGTAGGTTATTTAGTTCCAAGGCAATTGGAGTAAAGTGTATTGCCCATGGACACGCCACAGTAGCTGACCCAGGCTGATCTGATGGTAGGATTTGAAACCGCACCTTTTGGTCACAAGTCCAGTATGCTAACCACTGAGCCACTGTGCCTCTGTACATAGATGTACATTATTTATACATTTTTGAGTATGTGTTTGTATTTAGCTAGAGCTTTTCACATGCTGTATACACACTGTTATACCTGGAATCATGAAACTTGATGAGGAGATGCATTGTGATGAATACTACACCTTCATCACAAAATAGGTCACTGTGACTCATATTTCATGCATCACTGACTTTGGTTAAATTTTGTGCTATATTTATTCATCTAGATAATAGCATATTAGTGAATGCATCTTAATATCTACACCCTTGTAGCTAAAAGAGGTTTCTGCGATTTCATGCTTCAGTTACATTGTTTTAAGTTTTGTGTTTAAAGTTCATTAATTGGGTGCTGTTTATGTTCGAATTGCAAAACTTGATAATTGGATGCATCTCCTTTAATACTATACCCTTACAAGCAAAGAAGGTCGCTGTGACCTACATTTTATGTTTTACTAACATAGGTTCAGTATTTGTGTTCTAAGCTCATGACCTCATAGATGTATGCATCCTAGCCTACCCAGATGACCCTTCCTGACCAGTGCAGTTGGAAGTATTGGTCAACATGTTTATTCTATAGTTAACTTAGCATATTAATGACTGTACATTGTATTTTGTGTTAGCTATCCCTCAACATGTTAATTGTGTGTTGTACATGTGAATGAGTATAGGAATTAGATGAGTGGACTGCATGCTTTTCGTGTGAGGTCTTAGCTAGTGGCTAATCAAGGTAATTACTTATGCATGAACCATGTTTCTAATACAGGCCATCATCGCAAGATTAATCAAAGCCCATGGCTTTCACCCAGTAAAATCTGGCTTCTAAGTGTGGACAGTAGTATAGCTTCTGAAGCAGATTTTATGAACAAAGATTTAAAAAAAGAAAAAGAAAATTAATCTCCAGTTTGTATCTACTCATTATAGTACCAGTAGTATGATAAGAATGTTCTTTTGTTATTGTTTTATTTTTTCTTTTTTGCCCTGTCACATTATGTATCTTGTATGTGCATATGTATGTATATATGTATGCATGTATATATGAATTTATGTATATGGTTTAATGGTATGTCAGCACAATATTGGCTATATAATGCTGATTAAAAGTTTAGTTCTAAAAATGTAACAATAAAAAATTGCAAAAAAAAAACTTTTCTTAGAAAATGGGTCAACATTTAATTGTCAAGATCAGTTTAGTCTGAATTTATTTTTTTCATGATAATTAATGTTTACATGGGCTGCTGGAGACTACTAGAATATTCACAGAGATGAGCTATTTTATTTTTACACTCTGGTTTGCATAATGTCATTCCTCTATCAATACTTGTTATTTTCAACCTCTCAAAAGCTATTCAAACCAATTTTGGACAGGTCTGGAGAGCTGGAGAGCATTCAAGATTAAAGACATTTCATATTAATGCATATGATGCTGATCTGTCAGAAGTCCTTTAATCAGTGTATCTTGTCTTGGCAGGCATGTTTCCTTGGATGATGTTAGCAACCATGCCACTATTCTGCAACAATGACTGGCCCAGAAAATTCTTCCAAAAGTTTCCCATAAGTTTGAAGTTTCTGACCCCATTGAACCATGATCTGCAGACCAGTGACCACTGTCTGTATTCTAAGGAGGACATCAAGCCTGAGAGCAGTGGGGTAAGTGTCAGTGGGGTAAGTCTGAAGTTTCTGACCCGACTGGACCATGAGCTGCAGACCAGTGACCACTCTGTATTCTAAGGAGAAGATGAAGCCTGAGAGCAGTGGGGTTAGTATGAAGTTTCTGACCCCACTGCATGATTTGATCAGATTGTTCCATTTGCCCAACCTTATGATTGAAAAAAAAGGGTTATTTTTTCAATATTTCACAGAAGTAGACCTTTTTGGATTCTAAGAGTTTTTTTCATTTCATTCAAGATTATCTTATATTTTGAGATTGCAAATTCTTTTTTGAATTTTTCCTCCCATGTTTTGTACAAAAGTATGCATTGCTCTTGTTTGGGTTGATGGCTTAGTGGTAAAACATAGCAACAACCATATATTTATCCAGTGTTTGGATTGATGGTTCAGTAGTAAAACATAGCAAGATCCATATATCCAGTGTTTGGATTGATGGCTCAGTAGTAAAAACATAGCAACAACCATATATCCAGTGTTTGTGTTGATGGCTCAACAACCATATATCCAGTGTTTGCTTTGATGGCTCAGTAGTAAAAACATAGCAACAACCATATATCCAGTGTTTGGGGGTTGGGTTGAATGCTCAGTGGTAAAACATAGCAACAACCATATATCAGTGTTTGGGTTGATGGCTGCACAACCATATATCCAGTGAACATTATGGGAAAATTTCTGCATTGTTGTTGAGCTCATTTTAGTGAGAAATGAGACATAGTCACTTTTCTGCTGGTGGTGTTTTGTTAAGATGTTCAGAAATACCACTGCCAGAAAAAATATGCCTGCATCTTGATGTCGTGCTAATGAAGGCAGTAGCTTGGGTCTTACTGTATATACTCGCATATAACCTTATACCAAGTGCAAAATGCATAGACCCGGATCTGCCATCACATAATGCACCAGCAGAACTGGGTCTATGCAGTTTGTAAGGACCAATCAGTAGAACAAACAACATAGACCCTGATCTGCCGGCACATTATGCGACAGCTGATCTGGGTCTATGTTGTTTGCATTTGGATGCGGCTTTTACGCGAGTTTATACGGTTTATCTTAGGTAATGGAAACAAGGATGAGCCTCTAAAATAAATAAAATGTTAGTAATGTTCCAGTTGTAATCACGAGATTTGTATGCATTTTGTCCAACATAAGATGAATTCAAAATTCCTTTTTTTCTAATAAAATTTTCTTGTAGCTGGTCCATTACATTTGTCATTTCATGCTGAAAGTAAGACATATTAGAAAAGGACTAGCTAGCTAATAAATATTGCCAAAACTAGCAGCTAATATAACTCAGGTTTTGAAAATATAACTCAGGTTTTGGGTGTGATACATAAAATTGAATCAGAGATGAGCATTGAGTTTTCAGTGAAAGAGTTAAGATTTCACTGATATAATGAAGTAGGATATCTTAAATTTTACATATAGTTCCAGCTGTACTGGTTAAAGACCAGAAGAACTTATTAGATGGGCCTGTATCAGGCATCTATTAGCTGTTTGTTATTGCATCTTCTCCAAAACTACTTGGAGGAAAGTCATAAAACTTGGCATACATTTTCATCCTGAGGAATAGTTGGTCCAAAATTAAAATGGCACCCCGCGAACATTGAATGTGGTACCCAGCATGAAAATCTTGTTATAGCTATTCTTCCTAATTGGATGGTCATAACAACATTGGGTTTTCATGTAAAGAGTTCCTGTGGACATGTAGATAGTCTTGAAATGAAAATGGTCCCAATCTGACTTCCAACATGCCCACCGTGGTGGCTATTTTGAAAAGACTTCTGTTGTCTAGTTGGTCCTTTATAAAAAAGAAAAAGGTGCTGATGTGACACCCAACATGGCTCAAACAGTGGAATTTAAAGATCTTGTTAATGCAACTCCTTCAAACTGAATGGTTGTATCAACACAGGGTTTTTGCTAAAAGACTTACAATGTCTTGCTGTTTGTTTATGAAAAGAGTGCCAATCTGACATCCATCAATATGGTCACTAAAGTAGCCATCTTGAAAATCTTGTTATTGCTACTCTTTCTGAATGGATGTTTGTATCAGCATGGGATTTTCATCAAAAGACTTCTTTTGATATCTAGTTGCTATTGTATTAAATAGTGCCAATGCCAGCTTGAAGATCTTGTTATCACTACTTCTCCATAGTGCCAAGGGGTTTTCACAACAAGAGTTATGATGTCTCGTTTGTCCAAAATGCAAATTGTGCTAATCTGAAATCCTATGTGGCCACCATGGCAGCCATCTAGAAACTGTTGTTATTGCTATTTCTTCTGAACCGATGGTCATATCAGCATAGGATTTTCACTGAAAGACTTCATATCATCATACTTGCCATATTCCCAGACAGTGTTGGGGGTTTTTTGAGACTCAAAAAGTGTGTTTTGAGGTCCCAAGGGGGGTCAGTGCACGTGACCCCCCAAAAGCGACGTCATCCAAATGAGAAGAAGCTGTTTTTTCAAATCAACCTATAGCAAATGACTGAAAATTCAAATCTGAATAAAGAAAATATCATGTGTTTTCTCTGAAGCATTTAATACACTTACAAAAAAAAAAAAAATGGTAGACTTAGCATTGTCAAATAACATCACCACAAACATGGTCACAACTTCACAGACATTAAATACAAAAATACACCAAGTTACTGTCTTTAAAATCCATTGGACAGTGGAATGTAGTCTTAATTACATGCAGTCTATGCTGGTTTCAATATTTCAGTAGTTAGTTTGACGGTAATGCAAGTGTCATTTGTGTTCACAAATATGTCTACACTTTTCCATCGCAAATGTTCATTCATGTCTAAGTTGGCACAAGCAATGGCCAAAATCACTTAACATGATAAAACCTGTAAGATAGCAATGAATATCCATTTCAAAACAATTAATTGGCAATTAAAACATTCAAAGTGGTAGTTGGCCGAGTTGCTCAAGTCTTTGACCGCCGCTATTGTAACGTATTTTCGAGGTTAAAGTCACACCTACGGTTGTGAAGATTTCATTTATTCTATGGATGAATTAATGAAAAAAGGTACTAATTTATGCAAATACACAATTTGTCATTTTATTATTGATTTAACACTGTTAAATTATTAAAATTCCATGGTGCAGTTCATTTCAGGTTAACCAGATATTCAAACATGTTAATGTTTTCATGAGTTACTTGATCACATGATAAAATGTTTATTGCAATCATGTAAATGTCCAAGGAAAATATGAGAAAGTTAAGGTGGCAAAACTGTCGAAGCAAATAAGATTATTTAATTTATTTTTTTTTGTGTTGTTTTTTTTTAAAAAAATTTATAGCACTTCTAGTGCATTATGTACAATTTTCCTTTGTCCCTTTAAAATGTTGTGTGTCCCCCAAATCTGGAGGGTGAGGGACACTGTCCCTTGACCTTTGGATTCAAGGTGTAATTAGAGATTGAATGGTTCTGTTATTCAACCTACCAAAATAATCATGTTTTGAATTTTAGATATGGAGTAAAAATCCAACTTCAAAGAAACTTTGCCACTGATCACAAACTTTAATAAAGATGGCAACATTCCCATTCAATGCAGTCAGTGATTTGTAATAACATTTGTTTTTCAACACGCATCTCTTTGATGTACTTAATTTCAGACAAATTGGGTTGTTCCACTTAGTGTACTTTACCTATGCAAATTAGCCTAATGGGCTCTCCCTCAGCAGTGCTTAGAGGATTTGACACAACACATCACCCTTGCTATTGTAAGCCAATTCGGTAAATATCTGAAAGGTGTCTGTTTATCTCTGACCACCTTACCTTTTAATTGTCTTTAAAACAGCTGTATAAGCTGCCCCGATGATAGTTTTACATGAGCTCTGAGCACAACTATTTACTGTTTATACATACCACAGATTACAGGCATATATCAATGTGGTCAAGAACTTTTTTAAAAAATTATGTTTTTTTTGGGGGGGGGGGATTTTTTTTTCTCACCAAGATTGCTGAAACTCGTGTTTTTCTAAACACGACCATGTCGGGGGGTTTGGGAGTCCAAAATCATGTTTTTCATGTGACTCGTCGTGTTATGGCATGTATGTATGATATGTAGTTTATCCTAAATGAAAATGGTGATGATTATACCTCCAATTTGGCTGCCATAATGGCCATCTTGAAAATCTTGTTATCACTCCTTCTCTTGAAATGATAGTCATAGTAGCATGCAGTTTTCTCTTAAAGATTTCTCATGATATGTAATTAGTCCTAAATGAAAATGATGCCGATCAGACCTTTAGAATGGCTGCCATGGTAGCCATCTTGAAAATTTTGTTATAGCTACTCTTATTGAACAGATGGTCATATAGTCATGGGGTTTTTGCTAAACGACTTCTTGTGATATCTAGTTGGTCCTAAATGAAAATGGTGCTGATCAGACCTCCAGCATGACAGTTATGGTGGCCAACTTGAAAATCTTGTTCACTCTTCTGATCTTGAAGGTATGGTTGTATCGACTCAAGGTTTATGAGCATGATAACACAAACAAGTATGAATGGATTTTTATCAAACCAAGTTTATGGATATATCTGAAGAATACCTTGAATGATACAGTTTAATAACTAATTTTGTTTTTTTTTTGGGGTGGGGGTGGGGGTCTTCAAAAAGTGATAATTATTGATTTAACCAAACTTGACATGTAACACTCTTCTTTGCATATCAGTTTTGAGGTCAAAGGTCATGACAGAAAATCTGTACTTGACATGTATCTTGTGAATATGTTAATTCGAATATGTAAGAAATTATTTTTGCTGCCAAATTTGGTATGTTGGAGTTTCTTAAGGATATCAGAGAAAGTTTTAATGCTCTAAAGTTACAAAGAATAAAAGGACCAAAGAAACAAGAAACATTTATTGTGGATTCGTTCAAATTCTTTTTGGACACGAGAGTGTCAGTCCTTATGAGGTGCTCTTGTTATTTATATTTCCTTGTAATACCTATTTGGGCTTTCAGACTATCATATGTAACACTTCTTGTTTAGATGAAGACCAAAACAGTTTCTTCAAGTGCCTCCCCACCTCTGACCAAACCAAGGGCATACCACAAACTGTTTACCATCATAACAGGAGTATACATTCTGATGCAGTGTTGTCTACCATATTCTCATGGTATAACCAAGGTAAGATACAACAGTCATTATCATTAGTATTACCATCATGATCATGATCATCATCATCTCTGAACTGTGCCTTTCAAGTTACTTTTGATCTTTGTCTGTAGAGCCTCCAATAGATACAGATAAGAATATAGTGTATAGAATTAAAAGTTGGTAATCATGTTGTGAGTCCTACCTGTCTTAAATATTTACTACACAGAAAAGATGCATCTGACACAGAATTATATACAGCATTGGTTTGTGTCTGACCTGAGATTGATTACTGTTTCATAATGAATTTATATTGGTCATTTTTTTCACTTTTCACCAAGAAAAGTTTAAAAAGATATTTCCAGAATGTAAATCTAATCGCAGTCCTCAGTTTATGGCATTTTTCTCTGTAGTAGAACTGTCTATAAAATTCTGTCATAGTTCAGTAGTCATTTTGAGACTGATGCAGGCCTGCATGCAAGTAAATATCAAAATTTCAGTAGGTGTTACTTCATGCTGTTATTGTCTGCCCACCTTAATGGAAGCTCAACTGATGCTGGCCTGCATACAAGAAAATATCAAAATTTCAGTAGGTGTTACTTCATGCCATTATTGTCTGCCCACCTTGGTGGAAGTTCGACTGATGCTGGCCTGCATGCAAGTAAATATCAAAATTTCAGTAGGTGTTACTTCATGCTGTTATTGTTGAGTCCACCTAGGTGGAAGTTCGACTGATGCAGGCCTGCATGCAAGTAATTATCAAAATTTCAGTAGGTGTTACTCCATGCTGTTATTGTTGAGTCCACCTAGGTGGAAGTTCGACTGATGCAGGCCTGCATGCAAGTAAATATCAAAATTTCAGTAGGTGTTACTTCATGCTGTTATTGTTGAGTCCACCTTGGTGGAAGTTCGACATAGTGATCACATTGTCATTCGTGTGTGCGCCCATTCATTCAGACATCCATACCTTAGATTAACTTTAGTGTTAACGTTTTTTTGCTTAGCTAAATGAAAGACAGGTTTCATAAAATGGGCATCTTCTCTTTTTATTATGTATGAAATGAAGAAAATAACACATGAAAATAGCATGATTTGTATCTCCTTCTTGAGTTTGAATAATCCACTAAATGGCAGGTGAGGTCATTTATTCTATCTAAATGCACAGTTAGGACTTGTCATACACCCCAACATCATTTATTCTATCTAAATGCACAGTTAGGACTTGTCATACACCCCAACATCATTTGATAAATCATGGCCCAGATACAGTTAACAGTTACCTCCAGTTATTTACTGCTAAAAATAAATTTCAATTCCATTAACAAAAACTGTGTGGAATAATGTAAATCAAGATAACTTATATTTTTATGTAAAAAAAAAAGGTACCATATATACTTGCATATAATCCAGGTCCAAATGCAAACAACATAGACCCTGATCTGCTGTCGCATAATGCCCCAGCAGATCAGGGTCTATGTTGTTTGTTCTACTCATTAGTCATCCAAATGAGAATAAGCTATCTTTTCAAATCAGCCTATAGCAAATGACTGGAAATTCAAATCTGAATAAAAGAAAATACCATGTGCTTTCTCTGAAGCATTTAATATACTTACAACAACAACAAAAAAAGAAAAAAAAATGGTAAACTTAGCATTGTCAAATAATATCACCACAAACATAGTCACAACTTCACAGACATTAAATACAAAAATACACTAATTTACTGTCTTTAAAATCTATTGGACAGTGGAATGTAGTTTTAATTACATGCATTCTATGCTGGTTTCAATATTTCAGTAGTTAGTTTGACAGTAATGTAAGTGTCATTTGTGTTCACAAATATGTCTACACTTTTCCATCGCGAATGTGCATCAATAACTTCTAAGTTGGCGCAAGCAATGGCCAAAGTCGCTAAAAGTGATAAAACCTGTAAGATGGCAATGAATATCCATTTCAAAACAATTAATTGGCAATGAAATCATTCAAGGTGGTAGTCGGCCAAGTTGCTCAAGTCTCTGACCGCTGCTATTGTAACGTATTTTCGAGGTTAAAGTCACACCTACGCTACGGTAGTGAAGATTTAATTTATTTTTCGGCTGAATGAATGAAAAAAAGGTACTAATTTATGCAAATACACAATTTGTCATTTTATTAATGATTTAACACTGTTAAATTATTAAAATTCCATGGTGCAGTTCATTTCAGGTTAACCAGATATTCAAACATGTTAATGTTTTCATGAGTTACTTGATCACATGATAAAATGTTTATTGCAATCATGTAAATGTCCAAGGAAAATATGAGAAAGTTAAGACGGCAAAACAGTCGAAGCAAATAAGATTATCTCATTTTAAAAAAAATTTTTTTAGCACTTCTAGTGCATTATGTACTACACATTTCCTTTGTCCATTTAAAATGTTGTGTGTCCCCCAAATCTGGAGGGTGAGGGACACTGTCCCTTGACCTTTGGATTCGAGGTGCAACACTGCATTAGAGATTGAATGGTGCTGTTATTCAACCTACCCTGCATTAGAGATTGAATGGTGCTGTTATTCAACCTACCGAAATAATCATGTTTTGAATTTTATATATGGAGTAAAAATCCGACTTCAAAGAAATGTTGCCGCTGATCACAAACTTTAATAAAGACAGCATCAACATTCTCATTCAGTGCAGTCAGTGATGTGTAATAACATCTGTTTGATGTACTTAACTTCAGTCAAATTGGGTTGTTCCACTTAGTGTCCTTTACCTATTAGCCTAATGGGCTCTCACTCGGCAGTGCTCAAAGGATTTGACACTACACATCACCCTTGCTATTGTAAGCCAATTCAGTAAATATCTGAAAGTTGTCTGTTTATCTCTGACCACCTTACCTTTTAATTGTGTTTAAAACAGCTGTATAAGCTGCCCCAAGGATTATTCTACATGAGCTCCGAGCACAACTGTTTACTGTTTATACATACAACAGACTATGGGCATATATCAATGTGGTCAAGAAATTTTTTTTTTTTTTTTTTTATATTTTTTCATTTGTGGGAATTTTTTTTTTTTTTTTTTTTTTTTTTTTTTTGCCAAGATTGCTGAAAATCGTGGGTGGGGGGGGGAGTTGGGAGTCCAAGATCGTGTTTTTCGCATGACACATCGTGTTATGGCATGTATGTAGTGGTCAAGATATCTCTATAAAACTTGGTACATATATTAGACTAGTGTTCAGGATATCTCTAAAAAACTTGGTACATATATTAGACTAGTGTTCAGGAAAATGTTTGGAATATCTCTATGAAATTTGATACAGATCTTAGACTAGTGGTTTAGATGTGCAATCTGCCATTCACAATTCTTCAGTTTCAATATTTTAATGTTTTTGTCCATCCATCCATCCATCATACACACTTTTATTTCTGAAGAAAATAAAAGCTAATATACCAACAGTGCATTGACCCATATTAAACAACTGCACACACAGATGATACCTATCACTTCCCAGAAGGTGCAGTCTCTCAAGACATATGCTACTGTAAAACAAAAATTCACAGAGTATATTATTAAATGCATACAATTACATTCATTTTATTTTTAGGGCAACAATGCCTGGACAAAAGGACTCTATGGGTATTCCTGGGATATGATGGTTCATTCATGGTCACTCCAGCATGTTCGTGTGACATACTATGATTTGAATTCTGGAGAAACTGGATACCTCAATCCTGTCGTAAGCTTTCTTTATATGAATTATGATATAAACAGAATTTACTCTCATATTTTACAAGGAATTTTGCAAAAATTGTTGTACAATTTTATATGTGTTTAACACAAAGTTTATATTGTGTAAAGATAAAAATAATTTTTGTTTTTTTTACTTCTCATATCACTACATTTTAAATGAAAAATGCATTAAAAGATTAAAAGACATTAAAGATATTGTGAATTTTGCCTCTCCATCTGAAATACACGTCAAAAGAATTAGTATGGTCCTCTCAGCTTACTAACTACTATAAATATTTCCTAAAATTAGGTATTTTTCTTCATTAAAAAAAAAATGCTAGTGATTTCCAGAGGACTTTTTATACACCCACCATAGGGTGGAGCATATCGTGATATTTGTTTGTCAGCCCATCTGTTTCCTGTTTAATTTCCTCACAATAACTTGACTTCTCTGTCGTCTACCATTACCAAACTTTGTAAATAGCTTTCATTTGGGTAAGGAAGAAAACTATTGATTTTAGGGACAAAAGGTCAAAGGTTACGGTTACTTTGACTGACTGAAAAAGTAAATGGTTTCCACACAATAACAGTTGTTCTACATCACCGACCAGACCAAACTATGTTGTTGCTGTTGTGGGTTTAACGCCATTTTTCAGCACATGTTAGGCTATACATGACAATCAGTATATCAAGTGGAGGAAGAACCCAGGAAGAACCACTGACCCACAGGAAGCTACTGGCAAGCTTTCTCACATACCCACATTGACCGAGCCTGAGACTCAAATCCAGGCAGACAGAGGTGAGATGTCAGTGATCTGTGAAGGCCAATGCCTTAGACCACTTGGCCACGCAGGGCCCCCCAAACTAAATTGATGGCTTGCACTTTGGATAAGAAAGAAGCCTGCTGATTTAGCGTCAAAAAATCAAAGGTCAAGGGTTACTGACTGAAAGAAAAAAAATGTTTTTGGCACAGAAATCTTAGTTCTTCATTTACAGGCCTAGACTAGACTTTGTAGATGGCTTGCTCTTGGAGCAAGGTTAGAAGCTTATTGATTTTGGGTCAAAAGGTCAAAGATTAAGGTCACTATGACTAAAAAATGAAAAATGGTCCCTGCACACAAATTTCAGTTTTTGATCAAGTACCTTCAGCAAAGTTTGTGGATAGTTTACATTTTGTGTAAGAAAAACCCTTTTGATTTTGGGGTCAAAGATCAAGGTCACTGCAACTTAAAGATGATTTTTTTACAACATAATAATGATGTATAGATCACGTACCTTGATCAGAGTTTGTGGAGGGCTTGCTCTTTAAGGTATGGAAGAGACTGATACAATGCTCATTCCAGAAGAGGAAAAAGTGTGGCCCAATGGTTCCTAGCAGGTCAAAAGTGGGGTAATTTAGAAAAAATGGGTTGCAAATACCCTTATCTGTATCTTAACTATTCAAGAAATTCAAATATGTCATTATCACAGGTACTTGTGTTGTGGATTTATTAATTTCTGCAATAAATATTAACTTTTCCAGCATTATATACTTTGAATCAGTTGTTGTAGAGTCAGACTACAGCATGGTTTTCTTCAGTTTCCTTGTTTGCTAAAATAAATGTTACCAACACTGAGGTTAAGATTATTTTAGTTGACAAGAAAATTGTAGCAGACCATTCTGTAGTCTGACTCAACAATGACTGATTCAAAGTATATAGGCCTAATGCTGGAAAAATAAATATTTATTGCAGAAATTAATAAATCCATGACCCGAGTGCCTGTGATTATTATCAGCCTCTCCTGTTCGCACACCTCCTGTACTAGCATTTTAACTCCTCATGCTCAAGTCACCATTCCCCCGTAGAATTTATTTTGGACATTTGAGTCTAAATTTTTACCTCACTGTACACTACTTGGAAATAAATGAAGCAGTGTTTTCGCACTACTTGGAAATAAATGAAGCAGTGTTTTCGCTGAAGATTTCATCTATTCTTCTTTGCATTTTCTATCAGTGATTATGGATCATGTGCTCTGGATTCGTGTCCAAGCTAATCAAAATCAGTAAGACATTTCTGTCAGCCAATGAAATTGATCATCTTATACTTCTTTGGCAATGAGCACACAATATTCATTAAGCTTGGGATGCATTCAATTCAGTTTAAAGTCAGCCATAATGATTTTTTATCTTAATTTTCTTGGGTCTTTTTTATGTGCCCTTTGGTTGTCATGCAGGGAACTTTCTTGAACCAAAGATGACAAAGTAGGGTTAGGGTGCAGCCTAGAATGAACTCTGCTGATGATTTGGGAGTCAAAAGTTATTGTAAGTTTCCTTGACCAAAACTTTGTGGATGGCTTGTACTTAGGGTAATAAAGAAACCTATAGATTTTTAGGTCTAAGGGTCAAAGATCACAATCATGGTAAATCTAATAAAAAAAATAATGTTTTCTGCATACAAAGTTTAGTTGAAGACTGCATACCTTAACCGAAGGTTTAAAGTCATTGGGACCTGTTGATCAGTAATCTTTAGTTAGTCATGCGCTACTAGTGCCTATGTAGAAGACTATAAAACTTGTGAGTGGGCATATAAAGTATTTTTTACAGTACTCTTGTTAGTATGCAGAACAGATTTAAAGAAAATTGGAGTAGAAATGGAAAGTTACAAAGATTTGAAACTGTATTGCTAAATAGTGAAAAAAGCACATGTGTCACAGCAGGCTTCTGTCTGACTGCATGTCAGATCCAAACATTTAGAGTCCAGATGTAATTAGTTAAACATTCACACCTGTCTGGGTGATCCTATAAGTAAGTGGTCTGTATCCAAACATTTAGAGGCCAGATGTAACATACTTGCCATAACATGACGTGTCACACGAAAAACACAATTTTGGACTCCCAAACCCCCCAACACGATCGTGTTTAGAAAAACACAATTTTCAGCAATTTTGCAACAACAAAAAGTTTCCACCCCAAAAATAGAAAAGAACATTTTTTTTTAAAAAACTGTATATTTCTTGATCACTATTATATATGCCCGTAATCTGTGGTATGTATAAACAGTGAACAGTACTGCTTTGAGCATTTTGGTATGTATTTTAGCTTTGAGCATTTTGGTTGGTATTTTACCTCATGTAAAACTATCCTTGGGGCAGGTTTATACTCCAGTTTTAGAGGCAATTAAAAGGTAAGGCGGTCAGAGATAAACAGCCACCTTTCAGAGATTTATTTAATTGGCTCACAATAGCTAGGGTGATGTGTCATGTCAAATCCTTTTGAGCACTGCTGTGGGAGAGCCCATTAGGCTAATTTGCAATGGTAAAGTACATTAAGTGGAACAACCCAATTTAAAGTTAAGTAGATCAAAGAGATGCTTGTTGGAGAGCAAACTGATTGCATTGAATGAAAATGTTGAAGCAATCTTTATTAAAGTTTGTGATCAGCAGCACCGTTTCTTTCAGAATGTTGACGCCATCTTTTTTAAAGTTTGTGATCAGTGGCAATGTTTCTTTGAAGTCGCATTTTTACTCCATATATAAAATGGAAAAGTGTACAAGTGTGATTCATTTTCGAAGGAAACATGTCAAAACGTAGTAGTGATTCAGGAAATATGGAGCCATCTCTGAAGCGAGAAAAGCCCAGCAAAACAAAATTCCAGAACTCCTGGTTGACGGCGTTTGACTTTGTGAAGCGCAGCATCAAGGGGGAACAATTTATTCTGTGCACATATTGCAACCACCATATTGACATAGCAACACCACCCAGCATTGTTACATGGCAAAAATGCAGAGCTCAGTACCCAAATTAAATAGCTTGTTTAAACAGTCGTTGACAGACAATGTAACTAGAGCTGAAGTATTTTTCTGCAATTTCGTTGCTGAGCACAATCTGCCGTTTTCAGTAGCAGATCATTTTACAGACCTATGCAAGGAAATCTTCCTTCAGGAAAACCAAGATTTGATATTCTGACTCAAGTGGCCATTGCATGTTTGACACTCCCTCACAGCAATGACGATGCTGAGAGATCATTTTCAATGATTAGAAAAATTCAAAAAGATCTTAAGGGAAGGCTGAACAACACCACCATTCAATCTCTGATGAGTGCTAAGATGAACACAAATGACACTTGCATTACCTTCAAACCAACTTCTGAACTATTGAAAAGATCAAAGACTGCATGTAATTAAAAGTGGATTTTAAAGACAGTAACTTGGTGTATTTTTTTATTTAATGTATGTGAGCTTGTGACCATGTGTACATATGTGTGGTGATATTATTTGACAATGCTAAGTCTACCATTTTTTTTGTTTGTAAGTATATTAAATGCTTCAGAGAAAACAGATGGTATCTTCTTTTATTCAGATTTGAATTTCCAGTCATTTGCTATAGGCTGATTTGAAAAGATAGCTTATTCCCATTTGGATGACGTCTTTGGGGGGTCACACGCACCGACCCCCCTTGGTCATATGCACTGACCCCCCTTGGGACCCCAAAACACACTTTTTGAGTCTCAAAAAACCCCCAACACTGTCTGGGAATATGGCATGTATGATGTAATTCTGTAAACATTCACACCTGTCTAGGTAATCAGATAAGTCAATGGTTTGTAGGAATGTAGCTTATGCAATACTGGTAGTAGATTGACAGTGGCCACATGTGGGTAGAAGGTCAATTATTCAGCCATGCACCATCACATTTGCTCTTTTTGACTTTGTGTCTGTTTACAGTTTTGAGATTATCTTGTTCTGTTTCATTAAGCATAGATTATGTAGCATACCATGTTTTAATTGTCTGTCTGTCTGTAGGCCTGGTCAAGAGACAGTCGGTGGACCCACCAGCCAGATATGGCCAAGCAGTATGCATCCTGTATAGCCAACCGTCTACAAAAGTACAACCTGAAGTCGGTCAGGTTGAACTTTGATGTCTGGAGATCACTCAACAAACGCTTCCAACAAAGGTTCATACCATAATAATAAAGATATTTTACTAGCAAGAAAATGAAATACATTATATAAGAATTTCAGCAGATCAATTCATGTATATTTCCACCAAAACATTTAGGCAGTAGGCTATAAGCTGTATAGATACTCTTTCCTAATGTGACATGGCCATGAGCCTGGTAAACATAAGCCATATATACTTGGTCCTGATGCGACATGGCCATGAGCCAGGTTGGTATAAGCCATTTAGATGCTTGCTTCTGATGTGACATGGTTGTAAGCTAGGTAGATATAAGCCATATAGATATTCTCACTTAATGTGACATGGCCATGAGCCAGGTAGATATAAGCCATATAGATACTCTCAATTAATGTGACATGGCCATGAGCCAGATAGATATAAGCCATATAGATACTCTCAATTAATGTGACATGGCCATGAGCCAGGTAGATATAAGCCATATAGATACTCTATGGCTGTGAGCCAGTTAGATATAAGCCATATAGATACTCTATGGCTGTGAGCCAGGTAGATTTAAGCCATATAGATACTCTATGGCTGTTAACCAGGTAGATATAAGCCATATAGATACTCTATGGCTGTTAGCCAGGTAGATATAAGCCATATAGATACTCTATGGCTGTGAGCCAGGTAGATATAAGTCATATAGATACTCTCACTTAATGTGACATTGCCATGAGCAAGGTAGATATAAGCCATATATTACATGACTGTGAGCCAGGTAGATATAGGCCATATAGATACTCCTAATGTGATGTGGCTGTGAGCAAGGTAGATATAAGCCATATAGATACTCACTCCTGATGTGACATGGTTGTGTGCTGGGTAGATGTAAGTCATATAGATACTCCATGGCTGTGAGCAAGGTAGATATAAGCCATATAGATGCTCACTCCTGATGTGACATGACCATGAGCCAGGTAGATATAAGCCATATAGATACTCACTCCTGATGTGACATGGTTGTGTGCTGGGTAGATGTAAGTCATATAGATACTCTGGCCTAATCTGACATGGCTGTGAACTCCGTAGATATAAGCCATATAGACACTCTTTCTTAATGTGACATGGCCATGAGCCAGGTAGATATAAACAATATAGATACTCTCTCCTAATGTGACATGGCCATGAGCCAGGTATATATAAGCTATTTCTGTTTTGAAAAGAACAACTCGCTAGAATTATTTTTTAAGTACTAATCAGTATGAACAATGAGAAAAAGAGACTAGGTAGGATCCTGATATTCTAATTAGCAGTTCAAGTAATATATTAGTTTACAGGTATGAATCTTTTTTTCACTAACAATTCAAAAAACATGTATACTACATGAAACAACCAGGAGCAAAATTTTTTGCACAGATTTGCATATGTCTTTTGTTACTACACAGCAAGTTATGAAGTCTTTTGTTCAAGATTTAAACCCCTTAAGCTCTTTTCTTGAAGATTTTGAAACAATGTCATTGTCAATGTCAAAGAAAAAGTGGAAAACAGTCTTAGCTGACCATCTGCAATAGTACAACCTGGAGTTGGTCAAGTTTTTCTTTGATGTCTAGAGGTCACTAAAAAAATGCTTCCAACAAAGGTTCATACATCCAGGATACAAATGCAGGTCTTGTATTATTTTCTGAACAGTTACGTCATTTTCATCATTTTTGTCAGGGGTGTTAAATGTTATCATATAAGAGAATGATTACTATTTTAATAAGTTCTGTTTCTCAACATTTTACATATAGTCATTGGCTTATGGATTTGTAAAGAAAGAGCATATGATGTTTCATCAAGCCTGTGTACATTTATAGGTCTAAAAAATCTTCCCATGATACATCAGGTCAAGAATTCAAACCATAAGATGTGCTTAAGGGAGGTTAGTATTTTCACACAAAGGAGTAATGACTAGAAGGTGATGAGTTGAAGATTACAGCAATTAGAAAAGTGCAAGAACATTTTCTTGCTGCATACTAATAGTTACATTTATTTTGTACATGCATCCTGAGTAGCCTTGCACTTTTGTGTTAGTATTATGTGAGGGTTGAATTGGTTTATGTTTTTTACACTAGGTACAACTCTAGAAATGTGTTACTATTATATGAGGGTTGAATTGGTTTATGTTTTTTACACTAGGTACAACTCTAGAAATGTGTTACTATTATGTGAGGGTTGAATTAGTTTATGTTTTTTACACTCGGACAAGTCTAGAAATATGTTACTATTATATGAGGGTTGAATTGGTTTTTGTTTTTTACACTAGGTACAACTCTAGAAATGTGTTACTATTATGTGAGGGTTGAATTAGTTTATGTTTTTTACACTCGGACAACTCTGAAATATGTTACTATTATATGAGGGTTGAATTGGTTTTTGTTTTTTACACTAGGTACAACTCTAGAAATGTGTTACTATTATAGGAGTGTTGATTGGTCTATGTTTTTACACTAGGACAACTCCAGATGTGTGTTACTATTATATGATGGTTGATTTGGCCTGTGTTTTTACACTCAGACAACTCAGTTTGTGTTGCAACTATATGAGGGTTGATTTGGTGTGTGTTTTTACACTAGGGACAAATCTATGTTTGTGTTGCTATTATATGAGGGTTGATTTGGTCTCTATTTTTACACTAGGGACAACTCTAGATTTGTGTTACAATTATAGGAGTGTTGATTTGGCATTTGTTTTTACAGTATGGACCACTCTCTGTTTGGGTTACTATTATAAGAGAGTTGATTTGGTCTGTGTTTTTACACTAGGGACAATTCTATGCTTGTGTTGCTAATATCTGAGGGTCGATTTGGCCTGTGTTTTTACAGTATGGACAACTCGGTGTTACTATTATAGGAGTGTTGATTTGGCCTGTGTTTTTACAGTATGGACAACTCTCTGTGTTACTATTATAAGGGAGTTGATTTGGCCTGTGTTTTTACTCTAGGGACAACTCTATATTTGTGTTACTATTATATAAGGGTTGATTTTGCCTGTAGATATCTCTTTTGCTCTGCTAATATTTTTGTAGGATCACACATATTTGTGCCATATATCTTGACCATCCCCTAAAATCTAAATGGTTGCCCTTGATACATTCTTTTTCAATCTGGTTAGGCTGATTGCTCATGAATCTTTCATCATCCAGATAAAAATGTAAACATGGATGCATGTGTATAAATAAGACTTGAATCTTTCATCATCCAATTAAAAATGTAGACATGGATGCATGTGTATAAATTCGACTTGAATCTTTCATCATCCAAATAAAAACGTAAACATGGATGCATGTGTATAAATCAGACTTGAATCTTTCATCATCCAAATAAAAATGTAGACATGGATGCATGTGTATAAATTCGACTTGAATCTTTCATCATCCAAATAAAAATGTAAACAATGATGCATGTGTATAAATCAGACTTAATTTACAAACAAGAAAAACAATTCAGTTGTACATCTAGTTTTGTTAATTCAAAATGGTAATAAAAATTACAAATGAAACTGATAAAAAAAGTATTGTAGTTCCTTCTTATTCCAAAACTTCTGGATTATAGTATAGGTAATAACAGTAACTTGTAAAAAAAAAAAAAGTGTCCTATAGAAATAGGATTTTGCAAGTTGATTTTTTCTCCACTCACAAAAAGATGCAAGTAGTATTAAAAAATTTTTAATTCTAGCTGTCATATAGGTGACAACATTGGAATCTACAGTAAGTGCTTGTTGTGAATCATTTAGACCCTAGGATATCCCTGATCATTCTATTGTCTGTGAGAATGCTTTTGATTCTTTCAGTCATTCTTAACTAAAGAAAAGTTCTGTCACATTTTGGCTTTTGGTAATGATTTGCTGAAATGGATTAGTTTTTTATGCTGATGCCAGCTCTCATGCTGTCAGTAATTGGCAGATGTCAAATTTATATCAAGCGTCCACACCAGCAGCTGTGTGGACAGTATACATTTTTATGAATCACTTGCCATTGCTAATGCAACCAAGGTCCAATGTTGCAGTTAATTCTTTTGCCCTATATCCGGACCTACTAACCATCATGATGTGACCATAAGTCTTACTGAAATGACCCTTAAATTTCATACTTACGGAATAATAGCAAAAATTACGAAAGTATGATTGTTGCGGTCAAATGCAGAAACTGGCTTGTCCTTGTTTGATCTGGAACCGGGTTTCATATTAGATTCGGTGGAATTGGTCAGTTAATCAGCCTGACTTTTACAGTTGTACCTCAGATGCTTAAACTACCCATATTTTTCCTGCAAAATGCCTGTATGATCAAGCTGCTGATTAAAGCATTGTCTAGAAATGGCATCGAACAAACAAAAACACTTTGAAAGCAAAAGGAACAATAAGACTCTTAAAAGTGTAAACAGTTAGCATAGAAGTATAAAAAGTGTAAACAGTCAGCATAGAAGTATAAAAAGTGTAAACAGTCAGCATAGAAGTATGAAAAGTGTAAACAGTCGGCATAGAAGTATATAAAGTGTAACAGTCAGCATAGAAGTATAAAAAGTGTAAACATTCAGCTTAGAAGTATAAAAAGTGTAAACAGTTAGCATAGAAGTTTAAAAGTGTAAATAGTCAGCATAGAAGTATAAAAAGTGTAAACAGTCAGCATAGAAGTATAAAAGTGTAAACAGTCAGCATAAAAGTATAAAATGTGTAAACAGTCAGCATAGAAGTATAAAAAGTGTAAACAGTCAGCATAGAAGTTTAAAAGTGTAAACAGTCAGCATAGAAGTATAAAGAGTGTAAACAGTTAGCATAGAAGTATAAAAAGTGTAAACAGTCAGCATAAAACTATAAAAAGTTTAAACAGTCAGCATAGAAGTATAAAAAGCGTAAACAGTCAGCATAAAAGTATAAAAAGTGTAAACAGTCAGCATAGTAGTATAAAAAGTGTAAACAGTCAGCATAGAAGTTTAAAAGTGTAAACAGTCAGCATAGAAGTATAAAAAGTGTAAACAGCATAGAAGTATATAAAGTGTAAACAGTTAGCATAGAAGTATAAAAAGTGTAAACAGCATAAAAGTATGAAAAGTGTAAACAGTTAGCATATTAGTATAAAAAGTGTAAACAGTCAGCATAAAAGTTTCAAAGTGTAAACAGTCAGCATAGAAGTATAAAAAGGAATATTCAGATGATTGGGGAAAATGCAGGAAAGACAGCAATAACATTTATTGGACATTGTGTGTTGATTTGAGTATGTCTTATGGCATGAGAGATGATTGCCATCACCACTTGAAGTTGAAAAAGAAACCTAAAGATTATGTCAAGTTGAGATATCTAGCAAGAGGCCTTTGAGCTCCATGGGGTTTGGAACTGCAGTTTTTGAACTGTACTGAACGTAATTAAGATCTTAGTGTACTTTACAACTCTTTTAGTTGAACATAGTGTTTGCCTTTGCTGCATTAGTCTTAGATCACACTTCTGAACTTATTAAATGCACGTTTCAATGTTGACAGTAGTAGTAAATGATATTTCGTTACACCTTACTGAAAGGTGGTGTAACTTGCGAACAGATTTTGACTGATATACTGAGAAGGTCTTGCTAGGGTTGGCCGGTCTGTATATCTAGTTTTATAGTGGTATGACTTGTTTTTCCAGAATGTATGATCCCAGAGTTGACATGTTAACGGCTGATTGGAATTTGTTCAGAAAGACACCATGGGTCATGCCTTTATTAGTTGATCTATCTGACTGGCGCACCAAACTGAGTGAGATTGAGAAAAATCTAATGGAAACCTCAAGCAATGCAGAGGTCGTCTTTGTTGCAGATTTTCCTGGTAAGTATAATTGTACATGATAATTTGATGACAATGCAAATTAATTCCAATGATTTACCATGTGGAATAATAAAAGCATGCTTTGATCACCTATATTGTCACCATTTTGGGATTTCAAAAGTTCCTTTTTGGCTTACCTAACCATAAGGACAAGTAAGCTTATGATATGGTCTTTCATCATGTGTTGCCTGTCATACATCATGCTTCATCACAACTTCTCAAAAACTGCTAAGCATATTTTGACCAAATTTGAAAGAAAGCATCCTGCCATGAAGCTCTTTAAAGTTTGTTCAAAGGATGCTGATCTGTCATTAAATATGGCCAATGTTACTAAAAATTGGAAAACCTTTAAAATACTACTTTTCAAAAACTGCTAAACAGAATTTGACCAAATTTGATTGAAAGCACCCTGGCATAAAATTCTAACAAATTGGTTCAACTGATGCCAATCCATGATCAAATACAGTTGCCATTACTAAAGATAGAAAAACATTTATAGGACTTCTCAAAAAGCGCTTAACAGAATGTAACCAAATTTGACAGAAAACATCCTGGCATGAAGGTCTTTCAAATATGGCCACCAACACTAAAAAGAGAAAAAAGTTTTAAACAACTTCAATCTCTAAAACTCCTCAACAGAATTTGACCAAATTTTACAGAAAGCACCTGGCTTAGATGGCTTTCAATTTTCTACACATAAAGTCAAGCCACCATCAAATATGGCTGCCATTAATAACAAGAAAAAAAACTAAAAGCAATTTATTTTCAAATACCATTCAACAGAATTTGACCAAATTTGACAGAAAGCATCCTGGCATAAAGAGCTTTAAAATTTTTACAAATTATGCCAATCCACCATCAAATATGTCTGCCAAATACCAATGAAAAAACAATCTTATAAATGAAGAGGTTATTACCAAGGATGAAAGCTGTGTGGAAATATATAACCTTTGGCTAAATAACATACAGCATCTCTAATCCAGGCAAATAAATATATTTAAATATCAAAATTTCTTTACATATTCAATTGTGTGCAAGAAAATGATTTTGTTTAAAAAAGAATATATTTCTTGTAAAAACCATGTCCAAATTTATAAGTTTATTTACAGGGAATTATTGCTAAAAACTTCACTACATTTGTAATTCAAGTTAGATATGTTTGAATAAATAGAATTTGACAGTTGCTAGTATTGCTATATTATAATGCCTGAAACATAAGTTGTTTCTATGTTATCACATGTATTGTGCATACTTTTAAGGGGTTTCATATATTCTGTGCCATCACTCAGAGATTATTTTAAATATGTATTCTGTATTTTTAGCTGTTAATAAAAACCAATATAAGAACCCAATATGCTTTCCTCTTATATATATATATATATGGTCTAGGAAAGGAGAGAAATCACTTCCAAATTTAATCACAAAGAACAAATAAATCCATGAGCTTTAAAAAAATCATGAGAAATTGGGTTGTCAATCCAGACTGATCAGATGGTTATGACTCAAACCTGCAGCATTCTTGTTGTGCATCCATCATCTTAACCACTGTGCCACCACAGCTCCCTTGGGTGCTGAACTCAATGGTTTCCAAGTTGTTACTCAAGGAGCAGGGCCTCGGGGTAGGAGGGTGGGGTGGGGGTAGGTAGAGGCCCAGGAATCCATGCAAACATCTAAGATTAACTCCCCTCACAAGAGACCACCCCTTCTGCAAACAAAAAGAAGTCTCTCATGATAGGTTTTTCCAAAGGACCAGTTTCCAAGGTCAAAATTCAACACAGTTTTAGAAGGAAAAATACACACAATCACTGTATATGTATTCTTTTTTCATAGTTCTTGTAAAAATTACAGCGTGCATTCAACTGAAAATAATTTTATATAGCAGTATAGATATACATCTATCATAAAACATTCACATTTATATTTGAAGATCACAGATACATGTATTAACATATGAATTGCAAAATTGTCTAAGGTAATATTTATTTATCATGTCCATAAGTAAACTTTACTTCTTTCAGTTACATTCATTCTTTCCTCCAGTGTTAGCATTTTTCTCTTTTTCGTTGGAGGTTCTGCCATTGTTATGATGGTATTAATGTTATCAGTGATCAGTTGTAGTGGTTATGATCAGACTTTGGGTAAATATGGAATATATATATATATGTGTATGTGTGTGTGTGCCAATAAACGAAATCAAAAGACATAATGAACTCATTCAGAAACAGAATAAATTTATATAGAGACAACAGCTGAAGGCTTTATTCACCGATGACATAAATGGACTAACTCTATTAACAAAGGGTGTAACTGGCTGCACTAAGGTCAACAGATGACAGCTTGGTGTGGGTTGTAATCACTAACATCAAAAAAGCAAAAAACAACACAACCCTTTAACAATGACAATCAAATCTGGAATATGATTATCCCTTACTAGTATTAAAGACGAGGACAAAGACTTCATTCACTCCAGGCATTACGGATTAACTCTAAAGACAAACAATTTACTCGACAGCTACACTGAAGCCCTTTAAAAAGATTTCTTATTATGACATTATCAGTGTTGTGCAGGTTTCACAAATGATATGGAAACAATACAAACCTTTAAAATGACTAATTACGTCCATGACTATTCCCTTTGAAGAAAGAATGATTAATCTCAGTGGGTATTCACATGACTTCGGCACTACAATTACAGTAAGTGGCATGTACTTTAGTCTGCTTTACAGTCTATAACAAATGACACTACATGCATGACCTGTAACATTTAGAAAACCAGTATCAAGCTTCATTATGTTTTATTTTCTTAGAACAGTCTTTACTTTTTAGGCGGTCATGGTTACAAAAGGATTAAATAAAAATCAGTGTTGTTTGTCTGTTTTTGCAATACAGTCTTTCTTAGCAGTGTTGTTTAGAACAATTTGCACTTTGCTGGCAGACCCTCTTAAGTGATCATGTTTACAAAGGATTAAATCAAGGTCAGTGGTGTTTATATGTTTTTGCAATACGGTCATTCATAGTTGTGTTGAAATGCATATTTTGCCTAAAAATCATGGTACTGGTTGCGTTCTGCAGGTGTTTGCTCACAACATTGCGTTTGTATAAATGATTTTGTTATTTTTATGCTGAGAAAGTGATCCTATATACATGTATATGGTTTAGGAAAGAGGATTAATCACATCAATATTAATGTACATTATAGCGACTATGTACTCAACACTTCTCTTTCCCCTCTATATTTTCAATATGTATATGAATCAACATTCACAAGCTGACATATATGTTAACTACATAAGTGAGCTCATTTTGTATTACAGTATATCTGTTACATTGAATTTCTTGACATATCTGCGATTCCATTCATAATACTTAATACTCTCCTGTTGTAAAATTAAAACTTAAAATTACTACTTTAGTTTTAGCTCTACTTGTCATAGACCAGGAGAGTTTATGGGATGGTCTGTTGTCTGTGGTCTGTTATCCATCTGTCTGTTAGCACAAGTTTGTTATTGCTATTCCTCTTCAACTACTCGGAGGATTGCCATGAAACTTTGCACACACATTCATCCCATGTTCTAGTTGGTTCTAAATGAAAATGGTGCTGCTCGGACATATGGCAGCCACAGTGGCCATCTTGAAAATCTTGTTATTGCAACTCCTCCCTGAATGGATGGTTATATCAACATGGGGTTTTCACTAAAAGACTTCTTATGATATCTAGTTGGTCCTAAATAAATATGGTGCCAATCTGACATCAAATATGACCGCCACAGCAGCCATCTTGAAAATCATGTTATCACTAATCCTCCTGAATGGAAAATCATACTGACATGGGGTTTTCACCAGAAGACTTATTATGATGTCTAGTTGGTCTTAAATGAAAATAGTGCCAATCTGATGTCCAATATGTCCACCACAGTGGCGAGCTTGAAATTCTTGTTAATGCTACTCCTCCTGAATGAAAAGTAATATTGCCATGGGGTTTCCACTGAAGACTTCTTGTGTTGTCTATTTGGTCCTAAATATAAAGTGTGCCACTTGCACATGCAATATGGCCACCTTGAAATTATTGTAAAAGCTACTTGTCCTGAATGAATGGTCATATCAACATGGGTTTTGTACCAAATGACTACTTATGATGTCTAGTTGGTCCTAAATGAAAATGGTGCTGCTCAGAAATCCAATATGTCTGCCACAGTAGCCACCTTGAAATTCTTTTTATCACTATTTCCAGAGATGCTGCCAGGCCACGGGATCGCGGGTTTCTCGCAAAAATGATAGAGAGTCATGCAACTTTTAAAAGCCAATGGGGGAAAGATCACGCAAGTTATCTGTGCTTCCCGCAACTTCTCGTACCCAATGCGCGACTTTTTTATTTTTTGTTTTTTAATTAGGTTGATCAGATCGTCTTTTTTTACTTTTCTCCATGATCTCAATTAATACTATATCTATGGAGAATATTGTTTGAATACAAGCACCTTTATGAGTATGGAGTATTGCAGAAACTATGGAGGTATTCCGATTGAATTGTTTCCTGGGGCAGTGTAGTAAATTGATCCATCGATCGAAATGTCTAAAGCGCGACAGTAATGTGTTATGTTGAAACAAAATATAACAGATTTCTTTAGGAAACTCAGCGAGATGGAAAGGTCATCTGTTAAGCACGAAACTAGGGAAGATGAAATATTTGACAGTTTGTTGCCAACTGAACATAGCGCAGAAAGCTGTGATACAGAAATAACCGGCATGATGTCGTTTACTACAGTTTAGGCCATGCAGAAATTCTGATACATCGACAGAAATATCCAAGGAACAACATGCCTGAATTGTGGAAAATTGTGTTTTGGATACCTGAAAACCAGTTCCCGAATCTATTCAGACTGGTCATAATTGCAGCAGTTCTTGCCTTTACGAAAAACTGATTGTGAAAGGTGATTCAGTTCTCAATGCAAAATTCACACTACTCGGCGAAATAGGGTAACCACAGACTTTTAAAACTCTATCACTGTAGTAAGAAAATGTCAGAATATCTGAGAACAAAACAAAATAAAATCCTATACAGATATATAATTCGGATTAAGTATTTTTTTTTCCCATTTTTTTTCTCTAAGATATTCTGTCATTTTCCTACTACAGTGATAGAGTTTCAAAGGCCTGTGGGCTAACATCTGAAACAATAAATAAACTGATGACTATACAGATGTTTGTGTGTGTGGTCCAGTAAATTATTTTCAGTTTGCAAAGCCATATTTGAAGGGCAGTGATAAGAAACAAAGAAGAATATTTACCATCTGAGCAACAATTAGGTATGCAGTTACCTTACATTTATTCTCAAAGAAGTGATACAAAATCATTAAATGCTTGTTTTAAATTAGGTGTTTCTACACCTTATAATAATGTTGTCACCCATCATCTACCATTCGGCTTAGTTTACCCTTGCCCCCCTCCCCCGATGATTCCCCCCCCCCCTCTGAAGGTAGGTGTGGGGGACCTCCCCCTCTTAAGAAAATTTCTGGCAGCATCTCTGTATTTCTCCTGCATTAATGGTCATATCAGCATGGGATTATCACTGAAAGACTTCTTATGTCTAGTTGGTCATAAATTAAACTGGTGCTGATCTGACTTCTAATATGGCCATCTTGAAAATCTTGTTATCACTACTTCTCCTAAATGGCTGCTCGTATTGACATTGTGCTACACTAAAAGACTTCTTATAAAGTTTAGTTGGTACTAAATGGAAATGGTGTCAATTTGATATCCAGTTGGCCACCATGGCAGTCATCTTGAAAATTGTTACTCGTCCAAAATGGAAAGTCATATCAACATGGGGGTTTCCACCAAATGACTTCTTATAATGCCTTGTTGGTCCTAAATGAAAATGTTGCCAATCTGACTTCCAATATGTCCACCACAGCAGCTAATTTAAAAATCATGTTATCGCTGAAGAATATCAAAGATGGTTTCCACACTCTGTAGTTAAAAGGAATAAATGCTCTTATCTTGAATTCCTGGAAATTCTTTTCAGCCAGTAGAGCATCAGTCCCTTCACAGGACTCATGTTTTTCATATGTTGAGATAAATTGTGAGGGAATTTTATATAACAATCATATTTATATATCTGATAGAGATATTTCATTTATAATGTAGTGTCAAATTTCCAGGGACCAGTGTACCAGAAAATCTTGTTGATTATTGTTTCGAGACATGCTCTCTCTCTCCACCACCACCTCCCAGATATACCTCTACCCTAGTTAATCCTCACATGATCACCTTTCTAACAAACAAACAAAAAATCTAGTTCTCTTATCATTTACTTTGATTATCTCCCAACCTGCACCTTTTAAATAAAATTTCTGCTGGTTTGTCTTCAACCCTGGATATACCTCCATATCCTAGCGGCAATTTTCTTTTTTTTTTTTCATATTCATTGGCACCATCATCAATGCTTTGACATACTTATGGTTAAATCTTTTACCTGATGTTTAATAGGTTTATTCTAATTAAAAATTTCATGCACAAATAAAATATGATGCAAATTTGCACAGATGTAATTATGTGTGCTAGTCTTTGTGAATGACAAATGAGGACAGTTTGTGTTTGGGTAATTTGCTTTCAAGAGGGTACAAGCTAATGTGGTGTTCTCTCTCATTGATATATACTTTATGAACATACATTATATTTGTGAATTAGTAAGATTGAAAGATGCATGAATGGATGAGAATGGTCACAGAAATCCACATTATGTTTTCAAAATCCACAGGGATAACATTTAATATGTAGCCTCTGTTACAGGTCTTTTCCTGGAGAACTTTGTACATAGTGACCTGAAGAACACCAGCATCACCTTATTAAAAGGGGAGGTAACTGTTGAGATAGACAGGCATAACACCACACTGAAGGAAGGAGACAAAATGCAGGTATGGTTAGTTTTATTGTACAATGGAAATAACTTGTAATTCCAGGATTTTTGTAGAGGGTGTCAATGTAAGTCAATTTTGAAGTCAGATAATCTACCATCCTTTTTTTAAACTGTCTACATGTTAACACACTGGTATTTATCAAGTTTGGATGAGTGTGATGTTTTCTGTCATGAATCAATAAACAAAAACCATTAGTACCTGGTATCATATCTTTTTATCTTTTGATTTGGACTGGAGAGTAACAATAGTGTTTTAGGTATCTCATATTTACTTACTGATAAGCTACATTGAGCTACTGTTTCCTATCACTTTGTTGAAAGCAGAAAAGAGCAACACAGCAAAATGGTTAGATCTACCTTGTTAAAGGGAATGCTCAACGTAAAACATTTTCATGTAATAATCTGATACAAGACTTGTTAGCATAGTGCCAACTTCATTATTATCATTTTTGTTTCCTGTTATTTAGATAATAATGAAACTAGAAATTTCACATCCAAAACTAATTCGTGCAAGCTACCAGCATATCACCTCAAATAACCTTACCTCATTTTTACCTAGGATTGTTTACATTCCAGGTGTATGACACAAGTTATTTCTGTTAGCACTTAATCTGTCTGAGCAACTAGTCAGCCAAAGTTTGGCAGTTTAAAGCCAAGAAAAACAAATTACCACCTACAGCACATTAACTTTGTTTAACACAAAAGATGCATTTTGTAATGAAATCATAGGAAGAGTCAAGTGGTTATATATTGGACAAAATTTACAAATAAAACAGCAACCGTTATCATTCCTTTAAATTATGTAGGTAAATAAATTAATTTATCAATTTGAATGATAGACTTATTTCAGCAATGTCATTGTTTGCTGCACAGGTGTGTATGCTGGTTGATTGAGCAAACTTTGGTGATGTATGGTTTGCCCGACAGTGAAAAACAGTTGTATGCAATTCATTAAAGACAAACACAAAGAAGAATTATTAGCTTTGTTGTTGATTGTTTAGTGCAAATTAGATTAACAATTATCTGAACAAAACAGAAGAAGAAAAAAAACTCACTGAAAAAATCATGATCAGGCCATACATATGTGGCATATGAGGTAAGTACAATCAATGTTCTGTTATATAGGAGGTCATCATAGTGTAATATAAATAAGAGAGAAAAGAGAAGAAAAAAAGAGACAGAAAATCAGAAAGAGAGGGAGATGGATTATCTCAACAGTACAAGTCCTAAGAGTATCTAAAGAAAAGTGAATTTCACCTTTCAGATGCTCAGTGTCATTTCCATATGAGACTAATATCAGTAATTTAAATTAAAACTTTTGTGATATATTTCACTTAGTATATAAAAAGAGTCGCAGTCGATTGAAGTGTGAAATCAGCATATGTAGCTGTTGAGACCTACATTCAGTTTCTAATTTGTTTGCTAAGAAATATGCTTAAATTGTTCACAGTTATTTTAGGGCTGTTCCATTTAAACAAGGGAAGACAGATTATTAAAAATATATACCTTGGTACTCAGATTATTCATATAGTTCATATGATATGAATACAAATTCAAAATTTCATCAATGGGTGGCTACTCCAGATTGAAAGTATCTTCCCTGGATCCCAAGTTTGTTTTACTGGAACAGCCCTTCTTTGTACCTGTTATTCATTGTTGATATTTCAAAATATTCTGACATGTATATCAATATTTCCAAATCAGATTTAGTCTAGTCTCCCTAGAGAATTTCAAACTCAAAGAGGTAATGGAATTCGTCACTCAAAATGTTATTCTGACATTTGGTACATTTTCTTTCTTCATATGGAATTTTATCCGATCAATCAATTTCAGCAGATATTTTATGGTTTGATGTCCTTGCAGTATAGTAGAAACCAGTTTAAACTCTCTTGGAGTTTTTTTTCATTCTCAGTTAATATGACAGTATCATCTGCATAAAGAAGAATTAAAACCTCAAGTAACATTGTATCATGTGAAAAATTCATCGGAATTCCATCACTGTTCTTGTGACACACCTTGAGTAACATTGTAATATCATCATGTGAAAAATTAATTGGAATTCCATCAATGTTCTTTTGACACACCTTGAGCAACATTGTAACATCATCATTTGAAAAATTCATTGGAATTCCATCACTGTTCTTTTGACACAGATCACCTTTGACCTTATCAGCTATTTTTAAAGAGCTGGCTGCTTTAAAAAATGACAAGCTAACAACAAAGTCTAGTGATGTCCTATTGACAGATTTGCAATGAATATTCACAAATAAAAACTTTTAATATCTGTATTCATTCAAAGAAAGACAATTTTATTTATTCAGTAATACAATACATCTTGTCAGATTAACAAATAAAGCTTTTTATTTAGTGTGTCAATAAAACTTTGTAGTAATTAAAAAATTATTCAGGAAAAATTGAAGAGGCTGTAAAAATTTGGGAGCACCGCCACAACTGTTTTATATCTGAATTCATGTTATAACAAGGCATGTTGTAGCAGGATTTTACTGTATATGGCCTGAGTTGTATATTATTTGACACTAGACCCTTGACAGGGTTTTTCTGTGTGTGGCCTGAGTTGTATATTAATGACACTAGACCCATGGCAGGGTTTTTCTGTGTATGGCTTGAGTTGTATATTATTTTACACTAGACCCTAGGCAGGGCTTTCCTGTATATGACTTGAGTTGTATATTATTTGACACTAGACCCTTTTCAGGGTTTTTCTGTATATGGCCTGGGTTGTATATTATTTGACACTAGACCCTTGGCAGAATTTTCCTCCATATGGCTTGAGTTGTATATTATTTGACACTAAACCCTTGGCTGGGTTTTTCTGTGTATGGCTTGAGTTGTAGCTTGTTTGACACTAGGCCCTTTGCAGGGTTTTCCTGTATATGGCCTGAGTTGTATAGTTGTTGACACTAGACCCATGGGATGCTCTTATACCTTCTTTGTCTTAAGTTGATACGAAATGAATGCAAGTTGCTTACTGAACAATCAAAAGCACAAGGTATATCAGATGACCTTATGGTCGAAGCAGTTCAGTATAAATTTGTACTCTTCTCCACAGAGAAAACTGCCTTGATTCTCTTATGGAAGCATTCATATTCAAACAATAGCATTTTGGTTATTAGGTGTTGTGTAGAAAATATAAATGCAGATTTGGACACGCATTTGTTTCTTTGTGAGAAATCTTCACATTTTCTTTACTTCAGCTTCCTTTCAATGAGTTCCACATGGTACACACTGTCTCCACTGAGCCATCTTCCTACATGTACATATTTGTCAACACCACTGATGTAGAATTTCAGAGGAATGTGACCCTGTATGAGCAGATGATGAACCACACCATTCCACAGTCAGGTAAAGTCAGAGTTACCACACCATTCCACAGTCGGGTGAAGTCAGAGTTTCCACACTAGTTTGCACTTCCAAAAAGTAACAAAGTCAGAATCACCAGACAGCTTTACAATAAGGGTTGAATGAAAGTTAACACACCAATCCCTAGTGTTCACACCATTCTACAATCAATGCTTCAACCAAAGGCTGGAGTAGTGGTAACTGGGTATATTAAGAAAGTGTGCTAAGTCAGTCATAGGCTGGAGAAGTGGTATTATGAAAGTGTGCTAAGTCAGTCATAGGCTGGAGAAGTGGTATTATGAAAGTGTGCTAAGTCAGTCATAGGCTGGAGAAGTGGTATTATGAAAGTGTGCTAAGTCAGTCATAGGCTGGAGTAGTGGTATTATGAAAGTGTGCTAAGTCAGTCATAGGCTGGAGAAGTGGTATTATGAAAGTGTGCTAAGTCAGTCATAGGCTGGAGAAGTGGTATTATGAAAGTGTGCTAAGTCAGTCATAGGCTGGAGTAGTGGTATTATGAAAGTGTGCTAAGTCAGTCATAGGCTGGAGAAGTGGTATTATGAAAGTGTGCTAAGTCAGTCATAGGCAGTAACTCAATAAAATGGGGTCAAAATATTTCTTGAAATTTATATCATTTAAGATTTTATTAATTTGCAGAAATGCCAATCATTACAGTTTGGGGATAATTATTCCATTTTAACTTCATATTATGCCATTATGATCAATTCATTCTGATTCCAATTTTCAGTAATATAAACTTTTATTCAGACAAACCACGTCCAAAACACAGGTATGTCTAGACCACTCAAACAGTTGAAATATGATGGTAATTCTTTTGTGAAAGCATATCTAAGTGCTTGTATCACAAGAACAATTGAATATTGACCAATAAGAAATCACATCACTTGGTGCCCTGATTAACCAGAGAAGTTCAAGAAAGATGTCTAAAGGAAAGTGGCTAATGAGGATTGTAGTGTGATGAAAAACACGCAACAGAAATTCCTAATGCAGCAAAGCATCAACATTGAACCAATACCATGCCTTTGCAGTCCTTTTTCAACAGACTTCATTGTGTCACTTGGCAGAAAAGATGACTTTAGGGAGCACGTTTCAACCAAAAAGCACTTTGAGAATAAAATTAAATAATTGAAATAAAATTTTTATGAAACTTGAAGTATTCCTTTTTATGTTTAGTTTCTGACTTGTTTCAGAGCTGACATTCCTATTTATCATTGGTAGTGGTAGGCATCTCTGAACATGAAGTGTTTGGACTAGAGTCATTCAGGGACCAGATTTCTGTCAAATATGGTCAAAATCTATTGATCATCCAACTCCTATATTAACTTCAAGATAAATCTTTTTAAAAAAATTGAAATCAAACAAAAATTCTGAATGCTAAAAATGTTCAAAAGCCATTGGGATGCCTATTCTGAGTCATTCTAGGAAGCTTGATATGGTGGTCACTTTTGCATCCTTGGGCAAGTCCAGCTATACATACACACATTAGATTAACCTCAACATGGTGATCACTTTCATGTCCATATGCATGTCCAGCCATATTTCCACACCCTAGATTAACCTCAGCTTGGCAATCACTTTCATGTCTGTGTGCATGTCCATCCATACATCTGCACCCTAGATTAACCTCGGTATGGTGATCACTTTTGGGTCCATGTGCATGTCCATCCATAAGTCCACACCCTAGATTAACCTCAACTTGGCAATGACTTTCATGTCCACATCCTAGATTAACCTCAAGTACAGGTGACCATAGAGTCATGTCACTTTTTAGACGAATACATTTTGATATGTGCAACACTAATTTACCTAAAGCTTAGGGGCTGGCTTGACATACAGGCTATGCCCAGCTTCTTGTGTATTTTCAGCAGTTCGTTTATTATACACTTAACATCTTGGACCTTATTTTACCTACACTCGTGAAAATTGGCATATGGATATATCTGAACAAAGGTAACTCATACAAAAAACTAGGTCAGTGTGATTCAATTTTCATGCATGAGTGACTTGTATTTACAGCTATACGTTCATTACACTCAATATCTTGGATCAGATTTCATCCTGACTGATGAAAGTTTGTATTTGCATACATCTCAGTGAGAGTAAGTCATCTGTACCAAAATTAGGTCAGTGTAACCCATTTTCATGCTTGAAGTGGCTGTTGTATTGTCAGCTGTCTATTTATTCCACTGTCAATATGTTGGACCCCATTTCACCTATATTCATGAGAATTGGTACATGAATGAGAGTAATTTAATTATGCAAAAAGTAGATTAGTGTGACATGATTTTTTGTGGTTCAGTAACTTTTATATTTTCAGCTGTTCATTCATTACACCCTTAATATCTTAGACCCTATTTCAACTACACTTGAAAATTTTTGAGGATACATCTCAGCAAAAGTACCATAACTCGACCATGCCAAAATCAGGTCAATTCAACCCAACTTCTCCTTCGAGTACATTCTCCAATCACAGTAACGTTAGAAACCAAGCTCTGCTACCTCCCGACTTCAGCCTCCCAATAGACGAAAAAAGTCTTTTCCATCTATATTATATAGACCAAAAGACAGCAATTCTTTCCCATAACCTCCTCTTGCCGCTGCTAGGTGTTACTAGTTTTAAGCTTTCTCTCCAGTGCTTGCAGCATAGTGCTGAAGGCCTCCCAAAAATCCTGTGATTATCTCTGTGGTTTGCAACCATCAATCCAAAAATTTTGCATTCTTGTGTTTGTGAGGAATCTACTCAAGTGGTATTCATTATTTATTTATCTTGATCAATATTTATGTGAATTTTGTCACAGTTGTGGACTTCGTTTTTTCTGAAATTGTACTCCAACATGGTATCACCGATGTGTGTTGTTGGTTATGTTTTCGCGCACACTGCTTGTTTTCATTCACTTTTGAGGTACTAAGCGTTGTTTTTGTGACCTATTAATTCATTTGAGTTGTTAATTTATCATTTTCCATTGTTATTTTCATTTCCATTAAACATTGATGATGGAATGTACCAAATGCAAAAAGTTCAAGGCCAATGAGGACACTTTTGATAATGCCTTGCACCAAACCGTCTGGAATATGCAGTGTCTGCACACTTTGGTCAGAGAATATATGGTGCACAGTCCTACAGAAGAGAATTAAGAACAGAGAAATGGATCAAGTCGTGCACTGATCAGTTTGACATATTGAGCATCCACCCCAAAATGGAATCAATTGCAAGTTTAATGTGGGACATTGCTGGTTGCTGCATCCCCCTCCCGCCTCTACAGAAAATGAGACATACAATACCAACTGCTTTCATTACTTTAGCTGTATTGGAGGAGTAAGGGGCTGTAGTTTTGCCAGCCTTGCATTCTCCTGCACCATTGTTAGAACTACAGATGCATCGCCTGGTGTGGGAGGCAATGATGTAGTTACTTCATTCTGGGAAGTTTCTGCCCATAGGTCCATCTCACATCTCAATAGATAATTTAGACCTTATGGGGCAGTGCCCCCCATTTCTAGGCAGCCCAGTGGGTGTAAGTCCCTCTGCATGTCTAAGCATGGCCTTTGGGCCTGTAAGTGTGGGCAGATGGGGTTTTTATCAGATCTTATTGAACCATTCTGTCATACTGTAATGCCATAATAAGGCCATCCCAGCTGACGACAACAATACATCCTGCATACAGGACCATGGAACTGTGGAATGTGGAAACAAACAAGGAGCTTACTAATAGATTCATCCATTTTATCACACCTTCAGCGTGGCCTGTGCTGGAGTCATCCACATTCTTTTTCCATGCATCCAGGCATGTTTTTACATGGACATGGAAGTCGAGGTTGACGAGGAAAACCCACACAGTGAGTGTGAGGATAAAGTTGAAAATTTAATGCACTTAGACCGAACAATAAAAAACTGATTTTAGTTTGAAGGCTGTGGTGGAAGAAATTTATTGGTGTTGCCGGTTTCTGAATGCCCTCCACCCCCTATGGCCAATTAGGGCTATAAGGTCAAGGTGTTGGTAAACTTAGATGAAGAGGTGGAGAATCCCTCCTTCTGTCTTCTTCCATAGTCTTCAAAACTTAAAGAGATTGCAGACCGTCTGTCCAATAAGTTATGTGAACTGGGTAATTTGACGGCTTTCTTCTCAGAGTCAGTTACCAGCAACCTTTTCTTCTTATAGTACACAAGTCATTCAGATATGTCTTTAATACTGATCTTCTGACTTTAGACAGTAATATTGTGGCTGTAAATATGACTGCTCCTTTATTCTACAAAGTTAACAAGAATGTTTTTCACGCCACCTCGAAACTGGTGCGTAACATCATAGCCATGTCATCGATGTTGGACTTAGTGTCATTAGTTATTTTTTGGCTTCCCGAAAAATCAGGTAACAATCATGCCTGTGAGTCAATGGCTTGGATTGCAGAAGTCGTCAACAGAGCAGCACATCATTCTGTGGCAAATGCATTAACTGCCTCTGTTAACTTGGATTTGGTTGTGAAAAGACAAATGTCTTCATTCGATCACTGAAGCCGCATCATGCCCTGACACTGAGGACAACACCTTTTGTGTGTCCATTGCTGTTTGGAGGCAAAATTGAGGAAGTGTGGAGACAGGCAGCTCAGGAACTGCCCCTCCAACATGCTGTTAACCTTCACAGTTGTACAAGCCCAATCAATCTCAATCTCAAAGGAGAGATGAGCAGAGACAAAGAGATAAGGGATTGTTTACTGCCCAATCACAGAATTAGTTTTGATCTCAATCAAATGTCAGGAGGAAGCTGTCCACTCAGTTTAGGAGACAGGCTTATAGAGGGGGCAAGAAACAGGATTTCTTGTTCCCCAAACAACCTAACTTGCACCATTGACTCACCACCCTGAACCACCACAGATAGCCTACTGGTGGGCAACAGACTCCTGCATTTCCACTATTGTTGGATTGCTCTATTTCTGCAGAATGAATGGGTGATCCAAGTTGATTTGGAGGGGGTTTGGATTTCATTTATCCAATCCCCTCTTTTGTCCACTCCACTCATGACGGACATACCATCAGATTGGGAGAAGGATGAAATTATGCAATTCCTTGTGCAAAAGGCCAGCAGCAAGATCAGGCCAATCATCAACATGAGCCACCTCAACGAATACATAGTTCCGCAGAAATTCAAGATGAAGATGGCACGATCTATCTGACTCAACATCAGAATGGACTAGAACAGAGAGAAATGGGTCAAGTCTCGAACTTAGCAGTCTGATGTATTGAGTATCCACCCTATGATGGAATCAATTGCGAGTTTAGTGGGGGACATTGCTGGTTGCTGTGACCCCCCCCCCCCTCCACTGCAAATGAGACATACGATAGCAACTGCTTCCATTATTTCAGCTGAATTGGAGGAGCAAGAGGTTTAGCCATCCTTGCATTCTTCTACACAATTGTTAGAACTACAGATGCATTGCCTGGTGCAGGAGGCAATGACACAGTTACTTAATTCTGGGCAGTTTCTGCCCATACGTCCATCTCACACCTCAATAGATAATTTTGACCTTCATTTATCCAAGTCCCTTCTCTTTCATCATCTCCATTCAGGATGGAAATACCATCAAATTGGGAGAGGGACAAAATTATGCAGCAGGAGAGCTGGTCATTAATCGACAAGCAGGCAGTGGAGATTGTTCAAAAACCACAATCTCTGGGGTTCTATTCCAGGTTTTTCCTTCTGCAAAAGGCCAATGGCAAGCTCAAGCCAATCATCAACTTAAGCCACCTCAACCAATACATAGTTCCGCTGAAATTCAGGATGGAGATGGCATGATCTGAATCTGGTAGATCCAGTGGCCATTGCACAGATCACTACTATATCCAGTTGACATCAGCACAACCGACTCACAGGCACTTTTACTGCTTTTGCTGGATTTGCCCAGAAATCTTAAATGGTAAGAATTCATTAATTTCTTCATAACCATATATATATATATATACAAAGATTCTGCTAGGGTGCGTGAATCGCACAAAATTTGTATGAATTTGTGCACTTGGAAAAAAGTGATGCGCGAGAACTCCCGCAAATTAGTTTCAAGTCCCGCATATACAAATGTACTCTGCAGTATACAATTTGTATTTAACTGTTAACCCTTAAAGTGCTTGTTGTTCCATAAGTCGCTCCACCAGTAGAGGTCTCATAGCGTTTGTCTTGTCATCTGTCTTTTTTCAAATATGCAACTGTTTACACATCTGACGGTCATTAAACTTAATTTGATTGGCACATTGAGCCCTGGAACAAGCATTCTGTCGAGTTTGAACCTTGAATTCATGAAGGAAGTTTTACAAATGCATGTTTAAAGTAAGGGCTCCTAGAAAACCCAAAATGGCTGACTTCCAATATGGTTCATCTTCAAATGATAATTTAGTTCGGCAAATACTGGCAGATGATAGCAATGATGACAATGATTTTTGAGGTTTTAAAGTATATGAAATTATTGGAGCTCAGAAAGTGTTACTGGAAATACCAGTGAGTAATTTTGAACCCTAAAATGAGGTTGGATACAAGTCCGATGGACATGCTGGATGGACAAAAATAGACGGCACGCTGGTTAACCCCCTTTTCAGCGGTATTTTGAAATTAAATGTCAAAAATGCAGAATACCAAGCTTAATTAAAATACAGACAATTTAAAAGTTTGAGTGCAATTCTCATTTCTTTTCTCAAACAATTCTGCCCTGAGAGATCTTGTGCTACAAAACTATATAGCACTCTAAGGGTTAAGATAAATTGAATAAATAAGAATCTAAAAAGAAATTGACAAGTAAGGACATTTATTTTTTATCAAAATACCTCTGTCTGAACAAGCAGACTATGGCATTGATAGACTTAAAACCCTAATACAACATTGTGGAACAGATAAGATATCTGGCATAGTAGTCAGCAAAGCGCTGATTCAAGAAAGTGAAACTTTGGCTGAGTTCTTGTTAGTGAAAAATCTTTCTTTGGAGCAGACTTATCCAAGAGACAATACTTATGAGCTGTGGAAATTTGTACATAACAACCATAAAGAACAGTTTCCTAACTGGTTCAAGCTGGCTTAGCTAGTTATGCATATGTCCCTTCAGACTGCAGATTGTGAAAGGGGGTTCTCATCACCAAACAATATTTATACACCACTCCCTCGATAACTTGCGCCCAGATAACTTGCGAACCTGCTTATAATGCAGTGTCAGGCGTGGATCCAATTTTTTACTGAAAAATACAGAAAGAATTAGCCCCTATTTGTTGAACGTGAAAAAAAATGCTATCAAAATTGGTAAAGGCAACCTTGATACATCGCTTGTTTTATCGTCAAAAACAGTGGTTAGTACCTAGAAATTTGAACTGTCATGAAATTTTCACCTTTTAATAAGAAGTCATATATTTTGTTAAATTTTCTTTCCAAACAACTTTCTCAGTACACTGTAAATAACAATATTTTACAAAATTTTGATTAATGAAAATGTCACTAATGCCTACTGGTGGCAACTCTTAAAAAAATAATACCAATTAAATAAGTTTTGTCAAGTGAAATTTGTGTTTTAGTTCCATCTTTTAATTTGGTTTCAGCGTAATCATCATAAATGCAATATGCCCTCATGTATTCAAATGTGAAAAATATCATTCAACCGGAACAGCTATGTCCATGAGCATTTCCATTAGAACCTAATTAAGTGCCAACAATTTTTTTCATCTCTGACTTCTGGAAGTATTTGTTGTATTGTTACACACACAGTTAAAAGCAGACCTGCTTGGTATTATCACGTTAATTATGTCTTTTGTATCAAATCAAATAAAGGGGGTTTAATAAAAGAAAAGTTAAAAGGCATACAAATCCTAACTGTGTGAGAGCTAGCGGTCACGGCCGTATGTCAGTCAACTCATTTCAGTTGATCAATTGAACACTGTTATAAATATTATTATGTAAGTAATATAATTAAACTACCTTAAATTAGCCTACTCAATCACAAATGTGATCAAAGATAGTAAGGCAACCAAGCGAAATGAGTACTTTGTGAATAAAAAGCTTTGTTTCACAGATATCGTTCATTATGGAGAAGCGAGTTCCAGAGTTTGTAGTGAACTTAAAATTTCTAAATTGCCACTCAGAGATTTCCTCAAAGATGAGAAGAAGTTTCACTATTATTTGCAATTAAATCACGGAATCCATATTTTATTAATAGAACAATAAATCTAGTTTCGACGTTGACGGTTGTTTTGCGAAATAAATGTCCCTAGTTTTTGTACAAAAGGAATCTTGTTTTGTTTTGAATCAACAACAACAAAAAGCAATGATGTAATGCACAATGTTTTTGCGTACACGTGTTGTTGAAACTGCTTGGACTAATGTTGTTAACGATCTTTCAGCAGTTGGGTGTCTTGAAAATAAAGATAATTTATACAAAAAAGCGAAAAACTACATTAGAAAAAAGCTCTTTATTGACAATTACTCCCAATGCAATTATAAAATGAGGTATTCAGCCATTAAACACCCCCGGTCCCCCCCCCCCCCCCCCCATCGTGGTTTTCTCAATGTCCAGTGGGGATGGCATACCCTTAATTGTTTTGAGGTCCCTCGGTAACTCATGCCCTTGTTTATAGTGTGGTATATGTTTTTGGACCCCATTGTGCACGAGTTATTGAGGGAGAGGTGTACACAGATAAGGAACAAATTAAGCTCAGAGATGATCAACAGATTAATGCTTATGCAACTAGAGGATACATCTTTTGAGGATTTTTATTTCAATAGAGCTCGAACAGAGTGGAGCTGGAAGAAAGAAAGAGACGGATATTTATGTGTCAGGTAAATATTGAACTATGGCTGTTTCCACCTCACCCTCAATTTTTTCTACTCACCCCTTTATTTTGGTGACAAGGGGTGAGCTCCCCCCTTTAGTTAAAATCCTGGCAGCATCTCTGTATATATACTGGCCATGGGTCATGTGACCAACGGTTGTGCTGCTCTCAAGTTAGGAGTGGGTTATCTTTCATATAGGGAATCCAGCCTCTCTTCCCTCGAAAGATGCCTAAGATAAAGGTAGGATGTTCAGCATTCCCTCCTCCTATTACCTATTCTCCTAACATTAATGTGATTGCAGAACGTATTCAAAGGAGAAAGCACATTTTTGAGTAAATTATGTTTCTCCAAGAATAATTACATGGTCACATTACTTTAAAACCTTCCTAACCTTCCTGCAAATGTGAGCATCCTAGTTAATGTATCACTGAGCTTACAACTAGTGCCACCTGGTGAGGGAAAGGTGCGGTAATGAGCAAAAGTTACTGCCCTTGGTTTATATAATATAGATGGAAAAGATGATTTTTGTCTTTTTGGGAGGGCTGGATTCAGGAGGTAGTGGAGCTTAGTTTCCTAATGTATTCTTGGAGAAACATAATTTACTGAAAAATTTGTTTTTCACCATTGAGTGACTTTTATAATTTTCAACTTTCTGTTCCATGCACTCTTAATATTTTATACCCTGTTGTACCCACACTCATGAAAATTAATATGTCGATGCATCTCAGGAAGAGTAACTCAGTCATACCAAACCTAGGTCACTGTGACTTAATTTTCATGCTTGGGTCTTCTTTTTTTTTTACAGCTGTTCATTCATTGCACCCTCAATATCTTGGACCCTATTTTATCTACACTCAGTAAATTTGGCATGTGGATACATGTCATTGAGAGTAACTCCACCATACCAAAAGTTGGTCATTGTGACCTAATTTGCATGCTTGGGTGACTATTGTAATTTCTGCAGTTTGATCATTGTACCACAAATAACCTGGACTTCGTTTTACTTACACTAACAAAAATTGGTATGTGAATGCATTTCAAGGAGTGTAACTCAACCATACCAATAGTAGGTCACTGTGACCTTTTTTCACACTTGAGTGACTTTTATATTTCTGCTATATCCTCACCAATTTCACCTACACATGAAAAGTACTATGTGGATGGATCTCATGATGAGTAATTCAACCATATGTATGACCTAATTTTCATGTTAAGTAATGAATTTTCCTCTATACCAGTCTGTATATTTTCAACTACTCCAAATATTCTACTGTTGGCGAGGGATTCATGTTTACAAGTAAACACCTAAACACCTGGTTAAGATGAAACTTCACTCTGTATGTAATTGAAAAAGTGTGAATGATACAGTGCTGACAAGCTCTTGAGATGTTTATTCCAAGTTTATCAAGGGCACTAACTCTTAATATTCCAGCCCAAATGTGCTCATCATCAAACTCATCTGAGTTTTTGTTCAGGCAAAGCTTAACAGCAAATTTCATTGAAACAGCTAAAAAGTGTGGATGCTAGAGCATTCATAAGCTGGTGCAGAAGCAAATGGATAGATGCTGACCATTTTTTAGCTTGTCTCTATAAAGTAGATGAAAGCTATTGTACTACCCCCAGTGTCAGTGTTAGCATCAACATCTGCACATATAACAGCAAATATGAATGAACAGCTTCATTGCATCTTAGTCATTCTTTCTTCCTAGATCCAAGCCAGTAGTTTGGAATGTTGGAATGGATTTCATTCAAGCTAAACCCCCACCCCCACCACCCAGGGAGGGAGGGAACCAAGTGGTCTAACATTGTACATGTAGATTTGTACATTCTTAGTTTTTGCATTAGCTTATGTTTTTTGCACCCTGTTCATAATACAGACTGTTATACCTGGAATCATGGGGGATACATCTTTACAAGTAATACACCCTTATCACAAAAGTAGGTCATTGTGACCCACATTTAAGTATTTACTGACTTTGGTTAAATGTTTTTTAAGTTAATTTCTTGAGCACTGTTCATACTGTTATCATTAAACGAGATGATTATGTGCATCTTTATCAGTATCTCACCTGTTCATCCAAGAATCATGAAATCTGATGATATGCATCTCAGTTAGTACCATAATCTTTGAAGTTGCTGGAATTTTGGTTACCTTGAAATGTTCTTGAATTTAAGGTGAGCTCCTGAAAGTACTCAAAAAGTGCTTGAAAACGTTTATTAGTGTTTGAAAAGTCCTTGAATTTAAAATCAAATGCATTTCATGCAAAAATATTAATTTACTGTTATAAATATCAAAAAAAAGAAAAGATTCAGTAAAAATCTCAGAAATGTGATCTTTCTAGAATTGTACTTCTGTGTTTGGTCATTTACATATTCAGTAAGACTTCCGGTTGGGTTGCTTATATGTTCATCAGTACTCTGTCTCATTTGGGATTGTAAATAGCTCATGATATTTAATGGATGCTCTGTTGACTGGGCTGTTAAGGTTGATAGAAAAAGTTGGTCAAGTACTCTGTGATGGCAAGAGTATTTTCAAATATGATTGTCAGAAGCACTATATATACATAAGGGGGCCAAGCGATAGACAAAGAGCTATGTGTTGAGTATGTCAAAAGGTAATTTATTTTGGCTCAGTGTGCTCTGAAGTCCCATGGCAAGAGTGAAAAGCACAAAAAGAAAGAACTATCAACAATGAATTATTTTCTGCTTTAACATACAAACTTCAAAGAGCCAGAAACTTCAGTAAATATGACTGCTAACTCCCAAACTGATATAGATGAAATAACTGCACCACTAGCCCCTACAACCACAGTCGCCCTCAGCTACAATGCCTTCACCAAGGTGTTCAACAATTTAGACACAGGCAGTTATGGTGCTTGAAACTTAACATTTTGTCCTTGTAAAGTGCTTGAATTTCCCATTGAAATGTATGTATGAACTATGGACCTATATTTCTCCTTTTACTGGCTTTGGTTAACTTTTTGTTTTTAGTTCATGACCACATAACTTTCTGCATGCTATATGCATACTATCCTACCTTTCATGAAACTTGGTTAGGCATATAGATAAGTACTGCACTATTTTTGCAAAAAGAGGTCTTTGTGACCTTGTAATTCATGCTTCAGTGACTTTCTTGAAATTTTGTGTTTAACATTCATTTCTTGGGTACTGTTCTTCATGTTAGAGTCATGAAATTTGACAATTAAATTGATCTCTGTTAGTACTACATCCATACAACCAAAGAAAGTCAATGTGATCTACATTTGATTCTTTACTAATAAAAAGTAATTATATTTAGCCCATGACCACATAAATCTTCGCATGCTTTACACATGCATGCATGCATATATTTCTTGCAACAGTGGTCACACTGGCTGTCACTCCAAGCTTATTCAAACTCTGTGTTATCCACTCAGTAAAATCTGTGTTATCCACTCAGTAAAATCTGTGTTATCCACTCAGTAAAATCTGTGTTATCCACTCAGTAAAATCTGTGTTATCCACTCAGTAAAATCTGGCTTCTAGGGGGTGAGCCAGGATAATACCTTCTGAAGCAGATTTATGAAAAATGATTTTAAAACAAAGAAAACACAATTACTCAATGTTTTTTACCAAGTCATTATAGTATCTCTACTTTGATATTGTAGAAAAAGATTTCTTTTTATATTTGTTATGTATTTTATGCCCTCTCACAGGGCCAACAATTGATAGGTCAGAATTGTTATGTATTGTATGCCATGTCACAGGACCAATAATTGGTAGGTCAAGATCACTTTAGTCGGAATTACTTTTCTGCATGATAAATTAATATTTACAGTGACTGCTGAATACAACAAACTTCATAGAGGCGAGTCCATCCATCCGTTAGCACAAGTTTGTTATCACTACTCCTAAACTACTTGGAGGATTGCCATGAAACTTTACACACACATTCATCCCAGGTCTAGTTTGCATAATTTGTGCTAGTCTTTATCCTTGATAGTAATAGATTGGGACTTTATTCAGATTCATATTTAAGTGTGATTTAAAAGAGTATAACGAAAGGTTGTTGCGAATTTCCAAAGAGAGAAGATTCCATTCCACAACAGACTTTGGTAAAAATGAACTTTGGTGTAGATTTGTCCTGGCGAAGGACATTTGGAGGTTTGTTCCATCACAAAGTTTACTACTACTTGTCTGTTTGACACTTGGCGAAACCAAAGCTCACATGTATCATGGAGCCATGCCATGGTACATTTTTTTAAAGTTATCATTCTGTGTTTGTAGCACCTTGTTGAAAGTCTTTCCCATTTTGTCTCCTCCAAAATTGTAACTTCAGCTTGTATTTTTTTCTGTTTCACTTTTTTCACACTGGATGCAGTTATCCCATATAATATCCCCATACTCCAAAAGAGGTCTTAATAGGTGAAATAAAAAAGTTCTAATGATTTTCTATCAAGTTTAAATTTAAAACTTTATAGTATGTTTAACCTTTTCCATGCTTTTGTAGTTATTTCCTGTATATGTATATGCCTTTTCCATGCTTTTGTAGTTATTTCCTGTATATGTATATGCCTTTTCCATGCTTTTGTAGTTATTTCCTGTATATGTATATGCCTTTTCCATGCTTTTGTAGTTATTTCCTGTATATGTATATGCCTTTTCCATGCTTTTGTAGTTATTTCCTGAATGTGTATATGCCAAGATAAAGATTAATTTAAAGTTAAGCCCAAATGTTTATGAGAAGTGACATTCATAATAACTGTGTCATTCATTAAAAGTCATGGGTGGTGTTCCTTTTGAGATTTTCTGGATATGGTCATTGATATGGTTTTGTTTGGATTAAAATCAACTAACCATGGATTAGCCCAGAAATTGATTTTAAGTAGTCTTTGTTCAAAACACCAGCATCCAGGATTGGGTCCTCAACAATAATTGACAATGATGTATCATCAGCAAACAGTCTTACTGGACTGAATATCAGTGACAATATCATTAATGTAAATTAAAAATAACAGTGGTCCAACTATAGATCACTGGGGCACACCAGCCCTGACATGTTGTTGGTCTGAAGGAAAACCTTCTGTAACAACTTTTTGTGTCCTGTTTGATAGATAATTTTTAAACCATTCCAAAAGTCCATCCTGAATTCCAATATTTCTTAACTTACAAATGAAATCTTTGTACCATATTTTGTCAAAGGCCTTACTAATGTCACAAAATACTACTCTAATTTCTTTGCTTTGGTCGACTGCTTTGCAAAAAGTATTGTATATATATCACACAGCTAAAACCAGATTGAAGATAACTAATTAGGTTGCTGGCTGTGAGATAATTGTACAAGTGTTGGAAGACACATTTTTCACATGTTTTGCCCATTCAAGCAGCTTAGTAGTGAAATAGGTCTGTAATTTGAAACAACATATATTAGCCCCCCTTTTTTATGAATGGGAGTAACATTAGCCTCTTTCCACGCTATTGGAAAATATGAAGATTGGAGCAAATTAATGATAATTTCTGATAAATATTATGATGATATGCAAGTGCCTTCTTTAAGTAACCTAGGTTGGATCTTATCAGGTGCCCCCAGCCTTACTAACGCTGGAATTTGAAAGAACATGTCTGACTTGGTTGCAGTTTATTAAACAACAATCTTTTCAAACAACATTTGTCATCTAGCAATAGATGTTCATGTGGTGAACCAGAAACTGCAAAGCATTTTTTCTTAGACTGTACAAAATATGTTACCCTCAGAAACCGTACTGTCGGAATTTTACCCCATATTACGGATATAACTTTGTTATTTGGGTAACCCATTGTAGTTGGTTGAGGTCAACAAGGAGATCTTCAAGGTAGTCCACGAGTGCATAACTACAACTTAGAGATTTGTTTAATCAATACGTATGTCTTCACTCTAAGCTGCTATATCTCCGTTATGTATTTTGTTATTATAAATATATACCACCCAAGCTGAAGTTAAAAGTCCTTTATCTATCCCACCACCACCACCAAACTGCATCAGTGCCAACATCATCATATTTGTTCTTTTTTTTTTCTTCATTTGTTGATTTGCAAGTATACAGTAACATGTTTCTGATGTAAATGCCTATAAGTTACTGTCTGACATTATTACAATATTGTATGTATAATTTTCTTTTAATACCTCATTAGTATGTTTCAGTGTTTGCAATATTATGCCTTTATTCATCACTTCAGTCCCATTATAAAAGTAAATATTATTGTTAATGAGGAGAGAGCTTGAAATAAGCTTATGCTTGTTGCTTAATCATCTAAATATCTTGTTAAATTTTATGTACTTTCCATGATGGCTTCTACATATAAATAATGTTTAAATCAAATCCATGTCTAGTTGGTCCTATGGTGCTACTAAGACATCCAATATGGCCACCTCAGCAGCCATCTTGAAAATTTTTTTATTACTACTCTCCCGGAATGGATGGTCATATGAACATAGCGTTTTCACTAAAAGTCTTCTTCTGATGTCTAGTTAGTCTTAAATGAAAATGGTTCTGCTCAGACTTCCAATATGGCCACCACAGTGGCCATCTAGAAAATCTTGTTATTGTACTTCTCCTGAATGGATGGTCATATCAACATGGGGGTTTCAGTAAAAGACTTCTTACGATGTCTGCTTGGTCCTAAGTGAAAATGGTTTTGATCTGATGTATAGTATAGTTTCCACGGTAGCCATCTTGGAAATCTTATTATTGCTACTCCTCCTGAATGGAAAGTCATATCGGCATAGGGTATTCACCAGAAGACTTTTAAGATATCTAGTTGGTAATAGATAAAATGGTACCGATTTAACATCCAGTATGGCCACCATGGCATCCATCTTGAAAATCATGTCATTACTACTAAATGGAAAGTCATATCGACATGAGGTTTTCACCAGAAGACTAATTATGATATGGTGCTGATCTGACCTCAAATATGGCTGCCACAATGAACATATTGAAAATCTTGTCACTAATTCTACTGAATGGATGGTCATATCAAAATGGGGTTTTCATCAAAAGTCTTATAATGGTATCTAGTTTGTTCTAAATGAAAATGGTGCCAATCTTTTACATCCAATATGGCTGCCACAGTGGCTAATTTAAAAATCTTATCACTTGAGATTATTAGAGATGATTTCAACTCTCAGCAGTTAAAAAGAAGAAATGGTATCCTGAATCCCTGGAAATTCTTTTCAGACAGTAAAGCATCAGTCCCTTTGAGGGACTCTTGTTTCAAATGACTATTCTATTTTGAAGACCTCAGGGGAGAGGAGTTATTTTGTAACTTAGTTACCTTCTTTACATAAAGTTTGAGATCTAATATAAGGGATTCACTATTGTGTTATACATATGTGATTACATACAACATATTCATTGTAAAGATGAGGTTATCAAACCTCATTGGTTGGCTTGTACAAGTGTGATGTCAGACCTGTCCATCTATACAGTCAGGCCTGTAACTGACCAATTAGTTGTCAAACCTCCTTGTTAGGCTTGTACAAGTGTGATGTCAGACCTGTCTAAACAGTCAGGCCTGTAACCAATCAGCTGTCAAACCACCTCATAGAGCTTGTACAACTGTGATGTCAGGCCTGTCTATCTAAACAGTCAGGCCTGTAACCAATCAGCTGAAAAACCACCTCATAGAGCTTGTACAATTATGTCAGGCCTAGCTCTCTAAGCAGTCAGGCCTGTAACTGACCAATCAGCCACTTATTCACAGGTCATTTCACCTCCACAGGCAGACAGAAAATTACACAGCCAATATAGCCTCCTTTTATGCCCAGACTTTACACACAAGATGATTTTCAAATTTTCTTTCTTAAAATGAAACCTCAGTTATTTTTTTTATTAAATACATTTTTTATAATAATTAAACATCTATTTATTTTCTTTCTCAGAGATTGAGGGTAATGAGACCTTAATGGACATCTTGAACGGGGTCAAGTTGCGGCAGTACCAGCAGGTGCTAGAGGACAGGTTTATGCAGAAAGAGACCTCAGAGATGTCACTATGGGGGCAGTTTAAGTGGTTTATCAGCTCCAAGTACAATATTATCATTCGCAGGTAATACTCTGAATTCACTAATATTTGTGGGGTACACATTTTCATGGATTTTGTGGTTGTTACAAACCAGAACTATAAAGATCCAACAAACAACGATCCTTCTGTGGGAACAGCAGGACTCCTTCAACAATCCACGAATTTACATAGCGGGGAAATCTGTGGAAACAGCAGGACCCTTTCCCCAATCCATGAAATTTACATAGCTGGGAAATCTGTGGGAACAGCAAGACCCTTCCCAAATCCACGAATTAACATAGTGGGGAAAATGTAACTTTCTGCAAAATCATGAATATTAAAATGCACAAAATAAATGAATTTACAGTATATCATCATAGATTGGCAGCAAGCCAAGGAAATTCCATTTGAAGGGTTACATTATTTGTCTCATACAGTATATCATCATACGTTGGCAAGAAGCCAAGCAAATTCCATTTGAAGGGTTACATCTTTTGGTAAGAAGCCAAGGAAATTCCATTTGAAGGGTTGAATCATTTGGCAACAAGCCAAGGAAATTCCATTTGAAAGGTTGAATCATTTAGCAACAAGCCAAGGAAATTCCATTTGTGGGTTGCATCTTTTATCTTGTACAGTATGCCATTATAGGTTGGCAAGAAGCCAAGGAAATCCCATTTGAAGGGTTGCATCTTTTGCCTTCTAGAGTATATCATCTTAGGTTGGCAAGAAGCCAAGGAAATCCCATTTGAAGGGTTGCATCATTTGTATTATGCAAGATTTGAAGAGCACATAGTTACATTTATAACACAACTGTAACATTAATATTTTGTCCTCATCCATTAACAAGAATAAATGATTGAAACTGAGACACTTGTAACTGTCCAATCACCTTTCAACTGACATCTCTTATATCTAATCTGTTTTGGATTTTTACACTCCTCTATATAGTTTCCCTATGAAGTTTACCTGCCTTTGCCAGCCAGATCTATTAAACAGCCAAAACTGCTCTATATAGTAGACCTGTTTCTAATCAGATATAGATAATTTCTTTAGATTTTCATACTATTTGAATTATTCTTCGATTTTTAGCTCATATAGTTGTAAATCCAAGGGAGCTTGTGGTGTGGCCCTGCATCAATTGTGGGTTGTGCATCATGCTTCATCAATCCATAAACAGTGGCTTGTTACCACTCTGGAAGCCATATTTCTGATCTTATTTTGATCAAACTTAGAATATAGGCTTATAATATCAAAATCTCTGATGAATTTGATAATGAGTGAGGTCCACACATATTAATGAGGTGAGGTGATCTTGCATCTGATTGGCTGAGTTTGTTACCAATCTGGAGGCTATATTTCTGGTACAATTTTGATCAAAATGGCAGATGGTACCGAAGCAGCAAGTGATGACAGTGGTGTGTATGCAGATTTTGATGAAAATATATACAATTTTGCATGGGAGATTTATATTTTAGTCAGTGGGGATCATGATCTTGACTACATTAAAATGAACCGAGCGGATGATAACTAGTTCATTGGTATTTTTGACTGGGATATTGATGATGATGAAGACTTTGATGGTTTTCACACTAGCTTGACATTTTGTGAACTTCACTGCTCATAAAGTTTGCCTATATATCAAAGTTGGATGTGTGCATAATATTATGAAACTTTACTGCATTCATTGAAATGGACCAAAATAAACCCAACAAACAAGTTTATTATGGAATAAAAATACTGAAACAAAATGAACAGCTTTGTTGAATTTCCAGTGAGGATCTGTTCTGCTTGCTCTTAAATTCTCATGCGAGTAAATTTAATAAAATTTAAATAACCTTTGACAGACTGATGGATTTTTATTATTTTGTCACCATCTTAAACAGCGTAAACTTCCTCATATTTGATACACTTACGTATAGGAGGTAAAATTATTGTTGCAGATAGAAAAATTGCATCGAAAGTAACTTATAAAAAAAATGTGAAGCATGTTTTTTAGTTTACTTAACTTTACTTTCAACTTCAATTTTTACATCTGGATATTTTCAGTGAAAAAATATATGACTTAAAAATTCTTTTTATACTTTTTAGAATGGTATATAACTTTGAAAAATTATTTGAAAAACATGTCCAGTAAACCCAGATCAACCAATGTCACTGCATTCTCTCATGCTGATACACTACTGACTGAAAAAATTTCCAGTTCTACACAACTGCCTGGCTGATTGGGCTTTTGTCTTAAAAGGGTTAAGTTACGTAAGAGGGTGAGCAATATCAGGCCTACTTAGGCCTCTTGTTTGTCAGTTTTTGTAAATGACAGACAAAAAAGTTCTATTTTTTTAATGACAATACACTGTTTTCACAACTTCTAAGCAGAAGTCTTTCCTTACAAAGTTGTTTCCATTATGTGTATTAGGCATTGTTCATGTACAAAGCATGAATTATACAAATTTACATCTAAGCTGCAATCTGAATATAAAAAAACATATTCTGAATTTATATATTTTTCAGTTTTAAGTTCCTTTTGGGAGCCCTAACCAGTATCATTACCAGACAGCCTTTTGAAGAAATCATGAACAAGACATCTGAGGCTGAATTGGCTGCCAAACGTAATAAAGACACTGAGCAGGTTTATGCAGTTTCCTAGCAACAGTCAGCATCACAAAATGAGGCCCAGTCACAAGTCACAACCTTTATTAATGTCTCCATAGTCTACTTAACTCACAGTTTCAAAGCATTTTATTTATACTGTTATATTTCTAAAAACTGATTGATTGGTATTACTTGCCTATGAGGAGACTTTAGGTATAACTTTTCTAGTAGAAAGGCCAACAATGACAAGATTTTCTAATAAGTTTTTTAACATCATGTACATATAGGATGCATCAAAGCATTATTTACAGGTGAGACAATTTTCTGCAGAGCTTTTGTTAAAATGGTCTCATCAAAGTAATCAAAATTAAAAAAAGGCAAATTTTGTTTTATGAGTTTAATAATTTATGGAAGGATAAAATAAATTTGAGACTTTCCTTAGTGAAGATGGAGCCTGATGAGTGGAGAATGAAAATAATCAAACAGGTATAAGAAATTGTATTTTTTGGAATTAAGTATTCTACAATGAATAATGATATAACATTAAGTCCCTTCAAAAAAAGAAATGCTTTTTGAAATCCCAAAATACTAATAGATGTACATAAGGTGATTATTGTTTGTTATATAATCTAGGGATTGTCTGGTGCTGAACAATACATACGAAGAAATTTATTTAGTCCGTCTTTGGTTCCCAGTACATATGTAGAAATTGGTTTAGTCCGTATGTGCATCCAAATATATTTGGAGAAATTGGTTTAGTCACTCTGCGCTTCCAAGTACTTTGGGAGAAATTGGTTTAGTCAGTCTTTGATTCCCAATACTTGGGGAGAAATTGGTTTAGTGAGTTTCTGGTTCCCAATACATAGTGGTAAATTGGATTAGTCAATCTTTGGTTCCCGTTGGTTTAGAAAATCAATGGTTCCCAGTACATAGGGAGAAATTGGTTTAGTCAGTCTGTGATTCCCAATACTTTGGGAGAAAATTGGTTTAGTCAGTCTATTGGGAACCAAAGGCCGACTAAACCAATTTCTCCCTAATTATTGGTAACCACAGACTGACCAAACCAATTTTCTCCCTATGTATTGGGAACCATGGCCTGACAAAACCTATTTCTACCTATGTATTGGGAATCACAGACTGACTAAACCAATTTCTCCCTATGTATTGAAAACTACAGACTGACTAAACCAATTTCTCCCTAAGTATTTGGAACCAAAGACTGACTAAACCAATTTTCTCCCAAAGTATTGGGCAGACTGACTAAACCAGTTTCTTCCTATGTACTGGGAACCATTGACTGACTAAACCAATGGGACCCAAAGACTGACTAATCCAATTTATCCCTATGTATTGAGAACCATAGAATGACTAAATCAATTTCAGTATAATTAATCCATCATGTAATTACTGTGTACTGTTTAGTGCAGAGGAGTTGATGCTCTGGGTTCAGACACAACTGTAGAAGTTGATTCAGTGTCCATGAAATAAAATGTAGTGTAATTACCCAGTTTAAGTTTTCTGAATGGTGAGAGCAAATTAGTTGATGCTACAAGTTTTATCAGAATGGAGGACTAGGTATTTGTATTGGTATTTATGATATCAAAATGTTTGTAATTTCAACAGTTATTTTTTTTTTATGTTTTGTAAAGTGCCATGCTTTCAAAATTTACCAAAAATACTATCTCTATCTCACTGTACGGGTAAAATTTAGTTTGTGTGATCTTGTAATATGTTTTGCGAGAGCTTCGTGTATCATCTCACATTCCTTTTCTTCTTTCTTTGTAATTATTGTGTACAGAAACATTAAAATCAGTTTATATATATATATATATATATATATATATATATATATATATATATATATATATATATATATATATATATATATATAATGTCCGATTTTAACACAAAAGCTAGTAATTTGGTGCATTGCATTTGTACAGCTATTTAAAATGTTAACCCACAGAAAGTTGCTGTTTAAGAAAGTGAAAAAAGAATTTTTCATATTGTTTATATATTACACTTTGTAAAATTTGCACAGTTCGTTCTATTTTTGATGTAATAAATTCCTATTAACATATGGCTGCCACTGATGAGTCTCCAATATAAATGATACCTCAACCTTAGAATTTGATGACAGTTTTTGTTGTAGTTTCATCAAAATGTCTTAACAATATGGCTCAGTTATACTTTTCATACAAATATTACTTTTTTTTTAAATGTTCTTTTGGAAACCTTAAATTTAACAGGCCATTAATATCCCAGATTTCATGTTGACATAATTTACTCATAAAATCTGGAAAAGTATTCTGTACTATTGGCTGCCTAAGTACATCGGTATTAAGGGTAATGAAACTGCAGACAAAGAACCCAAAGCTGCCCAGCAGTCGCCTGTGTCTGAATGAAAGATTCCATATACTGACTACAAATATGATATACATTAGCACATCTTATTTAATTGGCAAAATATATGGAATGAAAACTCCACAAACAAGCTTCAGAACATCAAACCCATCATTGGAGAGTGGCATCCCTCATATCAAACAAATCATACAAATGCAATGGTATTGTGCCACTGATGTAAATGGCACATACCTGACTTATACATACCTCCTAAAGGGTGAACCTCAGTCAGAGTGCATACACATACCTGATTTATACATACCTCCTAAAGGGTGAACCTCAGTCAGAGTGCATACACATACCTGATTTATACATACCTCCTAAAGTGTGAACCTCAGTCAGAGTGCATACACATACCTGACTTATACATACCTCCTAAAGGGTGAACCTCAGTCAGAGTGCATACACATACCTGACTTATACATACCTCCTAAAGTGTGAACCTCATTCAGAGTGCATACACATACCTGATTTATACATACCTCCTAAAGTGTGAACCTTGGTCAGAGTGCATAAACATACCTGATTTATACATACCTCCTAAAGGGTGAACCTCAGTCAGAGTGCATACACATACCTGATTTATACATACCTCCTAAAGGGTGAACCTCATTCAGAGTGCATACACATACCTGATTTATACATACCTCCTAAAGTGTGAACCTGATTCAGAGTGCATACACATACCTGATTTATACATACCTCCTAAAGTGTGAACCTCAGAGTGCATACACATACCTGACTTATACATACCTCCTAAAGGGTGAACCTCAGTCAGAGTGCATACACATACCTGACTTATACATACCTCCTAAAGTGTGAACCTCATTCAGAGTGCATACACATACCTGATTTATACATACCTCCTAAAGTGTGAACCTCGGTCAGAGTGCATACACATACCTGATTTATACATACCTCCTAAAGTGTGAACCTCGGTCAGAGTGCATAAACATACCTGATTTATACATACCTCCTAAAGGGTGAACCTCAGTCAGAGTGCATACACATACCTGATTTATACATACCTCCTAAAGGGTGAACCTCATTCAGAGTGCATACACATACCTGATTTATACATACCTCCTAAAGTGTGAACCTCATTCAGAGTGCATACACATACCTGATTTATACATACCTCCTAAAGTGTGAACCTCAGTCAGAGTGCATACACATACCTGATTTATACATACCTCCTAAAGTGTGAACCTCAGTCAGAGTGCATACACATACCTGACTTATACATACCTCCTAAAGGGTGAACCTCATTCAGAGTGCATACACATACCTGATTTATACATACCTCCTAAAGGGCGAACCTCAGTCAGAGTGCATACACATACCTGATTTATACATACCTCCTAAAGGGTGAACCTCAGTCAGAGTGCATACACATACCTGATTTATACATACCTCCTAAAGTGTGAACCTTGGTCAGAGTGCATACACATACCTGATTTATACATACCTCCTAAAGGGCGAACCTCAGTCAGAGTGCATACACATACCTGACATACATACCTCCTAAAGGGTGAACCTCAGTCAGAGTGCATACACATACCTGACTTATACATACCTCCTAAAGTGTGAACCTCATTCAGAGTGCATACACATACCTGATTTATACATACCTCCTAAAGGGCGAACCTCAGTCAGAGTGCATACACATACCTGATTTATACATACCTCCTAAAGGGTGAACCTTGGTCAGAGTGCATAAACATACCTGATTTATACATACCTCCTAAAGGGTGAACCTCAGTCAGAGTGCATACACATACCTGATTTATACATACCTCCTAAAGTGTGAACCTCAGTCAGAGTGCATACACATACCTGATTTATACATACCTCCTAAAGTGTGAACCTCAGTCAGAGTGCATACACATACCTGATTTATACATACCTCCTAAAGTGTGAACCTTGGTCAGAGTGCATAAACATACCTGATTTATACATACCTCCTAAAGGGTGAACCTTGGTCAGAGTGCATAAACATACCTGATTTATACATACCTCCTAAAGGGTGAACCTCATTCAGAGTGCATAAACATACCTGATTTATACATACCTCCTAAAGTGTGAACCTTGGTCAGAGTGCATACACATACCTGATTTATACATACCTCCTAAAGTGTGAACCTCAGTCAGAGTGCATACACATACCTGACATACATACCTCCTAAAGGGTGAACCTCAGTCAGAGTGCATACACATACCTGACTTATACATACCTCCTAAAGTGTGAACCTTGGTCAGAGTGCATACACATACCTGATTTATACATACCTCCTAAAGGGCAAACCTCAGTCAGAGTGCATACACATACCTGATTTATACATACCTCCTAAAGTGTGAACCTCAGTCAGAGTGCATAAACATACCTGATTTATACATACCTCCTAAAGGGTGAACCTCAGTCAGAGTGCATACACATACCTGATTTATACATACCTCCTAAAGTGTGAACCTCAGTCAGAGTGCATACACATACCTGATTTATACATACCTCCTAAAGTGTGAACCGCAGTCAGAGTGCATACACATACCTGATTTATACATACCTCCTAAAGTGTGAACCGCAGTCAGAGTGCATACACATACCTGATTTTTACATACCTCCTAAAGTGTGAACCTCATTCAGAGTGCATACACATACCTGACTTATACATACCTCCTAAAGTGTGAACCTCATTCAGAGTGCATACACATACCTGATTTATACATACCTCCTAAAGGGCGAACCTCAGTCAGAGTGCATACACATACCTGATTTATACATACCTCCTAAAGTGTGAACCTTGGTCAGAGTGCATAAACATACCTGATTTATACATACCTCCTAAAGGGTGAACCTCAGTCAGAGTGCATACACATACCTGATTTATACATACCTCCTAAAGTGTGAACCTCAGTCAGAGTGCATACACATACCTGATTTATACATACCTCCTAAAGTGTGAACCTCAGTCAGAGTGCATACACATACCTGATTTATACATACCTCCTAAAGTGTGAACCTTGGTCAGAGTGCATACACATACCTGATTTATACATACCTTCTAAAGGGCGAACCTCAGTCAGAGTGCATACACATACCTGACATACATACCTCCTAAAGGGTGAACCTCAGTCAGAGTGCATACACATACCTGACTTATACATACCTCCTAAAGTGTGAACCTCGGTCAGAGTGCATACACATACCTGATTTATACATACCTCCTAAAGGGCGAACCTCAGTCAGAGTGCATACACATACCTGACATACATACCTCCTAAAGGATCAACCTTGGTCAGAGTGCATACACATACCTGACTCGTACATGCCTCCTAAAGGAAGAACCTCGGTCAGAGTGCATACACATACCTGACACATACATACCTCCTAAAGGGTGAACCTTGGGCAGACTACATACCTTGCCAGTGTCCACTAACGGTAGAACACTTTCTTCTCAAGTTTGTCAGCAGACAGATTTTTTTTTTATGTGAACTCAATTAAGAACCTTTTTAATTATGTACCACATGAAAAATCATTTTAAAACAATGTAGTTTAAAAAATTTTGATCAAACATTTTAAGGACTTTTTATCTTTTATCCTATATTTGATATACTTTTTAAAGATTTGTGAACTTTTTTATCTTGTAGGAATATATGTTTATGTTTATTTCATGGTTGGTTAGCATGCTGAACATGTGACTGAAAAGGTGCAGGTTCAAATGCTACCATCAGATCAGCCCGCATTGGCTACCATGGTGTGTCCCAGGTAGGCATTTACTTCAATTGCCTCGGAACTAAATAACCTTTAAGTGTTGCTGTGCCATAAACACAAAACCAACTAAACCAAACCAAGCATTTATTTCAAAGGGTTATCATTTTAGAACTTAACCTTTAATTGGCACTATATACAGTACAGCTCACATGATTTTTCGGTTTAAGAAAAACCCCTCCACCATCACTCCACGCGTCCTGACAGAGTTGTCGTGGCATCTCGCGGATAATAGCCCTGCACACCACGCTTTCTCGCGGAGTCGCATCCGATCACCACTGCGGAGTGGACATGGTCTCGATAATATGGGCGTGGTTTACTGTTTATCACCCATGCAAGCAGAGGTTGAGAGAGAAATGGGGGGGGGGGCACTGATTTATCTACATCGTTATCCCTCTGGGGAGCAATTTGCTAACTTTTTTATACTGAAAAAAACGTAGTAATTCAGTTAATTGTAAATATGTCCTTGTTCTAATGAAGATAATGTATGATACATAGTGCCAAATCATATTTTAGATGATGATAACATAATGACGATGCCTCGCAAACTGTATTAATACCACATTTTGCACAATGAATCTAAAATAAATTTCTTCAATACTATGTTATCGGAATCTAAACATGCATTCATATCCTTATTTCTTTTTCAGTAAATGCAATACAAAATTTTAATGATCATATGAAAGTCAGTGATATTGTACTACCTGCAATGAAAAGAACGATAAACATCGAACAAATTAATAACAAAGCTGCAGTCATACCTGACTGAAGTGAAACAAAATCGCACAAGTTCTGATGGTTACTCCATGCATGAGTACTCATTCACATATTGTATGATTTTTTCTGACATCCAATCGCTTAAATAAAGCATTATTAAGATTTCACATTGTTATTTTATTTTAAACTATACTATTCTGCAATTATTACCAAAGTAGCGGGGTTTTTTTAAATCACAAATGGTCGCAAAAGGTCATCCTTGATACATGTAGTTGACATGTGCAAGTAACTAGCACAAGAGAAGCCATCAACACTGCTTGTTTTCTTTGATATTGACGTGTTAATTTCATGTGCTAACTGTTAACCTAAAAGTACAACAGCAGCGCTTCTGCGGGTTTGTTTTCTTTGCCATTGATTTGACAAACTTGTGCATCAGATGAAATTAATGTTTAACTTTTTCTTTTCTGTTCGTTTTCCTATTGCATAATATGCATAATACAGAAAAATAAGATGAATATTTTTAGATCATTAACTCTTCTTAGTAAAGTTCCCCTTCTCTCTCTCTCTCTCTCTCTCTCTCTCATAAAATATGGAATCCAAATCACTGCTGCACAAGGTATCATAAACTGAAATCTGGAAAAGTTTGCAAGTGGTAAGAAAAAGTAATACTGTACTAGACATTAAAGCATAATAGAGGGGGAAAAAAAGAAACAAATTTTCCTGTTTTCCTGCCATTAAAGTTTTTCGTGATTCTGCTTCAGTTTTGAAGAGTTTTTCACTAATCCGAGTTTCAAAAATAACGCTAAAATGCTTATTAATGTTAACCAACATTTTTCTTTTTCGTTGCTTGACATGTCAACATTTTTAGTCAATCGTCAGAATTAAAATATTAAAATCTGACTGATTATAAATCTCAACATACACAAACTGAAATCTAGAAACGTTCAGCAGTGGTAAAAAAGTAATAACATGCTAGACATTATAGCGTTATGGAGCAAAAAAGAAAGAAATTTTCCCACCACTTCACAGGAACTCCCGAGCATGTGCTCTAAAGTCGTGTGTTTGTTCATGGGCATCCGCAGGAATTTTCGGGGGGGGGGGGGGAGCCAAAGTAAAAGGGATATATTTATAATTTTTTTAAAATCGGGGCGGGGACGAGGCAACATGCCCCCCCCCCCTACAGACACCCAAAATGTGTGTGTGTGTGTGAGTCGCACATTTTATCCACTGGGCCACAGTAACTTGAGCTCTCTAGCTGTAAAGCAATATACCACATACAGAAACACGCTCAATAACCAAATGCTCTAACAGTCACAAACAGGAAACTGCATTCTTTAATATCTGCGTAAAAATAATTAAAAGAGTATATTTTATTTTTATATTTTCGCCGTAGAAAAATGAGCAAATAATGGGATACACGTGGAGACAATACATCCATGCAAAATGCTCTAAACTTGTTGGAAATTAAAATCTCTGAACATCTCAGATTTTAGAATTTTTCATATTATTTTTCATTTCGGTAATAAGCCGAGTTCAGATTAATTACTAACAATTATCAAACTTCCGTTGTTAATGGTGGACCATAATTGCGGCTGTAAAGTACAACGTGCCAAGTCAGATGGCTTCGTGTGATAAAAACACACTGTTCCCAAGCTGAAACTTACATCATCCTTTGATGCAAACCCTTGTTAATATTTTACAACAGTGTTCACAATGGTCACTGCCTTGATTTCTGAAGAACATCCGCTGAAGTCAAGTCTTTATTAGGGAGAGACAATTGAATTTTCCGGGGGGCGGGGGGTAAATACATGAAAACAATTGTCTTTCTCTGATTTTTGTAGTATAAAAAGACGTTAATCCATTCCATATTTCACTTAAATTAAATAAATATTGTGATGAAAGAACAAAAAATATCCCGGTCGAAAAAAACAAAATAACATATAAACCCCATATATTAAATGGTCAGTCCCTTACAGTACACATGCAGTCATAATATTCAGCCTCATGACAATGCTATTACTGCTTAAAGACTAAGCATGCGGTTTGCATTTCAGTGTAAATTCAGTGTTTTAGGTTTATTGTTGTTGGGGGAGGGGGGGGGGGGGTAGGCAGAAGCGGATGTCAATTTGGATTTTAATTGTCCATATCTCAGAGAATTACTTTCCTTTGGAAAAAAATGATAAATTTATTCTGCTTGAGAAGCTGAGCAATATGTGCTGCTCGTCAAGTCAGTGCATAAGTTTGTTCATATTTCTTTGAAATATATTAAAATCATAAACTTATTGCAAAAGAAGTTGATCAATCTTTTATAAACAGTAATGTGTACTGAATATACAAGCCTTTTGAAATTATTTTTTTATTGTCCAAATATGATCGAAATAAAGATGACTGATTCTTCCAATGGTATCCGGTTGTAAATCACTCTTGGCATCTCAGTCTTTCCATAGGTGGTCTTCATTCATTGGCTGTTCAGATGTCAATCAGTAATGTCGACTAGCCCCTCCACGGTGGAATTGACATCGGCGTGCCTGCCAAAATGCAGTGGTGATTTCTAGGTATTTATGCCAATTTATGCCTCCACTGCGGAGTGTTATCGTGGAGCTAAAGTGGAGGGGATTAAGTCCCCCACTGCGATGCGTGGGTTTTTGAAAAATCATGTGAGCTGTACTGTAGCCAGGATTGTGCTGACTAGCCGTTAAACGTACATACATACATCCATCTCGTATGCTAATGGCAGAAATTTGTAAATATATATTGGCTGTAGTTCAATATGACCATTTCATTTTTATAAATCTCTGATTATACATTGCTAGATTAAATTTCACTATTTTTATGATAAATCGATTACCTTTAAGATCTCCTTTCTTATGTATATCTTCACATTAAACTTGGGTATTAATCATCATAAATAATATCCTTTTTTTTAATTATATCTTATTTGATATCACTAATACATGCTCAATGAAACTTCTCAACGTGATCTCTGTTAAGTGTGCTTTGTGCACAATATTAACTTTGAGTGTATAAATGCATGTCAAATACTTTTGAGGATCTATGTAAAGTATGTTTTTTTCGTAATATTAACTTGGGTAATAGAAATCCATAGCAGATGCTTTTAGGATCTTTAGGTATATTACCCAAGAATAATATGTTAGGAGAACATCCACTACCACATCCACCCCCACCCCCCCCCCCAAGCTAAAAAAGATATTCAGCAATTCTTTTCCTTTAAAAATCAAACCCTATGCAAAATACAAATCTGTATAGTGGAAACAGAGACAGAAGTCAGGTGAGAGTGATCTCCCTTTGGTTTGAGGGATTGGGTGCCAGATCCCATCAGTTACTTCCACTCATGCTTGTTCAGCATGCTTTTATACGAGGCCTCACAAATAATGCCCATTTTGTGCCTTTGTATCAGTTTGAGCGACTATTTGGATTTTTGTCAGCTCGGGAAAGTATACTCCTTTCGTTTTTTTACTGTCAAAATCCCACTCTGCCCTCATTGTAGATGAATATTTTGCACTTCAGTTTTCTGTCTTCATCCTATGATAAACTATTCAGTGCCATCTTAATTTACCTGACCAAAGGCTTATAGTACATGTACTTCCAATTCATTTCAGTACTTGACCTTTACTGTAGCTTATATCAAGTAAATGATGATTTATTCCAAGTAACCAGATCATTTATGTTATTTTCTGTGGCGTTTATAATTCATAGCATCCACTTCACAGTAAGCCCAGCATGCCACTTGACATATTTCACCTGTATATGCCATTGTCTTTTCTAATTAAAGGTATCGACAATGATGCAGGATTAAATGTGGGATGGGCAAGCGATTCAAGCTGACTGAGAATAATATCCCCACCTGTATTAATTGTATGGTGTGCAGTTCAAACCTTACTTGTGAAGTTTGCTCCCACTGTATGAGGAAAGATGGGTGACTGTCTAAGCCAAGCAGTTAACCCAGGGAAATGAGTGAGCCAAGTTAAAAACACAGTTGCAGCCCCACCATCACCCACAGCATACTATCATGGCACAAACTACCAGGCCAGTACTGTCATGGTACAGCAGATTATCTGGACCAGTTCTAGACATCCCATCACCAAATGCAAACCCTGGTACTGGCTATGTTGACCATATACAGGATGGCCAGCACCAGGGTTCAGTACATCAGCTGACCCGGACCATGTCCATTCTAACTATCAGGACTGGGTACGGTGACCTATTTCCTCCTATTTCCTCAGCATACCCAGTTCAGGCCCTAAGACACAGACTGCATCTGGCACCCAGTCATGCCTGTGCCAGCTTGGGATCTGTCATGGGCATGCAGTAATACTGGTACCAGATTTGGTGAACCATCATACGCTATCCAGTACCTGATCCAGGGAAACATCACAACTTAGTACCACCAGCGGCAACTACCCACTCCCAGACACAAGTACCCATCTCCAACTCTTGATGACATGCTAAGTGAATGCATGGAGATTGCCGTATCCCGGTAGAGCAATAGTCAAACTTTAAAAAGCCTGTAGTTAAGGAAGTAAGCAACCCTATTTTGTAACATTACACAACCTACACCATTTGAAAGATAAATGTTTCTGCAGTCAGAAATCCAGCTGATCTCAAGATCTGCTTCAAGGTACAAGTAATTGTAAGGGCCCAACTTGAGCAATTGGCTGGCAAAGACTTGGAGGTATGCACCTAAATTTAAATTTAAAAAATTGTGTGCATCAATTGAGAAACTTGTTAGGATTGGGGTTTTTATCAGTCTTAGTTGAATATGGTGTGATTTACTGTTCACCTTGTGTTTAAAGGTAAGTACTTGGTTAGAAGAGGTCTATAAAGCATCACTTTGGCTATAATGGCTTTTATAAGCTGCTGTTTGAATCAGTTGAGGTCAGATTTCAGATGCTGGGAAGCAGGCAGCAAAATTGCTGACCGATGATTTTCATTGATGCTTAAAGATTTGCTGTATGGTTTCAAGTGGACATAGTTTTAGCTCAAACCTTGTGGAGGCAACTTTCAAATGTGAAAACTGACATCGCTAAAATCAAATCAAATTTGAAGCGGTGTTTTTTTTCCAGGCAGACTGAGACAGAAACATTAGCCTGCTGGTTAGGTTTTCTTAATCCAACATATGTCTTCCAACAATTGTAGAGAGCAGAACATGAGGCTGATATTGACCTCCATTTGACAGTTGTCAGTTTGACCTCCATTTGACAGCTGTCTGCAAGACAATCTGCTGTATCTATGTGGCTGCTCAAAACCATTCCACCTGATTTACTACTGTATAGGCTGCACTCCACTCAAAACCATTCCACCTGATTTACTACTGTATAGGCTGCACTCCACTCAAAACCATTCCACCTGATTTACTACTGTATAGGTTGCATTCCACTCAAAACCATTCCACCTGATTTACTACTGTATAGGCTGCACTCCACTCAAAACCATTCCACCAGATTTACTACTGTATAGGTTGCATTCCACTCAAAACCATTCCACCTGATTTACTACTGTATAGGTTGCACTCCAAGGAAGTATTCAGCATGTTTGTTTTGGCATACTCAGAATGTCTAGGCACAAATTTGATTCTATCAGCACATATCAAAAATTGGAACAGACCAGTACAAGGGAGCACAAAAGTCGAGGTTTTATTGATTTCACCCTCCAAAAAAGCATGCTAACTAGGTGGCCAGTGACCCATCACATTAGTGGAGATGATCTTGAGGTATTCAAATTGCTGTACTGGAAAACAGGTGCAGAATCAGCACAAGTAAATGTGTGAGCATAGAACAAATGAAGCAGACGTCACAAAGAATATGAATGTCATGATATGGCAGTATTCAAATCTATTTTGAACTGAAATGTGTCACTAACCACCTGATTAACATTATTACTGGCCTCATTGCATACAGGTTAGCAGGCGCTATGTAGCCTTTAGCAAAATGGACAGCAGTGGCGAGCTGACTTTATTAGGCCATGATAGTGCCAGCAGTTGTAATATCAGTTTCTGGGCTCCAATGCCTTGTGTGAACATTTGCAGACAAGGAAAAGACGTTTTGTATGGATAAAAAAGTCTAACTGTATTTTGATTCAGAAGTTTTCGAGTGTTTGCCAGCTTTAAGAAATCATTGCCATATGGAACTGGACATGGTATTTGAATGCAAGCTGGCAACTGTACCTGTTGCTTTCTCATGATGAGACCAACAGCTCTGAAGTAGCCAGTATGCTGCAATCTGTGATAAGCACTCCATACATTTCCTAATTTCTGTCAGTGGCTGCTTTGTTTATTTGTAGATCTAATCCCTCAACCAATACATTTGGGCACAATGGTTTAAAATGGACACACCAAGATTGATTTTCAACACCATTTTGGAGGGTGATTTTGCAGTCAGTCTGGACCTCTAAGATGCATACCTTCATATTCCCATTTACATGTCTTCCTGGAAATTCCTGAGGTTTGCATACAGGGGGATACAGTGTACCAGTTCATGGCTCCATCTTTCAGTCAAATTCTCAATCCTTTGGTCTTCATGAAAATCATGGACAGAGTCATGTCACATTTCAGGACCACACCTGCAACATCAAAGTACCTGGATGACAGGTAAACAATCTTTTGTGCCAAGACATGAAATTCCTTGTTTTGCTCTTATTTTGCCATGAATTCCTTGTCAACAAGGGCAAATCCAATCTAATTCCATCCCAGCATTCCATTCACCTTGGAATGAGTTCGAAACATTCTTGAACCAAGTCTGTCTTCCTCAGGAACATGCCTTGAAAATCATTTAGGTAGTGTTTACCATTCACTCATAGAATTGACCTGGCTTGAGAATTCTTCTCTTTGGTCTTCTCACTGCAGTTATGGATCTCCATGTCTTGGGTTGTCTGTTCATGAGACCCCTGCAGATGATCCTTTTATCCCAGTGGCAGCCAAAACTTTGACCTCAGACCAAATGAACAGAGTATTGTGCCCTCGTGACCAAATGATCAGAGTTTCGGACCATATGAAGTCACATATCAGGAAACAGGAGGATCTTAGATGGCTTATGCAGGATCAACTGCCAGAAATCATGATCTGCACAGACACCAGGACAACAGGCAGGAGTGCCCACCTCCTGTCCTTCCAATAAATGAGAAGAGTTTGTCCCTCCATACACATCAATCTCATGGAGCTGAAGGTCATTTTGAATGCCTTTCGATCATGGCAGGATGTGTCTTGAAAGGGCTTTCTCATTCTGTCTGAGAACTCTACCATCAGTTGCATCAGTAGGCAAGAGGGAACAACATCACTGGGCCTCTGTCATCTGATTTGGGATTTTGTCAGGAGTTGTCATTGTTGACAAATCCATATTCAAGTCTGCCACATCCCCAGCAGGTTCAGTGTCCTTGCAGACTCACTGCCCTGATAGAATGAGTCAATACACACCAATTGGGCCAATCACTCCTCAGTCTTCTGTCAGATTTCTGCCTGTTGGGTTCAACCTCTTGTGGGCCTGTTTGCAGTGAGGTAGAACACCAAACTCCAGACCTTCATCTCACCAGTCACATATCTCACTGCCTGGGCAGTCAATGCCTTTTCCCTGATTTGGTGCGGTCTTGATGCATGTGATTTTTCTTCAACACTTTTGATTCCCAAAGTCTTGCAGAAAGTGAGGGAATTAAAGTATCAAGTAATCCTGATTGCTTCCTCAAGTGAGAAAAATAATGAATTAATGACCTGAACCTAATAGTGGAGATGCCTAGGAAAATAAATCCTTCTTCCTGGCCTGCTGAAACGACTGCAAATGCAGATTTTCCATCTGAACCCAGAGATGTTGAACCTGTATCCCAGGCTTAAATCAAACATGCACACAAAAAAGAAACTATGCATCAAACAATTGGATGACATAATTGCTCAGGCAAGAAGGCCCACTACTCTGAAAGCTTGTGAAGGAGTTTTCTGCCAGTGGTGTGAGCAAAAACAACTCTTCCTTAAAAGCTTCAGATCACAAATAGCTAACTTACTTCTATGGGTCTATGAGGAAAAGGAGTTAGTTCCCATCACACTCAAGGGCTGCTGCTCCAAGATTTTCTATATATTTCACCATCATGGAAGTGAGGAATCTTTATAAGCCAAACTAAGGACCTCTCTGACTTTCTGGCAAAGTTTGACTTGACTGAAGGTCTTGGCTCTTTCTCCAAAATGGAACCTTCCTTGGGTTCTGACATGCTTTAATAAGGTTCCCATTGAACCACTGTTTAGAGCCTCCATGACCCCCCCCCCTCTCCTACAAGACCTGCTTCCTAGTCATTGTAGCTACAACAGGCAGAATTGGTGAGATATTGGTTGACCTGAACGATCTGCAGTTTCTCCATGATGTTTCAATTTTTTTCATGATGGCCCATGATTTCCAAGAACGGGCTCCCAGTGCTGTGAAACCAGTCCTTTGTCTTGAAACCACTGTCTTCTTTAGACCCTTTATCTCAGAGGCATCTGCAGGACCCTGTCAGGGCTCGGATGTGGGCCGATCAGATGAAGGATGATATTTCCACTCTGTCTCTGTCATCCTGGCTACATTGGGTTACCTAATCAGCCTACAAGGAACTAACCCAAGACCAGATCAATTTCTCATGCATATTGCCTCACAAGACTATGGCAATTGCCACCAGCATAGCATTCAAACTCAACTGCTTCATAACTGACATCATCCAAGCCATGGGATGGAGGTCAGAGATGACATTCTCCAGCTATAACCTTGGAGACCCTTCATCCCAAAGGGCTCAATTCGACCAGGTAGGACCTATATCAGCATTGCAACAGGCTACCTTCCAGTCGCTCAGTAACGACATGGGTTACTCTACTTCCACTGGATTTGCAGTAGCAAACAATTTTTTCTAAACTGTGTCCATGCATAGACCATGTGCTAACCTTAGCACAAATCTCACAAGAGACTTGAAGAAACTTCACATGCATTAGGAGACCAGAAATGGCCAACTTGGGAGAAGAAACCAATTTTTGTAGTAAAAGATGTTTCTTGGATAATACTTACCGAATCATAATATATGGACACACCCTCCCACGCCCTCCCCACAGTTCCATTCTTTGCACATCTGCTTCAGTAATAACTGATGACAGAGATGATTTGGTGATAACCCCTCTGTTTAAGGGGAGACCACTCTTGTCTGACCTTGCCTCAGCAAGCAGGCAACTTTATAGCACAATTTTTGCTAAAACAAGCCAAAAGGCATGATGAATATCCTTTTTACCTTTGGAGGGCAGGATTTGAGAGATGGCAGAAGCACTCCAAATGTATTATAATGGGTAAGTATAATAAAAAACATTTTACTCTAAAAATTTGTATGTATGTAGAATGTGCATTTTCCACTGTATTAACTTTGTGTGTAGAAATTCATAGCAGATAGTTATGAGGATATGTGTAGAGTGTGTATTTTCCACAATATTGAGTGTAGAAATTCATACCAAATAGTTATCAGGATATGTGTAGAGTGTGTATTTTCCACAATATTGAGTGTAGAAATCTATAGCAAATAGTTGTCAGGATATGTGTAGAGTGTATATTTTCCACAATATTGAGTGTAGAAATCCATAGCAAATAGTTATCAGGATATGTGTAGAGTGTGTATTTTCCACAATATTGAGCGTAGAAATTCATAGCAAATACTTCTGAGGATCTGTGTAGAGTGTGAATTTTCCACAATATTGAATTTAGAAATTCATACCAAATACTTCTGAGGACCTGTGTAGAGTGTGTATTTTCCACAATATTGAGTGTAGAAATCCATAGCAAATAGTTATCAGGATATGTGTAGAGTGTATATTTTCCACAATATTGAGTGTAGAAATCTATAGCAAATACTTTTAAGGATCTACTAGTATGTAGAGAGTTTATTTTCCACAAATATAAACTTTGAGAGTAGAAATCCGTAGCAAATACTTAACAATAACGATATAGATACAGATTTTATCACACTAAAAAAGTCTGATTGAAGTTGACATACATTGAGGATTTCTCTATTATTGTTTAGGTCAAATGTTTTTAATATTTTTTTTCAATTGCTGAAATTCACACAGATTTTCACATTAATAACTTTTCCTTAATTTTTATGTTGAATTAGTGAAAATCCATTAGATCATTATTGATTGTAATGCACCATTTTTATTTACAAAGGAATTTCACTATACTTATAGATACTGCTCACCCGCCGTATTTGACTCAGATTTTCAGTTCAGCATGCTAGACAGTCTTTTATAAAGATATGGAAAAAATATAAATGAACATGGCATACAAAATGTTCATATTTTCATGAAAGTCATAAAAAAAAATATATTTTACCATCAGGAAAGTATGAGTGGACATAAACTTGATTCCAATAACTTTAATTTTTCTTAACTTATTATCTTGCCTTTTTTGGAGAAAAATGTGAGACACAGGAAGCATGATGTCGTCAGCATTGGCATCAATATGATGTTAAATTTTATTGCACACCCATAACTCCAAAAATAACTCGGAAAAGGAAGAAACACTGCATTTTGCAGAACCCTTGTTTTTAATTGGATTACCACATACAGTATAATTTGCATTCACTATTTAATATATACTTCATACTATGCCTATTTTTCATTGTTTTGTGAAATTGTCCTATTTGAACAATCACACAGATTTGTGCACAATGGTTGTCAGATTCAAGTTGCATTAGCAAATATGTTTGTATTGTATACTCAGAAATGAAATTTTTCAGTGTAGCACATTAGAGCTGCTCATTGTCATCATCATCATCATCATTATTCTTTCACATAACATTTTTTAAGACTAACAGATTGTGAAAGCTTCAGTTGTAGCATCGCAAGATATTGTTGCATTATGAGATATCAAATTGTTCACCAGTAGGTAAAATTAAGGTCCTTTCAGTGGTGAGGAGTTAGATATAACTTGGCAGACTGCATCAGCTAATATTCACTTTCTGTCTATCCATCAATCTGCAGTTTTGTAAAATAAACCTTTGAGAAATCTGATGTATGTGATGATTTGCCAGCATGACTTTGAACCTTATATATCAGGGGTGTCAAACTCATTTGCTATGGTGGGCCAGATTTTATATAAATAATAATAAATAATGAGTCTTGCGGGTCGTATGTTTGACACCCCTGTTATATATGATATACGTATCTGTATTTTGGAAGCATGAAGATTTTGCCAGCTTTACATCATAGAGGCAATCAAACCCAGTACACCTCACATAGAGTGGGGCCTTGCTTTACTAATCAAGATACGACTTGTACAAATTATTTTGTAAGTGTTTTGCATAGGGAACCATTACTTACTAAGACTGTACTTAATTGTTAGTGCACATTGTTTAGAGAAACTTTAAGTTAAACTGATCTGTCCCAGTGTGTTTGGATGTTTCAGTATTCCATCCGTCTCAGATGTCATCTGTCAGATATTTTATTTATCCTAGCAAGCAAATATGTGATTGGATCACACATTCTTTCAAGTTTAGAGTCTACAGAGTTGAGACGAAGATGTTTCAATCTTTTTGTGTCATTTATATGCACATGTACTAAACACTTGGAAGCCTCACCTTTACCACATGCATAGAGTTACAATGAGCCATGACAATCACACAGGTGTTGTGTTGTTTCTGTACATTTTCTTTCTATAGCAACATGTATTTGTTTCTTGCTTGATTCATCAATGTGACATTAGTCATAAGGTTAGACAGAATATGTCACTACAGCTACAATCGTCAATTTATTTATGTATTTGTTTGTTTATTTATTTATGTATTTGTTTATTTATTTATTTATTTATCTATTTATATATTTATCTTCTTGTGTCTGCATGTAATAAATAATAAAGTTACAGGGGTTTATTGTATTCTTTTTCATCATGAATAATTTAATGCAATGAAATGAAAGTTGTGCAAATATGGATTTTGCTTTGGGCTTCTGGGGTGGGGGGGGGGGTGGAGGTTGTTAAACTGTGCCAGAAGTCCTTAAGTCATGGTTAAATATGAAATGAAGTCAGTGTAAACAAACAGCACAAGCTGAGCAAACTATCAGCAGATCAGTCTCCAAGGTTCTACAAAATAATACTTTTTGTGGTCAGTACTATGCTGACTACACCATAGTAACTTTTGCTCCCTAGATTAAGTTACAAACTTCTAGAGGCATACTACAGTGTAGTAACCTAACTATATCACTACAGTTGCTCCCCAGATTATGTTACAAAGTTCCAGTGGCATACTCCAGTGTAGTAACTTAACTATAAAAGTACAGTTGCTCCCTAGATTATGTCACAAAGTTTCAATGATGTACTACAATGTAGTAACTTAACTATATCACTACAATTGCTCTCTAAATTATGTTACAAAGTTCCATTGGTGTACTACACTGTATAAACTTTAACTATATCACTACAGTTACTCCGAAGATTATGTTACAAAGTTCCAATAGCATACTACAATGTAGTAACTTAACTATATCAGTACAGTGCTCCCTGGATCATGTTACAAAGTGTCAATGACATGCTCCAGTGTAATAACTTTACTATATCAGTACAGCTGCTCCCTAGATAGTATTACAAAGTTCCAGTGGCATACTCCAGTGTAGTAACTTAACTGTATCAGTACAGTTGCTCCCTAGATTATGTTACAATGTTTCAATGGTGTACTACAATGTAGTAACTTAACTACATCACTACCGTTGCTCTCTAGATTATGTTAGAAAAATCCAATGGGATATTACAATGTAGTAACCTAACTATATCACTACAGTTGCTCCCTAGATTATGTTACAAAGTTCCAATGGCATACTACAATGTAGCAATTTAACTATATCAGTACATTTGCTCCCAAGATTATGTTACAAAGCTCCATTGATGAACTTCACTGTAGTAACTTAACTATATCACTACAGTTGCTCCCAAGATTATGTTACAATGTTCCAGTGAGATACTACAGTGTAATAACTTAACTATACAAGTAAAGTTGCTCCCTTGATTATGTTACAAAGTTTCAATGCATACTACAATGTACTAATTAAACTATATAAGTACAGTTGCTCCCAAGATTATGTTACACAATTCCAGTGACATACTCCAGTGTAGTAACTTAACTGTATCAGTACATTTGCTCCCTAGATTATGTTACAAAGTTTCAATGGTGTACTACACTGTAGTAACTTAACTACATCACTACAATTGCTCTCTAGATTGTGTTACAAAGTTCCAATGGCATACTACAATGTAGTAACATAACTATATCACTGCAGTTGCTCCCTAGGTTGTTACAAAGTTCCAATGGCATGCTACAATGTAGTAACTTAACTATATCACTACAGTTGCTCCTTTGATTATGTTACAAAGTTCCATTGGCATACTACAATGTAGTAACTTAACTATATCACTACAGTTGCTCCCTAGATTATGTTACAAAGTTCCAGTATTAAGAGTATCCTACATGATGCAGTGACAACATATTGTAATATTTGTTGCGGCTGCCCTTAGTATTGCATTTTTTCATACAACCCAAACAACAGAAAATGCATGCTAGGATATTTTTAGTGTCAATATATTTTTGTGAGGGGCACACTGTACACTAAGCATGGATTGAAAAATTACTATATTCTGCCTTTCTGTGCTCCTTTCTGAACACATTCTGCTCAGATTAATTCTGCAGTATTTCGACCTTGCCTGGAAATCAAAACTGCTGAGTTTGAGTTTGAGATTGCATTTCAACTTCAAACGAATCAAAAGTGGCTATTCAGACAGAAGGCTTCTTGTGATTGGATGCTTTCTGAAATATGAGCTCCTGTTATATCTGACAGTCTTGCATACATAATAAATATCTCATTAAAATGAGGTAAAATTCCAAACATCTTGAAAAATGCATGTATTTTAGCCATTTTTAGTAAATCAGATGCATGTAACTATTGCCCAATATTTGTTCTACCTCTATTTTTTCCATTGTTTTAGAGCAATTTGTTCATTCTCGGCTTTACTCTAATTTTACATACATTCTCCTCAGTTCAATATGGTTTTAGAAAAGGGCATTCTATGGCATCTGGACTTCTTACAGTAAGTGAATATGTTTGTAACAAATTCAACAATGACATGATGGTGAGATTGGTAGACCTTTATTTAAAGAAAGCTTTTGACACTGTTAATCACTCCATTCTTTTGCATAAACTGAACATTATGGCATTATGGACACTGAATTGCTGTGATTTGGTGAATATCTATCTATCTATCAAACAGAAATCAATTTACTGTAGATAATGATAACCTTTCTGACTCAAAGATCATCAATACAGGTATTCCACAAGGATCCATTCTTGGACCTCTTTTGTTTGTCAATTATGTAAATGGCCTAAATATTTCTCTTAAAGAAGACGAAGCAAACATACATGGATTATACTGCTTTTTAATTTTGCTTACAAACATGTTGACAAAATAAGATCAGTTCTGCAGTCAGAGCTTACTAATGTCTGCGATTGGTTGAATATCAAAAAACTAAGTCTCTACAGTGGCTCCCAAACACTTAACAGCCCAATGCACATTAAAGTTTTTTTCTGATTTCACACCATACTAGATCAGTTTCAAAAATGGATGTGTATATTGGTGGAGATAACAGCAATTCTTTTAAGTGGTTATGGTCCAGGGCATGGAATGATATCCCACTAGATGTACAATCCACTACCAAATTTAAAACTTATAAGAAAACATGTATCCAGTGTATAAATTCTCTCTGAGACTCATTTTAATACTTGCGTTCTGTGATAAACGGTATTCTCATGTTCTAATTGTTCTGGAAACCTTTGGCTGTTTTATGTGCTATGTTTTATATGTAAACTTTTAGCTGTTTTATGTGCTGTGTTTTATATATAAACTTTTAGCTGTTTTATGTGCTATGTTTTATATGTATACTTTTAGCTGTTTTATGTGCTATGTTTTATATGTAAACTTTTAGCTGATTTATATGCTATAGTTTATATGTAACTTTTTGCTGGTTTTTCTTTTTTGCTATGTTTGATACATACACTTTTAGCTGTTTTATGTGCTATGTTTTATATGTACACTTGTAGCTGTTTTATGTGCTATGTTATATACACTTTTAGCTGTTTTATGTGCTATGTTTTATATGTAAACTTTTAGCTGTTTTATGTGCTATGTTCGATATATACACTTTTAGCTCTTTTATGTGCTATGTTTTATATGTAAACTTTTAGCTTTTTTATGTGCTATGTTTTATGTGTAAACTTGTTGTTTTTTTGTTCTATGTTTGATATGTAAACTTTTAGCTATTTTATGTGATATATTTTATATCTAAAATTTTAGCTGTTTAATGTGCTATGTTTGATATATACACTTGTAGCTGTTTTATGTGCTATGTTTGATATATACACTCGTAGCTGTTTTATGTGCTATGTTTGATACATACACTTGTAGCTGTTTTATGTGCTGTTTGATATATACACTTGTAGCTGTTTTATGTGCTATGTTTGATATATACACTTGTAGCTGTTTTATGTGCTATGTTTGATATATACACTCGTAGCTGTTTTATGTGCTATGTTTGATACATACACTTGTAGCTGTTTTATGTGCTGTTTGATATATACACTTGTAGCTGTTTTATGTGCTATGTTTGATATATACACTTGTAGCTGTTTTATGTGCTATGTTTGATACATACACTCGTAGCTGTTTTATGTGCTATGTTTGATACATACACTTGTAGCTGTTTTATGTGCTGTTTGATATATACACTTGTAGCTGTTTTATGTGCTATGTTTGATATATGCACTTGTAGCTGTTTTATGTGCTATGTTTGATATATACACTTGTAGCTGTTTTATGTGCTATGTTTGATACATACACTTGTAGCTGTTTTATGTGCTGTTTGATATATACACTTGTAGCTGTTTTATGTGCTATGTTTGATATATACACTTGTAGCTGTTTTATGTGCTATGTTTGATATATACACTTGTAGCTGTTTTATGTGCTATGTTTGATATATACACTTGTAGCTGTTTTATGTGCTATGTTTGATATATACACTTGTAGCTGTTTTATGTGCTATGTTTGATACATACACTTGTAGCTGTTTTATGTGCTGTTTGATATATACACTTGTAGCTGTTTTATGTGCTATGTTTGATATATACACTTGTAGCTGTTTTATGTGCTATGTTTGATATATACACTTGTAGCTGTTTTATGTGCTATGTTTGATACATACACTTGTAGCTGTTTTATGTGCTATGTTTGATATATACACTTGTAGCTGTTTTATGTGCTATGTTTGATATATGCACTTTTAGCTGTTTTATATGCTGTGTTTTATATATACACTTTTAGCTGTTTTATGTGCTATGTTTTATATGTAAACTTTTAGCTGTTTTATGTGCTTTGTTTGATATATACACTTTTAGCTGTTTTATGTGCTATGTTTGACATGATATAACATCTTAATATCTTTTTGTATTCATGTTAATATCTTTTAACACAAGTGTGTTTTATGCATGCAGTTTGTTAGTGTTTCATGTTTTATTTTCATATTACATTTTACCTTTGCCCCCTAAGGTGTAATTATTGTTTCCCAGTTTTACATCTGTTATGTTCTTTTTTCTTTTAACTGTTGTCATGTGTTGTTTTACTTGTAAATGTACCTGTTTTTAAAGAACCTTAGAAAAACAATTGTTTTATATTTGACATGGTGTCCAAAAAAAACCTCATAATCCAATAAAATCTCACAAAAATCTAAGGGTCAAGAGGTTAATGATCTCCAGGCCAGATCTTTCTTCCCTAGCAGAGGGTCATCCAGCTACTTTATTCTACATTGATTTGTAATGAAGTGGATCAACAACCCTAGTAGATGGGCCAGATAATGAAAAATTTAACTTTTCACAAATCTGATAAATCATATACTTTATGATCAATTTTGCCTCAACTTAAAAATTTTAACAAAAGCATGAGAAGTGCATGACATTCCAAACATCAGAAATTTGCTAAATTTAACAGTGTAGATGTTTCATCATATACATGGTATTCTGAATATTGACTCTGCATGTTCCTTTTTTCTAGCTTTTCTGTACAAAGTACAGAAGAACATATCTTATACACCAGGACTGTCAAATGTCATTCATGTTCAGGTTAAAATCCAGTGAAAAAGTTTTATTTCTTATGTTTAACTCCAGCATAAGGCATGATATCCTCATAGAACATGGTCAGGGTGATCTTTACATTATTCTGAACCATTCCAGTGAAGAGTATGTCACAGTGACATACTTCTCTTACACTAAAAACTTTGTTGTTAATGTTTAACCCACTGTTAAAATTTGTAAGTCTCCAGGCATAACTTTAGTTATAGGAATGGCATCTTCATCTAACTTGATCTGGATATTACTTTGTTTCATTGTGAACTAATGCAGGCAAATATAGGTCACTGTGACCTACTTGTTATTCTTGAATGAGTAATTTTCAAGCTAACCATGGCATTAAATTTTTGTATTATTTGCATATGTCCAGATATAGCTTTAATATGTTCATGGAACTCTTCCTTCTAAAATTAGAAACTAGCCACATACATGCCAAAACATGATGTGTCACGCGAAAAACATGATTTTGGACTCCCAAACCCCCCAACACTGTCGTGTTTTTCGAAAAACACGATTTTCAGCAATCTCACAACAACAAAATTTTCCAACCAAAAAATAAAAAATAAAAAAAAATGTACATTTCTTGATCACAATGATATATGCCCGTAATCTGTGGTATGTATAAACAGTAAACAGTCTTGCTCAGAGCTCACTTAAAACTATCCTCGGGGCAGTTTATACAGCTATTTTAGAGACAATTAAAAGGTAAGGCGGTCAGAGATTAACAGACACCTTTCAGAGATTTACTGAATTGGCTCACAAAAGCTAGGTGATGTGTTGTGTCAAATCCTTTGAGCACTGCTGAGGGAGAGCCCATTAGGCTAATTTGCATAGGTAAAGTACACTAAATGGAACAACCCAATTTGTCTGAAGTTAATTGTACATCAAACAAATGCGTGTTGAAAAACAAATGTTATTACACATCACTGACTGCACTGAATGAGAATGTTGAAGCCATCTTTATTAAAGTTTGTGATCAGCGGCAACGTTTCTTTGAAGTTGGATTTTACTCAATATATAAAATTTAAAACATGATTATTTCAGTAGGTTGAACAACAGCACCATTCAATCTCTAATGCAGTGTTGCAGCTAGGATCCAAAGGTCAGTGGACACTGTGTCCCTCACCCTCCAGATTTGGGGGACACACAACATTTTATAGGGACAAAGGAAATTGTAGTACATAATACACTAGAAGTGCACACAAAAATGAGAGAATCTTATTTGCTTCGACAGTTTTGCCACCTTAATTTTCTCATATTTTCCTTTGACATTTACATTATTGCAATAAACGTTTTATCATGTGATCAAGTGACTCACAAAAACATTAACATGTTTGAATATCTGGTTAACCAGAAATTAACTGCACCATGGAATTTTAATAATTTAAAATTATTAAACCATTAATGAAATAAAAAATTGTGTATTTGCATAAATTAGTACCTTTTTTCATTAACTCAGCCTGAGAATATATTAAATCTTCACTGCCGTAGGTGTGACTTTAACCTCGAAACAACGTTACAATAGCGGCGGTCAAAGACTTTAGCAACTCGGCAGACTGCTACAAGCCTTGAATGTTTTCATTGCCATATTCATTGTTTATACATGGATATTCATTGCCATCTTACGGTTTTTATCACCTTTAACGACTTTGGATGCATATGCACACTCGCGAAGGAAAAGTGTAGGCATATTTGTGAACACAAATGACACTTGTATTACCGTCAAACCAACTACTGAACTATTGAAAGCAGCAAAGACTGCATGTAATGAAAACTAAATTCCACTGTCCAATGGATTTTAAAGATAGTAACTTGGTATATTTTTGTATTTAATGTCTGTGAGGTTGTGACCATATTTGTGGTGATGTTATCTGACAATGCTAAGTCTACCATTTTTTTAATAATTTTTTGGTTTGTAAGTATATTAAATGCTTCGGAGAAAACACGGTATTTTCTTTTATTCAGATTTGAATTTTAAGTCATTTGCTATAGGCTGATTTGAAAAGATAGCTTATTCTCATTTGGATATGTCACTTTTGGGGGGTCACGCACACTGACCCCCCTTGGGACCTCAAAACACACTTTTTGAGTCTCAAAAAACCCCAACACTGTCTGGGAATATGGCAAGTATGTAGCCCAAAAGACAAAATATGTCACAATAACCATTTGTTTAAACATAATGACTTTGTTATATCTAGTTGAATGTATATACCACTTATGCTACACTTTGTTTCCATGGTAACATGGAAAATATTGAATGTAGAAAAATCTAAGGATCAAAAAGTACCTTCACACTATTTGCTTGACATGTGTAATTAGTTTGGTTGAAATATCTTGAACAGTTTGAGAGTTCTGTTCCAGAAACAAAACTGTTTATAGAAATAGCAATAGCTTTGTACCCCCATATTACATACTTGGGGTATATACAAAATTGTAGAAAAAAAATACAGTGTCATCTACATTCCCCATCCGAAAAAAATGTCTTCTAGGAAACAGGATGCTTTGTTGAAGAATTTCATATTTTAGGATGTTTGTATGTATAAACTGGGAATTGATTGGTATCACTAATTTTGCTCCTAAAATTAAAGTGTGAATGATGAACAGGCCAATGCAGGTCAATGGATAAAAATGTTTAAAATAATGATGGATGATGAACAGACCAATGGACAAATTGTGAATAGCAAAAAGTACATCATCTTCAATAGTCTGTATGTACTGAATTTTAGATAACTGGAATTTTGTCCTGGAAACAAGTATGATGAATAGATGGTAAAATTGAGAAAAACATTACAAATATTAAAACTGAGGAATTGTGAATGGCAAAAGACACATCTGAAATACTAGTCTAATATTTGTACAAGTTTCATAAAAACATTTGAAATGGTTTTGGAGTTTTGCCCTGAAACAAAAGTAATGGATGGATGGGTGGGCAAAAAAACAGAAAAAAACATACAAATATTGAAAATATAAGCGAAAGGCATAATATGTGTATCAAGTTTCATCTGGACCACTATTCCAATATGTGTATCAAGTTTCATCTGGACCACTAGTCCAATATGTGTATCAAGTTTCATCTGGACCACTAGTCCAATATGTGTTTCAAGTTTCATCTGGACCACCATTCCAATATGTGTATCAAGTTTTATCTGGACCACTATTCCAATATGTATTTCAAGTTTCATCTGGACCACTAGTCCAATATGTGTTTCAAGTTTCATCTGGACCACCATTCCAATATGTGTATCAAGTTTTATCTGGACCACTATTCCAATATGTATTTCAAGTTTCATCTGGATCACTATTCCAATATGTATATCAAGTTTCATCTGGACCACTATTCAAATATGTATATCAAGTTTCATCTGGACCACTATTCAAATATGTATATCAAGTTTAATCTGAACCACTATTCAAATATGTGTATCAAGTTTTATCTGGACCACTAGTCCAAAATGTTTCATCTGGACCACTAGTCCAATATGTGTATCAAGTTTCATCTGGACCACTAGTCCAATATGTGTATCAAGTTTCATCTGGACCACTAGTCCAATATGTCTATCAAGTTTCATCTGGACCACTAGTCCAAAATGTGTATCAAGTTTCATCTGGACCACTATTCAAATATGTATATCAAGTTTTATCTTGACCACTAGTCCAGTACGTGTGCCAAGTTTCATCTTGACCACCAATCCAGTATGTGTATCAAGTTTCATCCAATGCCTTGGTTTAAGAGATTTGCTCCAAAAACTGACTAACAGAAAGACAGATGGAAATAGCTATATCACCCCGTGTTATATACCAGGGGGATAAAAATGTGTACATGTGCTTACATCAACACTGCCACAACCAACAATGACAACAACTACATCACCAAATGTATAACATAAACTCTTCTGCACTTAGTGCAGGCAAGCTAAAAATAAATTGACCTTCTTTATCTGTCTGTCCACCCACTTTTTGTTTTTGCACATATTGTGATTTTTACCCAATCTCGGTGAATATCAAAGAAATTTAGAATATTGCTAAAATTTAGGATTACTGATTATGAAACTTTCTAGTACTTTAAATGGCTAGGTAACTGTTTTATACCTGTACTTTAAATGGCTAGGTAACTGTTTTATACCTGTACTTTAAATGTCTAGGTAACTGTTTTATACCTGTATTTTAAATGGCTAGGTAACTGTTTTATACCTGTACTTAAAGGCTAGATGGATGCTTTATGCCTGTACTTTCAATGGCTAGGTGCCAGTTTTATAACTGTATTTTAAATGGCTAGATGCCCATTTATTTTGTACTTTAAATAGCTAGATGCCTGTTTATACCTGTACTTTAAATGGCTAGATGCCTGTTTATACCTGTACTTTCAAAGGCTAGATGTCTGTTTTATACTTGTACTTTCAATGGCTAGATGGCAGTTTTATACTTGTACTTTCAATGGCTAGATGCCTGTTTATACCTGTACTTTAAATGGCTAGATGCCTGTTTATTCCTGTACTTTCAAAGGCTAGGTGTCTGTTTTATACTTGTACTTTCAATGGCTAGATGGCAGTTTTATACTTGTACTTTCAATGGCTAGATGCCTGTTTATACCTGTACTTTCAATGGCTAGATGCGTGTTTATACCTGTACTTTAAATGGCTAGATGCCTGTTTATACCTGTACTTTAAATGGCTAGATGCCTGTTTAAACTTGTACTTTAAATAGCTAGATGCCTGTTTATAACTGTACTTTAAATGGCTAGATGCCTGCTCAATACCTATACATTAATTGGCTTGGTGCCAGTTTATACTCAGAATTATTTTAAATGGCTAGAGGTCTGTTTTATACCTGTACCTTAAATGACTAAATACCTGTTTTATACCTGTACTTTCAATGGGTAGATGCCAGTTTTATACTTGTACTTTCAATGGCTTGATACCTGTTTTATACCTTTACTTTAAATGACTAGATACCTATTTTATTACAGTACTTTCTATGGTTAGGTGCCTGTTTCCTGGATATTAAATAGTAGTGTGCCTATTTAATACCTATAATTTAAATGGCTAGGTGCCTGTTTATACCTGGACTTACCTTAAATGGCTAGATGCCTACTTTATATCTATACTTTTAATGGCTTGGTGCCTGTTTTATACCTTTACTTTAAATGGCTTGGTACCTGTTTCGTATCTGGACTTTAAATGGATAGATGGCAGTTTTACACCTGTACTTTCAATGGCTATGTGCCTGTTTATACCTGTACTTTCAATGGTTATGTGCCTGTTTTATACCTGTACTTTCAATGGCTTTGTGCCAATTTTATACCTATACTTTAAATGGCTTGATGCATGTTTTATACCTGTACTTTAATGGCTAGATGCCTGTTTTATTCCTGTACTTTAAATGGCTTGATGCGTGTTTTATACCTTTTCTTTAAATGGTTAGATGTCTGTTTTATACCTTTTCTTTAAATGGTTAGATGTCTGATTTGTACCTTTTCTTTAAATGGCTAGATGTCTGTTTTGTACCTGTGCTTTAATGGCTTGTTGCCCATTTTATACCTGTGCTTTAATGGCTAAAAATAAACGTTGATTTAGACTTGAAATAAAAATGAAAAAAAAATACATGATGTAATTTTTCTTTTATGAATAATTTATCCAAACTTTAAAATTAATTATCTTGTAATATATTTTTAACATATATTTTATCTAGAGCTTGAACTTAATTTATATGCATGAAAACTTCAAATAGTTTATGAAATACATAAGATGCATACCTTTAAAACACCCAATGCAAACTCAGGACCTTTTCTACTCGCCTGCACACACTTAAACTCTGATATCCAAGCATTGATGAACTTGTAATATTTCTTAGCTGGTGGTTTCTTAGCATTGGGAGAAAGCACACTTTTCGGCATTTTGACATGAATTGAACAAAATATTTAAGAGTTGTCCTCTTAAAACAACTTGAACAATACAATAACAATTAAACAAGACAACAATCAAAATACTTACTCTAGTGTCTCTGCCGAAATAATTTTTTATGGTTGGTCTCTTAAGTTTATCTCCCCTTCGCTAAGGGTCAGCTGATTTTCATCAAAGGCTCAGAAGACATCATGGACCACCTTTCATCCCTTTGTTACTTATAACACCTAAAAAAAAACCAACCCACATTTGGCCTTAAACTCCTAAATTTCCAACAATAAGGTAATCAATTAGCAGCTTGCTGTGTACACATCAGTTGTTCTATAACAATTCTAATCCTATTGCTCTGTCATTCATCATTGCACCGGTCATTGTACTGGTGGAACATTTCCGGTCCCCAGTAGGTTGGTTCTAGCTGGTTTATATAATGTGTTGATGGAACACGTAAAAATACTGTGTTTTGGGGGAGGGGGGGATTTTTTAAAATTGTTTTTGTTTATTCTTTTAATTTTCAAAAGCGGTAGATTTGAACTATTAAACGGTATGTGCGGTAGACGGCCTTTAAAACGGTATTTTTGGCCTACCGCCGGTTGAATTAAATGAATGCTAGATGCATGTTTTATACCTGTACTCGAAATGGCTAGGTGTCTGTTTTATACCTGTACTTGAAATGGCTAGATGCATGTTTTTTACCTGTACTCGAAATGGCTAGGTGCCTCTTTTATACCTGTACTTTAAATGACTAGATGCCAGTTGTATACCTGTACTTGAAAAGGCTTGGTGTCTGTTTTTATACCTGTACTTGAAATTGCTAGATGCCTGTTTTATACCTGTACTTGAAATGGCTAGGTGTCTGTTTGATACCTGTACTTTAAATGGCTAGGTGTCTCTTTTATACCTGTACTCGAAATGGCTAGTTGTCTCCGTTATACCTGTACTTGAAATGGCAAGATGCCTGTTTTAAACCTGTACTTGAAATGGCTAGATGTCTGCTTGATACCTGTATTTTAAATGGCTAGATGTCTGTTTGATACCTGTACTTGAAATGGCTAGGTGTCTCTTTTATACCTGTACTTGAATTGGCTAGGTGTCTGTTTGATACCTGTACTTTAAATGGCTAAATGTCTCTTTTATACCTGTAATTTAAATGGCTAGGTGTCTGTTTGATACCTGTACTTTAAATGGCTAGGTGTCTGTTTGATACCTGTACTTTAAATGGCAAGATGTCTGTTTGGTACCTGTACTTTAATTGGCTAGGTGTTTGTTTTATACCTGTATTCGAAATGGCTAGGTGTCTCTTTTATACCTGCATTTTAAATGGCTAGATGCCTGTTTTAAACCTGTACTTTAAATGGCTCGATGTCTGTTTGATACCTGTACTTTAAATGGCCAGTTGTCTGTTTGATACCTGTACTTTCAACGGTTTGGTGGCCGTTTTATACTTGAACTTTAATGGCTAGATGTCTGTGTTATACCTGTACTTTAAATGGCTTGATGCCTATTTTTATACCAGTACTTTAAATGGCTAGATGGTTAGATGCCTGTTTTATACCTGTACTTTCAATGGCTTGATGCCTGTTTTTATGCCAGTACTTTAAATAGCTAAATGCCCGTGTTATACCTGTACTTGAAATGGCTAAATGCCCGTGTTATACCTGTACCTGAAATGGCTTGATGCTTGATGCTTTATATCTGTACTTCGTTCTTTTTACATTTAGTCTCTACTCAATGAAATTCCATTTCCTAACAACATTATTATTTTGAACAAAATTAATAATCTGCAACCCTTTAACGGTGTGGATTATAATTGCTTTGGCAGTAAATATCGATATAGTTTCCTCAAATTTATGCATTATCAGTACTTTGGCAGTGATTATACTTGTATTGTTTCCTCCGATTTATGGATTATCGGTACTTTGATAGTGAATATTCATGGATTGTTTCCTCCAATTTATGGATTATCAGTACTTTGGTAGTGAATATTTGTGTATTGTTTCCTGTGATTTATGGATTATCTGTCCTCTGGCAGTGAATATTTTAGTATTGTATTTTTTTCCTCCAATATATGAACTATCGATGATTTGGTAGTGAATATTCTTGTATCGTTTTTTCTGATTTAAGGATTATCGGTACATTGCCAGCGAATATTCTTGTATTATTTTCTCCAATTTATGGAGTATTCACCATAAATACTATTGTATTGTTTCCTCAGATTTATGGATCATCGGTACTTTGGCAGTGAATATTTTTGTATTGTTTACTCATATTTAAAGACCTTTGTACCTTGTGTGCTTCTTTTGTACTTTTTTAAAAAATTTCTACACAGTAACTATTCTCCAGCAAATTGATTGTAACAACAGTATTCAGCACTACAACCATTACTTAGATTTCTTATTCTTTATAATTGTCAGACCTGTGGTCCTAAGCATTTAACTCTGTTTCTTTTACCCAAGATTGTTTTCTAAGAATCAATTCTCCCATTTATTGAATTTTAACATATCTGTTTCTGTGGAATTATTCTATTTGCCCCTCAGTAGATGCAAAATAAATTTGGTTTGCATCTTCATACCCTAAAGTTTTCACACGATTGTAAGCATTTGTACCTGCTATTTGGCATACCCCACAGCCTCATGCTTTCACATGATTTCCATTGTAAGCATTTGTACCCATTATTTGGCACAGTTTTGGACTATAGTTTTTAGAATTTCAATTTATGCAAAACTATTTTTATTTTTGAATTATGATTCTGACTTTATATGATTTTCAAGCAGTTTGGTAAAGAGTATTCATTGTAAAGGTTTTGAAAAAGCACTCTCTTCAGTCATTTTGACTATATTTGGGTACAGTTATGACCCCTACTACGCTCAAAGGTTTCTACACATGTTCTTGTCGGCATTCCTTGGCCTATTATTTAGCCTACTATTGATCCTCACACCCAGAATTTTTTTGTCTGCACAATAATAATTTTTACACATGAACTCTTCTCTCTGCCATTGGATTTCTAGATAAGGTACAAGTAATCTTCAGTATTGTCTCCATTTTCTGCCTTTGCAGTTATGTAATGATGTCTAAAGGCAGCCTAATAATAACTTCTCTGCTTTTAAATGAGGTTATTGTGAAATATATTTCACTCTAGTGGAAATGTTTAATTTGTACATTAAGATCCATCCCATCATCACTGTTTCACTTGTCCTCCAACTCTTTTTACATTTACATTTAACTCTGACATCATCAAATATTAAGTGGGTCATTGTGGCCTGTATTTCATATTCTGTTAATTACCATGTTTTGTATTCTGGACAGTTTTGTAGTCACCAAAGAATTCACTTGTGCATGTGAGAAGATAACTGTGACCTATTTTTCCTCACAAAGTAATAAATTTAGTTGCTTTGCATTTAGATCCATTCCAAAATGACTGTTTCCTCTACAGTATAACTTAATGTCTGTATGCATCCCATGGAAAAGAAAACATCAAACAGTTGACAGTGCCCAATTGTATGCTCCAATGACAAGGTTCTTAATCTGCCAAACAGTCCATTTCTCTGTCAGAAAGTAAGCTATGCTTTTCACATGATGGGGGCAGAGAAATATTATTCCACATTAACAACTATCCTATTACATATTATTCCAAATTAACAATTGTCCTATTACATATTATTCCACATTAACAATTGTCCTATTACATATTATTCCACATTAACAACTGTCCTATTACATATTATTCCACATTAACAACTGTCCTATTACATAGTATTCCACATTAACAATTGTCCTATTACATATTATTCCACATTAACAATTGTCCTATTACATATTATTCCACATTAACAATTGTCCTATTACATATTATTCCTCATTAACAATTGTCCTATTACATATTATTCCACATTAACAACTGTCCTATTACATATTATTCCACATTAACAATTGTCCCATTACATATTATTCCACATTAACAATTGTCCTATTACAAAAGTGAAGAGTCACACCTCAGGCAGTATGTGTTAAAATTATGAGATGTGTGAAGTCACTGTACTATATAAGTACAAAGTACTTAAGGATGTCTAGCTTCCTGAATATTGGGGCTGCTGCAGATACAACTACTTGAATAATCTCTTAATAATCTTGAAGAGAAAGGACACTCGTGAGGCTTGTGACCTACTCTTACAAATGTTCATATCCACTAGACACCAAACACACCTACAGGATGTAAGTGTCATCTTGGAAGAACAAGATGCTACAGCTGAGGCACTTAAATGGTGACCTACTGATACACATGTGTACATCTGGTACACAACATACTACATGCATCTATGAAAAGTTCTGGCATTGCAACTAAACAAGTCAAATGAAAACATTAGTTCTTTTAAAACTTTAAAAAGATAATCTAATTTGGAGTATTTACTTGGGCTAAAATAGACTACCTTCCGGTGATCTACATTCTGGCCCATGACTTGTTAAAAATGTGTTCAGACATTTCACTCATGATTTGCCTTGACTTGCAGATACTCGAAAGTACATAAAGAGTTAATATTTTGTTATACTGTTATTCTACAAATACTGTAAATTCACTTTTTTGGGCCTAGGGGGTGGAGGGGTACCATCTTTTTTTGGATTTTGTAGTTGCAATAAACCACAAATATAAAGACCTGATGAACAATGATCAATCTGAGAACACTAGGAGCCACTTCTCTGTCAGCGGTACATCTGTGACCGGATGAACCATGATCAATCTGTTAGAACAATGGGAGCCACTTCTCTATCAGAGGTAAATGACCTGATGAACAATGATCAATCTGTGATGAGAATAGGAGCCACTTCTTTATCAGAGGTACATCTGTGACCTGATGAACAATAATCAATCTGTGAGAATAGGAGCCACTTCTCTATCAGAGGCACATCTGTGATCACATGAACAATGATCAGTCTGTGCAAACAATGGAAGCCCCTTCCCCATCAGAGTTACATCTGTGACCTGATGAACAGTGATCAATCTGTGCAAACAATAGAAGCCCCTTCCCCATCAGAGATGCATCCGTGACCTGATGAACAATGATCAGTCTGTGCAAACAATAGAAGCCCCTTCCCCATCAGAGGTGCATCTGTGACCTGATGAATAATGATCAATCTGTGCAAACAATAGAAGCCCCTTCCCCATCAGAGGTGCATCCGTGACCTGATGAATAATGATCAATCTGTGCAAACAATAGAAGCCCCTTCCCCATCAGAAGTACATCCATGAATGTAAATGCCACTGAAAATATCATTTTCTGCAAAAACAAAAAATTTGATGACCATGAAAATTAATGAATTTACACTATACTCTGAACCAGACTTTTAACATGGTATAAATTTAAATAAAAACAGACAAATATGTAGAAAACTAGGCTTTTTATTATTATTTTTTTAATTATCATCCTGATGAGCTGATAAAATAAACAACATGTCAATACAAAAATGATGATATATGACAAGCATGTGCAACCTACGACCTGCAACCTGGTTTTATTCGGCTACATTTACATCATACAGGTACATATAAGGATTGCTATCCAGCCTGCACCTTGGAGGAAATTGCACATGCCTGATATGTGATGACAAATGCTTTGGGCCAGTCATGGATACAAAGGATGACTGTGTTCAAACAATAAAAGAACCTGTTGTGAACTACTGAAATTCAAATGTTAGAAGATTTACCACAATTGGGGAGCTTGACCCAGCTGTGACTGACCTGGTCAGCATTCTCTACAGTTGACTTGGTCTCCTGTGATAATGACTTTGGTACATTGGCCTACATTTTTGAGTAACTAAAATAGCATACAGAAGTTTGGTAACAGTTTTACATGTAGCACAGTCTTTTGAGGAAAAAACATACATTCACCTAGAGACCATTTTTACATCTGAATATATATATTAGATGAAAAATATAACACGACACTACAATCTCTACTCTCATTAACAATTATCAACAAAAACATCAACAAAAACATGTTGCAGTGGTGCTTGTGGTTTGCATGCCCTAGAATTGTCATAATTAAGCTTCATAAAATACTTTTGTGCAACAATATCATTCTCCATAGTAAGATATCAAAAAATAACACTGACCATGGCTATCTCGGTTTATATTGTGCTTCTATAACACTGACCATGGCTATTTCAGTTGATATTGTGCTTCTAAATGAATATGAAATGACTGTTTAACTGCTTGAATATGTACCAATATGCCCTATACTCAAAATATCTAATAAACACAGTTTATATACACTTCAACAATTTTACAAATGTAAGATATAAAGAAATGTCAACTTTTGTTTCTGATAAAAAAAAATAGAATACAGAATATTTATTCATTACAGGCAAATTAAAATGGACCTTTAGCTATGTCCTAAATTTTCCAAATTATTCTGTTGCTTTCATCAAGTATCAATAATTGTCTTGGAGAACAAGTAATCAAATACATACAAGTTTGAAATTAATGAATAAAAAGAAAATGGATGTACAAACTAGATAAAAACTGACATGAAGGCAATTTTCATAGTCCCAAAAAATAGGTCTTATATTTGCAGAGATCTCATTCAAATTGTATTTTATACTTAGTGAGTTTTGAGACAATAATTATGATTAAAGTTAATTTTATACTTAGCGATTTTTGAGACAATATTCATGATTACAAAGACTAGGGAATACAGCTATTCATCAATGAGAACAACATGAGAATCTTGAGAGTTCACACATTTTTAGTTCAGAGGGAGGAAAATGTATACCATAGTCAGCAGCTATTTATAAAACAGAAGTAAATGAATGCAAAAACTGTGGAAACTGTCTTTACAACAACATAATAAATCAAAGTTTTTACCATCACAATGACATTAAATAATACAATGCTTCTAAATTCCCTAATTTTGACTACACAAATTTTACTATCTGTATATTTGCCCCATATCACTCGTATATATAGCTTCCTCAGCTGTTCTCATCCTTATTGGTTATCTGATGATCTATGGTTTTCACTGCTGTTTCCACACTTACCTGCTTATCTGACCATATATATATATATATATATATATATATATATATATATATATATATATATATATATATATATATATATATATATATATATATATATAGCTTTCACTGTTCTCACACTTACCTGCTCATATGACCATATATATATATATATATATATATATATATATATATATATATATATATATATATACCAATAAGTTTCAGTACCAGAATTAAACTAGTATAGAAACCACTAAAATCAAGAATACACATATACTATAGCTACAGTAAATATATATAAAGTATATAAAGAATAAGTGGCTATATTTGACTTGAAAAGCATCACAACAATAATGTTAAGTTTTGCATCAAATATTGAAAACAAAAAACTAGTAACATACTAGTACATATATTAAGAACTTGCTCCCATGAATGGAACATAAGCCTAATGGTTTGATTTCCAGAAAAAGTAATGTGAATTTGGTCTGATATTACAATTTAAAAATATCTGTATTTATCATTTGCAACAGAAACTTTGAAAAATTAAGGGCTGGGTGAATTTATTAGCAGAAATTGTATGAGCCCATGTTTTCTACATTTCATTCAACTGTAGATTTTATATATTGTTCATGAACTTTACTTCTTAAATCAAACACAGCCACTGAGAGAATCAAGTAAACTGTCGGGCAGTGCAATCAGCAATGAAAGTAAACCATTATGTACAAGGAATTCTAATTTTAGCATGGTCACAGTGAACTAACACATGTGCATCATGTATACATATGCATGCAGAGTAACTGTATAGATGTGAACATTGTAGCATGTAAACCTACATATTTTTTTTACCATTCTGACCTGATTATTGAATATGGCTGAATCATATAACCTATTAAAATACCTGAATTGAAAGTAAATATCCCTGAAATTTATGTTTTCTAGTGTTTATGATGGTTGACATAGATGATCTTGATACCATGACAAAAAAGTACATTTCTTACAGTAACTTGATTGAACTGAAGTATTAATAACAAAAAGTTAAAATACAAAAGTCTGCCTTACACATCATCTCTATTAATCAACTGTCTTAGACAAGTCTTTCAAGGTCCCATAAACCAAATTCTTGTAGAAACTCCCATTAAGCTTCCACCTGTTCTAGGAGACCATTTTGTCACATCCCAGAGCTGGCTGCTTGAGACAGGTTTGACTGCAGTAGAAATTACACAAAATTTATGAAATTCTGAACTATCCCTCTGAACTTGACATTATAATTTTTCAAGAAATCATCAAATTTTGCCCTTTAAAACATGTTTGATTCTTGGATGAACCAGAAATCACTGCACTATGGAAGTTTTCACTCAAGGCCTTGCTGTCATTAAACCTTAGTTTTCACCCACTAACTATTTGTTTCCTTAAATATTTTCCTCTTTCTTACAAATGTGTCTCCTTCCAAACTAATAAATACTTGTTCAAATCCTAGGTGGAGCATTTCTGCAATATACTTTATGAACAAAATATAGTCCCCAATATAATTTATACAACCTTGAAAATACATTACACTAGTGGTCAGCAGCAACTAGGATGGGAATATCAGCAGAAAATGGGAACAATCCTCAAAATTTAAAATCAACGAATTTTCTTTTTTGTAAATAATCACCATCTGAAAATCCTGATCACTTTTGGCAATCACTACCAGCAACATAACTTCTGGACATAAACACAAATCAAAATTGAAGTGCCCCTTCTACATATTACATTCTGTAATAAAAGAATACAGGTAGATGTATGTACATCTAGACCTTGCAAATTACATTACTACAGTCCTGAACATTCTAGCTGAGTTCTCTACTTTGTATATGTACATTTTTGCAAATAAACCAACTTGTTGCAGAAGTAAGCTGGAATAAAAATATGGCAATGTCATCCAATCAGCTTATCAAGTAACATCAAATAGCAGCCACATAAATATTAGTGTTCAAGACTAAATTCATATTTTATAACATGCACGTGTATTTTTGTAATGTCAAGTATGATAAACCAGAATTACATTAATTGAATGGCATGTCAGGTATGATAAACCAGGATTACATTAATTGAATGGCATGTCAGGTATGATAAACCAGGATTACATTAACTGAATGGCATGTCAGGTATGATAAACTAGAATTACATTAATTGAATGGCATGTCAGGTATGATAAACCAGGATTACATTAATTGAATGGCATGTCAGGTATGATAAACCAGGATTACATTAATTGAATGGCATGTCAGGTATGATAAACCAGGATTACATTAACTGAATGGCATGTCGGGTATGATAAACCAGGATTACATTAATTGAATGGCATGTCAGGTATGATAAACCAGGATTACATTAATTGAATGGCATGCAATAAAGTAGTATTTACCATTTGAACATGGGTACTTGAATTGAATGGCATGCAATAAGGTAATATTTACCACATTAACATAGGTACAATAACTGAATGGTAGTAGTTGCCACATGAACATAGGCACATTAATTGAATGGTAGTATTTGCCACAAGAACATAGGTACTTTAATTGAATGGCATGCAATAAGGCAGTATTTGCAATTTGAACATGGGTACTTGAATTGAATGGCATGCAATCAGGAAGTATCTGCCACATGAATATGGGTACTTTAATTGAATGGTGTGCAATAAGGTAGCATCTGCCACATGAACATGGGTACATTAATTGAATGGCATGCAACAAGGTAGTATTTGCAACATGAACATGGGCATATTAAATGAATGGCATGCATTAAGGTAGCATTTGCTGGATGAGCATGAGCCCACAAATCTTAATAATGTATGTTAAGTTCACTGTATGGTATCTAAGCAAGTCAAAAAGGGGTCAACACATTTACTGCACTGTACTAATGTTTGATTGGGATATTTGTAGCTATATATATTTGTCATTGTGAGGTAAAAGGTAATTCTCAAATAACTTTTGTATACAATATATTTAACAATCAGAAAATGGGAAAAACATACCAAACACCCTGAGATGCAGTGGTACTTTGGACTGTACTGTACTTTTATGCAAGCATGTTTAGAATCAATAAATAATAATGATAAAAGTTCCAAACATTCATTCTACAGCAACAAGAACTATTCTTTACATAAGCAATGGACATCTCCATCAATACTGTCAGTAGGGTGAAGACAGAAGTACAACAAAATGACCTATACAAACAGGATCAAATTACTTCATTGCCTCTGCCAAACTTTATATCAACAACAAAACTTCATCTTATATGACTTGGTCCTTCAGATCACATAGGACATCTATCTACACAACAGTTCATGTTTAACTCAAAACTCTACATAACTATTAGAAAGTATCTATCATTAATTTAGAACAAGAGTCCCTTGAAGAGACTGACACTCTACTGGACAAAAAGAGTTTCCAGAAATTCAAGATGAGACCATTTCTTCCTTTTAACTGCTGAGTGATGAAACCATCTATGATATTCTTCAGCAATAACAAGATATCAAATTATCTGCTGTGGATGTCAGACTGGAACAATTTTCATTTAGGACCAACAAGACATAAGTCATCTTCTGGTGGAAACCTCATGTTGATATGACTTTCTATTTTGGAGAAGGACAAGAAGATTTTCAAGATAGCTGCCATCGTGGCCATATTCAATATCAGACTGGCACCATTTCCATTTAGGACCAACTAGACATCATAAGAAGTCTTTTGGTTAAAGCACAATATTGATATGACCAGCCATCTAGGAGAAGTAGCCATAACAGGATTTTCAAGATGGTCATTGCACAATACTGGAAGTCAAATCGGCGCCATTTTTATTGACAACACAACTAGACATCATAAGAAATCTTTCAGTGAAAAACCAATGCTAATATGACCGTTCATTTAGGAGTGGTGAAGAAAAAAATAATTCAAGATGGCCACTGTGGCAGCCATATTGTATGTCTGAGCAGCACCATTTTCATTTAGGACCACCTAGACATTATAAGAAATCATTGAGTAAAAAACCCATGTTGATATGACCGTTCATTCAGGAGGAGTAGCGATAACAAGATTTTAAATATATGGCTGCTATGGTGGCCATCAGATTCACACCATTTTCATTTAGGATCGAGTAAACATCATAAAAAGTCTTTTAGTGAAAACCCCATGTTGATATGACCATCAATTCTGGAGTGGCAATAACAAGATTTTCAAGATGGCTACTGTGGCTGCCATATTGGATGTCGAAGCAGCACAATTTCATTTAGGACTAATCAGACCATGGAATGAATGTGTTTGTATAGTTTCATGGCAATCTTTCGAGTAGTTCAGAAGTAGCAATAACAAAACTTGTGCTAATGGATGGACAGATGACAGACAACAGACCATCTCATAAGCTCTTCTGGTCTATAACCAGTAGAGCTAAAAACAGTTAAAATGGACAAGTAATTCAAGACATAATTTACTGCAACTAAATATATATACAAACTTTTGACTTCCATAACAATTCATGGCAGCCTATTATGTGTGCTTAAATTAGTATGTTTAGAAAGTAGCACAAAATATAAAGCTAAAACAATTCATGAATATAAACTATCAAAAGTAATTTTTGATAAAACTCTCTTCCCTGGGTACCAAGTATTTTTAAATGGAGCAGCCCTAACATATCTCATTGTTATTTTTTACACAGCAAGAGCTGTCTCCAACTGAACAAAACAGATGCCCCTGCTAATATGATGCAATAAAAGAGGAACCATAACTCTGTTAAATGTTATCTGAAATTGCGTAAATTAAACCTTACCTAGGTCTTTTAATTGTAAAGTCTTGTACAGAATTTGGTTTCAATTCATGAAGTCCTTCAAAAGTTATTGAGCAGGAACAAAATTAGCAAAATGGGACATGACCAGATAGATGAAAGGAAAGGAGTATGCTATATGTCCCCTCCATACATCAGGCAGGGGTATACAAATTGAGTTCCACACACACAATGTACAAATTAGACAACCAGACTTCAATACATTTCTGTCTGACTTGAACCCACTTTACTGTACTGTTGGTTTCAAGCAGTCTTATGAACTCTATAAACTCACTGCAAATGTTTAACTTTACTGAAATGGAAGATCTTTCTTAAGATTGATCAAGTACTTTTAATCAACTGTCCATCTTCAAATGTATTCTACCTGCAATCCCATGCAGATTAATGTCAACTATCAGTGAATATCGTTAATGAGGACAAAGAAATAATCTGATACCAGTTGCATGGTTTGGAGACCAAATATATAGATCTGTATCTGGTTTAACGGCATGTCAGCACAATCCTAGCTATATAGTGCCAATTAAAAGTTTAGTTCTAAAAATATAAAGGAAAAATTGCGATAAACTTTAGAAAGATAAACTATTCCAAATAAAACAGTTCCCTACCTTTTCTGAACAAATCCAGTAAAAGGAGAAATATGTACTACATCAGAATGAAAGCGCTTTTTTTTTTTTTACACAAAGTCAGCACTTCCTACATTATTTGAGAATGAATCAAAACTTGCAAGATTTAATATTCCTTATTATCAGCAAGTAAATATCGAGACATATTAGGGTCAGTATCCATTCATATACCACAAATATCCAGGTAAATTAGGGTCAGTATCAATTCATATACAACCTAATACCTCCCTAGCAAGTAATTATCCAGATACATCAGGGTCAGTATCAATTCATATACCACAAATACCTGCTTATCAACAGAAAAATGTCCAGGTCATTAGGGTCAGTATCAATTCATATGCTGCAAATACCTCCCTACATGCTGCCTTTTCGTCTGGAGAGTGGGATCTTACTTATTAATAAGAAAAAGAAAGTTTAAACAAATTATGTCGTACAATTCAAAGTTCTATATTTGAAATGACAATAATTAATCTACAATTTACTGGGTTCCTAAACATAAACAGGTCACAGTTACTGGGTTTCTAAACATAAACAGGTCACAGCTACTGGGTTCCTAAACATGAACAGGTCACAGACATCAACATATTACTGACGAACATTTTTGCAAGAAGAATGTTTCTGATGTGTTTATTTGCAGTAACATTCAGTTAGAAACAGCTGTCTGAGAAAATAAACTTGCCATATCTATCAATATGCATGAAACAATGATTAGTGCTATAGAACTGCCGACAACTGAACTATTTGTTAACTAATTTGCCTTTTCAAAAATGTTCCAAGTAAACACGCTCTGTAGACACAGACAGAAATTTACATCATACAGGCATAAAAACTTGCAGTCTGTTGAGTTTATTTTGGGTAATACGTTCATTAAAATAAAAGTATAGTACTAATGATGCCACTTTCCTGAAACTCTTTAGAAGAACAACTTTTATATGATGTTATGAATAAATATGTGTATATGTATTCTGGACATGAAATAAAATTATACCCTTAATAAATTTGATTCTAATGATTATGATACTCAAAGTTTCTTAACATAAACAAAATATTCACAAAGAGTCATCTATCTCTCTCTCTCTCATACATAAAGCTATACAAAACAATGACAAAAATGGAGACTGATGTTGGAAAATTCAATGACATTTTCCTGAGCTTCAAGTCTTTCTTCATACAAGAACACCATTTACACAATGTATATACACTATACAAGCATAAGGAATATAATTTTTGCACACAAAAATTGGCACTTTGAAAATCATTTTGATTGCCTTATATGCACAGGAATTATTGTTCCACTTATTAAAACACAGCCTAGAAATTGTAAAACTCTTTAGTTCGAGTTGGAGCTTGAGATTTTATTTCGACCTATTAATAAATAGCATTACTTTTGAAAGGTCATTTCTGACTGGCTGTTAGTGGAAACTAAATCTCAGACTCAAGGCCTGAACAATGTTCACAGTTAAATGAAGTTGTGTTGCACCTACCCAGCCAATATGGTGGATTTACAATGCAGCAGATAGTACAGTACAGCTTATGTGATTTTTCATTTTTACATGAATTGCCGTGGCGGTGAAGTGTGTGGAGAGGAATAAGAAAAAATACCCCTACTGTCTTTCCACACATTCTGATGCAGCTGCTGCAGCTTCATGCGGAGAGTAGCTCAGTACGCCATGCTTGCTCGCAGAATTGTATCCACCGATCACCACAGAGTTGAGATTGTGTCAATAAAGTGGACATGTTTTACTGTTTATGACCCCAGCAAGCATGTACTAAAGAGTTTTATTGAGAGAGAGACAGAGCAGAGTGGAGCACCGAGTTACCTATGTCACCAGCCTAACAGATTATGACACGCTTTTTGTTTCCAAATAAAATGATAGATAACCTGAACATAATGCCAATGATGCATGAACGTAATAATATATATTGCGTGAAACATTTTAATTTCAGTATTTTTAAATCCTATGTTATCAGAACCAACAGATGCTTTCATAGACTTATTTCCACTGAAGTTCATACAATTTAATTAAAAATTCTAAGTAAAATCAGTGATATGTCACACTACTTATTTTTTTTACAAAAAATTCTTTATACCTGTACCAAAATGAAACAAAATTGCACATCGTGTTCTGATGCTTACTGAATGCATTCTCTTTCGGGCGGAATTTTTGTACTTTCTGATACTAAAATTACATGATCAATCAGTTAATTATAAACAAACACTTGCTAGTTCTCACAAAGATAATGCAAGTCTTCTTTCGACAGCCAATCACAGCATCATAGAGGGGTAATTAAAACTTAACAAAGTATAGTTCTAGCAGTTGCAGCATAAAACAACAATTATTCAACTGTTCAGGAAATATACAGACAATACTGACATTGACTCAAGTTCATTATCTGAATGAATATTCTGAATAATGTTGTGGAAAAAAAATATGCATTCATGCATTAAATAACAGATCTGTGTGTGTATTGGCAGGAACAGTATATATGTTAATTGCTGGTATGAGACCGATAATGAGAGTTTATACATGTGCTGTGCTATAATTGACCAGACATAAGTTTTGCACACTTTCAGCATTTCACCACAATAAAATTAAAACTCTTTCATTTGATTTCAACAGTAGTTTTATGCAATAATTCCAAAGTGGTGACAATAAACAAAGGTTTTGGTTGGTTTGGTGTTTTACAGCACAGCAACACAAGTAGGTTATTTAATGCTGAGGCAACATGAGTAAAGTGTCTTGCCGAAGGAAACTCCATGGTAGCCAACCTGAGCTGATTTGAATGTAGGATTCAAACCTGTACCCTTTTGGTCATAAGTCCAGCACACTAACCACTGAGACACTGCGACTCCGATAAACATGGGATTCAAGGATAGGTGAACAGTGTTTACTTTACTGAATGATCATTTCATTGAATTACATAACTACAGGCTACTAACTCATTTGCCTGGATTAACAGAGAAATTAATGACAGAAAGAACTTGAGGACTACCATCTATACTCGCAGATAAGCCGGGTCCAAATGCAAACAACAAAGACACTGATCTGCCGTCACATGATGCGCCAGCAGATCAGGGTCTATGTTGTTTGTTCTACTGATTAGTCCTTACAAACTGCATAGACCCAGATCTGCCGGCGCATTATGCGACAGCAGATCTGGGTCTATGCACTTTGCAGTTGGTATCGGATTATATGCGAGTATAGACGATAATAAATAATTCAGTCTTCTTTCAATCAATCTAATGATGAGATGATGAGGTACATGATATGACTACTGTTGCAAAGTGAGAGTGAGAGAGAGGTGGGGTTGTGAGTGGTTGCTGAAAACTGCATTGCAGCACACTAAGTTACAGCTAAAAGTGAATGTTCATTATTTTTAATTAAATACAATTTGAACAAATTTAATATTAAACCACAAGAATTACAGGAAAGAAGGCAATGAATAGCAAAAGATGAGGATTAAAGATCGGGGCCTAAGCAAGTATGTCTGCACTGTCTCAGCACCACAAAAAATAGACTATCATGAATTAGTGATTTTGTTATTAGCTAAATGTCAAATAAAATAGAACACATCGAATCATCAAATTCCTTTGTGTACAAGATAGGGAGAAAGTTGCAGAAAGAGTGTCAATGTAAGACTGTGCTTATGGCTGCCAAAGACAGTAAATCTGTATTCATATTTAAACCATACATGCATTTTTTCCCCCAAAAAAACTACACAAAGAATACCATTGTTGAGTTAGTTTCATATGCAGCCTCTATTGTTTTTAAAAATGTGCGATCAATTCTTTTAGTAAAACAATGTTTCTCTTCATAAGTTTATATGTCTCAAGCAGATGCATCAACATTAAAGTCTCATTGTTAGTGAAGATATTCTTAGCTACATGTATGTTCATAGATTTACACATAATTTTTAAACAATAAACTGTAGGTTCAATTCATTGTATGGAGGGAGAGAGAGTCAGTTGTGAGTAGTCACTGAAAAATGCACTGCAAGATACTCAGAGCTTAAAGTGAATTTCAATATTTTAAATTACCCATGATTGGGAAAATCTGTATAATTAAACCAGAAGAATAACAGACACAAGGATGGAATGAATAGCAAAAGAAAAGAAATATAAATTGGAGGCTAAACAAGTTGGTATGTGCAGTTTCAGAATATCAAGAACTAACGATTTCATTATCAGTTAAAAGTAAAATGAAAATACAATTTACTGAATCCTCAAATTTCTGAGAGAGAGCTGTGCCAAAGACGATATGCTGCTCTACTTTTCACTAAAACTGTGTGGATAAAAGCTACATAAAACACTCCTGGGTATTGGATGGGAAAGTGGGTTTTTTTTCATTTGCAGAATTGAAATGAAGGTATGATTTGACATGTTTGGTTTGGTGTGGTGTGGTGTTGTATGGCATAACATCAAATGAATTCAAGGTTATTTAGTGTCGAGGCAATTGGCAATGCTTGGTTCGGCTTAAGGTCCATCTTTATTTTCAAACCTCATATAATTTTAGACCAACACCCATAAATGCAAGCTAGCATGCTACAATTGATGGTTCGAGGTGTTTCTCATTCTTTGTTGGAACAAAAAAAAACAACCTCTGAACATATGAGATTGCAACATAATTATCACACAGACAGACAGACAAATACGTGTCTCTGAATCATGAAAATTTTACATTATGATTTCATTTCAGCAATAACTTTAATTCAGTTTAATTATGGAGAATTATTTAACTCCCACTGTTAATTGCTGGGCTATAATTGGAGATGCTAAATATAATGCAGGGGAGAGTTTTCCAGCCTTCTACCGAATCCCCAGATAACTTATTATTGTAAATCATATGTAAGATGTTCTCTAGAATAAATACTGTTCAAACAAATATAATGCTCCAAGGGGGATGGCCTTTTGTAATATAAATAATAATAAGCCAGGATCTGAAATTGATATCCTATTTTGATGCTAATTCTTGTCAATATTTTATAACAGCATTGACAACGGCTACATAAGCCATGATTACTGAAGTTACCGTATATACTCGCATATAAGCTGATACCAACTGCAAACTGCATAGACCCTGATCTGCTGGTGCATTATGCACCAACACATCAGGGTCTATGTTGTTTGCTTTTGGACCTGAATTATACACGAGTATATACAGTAGGTCTCTGTTACAGTATTACAGTATACATGCAGTAGGCCATAATATGTCAGCAGCTAAACTGGCTGAAAGTTGTGTATTATACAACCTTGTGAACATGTGCTGTGGTTGACAGTATCACAATTACTGGTAATGGATTAAGCATGTGGTTTACATTACAGTAAATTCCGTTTTTTTTCACTTTTTTTTCTTTACTTTAAATAGCAGTGGTTGTCAACTGGAATTTAACTGTGCATATCTCATCGGATTACTTTTCTTCTGTAACAATGGGATAAATTTATGCTGATCAAGAGAAGCCAAAATCTGTGCCTCTTGTCAAGTCAGAGTGTAGGTTAGTTTCGATATTTTAAAAAAAAGGTAAAAACATCAGTGATATCTACTTTTACTGATCATGATACAAAATTAGTAGGCTACATTGTTTAAACTGAATTTGGAATGCACATGAATTTTTTACATTAGCAATCAAGGCAAATCAAAACTGTGCATAGAAGCAGACCAACCGTTTCTAAACACACGTGCTGAACAAGAAAGACTCAAGTTATTTTTATTGGTCAAATATATAATCAACATAAAGATGATTCTTCCTTTGGAACCCAATTCTAAATCACTCTTATGTTTCAGTTTTTCCATCAGTGGTCTTCATGTATGGACTATCAGAATGTCAATCACTAATGTCTCACAACCCTCACTGTGGTAAATGTGCACATCACATGTACACCAAGTCAAATTTATGAGTTGCTAGGGTACTTACCCCTCCACCCCAGTGCTTCAATGCGGAATGAGTGCGGACAGAATTAACTAGCCCACCACGATGGGTTGAGAAATGAAGAATCACATGAGTTGTACTGTAAGAGGGCAGTTAGACCTACTCATACAGTCAATGTAGACTAATGAGCATGCTGTTAACTTCAATAAAATACCATCTTCATTCATGTAAATCACATATTTGCAAAATTTATATAAACCCAGTGACATCCACCTATTCATTATATATCTATCCTCTTGTAATCTGTGTGCATACCAGAACATTTAAAAAAATCATAAGGCCACAAAAAATGTTAAACTTATTACAGTGAATATGCTAACTTGGTTTCAGATAATGAAGTCTCTGTAATACTTTGTCCTGCAGTTTTATCACGATCTCAGACAAACCTGCAGAGCTCAAGATAAGATCTCAGACAAACCTGCAGAGCTCTAGACAAGCATCATATTAGAATATTTTGGGCAAATAAATTGACAAAAAATACTTACAGAATTTTTAATGTGTTAAAAGCACACAAAATCTAAGTAGTTTAATTGTAAGCATTCAGTCCAAAGATCTCAGCTTATTTCTCCAGCTATATGTACTGTAAGCAACTAATCTAAAGATTTCAGCTTATTTCTCCAGCTATATGCACTGTAAATGTTTAATTATGGTACATTCAATCCATTCAAACTAGAAATCAAGACAAGTTTAGAATGTACAAAGACCATTTGAAATGACGGTCATGGTCACTAAGCTTTGACAAATTCTCAGAGGCACTTTAAATGTCTTCATGGATACGACTCAATCTTGATGCTACTTACAACATTCAGAGATAAAATACCATATTGAAATTTGAAGAAAGAAACAACTACATGTGGTTCTAAATCAGGGAGTTAACAATCCAATTCATGAGGTTTTAAACCAGGGAGTTAACTACCCAATTCCTTAAAATGTTATCTAAAGCACTAAACTTGCATTCTTGACTCCATGACTGGGCTTCATTTTCAGTCTTACCACTAACAACTGGTTACACTCCACTAGAGGACTGAACCTGCATTCTTGATTCCATTACTGAGCCTCATTTTCCACTAACAACTGGTTACACTCCACTAAAGCCCTGATCCTGCATTATTTACTTCATGACCGGGGCACATTCTCCATCTTAGCATTAACAACTGGTTAGGCTACACTGTTGTCACAAAATTTCACTTCCTCACACATGTCACCTGCATCAAGTTCAATCTTTGCACTGAAAACTCCCCAATATGGGACTTTTTTCATCTCATATGATACTAAATTTATCTATCAAGCTGATGGTTTTATCGTATTTTGAAGTCAGAATTATTCTGCACCCAATAAAATCCAGCTTGTGAACTAACATAAATGCTTCAAATAAGCTAAAATTCTGTATTTATGCCCTGTCCCTGTTCTGACAAATGAATTTTCCTACAACTACACTCATATAGAGACTGAAATACCTGAATCTGTCTTTCTCTAGAAAAAATCTTAAGAAAATTTGACTCAATAAACTTTTTTTTATTTCATCTCAAACATTTGATTCAGATTTCACCCTAAGCACATAGTTTCACATTCAAACCCTGTGGTAATTATACTGAGCTAGATATCTGCATCATCTGGAACATACTGAATGCCTAAACAAAACAAGGTCTCACCAACATAAGCATTTACACATGATCCCATAGGTCAAATGTCAGGATTCATTAGGTCAAATGTCAGGATTGACTTTCTATTTACAATTCAATCCTATGTAAAACACAAAACTGTGGAATGGAACCAAAATACCCTACTGAAGTTTTCAAAAACCAGTTAGTTCTAAACCAGAGATTAAAATACCCAATGTTATCTAGAGCTCTGACTTGCATTCTTGACTTCCTGACTGGCACTCATTCTTAATGTTACTACTAACAACTTATATCAAAGTTACATAAATAAGTGTCAATGTTGACCCTTGTCTCTCATGCCATTACAAGTGGTGAAACAAACACCACACAGTTGACATTATGTGGTATTTGTTTACTACAAAGTAAATAAGTTACAGAAAAAATGAATTCAAAATTAAACTCAGTTAGTAAAGACTCCTTTTAAATGTCAAGATAATTCAATTAAAGATGAAAATTTAATAAAAACAATGCCTTATTAAACAAAATGTGTAACCAACTTGCTATGGATTGCATGAATCTAACCACTCATTTTGATGAGATAATGGAAACAAAAATATGATTTTATTCTTAGAATGAGTGATAAAAGATATACTGATTTTTTGACACATGAAAATCAAGAAGGCAAAAAGTATTGTTGTTGCTGACACAGTCCTCTCTACAATAATGCAGCTACTAAAAGCTATTCGTTAATGACTTCTTCAATTCAGAACAAAATCTGGACATGTTGATAGATTGTAACTGGTCTTGTTTCATGCCAAAAGGCAGATGTAAAGCCCCTCAGAACATGTGCAATAAGACAGTGAACAAGATGGATACTCATGTCACAAATTCCTTGTCCAACACCCATGAGAATATGCTGCCCTGATGCAAATCCCTACACATTGTCCACATCAATCAAGAATCTGTTACACACATTTCTAGTACTTGTAATTCGGGTAGGCCCCATTAGAGGCAGGGAGGACAGTTGAAGACAATTAAAGGAGAGGGACACTCATACTGAGCTGACCTCGCATCCCTCCCATTCATTGTCTGTGTCTGTGTCTGAAAGGTCTTCTTCTACTTCATTATCGCTAACATCTGTCAGGTGTTCTGAGCTGCTTGAATGGATTATTCCATCCCGATGATTGGCTGGAGGCACAGTAAGGGGCTTATTTCTGTGTACAGGTTTGGAATAATCTCTCAAGTTCATTGGGTTAGGGGTTTGATTGGGTGGTAGGCCACTGTTCATATTTAATGTTGGATAATCTCTTAAGTTCAATGACGAAAATGAACTGGTTGTGCTCATGTCTTTTTTACTGTTAGAGCCATTTAAATCTGATATGCACTCATCTGTAAAGGATCGCTGCCTTATTCCCAAATAAGGATATGTGAAATACAGCTTCACCTGAAAGGGGACAAAAAGGTGAAAACAATTCAGTCATACTGGAACTAAAATACCAAGTCAACTATGATAACCGTAACAACAGCATTGTGTTTCATTCAAATGTAGAGAAATCCCCAAGTCTAGCATTAGCAGAATCTAATTGTTGTTGTGAGTTTCAGTATTTTTGCTCAACAAATAACTCCTTAATTAGCAATGATCATCTGACATCTCTTGAAAATTACCAAGTCTGGTTGATCATTTTATTATCCCTTTCTTGCAATGTAATTTTCATCCTGTTATTGTAATTAAAAAAAAAAAAAAATATGTTCAACCTTCTTGTTTTACCAAAACATTAATTCTCCAAAACTGCTATGCAAGCAACAAAATCTCTAGATATATAAGAATGTGTCCATTTTCGATATAAAGATATAAGTTATGATATTAAAGATCTAGAATTATCTAAGAGATTGTAATGCATACCTACAGTATGCAATATGTAGGGACCCTACAATTTCCCCCAGACTCACAACAATGCTCTCTATTGTATGCTTTTTGATCAATAATTTTACTGCAGAAGACTTAGAGATACACACCCTGAAATTTGGATTATAGAGTTTATGTGATTTGTCTTTATTGGCTTTGTCTAGTTCACTCTTGGTAAATGTGAGAGTCAGGACCTCTTCCTGTCCTGTGCCATCACGTCGAGCACCGGACCCATTCTGCTGAGGCTTCTCCATTTTGTCCTTCTCACATACAAAGAATGTGTTGAACCAACATTGAAATATCCGTTCCTGAAGTAAACAGGCAAATTATCAATAGTGTGGATTACATACTTAAGTCTCTATTTCTCAAAAGACAACTAAATAATTTTGGAAAATTAAAATTTGTAAATATGCAAAGCTCTAATAGACTAATTAGTATGGATAAATGTAAAAATTATGCCATGTTATAAACTATACATTCTACATATATGTGCAAAAGTTCAAAACTGTTCAACCACACAATGCATTAAACAGAGAAAATAAAACATGACCCAATCTATGCTGGAGTGCGATGTAGCAAAGATTAGTGTTCACCCATTTATTGTACTCACAAACTTGAGGAATGGTGAGCAATATGCTGATGTATATATTAGAGGTGTAACACTTCATCGATACAATGTAATATTTTCTGTGATGATATACTGCATCAGTATCTGCTGGAATTGTCCAATATATATCTGATCGCGAGTGTGACAATACATCGAAGTAGCAGTACTTGATGATGATGTATCACAATATACATAAACTTAAGTTGAGAAAAGAAAGAAAATTGAAGAGTTTTATGTCTCTTTAATAAAAGTGTTAAAGATTTCAGTGCTGTTTTCTTTTGCAGATTATTAGCTGACAGACTGGTTCCCCTACTCAGCATGAGAAACCTGACCAGTCTCAGTGACAAAACATCAGAATCATTTTTATTCTGATACAGTTATGTAAAAGGATAAATTAATCATATTTTGAACATTTATATTTTTTATGACAAATTTGGATATGAAAGATAATTTGCAGATTTAATGTCAATATGAACAAATAAATTCTGATCCCATAATCAGACATGATTGTGGTCCTCCCCCCAAAAAAACTGAAAATGTGAAGGGGGGTTTGGGGGTCCTCCCACAATGAGGTGTCAAGGGGTGAAGCCCCTGATCAGGGAGTCCAGGGTGCCAAAGGCCCCCGGCCAACAGTGCATTTTAGACTCATACAAAACATGCAAAACTGCTCCTGGTGGACCATATTATCATAATATATTGCAAAGTTTTTACTTCATTCCAACAAAAAAATCATCTGAAAAAAATAACAATCTTACCAAAACTTTACACATTACTTGAAGAATTTCACAATGTTCATTGTCACATCAACTTGTTCTCCAATAATATTAGTGCTGAAGTTATTACATGTGCATGTCAGTGTTCACACAGTAATTCAGTCACAGTAATTTGTCAATTTTTGCAGCGCATATTATATTACACTTACACATACCAAAATAAGGTAATTGCAGTCACAACATTGTGTCTTATATTGCATCCAGCTGTGAGTTGAAAAGGGCAATAACTACAACAAAAAGTCAGGAATACAGTGACTTGTCAATATATGCACCTTCAATGCAATATAATACCTAGTACGACTGAAATCCATAAAAAAAACAATGAGACTAGTTGCCATGACAAGACTGTTCATATACTGCATCCAGATGAAAATAATAATAACTCTAACAACCAGAGTGTAATCAAAAATTATATAGCTTACCTCTACTTTTACAAGACACCAGTAGCCATGATAAACATTATCAAGCAGAAAATAAATTCAAACTATAAATGTGGAATAATCACCAATAGATCCAATTAGAATGTTGTATCATTTTCATATGAACTCGGAGTAATCAGAGAACCCTGGCATATATTTTTAAACAAGAGTCCCTTGAAAAGACTGGTGCTTTACTGGCTGAAAAGAATTTCCAGGAATTCAAGATAAGACCATTTCTTCCTTTTAACTGCGGAGTGTTGAAACCTTCTTTGATATTCTTCAGCGATAACAAGATTTTCAAATTAGCTGCTGTGGTGGACTTACTAGATGTCAACTTGGCACCGTTTTCATTTAGAACCAACAAGAACAAGGCATCATAAGAAGTCTTCTGGTGGAAACCCCATGTTGATATGACTTTACGTTTTAGAGGAGCAACAATAACAAGATTTTCAAGATAGATGCAATGGTGGCCATATTTGATATCAGACTGGCACCATTTTAGTACCAACTAAACATAATAAGTCTTTTGGTGAAAGCACAATGTAGATATGACCAGTCATCTAGGAGAAGCAGTGATAACAAGATTTTTCAAGATGGCAATTGTGGCAGTAATATTAGAAGTCAGATCGGCACCATTTTCATTTAGGACCAACAAACATCACAAGAAAGTCTTCTGGTGAAAACCCCATGGCAATATTACGTTTGACTCAGGATGAGTATGGATAAGATTTTGAAGATGTCCACTGTGATGGCCATACTGGACATCAGATCCGGAACATTTTTATTTAGAACCAGCTAGACATCATAAGAAGTCTTTTAGTAAAAATGCCATGTTGATATGACCATTCATTCAGGAGAAGTAGCAATAACAACATTTTCAAGATGGTCACTGTGGTGGCCATATTGACCATCAGATCAGCACTGTTTTCATAAGAAGTCTTCTGGTGAAAACCCAAAGTCAAGATGACTTTCCATTCAGGAAAAGTAGCAATAACAAGATTTTCAAGATGGCCACTGTGGCAGCAATATTGGATATCAGATCGGCCACATTTTCATTTAGGACCAACTAGATTTTATGAGAAGTCTTTTAGTGAAAACCCCATGTTGATATGACCATCCATTCAGAAGAAGTAGCAATAACAAGATTTTCAAGATGGCCACTGTGGTGGCTATATTGGACATCAGATCAGCACCAACTGGACATCATAAAAAGTCTTTCAGTGAAAACCCCATGTTGATACAACCATCCATTCAGGGCAGGGTTCATACAGATCAGGAGAACTGAAATTCAATGACTTTTTAATGACCAGTTTTCAGTTTTTAAGTACTATTCTCAGTATCAAGTGTTGTACTTCCAGTTACTAATTTAAATAGAAGAAACAAAAATAGAAGTACAGATATAAATAAATGTAATCAAATATGAAAGGCAAATGATAACAAAATCATTGTAATTGGACCAAAATATTAAACACTGCTCTTTAGCTGCTGTACTTTCTCAACCAGCTGCAACTCTAGCACTTTCACTTGCTCTTCTTTTTCTTTTTCTTTTTTCTGAGTCCATTGGACTGAGACATTAGTGTCATTGTCCCTTTCTTTTCTGCTTCATCTGCCAGTTTGTCTGCTGCCGGGAAAAGGCTGCTGACATCCATAATATTTCAGCCTTCAACACATCGCTGCTTTGGTTTGCACTCTATAGTTTCATACTTTAAAGAAAAAGAATTACCCAGGTTTTTCTCCGAGTTATCCTGGCTATTTAAAATAGACCTTGTGTATCATAGGTATTGTTAAAAGAACTTTTAATTCCCTTTCTTTTGGTGTATAATTGATGGATCCAGTTTGGGTTATAAAGTATACACCTTGGACTTACTTCAGATGTGCACCTATCAAAAACTTGATAGCTCCACTTGGTCATTCTCACTTCCTGGACTTCAATGGTAAATTTTAAGAAAATGAGCTGATAACTTTGTTTACTTTTTATATATTTTGTAATTAATTTATTGCACTTTTAGAAGCTGGTATTGCCTACTCTGGTTTTCCCTATTTTAATAACTGCTAAAGTTTGTGTACTTTGGACTAGTTCAGGCTGATTTTTCAAGCACATGTGAGCACCCATTTTGATCAGCTGTGCACTTAGATAGCATGATTTCCACAACTACAACATGTAAAGAAATTTCAGCCACAGTACATGAAAGCAGCATAGAGCTATGACAACATTCTCTCCATTGTGCATGTTGCAAATGCAAACAACTTCAAATTACCCATCACTCTGTCAGAAGTATGTAATATCTGTAGAGCACAACCTCTGCATGAAACCTGCAACCGAAACTGAAACTGAACCCCCCCCCCCCCCCCATGTCAGTCACTGAATTTGCAGAACCTGCTGACAAAGTTGAAACTGGCTTTTATGATGCAGACAACAGTGATGACAAAGAATTAAATGACGTTGTTTGCACTGACCCTCTGAACGCTGACATCAAAACAGCAGACTTGTGTGTTTTCATTAGTTCCAAATGTTTCTTTCCTTTTGCATGGCTACATCAGGCAGCAATGCCAATTCCTGCAATATCGATGTTTTTCCTGCACACTATGCAAAGCGCTGTGTTTCAAGGTCGCATCTTTTCTCAGCAACTTAATGAAGTCTTTGTCTTGCAGCCAACTATTGCTGAATGTGCACTTTCCAGACATTTTGCAATGATAACTCATTAAAAAGATTCTCTTGCTAATAAACCATCCTTGCTTGGTGGAAACACATGGTGAAGTGAAAGAGTGCACATGTGTTAATTACATCATGTGAAATGGACATTATGCACAATGTTTGATTACTTCCACTGATTCTGATAATGGCAGAATGATTAGCAGATGACAGAAAAATCAAAATGTACAGTATATACTGGCTTATAAGTCAAAGCTTTGAACTGAAAATTTCATTCATGCCAAGTAGGGGTCATCTTATAAGTGCGACATGCAAAAAGTTTGATAAATCTTGGGTTAATGTTGGAAACTGTAGATGTTTGCAGTACATACTGTCAATTCAAATATTTTTACGTTTTCATGCCACTCTTCCCATTCAGAAATGCATATATGGTATGCACTGTGTTTATCTGTTTCATAACGGTATTCATTACACAATACTTGTGTCTGCATTTATCTGGATTTTAAAAATTTGAAAATATTACTGGTAAATTACATATTCCCTACTGCAAAGTGAAGTGTCCATCAATGTTGTTTACCATGAGTGTTTACTAGCAACTATATTCCTTCCATTTTTGTGTAAGTCCGAACAACCTGTATTTGTGTTAATATTTGTGTTTTGCTCAAAAACACTGTGTTTGAGGCAATAAAAGTTTTGATTAATTTGTATTTTCCTTTTCCATAAGTCAGATTTAATTCCCAAGTGATATTTCCCAAGTTATCTGCCAGTGTACATGGGCCAATAAGCCCTTGGATCATAAAGGTATCACTCACTTTGTTTTCAAGTTGACAACCTGTTTGATCGAGCCACAAATTTAATACTTGGTCAGTGCCAAGTAGATTTCTACAACTTCCTGTGCATCTCTGACTTTAATTCCTTAGCTTGTAGAGGCACCACCCTCTTTGTTTTCCCATGTGACAATCCTCTGATTGAGCCGTGAGTTTGATACTTGTTCAGTGCCAAGTAACAGCGGGTGGTTATTTTAAGTCCCTGTGTTCTTGCCGCACATTTGACAAGTGTTCAGTTGCATCCTTTAATAGATTTCACAGACTTCATGATCAAAGCATTAGTACAGAGCCCTAACTCAGTCTCTATATAAGCACCCGCATATGACAGTAAAGCAGACAAATCTGAGTTGGACGATATTTATAATGACTAGACAATGATCATAAAGGACTAGACGATGATGGAGAATTTCAGAACTTTATCAGACGAGGATGAATTCTTGGACTTTGTACCAGATGACATTAGTTAGTGACATTTATAAGATACTGTGAATCACAAAAATGTGGACTTAACTTTCATTGTTTATTTGTAAGATGTGTGGAATTAACATGGGATATTGTGAATCGGATCATTCTGAACTACTATTTTTATTATGGTATGTGACCTATAACTGAATTCATGGATTTATCAAATAAATGGATTTAAAATGTCAAGCATTATGGATTTCAATGGATTTTATTACACGAAGATGGACAAATTGTACGTTGTCAATTTATTTGGGACATATTCCACTCAATAATATAATTGTATTTTACACTGGTTTTGTCTTTATTTTTCCTATCTAACTATCTAACTACAGTTTTACTTGTTTATTTTTCCAAAGTGCAACTCTGACTCATTGACGACATGTCACCCCTTCAGACAGATCTGACTTACAAAATACACCCCGACTTATTGGTAAAAGAGAAATAGGCTTTTTGTAACCATAAAAAGGGGGGGATCGGCTTATAATCAAGTATATACAGGTACTTCCAATCCTCACACAATGTAAAAAAAATTATTCTAAAGCAAAATTTTCCATCAGATTTTATTTTTAAGCAAAATCTTGCAAATTCAAGGTCTTTCAATGACCGATGTGAAAAATCAACGACTGTCAAGGCCTTGAAATGATGTGTTCATTTCTCAATGACTTTCAATGACCCTTAATGACCATGCGAACCCTACAGGAGGAGCAGTGATAACAAATTTTCAAGATGGCTGCCATGGCGGACATATTGGACATCAGATCGGCACCATTTTCATTTAGAACCAACTAGACATCATAAGAAGTCTTTCAGTTAAAACCCCATGTTGATATGACCATCCATTCGAGAGGAGTAGTGATAACAAGATTTTCAAGATGGCGGCCATAGTGGACGTCAGATCGGGCCCATTTTCATTTAGGACCAACTTGACATCATAAGAAGTCTTTGAGTGAAAACCCAATGTTGATATGACCATCCATTCAGTAGCAATTACAAGATTTTCAAGATGGCTGCTGTGGTGGCAATATTGGATGTCCGAGCAGCACCATTTTTATTTAGGTCCAACTAGACCATGGGATGAATGTGTGTGTAAAAGGCAATCCTCCATGAAGTTTAGGCGGAGTAGCAATAACAAACTTGTGCTAACAGATGGATGGACAATGGACAACAGACCATCCCATAAACTCTTCTGGTCTATGACCAGTAGAGCTAAAAACTGCCTTCCCTGGGTGCCATGGAACAGCCTGAAGAATAGTAAGCACACTGCATGCCAAAAACCTATGTAGTCAAGAGCTAAATGCAAAACCTTAACCTAAGCCAGTAAAATGTGAAATATAGGTCACAGTGACCTTTCTTGATATGGGTGTAGTATTATGAGAGATGTATACAATCATCTAGTTTAATTATTAAAGTATGAACAGTAAGAACATCAAACTGAACTAAAGTCAGTGAAATATGGGTCAAAGTGGCCTACTTTTAAGATGAGGGTGTAGTACTCATCAAGATGCATCTTCTTGCCAAGTTTCATGATTCCAGGTATACCAGTATCATAACAGTAGATAAAACACCAATGTGGTTTTCAGATAAATGCAAAAACTTAACATAAGCCAGTAACATTAAATGTAAGTCACAATGACCTTCTTTTGTTGTAATGGTGTGGTATTAATAAGGATGTATATGATCACCTAGTTTGAGGATTCTATGATAAACAGAGCATGAAAAAAAATAAATAAATTTTAAACTAAAGTCAGTGAAGCATGAAATACAGGTCACAGTGATTTACATTTGTCATGAGAGCGCAGTACTTATCAAGATGCATCCCCTCACAAAGTTGCATGATTCCAGGTGTAACAGTATTTATACAGTGTGCAAAAAACCTGAGTTAAATGCAAAAGCTTAACCAAGACTGTACAACTAATGTGCATGTACGTACAAAGTTAGCCCCCATCAGCCCCTCCCCTCGGGGTAGGCTATGAAACCCACTCCAAACTGTTGCCCAGGACCTATGAAGAAAGAATGGTTGACATTCAGTGAGGGTGTACACATGTATATACTTCTATCCATGCAGGTCCTAAAACCGAAGCTATGGATGCCGATGCCAGGGGTTGTATACAATAGCTTACCTCTAGTTCATAGAGGTGAGCTAAAAATCACACAAAAACAGCATAAATTGGCTACATACATATACTTTAGTGCAGCAGTACCTCTCAATATCTGTCCAACCAGTCTGCTTGCAAATTAATTTATTAAAACACAAACTTTACTTCCAATCAAGGTAATACAGATGAATCACAAACAAGTAAATTTAGGGTAAATAATACATCAATGCTTGTGCAAGTGATGTAAAATTGATGAGATCCAAGTTATGATTTCAACATTAATGAGGTATAAAGTCTCCATTTTCTACCTTTTTCATTCGGTGATGTTGCTTGTTGAAGAACTGTATAAGAATGTCACCGCACACCATGACGTGATTCTCTAGTTCCATTACCACATCCTGATCGCCCTTCTTTGTCTCATATACAGGGGAGCTGTACAACTTTACCTTTGACTGGTAGATCTCAAAACATGGACCTGCAACAGCATAAGCCCCAAAGAAAATGCTTTCTGTCAATGATAATATCAAAATTGCTTCTGCATCAATGGCAGCATAGCCAGAATGGAAAAGCATAGTTTTGTCTGAATGTATCATTGTATTAGCATTTAATGGCACATCAGCACAATAATGCCTATATAGCACCTATTAAAAGTAAAGTTTAAAAATGTAAAATATAACAAATTGCACAAAAATCTTTAGAAGTTTTGTCTGAATGGTGTGTAATACTTGCCATGATGTATATCAGGCTACATAACTGTGAAACTAAGCTCAACTCAACACTTAATACAAATCAATGCAGCATAAAATATAGGTCACAGTGAACTTATTTTGTTTTAAAAGTGATGAGCTACTTATGATTCATCCACATATAAAGTAATGTAATCCAACAGATAACAGTGGCTGGGAAACTAAGCTAAACCCAATGCCGAGTTTGCGGTAATTATAATGACTACAATGAATGCTAAATCCAACAGAATTTGAGGTAATTATGATGCCTGCACAGAAATGCTTAACCTTTGGATTGATCCTTAGGTACTCTAGTTCTGTGTCATCAGGGTGCATGGATATAAAACAAGAGTCCCTCAATGGGACTGATGCTGAAAAGAATTTCCAGGAATTCAAGATAAGACCATTTCTTCCTTTTAACTGCGAGTGTTGAAACCATCTTTGATATTCTTCAGTGATAGCAAGATATTCAAATTAGCTGCTGTGGTGGACATACTAGATGTCAACTTGGCACCATTTTCATTTAGGAAGAACAAGGCAACATAAGAAATCTTATGGTGGAAACCCCATGTTGTTATGACCTTCTGTTTTGGAGGAGCAATGGTAACAAGATTTTCAAGATGGATGCCATATTCGATATCAGATTGGCACCATTTCTATTCAGTACCAACTAGACATCATAAGGAGTCTTTTGGTGAAAGCACAATGTCGATATGACCAGCCATCTAGAAGTAGTGTTAAGATTTTCAAGATGGCCATTGTGGCAGTCATATCAGAAGTCCAATCGGCACCCATTTAGGACCAACAAGACATCATAAGAAGTCCTTAGTGAAAACCCCATGCTGATATGACCATTCATTCAGACAAAATAGTGATAACAAGATTTTCAAGATATCCATTGTGGCAGGCATATTGAATGTCTGAATGGCACCATTAGGACCAACCAGACATCGTAAGAGGTTGCTTAACACAATCCCCATTTTGATACAACAATCCATTCAGGAGGAGTAGTGATAAAAAATAATTTTAAGATGGCCACTGTGGTGGCCATATTGGACATCAGATCAACACCATTTTCATTTTGGACCAGCTAGAGATCATAAGTCTTCTGGTGAAAACCCCATGGCAATATTACTTTTCATTCAGGAGAAGTAGCGATAACAAGATTTTCAAGATGGCCACTGTCGTGGCCATATTGTATATCAGATCAGCACAATTTTCATTTAGGACCAACTAGACATCATAAGAAGTCTTCTGTTGAAAACCCCATGTTGACATGACCATACATTCAGGAGGAGTAGCGGTAAGATTTTCAAGATGTCCACTGTGGTAGCCATACTGGCCATCAGATCAACACCATTTTCATTTATGACCAACTAGACATCATAACAAGTTTTTTTGTGAAAACCCCATGTTGATATGACCATTCATTTAGGAGAAGTAGCAATAACAACATTTTCAAGATGGCCACTGTGGTGGCCATATTGGACCTCACACTGGCACCATTTTCATTTAGGACCAACTAGACATCATAAGAAGTCTTCTGGTTAAAACCCCATGTCAATATAACTTTCCGTTCATAAGGAGCAGCAATACCAAGATTTTAAAGATGGCCACTTTTGCGGCCATACTGGACATCATACTGGCCCCATTTTCATTTAGAATCAAGTAGACATCATAAGTTTTTTTGTGTGAAAACCCCATGTTGATATGACCATCCATTCAGCAAGATTAGCAATTACAAGATTTTCAAGATGGCCACTGTTGTTGCCATACTGGATGTCTGAGTTGCACCATTTTCATTTAGGACCAACTAGACCATGGGATGAATGTGTGTGTAAAGTTTCATAGCAATCCTCCAAGTAGTTTAGGAGGAGTAGTGATAACAAACTTGTGTTAACAGACAGACAACAGACCATCCCGTAAGCTCTTCTGGTCTATTACCAGTAGAGCTAAAATCCAAAATATATAATTCATTATTCATGTCTGAATCAAAATATTAATTTTCAAATAGGTATTACTACAGATAAATACCGATTTTAAATGTTGTGATTATAGTACATTCTTCTCACACGTAAGTCTTTTAATAGGAAGAAAATTTACAATATATACCAATTTAAAATCCTTCTTTCTTAAATCTATCATGACAGTGATTTGCTGTCAAAACTTTTTTCTTCCTAAACGCTAATGTGACAGAAAATAATCTGTTTTTAATGTGCTTCTATCTGCACAGCAGCAGTTATGTCTTGCTTCAGAAAAGATATCTACAAATAACCAATCACTCTACTAAAATCCAAAACTGTTGAAATGCTCAACATGTGCTCCTACAGCATAAAATGTAGTTTTTTTGGAGGTACAATTAATTTTAATTATGTAATACTTATCTGCTATTATTGCATTGCTGTATCTTTTCCTGGCAATAGTCCCCAGTCCAAGGACATTATTAGGAATTAGGAATTGGAGGTCTAGAATAAAAAAACAAAAACATTATCCCAGCCTGATACCTTAGTCAACTTTCAACAATCGGAATAACATCCTTCTTCGACTTGGACCGAGTCTGAAAGGACATCAGAGAGGGAAGAGAGGAGGGAACTGGAAAAATAATAGCAGGAAAGTAATACATAATTAAAATTACTTGTATCCCCCCCAATAACTACATTTTAAATGCAGTAAAATACATCACCTGCTATTATTGCATTGCTGAATTTGCCAGCCTGGTGGGAGGCTGATGGCCTAAGATAAGCTGCAGACTGGAGGATGGCTTGACAACTTGTTGGGCGAATACAAGTGGGCCCAAAGTATAAATGCCCTCACTCTGGTGTGACACTGATCGAAGGTAAAATGACGAAAAAGTGGAATTAGACTGCCAGAAGGTAGCTTTCATGACATCATCCAAAGATGAATGATTAAAAAAAAACAAGATGCAGCAACAGCCCTGACCTTGTGAGCTTTTATTTTCATGAAAGAAAGATCTTTCCCAATGACAGATTGATCAGTTCTTTTAATAGTCCAAACAATCCACCTCGAGATGGTGACTGATGAAACATAGAGGTACCGTTGAGAGGGAGAAAAAGACAGTTATGCCCCTTTCTTTTCTCTTTTGATTTTAGAAAGATAGAAATGTAAAGCTCTAACTGGGCAAAGGAGTCTATCTTGATCATAGCCAGCACATATATGACTGACAAGGGGGATTTCAATTGGAACAGGAGCAATGGAAGGTAGCTGGTTCTTGGGTAGAAACTCAGTTTAGTAAAGAAGTGACACCACAGTTACCATTGAACCCTAAACAACCCTTTTTCACTGACAAGGCATGAATTTCACTCCTACTCCTTGCCAAACCTAGGGAGAGAAGGAAGACTGTTTTAAGGGTAAAGTTCTCAAAGGAAGCTTCGAAGGTTCATACGGATGTTTAGATAACGACCAAAGAACACGCTAGAGATTCCACCTCTGCATTGAAGAGCAAGAGACTGGTCTCTGGAGCTCAAAGTATCTGATTAGTTTTGTGGGTCCTACCCAATAGTGGAGCCCACAAAGAACTTAAGAGTACTGAACATGGCTGCTCTATAGCCCTGCAGCTAAAGAGGAGCAGATAGGATCAATGCATTTTCTACTGCACCAATTACAGAAAATTCTCCACTTTGCATTGTAGAGCTTGGAAGTTGATTGCCTACTAGTCTGTGTGATGCATTTGGTAGCCTTGCTCGAAAACTGGTCCTGGCAGATAGATCATTTGATATGGAGAATTTGAGGAGTGTTGTGCAAGTGGGACCCTCTGTGTTGTGACAGCAGCTCCCTCTTCAGTGGTCATTCCCTGGATCGTCAACCAACAGGCCGAGGAGATCACTGAACCATGATCACTGAGGCCACAGTGAGCTATCAGGATGAGCCGTGGTTTTTGAAGTCCTGACTGTGAAAAACCTGAGGGATTATTCTGAAAGGTGGAAAGGGGTAGATGTATAGTCAATCCCACCTCAGACTGAAGACATTCACTGCCCATGCCCTCTGGTCTGACACTGGAGAGACATAAAGAGGGAACTTGTTGCTTAACCTTGTTACAAACAAGTCTCTGCTACCAACTGGCAACCGTTCTGTGAAGACTGCTCTCCCCTACCTGGACAGGCTGTCCACCAGAATATATTTCATGCCCAGAATGTAGAAGACACTGATAGTGATCTCCTCTGAAGCTGATCAATGGAGAATGTTACAGACTTCCAAGCTGAGAGAAGGGGCATAAGTGCCCCCTTGATGCATGAGGTATACTATGACTGACATGTTTCTAGCAACCATGATGCAGCGATGCCTTGTGTGGTTGACACACCCCTGAAGTGCTACGAAAACAGCACACATTATCTGATTGTTGATTTCCCAAGACCACAGCCCCTGCAGGACTATCCCCTTGAGCTCCAGGTAAGCACTCCAGCCTGAATCTGAAGAAGTGAGGCATGCTGGTGAAGGCTCTGGGAGTGGAAGATAGACTGAAAGGAAGAGCCTAAAATTGAAAGATTTCCTCTCTGAGACAAAACTGCAGAAATTTCCTGTTCTGAGAAAATGGAAATGTGAAGATAGGCATCTTGGAGATATATGGAGACTGCCCAGCCATTCAGCCTGATGGCATTTCTAATGAGGCAAATGTCTCCATCCTGAAATGTTCTTCCAGAAGAAATTTTTTCATTGAGGAAAGATCTATAAAGAGTCAAGACTTGGCTCCTTTTATTGAAATCATAAGATCTGGGAATAAAATCTCAGACTTTTAATGTTTGTTGCTCTCTCTACTGCACCCATCCTTTGAAGGATGTACACCTCTTCCAGCAGAGATATCACTTGGGACTGGCAGAACAAAATGGGGGTGCTTGAAAGAGGTGGAGGGTCCTGGAAGCAAAACCAGTAACCCATCTTTATTGTGGAATGGACCCACATATCGTCGTGAGGTCCAACCAAGCCTCTGAAAAAAGGCTAAATCTGGAACCTCCTGGAACATAGATAAGAAGGTGACTTGCCAAAAGAGGGTGTGACACCCTAGGGATGATTGCCTCCCTCCTCAGTGAAAGGTAAGGGGTTCATTGACTTCCTTCCCTGGCCCCTACAGCCACATCGTTGTGAAAAAAAATGGGTGGAAAGGAGTTTTAAACTGGATCTGACAGTTCCATTAGTTCCACAGCTTAAATTATTGAGGAGTGCTGTGGACCTTACATTATGGGGGGGGGGGGGGGGTCTTCACCTGTTAAGTGGGGCCTGGTACTGCTGCAAGGGACTGGAGTTGCTGATCCCTGAAGTTTTGCAAGACTACTGTAGGGATTAGACCTCTGAATAACATCACTGCAGCAAACAGGGAGGCAGCGAAACGTTTGAAGTCTCCAATGCAGCATCCCTACTGAGGTGGAGATGCTCTGCAGAGATTGCCATAGACATTGAAAGCACTCTTCTCAATAACTTGACAAACAGCCTCCAACAATCTCTGCAACACAGCTAAAGACAATAATTCCTCTTTCAACAGAATAAAGGAGGTAAAAAAGTTCAGCATGGAAGGCTATGGTAACTAGTGTACAAGCCTTCAGTTCCAAAGCCTCAAGAGACTTAATGGGGTGACAGGCCCATGTCGCTGCCAAAAATCCCCAAACTGGAAAGCACCTGAGTCCAAGGCAGGGGGCTTAAGGGACCAAGCAGGCATATGGACCCTGTAAATGGAGACTGAAGTCAGGCGCCAAAGTGTAACAGATGGGACAAAGCAGCCCTTCAGCTGTCTGGCTGCCTCTTGGGACTCAAGACAAATTCTGAGTTAGCTCCTAAATCTTCACTGAGTGAAAAAGCAACAGAAGGTCTGATTTAGGCTGTGCCCCCAAGAGCATCTTTGGCATTGAGACAGCTTCTGAGTTAGCTCCTACACCATCGCTGAGTGAGAAAGCAACAGAAGGTCTGATTTAGGCTGTGCCCCCAAGAGAATCTCCAAACTGTAGAGGATCGTAGCATCCAATGATCCCGGGGAGTTTGGACACAGATCTGGGGGAAGGAGATGGTAAACCTCATGTACTGCCTTGTCAAAGGACCAGAGTTCCTCCTCCTTCATCATCTCACTTGCAGGGAGGGACAAAGATGGAACCTAAAAGAGAAGGGCCCAACATGACTGGTTCTTCTGGAAACTCATCTATATCAACCAAAATTGACAGTTCATCATCCTACCTTTGCTCCTGGTCCAAGACAGGGCTATTCCATCTCATCACCCTCCTTGAAGAAAGGGAGTTAATGATTGAGTGTTTGTTGTCCTGTCTTTGCTCAGTAGCAGGGTTGGGCTGGTGGGGGTTGGTTGGGGTTAGTGGGGGGATGGCACTAACCCAATGTTCCTCTATCCCTGGCAAAAGTGATTGATGATTTCCTCTTGACACAGGATGAGGAAGGTGTCAGTCCCCATCCCCTTTTCCTCAAAAACAAGGTTGGAAGAGGTGGGAATGATGTGGCATGACCAGCCTGTCAATCCATGGAGCCACTACAAAGTCATCCATGGTGTCATGGTAGGAAAAGGAGACATGACTGACTCACCCTGGGTGGTGGGAGTCCCCAAAACATATAGTGTTGACCCAATCCCTTCCTCTAGGCGGGTCATCAAAACTTGGAGCCAGTTCCACATATTATGCAAGGACTGGGGAGAAAATAACAAATACAACACAAAAAAGGATACCACTGACAGTAGAAATGCCAAAAGACAACTTAAATGATGAAAATGTTGAGCACCCAAGAGACACATGAGAACTGCAAGAAGTCCATGGAAAAGAAGGATGATATTCCATTGTCTGAAGCTGCCTAAGGTATCAGACTGGGATCATGTTGTTTTGTACTTTTATTCTAAACCTACAATTACTAATAGGAGGAGGGAATAATCTCCTTGGACTTGAGACTAGTGCCAGGAAAAAGATATAGCAAAGCAATAATAGCAAGTATGCTATTAAACTTTATCTTTCAATCAGTACTGTAAAATGTTTATTATGTGGACTCGTCGGAAAGAATCAACCTTATATGAATGATTGATTATCTTGAAGAAAGATCATGATATTAAGAACAAATGGTAGGACACACTCCACTGGTCTTAATATAAACAGTAAGTGGTATGACACACTCCATTGGTCCTGATGTCAACAGCAAACGGTAGGGCACATCTCTATGGTCATGATATCAAGAACAAATGGTGGGACAAACTCCAGTGGTCAAGATATCAAGAACAAATGGAAGGACACACTCCACTGGTCATGATATCAAGAACAAATGGCAGGATACACACAATGGTCATGAATTCAAGAACAAATGGTAGGGCACACTCCAGTGATCACGTCATCAAGAACAAATGATAAAACACACCGCATTGGTCATGTTATCAATAACAAAAGGTACAACATATTCCACTGGTCACGATATCAAGAACAAATGGTAGGACACACTCCACTTGTCCAGAGGAGTGATCAGTCTGGATGATTGGCATGCAGACCACTGATGTTATACTGTATACTGAAATAGTTATTCTATCTTTATCAAGCTATAAGACTCCAGAAATGCTGAGATTTACTCCCATTAAAAAAAACAAAATCATAAGCTGTCCATACTTACAACAACCTTTGTTGTTTAGATTTGGAATGGTCTCGAATTTGATTTTGGTCAGGGCAAGAGGTCTTTGTTGATACTCCCTTTTACATCTCACTAACTCTCCATAATAATGTACGTATCTTCTTTGGCTAGGTATTGTTACACCCTGAAATGAAAAGTTCAATGGATAAAATTTACACCAGCAGGTACAAACAAATCTGCAGATACCAAGTATCTATACTCCCATTCAAAATATAAAATAAACAAGAAAATCGCTAACAGTACATTGTCAGGTCGCAAAACTTTGTTATTTCTGAATAATGTTGAACGTCTACCCTAACTTAGAGACACTGAGCTTAACACAAAGATAAGCACAAATTAATGAACCATGAAATATTGGTCAATGACCTAATTTTCACTGATGGCTGTAGTGCTCCATATGAAACATTTACATACCAAGTCATATGACTCTGCAAGCAACAGTGTCAGAGAAAATGACCTAACCTTAGTGCTGACACGAGATGGATGGACAGATCGATATCTTAGGTCCATAAGATGGCGTTGCACTGCAATCTGACCAAACATTATTTACAGAGCCAGGCACGACTCCAAACATGTGGCTATTAAACCAACTGTAACACTTCTTTTAACATCCTGTATCTGCCTGTGAATAAAAAGCATGCCAATGCAACTGTGGACCATAAAGACCCAGATCTGTGGTCACATAATGCACAAGCTGTCCTACAAGTCCGAGATCTGCAATCACAATTCACCACCTGATCTGAGTCTCAGATCTGTGGTCACATTATACACAAGCTCATCTAAGTCGCAGATCTGCGGTCACATAATGTACCAGCTAATCTGCAAGTCCCAGATCTGTGGTCATTTAATGCAACAGCTGATTTGCAAGTCCTAGATCTATGGTCACTGATCTGTGACTCCCAAATATGTGGTCACATATACACCAACTGATCTCTGAGTCCCATATGTGGTTGCATAATACACCGGCTGATCTACAAGTCCCAGATCTGTTGTCACTTAATGCACCAGCTGATATGAGACCTAGATCTGTGGTCACATAATGAATAAGTGTGCTCCCAAATGTTTGGATGATTTTACATGTTTTAACAACAATAAATACAATTTTAGATATTCAAATATGTTAAATGTCCCAAAAATCAAGACCTGAACATATGGCAAAAAATCTTTTAGATATGCAGCTGCCATTCCATGGAATGAGCTACCTAATTACTTTAGAGACCAATCAAATTTTAATTCATTTAGATAATTAATTCTATCCTGGAATGGTGAAGACTGTAAATGCAATATCTGCAAATAATACCCCCTCCAACTCTCCTGCCATGATGATGACAACTGATTATTAGCTTTACGATATTGTTTTACTGTCCTTGTCTTATGACCATCAAGTGCCCTACTGTTACATGTAGCTCCTTTCTTTTTAAGTAAGGCATAATCTGCATCTCAGCATGCCTTAGTCCTAAATTGGTGCTTTTGTTTTTAATTTAAATTTTGATTTTAACCTATAATTTTAAGTAACCTAGTCTTTTTCTTTTTCATTCTTCAGATCATCCTAACCTGTGATTTTTTTATTTACCTAAATACTAAATTCACTTTTACTTACTACCTTTTTAAAATGCTTTGCCTGCTTATATTTTAAGTTATGCACTATGTGTCTTGTCCAATAGTATCTATGTATTATGCTGTGGTTGTAGGTCTTGCAAATCATGTTTGATTTAATGCCTTTATTGTTTTTTATGTCATGGCGGTAAAAAGCACATTATTGCTTATGTTGAATTGCTGGTTTAAATCATGCCGACTATAAATAAATCTTATCTTATCTTATCTTACGGTCATCAAAATAAGGGGAGAGTTGATAAAAAAAAAGGCGTGAAGGAAACAGGCAATAGTTCAGTATTACCCAACACTTAATTATCTGTCTTTCTTTCTTCCTGCTTCACTCTGTTCAGACTCTAATGAAATTAAAATCCTCAATAGATGCCCCCTCTAGTTGTATAAGTATTAATCTGCTGATTGCTTCTGGGCTTAATCTGTTCCTTATCTGTGTTCGAATATTGTTATGTGCTGAGAACACCCTTTCATATTCTGCTGTCTGAAGGAGCATATGCATAGCTAGCTTAGCCGGCTTGAATAAGTTCGGAAACAGTTCTTTATGGTTGTTATGTACAATTTTCTACAGCTCATAGGTATTGTCTACTTGGACATCTCTGTTCCAAATTAAGATATTTCACAATCATGAACTCTGCGAAAGTTTCACTTTCTTGAATCAGTGCTTTGCTGACTACTATGCCAGATTTCTTATCTCTTTCATAATGCTGTATTAGGGTTTTAAGTCCATCAATGCAATAGTCTGCTTGTTCAGACAGAGGCATTTTGATCAAATAAATAGCGGTATCCTTACTTATAAATTTTTCTTTAGATTCTTACTTATTCAATTTATCTTAACCCTTAAAGTGCTCTACAGTTTTGTAGCACAAGACCCCTCAGTGCTGAATTGTTTGAGAAAAGAAATGAAAATTGCACTCTACTTTTAAATTGCCTGTGTTTTAATTAGGCTTTGGTATTCTCCCTTTCCACATTCAAATACCACTGAATATGGGGTTGACTGGCATACCATCATTTTCGGGCTCAAAATCACTCACTGGTACATGTATTTCCAGTAACACTTTTCCATCTCTAACAATCTGATATACTTCAAAAATTTCAAAATCATTGTCATAATCACTATCATCAGCCAGTATTTGCCAAATGAAATCGTCCTCTGAAAGATGTACCATGTTTGGAGTCAGCCACTTGGGGTTTTCTAGGCAGCCCGCATTTTAAGCAAGCATTTGTAAAACTTCCTTAATGAATGAAAGGTTAAAACTATGACACAATGCTTGTTCCAGAGCCCAATGTACCAATCAAACTTACTTTAACAACTATTCATGTCAAGCTAAAGTATCCAGGTGTGTAAACACTTGCCTACCTGAAAAACAACATGTCACGACAAGCACTATAAGACCTATATCAGTGGTGCAAAATTATGTCACCACTAGCACTTTAAGGGTTAACAGTTAAATAAAAATTGTATACTGCGCAGAGTACAATTTTAAATGCGCAACTTTGAACTAATTTACAGGAGTTCTTGTGCATCACTGCTTTCCCAGTGCACAAATTTGTACAAATGTTGTGCGATTTGCACACTCATGCATCCTGGCAGCACCTCTGTTTTGTTATCCAGTATGCAGTCTGAGGCTGAACTCCTTGAGGTCCTGCACCACTATTCAGAGCAATGTGCCTGTTGGTATTCCCACTGGTTTTCCAATTGCGGCTTAAAGTGCACCTCTGGGGATGCTCTAGCAATGTGCCCAAAAAGCTGCAAGCATATAAACCCGATAGTATATGTGACCAGCAGTTGCATTGTTCTATCTCTGCAGTCATGATATGTTGGTGCGTGTGACATGCAGTATGCTTCGGAGGCACCACTGATAAAAGGCATTCAGCTTTTTAGTCATCACTACTGTAAGCATTCATGTGTCTGCACTGTACAGCAAGACTGGTAGAATGTATGCTTTATGCAGCCAGATCTTTGAGCATCAGATACATCTATCCATGGTTTTCATGCAACCATGAGTGATTTTGATGTGATACCTGATCTCTGGTTCACTGCTACCCATGCTGTGAAGCGAGAAGCTGAGATACATAAACGAGTCATATACCACAACTTGGTGTCCCTGATGTGTTTCTGCTGACATGATGGCTTGTGGACTGTACATCTGGATTTTTGTTTTACACAGTTGATCTCAAGACCAAAAGTTTCTGCTTCCTCCTGCATGATGTCCAGGCTGAGCAGCAAGATCTATTGCAACCCGGACACTAGAGCAACATCATGAGCATAATCATGGTCAGTAAAAACTTGATCACCTATGGTTGTATCCATTCATTCCAGTGTCCAGTCCATTGGTGGCAGATGATCTACAAGTCCTAGATCTGTCACATAATGTACCAGATGATCTGAGATGACCATTACATGTACAAAGTTTCATGGTAATCCACTGAAAACTGTGAGACATCATGTTCACAAGATTTTGTCATACACTACACTAGGCTCCAAGTCATAATGGGCAATAATTCTAAGAAAATTCACAGAAGCACAGTGATTTGTTAATAAGTGCATCTATAAATGATCAATAACAATTCCCAAGATTCATAGTGATCCATTGAAATCTGTAAGACTAGATGTATTGACAAGATTCAGTCACACACTGCATGCAGAAAAAGTCAAACAGGGCTATGACTAAAAAATTTATTTTGGGTGCATATTCACTTGTCCATATGCACAGTTTCTGGTGATGATCATCATTTTTTACCAACTTTCATGGCAATCCATCAAAAACCATGGACTAGCTGTGCTAACAAGATTATGTCATACACTGCATTAAACTACAAAACAAGCATCATGAATGGCACATTAAATGCCTGTCATGTGTGTAACAGTTCACAGTGAAGGCACTAGTAGGGCATGGTTGACTCGGGAGAATATTGCCCATCAGGTCTCAATGACCTGGACCATTTGTCATTATTTTCTTATTAGATTTACCATGACTGTGATTTCTGACATTTAGACTCCAGAATCCACAGGTTTATTTATTACCCTAACTGCAAGCCATCCACAAACTGTGGTCAAGAAACTTACTCTAGAAACAATTATTCTGCAAAACCCATTTTTCTTTGTGCCAGTGACCTTGATCTTTGAACCCCAAAATCAACATATCACTTCCATACTACAAGTGCATGCCCACAAACATTTGTCAAGGTACATGCAAGCCATCCACAATGTCTGGGCCTGGGTTGTGATGTAAAAATTATGTTTTTGTGCAGAAACCATTTTTTTTATTTCAATCCAGTAACCTTAACCATTGACCTTTTCACTCCAAAACTGATAAGCTTCTTCCTTACCCATGTACAAGCCATGCACAAAGTTTGGTAACTGTAGATGGTGGAAAACTCAAATCACTGTGTGGAAACAAAATTGATGACAGATGGAAATCATAACATAATACGCTCTGCCTTATGGTGGGCACATAAAAAGGGCAATAACTCCAACAAATATTTGCATGAACAAAGTGATGACAAAATATTTTCCAAGTTTTGTGGCAATCCATCAAAAACTATGTGACTAGTTGCACTAACGAGACTGTGCCATACACTGCTACAAGACAAAATGGGAAATACATCTAACAAAAATTGTGGGAGCAAAGTGATTCATTGATATGCTCATCTCCAGGTGGTGACCAAGTTTCATGGCAATCCACCAAAAAGTACAGGGCTAGTTGCACTAATAAGATTGTTTGCTGGAAGGAAAGATTGATGGATGGACATGAGGAAACTATATTCCTCCGCTGCACAAGAGGTAAAAACACCGGTGTAAGCTTATGTTGAGCATACTATATAGTACATACAATCCATAAAATTACATCATTATGTACATAAATGTAATTATTGAACAAATGTAGGAAATTTGAAATATCAAATTTATACTAATCATCTTTAATCAGTTGCACCTTAAACAAGTGATTAGAAGAATTTCATTCCAATCCCGCTTGAAAACTCTGTTGTGATTATGTGACTCAAAAGTATGGGCAATTTAAAGGAGGTAACCCTTGCAAGTCAATTAACAAGACTAACACAGTGTTTTCCCTTTGTAATATGAGTGCATATGTCAGTAATTAAGAGCTGTTTCCCTTGACACATCTTCAGGGGAACAAAAAAATATAAAAGTCAAGAGGATTAAACAAACATTTTGTGATGAAACTCTCATGTGTATTTAATAATTTCCCCAATGTATTCCTGATCCCCAACATAGTGGAGAATCTAAAAGAATTTAACACTGCTGTTTGTTGAAGATATCAAACATTTGTTGTGTAGTTTTTTTCTCTTTTCAATCAACCCATGTTTGCCACAGCAGTGATTTGAATTTTTTTGTAGGAGCTATCTTGTTTGCACTCTGTACGATATACATTCCACTAATGCTTTTCTTTTTCTTAACAACGAAATGTTTGATATTGCCACAAATTTTTATGTCCCAAATATACATCAGAGCAAACCACATCAGCCTCAACAGACCGTCATTATTAAATCAGAGCACACATTTTCTGACAAAACAATAAAGAAATTTTCAGGATATATGGACGATGAATCATGAAATGAAGTTCACAGGAGAATTCCAATCATATTTTTTGCTTAACTGCATCGATTAGCATTCTCTAAAAGCAGTAGCAACATTCCATTTACATCTGGAGGGTCCTGCCCTAGTTGGTACAATGCGCTGCCTCTATATTAAACAAACATGGCATGGCATGAAAACAGCATATTATATGAAATATTGTGACTCAGTGAAAAACCCAACCCTTGGAGCCAAAGAAGCTGCATTTCAGCACTTTAAATTAAGATCAACTCTGCCCATTGAAGAGTTTTATGCAGACATAATGGAGAAAAGGAAACGACTGGATGTGATATGTTCTGTTCACTGAGGAACTCTGCCACAACTTGCATTTTTTGTTCAAGCCGAACTAGTACAGACACTATGTGAAGCCCTCCATTTGTCAGAATTAAGCAAAGCCCACTGATATCATGCACTGTCTGAAAAACTATGTTATTCAGTTGCATTGGACCCAATGCAGGCCCAACTTAGCAACCCAGCACAGAGATTGTCTGTTAATTCAGTTGCATTGGACCCAGTGCAGGCCCTACTGAGCAACCTAGTACAGAGATTGTCTGTTAATTCAGTTGCATTGGACCCAGTGCAGGCCAAACTTAGCAACCCAGCACAGAGATTGTCTGTTAATTCAGTTACATTGGACCCAGTGCAGGCCCAACTTTGCAACCCAGCACAGAGACTGACTGTTAATTAAACTGCATTGGACCCAGTGCACGCCCAATTTAGCAACCCAGCACAGAGATTGTCTGCTAATACAGTTTCACTGGACCCAATGCAAGCCCAACTTAGCAACCCAGTATAGAGATTGTCGGTTAATTCAGTCGCATTGGACCTAGTGCAGGCCCAACTTAGCAACCCAGCAGAGAGATTGTCCGTTAATTCAGTTGCACTGGACCCAATGCAAGCCAAACTTAGCAACCCTGCAGAGATTGTCAGTTAATTCAGTTACATTGGATCCAGTGCAGGCCCAACTTAGCAACCCAGCACAGAGACTGTCAGTTAATTCAACTGCATTGGATCCAGTGCAGGCCCATTTTAGCACAGAGGTTGTCTGTTAATTCAGTTACAATGGAACCAGTGCAGGCCCAGCTTAGCAACCTAGCACAGAGATTGTCTGTTAATTCAGTTGCATAGTACATGCCCCGGCATAATGTAACAAATTGTGTGTCTCTTTGAATAATTTTCTGAAACATATGCAATGTAAACCTTGCATATTGTATTATTATTAATTTCTTTTGGTTAAGCAAAAGATATTTACATATGATGTGAATACATAATAGATCAGCATTACTATTTGTCCTTCATTCATGAGAACATTATGACAAGACTTTTTAATAATTTTCTTTATGTTAATGCCACATAGTATTTCTGCAAGTTGTTCATAAGAAATGTTGCAATATACAGTAAATATTATCTACATTTTAGTATATGTGTTGAACATGTTTATGCGAGACACTGAGTTTTAAAATTTATAGGGTCACATACAGGTTATCATTACAGCAACTTGATCTGGGTGCTTGTATGGCATCTCATATGATTATAAAACAACATGTGATCTCACAAGACCCAATGGGTAGAGAGTCATCTGATGTCCTTCTGCTATCAAATGACAAGTAATACGAGCTCAAAGTTACTGTACTAATGATGACTTTATTGTATACCCTTAACAATTATTTCATAAGACAACTTTTTTATGTTGTTGTTCTTTTTCTTTAACTTTGATTCCATCCATCTACTCACATTGTACATTGAGTCTAAATATAGTATAACTGTAGTAGTCCATTCACACAACCATTGGTAGCGAGGAATCTCTATTTGCATAAAATACGCATTGGATACAAGGTTTCAGCCTCGGGAAAAGTAGCTTTTATCATGAGTAGTATGATGTTGGGTATATAATAAAATACTTTAGCAGTAATGCTTTCAGTCAATACTTGCTGAAATTGTTAGAGTGTCATGATTTCCTCTCTGAAAGGTAAATGCCTTGCACTTGCTTTATGTAAAGTGGAACAAATTTTGTACAAGACTGAGTGCATATTTTCTCTCATTTTCTCCAAGTCAAAGACTTAACCTGGAGAATTACACTAATGTGATGTCATACTTGTTATTCTTAGTGAGTGTGTAACTGTTTTGTCCTTTGCGCCCCTAAACAAAATGTCTGATTCAGTGAGTGAGCATTTAACTAGGATGTCAGTGTATGATCTCTGCTTAATTGTATATTCTTGCTTTTTACATAAGGTGTCTTACTCAGCTTTACTTCCAAATAATGTACATCTTCTGTTTCCTTATTGACTGTACATAATTACAGTAAAGATTGTTTATTATGTTCTTGGATACAATGTTTTCTCTATTAGAATGTTTGACTTTAATTTCCCCTGGCCAAATTCCTAATTACTATGTATTCCAAAGGTTTTATTATAACTTTCCTTTGTTACAACATTTTTTGGTTACAGTGTTTGATTTGTGTGGTCCGCCTGAGAAAATTAGCTTAATTATAACATTTTTATCACCTGATATGCCAAAGCCAGATAAACAATGGCGGTCATTTAAATAACAAAAGCATAACATGAAAAAGGCACCAGGTAACAAAAGAATAATAATCACACATCATTCATAATCAGTAAATGACAAAGGCCTAACAAAGGCGTGATAATCACACCTCATTCATTATCGGTACTTTAGAATCACAGGTTACTGGTTCAACGCGATTAAAGCATTGTACTTTTTTGACTAATAATGTAGAAATATCCTTTAGCGAGTACAACTTGAAGTAAATCTCTATGATGTTCATTTTGAATTCTGACTTTTGAAGATAGATGAAAATTCACCGGTCAAAAAAGAAAAAATGTCTCTTTAGATACAAAGCTACAAATAAAAAATACGAGGAATAGAACTTGAAGTACTGATGTGCTCTAATCCAAAGATACCTTGCTAGCCTTTAAAAAAAAACTGAGAGTGAAATTATTGTATTGTCCACAATCAATATGATTTATTGTGCATGATGTGATTGTGTTGATTGTGCATGATGTGATTGTGTTGCAAGCTGTTAAGGCAGTGTTTACTGAGCAAACTGATATCATTACCAGTGATAGTGATGATGATGATGTTCTCCTTGCTATGATGTGTGACACCTACTTGGGTCTGGTAACATGGATGTTGATTTCTTGGATTATGTTAATTCTGATAATGATACTGTCACACCTGTGATACCAACAATTGAAATGTAAATTTGTTGGACCATGAGGATATTGTTGATGAACTTAGTGATCACCAGGAACCAACTGAGTTATTGAACAAAGACGATTTCGCATAAAGGTGATTTTTATGATTCACCGGCTGGTACATGTACATGTATGTTGACACTTTCATCAGATAGTAAAACTTGCTGGTTTATAATTTTTTTATTGATAACATGTATTTATACTAATGTATGTTGTTTGAAAATTTTATTACCATTACACATAAGTTCTGACAGTAATCATACCAATATAAATTGTTAACTATATGTATGTCCAATGTCATCAACATGGACAAGTACATACACATTTTGAAAAATAAACAATGAATTTGGATGTAACATTTCTTGGTTATAACATTCTAAAAAATCCAGTCCATTTTGAAACATTATAAACAATCATAACTGTACTTTCTTTTGTATTTTTTTACCCATACTTTGTGTCACTCATTGCAAAACTGATGTATCACATGGGGGTGGCATGCTGTGATTATGGGTTACAAGTGTCACAGAAGTATAGGTAATATAAGGGAGGTAACCCTTGTAATTCAATTAACAACACTGACAGAGTTTTCCCTTCATAATATGAGTGTTTCCCTTGAGATCTTTGGAGGACAAAAGAATGTCGTAAAAATGAAAATGGATTAAATGAACATTTAGTTATGAAAATCTTAGGTGTATTTAATAATTCCCCAAGATATTCCTGATCCCCAACATGTCATAAGCACGTGTCATCAGCCAATTTGTAGAGAGTAGCTGAGTTCCAAATTGCAGCAAAAAATCAGTGGTCCAAATGTCCAATTGCCAGCAATATGGCAATGCTGGACAGTACAAACCCTAAGGAGTTCCCCAATTAAATAATATCTGCCCGGTTTCATCATGGAAATTTATCAGACCAGTGAAAATAGGGAATAAAATCTATACTATCTTCAACTTGAGGATAAGACAGTGGTGTTGAGACTCGTCATAAAATTTCAAACAAATATCCCAACAATCAAAAAGCCCCAAAAATATGCCAAAAATTAAATTTAAGTGAAGAATATGGCATATTCATGAAACATCAACTTTATAAAAATTTCACTTAAATATTCTGACTGCTGAAAATGTTCTACCTTTCATGTACATTTTAACTGGTTTAATAGTCACCTTGTGATCCCTTGTCCTGGTTCTGCCATAAAAGTCCAGTGCATCTTCTACCTTGTCAAACTGACCCCTGTGTAACATGTATGCACAGATCATCACACCTGTCCGACCCTGTTAAATAAATGGATATGCAAAACTGACTCACATCTTAGTGTATACAATGATTTAACAGAAATATTTTTTGATAATCTCTTTTATCAATTAAGGATAAATATTTTCTTCTTATCTGCTATTGATCAAACCAGCATAGATCGATAGAGAAATTACAGAGAGGTTTAAGAAATACTCTAGCTGCCAGTATAAAGGGGTTGAGGCATGGCAACTATACTGCTTCAAAATTATGGCATAGCATCATATCAGGCAATATGCTGAACAAGAATGACAAAACAAGGGCACCTGCAAACACAGTATCACCATTCACTTTAGTAGCTGGGTGTACATGCACCCCCAAATGGTCTAAATTGTGGGTACATGGATATATTTGCAGCATCGTAGTATGAAAATAATATGTGGTAAAATGTATCAATCATCATGTAATATGTACCATTCAAGACATAATCAATTCATTAACAACGACTTAAGGTCATATATTTTTGCTTTCATTGCTAATTCCTATCTATGACCATAATCTTAATAATACATAAAAATTTTATAATTGATCAGACATCTTGAAAATTCCCATTTTACAGTATGCCAAGAATAACCCACATGTTCTACTTACATTCACTTGTTTTGGGTAGTAGTTTCCAAATTTATTTCAGTCATGTCCTTAATGTCAGACCCGTCTTATGTAAAGTCCTGCTTTATCAGTAGTTTATCTTTTTAAATAATTTTCTGAATTGTGTAATCTGGCCACATGAAATAACAGGCCACCACACTCATCTGCATAACATGGTCATCCTAGGTAACATGTTAATGAATGAGCAATATGACTGACTAACAATGTACTCAACAACCAATGGGCCTTGATATTACACTCGAAGTAGAGTATCTTGATCTACAAGCAGCTTGATAGGTAGTCTAGTAGACTTCAGGTTTGGTTTGGTGTTTTATGGCACAGGCAATACAAGTAGGTTAGTGCCAAGTCAATTGTACAAAAGTGCATTGCAAAAGGACACGCCATGGTAGCCAACCCGGGCCGACCTGATGGTAAGATTCTAACACACATCCTTTCAGTCTCAAGCCAGGCACACTAAAACCTGAGCCACTGCAGCTCCTGCCTCCAATAGTCGCCCTTACAATATGCATGCGAGTACATGGGGCCTATTCTACATCCTCGAGCCCACAGGACTAGAGGCAAGCAGATGGTTGACCATGATCACAAATTTGCATACACATATGGTGTGAACTTTACATACATGTACAAAAAACATCTTTATGTGTACTCCAAACATGATACATACAATGCTAAGATGATATATGGTGCCCTTTGATTTCTATTTGTACATGCATGTAGTTATCTTGAGAAAAATGCACAAAGTAGTTTTGTATATAAATTACATACTGTAGTACATAAATGGGAATGCTGCAAACTCTGCTATAATGTACCCTAATGCATCTGACTTATAAAACTTTAAGACCAAACTTTATTATAGAATTTTAATGTTAACAATGCTAACACCATCACTGATGGAGAAAGGATGCCTATTTCTCACATTCCCAAGTTTGTACGATCGTGCTTGCCAGAAAGAACAATGATGGCAATTATCTCTATCTTTCATTCAGTAACTGCTGTCTTTCAACACATAACCTTCTAATGCGATCATAGTGCACACAAACTGGTAAAAACTTCCTGATTTTCATCACCACTTCAGCACTTTTCACAATAATCAATATAAACATTAATTACAACAGTGTTGTGTCCTCAAAACTGGATTTTTTGCCCTGATTGACCTAGATACAGGCACAGATTTGATAGTCCAACTTTACCTGTTGTGGTATTTGTCCCTTTTCTAAATTCATCTTCTCATTACTATTTGCGAAAGGAAAATCAATTCTTGATCAAAGTTTGATTGAAGGACTCATAATTTTGTTGTCAGTCTCGTTTAATCCTAGGGACAAGAAGGGGCTTTATTTTTCGACCTGTTCACATTAGTATCATTGCATAAATGACCTTCACTAGACAATTCTGAAACTGTATTGCCATTACCTTGATGGTCTCAACAACTGTTCCTTGAACACTGGTATGTGCTTAGACATCATTTTAAGTTTACACTGAATTTTTCAGTGTGAGCCTAACTTGCTACACTCTATCTTATGGTAGGGAAATTTTCTGTTCTGAAGTTTCTTTAATATTTGCGATATGCCATATTGACTAAGACCCTGACTGTCATTCAGGAATGAAAGAACAACAATCCTTCATTATGTATTTGTATTGGATGGGAAAATTCCACCCTCAGAATCAGAATTTTGCATCAGACACATGGTAACACATCAAGTCTGATGCCAAATTCTGATCTCTGGTGAAATTGTCCTCATCATACACTGATGCATATCAAGGATTCTCTATGTTTCACCATTCTTGTACTGGCAAGACAAACGAGTGTGCTGTCAAATGTACATTATATGCCTGCTATTTGATAAATACTATAGTATTAATATACTTTTTTTAAACAAATAAACCTCTTTCATCGGTCAGATACACAGGTACTAAAAGATGCAGTACCCATTGAACTCATGTTCTATGTCAAAGTTCCTAAGCAACACTAAATGATACGCTCCACTTTATCAATATGTCTCTACTTTGTCTTAAATGTAAACCATGGCCCAGGACTCGAGTTATTTTGTGGAGAGAGTCTTCCTTCCAGTAGTCCCTTTGATCTTATAACTCCAAAGTCAATGGGTATCTTCCATGTCTCACATGCATGCTATCCACAAAGCTTGGTCAAAATTGGTGATAAAGAATGAGAGACATTGTGCAGAAAACATTTTTCTTTTAAGAGTGACTTTGACCATTGGACCCCAAAATCGATAGGTGTCCTTCTTTTCTCAAATGCTAAGCCATTGATAAAGTTGGTCAATGTATCAACAAACACTACTTTACCAACATTTTTGGGAAATAAAGGCAATATCGATGTATATCACAATTTACTTCTCATTATCTATTTTGAATATGGGGAAAGTTTACTTTGATGGTGTTCAAATAATTACCTTTTATTGAAGACATATTATTATACTTTACAAATTTCATGTTGTTATAGAAAAATACACGATATAATAATTTCTTATATATTTCATTTATTTTCCTCCTTTTATAGATAGATTCAGTTGATCAGTTATCTCAGTATACTTACACCAAGTTATTCTACTTTTGTTAGGCAATAACTGTAACACAACATATAAACCATTCAGCATTGGGTTAAGCACTGTTTTCTGGACATCATCCCATTTGACAAAAATTACTGTAATTCTGAGTGAAAGTGAACTTTCCCTTACCAACTGCATTACACCTGTCAGTATTGTCATCCTATACCAAAAGTCATGAGGCTGAATTCAATGTACATGCTATTTTCTGTTTTAACATTGATGATGCTCCTCAATTAATATAAGTAATATTCTGTAGAAGTCTGAAAGTCTACTGGAACTAAAAGTCTGTTTATGGAATACATTTGCCACACAGCATTGCATGAAAACTGACCTAAATATAAACTTAACCAGACAGATTAGACGGGCAAGGGTCAGACATATAACGCCCGACATTAATGGTGAGGTGTAACTATCAGAGTATTTAAAAGCAGTGGATTGGTTGATTTTATTCTGAATATTTTGTACATTTTTTCTCCATTACCCATAGATCACTAAATTCATTCTGCCACAAGCAATCTGTTGTTCCCAGTACTCACTTTTCCAGCCTTGCAGTGAACAGCTCCGATATTTCTGGTGTCAGCACTCAGCCACTTGTCTAAGTCCTCACAAAATGGCTTGATCAGCTCTATCTGAGGGGGGTTGTGGTCCTCAAATGGAAACCGGACCACCCGCCCATGGAATTTGGAGGGATCATAGTTCCTCTCACTGCACCTGAAACAGACATTTAAAATTTTGAAGAAAAAAACATACATTTGCAGCAATCTCCTTCAATTTGTAATTTTTTAGAATTGCACTTATAAAATAAACTACATATATGCTCATATTCTCTTAGAAGCACCCCTAAAGAGATGACACTATCATATATTTCCAACTTTACTAAAATTCCACTCCAAAACTCAAACTTAAAACCACTCTTCCTCTTTATAGATGGACGTGAGGACATATGGTATTGAGATGTCTAACCATTCCAAAATAACATGCCCTTATTACTAACATAATTTCAAATCTACCATATATATGCTCACGTATAAGCCAATACCAACTGCAAACTGCATAGACCCAGATCTGCCATCACATAATGTTCTGGCAGATCTGGGTCTATGCAGTTTGTAAGGACTAATCAGTAGAACAAACAACATAATAGACCCTGATCTGCTGGCACATTATGCGACGGCAGATCAGGGTCTATGTTGTTTGCATTTGGACCCGGCTTATACGCGAGTATATACAGTACATGTATGTCTTGACTTACAAGATCTCACACTGTCCTGTTGCTGAACAATCACTCATGAAAATATTTTCTAGTGCATGCATGGCTGCAGAAAAAGACACGGTCTTGAATGGTGCAGTCAAGAGATATCATTAGATTATGTGATGTTATAACCTCAAACTGCTGCATCATCAAGCCCAAAGGATTACTGGTAGCCCATATAAGGTCAGTGTATTTCTGTGGATACTCCAGTTTCTTCCATTTTAAAGACAGACTGGTTGTACTGCAATCAAGCCACTGAGTGGATTTTAATAAGCTGAGTTTAATCTGACTGAAAAAGTTCATCCAATACTACATTTTTACCACTAATCTACTATGACAATATTATAAGTATACTTACAGATTGTAGATTCTGTAATGGTCTTTGTGTTTCTTATCCAGAAATCTGTAAAAAGTATATATTAACCGTAAATTAAAATTTCCCAGCAACTTCGTATCTGCCTTCACACAATTAATATTTAGTCACCCCCTATATATTGCCACCTCTCCACCAATTTCACCACATACATCAAGGACATCTGGATCACTTTGGGGTTTTCTGCATGAAGAATTAAATCTCAGTCGACTAAAACAATCAGTTGAAATGTTTCAAAAAATCAGCCACTACAACAAGAACACCTAAGATAAATAACCTCTACTTTAGTATCTCAGGTGTGCTGCATTGTTTCACAAAATATTCCTTGTATCAAAGTTAGAGGCAACAGGAGTTCCTCAAAAAGCAACTGATGCTCTACTGGGCAAAAAGAATTTCCAGGAATTAAAGACCATTTCTTCATCTTAACTGCTAAGTGCTTGAAACCATCTCAGCGATAACAAGATTTTCAAATTAGTTGCTGTGGTACACATACTGTATGTCAGCTTGGCACCATTTTCATTTAGGACAAAGTAGACATCATTAGAAGTCTTTTGGTGAAAACCCCATGTCATAATGATCATCCATTCAGGGGGAGTAGTGACAACAAGATTTTTACAACAGTTGTTGTGGCAGCCATATTGGATGTATGACTGGCACCATTTTCATTTAGGAACAACTAGGTACATGTATCATAAGAAGTCAATTGGTGAAAACCCCATGTTGATATGGCCATCCATTTGGGAGGAGTAGAGATAATAACATTTTCAAAATAGCCACCATAGTGGCCACATTGAGGGTTAGTCATTTTCATTAAGGACTAACTTGACACCATAAGAACTCTTCTGATGAAAACCCCAGGTCAAATTGACTTTCCATTTAAGAGTAGCAAAAACAACATTTTCAAGATGGCCACATATTGGGCATCAGAGCAGTACCATTTTAATTTCGGATCAACATTATAAGAAGTCTTCTAGTGAAAATCCCATGCTGATATTAGCATTGATTCATGTTAACAAGATTTTCAAAATGGCCACAGTGGTGGCCATATTGGACCTCACATTGGCAGCATTTTCATTTAGGACCAACTAGACATGATAAGAAGTCTTCTGGTGAAACCCCCATGTCAATACGACTTCCATTCAGGAGTAGCAACAACAAGATTTTCAAGATGGCCACTGTGTGGCAACCATATTGGATGTCAGATCAGCACCATTTTCATTTAAAACCAATTGGACATCATAAGAAGTCTTTAGGTGAAAACCCCATATCAATATGACTTTCTGTTCAGTTAGAGTTGTGATAACAAGATTTTCAAGATGGCTGCTGCGGTGGCCATATTGGATGTCAGATTGGCACCATTTTTATTTAGGACCAGCTTGACATCAGTCTTTTAGTGAAAACCCCATGCTGATATGACCATCCATTCAGGAGGAGTAGCAATAAAAAGATTTTCAAGATGGCCATAAGGAATGTTCAAGCAGCACCATTTTCATTTAGGACCAACTAGACCATGGGATGAATAGGTGTATTCAAAGACCATTTCTTCCTTTTAACTGCAGAGTGTTGAAACCATCTTCAATATTCTTCAGCTACAAGATTTTCAAATTAGATGCTGTGATGGGCATATAAGGATGTCAACTTGGCACCATTTTTCATTTAGGACCAACAAGGTATCATAAGAAGTCTTCTGGTGGAACCCCATGTTGATATGACTTTCCATTTTGGAGGGGCAATGATAACAAGATTTTCAAGATGGATGACATGGTGGCCATATTCAATATCAGATTGGTACCATTTCTATTTAGTACCAACTAGACATTATAAGAAGTCTTTTGGTGAAGATACAACATCTATATGACCAGCCATCGAAGAAAAGTAGTTATAAAAAGATTTTCAAGATGGCCATTGTGGCAGTCATTTTATACATCAGATCAGTAACATTTTCATCTACTACCAACTAGACATCATAAGAAGTCTTTCACTGAAACCTCTGTGCTGATATGGCCATTCATTCAGGAGAAATAGTGATGACAAGATTTTCAAGATTGCCAACCTGGCAGTCATATTGAATGTCTGAATGGCATCATTAGGACCAACTAGACATCATAAGTATTTGTTTAGTTAGTAAAGACCCCTTGTTGATACAACTATCAATTCAGGAGTAGTAACAATATCTTCAAGATGGCTGCTGCTGTGGCCATATTGGACATCAGATTGACACCATTTTCATTTTCATTTTGGACCAACTATACATCAAAAGTAGTCTTCTGGTGAAAACCCCATGGCAATATTACTTTTCATTCAGGAGGATTAGCAGTAACAATATTTTGAAGATGGCCATTGTGGTGGCCATATTGGACATCAGATCAGCACCATTTTCATTTATGACAAACTAGACAACATAAGAAATCTTCTGGTGAAAACCCAATGACAATATTACATTTCATCCAGGAGATGTAGCAATAACAAGATTTTCAAGATGGCCACTGTCGTGGCCATATTGTATATCAGATCAGCACAATTTTCATTTAGGACCAACTAGACATCATAAGAAGTCTTCTGTTGAAAACCCCATGTTGACATGTTGACATGACCATACATTCAGGAGGAGTAGCGGTAAGATTTTCAAGATGTCCACTGTGGTAGCCATACTGGCCATCAGATCAACACCGTTTTCATTTATGACCAACTAGACATCATAACAAGTTTTTTTGTGAAAACCCCATGTTGATATGACCATTCATTTAGGAGAAGTAGCAATAACAACATTTTCAAGATGGCCACTGTGGTGGCCATATTGGACCTCACACTGGCACCATTTTCATTTAGGACCAACTAGACATCATAAGAAGTCTTCTGGTTAAAACCCCATGTCAATATAACTTTCCGTTCATAAGGAGCAGCAATGGCAGTCATATTGGACATCTGATCGGCACCATTCAGGACTAACTAGACATCATAAGTAGTCTTTCAGTAAAAACCCCATGCTGATATGACCATCCATTCAAGTGGAGTAGTGGCCATCAGATCAGTACCATTTTCATTTTGGGCCAAGCAGACATCATAAGAAGTCTTCTGGTGAAAACCCCATGTCAATATGTCTTTCCATTCAGGAGGAGTAGCAATAACAAGATTTTCAAGATGGCTGCTCTGGTCACCATATTGGGATCAGATCAGCACCATTTTTTATGTACAATCAACTAGACATCATAAGAAGTCTTCTGGTGAAAACCCCATGTCAATATGACTTTCCATTCAGGAGGAGTAGTGAATACAAGATTTCCAAGATGGCCATTGTAGCGACCATACTGGATGTCTGAGCGGCAACATTTTCATTTAAAAACCAACTAGAACATGGGATGAATGTGTGTGTAAAGTTTCATGGTAATCCTCCATGTAGTTTAGGAGAAGTAGTGATAACAAACTTCTGCTAACGGACAGATTGACAACATACTATCTGTAAGAAGCTCTTCTAGTCTATGACCAGCAGAGCTAACCAAAATTATTGTAAATAGCCAGGTAACTTTTTCTTTACAATGTTTGTTACAGAATATTTTGATCAACCCTCATATACATGTATGAACCACACATGGACATATTCACTTTTCTAATATGTATAAATACAGCACTCCCTCACTATAAGACCCTTCATTATAACACAGTTCCTGTTATAAGGCAATTATGATCATAGATCCCATTCCATTTAGTGGTAGTTATATTATATGTATCATGTGGTGTTTCATTATAAGGTAGTCTCACTACAGGGCAGCATACTCTATGGCTCATATAGACAGTGTTATAATGGATATACCTACTTGATCACATCATCCAAATGGTTTCTGTAGACTCCTTCCAGTTTCTCTGCAGGAAAGCCCATGGCAATGATGTTTGGATAGATATCTAATCACCTGGTCAAGGAATCTAATTCCCAAAAAATGTACTTTTACTTTACCTCATTTGATTTATGTGGTGTTACTCAGAGGCTGAGAAAAAAAATCTTGACCCACGAATACTGAACTACTTGAATAAAAGTTATGTTGGGTCCAGACTTAAGACACCTGGGTACCAATATTTGACCGAATTCACACAAAACATGTACTACAGTATATATTATAAACTACTGTACATGTATACATGTTTGATTTATTTTCATGTAGGATCTTACTGTTTCTTTGCTTATCTCTTTTTATCTCTACATGGTTCAATACAGCTTTTATTATGTGATTGAGACTGAGTACAATGGACCTTTTAATGGGAAAATAACAATTTTGGGTTATGGACCTTGGGCTTAAGGAATTTTCAGCTCCTTAAGTTACATTATATTTTTTCTCAGTATGCAATAATTCCTAGCAACAGTTTGTTTATAGCTGTCCTTATACAACAGCAAAAAATATTACTGGATCCCCTACATATTTTATGACCTACATGTGAAATAAGGTCAGAACAAGAGTCCCTTGTATGGACTGAGACTCTACTGGTCCAGAAGAATTTGTAAGAAGAAAAGATAAGTCCCTTTTTCCCCTTTCTTTATTTCTTTTGCTGATCTCCAATATTTTTGAGAAACTCGAACATACCAAAATCTGGAAGCAAAATATATTCTTAAATGTTTGAGTTAGCATTTTCACAAGTGCAGTTCAAAAATCTTTGTCATGGCCATTGGCCTTGAACCTGATTTCATGGATAGACTATCACTGAACACAACTTAGTACATTCAGTATACATGCCAAGTTTGGTTTAATTCATAATTATTATATTTTTAAAGAAGAAAAATAAAAAGGTATTGAACTGGCATCATTCAAGGTATTCTTTAAATACAGTGAAACCCCTCAAAACCCAACCCTCAATATACTGGAATCCCCTCAAAATTGAAATTTTTTGAGGTCCAGAATTTTTTCTTCTTTAATAAAAATTTTTCCCCAGTATTTCGAAACCCCTCTACTCTGAAAACTGAAACAAACTTCAATCAAAATTTTCAATTTTACAATTAGAAAAAAAACTTTGATATGTATTTAATGTGCTAAATTCCTGACACATGCTGGACCAGGTTATTTACAGTTAGCAAATACTGTAGTAGGCTTATCAGTGTCTCAAGGGCACGAGACGTTAAAGCAATACTTGACATGTGCACCAATACAGATTAGGGGTGACAATAGGCTAATAAAACATCTTTCCACCATAAAACAAGCACAAGCTTTTAAAGTAAATTATTCATAACGAAACGCTTGTATATAAGCAATTTAACAAAGCTTATGTTTATCTGCTTATTATCTAATTGTGATTGATGCTATTCATTTTTATAAATGATCCATAGAACGATTTTTGCTTGTTTCTTTTAATTGAGTATGCGGCCTCACTTCTGATGCTTTGCCGATGGACTCAGGCAAAACAGTATGCTAACAGTCAGATTCACTCAATTGATTTTCAAAAGGAGAAAAATCATTACATACATGTGTTTCAGTAGCCACAACTGTCATTTGTCTTCACTCGCATATCAAGATGCCAGAACGACCAGCCAAGTGTCGTAGGATTTAACTATCCTCAAAGGATAAGATTACTCTGATCAAAGAGTGCCAAAACCTATGTTGAAGAAACCAGGAGAAGAATTTGGCATAGGAACATTATGAATTATACGGAGTGTTTACACATTATGGATTATCATTCATAATTATAATGGACTTAGAGTGAAGTTATAAAAGTATCTCATTCCTTGAATATTTCTTGAGACGAGGACTGTATTTCTGTGGAACAACTGTATTTATTCATGTGACTTGATGTGATTTTCAGAAGGAATATATGTTGTTCAGCTAATTTTTCATTAAATGTTAAAAACAATAGCTTTCTTAATTTGTGCACTCTTATACACACACACACACATACATAGATGTTCTTTCATAATTACATTGTCTCTCTCTCTCTCTTTCAAGGCATATAAGCGCAAATAAAAAGACATTTTTTTTGGTCTTCTACCATTAGAGCTAAAAATCATGTGTTACACTTCTGCCATCATAGTCAAATATTGTTTTCATTATTGGATTCCCCAATCCACAAAATCATGTGTTACACTTCTACCATCACACTCAAACATTCCAATCCACAAATTTAAGCACATGTACCAATGACAATGTTGTTTTTTTTCTTTTTCTTTGAAGTCTTGAAAATTTATATCCATAAATATAAATGAAATCATGATACTATGAATGCTTCACTGGATTAAATAATTGATGGTATTAGGAATATTTCACTGGAGATATAATTGATGGCATTAGAAATATTTCTCTGGAGAAATAATTAATGATTTTAGGAATACTTCTCTGGAGAAATAGCTCATGGAATTAGGAATACTTCACAGGAGAATGAATACTCTAGAGGCCACATTTCCTTTCTGCACATTATAGACAGATGAAGTGTAGGACTAAGCTGAAAGCTGCTGCTTTTAAAGAAGTTGGAAGAAAGAAACAGCCTCTTTTTTGCAGATGGACCCCCTCCACTCCAGGATCTTACTGATACAAGCATATATTCCAAGTCTGATCAAAATCAGACCAGAAATATTACATCTGAAAAGGTAACAAGCTCAGCCAATCAAATGCAAGATGACCTAATTAGTATAAGTGAATCGCACTTATTATCTAACTTATCCAAGATATTAATGATATAAGCATATATCTCAAGTCTGATCAAATTCTGATCAGAAGTACGGCTTCCAGAGTGATAACAAGCTTAGCCAATTAGATGCATGATCACCTCATTAATATGTGTGGAGCTCGCTCATTTATTGAACGCACCAGAGATCTTAATGATACAAGCATATATTCCTAGTTTGATCAAAATCATATCAGAAACATGACCTCCAGACTGGTAACAAGCAACTGTAACAACATTAACCAATCAGATACAATATCACCTCATTAAAATATGCATGAATATTAACTTGTCCGAAAGTTTGATGATATAAACACATCTTTCATGTTTGATTGACATTGGATCAGAAATATAGACTTTAGAGTGGTAACAAGCAATTGTTGATTGATGGACACAAGATGCCAATTCACAACAGTATGTATGTATGTAGTAGCGCTTTACGACACCTCAGCACAACAGCGGCTATATGGTACCAACAAAAGGTAAATGTTTGAAAAATGTACAAATGAATTGCACAAATGCTCTGGAAGATAAACCCTTCCAAATAAATGTAAATGTGAAGTACAATAAGATGAAATATTAAACATAACAATGTTCAAATTCTGTAAAATGTATACAACAATGAAAGACAAAGGTAACACCTGCAAAGTCCTTAAAAGATATGGTCAAATTTTTTTTTATCTAAACCGCATTCCCCCATAAATTCTAGATTTTCTTGGGTGATACATCATCATACAGTTGCTTTATACAGCTGACATCAAAATGCTTGTCTCACAGGGTGGAAGACTACACAATCAACAAGAATGTGTTCTACTGTCAGTGGACTCTGGCATGGCATGCACTCTGGTCGAGGTTCACCCTTATAGAAGGAGATATGCATGAGTGAGGTACATGTATGTGTGTCCAATATGCAATTGGTAAAATACCACCTCCAATTTGTTCCATACGAGGAATGCCATTTGCCAATAGATTGTCTGATGCTCTTAAGTTTGTCGAGTTTTCATTCCACATATTTTATATTATGAACTTGCTGATTTATACAGCGTTTTAAGTCTGTATATGAAACCTTCTATTCAGAAAGGGGCAAATACAGGGTAGCTTTGGCTGCTTTATCTGCCCTTTCATTACCCTTTTTTTTATACCAATGTCACTAGGCAACCAACAGTACAGAATACTATTCCCAGACTGTATGAGGAAATCATGTTTCTGTAATATCTGGGATAATAATGGGTTCTCAGATTTAAGATAATGCAAGACTTTTAATGTTGAAAGGGAATCCATAAAGATGACGAGATTTGTTTTTTGTTTTTTTTAAAGAGGTTTCAATGTAGTTCAAAGCTTTGAGTATGGCTGTAATTTCTGCAGTATTAATTGAGGCATTATCTGGTAACTGGCTTGAGATGGTGTCATGGGGTGTTTCAATGGCAGCTCCAACTTTGTCTCCATCTTGCGAACCGTGTGAATACAGGGACATATGGCTATTATAGGAGACTCTGATTTCACTGAATTTACTTTGAAAAAGGATAGGATTTGTTGAGGACTTTTTGAATTCGCAAAGGTCAAATATTATCTTGGAGACAACACATGTCAGACACAGGGCATTACAAAAAGCTCACTTGGTCTTACAGCCAGGCAAGCTAAAAATGTGCTACTTACTAAGCTGTATTGGTGCTAGCAATTGCCAATGGCAATCAAAATCCTCAGATGGTGATTCATTTTTAACAAAAACAACATATCTGGTCTTTGAACATTTTGGGGCTTGTGCAATTGCTTGCAAATTTTTGTCTTTAAGTCCCCAACATCTGCTAGTGTGATGTATTTGTGGTTATATAAATGATGAAATGGATTACATTTATTAATAAAGGAACATGCAGAAATTCAGCAAAACAACCCTGAACTTTTATTAGTTTGAAAAGAAAACTTTCAGGGAAAGTGGGAATTATCAAAGAATATACTAGTCAATAATGGGTAATAGTAGAATAGGACCCAGATCCAAAATGAAAACTTCCATAGTGCAGAACTTTTCTGACACACCCGATAATCATTATGTCAGCATTTTTCTGCGCAAAATTTCCCCGACTGCTTGGAAATTATAGTACCAACCTAGCTAAGAATTAGAAATTTCATGGCACAGCCCAAAATTCAAAGTTTTTCTTCATATGTTTTTTAAATATGTGGGTATTCAACTAAGAATTTTACCTGCCCAGGAAAATTTTTAACTTGTCCCAGGATGCTGAAAAATAAATTGTACAAACCTGTTTTTAATTTTTACTACAAATCTACATGTGAGCAAGTATGCAAAGTAGCACTCTCCATGGAAAATCCCCTTGATGAAGCAAAAGATAAGACTTGACCTACATGTAATATGAAAATGCAATACTAAATGAACCAGGAATAGGGAAACTGGCATCACATGTGTTCTGACATCTAAAATGTCCTGTTAAACCCATGCATCTAAAATTTCCTGTTAAACTCAATCATATAAAATTTCCTGTTAAACTCAAACATCTAAAATTTCCCATTAAATTCAAATATCTAAAATTTTCTTTTACACTCACTTCTAGTACCCTGTCTAAATTTGTGGGGAGTATTGCAATGGGTATCTGACTTTAATCTTAAACTTTAAACATTACCTGGCTTCCTCATAACATTCAGTAATAGGTCATAGAACTTCAAACCCAGTGCAAGCATGTCCTTTGGCTTAACCACAACCTTTTCTCCTTAACAAGTGACCCAAGCGGGTCTCATATTGCTCACTTGGTTTACACAACTTAACAGCTGACCATTTCACTAAGCAGGCTTATGTAATGCAAGAACACAACCTAGGTAAACCATCTTCCAAACTTTATATCATTTTGATTTTACCTATTTTACTACAACCTGATAAAAAAAATTCTGAAGATAATGGCATAATTAATATGTACAGTCTCTTGCTCATAACTGAAATTATCCAAGGTCTTGATGATACAAACCCCATGACCAAGTTTTATGGAAATTGGATGAGAATATAGTCTATAGATCTAGCGAGAAGTAGCATGCTCAGCCATTCAGATGCAAGGTATCTCACTACTATATCCGATATCTGAAGTTTGATCAAAATCAGATCAAAACCATGGCTTCAAGAGTGGCAAGAATATCAGCCAAACAGATGCAAGATTACATTATTAATATGCATGGGTCTCACTCATTACTGAACCCACCCTGAAATATGACCTCCAAGATCTTGATGATACAAGTCCATTTTTAAGTTTGGTCCAAGTCAGATCAACATTGCTTCTTCCAGATGGGGTAACAAGCTTAGCCAGTCAGATGCAAGATCACCTCAATAATATGCATGAATCTTGCTAATTATCAAAATTGTCCAAGATCTTGATGATATAAGCATATATTCCAAATTTGATCAAAATTGTATAAGAAATATGATCTCAGCCAATCAGATGCAAGATTACATCATTAATATGCATGGATCTCACTCATTATTGAACCCACCCTGAAATATGACCTCCAAGATCTTGATGATACAAGTCCAGTTTTAAATTTTGTCAAAATCAGATCAGAAATGATTCTTCCAGATGGGGTAACAAGCTCAGCCAATCATATGCAATATCACCCAATTCGTAGGTGTGGATCTCGCTCATTATTGAACTCAAAAGAGATCTTAATGATATAAGCATATATTCCAAGTCTGATCAAAATCAAATCAGAAATATGGTATCCAGAAGGTAAAAAGCTCAGCCAATTAGATGCAAGATCACCTATTTAGAATGCATGAATTTTGTTTATTATTGAACTCCTCAGAGAGATTAATGATATAAAGCATAAATACCAAGTTTGATTTTTCAGAAATACGTCATACAGAGTGGTAACAAGTTCAGCCAATCAGATGCATAATCACCTCATTAATATGCATGGATCTGGCTCATTATCGAACTCATCTGAGATTTGATGATATAAACCCATATTCAATGTTTGAGTGAAACTGGATCAGAAATATGGACCCTAGAGTGGTAACTAGCAATTGTTTACAGTGGGACGGATCACGCATGATGCTTGATTCATGACAGATGATGAATGATTCACAATGAATGCTGGTGAGCCAAAAGAAGAGTACCATAAACCAAACTTCAATAGGCCTCTTCTAAACCTTAAGTGCAAGTCCTCCACACACTTTGGTCAAGATAGGTGGTCTAGAACTAAAGTTATTATGCAATAAACAAATTTCAGAGGGTAAAATGTTTCTTCAATAATACTTACCCAATCATAATATGTTAAGAATACATCCACTACTTTGCAAATCTAGCCAGAGAAGCAAAAAAAAGAAGACATTACAATATTGATTTAGCAAAAATGGTGCTAAGTCGTTTTCTGAATACTCAAAAAGAAATCAGATGGAGTGGTTGCCCCTTAGATATAGTGATTGGCACCAAAAGCCCTATGATCATCAGTTACTACTGAAGCAGAGGTGCACACTCTACTGGAATGTAACTGACGGGAGGACTTGAGAGGGTATACCTGCATTGTGATCAGGTAAGTATTACTGAAGAAACATATTTTATCTTCAAACAAGAGTGAAAAGTGGGCCTGATATTGCTCACCTGGCATACATAACTTAACAGTTAAAGCATTTCACTAAACAGGCTTATGTGGTAGTGTAAGAAAACATCCTATGCAAACTACTGTAGTATCATTTATTTTCGTGGGGCTCAATTTTCATGGTTTTGTAAAAAAAAAGACATTTTCGTGGGTACTTAAATTTGTGGTTTTGCCTGTCAAAGTTTGCATATTACTAAGTGTTTAATTTTGTGGTTTAACCTCTACAAATACCCAAAATAAAGAATAAAAAAGAATAAAACTATGCCAACGCAAACGACGGTCACTTGAATGTTTATGACAATACTTCCATATGTATGAACACAAATCAAAGACCAGACAAGCTCAATACTGACACCGTGTTTTTGTCCAAGTGAATAACATCAATGGAAGCCGACACAGCCAACAAAATTAAAACAATACTACAGCCTAAATGATCACAAATAAAACACATGTCAAGATCAATCACTTAAACCATGTTTTCATCTGAGTGCTCAACATCAAAGGAAGCCGATGGAGCCAACAACACTAAGTCAATCGGTTATTAAAGTACACCTGTATGATCTCTAACTTAAACCACTGTCCATAAAGGGAACAAAACACGTGACAGGCTGCCCTTTGCTCAATGCAATCAGCAGACAGTGGCAATATTTGATGTGTTTAAAGCCCATCAATGTGAGAAGATGCTAACTAAATTGAAAGACAGTGGAATCACACGTTTGTTTGTGCCTGCCTCATGTACAGACCAACTTCAACCACTAGACTTGACAATAAATAAAGAGTACAAACAATAATTAAAATCACACTTCCACTACTGGTATGCTAAACAGGTCATGGAGGCCATCATGAAAAAAAGGAAGATGTTACTGGTGATGATCACTGATTGCAACCTCATTAATCAAGCCAATTCGGGCTGAATGGATAACTGCAGCTCACGCGACAATGAGTGAAACATAGGACCTAATTATCAGTGGTTTGGAGAAAGCTGGACTTGTTTAATTCTGCAATTTGGGGATTATTTACCTAAGAAGAATTTGTGTGTACATTGAGACTTGATTGACACGATGTTGATACAGTGGCTTTGTCCGAAAATCAGTGAAGTGTGAGCTTTAATACTCTGCTGTAATTAGTGTATAGACATATTGTTTCACTAATAACTGTGCATCAGCAACAGTTCTAGTATTTTACAGGCTTGTTGTTCTTTTGGATTAAAAATGCATGGATAAATTGAAATGTGGTTTCAGGAGGATTTAAATTATTCAACAACAGTTGTACTCGAATGAAAGATTGATTTGAATAAATATTAAATTTAATTTTCATATACTAGTATTTATTATTATTCTTTCTTTCATTTTCAGCATTACTAGTGTTTGAATACCTTATGCTTTTTCTCGTTTCTCTCTATCCTTACTAATCTCACATATTGATTTAAGGCAGTGAGTGGAAATTACAGCTATCGGATATCTTAATGACACGTGTGCATTGGAACAATATAAAATGCTTTATAATTCTTTTTTCAAAGGGTTAAAATGAAACAAACACGTGTAAAAGCTAATAGTTTATTACCAAATTAGAGTACTGACGTTGATTTATGAAATACTAGTATGTTCCTTAATCTCTTGGAATGACACATAGTAAGAAAATGAGAGGGGAGTGGGGCGTCATCATCATACATGGCTACTTTTTCGTTGGGTATTTAAATTCGTGGTTCAGGGCAACAACGAAAACCACGAAAATTGGTCCCTCACGAAACTTTGTGATACAACAGTATCTCCCAAACTTTATATCTTGATTCTGCCTTATTTACTATACAGATAAAAAAATTCTAAAGATGAAGGCATAATTAACACAGTCTCTTGCTCATAATCAAAGTCATCCAAGATCTTGATGATGATAAACCAACAGATCAAAAATAGGGCTTCAAGAATGGAAAGAAGCCCAGTCAATCAGATGCAAGATTGCCTTATTAATATGCATTGGTCTCACTCATTACTGAAATGGTCCAAGATCCTGATGACACAAGAATATATTCCAAGTTTTATCAAAGTCAGATCATGAATATGGCTTCCTGAGTGGTAAAAAGCTCAGTCAAACATCATTAATATGTGTGGATCTTGCTCATTATCAAACCCATGCAAGATCTTGATAATATAAGCCAATATTTTAAGTCTGATCAAAATCAAATCAGAAATATGGTCTCCAGCGGGGAAACAAGCTCAGCCAACCAAAAGATCAATTCATAATTATATGCATGCATCTAACTCATTACTGAACTTATGCAAATCTTGATGATATAAGCATAAAAGCATATATTCCAAGTCTGATCAGAAATCTGGCTTCCAGAATGGTAAGAAGGTCAACAAAATCACATGCAAGATTATCTTATTAACCTGCATGGATCTCAATCATTATTGAACCCATCCAAGCTCTTGATGATATATATATATCATTATCACAGTAACGCGATCTTGATTGCTAGATCACGTTGAGTTGTCAGCATTAGAAAATCCGGAACATGACGAGACGTGAAGCGTCGAGTCATGATCCGGATTTTTATGCTGACAACGAGACGTGATCTAGCAATCAAAATCACATTACTGTGATAATGATATTTTTGTTATATACCTTTCAATTTTCAGATAATTTAATAAAATCATTATATGTAGTTGAAAAACACAAGAAATTGCTAAACATTTCAACCTCTATAATACGAACTTCATCTTAAAGCATAAACCGAATTACTTTTGGAAAGGCTGACATGCGCATGAATATTAGTTTTATGAATGAAGTTTGTGAAACAACGCTCGCTCAGTTTGACTACCATCACTGTCAATAACACGAATTCTTCGATGCTTGAGGGCAGACTACTCATATATGTGATTTACAGTTATTGAACAGTTCTGAAATTTAGCATCAAGGAAGTTTTCCCCAGCTGAATGACTGGAAGTTTCTTTTCGAGGCCAGATTGAATGCGGTTAAACTGTTTCGGGCGGGACATTGTGAGAGGCTCCGATGGGAACTTGACACTGGAATGACAACATTATTTTGACAGTTATTTACAACACGATTGGAGAAATTGTTGGAACTTGATGGTACAGATTTGTTGCAGAGAATATTACTCATTTATAATTTCGAATTCATCCATTATACGTGAAACTCACTAACGTTACCATTTATGAATTTCCGTAAATGGGTTGTACTGTACAACTGTAATGTTTTGGTACGCGATTTCCGAATCTGATCTTGTTTCAGACGAACATTTTGGCAATATTTTATTACTTCAAAATAAAGGGAAAATGCTTTTTTATTGTTGTTGTGACAAAAACATGGTTTAGACCTTTCAGATATTTTACATATAACGCAAGGTTTCTTAACTAACGTCGCTGTGAGAGCTTTGCTTACTGCTAGTGTTGGCATTCCATCGCTAGGGGCACTGCTATTGTCACAAGGAAACCTAGAGAATAAAGTAGTCTCAGCCTCGTTTGAGAGTATGGTGATACGGGTTTGGAAAACGATAGTATCGTTTTCCTGCTTGTAGGAAATGATGGTAAAATTCAGGCTCTTTCTTGGGTAGAAAATTGGTAGGTGTATAATAAAAACTTTTATTTCAAGTCTGATAGAAATCAGATCAGAAATATGGCTTCCTGAGGGGCAACAAGCTCAGTGAATCAGAAGCAAGATGACCTAATTAATATGTAGACATCACTCATTACTGAATTTGTATGAGATCTTGATGATATAAGCATATACTCCAAGTTTTATCAAAATTGGATCAGAAATTGAGCCTCCAGAGTGGTAATAAGCTCAGCCAATCAGATGCAAGATTATCTCATTAATATGCATTGATCTCAATTATTATTGAATTCATCCAAGCTCTTGATAATATAAATCCATTTTGCAGGCTTTATAAAAATTGGATCAAAAATATGGACTCCAGAGTATTAACAAGGTCAGCCAATCTGGTGCAAGATCACCTCATTAACATGCATAGATCTTGCTCATTATTAAAATTATCAGAGATTTGGATGATATAAACCCATATGCCAAGTTTGATTTAAATCAGATTAGAAATATGGACTACAGAGTTGTAACAAACACGATTCACGACAGGTGCAGGGCCATAGCATATGTTTCCTTGGCCTTATGGCCAGGTGAGCTAAATATGTGTTTCTTCTTTAAATACATTACCCAATCATAATACATGAGGAGAATAGATAATAGGAGGAGACAGTTTGGCCCAGACTCCAGTCTCCTAACACATATGATGCAGCTTGTAATGAAAAAACTATGGGATTGGGTTAGCACTTGGCATATTGAAACAGAGGTTATGTGATAAACAACATTTTTGCTCCCATAAATTCAGTAAGTATTGTGATCTACATTACTACAAAGTTGCTGGGGGTGTTGGTAGGTAGCCTGCTGATTTGTTGATATTGGACCCTTCAACTTTGAAATCAATAGGGTTCTTTCTTACGCCCAAGTGCAAGCCATCCACAAAATCTGTCAACTGTAGATGGAGGACAAATAGTTATTGTTCATAAACAAAATTGGTAACAGACAGTAAGACGGACAGTAACAGACAGCTGGATGAACAACATCATAATGTAATATGCTCTGCCTTATGGTGAAGCACTAAACGATAACACTAAAACTGAAGCAACAGCAAATCTGGAACCAAACTTAACACACTTTCCAGTACAATTAATAATTAAGAATGTACATATAGTCTTTTTTGTTATAACATATAACACCTCCTTTGAATATTTTTATATTAAATTTCACAAAGATCTAGCCACCACATTAATTTTCATGACAAAATGTATGGCAAAATCCATTAGAATTTCCAGATCCCTGTTCCAAACACACCAGTTGTAGTAAAACCTCACTAAACCAGGCACTGCTGTTTTGAGACCAGAAATTTGGCTATTTTATAACAGTGACTACTATAAAGAGGTTTGATTTGTAGTAAAATGGCTTGAAGAAACCAAAAAACTCAGGCCATTCTGCAGAGATGATGCCAGGTTACAAAGAGGACAATTTAGGGGAAGTTTCACTTTATAAAATATGTAGGTTTATATAATAATGTACCAAAAACTGTTCTTTTAAAATTGTGCTGAATCGAATATGTCAATGTCTATTTAAGATAAGACAAAATGTTGAATGCACAGTTCTATTCTGATGGCCTCTCACTACAGCAATTAGATCCATCATCTCTAATCATGTAGCATCCACAGACAGATTCCGCATAGAGAGCCTTTTGTGGCTGCTCAGTCTCTGATTGCAGATCTCACAAAGTAAAGGACTGAATGAAACAGTTCTTAATGGCCAAAGCACAAAGATTAACTTGTGCTAAGAATTGACTCACAAAATGTAGTAAATAAACTTAGTGGCTGCAACAATGTTCAGTGAGAAGCAATGTCCTACTTTGAATGTTTTAAAGGGTAAAAAGATCAATTTCCATCAGATAAAGAGAATATTTCTGTAACACTCTTCTATGGTGGTTTGAAAAATATGCTGCTTATCCTGACAGCTGTGTTCATTACAGAAATGGAACAAAATGGGGCCCAGTGGCTCCTACCAGGTTAAAAAGTGGGGTCATTTTTTTAAAAAAAGGGCTGTAAATACTCTAACCTGCTTCTTGTTTATTGGAGAAATTGAAAGACGTGTCATTATCACAGGCAGTCATGTCATGAATTTATTAATTTCAGCAATGAATATTAAATTTTCCACCATTATACACTTTGAAGAAGTCATTGTGGAGTCTGACTACAGCTAATTTGAGATCGGGCCCCTCCTGTATTCTAAGTGAAGTGCCAATCAGGCTTGTTCAAAAAAAAATCTAATTTGCCTGAGAAAACTTCACTCACACTGAGAAAATGCCGAATTTTATTTTCAAATTGTTGAAAGACTAGAAAGTTATAAAAACTTATCCCCATGTATGCCCCTTACCCTTCTGAAGACCATCTACTAACCTTACTTCTATCGAAAGCTGTAAACTTTGTGTACAAAGCGAAGCATGTGACCTATGAATGAGGAACAGATTGCCTGGGTTACCTACAATTAGTGCTCACTTGGCTTTAATATACATGTGATTCTACTGGCAGTAGGACAAAAATAAAGTTTTTAAGGCCATCTACTGCACATACCGTATTTTAGTTGAAATCTACCGCTTTTGAAAATTAACTGATTTTTTTTTTTATTGAAAAAAGAAAGAAGAAAAAAAAATATTTGTAGGTATTCTATCCAGCCATTACAAAAACCAGCCAGAACCAGTCTACTGGGGACCAGAACTGTTCCATCAGTCATTGTGACTGGTGCAATTATGCGTGGCTGAGTAAATAGAATAAGGCTAACATGTGTACACAACAAGCTGTTAATTGATTACCTTATTGCTGTAATCTGGAGAGTTTAGGCCAAATTCAGGATGTTTTCTGAGGTGATATAAGTAATAAAGGGATCAAAGGTGTCCATGATGGCTTTTGAGTTTTTGATTAAAAATCAGCCTTCCTTTGGCAGAGGTGATTTAAAAAGGAAAGACTGACCCAAATATGATTTTGGCAGAACCACTTAAGTAATGCAACACATTTTAAACATATGCAGCACCAATGAACAACATCAAAAGTGTAATGAGAAACTGTATTAAGCACAACACGCTTCGGATGCTAATGAATATCAAAACTACTTATCCATTGAGTAAGGAGGACATTGATAGAGCAATTGGACAAAGTTTGACATCAGGACCTGGAAGAAAACATTGCTTTACGTGAAATATTTTGAGATCTGAATAAATACAGAAATACAGAAGTCAATTTAATATGATTCTGTTTATTTCTTTTCATATTTAACTTACAGCAATTGCAAAGTTGTGTGACAAATAAAATAGTCAAACAATAGGGTCCATTTGGGCACGTGGAATTGGAGTCAGGGCTTGTGTAATTTGAGCCAGGACTTGTGATTTTTTTAAAGTCACTTTCCCTGGGCCTGTGTCTGAAAAAAAAATTCTTTGAGCACTGCACAGTTTTCTACAATTTCCTTGTCCGCTACAATAACCATGTCCACTGTTCATGGTTATTTTAGTCGACAAGAAAAATGTACCAAACCATGCTAAAGTCTAACAACAAGGACAGATTTAAAATATATAATGCTGGAAAAGTAAATATTTCGTGCAAAAACTAAAACATCCTTGACCCAAGCACATGTGACAATTATCAGTCGAAGTTGTCACAAGTCTTCCATACTGGGATTTTAATTTTAATGCTCAAGTAACCATTCCCCTCTTGAATTTATTTTGGACATTTGAGTTTGTTTTTTTCTCCTTTATGTACACTACTTTGGAAATAAATGCAACACTGTTTTTGCTGAATATTTCATCTTCCCTTATTTATACAGTGTATTTTCATCAAATGACCCACCTTGAACTCTATATTGGTGCCCAAGCTAATCAAAATCAGTAAGACATTTCTGTTAGTCAATGAAATGGCTGCGACTAATTTAGTCTCAAGTCAGCCATAACAATCTTTTATCTTTATTTTCTTGGATCTATTTTACACACCCTACAGGCACCATGGAAGGATCTTTTGTGCACCAAAAATGAAAAACAAGGGTCACTGGTGCAAGGGTGCAGCCTATCATAAACCCTGTGACACACAATCTATTATAATCTAGGCCAATAAAATGTTCTTCCCAATTCAATTAGAGGTGGGCAAGATATCTTTCTATCATGAGAGTCCCTGCTTCCAGACCCTTATCATGGACATCAGCCTCCAAACTGCATGTTTTTAATTTTTTTCAAACTACCGTTTTCAAAGAAACCAGGCCCAGGACTTTTTTTCAAGTCTACTGTACTTCCTGCTTTCAATGAAACCAGGCCCTGGACTTTCAAGTCTTTTGAAATCCTATGAAACCTATGCAGATTTTATTCAAACTATACTCAGTGTTCTCAAAGACACCTGGCCCTGGACTTTTAAGTCTTTTGAATTCTTATGAAGCCTACATGTATGCTATTTTCATCAAACTGTACTCAATGTTCTCAAAGACACCTGGCCCAGGACTTGTAAGTCTCTGAAAGTCTTATGAAGCGTATGTGATTTTTTCTCCCCGTTTTCAAAGAAACCAGGTCATGGATTTTCAAGTCTTTAAAAATCCTAAGAAGTCTAGGAGATTGTTTTCTCCATGTTTTCAAAGAAACTTGGCCCTGGACCTTTAAGTCTTTTGAAAGCTTATGAAGCCTTTGCAATTTTCTTCTCCTTGTTTTAAAAAAAAAACAGGCCCTGGACTTTGAAGTCTTTCACAATCTTATGAAGCCAATGCCTCCCAATGAATCTGGTTCATCAGTACTTCTCTGTAAGACCATATGCTCATCTATGCACACTTTCAACAAGGGTTGATTTTTAGGACTGTTCAGCTAACAATTTCATGCAGTTTTGTGATGGGACAAATAGTTCTGTCAAGGGTGAAGTAGTTTTTCCAAGATGCTTCCAGGGAAGTACAAATTTTGTTCCTAGTCACTGGACAAGACACTTAATGCAGGGTTCTCCAGAGGATTTTGAAAGTTGCAGTCCAGGACTCCTTCCTTGAAATAAGTTGCAGTCCCAGTCCTAAAACTACGAGTCCCAATAATGATACTTTTTTTCCTTGCAGAACAATATGTGTGCATTGTTGTGTCACCGATATATATACATATATATATATATATATATATATATATATATATATATATATATATATATATATCATCAGATTGCTAGTGCTCATTAATTTTGAAATATTTAGTGTTTTAGTAAAATAATGAAAAAGTAAGGCAGTTGATAATCATGATAATTGTGATTGTTTGTGATGTTACAACTAAAAAAATTCTCAATGGCTTTACCTTCCAATTTTTAATTTTGTGCCGCTAGAAGGAATCAAGGAAGAGATTACACTTTCTTTTCTATATTAATTTATTTAATTAGCTTAAATCCATTTCAGATCAATAAATTTGCAAAGACACGGAAGCAGAAACAAATGGCCATAATCCATTCACGTTTTTCATTAAATCTTTACATTCATCTTTTTGTTAAACTTTAATAATTTCCTCAACAGCCTTCCCATACAGAACAGCAACACAATCAAGGAAGTGAATGACTGGATCCTTAGTGTCCTATTCGATGAATCTCTCAGTCTCTTTGGCGTTCTGTTTTCCTTATAAACACTAAAGTGACATATCTACTCATTTCTGTCAACCATTCTCATGAGAATCCGGCTCATCTGTAGCCGTGGGCTAGACGCAAAAGAAATTATATAGAGTTGCCACCGGAAAAACGAAAGTATATCTGTACATGACACCAAAAAACAGCTGCTTTATGATGATTTATGACGATTAACATGGCAGCTCATATTCTTCCGATAAACAAAACAAGTCCCAAAAGCTTGGCACTATTTTTCTAAATACAGCATATGATAAAATGCAAGTGTTCCTAACACCGTGTAAGAATTTATAATATGATGGATTAAAACTGTGCTGTGTGAAGCTTATCAAAGAGGTATCAAAGCTCACATGCATGTAATTAGTCTTTTAATCAAAGTGATCACTAGGCACCGACAATAAATTAACATGTGTCTTAATCTGATTGTGTGCTAAGTTTTGACCTATGCGGCTTCACCTAATCACATTACAATTATTTAAAGTTTGTTTTATAACTACCACACTACATGATTGATACTAACTTTGTATAAACAGATCTAATAAATGAGAATTTCGCTGAAGAAAAAAAATTGCATACAGAGGACTCGACTCTTGGAATTTGTATGCGTCCAAAATGAAAAGTACATCTACTTTTATGCTGATTTCGACGTCCCAGAGAACCCTGCTTAGATAATTTACTTCTAATAGCCATTATTTCTTTTTACTTGTCCTGTTTTTCATCTTCATAATTTCTTTTTCATTTTCCAGTGCCTCATGTCTTAGCAAAATTCTAAAATGGGAAACATCTGTAATTATGTGGTATGACTGTATTGTGTGGCATTGTATCGTACTGTATTGTACATTTACACTCTCTGCAATGTGTATTTATTTTGTGTGATGTGTTGTCAAATATACATACAATTTCTGTTTTTACTATCATTACACCTGTTGTTGTTTTTTGTTTTAGTTAACTATTTTTCAGAACAATATTACATTTTCATTTTTCAAATTATCCAACACAAAATAAGTTTCTTAGTTTTAATGCCTTGTGCCCCAAAAGTGACACAAGGCACATGAACCTCTAAAAGGACACTTACTAGTAATTTTGCCTCAATATAGGACAGAAATCATGTCTAGCTCTAAATAATTATCAATTACATAATCTATTATAAAGTTGATTTTAACTGATTTCTTAAAAAAAGGTACAAGCTGAATTTACTAATTTTACAAAAGTGATGCTTATAAGTGATTTTCTTATTCTCTAACATGATTTAGGATGAACATGTGCCAAATATATGTGACATTTTGACTTGGAAAAACTAGGAGATGATTTTTGTATCCTTTTTGTCAGCATTAATGTTTATTCACCACTTATTTACATACCAGCAGACAAACATGAAGATGGAGGTCAACCTGAATGACCTGTTGGTTTGGCCGAAATAAACTTCAACAAATCTGGGCCATTAGGAGATCCAACTTGCACTTCCCTGGCTTGTCCATTGGATAAGTGGCTTCTAACACTGGTATAACTGCCATGTCAGTGTCACACAAAAAATATGATTTCAGATTATTCCAAATAAAATAACGAATAGAGGATTACAATTCCCAAGCCCAACTAACCCATACAATTAAAATCATTGTTGGGGAAGTAACATTTCATGTAAACAGCCTAATTTCTGCAAAGAAAAAAAATAATTCAATTTCAAAACTATTTCCTTGCAATAACAATGCTGAGCTACGAGGTAAAAACATGAAATGTCAGCCCCTGCAAGAAATGCCCCAAACTGTAATTTTAAGAAAATTTGTTTCTAGTTTTTATTTATTTATTTTAATGAAATAATTTTCAATTTCTATTTTTTTTAATTCCTTTTAGTTAAAAATGTGAAACAAAACAGTGGTGACAAATACTGTACAGTAGCCACTTATCCATGGGATGAGCACTTTCAATAGGCATATGGAAATCCAACCAAGTTTGGATGCTACGACAAATACAAATATGACGCAAACAGGACAGGAACATCTTGTACAGTATTCTTAAAATCACTGTGAACATCCTGTTGAAACATTCACAGCAGATGTATTGTAATTATTATTAAGTGGAGAGATGTATGAACTAAAGAATGTAACTCCAAGAAGTATTAACTTTTCTAAAAAGCTTGCCATTGTTTAGCTGAACTAACTGGGTGCCAGATTGAAACCCAATAATGTATGGGGTAATACCCAGGGTGTTAGTGAAGAAGGTTTATGGAGAATCTGTATACTTTTTAAAAGTTTTAGTATTTGTTTTCATAATGTCAGCATATTTTGATATGACATTGATTTAATGAAAAGATTGTTTGATGGACGACAAAAATCCTCAAGCAAGCATTTTCAAATATTAATGTAACATCTGAAGAACATTTAAAACCTGGTAAAAGCTATTCATTGTCAAGTCTATGAATGTGGGAGCAGACAGGGAGCAGCAATGCACCATAAGGATATTTGAGAGATCACACAAAATAATCAAGCTGGGCTTGATCTCTGGTTTTCATTATTTTAAATTTCTAGTGCTACCATCCTAACACCTGTTCTGAAGAACAGAGAACAAAATCAACAATTCATTATACCTTAGCAATGAAGCTGGTGTAGCTGCTAGATGGCAAGTTTGTTTTGAAAAAAACTATTACTTGTTAAACATGCCATGGCATTGCTCAAGACCTCGAGGACAATATTAAAAGGAGGAACTGACACTGGTAGAGGGAGATAATCCACCATTGTTTCCAGTAGAAACGCACCAGATTCAACAAATTCTTTGTGACCAGTGACATGAACTTTTATCACCAACTGGCACGTTATTGATCAAAACAGGCCATGTCTACACTAAAGGAAAACATGCAATTTTATCCAAACTGAAGTGTGTGATTTTTTTTATTTGCCCATTATTTGTGATCAGCCTATTTGAATACTAATTTCGCATTATGTGACAAATTTCATTATGCTTAACAAAAATATACATCGGGTGAATATTTTTGGTGAAAAAGGGGTTGGATCACTGATACAGCTTTTCATCAATTAGCACTTTCCCTTTATTTTATTTTTGAATGGATTAAAATGTTAAAACTGATTTAATTCCTCATATGAATACAAATTGTAACCATCATCTGCCAATACACACCTCGCTCCAATATCGTGCATCTACATAACAGTGTGAACAACCTTCCAATATCTACAAAGTCAAGCACTTGCACCCTTCATCAACATATATATATTTAACAAAACAATCACATGTGGCGCAGCATAAACATTTGTTAAATCAAAGTATCGGGTTTGACCGTCCACAATTCAGCATGCTGCTAAAAGTTATCACGCAGAGCAGATTTGGTTTGGGTTGGTGTTTTGCAGCACAGCATCACAAGTTATTTAGTGCCAAGGCAATTAGTGTACCAGGTTATCAGATTGAAGAGATAAATGTCTCTAAATTAAAGGGTGTACTTTTATCCAGCTGCATGTGAATTTTAAGCTGAGAAATGCCGTAAGACATATGGTGAATTGGGCCTGGAGATTGAAAGGAGTTTATTCTTTCAGGTTTTCTCTTGTATCTGACTGAATATCATGCTCCATTTATTTTCTCTTGTTTTTGTTATTTCCTTACCAACTGAATAGGTTCCTGGACTCTTTATCAAGCTAATGCAAATGGATCAAGTTTGACAGCTCGCTTAGTTACTAATGTACTTATATGTGCATATCATCTATGGTAGATGTGAAAACCACCACCCCTCACCTAACCAAACATGTGCATACTGCGTAAAGGATACATGTTAAATCCAAATCAAAGCCATCTTCTTGGTGACGACGCTTATTCCTGCTGACAAGCTCTTTTAGCTTATTCTTCGCCATCATGCTCTCCTGCTTCAAATTTCTCCACAAACAAGGACCGCTTGCGGTCCAATTTGTTGCGAATTTGCAGTTAACCAGAAAACTCACGTCACAAGTGGCATAATTCAACTCAACAGGCGTCCAGATAACAAAGAATAAAGAAGAAACGTTAGGTAATAGTTATTTAAAGTTCATAACACTTTTACTCAGTCTCCATACATGTTGCGTTATTAAGGAAGTACAGAACAACTAAAGCTCACTTCTAAAAGTCTAGCCAAATGGCGGCTTCCTGGTTTACGCTATTACTACGCTCAGTAAATAGTCCCTAAACTTTATTGGGGTTTTTGATATGTCGCGTCAGATATATCTTACTTCAGATTTGTAACTGGAAACACATTTTTTATCATTTACAGTGTTGCAAAAATATATAAGAAAATTGAAAAGATTTGTAAACATAAAAAGGGAACCTCAGAACCGAACAACTTCCTCACAGCGTAAGTTCATAGGTCATCGTAAAGTCATATATGGGTCACTAGGAATTGGGCCAAATTTATGAGTGTAACGTGTTCAATACACTGTTAGTGACTAACCCACTGGCCTACATATCAACTTTGTGTCAAAATTGTATATATTACTACTACTACTACTATTACTAATACTACTACTACTAATAATAATAATAATAACAACAACAACAATAATAAGTAGTCGGTAAGATAACTCCAACGAGCTAATGTTTCTTATTATGCAAATGCAATTCCGACTCGAAATAAAATTTGCCTGTGTCTATAGGAGTAAAGTAACAGAAAGCCACGAAAATTTCACGACGATCGAAAATTATGATATTAGACGATCATAATGAAGACGACGGAGAAGGAGAAGGAAAAGGACAAAGATGATGATGACGTCAATGATGGTGATAAATATGGTTGTGATGGTGTTGAAAGTCGATGTATATTTTATTGGAAATAAACCGAACAATTGGTTGGGAAGAGGGGGGGGGGGTGTTTGTTTGTTTTTTGTTTTTTTTTTTGTTTTTTTTGGGGGGGAGGGGTCCAGATGTGTTTGTATATAATGTATGATATATAATTTGATTAATTTGTGTCGTACTTGAGTGGAGGAGAGAGGGAGTGACGCGTCAGAGTGTTTACCAGTTTGAAACAATGCACGTCTGCGGGACTCCCAACCAGACAAATTGTGCGTCAAACTCTATTGTCACGAGTTTATGACCGTAACTCCCGGGTTATTAAGAGCGCTGCCAAGTGTCTTGCTATGATTTCGTATGTAATGGAACTGCCACGATCATTTTCGGATGGTTTCACCAACAAACCATTTATTCAGTAAAATTGCAAGTGTTCATCTGGCTTCGATCAAATCGGAAACTATCAATTTCCTGTAAGTTTCATATATACTATAAACCACATGAGCAGTTCTGCTATTTTCCGGCTATTCTTATCAGTCCTAATAACCTAGTAATCAAGTGTATACATTAAGATAAATATTTCTAACACCAATTTTAGGGCTCTGGAAAACCACCCGTTGCCTCGTCCTGACCGGGTTAAAATTGGCTGGACCGCGTACAATAAAATTTTGCTATGTACTCGTCTCCAGGCAGATGCATATTCGCACCTTGAGAATAAATCTGAATGCATTTTCTGCCCTTGATAAGCGTTGAATTTCAACATCGCTTAACATTTAGCGTGCGTCAATTATACTTGTATCCAATTTTCCTACTAATTGTCAGTCTAGAACATGTCGCAAAGGAACCCGACTTCGTTTTGTTTTATTCTTTTGTTGTTTCAAACAGGTACATGACATTAGTTTGATACTAAAATGGGTTAAAATCATGAACATGTTATGTTGCAGTTTCACACCTAGCCCTCGATTTCTTAATGGTGTTCGCATTTTCAGTATAACTTATCAGTAATTTATGCGTCATTTGGATGTTTAGTAAGTCTCCCTTTCAACGAGCTATCACTTATCTTTATGAGTCAGACCTCTGAGAAGTTAAGAGACAGAGAATATCAACTTTGGGATTTTTCTTCTGGTCAGGCAACATTACACTTGCCAATGTCGCCGGTATTTCATGACTACAGCTTCGATACATTGTCACGCCAAAGGGAAGACGCAGGCATATATTTGTATAAGTATCTGTTATGTATGATGTTTATATACTTAACTTTTGTCTATGATTGTAAGTTGTATGGTTATTTGAAAATACATACTTAACTTTTGTCCAGTTATTTACATAGTATTGTGCAACATGTCCTGTTGTGACACGAGTCGGGTAGGTAAGTGTTTTTCCATTAGCATTACTCATATTCTGTTGTGACATGGGTCAGGTACGCTTGTGTGTGTCTGTATATATATATATATATAGATATATATATATATATATATAGAGATATATATATATCTATATATATATATATATATATTGGTAAATAATTTAATTATTTTTCTAAAATTCCTGTTCTAAAAAAATCAGTCTAAGTTTACAGTTGTGTTGTTGAAATCAGATATAATTTGAGAGGAATTATTTTATTTAAATATTCATTAGAATTACTAAAGTGCTCATTGACTTTTGGATTAATGCATAATTTGGGTATTTATGTAAACTCATTCAAATACGTTCTGTATTACATCTTTATGGTATATCAGGATATTCAGGGCTATTGGAATTCATGCGGAACATTCTATTATTTTGGACTTGTGATTAAGACATTTTGGATTATTTGGAATTTAACTCGCAAATTGTAAATGTCTTTTGAATTTTCGCTTTAATTGTCTGGAAATAAATAGCTTGTTGATTTTACTTGATTTTATTGGTTTCACTTTCTTTCTGTTACATATTTTAAAACCTAGAGTCCTAACAGAAATTGGGGGCCGTTCCGGGATGTGAATTTCTTTAAATTACAATTTATATTGACTTTGTTTCGGAATTTTCATTGTCCCTTGTAAAGATTTTAATTTTACACATTTGAGAAATCTGTAATGAAACCAACAACCATTCACAATATCATCTAACGTTGAGAACTTCATTTCAAATTCTACTCAGGGGGAAGGAGTTAGAGTCAATGAAAAAGGATGAGTTGCCTGAGCTTGCCAGACATTATGATCTTTCTGAAGCGAAAGCATCTTTAACAAAACAAGAGATAAAGAATATTTTGATCCCGTATTTGGTCGGAAAGGAAATCTTGGATAATAGTGCTTTGGGTTTGATTGGAAAGTCTGTACCTGGTTTTGATATGAAAGTAACGGAATTACAGCTATAAAAAACCCCAGATGGAATAGGAATTAAGAAGCTTCAGCTTCAGAGAGAAATGATGGAAATGCAAATTCAAAAAGAGAAAAAAGAGAAACAAATTCAGATTAAGTGAGGGGGGGGAGGGAACTGAACAGAGAAGAAAGTGAAATGCAATATAAAATAAAAGAATTAGAACTGGCGAGCGGAGCACCCACCCACCCACCCTCCTTTCACACAAGTTCAGGTTTTGATATTACCAGATATATTAGGTTAGTACCCCCTTTTCAGAGAAAGAGAAGTAGATAATACTTTCTTCACTTTTAAAAAAATGCAGAAAACTTGAAATGGCCCAGAGAGCATTGGACTTTGTTATTACAAAGTCTACTTACTGGCAAAGCTTGTGAAGTCTATACTTCACTGTCAGTACAACAAAGTACCTCTTGAAGGGTCATGAGTTGGTACCTGAGGCATATCGACAAAGGTTTAGGAATTGTAGACAAGAAACTGGACAACATCATGTCGAACTATTTGAAAGGTGGTGCTCAGCCAAGAAGGTTGACCAAGATTATGGTAACCTCAGACAGCTCGTATTAATTGAATAGTTCAAGAGGTGCGTCCATAGTGATGTCAAGACATATCTTGACGAGCAGAAAGTGGAAACTTTTGAAAATGCTGCTCACACGACTGATGATTATTCCTTGGCTCACAAAATTTCATTTGTCAGTAAGTCTTCCTCTCTTGCAGTTTTCTGGTAAAATAAATCATCTCAGTCTCAAACGAGTACTTCTAAATTCAAAAACAGCACAACTGTTAGAAATCAAGCATCTGTTAAGACTGACCAGAAATTTTTATCTCTTCCTACGTGCATTACTGTAAAAAGAATGAGCACGTCATTTCTGATTGCTTCAGGTTGAAAAATAAGCAACAGAATAAAGACAGAGCTATTCCAAATGCTCTTATTTCAAAGAGGTCAAGGTCACGGACTTGTATTGAAAGCAATACCTTTGTTGGGTCAAACAAACCCCAGTCTGATTCCAATTTGGAGACTTATGAACAATTCATGTAATAAGGTTCTATATCACTTACTGTTGATTCTGCAAAACCTATCCCCATTAAAATATTGAGGGACACAGGAGCTTCTCAGAGTCTTTTGTTATTAAATACTTTTAGTTTGTCTGAGAGGTCTTCTTCTAGTGAAAGTGTACTTATTCAAGGAGTAGAGCGCGGCTTTGTAAATGTTCCTCTCTATTGTATCAATTTGGCATCAGACTTAGTTTTAGGACCTGTGACTGTTGGGGCAGTCACTTCTTTACCTATAGAAGGTATTCATTTGTTACTAGGCAATGACCTAGCTGGAGATAAGTTCGTAGTTAATCCACTTGTAACTGACAAGCCTTGTTTGGATGAAAGAGTTGATCCTACTGAGATTGAAATCCCTGATTTGTATCCTGCTTGTGCAGCTACATCACCTATGGCAACAAGAGCTCTTGAGAATAATGTTGATCAGGAAATTATTCCTGTAACTGACACATTTATTGGTCAGTCTTTTGATGATGTAACTTTCTCTTCTGATATTGATCAATCAATAGGTATTGATCCCAGTGATCCTCTTTTTACTACTCATTCTCTCTATTCTAATCAGGGTGACAAAAGACAATCACTCGTCGTCGAACAGAAACAAGATCCCGAGATCTCCTGTTTGTTTCAGAGGAATATTAGTGAAACTGAAGCCACACAAGTCCCAGATTGTTATTTTGTGAAAAATGGGGTCCTTATGAGAAAATAGAGACCACCTGAGGTACCCGCTGGTGACGCGTGGTCAGTGAGCTATAAAATTGTCTTTCCTAAGCCATATCGACAGGATATTCTTAGTGTAGCCCAGGAAACTCCCTTGGTTGGTCATTTAGGAGTCAGTAAGACTTATCACAAGATCTTGAATCATTGTATTGGACGAAACTTAAAAGTTATGTTCTAAATACTGTAGATCTTGTCACACTTGTCAAATGGTAGGAAAACACAATCAGAAGATACCTAAGGCTCATCTGCAACCTTTTCCTGCATTTGAGGAACTATTTAGCAGAATAATGGTAAACTATGTCGGTCCCTTACCTAAGACTAAGTCAGGCAACCAATACTTGTTGACCATAATGTGTGCGTCCACAAGATTTCCAGAGGCAATTACTTTGAGAAATATTAAAACTAAAACCATTGTGAAACCTTTGGTAAAGTTTTTTTTTACACTTGTTGGCCTTCCTAAATCTGTCCAGTTTGATCTTTGATCAAGGGTAAAATTTTATGTCTGGAATTTCCAATAAATTATGCAGGAATTATGCATCCAACAGTTTAAATCTTCTGCCTATCATCCTGAAAGTCAAGGGGCTTTGGAAAGATTTCCTTAAACTTTGAAGAATATTATTCGGTCATATTGCCTTTTTAGAGGAAAGGATTGGGATCGGGGTGTTCATTTGTTGTTGCTTGTTGTAGGGAATCAGTTCAAGAGTCATTGGAATTTAGTCCCTTTGAACTGGTTTTTGGACATACTGTCCGTGGACGATTGAAATTATTGAAAGAGTAACTTCTTTCAAACGAAGATTCAGAGATTAATCTTCTTGACTATGTCTCTGATTTCAAATATAAGTTGTCAAACGCTCGTGAAATAGGAAGAACTAATCTTTACTCTACTCAGTCAAAACTGAAATTAAGCTATAACAGAAATACACAGGAAAGGAGTTTTCAGCCTGGCTTTCTTGCCCATACCTCAAAATCACCTTCGGGATAAATTTTATGGTCCTTATACAGTTGAAAAGAAAGTAAATGATTTAAGTTATACCATTAATACTCCAGGGAGGCGGAAACAGAAATAAACTGTGTTAAAGGAGTATTTTGACAGAGACAGCCCAGTTAATTATTCAATTAATTTAGTTGTACCTGTCCAACACGGGGAGGATTGCAACTATGGAATACAATCTGAACGTAGTGATTCTGGTTGAACCAAATTTCGGAATTCAGAAATATTTAACAATCTGGACCATAGACTTTCACACTTATAACAACAGGAAAGAAATTAACTAAAACACCTATTATATGAGCATGAGCACTTGTTTCCTGCTGTTCCAACACAAACAAATAAAATCTATCATGACGTTGACATTGTAGATTCTACACCTGCGAAACAGCATCCTTAGAGGATGAATCCCCTTAAACAGGAATACTTGAATAAAGAAATTCAGTATTTACCGGAGAATGATTTTAAAGAATCAAGTAAAAGTAAATAGAGTTCACCATGTATTCTTGTGCCTAAGCCAGATAATACATTCCGCATGTATACTGACTACAGAAAAGTCAACAGTGTCACCAAAACAGATTAATTTCCAATACCAAGAATGGATGATTGCATTGATAAAATTGGAATTGCGAAATATGTCACCAAGTTTGACTTTTTAAAAGGATTCTGGCAAATTCCACTAACGGGAAGAGCAAAAGAAATTTCAGCATTTGTTACTCCAGATGGGCTTTATCAATATAAGGTGATGCCTTTTGGTATGACAAATTCTCCGGCAACATTCCAGCTTCTTATGAACATGATAACATCTAGTCTATATAACTATGACGCGTACATCGATGACATCATTATCTACAACGACACCTGGGAAGATCACTTGGAAACAATTCGGAAATTCTTCGATCGTCTCAGTGATGCAAATCGGACGATTAATTTGAGCAAAAGTGAGTTTTGCCATGCTTGTGTCACATTTTTAGGACATATTGTGGGACAAGGTCAAGTTAAACCTATAGAACCTAAGGTCAAAGCTATCTCTGAATTCCCTGTGCCTGTTTGTAAAAAATGAACTGATGCGGTTTTTAGGTATGGTTGGATATTATCGGAAATTTTGTTCAAATTTTTCCATAGTTGCCGAAACTTTGACAAATTTGTTGAGTAAGAAATCCAAGTTTCATTGGTCTGACCAGTGTCAGAAATCTTTTGATAAATTAGAGGCAATGCTTAAGAATGCACCAGTTCTTTCTGCACCAAATTTCAGCCAATTATTTAAAATGACTGTTGATGCAAGTGATGTAGGGGTTGGTGGAGTATTGATTCAAGAAGACAGAAATGGTGTGGATCATCCAGTGTGCTATTTTTCTATAAAAAAAACTAACTAAGCAAGCACCTGAAAAATTATTCCACAATTGAGAATGAATGTTTGGCTTTAATATTGGCTTTACAACATTTTGAAATGTATGTTACCTCGGCTTTTTATCAGGTTAATGTATTCAGTGATCACAATCACCTTACTTTCATCAACAAAATGAAAGAAAATAAATAGGAGATTGTTGAGATGGAGTTTAATACTGCAGGAATATAACATTGACATTCGACACATCAGGGGAAAAGAAAATGTGATCGCAGTAATTGAGCTGAGTGACATTTATAAGTCATCTTTCTATGTAATTTTGATTATGCATATTTAAAAGAAAGCTTTATTGCATAAATCTTTCTTTTTCTTTATGAGGGGAGGTGTTATGTATTTTGAATTTATAATATGTCCATGAGGTAAATTGTACTTTAGTGGTCATTTTGTCAATAACATATTTACTGCATTTGAGTTCAAGGTTAGTCTTGTTTACATAGAATTTAGTACTTAGATTGAAACATTCCATGTCTTGATGTGAGAAAAGTAATTTTCAATTAGAATTACTCATATTCTAGAATATTCTGTCAGGTGACTTTTCTTTATATTTATAGAGCATTTGGTAAACAAGATTCTATTCCTATACTAAACTTCATGTTATAAAGATCAGTCTATTAAGGAATTTACTTTAGTAATCAGATTTTACAGTTGTGAAAATCAGAGCAAATTCAGAGAGATGAATTATTTATTTGAAATATTCATTGGAACTAATAAAAGTGCTCACTCTCATTTTGGATTAATACTTGACTTTGGGATTTTTGTGAACTCATTCAAAGGTATTCTTGATTACATCATTCAGGCATATCATGACATTCAAGACTACTGACACATCAGGACATTCAAGACTATTGGCACATCAGGACATTCAATACTACTGGAATTCATTCGGAACATTCTATATTTAGGACTTGTGATTATGACACTTAGGATTATTGGATTATTTGGACTTTAATTCACGTTATTGTGAGTGTCTTTTGAATTTTGACTTTAATTGTCTAGAAATAAATTCCTTGTTGATTTTATTTACATTGTTGGTTTCACTTTCTGTCTGTTACATTATTTTAAGACATAGAGTCGTAACAACATACTTAACTTTTGTCCAGTTGTTTACATAGTATTTCGCAACATGTCCTGTTGTAACATGGGTCCGGTAGGCACGTGTTTTTCCATTAGAATTACTCATATTATGTTGTGACATGAGTCAGGTACGCTTGTGTGTGTGTGTGTGTGTGTGTGTGTGTATATATATATATATATATATATATATATATATATATATATATATATATATATTGGTCAATAATTTAATTATCGTTCTAAAACTCCTTTTCTAAATATCAGTAAAAGTTTACAGTAGTTGTTTTGTTGAAATCAGATATAATTTGAAAGGTCTTATTTATTTAAAATATTCATTGGAATTACTAAAGTGCTCATTGACTTTTGGATTAATACATGCTTTGGGGATTTATGTGAACTCATTCAAATACATTCTGGATTATATCTTTGTGGTACATCATAACATTTAAAGTTATTGGAATTCATTCTGAACATTCTTTTATTTCGGAATTTTTATTAGGACATTTAGAATTTTATTTGGAATTTAACTCACAAATTGTAAGTGTCTTTGAATTTTCACTTTAATTGTCTGGAAATACATTGCTTGTTGATTTTACTTGATTTTATTGGTTTCACTTTCTTTCTGTTACATATTTTAAGACCTAGAGTCGTAACATATACAGTTACTTTTCACAGGAGAAATGTTGCCAACTTACATCAGAATTATTTTAAGTGTCTCATCCAATTCACACCAACTTTCACATAATGCATGCTGTTGTAATCTATTTATAATGCACATAATGTCGAAACAACAACTGACATGTCGCAATTTAATTGAAATAGAAACGTTCTAATTGTTTTGGACTATCAGCAATCTTCCCTTTTATGGCGCCCATGAGTAGTTCTCTAGAATGGGAGTATAAACATCTTCTGTGTCTTTGCTTTGGTGTGACAATGTATTAAAAGATCTGCACAGTCTTGAATATACCAGTGATTTGTGACAAGTGTAACAATATCTGACCAGACGAAAAGCATAACATTTTTACATTTTTTGTTTGATAACTTCTCCCTTATGTAACTCATAAAGAGGTGTGATAGCTCGTTGAAAGACAAATTTATCGACATTAAAATAACTTCTAGAATACTGAAAGGTACCACTGTAAATGCGAATGCCACTAAAAAAATCAAGAGCTATGTATGCAACTGCAATTTCTCGAGTTACCAACCTTGTCTCTTATTATATTTTCATCTAAGGGCTCATGTATTGGAACATAATATTTTCATGGTTTTCACCCATTTTAGTACCAACCATGCGTCAGGTGCATGTGGTTCTTTACCAAAGTGTCAGCAGTGTACTGTGTTGAGTATATCGAGGACAGAGACGAGTATCTATTGCAACTCACTCGTCCAAGTGACGAGTGCTTGGAAACAAATTTTCCTGAGCCCCTCTCTCAGGAATTATGTGCAGTTATGCATCTGTGCATATTAGTTAGGGAAGAAAGATTCAAGGTAAAAGCGAAAGTATGATAGTGTTAAATGTTAAAATTAGGGGATGGGAAAAAAGGGACAGGCTAAGACTGAGAGTAACGAAAACAATGTTTTTGTATTTGTTTTTTTTTTAGGGCATAGTATGACAAAATTCCGGGGGGAAAATGTTCAATTGAAGGGTACCAGTTCAGGCAAGAGAGCGATATCTTGTAGGACTTTGTACCACTGTATAAAATGTACAGATGAGAAAAGGTATACTTACAATAACTGACCGTTGCCTGAATTTAAACGAATGAAAAGGTGTGCATGTGTCTGGTCATTCTGGTCGCTTGTCTTATATAACGTGGTAGAGGAATATCCTCGACTTTCTGTACAATATTATCGAACATAATCAATCGAGCGTCAGAGCAGCTGTCTTGAATGGACTGTCAACCTAATTTGTTTTGCATATTTGCCGAGACGAACATATAGATATGTAAGTCTCAGATATGTATTACGTTTAATCAGGGATTTATGCCAACTGTATTTATTCATTTTTTAGATTATTTAATTCACAAGTATGTGCTTATTCATTATTGAAATATAATTTTTTTTTTATAGTTTCATTGCTTTATAAATTTACATTTTCGATACTTTATAGACCGTTTTGTTACTTTTGTGATGCTCATTCCGGTCTGCCACTTACCCAGGGGATCCCTAAACTCGATTATGAGCCATACTCCCAAAAAGCAATCATTCCTGGCGTTTTATCATTCAATTGTCGACAGACTTTTGATACTTAAAAAAAAAAACGAAAAAATATCTAATTTTAGGAAACGTTAATCAAGATTAAACGCGACAGCAGGTTTTGGTCAGCATTTCAGTCCAGAGGATCAGCGAGGCGTCAACGCCAGGAAAAATTCATGATTTTAGTCTGTCTATATACCGCATTTGCTTCTATGCATTTTTTCAATATTTTTTTTAAAACTTGTTTTTTTTTTAATTTTTTTTTTTAAATAAAATGTTTACCTTAGTAATATTCAATATTTCAACTATAAATGAAACTGATATCTTATCATAATCCTTTGAACGGCAGTGGAAAACCCCAATTTGAAGACCCGTAATGTTTGCCATCTTTTTAATAGTACACCAAAATATGGTGCGTCGATACCCGAAGTGTTTTCCGATCATGGGGAGGGAGAAATTGTTATATGCCGAAACAAATTGAGGATTGTCGAATAGCTACCTCAAGTGAGAACTCTACAGAGGTCTCTAATTCTAATACAGAGGTCTACAAATCAGAAAAAAAATATTGGGGGCTATAATTGATATATAGATGTCTCTAATTGATATATAGAGGTCCCTAATTCAATTGTAGAGCTCTATAATTTTTTTGGAGAGCTCTCTCAACAATTAGAGAGCTCTATATGGAATTGAATATATGTAAAGACGGCTGCCCATATTCAAGTGCACTATATCCAGCAAGGGATCGTGTGTGTCAGGGATTGACATCAATGAGACTTGCACCATACCAGTGCGTACGCTTCATCGATGACGCAGAATTGAAATGGCAACACGGAAGAGAAGATCTCGATGACTTTATATCAAGTAAACAACTTCCATCCTTCAATAAAATTCACGGCAGAAGTCTCTAAACCAAATCACATATTTCTCGATACAAAAAGCAGACTTGTAGACAACAAACTTCACAATGACATCTATTCAAAGCCAGCTGATAAACACAAGTATCTTCTCCCATCCAGATGTCATCCAAAGCATTCCATTCAGAACATCCCATACAGCCAGGGACTGAGAATAGGCGCAAAATTTGCTCCGACGATGAAACATTCCAAAAAAGGTACGAAGACTTGTCTGAACATTTGGTGAACCGCGGCTACGACAAATACCTGATAGCGGCGGCATGAAAGAAGGCCACACACACACACACACACACACACACAAAACAAAACTGCAACGACCTCTTAAAATATAGAGAAAAGGAAATAGTTCATAGAATACTATTTATCATGAAATACCATCCAGTCAACCTAAAAGTAGGTCGAATCATCCAGAAACACTTGCCCATCGTGGAATCATCTGACACACTAAAGTTAATCCTCCCGAACAAACCAATAGTATCAGAGTTAACGCCAATTACAAGTCAAGAGCATACCGGCACATCTGGGCTCTGTGGTGACAAAAGGTGTAAAACATGTCCACATATAATAGCGCCAAACATGATCTCTAGCAAACAAAATATCCAAAACAGAGAATGTAATTTATCTCATGACGTGTAAGATTTACGGCCTTCAGTATGTCGGAGAAACCGAAAAACTACACAAAAGGACCAGTCTTCATCGATCTGACTGGATGACAAAGAAGTTGGACACAAGTTCAGTAGCAGAACACTTTCCTTCCCCTTGCCATACTTTCAATGACAGTGTACTACCTGCAATTGCCCACAACCGTAACCGCAGTTCCGAAACCAGGAAAGATGAGGAATCTAACTGGATACGCCGCCCAAGAACACTGAAACCAAGCGGTTTAAATTAAGAAGACTCCAAACATATGGTTGACCTTTTTTACATATATTCAATTCAACATGGAGCTCTCTGATTGTTTAGAGAGCTCTCGAAATAAAGTTCTTGAGCTCTACAACTGAACTAGAGAACGCTATATATCAATTAGAGACCTCTCTAATTCAATTATTTCCCGCAATATTTTTTCCGATTTGCAGACCACGGTAATAGAATTAGAGACATCTGTAATAGAATTAGAGACCTCTCCAATTCAATTGGAAAACTATCTCTCTTAAGATATTAATTCGACAATCCTCAATGTATTGCTCATAAACCGATTCAGGGATCGCAGGGGCAAACGAAAGACCCGAATGAGTGTCTTAAAAGTAACAAAGTGGTCCACAAAATATTGGAAATGTAAATTTATACAGCAATGAAATGATAAAGAATTACATATCAATAAGGAATAAGCACATACTTGTGAACGAAATAATCTAGAAATAAAATAAACACTACGGTTGGCATAAATCCCTGATTGAACGTAACACATATATGAGACTAACATATCTATATGTTCGTCTCTTCAAATATGCAAAACAAATTAGGCTGGCGGTCCCTTCAAGGCAGGTGCTCTGATGCTCCATTTATCATTTGTCATGTTCGATAAAATTGTACAGAAAATTATTACTAGGTTATTAGTACTGATGAAAATAGACGAAAATAGCAGAACTGCTCATGTTGGTTTATAGTATATATGAAACATATGAAATTTATATTTTCAGATTTTATCGAAACCAGGTGTAAAATTGCAATTTGTTTTATTAATATGGTTTGTTGGTGAAACCATTTGAAAATGATCATGGCAGCTCCATTTCAGATGAAATCATAACCAGACATTTGGCAGCGTTCTCAATAACCTGGGAGCTACAACCATAAACTCGTGACAACAGAGTCTGACGCAGAAGCGTTCTGGTAGGGAGTCCATCAGACGTTCCTTGTTTCAATATGGTGAACACTTTGACGCGCCTCTTCGCCCCAACCCACCCCACCCCCAATTATAAAAGCATTCGTTGCTCCGATTGATCACAATGTCAGTTCCCACGTCATTTGTCAGTTGACAAAGCAGAACACAAATTGATTACTCGCTTGTTTGATGGTTAATTATCATGTCTTATACCGATTTACTTATTATTTATTTGAGTATTTACGTTTTACACCAGGAGATTCTAGCTTTATATTGACACACTATTCTGTATAAAATTACTGGAATTCAAAGTTTTCGCAGCCCAAATATAAATCATACTTAATCTCATCGGATGTTTCAAGTCTAATGCTAGTACAAATTAAATGAATCTATAAAATATTTTTTATCCTATTACAATGAATCTATAAAATATTGTATCCTGTTAACAAAGAATCTATAAAATATTGTATCCTATTACAATGAATCTATAAAATATTGTATCCTATTACAATGAATCTACAAAATATTGTATCCTGTTACAATGAATGTACAAAATATTGTATCTTGTTACAATGAATCTATAAAATATTGTATCCTGTTACAAAGAATCTATACAATATTGTATCCTGTTACAAAGAATCTATAAAATATTGTATCCTATTACAATGAATATATAAAATATTGTATCCTATTACAATGAATCTATAAAATATTGTATCCTGTTACAATGAATCTATAAAATATTGTATCCTATTACAATGAATATATAAAATATTGTATACTATTACAATGAATCTATAAAATATTGTATCCTGTTACAATGAATCTATAAAATATTGTATCCTATTACAATGAATCTACAAAATATTGTATCCTGTTACAATAAATCTACAAAATATTGTATCCTGTTTCAATGAATCTATAAAATATTGTATCCTGTTACAAAGAATCTATACAATATTGTATCCTGTTACAAAGAATCTATAAAATATTGTATCCTATTACAATGAATATATAACATATTGTATCCTATTACAATGAATCTATAAAATATTATATCCTGTTACAATGAATCTATAAAATATTGTATCCTATTACAATGAATCTATAAAATATTGTATCCTATTACAATGAATCTATAAAATATTGTATCCTGTTACAATGAATCTATAAAATATTTTATACTATTACAAGTAGGATAAGAGGACTTGCAGGATGGTTGTAACCTATTTGCGATAGTTACCTTTTACGAGATTACCGTATATTTCAATAACAAATTATATTGTAACATTGCAAATCCAGATTAAGACTATTTTACTATTTTTTCTTAAAGTGTAATTAGTAACTCGTTTGTTTTAGTATTACTGTATGGGACGATATGTATAAAACAAAATGTGCCTACATTTTTAAAAACACTAACCTTTCATCTAACTTCCCCCTAGAGTCTCGCATACACACGTACACAAATACACATACTTATACAGACATATTCCCAGATGATTCACTGTCTTTCTGTTATCTGTTTTCTAACACATGCAGTACATAGAAATCACCCAATTAATTACAAGTGGAGGGGACAAGTGTATTAAATCTGTTCAGAAATATTTCTCTCACTTGTATGTACATAGATGCACATGTAACATCAAAAGTATGCACTCCAACATTTTTATTGAACACTATTTTCTTTTTATTTACAAGGAAAAAATAAGTAACGTAATATTTTGCTTCTGCAAAATTAATTTTTTCTGACTCCAGAAATTCGCTTAAATTTGCGTTGAGAGACCATAAAAAGTCTTTGATTTTGTTTGTTTGTTTTTGTGTTCGTTGGTTTAACGGCACTTTGAACACATTATTGGCTATATTATGTCGAGGAAATGGGGGCTAAGTGCCTTTCTCAAGGACGCAGAGGCAGCCGACTCAGGCTGGCCTGGTAAAAAGTCATTGAATTTTGCTAATATTTGACTTATTAGGATTAACAGTGTTTCATTTTTACCTATTTAATTATTTTTGGGGGAAACTGAGCTTTAATGACCGTTCTAATCCTCACTTCAAAAGTTCCAGTGTTTATAAAAACCAATCACTTACATTTAGGCATTATCGTATTGAGGTTTACCTGCAAGAACTACTTACCTCCGAAATTGAACGGTTTGACAACCTGTAAAAACTACTCACCCATGAAACTGAAGAGTTTGACAACGGAAGTGCTCCAATGCGCATGGGCAACTTTACGTTTTGCAAAAAAACATTAATTTATTTTTACGAAGAATTTAACTTTGTTCAAATTACAATCAAGACATATGTTGGACTGACTTCAGCAAGTCACCACAACAACCCTAATGATATCAAGTGTGTGGAATTATTTTGTTAGATTTTTAACATGCATATGTGTCCACTGAGCTGGTCTGCGGAGGGATAATATACAAAATTGTATTGTGAATCGCCAGATAGCAGAGCGCTTACTTAGTGGCGATGGCCCAAGCGTGTTTAAAACAAATTGAATGACATAATAGTAGAATCCCCGAAGAAGTAAAATGTAGAGATTGGACATAGCTTGGAAGATAGAACACAATGATTTGACAAAGTACACATCCAACTGGAAAATTAGTAATGACAGTAACTTTTGTTGACTGTGCCATTATTGTATATATGTCGATGTTTATATTTCAAGACAAAGTTTTGAAACTTTATTTTATGATTTGAAATATGGACTCTACACAAATACAGTAAAAGAGGTTTACAAATTCGACTTTAAAAGTTAAGCAGACGAGACAGGGAAGACAAGAACTCCTATCATATTAAGGCATAAACCCTAGATCTATAGTGATATGCCAAAGTTTCACTTGAATGCAGCCACTGGCGTGGAAGATATGTGACTTTGAAAAACTTTAATGCAAAAATTTAACCTTGTTCACTGTAATGCAAGAAAGTCCTAGCATATAACATCATAAACTTTAGCCATATATGGAAATTATCCCAAATTTTCAGTTGAATGCAGCCACTTATGTAGAAGATATGTGACTTTCACAAACTTTAACACAAAACGTAATCATGTCAGCGCAGTCGCTGCTTGAAATGTGACTACTACAGTTTATGCTGATACAGGTGAGACAAAAACAGCTACTTTGTAAACTGAGTCACCGTGTGTTGTTTCAAATTCAACTTTTTTTTCTCGATAAATGCTATCTCTGTTTTGGCGAATTGGTGTAAATTTATCTCATAAAGTTTACGAGATCTTAAAGTTGCACTGTAAATGAAGCTAAACATATAATAATGTATTTACCCTCATCAAATACATAATTTATTCCTTCCTCTTACTGCACTTTTATAACCATCTTGCTATCAGGGTTGATACTACTTATCTAACTGTTATCATCACTGAAAGTAATCTGTCAATCTAAAGATATTTTTATGTTATAAATCAACAATCAGCATTTGTATTCACTTCTATGTTCGTCTTCAATACAACTAGTTTTGACCACCCTTTCATCCTGTCGAATCTTATAAACACATATTTTCATGATACTGATACTGTTGCCTTCATGTTAAAATCAAGAAAAATTTCTATAACCGCTCCTAAAACTGTTGAATTCAAGACAATGTAGATTTTGACATTATTTATGTTTTATAAACACTTTCAAACTGTTAAAGAAATTTAAATGAATAAACTAGTCTATGGTCCAGAAATTTACAACTGAAGATATTTTTCGGTGGTCCTGCTTTGCAATTTCACTATGGTCCGCTTCTAAAATGTAACTATAGTACAGCTCTGAAAAATATTAAAATTCAAGCAAATATTAAGTCGTCCAGTGATATTCTCGTACAGTATGTGAGAAACACAAAATTGCGAGTGATCTAGAGTGGTATAGTAAACAAATTTAGAGTGCTATTGGTTTTGTATGATGTCCTACTTCACATACGACTAAATCTATGTATGTGGTTGATTCATTATCAGGCACAAGACAACATGTCTTTGCAATATAGGACTTCCGATTTGTTTCTTGTAGTGCAGCCATTTTTATTTTAGTTATACCGTAAACCTACTACGATTGCATGTACACTCAAGCGCGACAAAAATAATCAAGAAAGCAGTTATTATTTCATTTAAAGGAAGCTGGGCTAGGATGTCTGGAAACACTATTTAGAGACCTCTACAAATGAATAAGACAGCTCTATAAATGAACTGAAGAAGTCTCTAATTCATTTGAAGACCTCTTTAATCCACTGTAGATTTGTCGAATCAATGTCGAATTAGTTGAAAGCGCTCAGGCTGGTTAAAAACCTAGTTTTGCACTGTTCCATGTCAGGTTTATATATCATAGCTTACTTCTAAAACCACAAAATTCTTGCATTGGTTACGCCATTAAGCTTTAATACTTGGTACCTTCTTATTCATCCAAGGGACCAAAAATATTATCGTTTGTTTGTAGTTGCTTGTGTCGCAAAACTGAATATTTTCTTTGATGTCACTTTAAAACTGATATGTTTCGACCTAAACAGATAACGAATATGTATCTGTCATTAAAAGTTTAATTTTATCACCATATTGGGTTTTGAGCTTGATGTAGTAGAAGTCATACATAAGCAACTTCTAGTATTGTACATCCACTATATTATTGGTTTGGTTGATGTTATGTTTTATTCTTTAAACTAACTAACACCGTATCTTTTCTATGATTGTTCTCGTTGCAAATTAGATGTCCGTTTAAAGTTAAAATATTTCTTTTCTTTAGTACATAATTTTACATTCCAATCACAGAATTATTCATCAGTTTAAAGAATTCTTTTAAAAAGTAATTGGTTGCTTTTTGTCGCAAAAATGTATTAAATTCATTCTAAGATTTTATCCATGAATCTTGATCCAAGAAAACTACTCTATGTATCCTATGTTAGATGTACCTTTTCTTTAAGTTGTGGACATTCTGGAGCCCAAGGTCGCAGGTATCTTGACTTTTATCTCAAGAGGAGTAGTCATAAGTCTTGTTGGAAATGTATTTACGAACGACTCTGTAAATCTTTGATGAGAAGTGTGATCTGTTGTCGCTCTTCCATCTTCACAGACTGAAACTGAATGAGTGTTTTCTCTTAGGTCGAGGGGTGGTGTATATACACCAACCAATTATTTACTATCAACACCCAGTTATCTACTATCCACCAACCAGCTATCTACTATCCACCAACCAGTGATCTACTATACACCTACAAGTTATCAACTATTCAGCACCCAGTGATCTACAATCAACACGCAGTGGCCTATTATTTACCAATAAATTATCTGCTATCAACACCCAGTGATCTGCTATCCACCAACCATTGATCTACTACCAACTACCTCCGATTGCAGTTACCATCACCCCCTCATCTGCTGACCCCACACGGTAGGATACCCATTTATATACTATCCACCACCTAGTTGTCTACTATCCAGCACCAAATAGCTTCTATCAATACCCAGTTATCTACTATCCATCAACCAGTAATCTACTATCCAACATCTAGTTATCTAATATCCAGATTCCAGTTATCTACTATCCACCAACCAGTTATCTACTATCCAGCACTCACTTTATTTATGATCTAGCACACAATTATTTACCATCCGCATAATCACCCTAATAAATAAAGCAAAAATCCTATAACATCCCAACCTCTTTTTGCAGTCACCATCACCCACTCATATACTGATCCCACATCTTTAGATATAAAAGAAGCAGTGTAAAATACAATTTAAAGCCCTTATCAACAATACTACCTTTATTATCTCACTTACCACCATATAATCCCTATTATAAAGTAAACATTTCTACCTCCATCTATAATGTAAAGAGGGACAGGTATAAGGTGAAGTTGTGTGCAATTGCAACAAGCGGAGAGAATATTGGCATACATGTGGGTGGTATTAGGGAAACAACGCGCTGCCTAAAGCAGACAGCTGATAGAAATCGCTGCTCCCATGTGCGCGAGAAATTAAACTGAATTTGTCCAAAGTACACTAACTTTAGCATGTATTAAAATAGGGAAAATAAATTTGTCCAGAATAAACAATACTAAATTCTCAGAGTGCAATTAATGAATTATAAAATATGAAGAAAAACAAACTATTAAAAAAATGTTATGGGCTAATTTTTGTTTGTTTGTTTGTTTGTTTGTTTGTTTTTTGTTTTCTTTAATTTTTTTTATTTTTATTCATTTTACTTCGGACGTCGAGGAAGTGAAAATGACCAAGCGAAGATATTAGTCTTTTGAGAGATGCACACTGAAGTAACCCCAAGCTGTATACTCTATAGACACAAATAAAAAAAAAAGTATCTGGTTCACAGTATGAACCGTCCTGTTTCATTAAAGTGACTAGGTAGGCACTGATATAAGTATCCAAATGGACAGGAGTAGTATTGAAAATTTCCCTTTTCTGTAAACGAGGGGGCATTTCTAACCATGCGCTGAATTTAGACATGACTCCCAGAGTCTTTCTTACTGTGTTTGGATTTTTTTTATACTTTCAATATATGATTTCAGATCCCTGGCCGAAGCGGCAAAGTACTTTGTCTCGCTATGTTTGATGTCACTTTGCACACAAGCTTCATCTGAGAAATCATTGTCAAACATTCCGTCCAAAATATTGTTGTCAACCTCAACTAACTCTAATTTTTCGGCTGTAGGTACTGTGAAGTTCCCATAAAACTCCTCTTCGCTTATTTCAGTACTCACGCTTGAGGACCCAGCGGCGAATTCAGCCATTTTTCATTAGCGATGATGGCAGACGACAGACAAATATACGGTGTGCCAAACAAAACGCATTATTGCATTTTCATTCAAAAGTCGGCAAACATTTTTTTTTTAAATTACACACAATAGTTAAAAATTGATTGCAATAAATAATTTTCGATATTTTATAAGTTGACTATTATTGAATATTTCAAGTTGTAAAAGTAGTTCCATGCTGGGTGTACGATACGGAAATTTTAGGTGTGCGATACGGAAACACAGATTGAACATCTGTATCCAACGCCAGAACAGTCATGTAAAATTAAATGGGTAATGAATAAATAACCTAAATTACACCCATCAATCATACGCCAAAATAAAGGGAATTAAAAGGAATTTTAACAATACCTAAGACATATCAGGTCTATTTTAAGTTACCAGGATAATCAGTGAGGTAAAACTGTTAAATATTTTCTTTTAACAGCGAACCCATTCGGAACATCCTCGTCTCTTTTCGACGCGAATCGAATAACTTCGACCCTCTGAAAGAGACTCGGAGGTAATCGTAGTGATTCTTCACAAACTGGTAAGTTCTTGGCGGAGGAACGTCCATCTAGATGTGCAAAGAACAGAATCTTATAACATGATAGGTCTTGAAAATAACAATGGACGACGTTTCATTAATCAATGAAATACCTACGCATTTAATTTTTAATGCTATTCCTGCAACTTTGTTATGATAATGTAATAAAGTTGGGTATGTTCCCTTTGTATTTACGTCTCCATTTCTAGGTTCTTTAGATTTTAGTGATCAGTGGTTTGATTATGGGAAGTCGGTGTTGGAAAAATATTTCCCAGCCCGAGTAATTAGCCAATTTATAGGAACAGACGTCATACTTACAGTTGTTAACAGACTTTGCAATGGCATCGATTGGTTTCGTAGTTTGAGATGGGGTCAGACTAATATAAGTAGCATAAGTCGGCATGGAGCCAAGTAGTTCCTATCTTCATTCAGAGATGTTGATTGATTGTGCCTTTCGGTTGGAGATATTCATGCCAAGAACTACTGTTTTGTACATTGGAATAATTGGGAAGAAGTCATCCCTTTGTTTGTAGATGCCTTTCATTGTAGCAGTTGGTGGAAGTGCACGTGCGTGATGTGGTTCAGACGGTTGTTTTTATTAACTCAGAGATGGAATCGGAAAATAGTTCCCTGCATTGGGTGTTTGAATTGTGTTATGTGCTTCATGCCACAGCATGCTAACAAGGAAAAGCCATGCAATTGTGAAGTTATAGTTGTGATATTGTGGTCATTCATTTATTGATTAGAGAAAAATTGTTTCTAGTCTTAGGCGTTACGAGAACTTCCAGTTGACAATGAATGTTGTCGGGAAGTCCTCGGAAATGGGGGAAAACAAGGGACTTCCAGTCCAACCTCACGCAGGTGTTTGATTCGCTCTATAGAGGAACCCCTGTGCGTGTTACAATAAAACTGAAGAAATTATTTGGTTTAAATTGTCTGCAACTATTGCTTGTGTTGCTGTTAGTTATGACACATCATCTATTCATTGTGACGTTTTGAAGCTATTATGACGTAATAGCGATCACGGGCTTGAGAATAGTTCAAAGTGGACATTATTTACATTCGAGATTTTGTTTTGTAGCATGCGCTGGAAGAGCCGAGGATGATTCGATCGAAATCAAACCGTACAAAGTATAAAACTCTAGAGAGAAATCTTTGCTGGCAAAGATGTGACAATTACGTGATTCGCAAGCATATTGTTAGCTTGACGGATTTTAAGGCCTCATCTCCGTACAAATTCAAATCGTCATAACTTAAATATTTTTCAAAACATTTTTATGAAATTTTCAGTAGGGCACTAAAAGATTAACACCAATTCACACTGGGTAAGTGTCAACATAAAATACTTTGATTTGATATGGTGTGCTATGCTAACGAGTAGGACGTGGTTATGTCTGCTCTGACGATAGGTTAGTTGTGGTTCGTTTTTTAATCCTGGACGGAACCTTGACCCTTTCCAGAATCAAATAATGATTGCATTGTAAGTATTCCTTTCCTATATAATACATCAATTGTTAATTGCTCTTTAATACAGCGAAGTGGCAGCCTGGTGGTTCCATACTTCATGGATCGAAACGTCTTTTGTGATATTTCAGGTGTTTAAATTTATAGTATCAACCTATTCCACAAAATATGAAACCATCATATCTATCATGATATCTGAAGCTGAATAATATTTGTTATTCTTATTGCGTTTATTCTGTTTGGACTGTATTCATTTCTTTTTAATATTTATTAAAAATAAAGTGTGTGTGCCCAATTCTACCTGCTTATTGTTTGCACGTGTTTACAATACAATACAATACAATACAATACAATACAATACAATACAATACAATACAATACAACACATTTATTCAGTATTTCAGGCCACCGGCGCAAAATACATATAAAACAGCATAATATAACGTTGGAACCGAGCGCACGCAGACAACCAGTAATATAACTACAAATATGTATTAGATCATTGTACACATCATAAACTTTCTCTTCTTAGTACAGAAAAGTAGCTAGACTAGTCAAGTTACTAATATTAACAGCTGACATAACATTAACAAAACTTATGAATGATCTGTTATCAAGCGATCTTTTAAGGAAATACTTTTATCTGAGATCCACATCTACATTACATATTTAATGAAAATCATGTTCATCTTCTACAAGTCTTAAACCATTCTTTTCACAATATAGTCAGATTCTGTCAGATATATCCAAACCATAATGTCGACTTGTCTTTATCACTAAATTATGACTGGAACATTAAAATCTAAGAATTGCATTTCTAAATTTTAATGCAAGTCCTATTGATAAAAAATTCAGGATTGAGCAAAGATTTAAAACATCTGTAACTTCCTCGCATTGAAACCATAACTTCATTATGGCATTTTTGTATCATACAATATTTCACTCTTTGTTGAAATATCTTATGAACATATTCAGATATCCAACACTTTGCTCAATCCATACAAAAGCCAACCCATATAAATATAGTAATTTCTTGACGTATGTTGCCAATGTAATATGATTATTTTCATTAAGATGATTGAATATCAGATAACAATTATAGGAATATCTGTTTTAATTCATGTCAATTAAACATAGTCAAAATTTAATACACTGCGTATAACAGGTAACACATAGTGGGTATCTGCCACATTCTCCAACTGCATAAGCACTATTTTTATTACAAATTTTAAAACTACTATATCAGCCAAACTTACGCTTATATCTAATATACATCTTTTACGTAAATGCTCTTCTGAGACTCTCTTATGCGTTACATAATAAAAGAAAATGATGTTCATCTTCTACCAGTCTTAAACCATTCTTTTCACAATATGGGCATATTGTATCAGATATATCCTATGTCGACCTATCTCTGTCGTTAAAATATGACAGGTACATTGAAATCTAAGAATTGCATTTCTAAATTTGAATGGAAGTCCTATAGATAAAAACTGTTCAGGATTTAACAAAGATTTAAAACATCTGTAACTTTCTCGCTCTGAAACCATGACTTCACTATGCCATTTTTTTATCATACAATCTGTAACTCTTTGTTGAGATATCTTTATGAACAAATTAATATCCCCAGCATATGAATATAGTAATTTCTTCACGTAGGTTGCCCATGTAATATGATTATTTTCATTAAGATGATTGAACGTCAGATAACAGTTATAGGAATACCTGTTTTGATTCATGTCAATTAAACATAAACAAAATTTAATACACTGCGTATAACAGGTAACACACAGTGGGTATCTGCCACTTTTTCCAACTGCATAAGCATTATTCGTTGACGGTGAGAGATTAAGGTGCCGTTTACAAAACTTGTGTTGTGTCATACTTTTCTATTACTTCTGAAGATACGTAGCCCCAGACTTCTGAACCATAGCACAACATTGGTTTAACCATGCAATCCAGAATTATAAAAATATAAAAACTACTAAAGCAGTCAAACTTACGCTGATATCTAAAAATATATTCAATAGTTTTCTTAGCGTCGGCAGCCAATGTATGTTTGGCTGTACTGCATGTCAGTTTCAGGATAACAACTAGACCTATATAATTATACAAAGGGGCACATTCAATCAACTGATGTCTACAAAAATGCCACTTTCAACATTCCACCATTCCTAAAAACACTTATTTTTGCTTTATCTAGATTGATGTTCATACACGAATTTTGACAAAATTGATCTAGAATGTATATTTGTTTCTTCAATAAAACCGCTGTTTCAGCACAGTTTGCAATATCATCGACATAAAAAAAAACAGCAAATATATCTTATATGTTTTCCCTTATAAAGATGCCATGAGGACATTTTACACGTATCGCTTCAGTGAGATCATTAATGAACATAAAGAATAAAATTGGACAAAGAACACAACTATGTCTTGTACCTACTCGATAGGAAATATAATTTGTTAATCCTTGAGAAGTTTTAACACATGATTTCAAACTTTCATACATTGATTAAAGTATATACATGAATTTACAATAAATAACTTTTTTTGGATAACGAGGCCCAAAGTGTCATATGAGATATGGCATCAAAAGCTTTGGACAAATCAACAAATAAACAACAAAATCTACCATCCTTCTTTAACAAATACTTCTGTACAACTAATTGTAGAATAAATATATTGTTTGCTGTGGAATATCTTGTGCCAAAACCTGTTTGTGACTCATGAATAATATTATTATCATCGGACCGCATACTTAATCTCATATTCAATACTTTTGTAAAAGTTTTACACAAATACATCTATTAACAAAACACCTCTGTAATTGCTGGGATCTTGACATGAGCCTTTCTTATACAGTGGATTAATTATGATTTTGCCCATTATCTTGGAAATAACAAAGTCCGACATTTTGTTAATTTAAATTTTTCTTTCTGCATCACCGCTTGCAGTAGCTTATACATCTCCAACAATTAAATTTCTAAAATAAGCGAACCGCTGAAATCCAGTAATATGAGCACTGTTTCTCTTGTTTACGTTATTACATGCTTAACATTTTTTCAAAACATAGCAGGGTTATTTCGTTACTGAACAAGTCTTTCTCGCTGCTTTTGAAACTAAATCTCTTTCTTCCGCCTAACTATAGTATTCGTGTTTACACTGATGGTCTGTACTATAATGTAAAATGAAAGACGGACATAATAATTACAAAAACATGGAGCCTGTAAACAATGGTTCATCACGGGTAATCAAGTCATATTTACACAAACAGTCTCAGCAACAAAAATTAAACTGAGGACGCACCGTTTGACCAAAACATGGGAATGGAGACAAAATGGTACACCACGGACAATCAGGACATATTTACACAAACAGTCTGAAAGGTCAATTCAAAGTTGAGGACGAACATAATTATTTACACAAAACATATAGACAGTAGAAAATGGGACATCACGGACAATGGCGGCATATTTACGCAGCCGAAAGTATCAATTAAAACTAAGAACTAACGTAACTATTTAAAAACAAAAACAACATTGATACTGTGAACAGTGTTATATCACAGACAATGAAGACTCCCTTTATCCTGCAAAATGGAAATGGAGATAAACAGTATAAGGCTTTGATGAACAGTTCAGATTCAGGGAGTTAGTGCACTCAGCGTATCTGTGGTTTATTTTTGTAAAACCCTACAGATCATTAACCCTTCACAGAATTAAAGGACGACCGCATTATGATAATCCCTCGTCTAAGTAATACATTTTGTTGTTAATTGTTACTTCAGACCTCAAAGTGACAGCCTCATATTTACTACAAATGTTAAGTGTACCGAAGAATTAAAAACTAATGCATCATATAGGCTGGATGTGTTTCTGACATTTTTATAACAGATTCAGATTTAAGAAATGCTACGATATATGGTGAGAAAAATGTATTGCCAAATGTTTGCGATTGGCCCCTTTTTGGGAAATCGTGTGTAAATTTCATGATTTGGTCGTTTACGATGATATATAATTTTAAATTCCAAACGGTCTGCACGATTTTAATTTCCCCGATATCTGATCTGGTTGGTAGAATGTACAAATATGGAATTACGCGAAAAGGTACATATAAACCGTAAATAGTGCGGCCAGGAAATTATAAGATAACAATATGGTATTGCAAAAGTTCGATTTAAAAAAAATTCAAAACTTTTTAAAATAAACAAAAATACGGATATTGTTGAACTTATGTAATTATTTCACTTCTGTGAAGAAAAGAAGAAAATATTGATGCCAGTTTTCCCCGGTCTATTTACGTATTATACAAATACAGGTGTCAAAAAAAACATGCAGACGAATAAACAACCGGCTGTTTCAGTGATCATATTATAAGAAAAATATTCTCGTTGACCTAATCATTTTCTTTATTTTGTGTTCAAAAACTAATTTTACCATTTATATGTAAATAAAAAATGTGATTTTAACAAATCCCAGCAATGATGTTTTTATTTATTTTTGATTGTACATTTGATTGCATTCGCAGGAACAAATGTTCCAGATAATATGAACATATATTTTCTTTCATTTCCTCTTGTATGTGTCTGTTTTCAGTTAGTTGTTTGATTCGACATCAGACACCAACATGTCTTGCTTTCAGTGCATTATTAACTATATTTGTATTTTCTTCCATCACTTAGTATTACCCTTGCCTTACTGTCCGTCAATCCATCCATCCATACTACTCGTAATACCTGCTGTCTGGATAAAAGTAATCTCTTTAGTACAAAAGCATTTATTATTATAAGAGGCTACGCCCAGTTTCACACGATCACTTGGGCAAAATGTCGGCAATTCAGGTCGATTTTCGTAATAGTGATGTTTCAGTTTGGGAATACCCGCTAAGAAAGCAAAAACAACTTTGAAGATTGAACGAATTTGTGAGAAAAATGTCTACTCTAACAATAACTTTCTGTTTTCTGATGTAGACTCTCGCACCAACGTTGAAATTAGTTCAGATGTTAACCATGTCAATGGCAAGCAATTTTCCTGAATACCTTCTTTAGAACCTGCAAAGGGATTTCGATGAGGGTGAACAATAAAAATCCAATAAAAAAGAAACCACCGAGTCAAAATCTCTGAATGGAGTAGAATGTTCGGTATTTTAGTTTCATCTTGGTGTCCTTCGTTATATACGTCCGCCTTAACGTTCCTTATAAACCCCAAAACTTTTCATCTGTCAAGCATGAATTATGTAAATATTAAAAACATTCTGTCCAGGGATACACATAAGACGTCTAATATGAATAACATAGCGGAGAATACACCTATACAAGTCCTGACACAACAACAACAATAATATCAGATTTTCTTTCAGTTTTTTTTTTTTTGTTTGCTGTCCTTTTGCCTCTAGGAAGGGCGCTGCTTGTTTCTAATCTTTGAGAGTAAGATATGCAGATCCTAATTGGTCATGATCTACATCAAAAATGGACAAATTAAATCGACGAGTGTGGCTTTTATTTTATGCGTTTTTACAGAATTCTCAGATGAGAATATTTGAAATCTACATAATACTATATGACAATCTGTACTTGATCGAACTATAAATACATCGCTTCAAAATCTGGTATAATATTTATCTTTACTAACTTTCACCACAGACCGAATTTATGTCTATTCCCCTTTTCTTGCTCAGTTGAACTCTCTATCTATCTCAATATATATATATATATATATATATATATATATATATATATATATATATACTTCATATCTTATATTATTGTAATTATTTGTAAATCTTATGCCCATTTTCCTACATATAAAACTAATTTTCTAACAATGACATGTGTATATGTTATTCTCTGACATATTCCAGGTATAAGTAAAATCACAAGAAATGACAATGTCGTTGTAAAAAAATATATATAAGGAAATATGCATGTTTGTTACGTGGAAATTGCAGTCGGAATCGGTACCGAAATATTCCGTAATAAAGATAAAATTTACCTTCAAACATATTTGTTCTCATCAATTTTAGACAGAACGCGAATATTCTGTTGTAATAAATGTTGTTTCAACGAGAATTGACTGAATAATTTGTCATTTGTCAACGATCTGAGAGAAGGTTATCTTTGTATTTCCTCTAAATACATCTGTATGAAAGAACATAGAATATTGCTATAGAATTTGAATACACACACACACACATATATATATATATATATATATATATATATATATATATATATATATATATATATTCAATTCATGGATATATATATATATATATATATATATATATATATATATATATATATATATATATATATTCAATTCATGGATATATAACGCATGGTTCAAAAGGTAGCATACAACTGATTGAATTCATCTACGCTGCTGACTTGACCTCTGTTTAACTTTTGACCCTACATTACAAGTATTCTATCGCAGATAGGAGTACATTACCATGGAAACAACAATTGACAGTATTGCTGACCTGGCCCAGTTTCGCAGTTTTGTTTTTGCTAGTGAATGTTTTTTTTAAAAAAAAAAAAAAAAAAAAAGCAGCAAACACTTTAAATAGTGATAATGAGATAATAATTTGTAAACATATAAATAGGTGAACACAATTACTGCATACAAACATGAAACACTCACAATTTTCAGAATCCAGTAAGGTATAGATCTTACATCGATGTGAGACTACAAATATGTGAAATATAATGCCATTGTAGTACATAGATAAGCATAGAAATATCAGATCCAAAGAGAAATTAGAAATCTGATATATACGCCTTGTATTAATTTCTCTTGGCTTTTTGGAGAAAACCGTGGAAGAGTAGAATTTGGTAGTATAAATTGCATGTTTACTACATTTAGCTACCAGGTCAAGAAAAAAGTGTCAGTAATTGGTTTAAATGTCCCTAAATTTTTACTATACCCTTAAGATAAATGAAAGTCACTATGACCTATATTTCACCTTTTACTGGCTTTTGTTAACTTGTGCTTCTCTCATGACCGACCACATGGGGTTTGGCATGCTATGTGCAAAGTTTCCTACAAAGATTCATGAAACCTGATGAAGGGAAGCATCTTGATAAATACTTCACCCTTGTTGCAAAAAGAGATCTCTTTGACTTATATTTCATGATTCTGTGACTTTGTTAAGATTTCATGTTTAAATGTTAATTTTGCGTGTACTTCTCATGTTAGAGTTAGGAAACTTGACAACTGTATGCATCTCTGTTAGTACTACACCTTTCAACCAAAGGTCACCGTGACCTGCATATCATGATTTACTAAGATAATTAATTATTCGTGTTTAGCTCATGACGACATAGCTTTCTGCATGCTATATACATACTATAGTTTCAGCCTACACCTCCGGCAGCTTGTATCCCCCTACCGATTTTAAAAACGAAAAGCATCAAGGATATACAAAAAATGCACAAAACTTACTAATTTCATTCATTGATTTATAATTTCAAACTTTACTGCCACCAAGCGGTCCCTAACATTGTCACCGTTACGTTTCAAACCTAACGGAACTTCAACAGTAACACGACGTCCATATTTGCGTTAGCGAGTATGTGTTGTTCACACAACAGGAGTGATGTAGTATTAGAGTCAGACATTACATACATTGGATACAGACGACAAAGTGTTTATATGTAGGTCTTGCATCCACGCCTTCACTGAAAATGGACTCTTCCAGCATTTGGAAAATGACAATGAGCAGGCTCCTCGATAACACTGAAAACTTCTGCTTGATTTTAAACACAAAGAACGTGACAATATTAGAGACCGCTTGGTGACAATCGAGTTAAAATTAGAAATCAATGAATGAAATGAGTAAGTTTTGTGCATTTTTTTATATCATTGTTCATGCATCTTATTTTCAAGATAGGTTATTTTGATATAAATAAATGTTATAATGAAACCAGGGAAGTTCTTGTAATGAATAGTAGTGTTAACTGCACTGAACTCTCTACCTTGATAGTTAACAACGTTCGAATGCTGCGGTATATCATCTTTCTCTGTAATGGCATTTACACCAAACTGTGACTAGAAATTAATAATAATAAAAAAAAAAAACAAGAACACGTCACGTCATGATGTAACTTTGAACATGTGATCTGTTTCGTCATTTTTGACATCAGGACGTCACATCTTGGCGTATTAAAGAAAGCCATTTAAAATTGCATATACTAGCAACAGTATCGTGTAACATAATATCATATAATAGTTTTGAAATTTCACTTATTTTCCCAGTAACAAGTCTAGCCCAAAATACAACCGCTTTAATTCTGATAATAATGCTCGTAGGAAACTTTTCACCACACAACATATATGGTGTGGTACATTTTCCTCAAAAACTGAATTTTTCATATGAAATCAGTGGTGATCAGTGATGTGGTAATATACATATATGTTGCAGTACGAAACAATATCCCAACGATCCTAAAGCTGTTTCACCGAAATTGTCAGATATGTTACTGTCATATGAAAGAAGATTGATTTCAATTGTATTCAGGCCTTAAATCTCTATAATTTGTCAATTAAGTGATGAAAGGATCCCTCGGAGTCTGAATTATTTCACATGCAAAGGCAAATATATTTCTGAATAAATCACGGCCTCCTTGTAACTATGTCCTCGAAAAGATTGATTATTATTTGTAATTACAGTAATTGAACATATTTGAAGAGCTCTGACGTAAGTCTGAGCTATTTTCACATACAAAGGCAAATACATTTCTGAATAAACCACGGCCTCCTCGGAGATCGGAACAAAAGACTGATTATTATCTGTCAAGCAAAATGTGCTTATTTAATCTATATATATTGTTAACCTTTTGTAAGTGAAATAACACAAACTATGTCATCTTCTCCTTTGAAGAAAACTTACAATATATATCGACCCTTTCAAGGGTGAAAAGAATATATTAATTTGTTAGTCAACCCTTCAAAGGTTTGTGCATCTATTCTCTAGGCAAATTTGCATAGTCATTTATACCACACGAATGTATCGGCAGTTCCTAGTACAGTTGAATTGTTCTTTCTTTCTTTCACTTGCAATTAAACGTGTATGCTGAGTTCATTGTGAACTTGAAAAACTAGATAGATACTAAAGTTTCAAAGCTATACAGATCAGTCAAAAGCTTCCATATAAATAGTTATCAGCTATAAAACTAACGTGCAGATCAGAGGAAATGTTGAGTTTCGAATCGCTACGATTAAAAAGCATCGTTTTAGGTATTCGTATAGAAATTTAGAAATTGAAAACCTTGCAGCCTAAGTACTTTCAATATCTCTAATTTTTCCCTGAAATTAAAAAATGAAATAGTCTTTCTCAGTTTTAATACCCACTCAAATTTTATACTTCATATCTATGAATTTTCTCCATACATCGATGAGCACCAATTAATTAGTAATGTCTGTAAGCTTCTCTTCGGACCTAGGATTATTAGGCAATCAATTAGACTTTAGTGCGACATAACAAGTTTCGGAATAGTGCATCGCTCTGGAGATCATACAAGTTACCAGGATTTGATCGTTAATGGCGAGAAACTTGTTTGATTATCAATGACTATTTTTCTTGAAAAAAAAAATGAAAAAAAAAGAAAGAAAAAAAGAAAAGAATAATGTCTTTGTTGCATAGAATACATATATTAATCTTCTCTCTCTCTCTCTCTCTCTCTCTCTCTCTCTCTCTCTCTCTCTCTCTCTCTATCTCTATCTCTCTCTCTCTCTCTCTCTCAATGTTGAAAATATGACCGAATGTTTGTGTTTACCTTACTATGCATTTCGTGGTGACTTTGTCTTTTTCAAGCCGCTTTAGCTGAATAAATCGATAATGCATACTATATTGTTTCTATTGTATTTTGTAGAATGTCTTATATCAATCTCAACACAAAGAATACTACTATACTAAAACAAAAAAACACAACATATCTGATTTAACCGAACTGAAGTCCCTAGCTATGGTGGCACTCTCCAGTTTCGTACTTTGCATAGGTTAGAGAAAAAGAAAAAGAATTCCCCAGGTTTTCCTTGGCTGTCCTGGCTATTTAAAAAAGACCTTGTATATCTTAGGTATTGTAAAAAGAACTTTGAATTCACTTTATTTTGGTGTATGATTGATGGGTGCAATTAGGGTTATAGAGTATACAGCTTGGTCTTACTTAAGATGTGCACCTCTCAAAAAACTGCTAGCTCCGCTTGGTCATTTTCACTTCCTGGACTTCAAAGGTAAATAATAAATAAAAAAAAGAGCCGGTAACTTTTTTTACTTTTTAGATATTTTGTAATTCATTCATAGTACTTTCAGAGGCTGGTATTGTCTGCTCAGGCAAAATTCGTTTCCCTATTTTAATAACTGCTGCAAATAGTGCACTTTTGACTAATTCAGGCTGATTTTTCGAGTACTTTGGAGCGGGCATTTCTGTCTGCTATGTGGTTAGATATATGTCCAGTTTCCACAAGTGCAACATGTAAAGAAATTTCAGCCACAGAACATGAAAGTAACATAGAGGTATGCCGACATTCTCTCCATTGTGCATGTTGCAAATGCAAACAACTTCATCTTACACCTGTCACTCTCTCAGAAGCCCCCTATAGATACAGCACTGACAGCTTGTGTAATGGCCTTGACGTTCTGTAATTCCACAAATGAAGTATAGAGGTCAAACTGATCAAAGATAGTACATGTATGGGGATAATTTTCTAATACATACTTACAAACAGTTTATCTTTTTGTATTGTTTTGACGCTAATAATGAGAAAGATACCCAATATTGTTACACTACTCTCACAGCTCACTTTCCAGGTCACTTAAATTATACATTTGGCAATTTAAAGTACCTTTTAAAGGTGTTTTGTATCGCTGATTGCTATTGTACAGGGAATGCGAATAAATTTTTTAAACAGTTTTCTGATCTCCAGCTCGCATTCTGTGTAAAACATGCTTAAAAAGGGCAATACAAGTAGGAATGTTTTATACAGTTATGATATATATATATATATATATATATATATATATATATATATATATATATATATATATATATATATATATACAGTTCCGTACAACGCTACGTACGTTTTGACCATCACTATTAACCTAAATAAATTTGGAAAGAAAAAAATGTAACAATACCTGATTGACACCACTGTACTAGTAGACAGATTGGCGTTTGGTGTGTTCATATTTTGTATCTTGTTTTCAAGAGACTCCCTTTACAATTGAACTATGGATGCAAGCATAATTCATGATCTGTAAAATCAAAGTCGTCAAATCATGAATGGAAGCTGGCATATACGTGTAAAAGCACATTGAATGGATACACCAGTTTGTGATTTGCTTGCACATATTGTCGCAAATCTTGCGATTGCAATGATGAAAGACACATATTGATGTAATGAAATATTTTTTATTGGGACTAATGTTTGACTTCTATCTATTTATCTATCTATTGAAGTTATATGCAAGTAACTTCCAAATTAGGTTTGTCGTAATTAACGCCACTATAACATGATCTGTGACGAGTTGCACAACCGTTCTCTCCTGTTTTTAACACTAAGTATGCTATAAAAGGGTCAGATATAGTTCATTGAATAATACAAATGTTGCATATAAAGGGGTTCTATTTAGCAGCTTTACAGGTGTGAAACCTCACTGCAAACAGGGCGTTTGGACCTTACATTCAGATAGGATAATTATGCAATTCTGGTACAGCTATAGAAGGAATCTGTACGTATTTTCAATAGCAGTTTCATCTATTTCTTTCGTATGATGTGTCTAATCATATAAATTGCAGGTTAATTAAATATATAATGAATGACCCTTACCTTAATGTATCGTATTCTCCATATTTGCTATAACACTCATGATTTGCTTTATCTATTTGGTTCCATGCTAATTCCTTCTCAAATTCCAGATTCATTCATCAGGAATATGGAATATATCACAATCTGTTAGCAATTCTAATTTTTCTCCTTTTTTTTTTTTCAAGCTAGCAGCATGCACTAGTGCACGTACACTAAAATAATGTGCTTAATCTAGTTTATAATTATTCATACATACATTTCTAAATTCGTCAAAATTGTTGCATAGCATTAAAGTATCTATCTTTACGTAGTAATGTTAGTAACCAAGGTTTACATTTAAAAGGTTTTGTAGCATCTTTAACATACTTCCTGGTCAACTGAGGTCTGGGTGACATGTTTCCATTGGTGGTAATTTAGTTTAATGTAATCTTTCAAATGAATCCATGTATTCGCACAGACAGACATCTTTCTTCAAATAGTTTGGTTCCATGCTTTTCAAATTTGTAATAGTTCCCATGAAGTTATCATTGTTTAGATTTTTAGTGAATTCTTCTAATGTTCTAATTTGATACCTATCTATGAATCTGAGTGTTCTTTTTACTAAAACTTCTTTTTGTTCTTTTCAGATCTATCAACTATAACATTCTTATTGCCATTTACTTACTTGAGATGAAATTAATTTTTATAAACCCTTTATTCAACAATGTTGATAATTGTTCCCGTGAAATACAATTAGCATGTCTACGTGACTATCTCTTTCTCTTTCTGTCATTATAAGTTTGTCTATTGTTTCATAGACATTAACAGAAATATTAAATTCGTTCTCAATTTTTTTAATAGTCTTGCATATTTATTGGACATTTATTAAACTGCATTTATGTTTGTCAAGGTTATACTTGTGTGGTCTATACGGATTATCTCTTGGTGGGTTTATAATAGTTTCTATAGTATAAAAGAAATTATTTAGTGTCCTTATTTTTAACATTAAGGCCGACTTTTTAAAAATATATGTATTCTTTTTAGAAAATCGGTGAATGAATTGCCTCTTACTGGTCAATATCTATAAATCTATTTATATAATTTATTTGTCCAAAAACAATGAGTATAATACTTATTTCCTTTTGAATCTACTATATAAAACATATTTATTAACTTTACTTGCCAAATCATTCATTTTTTACTTATTATTTTCGATATATATGACAACTTTTACATGAAATAAAAACCAATCCCGATCAATTTTATTATCTTCTGCTTCAAACCTAGACACATTTAAATGCCTATTAAATGTATCTTGGAACCTTCTTGTCCTAATTTTTTTTTTTTAATTCATAATTCTGTATTTATTTTCTTTCGTTGGTGGCATCAACCCTGTTCTTTCATATGTTGTCATTTTTGTAGGAAGTAAATTTTTCATCATTTATTATGATACTATTTTATGAATTAAAAATTCAGTATGAAATTTAGTTATTTATGATTAAATATTGAGCCTATTTTTTTTATTTTTAAATTTTTTTTTTTTTTACAGTTTTTCCACATTTGCAAGTAATTATTTTTTGGTTGTTTTCTCTGATTTTGTCATTTCCTCCAATATAATACCAGATTGATTTAGTAATATTTGCATCTTTTTACACCTTTTGTATTTAGTATTTCGATGTCCATTTGATCAATAGGCTTATTTCGCCACAATTGTATCACGTAATTTCTCTTCCATTTATATTAACTTTTAGCTCTACTGGTCATAAATTAGAAGAGCTTATGGGATGCTCCGTTGTCTGCCGTCCGTCAGTCCGTTGGCACAAGTTTGTCATCGCAACTCCTCCTCAACTACTTGAAGGATTGCCATTAAACTTTATACACACATTCATTCCATGATCTAGTTGCTCCTAAATAAAAATGGTGCCAATCTGGTGTCCAATACAGAGGTCACCTTGAAACTCTTGTTATCTCCAGTCCTCCTGAACGGATGGTCATATCAACATGCGGTTTTCACTAAAATACTTCCTATCATGTCTAGTTGGTCCTAAATGAAAATGGTGTCGATCTGATGTCCAATATGGCCACCACAGTGGCCATCTTTAAATTTTGTTATTGCTAATCATCCTGAATGAAAATTAATATTACCATGGGGTTTTCACCAGAAGACTTCATATGATGTATAATTGCTCCAAAATGAAAATGGTGTCGATCTAATGTCCAATATGGCCACATCAGCGGCCATCTTGAGAATATTCTCTCTACTCCTTCTAAACGGTTTGTCGTATCAACATGGGGTTTTTACTAAACAACTTCTTATGATGTCTAGTTGGTCCTAATGATGCCATTCAGACACTCAATGTGCCTGTCACAGTGGCCATCTGGAAAATCTTGATATCACTATTTCTCATGAATGAATGATCATATCAGCGTGGGGTTTTCACTGAAAGACTTCTTATGATGTCTAGTTGGTCCTAAATTAAAATTGTACCGATCCGACTTCTAAAATGATTGTCACAATGGTCATCTTGAAAATCTTGTTATCACTACTTCTCCTAGATGGCTATTCATATCGACATCGTGCTTTCACCAAAAGACTTCTTATGATGTCTAGTTGGTACTAAATAGAAGTGGTGCCAATCTGATATCAGATATGACCACCATGGCATCCATCTTGAAAATCTTGTTATCGTTGCTCCTCCGGCCACCATGGCATCCATCTTGAAAATCTTGGTATCGTTGCTCCTCCAAAGACGGAAAGTCATATCAACATGCAGTTTCCACCAGAAGACTTCTTACGATGTCTTGTTAGTCACAAATGAAAATAGTGCCAAGTTGACATCCAATATGTCCACCACAGCAGCTAATTTTAAAATCTTGTTATCGCTAAAGAATTTTAAAGATGACTTCAACACTCGCATTTAAAAACAAGAAATGGTGTTATTTTTGAATTCCTGAATTCGATGGACTCTTTTCATATATGAATTTGACGTTATTTTTTTCATACAATTATTTAACTATACACACCATTTAAAGTTGGTAGGCTCCCAGTTATTTTATTTATCGTGGCATGTTCAAATTCATTATATATATATATATATAAAAAAACAACTGGTGCAATATTGAACTTTTTTCCTGAACAATACTTATAATATTCCCTCCAAAGTTTTTTTTTATACTTATATACTTATAATGTTCCCTCCTAAGTTTACCAATATCTTTTTGCAAATTTATGAGCAGAAATATAAATTTAACGGGTGGTGATAATGGAAATTTTATAATTAACTAAAATTTTGTAGCAATACAAGCATACATCTAGAGAATTTTTAATTGGCACCATTTCACCATACAAGATGTCACAATATCAGTCCGTTTGAATAATTTGTTTGATTTTATTCTGAGATGATTCTTTAATTTCGGAGTAACCAGTTTTGTATATTCCATTTATTTGAGCGACATAATATTTTCATTGTGCTTCCAACTATTTTCTTTGAATATCTCTATAGCTTGCATCACCGTTTTCAATCCTCTGCCTTCATTACTCACATCAGCCACATCATCAAAGTAGATATTATTGTTAATGAGCTTGAAATAAACTTAAGCTTAAACTCATTAGGTTTTTTTCTGAATTGTATATTTTCCATGATGATGTTTTGCAAACAAGTACTGTTTAAACCCAAATAACAAATTTTATTGGCTACCAGTAGCTTATGGGAAGTCAACCAAGGCATGTACTGATGCAAACTGTAAAGACATAGTTTTTGTTTCCGCCAACCGCGTTGAAATCCATTCAGAAATGGCAAAGTATATAAAGAAAGTTATGAAAAACTTTACATGTTTTTGCAGTCGTCCTCTAAACCGTAAAAAAAATTGATGAACGAATGATGAGTTCACTGACAACTGCGTCACACTTCCAATACTTCTGAAACAGATAACTATCATCCTCCATCTCAATAAAAATACAGAATCTGCATCCTTTTTTTCTCATGATGCACCGCGCTGATGTGAAGCCACTAACCAGTCTCTGCCGTTCATAGGAATTACATCATTGTTGTACGAATGACGTTAATAGGGAGACACAGATTTTACTAATTACCGGCTTATAATATTGGCTTGCCAATTAGGCCGGGTGCCTGCCAAGAATGTTAGGATACTGAAAAAGTGATATAATCAGTAACATAACCTATTACGCTCTCCTGATAATTTGCATATGGGAGTGCCCCACCCCCTAGTGTAGGTTTATGTGGGAGTCCCCCACCCCCTTTTGCAGGTTCATTAGAGTTACCGGCTGAAAAATTCACATGCGTAACCAAATGATCACGTAAACATTTCAAAACTATACATGAGAAAGTTTGCTAACATGAGTAAATTTTATCCATATAAAAACTCATATGAGCCTTTTTGATTTCTCGCCTAATTTGCTTGTTAAAATGCACATGAGCAAGTCCATGTTCTAATCAGTACTGTGTGAGTATTGGAGATTGGCTTTTGAACTTTTATAAGAATATTTTCGATAAGTTTATTCTAATTTTGTTTTGATTTGGATATAAATGGCAGTACATAATCTCCCTGGTAACCATTTGCTGATCTTGTTTTATCATCCTTGATGTGGATCTTTAAAAATGTTTTGTAGCCAGAAATAAACATGGCCGTCTCATGAACATCAATTAGGAATGAGAAAAAAAAATCCAGAGAGAATAATCTGAATGATGAGAAAACAGGAGGTCCAGATATAAACAATTTTAATAACAGAATAAGCATTCTTTTAACTTGCATCAGGGGGAAGACAACTACCCTTCCTTGTTTTTTAACAGGAAAAATACTGAAGTAGTTGTTTGAGACAATTGGACTCATGCCCCAAATAGAATTATGCGAGAAGAGGGACATAATGACTTATCTTCTGCTTGAAAGGGACACAGTCTTTTAATGCATCCAGTTTGAATAATAAATTCAGAAATTACAAAAGTGTCCATCCTGGCTCACTTAAACTTAAAAACAAAGATTGTAATATACTGTGAAGATGCATACAACATTCTATCACTGTGTTTACTGAGAAGAAGTCAATATGTAGTTAATTGACATAAAAATGGCAAGATATTTATGATGGTCTAACTGACAAACTGCAATGGTTGATATCCCTATGTACAGTTTAAAGTTACTGATAACTTCTGTTAATAAGCTTATTTGTGAACACATTTATGGTTTTTTATTCTCTCTCACAATTAACATTTTTATTCATTATAATAAAAAGGATGAATTTAACTTGGCATATGCTAGGTGTCAATTGTTTTTTTTTTCATGGACTTGTACGTTCCTCTCAGCTTCCATGCCCAAGACATATTTTTCTCAGTGAAAATCATTATTTTTGCTCAGGATGAATACATAAGGACTATACTTTGTATAAAACACAAAATACTAAAAAAAATTTCAAGTTTTACTAGAGAAAAAGAGAAAGGTACATTTTGTACTTGAATGGCAGGAACAAGTTGTCCCGAGATGCCAGGTATTTTTTCCAATGTCCATCCTTTTGTGTGTCCATCAGAGTGTCAATAGAAGCTATTACATTTTTTCCAATGTCCATTCTTTTGTGTGTCCATCAGAGTGTCAATAGAAGATATTATATTTTTCCAGCATCCATCCTTTTGTGTGTCCATCAGAGTGTCAACAGAAACTATTATATTTTTTCCAGCATCCATCCTTTTGTGTGTCCATCAGAGTGTCAATAGAAGCTATTATATTTTTTCCAATGTCCATCCTTTTCTGTGTCCATCAGAGTATCAATGGAAGCTATATTTTTTCCAGCGTCCATCCTTTTGTGCATCCATCAGTGTCAATAGAAGCTATTATATTTTTTCCAGCGTCCATCATTTTGTGTGTCCATCAGAGTGTTAATAGAAGCTATTATATTTTTCCAGCGTCCATCCTTTTGTGTGTCCATCAGTGTCAATAGAAGCTATTATATTTTTTCCAGCATCAATCATTTTGTGTGTCCATCAGAGTGTCAATAGAAACTATTATATTTTTCCAGTGTCCATCCTTTTGTGTGTCCATCAGAGTGTCAATAGAAACTATTATATTTTTTCCAGCATCCATCCTTTTGTGTGTCCATAAGGGTGGCCATAAAACAGGTCAGAGGACACAGGGAAAAATAATCCACAAACCTCAAATCTTAAGTACAGCTAGAGTTATTGTGCTGAAACCAAATTAGTAACAGACAGACAGATGTACATCATAACATAATAAATTCCACCTAATGGCAGGCGTAGGAAAACTGTTAAATAATAGTTAGGGTTAAAAGAATGTTTTACACTTGTACTTAAAAACAGAGAGGGTGGTTGTACATGATTTAATATCTTTAGGTAATATATTCCAGACTAAACCACCATTATGTAAAACTCCTTGTAAACATTTCAGTCTTGTGTTTTGGGATACATAGTTGCATTTTACTAGAAAAGCACTTGAACTTTAGAAGTTAGATGAACCAATGTCACCAAAACATGTGTGATGATCTGGGCACAGATAACTAATTCAATTCCCAGAGACTGTATGGTAAATATTTGGCCAAATTACAATACTTTTTTGATAATACCGGTTAATCATGCTTACATCGCATGAATGATCTATCCAAGAGGAAACATTTAGAATGCCCACTATAAAAATCCAGCCTGATGATCTCTCTCTCTCTCTCTCTTTCTCTCTCTCTCGTTTTACATCCAGTAGTACCTGTGTGTCGATAGCAATCAAATAAAAATGGTTGTATGTTCAAGCCTACTAATGAATATAATTTACCCATATGCAGGCATCTTCTGAAAAATTACATTGTTTCTGGTAATTATTTTTCTGCCAACGAGCAACCTTCATTCTTTTAAATATCATATTTAATATACAATAACACAAATGCTGGTTCTGTAGCTCATAAAATAATTAGCTGCCTGTGACCATCTAGGCCAAACCATATTTCTGGTCACAAGCAACAAAACGCATCCCAACCATGTGACCCCGAGAGTCACAACTTCTAGAAAGTGTCTCCAAAGCATCTCGATTATACCTCCAATAAAACGTGATTTTTCCTTTGGAGATGGAATGCATAATATTGTCTACAAAATAATGTATCAATACCTTTGGAGACAATGTGAATCAATCAGTCATTCATTCAGTAAAGCATTCATTTAGTCTGTCTGCCCATCTATATGTCTATTTGCATATACAGTGCTTATATCCATGTATTATGACCTGTAAATATGTATGTCTCCATTTATCGTAAACTGTGTTTTATTATATTTTTTAGACATCCTGCTGAAAGAATTAACTGTATTTTTTTTTGAGGAGGGGGAGGGCACCAATCACATTTAAATCATATTTCTATCACCTCTTTGAAAACTAATGAATTCAATATAATGTACCTTTATGCCAATATTTATGTTTCATGAATACATTTCTAATTAGTGGTAACTAACTGTCTCCATAGTCTGACTTGTCCAGTAATTTTTTTTTAAATATGTGAAATAATATCGAGTCCATCTTTGGTGAAACTCCCCCATTCGGCTGATCTAGTAATTATTATTTTAAAAAATTTCATGTTCTCAAAGTCCTATATGAGTTGGTCATGCACAAAATACAAAAAAATACAGTTAGTCTGGTTTGATCTGTTTTTACTGTCCTAGCTCTGTCACTAATTGTTTTCATAGTCTGATTGGCCCAGTAAGTTTGTATCCCTACAAGGTCTGCTATTCTGAATCTTGTATGACTCTCCATAATGTAGCTGTATATTCTTGTTTGTCTCTTGAAGTTCATCACATGTTTCCAAGTCTCACTGACCTAGTAGGTTTTTATTTTCATTTTTAATGTTCTTGTATCCATATACATGATATAAAAACACAAAAATATGAGTGGCCCAGCTCTCTCATTTCCTTACAACACAAACACCCCCCCCCCAACACATACCCCCCCCCCCCACAAACATATATACACACACACAAAACCCACAAAACAATATACCTCAAGTTCTTAAATATGCATGGGATTAATACTTAACATTCACATTCAGGTTCTTAAGTAATTAAATATGTATTTTGAAATCATAACAAGACAAATATATCATGTATTCATTAAAAATTCATCACAGCTGTGGTAAAAATCTAGTACACAACTAAACATTAGCATTAAAAACTGGAACATATTCATGAAAATATTGATTCTATTCTTTAATTGCATATCATAAGAATGTGTAAGATTTAAATAGGTTAGTATGCTGTTATTAAAATATTACGAGGTGATACAATTTTCATTAAAATATGGTATACAATGGCTTATTTCAGAATTAGATAATCTGCTTTCTATCAGAAATAGTAAAAAAGTGTATCACCTGAAACATTTGACAAAAGTTCAGTGATTGGTACATTATACGACTACTGGTACCCCATGTTTAATAATAATAATATACAGGTACTAGTACGGAGGGCATGGTTGACACTGGAGATTGACTAGGTCTCAATAACTTTGACCTTTGGTGTGCAGTCTTGAACTAAACTTACTGTGCAGAAGCCATTATTTTTTATTAGATTTACCTTGACCCTTGAGCTTTGACCTGTAGATCCCTCAATCCATAGGTTTCTTTCTTACTCTAAGCATAAGCCATCCACAAAACGTGGTAACAGAACTTACTCTAGAACGAAAGTTATTGTGCAAAACCTATTTTTCTTTGAGCCACAATGACCTTGACCTTTTGACCCCCAAATCAGTGGACCTCTTCCTTACTGTAAGTATAAGTTCTCGTCAAACTTTGGTCAATATATGTGTTCTAAAACCAAAGTTATTATGCAAAAATGTTTCTTCCTGCAGTGACACTGACCTTGACCTTTTGATCCAAAAATTTAATAGGCTTCTTTCTTATCCAATGTACAAGCCATCCACAAACTCTGCTTAAAGTATATGGTCGAGAACTGAATTTTTTGTGCAGAAACCATTTTAAATGTTTCAGTCACAATGACATTGACTTTTGACTCCAAAAGCAACATGCTTTTTCCTTATTCCAACTGCAAGTCATCCACAAAGTTCAGTGCAGATCTGTCATGCACAACTAGAGTTATTGTGCAGAAACCATTTTTCTTCTTTCAGTCACAGTGACCATGATTTCTGACACTTAAAACCCAAAATCAAAAAGCTACTTCCTTACTTCAAGTGTAAGCCTTCCATAAAGGTTGCTCCAGGTCTGTGATGTAGAACTAATGATACTGTATAGAATTTATTGGGGTTTTTTCAGTCACTGTGAACTTGATCTTTTTACACCAAAACCAATAGGCTTCTTCCTTACTCCTATTGCAGGCCACCCAGAAAGAATGGTAAAGGCAGATGGTGCAAAACTAAAGCTATTGTTCAGAAATGAAAAAGGTAGCAGATGGACAGGTGGATGTCATAACAATATATGCTTTGTTCTTGGGGCAGGTGTATAAAAATGGTTTTAAAATAAGCACACTGCCATCATTATTGTGGAGACACTTAATCAAGCTATTTTGTTTGCAACATTCAGGTGTCTGAAGCTTAAGTAAAAGTTAAATTTTGTGTTACATACGACACACAAATCACATATCTTCACTACTGTATTTGCAAAAAATCTGAGCACAATGTGCAGCATTCTTTTTCTTAAGTGTCATTATTTTATTGCATTTTTGTCATACTAAACAAGTGTAAATAAATGAGGTATTGTTCTGTGGTAAGCCAATCATACTAGTAAATCACTATTGTAGTGACGTTAGAGGACCATACACTATTCATACTGACCTTGAAGTTGTTATAACAAGATCACTTTTCTTTAGAACTGATGTGTTGGGAGACAAAAGAAGATTGCAACAAGAGGACTGGTTTGACTGTATGATGTATATTCCAAGGCAGTAAAATGCTCATCTGTTTAATACTTTCATGCAATCTAACTGAAGAAGTACCTACATTTATCATAAAATATGTTCTTAATATTATGTACAATTTAAGGTGCTGCAGTGGCCCAGTGGCCAGTGTGACAGACTCACAACCTGAAGGTCATGGGTTTGAATCCTGCCCAAATCAGCCATGTAGTTTTTCCAGGCAAGCATTTTAGTCCCACTTCCCTTGTACTGTATAGCTTTTCATGTGTTGATGTTTTGTTACACACCAGACAAATAAAACCAAATGATATCCTATGATGTAGACTGGGACTGCTGAGGTTTACAATGAATATTCTATAATGTAGACTGGGACTGCTGAGGTTTACAATGAATATATTAATTTATGTTACTGTTGGTGTCCATTCTTTTTTTAAACCATCTGATTTCTAACTGTACAGAAAGTAGAAAGCTTACATGCATGAAGTTACTATCATTTCAGATGCCATTTGTTTCCTTCTTTGAATTTAAAAAGGAATATTCTTCCTCGTATATGTTTCATTTTGATTTGTTAATTCCATTAATTACTGTATACAGGTGACAAACTGCACTTTAGTTTCTGATAGTAACTTGCATCTTCTTTCATACAAGTTTGTTTGTTACTCATGTATGACTAATATCCTTTGATACACAGTGTAAAATATTTACCAGCATTAGTTTCAAACTCTGTATGGTAAAATATTTACCAGCATTAGTTTCTACCTCTGTATGGTAAAATATTTACCAGCATTAGTTTCTACCTCTGTATGGTAAAATATTTACCAGCATTAGTTTCTAACTCTGTATGGTAAAATATTTACCAGCATTAGTTTCTACCTCTGTATGGTAAAATATTTACCAGCATTAGTTTCTAACTCTGTTGGGTAAAATATTTACCAGCATTAGTTTCTAACTCTGTATGGTAAAATATTTACCAGCATTAGTTTCTAACTCTGTTGGGTAAAATATTTCGTGATTATGATTTGTTTCTAGCCTTTTATAGAGCATACACCTTCCAGTTCACTCCCCCCAAAGAAAGTCATTACAGTTTGATGTAAATGTTCACTTAACTATTGTCCTCACAGCCAAATGGTTAAAATGTGGACTGAATGCATTGCATAAGTGTACAAAGTTGATCAAGGGCAGCAACTATGTAAAATATCTGAAAATGTTTCTCATGATCAAACTGATATAAAGTCTTGTTAAGCTGACACATCAGAATAAATCTGATTCAAAAAACCTCCATTAAGCATGAATGCAAAAGTGCTCACAAGTCAATAGGGTATTTAAAGTTGATTAATAGCAATAATTCTAATCTAATCTATGGTCAACATTTGGTGATTATTAGAGTCCTATGAAAAAGCTTCACATAAAATTTGGTTGAAATCAAAATAAAATTGCTGATGCCAGAGTTTTCCCAAGCCATTATGATGCCAATTAAAAATCAATCATGGGTCATTATAAGTAATACTAGCAAAATGTTTTCATTATCCAACTATTCCAAGTCCAGTTGGGAATGAAGTGCCACAGCACATTTTTTAAAAAAAATCAAGTGGAAGTATGGATGCTATAGTATTTACAAGTTGTGCACAAACGGATGGACATACTGTTGGATAGATGATTATATGCTGACTTTTGTTATGTTCCCTCGCCTATGTAGCAGGTGACACAAATCCTACTATAAAAATCCTACTATAATTCACTTGTAAATGTATGTATATTGGGGTGGTGGTGGTGGTGGTGGGTGCCTGTGCCGTCTGAGTAACAATGTGATGGAGAGACAGACAGACAGACAGACAGACAGGCAGATACAAATTGACAAACACAGACTGGAATGATCAATAAAGTTCAGAGATGAAACCATTGTAAACTTGGAAATTGTTTTAATGAAAATAAACTATAAGACAATATATGCCATAACTATTTAAAATACAAGGAAAGAGTGAGTCAGACAGATAGACAGACAGACAAATAGACAAATGTAGAGTGGAATAATCAATAAATTTTAGATGTAAAACAATAAACTAGGAAATTGTTTTTAATGAGATTAAAATAAAGACAATAAATGCCATAACTACCGGTATTGAAAAGACAAATGAATTTTTAAAAATGAACTAGACTCGTGCATATTTAAAATTATAAAATATACATTTATAACAGTTATTGACCTCTCACAACACAATATACAGACAATATTTTTGACACAACCATGCATAGTTTTTGCCATATTTATCCCTGCAAAATGCCAGCATGTTTGATTATCTAATACACCAGCAAAGGTCTGAACTATGGACTTTTCCATTCCACATATGAGTATTATTCAAAATGCCAGCATGTTTAATTATCTTGTACACCAGCAAAGGTCTGAACTATGGAATTTTCCATTCCACATACAAGTCCTATTCAACTTAAGTCATTGCCAATTATTAACTAGTATTTTCTTTCATACCCCCCCCCCCCGATCTTTCTAAATTATGCATTTATATGTGGTCCTTGAGTTCCTTAAATCATGTACACAACCTTGAAAATATGTTACTCTACAGGACATTAGCAACTTCAAGGCAAAAATTGGCAGAAGACAGCATAAGCCCCTATATTTTCAATCAATGAATCACCATCTTAAACTTGTAATCTCTTTTGGCAATTTTGGCAATCACTAACACCCATAATGTCACTGGATCCTAATCAAAGGATTTGAGTACACCCTGAGCTCCAAAGTCACTGGGTACTACCGTATATACTTGCGTATAATCAGATACCAACTGCAAACTGCATAGACCCAGATCTGCCGTCACATAATGCGCCCACAGGTCTGGGTCTATGCAGTTTGTAAGGACCAGTCAGTAGAACGAACAACACAGACCCTGATTTGCTGGTGCATTATGTGACAGCAGATCAGGTTCTATGTTGTTTGCATTTGGACCTGGTTTATACACAAGTATATACGGTATTCAAAAGATTGGAGTACACCCTGAACTTCTAAGCACTCACAGCATAACCAATTATAACAAACTGATGTAGCCAAAGTTTGTATGTAACAAGGCACCAATACAAATCTTAATGATAGCATGATCGATGATTTCTTCCTCTTCTATGAAAACCTGCACACAGTCAACAATTATTGGCTGGTCCCTTGAGCTGTATTACAAATGACTTAAACTGCGTTTGAAATAATCAGAGGCTATGCTCAGCAAGGCATTCCCTAGTAATAAACATGAGTATTCTTTAGATGAAAACATGGAATACTAGTAAATGGTTAGTTACTAAAGAAATATCCAAACATGTGCATGTGCCATGAATAAAGGGAAACCTATTTCCCAACTAGAGTAGTACATTGGTATCTCTAACCTCCAAGGGGAAGAGTGAATCTGAGAGATCATGTCCCAAGATTACATATAATTCCCACATTTGACACTCATATCAAATTTAAAGTTATGACATCTGATTGGCTGATGCCAAATCCATGACCAATCGCTTCTAATATTGGGGCCTGTAGTTCCAGTCAATTAGATCTAATAAAATGATGGACATTCTGTAAAGTTTTAAAAACCAGTTAGACAGATCCAGTGTGTCTGAACCAATCATCTTTTTACTAATCCTGGGTGTTTGAATCAATCATGTTTGACAGATCCAGGGTGTTTGAGCCAATCATGGTTGAGGCAGCCAGATTCTACTGGATACAGAAGTGTAATATAAGTATACAACAGCCATATTCTACTGGATACATAAGTGTAATATAAGTATACAACAGTCAGATTCTACCGGATACAGAAGTGTAATATAAGTATACAACAGCCATATTCTACTGGATACATAAGTGTAATATAAGTATACAACAGCCAGATTCTACTGGATACATAAGTGTAATATAAGTATACAACAGCCATATTCTACTGGATACATAAGTGTAATATAAGTATACAACAGCCAGATTCTACTGGATACATAAGTGTAATATAAGTATACAACAGCTGCCTCAGGATTCTAGCTTTTGCAGTAAATTTAAAGTCTGATAAAACGAAGGTGCAATAATTATATTCATAAATAGGATGTACTAAAAATGCACATAATATACATTAGTTTGCTAACTGCCAGGTAATAGATACATATTCCATAACCTCTCTAGGCTAGTTTGATTATGTGCACTTATTAGCTGGCAAAGATTTACACACTGAAACTTGCTTATAGAACTGAAACGAAAACCTGATTTTCCTATTCAAATATTTGTGGCATGTAATTGGCTAGAATTTGATTATTCACCCATGTCAATAAAGCTATCAAATGATCTTTTTGTTCTCTGTCTTGGTATTTTTTTTACAACTTCCCTCACTCTCTCTAGTGCCACTGAGCTAGATTGAAAACACTGTTAACTGAGTCATCTAAATCTAATTAAATTGCATTTTAGGGGTGTTGAGTAAATGTTGCTTTTTTATTATTTCAACTAATAATCAAATGAATATAGGTGTTATTTCTCTGTTTATCTTCAACCTCAGTATGACCAGAATGTTTGTTTTGTGCTGAAATTGCACTAAAGGTAAAACAGGGCAGTAACTCTCAATTACTTGCTCAGGGACTATCTAAAAATAAATTCTATAGGATGTCATTTTTGTTCACAATGAAAATTGCACAAATTGACTTTCAATGTAACTTGACCAGTGTGAAAAATGTAAGAAAATTCAACACACAGGTGATGACTAAATTATTACATAATTTTAATGTGTAACAATTCCAATTTTGACTAAATTACAGGACTATACGTATTGAATCCAATAATGCTAAAATTCTCAATTAAGTTACTCTGCTGAAAGCATTTGTTCACTTTGATATGACCCTTGTTCTAGATCATGTTTTTTATGTTATGCAGTGAATAGGCCATGCTCAACTCTAATTGGATGTAAGTGTTTATATTAATCTATTCCAGTCTTGGTCAAACAATAAGCACCAATCAAAACTGAAAGTAGCCTATTCACTGTGTGACATACCCAAAGTGTATACCCTCATAATTGGATCCAGGTGGACAAGTCATGAAAAAAACATAGAAACACTGTACAAATGGCCATTAAATGATTAGTAAAGTACTTAAATTGTACATGGAGAAAAAGTTTGAAATATCATGTTTACATTGACATAAGTTATGAGTGGCTGATAGGATAAGAGAACTAGCATGGACTCATCGAGGGGTTCAATTCTAAACCGTGAGAGCTAGTCACTTGGTGTTGTTTGTGAAAAGTGGAGTAGTCCTATTGATGGTTTTCCCTTTGTTTTACTGACAAAAAGGAGTGTCTGTTGTCAGCACCGTCGACTTCTTATTCTGGTTTTAGGTGTCGCTACTAACTAGGTAAACAAATGAATATTCTAATATCTATTTTCTATTAGAATATTTGCAAGCAAATATTTTGATTTGAGTGTAAGTTATATGTTTCAGGTCTACTTGTTTATGTACCAAACTACAGCAGTTTCAAACAAGAGATCACTCACCTGGCTGACATATGACTAACAGCCAAATACAAGAGGAGTTGGCCAGGATGCTTTGTGTCAGATTTGGTCATATTCTGTTCAGTGTTGTTTTTTTGGATAAAGTTGTGTAAAAGTGTTTCTACCTGTAGTAACAGCAGCAATATTTGACTGCAGAATGGCATGATTTGTAAAAATCTTAAAAATGTTCATGCTTGGACACTTTCTGTTAAATTTGGTCAAATTCTGTTAAGCTGTTACTTAGAAGTTATTGAAGGGTTTTCTATTTTTTGTAACAGGTGCCATATTTGCTGACAGATTAGCATCATTTGTACAAACTTAAAAACCCTTCATGCCAGAATGCTTTCTGTAAAATTAGGATTCTTATGTGTTGTTTTTGAAAAGAAGTCATTTAAGGATATTCCATTTTAGTAATAACAGCCATATTTAATTGCAATTCAACATCATCTGTATAAATATTAAAGCCCTAGCTACCAGAATGCTAAATTCTGCTGAGAAGTGATTTAAAGTTTTGTTTGTTTTTAGTAATGGTGGCCATATATGATGGTAGAACAGCATCATTTGTATAAATGTTAATGGCTTTCATGCCATGATGTTCTGTGCTAAGTTTGGTTGAAAGTGATCCAGTGGTTTTTGAGAAGTTGAAAAAAGCAATTGTTGATGGATGATGGTAATGGCAGTCATATTTGATACTAGATTGGCATCATCTGTATAAACTTGAAAGGTCTTCATTCCAAGATGCTTTCTGTCAAATTTGATCAAGTTCTGTTAAGCACTTACTGAGAAGAAATTTAAAGATTTTCTAGTTTTACAAATGGTGGCCTTATTTGATCGCAGATCAGCATCATTTGTACAAATTTGAAAGGCCTTTATGCCAGGATATTCTGTGCCAAGTTTAGTTGAAACTGGTCTGGCAATGTTTTTAGAAGATGTTGGAAATAGCAAATGCTGATGGATGAATTACAGGTTTTTTTATTCCTGGTAATGGTACCTATATTTGATGGTGGAATGGCATCATTTGCACAAACTTGAAATTTTTCTACCAAATTTATAACATTCTTTTCAGCAGATCTGGATAAATCATTATTTGAAGAAAATTTTTTTACTTTTAGTAATGGGGGTCATATCTGAAGGTGGATCAGCATCATTTGTACAAACTTGAAAGGCATTTATGCCGGATGCTCTGTGCCAAGTTTGGTCAAAATTAGTCTGGGAGTTTTTTAGAAGGAGTTGAAAAAAGTAATTATTGACGGTCACCAGACAGATGACAGACAACACATGACAGATGAAGGGCCATACCATAAGCTCACTTCAATTTTTGTAAGTTCTGCATGCAGAAAGCAGAACCTCCTCATGCTAATGCATATTTATAACAGTGATAAATGATCTTTTTTTAAAAGTTTGTTACTGGCATATACAATTGGATTAGATAATAAGTGATGAGACAAATAACACAGTACAAAGATGCTCTTAAATAATTACAAAACTGCAAGTTTGAATATTTCTCTATATATTGAGAAATATAAAACTTCACAAAAAATAACAAATGCAGGAGTATAACATATGTCATATATAACAAAAGGGTTGCAAAAGTTGGACAAAAATATTATCAAGAGCATGGCCTCTATAACCCTAAGAAAACATGCGTTTTGACTTGTTACAAATAATTGCAATACCCCATAAGTCACAACACGATGTATTCCTGTATATATTATGTAAAATGAGACTGATGATTTAATACCCTGAGACAGTAGATAAAAATAATATCTGTAAAATTTTCAGTTTTTGTGTAAATGTACAACCTTAATCAGGACTGAGCAAATCCCATACCCCGATGTCTGGGACAAGTGAAATTCAAGATAGGGCTTGTGAACATTTATAAGTGGCTTGTCCAGGACAAGTAATCTTGTGTCCATGTGACAAAGCTAGACAACTCTAGATTTCTGACTATGACTCACAGCTAGCACATAAATTATTCTGTCTCTGTTAAATCAGTTGCTTTCAAAAAGTAAATTAATTTTTAAATTAGTCAATGCAATTACTTTTAATAGAAGTTATCAGCAAGCTTATCTACTACCACCAGCACTAAAAACAAAAACACCTACCAACATGTGAACAGGACAGCTCTTAGCCACAGTGTCACACTGTGAGTGCTGACACACTGTAGTGTATATCTCAGACTCGCTTGGTAGTAAAGACCAAAGAACAACATGTGAACAGGACAGCTCTTAGCCACAGTGTCACACGGTGAGTGCTGACACATTGTTGTGTATATCTCAGCCTCACTTGATAGTAAAGATCGAAGAGGTCACTTAGTTCTGTAGCAAGGCTGGCACCTGTCAGCTGATGGTTTCATACCTTATATAACCAAGTAAAAGCACAGCACTAATCCTGACATGGAGTAGACCCACCATCTCATGACTGTTATAATACTGCTTTAGACTAAAGAAAATATGAAATGTACAAATCAAGAAAACCTTTGTTGATTGTGTTCCAACTAGCTTAACATAAAAAGATTTATACTGTAGCTACTCTGAAGGTCTTAGGCAGATAGGACATATATCTAAGTCTTAGGCAGATTGGACATTTATCTGAGTCTTAGGCAGATATGACACTTATCCAAGTCTTAGGCAGATATGACATTTATCCAAGTCTTAGGCAGATAGGACATTTATCTGAGTCTTAGGCAGATATGACATTTATCCAAGTCTTAGGCAGACTGGACACTTATCCAAGTCTTAGGCAGATAGGACATTTATCTGAGACTTAGGAAGATAGGACACTTATCCAAGTCTTAGGCAGATTGGACATTTATCTGAGTCTTAGGCAGATATGACACTTATCCAAGTCTTAGGCAGATTGGACACTTATCTGAGTCTTAGGTAGATTGGACACTTATCCAAGTCTTAGGCATATAGGACGTATATCTAAGTCTTAGGCAGATTGGACATTTATCTGAGTCTTAGGCAGATATGGCACTTATCCAAGTCTTAGGCAGATTGGACATTTATCCAAGTCTTAGGCAGATAGGACATTTATCTGAGATTTAGGCAGATAGGACACTTATCCAAGTCTTAGGCAGATTGGACATTTATCTGAGTCTTAGGCAGATATGACACTTATCCAAGTCTTAGCAAGATTGGACACTTATCCAAGTGTTAGGCAGATAGGACATTTATCTGAGACTTAGGCAGATAGGACATTTATCTGAGTCTTAGGCAGATAGGACATATATCTAAGTCTTAGGCAGATTGGACACTTATCCAAGTCTTAGGCAGATTGGACACTTATCCAAGTCTTAGGCAGATAGGACATTTATCTGAGACTTAGGCAGATATGACACTTATCCAAGTCTTGGGCAGATAGGACATTTATATGAGACTTAGGCAGATTGGACACTTATCTAAGTCTTAGGCAGATAGGACATATATCTAAGTCTTAGGCAGATTGGACACTTATCCAAGTCTTAGGCCAATAGTACATTTCTCTGAGTCTTAGGCAGATACGACATTTAATTGAGTCTTATGCAGGTAAGACATTTCTCCAAGTCTTAGGCAGATAGGACATTTATCTGAGTCTTAGGCAGACTGGACATTTATCTGAGTCTTAGGCAGATAGGTACATTTATCTGAGACTTAGGCAGATAGTACATTTCTCTAAGTCTTTGGCAGATAGGACATTTTTCTGAGTCTTGGGCAGATAGGTACATTTATCTGAGACTTAGGCAGATAGGACATTTCTCTTAGTCTTTGGCAGATAGGATATTTATCTGAGTCTTAGGCAGACTGGACATTTATCTGAGTCTTAGGCAGATAGGTACATTTATCTGAGACTTAGGCAGATAGTACATTTCAATGAGTCTGAGGCAGATAGGACATTATTCTGAGTCTGAGGCAGATAGTACATTTCTTAGAGACTTAGGTAGATAAGACATTTCTCTATGTCTTAGGCAGACAGGACATTTCTCTAAGTCTTAGGCAGATAGTACATTTCTCGGAGTCTTAGGCAGATAGGACATTTCTCTGAGTCTTAGGCAGATACGACATTTATCTGTGTCTTAAGCAGGTAGGACATTTCTCTGAGTCTTAGGCAGATGGGGCATTCTCTGAGTCTACACAGATGGGGCATTTCTCTGAGTCTACACAGATGGGGCATTTCTCTGAGACTTAGGCAAATAGGACATTTATCCGAGTCTTAGGCAGATAGGACATTTATCTGAGAACTTATTTGGTCATAGATCAGGAGATCTATCGATGGCACAACTTCTTAAAAATTTAAAGCTACTAGTATCAAATATATAGCACCTTGATTACTAGTAACATGTGTCCAGTTCATACATTGCTAGAAACAAGATTAAATTTATATGTGCTATACTATCACATTATTGGTGAGATGTTAAAAACTTGATAAACTGTCCTTGATTTATTATTTAAACATTATTATTAGACATATCAAAAACTGAAACCATTCCTCATATCAACACTTTACTCTGGTGCAACATGTTTTGACTTCTGGGAAAGGAAATATTTATTATAAATTATGTTCCTCAAAGAATATATATATATATATATATATATATATATATATATATATATATATATATATATATATATATATATATATATATATATATATATATATATATATATATATATATATATATAATACTTAACAATAAAATTAATATTAGGAATTAAACTCAACTAACTCTCAAATTCTGGAAGGATCAAAATATGTTGTCTTTCCCATCTATACATCATATAGCCTCAAAAAAAAGCATTTATGTTAAACTCTTCCAAGAAATCATTTTAATTACTTCCCTTGACACCACTAGGTGTCTACCATTATACCAGATGCTCTTCAGTTCAAGCTTGGGTGAAACATCTTTGAGGATGCTCACATTTGCAAAGAGGTGTAGAAGGGTTTATCTCTAATGTGCTTGGGTAAGTATTCTCAGAGAAACATAATGTTATGACAAAAATTTCCTTTCTCCATCAAATACATTACCCAATTACATTAATGTTAGAAGAATAGTTAATAGGAGGAGGTAATGCAGGAGCATCCAGTCTCTGCCACCGTTACCATTCAGGGCAAATAAGACTAGTCCCTATTTGAAAGATAAAACTGTTCCCCTAACACTAGGCAGAACCAGAACAAGCAAGGGTCACGTAAACCATCATACCTACACAAAAGTAATGAGAAAATGAGTGGCATTACCTCACCTAATAACAAATTCCAGACAATTTCAGCAAAAGTTATAAACCCAATGTCCATGAAGAAGTTTTGCTGTCATTAAAGGGGTCTGGTAATTGTCTGGACAGCAGCCAATGGGCCCTCCAGATTCAGTTCTCTTCTCTGTGATGCTAGATCAAGAAGATAAAAGCCTGAGAAGGTCGACTGTACATGTTAGCCAACACCCTCTGTGATGATTAGGATCAAAATGCTGCATTCAAATGCAAGGCTCACAGAGATGGCTCAAATCTCATGAGCAGAAATTTTCAAGAGGCATATATGATTTTGCGAAATGATGGAGTACGGTGAATGGATGACCCATCTGAACCAGGATGCAAGGCTTGGGAAGTTACATCTTGCTTTCCCATCTTTACTGGAAGAAAGGGTTGTTGTTGGGTCATTCAGATGTTTTCCATGTGTTTCAAGTAACCCCTGAGCAACCGAGTCTTGCAGAGCTGTCTCTCTCAAAGGATCAATCGAGGAAAGTGAGTGAATGGTCACTTTTTGATTATCTGTAGATGGCAATTTTGCATTCGAAAGCTCGGTTTGCTAAGATGGCTCAAATCTTCTGAGCAGAAATTTTCATAATGGGTATTAGCCAAAATGTTAAGGTTTGGGGAGTTATGTCTTGCTTCCCCGTCTTTACTGACAGAAAGAGTGGTCATCAGGCCCCTTGAATACTTTCAGTGCATTTCAAGTAGCACCTGAGTATATTAATGGTTCTTGCTGGGCTGCCTCTCTTGAAATATTGACCGAGGAAAGCAAGCAAAGTTATATTTTTATTACCCATTGATGGCTGTTCTCAGCTATGAAGTCTGGTTGCACCATTAGAATGAATGAACCATCAGAACAGAACTTGAGATAGTTCAGGTCCAATGTCTGGACATGCACCACATGAATGGAACTGGAGACCGTTCAGGTCTAATGGCAAGACATGCAATTTGCTCAACCAGCAAGCTGAATGACTGAACCATCTGAATGGAACTGGTGATAGTTCAGGTCCAATGGCCAGACATGCAATTCATTCACCCTGCTGGCTGAAGCTAGAGCTATGAAAAAACATGTCTAGTTTCATAGTAACTTCAATGATGTTCAAGATAAGGGCTTGAGCTTAATGGAGATGAGCCCTGTCAGAACCCAGGAGAGGTTCCATATGGGGAACAAGGTGAGTGACTGGGGCAAATTTCAATTGAAATTGGCTACCAAGTCAAAAAAGTCCTTGATGTGGCCTATATATCCTCTCACATGATGTCTGAATGTGTCATAAATCATAAAGCAGTAAGGAGTTAACTCCTCTGCCTCAGGTTAACTTCTCCTCCTTACACCAGTCCATAAAGATGTGCCACTTCCCCTCATATGCCATCAAAGTGGAGGGTCTTCTAGCGCATGCAATCATCTCCATGACTGTAGAGCTGAACTCCTTTCTGTGCAAGGCTCTCCCCACATGAGCCAGGCATAAAGGAGGAGCCTATCTGGACAGCAATGGAAAACATGTGACCTGGGTTGCTTGAGACAGTTGGGCATACTGGAATTTTCCTGGGAATGTCTATCAGACTGAGTAGATCACTGACCCAGAATTTGTCCCATCAGAAAGGAGTGATCTGAACCACCTTGCTGGTTGGACCCAATTATCTTCTGATATATTCCAAGGATTAGAACAGTTGGAGGGAAGGCATAGCCCCAAAACCTGTGCAAAATGACTGCTAGAGCATCCACCGTCCAGGATTCTGAGTCTGGCACTGGAGAGATTGAAAATGGGTAGCTTGTGGTTCCACCTTGCTGCAAAGAGAACTATCAACAAACGATCCTAGAGTGTACAAATCTGATGAAAGATTGATGGGTGTCAGGACCACTCAATATGAAGTTTTGCCCCTCCTTGTTAATGAATAGGTCTGGATATTGAGCTTCCTGAGGATGTGTCCTATCTCAACCATTATCTTGCACCTGAAACACAAGTGCAGAAAGTCCCAAACCAGGACGCAAAGCTCTGGTCCTCCCATGCTTGAGGATGTACGTCACCACTACTAAGCGGCATGATGAAAGTCATGTTCCCAGAGTGCTAATCATTTCAAGTATGGAAGGCATTGATTATGGCCTTAATTTCCAGAAGGTTGATGGAAGGGCCCTCTCATCTGGCCTCCAACTGCCACTGACCATTCTGAAGATCGGCAACAGGTGACACCCCCCCCCCCCCCCATATAAACTGGTGTCCATACAGACCATAATCTCCAGCTAGGAGTTTTCCTGAGGTATCCCTGCCATGAGCCATTCTCTATTCTGACCCCGATGCAGGAACTGTTTTTATCTTGGTTGAGATGAAATCCAATGATATAGGAGACTGGAAATGGGATGCCACTGGGCCAAGAAAGGCCATGAAGAGGAAACCAAAATGGAACATGTCTGCAGCCAAATTGAGTAAGCCGAGGAGTTGCAAAACTCCCTTGCTGAAACCCACTCCCTTAAGTAAATCAACTCATATGAATGAAAAGTTCCATACCAAGATGGTGGAAATGCTGGATGAGAGTCAGATCTGATTACTCCCTGTTCACTAGACAGCCCAGTTGAGACAGCAGTTAAAACGTTGCTTATGTTCTCAATTAAATTCAAACTTACTATATGTTTTTGAAGGATGTTGTCCAGATACATTGCCATCATTGGGACTGAGACTGAGTCTAAATAGGAAAGCATGAAACTGGTACATGGTTCCTTGAAATTGTTACAGTATCTTATAAGAGTTTCTTCCCATAGATGATATTTTTATAGTCTATATGATATAAAGATGGAAAAGACAATATTTTGTCACTTTTCCCAGTGGGCTGATTCTAGAGGTACACAAGTTTAATTTCTAATGTTTATGTGATCAAATAAAGTATTTGAGAGAAAAATGTAGTTTTTTGGGGGGTAAAACTAATTTTAATTATGTAATACTTACCTGTTGCTATTGTGTAGCTAATCTATTTCCGTGACGGGAAATACCCGACCGTATGATCAGAATTCATCCTCCCATAGGGTTGATTAGAAAGTTCTAGTGAATAGGACTCTCTGTGTAAACCCCACAGTCTGAGCATGTGACTCCCACAATTCATACTTCATTCTTTTCAGGACGTAGCCTTACAAGTGGGACATCAGTGCGGGGAGGAAGGATGGAATCTGGCAATAGCAACAGGTAAGTATTACATAATTAAAATTAGTTTTACACCCCCCAAAAACCACATTTTAATATCAGTAATTGCTTACTCTGTTGCTATTGCAATGCTGAATTTGCCAGTTTGGTGGGAGGCTGATGATCTCACAACTGGTTAAAGAAAATAACAAGGAATACTCACCCAAACTGTAGAGGCGTTGGCTACTGCCGGATGGTATCTACATGGTCCACTGGTGAGCCAACAAGTGAAGGTAAAAGGAGGAGAAGGTAGTGTGAAATTGCCAAAACGTGGCTTTCATCACATCAACCAGAGACAAATGAGGTAATAAGGCTCATGAGGAAGCAATGGCTCGAACCTCATGAACTTTAATTTTCATGAAAGAAAGATCCCTCTTGTTAAGCTCTAGCTGGACATAAAAGTCTATCCTGATCATCCCCAGCACAGATATGACTGAGACTGTGGACCTGGTTGGCAAAGGAGAGCAACCGACTCATAATTCCCACTGAATCTCAAACAGCCTTGTTCTATGGACAGAGCATCGGAGAGCAAGAAAACAGTCTTGAGGGTAAGGTTCTCGAAAGAAGCCTCACTAAAAATTTAATAGGGGGATTTATTAAGGGACTACAAGACACATGAGATTAGACCTAGGACTCATAAAAAATGACACTGGTATTTGCAGTTCGAAATACCTGATCAGGTCTGCTAAGTGAGAGTCCGCACATTAGCCGGACCCTTCGAAAATTTGAGAGTGTTAGAAAGGGCTGCCCTATAGCCCATGATAGTAGAAACTGAGCATTGTCTCTCTTCAAACAGGAAGAGAAGAAAATCAGCCACTGCACTCAATGAGGGACAGCTAGGATTGATATGTTTCCTACTGCACCAATTGCAAAAGATTCTCCACTTGGCATCATAGACCTTTGAAGAATATTGCCTCTTGGATTTAACGATGCACTTGGCGACTTTGCTCGAAAACTTCTCCTGGTAGAGATCGTTTGAGATGAGCCAAGCATGAAGGTGGAGAATCTGTGGACTGTTGTGCAGAAGAGAACACCCTGTGCTGTGACAGAGGGACTCTCCTCTGGGGTGACATCCTGGGCTGGTCTACCAGCAGGTTGAGAAGATCGTTGAACCACGATCGTTGGGGCCACAGAGGGGCTATCAACACGAGTTGAGCAGTGGAGTTCCTTACTTTGTGAGGTACTTGTGGAATCATCCTGAAGAGTGGGAAGGCGTAAGTAAACAAACGATCCCAATTCAGGCTAAAAGCATCCACTGCCCAGGCTCTCTGATCGGGGACTGGGGAGACATAAAAGGGGAGCTTGTTGTTTAGCCTCATGGTGAACAAGTCCACCAAGGGTGTCCCCCAAAGTCTGAACAGGGTATCTGCTACGTATTGGTGCAGAGACCATTCCGTGATGACTATCTGTCCTTTCCTGGACAGACTGTCTGCCAAAATATTCTTTTTGCCAGGAATGTGGCGAATTCGAAGGGTAATCTCTTCCGAGGTTGCCAAACAAAGGAGGTTCCAAACCTCCATGCAGAGAGAAGGGGCATGTGTGCCTCCTTGTCTTCTGAGGTAGGCCACCACCGATGTGATGTCAGAGGAGACCATCACGCAGCGGCCCCTTATGTTGTCGATGTACCCCTGAAGGGCTAAGAACATTGCCCTTATTTCCAAATTGTTGATGTGGAGGGTAGCTTCTTCCTGGGACCACAAACCCTGAAGAATCAGACCCTCCGGCTCCAGATGAGTGCCCCAACCTGAATCTGATGCATCTGCAAACAGGTAGGAGTGGGGATCGCGGGCGTGTATAGGGACTCCAGCAAGAAACCGGTCCCGACTGGTCCACCAAGACAGATGATGGTGGAAGGCCTTACCTAGAGAAATCTGGACATTCAGAGGGTCCCTGCGTGGTTTCCAGTTTGTCAAGAGGAGAAACTGGAGAGGACGCAAGTGTAATCTGCCTAGGGTGACCAGGTCCGATGCGGAGTTCAAAGTCCCCAGCAGAGAATGAAAAAGACAAGCCGACAACGTGGTCTTGGCTCTCAGTGCCTCTAACAGGGACATGATCTTGTCTACTCTATCCCGAGGGACACGGACTAACCCCTTGTTGGTAAGGAAATTCATCCCCACATAGATGAAATCTTGAGATGGAGAAAGCTCCGACTTCTCTAGGTTGGGTAAGAGACCCAGTCTGGTCACTATAGACCAACAGCGAGACAGGTCGATTCTGAGGGACTCGAGCATGCAATTGTGGATCAACCAATCGTCAAAATATTGGAGGATTGGGATATTCAGTAACCTTAAGTGGGCTGCAACTACTCCCATGACCCTGGTAAATGTTCTGGATGCGGAGGCTAAGCCAAACGGCAGAACACGAAATTGGAAGTCCAAGCAAAACCGGAGATAGGGATGTGAAGATACGCATCCTGAAGATTGATGGAAACTGCCCAGTGACCAGGCCTTATGGCATCTCTGACTGAAGCTGCTGATTCCATCTTGAAGGGTTCCTCCTGTAGAAATTTGTTTAGGGAGGAAAGATCGATAATTAGACAAAACTTTCCCCCTTTCTTTAGTACCACGAAAATGTGTGAGTAGAAAGCCAGAGAATGGTCGTTTAACACCCTCTCCACTGCACCCTTCTGATGAAAGGAGTGTACCTCTTTCTTTAACCGCACCAGATTCGACTGGTGGAAGAGCATGGGGGTCCTGACTAGAGGAGGGAGATCTTGAAACCGAAGACGCTATCCTCCTTGTATGAAAGAGAGGACCCAGCCATCTGCTGTGATGCAGGACCACGCCTCTGAAAAAAGGCTTAGTTTGGCACCTACGGGAACCCATGAAAGAGGAACACTCTGCAGGAAGGGAATCGAGCCAGTAAACCTCTTCCCTTGGCCTCGGCAGTGTATTCTTCTAGGTGTCGACTGAAGAAGGGGAGGTCTGAACTGATGTTGTTGCTTAGGCTGTGGCTGCGTGGCTTTAAAAAATGTTGGTGAAGGGCCCTGAGGCCGTTCAGGATAACTTCGCCTCCTGGCCAGTTTCGACAGGCCAGGCGCGGATGCAAGACAGCGATGTTGCTGGTCTCTCAAGTCTCGAGATGCCACAGAGGGAATGAGCCCTCCAAAAAGAGTCTCTGCCTCTAGGGGAGCAGCCCTCAAAAGGTTCTTACTGTGCTCCAGTAATACCTTGGATGTGTCCAAAGCAACATCCCTGTGGAGATGGTAGAAGCTCTGCCGATAAAACCATGGAAATGGATAACGCATGTCTTTATGTTTTTGCCACTGCTTCCAACAAACAACGATGAGCAAGTGGCAACAGAGTTTCCTCCCTAAGCAGGTGAAGGAGGCTGCCGAAAAGAAATCAGCATGTGAAGCTATGGTTTCTAGTGACCTAGCTTTTTGCTCTAAGGTCTCCAGTGTGTTAACTGGAAGGTAAGCCCAAGTCCCTGTGGACTTACCCACTTGCGTCACTGAGGCGCCTAAAGTGGGAGGTTTAAGGGGCCAGTAAGGGGTGTGAACCCAATAACTAGCTGAAGAGACCAAAGGTCTCAACATAGATGGACCATTCTCTACATTGTCTAGGTAACTCCTGGCCCTTGCAAAACCTTTGGGACAGTTCTTTTACCATAGCCGAGTGAGGAAGCTACAAGAAATCTGGATGGGAGGCAGATCCAGCTAGTTTCTCCAAGCTGGAGAGAATCTTAGTGTCCTCCGAGCCTGAGGACTTGGGACACAAATCACTGGGTAATAGGCGGTAAACCTCATTAACCACTTTGTCAAAAGACCAGACCTCTTCTTCCTCTGCCGCCTTAATCGATGGTTTGGGAGATCCTTAGGAAGGGCCACGTCTGTTGGTTCTGTATCAAACTCGTGAGAATCCACGAGGACAGAAAGGACATCCTCATCCTGCACTTGAACCTGGGAAGCAGGACTATGTGACCCATTGTCTCTCTGATATTTAGGCTGGGGAGACCTGGGAGTAAGAGGAACCTCGACCCGTGACTCCTCAGGTGGAACCAGGGGACTGTCCTTAGTAGCAGGCATGGCAGAAGTATGAGAGAGACTCTCAACTCCCCCCTGGTGCGGTTGGGGGAGAGTCTGTCCCTTTCCCTCCTTCTATGGACTGCGGCATTGATCTAACTGCCATGGGGCCAATGCCCTGAAGGCCATGGCTGTAAGTAGGGGGCCATCCAATCGCTGCCATGCGATGGAAGGCCCCACATCTATAGGGGTTTAAAGGAATCATTGAGAAGGGGGGTATGCCAATCCGATCCCCTTCCCTAGTCCTATGTCGGTAAGACGAATCAAAATCCCAAGGGTGATTGAATGGTAGTCTGGAGGGAGGGAGGGAGGTCTTGACCCAAACCCTCTCCCCATACCGATGGGCCTCAAATGACCGGTAATGACCAGTACCCGTAGCCCTATGACCGGTGACCAGTGACCGGTCAGGCGACTCTGCATGTACGAAGATCCTCTCCCAGATCTGACAGACTTAGATCAATGCTCAGCCCTTTCAGGGTGGCATGAACCTGTCACCGACAACAGGCCACAGGGGCTGAAAGGGTGCTGTTCTCCCATCATGGGAAGATGCGACTCAAGTTCGGCCAATCCCGCTCTGTCATTTGACATTACAGAGGGTGCTGCCCTCCCTAACAGGAGGGTGTGACTCGCTCTCTGTCCTAGTAGAATGGAGAGGGTGCTGCTCCTCCCTTCTGGGAGGGGTGTGACTTGCTCTCTGTCCTAGAAGAATGGAGAGGGTGCTGCTCCTCCCATCCGGGAGGGGCATGACTCGCTCTCTGTCCTTCATGTGACTCGCTCTCTGTCCTAGTAGAATGGAGAGGGTGCTGCTCCTCCCTTCTGGGAGGGACACGACTCTCTGCCTTACTGGATTGGGGAGGGTGCTGCCCTTCCTCATGGGAGGGTGTGACTCACTCAACACCTGCTTTGACATAGCTGTAAAAAAAAAGAGACACTGAAAACAAAATAATGGTGATATATAGATTTATATTTATAACTGCTTTGGAAACTAACCTTAGCAGGAACTCACCTGTAGGTGGCTAAAGCACTCTATTCTTATCTCTTTTTTTATCTTATACAAAAGGGCAGAAATACTACTGAGGTATTTTATATATATATATATATATATATATAGGTAGTAAGATAAAATAAGGTGACGTAAACCAGATTTATTGAGTACTGGATATGAATAATAAGCAAAAAACTAGCTTGGTAAAATGCTTTAATTAATATTAATGCAAAAGGAATTATTTCATATGCTAATTAATTCAAAAGTTGAACAGGAGTTCAATATAAAATGCACATACGAATAAAAGACTGGTGTGCGACCCGCTTTACCGAGCTTTAAAAATAGCCAACCAATCAGAATAAAGGGAAATCAATTTTCGATGCTTTTGTGAGTTTTCAAAAAAGCAAAAAAAAAAAAATCAACTGGTTGGCGATAGGGATAGGGAAAAAGGATAAAATTACCTACCCTAGCTTAAGAAAACAATACAGAATTCTCAAAAGGCAATAATTAACCCCCCACGAACGATACGTGAATGGGGAAATAACTGACTAACCAAGATTAAGAACAGGACGTTTCTTGGTATCAAATTGCCAAACTCACAAAAGAGTTGAATATTTCCAGACAAGGAAAATACTGGTTAAGGGTAAATACCACCTGCAGTTTACAAAAAACATAATGAAAAAGTGAAATTCGCTAAGTGGACTCGTCTAGCGAAGGCAATTTCTCAAGTGATAATTTCACTGTCTTCATCAAAATGATGACTGGAAAAGAACGAAGTATGAATTGTGGGAGTCACGTGCTCAGACTGGGGTTTACACAGAGAGTCCTATTCACTAGAACTTTCTAATCAACCGTATGGGAGGATGAATTCTCATCATACGGTCGGGTATTTCCCGTCACGGAAATAGATTAGCTACGCAATAGCAACAGAGTAAGCTATTACTGATATTAAAATGCTATTTTTAGCTCTGGAATTTCTAAAAGGTGAAGCTTTCTCAAGGATATTATGACTTGTTTATAATCAAGCTAATTCAGTGAAAACAGACTTGTGAAATGAACCTCACAAGTTATACTATTACCAATTATCACTGAGTCACCTTGAAATATACAACATGCATCAAAACAATCTTTGATAAGCCGGCTTTTAAGTCAGCATGCTCGGCACAATCAGAGCCTACTCACAAACTACCTGTGACTAGGTTAGGACGTGAAAGTCCATGAATGCCATATACTTACAAATATTACGATTAAAATCTAACTGATAAGTTACAATATAAATATTTATTCCTTATTTGTCAAAGCTTGCTTCAAATAGTAAATATTCACATTATTATGTCTGCACAAGAAAATGTCAAACTGACCTTGACATTGACTACAAGATGGAAATTGCAGACTTTGACAGTGTATCGTGTAAAAAAAAAAGGATCAACAGATGAAAGAAACTGCAGGCATTCATGTAACAGAAGAATGTGGTACATATAAATACTAAATAAAGGTGCTGATATATATACTGTGGCAAGATCAAAGGGTGTGTAACTTGCAGAACATTAAGCATTACAAACTGAGCATGACCTCTATCAATGTTTTTAATTTGCCCGTGGGCAAGTACCTTGCAAACTTAAGCTTGCCTGACCTGAATTTGAGCTCGTCCTGGCAACAGGCATAAAGCCTTGACCAAGTTCCATTCCTTAATCTCAAAATGCTTTAAAATTATGGAACAGTAGAGAAAGTGAGATAAAAACATAAAATATTGGGCTGTGACAATGACCTTAAAGATAGGATCTCCAATGGCACCTTCTAGTGATGTAGAGGAATATCAAGCTTCATCCCTTAATTTCAAACATCTTTAAATTAATTGAAGAGAAAGGGTGATTGTAAACTTAAAATACTGCACCATGATCTTGAAGATATGACCTTCCCCACCTCCAATGTGGTACATGACACAGTCTAGTGATGTTGCACATGTATACGAAGTTTCATCCCTTAATCTCAAACAGGTTTAAAGTTATCAATCGAAAGGGAAAGGGTGATGAAAAATGTAAAATATTGAGCTCTGACCTTGAACTTGAATACAGCACCCTCAAAGCAGTGAATGACACACCTTCTATTGATGATGTGTGTGTATATATATATACCATGTTTCATCCCTTAAACTCAAATTGTTTTAAAGTTATGGAGTGGAAGATAAAGTGTGTTGAAAACATAAAATACTCAGCTGTGACTCTGACCAAGTTTCATTCCTTAATCTCAAACAGCTTTAAAGTTATAGAGCGGAAACAAATGTTTGATGGATGGTTGGATGGACCAATGGATGGAAAAATGGATACTATATTCACCACTTTTCTTTGAAAAGGCAGGAGACAAAATTAAATGCCACATCAGGAATTAATTCTTGTGTCAACTAAGTATATTTTATGTCACAAAATGGCTTATAGCACTAAAGATTTTGCACCAGGCTGTCACAAACACATATTAATTAGTTTTTGAGAACAGTAATAGACAGAATAACTTAAAAATTCTTTCACAAATTTTATCAACTACATGTATTTCAAGATAAGATGATCAATCTTTTTGTAAAGGTTGTGGAGATAAATCATTATATTTCCACTAGTATATCAAACTATACTATCAGCAACAAATAACATATCTTACTGGTCAAATGTCAAAAGAAGTTCTTAATGATGCTGGTAACAAATTTTACCCAGACTGGCACGTGTCGGTCCACTTGACTGAATGTTGCTGGAGTCACAACCGAGGAGGACTGAAATAACCTGACATGTTCCTGACAAAAAAAAAAACAACAACAATTAGTTGATATATACCCATCCAGGCCAGCCTGGTGGACTGCTTCTGTGTATCCTTGGAAAAGGCACTTAGCTCCCATTTCTTCAACAAGATATAGCCAATAATGTGTTGAAAGTGCCATAAAAAAAATTAGCTGATGACTGGTGCTTTATAAATTAAAAGCAGGTGTTTCCTACTGACATAATTCTACATGTACGTAGGTATGTATGTATGTACTAGCACTTGAGCATAACCCTGGATAAATAGTGCAGAGTAAGTTAGGCATCTCAAAAAAGGCATATAAACAAAGATAAAGAGAAAAAAGGGTAAACTCATCAAAAATACAAAGTCAAATTTTTAAAAATATAAAACTAACTCTTAAAAAATCCAAGACCATCCTGGGATGCATCCCAGGGCAAAAAGGTTGCCTCCATTTGTTGCCTCTAACCACATGAAGGAGGGCATATTAGGCCTACAGTAAAGACTGATGATTTGTATCACTAGCATTCCTTTTAAATCTCAGTTACTGAATATTGCAAAAATTTCTTAGACATTAGGGACTTTAGTTAAATAATTTATTTAAGAGTAAGTATTTTGGTGACATTTAATGATATACATGGATATTCTTCCAAAAACACAAAGATAAAACATATGTAAGCTGATATGGATGAGGAAAATTTAATAAAATGCTGTGGTACATGAGTATTTGCAGAAAATCCTAGTTCACGGTAACAACAATAGTCCCTTGAAGGGACTGATGCTCTACTGGCCAGTTCACAGTAACAAAAATGCAAATACATCATTGGCAAATCAAGTTTTACACTGTGTGCATAAACTTGGTATTAGGAAAATGCAGGAAATGAACTGTAATACTGTCATTAAGCTTTGTTAGAATTAATTTTCTGATTTGATATTTTAATATTTACCAAGAGTGAAATTTAATCCAACCATATTTACAATTTAAGAATAAGATCATAGTTTTGCCCCTTACACAATAAAGAAAGGGATGAAAGTAAAGCATTGTCCTGAGCTACACCAATATCCAATAAGACTAAAAATCCTGAACACTTAAAGTTTTAATTAAAGCAACAGTTGTATATACAGAGTATGGTGTCATAAGACCATTAATAATGTTGAGTATAGTGTGAAGGACTTCCAATAGGTACAAACTCCTCAAATGGTGTTTCCTGACTTTAAAACATCTGTATTTTCTAGATAAAGGAAACCCCAGTTGAGTACTTTCTACATGAGCTTGTAGAAAAGCAATTTAAGTTTTTTTTCAGCCTAATCTTAATGCTTTACCTTGATTTTCTTTAAGCAATAGGTGTAATACATGTGTTTTGAAAGCAATTGTCATGGAATTAGAAGATCTGTTGACACAGAAACAAACCTACCTCTCTGAGCTGTTCCCGAAGTGCTTCATTTTGAGTAATAATGGCAACTTGGCATTCCAGATCTCTGTACACAGATCTGTAACCTACAACAACAGTATATGGTTAGGTCAGTTTTCAATATGTTATTATTATACCATAACCAGTAAAAAAAAAAAGGCAAGAGTACAGTCAAACCTGTCCTAACAGTCCCTTTTACATAGCGGTCACCTGGCCACAATGGTAATTCCAATTTTTCACCCCCTTGCAAATTTCCTATATAAATGTCATGTGTGTAATGGTCACCTGCTTTCTTCAGTCAGCTGCCAGATGTGTCATAACCAAACAATGGTTTCTCCCTACAAGTGGTCACTGGAGCATATCTATAGTGACTGCTCAGTCTATGCAAACTAAATTTTGCTTCAAGAGGAGGGCATTGTTTAGATAAAGGAATATCATGTGAATCAACATGCAAACATTTCTTATCTTGCTTGTATTTACCATACTCCAGTCACGTTATCAATGTAACTCAGAGGTGAAAATATGTCAAATTCAAAAGTGAGGCAGTTTTTATCATTAGGGTAGAGGGTTGAAGCAATTCATTTGCTGGATGGTGGGAAAAGTAGTCATGTTATTGCTGCAGCAATCAAAGTCGCCTTTTGTGCCAGTGTGAAAGGCATAGTTCAATATCTTCATCTATTTGCCTATGAATTAACTCATTAACCCCTGGCGCCACGTTTACGCGGCATGAGGTTGTACCCTACTTTCGAGCTCTGTAACCTGAACATCATTTAGGATACACTAAAGTGGATGGTATTTCAGGAAAGTAGACAGATGTAGCTCTACAATGATACCAAATAATGTCGACTTTCTACTCGCATTAAAAAATACAGCGAAAGAAATGCACTTTTTGAGACCCGATTTTTTTTAGGTCGAAAATTGCCAGTTCCGGAACCGGAGTTTGTGTCCGGATTTTAGACTTTTTGGCCTTAGATCTAAAGCAGACCGGTCCGAACTGCACACAGACAGATGAACCTTTGCAAAAAGTAGGATAAGTTTGAGATTTGGAGTAAAAAGGGGCCAGGACACAAAAATCGGGGATCCAATACGAAAAAAAAAAAAAAAAAAAAAAAAAAAAAGTCCAATTTTTACCCTTCTGCACATGCGCGAGCGTAATAGCCAATCGAAAACAATGTTTCTGATACACCTAAGCATCCGGCTAAACGAAAAACTTTCTTAAGCAGATGTGTTTTTCTGCATTCAGAAGTAACCCCAAAAATGTGTATCCTGCCCCCATTTCAGGCGAAAATGAAAAGAATCTCCAGGGGTTAATGAGTTAATGGGTGAATTTCGATGATGTCACCAAATTTGAATATTCCTTGCTTATTTGATCATTTATGCATTACCATTGCACATAAATAACAAAAATAGCCATTCCTGGACAATTTCTAAAAAATTTCCGCAAACTTGTTTAACTCATTAACCCCTTGTGCCATGTTTACGCGGCATGAGGTTGTACCCTACTTTCGAGCTCTGTAACGTGAACATCATTTAGGATACACTAAAGTGGATGGTATTTCAGGAAAGTAGACAGATGTAGCTCTACAATGATACCAAATAATGTTGACTTTCTACTCGCATTAAAAAATACAGCGAAAGAAATGCATTTTTTGAGACACGATTTTTTTTAGGTCGAAAATTGCCAGTTCCGGAACCGGAGTTTGTGTCTGGATTTTAGACTTTTTGGACTTAGATCTAAAGCAGACCGGTCCGAACTGCACACAGACAGATGAACCTTTGCAAAAAGTAGGATAAGTTTGAGATTTGGAGTAAAAAGGGGCCAGGACACAAAAATCGGGGATCCAATACGAAAAAAAAAGAAGTCCAACTTTTACCCTTCTGCACATGCGCGAGCGTAATAGCCAATCGAAAACAATGTTTCTGATACACCTAAGCATCCGGCTAAACGAAAAACTTTCTTAAGCAGATGTGTTTTTCTGCATTCAGAAGTAACCCCAAAAATGCATATCCTACCCCCATTTCAGGCGAAAATGAAAAGAATCTCCAGGGGTTAATGAGTTAAAGCTACCTCTGATGAAAAAGTTCATCTTTGAGAAGAGATACAAACTGCATCCCTTTTCATTAGGGTCGGGGTAATTCAATATTTAAAACTTGTCTGTAAAGGCAGGTGAAGTTTTGGTTCATGGGTCACAAAGTATAGCCATATATTGCTTCTTTTGATTCCCTATTCATCACAGACCTCTCACATAAGCTGAAATCTTGGCGAGTTGAGCAGCTGGCTAATCCAGATAGTTTCTGAAGTTTGAAAAGCTGCTTCCAAGCCTAATTTATACAAGTTGGGAGCCAAGGAGTCAGTCCTCTGTTTTACAGTCATATGTAAGCTGTCAATCAGTAGTGAAATTTGTGTTTTGTTATGGTGCACAAAACAAACTAAGATTAGTGATAATTTTTAGTCAGTGATGATTTAATTTATAGGATGGATTAAAATGAGCAGGATACAGCATTCTTGTGTGGAACATACATTTGGAAGAAAAAAACATATACATGTATTTTATGATTTTTTTTAAATAGTGCACAAAAAACAATCTTTATAAAATAATAATAATAATAATAATAATGATATTTGGTGCATGGTATTTGTTCACAAAACAATTCTGAATGGTGAACCCATGTACAGAGGTCACCTGTTTACAAAGGCCAGTTTTGCCTTTTCCCATGGGTGGCTGCTTTTTGACAGGTTTGACTGTACGTTTGCCATATGTTCTACAGTCCACTATGTAGGCACTTAACACACTAAATGTAATGTGCAGAAACCATTATTTTATCGGATTTATTATGAACATGACCTCTGAACTTTTCACCCAAGAATCTATATGGTTTCTTTATTACCCTAAATGCAAGCCATTCACAAAGTTTGATCAAGGAATTTACTCTAGAACACAATGTATTCTGCAAAATCCATTTTTTAAAAGCCACAATGAACTTGAACTTTGAACCCCAAATCAATAGGCCTCTTTCATACTTTAAGTGCGAACACTCCAAAAACTTTGGTCAAGGTGTGCTGTCTAGAACTGAAGTTATTATGCATAAACCATTTTTCTTCTTTCAGTTACAGTGGCCTTGACCTTTCACCTTTTGACCCCAAAATAGATAGGTTTCTTTCTTACACCAATTTTCATGCACTAGTTTATTTGGAAGGGTGGGTTTTTGCCATGAGTCTAACAAAACATGTAACCTCATGGATATTAAATAGCTCATACTGGTCATATGTGAGCTTGATTTCTGTATCACATGCTAAAAACAAGCACCTGCTAAGTGACATTTTGCATTTGAGCAATACGATGTTTTCACTGATTATCTATGTATTAAAAGTAGCTGCACTTGGAGAGGGTGTAAAATGGTGCAAATATTGTTTTCATTATTTGGTGATAATAAGCTATTACATGTAGTTGTATATCATGAAATAGGGCCCTTGTTACAACACATGATCTGGTGACAATGTCTTAGCTATTACATGTAGTTGTAATTCATTTGAAATAGGGTCTTGTTATAACACATGATTTGGTGACAATGTCTTAGCTATTACATGTAGTTGTAATTCATTTGAAATAGGGTCTTGTTATAACACATGATTTGGTGACAATGTCTTAGCTATTACATGTAGTTGTAATTCATTTGAAATAGGGTCTTGTTATAACACATGATTTGGTGACAATGTCTTAGCTATTACATGTAGTTGTAATTCATTTGAAATAGGGTCTTGTTATAACACATGATTTGGTGACAATGTCTTAGCTATTACATGTAGTTGTAATTCATTTGAAATAGGGTCTTGTTATAACACATGATTTGGTGACAATGTCTTAGCTATTACATGTAGTTGTAATTCATTTGAAATAGGGTCTTGTTATAACACATGATTTGGTGACAATATCTTAGCTATTACATGTAGTTGTAATTCATTTGAAATAGGGTCTTGTTATAACACATGATTTGGTGACAATGTCTTAGCTATTACATGTAGTTGTAATTCATTTGAAATAGGGTCTTGTTATAACACATGATTTGGTGACAATATCTTAGCTATTACATGTAGTTGTAATTCATTTGAAATAGGGTCTTGTTATAACACATGATTTGGTGACAATGTCTTAGCTATTACATGTAGTTGTAATTCATATGAAATAGAGCCCTTCTTATAACACATGATTTGGTGACAAATATCTTAGCTAATAAATGTAGTTGTAATTCATTTGAAATAGGGTCTTGTTATAACACATGATTTGGTGAAAATATCTTAGCTATTACATGTAGTTGTAATTCATTTGAAATAGGGTCTTGTTATAACACATGATTTGGTGACAATGTCTTAGCTATTACATGTAGTCGTAATTCATTTAAAATAGGGTCTTGTTATAACACATGATTTGGTGACAATATCTTAGCTATTACATGTAGTTGTAATTCATTTGAAATAGGGTCTTGTTATAACACATGATTTGGTGACAATGTCTTAGCTATTACATGTAGTCGTAATTCATTTAAAATAGGGTCTTGTTATAACACATGATTTGGTGACAATATCTTAGCTATTACATGTAGTTGTAATTCATTTGAAATAGGGTCTTGTTATAACACATGATTTGGTGACAATATCTTAGCTATTACATGTAGTCATAATTCATTTAAAATAGGGTCTTGTTATAACACATGATTTGGTGACAATATCTTAGCTATTACATGTAGTTGTAATTCATTTGAAATAGGGTCTTGTTATAACACATGATTTGGTGAAAATATCTTAGCTATTGCATGTAGTTGTAATTCATTTGAAATAGGGTCTTGTTATAACACATGATTTGGTGACAATATCTTAACTATTACATGTAGTTGTAATTTATATGAAATAGGGCCCTTGTTATAACATGTTTGCTGCAGCTGTGCTAATAATAGGAATAAAAAATTGTCAGTTTTACATTTTTTTTCCTTAAAAGTTATTTATCAAAAACATACACTTATTCAAAGTCACTGTTCTTTCCTCCACTTAAAAAGCTGAAAATTGCCACTTACGAAAATTTCAGAGTGGGATTTTCCATGGAAAAATCAATGCTCCTAACACCAACTGACAGGTTAATGAGTGCATCACTTGTACTGGATGTTTGATGATTAATCAAATATTGTAAATGTTAGAACCTTCAGAAGAGAAACAATAAAATGAATGATTCTATCATTCAACAACCTTGTGTAGAACTTATGGATATCACAGAAGAAGTTTCTTGGTGGGGACATTTTCAAGTCATACAACTTGAAAAAAACAAACCCAGATGGAGTGATAAACATTTGTAAACAAAAAAAAACAACAGTACATATAAAGGTAGGTAAAAGAGATGCATACCAATCAAAATTGGTTTACCAAAATAGATGAAATATATGACAATTTATTTACAAAATATAAAACTGACAGTGCCAGCTCATAGGGAAATTTTGAAACATTTTAACTAATTAAAGCTTTTTGAACCAAATCACGTTATCATCTAGAACAGTGATTCAAGTCATTTTAAACATAAAACTCACCAAAGTTTGGAGAACCAACAAGTGTCATGACTGGCAGTGTATGACAGGGCAAATAATACCATAGTCCCTTAACATGGAATGTCCAGTTGTCTTTATAATATTCATAGAGGGATATCCGCCTGTTCTGTTGAAAGCGATACACTTGCTGATGAAACAGATAAGCTATGTAAACATACGCACTAGGAATGGCACCTGATAAACCTCTAGCTCCATAAAAACCATTGGCCTAAAAGGAAAAAAAATGGGGAAAAAAGTTAATAAGTTTATTAAAATCATTTTCATGAAGATGAAGTTGCATATTGGCTTGAAGCAAGTCAAAACAATTTATGTTAACATCAATATCAAAAGCAGAAACAAAATCAGGCTGTGAAAGTAAAACCTTAATTGCTAAATTGAGCTACATCAATTAAAAATACCGCATTACTCACGTATAATCCGGGTCCAAATGCAAACAACATAGACCCTGATCTGCTTTCGCATAATGCGCCGGCAACCAGGGTCTATGTTGTTTGTTCTACTGATTAGTCCTTACAAACTGCTTAGACACAGATCTTCTGGCGCATTATGCGACAGATCTGGGTCTATGCAGTTTGCAGTTGGTATCAGCTTATACGTGAGTATATACGGTAAGTGTTTTATGAGCATAAAAAATACAAGCTCTTACACAAGTGCTCATTTCAAATAATCTGTATGAAATAAGCCGAATAACTTCTATCTTTTGCAACAACTTGCAACAAAAAAATTTAATTATTCAATGAGTTTCATTATTTTATTGGCATTTACCACAGATATAAAACTCTATTTATCACATGTTAATTCAAATTAACTTGGCAAAATAAATTTGGAGAATTTTCTCGAAAAAGATTGAAATTATTTTGACAAGTTTCATTAATTTCATTTAAAATGACCACAAATGTACGAATAAACTATCATATGCTGAAAAATGGTGACTTTATTCCACAATAATTCTGGGTCATGCTATATCTCACCTGCTAAACTGTAACATATTCCAAAAAAGTCACTACAGCTGCAACCTACATTTGCATGCAGTGAATACCCTCCAAAATGAATACATTGATCAAGTTTCATGGCTGTACACACAAAAGTGTCAGAGAAACTGAATGCAAAAACTTAATTGCTGACAATGATGATGACATCAATGTCTGAAAAGTCATCCCTATGTCTTACCTATGCTTCTCAGGTTAGACAATAAAACCACAAAATAGTGTATCAAAATGATTTTTAGTTATATCTCAATGGCTTGGACATTATACTTTTGCTGTTTAAAAAGTCATGACATTGTTTGTGATGTCATGAATATATGTGTATCCTATGAAGAAAACAAATGTGTGCATTAATCTAAATAACAAATTAGCCATGTCATAAAGCAAAAGTAAACATGATGCAGACAAGTAGATGAGATCTAAATAACAAATTAGCCATGTCATAAAGCAAAAGTAAACATGATGCAGACAAGTAGATGAGATCTAAATAACAAATTAGCCATGTCGTAAAGCAAAAGTAAACATGATGCAGACAAGTAGATGAGATCTACTGCCTACCACCAACAAACTTTTGGAAATGCACAGTTCCTCTACTCTGGAAAAAATAACCCGATTTTTTTTTTATTACTCTAGAACTGAGTCTGCATTTAGTTTGAGTGTTAACATAACAGTGTTTATAGGCCTTTTACAGTTAAACAGTTGAAAAAATAAATTACAAAGGCTATATAAATTATTTACATATGTTACCTAGTCAGTTATTACTGAATACAGTATTTAAACCACAAATAAAAACACATTCTAAATTATGGATAATTTCCGGCAATCTGTGTAAGCGATCTGAACACGACCCACAACTGACATCAGAGAAGTCACTCATTCACAATCTTTTGCCATTGTTAGTCTTTCTACAGAGTGTCAACAAAGTGGTTAAAGGTCAAGTTTGGTCAAATTTTAGTAAGTAAAGTTTGCTACAAAATGTTATTAACAGTATCTTATTAAACACATCCAACTGGTCATTTCCTTTAGTAAATATAAAATAGTAGTTTAATTCTGATGTTAAATAGTGACTGTCTACCCCTTGGGGAGGGGGGGGGGGTAATGCAGCTGAGTTTCATTAAAGACTATCAATTATCAATGCTTATCTCAACCGTTAATAATGTTTCCTAATGTTTGCTTACTTTCAGGGCATCAGTTGTAAACAGAAGGCATCAATTTTACATTCTTTCCAACCTGGGCACTCATTTTGTCCTTACCTGTTACTCCTTTTTAAAACTTTTTTTCACACACATTTTCAAAATACTGATGTATAACTTGTTCATCCAGTTAACCTGAAACACATTTGTGCAACAGACCAATAGTCCATCTCAGCAATTTTCTGGCAAATCGCCTATTGTGTTGTGTGTGTGTGTGTATATATATATCAGGACTAAAAAATTAATGCTAATCCATTAACCCGCTGTTAGTGACTTTACCCTGATGGATCAATAAAACCCCAACCATCACTAATTCATTGGAGCAGTGAAAATTACTGCCTCTCACTATCATAACAGTTAAAAAGTGGTCTTGTGTCAGATGTATCAAATAAAACGTGAGTCAGCATTTCCTTTCATAGTAAATTGGTTGGTTTATTTTGTTAATTGAGTACCTACCAACATCTTGCACTTAACAAGGTACAATAAATGCTTGTGGTGCAAATGAACAAGTGTGAAACCACTCATCCACTCATCAAGTAATTTACTGTGATTAATGTCAAAACAGTCTTCAGTCTTTGCACATGTGGAGCCAGCCTGGTGTACTGGCCATAAGCACCGATTTCATTACTGATGATAACAAAATGTATAGGGTATCAGGCTATTATTGACCAAACAGGAAAGGTCATGTTCAATGATTCAACGAATAATCCAGATTTATACCAAACAATGTGTTTTACAATTTATATTGTTGTTGATAAATATTCAATACATTGTGCAGTGACAATTGTATATGTGGAAGTATTTGCAATGTGCTTAGCCACCACCAAAACAGCAGAAAATAGATTATGACATGAGAGAGTGCAATCGCAAATATGATCAAGAGAAGAGACTTATAAAGTTCCAAAGATGCTGGGCAAATGAATACAAATGGCTGAAGTATGACATAAGAGGTAGTAACAGCTTGACTGAATTACATCAAAGTAGTTTATTCTTGCCAGTTTAATACTATCACTAAACTAATTCTACTTAGATCATATCTACACTCATGATGTCTATTTTCTATTTTAAATTGCAAAATGTACAAAAAAAACACAGGAATATAACAAACACCCATTGTTCCAGATTAAATAAAATGAAGGCTTGTTTTATTGTCTCAAGGCCTCTAATTTGGGAAGATTAGTGGCTTGGCAGCTATGTTCAAAGTTTATTGTGTGTAACCAATGGGCTACAAGCCAATATAATTGCTTTATTCCTCTGTCTAATGAAAACACTAAGCTTACAGCTGGTTTGTTTTTTTAAGGTCAGCAACAGATTATCCCTGTTCAAAACAACATGTTTAAAGATTAAAAACATGCTGATGGAGATCAAGGGAAATAATAATTCAAGACTAATATTCAAACAACAAAACAATTATCCAACTGCAGCACTTGAAGAAATGGCACTGAAGGTAATTACAGTAATAACATTCTAATAACAAAACAATTATCCAACTGCAGCACTTGAAGAAATGGCACTGAAGGTAATTACAATAATAACATTCAAACAACAAAACAATTATCCAATTGCAGCACCTGAAGAAATGGCACTGAAGGTAATTACAATAATAACATTCAAACAACAAAACAATTATCCAACTGCAGCACTTGAAGAAGTGGCACTGAAGGTAATTACAATAATAACATTCAAACAACAAAACAATTATCCAACTACAGCACTTGAAGAAAGGGCACCGAAGTTAATTACAATAATAACATTCAAACAACAAAACAATTATAAATTGCAGCACTTGAAGAAATGGCACTGAAGGTAATTACAATAATAACAATCAAACAACAAAACAATTATCCAATTGCAGCACTTGAAGAAATGGCATTGAAGGTAATTACAATAATAACAGTCAAACAACAAAACAATTATCCAGCTGCAGCACTTGAAGAAATGGCATTGAAGGTAATTACAGTAATAACATTCTAAAACAATTATCCAATTGCAGCACCTGAAGAAATGGCATTGAAGGTAATTACAATAATAACATTCAAACAACAAAACAATTATCCAATTGCAGCACTTGAAGAAATGGCATTGAAGGTAATTACAGTAATAACATTCAAACAACAAAACAATTATCCAATTGCAGCACTTGAAGAAATGGCATTGAAGGTAATTACAGTAATAACATTCAAACAACAAAACAATTATCCAATTGCAGCACTTGAAGAAATGGCATTGAAGGTAATTACAGTAATAACATTCAAACAACAAAACAATTATCCAATTGCAGCACTAGAAGAAATGGCATTGAAGGTAATTACAGTAATAACATGTTAATCATATCTCACCTCGGGAGCTGCCATGACAATCTTGAACCTGGCCAGAGCCTCATGTAGTATGGTATGCATGTATTGATCTGTGAGGTTGAAATACCCTGAGGCTAGTAACACTTCATCCTCCCTCTCTGTTGTCCTTAGCAACATCTTAGTTACATCTTCATCATCTGTGACACCAAATGAACCCATCTGTAGCAGGGGGAAGACCAAGGTGTCAACACAATTACCTCTCCTCACTTTGTTAGTGGCAGTTTCTTGACTTTCTTCCCTTGAATCAGGGTTAATAGAGTCTGTGCCTGACAAGTCCCTTTGCTGATATGAAGTGGCAAAACACTTGTGCAGATTTTTCACTTTTTCTCTAGCTGCAGCCTTAAACCTTGTTCCATCATCAGAATCTAAAATATTTTATAACAGGACAAATTTGTACAGCCATTTAAATTGGTTGTAAGTAATTATTATAAATGTGTCACATTCTACTTCTTCGACATCTACTTTGTACATTAAACTGTCACAATTCATTATTATTTAATATACACAGTATGACAGTAAGGAAATAATACAGAAAAAAGGAAGTAATGAAAGAAAAGTCAAAGTCAAATATTAGCAGCTTTGGTGGACATACTGGATGTCAGATTGGCATCATTTTCATTTAGGACCAAGAAGACATCATTAGAAGTCCTTTGGTAAAAACCCCATGTCAATATGACCGTCCATACAGGGGCATTAGTGATAACAACATTTTCATTGCAGCCATTTTGGCAGCCATATTGGTTGTACAATTGGCACCATTTTCATTTAGGACCAACTAGGCATCATAAGAAGTCTATTGGTGAAAACCACTTGCTGATATAGCCATCCATTTGGGAGGATTAGAGAGAACAATATTTTCAAGATGGCCACCACAATGGTCATATTGAGGGTCAATTTGCATATTTTCATTTAGGGTCAACTAGACACTACAAGAACTCTTCTGATGAAAAGCCCATGTCAAAATGACTTTTTGTTCAGTAGGAGTAGCAATAACAAGATTTTCAAGATGGCTGCTGTGGTGGCCATATTGGATGTCGATCATTACCTTCTTCATTAAGGGCCAATTAGACATCATAAGAAGTCTTTCAGTGAAGACCCCATCTTGATATGACCATCCATTCAGGAGGAGTAGTAATAACAAGATTTTCAAGATGGCCATTATGACAGCCATATTAGACATCAGATTGGCATTATTTACATTTAGAACCAACTAGACATCATAAGAAGTCTTGTGGTGAAAACTACATGTCAATATGACTTTCTGTTCAGGAGGGCAATAACAAGATTTTCAAAATGGCTGCCATGACAGCTCTATTGGACAACAGATTGGCACCATTTTCATTTAGGACTAACTAAGCATCATAAGAAGTATTTTAGTGGAAAAAACATATTTATATGATCATCCATTCTGGAGAAGTAGCAATAACAAGATTTTCAAGATGGCTGCTGTTGTGGCCATATTGGATGTCTGAACGGTATCATTTTCATTTAGGACTAATTATACCATGGGATGAATGTGTGTGTAAAGTCTTATGGCAATCCTCCAAGTAGTTTAGAGAGAGTAGCAATAACAAACTTGTGCTAAAAGATGGACAGATGATGGACAAAAGACCATCGCATAATCTGTTCTAGTCTATGACCAGCAGAGCTAAAAATAGCTGGTAGATTTAGCATTGTCCTATATTATCACCATACACACATACATAATCACAATCACACAAACATTAAATAATGAAAAATACACAAATTTTCTGTCTTTAAAATTCATTGGACAATGGAATACAGTATTAACTTGTAGTTGTAGACTTTGATGCTCTCAATAGTTCATTGGAGGGTTTGAAGGTTATGTAAGTTGCATTAGTGTTTATCTTTGCACTCATTCGAGACTGCTGCTGTTCAAACTTCACCAAAAATCTTGCTGCAGGTATAGATGACATCATAAATGAGTATATAAAATCTACTGAACCAATTTTTTTACATTTCTATACTTCCTCTTTAAGTCTAGTTTGGGACATTGGCATTATCCCTGAGTCTTGGGTTATAGGAATAATACAACCAATATATAAAAATAAAGGTGATATCTTCCCTTGAACTACCATCCCATTGCACTATTGTGTTGCAAAACTGCTTAGCTCAATTTTAAATGCAAGACTAATGGACCATTTAGAGAAGAATGGCATTTTATTGGAAAATCACATTTTTTTTTAGTAAAGAATATTCCAATCTAGATACTATTTTTTCTCTACATGCCCCTTGTTGAAATTTTAAGAGCAAGAAAAAAAAAATTATTTTGTGCATTTGTCAATTTCAAAATTGCATTCAGCACTGTATTGAGGGCTGGGCTTTCGTAAAAGCTGGCTTTAAATAACGTCAATGGTAAATTGATGAATCTAATTAGAAACATGTATGGTAAAATTAAGTCATGTGTATATCGGTAAATAATTTTCTGTTTTTTTGGCTTGTCAGTGTGGAAAAAGGCAAGGAAATTTCTTTCACCTATCTTATTTTCATTATATCTTAATGATTTAGAAGAGTTGTTGCTAGCAAAAGGTTGTAATGGTGTGAATTTTATATTCCAGAAACCAAATATATGCTGTATTTAAAAGTAATTGTTATCCATTATGCTGATGATACTGTTATTCTTGCAGATAATGAAAAAGATCTTTAAAAAAATTTTTTTTAAATTCTATATTACTACATTTCTCTTCTGTTTTTGGTAACACATCAATGGAAATAGTTGTTCAATATTTATATTTAGGGATGCTTTTTAAACACAATGATTCATAATATTTGGCAAAAAGAGAAGAACATCCACTGCCTTGTAAATCCAGTACTCATGAACATGTTTTAGAAACAAAAGTGCTATAAGTCATCTGTCCTCCAAGGTGTAAGTCAGACAAGAGTGATCTCCCCTTGGAGACAGAGAGTTGGCACCAAATTCTGTCCATACTACTACTGGAGCAGATGTGCACAGTCAGGTTTTAAAATGTTACTGTGAGGAGGCTGTGCCCACATTATCAAAGAAACATATTTTAATCCCCCAAAAATTGGTTTCTTCTTCAAATTCATTACCTGATCACAATACAGTGAAACCCCACTATAGCATGCTTCGTTATAGCACAAATTCGGATATAACACGATCGTTGCATGGCTCCCAAAATTTCACATATTTTTTTCGTACATGAAAAAATAAATATTTTTTTCAAAGTACAAAAAATAATGTGTAAATAAGTATTTATCATTTTGAGGTAGAGATCGTGTATGAATTTGGATATAACACGATCGTGGCATGGCTCCCAAAATTTTACAATAATTTCAAAAATTTCTTGAAGTACTGCGAAGTTTTTGTGCCAGAATAAACAATAGTTTGATTTTATAATTTGGCAAGATGTATTGTATTCTTGAAGAAAAAAGTGTCTTATGATTGCATCTTTCTTTTATATGAATAAAGATGTTAAACGTTTCTATTTGTGAATATTCATTTCAAGTTTGTCAGTAGTCAACACTGCATTTTGATCTTAGCTTATTTTTGAAAGATGTCAGCTGATTAAAAAGCTGATAAGTGTTAATCTTATTATTATTGAATCATGAACAATAAAGCCAGTAAGTCTTCTTTGTGTTTGTATTCAATGCAATCTGTGTACAATTGTTGTTCGAAAGAAAGAAGATTCTCATCAGAATTAATAAATCAATTAATTTAAATACTTGCTAATCATCAAAGTCAATCTCACTGTTAAAGGTTGTTCAAATTATGGGGCAATGATTTATAAAAAAACCCCTGAAAGCCGCCAACACGAGCATGTGGCTTTGCGGTGTTATCAGACAATCATCACGCAATCAACTGACCAGTGAATACTATCATGCATTCCCTATACAAATGATGACTTTGTTCCTTAACATTTATTCTTGCTGTAGTCGTTCAAACAAATTGGTGTCAGAGTGATAATTGGGCGGAATTTACAACGGATAACAGGATACAGAAACGTAAAGCTATTACTGTTAAAGAGAAGCTTGAAGCCCTGGGCAGGATTAAGTCCGGAGTTAAACAAATGCAATTAGCTTCGAGATTTAGGTATTCACAAGTCAAGCAAACAATGTGGTTCAGTGGAAAAGCTTCTTACCCGAATTTATAAATCAATTTACCTACCTTTTTAAGGGAAGACAATAGACTATCAATGCCTACTCAATCAACCATCATACACATCCACTGAAACAAGTTTATGGCCTGAATTGTCAGGAGCAGTTTTGGTCATTGCCACAAACATGTACCCCCCCTTCCCCCATCTCAACCCTTTTTATTTTCTACCTTCAGATCATTCACTTATACACAGAAAACTGTCCTTCCAGTGATTGGAACAGAACCATTTAAGTTGTGGGGGGGGGGGTGCGATTGGCTAATATAATAAAACATTATACTCCATGCTTTTGCTCTGCAGTGAAGCAAAGTCATAGTTATAAACAAAAGTTTCAATGAATATTGGATTTATTTTACTTATTTTTTCCTCTGTGCAATCAAGAATGACTCGACTGTTTTATACAACTCACTGTGTACCCATACAATCAAATGGTTTACTTCCAAGCTGGCTTCAGGCAGTTACATGTACATGTATACACACACCTGCAGAATTCTCATCGCAAGTACATTATGAGGTCAATACAGTACATTTGACCTCCTGTATGAATTTTCAGATCAAGTAAAATGTACTTTTCAAGCCTAATACAGGTTTCTTTTTAGAAACTCCCAATGTCTAAATCATGCAGTTTATTGTCGGTCAGAAATCAGACTCTTTGGACATGTCCTGCAAATATGAATGTTGCGGGGGAAAATAAAACTTTGTCATAAGTTTGTGTGATTGTATTAGCAAGAAATTTAATATTATGATTTGACTGGATCTATCAAACATTTTTAAAATTATAAATTATGTTTCTTTGTGCACATTTTTGATGGAATTACTAATAGATACAACCAGATTCATCCGGTGAGTACACATACTCTTAACTATTTACGCTTAAGTTGCCGATTTCGTATTAATAAAAGTAAATATTAAATATGTAATGACCGTTTTAAGTAGTTCTTGTTTAATATGTAACAAGTTTATAACTGCATGAATGAAGTCTGTAGCATTGCCTCACACCCGATTTAAGATGGTAACTGTGCCAATGAAGCATGTAGTTTTGTGCCCACTATTATACCCCCCCCCCCCCATTTTTGATGCATGCATCATTTTCTTCAGCTAAATGATTTGGTTGGTTATAGCACAGTTGTTCGTTACATAGCACAATGTCGTTTTGTGGACCCCGACCATCGTGATATAGCGGGTTTCACTGTATATTAGGAGAATAGGTAAGAGGTGGAGGGAATTACATTCTCTTACTGTGGAAAATGCCATTTCCCTTAATTTGAAGCAGTTTCATAACTCGTGACAAATACATGCTAAAGTTAGCAAAAAGATATGCCTAAATGTGGCTTGTAGGGAAAGAAATCTAGTGGCCACGTCATTGCGAAGCTGCTGAATGACCTGAGAATGATGCCTATTGTGCTGCTACTATAGATCCCACCAGGTCACACTAAACCCTTTGGGATGAGAGGCAAAATCTAGAGAAAGTCATCTCTGACTTCCATACCAAGGCTTCCATAATGTCAGTTTGGGAACATTTACATTCAAATGCTATGCTAGTGGCAACTGCCCTGACCTTGCGAATCAATATACACAAGAAATACTTGGTCTTGGGTTAGTTCTTTATACACAGAGCAATTAACCAATCACACTCAGGACAATAGAGTTTGAGCTGAGATATCATTCTTTCCTTCTTTCATTGGTGGAAATAAATCAAATCTTTGTTGTCTAATTGTCTGTGTTATAGATAATTATGAATCTGTTGTACCTTCTGAACCTGCCCTGTCAAGTTCAATAGGGTTAGTTTCCATTTTGGGGAATGTGGTCTTTTTCAAGGAAGAGAAGGCAACCGGGTCCAAGCTTGACATGGCCACGATAGAAGTAGAGCTTTTCAGGGATGAACCACTGATAGCTATGAATGCAGACCCTCTTCAGTGGTGGAAGGAACATCAGTGACAGTATCCTCTCCTATCACAGTTGGCGGGGAAACAACTGCATTTTTGCAAATTCAGTGCCCTCTGAGAGAGCGTTTAGCACAGCTGGGGATATTGTAATGGCTCTGAGCCCAGATGTAGTGGACATGGTAATTTTTCTCAAGAAAAATATGGACTGATTTTGTTTCAAGAGTGGACCTATTAAGAGAATAACAATGTTTCATGTGATTAATTTTTAGCAGAAAATCCTCGAGTTCAAAATAAAGATTCATGTAACTTTGTAATTTTTACTTAAGTTGAAGCATATCAATACCTATATATTTTGCTGTCATAGAAATTTAATATATCACAATACACACTGCAATACAGGACTGGTGTATTGCAATATATCATAATATGGTTTTGCCCATATCACTGCACCCCTAGTAGCTTTGTATTCCATCTTGTTGCAAATAGATCCACAAGTGGTCGACCCCAGCAGGCACAGATTCATCTGAATACCAAGGGGTGAACAGACCATTCAGTTTGAATTAGCCGATTCCATGAAGACTGAAATCACAAGAACGAGTCTGCCCGAGATGTAACAGACCTGAATGTGGATTTGTCGATGATCACACCACCTGAGAAAATCACAAACATTATGGCAGACATCTGGGGATTGGGTTCTCCATTGCCTGCTGATGTAATCTGACATAGTGGAGTAGTTGGATAGGATGAGAATGCCCTTTCCAGATGGTGTCTACTACCACAACTGAAATACATTCCCTACAGTCTTCATCTCCAGAAGGATGATTTGTAATGAATGGTCCTGAATGGTACAGAAATGTATATAATGTTATGCATATTGAATTTATAATATGTTTCCATGAGGTAAGATGTACTTTAGTCATTTTGTAAACAACATATTTACTGCATCTGAGTTCAAGGTTAGTCTTGTTTACATAGCATTTAACAATTAGATTGGAATTTTCCATATCTTGATGTGAGAAAAGTCAGGTACGCACAGGAAATTTACATCAGAGTTACTCATATTCTAGAATATTCTGTCAGGTGACTTATCTTTATATTTATACAGGTTTGGTAAACAAGATTTCATTCTTATACTAAACCTCATATCATTAAGATCAGTCTATTAAGGAATTTATTTTAGTAATCAGATGTTACAGTTGTGAAAATAAGAGCAAATTCAGAGAGAGGAATTATTTATTTGAAATATTCATTGGAATTACCAAAAATTGCTCATTCTTATACTGGATTAATACTTGACTTTGGGATTTATATAAATTCATTCAAAGATATTCTGGATTGTAACAAAAGAAAAGACTCAAACAAGCTTTCAAGATTTAAAACACAAATATTTAATTTCCTAAAATAATAAAATATTTCAACAAACAATCAAAGTGAAAGAATTAAAAATAACTTACAGTATAGAATATCCTTAAAAGTCCTAAATTGTTCTAAAGTTCACTGATCTGGAAGTTAATCCAAATTATTCCAGATGGAGAATATTCCAAATGAAAATACCAATGTGCTGATGTACTAACAAGAATTAGTTATATCCAAATATTATTAATTCCATATAATCCTTGTGAATATGGAATATCACACAAGTTCTAGAAATGTTTCCGATAATTCCAACGGAGCTGAATAATTCTTAAAGTTGAAGTAGCAGTACTAAATGCAAAATGTACTGTATATCTCTGAAGTAGAATACCACACAAAATGAACCAATCTCGTTTATGACCTCTCAGGCTGAACGTACTATCAAGAAGAATCACGAACGCTCCAATTACATCTTATTTATAGTTTTCTTAATTTGCGTCTTACAAACAAACAAAACCCATTACTTATTCCGTCTCAAATCAACATCTTACTATTGCGATCTTATTCCAACTTCTGGTCAACAAAATGAATCATTCTTGGACTGCAAAAGCCAGGTCAGGTCAAGTTCAAAACTGACGCACTGAATCACGTGACATGACTAATGTTTCAACTGACAATTTTGATTTTCCCCAGACCCAATGTACTGGGTCACATTAAAATTACCGTATATGTGCACTCTGCAAAACGACACCTATTAGACTATAATACAGAGGTCATAAACTAATAAAACTATACCATTATTTAAAAGAAATGATATATAATTCCATAACACAGGACATTCAAGACTACTGACACATAAGAACATTCAAGACTACTAGCACATCTGGACATTCAAGGCTACTGGAATTAATTCGGAACATTCTATATTTAGGACTTATGATTAGGACACTAAAGATTATTGAATTATTTGGACTTTAATTCATGTTATTGTAAGTGTCTCTTTGAATTTTCATTTTAATTGTCTACAAATAAATTGCCTGTTGATTTTACTTACATTGTTGGTTTCACTTTCTTTCTGTTACATTATTTTAAGACCTGGAGTCGTAACAATTATAAGATGAATTTAGACAAATAAAGTGTGATATCTTTGTCTATGATAGAGTACAGCGAGAAATAGACCGAAATATTGCAGAAGTATGTGTGATAAAACTCCTTAAATAGTGAAAAAGCATAAGTGGAAATTGGTTTTGGAGGGTCTCCAAAATTTGTGACGTCTCCAAAAAAAGCATGCTTCCTAGAGTGAACAGAAGTAGTAACTGAAGTAAGGATGGAATTTGGCACCAATCCCTCTATAGGGGAGATCACTCTTGTCTGAACTCCAACTAGGTGGACAGAAGACTTTCAGAACATTTGCTGCTAAAAACAAGCTTGGGAGGTTCTGGATTTGTGAGGTAATGGATGTGCTCCCAATGTATTATGATTGGCTCGTGTATTTGAAGCAAAACAAATCAAGTAGATTCACGACTGTAAGCTGTAAATTGCAAATAAATATAGCATTGTACATGGTAAAAGCTAAAAATTAGGATAGAAAAAGGTGATTTTCTGCACATTTTCTCTTCAAAAAAGGGGAAAATCATGCTTTTGTTATGCAGCAGAACCTGTCTTGTAAGACCACACCTTCTACCAACAAAACATGGTCTCTCAAGACAGTTGGTCTCTCATGATAGGTCTTAAAACTATATATTTAAGCAATCCAAGTTTTAAGAATGTGGTTTCTAAAGACAGGTGGTCTCTCACACCAGCTGTCTTTCAAGACATGTTGAATTCAGATATTTTGGCAAATATATGTAAACAATATGTGCAGTACAACATCACCCACAATTTGTCATGGTTAATACAATCTTTATGAAAAGGTGCCAAGAACACTTTCCTACATATTTCTATATTTAAATGTAAGTGAACCAATAAGATAACGTGTTTGAAGATTTTTATACCAGCTACTCCAAAAATACCTTCAAATGGATGTATGTCCCAGCCAGAGGTTAATGTAAGTGTGTTGTCTTGCTGGAGTTGGAATGAGAAGAGTGACACTGTCTGGACTAGCTGGGAGAAGTAGTCCGCCAATTCAGGACACTTGTTAAATAGAACATATCTATCCTGACGATTTGTGAAGTAACTGTCACTTAGATTAGCACTGAAACAGATAAAGAATATGTAACAATTACAATCACAAGGTCTACAAGAAGGCAGCACTCCAGGTTGCAAATAAAATGGTCATATTTGCAACTAAAATTCAGAGTTGGCGAGTGACAATTGTCAGCTGATCACCTTCTGGTAACTAAAAGAGTAATAATGTGGCAAGAAAGAAAATTATTTAAACACTTTCTAATTACAAGTATATACCTCATTTTATGCACATGCAATTTAATACACAGCATAATCCCTTTTTGATTGTGTAATGTGAGACTACTGGTTCCTGCATTAAATCATTGTCGTTACATGTGGCAAGTCTGGCTCACAAACAATAAGCAGTTTAATACATGACCTGTGCAGTATGGCTGTTATGTTCACACAAATTTGTAAATGTCAACACATCTTTTAAGAAACAAAAGTATTCTATTTAAACAGTTTCTTATATTGTCTTAGCAGACTACAATAAAGGTGACTTTCTCTAACAAGCAAGCCAAAGTAATAACCAGTCTCTTATCACTGATGCTGATAAGTACTTATGCCTGTTTAGTATTTTGTTTAGATAAAGTTGTGTAAATGTTTTACTACTTTTAGTAACAGCAACCATACTTGATGGTGGAATGGTATTATTTGTATAAATCTAAAATGTATTCAAGCTAGGATACTTTGTCAAATTTGTTCAAATTCTGTCCAGTGGTTTCTGAGAAGTCATTTAAAGGGTTTTCCATTCTTAGTAATTGTGGCCATATCTAATTGTGCACTGACATCAGTTTTATAAATTTGGAAGACTTTAATACCAGAATGCTTTCTATCAAATTTGGTCACATTCTGATCGGGAAGTGTCGGAGAAAAAGTTGTTGAAAGGATTTTTTTTCTTCTTTTTGGGGGGTAATGTGGCCATATCTGATGGCAGATTGGCATGATTTGTAAAAATTTGAACAAACTTCATGCCATGATGCTTTCTATCAAATTGTATCAAATTCTATTCAGTGGTTTTTCAGAAGAAGTCACTTAAGGTTTTTATATTTTTAGTAATGACAGCCATATTTGACAGCCAATTAGCATCGATTGAAATAAACCTGAAAGGACTTTATGCCAGGATGCTCTCTGCCAAGTTTGGTTGAAATTGGTCTGGCAGTTTAAGAAAAACTTGAAAATGGCAATTGTTGACAGATGAGAGACATTCATTTCTGTTTTTGGGAAATGTGGACATATGTGATGGCAGATCAGCATTATTTGTATAAACTTGAAAGGTCTTCATGCTAGGATACTTTTTCTCTCAAATTTGATCAAATTATGTTCAGTGGTTTTGCAGAAGAAATTGTTTTGAAGGTTTATCTATTTTTAGTAGAGGTGGCCACCTTTTATAGCCAATTGGCATCATCTGTAACAATTTGAAAGGTCTGTATCTGATGCTCCATTGGTTGAAACTGATCTGGGAGGTTTGTTTTTTAGAAGACGTTTAAAATAGCAGTTCTTGACAGATGTTGGATAGATGACAGATGATGCACTATGGATGAAAGGCCATACCATAAGCCACTTGGCCTTGCAGCCAGGTGAGCTAAATATTGCAGGAGCAAAGAGGTTTGTCAATATGTGCATCTTCAGGTGATGACCATATTATTTACCAAGTTTCATGGCAATCTATCAACTGATGCTCTTCTGTCTGAAAAGATTTTCCAGGAATTCAAGATAAGACCATTTCTTCTTTTTAACTGCTGAGTGCTGAAACCATCTCTGATATTCTTGAGCGATATAATTTTCAAATTAGTCACTGTGGCAGTCATACTGGATGTAAGATCAGCACCATTTTCATTTAGGACAAACTAGACACAATTAGAAGACTTTTGGTGAAAGCCTCATGTTGATATGATCATGCATTCAGGAGAATTTGTTACAAGAGTTTCAACATGTTCATTGTGCCAGCCGTATTTGAGGTCAGAACAGCACCATTTTCATTAAGGACCAGCTAAATATCATAATTAGTCTCCTGGTAAAAACCCATGTTGATCTAACTTTCCATGTCGGAGGAGAAACAATAACAAGATTTTCAAGATGGCTGCCATGGTGGCCATACAGGATGTCAGATTATCACTATTTTCATTGAGGACTAATCAAACATCATAGTAAGTATTTATATGAAAAACCCGTGTTGATATAAACATCCATTCAGGAGGAGTAGTGATAACAAGATGTTCAAGATGGCTGCTGGGGTGGCCATATTGGATGTCTAAGCAGCACAATTTTAATGTAGGACCAACTAGACCTTGGGATGAATGTGCGTGTAAAGTTTCTCGGTAATCCTCCAAGTAGATGTGCTAATAGACAGATGGACATAGAACAATAGACAACAGGCCATGCCATAAGCTCTTCTGGTCTTCAGGACTGTTACGCTAACACGATTGTGTCATACACTGCATTAAGCTACAAAACTGCAATAACTCTAGCAAAAATGTAGGGAGCAAATATGCGCATTTTCAGGTGATGACCATAATGATCATCAAGTTTCATAGCAATTGATCAAATACTGTGGGACAAGCAGCACTGTGATTGTGTGATACACTACATTCAGCTACAAGACAGAAAGGTCAAGAACTAAAAACAAAATTGTGGGAGCAAAGTGAATTGTTGATATGCGCATTAAATATATGTTCCTACAGAAGAGTTATACTTGCAGCAGGAACAAGCAATTTGTGAGCTAGAGCAATAAATGGAATTTCAGGCATGGAAATGATTTTTTTATGAAGAAATTTTTTCTCACCACCATTCACTTCTCAATGAAGCACTACTTTGTCAACAATGCTAAAACTCCAGTGTGTTGTATCGCTCAATTTGACTTGCTGAGATTGGATATGGTAAAATATTTTATAAAATGTCAAATATGTAACTTATTTAAAAAGATTAGGTCATCTCAAGCCTATTGTTCTCTTCAATCGCTGCTATTTGCATTATCAGCCTATGAATATGATTAGTGCTGAAACGAATACCTGATTTTACTATCAGAATATCTGTAGCCAATTCAATTTATCTGAATATTTGTTGTGATGTCAACATGAAACATTGATTCAAAAGCCATGAAGCGAGCATTTCAGGCAAATTCTGTAAACAATTGCAAACCATCTGATTTGTAAATAGACTTGTCCTCTATGTTGCTGATTTACTAAGTTACGTAATCCTTCTACAATACAGAGTGGATGACATTTCAAAATACACACACTTAAAAGAGATTTCTTTGGCTGAATATGGACCCATTCTTATCCATGGAAGCCACCATTGTTGTATGTGTATAATTAGCAACAGAAAATGAGAACTATTTTCTGACATCAGTGAAACATATATAGCCTGTCTAAGCCTGGCCCTACTTTAACAAAACATCTAAATTTGAGTCTCTATTTGTCTACTAAACTAAAATTTTGCTATCTCCTTTGTATGATTAGCAAATTCATGGACAATCATTTTAAAAGCTAGGCTATTTTGCATTATTTTTTTGAAATTTACAAATAACAGCTGATCAAAAACTGGTTCGAGTACTTTATGTACTCAAGGTGGAGAAGTTTCGTGACAACTGGACCTGATCTTGATGAGTTTGATCTTACCATCAAATTGACATTGTTGCACAAAGACCTAATTAAGATAACATGCGACTATACTAATTTATAAAAGGTATCAATTTGGTTTTTTCAAGATTCAGCAGTAAGTTGTAATTAATATTTGTGCTAATGAATTCCAATCTTTGATTGTTCTTGTGAAAAAAATAAATTTGTAACTATCATTTTGTGCATAGGTTTTCAGGTAGGTATATTCATGTTGATTTCTACTGGTTGTTTTTAGTTTTATCAAATTGTAGCAGGGTATTTTTGCTTTCTTTTTCAAAAGCCCTGTACATAAATATTAATCGATTTTAAAGCCGTCATTGGTTAAATGGTTACCAAGACAACTTATTGAATATTAAGGTCATACTTCCTGGTGTATAGTCATAATTGGATGTAACAAACCTGGCTCCTCACTTTTCGGATTTTTTCAATTTCATCCTGTAAAACCTGGGAATAGGGGTCCAAAAACTGTACAAGCATGTTCTAAATTAGGTCAAACTAAACCCCTTAAAGATAATTTTTTCACATTATGTGGGCAAGATGACAAGTTATATCTTAATATGCCTAAAAACTTTTCAGAGTCTGCACTGCTCTTAAAATTTATTTAGAAGGCATGTTTAACCATCACAGTCTTCATGGTAAGACTCAACTTGTAGATCTACATGAAGCATTTATTTATCAAAACAAAGTACAAAATGTAGAACTTCTACTTATTTTCATATGATCTCTAAAGAAATATTATGGAAAAGAAACAGAACTATAAAGGTAAATTCTTTGTGAACTGAAGTTACTGAACAACATTAAACTTCAAAAGTTTAAAACAATGAATGAAATTCTGACTTCCTCCCAAGGTTTTAGTTCTGGCAATGGCGGTAATGTGGCAATTATCACAAAGTTTGCCTTTTTCTGTCCAGAGAACACAATTCTAAGTCTTCCCATATAGCACTACTTGCTTTGTCCATGGTTGCTGTCAGGTTGCCAGCTTTATGGGAATTTAGTTAGTGTATATATACATAGTATGGTCTCTAAGTGGCGCTGTCTCAAAGTTGGGCCATCTCTCAAGGTGCATAAAAAGTGAACACATCAATATATAAATGATTCAATGAATATTTGAACAACAATTTCTGATTTGAATATTTGCTAAAAAGTATTCTCGTTAAAATATATGAATATTTACTTCAGCACTATATTATTTACGTTGAGGTGAATTTATGAAAGTGGGGAATGCAGAGGGGGAAAAGTAATGGGGGAGTTTAATCTTCTAAGTTTAATTCAGGAACAAGACTGCAATATAATAAAAAGAACATTTCTTTTCCTGTATACATACCAGTGTTGTGGTACAAAATATACCCAGTATTAACATAGGAAAAGAAACCAGCCTCTTACATTTTTCAAGTCTGTATTCCCTTGAGTGTCATTTATAAACAGGTTTTATTGTAGATAGTAACATGAGGTGACTTTAAACAAGCATGGTAAACACAGACAAAGTAACAGGATGTTAATCTATCCTTTACATTACAAAACCAGCATACCATAATACATTATCATATGGTAACAAGTAATCATAATTATCTTAAGTTTTTATGGTATTATGTAATTATAATCATGTGAGGTTTTCATGGTATTATGTAATTATAATCATGTGAGGTTTTCATGGTATCAAGTAGTTATAATCATGTGAGGTTTACATGGTATCAAGTAATTATAATCATGTCAGGTTTTCATGGTATCAAGTAGTTATAATCATGTCAGGTTTTCATGGTATCAAGTAGTTATAATCATGTCAGGTTTTCATGGTATCAAGCAGTTATAATCATGTCAGGTTTTCATGGTATCAAGTAGTTATAATCATGTGAGGTTTTCATGGTATCAAGTAGTTATAATCATGTGAGGTTTTCATGGTATCAAGTAGTTATAATCATGTGAGGTTTTCATGGTATCAAGTAGTTATAATCATGTGAGGTTTTCATGGTATCAAGTAGTTATAATCATGTCAGGTTTTCATGGTATCAAGTAGTTATAATCATGTCAGGTTTTCATGGTATCAAGTATTTATAATCATGTGAGGTTTTCATGGTATCAAGTAGTTATAATCATGTGAGGTTTTCACGGTATGAAGTAGTTATAATCATGTGAGGTTTTCACGGTATGAAGTAGTTATAATCATGTGAGGTTTTCACGGTATGAAGTAGTTATAATCATGTGAGGTTTTCACGGTATTAAGTAGTTATAATCATGTGAGGTTTTCACGGTATTATGTAGTTATAATCATGTGAGGTTTTCACGGTATGAAGTAGTTATAATCATGTCAGGTTTTCATGGTATCAAGTAGTTATAATCATGTCAGGTTTTCATGGTATCAAGCAGTTATAATCATGTGAGGTTTTCATGGTATCAAGCAGTTATAATCATGTGAGGTTTTCATGGTATCAAGTAGTTATAATCATGTGAGGTTTTCATGGTATCAAGTAGTTATAATCATGTGAGGTTTTCATGGTATCAAGTAGTTATAATCATGTGAGGTTTTCATGGTATCAAGTAGTTATAATCATGTGAGGTTTTCACGGTATCAAGCAGTTATAATCATGTGAGGTTTTCATGGTATCAAGTAGTTATAATCATGTGAGGTTTTCATGGTATCAAGTAGTTATAATCATGTGAGGTTTTCATGGTATCAAGTAGTTATAATCATGTGAGGTTTTCATGGTATCAAGTATTTATAATCATGTGAGGTTTTCACGGTATGAAGTAGTTATCATCATGTGAGGTTTTCATGGTATCAAGTAGTTATGATCATGTGAAGTTTTCATGGTATCAAGTAGTTATGATCATGTGAGGTTTTCATGGTATCAAGTAATTATAATCATGTGAGGTTTTCATGGTATCAAGTAGTTATAATCATGTGAGGTTTTCATGGTATCAAGTAGTTATTATCATGTGAGGTTTTCATGGTATAAAGTAGTCATAATAATGTGAGGTTTTGATCGTAAAAAGAGGTCATAATAATGTGAGGTTTAGATCGTATAAAGTAGTCATAATAATGTAAGGTTTTCATGATATAAAATATCATAACAGCATGAGGTTTTCATGGTATAAAGTAATCATAATCATGTGAGATTTTCATGACATAAAGTAGCCATAATAATGTGAGTCTCTCATGGTATAAAGTACTCATATTAATGTGAGCTTCTCATGGTATACAGTAATCATAATAATGTGAGGCTCTCATGGTATAAAGTAATCATAATAATGTGAGGTTTTTATGGTATAAAATAATCATAATAATGTGAGGCTCTCATGGTATAAAGTAATCATAATAATGTGAGGCTCTCATGGTATAAAGTAATCATAATAATGTGAGGCTCTCATGGTATAAAGTAATCATAATAATGTGAGGCTCTCATGGTATAAAGTAATCATAATAATGTGAGGCTCTCATGGTATAAAGTAATCAAAATAATGTGAGGTTTTTATGGTATAAAATAATCATAACAGCACGAGGTTTACATGGTATAAAGTAATATTCAGAGTCCTTTACAGCAATTATGTCAAGTTAAGTTTTGAAAATGTGCTGCTTTATGAAGAATATATTTAGATAGGAGCACAAATCCATATCCATTGCAAACTGAACTTTTTGAAGTAAAAAAGTAGAATCAGCATGAAAATTTGTTTATTTACATTTCATTATCATCTATTGTTTTTGGTATTTGGGGCACCTTAGTATCAGCAAGACATCAATATATATATATATTAACTGCATCATCAGCCATCACCCACCAGCTAGATTTCACACTTACCCACTAATAATAACACTGTCATCCACAAGGTAAATTTTCATGTGAGTTAGACCAATGGTTTCATTCCACCGCTCTGGAAGTATGTACTTCACAAATCCTCGCAGATCTGGTGCATGATACAGATGAATGTGAACAATATTGGTGAATTCTGTTAGCAGGGGCAGAAGCATTGTCCTGGAATTTTCATCTTGGCCACGAGATCCTCGGGTATAGTCCAGCAAAACATGAACTTCAAAATCTGTATTTCCACTTTCCTCAGCATGTTGACAAGCCTCTCGCATTTTGTCAACCTAGACAAAATCAATTGGCATACAATTGTCAGGACTGAAGTTTCTAAAGAAACACCGGAAAATAAAACTTTAATACCAAATTTCTCTTCCATCGAACCAATTTACACAAATTTGACCATTTCATAGAGAAAAACAAACACACAATTAACACAACCTATTACAATACTGTACTTTATTAAATTTGAGGAAAGAAATGTTAACAATTTACATGTTCAGACTAAAACACCCAACACTTATGGAAATTATCATAAAAAAAGCCATCATCTTCTTTTAAGCCCTCACCTCTCCTATGGTCAGTGACATATTTAAAGGGGGTCTTTCAAAGACTAGTGACCAAGGATAGAGTACTTTTTTTCAAGACAAAGTTCACCAAAATGAACCATATTATTGGACATAATTATCGCAAAGTTATGAGAAAAAAAAATTGATTTACTCAACAGAGAAGTCTATGCAAAACAACTCTATCATAGTACTGTGGACTTAGATCAAGCATGTCAAAGAAATCAAGGAAATATGATTTTTAACAAGGATAACCTTAGGAAGACTATCATATACAATTTTTATTAAATGTGAAGTATGTTCAACTACTTTCATGCCTTCAAAGTAAAAGAAAATTTGATAACACATACACACACATTTGCTTATTTTAAAAATAAGGAAGCAATGAAACACATATATTAACTTTTTTTGTTTCAAGATACTTACAGCTCTAATAATTTAAATGTATGTATGTATGTATGTATGTATGTATGTATGTATGTATGTATGTATGTATGTATGTATGTATGTATGTATGTATGTATGTATGTATGTATGTATGCATTGGGTTTAATGGTACATTAGCACAATCCAGGCTATACAGTACAAAGTAAGTTTACAGTACAGGTCACAGGTTTTTGTTTCTCCAGACATCACAGTGGGTGTGATGAGAGTATAGTGAGGATTAAGAAAAAGTTCCTCTGCCATCTTTCCACTCATTCTGATTCAGCTGCCATGTCTTCACCCAGAGAATACCTCTGCACACTGTGCTTTCTCATGGAGTTACCATCTGCCAATCACCATGGAGTTGATGTGTTGATAAAATGGGCAAGGTTTACTGTTTATGACACCAGCAAGCATGTGGAAAACAGTTTCATTGATTAGCGAGAGAGAGAGACAGCATGGTGGGGTACTGAGTTATCTATGTCATTACCCTTATCAATTAATGGACATGGTTTTGTTAGTTTTCCATATAAAATTTTAGACAACATTAACATAATGCCAATGACATGCAAACTTTATTAACACTATATATTGCACAAAGAATCTAAATTTCCTTCTTTTTAAAAAAATCATATGATATCAAAGGCATAGGCAATTTCAATATCTTCAAATAATTAAGTGCATTCAACACAATTCTTTGATTATTAAAATGTGATATATTTAGAATAAAAGTCACTTAACTGGCAAAACCCATGCTTCCTAGTCATAGGAATAACTTCAATGCAGGACACTAAATTACAGCTTAAAGTGAATGGTCATTATTTAAAATTAACCCTGATTGGAAACAAAATATGAAAACCACAAGAATAACAGAAAAGAAGGAGATGAACAGTGAAAGATAAGGATTAATGATCAGAGCTAAATGAGTATGTCAGCGCTGTCTTCACATCACAAAAAATTGAATATCTTAACTAATGATTTCATTATCAGTTAAACATCTAATGAAAATACAACGTATCAAATCACTGAATTCTCGTGTGAATAGAGAGAGAGAGAGAGAGAGAGCAGCGATGTAAGACTTCGCTCATGACTGCTGAAGACATGTATATTAGCACTCATATCTTCATGATACATACAATTTTTTTTACCTGCAAAACTATATAAACAAAACCATATATTGGATGATAAAGTTTCATTTTCAGGTGTTACTTTAAAAAATTGAATGATCAAATTCTGTCAGTAAAATGTGGTTCTCTTCATAAGCATGTCTTGGTAAAACAAGCATCTCTATCTGAAGCAGATGCATCAACATAAAAGTCCCATTTTGGTAAAAATTTGTTAGCTAAATGCATATTAATATATTTACACTGATTTAAAAAAAAAAAAACTAGGTTAAATTCACAACATGGACCGAGAGAGTTACAGCTGAAAGAAAATGTCATTTTTAAAAATTAACCAATATATAGGAAAAGATGTAACATTAAACTGCGAGAATAACAGAGAGAAGGAAGAAACAAATAGTGAAAGACTAGGATTAAAGTTGGGGGCTAAACAAGTGGATATGCACAGTCTCAACATCACAAAATAAGAATATAAAAAGCTGTTGATTGCATCATCAGCTAAAAGTCAACAGAAAATACAATTTACTGAATCCTCAAAGAAATTGAGAGACAGAGACAGAAACAGAGAGACCTTTGTGCAGAATTGCTGAAAATAGATGACTCCATGACTGCACTTATTTTCACACAAATTTTGGATAAAAGGTACATACAACATTTTAGGGATATCAGACTGTAAGGTCATTTATTTTATTTCATTTGCAGAATCAGAAAGTACTCATGATTTGATATATGTTTTGGTTTGGTTTGGTGTTTTATGGCAGAGCAACACATGAATTCATTGCAGGATCAGACTGGCAGTGTAGGCACCCCACCCCACCCCTGCTCGGAAATTGATGACAATTTCAGGTCTTTGAGGCCCCCAGATCCCAGCCCCCCTCCACATAAAATCTCTTGGTATCCTGGTTGGCCAGTCCAACCTTCAGGGTTATTTGCTGCCAAGACAACTGGAGATGGTTGACAGGGTTGGCTACTGTGGTGTGTCATTGACAAGGCATTTTACATATTTCATTCTGTAAGAAACATTAACAAATTTAAATTTTGATGTCAAAAATTACCCACAGTACAGTAGTTTAGTACATCTTTCCTATAAATAAGTAAATTAAACCAGATACTGACTTTACACTAAGGAGAGAGAGAGAGAGATTGTTATTTTGGATACTGAGGCCCATCTGGTAGTCTTGAACATCATATAATTGTAGACCAAAACAAGAAAATGTAAATGAGCAAGCTATAATTGTTTGTGCAACACTTTTCTCCTTCTATGTTGGAAAATAAAATCTCTGAATATCTAACATTGAAGCTTAATTAGCATAGAGAGAGAGAGAGAGAGAGAGAGAGATTAGTCTTGGAATCATGACAATTTTCCCACACTGTAAATTCATTTCAGCAATTAATTTAAATCAGTTTAATTATGGACAATTATCAAACTTTCACTGTTAATTACTGGGCAATAATTGGGGCTGGTAAATATGACATTCCAAGTTGGATGGCTTCAAGCCAGGTTCTAAAATTGACACTTCTGATGCTAATTCTTGTCAATATTTTATAACAGTGTTGACAATGGCTATCATCTTGATTTCTGTTGAACATCCACTACAGTACACATGCAGCAGGCCCTACTGCATCAGAATCTAGCTGGCTCAAAGTTCTATATTACACAACCTTGTGAGCATGTGCTGTTGTTGACAGTATATACTGCCATTACTGCTTAAGGACTAAGCACATGGTTCACATTCAGTGTGAATTTGGTGTGCTTTCTGTTTTCTTTATTTTAAATAGCAGTGGTTGTCACTTGAATTTAATTGTGCATATAATAATAATAAAAATGAGGACTTAGTACAGTGCTTAATCTTTAGAAGTTGTTAGGTTTGCTTGGATGTCATGCATTAGTTGGGTTCTAATAATCCTATGGAGGTTTCTCTTAGGAACTGATATGTCAAGATCATATGACACAGAAGTGATCTGATGCAATTTTATGGGACACCAATGAAGACTGTAGAATATTATCATCAGGTTTATGAAGAATCCAGTCTAAAATGTGACCATGTTTATGGATGGGTTGGCTAACTGACTGTTTGAGGTTGAAAACATGAATGGAATCTAGGAGTTTTGATGTGTATGGGTTTCCAGGACAGTCAAAGGGAATGTTAAAATCTCCAAGAATAACCAGGAAGCCACCTATTGAATTTCCATATTCAAGGAGGTTAGGAAACTGTTTCAAAAAGAGAGATTCAGATATCTCATCAGATTACTTTTCCTATGTAATGGGATAAATTTATGCCATGCAAGAAAAGCCAAAAGATATGCCTCTTGTCAAGTTAAGATTTCTTTGAATAAAATAAAAGTGTAAAATTCCTAGGTTTCAGTGACATATACTTTCCACTGATCATGAAATAAAATTGTTATGTTACAATGTTTATACTGAATCAGGAATGCACATACCGGTAAATGTTTATACTGAATCAGGAATGCACATACCGGTAAATGTTTATACTGAATCAGGAATGCACATACCGGTAAATGTTTTACATCAGCAATAACTGAAAAATGGAGTCTTGAATAGGAGCAGATCAACCTTTTTTAAACACACATATACAAGACTCTTTTGAAATTATTTTTATATCATCCAAATAAATAATCAACATAAAGGTGATTGATTCTTCATTTGGTATCCAATTGTAAATCACTCTGACATTTCAGTCATTCCATGGGTGGTCATCATGTACTGGCTATATAAAAATGTCAATGAATAATGTCTACCCCTCTGCAGTGCAGCTGCACAATATATACCTGGCAAGTCATGTGGTGATTTGTTAGGTACTTGGATTTGTGTGAAGGGGATTAAGTGCCCCACTGTGATGGGTGGAGAAATGAAAAATCATGTCAGCTGTATTGTTGGTACAGTGGTCCCCCTTTTATAAGGCCACCCCTTTTGCAGCAGGAAAATGGCCTTATAATGGGTGGACTTTCTAGAGGGGGATCACACAAATGTGAGTAATAACTACATATAAAGTGTGAAAGGTGTAACTAATATTTATATATTTAATATTTTCATTTAAAAATCACAGGAATATTATCAGGTTATGGACTTAACGTGATAAAACTAATATCAATGTTATTTTTTTAAAAAATACGAATAATCATCAATCATGGTGCAAAAGCACCATGTCGGTAAATTCTGGGCACAAAACATTTGGTTGTAACTATCCCTGCATGTCCGTCGATTCATTCTTCCCACTCACCGCAGTTCAATGTATATTGACAATGTTTATTTGAATCTTTCCGACATAAAATTTCTCAGTAGTGATCAAAAGGACTCTTCCCTCTTTTTGTTTAGTCTAATTGATTTCACTTTTCATTCTAAACTGAGAAAGTCTAACAACATTTTTTGCACTTTTGTGACAACTTATTCCTTCATGGGCAATATGTAGTTATCAACGAGATGCTCAGTGTTTACAAAGGAAGGGAGCTTGTCACATGATTGACTTTTTTTCTCCCTCCAGTCAGGTATCCGGTTAAGTACATTTCATAATCTATGAGAGGGAAGCCAGAAAGGCTAACATACCATTTTACTATCTGGCCACCAGATGTTACACTGACTTGAGCTGAACAATACTGTGCTTCTCAGCAGTTAGCTTCTGTCACCTTGATAATTATCAGTGGTAATAATAGCCAGTAATTATCAAAGTTACAAAAGCTAACATCTAAGGAACACACGTCAATAAGAATAATTGGATAATTTACCTCTTTGTATGGATTAAAGTTACTTTATCGGCATGTTGGAACAAATGACAATGTGTTGAGCTGAGAAATTAAAAAATATTAGTTAGATTTCAATCTATAAACAACCATTTAGTGGCTGCTCGCTTGGGGTAAATTTGACAGTTTTTGCACTTAAATGCCGGCTGCTGGTCACAGGGGGGTGGCCATCCTTGAGGGGTACTTTTGAACACAAACTCGTAGGTGCCAAGGTATCCTGGCCGTATAAAGCGGGTGGCCGCTGCTCAGGGGGGGCTGTCCAAGAGGGGGACCACTGTATGTAAATGTCTTACTAACATTATTAACATCCATTTTTCCTGTCTAAATCATTGTTACTCCTTTTTCAGTTTTTACATGATCAGAACTAATTAAAAAACCCTATTATAAACTCCTTTTGACAAGTTTTCATTTTTTTTCTACTCAGAGCAACATGTGTTAGTATGTTAATCTGAGTGAAAAAGAACAACAACAAAATTCTGTCCACTGAATCTATAAAATGTAAGAGAAAAGTTCTTAGTTGTGTTAATCCCCTCATTCTTAGTTATACATGTAATTACAGTTGCATCAAAACTACCTAAACCATACAAAATAATACATAGGTTACAGTGCCTATTTAACTTTAATTGGATGATAAATCATTGGTAAAATAATAATGAGGTACTGTTTTCTGGCTCTGGTTGTAGTGGCCAGTTTAACAAATTGTTTACAGAACTGGATATACTACAGTTGTCAACAAAATTGCTCTAATGTTTTCTTTGATAGGTTTGAAGACAGGATAGTGTTTCAGTTATACAAAACAGACAGAGATTAAGTCATTCTTCCAATCCCCAAGAAGTTTTCATTTGAATTACGTAACATATAAACCCAACATGAGACCATTTCATGTAAGTATGTGAGATCAAATGTCATCATGACCAAAAATTATATATTTCATTTTGTGAGGAAGTTGTTCCGGGTTCTTGTAAATTGTTCAAACATGTAATCATTGTCAATTTCCTGGGAAAATCCCAGGTTTTAATCAAGATTCCCAGCATAAGGGTATTTTTGATTAATTTCCAGCTGCATTTTGATACTAAGAATACCACCAAATAGTGCATGCAGAATCCACAGTTTCCTGTTAAGGAATATGTCTGAAGTTTAAAAACAATCTCAAAAGCTATTAATTACCTATTATAATCAAATACCCATCATACCAATCCTCCCTCAGGCTATTTCGTTTGCAGTGTTATGGTCAATTTATTCATAGATAATCCAATTATAACATATATAATCTAATTTATGACAAGGGAAGTCTCCACAGTTATGCCGAGTTACCTCAGTTTTTCACTGAAGCAAGATTTTTTTAACATTTTTAATTGCTGAAGCAATATAACCTCAGATATCCATTTCTTCATTTTTCTACACTACACTCATGACATAAAAATCACATTTCAATTGCAGTACAGCTGCAGCCACTTCCTGTTGCTGCAATATACACATCATGCTGAGTTATTTCCCCATGCAATTATACTGAAGTATCTTCTAAACTTAGTTTGTATTTCTGTATAACAAAACAATGAATTGGTCCTGCATAAAACTACATGAAATTATTATTTCTTTCTGTGATCATTCCAAAGTAAAACTGCATTGAAAAATTGTATAAAAAATAATTAAATATACCAGAGTATATGCAAATATACAACCAGCTTATTATACAAAACTTCTTTCAGTCAAAAAAGTTGACTTTGTAAACAGAGCATCTTGGAAGTTGATATTTCAACTACACATCAGAATAAGAGACATATATGTGAAAAGTACCAACTTTTCCCTTTACAAGATAGAAATAGGAAACAAGTACCAAGAAAGTTCATGAGATATTCACTTCCTAATAAGACAGACAATGCATAACCGATTTGATATAAGAAAAAGACAGATCTATTTGCTTTAAACATATTTTTTTTAAAAAAAAAGACATTTAAAATAAACTAATTATAAAGACTAATGAACTGATAAAAATTCCAGATTTTTCATTTAAAAAACCAGATTTAATGATCAAGGATTCCATAATTCTGGCTTGGGACTTATCACATGTTATGTTGAAAAAAAGTAGTTTTGGTCAATTTGAAGATAAGTTCACATTTTTATTATGCCATTATTTCTAAGGCGATTGGAAATAGGACCAATGGCTATCATTTTGAAAAAACAAATTTGATAGATGTGGAGTAAATTCCTAAGAGTAAACTGTTAAAAATGGGTATTCAGCATGATTCTGAAATACTAATATTGATATTGGGTCTGGGACTTTCAGGTCCAAAGGGCTGCTAAAAAAAATCCTGATTAAAACATGAAATCATTAAAATCTGATAGGTTGGCTAAAAGCATGAGAAATATTTCTCCCTCCAACTGTATCATTCAATAGAACATCGCTAATAGCCTAGGCAACAACAAATAACAAGTAGCCGCCAATGAAATAGCTTCTACTCCATATCCATACTCCAAGTCCATATAGCAGAGGGTGACAACTACCTTACCAGATTCTGCTCAAGCTCCCCTGTTCCCAGGTACAGAGAGGCCAGCACAATCCGTGACCTGGCCTTCTGCATCATCATCTGTATTAAGTAAAAGTAAAGAATTAGGCAAGCAGCACAATCATTATATAAAGAAATGGAACTGAATTACTGTTCAGTGTATTTTTTCATGTCATTAAAAAATTACAAATTTTTTGGAAATTCTGCAAATTAAAACCGCAATTTTTTTATAAGTTACTTCTTTACAGTACATGTATTTATGTCAGATTAAGTGTGGTTCCTACATAAAAAAAACTTTAAGTTGCTGTGTGGAAAATTCTGGTAATGAGACTTTGCAAGTAAAAGCCCACGGAAATAAATGTGGTATACCAGTCAACAAAATTCACAGCCTGTCTAAAATTTCCTGTGAAACTCACTTTCACATCTAATATTGATTTTTCTTGGGGATTTTTTTCTTCTTACATTTATGCTGTTAGAATAGTTAAATTAATAAACACCCACTTCTTTAACACTGTGAATAAAAAGGGACCAATCATTATCCCCTGCATAGTTTTATACCTTTAGAGTTTCGTAAAACTGTACAGGCTCTGTGAGAACAGTGATATTGCCACCATTTACTTCAAAACATGGCACAAAATTCTGCATCCAGCCAAACTTGCTTTCTAGCTTGTCCAATGTACTTTCAATTTGATCAACGTTACTTCTGCATGTCTTTACTAGACTAGAGTTCTCTTCAGATGTCTGGGTCTGCTTTATACTTGACATTCTTCTGTTACTGCAAGCAAAATCATAACAATTCAATTCAAACAATGTGTTTTAAACCAAAAGATGTTAGTGAGAATCAACACTTATCAACAGTACTGATACCATGGTCAAAAAAAGGGGAAATTCACTTCCACTTCTGACAGATGAATGATAAATAGGAATCTACAAGTCCTATACTTAAACAACAACAATTTTATAATAATAGTGCTCACTCAGTTTAATGCTGTTCATGAGAGCCATTAAGTCGCCAACATTGTAATACTGAGGGACATTAAGTAGCCAGCATTGTATGTGAGGGGGACTAATACTGAGGGACATTGTGGCCAACATTGTAATACTGAGGGACATTAAGTAGCCAGTATTGTAAGTGAGGGGGACTTATACAGAGGAACATTAAGTGGCCAACATTGTAAGTGAGGGGGACTTATACTGAGGGACAGTAAGTAGCCAGCATTGTAAGTGAGGGAAACTTGTACTGAAGGATATTAAGTGGCCAGCATTGTAAGTGAGGGAGACTTATACTGAGGGACATTAAGTGGCCAGCATTGCAAGTGAGGGAGACTTGTACTGAAGGATATTAAGTGGCCAGCATTGTATGTGAGGGGGACTTATACTGAAGGACATTAAGTGGCCAGCATTGTATGTGAGGGGGACTTATACTGAGGGACATTAAGTAGCCAGCATTGTAAGTGAGGGGGACTTATACAGAGGAACATTAAGTGGCCAACATTGTAAGTGAGGGGGACTTATACTGAGGGACAGTAAGTAGCCAGCATTGTAAGTGAGGGAAACTTGTACTGAAGGATATTAAGTGGCCAGCATTGTAAGTGAGGGAGACTTATACTGAGAGACATTAGGTGGCCAGCATTGTAAGTGAGGGAGACTTGTACTGAAGGATATTAAGTGGCCAGCATTGTATGTGAGGGGGACTTATACTGAAGGACATTAAGTGGCCAGCATTGTATGTGAGGGGGACTTATACTGAGGGACATTAAGTAGCCAGCATTGTAAGTGAGGGAGACTTGTACTGAAGGATATTAAGTGGCCAGCAATGTATGTGAGGGAGACTTATACTGAGGGACATTAAGTGGCCAACATTGTAAGTGAGGAAGACTTATACAGAGGGACATTAAGTAGCAAGCATTGTGAGGGATCCTTATATTGAGGGATATTCCAACAAGACTGTGTCATAACAGAGCATAAAAACTCAATATATGGGAATTTAATTATGTGAAATCACATAGTAATTGGTTTACATTAGTCAAAAACTAAAATTATTTCATGTAGCAATGATAAAACAGAATAGACCCTTTTCAAATTTTTTGTGTGCATGCACATGGTCCTTCATTACAATAAATTTCATAATTACTTGTGAGGTTTTGCTTAAGAGGGTAAACTAGGAGATTTATTTAAGGCCATTTAGAAGTTTATTGTAAAGAGCAATCACACGCTGAAAGGTCATCAACTTTTTACTGCATACATCAATACTTATTTATCATGCAAAAAAATAAAATAAAATATAGACCCACTTTATATCTCAGATTGCAAGTTTTAATTTTACTAAAGGTATCTTAACCAAGGTGGTAATTTAGTATGTCACCTTGGAATTTGTCAAATATCAAATTAATCACAAGGTAGTAATTTAGTATGTCACCTTGGAATTTGACAAAGATCTGATTAATCACAAGGTAGTAATTTAGTATGTCACCTTGGAATTTGTCAAATATCAAATAATCAGTTATGTGCTCTGGTCAGATCAAAGTGTATTAAAGAAAGATAAAACAAATACAAGATGCAACAGAGAATAAAATGAAGGCCTGTTTTATTGTCTCAAGTCCTCTTAATTAGGGTAGATTGGTGACTTGTTGGTTATGTTTCAAGTTTACTGGGTGTGCCCAAGGGCGATGGCAAAGATGATAACTGGTTTATTCTTCTATTGAAAAAAGCACATTACTAGCCATATTCAAATGGAAAATCCATTATTCTTTTAAGTTATTCCTAACAAACATAATTTCACCTCCTGGTCTGATTAGAGTTAAAATGTCTGCATGTAATACTGAGTGAATAAATATTTCTAATTGACCTTCAAATCATACCCTTTGGTTCATCTAATAATTCTAATTTCTTCTCACTTGTTTGTGCATTCAAATATTTTCTACTTCTCCTATTTGTCTCTTTTTTTGTACATTTCATTGATGCATTCATTCAATCAGTCAGTTAGTCGGTCTTTTATTCATTTGTTCATTCATCCATATTTAACCTCTCACTTACCCCCATGTCTTTCCCCCAGTCTGTTGTCACATTATGACCTTGGTTGGTAGCTGTATTCATTACATTCATATAAACTAAAGACTGGATAGCTAAATCCCATTTTTATCATTAATGGTATTTTTTTAAAACTAATTATAAACTGATATTGGAGAACACTAAAATAAGAAGCATCATAAAATTTTAAAGTGAAGAGTAATGAAAATGAGACTTCCATCTTGGGAAACAAAACTACTTAATTTTATCAGCACTTATTTAAAAATATGCACAGGAAATCAGTGAGCTGAAACCATTTTTGTTAAGAAACTCTGCATAAAATTATAATAATAAAAAAATGGTTATTTATGTCAACAATGTCTAAAATAAGTTCTTATAGGGAAAAGGACAATTTTGCCAAAATTCTCATTTCACAAGGTAATTTATCATGAACATTGCTATATTCCTGTGAGGATAGACACTGACAACAGATTCTTGTAAACATTTCGAGACATTTTGGAACATTATGTGCATCTTTATAGTTTAAAAGTTGGCTTATCATATATAATATTTTTATTGTTTTACAGAGAATGAATATCATACTCATTTTTCTTCATGAAGAATTTTATGGTTAATTTACTTGTGAAGTATTTTTAATCACTGTTTGAAAGTCAACACTAAAAATCCTTTCTAGTTAGAATAAACTCCATAACATTTTAGTAACAATAAGATAAAAACTTTCTTTGCTATTTTTTTGTAACATGTCATAGCATTCATCAGGTAAATAGTCAAAGATATCTAAAATGTTTTTATATCCCTAACTTTGATGCAAGATGTCACTGACCTCAAACTCACTGAAACTACATACATGTACTAGTTGAAAGCAGAAGATATCATTTTTTGAAAGTGATAAAGTATAAATTTTTCTTCTAAATTGCAGGTAAAACATTACATTTCTCTTGTTTTGTTCACGTCTTCATACCTTCCTCTATTTGTGTACAAGCTTATTTTCAATCAACCAGATAACCATTACTTTTTATGAATCATTCATTTAGTAGTTCATTCATGAATCGTTTATGTCATTCATTTGTTCTCTATTTTAATCAGATTGATCTCAAACTCTTTCCAGAAATAACCTTTACAACCTTGTTGAAGGAACTTAATAACATTGTGTTACCTAGTTCCCTGCTAGAACTTCTTCTTGAATATTCAATTCTTTCCTTGACTTTGTTATCCCTGCACTTTTCCAAGAAAAGGCAGAATTATGTGATACTGACCTTCTGGACATATGTGTGTTTGTAATGTTGCACAACTCCTCTTACACCATTCAAGACAGAGAGTCGAAATCTTGGGATAAAGTGTGCACAATGTTTGGGGGTGGAGACACTTTTTAATATATTGAATAGTATATAAACTATGTAGAAATTTAAGATCATTGTTTTTTGCACAACTCCTATATGATTAAAGATAAAGACTTGAAACCTTTGAATTGGGTCCCAAAGGGACCAAGATTTGGATAGGGGGACACTTTTTCATCAACTGCATATTATACAAACTAAGTAGTAAATTTCGAGTCCTGTTTGTCTGTACAATGCGAGAGACTTTAAACTTTGGAATATCTTTGGGATAGTCTGCAAATGTGCACAATACTTTTAGAATTTGGACCCACCCACTGGGAGTGGGACTAGGAGTGGGGGTGGTTTTACATAAAATTGAAATAACTCCAGAGTTGTTAGTTGTCACGTCTGAGAATTGGTATGTGTGATCATGGACCTGAGTGTCAACTCATTTCAGATTTTCAATGAGTACTTTGGGTCATGACCTATGGGAATCTCAGATGACGTCTCAATGCCAGTGATCTATATCTACAAGTGAAGACAAACTTTTGTGTGACTTAAAACAGTACTCCTTCATTATAACGCTGTTCCAAAGAGCCATGGAGTATACCTCCAAACAATGGGGCTGCTTTATAATGAATTACATAATACATATAACTTTACTGAACAAAAGATAACAGAACACAGCTTTATTCATGTCATATTTCTCTTGCCACTTACGGGTGGCATACGAGAGAAAACACAAATTACATTTAAGGTGGTGTAGCATATATAAGGTGGTGTAGCGTATTTAAGGTGGTGTAGCATTACTTAGTGTGAAGATCAATCAATCAATGCCAGTTGCGAGAGATGATTTACTATTTCTATGTGTCTGGAGTGTACATAATTCATACAGATAGGAATTAAACTAGACATTCATTAGCACAGCAAATTCAATACATAAACAGTTTGAAAACTACTGAACTAACGTGCTACACAATGTCAGAAAGAAACTCTATAATGTAATGAAAATTCCACTGTTATTAATGAAAGATTATTGATTACTTATAATCATTAATTATTCATGCAAATTAATTCTGAAAAGAAGAGAGCTTATAAATCAAGATACAAAATTCTAAACAAAAAATCTGACTAAGAAAACTTACATAAAATTACTCCTGTTGATTACTGCCACAAAACTGGAAACACAAGCAAACAAACACCCCACCCCCAACATTTTTAAAATAGTCTTTAGTTACATAAGCAGGCTTCTTTTTTCTGTCTATTTATGTTCAGTAATGTTTTGAAGCATTCATCTAAACAATGAATATGTTGTATTTTTAAAATTATTGCTCTACATTAAAAATAATATTACCAAAGACTAATTACAGTATAAATTATTAACACACCAGTAGTAGTTGTTTGGTTAGATCAACATGCAATATATAAAATGCAACAACTTAAAACATATAATTTAAGTTGTGAAGTCAGTAGGACTGGGCTCAGTTAAAATTATCACTTTGACTAAAGCAAAAGTACAGCAATCTAATGGTTCCAAAGTTACTGGCTGGAGACCAATTGTCTCCACTTTTTCCAGGTTTTTTAAAAATTATTCATTAACTACATGAACTTGCTCAAATGACAATACAATACATAAAAGTACTGCCTTTATCAACATTTTTCACTATGTTAAATGCAAAATTAAAAAATTGACCTGTTTCATAGGGAGTGTTAATTAAACTGGTATTTTTGATGAATTTTATGGTAGATAAAGTACCAATTGTTGCCACTGTGAAAAATTCATCATCTCCTCACAGTTATGTATGATTAATAGATTCTATCTGTACTGACTATATTGAACATTAACATTTTATTTTTATTTTAACTTAAATTTATGTTGCTTTGGAATTCAGATTCATGTCTATATAGCTGTTACGAAATATGATATGAATGATTGTAATTTTACATATTCACCAGTTCACAAAGTATGATATTTGGGTGAGACGTTATTATATTATGAGGTTGCACCAGCGTCTATTTCAATGCAGTTTAGATAAAATATCTCGAAATAGGTGATATGGGACATTTAAGGAGTCAAAGATCTTTCAGTACCTTGAAAACAGCGAACATCAAGGTATGTAATACAGTCATTTGTACATTGGGCATTTGTTTTGTCATGCTGAGTCAATGGATACAATTACAAAAATGAACTTGACATGCAAATCATCAGAGTAAAGAGGAAATTAATTTAATGATACAACTCGAATAATAAAAATGTTACCAATAAAATATTCCAAATTTAACTTAGTGAAATATAATAGATAATTTTAATTTTATTTGGAAAAAAATGTAATAGCTGCACACCTTCTCAATAAAAGTTTAATAGAGATTTCCAATAGTGTAGTATCAGACAATTACTGATTGATGTTTCGAGAAGGTCAAATGAATACAATATGTATATATTATACTCCACTTCTATGGCATAGTTAATACATTCTGTATTATATTTAATAAGTTACTGAAATTATTCAAATGAAATCCAAAAATATAATAAAAGCAAAAACATTCATACTTGATATAAAAAATAATGTTGCATGGATTAAGTTATTGTCACTGATAAAACTATTCTTTATTATTCAAGCAGATGATACAGAGAAACTCTGTGGCATCTTTGCAGAGGATACCATCTTCAACATGATGCATTCCAACACAGGACTGGTGGTACCACTGTGAACAATTGCCACACTGAATGCACAATGTTTGTTTTGCTTAATCTCAGTCATTGTCATCATCAGACTCCTCCACAGATGGGTCAGCAAATTTGCATTCACCACATATATCATAAGAGTAGCTTGATTTCTATTTCTTTTCTTCAGGGCTGAGCACGTTTTTTTCATCCACTTGTCCAGGACAAGTGGTTTCAGAAAATTCACTTGTTCCACCTACCTTTTCACATGTCCCAAAATTCAAATCACTTGTCAAGATTTTATGAGATGTATACACTTTAATCCATAGAAAGAACAAATGAAAAAATGTATAACACATTTATTTCTTAAAAGAATGAAATTTTTCAAAAAACATAGGCTGATATTATACATTTTGTAACATCTGAGGTTTTCAGTTTTCCACTGTCCACATATCTTATATGCACTATTTCTTGCTCCAATGCGGTAGCATCAGTACTTACATGCAACACTGGAAAGGAATTTACTGGATTTCAGACATTCCATAACTACTTCGTCTCAGGACTTGATCGACTGGTAGAACAAAGTCTCTTGCTCAGAATCTGTTCTTATAATTAACACCAAGTTCAACACCATTCTACTCATGGAGTGCAGACAGCATTTCCATATAAAAAAAACATGGTTTCTGATAATGGACTAGGCTGTTGGTTGTGTTAAAGAGAGCTCTCATTTTGTTTCCATCTCAGTCTCATTTAGTTTTGAAATGGTTTTTTCTAGTGGAGTGTCAGCAAATCTATCTTAAGACATTTTCTGCACATGCTACCTAGTGTCATGCATATACTGTGCTGCACAGGCCTTGCGAGGTCCAGAACTGTCATGAGACTTGATTGTTCAATCCTGAATTTGTCAGTACAAGTGACAAATACACTGGTTGAATTTCCAACCTGTGCCAGTTTGGGATATTGTTTGCAATAAATGCAAAACATTTTTCCTTTCAAGTCAATAAATTCAAGTCAGGGATAACTATCAACCCAATGTGGCAGAAAATATCTCAGTCTCTTAGTAGTGTCATATTTGACTCTTTTTTTTTTGGCCACAGAGTCTGGCTTATGTCTCTTGGAGAAATAGTTACCTCACACTCAATGGCAGTCTTATGTTTTATCCCTCCACTTTTCAAATGAATTTTCCTTCACTGAATCTTCCTTATTAACTTCCTTGTGAATTTATTTTTGTAAACTCACTTTATCCACATAGTAAATATCACCTTGGTTGACAATTACTTCTAAAGTGATCATAACATACATTTTATCCTTTAAATATAAACAGAGGACAGTTCCTTAATTAGCATAATTGCTTCGCTTCAAATGCAATATCAGACATTAAAGTTAATCCTCTTTATAATCAATTAAAATGTAAAGAATCATCACTGCCATTTAATCAGTTCATAAAGGGAACTTACACTAATGTCAGTGAAGTGCCTTTCATTAATTTAATTGGATTGACTCGCTGGATTAAAATCAAATGGTGAGTCATTCATGAGGATCTGGTTTGTGTAAACACAATATAACGAAGCCATTTGGTTGCATAGCCCAATATGCAGTCAAGTGGTAATAAAACGTGCGCATGTCATGCACAGTTATTAATGACCACCAGCAGGTGTGATACAGGATGTAAATAAATACATGAAGAAGGGTAGAATCAAGCATTCAGTACACCTGGAGGGTTTGAATGGCCAGATAAAGGTAGATAAAGTGATTATGGCATAAAAATAAGCACTTGCCCAACTTTTTATTAAAATAGTAAAAAAGTACTTGTACTGGACAAACGACTTCAAAAATTTTACTTGCCCGACTTCGAAAATGAATAGTCCTTAACATCAGGCTATGGGATTTGCTCAGCCCTGTTTTCTTCTGAAGATTTTCTGGATTTCTTTTCCTGTTTATTCAGTTTATCTAGGTCTTTCTGTGCTTTCTTCTCTAATCTATCTTTTATGCATCCTTCTCTTAGTTATTGCATTTTCTTCTCCTCTGTTGCCTTTTCCTCTAACTTCTTGTAAAAATCATCACATGTTAGAACTCTTGATTTTAACACCAGTTTTGGTCTAGTAACTTGAGGTTTAATTGGTACTGCTGGGAAGATGTTACATAGTTGGGATGGTATCAGGCCTTCTGCTACTGAATGATTTACTCCAAGGTAACTGCTGCAGATTGAACATATTTCGATACTTGTTTTTCTTCTTCATGTGATTTTGGTGATGTAGATGGAACAGCTGCTGGAATGGTTGATCATTCACCATTTTAAAGTGGCTTTGAACAAGCGGAATCTAGTGAATTGTATCAGAATTCCATGGATGAATGCCAGTTTTTCTGAAGGCTTCTTTGATCAATTGCACAGGAGAGCAGTGTGCAAAAGTTGTTTCATACTTGATGTTTGTTGATGTAACCAAGGTTGACTGCAATGGAAGAGAATTTTGCTTTGAGTGGGACCATGATATGGTGGGTTGTTTGTGGTGGCAGCCCCAACAATTCAATTTGTTTTTTTCTCATGTAAGCTTAATTACATCCAAGCTTGTGTGGCTGTCATGATTATCCATGATCAGTAGCACTAGTCAAGCTGAGCCACAATAATGCAAGAAAATTTCTTTAAACTACAGAGTGAAGAGTGTGCTATCCATGTACCCATTCACTGGGTATCCAAACAACCAGAAACAAAGAACACCCTCTTCGTACACAAAATGGGATAAACACCTTTCAAAAATCACAAAAGAAGAAAGAATTCTTCTGCTGGTGGATATTCATTTTTTCTTTACCAATTCTGATAACATTGATCTGAAATAAAGTAACATTGATCAGAAATAAAGTTTGTATTGTTTTTCAAATGCACAAGCATTAGCGTTTTTCTTGTATTGCCGTATCTTTAAAACAAATGTTATCCTTTATCTCTTTCTCTATCTCTCTGACCAATTAATTGTCTAAACTACAAAGGGATGTAATCCATATTAAAGTGAATGTTCAATTAATATTTATAAAATACCATATATTAAGCACATAATTATCATATATTCACAATACTGTCATATATTCACTTAAAAATGTCCTTAATATTGCATACAATTCAGAAATAGAGATGGACTACTCGTAGATTATCAATGATCCGTTTTTAGTTTTGCATTTCAGCTTAAAGCAAAATGCAATGTCAACACATAACCCATATTCATACTTAACCAGCTGTTGTTTTGGTGTCTCTCTTTGATTATACCGGTAATTTATAAATTGGTCTTTGGTTTCTGACAACAATCAAAGCCAGTTACTGCAATTGTTTAAACTCTGATATTGGCTTTGGATAGATAATGCTGGTATCCCTTTGTTCTCCATCATTAATCCACATCAGTTACAATATGTGTTGTACAATCTCAAGTGGATTAAGAACCACAAGAAATGATGCCCTCTCTCATTTTGGGACGTAAATAATGAGGTTAACCAAGGGCATTGTTTTCATTGTTGTAGTACTCGTACATTTTAATGAGTTACACATGTTCTGATCAATTCTTTCAGTCCTAATCATTTGTATAAATATTCAGAACAAATCATCCAAGTTATCTCACAATACCTCCTCTCAAGTCACGTAAGTCATACACAGCAGCTTTTAAGCTGGAAGTTGTTAAGTTTGCGGAAGAGAATGGTGGAAATATGGTGTAAGTGAAAAATGTGTCCAGGATTGGCATAAAGCTAAGGTTGCATTATGCACTACAAAAAAACAAAGAAAGCAAATCCTGGCTGCAAAGCAAGATGGAATAACACCAAGGACAAGTTAGATGAATATGTCTTGACAAAATGCGTCACATGTCGTAGAATAAACACTGTTCAACTCAGACTCAAGACCAAGCAAATTGCATCCAATTTAGGAATTGAAAGTTTCATGGTGCTTTAGATTCATTTAAAGAAGGGGCCTTAGTATAAGACAATGCACTACTATGGCACAGAAAACTATCTGTGGACTTTCTGGAGAAGTTGAACAATAACCACGAATATGTGGAAGATTCAGACTGACAATTTAGAAATGTCAAACGTGATAAATATGGACAAAGTGCCATTAACATTCAACATTCCAATGAATAGAACAGTTCATCTTAAAGGAAAGAACAGAGTTACTATTAGGACAACAGGTCATGAAAAGTTGAGTTTCACTGTAGTTCTGTCATGTTCTGCCGATGGCTGGAAGTTGCCACCAATGTTGATTTTTAAAAGAAAAATGATGCCAATGGAGAAATTCCCCAGTGGAATAATGATTGAAGTCAATCCCAAAGGATGGATGGACAATGACATGATGGGGAAGTGGTAAGATAGATGTTTCTCGCATCAAGCCGGTGGATTTTTCCTCCTCACTAAGAGGTCTATCATCATCATGGATTCTATGCATGCCCACATCAGTGCTGACACAAAGGGGAAGGTTAAAACAAAGAAGATATCTTTAGGCATCATTCCAGATGTTATGACTAAGTTATTACAGCCAGTAGACATTTCAGTTAATTGCTGTTTCAAAGCTGAGCTTCGGAAGTTGTGGGAAAATTGGACGACGGCAGGCAAGCACAGCTTCACAAATATGGGACGTATGCGGCGCGCTACATAGCCCAAGTCGGCTATTGTGAATGACTTTTTTAAAGCAGAAATTGTCAGCAGGATAGAGAAGAAGGATGAGGAAGATGAGATGGAGACCAAGGATAATGAGAACATTTCCAATTATCTGAGCCCAGGGATAGCTGCCATCTTTCATTCTGATACGGAAGACGAAGACTTTGACGGATTCTCAGATGTTGGAGATGATTAAGTGAACTCTTACCTATTATTTTATTGATTAAAGCGTGCAACAGTAAAAAATTAAATTACAACACTGATGTGCTTTCAATTATAATTGATAATGCGTTAAACAATATGTATTATCAAACTGTTCATTTGTGTAAATTTGCTATAGTATTTCATAGATATATTAAAGAATTACAACAAGTGTTTTATTTATTCTTTTTATGTGACTTTTCTCAATTTTTCTGTCTCTGTCATTATTTTCTTTATATTTCTGATTTCCCTATGGATAGCCTCATTTTCCTATTGGTAGTCTCACTAATTTGATCTCGTCTGTCGAATCTTGCCTCAAACCGGTGTCAACTGGAATAACCTGGCTAAAGCTCTAGACATTTAATTAGCATGTAAAAAAACACTGCACAGCCATGTGGGTTTTGTGACAATGGATATCATAATTAAAACAATAATGAACTGTTTATTCAGAGGTCCAATTGATAATGGAATATAGTAGTGCCCTTGTACATGAGTAGGATCACAATCGTCAGGTAACTGAACAACACAGATTACAATCGTCCTGAAACCTCTCTCTCTCTCCAAAACAAAACTGTGGAAAAAGCATGTTAGCTTCTGTGATGCAATTTCCCAATTACCAGTAATCTGGAATAGCATACAGTCATACCATTAATATTCATGAAACCAGAAGTTACTAGCAAAAAAAGACGAAGCCAAGATGTTGATCTGGCCTTGTCTTATACTCTGCATCAACTTATATATGAATGAATGATGGAAAATTTACAAAATTGGGGAATTTGACTTATACTCTGCATCGACTTAATGTCCGGCAAATACGGTAATGGTCTACACTTTTCCATATAAGGGGCAACACTTGCTCTTCCATCAGGCATTTCTAAAAGAGTTATTCCCCATTTATAGAATTAAAAGTAATCAATGCTCCTTGGCTTTAATCCATGACCTTTCTTTGCAATAAAATATGGAGTCTGGAGATGCTGTGGATGCTAGCAGAGTCATGTATTGGAGATGACTGCTCATGCCATGATGAAGGGTTTATATATTGTACTAAGTGTGATGAAGAATCCACTTAATTCAAAATGCTGTATGGTAGAAAATATGGATGTTCTCATTCGCTGTGTCTATTATGGAGGCGGGCTGACAATAAGGTATGACTTTATGACGTAGTTTTTGTTAAACCATTTATGGTAATAGTGTCACGTGACTCCCTGCATAAGTAGCTAAAATGGGAGTTACTATAGACACCAAAATACACTAAAAAACTGAAATACACTGAAATACACAAGTATTTAAAAAATTTCATGTATATATCGCTGTACACATGGAAATTATGATTTGTACTTATTAGAATAATTATAATAATAAAAAGCAAAATGAATTTTGATTTAAGTGATTTTTATATAAAAAAAATTTCCCCATACGTATAGCACAATTCATGTAATGATGTCACTCTGTCATACTTGATTAGACAGGTATGATAAATGGCAAATTCTAGTAATACATACACAGAATGAAAGTGAAAAGTATCAGAGTACCAAAAGTATTCGCTGACATGATATTATATATTTACTTAAACTTTTAATGATATAGTTTTTGACAAATAAAAAAAATTCACAGCATTAAATTTAATTTTTGTTTAAAAGCTTTCCACATATTTGACAATAGTGAAACATTTATACACTGCTTTTGACAGTAGAATGTAATTTACTAAATCAGGAATTGCAAACATAATAATCTAATTAATCTAATTCATTAGCTACATTATTAACTTTATGTAAGTAGAACATGCTAAATAATGACAAACATACTGGACAATACGTTTACTTTTTTTCACGAGATAAATAAATAAAGTTAATGTTTATATTCACTAATTTGGACCGAACTGGTAGATTTTGTTTCATCTTCAAAAAATCTGTTCAACCACTCATTTCTATATAGTGCATGTAAATTAAATAAAATCAAAATATTCGGTTTTGTTTAGTGGCACATGTAAATTAATTACAGGATTAATATAAGTCAAATACGACTGAAGATCCATAAAAAACAGCAAGACTGATCAGAATATTTTTCAGGCTGTGTTAAAGAGAGCTCTCACGTCACTTAACAATTACTTTTAAAGTGATCATAACATACATTTTTGTTGTTTAAATATAAACACAGACATCTCCTCAACATCAGTTAGATTGTTTTGCTTCAAAAAATCAAAATCAGGCATGATTTCTTTCAATGAGCAAATAACGAATAACGACAATGATGAGCAAAAGGGTGCCATTTCTTTAATGTGTGCGACATTGTTATCTTAGTTTGAATAAGAAATGGGATCAAAGGGATGACAATAAAGGGTGTGCAGTCAATTCAAAAACGAATTAAATGACTTGAAAGATGAAATAAACCAACTTTCATTGTCCATATCCTGAGATATCACCATTCTGGTGTTTCTATCCACTGCATTTTCAGTCTTTGTTTTCTGTAAAACACCTAATTATATGATATATACACTGAAAACATGTAAATACATATTCTGGCTTGTTACAATCCCACTCTTAATCGCATTCTATCTAATATTTTAAGTTTGGAATGATCAGCCATTTATCATACCTGTCAAATAAAGTTTGACCGAGTGATGTCCTTACATGAATTGTGTTACGACTATGAAAAAAGTAAATAATTCATATCAAAATCACTTAAATCAAATTTATTTTGCTTTTTATTGTTATTCAAACAAATACAAATCATAATTTCAGTGTGTACACCAATATATACACCGAGAACATGTACATACTTGTGTATTTTGGTTTCTGAGTGTATTTCGGTGTTTCTAGTAACCGCTAAATTGGGGATTACAGACTTTGTCCGGCAGCACGATTTACCCAAATACATCCAAATACTGCCCAAATGCTTCCCAAGACCTCCCAAAATACATCTAACTACTACCAAATACATACAAATACAACCCAAATACTCCAAAATATATTTAAATATACTCAAACATATGCCCAAATATACTCAGATGCATCTATTCTATCACACAACTAGCAATAATATCATGATATTCAGTCTATATTTTCATAGGCCTGATATGTATTTCTTTATTTTCATCAATTGTAGTTGTATTTTCAGCTTGCTGATTCTGTTCTGCAATTTCTTTCATTCCATTTTATGTGATCGCCGACATTTTAGATAACTTTAATTTGTCATAATTACTGCATGTTGCATGTTAATGTTGGAAATTTCTAGTACCTATAATTAACTGGCTAATTAGATTGATCAAGGGTGGAGTTATCAAATCTTTCTGCTATTCAAATCATCCTATGAAGTCATTGTCTGATAACTGACAGTTGTGGGTGGAGTTAATGATGTCATGCATGGTGTCTTCTAGTTTTCTGTCATAACGGATAAGCAATTTAATTGTCTCGTTTTATAACAAATGCTTAAAGCACAATACTGCAAATTTTTGTTAAAAATGTTGACACTGTAAAGGTGATTACATTAATTTACTATGTGACACTGTAAAGGTGATTACATTAATTTACTATGTGACACTGTAAAGGTGATTACATTAATTTACTATGTGACACTGTAAAGGTGATTACATTAATTTACTATGTGACACTGTAAAGGTGATTACATTAATTTACTATGTGACACTGTAAAGGTGATTACATTAATTGACTATGTCAAATTAAAAGCTCAAATCATGTATAAAAGGTTAAGTTTTGTAAGGATTAGAAACGTTATCTTTTATTAAAGGAGTGAAATACATTAAAATAACCAATACTTCCCAAATACACCCAAATACTACTCAAATACACACAAATAGTACCCAAATACTCCAGAATATATTTAAATATACTCAAATAATAAATATACCAAAACATTCCCAAATACATGTATACTGAGATGTATCTGTCACACAACTAGCAATAACAGTGTTACAAGCTTACAGTATTTATTAAACAATGCATTAATTAATTAGGTTGCAATATGTTATCCATTATTAAAAGGGTATCTAATACATATTTCGCATATGGATAGGTTTTTTTAAAAAATATAAAGTACATGTACATGTACATGTTACAATATGTGTATCACCTATCAGTGCTTTATATCAGTTGCTCTTTCAGCTCTTGGGAATCATCCATAAAGGACGTCCGCAAAGATGGGGGGAGGGGGGTGTTCAAATGCGGACAACTGCGGACATCCGCAAGCTAGTATTTTTTGCTATGATATTCTGTGTTGAACAGCTGCTTTAGGCCTACTGCGTGTATTCCAGTATGTTTTGCGGACATCCTTTATGGGTGATCCCTAAGTATAAATTACTTGTTAATTTCAATTTGTACGATTCGTGCCACAGAATATATATGAATGGGTTGGCAGAGTTAGTGCCAGCCTCCCTTGAAGCAGGCGGCTGGCTGCAGTAGCCACCACTACACTGCTGCTACGCACAGTACATCTGAAAGCATCGACTCCAGCTGCCTTCCGAACATGTGTGTGTTAATCAGTGACATAGGCAACGTACTGTTTAATAGAGTTTTTAATATCTATATTTTTCCAGCTAATATTACATATTATTTAAGAATATTCTGTATACTACCGATGCTAATAATGGATGCGCGTTATAAACTGTATAGCGACTTTAAAGATGCTTTCATTGCTGCACACCCTGATCTGAAGGCAGATCTGGCACATAAACGTGCACTAGAGCAGTTTAACAATTGTAAACAAAATGAAGAAGAAGTCAAAAACTTGATTCGAGTTTGGCATGCGAGAGCAGCAGAAAGAAAAAGTCGTCTGATGAGCATGTGGGCCCGCGCTGCCATGCCTAAGGCCAGTGTAAGCCAAGCATCAGATTCAATTACTTCGACGCTAACCACGTCATCTCAGGAACTTCCGTCAACTGTGGTGATAATAAATAGTGACGTTCAGTCAGAGGTGGAAGAGGCATCTTCTGCTGACGTAACAGCAAGAGAGACGGATTCCGATACGCAAACGACAGCAGTAGCATGTCTAGTGAAGAAAAAAACCCAACGCTCTACACCAGCACAAGATGCAGCAAGCAATGAATTAGAATCTGTCAACGCACAAATGGCTAGTCTTCTACAGGTAAAAACACTGGACTGTGGACAGCTGATATGAAAACAAAGTCTGATGAACTCGGCAGCAAAAAGGTGCAGCTGGAGAAAAAGTTAAAACGTCTGGCAGCTGAACGAGCACGCAAACAGAACTCCAGGCTTGACTTCAAGAGAAAGCTGACTGAAGTTACGGAAGAACATCCAGTCATTGGCCAGCGACTCAAAAAGTTCTGTCGGCAGAAAGTAGGAAGGCCCCGCTTAGAAGATGACCAACCACAGTTGCTAAAGACAATTGTGGACATTGTATCATGTGAAGCAGCTGCTGATCCGCGGCGACGATCTGAGAATCTTAGTAGCTGCAAAACGTTGGATGACTTGCATGAAGCCCTCGTCCAAGATGGCTTCAGCATCAGTCGAGCAGGAACATATCTACATCTACTTCCACGTAATTCGGCGATGACTGAAGGTAAGCGTCACGTGACCACAGTGCCTGTCAAGCTGCTTAAGGCAGCAAACAGTGAAAGGCGCAATCACGTGGATGCTCATTTTGCAGCAGCTACAATCTGCTACTTGAAAGATCTGGCTGTCGCTATGGGAGAACACTGTTTTTTTCTTGAGCCAAGACGACAAGGCACGTGTCCCACTAGGATTACCGGCAGCAAATAAGCAGGCGCCCATTCTGATGCACATGGAGTATCGTGTGCAGCTGCCAGATCACGACTGGGTTATTGCTGAATGCCACAAACTGATCCCATCAGTCTATGCAGCATGTGTTATAAAACCAGGGGTTGTATCGTATTCAGGGCCGACTGCTATCTTCATTCGCAGTGGGAATCATGACAGTAGCACAGCAATGACACATGCTGCTGATTTTGAAGAACTCAAACAACTTCCTGCTTTTCAGCCTGTTATGTGTATTAATGGATCAGTGTAGCCGATTGTGGTCATAACAGCAGATGGCGGTCCGGATGAGAACCCTCGATTTCCGAAAACACTAGCCACAGCCTATCGAGCCTTCCATTACAACAACCTGGATGCGATTTTCATTGCGTGCCATGCGCCAGGGCACTCTGCCTACAACATGGCTCCTCTGTCACGCGACCTATCAGGATTGATCTTGCCTCACAATCATTATGGATCTCATTTGGACAGCAATGGCAAGACATGTGATGTAGAGTTGGAAAGGGCCAATTTCCAGAAGGCCGGTGAAGTGCTGGCAGAAATCTGGAGCTCAACGGTTATTGATGGATTTGATGTGGTAGCATCTTTTGTATCATGTGATGCAGGAAAACTGGACATCAGTCCACCGTCAGATGAGTGGTCAAGTCGGCACATTCAACAGTTGCAGTATTGCTTGCAGATTGTGAAGTGCAACAGTGAATCATGCTGTGGTCAGCGTCGCACTAACTACAATGATATATTTCCTGGACGATTTTTACCTCCACCTGTTCTACACTACAGCACAGATAAAGGGATTACCTATGCACCAGTTGGCAGCAACAGTGGAACGTTTGGATCGCTTTATCAAAGACTGGCTCTTTTACATCTGCAGCCTTCACATGACTTTCTGAGAATGCCATCTGATTTCTACTGTCCGTCAGTGACTGCTGATCTTGAGAAGCGTGTTTGTAATCAGTGTGGCCTGTACTTTCCATCTCAGGCTGTGAAGCGCAATCATGCCTGTATTCACAGGCATGCAGCAGTGAGCACACAAGCTGAAGTGGCAGACGTCGGCGCTGTGGAGCCTGAATCTGTTAGCGCTATTCTGTCAACTGCATCATCAACTTCCGCAACTGAAAGCAGTGATGATGGTCTGCCAGTTGTTCGCAACTTATTTGACTGGCTACAGTCTGCGTTTGTTGAAGTGGAGTAAGACATTGACAGTCTATCGAATTTAGCTTTCTGTGAGATGACAACTTTAGTTCTATGTCCTGAATAAAGACTTTTTTAAAGAAAGAACGTTCTGTTTATTTTTTTCTTTGTTTTGAGCTACATGTTGTGATGAGATCAGTGAGCCTTGTATTTTGAGAGCACCAGCTATTACTCTGCCAGACCATAGAGCAGTGTATAATGCTAGATGGGGACGTCCGCAGCCGGTGGGGGGGGTAAGCTACATGCGGACAAAAGCGGACAAGGGGAGAGGGGGGGTAGGAAAACAGGTATTATCTGCGGACGTCCTTTATGGACAACCCTTTGGTGTTTTCCACCGCCAGTTTGTTTTGGTCGTTTGCATTTATATGTTCTATCTGATGAATGGACATAGCTGGACTCAGCTACTGTGGCGATCAGAGCAGCAACATTGTTTCCAGGCACCCTCCAAGCTATTTTCTTTTTGTTTTCTATGTCGATTTTATCATGGAGTTGGTGGCCTTACTTAAGAGCCATGAAACTGTTGTCATCAGCCATCTTGCTGACCACTTCCATCGCCTTCTTCCTGCCCACCTTTTCGTATGCCATTTGGAGGATATGTGTGTCTGTTCTTGAGTATGATTCACCGCTTTTGAGTTTCCATGCAGATGATTTGTATTTGAATTATTTACACCTAAATACTCAATCACTGAGCGTTTTTTTTAATGGCTCAGCCATTTGGTGCTTTAGTTACAGTAGTAACTCTCTTCCTGTTGTTCTCATCGTCCCTCAGCTTAGTGTAGTAGCGATGAAGAGTTAATATATCTATGGGTTGAGGATCTATTGAAACACATGTTACCTTTTTTTCACGACCTTTTTCTGGCAGAAGCGATAAATTTTCTTGAAAACATTTTTTAATTTGTTGTCCTTAGTTATGGTGAATACCTGGTTTACAGTGGTGCCTGAGCTTGAGCCCCATGGCCCACAGTCGTTGGGAAAGTCGTTGCTCTTTCCCACTTTGCTCTGTTGATGCCTCACTACAACATGAACGTTGCTTTTGGGTCACAAAGGTACTTGTTCTGCTGGTGCATCTTCACTTAAAAGCATTTTAAACAGTTCATCATTGTCCAAGAACCTATTTGCTGGACTTTCTTAACTTGTTAGCGCTCGATACTCAGGGGTACACTGGACTGGTCTTCTTCTTTTGTAAAAGAGATATCTGTTTCATTATCACTGTCTACATCAATTAAATCTTGAAGACTATTGAAATCATTAGATGACGACAATTCACTTTCTGGTGAAATTATAGATACAGAAGAGTAACGTCTTTTAGGGGGTAAACTCCCTGTGGAAGATGAATGTCTGCGTTTGTGGCTAACACCATATCCAACAATACCATCCATTGATGGAGACGTTTCCATATGGACCAGATCAATAACGGCTGTGAAGTGGTTGACTGCGTACCACTTTCCAGGTCCTAGTGTCGGTATGTTTCCACTCTTGTACCAAAGGATTGCTAGCTGAGGTCTGTCTTCAAAATCTGTAGATGGTTGGAGTTTGGTAGGCGATAGAGTTTTTCCTGTTTGCGTATGGGTATATCACTCTCAGTTTCATGTTAACCACGTCGGCCAAGGCTATAATTGTCCATTCATTGGAGAATTTTCCAATTACGGCAGAGTCCAGAAAAGACTGCACAACTGCTAGACAGCAATTGTATTCTAGGTCTCTGTGGATGCGACATGTATTGCTCCCAATTGGTAACATGTTTCATACAAGTGTGGTACTTTAGTTTCATGGACATGGTTTTGTTACCACACAGCAAGACACACATGGCATTGAAGAGGCAGTCTCTGTCACCACTTGTCTTCTAGAGGTTTCCAGTTATGCTGTCAACATAATTGTCCATCACCTCTGCAGCGACTGGATCAACATCTGGCAAATAAGATAATAGCTCTTCTGGAATTTGTAACTTCACTTTGAACATTAACTCTCGCTGAACAGCCTCCTTTAGTTTGTCCACGTTCTTTGATGCGGCCGCCTTGGGAGAAAAGTGTAAACATTATCGTTTCAATGATATAAAAATTAAATTTAAAACTGCATTCAAAATAGTTGATTAATACCTGAATTAATCCTTTTCATGCTGTGTCCATCAAGTGTATTGCAAGAAATTAAAGATTTATGAGCAAAGAATGCTGAGACTATTTAGGTGTTTCACCAAATATACAAAGTTTAATTATAGTCATTTTAGTATGAGAGAGAGAGAGAGAGAGAGAGAGAGAGAGAGAGAGAGAGAGAGAGAGAAAGAGAGAGATTCTGCTTTTACAATGTTGTGTGATCAGGTTGTTTCATAATTATAGTACACATTTATGTTGTTTTAAAAAAATCGAAATATTAGACAAATTAAATTATTTATATTCGTGCATAGGCTGCATATTTTCTTAGAAAAAATGCTCATTGAATCGGTTCATAATCCATAATACTATATGATGACTACACACATAATTAGGGGCCTATTACAAAAAAAATAATCAAATATGTACGCTAATTAGTCCAATAAAATAATTTACAGCTCGAGACTGGCCAATTATTACACAATCTAATTTAATTACTTATAAATTTTAAAGTAGACACAGATACTTACATTCTGCAGACAATGCATGGCCATCAGGTAGTAAAACTCTTTACTGTCCAATGTACGACACTAAACACACACATATTCTAGATCATGTTTCCCAACATTTTTAACTCAACCTCAGAGATTTCTTGACATTTGCTATGATACCAGTTTTTACACAATGAACAGTTAACACAGTCATTTGAACAGTTTGATTTGCATCCACCACACAGAAACCTAGCTCCGCATTTTTACTGAAATTAGCCATAATTCACTTAAATATCACAAATGAAAACAAGAAATGCACAGCATTTAAGCTTTGTTTCAAAATGAGAGATGAGCTGATGAAAAATTAAGATTATATATCTTAGCCATACCTGCTCAATGCTGGCATTGTCAGTACTCATTATGCAATCAAAACCAATTAGCGTCTGATTTTAGCATGTTGCTCTTCGATAAATATGATGTTTAAATTTATTGAGTAAAGGAGCACTTGCCGCGTGATCACCTCAATCGGCAGTTTCTTTCATTCCTTTTTTTGAATTGTCAACAAGGAGCACTTGTGGCTTGCTGATTCTGTTTGGCAATTCATTTCATTTAATTGTATGCAATAGCTGACAATTTACCTGTTACCTGTTATTGTTCACTTTTCTAATACTTTTAATTAACTCCTGGACTTGATTTGCCAAGGGAGGAGTTATCAAATCTTTCTACTATTCAAATCATACCAAGAGGTCATTATCCTATAATTGACAGGCAAAAACATTGCAAAACAAATCTGTTTAAAAATAGAATATATACAAGACAGATACAAAATAATACATTTTACAATTCTATAATCCAAATAGACAGCTCCAAAAAATGTTGAATCTTTACACCCCTGATCCTGTACGAAAAGTCTAAATTCGATTATAAGAATGTACCATTAGCGGCAGTTCTGTGCCTTTAAACAATGTTTTCGCCCTAGTCGCCCCATCGGCAGAGCCCTGAATAAATAAGGTGTTCTAATGTAAAATCTTTAGTTGTAAATGTATCACGTGCTTGTATCTGGGCAGTATTTGGATAAATCGTGACACCCGACTTTGTCTTTACTTAACAACTTACCCAATTCTTATTTTGGCTCAGGCTTGTCAGCTACAAACGCTCTTCTTATTGTATGAACAGGATATAAAAAAATCGCCTATGCTCGTGAGTTATGAGTACTATGGCGACACTTCGTACGCGGAGAGAATTGGTCTTTAGCCAGTATATTTTCTGTGCAGTGTCAATCTTCGAAAATATGTAACCAAACTTTTCTCGTGATTTTCCCGTAAAGATTTCATATTGTTTGAAAAAATAATTAATATATACTGGCTATAAAGTATTGAATTTATCTCTTTATTTACAAAAAGAGCCTGTATTACCTATGCGCAGTCGTTATACATGTGTAGCCAGTAGATAACCTTTTACTAAATCGCGTGATTCGCCAATGTTTCACCATTTTGATAATCACGAATCTCTGGAAGCTTAACAATTAACAAAATGTATTATAATCACTTTACGCGTCTGGAGCTCATATGAATGATTTCCTTATCATATTATATGAACATATAAATAGTTAAAAATTGTGGAAACTTGTCTAAAATACATTTAGAACTTTATTAGACCGTATTTTACCCCAAAAATATATTAAAACATTTTAAATCATAAGTAAATTTGGAAAACTGCAGAGAAAACGTAATTATAATTAAATTTTAAAAATTTAACACGCAAAAAAAATTGATTTAGACTGCTTCACTGACTCTCTTCATTATTGTAGTAATATATGCCAAATTATATGAGAACAGTCGAAACTTTAATCTCGTGCTCTGTTTGCGCACCTTGTAGTTATGTTTACCTAGCAACCTTGACGACCGACAATTCCAGACTTCATATTTGGGGCAGAAGTAGAAGAATGGTTGCTGACTGCGTGGTGCACAGAGTAAAGAATATCTGATAATGTAAAGTCAATAACCTCTTGAAAACCTAGCATGTGTGCACTATAGCAGTGAAGAAACCGAAAACAATTCATAAAAAATGGCGACGGAGATGGATTTGGGTGACTCCAGGGTGGAGTTCATGGCAGATTATGTCCTTAAGACCATGAAAGTCAAATCCGATCGCTGGATGAAAATGTACAATGTAGATGAAACAAAACAATTATTTATGGACTTTTTTGAGAAGCCAGAGATCTCTACTTTCGTCATCTCTGCATCAGGTGGAGCGGGTGGACCTCTTGTGGCTACGTATGAGTGGCCCACAAATCCGAAGGCAAAAGCGTGCTACTTTGTGAAGAAAAGTAAAGAGGCCATCAATAAGGACACAAATCTGAGGACAGCGCTTATGTTTGGGGACTTGTCTTACTCACCACTGGACCAGCTATCAACTTTTGTGGACGAGGTAAAATATATATGATAGATACTGGTTAGGGGCCAGTTATCGTGATTTTTTTGAAAAGATCAATCACGAATCACTCAGTATGTATTATGTACTGGTTATGAGTTATCTTATCATCAGGAGAAGAACTTGGTTTAAACCCAATTTGTTGAGTCTTGGTTTGTTTCCTTCACAAAGCTTGGTAGTTCGATAAATCAGCCCCCAAAACTGGTATTGCTCCTCCAGTCAGTTCTTGCTTTCCTCTGTTATACTCGCCACTGCGAGCAAAGCATGTTCGAATTTAGCGCGCCAAGCTGCTCAATGTTTATCCCCGCCACAGCTTAAAAGTACAACTATTAGCAGGTCGGGGTCCATGCAATATTTTGAGGTTAAAAAGGGGTTTTCATACTCAAAAAGGTTGGGAACCACTGCTGTATTGTATTAATCGTTGGTTTGAATCAGATATAAATTATTCTTGAAACATTTAAATTATTGCAGACAGATCTGTCAATAAAACATCAGTGCACATATCTACCATTTTTAGACACTGGCATTTATCATGGCTCTTGAGTTACAATAGGTTGAAGGGGCCTTTTGTCTATCTGCACATCATATTTCCACATTAAATCTGATATTTGACAACTTGTAAATCCGCATAGAATAACACAGCTGTCTTTGTGTCACATTTTAGAATTACAAGGCAGGCTACATTGGTAGATCATTAAACTGGCTCTTCAAAAAAGAATATTACTGCTTGGCTGACTTTACTGAAGAGGCTTTTCAAACTTCTGAATAGTATTCATGAATACAAATTTAAGTTAAATTTAGAAGGTAAAGTTTGTGCATATATATATTTTTTATAGTGCCAAAAATAGTTGGCTGATTATTTTACCAGTTCAGGATGCTTGTTGATATTTTTATGAGTAGATTTTAAGCGAAGATATTTTTTCATAATATTTCAATATTTTGGATGCTATGAATATGACCAAGACAATGTATAGCTTAGTTTTGACTAAGACACAGCTTCTTGATTTTTTTAATTTTGTACATAAGAACCCATAACATTTTAAAAACTGTCTGTAACACTTTTTGTTTTTGTAAAATAAGATGCACATGTGGCAAGTACTGAATCTATTAACTAATACTAAGGATCTTTGAATTCCTTTCAATAATTGAATGAAGCACAATAAATGGTATTAATGAATGAGCTTCAGTTTACTACCAGTGGAGAAAAGAATTAGTTATAATTCTCGGATTTATCATTATTTCATGAAAGTAACATAGATTTTAAAAGGTTATTGACTATAGTGCCTTCATACAAAATTTTTAAATAATATGTGTGGTTTGCTTCAATGCATGCATTAAAACTATGTCTTTGGAAGCATTACTGGATTGGACAATACAAGATACTGCAGTACAGTAAATAAAAGTGATTTAAAAAGGTAAAAAAAAAAAAAGGAAAGAAGATTAAGAAAGTTAGTAATCTTGTGATTTAAAAAAAGAAAACACCTGATTGGAGAATAAAATTTAAAAAATTCCATTTATGATAAAAACTTTAGGGACAGTAATCAGAAGGTAAATTCATTCTTTAAAGCTTTCTATTTATAAGATCCTTTTCAAAATATTTTATACTTTTTATCATTCTTTGGTTTTTACCTGTGATTTGAAAAACTTATTTAACTGACAAAATCAAGTATTGTTCCAGAATAAGCATAAACATATTCTGTGTTTTATAGTTTTCTGTTGATTGATGTAGAAATGTATTGTTTGAAAAATGTTTGAAACTTTAGGATGCTCCATCCATGCATTTGACCATGACTCTCTCCTCGTCAACCACTGGGTGAAAATTCAGAAAAATTGATAGTATTTTTTACAATATTTTTTTAGTCCATATAATTACCTGGGCTTCCCTGGAATGTGTCCAAAGGTCGAATGCACTAAAATTTCAATTAAAGTGCTATTATCTTTTTTTTTCTTTTACAGTATGTAATGGATTTTGTTTAATGACTGTTTCAAGGTTGAGAATCATGCAGTAATGTGAAAAGAACTGTGGTTTCATGATGGTGAGGCATATAAGTAGCTCTAGCATCCACTGACAATAAAGTTCTTTATAAAACCATATCTTTATAACTTGTAGGGACTAGTGAACATTTTAAAACACTCCATATGATTGTCTTTTTTTTCCATCAGGTATTTGCAGCTCAAGAATTACAACAGATCTATTTGTCGAGAGTTCATTTCTTATGTATGTTAAGTCGAAACATATGTATTGCATCCCTGATATTGAATTTTTACTATTCAAGGTGTTGGTGCCACTTTTGTCCAATGAGAGAAATCATGTGAATTGGCCAAATGTGGTTTCTAAGGATGTGCAGCGCCATGTTCACAACCTGAAGGGGAATGTCTATGTTGTATCGGGCCTTGCCAAGGGGAAAACACTGCTCCCACTCCCAGTGGGGGCAGAGAAAGTGGCAGAACTTGATGATGAGTAAGTATAAATAACAAAACACATATAGTCTGTGCAAAATTAAATTTTATTGTATATTCAAAGTTTAAAGTAGGAATGTTCAACCTATGTCCAGGATCTCCAGTGGTCAAAAAATTTAAATGAAGCCTATAAACTTGACAGACTCCATGAGAATAAACTGGGGTACAGCACAAGATATTATGGACTGGGTTTAATTTCCTGGTTTGAGGTACTCTTCCAGCAAAAGCTGTGATATATCTCAGGATTAGTGATCATAAAAAGAGTACAAATAGGCCTAATTTGTTAGTTTCACAATATCTAGAATAACTTAATTATTTAACTTAACTTTTCTTTTCTTTGTGATCAAATGCTGTGTTTGACTAGCTAGGTTATGGTTACAGCCAGGTTATGGTTAAAGTATAAAGCATGTCAGATTTATCATTAAAAATAGGCCTATACAACATCTTTATGGACCTACAGGGAAGCTTATTTTGAGGTATAAACAGTGGTTCAAAGCTCTTCATGGTTTGCTTTTTTTTTTTTAATAGGTCTGAGACTCTAGATATAGCTGTAATCCACTCAATAGAGTCAGTGGTGATTGAGTGGGTTCACCAAATCCGTGATGTTCTCAAGCAGGATTCTTCTCAGCCCCTTTTAGAAGGCCTTAACCCCACCCCCTTCGTGGAACTGGAGTTTTGGAAAAACAAGTCCACCAACCTTGAATGCATCTATGAGCAGGTAGAATATTTAAGTATTGATTCTTCAACATCTAATTTACCAGATCTATTCTGTATGTGATTGTAACCATCTGTTTATTACAAAAAATTATCATGGCATTACCTTCTAATCACTGTTAAAATCTGTCAAACTTATTTTGAACACCAGATGATAACTCTGTAAATATAATATGTTTTGCTGGGTAAGACAATTGCTTGTATTTTATCATTTTTTGTTATCAAGGCTTGTATTGTATCGAGTAACAGTTTCAATTACACATTTGTTTGGATTGCAGCTCAGAGATCCAGCAGTCAGAAAAATGGCAGAGCTGTTGGAAAAACTTGGCAGTAGCTATTTTATCACCTTTAAACAGATCTTTAGAGATGTTGTGGAAGGTAATGCAGACAAGTATTTTTTTTTTTTTACATTTTTACAGCACTATAATAATGAAGATAAAACATTCCATACAAGGCTTAATTCCAGGGTACACTTTTCAGTCTTTATACCTGTTACTGGTTCAGACAATTTAGTATTGGCATAGATAATTGAAATAGACTTGTAGACAAATATATTATGTTGGTTGATGGTTTAGAAAAGTGAATAAAATATTTATTTTAAAAAAAAGTATTAGATGAGTTCATGTAAGAATAAATGTATTTGATAATCTTGCCTCATATAATAGGTTCATATGGTCAGTCTCAGGGAAGTTGTAAAAAGGGCAGAAACCTATCATTTTTTTTTTGATAAAGAAGAACAAATCTTGTTTTGAAGTGATTAGTCTTGGAGGTTTTTATAATTAAATGTTGGCACTAAAAATTTGTCTAGATTTTGTAACATGTTTTATGTTTTTTTTAAAAATTGTTATGAATTTTGCAATAAATTAATTTTCACTTTCATAAAATATCAGCTTTGAAGGAGGCCCAGGACATCAATATGTTCATGAAACCGTTGCGCCATCACTTTGAGGACTATGAGCAAGCAGAATTTGATGACAGTGTCAAGCTGCTGAGACCAATGATCCATGCCATTTGTCTAGTGTGGGCCAACTCGGAGTACTACAACACTCCAGGCAGAATCATTGTCCTTCTACAAGAGATCTGCAATATGATTATGAACCAGGTGTGCATCCAAATCAGGTTCCAAGCAGGGTAAATTGAGGTGGGGATGGGGGAAGAGCATGACATGGCAGAAAGAGGGTATATGTTGCCATTTTGTAAAAAAAAAGAAGAAACTAATGGGGTTTCATCCTTTTTTGAGACAGGTGCTTGCATTCATAAAGGTAAGGTCATGGTCCAGCATAATATGAAAGACAAAAAAATCAAATGGGAGGAATATTGATTTTGAGACAAGAGGTAATGGCATTTGAACATATACTGGCATGCAAAATGTCCTTCCTAAGTCAGTTCTGCAAGATAACCACTGTAATGGCCCCCTGGTTAGAATGATTATCACATTGGTAAATTGATACATGTATAAGTTATATTATGTTAAATATTTTGGTGTTTCTTTATTGTGAAGTTTAATTTTGCCTTTACAATTTTCAACAGGTTTTTACCTTTCCTTAGAAGTCTTTGGACTGCTAATTTTGGTTAAATTGTGTCAAAAGAAGTTGACTAGGATTTTGTATTTAGATTTTACAACCTTTTTCATGTAACTATAGTTGACATGTTGACCGTATTTTTATTTAGATTGTTTCTTGTCATATGTGAGTCATTCATCTGATAATTGTGGTACAGAAGAATGCACTATTTAGTGTTGAAATATGAATTAAAGAATGATATTTTATGCAAAGAGACTCAGTATTGTGATATTTTGTTTGAATAAGTTAATATTTTGACATTTTTGCATAATCATTCTGTTGTTAAATTAAGGCCTGTTAGTATACCTGTTCCTGATTTTCATGCTCAGTTTGTAGTACCATTAATCGTTTTAATTTTCTTTATACATTTCCAGGACTAAAGAATAAGGTACTGATAAGAACTGAACAATCTTTACCTTAAACAGATTTAAATAACAAAATAGCATTCTGTTCATTATGCTTGACTAGGTCTGTGATCTGTGCACAAAGCTACGGTACAAGGCCAAAATCAATCATAGATATCAGATACCTGAGCTAGGTAACTAATGAGTATTCTGGCATTCATTCCTATGGTGTCAGACAAAGTTTGACCCTTTATTCTATATCAAGCACTGTATAGATCTGCCAATAAAGATACCTAATAATGTGGTATATCTCCCATGGTAGATGCATGCTTCATGCTTGTTGGATGCCAGCCAAATTACCCATTCAGTTGTTTGCTGATATCACAGTTTTACCTCCTACTTGGTGATGCCTTCTTGTGACAAAACTACCATTACCAGTATAAAGTTTAGTGAAACATTGTTCAGAAGTAAAATATGTACGTTTATAAATTACCATATTTCTCCAATGATAAGCACATGCCTGATGATAGGCCCAACCCCAACATTTACAAAACTGTGTCAAGATTTTATATGAGATAGGCTTGTCTGATAATAAGCCCCCAGTTTAACATCAGTAACAAGGACAATGATAACTTTTTCTTTTAAGATGGTGACAACAAATTACATATAGAAACAATTATTACTGTATGCATCTCTGTTTAATCAGATTTTAACAGTTTTGTGAATAACAGCTCTGAAATTTACAGAGTCTTCCACCAGTTTTTGACTTTAAGCCAACTGTTACACTTATCAATGATAACCCTTCATGCTGTAAAACTATACAACTATATGCTTTTCACTTTACACTGATGAAGTAATCATACATTAAACTAGATGTTACATTACAAACTCCCATCCTTAAAATTAAAGTTAAGTTATATGGGAAGGTGGAAGTATATTTATGTGAGCAAATTGTTCACCATCCCTTTTGTTATTGATGTATTTTTTTTTTAGTACAGAATTAGAGTTGAGTAGATTGTTTAATTTATTACATGTTATTTGTTTTATGGGTTCAGGGACCATTGCCAAGTAAAATTGTAAGAGAAACGAAACTTCATGTAGTTTGCTTCGAGTAGTGTTTTCTTTTCATTATTGTCCCCTGCCTTTTCAAAGATAAGCAGGGACGTTGTATCTGGGTTTCTATCCGTTCAATACACTTCATTTTCCACTCTATAACTTTAAAGCCATTTGTGATTAAGAAATGAAATTTGATGGTCTTGTCTTTAAGGTCATGATCACAGCTCAATATTTTATGTTTTCTGTAACCCTTTCCCTTCTGCTCTTTAATCTTAAAACCATTTGAGATTAAAGTATGAAATTTGAAAAAGTTACCCATCATCACTAGACAGCGTGTCATGTTCCATGTGATAAATTCTGGTTTTCATGAAAGATAATGCATGTCCCATGTTAAATTAATTCTCACAAGTCTCACAAGATTTTGATTAAAGTTGGAATATATCCTTATATCATGAAGATCTCAGATTGGTTCGATTATGAGTGAGATCCATGCATATTAATAAGGTGATCTTGCATCTGATTGGCTTGACTTGTTACCACTCTGGAGGCCATATTTCTGATCCCATTTTGATCACACTTGGAATATATGCCTCTATCATCAAGATCTTGTACAAGTTTGATAATGAATGAGATGCACATATATTAATGGCCATGAGCTTAGTACTAAATTAAATCAGGATTTGTTTAAAGTAAACAATTGGTTTGAGCAGACTGGTATGAAGATAAATGCAGCAAAGTGAGCCAAAGTAAACTTGAGAAAGAAGACTTCAAAGTAATGCTAAAAGGAATAGATATAGAAGAGTCTGAAAATGAAAAACTACTTGGCGTTATGATTGATAATATCTTGAGCTGGAAAGTACAAGCAGGTAAGGTCATTTAAAAGTAAACGCACTGCTTTATCTCTTGAACTGAATAAAATCTTATCTCCCTCAAGAACAAAAAAAGATATTCTACAAGGCCCATATCATACCACATTTAGAATATTGCCATTCCATCTGGGGTAATAGTGATACAGAAAATCAAAAAAGACAACTGAAATTTCAAAAAAGATCGACTAGGGTTATTTTTTATGCTGATTTAGATACACCATTGACAAATCTTTTTAAAACCCTTAAGTGGCTTCCATTTCAACATAGAACTTAACTTCAAAATGGCTTGCTAGTCTACAAATTCTTAGATGGGTTGGTTTATGATTATCTTAAAAGTTATTTTAAATTTATGGAAAATGTATATATGTATGAACCTAGATCCATCTCAAACAACAATTTATATTTACCTAAACCAAATTCAGAGTTTATAGGAAGAGTTTTACTTTTTCTGGAGTCAAACTATGAGATTCTGTTCCACCCTATAAAAGGTTAGCTGAATAATCCATAAGTCTTAAGAACCTTCTTAGTCAACATGTACACAAACAATCATTTGTATGATTTTGTGTAATTCAGTACTACTTGACTTTAAAACAATTTATTTTCATGTACTCATCTTTAATGCCTTGTGCATATTTTAAAGCAGCAGTAGTAGATCAATTATCTAGTTTTTAATAGCATTGTTTTCTTAGGACACCACAACTTGTATAAATTGTACATCATATACATATAATTGTAGAAGGCCTCATGGAAGATTGATCAGTTGACCAAATGAGGTTCTCTAAATAAAGTCATTATTATTATTATTATTATAAGTTGATCTTGCATCTGATTGGCTGAGCTTGTTACCACTCTGGAAGTTATATTTCTGATCCAATTTGTATCAAACGTGAAATATGGCTTGGATTGTCAATATCTTGGATGAGTTTGATAATGAGCATGATCCACACATAATAATGATGTAATCTTGCATCTAATCAGGTGAGCTTGTTACCACTCTGGAAGACATATTTGTGAACTGATTTTGATTAAACTTGGAATATATGCTTTTGTCATCAGGATCATGGAGTGTTTAATAATGAGTGAGATCAATGCATATTAATGAGGTGATTTTTCATCTAATTGACAGGGCTTATGAAGCCATAATTTTGATCTCTTGGGTTTATTTATCATGAATGTCTTAGATGACTTCGATTATGAGCAAGAAACTATACATATTAATTATGATTTCATCATTAGAAGGAATTTTTATCAGGATATAGTAATGTGGGTAAAATCAACATGATATAAAGTTTGGGAGATAGTTTACATACCATGTGTTCTTACATTACTACATAAGCCTGCTTAGCAAATGGTCAGCTGTAAAGTGATGTAAGTCAGGTTAGCAATATCAGGCCCACATGGCACTCTTGTTTTTCTGAGCAATAGTGCACTCCAAACATCATGCAGTATTGCTCATGAAAAATAGTATATATTTTCACATACAAATGTAGTAACCTATAAATTCTGTACTCAGTCTCATACTGTCAGCTTAATTTCAGGCTGCAACCTTCCTAGAGCCAGCTGACCTGTTCAAAGGAGAGGTTGAGGAGACCATTGATAAGGTGAGGAAAGCCAATGTTGTCTTGAGGGCTTTCAAGGAGACCTACGAGGAGCACCGCCAAAAACTGAAGGAGTACTTCAAAGATGGACGTGAACCCAGGGAGTGGGAATATGCTCCAAAACTGGTCTTTGCTCGCTATGACAAGTTCCATGAAAGAGCAGAGACTGTGCTGGTATGTTTTGCTTTAATTAGTTTTTCTTGTTGACTTTTACATAACAACCTCCCAATGCACAGATTTAAAAGATAGATGGTTTATATATATATATATCTTGACAAAAATTTTTATAACAGCGCAAACTGAAAACGTTTTCCCAATGTTTCAAGCTAAACAAGCTCTTCGTCAGGAAAATAAACAGCTTACTTACACAAAAGAAACACTAAACACAAAATCCAAGAAAAATTCTGGACTCATACATGTTAGAATCACTAGGGGGAATTTACAACAAGAGATATAAAAATAAAAAGTTGTGTAACAATAATAAACAAGCGGTTTATTTTGTTTATCACAAATGGTCCCTAAGTCCCAGTAGTGCACAGAAAAAGGCTAGTTTATACAAGTTTTGCACTTTGTGTTGTCAGTGTTTCAGTGGTTTGGCTTTAAAAGTGTACTATATCATAAATAGTTACTATGATCCAGTTGTTTTCTCTGTTGCAACTATCTATTATCATAAATGTGAATTTTCAGTGTAATTGACTGGAATTTGAATATGAACAATTTTTGTGCTATGAGATAATTGTAATTCTTGTATATATGTTATATATAATTTCATCTCCTGTCTGATTGGTAAAATGCACAAGTGATGGCCAACAATCCTCAATTTTGCAGACATATTGCATCTATACCTCACCTACTACATATACAAATGTAGCAAGCCTAATGTGTATGTGTGTATATATATATATATATATATATATATATATATATATATACATACACACACAGACATATTGCATCTATACCTCATCTACTACATATACATATCACATGCCATCTACATAACATCCTCTTTGATTCTTTGATACAGCATGGTGATACAAATGTAGCAAGCTAAATATATATATATATATATATATATATATATATATATATATATATATATATATATATATATATATATATATATATATATATATATATATATATATATATATATATATCAGTGTTCAAAGAAAAATTTTTTTAGACACAGGCCCAGGGCTGGTGCCTTGAAAAATTCACAAGACCTGACTCAACATCCACAAGCCCTGACTCCAAAACCATGTGCCCAAAAGGGCCCTATTTTTTACTATTATTTTTCACACAACGTTGCACGTTGCAATTGCTGTTCTTTAAATACCCCTAGCATCTGCAGCCTTTAAACCAACTGTATCGACCAAATCAGTCTTCACTGTACCATCATATTTAATTCATATTTACAAGGCATTTAGCATGCCAGCGATTTGAGTAACATTTAAAAATAGCATGTAATGTAGACATTATAATTATTAATTATTTTAATTATTACTTATTCTGCATGCATTTGTATGTTTTTGTTTGGGTTTTTTTTTGTCTTCTATAATAACAACAATGTCTAAATTATTTTCTATTTTAAATGTACTTAATTATGATTTTTTAAAAAAATATTATGATGCCATTTTTATTCAGACTGCATTATTTTGGAAATGTTGGCATATAATTAACAAAGAAATGATAATGTCTATATTCTACTTACATTACATTTTTATGATTCAAAATTTTTTTTCACTGTAGTTTCGTAGACTTTATTTTAGTTTTACTGATTATAGTGATTGGTATTGTGCACGTTTTATACAGTATAAATGTACCGACTTTCAGTAGACGAACTTCAAATGACTAAGGGGCCCACATGGGGATAAATATTTATAATGTACTGGTTTTTCAACAACATTACAATAAAAGTCTGCATTTATTTAGTGAGATTGAAGTTTTCTCAGGCAAATTTAGATTTTTTTTGTTCAACAAGCCCGATGGGCTTTTCACTTAAAATATAGGAGGGGTCCAATCTGAAATTAGAGGGGCCCCTGGGCGTCGGGCTATCGGAATTTTTGAACAATGTGTGTGTGTATATATATATATATATATATATATATATATTTATATATATATATATATATATATATATATATATATATATATATATATATATATATATATATATATATATATATATATATATATATATATATATATATATATATACACACACACACGCTGAAACCCTGCTATAGCACAATGGTCATGGTTGACATAGTGCCAATGTGCTATGGCTATGTACTGTATCATGCAATAGTCAAACAAGTCAGTTACCTGAAGAAAAATGATGCATGCTTATACCCCAGTTACCATCTTAAGCTAATGCATTTTAAAGAAGAAATATTGAAAACACAGAGATTGCATATTTCATATTTTACTTTATTCAGAGAACCACGCATTGGTACATATCTGTAGCATGAATAGTTAAAGTATCAACACATGTACTTACCAACTGATCTCATTGCATCCGTAAGGATAAGTCCATAAAAATTCCATCAAAAATATGCACAAAGAAGTACGTTACAAAGTCATTAGGCAGTGTATGTATAAATTTCATACTGCTAGAATTTTCTCTGTTACAAATCAGATTACTTTATTCTTTTTTAAAAAATCTAATTGATTTTCAGCTGCTTCCTGCCAGTCATGTTTGCTCTTAGCAAAATTCAGTCATATTCCTCAACTGAAGAATTCAAACATAATCAATATCCTGAGTCTCCATCCATCTTATCACACACTCTAAGCCTTGGATTGCTTCTGTTGCTAATGGTGGTGGGTCCTCAGGTGTGGTGTTCTAACTGTCATCATCAGACTCATCACCATTGGTAGCATCACCATTAGTTTTATTTACCATAATGTTATGAATAATTTCCACTGCAGAAACAGTGTACAATTGGACAGTTATTATCATATGTGAGCCAATCATGCACACTTTCCCATCACTGCACTTTGAAAAAACATCAAGTTATTGCCATCATTGCTGACATTGCTGCCGTTATCCAGTCTAGTAAAAAATGCTACCCTAGTCCTTTCTTCCAGCATTTCTCAATGTAACTGGGCGTAAACTGGGCATAATGGCATCCCAAGATTTGCCCCCAAGGTATATGACCTCTTTCAAATGTAGACTCCATATATGATGAAAGCACCTCAGCAACTTGAATTGTCTGATAGATAGTGGTTTCAGTTGATTACTTCCATTTTATTCACACAAAATAGCAAAGTCACCAGCTTCTCCATTTTCTTAAACCCTTCATGTTTATGTTCATCTGTTTTCTCATCCAGGGTAGTGTCAGACATTATTTTGTAACAAAATCTGGTTTCATCTCGACTATAAATCTGCTCCAGGGAATATCCACCCTCCTCTATTAATTCACTCATTCATCTGGATAGGGTCATGGCAGCTTCAGAATTTGGAATACGGATTTCTCCCGAAATACTTGGCTAATCCCATGTTGCATCTTAAAACAGTCTAGACATCCACTGCTAGCTTTGAAACATGAATCTTGCCCATATACGTCATTGTAAAATTGTTCCGCTTGTGCCTTTACAATAGGTCTCAGCACATCAGCACAATCCTAGCTATATAGTACCAAGCAAAAGCTAGTTTGCAGAAAAGGCAAATGCAAGCACCTTGCCAAAAATCTTAGGAAGACAACCCTTGCAACCAAAAGTAAATATTCACCATGAGACCAAGAATAAAAGGTAAAGAGGTAGCAAATACTCCCCAAAGGAGTACAAAACAAAGATAAAGGGGAAAAAAAGGTTGAAATCCTTAAAATACAAAGTCAAAGCTTTTCAGTATAAACAACAGTCCTTTAAAAAACATTCAAGACATTCTCAGTTGGAACATCATCACAGGACACATTTTACAGCGGGAGGGCACGTTGGGCCCATTCTACATTCTTGAACCCACAGGGGCACTGAGTAAAACAATATCAGAAGTAAATAAGCAGATAGTTGTGAATGCTTTCACTGCAGGAGCTGATGGAGACAGCCATAGAGTTCAGGAAGCTAGAGAAGGTTGAAATCGGAGGAGTCAAGGGAAAAGTTCTGAGTCAGCAGGTACTCAACATCTTTGAGGAGTTCAATGAGGCATACAAGGTGTTTACTGATGCCACCTACAACTGCATGGACACCAAAGACATGGTAAATATCGATATAATCCCTGTTGAATTCACCACATTCAGTTATTAAAACCTGAAGCATGTGTTATCTGGGTCTTGAATTCAAGTTTTAAAGGACTAGATGTAATCAACTCACACAATAACCCTACATTTCTTATATTTGCTTGCCTATTAAAGATTTTTTTTAAAGATAAGGATGAAAGGTTTAGTGGAATAGGGAATTGGTATTGAGAATGTAAGCACAAATAACTTACTGTAATTAACTTTTCAATAATGAGGGCATCATATTATTCTCTTATATATTTCCCATATTTGTCCTTGAAGTAGACATAATTATCTTTTCAGACATTTGTCAACCAGTATGAGGCCTTCAAAACCAAACTGACAGATTTTGACCGCCGCATGGCCACCATCACCTGCCAAGCCTTTGATGACTGCCATGATTTGGAATCTGCATACAAGGTTAGTTTTTTCATTCATGTCGGAAATATTAAAATCTACATGTTTATAAATTAAAGACTTCTGAGAATTTATTATAGTGCCTTTTTCCAAAGCTAGTTTGTATTAAATGATATTGTAACAATTTACACAGTTCAAAAAGTATATGAAGTTATTAGGGGTGATTAAAGGAAAATATTTATATATCAAAAATGAATATTCTTTTGGTCCTTTTGGATTATGTTATTCTAGTTTTGGTTACTATTTAATATTACCATATGTTAAGTACAGTTGTAGTTGACCTGCAACTTGTTAAGTTGTAGTGAACCTGCAGCTTGTTCAGTACAGTTGTAGTCGACCTGAAACTTGTTAAGTTAACTTGTAGTGAACCTGCAGCTTGTTCAGTACAGTTGTAGTTGACCTGCAACTTGTTAAGTTAAGTTGTAGTGAACCTGCAGCTTGTTCAGTACAGTTGTAGTCGACCTGCAACTTGTTAAGTTGTAGTGAACCTGCAGCTTGTTCAGTACAGTTGTAGTAGACCTGCAACTTGTTAAGTTGTAGTGAACCTGCAGCTTGTTCAGTACAGTTGTAGTTAAGCTGCAACTTGTTAAGTTAAGTTGTAGTGAACCTGCAGCTTGATCAGTACAGTTGTAGTCGACCTGCAACTTGTTAAGTTAAGTTGTAGTGAACCTGCAGCTTGTTCAGTACAGTTGTAGTTGACCTGCAGCTTGTTAAGTTAAGTTGTAGTGAACCTGCAGCTTGTTCAGTAAAGTTGTAATGAACCTGCAACTTGTTAAGTTAAGCTGTAGTGAACCTGCAGCTTGTTCAGTAAAGTTGTAGTTGATCTGCAACTTGTTAAGTAAAGTTGTAGTGAACCTGCAACTTGTTCAGTAAAGTTGTAATGAACCTGCAACTTATTAAATAAAGTTGTAGTGAACCTGCAGCTTGTTAAGTAAAGTTGTAATGAACCTGCAACTTGTTGAGTAAAGTTGTAATGAACCTGCAACTTCTTAAGTAAAGTTGTAATGAACCTGCAACTTGTTCAGTAAAGTTGTAATGAACCTGCAACTTATTAAGTAAAGTTGTAGTGAACCTGCAACTTGTTAAGTACATTTTAGTTGACCTTTAGAATGTCATCTCTACATTTTTTTGAAGCTTAAATGAATCTTATATAATGTTGTTCATGTTTTACATTTTTCTAGTATGTTTGTGGCTTCAGAACAATATTAGAGTCTGCTGGACAACCCCCAGTTTAGACTATCCCTGCCTATTCTCACCAAAGACGTTAAGAATAACTTAAATTACACATTGTCAGCTGCTAGACAGAGTGCTTACTCTCCTCCCCCACCTTTAGAATGTAGAATTCTCTAATTAATACAATACTTGATCCTGTTAGCATTCTCAATGTCCAATATATAAGAGTGGGAGAGATCATCCCAATAATTATCAAGGTATTTCTCAAATTAATACACTATGTAAGGTTTAAACAAATGTTTTAAGTCAAAGAATATACTCTTGGCCAGAAGAAAATAAAATTGATGAGGCACAAGCTGTTTTTAGAAAGAAATATAGCACTATTGATAACATGTGTACTTTACAATCCACTATTGTTACGACTCTATGGTCTAAGAAAAATGTAACAGAAAGAAAGTGAAACCAACAAATCAAGTAAAAAATCAACAAGCAATTTATTACTAGATAATTAAAATGAAAAAATCAAAAAGTCACTTACAGTAATGTGTTTTGAAATCCTAATAATCCAATAAGAATGATTGTTCTAATCACAAGTCCTAAATATAGAATGTTCCGAATTCACGGCTGTGTCCTTGAATGTTATGATATGCTAATGGTCTCCAAAGTCCTGATGTACTAGTAATCTTTGATGTGCTGATGTCAAAATGAAGTATTCCAAAATCTCTGAATAAGTTCACTTAAATTCCAAAATCATCAATAAAAAATCCAAAATCCAAAAGTTTATGAGCACTGTTATAATCCAATGAATATTTAAAATAATTCCTCTCTTAGAATTTGGAATGAATTTTCACAACTGTAATAGCTCTTTACAAGACTGATGGTAATGTCAAAACTGAATAAATGTCCACCAAACATGGCATATATAAAGATTGGTCACATGACAGAATGTTCTAGAACATGAATCATCTTAATGGAATTTTTACTTGTAAACAAAAATCAACCTTGACCTTCAAATTGAGAAAACATATTGATCAAAACAACCTAATTCAAGGACACTAGTTAAACATGTTTTTCCTGATAACATTAAGATTTAAGCAAATATTAAAGTGAAGAAACATTTATAATTTCCTAAAATATTTATAATATTATATAAACATCATACATAACACTATGCAAAACTATTTATCCAAAAGTAAGGTAAGATCTTATTGCTTTTTTGTTGATTTCAAGAAGGCATTTGACAGAGTTGATCATGGAAAATTTTGGGTTTCACTTATCTGTAGGAATCCACAGTAAAATGATAACGCTTTAAGAAAAATGTATGCATGCTTGAGGAGTTGTATTAGAATACCTACAGGTTTGACAGATTATTTTAACTGTACTCTTGGGACAAGACAAGGTTGTGTGCTAAGTCCAATTTTATTTAGTTTATAAATGACTTGATCTCATAGTTGAGAAATAAATGTAGTAGAGACATATTTATCACTTCAGATATTGTAGAACTCTTTGCTTTATTGTATCCAGATGATGTGGCAGATTGCTCTGATTCAGTTAGATTATTGCAACAACAAATAGATAATATTAGAAATGCTTGTGATAGAACTGGTATTGAGGTAAACCTCAACAAGACAAACATAGGAGTAGTTAGGAATGGAGAGATGTGAAGAGAACAGAATTTTAAAAAAGAATGTATACAAGTGGTGCCTTACATAAATATATGGGATTATTTCCTACACCAAAGTTGAAATGGTCCATTACTAAAACATATTAGCTGCACAAGCCAAAAAGTATGTGACACATATTTTGTTTTCAAAAAAGGTTTGGGCAATTTAATGTTAAAGAAATGTTCAAAATATTTGACTAAGTGATTAAACCAATATTATGTTATGGTACTGAAATGTGGAGATTTGAATGGTCAAAAGATATAGAGGAAGTGCAGTTTCAGTTCTGTAAGAGATATCTGACAGTGACTGTTTCAAATACTGCAAATAATTTGGTTGCTTTAGGAGAATGCATTAGAATCCCTCTCTTTACCTTGTATATGATAAGATGTATAAAATCCTGGATTAAAATTATGAGATTATTGGCTGATAGGTATCCAAACCAATGTTATATTGTGTTGAAAATGTCAGATGAAGTTGGTAGAGTCACATGCAACAAAGAGTAAAGATATGTACTTTGGATTAGGTTTTGGATATGTATGGATAACCCAAGATGTTGGTGATGATAGAGTATTTATTTCGGAGTTCACTCAGAGAGTCAGAGATACTTGCATTTTAACTTTGGTCTGGGCATTTTACTAATTCTTCAAAAAATTACTACAACAGTCAATATAAATCACTACTACAATACAAGAAACCTTTCATGCAATATACCCTTTATTTTCTAAAAACAATTAGTGCAACTAAAGTGTTAAAACATGATTGGAACAGGGAGGAGAGGAAAAACTGATAGAGCATTCAGGTTTTGGGAACTGTGCAGGAGAAGAAATATCTATATAATGTAAGACGAATTCCATTTTTGTTTGTGTTTGCCCAAACTATGACCATATTAGAAGACAGTATCTAAATAATGTGTATTATAATCAATCTAGCGTTGAAAATTTTGTTTTGCTTATGTCTAGCAGTGATGTAGTGACACTGTCTAATTTATCACATTACCTGTACAAATCATTTGTTTTGAGAGTCTCTTTTATCTCCATCCAAATAAAATCATGTGAAAATATCACTAATCAGAAATAAATCTAAAAATATATAAAGACTTTTCAACTCAGTTGTATTAAAGAAAATGTGGCATTCTAATTGTGCATATCATAAATAGAATTTTTTTATTTTTTAAGGGCCTGAGGCTTAAATTATTGAAATAAATTGATTTTGATTTTTGTTTTTGATTTTTTAGAATATATTGCTTGGTGATACAAATACATATATTAATGACTGGTAAAACTGGTAGATCAGTAGACTTCCTTTTGTTTACTTGAGTAGCTTAGTATTACTATTAATTACTACTTGACAGCTCCTGGACATTTTGGGCAGCCTGCTTGATCGTCCCCTTGTTCAGAAGGACTTTGAGGAAAAGTACCCCATCATTGTGCAGATGATGCACAAGGAGCTGGACTCAGTCAAGGAAGTCTATGATGAACAGATGATGGTCAAGGAGAAGGAGGGCAAAATCCCCATCCACAAGAACATGCCTAAGGTCACAGGAAGCATGAAGTGGGCACAAGAGCTAAAAGAGAGACTGGCCATCCCAATGGCCAACTACAAGCATATGGAACATGAGTATGTTGCTAGCTCTTACAAGCGTCCTCATCTGGTAGTGGGAGACATATTACTTTGTATTTAAACTCCTATCTGTATTAGTATCCATGTCACAGTCTTATTGTTTTATTGTTAGCAGGAATACTCAGAAACCACTGCAGCAAATCTTTCTATATTTGAATTCAAGCTTCTGTAGGAACATACCAGGAAATTATTATGTTTTGTGAGAAGAAACAAATTCATGTCACAGTCTTATTGTTATATTGTTAGCAGGAATACTCAGAAACCACTGCAGCAAATCTTTCTATATTTGAATTCAAGCTTCTGTATGAACATATCAGGAAATTATTATGTTTTGTGAGAAGAAACAAATTACCTCATAAAGTTTTTGTATTTTTAGATGTTTAATCTAGTCTGGGAAATTCAAATGTATTTTATAATTACAAACTGAGTTTTTCAAATTTTACAGTATATTTTCCTGAAAAAGGTCCAAAACCAGAGAAGATTTCAGAGTAGAAAAATGCTTTTTGAACTTAGTTGCAGCATTATGCACTTTAAATGGTCTTCTGGTTGTCATCTCTTATTCTGCTTCTCAACTTTGAATGTAATCTTTCTTGGAATAGGCCATGGTCGGTTAAGGTTTGGATAGGACATAAATAGGTTTAATTTGAAAGTAAATATTGGAAGCTGAATGCATGGTACTGTCTGTAAAATATCTTTAATACAATGTAACTATTTTGCCTTATATTTTGATTGTAAACCACCAAGAAAAGTATCACTAAGACTCCATGTAGTTTCTGTCTTACCAGTTGATGTTGGCTTTATGGCTTTAACCTGATGTTGGCTTTAACCTAAAGTTTAATATTGGTTTTAACCTAAAGATTCTGCATTTAGCTCAGTTTCACTGACACTGTTGTGTGTACAGCCATGAGACTGAATGTGTGCATTCATCTCGGAGGGTACTACTCACCACTGGCAAAAGTATGGTGACCTGCTTTGTATGCTCCATTGATTACATGAAGTTTTTGCATTTCATTTAGCTCAGTTTCAGACATCCTTGTATGTACAGTCATGAAACTTGATGGGTATATTAATGTTAAAGAATACTGCCCACCATGTGAAAAGTAGGTCACAATGCTCCAGTGATCACAGTAAGATTTTGCATTTAGCTTAGTTTTTTGACACCATTGTATGTACAGTCATGAAACTTAATGTGTTTATTCATCTTGGAGCCATGAAACTTAATGTGTTTATTCATCTTGGAGCGTACATTTTTGGAACATAAGCTTTTGTTGGCACTACATAACCATTTTTGTGCTATGGCACGACATAACCACTTTTGTGCTATGGCACTACATAACCACTTTTGTGCTTTGGCACTACATAACCACTTTTGTGCTATGGCACTACATAACCACTTTTGTGCTATGGCACTACATAACCACTTTTGTGCTATGGCACTACATAACCACTTTTGAGCCAAGGTGCTGTAAAGCCCTACTACATACATGCATCATCTTGGAGTGCACTACTCACTATGGACAAAAGTAGGTCATGGATTAGATCTTTAATCTTCCAGTAGAACAAATACCATCATGAATGTAAATATCCAAACCCTTAAATTTCCTGGATACCATATTTTCAAAATTTATAATAATTTTCAATAGTATATACAATTTTCAGACATCAAGCACATTTCTTTAAATCTAAGGGAAAATAAAAAAGTTCAAGTTGGAACATAAACAAAGGAATGTTTTACCCATACTCAAAAACAGGTGTTTGAATAGATGACAGTCAGAGCATGAAATGGCTTTGATTACCCTACTTCTACTTATCGCATGGATTAACTGAAGGTGTTGTCAATGCACAGCAATAAAAACAGCTGACATGCTCTGTAACTCATTATCAGGTGGTTCCCTAAGCAAAGTGGTAAGCATCTCTGATATGCAAGTTTCACAAGTTCTTGTCGTTTTAGTTTTATTCAGTGGCAAATTCCACTGGATAACCTCATTTTGGATGTAGTTGGTTCAGTCTTCCAACCGTTAGTTAAATTAAAAATAACTATTCCATGATTAAATGTCAGAGCCAGTCTAAGTGATTTGGCTCATTTGAATATTTGGATGAATCCTCTCATCATATTTGGAATTATAGTGTCAAGATCATTTCCACCATTTTTGAAAAAAAATGTGGCTTATCTTTAAAATTTTCAGAGGTGAGATAATTTGAATAGATGTACAGTCAAACCTGTGTTCACCGGTCACCCTCAGGAAAGAGCCAAAGTGGCCTTTGAAGACAAGTGACCTCTGAAGGCAGGTTCAGCTATCAAACTTGGTTCATGACAAATACATGTACTATGCACCAAATAGCATTAGCATTATTAATAGTAGTAGTATGCTATCAAGATACATATATTTAGTTTGGCTAATTGGCAAAAAGAAAAATAACAAAATAATAAAAGTAAGGCAGGGTGAAACCACAGTTAAGAAACATCTGGCCACTGACTGCTGAAAACAGATGACCGTTAAATACAGGGCATTTATATAGGAAATTTGCTGGGGGGAAATTAGAATGACCGCTGAACACAGGTGACTGCTAGGACAGGTTTGACTGTATATCACTTCAGCAATACATTCCATTGTCACAGACAATTTTCATGTTACGAAACAATCTTGATATTAGAACTCTCTCCAATCAGGAATTGCATACATTATTATAATCTGGGTTGTGGTCATGGTTAGAGATAAATTTCTAGTGATTATTTGGACTTGTTGAGCTTTTAACCAGTTGATTTTGTTAATCCTTTATGTCCTTTCAAACAGCTGAAGCAAAATGATATCTGCTATGATTGATTAACTTTCCCAGAGTTTACAGAAATTAAAGTAATTATATCATTTAAGGTCAATCACTGGGGATATTTATCACCAATGGCAGTACATGTACATAAACAGACTAACATAGTTTTGCAAACAAAAAGAAAAATGTACACCAGAACTGCAATCAGAACTCTTTATTTGTAAAAGAAAACAACAAACATTATCATGTAAGTGTTCTTTATTTGCAAGCAAGGATATAATGCAACCTCGTTTACTTAACCTACTTCCAAGCAGCATTGAACTTACCAGACACATCAATACACAATCCCGACAGTAGAGATAATAATTTTCCAGGCAAGATATATGGGAAAAATTATATAATTTTCATTAGCACATACATTATCCAGACAGAAAGGTGATTAATTTTTAAAGTCCGGATATTTACATTAATGACAGTATTAAACTTTAAAATGCCAGAATTACTTAAGGAAGCATGTTGACAAAACTATACCAAATTCTCATTATATTTTCCCCCTCAAAATATATTTTCAGTAGAAAATTGCATGAAAATTTTGCTAAGCTTTGGAAGAATATACAACAAAAGCTACATTAAAAGTTATGCATACAATAAGAACATGCCTTGTTTGATTTTAAGTATAAAACACATTCTGTAAATGAAATGGAATTACTAATAATGGTATAAATTATTATGAGTTTTGTGTATTGATTGTTGAAACTGTATACCACTGTCACAGTTGAATTAATATTTAGTAAAATAACTGTTGTACAGTATGGAAGGATCTAACTAGATGTGAGGTAAAAGGTAAGGTAAATTTGAACATTTTAGATATGTGATCTAGACCCATGTTCAGATAAGCATACTGAATTATAACAGAAAGATTCATGAATCTATACAAATGTTAACTTGAATTCAGTGTATGTAATGATTTTTGTTATATTTTAGTGAAAAGGCAGATAATAACAACAAATTGCAGAGGTAGGTGAGGTCTGTCAAAGGTTGACCAAAGTGTGGATAAAATCAACAAGAATTGTATGTCTGACCCTGCACTTAGCTTGGTTAAAGGGGTTCAAAGTGTGGATAAGCAATAAAATGAACAAGAATTGTATGTCTGACCCTGCACTTAGCTTGGTTAAAGGGGTTCAAAGTGTGGATAAGCAATAAAATGAACAAGAATTGTATGTCTGACCCTGCACTTAGCTTGGTTAAAGGGGTTCAAAGTGTGGATAAGCAATAAAATGAACAAGAATTGTATGTCTGACCCTGCACTTAGCTTGGTTAAAGGGGTTCAAAGTGTGGATAAGCAATAAAATGAACAAGAATTGTATGTCTGACCCTGCACTTAGCTTGGTTAAAGGGGTTCAAAGTGTGGATAAGCAATAAAATGAACAAGAATTGTATGTCTGACCCTGCACTTAGCTTGGTTAAAGGGGTTCAAAGTGTGGATAAGCAATAAAATGAACAAGAATTGTATGTCTGACACTGCACTTAGCTTGGTTAAAGGGGTTCAAAGTGTGGATAAGCAATAAAATGAACAAGAATTGTATGTCTGACACTGCACTTAGCTTGGTTAAAGGGGTTCAAAGTGTGGATAAGCAATAAAATGAACAAGAATTGTATGTCTGACACTGCACTTAGCTTGGTTAAAGGGGTTCAAAGTGTGGATAAGCAATAAAATGAACAAGAATTGTATGTCTGACACTGCACTTAGCTTGGTTAAAGGGGTTTTGTGCCACAAGAGTGCTGATTTTAAATAGAATATATAGGGCTTCTATGGAAGGGGTTGCACAGACCTTTCCCCTTTTTGGTGGAATAAACTACCACTATTTCCATTGTGTTGATCGTAGTATAAGCAATCATGGAAAATCACAAATTAATGTATACTGATGACTGCAAGAATCATGCTGTATAGAGATACATTTTCAAATAGTTAATGTAATGGGAATTCATAAATAAGGTCTCATATAATCGAAAATATATCAGTTAGACACCTCGTATCTTTCAAGAAAGATTTCTACTATTGCTTATCTCCGTGTTAACATGAAGTTTAATTTTATCACACTTGTTATTTGTCTCCTTCACTGGATGAGCCTGGTATTCAAATGTATTTTCAGCAGCTCTACCCAGCAACAAATAATGACTTAGAATTTACTTACGAATTGCCAGTATCCATTAAAAAAATTAGTCTTTTTGTATCTGTTTTAGTGTTTTTCACCAATAAAACAACAAAACCAATGAATGAAGAAACCGTTTTATCTTTGCAACCTTTTTTTCATTTGTCTCTAGTGAATAAAGACATGTTTTTTTCCCCAGTTTGTCAGAACATTTTTGATGCATAACTTTTGGACACAAAATAGGCTTTGAGAATATAATGTCCAGCAAGTTAGTTAAGTTTGATGTGTTGCAAAGAAATTCTAAATTTATACTAATTGATTTGTTTAATTCATTGTTTGTGATGTTTTTTAAGATCCCATACATTTAGGTGTTAGGATAAGTGAGTTTCTGGAGGACCAAGTTTCACTACCACTGCTGAGTTGTTGCACATACAATTAATTCAGCACCACTGCTAACTCTGATAATGTAACATGACCTTTTAAAATAGAATTGTATCACTGTGACAACAAGAGTCTAATGATTCTCTTGTTATAAAATATCATACATAAAATATTTAATTGAAGGGGGTGTCATATTTATTACAATTTGCAAATTCTCTGTGATGTTATGTCGGCATCAACATGTACAGTAGTAAAGCTAATTGTTGTACATTTCTGATTACATTTATGTCAACACATGCATTAATATGTAAAATCATCAGCAGATGAATAAGGATTATGATCTTGGATTTATTGGAATATATTCAAACTTACTACTATTTATATAAAAAAAATGAAGGCACAAATAGTGATGTATCCGTCTCAAATAACCACTACACTTAATTCTAGTGAGATAAAAAAGAAGAAACTAATGGGGGATTTTTAAGTATAGAAACCAAAATAATAGCAACTTGATTCTTTAGGTATAAAAACTATTTAAATTTTTTCCTCTTTATAAGCTCTTCAGAAATTGCTTAATTAAATGGAACTATGTTTTGCTTTGTGCAGAATGATGGAGACTGCAGAGGCCAAGCTGGTCTTTACCAAGTATGAAGAGATGCTGGGACTCCTGAGAAAGTAAGCACAATCGGCCTATGCATTTGTGCCTTATTGTTACCAAGTTATTCCTTATTGTTACCCAAGTTATCCCTTATTGTTGTTACCCAAGTTATTCCTTATTGTTACCCAAGTTATATATCCAAAACCTACCATTCAAGTTCTACATGTAATAACCTTTTTAGGGTTTAGAATATGTACTAAGAATGAGAAGTATAAAAATAAGTTGTTAAGGAGCAAGGTATATTCGAGTTCGAAAAAGAGATTATTATATTCTCATTTTTTTCTCCATTTTTGCATTGTCAGAATCGTGCAGTATTTCTCCATACTGCACGGCTTCATACTGCACAACACATGTGTCTAAAAATAGTATCGCGTGTTAGGAACTACTTTTTATTGTAAACAAACAATGTATGCAAATGTAGCAGACACCGGAGCTTTTGCTTTATTAGATTTGTCAGTGGATGAACTAAGCAAGCTGTTTGAGAGTAGAGATGATAAAGCTGACGATGTGGATGAATTCATTGAGCCACAAAAGAATCTTTCAACCAACGTGATATTCACAATGTACAGCGGTGGCTTTATGACAACAAACGTGAGGCATGCAGTATTGAAAATATCATTCTGATCATTTAAACACTTATTTAACCGATGGTTCAGACTATGAACCGTGCTCTCTAGAGTCTATAAAAAATAGCATAAAAAGGCATCTTGTGACTAAATGATATTCCGTTTCTCTCAGAGACCGCCAATTTTACAAGTCAGTCCAAGCACTAAATTAGAAAAAATACAACTAAAGAAGGCGGGTTTTGGTATAAAAGCAAGTGCCTCAGAGCCAAGAAACCACGATAACAAAAAAGCCTTTTTTTCCACTGACGAAATGGGCTCTCGCACCCCAGCTACTTTGCAATTTTGCCTGTTTTTTTTTTTTTTTTTTTTTTTTTCTTTTGAGAAATTGTTTGGATTTATAGTGACAGTACATATAAATATGTCATCTATAGCTGGTAATAAGAATGGCAATACATGTACTTACTTTTCTGCATCTTGAATTTCTTCAAAATGTACTTTCTAATCGACGGCGCAAAATTGCACTGCCATCTAGACTACATTTCCAACAGAAATCACATTCCAAAGGAGAATTTACTGCACTCCAAAACAAAATGAATTTGATATTCCCTAACAAAAATAATGAATCCTGCATCTTCTTGAGAATTTCAATTAAAAGAATTTCATATTTTGTCCACATTATGATTCCAAACTATCAATGGCAGGACAGTAACACATGTGTAAGCTAGCTTGATGTCGAGGCCAGTCCCTCTAGCTACATGTACATCGTACGTAATAGACCCAGCTAATAACGCAAGTTCACCACAATTAAAAGAGCAGAATTTAGTTGAATCGACAGAAAAACAAAATCACTCCATTCCAGATCAACTGGGAAAGTTGTTCCAAGGCACAGTCATTCACAATATGACTCAAAATTTCAATTTTAAGTAGACCAAAATGAGATTTCTTTTTGAAACAAATCACTGAGCGCGCGGTACTCTACCAAGTTAAAAGGTCACTGGGCGGTGCCATGTGCGCATGAATACTGTTACTGTGTATTGGTTTAACTTCGGTTGTGTATTTACTTTAGAATATAGCAGAAATTCAGTTACTTTGTTTCTTGTAGTGTGTTCTTTTTATTATTCAGCCTTAGGTAGAAAAGCGTTACTTTGTTTCTTGTAGTGTGTTCTTTTTATTATTCAGCCTTAGGTAGAAAAGTAAAGTGAGTATATAATAAAAAGGTTACTGCATTTGTATGGGAAAATATGAACTCGTTTTTTCTGAGCTATACTGCACTCGAGACGTCATGCAGTATAACTCAGAAAACTCGTTCATATTTTCCCATACAAATGCAGTAACCTATAAGTACAGTATTTAATATCAGCATATAGGTAAAGTATTATTGGATGTGGGAATGATAATTATGTATACAAATTCCATTTAAATCGTGGAAGATCAAAGTTGCTGTCTAATCTGATTATTCTTATCTTGCAGCTAAAATATGATCAGATTCTTGAGATGTAAAATTTCTCTGTCAAATACATTACCCGATTACATTAACATTAGAAAATAACCTCTGCTACCTCTGAATCCAGTCCTCCCTGAAAGATGAAAAACATCTTTCATGTATATATCATATAGATGAAGGGAAGTAATTCTTACATATTAACTCCTCTTGCCCTCGCTAGGTGGCCACCCATATCCTGGATGTTTACCAGTTTAAACTTTCACTTAAACTTTCGCTCAAACTGTTAACAGTACCTCAGAAATCCATTGCAAATTTATCACAATTTTAGACCATCCAACATTCTTTTCAGTGGTGTAGTAAGTCACAAAGTTGATATACCTTGTGTATACAACATTTGTATCTTTTCTAGTGAATTTATTCATATTAATAGCCAGTCATTATTGTCCCTGGGATATCGATCAGTAACACTCACATGTAGTTCACCAGTGTATTTGTATTGCACTGTGAAACCTTGGTTTAGTATGCATTTCTTATAGGTCGTCTTGGTAATGCAAGTTCACCTATTTAAATAGTTTGTATATTTGTTTCATGCACTTTTTTTTTCTCTCTATCATTTCAGAGATGTTAAGCAAATGCAAGAGATGCAAGTGCTCTAAAGTCACTGGGGATAATCACGAGACGTGCCTTGCCTGCATGACATGTACATCATCACGCCCATTAAAGCAGGTGTGTGTTATGGGCAGAAGATATGGTCCAACATCTTAAAAAGGCAGTTGATGGACCAGGATATAATGGCACATTTAAAATTGTCTGAACACATCAAGTGTTAAGTATCCATTAGAATTCTGAAGCGCTAGCAAGTTTTATGGGGGACATTGAGATGCTGCCCCCATCCCTGGTGAAGATACCCAGAATGGCACCAACAGTGATGATTACTTTTGATCCCGTCGAAGCTACAGCAAGCAATTCTACACAAGCTCTGTTGGGATTGCAAATGATATGCATAATACATTGATCTCTGTCTTCAAGGTTGTCACCAAGAGATTTGAAAGAAACGGGGGATGTTTTAACTTCATTTTGGCAACCCACTGGGCATAAATCCCCATCCCTGCCCATGCATGGACTTAGTTCCATTGAAACTAGGCATGTGGGAATACAATTCAACTTTGCTATAATCCTTCCTAGCTGCTGATCAACAGGTCCAGCCATCTAGCCAATCAGTGTATGGTTTGGACTGCATGACTCTATCATTTTGGACTGGCGAACTACATGTCAGTCAACAGTTCCAAGAGCGATGGTGGACTATGCCTAACCAACTGCCCTTACTGGCTGACCAACTGGACTGACTGTATCCATGATGCTGACACATGGTGCACCAGCATCACAATTGGTGCCACCCATCCAGCTGACCAGTCTGGCCCCACCAACCTCACAGTACCAACATCCGCCAGCCAGACAATAAACCATGCTGGACATGGCACCAAGGTTCTGCTAACATATCCAGCAGCTAAGGCCCACATTATGCATGGTGACAACACAGCATCATCACTACCTGGATGCAAAGTGTACAGGAGAGACCCGCTGCCCCCTCCCATGTTCAGTGAAGGGAACAACACTGACTTTTCTGAACATTCTGTTCTGACCATGGAAAGGACAGAGTTCAGTTTTAAGGTGGCAAATGAAGTCATCTACAGATTTTTGCCTCTGTCTGAATACCGTCTTCTGGCAGCAGTCAATGCCACACATGTAAGGTCAGAGCTTTAGTGGATGTTGATGAAGATGAACAATTTTATATCGCAATTGGCAAAAAGATTGCCTAAATTACTGGGCATCCTATGGATAAGATTCCTGACTCCAGTTATTTGAGGGATTTTTTCGGTGAGTCGTTGCAATTTTCTCACTCCACTGGTATAAGTCACATACCGATGCTTACCACTCAGATGTGCCTAGTCTAGATAAAGACATTACTGTCATTAACATGTCTGCTCCCCTCTGTTGTAAGGTGGACAGACAAGTGTGCCACGCCATATTAAAGTTGATGAGAAATGTTGAATCAACTTCCTTCTGTTTGACTCTCTTGCAATCTTTCACCTAGCTGAGAAAGCAGGGAGTGACAGCATCATTGGTATGCTGTATTGCCAGGGTAGTCAGCAGAGTGGCTCTCCACACAGTGGCAAACACCCTAACAACTGCTTGCAACTTTGATCTGATAAGAAGAGATGCTCTCTCGCAATCTTCTTCTCTTGAACCCCACCATGCAGTGATCCTATGTTCTCTCCCTTTCAGTTCCTCCCTTTTGTTTAGGGGCCAGATTGAGGAGGTGAAAAAACAGGCAGCACAGGAGTTGCCACTTCAGCTTTTCTTGCAAGTCCCTACCTATTCGAGATCTCCACTTTGAAGGCATATGAGGGGAAGTGGTGCATTATCACCAACTGGTGTCATGTTAACAATGTCACACCTCTCTTAGCCTCCATCAGCCAGTTGGCTAGCTTCCTTCTTTTCCTCTCTGAGGACAAAAGCTAGCCCCTCTCACAATCAAAGGATACCATTTATGATTCCAAACATGTGCAGACATCATGGAATGGATCATCCATTGGTTGCAACAAGGATCTTTTCAACCTGTTAACCAATTTTGACCTATCCAAGCCCTGCTAACTGACCTTGTTCCCCATATGGAACCTCCCCTGGGTCTTTATGTGGCTCCAGATTTTAGCCCCTGTATTTGACCTTACTGAAGTTGTTGACACATAAGACTTGCTCCTGATAGCATTAGCTCTAGCTTGCAGGGTGATTGAGCTGCATGCGCTGTCCATGGATTTGAACTACATGCAGTTCCATTTCAATGGGTCAGTCGTACTAATAATGCAACCTGGTTTTGTCTCGAAGAACAGGTTACCATCTATAGTAATTAAAAAAATAACTATTTGCCGCCTTTCCTGGATTGACTCATTGAGAGAGGCAAAGCTGCAGGACCTGGTATGTGCTCTCATATGCTATCTGAGGCATATGGAGAATGTCTGCGGCCATCAAAGGCTTTTCGTACAAGTTAAGGCAGGAAAGCAAGACATAACCCCACAAGCACTGGCTACTAGGCTAAAGTGGGTTATTAGATCAGCATACTCTGGATTCTCACAGGATCAGGTACAACTCATGTAGATTTTGTCTCACAAAATATGCGCGATTTCCATAAACCTGGCTTTAGAACATAATGTCTCAATTCAAGATATTGTGGAGTCAGTTGGCAGTCACGCTCAGTCTACTTTCTCCAGCATCTATTTATGTGACATGGCCTTGCAAAGGAGATAAGGAGATAGCTGAATCTCATTGGACCACAGATAGCTGCCCAGACAGTTACCACACCCTGTTCATGACAGCACAACCTCCATCCCCAGCATGACATTACAATGTTTACTGGATTCGCTTGGGAAACTTTTGCATTTAAGGTAGTAGCCATGTGTATGATCCCACAGGGATCTCCCTTTCATGCGGAGTATAAATGCATAATCTTTGACTGTGCTGCCTTTACGTTAGAAGAAGTTAATCCTTTCAGTAGAGCAGTCATTGGGCTTCTACAGGGTGATGTGGGTAGAGGTTGGATGCTCAAGCATTTCCTTCTCATATCTATTCTCCTAATGTTAATGAAATTGGGTAATGTATTTGATGGAGAAGGGAAATTTTGTAGTAAATTACGTTTTGCCAAAATTATTTAACCGATTGCATTACTATCAATACCTCCCACCCTTCCCTGCAAATGCAAGCATCCTGTTACAGATTTCACTCAGGCTTAAACTGGTAAATATCTGGGATACCGGTGGTGACCTAGCAGGGGGAAAAGAAGCTAGTCTGTTACTTCCTTCCATCTGTATCATATATAGGCAGAAAGATTATTTTCGTCTTTCAGGGAGGGCTGTATTCAGAGGTAGCAGAGGTTATTTCCTAATGTTAATTTGATCTGGTAAGTATTTTTGGAGAAACATAATGTACTAAAAAGTTTCTTGTTTCTTTGTTTGACCTTTAAAACAGATGTCTTTGCAACTTTCAAAACTTTGCTAATTGTCCCTGTCATATTCAGATGGGATGAGCAGATCTACAAGGATTGGATTTCTCATGTGGATGAGGCCTGCTCATTCAACCTGAACCAGCCTCTGCTGACCAGGAACTCTGAAACCAACCTGCTGTCCGTGAACTTTGATCCCCAGCTGGTAGCCGTGCTAAGGGAGGTGAAGTACCTGGAGATGCGTGGAACTGAGGACATCCCTGCCAGTGCCAATGGCTTCTACTCAAGGAATGACACACTGTGGAAGTATATCACAAACATGGACCTGACAGTGAGCCTGTACAACAAAGTGAGGACAACAGTGATTGAGGTGGAGTTCCCACTTATTGAAGGACAGCTGCAGAATCTGGACACTCAGCTGGAGAATGCAGAAAAATCTCTCAACTGGAACTCTGAGGGTTTGTAGTATCTAATTTGTGATTACTGATTTATTACCTATTGGAAAGGTAACTAGCAGGTGTATCACATAATAATTCTCACTTCAAATGTAATTAACAAGACATCACTCTGTAGGGTGATACTGACTTCTTCTTTCATCACCTGCCAACAAATTTCTCAATTCTAGCTAGGAAGCTATGGAAATAACAAACAGGATAAAGCTACAACTAGCATTTCAATCAGTAATAACATAAGTCCCAATTCCTCAGGCTTAAAATCTGTGATGAATTATATTGACAAATTGGTTTTACACATTGCATGCTTTGTTGGTACTCCATGGATGAATTATAATGACAAATTGGTTTACTCCTTACATGCTTAGTTGGTACTCCATACGATGAATTATAATGACGAATATGTTTATGCATTGAATGCTTTGTTGGTACTCCTTAATTTGAAAAACAAGGAAATACAAATTATCTGGAGTACTGAAAAAGGAATGACATGAAAACATAATCATAGCAGCAAAAACAATGTACTTTTTTGTCTTATAGGAGTTGGTGTAGCCACAGGTCACAAAAAAATCAGCAAAAGTCAGGGAATTTTATAATAAGTCATGGAAAACTGAAATTTTAGTCTCAAGTCTAGAATTTTTTACCTTCAAAAAGGGAAAGTTTTAGTCAAATCTAATGGAATTTTTTACCATCAGTCAGGGAAATTTTAATATGAACTAGCACTTGGGGAAATGTGTTGTGTAATGTCCATGGCTATGGCTGCTTTATGTCCATGATTTTAAATTTGAAAAATTGGGGGTGGACATTGCTTTCCCATAAGAACAATTTGCTCAGATTTGTTATTAAAGTGGAGGGAGGGTCTTATCATCAAGCATGGGCTTATCATTGGAGAAATATGTTGTGTATGTGTGTGTTTGACATGAAATGTATTGTCATGGAGAATGCGCCCTTTGTCAGGGAAAAGTCATGGAATTGTATTCCATTAACCTGTAGAAACCCAGGTAGTGATTCATAAGTCAGGGAATTTGATTCTAGTAATCTGTAGAAACCCAGGCAGTGATTCATAAGTCAGGGAATTTGATTCCAGTAACCTGTAGAAACCCAGGCAGTGATTCATAAGTCAGGGAATTTGATTCCAGTAACCTGTAGAAACTCGGGCAGTGATTCATATAAATTGTAACAAGTTAATTCATCATAAACTCTCACCAAGAACAAGGGAATCTTTTAAATTAAAAATTATGGTACAATATGATGACTTACTAGTAATTGACAGTCAAACTTGTCATGTAGGAATCTGGGAGTACATTGAGAAGACAAGAAACCAAGTGATTGACCTGGAGTCACGAGTCCAGAAATCCAAGAACAATGCAGAGGAGATCAAAAACCTTATGGCTTCATGGAGCAAGAACCCGTTGTTTATCAGGAAGGAGGAGAAGAACGAGACTCTTCTCCAATTGGATGATAAGGAGGACCGCCTCAACAAGCGCTATGCTGAGATCAAGGCCATTGGAGAGAAGATTCATGAACTCCTAAAAGTTAGAACTGAGCTTATTTCTGTGGAAAGAATAATTTACTCAAGTTATGTCTAAAACTTAACTAGTTGGCCATTTAAAAATGTTACAGTGACCTGTTTTTCTTATATATTTATTATGCATACTTTTTTAATTTACTCAGGCTAATATTACACTATTGGGGATTTAATGTCTTGTAATTTATGTCAACATATATCAGCTTAAATGCTTATCATGTAATTTTACCAGTTTGGCACATATCTTTAGCTTTTGATAACATCAACAATATATTTATTGTAGAGATTATTTGGGTTTTTAATATGACTGGTATTTCCTAATATGTCCCCACTTGAGTATGTATTAAACATAAACTTTTTGACATTATAATACTTCTGAGGAAGCCTCCATTTTCAAGACTGTCAGAATTTCTTTGAGTCAGATACTAATCTTTTCTTCAACAAAGTCTGGTTCAATAAAGTCAATGGAAAATATTGAGTGGTCACAACTTGAACATACTTTGGCAGATATTTTTATTTTGCAGAACCATTGTGGTTGTTGTACAGTTATATTATGAAGATAATATTTTGAAATTGCAGGACAACCTGGGACTATTCCAGGCTGATGCCAACTCTGACATCTGGAAGGCATATGTTGACTATGTGGATGAGAGTGTTGTGGATGGGTTCTTTGACACCATCCACTGCAGCCTGAAGTTCCTCTTGGACAACACTGATTCCAAGAACAACCCAGATGCTCTCTTCAAGGCCACACTGGAGCTTCATGCCCCTGAGATGACCTTTATCCCATCACTGGAGTATGGTTTAGCTGATGGATTCTATGACCTGGTGGATGGGCTGGTGGGTGACATCTATAAGCAGGCCTCACTGATCTCACGGCTGGCAAAGCACAGTGGGCAAGAACACTACCAGCCTGACCTTGAGGATATGGAAGAATTGTCTGAGATGCGGCAGGAGCTGATGGATCGCATGCAAAACATCATGAATAAGGGCACAGAGTTCAAGAATTCCTTTGACAACTATGCATACCTGTGGGTGGATGACCGCCAGGAATTCATGCGGCAGTTCCTGTTATATGGCCATGTCCTGACCACCGAAGAGATTGAAGCTCATGCAGAAGATGGTGTCCCAGAAAACCCACCTACCCTCAAACAGTTTAAGGAACAGGTCAGTGTCAATTACACAGAAGTCTAACAAACAACTTAATATTTATTCAGGGTCCTGAGAATATCGTAGCTTCCTATGTGCAGTGGTTTCAAGTAGTATGACTGTAGCAAGTACTGAACTTCTTACTTTGAAACATTAAGTTGGGTCCCAGTAAACCCATCCATGCTCCGTCAATTGAATGGACAGTCACAAGTATTGCATTCTGGAACTACTATAAACATTGATTTAGGAGTTCCCCAAAATACACTTTTACTCTGGCAGTTGAAGGGGCAGGCACAAATATTGCATTCTGGAACTATCATATACAGTACATTGATTCAGGAGTCCCCCAAAATACATCATTACTCATGTAGTTCAAGGGGCAGTCACAAATATTGCACTCTGGAACTATCATATACATTGATTCAGGAGTCCTCCAAATTACACCCTTACTCAGGCAATTCAAAGAACAGGTTTATTGCAGCTCAAGAAAAAATTGATCAACATCACCTTGAAAACATTTTATTTATTTATTAGGAACTTTGCGACTTTAGAATTAAATTAGACTTCACACAATCCTTGCAATTGATGTGGCAAAAATTTCTGCACCCTTTGTACTGGTATTCATCAAAAATTAAATCAGTACGTTTAAAAAAACATGCCTGTAGAGGTATCAGTTCTATTCATCCCCGTTTTGATTGAGACATTTTTTCCTTCAGATTGACACATATGAGAAAATCTATGTGGCTGCTGAAAACATTGAGCCTGTGGTGGTCTTTGAAAACTGGTTCCGAATCGATGCCAAGCCATTCAAACAAGCTCTTCTAAACATCATCAAGAAATGGAGTTACATGTTTAAACAGCATCTGATTGACCATGTGACCAACAGGTACAAAAACATTATAAAGGGCAGCTTTGTTGATCAGTTGATGAGATATAAGGAACACAAAACAGGAGAACCAATAATGAATGTTTTAATGCTGACCATATGGTTGAATGTCTGAGCCTTCTTATGTGCATTAGCCAGATTACCAGCTGGAATATTACAGTGTGGTTGACAATATATGTAAACACAAATTTATGCTTGAAAAAGTCCAAATAGTTCAGCACATAAACTCAGAACAGAAAAATATTCAACCAGCAACTCCACATAGTATGACAGAAGAGGGTGGGCAAATGTCGGCATAATGGGCATGAATGGTCAGAAAGTATAATATCTATTGCGAAATAATGAATTAAAGGTTTCCAGAAGATTTATATTTTGTATAGAATGTATAACCTAACATGTAGTATAAATGTATTCATCATTAGCAACTTTTCTCCAAGTATTTGTAATATTGTCCTCCATATGTAGATGAGAGGTTTTAGTTTTGTAGCATTCTATATATATATATATATAGCTTGAGAACATAAAGTCACAACTAAAGATTATAGTTATGTTGTAAACTGCTACAAAAACTTTATTTATTTCACCACAGCTTGAAGGAGCTTTCTGAGTTCATCAAAAAGACAGACTCTGGGCTGACAAAGCCAGTCCAGGAAGGAGACTATGATGGTTTGGTGGAATGCATGGGTAATCTGTTTGCAGTCAAGGACAGACAGGCAACCACAGACGAGATGTTTGAGCCCTTGAAGCAGACCATTGAACTTCTTAAGACTTATGAGCAGGAGATGCCAGATGAGGTTCACTTACAGCTTCAGGAGCTGCCAGAACAGTGGAACAACACCAAGAAAATTGCTATCACTGTCAAACAACAGGTGGCACCACTGCAAGCCACAGAAGTTGCCAATGTCCGACGGAAGAGTGCTACCTTTGATGTCAACCAGCACAAGTTCCGAGAGAAGTTCAGACAGATTCCTCCTTTCAGATATGACTGTGAAAAACCTTATGAATCCCTTGACAAGGTATAGTAGATGTGCTTCACACCAAGCATTTTTCAAAGTTATTTATTTACTTGAAAAACAAGAGAAAGTTGCAGGACATTTTTAATTACATTTGTACCCATCTTAGTAGACACCTCCATGTAAAGAGCACCAGCTCATTGGGGACCAAACTGATGGGTCCATTGTCTTATATTTATAATTACTTTGACATCTATATAAAGGATACCTGTCAATAAAGAACACATTTTTATGGTTTCTTGAGTTTCCTCCTTAGACAGATTTCATGGTAATAGGAAATATCTTTACCATTTAATATTCAATTTATGAAATTCTAAAGTTTACTTCAGCTCATAAGATGTTTCAGGAATGGCCTACACTCATTTTAAAATAATATTAAGTGCCATGTAATTGTTAATGGAAGTAGAGCAAAATCTATTTTTTCATTTTCTAGTTTGAAATTTATCTATTATCAATAGTACCATGAGGAAATATCAATCCTGGAAAAAGATATGCAGACCTTGCTGGACTCAGCCGGTCTGTTTGAGGTAAATGTGCCTGACTTCAAACAACTAAAGCAGTGTCGTAAGGAGATTAAGCTTCTCAAGACCCTCTGGGACTACGCCATCATGGTCCGCAGTAGCATTGATGACTGGAAAACAACACCATGGAAGGAAATCAATGTGGAACAGATGGACATGGATTGCAAGAAGTTTGCCAAAGACATTCGAAGTTTGGACAAGGAAATGAGGGCATGGGATGCCTACATTGGAGTTGAAAGCACAGTCAAAAATATGCTGACTTCACTCCGAGCTGTTGGCGAGTTGCAAAACCCTGCCATCAGGGAGAGACATTGGCAGCAGCTTATGGCTGCCACCAAGGTCTGTACATGTCTAATCTTGAATATTATTTGAACCTTCAAATAGAAAGAGCGGTATTAGCAACAGTTATTTTCAGCAATGAGGAGTTGCATAAGCTTTCATTTCCACAACCGTCATATCAACATAATAGTTGCTCTATTGCTGACTTCCCAGACTGATCAGCCCGAGCATTCAGTATATCCATTAGAAGTATATTTTCTGGCCTCTTCATTTTTTGTGATTGCTTTTTTATTGAAATATCACAGCCTGTGTGTATTTAGAAAAGAAACTTGATATGCCACAGGTACATTGAAAATGTCAGCATATAATATTCTCCACAAAAATGGCTTTTGTGTCAGCTGAAGATTATCATCATGGAATGCCTACTCACTGTTATGCTTAGATGTTAACTCCTGATTTATAGTTTTATTAATAACTTAGATTATAATATATCTTAAATTTCTTTGGTTTGTAAGTTGTTGATATTACAGGCATGTAAGATGTTGAAGATTGATGATTTTTAAATATCTACTGATTGTATCAGTATCTCCTGTTTGTTAAGACACGGATGCTTACTGATCTCTGCCAAAGGATAGAATTTAAAATTCACAACTTGGAACACTAGTTTTTAAATATTTAAATCAATTATTTTTGTTATACATCTTATTATTGTAACAGGTGCGTTTTGTCATGGATGAAAGCACCACGTTGTCAGATCTTCTGTCCCTCAACCTCCATAACTTTGAGGATGAGGTTAGAGGCATTGTTGACAAGGCTGTCAAGGAAATGAGCATGGAGAAGGTGTTGAAGGAGTTGAATGTCACTTGGGCTACAATGGAGTTTGAACACGATCCCCATCCAAGGACTGGCATCACCTTGTTGAAAACAAGTGAAGAGTTAATCGAAGTTCTTGAAGACAATCAGGTATTGTTGATAGCTACAGTTGTAAAAGTTGCAAAGGACTAAATTAAGTGTACCATTGACCTTGGGTTCTAATAAAATGTGTTAAGCAGACTTACAATCTTTCATTGTGTATGACTTTTTTTTTCAGCAGTTAAAGTTTTGCGATTTGTAGAGATTATTTACAGTAGTAGATCTTCTAAAGAATTAGTTTAAAAATAGAAAAACTACTATGAACAGATGTGAAGTAAAGGGGGCATTTAATTAGCTCTCAATTACTAACAGGACAGAAGGGCACTCAGGAAAAACCATCATCTTCGAGTGAAATACATGTACTTATGACTTGCCATGAACTAGAAGGTATAATCAATAAAAGATTGTCACATTTTATCATTTTTACTTGCTAAAGATAAAACTTTGAAAAGAATTTAGATTTATATCATATAAGATGTTCTAATTTACTCATTTTGTAGGTGCAACTCCAAAACATGCTGACGTCCAAGTACATTGCCCACTTCTTGACTGAAGTGTCCTCATGGCAGAAGAAGTTGTCTACAGCAGACCAGGTGATTCAGATCTGGATGGAGGTCCAGCGGACCTGGTCTCATCTGGAGAGCATCTTCATTGGCTCGGAGGATATCAGAAACCAGCTGCCAGAGGACTCCAAGAGATTTGATGGAATTGATAATGATTTCAAGGTACTGCACATTGGTTTAAAATCCATGTTTTCATTATCATGCCATGAACAAATATGGTAAATGGTTAGGTAGAAGAGCTTCAGTGCCATCTACTGTCATTATAAGATTTAAATTATAAGAATTTGCACATATGTCAACAAAATGTTCTTAAGATTTCCATATTAGTTGGCCAAAATGTTAAATTGTTGTAACATTGGTGGCCAGAAAAACATTGCTTTTTTAAATTCTACATTTTTGTATCATATAAAGCATTTGTCAGATCTTTTGTCCCTCAGTCAAGGCAGTTTAGATACTTTGGTCAGATCTTCTGTCCCTCAGTCAAGGCAGTTTAGATATTTTGGTCAAATCTTTTGTCCCTCAGTCAAGGCAGTTTAGATACTTTGGTCAGATCTTCTGTCCCTCAGTCAAGGCAGTTTAGATATTTTGGTCAGATCTTCTGTCTTGCAGTCAAGGCACTTTAGATATTTTGGTCAGATCTTTTGTCCCTCAGTCAAGGCAGTTTAGATATTTTGGTCAGATCTTCTGTCTTGCAGTCAAGGCAGTTTAGATACTTTGGTCAGATCTTCTGTCCCTCAGTCAAGGCAGTTTAGATATTTTGGTCAGATCTTCTGTCTTGCAGTCAAGGCAGTTTAGATACTTTGGTCAGATCTTCTGTCCCTCAGTCAAGGCAGTTTAGATATTTTGGTCAGATCTTCTGTCCCTCAGTCAAGGCAGTTTAGATATTTTGGTCAGATCTTTTGTCCCTCAGTCAAGGCAGTTTAGATACTTTGGTCAGATCTTCTGTCCCTCAGTCAAGGCAGTTTAGATATTTTGGTCAGATCTTCTGTCCCTCAGTCAAGGCAGTTTAGATATTTTGGTCAGATTTTTTGTCCCTCAGTCAAGGCAGTTTAGATACTTTGGTCAGATCTTCTGTCTTGCAGTCAAGGCAGTTTAGATATTTTGGTCAGATCTTCTGTCTTGCAGTCAAGACAGTTTAGATATTTTGGTCAGATCTTTTGTCCCTCAGTCAAGGCAGTTTAGATATTTTGGTCAAATCTTCTGTCCCTCAGTCAAAGCAGTTTAGATATTTTGGTCAGATCTTTTGTCCCTCAGTCAAGGCAGTTTAGATACTTTGGTCAGATCTTCTGTCTTGCAGTCAAGGCAGTTTAGATATTTTGGTCAGATCTTTTGTCCCTCAGTCAAGGCAGTTTAGATACTTTGGTCAGATCTTCTGTCTTGCAGTCAAGGCAGTTTAGATATTTTGGTCAGATCTTTTGTCCCTCAGTCAAGGCAGTTTAGATACTTTGGTCAGATCTTCTGTCTTGCAGTCAAGGCAGTTTAGATATTTTGGTCAGATTTTTTGTCCCTCAGTCAAGGCAGTTTAGATACTTTGGTCAGATCTTCTGTCTTGCAGTCAAGGCAGTTTAGATACTTTGGTCAGATCTTCTGTCCCTCAGTCAAGGCAGTTTAGATATTTTGGTCAGATCTTTTGTCCCTCAGTCAAGGCAGTTTAGATACTTTGGTCAGATCTTTTGTCCTTCAGTCAAGGCAGTTTAGATACTTTTGGTAGCTCAGTACAATTTTTGTTTTGGTTGAATTTACATCTTGAAGAAGTCTCATTTTCAAAATAGTACTTGAAATTCATCAAGCATATTTAATTTTTGCAATTTTTTTCTTTTGTTTCATTGTATGGAATTGATGTCAGTTGTGTATCCTTGCTAGGAATTAATATCAGTTGTGTTTCTTTTCCAGGAATTAGTGTCAATTGTGGAGAAAAGTAAAAATGTGGTACAAGCCACAAGTGTTCCCAAACTGTTTGAGAAACTGGAGGCCATCCAGAACCAACTGACCCTGTGTGAGAAAGCCCTTGCTGAATATCTGGAGACCAAGCGACTGGCCTTCCCACGTTTCTACTTTGTGTCCTCTGCAGATCTGCTGGATATCCTCTCCAATGGAAACAACCCATCTGTGGTTGGTGTTTGATATAGTCTTAACTCATCACACTGCTCTGCAAATGTATTCAAATAACATGATGTTGAATTTACTTAATACCTATTTTCATAATGATATCATGGTTACAATGGGAGCTGCATTGGTTAAGATGCCAGACTTGCAACCAGAAGGTAGCAGATTAAAATCCTGCTCAGACCAGGTAGAGTCGACTGTCATTATAGTGTTTCCATCAGCAAGGCACTAAAATCCCATTGCCACAATATAATATAGCCTTTCATGTTTTGATGTGTCATTAAATATCAGTCAGTCAGTGAGTCATTCATGGTACATCCAAATGCAACACGGCATACAAAAATGTCGATGTTTACCAGAATATTACAACAATACTTATCAAGAATATTGATATTTGTATGGCAGTGCTATGTATCATATTGTCACCTTTGTATCTTAATACTTACATTAAAACATTAGAATGTAATTATGTACCAAATTAGAATACACAGTAAAAATGAAATTTTGTATGATTTTTAACATTGACACATATACGAAACTACTGAATATGCAGAATATTTTTGTGTGCAAATTGATAGTAAACTGATATAACAATATAAAGTTTATGAAAAGTTTTAAAAATAAAAATGAGCACAATGTATGTTAGCGCTGTTCTATTTAAGTATACATGGTACCAAGGGAAGGCACTTTAAAAAAAATATGCCAGGGTACTCTGATTACTCAGTGAGTTCATATGAAAACGATACAAAATTCTAAATTGCATCTAAGAGTGACTACTTCACTTTAAAAGTGCCTTCCCTGGGTCCCAAGTATATATTGCTGGAACAGCCCTTATCATGATACATATTCTATCAAGAAATTTTTGTATATTGATACTTATTGTGTCAAGACATTTGTATCATGATACATTGTGTCATGTTATCACTGGCAATACACAACCCTAGTATATAGTTCTATATTAATTTCATAATTTAAAAATTACCTCCATATTATTCATTTGAAATTATGCATTACAAAAGACAAATAAATTAATGTCAGGCATATTAGGCTGCATTTTTATAAACATTATTTTCATGGAAATCTGTAACAGCTGCTCAGTCTTACAGTATATGAGTTTCTTGGTTGTAGGCACTAAATTTAATCTTACCGTCTATACTCGTGTATAAGCTGAGTCCAAATGCAAACAACATAGACCCTGATCTGCTGTCACATAATGCGCCGGCAGATTAGGATCTATGTTGTTTGTTCTACTGATTAGTCCTTACAAACTGCATAGACCCAGATCTGCCAGTGCATTATTCAATGGCAGATCTGGGTCTTTGCAGTTGGTATTAGCTTATATGTGAGTATATACGGTATATTCATTAATCATAACATGGAATAAAGACATTTTATTTCAGTACATTTATTATGGTTCTATTTAGGTTGCTCGCCACTTAACCAAGTTATTTGACAGCATGGCTAAGTTGAAGTTTGAGAAAGACAGTGGTGACAAAGACACTAAAGTTGCTCTTGGAATGTTCAGTAAAGATGATGAGTACGTGGACCTGGACAAGAAGTGTGATCTATCAGGACAGGTTTGTAGTACAAATCGCATGAAAAAATATGGACCTTTTTTGTTTCTTCATACACTGTGCAGAGGTTGTGTATTAGTTATTTTAACATACATTATTTATTACCTTAAATCATATAAAAGGTTACAACTTGTTGTAGTGCAAGTATGATGAAAACATGCATGCAATAGAAGTTCAGTTAATGCAGAAATCAGAAGCACCTAATGCTTCTAATAGTTTTGTAATCAAAGAGGTGTTGTAAAAAGTGACAACTTGGCTTCGGATTCATCTAAAACACAACACTTAGAGGATGTCAAAATAACAAAGTTGTACACTTGTTTTCAGCAAGGACATACAAGTCTTTTGATCTGAGAGAATCTTTTTTTATAGTGGCACCAGCACTCATTGCTGCCATATTCATCTTATTTGTTATGCCAATACCATCTTTGACATCATTTGCTGATATTCCCAATGCTTGGACCAGGTCGAGGTCTGGCTGAACAGACTGTTGGAAGCCCAGTGCAGCACAGTACGTTACCAGATGACTGAAGCAGTCACATCCTATGAGGAGAAACCCAGGGATCAATGGATCTTTGATTTCCCAGCCCAAGTTGCTCTGTGCGGCACCCAAATCTGGTGGACCACCGAGGTCAATATAGCTTTTGGCAGGCTGGAGGAGGGCTATGAAAATGCACTGAAGGACTACAACAAGAAGCAGGTAACTTTTTAAGACTTCTTGATCAACATATCATGCTGCATCCATACCACAATAACACTAAATGGCCTCATACTTTGCAGATCCATCTGTCCATCTATTCATTCATTTGTTTTCAGTCCCATATTCATTCCAACACAATCACACATTCAATGACTCTGCAAATTGTAACACATTCTGGGCTAATTAGGAAAGATATATGACTCCTCCTTGACTAGAATATTGGTACACCAAAAAGTAATTCCTTAACACTAATAATTATCTGAACATATTGTCCACTATCACTCATACTTATCTAATTTGATTTTCACTTGGCCAGGTTGTATGGAGTTATGGGAATACATTTATGACAAATATTGCTCTTTGTCATACCTGGTACTGGGGAAAGAGATACAACACAAGACTAGTTTTGCTTTTCTTAAACAAACACTGATTAAAGTTTGTATGTTTCATATGACTTTTATTGATTATAAGACAATTTTGTTAAGTAGATACTAATATTTGTTGAAATAAAAGCAGCACCCTCTTAGAACCTCTTCTCTCTGTTTGGGTCGATTATAGGTGGGTATTTGTCATGGCAGTAAACAAGAAGTTTCAAACAAAGATCATGCAAATTGTTAACTTGATGCTTTAGGAACATCATACAAAATGATAGTGTAGACATTTGTTACCAGGAATTTCTTAATAAAAACTGATTAAACTGTTTGAGTGTGAGTTGTGTCATTTGCATGGCATCTAATGAGATTTGGTGAATAACTGTCAGTTGTAATGCTGTAGAGTAGTATAAGAAAAATGTGATGACTTATCAGCAAAATTAAAATGATTTTCTTTTCACCACATGACAGAATATGATGTTGAGTGATGTTTTACATGTTTCAGATCAACCAGCTAATTGCCCTGATTTCTATGTTAGTGGGATCCCTTTCCAAAGGAGATCGTCAGAAAATCATGACCATCTGTACAATTGATGTACATGCTCGGGATGTTGTCACAAAGTTGATTACAACAAAGGTTGACAGCTCTCAGGCCTTTACATGGCTATCTCAGCTGCGTCACCGTTGGGATGATCAAGTCAAAGATTGTTTTGCCAACATCTGTGATGCCCAGTTTCGCTACTCCCATGAATACCTGGGCAACACTCCACGTCTTGTCATCACGCCACTGACAGATAGGTATGATACAGATTGTGCTTTACACTTCTTTTTCTTAGTTTACTTTGACCTAAGAAAGGTGGGAATTATGTGATCCTGCCATGTGTGCATGTATGCAGTGCGCAATTTTGTGGAACTCAATAACAATATGAAGACATTTCTGGTATGGGGTGGCTAACTACTAGAAAGCTGATGGACAACAAGACACAGTCAAAAAGAGGAAATTGCTCAATTATCTTTTATATGTTGATCTCAGATAGATATAGTATGTGTGTAAACTTGTGTCACACTTTCCATTTGCAGGACTGTTATTGAGTTCCAAGTATAGCAATTAGAATTAACTATATATATGACAAACTTTGGTGAAAAATGTTGATTACAGCAATCTTGGGGGCAACTGCTAAAAAATTCTGCTGGGCAACAATATTTTCAAAGCTTGCTGCTCAGGGACAACCATGGATGTTAAAAAAAATTCTACCTCTGTAGGGGTTACAGATTCTAGGGGTGGGACATGTTTTATAAAGAAAGTCAAGTTCTTGTTGTAGTTTGATTAATCACTGACTGCCTATGTGAGATTGTTCACTTCATATACCAATATGCATATTGTCTAGAATGCAATAAACAATGATACCACAGATTTTAGTACGCACTGAAATCAGATGATATTGTTAGTTCTACTAGTCATAGACCAGAAGAACTTATGTGATGGTCTTTTGTTCGTTATCCATCGTCTGTCCATTGTACAAGTTTGTTATCGCTACTCCTCCTAATCTACTTGGAGGATTGCCATGAAACTTTACACACACATTCATCCCCTCGTCTGCTTGGTCCTAAATGAAAATGGTGTTGCTCAGACATCTAATATGGCTGTTACAGTGGCCATCTTGAAAATCTTGTTATCGCAACTCCTCCTGAATGGATGGTCATATTAACATGAGATTTTCACTAAAAAACTTCTTATGATCTCTAGTTAGTCGTAAATGAAAATGGTGCCAATCTGACATCCAATATGACCACCACATTGTCCATCTTGAAAATCTTGTTATTGCTACTCCTCTTATATATTGCTTGTTATTGCTACTCCTCCTATATGGATGGTCATATCTACATGTGGTTTTCACTAAAAGACTTCTTATGATGTTTAGTTGGTCCTAAATAAAAATGGTGCCAATCTGACATCCAATATGGCCACCATGGATGCCATCTTAAAAATCTTGTTATTGCAACTCCTCCTGAAAAAAAAGTCATATTGATGTGAGGTTTTCACCAAATGACTTGTTATGATATCTAGTTGGTCTTAAATGAAAATGGTGCTCATCTGATATCCAATATGGCCACCACACACTAGCCATCTTTAAAAATCTTGTTATCACTACTCCTTCTAAATGAATGATTGTATCAACATGAGGTTTTCACAAAAAGACTTCTTATGATGTATAGATGGTCCTAAATGAAATTGGTGCCAATCTGACATCCAATATGGCTGCAACATCAGCCATCTTGAAAATCTTGTCATTTTTATCGCAACTCCTGAATGGATGGTCATATCAACATGAGGTTTTCACAAAAACATTCTAATTGGTCCTAAATGAAAATGGTGCCAATCTGTCATCCAATATGGCCACAACAGCAGCCATCTTAAAAATCTTGTTATCGCTACTCCTCCTGAACAGAAAGTCATATTGACATGGTGTTTTCACCAAAAGACTTCTTATGATGTAGTTGGTCCTAAATTAAAATGGTGCCAATGTGAGATCCAATATGGCCACCACAGTGGCCATCTTGAAAATCTTGTTATCAGTACTCCTCATGAATGGAAAGTCATATTGACATGGTGTTTTCACCAAAAGACTTCTTATGATGTCTGGTTAGTCCAAAATGAAAATGGTGCTGATCTGATGTCTAATATGGCTGCCACAGTGGCCAGCTTGAAAATCTTGTTATTACTTCTCCTGAATGAATGGTCAGATTTAAGAAAATAGGTAGGGGGGCCAACAGGGATCTGCACCATTAGGCAGATGAGATAACATGTAAATGGGCTGGAGTGATTTCCAGTGTTCTGTTTGTTATGCATGTGTAATCAAACTTTCAAAAAGATCAATGTAGTGTATGCAGCTGGTTATAGCTCACCCATAATCAACTCAAAGCCTGGCAAAACTAAAGCACATGCTCTTACTGTTCAAATGTGTCGATGTCAGAATATTTGTGCTCAACCTAAAATCTGTTCTACCTCAGAAAGTGTAATAGACCCATTCAACAAAACCCCTGAACAATCGTATGAATCTCTGTGTTCACTGAGTGCAATCAATACTATTTTTAGTCTACAACACAGTGGTAACCCCAAAAATTAAATAAGCCAAACTGGACAGTCTAGCTGGATTTTGGGTCATAAGACACTGGTTCAGAATAGTTATGAGCTACAAAGAACATGATGATCATATCAGACATGTAAAATTGATTTTGGGAGGGAATGCAGCTTTAAGATATATTGGTTCAGTAGTCAGTTCATGTTCTGTTTAAGATGTTACATCACCCTAACGCAGTCCCTCCATCTGATCATGAGTGGTGCTCCAGCAGGCCCTGCAGGAACAGGCAAGACAGAAACAACAAAAGATCTAGGAAGAGCCCTTGGCATCATGGTGTATGTCTTCAATTGCTCAGAGCAGATGGACTACAAAGTAGGTGACAATTTTTACTCTGTCTTTCTTTATGAAATTAATAATAGTACACTGTTCTGTCACTATAAGATGCCTCCATATAACACTGTCCCTTTTATAAGGTTTGTATGATTATGGATGACATTACATTATGTAATAGTAATACTTTTAATAATATACCCCAATATAACATGCCTCCATATAACACTGTCCCTTGTATAAGGTTGGTATGATTATGGATGACATTACATTATGTAATAGTAATACTTTTAATAATATACTCCAATATAACATGCCTCCATATAACACTGTCCCTTTTATAAGGTTGGTATGGTTATGGATGAGATTACATTATGCAATAGTAATAATATGTATAATGTACCAGAGCATAAGGTGAGGGATTACTGTAATAATAATAATAATAATAATAATAATAATAATGTATTTATTTAATAGGGTGATTAGTTTATAAACACAAATCTACCCTGAGACTTTCATAAGATGTGTATAATATTTACATATACGTTAGTGTATGTTTGTGCTCTGTCTTTCTCTCTCTCTCTCTCTCACATACACAAATGCAAACGTTTTTGAGCCCACATAATAAGAGATACTTTCTCATTTTCACAAACAAATGTATGGACAAATATGTATACACACATGTATCAATATGAAGGCTTACTATCATGCCCAATATGATTATTCTTTACATCATATATTACACATACAAGAAATGAGCAGCCAACTAGAACATTACTTGTAAATTGAGCAGCCAGCTAGCATATAGGCTGTAAAATGAGCAGCCAGCTAGCACATGTGCTGTAAAATTAATAGCCAACCAGTGCATAGGCTGTAAAATGAGCACCCAGCTAGCACATAGGGTGTAAAATGATCACCCAGCTAGCATATAGGCTGTAAAAAAAGCAGCCATGTAGCACATAGGCTGTAATATGAGCAGCCTGTTAGCATATAGGGTATAAAATGAACAGCCAGGTAGCACATAGACTCTAAAAAGAGCAGCCAGCTAGGACATAGGCTGTAAAATGAGCAGCCAGCTGGCATATAAGGTGTAAACTTAGCAGCCAGCTAACACATACAATGTATAATGAGCAGCCACCTAACACATAGGATGTAAACATGTAAAATGAGCAGCCAGCTAGCACATAGGGTGTAAAAAGAGCAGCCAGCTAGCACATAATGAAATGTTTTATTATCTATTTCTTTCTTAAAATATGTTACCTTGCATGTCCTTTGAACATTTGCAAGTCAGGGAATAACAGCCTTGTGCATGTGAATTGTATAATGTTAATGATGATTTTACTGTCCAGCGATGGGTTAGCAGGGTTATAAAACTGATATTTGCCACAGTAAAACTACCATTAACATACTCAAATCCTCAAATACAAAATTTGTTATTTCCATTCAAACACATTTACACATTTTTGTGTCGAAATCATACAAAATGATAATTGCATGTAGCTTTACCTAACAAGATGGATCATGATGTCATAATGGTGCCAGCGTGTCTGACAGTATATTGTAGATTTGACTGTGTAAAATTCTGACCTTTGTCCAATCGGATGGGACATTATGCATATTTGTTATAATAATATTTATTATTTTATAATTCAGCTAGTGTAGACCATTAAAAACATACACAATCTTCCTTTTTCAGTCTATTGGCAACATCTACAAGGGTCTGGCCCAGTCTGGAGCCTGGGGATGCTTCGACGAGTTCAACCGTATTGCTGTTGAGGTGTTGTCTGTGGTTGCTGTTCAGGTCAAAACCATCCAGGATGCCATCAAAGCAAAGAAGACCACTTTCAGCTTCTTGGGAGAAACGATCAAACTTAAATTCACCGTTGGTCTCTTTATCACCATGAACCCAGGTTATGCTGGCCGTACTGAGTTGCCAGAAAACTTGAAGGCATTGTTCAGGTGTGTATGTATCTGTGCAGAAATGAAAAGAAGCTCAGAAAATATTAAATTTGTTCAATTTAAATTTAGAACTCTGCCAAAATAAATCAATTAAATGCACATGGACAGTTGTGTAAGAGTAGGTCAGGGAATAGAAAAAGATGGCTGGAAGATGAAGAACTGAATATGTATGATCATTATGTTTGAGATTGAGTAAACAATACCAAGGCTAGAAAATTTCAAAGAAGTGTCAGATGATCCATTTGGAAAAAAGGGGAAATACTCTTGGTGGAAGTATCTTATTCCTAGGTACTATTGCCATGATAGAAGGACAATAGTGCTTGTGAAGCAAAGTATTTTCTCCAAGAGTATTTCCCCTTTGTTTCCCAACTAGATCACACAGTGTTCCTATATAATGAAAGGTGTTGTGAGGGAAAAACTAAATAACACCCAACACTTTTCTAGCATTGTCCTCAAATTTGTGTAATCAAGTAAGTTTGATAAGCATCGAAGCAAGTCTAATTTAAAGAATTAATTTTTTATACAAAATTGCTTTGCCATCAACTATTCTGCTGAGGACAGTTGACAGTAGTACAGTTAAACTGTGGAAGCAGAGATATGCCACCTGGTATAATTCTTCAGGCCACTGTTATTATTACCAGCACTTTTAAATGACTTCCTTACAGTATCCAATGATAACATATTCAAGCACTTTTTTTTACTACATAAAGTGTGTGCTGTTTTATTAGTAATGCTTTCATTTTGCATGTTTTTCCTACTGCAGGCCATGTGCTATGGTTGTGCCAGACTTTGAGCTGATTTGTGAGATCATGTTGGTGGCTGAGGGCTTCATTGAAGCCAGATTATTGGCCAGAAAGTTCTTGACACTCTACAGCTTATGTAGAGAACTTCTTTCAAAACAGGTAAAAGGTTTATAAATCAATGCTTCTGCAACAATTCTGTGTATAAATTTAGAGGAAGATATTAAATTATTTGTAACTGTTATTCAAACTGTGACATTCCTACATTTATCTTCCAGTAAATTATTAAAATCAGTTTTCTGAAAGATGTTGACAAGCTAGTCACCTGTGAACACACATTTCATTTCCATCCTGGAACCAAGTGTACATTTTTGTTACAACTTGCTACAAATATCATAAGATTGACTTCAGCTATATGCATTTCTTAGCTTGATAAAATGAAAAAAAAATGTATGCTCATTGTTTGAAGAATGAAGATTCCATGCCTGGTTGGATGCATCATCTTCTCTCAGGTAAACATGATTTGCCTCCATATATCAATGTTATGATTATTGTCCACCACAACACATGCTGTTGTGCAAGTCATTAAGTCCCATGTCATCACTAGCTAAGCTAATAGTACCGCAGGAAGTGATGATTCCCCCAAAATGATTGCTAAATAAGGAAATTAGGTCATTCACGCACCTTGAACTTACCCATAGTGCCACTTGTCTCATAGTCCTTATCTTATACCATCATGTTCAGAAATACACTTCCCGAAAGAAAGTTAGGATGGTATTTCTGCAAGAAAAACCCTATCAAGTTATTTAACAGTTCTGATATCAAAAAACATGTAGACTATTTAACAAATAATCAACATTGGAGTAAAATGTACCATGTACATATAACAAAAGATTAAATAACAACAACAACAATAGTAATAATAATAATAACAACACCAACAACATATCTCAAAAATAATAATAATGACATTATTTTTCTCATTATTGTTTTTATTATTTTTTGGGAGGTCAAGTAATTCCAGAAAGTTTCAGGCTTTCTATGTAAAGAAAAGTACTTTTTTAAATATGTTCTTCATTTCATTAACTTCTAATCAAAATTAACATTTGAACAATTTAAAAAAAACAATTATATGTTGAAATCAGACAAATATTTATTTTTACAGTATTGAAATTTAGGACTTTACACAATGATGGTATACATGTGAGGCTTGAGTTATTTAGGAACAGTATAACAATTTTGTGGCTAGCAAAACTCAATCCTGGTGGCAAATGCATCAACAATAGGTTAATTATTTAATTCATTTCTTCTATTATAAGGTCTTGGAGACATTTTTTTTTTTAATGCACTGCCATTTGGAAATAGCTCAAGGTTTTGAAAGTCAGGTGAAATAATGGTGTGTTAAATTGCATGATCTTGACTAAAAATGTATGATTGCATATGAAATGTATGTTCATGTAAACTATATGGATTACAGAATACTAGTCACTTCTGTACACACAGTGCAATGTGCACTGAGCATTTGGAAATAGCTAGTGTCATTCTAAAGAAATATTTGTCTGAGTAGGTTGCAGTTCAAAATTTTCTGAAGAAGTATTGGGATTGACAAATTGTCCAAGTCTATAACTAGGTTATATGCAGAAATATTTAAGAAGGATCATTGTCATTGATGGCAAATCCTTTATAACCAGATTTTTCAACCAAACTAAAAAAAAAGACAAAAGAAGCAGCGTGGGACACTATTTACAGCCTCAGTGTAACATCTGTGTATAACTTTGTGTTATAATGGGAGTATGATAATGGGATTGACAAGTTTAAAAGTTAAAATCTGCTACTTAAGTAGCCTTGATCTGGTTATTATTTGATTAAACATGCACACAGATTAGATCAGTGGCTAATATTTCTAAAACACAGATCTTACATCCCTTTATATATTATGTACCAAAAGTATTTACTTCATTTGAAAACTGGTAAAAAGAAGCCTTTGTTAGATTGACATTAGAAATCACATTTTTATCCCTAATGAGGGAAAAGTTAATTGACAACAACCTGCAGAATTGCTTAAGTTACCAGTACTTTCAGAACATGGAGGAAGAAGTACCTGTTGCTGTGCTATTAGGTATTTATTTATCAGTATTATAGGATCTGCTTGTTTCTCATTAAAACACTATTAATCATTGAAGTTCTTGCTTTCAGGATCACTATGACTGGGGTCTGCGTGCCATCAAGTCTGTACTGGTGGTGGCAGGTTCCCTGAAGAGAGGAGACCCCACCAGGCCTGAGGATCAGGTATAGCACAAAGAACTTAAAGTACAACACCAGATCAAGGCATATGTATTTACTCTCCAAACACACATCAACTATTTAAATGAGAAAAATACATCTTGCCATAAGGCATGGTTGAAACTTCATTAAAATGATGTCCAAAGCTAACAATGTCATTTTAATATACAAGATACAGGAATCTAAACCATCTTTCCATGAGAAATATATTCTCCTATCTCTCTCTGTCTCCCTTATTGTTATTCAGTGAGAAAATTTGCATGTAAAGAGAAATAGAATCTCAGAGTAAGGTTGTAACATTTACCAAAATTTCTAAATGTGCAGACAGTTTTCAAAAACTGAAACAATGCCATTTTATCAAAATGATTAGAAACTCAACATTTCCTCTTATCTGCCCATTAGGCTTACTGATCAGTTGACAGCTATTATAACATGCATACAATACCTTGCTCAACTTGCAACTGTATCATTTGATGTACATCTTTTACCTCTTATTATAACAGAATTCAGTTTGTAAGACATGTTTTTGTTGAATATATCTGATAATTTCAGTAAACATCCCATGGATCATCGTGATATTATTTCCTACTGCTACATATATGTGCATGATAACAAAATTAGTAATGCAACTAGACATATGGCATGAACATGTGTATGGGATGCTTTTGTAGGATTTACAGTGACTGAGAAAAAATACTGTGGCTTACAAACTTTAAATGGTGTTTCTTTAAAATAAAATGTTACCAATTAAAGGTCCTGTTAGGAAACATGTTGTTCAAAAGGTAAATAATCTAGTTTAAAGAAATTTGTATCAGCATTATCAGTAAATCAACCTAATGTGTAATGTTGTGTACTTTGCACTACAACCAATTCTCATCAACTTCTGTTTTTTCCTGGCAATACCACATTCGATGTGGAAATAATACATTCTTTAAGAAGATAATTAAAACAAAAATCCTACTAAACATTCTTTTAAAGCAGAGATGTGGAAATATGTAATTAAATTGGAATGGGTAGTTTCTGTGTCACTGACAGTCACATGATTTACCAATTTTGTAAACATTTAGAGGCAGTAAACTAAACTAAGCCATTTACACATGTAAACATTGCAGCCTTATCTCAGAGTTTAATGCTTTTTTCAAGCTTGATGTATTTTTTAAAGATTAGAAAACATTTACACAAATACTATTGTATCATGTAATAGCTTTCCAAGCTAGTTTTTGCATTTCAGACATTTAATTTAATACTAAATTGGCTGTATATTCTCAGGTTTTGATGAGAGCCTTGAGAGATTTCAACCTGCCCAAAATCGTAGCTGATGACATTCCTGTCTTTATGGGTCTGATTGGAGACTTGTTCCCTGCCCTGGATGTTCCCAGAAAGAGAGATGTCGACTTTGAAAAGGATGTCAGACAGGCCACACTTGATCAGAAACTGCAGCCAGAAGAAAATTTCATCTTGAAGGTAAATCCATTCACATGTGGTACTTGAATTTCAAGATTGATTTTTTTTTTCTGTACAGTTAGAAAAACCTTAGTCAGCTTAATTTTTCAAACTAAACTGTTGAACAGATGGAAGGTGCTCAATCTAGTTCTAGTGTTCTAAAGACTACTTTAGCACATGGTCTGCATCAAAGTACCAAAATCTTGTTTATTGACTCAACCCTGTTTGCATTTTTGCAGAGTTTTTTGATTGTATATAATTGGTAGTTTAATCTCAGATCATTGCTAACTTTAAATCAGGCTTTTTTGACCTAGTATTTTGATTGTAGTTTGCTTCTTACCATGATAGTAAATATAAGAATTGTAGTAAATGTAGGATTTTTCCGTTTTGTCTGTGGTTTTTTTTTTTTTTGCTAAATATTTAAATGGATACTTGAGATCATAATGATTGATTTTTGCTACAGGTTGTACAGATGATGGAATTGTTTGAAGTCCGTCACTCTGTCTTCTTACTGGGTAATGCTGGAACAGGGAAAAGTTGTGTATGGCGGACACTTAACAGAACCTACAAAAACCAGGGCAAAAAGCCAACGGCCGTGGATCTGGATCCTAAGGCTGTGACAAACAATGAACTATTTGGAATCATCAATCCAGCCACCAGAGAATGGAAGGATGGTAATACTTCTTAGAATATAATACTACTTCAGTATGATAAATCACAAAATCATTTGAATCTAATTATAAGGGCTGTTCCATTTAAATATACAATGTTCCCAGGGAAGGCAGTTTGTTAAAAGTATATCCCAAGGTACTCTAATAATTTATTCAAAGAGTTTATATGAAGACCATACAAAATACTAAATTGTATCTATGTGTGACTACTCCACATTGAAAGTGTCTTCCCTGGGTCCCAAGTATGTTTACTGGAACAGCCCTAATAAATCAAATGCACTTCTCTTTGCAGTCCACCCAGGCTATTCCAATGAGGCAGAGTATAAGTGTAAAAACAACAGTTGGGAAAATTAGAAATTGTTGTTGATTTGAGGAAACCATTATGGGAGGTTGGAATGTATTTGTTCTCAGGTGGAGAGTGAAAAAAAAGGGTGTTGTGAAGAGAAATGATTGATAAAAGGCCTATATTTGTTGCTCAAGCTATTTTACTGGCCATCAGTAAAGTTTATATTAAATTTCCAGTTACAGTTTGAGACAGATGTCACACTGTTACTGTAATAATGGTTCATCATCATAACTGATGAATTTTTATGCCAAAACAGATGAAATGAAGACTTTGAATGAGAGCTGAACTTCTTGGGAGTCTGCATTTGTATTTGCAGGTTTGTTCTCTGTCATCATGAGAGACTTGGCCAACATGTCAGGTGATGGTCCAAAATGGATTGTTTTGGATGGTGACATTGACCCAATGTGGATTGAATCCCTCAACACCGTTATGGATGACAACAAGGTACTCACACTGGCCAGTAATGAGAGAATCCCTCTGACACAATCTATGAGACTTCTGTTTGAAATTAGTCACCTGAGAACTGCAACACCAGCAACTGTGTCTAGAGCTGGAATCCTCTACATCAATCCTGGAGACCTGGGATGGAATCCGTAAGAAATTTTTCAACTGTCAGAAAATAGACATCTCAGCAGATCATAAGCTTGATTTGAAGCCATATTTGTTTTGTTATTTTGTTGTATGTTTGAAAAAATTGTTAGCCAACTTAAAGATAGTTGGCACATTTTGCAGTTCATTCTGAAATATGAATATCATTGTATTTAAACCCTGGTAATGTTGGAGCCACATATTTATGGATGACATCACCCAAAGCCATATTCAGGAATATATAATTATGGTCAAAACCATACCTATGTCTTTATGTGGGTACCATAAACATATGGATCAGGACAATTACATCTAAAGATGTCAGATCCTTGCCAATCATTAAGCATGTGCCAATAATATCAGATAGATATGGCGAGCAATGGTCCAGTAGATATCGGCTTTACATCATTGTAACAGTACATCTGTGAAAGAAGCTCTATGACACTGTGTTGTCAGCAGTAGACATCAATGTAAACAACATGGTGAATATTTACTAGTAGCAGTCTTGCTTATATTGGAAAGATGGTTCATGCTAAGTGTCATACCCATGAATGGGATAGTCTTAGCTGGAATAAAGTTGATTATAGCTTTATTTGGAAATTTGGAGATATCAGGTACAATAGGCTGAATTTAACCAAATTATGAGAAGTTGACAATTGTGCTCAGATTAGCTTAACATTAGAAAATGTATACAATAAGATCTTAGAAGGCCTAGAGTTGTAAGGAAAGTTATTCCAAAACTTCTTTTGGTCATTGATCAACTAATGCATTAAAGCATTTAAAGCAATCAAAAATACAATTTATCCCTTACTAGTGATATCTATTCAGTTCATATATGATAGGTAAAGAAAAGTTTGGAAGTACAGAAAATATAGTAGCAGAGCTAGCAAAAACAAAATATTTTTAGTATGAGATCATCATAAAAGCCATTAAATCCACGAAGAATAAAACAACCCAACTTTTTGAAAACATTTTATATGTGGAAGAGAAAAATATATTTTTGTTTAATTTCTCTGTGTGTCATAATAAAAAAAAGTAGTCTGTTGCAATTGATGGTATAAATGCAGTTGGGTCTGGTGTCAGTAATTGCACATGTCATATGTATAGTTACATGCATTTGTTGCTAGAGTAGAATGTGCATATATTTGTGTTTACATAAAAATCTGTGAGACATCTTCCTTAAAACAAATTTTAAATTTTAAACATACATGTGAGGTATTATATTTCTTTTCCCTTTTCCATTAAACTAAACTGGGGTTACATTTATTTGTGATAAAGCAGTCAACATCTCCAATAAGTGAGTTTTACAAGTTCTCATAGACTCACTTTTGTTCAATTGAACATTTCCCCTTGATAATGCCAGTTTGGATGTAATCGGTTCAGTTTTACACCTATAATACCAGTACAAATAATGGTAATCCACAATTAAATTTCTGAACCAGTCTAAGTGATTTGGCTGTTTAGGGCAGTTATTGCCATATTTAGATTTGCAGTATCTAGATCACTTTAAGCATTTTTGAAGGAAAATATGAATTATTTTTTGGTGATACATTCTGTTGTTAAAAACAATCGTCATGTTATGAAATAATATCGATACTCTGGGTCACTTACCTGTATCACCAACAATAGTGCATGTATAGAATAAACAGAAAAACAAACACCAGAAATGCAACAAATTTCTTTTTATTTGTTAAATAAAACACTGAAACATTATCATGCAAGTGTTCTTTATTGGCAAGCAAGGATATAATACAGCCTAGTTTACCTACCTAGACTACTTCCAACTATCATTGTATTTGCCAGGCACATCAATACACAGTCGCGATAAGAAAGATATTATGGGAAAATTTATAATTTTCATCAGCATATAAATTATCTATACAGAGATAAAAGTATTTATTATTTGGGTCAATGACGGTATTATTTTAAATCAAGTGCACAAATACCATGAAGTGAAAATATTTAATTTATAAAAACTAAAATGATTACAGTAACTATACATATTATTGCCCCCCCCCCCCCCCAACTTCCCCTCCACACACACATGCAATCATCAAATTTTCAATTATTCTTGCTATACTGTGATTTGGTACATTACGCAGTTGGCATTTATGGACCCAAACTATATGTTACTACTATACATGTTATTCTTCTTCTTACCCCACGCCCCCCCCCCCCCAACACACATACATGCATTTTTGATCATTCTCGCTATACCATGGTTTGGTACATAATGCAGTCAGCAGTTATGAACCCTAACTACCACTTATAATGAAGTGGAGCTGTGTATACCATGTCTTTTTAATCCTTTCATTCTTTGTAAGAATATTTTTGGTCACCAAGGCAACCAAAGTAAGTTCTAGAATTATTTATCATTTTCTCTACAAGCAGTATTTGGTTTCTTATCATTTATTTAACTATAAAACATTGAATAGTCATATTTCATATAGAGACAATTCATCCTTAATGAACACTACAGAAATGTTGCAACAGTTAAATATTGTAACATATTGAAATGTGTAGACATGTTAGAAATTGAATCATCTAGCTTTGACCTGTAAATAATGAACTGAGGATATAAGTGATATGTAGACAAAAATTTTACTATCCATATACACATTTTGGATAATTGTTTTCGCTGGAAAAGTATAAAATTCTATTTAATTTTTTTCCGGTAAATATTTTTCCACACAATTGCCCTATTTGTTTGCTATGGTAACCATAAACACATATCAGTTTCACTGACTTATTTTCTATTAGCAATGTGCATGCATATGTACATCACTGTACAATTTCAGACCAATCTGACCATAAATACTAGTTTTGCAGCAGTTATATGGATTTGGCTTCCAGAAGTCTGTTCTTCTGAAACAACTCAGCATACACAGATGGGGCAGTTAGAAACAAATTAGCATAGGTGACAAAGTCATGCTAAAACAACACAGCACTATGATGGTTAATTTTGAAAAATGCAATGCTTCAGACAATATGTCTATTTTAGCCACAACAGAATTTAATGGCAACTGGGAGAAGGGACAGTTCATGCCTTATTAAATGTTTATCAACAGGGTTACCTAAAATACCAAGGGTTTTTGTCTCATCTGCACAGCATAGGTGACCTAAAACACCAAGGGTTTTTGTCTCATCTGCAAAGCATAGGCAACTTAAAACACCAAGGGTTTTTGTCTCATCTGCAAAACATAGGCATCACTTTTCCGATGGTGGTGTTGTTGTTGGTGCAAGTATAAATGTAAAGTTTTTGCATTTAGGTAATTTTCTCTGACACTATTGTAAGTGCAGTCATCAAACATTTGAAGTTTACTGCTCATTACAGGCAAAAGGAGGTTACAATGACCAACTTTTCACACTCCATTGACTTTGCTGGGTGTTTGGAATATGCCTCAGCAAAGCAGGAAAGATGGAGCATTCTGAAGAATTCTTGTTTGTATCATGCCAACACCTCTGTTCAAGCAGTGAACAGTTTCCCTACCACAAGGCTTGATCAAGTTCCAGTGTCAGTTTCTAATCACTAGCCATCTCCTCATTTAATTGAGGGGATCTCTGAGTTGAGAAATGTTTTCTATCATCTATCATCAAAACAAATCTTCTGGCTAAGTTGGCTGTGCATTAATTGTGAATGATAACTAGAAATCCACAACAAAGCAACATGTGTCCATGCTTTTCTCATTTATTCTTCCTCTTTGAAGCCCCTCTTTTTAGGGGATGGATCTTTTAGTTTTACTAACCTTTCTTTTCTATGTATCAGCTGTAAATTTTACCTTCATTGACAGAAACTATTGTAAACTTTTTTGTAGTCTTTTTTTTGGCATAAGGGTTAATGGCATAAACATGTAATACCTTAATACACAAAACATTGGATCAATATTGCAACCACTTTTCAGTAAGACAAAAACTATAAGCAGTCACTATTAGAGGAAAGAAAAAAGCAAAGGAAAAGAAAACGTTTGAAAATGAAAGGATAATAACAGGTAATACTATCATTTTGTATAGTTTTGGGATATTGTCTGTTCCATATATCTCTGAGTTGATCATTTTGGTCACTGTGATACATCCAAAAATAATTATTAGAAATTGGAGGGAAATTATTGTTAGAAATTTAGTCTGAAAGTTTTTTAAATGCATCAAATTCAAAAAAATTGTAAAAATTATGTTTTTCAATATTGTATAAATGCTTCAAGACAGTCTTGAACACTAACAGAAGAAGATTGTATTTTCAATTTAGACCAATATTTATATGCCATTTAACTCTTAGAGATTTCATTTAACAGTTTATCCTTTGTTGATAAGACCAATATCACCCCTTGTAAACTGGATATATGAGACTCACTGGTCTCTAGTTTCTTATGGTTTTCTGCAATTGAAGATGGATGAAGGTAAGGTATCCTCATTTTTTGCATGAAAGAACATCTTATCTACATTTTCTGATAAAAAGAAGTGGCACCACTTTTCAGAATGTCTTTCTTGCAATAGGAGGGGCAAAGAATAGCAGACAAAAAATTAATCCCCAGAGCAAAACAGAAATATCTGCTTATTTGACTTTGTACCAATTATTTAAAGATATTTTTGCAGGAATTCACCAGTTAAAACTTCATTCAGATAAATTAAACCAAAGACATATGGAACACTATTATTTATCTTTGTGCAATATTTAACACTCATATAAACTGTAATTATTTTAAAACTTATCATTTTTATGTCTTAAAAGGTTACAATTTACAACGGTTGTTAAATTCAGATGGTTTACGTACCGTAAGTTTGAGAGACTGTTTACTGCAGTATTTTATATAGTTTATTACAGTTCTGAATACTACATTGTTAGCTGTTTTTTGATATTTTAAGGGAAAATCTCTTCTAAAAAGTTGTAATATATAAAAGGAATAATTTTGTTAATTGGTTAAAAATGCAAGAGATGATCTTAGAAGCATGCAGAAATGTAAACTTTTTCATGTTAGTATTCATAGCATAGTTGAGATTGTGTCACTGTCAGTGTAAAAAGAATTATATTACTGTTGTTGTTGCAGGGAGCACAACAAAAGATAGCACTCATTTGCACAGAGTCATGCAAAAAGTACTCAATGCAAAATAAGTCCAGAACTGGTATATGAAATATATATGCACATGTAAATTATACTGACTATTGCATATGAAATATCTATGCACATGTAAATTATACTGACTATTGCATATGAAATATCTATGCACATGTAAATTATACTGACTATTGCATATGAAATATCTATGCACATGTAAATTATACTGACTATTGCATATGAAATATATATGCACATGTAAATTATACTGACTATTGCATATGAAATATCTATGCACATGTAAATTATACTGACTATTGCATATGAAATATCTATGCACATGTAAATTATACTGACTATTGCATATGAAATATCTATGCACATGTAAATTATACTGACTATTGCATATGAAATATATATGCACATGTAAATTATACTGACTATTGCATATGAAATATCTATGCACATGTAAATTATACTGACTATTGCATCTATAACTCTTATAAAGCAAATTTTCTATCATATTAAACTCGTTATAATTGAATATCTTTTCACAAAATCACCATGAATGAACATAAAAGCATGATTTGTCTTTAGTATGATTTCAAGATCCAGATTCGGTTTTGTTAAATGTTTCTTCGTGTCAACTACCATATATACTCGCATATAAGCCGATATCAACTGCAAACTGCATAGACCCAGATCTGCCATCGCATAATGCGCCGGCAGATCTGGGTCTATGCAATTTGTAAGGACTAATCAGTAGAACAAACAACATGAACCCTGATCTGCTGGTGCATTATGCGACAGCAGATCAGGGTCTATGTTGTTTGCATTTGGACCTGGTTTATACATGAGTATATATGGTAAGTAAATGCACACGTGTTCATTGTAATTATTTTTCTCCTTTGTAGTTTCATAAAGTATGAAGGAGCAGTTACCTCAGGCATCATGCTTAAGCCTTTTTAAAAACTCTATGGGTTGTCTATAATTTGCTGGGATTGGGTTTTCAAATACTTTAAAAACATTTTAAATCATAAAATTAATAAATTAATGGTAGAAAGTAAATATATACTAAATTGCCAAACAAAGTGGCACAAGCCATAGATATACATCGTTCCTTTCAAAATCAAGATTGGAAACAGACTTATTTTTTCACATTAAAGTCTTACAACAAGTTTTGCTGAGTTTCCCAAGTGTTTCTGTGGCTTGTAAAAATAATTTTGAATTGGTTAGACACTCAGCATTTCACATCAGTGAAGTAAAATACTGAAAGTGCAGAATAAAATTAGGGCTGCCATAAGACCGCATAAACATATGGATATTTTAAAAAATCTCAAATCAGAAAAAAATGTTAAAATCAAATTGATTTTTTTTTTGTTAAACGGATGGAAGGATATGAAACTGATTTGGTTAAGGGTATTGGTACATGATGGAATATCAAGTCTGTACAAGTCCTTGTGCTAAAATACCATATTATCATATTAATCCAATCCCACGTCTTTGAAATTCCCTAGTGCATCTGGCAACAATTCTATCACCTGTATGTAAAGGTCCACATTGGCTTCTGGAAAGTCTGATAAATTTAACACTGGCACTGGGTCTGTTTAAACTTGGTCTTTCCATTATTCAATGTAGTCGGAAGAGATTGGATACCTCTTTCTGAAATAAAATAATAATTAAAGGTCAGTTTATGAGACAGATTCTAGTAGCAATTGCTTTAAACCTTTTTGAAGCAGCTTTATTAACCACACAAAAAAATGTATCTTTCAACCAGAGTAAACCTTATGTTATACAGTAGTAAACACAACATAAACTGAAGTAAACTGTACCTATTCACATTCTACAAAACTTTGAATATGGCCAAATTTCCATTGTTTATACCCATAAAGCTGAATGCACTACTGTAATTAACTAAAAATAAAATTGAATATGTGGTTATTTTTAATATTTAAGATATAAGCTCCAAAATATTGTCATTTTATGATTGGGCTTCATATTCTTCCTATGACATATTGCTAAATATCTCCATTTATTCTCAGTAGTATATATTTATATTTTGTTGTAACATCAAATATTTATTGCTAAAAATAACCAAGGTAACCATTTTTCATTGAAGCACTTAAAGAGGATGCCATAGACTGTAAATTGACTTTTAATAAAACATTGTGGCATCATCTGTAACCATAGAAAACCATATAAAACAGGAGTAAACTGAGTCTCGCGTATCCAGTTTACTAAGGGTGAACATAGTGCCTTTTTCTTTAAAATGAATTTTAAGTCTGGTCTTTTTTTTTCATAAAAGTGATAAGAGAATCCCAAAAATCAATGCTAACAGGACAGTAGACAAACTTAAAGATATATTCAATTGCTTACTTTAGTTTTATCCAAAGTTAACTTTTAGTCCTGATATATTTTGAAACTTTAGCAGAGTCAGTTGTTTCACAAGGAGATTTCTCAGACTCATCTAGAATTAAGGAAGCATCATCAACAAATTGACTTATTATCTATTTTGATTCCTGATATGTTCTCATTCATTCGCATCATCCAAGCTAATATTTTCACGCAGAGAGTAAAGAGGTATGGAAAAATGGATCACCCTGTGTATATCCCCTTTCCATCTTTAAGAAATTTGTCCTGAAACCGCTCTGAATTACAGTGAATTACGGACTTATTTTCTATTTTGATTCCTGATATGTTCTCATTGTTTGGCACCATCCAAGCTAATATTTTCACGCAGATAGTAAAGAGGTATGGAAACATGGATCACCCTGTGTATATCTAATTTCCACCTTTAAGGAATTTGTCCTAAAACCACTCAGCATAACAGCAGTTGTAATCTTGTTATACAATGTACTTATCGATTACAAAAAGATGATCCATAGTTACATTTTTTTTAAACTTTAGGCATAAAGGTCCATGAAATAGTGTCAAAAGACTTTTCAAAATCAATTAAGACAAGACATGCAGGTATTGTTTTTGGTTTTAGTATATTGCATAATGTCATTTATTAACCTGATATTTTCTCCTGTATACCTACCCTTAATGGTCTTACTAAATGAACAGATCAATAACATTCCTTATTCTATTAGCTATACAACCCTATGCTATTTTGTAGAGTACTGAAAGTTATAGGTTGCCAATTTTTCAAAAATTCTCCAGGTTTATTCTTTTGCGGATTACATGTGAGAAGATCGTGCCTTTGAAAGATTGACATGATGTCTGACTCGTATGAGTGATTCAGATAATTCAAGAAAAAGAAATTAATTATAATTCCCCCAAAATGTAAAGAATTCAACTGTGTGTCCACAAATCCCTGGTGATTTTTCATTAGGCATAGCTTTTTAAAGTATATAAAATTTAAACTAGAGGATAGATCTTACCACATGGCACACAAATACAGACTATTCTGAGTCATATCATCAGATTAAAAGACTTGATTTAAAAGAAGGATTCATTCAACATTTAGATCAATAGTTGTCTAGGAACTTTTAGTCAGTTTTCTTCAAAGCAACACTTGAACAATTGATTTGGTCCTTTTCTACAGTTATGTGCAGAGCTGGATTGACACTCGAGAAGTTCAGTCAGAGAAGGCCAACCTTTTGATTCTCTTTGACAAATATGTCCCAATGTGTCTGGACACCATGCGACTGAGATTCAAGAAAATCACACCGATTGCTGACATTGCTCACGTGCAGTTCCTTTGTTACCTGCTGGAGTGCCTGTTGACTCCAGAGAACACACCACCTGACTGCCCCAAGGAACTATATGAGCTCTACTTTGTCTTTGCCATTGTCTGGGCTTTTGGTGGAGTCACCTTCCAAGATCAGGTGAGATGCCAAAGTCATTGCATGATCATGTCTGATTTTCCTTTTTTGTTTAACATTCTTTTCAATATTTTAGCATTGGGCTTTTGTTGTAATTTTAGTAAACTGTTAACAGTACTTGCAGCCTTGTTTCTAATTTAGTGTTAGTTTTATTAGTTTGTATTTGTGCTTAATTTAGCTCCTAGTCCATTTTTAGTCGTTTTTATGTAGATTTGGTCTTTTTAGCTTCTTAATTTTTCCATGGCCATAGTTCTCTGCATGATATGCTTTTTTAACTTTCTGTAATTTTCTTACCCCAATTAGTATGTCTTGAATTCTAGTTTTGTCAACCAAACAAATATGTATGTATGTATGTATGTATGTATGTATGTATGTATGTATGTATGTATGTATGTATGTATGTATGTATGTATGTATGTATGTATGTATGTATGTATGTATGTATGTATGTATGTATGTATGTATGTATGTATGTATGTATGTATGTATGTATGTATGTTTGTATGTATGTATGTATGTATGTATGTATGTATGTATGTATGTTTGTATGTATGTATGTTCTTCTGGTGTATGTATGTATGTATGTGTGTATGTATGTATGTATGTATGTATGTATGTATGTATGTATGTATGTATGTATGTATGTATGTATGTATGTATGTATGTATGTATGTATGTATGTATGTATGTATGTATGTATGTATGTATGTTATATGGATCTTAAAATAACATTTTAATGTCTGTTAAAATTGTTTTAAATATATATGTTATGTATCCCAGTATGGTAATGTCTCTATGCTTTATGTGTGATGTGCATGCATCTTTATGTCTAAAATTCTTCTGTGGCTCTATCTGTATCTGTTTTTAGTTGATTGTTTGTTCAAATAATAGCTCTTCAGAGCTAATTTTAATATCATGTTATATACAATTTCTTATGTCCTGTATCTATTTGCCATACAAGGTTTTTTTTTTCTTCACATGGATAATAAATTTCTGTCCTCCCTATCAAGTACAAGTAACATTGAAGATCATTAACAAACTGGGTTAACAACAATAAGCACATTCCAGATTCTATTCTGTCTCAAACATTCAAAGTACCAATATTATATGTGTATTTGTCATTCTACATGAAGAAAAGTGGTTTTTATTGTTAGCATTCTTCTTCTTGTTTTATTTGTGTTATTTGACTCCTATCATTCTTACACTCGTGTGATATTCTTGTGAGGGAATAAAATTTATCAGGTACTTATTGATGTGCATTTGATGTTCACACTTCCATTACATTGTCTTTGAATTCTTGTAATTTGTATGATCTAATGAAAAGTGAAAGTATTTAATAAACCCAATTGATATGTACACTTTTCAGCTGGTGGATTACAGAGTTGAGTTCACAAAGTGGTGGACAACTGAATTCAAGGTCATCAAGTTCCCAGCTCAGGGCACTGTGTTTGACTACTTCATTGACCCAGAGAGCCGCAAGTTTGAACCCTGGACCAAAAAAGTCGAAAAATTTCAAATAGACCCAGAGATTCCATTGCAGGTCTGTATACCTTTATTTGTCAATCATAATGGCTCTTCCATATAGAAAGTTCCTTTTTTTAACCTTTGTGCTACCTGGATAGGACCATTGTAATGCACTTGCTTTGCACCTCTGCAGTCCCAGGTTTATTCTAATAATAATAATAATAATAATAATAATAAAGACTTTATTTAATGAAGGTAACTCAGTTACATAATAGAACTAATATACCTTGAAACCCTCTGAGATATATGGACAGACACTACCTATCTCTTATATGCACACATGTACACACACACACATACACAGACATTCATGTACATAGTAGTTACAGACCCAGACTAATTAACTATTCATGTAAATTGTATACACACTTACATTACTATCAATGCTTACTAGTCAAACTAAAACTCGTGCATAAGACTTCATTTCAGTATGTGCAAAAGTACATATTTGCCAGTTGATGGTTGGTGTTCTCCATCAAGTTCTCCATTTCTTCCACCAAACAGACCACATCACACCAATATCTGAACCATTAAGAGAAACTGTATTTGTTGATAGAACTTGTTGTGCAGTTGATGTTTTAAATCTATGAAATGTACAATTTTGTCATTCTCAAAGTTTATGATATCCTCCTCATTTGATGAAGTAATTACAAACCATAAATCATAAAAACTGAACAATTGGAGGATTGAAATATAACAAGCACACCCAAGAAATAAAGTTATAGTCAGTTACATCAAGCCCAGAATAATATTTGAAGAATATCTAGTAATATACTTTCTGAACATACAATATAAAATAATAAATAATGCTAAAAAATAAAATGAATAATAAATGAATAAGGAATAAAAATGTGAGAAATAATGAAAATAGTGAATGCTTGCAAGTCTTACTAACAAGCTAAGTGAGGAGCCAGGAAGGTATCCACAAATGTTGGAGTATTGTGAAGCTAAAGGTCGAAGTAGCTTAATATATTGGTGAGGATACTTCTAGGGGAAAAAAATTACTTTGCAAAAAGATCATTATTTCATTTTATTGTCACACAGGCTACTCTGGTACACACAACTGAGACCACACGTATCAAGTGGTTCATTGATATGCTGCTGGCCCATAAACGGCCAGTGATGTTGGTGGGCAATGCTGGCACAGGAAAGACAGTATTGATGCAGGACAAATTAAAGAGCTTGTCAGAAGACTACATGGTGACCAATGTCCCCTTTAACTTCTACACCACATCACAGATGTTACAGAATGTACTGGAGAAACCTCTGGAGAAGAAAGCTGGTCGCAACTTTGGTCCACCAGGAACTAGACGGCTTATCTACTTTGTGGATGACATGAACATGCCAGAGGTTGTTAGAAGTATCATAGTTGTTTTCCTTTAATACTGGAAAATTTAATGAACTTTTATCTCTTTTTGTTCTGGGGTGGTGGTATGTATGTGTGTGTGCCTGGTTACTAAACTTCCCATACTCTTTTTCATCCACTGATACATGAGGCAGTAACAAGTGCTCATCATTTATAGTGACCATGAACTTTCTATTACAATTTTAATTTGTTTTATGTTTTCACCAGAACCAGTTTCACTAAATTTCTTCAAATTTCTTCTCAAATTCAGATTTTTTTATATTTTTGTTGCTGTGTGTGTGATAATAACACTTTCATTTTATATATAGCATGCACTAAGATTAAAAAGAATTCTTGTTTCTCTGTCAAATACATCATTCTCCAATCACATTGATACTAGGAAAGAAAAGCTCCACTACATATTGGATCCGACCTTCTCAGAAAGACAAAAAAATGCATCTTTCCCATCTATTTATCACACAGACAAAGGGAAGAAAGTCTTACCCATTACCAAGCCTTGCCACTTGCTGGGTGGCTAACCATTAACTGTGTGATCACTATGTTCAGGTTAACATCATCAACAGCAACTACAGTTTATTTGGACAACACCCTTCAAAAACACATGATAAGTTCAACTGGTGAAGTGCAGGAACAAAACAAAAACATATTTCCCTTCTCTCTCAGCTGGGTTTTCCTGTGAATTTGGAGAAGTCATATTTCACCCCATCCCAGCATTTTGTCTATCTTGGTATGGAAGTTTTTAACAGTCTCAACCTCATGTTGGACAACTCAGTGGTGTTGACCTACCTCCTCAGATGGGAGGGAGTGTAATATCACCTGACCTATGCCTTATGATCTGAAACTTTCTGCGCTGGTGCTCGCAGTTAAAGATCACAGTTCAGATCAGACACATTCCTTTAAGGCTCAATGTCCTAGCCAACTCATTGTCAAGAAGGGGCCATACTCTTCATATTAACTGGTCTTCATCTATTGGTCTTTCAGCGAATTTGTGCACTTTTGGGGCATCCAAAGCTAGACATTTTTGCAATGAGGTGGAACCACAAGCTGCCCATCCTTTGTCTCTCCAGCCCCAGATACAGAATCCGGGGATATGGACACTCTTTCAGTCAGTTGGGACAGGGTTTGGGGTTGTGTCTATCCTCCTACAGTTCAGGTGGCAAGGATAATATAAAAAAATGAGGGAACACAACTGCAAAGTGATTCTGATATTTTCAGGTGGGACAAAACCAGGGTGAATGATCTTCTTGATCTAGCAATTGACATACCCAGGGAGGATCCTAGCAAGACTCTAATAGCCCTGGTCCAGGTGTTTCATCCTTGTCCAGACAGGTTTCTCCTTCATGCATGGCTCTTGTCAGGAGAGTCTTGCATAAAAAGAAATTTGAACTTTCAGTTGTGGAGAGAATCTCACAAGCATGAAGCCCTCCACTTACAAAGGAAAGTTCTGGAATTTCAGGGACTGGTGCATGAGCAACAGCATCATCCCTTTGAGTGCCTCAATCCCTCAACTTTTTTCTTTGGCTTTTTGAGGAGAAAAATCTAGCTCCTATTACTTTCACAGGATACCACTCAATGATTTCTGACACATTCAGGCATCATGGTAGAGTGGATAAGGACCTATCAGACTTACTGGCAAATTTTGATGTGAATAAGCCCAGATCACTCACCTTGTTTGCTTATTGAAATTTTCCATGGGTTTTGACTTGGCTAAAATCAAATAAGTTCAAGCCATTAGCCAGAACCGTGCTGAAGCTAGTATCATATGGAACATATTTTCTAATACCTCTAGCTTCAGCATGCAGGGTGACCGAGTTGCATGCCCACTATCTCCATTTCAGATTGGATGGTTCCAGTGGCGTAGCATGGGGGATTGCTACACCACTGGATGGTTCCATGGTTCTAATGATGCATCTGGGTTTCATAACTAAGAATCAATTGCCATTGGCAGGCAACCAGAAAGTGATTATATGTAACTTCTCCTTGATTGATACCTCAAGAGAGATGGCAATGTAAGACCTGGTCTGTGCTTTCAAGCACTACTTGAAACACACAGAGAAGGCGCACATGGTCCAGCATTTCTTTCTTCCTGTGAAGGCTAGAAAAGAGGAAATAACCCCTCAAGCCCTAACATTGTGGCTGAGTGGGTAATATGCTCAGTTTACTCTGAGGTATCACATGATCAGGTACGCCTAATGAAAATTTCAGCTCAAGAGATTAGAGTGATCTCTGTGAGCCTTGCATTGAAATGCAGCATTAGGATCCAAGACATTATAGAAGCTATTGGCTGGCATGTACAGTCAACCTTCTCGAATTTCTATCTTTGAGATCTAGCATTGCAGAAACAAGAATTGAATTTGATTGGTCTGGTGGATGTAGCCTAGACAACAACCAGACCTAGTTGATGTCGGCACAACCTCCCCATGAGCATGGGTGTAGCGCTTTCACCGGATTCTTCCAGATATTTCTTGGTAAGAAAATATCATTCATTTTTTCATCTGTGTATTGATGTCACATGTTTCTTGACTATCAGTTATGCAGCTTTCATGTTAGGAGAGCAGTTTATCCTTCATATAGAGACTCCAGCCATTTATACCTCAAGGAGTACCCATGGTAGAGGTTGAATGCTCATACATTTCCTCCCCCTATTATCTATTCTCCTAATATCAATGTGAATGGGGAATGTATTCAATGGAGAAAGTAAATTGTTTAGTAAATTATATTTCTCCAAGAATACTTACCCGATCACATTACTATCAAACCCTCCCACACCTGCCCACAAATGTAAGCAGCCTCATGAATGTATCGCTCAGCTATAACTGGTAAACATCCAGTTGATGGGTAGCCACCGAGCAAGTGGTAAGGGGAGGCAATGGGTAAGAGTTTACTCCCTTTGTCTATATGATATATAGACAGGAAAGACAACATTTTCATTTAAGATGACCTTTTTATTTTTCTGCAATGGCTGGATTCAAGAGGTTGCAGGGCTTTCTTTCATAGCAATAATGTAAGTACTTCTCAGAGAAACATAATTTACTACAAAATTTACTTTTCAGCTTTGGATGTAGGAAGTTTTAGTTCTGTTAGTAGAATATGAAGATTTCCACAAATTTTAGGAATTCAACTTTCTTATTATACAGTGTCAAGAAGATCTCCATTTATCATTGAAAAATTGAAGAGTTTATTTCCGTCCATTACACATATTCTGCCTCTTACAAAAAATCTCTATTTTGTTAGGAGCATGGCAGGAACTGTAATGAAAAATATTGATTGAGGAGGAATTTGTAAACATTTAGTCAGACTGGTGTGAAGTTATTTTGATTATCCATCAGCTAATTTTATTTTGGTGCAGATTTTTGTTTTAAAGTTCCTATTTTCGTTGTCCATAAATTGTGGATTTGTGTGTGTGTGTGTTTTACATGAAGTAAAATGTAATTCAACCAGTATGTATCTATTAGTTTTAGCCCAAGTTAAATCTTTTTTTGATCAAAGGGAATTCCCTGAAAATATGCCACTGATTATATTAACCATCAGTAATTTTTTGTTTAGTTTGTTATTCTAGGATGGCTTATTTTTGAGGTATGCATCTTTTTTAGTAAAAATATCAGTAGAAGATGGGAAATCTTATTCTGTATACCTAAATTATTTACATATAATAAAATAATTTGAAAGAATTTAATTTTTTTATATACTTTTCAGTTTTGTTATTGAAGAAAAATGTGTTTTATATCTTCATTTATTCCTGATTTTACAATTTTTAGATTTTCACTTATTGTTAAGAATACTAGTGTTTCTTTTATAAAGACAAATTTGTTCTCACCATATGTTAACTTATAAACGCACAAGATATGCATTTAATATATATTAAATGGTTTATATTTCTGATAGGCAATCTTTTGAGGTCAGCTTAATTTAAAATTTCCACAGTATATTGCTTTCTTTAATGGATCTACAATCACTTTATTTCAGGTTGACAAATACTTCACAGTACAACCACACACTCTGATCCGACAACACATTGACCATCGTCACTGGTATGACAGGTCTAAACTGACCCTCAAGGACATCCACAACACACAGTATGTTGCCTGCATGAACCCCACTTCTGGCAGCTTCACCATTGACTCTCGCCTGCAGGTAAATCAACTACTGTGGTGTCGAATTTTACAAATATGCATGGTTTCCTTCAGTAAATGCCATGATTTCATTGTTTGACATTTTAGACATTAGTCAAAAACTTAACATTTGTCTATGCTAGTCCGGAAAGGCAAGATCCAGGGATAAATTTGGGCTATTTCAAAAATAAATGGGGGAGGGAGTTGAAGGGAGCTTATAATATACCTACTACCCATTAAATTTTGATTTAAAAAGCCTCCTACTGGTAAAAAAAAATAAATTAAAACAGCAACCACTCACAAAAACTTTATTAATGTGCCTACCCACAACACCACCGCATATGCTATTAACCTGTTGCCATATACAGTGTATCAGTCAAACTGTAACATGTGCCAATACCAAGGATGGTGCTAGAGTTTCCCAAGTAGTTACCAAATTTTTTACTGAAAAATACTGAAATGTTCAATTATCTAGTTTACCAGAAAATGGTTGAACTTAGAAATGTTTGTTCTGGATCTGACTTCTATTTAACTTTAGTAATTACATATTGTTAACTAATTTTTCTTGTCAAGCTAATTCAGTTTTGGTTTATTGCAAAATTATACATTTCTGCATATTCCTTTGTTGAGAAAATTCAGTTTCTTATATTATTTATACAACCTAGAAATATGTTACACTAGCAGATGTCTGCAACCTCAAGGCAAAAATCTACAGATAGCAGCACAATCCACATAGTTTTAAATAGCCCAGTATGTTGTTTCTTCTTCAAATACATTACCTGATCATAATACATTAGGTGTACATCCAGTACCTCACAACTTCAGTTTTCCCAAGATAAAAAGATGTTACAACCATCTTGGCTTGGTTTAGCAACAGTGGTTCTAAAAGGTCATCTGCTTGCTTAAATAGGAAGTCAAACAAAAGTGGTCTCCCCTTTGATATATATATTGGTGCCCCAAATCCCATGGTCATCAGTTACAACTTCTACTTGTGCCAGAGTGCATGCTTCTTATAAAGGCCTCTCCATTGGATCAAATTTTTGGACTTGCCTCACTTCAGGGAAGTATACTCCACCTGTTTTTCTGCCTTTCTCGTGCTCCACTTTCATTTCTGATGAATATTTATCACCTAATTTGTTAACTTCATCATGCAATGATTCAGTCAACACCATCTTAATTGTTTGCATTGTTGTTAGTACTTACAAGTCAATACAGTATTTGACCTTTTCATTTTGTTAACTTAGCCAATTATTAGCCCTTTATTCATTCTTTGATACCTCTACAGCTTGGGAGATCATGCATTTTTTTATTTTCCTGAATATTTCCGTTTGTGTCCCCCTTCACAGGTAGTTTATGCGACGTTTGACTAATTTCCTAGCTGGCAGAGAATAAATACCCCATTTGCAGTTATTATACAGACTGCAGTTCGAGACATAAGCACAGTGTTTATACACTATGGACGGAAGATAGATTTTTCTGGGCCAACAAGGGGCAAATAAAGATTGATTAGAGATTTGGACACCCGTTGTATCTCTGCCTCTATAGGCACTTTCTCTTAAAAAAGTCTCTGAAGGCAGAAAGTTCTCCAATCCAAAGATAAATCATCTAGTGCAATCATCACATGCCACTTCCACAGTTCCAGACAGCTTTGACATCATTCAGAGGCCCAGTTACATCAGACATGAATCTTCCTGGTACTGGGTACTGTGGTCTTTCCTGGGATACCCAGTCACATGACATGAACTGACTGGACTGCTCAGATACAGTCACTGTCTACATTAGGAGTACAGCCTACAGTGACCGTGCCCAGTATAGCTAGTATTGGTCCTCAACTTTGGACAAGTCTGTCACATGGCTCATGTGCTAACAGAGTAGCTAAACACACACTTCCAGTGCCATAGCTGTATCCATTAAACCTCAGCTTAATAAAGGAGATACTTTTCTCTCCACATCTGGTATCCCGAAAAACCATTACAAAACCATTTTTAGTTTGCAAAAGGCCATGAAGGGGTGAACCTCACACAGGCCCAGCAACTCAGAGCCCTACCCTCATTTACTCATTTCCTAGAAGAGATCAGAGAAACATAAACAACTACTAAGGTGTGCCAAATGCAATGATGCCTTCCTCCCCTTCTCTTAATGAGGACCCAGTTTCCACAGCTCTCTTTCAACATAATATGGGGTGACAAGGACGGGTCATGTCCATGCTTTCTCTGTCCTTTTATGACTTCCTGGTGGGTTGAACTATTCAAGACTTTCCATGGAATGAAGGTACACTATCCTGCTAACCCATTTGTGTTACAAGTTGTTTTGGAGGGCCACCAGATCATGTTCAGTGCTCCTCCCCCATTATCAAGTGCTCCTTTCTCAACATATTCCAAGAAACCCATTTAAGCTGACATTCAGTTGCAAGAATCAACACTCTTGTTACAAAAATGGTAGTTGTGATTGTTTACATTGTAAACACACCATGATTTTACTCCAGATCTGATCCTCATGGCAAGTTTCATCCACTCAGGAATCAAGATCTCTCATCTGCTTCATTCGGACACCACATTCAGAATGAAGATACTGTGATTGGTTCTCAATGCAGTTCAGGGAGATGTTCTCGACTCTTATCATCTACATCAGGAGGCTCGGAGGAACTAAGTCTCCAGATCTATGCCTATGGGATTTTCTCACTGTCACCATCGACAATACACCTTCAAGTCTGCCACATCACAGGCAGGCTCAGTCTCCATGCAGACTTGCAGTCCCACCAGAATCAGTTGTTTTTTACTGAATGGTCCATTCATCATCAGTCTTAAGCAGAATCTGTGCTCACTGAGGTATACAACAATGTGGAAATGCCAAGTTTCTGAGCAGTCCTATACCAGTCCCAAGTTCCAACCTCTTCTGATCACTGCCCTCAAGTGGAAAATCATGGATCATCAACCTTCTGAACCAAGCAGTATGAATTCCTGTGAATATCCTGTCCTCTCCTCATATTGTCAGTAATCCTGACCGCCAGTTTTTCCATTTAAACCAGGAGAGGTTGAACATGCACGTATGCCTCATATCGGGCAAGTCATCAGAAAGAAGCTCTCCTCAGAACAAGTGTGGACAGGATTGCTTGGTCAAGAAGGCACACCACACTGAAAGCATACGAAGGCAAGTGGAAAATTTCTCCCAGTGGTATGAAAACCACATAACCTATTAAAAACCTTAGTACCACCAATAGCTAACTTCCTTGTTTGGCTGTTCTTAGAGTGGAAGCTAGCCAATCACCATCAAGGGCTACTGTTCCACAATCTCAGACATGCATTGACATCATAGAAGGGAGGGCATGGGCCAAAATAAGGATCTCTCTGACCTTCAGGTCTTTATTTTCTCCAGACCAAAAGCTTTCTCCCTACATATGAATGTAAGCTACCATGGATTAGATATGGCTTCACAAAACACCATTTGAATCCCAGTCCAGAATTTCAGTAACTCACCTGTTGTATAAGACCTGCTTTCTATCACTAACCTATTGTATAAGACCTTCTTTCTAGTCAACCTGGCTTTAGCAGATGAAATAAGTTACCTACATTCCATATCACTTGACCTGGGCCATCTGCAGCACCATAAAGATGGTTCAGTTCCAAATAACGACCCGTTCTTTTGTTGCCTAGAACAGGCATCCGATCATGGGCAACCAATTATATTTCTAAAATTGCTTTCTTACTGGGACCCTTCATCCCAAATGCATCAACAATATCTTGAAAGGGCTCTGAAGTGGTGCCTAAAGCATGCGGGAAATCTCAATTATTCCTACCTCAGATAGGTGGAGACAACCCTTTTGCTCAGTCACAGTCATCCTGGACACATTGAGTTATCCCCACAGCATATAGGGAACTAAGATCAGATGAGTTTCTTACATATTTCAGTTCACAAGGTTAGGACAGTTGCCACAAGCATAGCATTTGTGCGAACCTGCTCACCTACCTCCTTTATCCTAGCAGTGGGGTGAGGTTAGAAAGAGACTTTTCTGGCTTTTACCTCAGAGACCTCTCATGCCTCAGTTCAACCTGGTGGGGTCAATAATGGCAGCGCAACAAACTGTCCTCCTTGATCCCTCAGCAGCTTCATAATAATGCAGGTTGCCCTGCTTCTGCTGGATTTGCAGGAGTAAAACATTTTCCCCTATCACATGACCTGCATTCTATATGCCAAGTGCTTGACTGTATTTTCTTCATAACAAGCTGTATCATATATGTTAGGAGGCTGGAGTCTGAGCGAAAACCAGGATAAGGGGATGTAACTGCCTCCTCTTACTTGTTCTACTAATGTATTATGATCGGGTAATATATTTGAAAAAAAAACTTTTTGAAGGTAAAATGTTACTTTGATAATACTTACTTGATCATAATATGGATACATCCTCCCAAGCCCTCCCTTCAGTTACATCCCTGTAGAGCATGCACTTCCGTTCTAGTAGTAATTGACTATAAAGTTTTTTGCATCACTCCCTATATCCAATAGGAGATAACGACTCTTGTCAGACTTCATTTTTAAGCATGCAGACAACCCTTTAGCACCATTGTTTCTAGACCAAGCCTAGACAGTTGTAATGTCTGTTTTGTTTTGGAAGCCTCCATTTGCAAGGTAGTGGACATGCTCCTAATGTATTTGGATTGAGTAAGTAGTATTGAAGAAACATAGTGTACCTTAAAAAATCTTGTCTTATATTGAAATGAAATGCCATCAGAAAATTTTAATTACCTTTGGTGACTTTGGCGATTGTTTGCACCAACATAGCAAAATGAATGGACTGCTGAGCAATACTATCCCCAGAAATAAGTAAGGCATTACACACTGAAAGCCTGTTGGAGCATCCAGGTTTCATGTTCTGACACCTACATGGATCGTGTTACTATATTTTATATGCAAATTCAAATGGTCATTCAGTAAACTTTTTCTGACCATTTTCCAAAACAACTTGAGAACATCCTATAGTAATTTTTGAGTAGGTGGAGTTATCTGCTCTGGTGATAGGTCAGTTATTTGTGGAATAGCCTACCACACACTTTTTGGCTCACTCAAGAAATATAAATTACATGAAGCAGCACTTGGAATTTTATACTATGCTTTCTTTCCTTTCAGAGACATTTTTGTGTTTTTGCTGTCAACTTCCCCACCCAAGAGGCCCTGGTCACCATCTATTCCAGCATCTTAGGACAGCATCTGGCCATGAACAGTTTCATCTCAAATGTGCAGAAATATACCTTGACCCTTGTCAATGGTGCCCTTGCACTGCATGCCAAAATTGCAAGCACATTTTTGCCAACAGCCATTAAATTCCACTATGTCTTCAATTTGAGAGATCTCTCAAACATATTCCAGGTACTTGATTCTTTGTAGAACTTTGACACTGAACTCTTTGTTAAAGCAATGCATGTGTATATTTTTTTTTTTTCGTGTTAATATAACTATCCATTAGAATACACAAATCTAGATATTGATGGTTAAGTTTATTGCTTTCCAAACAAATCTATAAATGCTGAAGAAATAAAAGTAATATTGTATTTAGGTACCTCTTACATGTTTTTCCTTTAATACTGCTCATTCATAGTGATTGATGAAGAGTTGTTACAGTAGAACATAGATGAGACCCAGGGAAGGCGCTTTCAAATTCAGATGTCATCTATTGAATGCCATTTGGAATTTTGTATGATCTTTAATTAGAAATCAAAATTATCTGAGTACCATATTTGCCGGCCTATAAGTTGATACTTTTTGACCTGGAAGTCTGGGCTTCGTCTTAAACTCTGAATCGACTTATATATGGATTATGTCATTGAAATTACTTTACCATATTTAATGTAATTTTTCGTATGTGAAAAAATAAATACTTTTTTCAAAGTACAAAAATAATGTGTAAAAAAATAAGTGTAATTTTGGGGACGAGATCGTGTGCAAACAAATATAGCACCCGGCATTGAGAAGGATTCCAAAATATTTACTTGATCATCAGTATTAAATTAATGTGCATCAGACGTAATTGCACTAAAGCAGCATGAACTAGTAATATATGTTGTTTAAATTTTGCTTACATATGTCTTTATTAAAATAGACAAGTTATAAAGCGAATAACCATGAGATGGACATGGGTATTCCATTGCATTTATTTCTTCTTGCACCTCATGATCAAAATAAAATATGCCCCGATATATGAGAGAGAGAGAGAGATTTCAGTCCTTCTTTCGTGCTATTTTGCTTAATGTACCTTACTGACCTGTTTAGCTGAAGCTTTTGTCAAAGAGATAAAACAATAATAAAACAGTCAATGAAATTTAAAAAATACATACCATACTCCTTCAGTTTCAAAGATGTGTAATTTATATTTAAATATTCACAATATTTATATCCATATAGACTCCATTTAGTTTAATTCCCAAGGTGACCATTTAGCATGCTGTGTTGTTTTCTTTGCAAGTACAGTGACCTCTATATTCCCACAAAATAAGATTACCCTTTATCAGTAAGTGCATATACACTTCCAGTAGTTAGGTGGCATTTTGTTTTGATCTTTGCTCATGAATTCAAAGCTCTGACACTTCTGTCGGCAAGAACAAAAGATGTCACTAGTTGAGAAATTTACATGAGCAAGCACACAGTACTGCATGCATTAACATGCTTTACAGGATGGATTACAATACCCTATGGGTAGCCTCATTCCCTATTGGTAGCCTTACTAATTTGATCACATCTACTGCTGGTGTCAACTGGAATGACCTTGCCAAAGCTGTAGGTATATTTAATTAGCATATGAATAACACTGCAAAGCCATGTGGTTCTTGTAACAATGGATATAGTAATTAAAAAAGAATGAGCTGTTTTTTCAGAGCTATTAATTGATAATAGAATATAGTAATGCCCTGTACATGAGTAAGATCACAATCATCAGGTAACTCAACAATACATATTACAATTGCCCTGTAACCTCTCTCTCTCTCTCTCTCCAAAAGCAACAAGTAAAAACAGCTCTGAATCCATACGTTCATACACACTGACATAGCGTTGTTTCATCCCTCTCTCTCTCTCACACACACACACATACACATACACATACATAAACATTCACTAAAATCAACAAGTCTTGATCAAGTTCTTTTTTTTTAAAATGTAAATATAATTTGATAATGAGGTTACTGTTGCTGTGAGAATGCAAGTTGCACTTAGCATTTTGACAACAGGGGTTCATATTTTTGCGTACAATGTGCCAGTAAATAATACCTATAAATAATACATGTGCAGACCATCTTAATAATTTTCCCAATTAATCAGGAATAGCATAGTGATACCATTAATATTCATGAAACCTAAAGTTACTAGTGAAAAAGATGAAGCCAAGGTGTTGATCTGGCTTCATCTTATACTCTACATCAACTTACATATAGATGAAGAATTGAAAATTTACGAAATCAGCTAATTCAACTTATACTCCATATCGACTTATAGGCCAGCAAATATGGTACCCAAGCAAATATTTTTTAAACAGTCTTCCCTGGGTATTATGTATATTTAAATGGATTGATTGATTGATTGGTGTCAAACAGCATATCAACACATAACAGGGTATATTGTGTTTAAGCAATTCTAGTTATGTGTCTTGCCCACAGCTACACCATGGCAGGTGACCCACCTTTTCTGGGCGGGATTCTAACCTGCACCCTTTGGCTGTGAGTCTTGCATGATAATCACTGTGCCACCTTGGCTCCAAATGTAATAAAATACTTTAGGCTGTTAAAATAGAACTGCCCCAAGTATCTTGTTACATTTGAATTTTTGTTATACAGAAGATCCTATTCACAGGTTTGGAACAAAATTTAGCTTGATGTTTAACTAGTGTTTCCAATCTCCAGATAAATTTATTGCTCATGACCCAAATAATCTTGTTTTCCTGACTTTGTACTGTGCAGGGGATGTTGTTTACAACACCCGAGTGTGTCAAGAACCCAGTTGAGCTAGTCCGCCTCTGGATGCATGAGTCTCAGAGGGTCTACAAAGATAAGCTCATGGACAAGGATGACATGGAGACATATGACAAAGTGTCAGCTGAAATCATCAAGAAGTCATTTGAGGTTCTTTCTATTTCTATTCATATAATTTCTTCATTGTAGAAATCATTTATTGGAAAATGAGTGTCTTTGGAAATTAGAAACAGTAGTGGTATTTATGTATGTGCATATATCATCTACATCAGTTGGAACATTTTTCTTGGATAAACATAATTACTGTATTATTAGGAACAGAAGAAATTATCATTTTTTGTGGTAACTGACAATGTCAAAAGTTATAAAATTAAGAACTCAACAAATTACCTTGTTTGTCTCCAAACTTTGAATATTGAGACAGTCATCCTCCCTTCAGTATGGCATCGAGAGATGATTTGATAAAATGAATCTGGATTAGAGAGACTTTACTGTATTAAACGATTAAGCAATTAGATAATAGAAGACATTGATTTTTTATCATTTTCTTCAGGACATAGATGAGAATGCATTGCACCAGACCCCACTGATCTACTGCCACTTTGCCCGTGGGGTTGGTGATCCAAAATATTTCCCCACAGATAGCTGGGATAAACTGAACAAGATTCTTGTTGAAGCTTTGGAGAACTACAATGAACTGAATGCAGCCATGAACCTGGTACTTTTCGAGGATGCTATGATGCATATCTGCCGAATCAACAGAATCCTGGAGTTTCCTCGTGGAAATGCTCTTCTTATTGGTGTTGGTGGAAGTGGGAAACAGAGCTTGTCTCGCCTTGCAGCTTCTATTAGTGGCTTAGAAGTCTTCCAAATTACACTCAGGAAAGGCTATTCCATAGCAGATTTGAGAGTAGACTTGGCCAATCTATATATAAAGACTGGATTGAAAAATATGGGTATGATGTTCCTAATGACAGATGCCCAAGTTGCAGATGAGAAATTCCTTGTGTTGATTAATGATTTACTGGCTTCAGGAGAAATTGCAGACCTATTCCCAGATGACGAGGTAGAAAATATCATCAATGGAGTCAGGAATGAGGTCAAAGGACTTGGAATTGAGGACACTCGAGAAAACTGCTGGGTTTTCTTCATTGACAAAGTCAGAAGACTCCTCAAGGTTTGTTATTTAGTGATGTTACATGGTATGTTAGACTGTAAGAATAATTTGGTCTTTTTATTCATATTCTTAAATAATAGTGCAATCATTATACAGGTATAACACAATGGTTGGGGTCCTTAAAATGAGATCATGATGTACACAGGATCAATTTGGTAATTTGATGGTCTTAACTGAAGATGAAATGTCGTGATTTGCAGGAGGGTGTGTTTGAACATAACTGGTAGCTTAACATATTTATATTGTGTTTTAAGTACACTATACTCTGTAAAATTACTGTTTCATGGAACAAAATTTCACCAGTAGCAGATGCCATGTTGATTTAAAGAAAATAATTATTTCATTGTTAATGATTCAAAGTAATACAAAATGACTACCAGTGTGGCACATGGTCAGAAAACAAAAATCCTGACCAGTCAAAATTAACAGTAGATCTAGGCATGTGAAATGTAGATTGTGACTGAAACTTACTTAAGCTTCCTCCATGAGAATCCAAGGATACAGAATAACTGAACAGTCTTCTTGTTTTGCTGTTAATTAAATTGAAAAGTGTCCTAGAATATAGGGAAGGTCATTGCATTATATGAACAATACAATACTATAAATCTCTTTACCAATTAAGGGTCCATTAATGACAACAAATCAAGAGGAGCAAACTCCTTAATACAATGAATGCTTAATGAACATTAATCAATTAAAAAGAGGTAATTAGATAAATAAAATACATATATTGTATAAATGTAAATGTAAATCCTTTGTCTGAGGTATGCAGGATGATGATTGCTGTTGGAATTTTAAAAATATTCATATACTGAAAAGGTGACAATAAGAAATTACAGATGGAGATTAATCAGTATATTGCTGTATTCTGATGTCATTAAATAAATCAGTGTATTTTCATCTGAATAATTATGGAAAATTTGCAGTCATTGTTTGCAACATGGAAAAGTGTCTCCCTTAAAGTAGAATAAAATGGACATTCTATTATTAATAATATTACTTCTACAGTGTTCACAGAGTCTTCTTTCTAAGAGAGTAATAGGATTTGAGTATCTTGCAGTTTCTATTTTTAGTTAATTGGAGCTGACCCAGAATTTTGTAGGAATACATCTTTTAGAAAAGTATTTGATTTCTAAAAGATGTTTTTCGCCTCCAAAATGTGAATCGAAGGAGAAATATGTTCCAAGTTTGCCATTTGTATTAATTTTCTGATAATGGTGCCAGAATTGTTTATATTTATCATAAATTATATTTTGCTTCAAAAATTTTTAGTGTGATTCAGTTTGTTCTGGCAAAGATCTGTCTTATGCAACTGAATGTTTAAAGCATCTAAAATATTTGAAATTGTGGAAAACTAGGAATGTTTCCAATAAAATGTTTTGGAACATGTATAGGCATTGAACAACAGATTAGAAGTGTTTTTATGCAAGTCTATGTAACAATTTCACAGCTGCCAATACTATATGGGTCTGTAATGGTTTGGCATGCAAATATATATTGCTATACAATAAGTTAATGTTTCCCATGCTCAATGTAATTGTGACTCAAACTCTGTCTCTATGTCATAACTTGAGTTAAAACAACTATATTGACAAACTTTAGTTTGTAGTTTAGCATGGATAAATCCTGTGTATGGAATTGTTCAGGCTGTACACCAACCATCTTAACCAGACATTGCAGCTGGCTCTTATGTAGCATGTCAGATATAAATTTCTGTGTACCAAACATTACAGCTGGCTCTTATGTAGCAGGTCAGATATACATTTCTGTGTTGGGAAAATCATAAACTGTAGTCTGTGTAATGACTGTAGTTTTACACACAAACATTTGACCTAACTTATTTATTGTATGTTTTTTGTCTCCAACCTTCTCTTTCTTTCCTCTAGGTCGTGCTGTGCTTCTCCCCAGTGGGTTCAACTTTGCGAGTGAGAAGCAGAAAGTTCCCAGCTGTGACCAATTGCACCAGCATCGACTGGTTCCATGAATGGCCAGAGGAGGCTCTGAACTCTGTGTCAGCCAGATTCCTGGAGGATGTTGAGTTGCTAACAGTATGTATCACTTATGAACACAGTCAGCTGCTTGATGTCTAGATTGTTATCAGCTTTTATTCTTCCTTGCTTACATGGACAAGCTTAATGCTTATTGTAGGTCACACAGCTTACTCTACCACACTCCACTTAGGCTGGAATAATCCCATTACTCATGCAACAGAATGGAATTAATTCAGGCTATTTGTCTTCAGAAGAAGACTTCACATGACTATAACAATCTCATTACTAGTACAAAAAATTGGAGCTTATTCAGGCTCTTTGTCTTCACAAAATAGACTTCACTTAGGCTACATCTATTTCATTAGTCATTCAAGAGAGTGGAGCTAATTCAGATTATTTGTGTTCACAAAATAGACTACAAAGGCTAGAACAATCTCATTACTTGAGTAAACAGAGTGAGACTACTTCTAGCTATATTTCTTCACAAAATAAACTTTATAAAATAGTTTGAATGTAATTATAATTATTCCAGATTCTTGTTTTAAATATTTACTTACTCAAATGAGTTCTCAGTAGTTAGCATGCCAGACATCCGGCTGAAAGATTGGTGGTTTGAATCCTTCCATCTTATCAGCCCTGGTCAGCTACAGTGGTGTGACCTTGGACAAGGCACTTTACTGCAGTTGCCTCAGCACTTCATAACCTACTTGTGTTGGTGTGCCGTAAAACACCAGACCAAACCAATCAATGTAAATTATCTGTGTTTATTTAAAAAATTTTAATCAGGATTTTATGTGCAAACATTTATCCCTTTCTATCCATCTAAACCTTAATGGGAAATACAAATGATTTATACCATTTTGTGTTAAAATTTGACTGAGCTGTGGCTCCTGTTTGACTTAGAAGTGTGCCTTTGCATCTGGAGCCAAAGTTTCTTCATTTATATTTTATTGCTGGGGCATCAGTGTCATCCGGATATATTTTATAGTCTATATATAATATGTGTGTATGATCTCATTTCAGCCAGAGTTGAGGGGATCTATCTCCCTATTCATGGCCAATGTTCACAAGTCTGTGAACGAGATGAGCACCAGTTACCTTCAAAATGAGAGACGATACAACTACACAACCCCCAAATCCTTCCTTGAACAGATCTCTCTGTACCAAAACTTACTTGGCAAGAAAAATACAGAGCTGCAGGCAAAGATAGTGCGTCTTGAGAATGGTTTGGAAAAATTGAAGAGTACTGCTTCACAGGTATGAAAATATCATCTGATTTGTAATATAGAAAAAGGCATGTGAAAGAATTTTCATTTATGTACTGATAAATATCATCTGATTTGTAATATAGAAAAAGGCATGTGAAACAATTTTCATTTATGTACTGATAAATAAATTAAATAAAGAAAAGAAATGAATAACAAAACTGTCAAACCCAGGAGTTAGATCTTTCACCAAACTGTTGCTCTTAAACTACTTGACAGCAGAGCAGTCATGATTTAGTCCATTAGTAAATGCATCAGATCAGACACACGAGGTTCTTGGTTTAATTCCTTATAGCAAAACCTGTGTTGTGTTCTCCCCTTTAACATTTAATGCTTTATTAAGTTTAATTGGCTGTTGTGAAGGATACAACAATTTTAGGACTTATTCTTGACCAAAAGCTAGGTTTAACATTTTTGTTGTTTATCTTTTATCTTGTAGTGCTTCATATTTACATTTATTTGGAAGGTTGTATCTTTCTGAAGTTTTTGTGCAATTTTTTATCATTGCATTTTAGAACTTAACTTTTAATCTGCACCATATAGCTAGTATTGTGCTGACATGCCATTAAACCCTATACATACATACATACAGACAGACAGACATGCATGCATGCATATATACATGATAATACTAATAATAATAATAATAATAATACTTTATTATCTGAGGGTACAACTCATTTAGATAAATATTTGTTAATCTCATATGTGGCCCTCAGGGGCATACAGTATTCTATACATGTAAACAATATTTATTTTTAAATAAGAAAGAATGTATTAATTGTGGATTAATGTCACACACAAAAATATTTAACATAAAACTTGTATAATGTACATACATGTACATCATTGTATCATGTTTGTAACTGATTATTGCATATACACATAAGAACAAAGGAGAAACTGACAGAATATTCGATGAGAGATATTACATGCTTAGGTAGTTGAAACATCCCACTTTGAAGACAGCAAGATTGTCAGCTTGCTTTAGTTAAAGTTGTAGCTGATTCCAGTCATTAAATCCTTTATATGTAAGTGGCTTTTTCAATGCATTACTTCTTGGTTTTAGTAGTTTTAAACATTGGTTTGATGCTGATCTTAAAGAGTACATAGAGGCAGTATTGCTGGTTTGGACAAGCATATCATTAATGTAAAAAGGTGTTAAATTATGAACGGCTTTATAGACTAAAAGACATCTATGATATGAAATTCTTTTGTCAGTAGGAAGCGAGTTTAAAGACTTAAACATGTCAGCAATTGGCATCATTAGATCATCATCTAGTATAATTCTAGCTGCATGCTGTTGAAGTTTGATTATACTATTAATATTAGTTTGTGTATATGAAACCGATACTGTGCAACAGTAGCCCATAATAGGTAATATGTAAGTTGAATAGAATAGTTTCCTTGCATGTATTAGTAGATATTTCTTCATTCATTGCAGTAGTGTTAGTTTGGAAGCTAGAATGGTACAGACATGATCTATATGATGATTCCAAGTTTGTTTATCATCAAGATATACTCCTAGGGGTGTACGTTCTGCATATATATGTATAACACCGAAAACAAACTTTCAAGATAACACTCTCCTTGTCACTATGGATGGCTGTTCCTTATACACCAACATCCCACGCAAGGAAGGTATCAACAGCCTGCAAGGAAGTATAGGATGGTCGACCTGATTTGGTCAAACTTTTAAAACATGTTCTTAAGTTTAACAATTTTGTATTCAACAATCAACACTTCCTACAAATTAATAAAACTGCAATGGGTACTATAATGAGACTTTAGTATACCAATATTTTCATGGAAGATTTGAACAAAAGCTCCTCAATGAGGCACACTCTGGACCTCTAAGCTGGTGTAGATTCATTGATGACATAGAATCAAAATGGATCGAAACGGGCTACAATTTCAAAATATTGTTTGAATTTGTCAATAACTTCCATCCTATAATTAAATTTACGTTGGAGTCATCAAACAGGTCCAACATCTTCTTGAATACTCAATCTATCCTCCTGGAGGGGAAAATAGAAACTGACCTGTATTCTAAACCAACTGACACTTACCAGTATCTACTCCCAACCAGCTGCCCCCCCCCCCCCAAGTAATAAAAATCTTCCTTATGGCATGTGTGTTCAGACCAAATGCATATGCTCTAATCTGGCAACCTTTGGAAAGAGACTCGGAGAGCTCAAGGGGCACCTTAGAAGGAGAGGATACAGAAATAGCTACGTTGTGGAGGCTATTAACAAAACTATATTCCTTGATAGAGGAGCCCTTCTGAAATATAAAATCAAGAAAACCAACAAATGCATCCCTTTCGTGGTTACTTTGCACCCCAATGCCCCAAATTTACAACAGATTATTTGGAAGCATTAGCACCAGATCAAATCCTCTGAACATCTGAAGGGCATATTTCAAGAAGTTCCTATGGTTACGTACAGTAGCCCTAAAAATCTGAAGTACCATCTGGTACGTGCCAAGGTAACTTCAAACAAGACCACAGATTCAGGCACATATTGCTGCAAAGACAAGCATTGCCCACTGGTAATTTGTCCAATACAAAAAGTTCTGAAGTTCGACGAAAGGAGTTAGCTTTACTATTGATCAAAAGTTAGGATGTCGAACCAAAAATGTAATCTATCTTCTAAAATGCAAGATCTGTGCCACTCAGTATGTTGGCAAAACTGTTGATTTCAGAAAACAAATGAATAATCACAAGGGCCACATTCGCAACAAAATCAGTACAAAACTGGCCAACCCCTACACTTCAACTGGGCATTCAGTCGAGTCCCTTGAGATGCTACCGTTTTTAATCTAACCTGGGGTGGTTTGATATAGAATGCACACGTAAGGAACAATAGTGAATACTACAATTGAAAACTCATGGGGAATCCAAGAACTTGTAAGTTGCAGTCTTGATGTAGTGCAATATTAATTTCATCTAATTTTGGAAGTAAGCAGCAAAAATATTTAAGGCTACTATTCATAATCTTCTTCTTACATGATTAAAATTAACATTATTATGACCACTTTAGTAGGATTTGAACATATGAATTCTTTATCAATATTGACATCATTATCTGTTTAACGATCATAAATTGTCATGCACTATGCTTCAGAGTCTTCATTATCATTACAGGCACCGTATAGCTAGGATTGTGCTGATGTGTCATTAAACCTTATATATACACAGACAGACATTAAATATTTTGCCACACTGGTGATGTTTACGTGTCTCTTGAACAATTTCCTGGTTATGACTGTGTCTTGTCTGATTAAGGAAAGAATCTTTATATTTTTCTGAGATTTAGAAACTGACAACCTGTTTCTATGTCAGATAGGAGCTGACCTAAAGTAGTATTGCCACTTACTGGTGATTGTAATCATGATTTGGTCATAAAGCTGATTTGGTCAAAATCACAGGTTACTGCTAAAAAATGTAATGTCCATTTGTTTAGGTTGATGACCTGAAGGCTAAACTAGCTGCCCAGGAAGTAGAGTTAGCCCAGAAAAATGAGGATGCCAACAAACTCATCCAAATCGTCGGAGCAGAGACAGAGAAAGTGTCCAAAGAAAAGGCTATAGCAGATGAAGAAGAAAAGAAAGTGTCAAAGATCAATGTGGAAGTATCCAAGAAGCAAAAAGATTGTGAGCAAGATCTGGCCAAGGCAGAACCAGCTCTGCAAGCTGCTAACGCTGCACTGAATACTCTCAATAAGGTAAGGTATAAGACAAAAGCATTTATTCATAGCCAGCTCACTTTCGAGCATACAATTTTGAAAGAGTTTAAAGTTTTGTTGAATTCCTGTCTCAGACTTTAGGCAAATTATAAAAATTTGATTTCTTCTCATGTGCATTAAATGGTTTGAATTTCAGAACAACTTGACAGAGTTGAAATCCTTTGGTTCTCCTCCCCCTGCTGTAGTAAATGTGTGTGCTGCTGTAATGTGCCTCCTGGTCACAGGTGGAAAGGTTCCCAAAGACAGAAGTTGGAAGGCAGCAAAAGCAACTGTGATGGGCAAAGTAAGTGCATTTGTAGGCTGGGTGATTTTCACATGCATTAAGTTAAAGTTTTAAATGAAGATAAATGTGATGCATACTCTGACACAGATATTAATTGGATGCTGATTTTTCAGAAATTTTAAAACGTAAATAATTGCTGTACTACAAACCACATGAAATTGAGGATGACAGCATTTGTGCAACACGATTCATGGAAACAACTTTTTCTATTAATTACAAAAGACTACTGAAATTAGCTAGTTGGCCTATTACACCATGCTATAATAAAGAAAAAGGAATTATTAGCCAAAATGGCCCAATCACCATAAATAGAATTGACTGTTGCATGTATTTAATGTCATGTAATATAGTGTTTGTGAAAATAGCAGTCATGAGTAGATTGTGAGATGATTGCAGATTGATTAAGACTCGAGATGTCAAAAATATTGCACAGGTAGGATGATCCTTGATTGAAAGAAATATAACAGGATGTAAAAAATAAGTTCACATGGGACTGGTTAGAGCAAAGAGTTGCAACTATCAGGGAAGACTCGAAGACTATAACGTGCTGTCTCGGTCAGTGCATTCAAAAAGTGAATATTCCAGAGAAAGTTTTGTGCATTTTTTGCAGTTATCTTGCATATTATGGAGTGAGAGGTGGGAATGCTAATTAGGTCTTTGGAAAAGCTAGATTTTGGACTTAAAAATTTAAAAAAATTCATTTTTGGACAGGGATGATTCTTCCACTGTGGATCCCCCACCTGGATTTTCCCCATGGACCCTGTATTTGGGCCCCCAGGCCTATTTCTGCTTTTTCCATTCTTCCTGTCTTTCTTGTCTGCATGTGGTTTTCACTGAAAGACTTCTTAAGATGTCTAGTTGGTCCTAAAAGAAAATGGTGCCAATTTGACATCCAGTCTTGCTGCCATGGTGTCCATCTTGAATTTTTAAAAAATACTACTATTCATTAATGGATGGTCCTATCAACATGGGGATTTCACTTAAAGACTTATTATAATATCTAGTTGGTCCTAAATGAAAATGGTGCCCCTTAGATATCCTATAAGGCCACCATGGTGGCCATCTTGAAATTCTTGCTATGGTTATTCCTCCTGAATGAATGGTCTTATTGACATGGGGTTTTCACTAAAAAAAAACTTTGTATGATGTCTTGTTGGTCCTAAATGAAAATTGTGTCCCTCAGACATCTTATATGGCTGCCATGGTGGCAGTCTTGAAAATCTTATGATAGCTACTCCTCCTGTGTGGATGGTCATAGGATTTTCACTAAAAGACTTCATATGATGTCTAGTTGGTCCTACTTGAAACTGGTCCAAATCTGACATCCAATATGGTCACCATGGCAGCCATCTTGATAATATTGTTATGGCTTGTCCAGAATGAATAATCATACAACATAAGGTTTTCACTAAAAGACTTCTTATGATGTCTACTTGGTCCTAAGCAAAAATGTTGCCTTAGGACATCCAGTAAGAAGATGTCTATTTGGTCCTAAGTGAAAACGTTGTCCTTGGACTTCCAGTAAGACTTCTTATGATGTCTAGTTGGTTCTATGTGAAAACGTTGCCCTAGGACATCCAGTAAAACTTCTTATGATGTCTAATTGGTCCTAAATGAAAACGTTGCCCTAGGACATCCAGTAAGAATTCTTATGATGTCTCATTGGTCGTAAGTGAAAACATTGCTCTTGGACATCCAGTAAGACTTCTTATGATGTCTAATTGGTCCTAAATTAAAACATTGCCCTAGGACATCCAGTAACAATTCTTATGATGTCTAGTTGGTTGTAAATGCAGATGGTGTTAATCAGACCTCCAGAATTGTAACATCTTTATGTTTCATATTTTAACTTGTACTTCATGTTTACATTTATTTGGAAGGGTTTATCTTCCAAAATTTGTGTGCAATTCATTTACATTTTAGAACTTTTAGTTGGCACCATATAGCCACTATCGTGCTGAGGTGTCATAAAATGCTACTGATACTACTACTTATGAAACTGAACTGGAGATCATTAAGGTCTAAGTGTACTTTATCAAGTTTTTTGTTGAACATTATGTTGCCATCACTGCACCAGATCACACTTCTGGACTTGTAAAATCCATGTTTTCCAAATCAACACTGGCAGTACATGACATTTCATTAACACTTTCCTGGAAATTGGTCTAACTTTTGGAAAAATATTGACTGGCTTACTGAGGTCTTTTGAGGTTGACAGGTCTGCCATGGATCTGAAAACTTCTCATATTTTACCTTAGATGCACACAATTGGTATACTTTCTCTAGATCCATTTATTGAGAGATTAGAAGTACCATTTGAAACTTTTTGTGGGCATCTTAATTCCAGTGCAACAATCTGTGGGTGGAGATTTTTGCAACAAATTTTGATATTTGTTTATATTTTGCATTTGACTTTTTAAAAACACACCAAAATTTAATAAAATTGGTCTTTACAGAGGAAATAATTATTTATTTCTATAAATATATTCTAGATGAGTATGGCAACTGAGTCATTGAGTTTGGACTTTAACATTTGTCATATGACACCTTCAATTAGATGACTATTTTGTAAGATAAATTGTGCACTGGAGCAAACCACACTGGAGCAGATGCAGCCAAACTTAGGAGTTATGCTTCATTGTTGCTACAGATACAGAAAAAGCAAATTCATTAAATAGGTGCAACTTTCGTCATCTCATCACGGTATCACAACACTAATTGAGCCAATCACCTATTATTGCACCATATTATAGAACAACAACAAAAATAATTAAAATTTTTTTCCCCGACTTTTACTGGAGGTTTGCTTACCAGTGAAAATTGTTTTTTGCATTCAGTAGATAGTAGCATTTAAATCTAAACAGAAAATAAAATGTTGATTGAATTCAGCCTCTTGGCTTTGTGTAGGATGACAGAGCAAGGATGTGTGATTCTGCATTTTCCCCAAAGGTTACTTGCACTAAACTTCTAGTCATTTCATTAAAATTTAACTGTTTCCAGAAATGCAACAGAGCCTGTGCTGAATTCTTTTTTATGTGTTATGTCCTAGTTAGTTTCCAACATTAGTAAGATTGTCTTTGTGCATCAGAACTTGTAACTAATGCACTGAATTTCATAAAATAAAATGTAGTGATATGCATTAAAGATTATTATATTTGGTAAGTAGAAATTCGGTGAACTGCACATAGACATTTGAGAAGTGAATTGATACCCATATTTAAATTTCTCTTAATTTACTTCAGATTGATGTCTTCCTTGACAGCCTTGTAAACTATGACAAGGACAACATTCATGAAAATTGTTTAAAAGCTGTACAACCATACCTTGATGATCCTGAATTTGATCCAGAGTTCATCCGCAGCAAATCTTTTGCAGCTGCAGGTTTATCTTCCTGGGCTATCAACATTGTGAAATACTATAAAGTCTTTTGTGAAGTTGAGCCAAAGAGAAATGCTCTTGCTCAAGCTAATTTTGAACTCGCTACTGCACGTGAAAAACTGCGAGTCATCACAACCAAGATTAACGCTCTTGAGGCTGACTTGGCTGAATTGACAGCCAAATTTGAACAAGCAACAAATGAAAAATTAAGGTGTCAACAGGAAGCTGAGACAACAGCTAAAACCATTGAATTGGCAAATCGCTTGGTTGGAGGTCTCGCATCAGAAAATGTACGATGGGCAGAGTCGGTGAACAAATTCCGCATACAGGAAAAGACTCTACCAGGAGATGTTTTGATGATCACAGCTTTCATTTCCTATGTGGGTTGCTTCACAAAACAGTATCGATTAGATCTAACAGAGAAATATTGGGTACCATTCTTAGCCACTTTGAAAGATCCCATCCCAGTTTCAGAAGGTCTAGATCCTCTTACTCTACTGACAGATGATGCCACCATTGCATCCTGGAATAATGAAGGTCTTCCAAGTGACAGAATGTCAACAGAAAATGCCACCATCCTGACAAGCTGTGAAAGATGGCCACTGATGATAGACCCACAGCTGCAGGGACTCAAGTGGATCAGGACTAAGTATGGGAATGACCTTAAAATTGTTAGACTTGGTGCAAAGGGTTACCTGGATGCCATTGAAAGAGCTGTCTCAGCTGGAGATGTTGTTCTGATAGAGAACATCGGAGAGAGCATTGACCCTGTCCTAGACCCTCTACTTGGCAGAAACACAATCAAGAAAGGGCGGGCCATTAAAATGGGAGACAAGGAAGTAGATTATCATAAGGACTTCCGCCTGATTCTGCAGACCAAGCTTGCCAATCCTCACTATAAACCAGAAATGCAGGCTCAGACCACACTGATCAACTTCACAGTCACCAGGGATGGTTTAGAGGACCAGTTGCTAGCAGCTGTTGTCAGCAAAGAAAGACCTGACTTGGAGAAACTAAAATCAGACTTGACCCGCCAGCAGAATGAGTTCAAGATCACCCTGAAGAAACTGGAGGACAATTTACTGGCTCGTCTGTCGGCTGCTGAGGGTAACTTCTTGGGTGACTATGCCCTTGTGGAAAACCTGGAGATCACCAAGAGGACTGCTGCTGAGATTGAGGTGAAAGCTGAGGAGGCCAAAAAGACGGAAGTAGACATAAACTTGGCTCGTGAACTGTACCGACCAGCTGCAGCCAGGTCCTCTCTCCTTTACTTCATCCTCAATGACCTCAACAAGATCAACCCAATCTACCAGTTCTCTTTGAAGGTAATTGTGTCTTTGTTTAATTTTCAATTGACATCAAGTATTAAATCAAAGACTCCACATACAGCAAATGTTGCAAGAGCCAAACCATCATGTCACAATATAGTTATGTCTCTATGGTCTGTCATGCATTAATCTGTGTTGCATTTCAGAAATAACAATCTGAGCTATTTCTTTTTTCTATGGACTTGCATGTAAATTCATAAAGGAAAATGGAAGATACCAAATGACAAGGCAATTGATGAGCCAATTGGTCAAACATGGTTGGTGTTCAATATTTGTAACAGTTGAGTCACAGGACTACTTTAAGCTGTCTTAAAATCATTGAATCAACATTCTAATAAAAAATAAACAAAACTGGAAACATTTATTTTGCAATAACAATGTTCCAGTAATAATTTTTACAAAATGTTTCAAAAAGTGTTTACCATATATACTTGCATATAATGCGGGTCCAAATGCAAACAACATAGACCCTGATCTGCCATTGCATAATGTGCCAGCAGATCAAGGTCTGTGTTGTTTGTTCTACTGATTAGTCCTTACAAACTGCATTGACCCAGATCTGCCAGCGCATTATGCAATGGCAAATCTGGGTCTATGCAGTTTGCATTTGGTATTGGATTAAATGTGAGCATATATGGTAATACTTCTTCTTTAATGACAACTTGTTTTCATACTAATTGCAAATACTTACTTCACCAGGCATTCAGTGTGGTGTTTGAGAAGGCCATTGACAGAGCAGAGCCATCAGATGAACTCAAACAGAGGGTGAATAGCTTGATTGACTGCATTACCTACTCAGTCTTTGTGTACACCTCCAGAGGTCTGTTTGAGAAGGACAAGCTCATTTTCTTAACTCAGATGACCTTCCAGGTATGACCAAGATATTACTTACGTACTATGTCTTTACTATCATCTTTGTGAAATCAGTAATAGTAGCATATCTTATTTCAGTTATTTAGAAATGCTGCATCTGTGCCAGTATATCTGCTTATCCATTCTTCATGTACAAAGTTTGTGTCCAGTAGCCAAAACAGTAGCTAGGAACATTTTTGCTAAAGTGGTTATAATATCTGCATCGTGTGTATTTTTGGTTGAATCTAGACAAAATGCAACACAAAAACAACAGTTAAATGGAAACAAAACCAAAACACGTTTAAGATCAGCAAAGATATATTCCTGCTAGATATCAAATCTCACAAAAGCTCGCAAACTTGATATAAAAGAGACTTGACAAGCATATTTTTTATTTAATCGTTCTTTGAATAAAAATACATGTTTGATCTTCCAAAACATTCTAGTGGTTGAATGCTTTTGTTTCAGATACTTCTTCTGGCTAGAGACCTGAACCCTGTGGAACTTGATTTCCTGCTTCGTTTTCCTGCAACTCCCAATTTGACCAGTCCAGTCGATTTCATGAACAATAACAGCTGGGGAGGCATCAAGGTTTGTGAATTTGTAGGGACTTAATTTTAACATGTTCTTGTTGTTAAAAAGTTCTTTGAATATTTTATCACAAAATCAAATTATTCAAACCTAGCTCAGAAATATAATTTTGTCATAATTTATAATGTAAATATTTTTTTATTATTTCAACAAATTCAAATCAAGTTATTCCTCTTCAGTCCCTTTCCGCTATGGAGGAATTCCGCAACCTTGACAGGGATATTGAAGGATCTGCAAAGCGCTGGAAGAAGTTTGTGGAAAGTGAATGTCCAGAGAAAGAAAAATTCCCCCAGGAATGGAAGAACAAAACTACCCTCCAGAAACTTTGTATGATGAGGGCCTTAAGACCTGACAGAATGACATATGCAATCAGGTAATGCAATCCAGCCTTCTTCTGGTATCAAAATACTTACTTTTATATTGTATACCAGTTCTAAATCAGAATCCTGTCTCTGCTAATCCAGTAACTTACACTGTCACACTTAATTTGAAAGTTTCCATTCTGCATCTGAAATTAGACACAGCCTAAATCCAGTGTTGCACATAGAGCATGGGCTTGCAGGTTTCCTGCAATATTGTGTCCTATGCCCCAAATCTTGACCCTGTCGGTGCTTTTCATCAGCAAATAAAATCGATAAATATGCCTACAACTTTTCATTAGTGGACGTCCACCCATGTCTCTGTTGGCACTAGCAATGTCCAAAGTCGCAAAAGGTGATAAAACTGTAAGATGACAACGAATATCTATTTTAAAACAGTGTATCTGGGAATGAAAACATTCAAAGTTTGTGATAGTTGGCCAGGTTGCAATGTAAAGTGTTTGACAGCCATTAATGTAACGTATTTGTGAGGTTAAAGTCACTCCTACGGTGAGGAAGATTTCATTTATTTTGAGGTTGACAAAAGCAACTAAATTTAAGCAAATACACAATTTGTCGCGTAATTATTGATTTGTTAGTTTAGAAAGAAAAGTACTTCAGAAAACATAGGTATTTATTATAATAAATGCTGATAGATAATGTGTCCACTAAAGTTAAACGAGAGAGCAAGATCCAGAATGGAAAATTCCATGGTGCACCACATTTCAGGTTAACCACATAATCTTTTCATGAGTTACTTCAGCACATAGCACATGATAAAACTTTTATTGCAATAATGTAATTGTTCAAGGAAAATATGATAGTACAGTGCAAACCAGAAAGTTAAGGTGGCAAAATTGTAGAAGCAACCAAGATTTATCTCATTTTCAACGCACTATTAGTGCATTATGTACTATTACTAGTATTTTCGTTTGTACCTCTAAAATTGTGTGTGTTTCCCAGATTTAAAGGGAGGGGGACACAGTGTTCCCTGCCTTTGGGATCCTATGTGCAACATGGTAAATCTCATCCTTTATTTATCTCAACAATGGATATTTCAAAACAGAATAATAGCTGACAAGGGTAAGTGACATCTGATATACCTTTGAATCACATTGTCTTCCAGAACTTAAACTTGAATGCAGGTCTAGGTCATGAGCTCATATTTCCATGATAAAACTTGAGAGACTCAAGTCTGTGTAATAAACCTACAACAAATCCTCCAACATTATTATAGTTAACATCAGAAATCTTCAGAAAGGTACAAGAGAGTAAAATAATGGGTCCATGGCAACTATCTATAAAAGAATACCATTTGAAATCATCTTTTATGTGTACATTTCAATGTGGTTGTGAGAACAAATCTGAATCAATTGCCTGCATTCTCTACAGGCACTTTGTCGAAGAGAAGATGGGCACAAAGTATGTTGAGGGACGTTCTGTTGAATTTGCCAAATCCTATGAGGAATCAGACCCAAGCACTCCCATCTTCTTCATCTTGTCTCCTGGGGTAGACCCACTAAAGGATGTGGAAGCCATGGGGAGAAAACTGGGCTTCACTGTAGACAAAGAAAACTTCCACAATGTGTCCCTGGGCCAGGGTCAGGAGGTGGTGGCTGAGCAAAAGATGGATCTGGCTGCCAAAGAAGGACACTGGGTTGTCCTCCAGGTCAGTGTGCTATTAAATGTGGCTTATGTCCCTGTAAGATTAACAGCCCATTTTAAATGTGGCTTATGTCCCTGTAAGATTAACAGCCCATTTTAAATGTGGCTTATGTCCCTGTAAATTGTTAAACCATTTTAAATGTGGCTTATGTTCCTGTAAGATTGGCAGACCATTTTAAATGTGGCTTATGTCCCTGTAAGATTGGCAGACCATTTTAAATGTGGCTAATGTCCCTGTAAGATTGGCAGACCATTTTAAATGTGGCTTATGTCCCTGTAAGATTGGCAGACCATTTTAAATGTGGCTTATGTCTTTGTTAGATTGGCAGACCATTTTACATGTGGCTTATGTCCCTGTAAAATTGTAAAACTGTTTTAATTCAGACAATTCAGGCAGTTGATATTCTCTACAATACAAAAGATATGTTTTTTTCTTAGGTTAATTCTTTGTGAGAAATTTGCATGTTTCTGTTGATCATCATCTGTGTGGTTACAAAAGTAATATTTTAGATAGCCTGTCTCACAAGTTTTTTTTTTTCAACATAGTTCTGATTTCTATAGTGGTACCTCAGCTGAACATTGTGTTATGAATGTGTAATCTGATTTCTATGGTGGCACGTTAGCTGAACATCATGTTATGAATGAGCAATCTAATTTCTGTAGTAGTACCTTAGCTGAACATTGTGTTATGAATGAGTAATTTGATTTCTATGGTGGCACATTAGCTGAACATCACATTATGAATGAGTAATCTGATTTCTGTAATGGTACCTTAGCTGAACATCAAGTTATGAATGAGTAATCTGAATGTAGAATCTCTTTTTGCAGACTTTAATAATTACAATATTCAAGCTGTTTACTCAAAAGATGAAAGCTCATTGGATAAAACATGTCACCTGACATCTAAAAATTTTGCGTTCATACCTCTGGTTGGTCTTGAACTGTTAAGAGAGATCAAATCGAACCCTTTGCATTATTCTGCACCATACTGGTTTGCCATTTGTTTATGGCAGCAGACAATAAAAGGACCCCTTAGGAACAGTATTATTTGGGCGAAAAGAACAACCAACTGAACATATTTTTTATGTTTGCAAACGAAACATACATAAGGCCCAAACATCACATAGCTGCGTTATTTACAAAGATCAACATGTTCTATTTATTGGCCCTTGGGATTGTCAGAACTAACTATTTGAGGTATCTTCATGAACCTCAACAAGAGTGCATACCCTTCCAGTGTTCACTTGACAGTGAAACACATTCTTGTAGAGTGCATCGACTTCCACCTGAAGAGATAGAATCTTTTTTTTTATGTGACTTCAATTAAGAAACTTTATGATGATATACCACCAGAGAAAATCTTGAACTTTTTGAGGGAGTGCAGTTTATATTTTAAAAATGTGACCATATTGTTAGGATCTTATATCTTTTACCTTTATTTTTTTATTTTATATACCTTTTACAGAATTTTAACATCTTTTCCTTTTATTTTTATCTTCTAGTACTTCATATTTAAATTTAGTTGGAAGGGTTTATCTTCCTCAAAGTTTTTGCAGTTCATTATATTTACATTTTTATAACTTTTCTTTTAATCGACATTATATAGCCCGTATTGTGCTGACATGCCATTAAATCTTAATACTTCCATATCTTCATGAAACATTGGTACTCTCTTGTATCATCACTAGACAGTATGTCTTGTAAAATAATGAGTTTTGTCTAATCAGCATATTAAGAGTTATCTCCATTTTTTTTTTTAAAACGTTGTGTCTCTGTTTCTCTGTCACACTCTTGACATGTAATATCTTCCAAACAGTTTGAGAAATCTTCATGAAACTTGGTCTACATTTGTGTCATGACACAGTTTCTGTCACATATAAGAAAGGGCTTAATCACATTATTACTTTTTTGGGGTGAGGTCTAGTTTGTTTATATCTTTACAAAATGTATTAAACCATTGAATCATTTCTGAGCCAAAACCATAATACTGCGTTGTGTTACAGATCAAATCTCATTCAGTTGAAACAAAAGAATGGGAGAATCTTGTTCTTGTAAGAAAGAAATGTATTACTACAGGTATTTTTTTAATATAAAAGAAATATTTTACTATAACCTATAACTACAGTGGATCTCCATGATGGTTCTAGGTATTGGCCATATACTTCCAAAAGAGATGTGATGTGACTCTGGCTCTCTGTCATATACAGGATAGGCCATCATATCAGGATACTGTCGGTCAGACCTTACTGAGTTGCCATTAAATATGGCTTTTTGTCATATACTGGATAGGCCATCATATCAGGATACTTTCAGTCATATCTTGCTAGTTTGTACAAGTGCTACTGAGTTGCCATTAAATATGGCTTTTTGTCATATACTGGATAGGCCATCATATCAGGATACTCTCAGTCATATCTTTCTAGTTTGTACATTTGATACTGGCTGAGTTGCCATTAAATAGGGTTACCTTTCCAGTTTGTACAGATAATTCTGATTGAGTTGCCATTAAATATGACCAAAAATACTATAAGAATTGAGTAGGAGAAAACTGAATCAGATAAAAAACACTTTAAGAGTTTTCATTTTCAACCAAATTTTATAGGAAGCATCCTGTCATTTGATTATAGGTCATTGTGAGCAAGTTGAACAATATCAGGCTCATTTAGGTAGAAGTATCTTAATTCTCTTATTGTAATTTTATTGTTTGGATCTATATGTTCTGCCTTAATTACATTGTGACAGAATGTTCACTTGGTGGCAAAATGGCTCCCAACCCTGGAAAAGAAACTTGAGCAGTACAGTTCTGGTAGCCACGATGCGTACCGTGTGTACATTAGTGCTGAACCTGCACCAATTCCTGAAGCTCATGTAATTCCCCATGGAATCCTGGAAGCAGCCATCAAGATCACAAATGAGGCCCCTACCGGCATGTATGCAAACCTGCACAAAGCTCTGGACAACTTTAACCAGGTTAGGAGTTTGTGGTCTTTATGTTATTAAAATTTATGTAGAAACTTTGCATCAACATAGTGGACATAGTAGTAATGAATGTAGAAGCTTTTGAGATTATCCACTTTATTTCCCCAAATTTATTTCAATCATTCATTATTATATATTTAAGTAAACATTTGCATTCTTTAATATATAGAAGCATTTTTCTGTTATATGTTACTATAAATAGAGATGTGAATGTTAATGATGTGCCAAAGGTGATACAAGTGGAAAGATTGCAGAAGATTTGATTGCTACATTATTTGCTTCACTGTGCCTAATTTACTTCTGAAGGAAACATTGGAAATGTGTGCCAGAGAGACTGAATTTAAGAGCATACTGTTTGCCCTGTGCTATTTCCATGCTGTGGTGTGTGAGAGGAGAAAGTTTGGAGCCCAGGGTTGGAACAGAGTCTATCCCTACAACACTGGCGACCTGACCATCAGTGTCAACGTCCTGTACAACTACTTGGAAGCCAACGCCAAGGTCCCATGGGAAGATCTGAGATATCTGTTTGGGGAAATCATGTATGGAGGCCACATCACAGATGACTGGGACAGAAAACTCTGCAGAACTTACCTGGAAGTCTACATGCACTCAGATATGGTGAGTACAGTTAAACCTTCTCATGTTAACTATCATCAGAGTTTAATAAATTAACTTCTGTTTTCAATCTTTCCCTGCTTCTTTGGTAAGATTCATATACTTGTCATCTATACATAGTTTTTAATTACTGTTCTAGTTTTAATTGTGATGCTGATATCAGTAACATTAACAGCCAGGATTACTTTTGCACAAAGTAAAGGAAGTCTTTATGTGTAATTTGAGGGAAATTCAGAAAGGGTTAAGACAACTGATCTCAGTTTTGAACAGATATATTTTTTCATGGAATATTGGTAGATCTGGATCCTCAAAGGCTACAATTCATACTAGTAGGCAAACATTAGGTATAATTACCTAAATTCTATTGTCTTATCTCTTTATGTATACTCATTTGCCTGTTCTTTCAGGTTCCCTAATCTTGCAGTATCAGCTACTTCTGTACTAAATAAATTATTGTGCTATCTGCCAGTCATTTATGGCAGTATTTGTGTTATTAGGAAGTGTTTGATTTCAACAAATAACAAAGTCTTTCAACAAGGTTTCCTTTTCTGGAAATTAACAAGAAAAGAATGAATCAATAGAAAATTTAACCAAGATCTAATTTCCCTTTACCCCCCCCCCCCCCCCCTCCAAATATAAGTCCCATACATCTCATACTGAAAGCTGAATCTCATCCTGCTTGGCTATATAAAGTCATTGAGTTGAGGATTGTTTCCATTGATTCAAGCCTAGTCACATAAGTGCCTTTATTTACATATCCCTTGTTGACAAAAATATGGTGGACAATAAGGGGTCATTGTATTGAAATATTGACATTGTACTGGAATATAGCAATCGTTTTTGACTCTCTCTGTTGATATAATTAATGATATGCCATAATCTGTTAATGGAATTATACAGTAATATAAATTAATTAATACATTATAAAATAGCTGTAATGAATAAATAATAGGCAATTAAATCTTATACTTAACAAAGAGGGAAAAAATGAGTGAAAGAAAATGGAAGAGCAATGTTTCCAGGAAACATCATAGCTACATTTAGAAAGTACAGAATCTGTCCCTTTAAAAACATGTCAATAAAAGATTGGCAGGTAACACCATCAGTCATTTACAGAAATGAAGAGGACAAAATTCTGCACAGAAAGTCTTTCTATAATGAAAACACAAATAAATATCTGTAGAGGAGCATGTGCCTTTTGACAAACACAATAGCAATGTGTATGAGAGTAGAATGTCTGGAAGAGTCAAAAGTCACTAATCCAGAGGAGCTTATTAATTGCAAGCAGCTGATCGTTATAAAAATGGGTAAATGTGATGTCTGATCCCACTGGATTCACTATACACTATACTGCTCAGAGATACAAGTATTGAGGAGAGAGATTGTTTTCAGGTGCCTTCATTACCTCTTCAGAGAATAACTGGATATAAAACTTTATAGACTCATAACGATTGTACTATGTAAATATTTTCAAATTTGTAAGTTTAAGTTTTCTGCTATGGACGATGATTCAGTGTGTTATTAGTGCAGTAGACATAGTATGTTCAATTGGACATTATTTATTGCAGAATTGGCATCATTTGCTGAATACAGGATTGGAGAGGGAAAATAAATAAACAAATAAGGCAACTTTTCATCATCAGATGAATTATTGTCTTTTATTTATGATTCATTTCTTGTTTAGTACTGCAAGAATATGGCATTTTGGGCTAATAAAAATTATAAAGGAATTTCAAGCAGGTTCCTAGCTTTTATGACCTTTGATCTGTTTATTTCTTTGCTAATTTTAGTTGGATGGCGAGTTATATCTGGCACCTGGCTTCCCCATTCCACCCAGCATGGACTATAAAGGGTACCACAACTACATCGATGAGGTGTTGCCACCAGAAAGTCCATACCTGTATGGACTTCATCCCAATGCTGAGATTGAGTTCTTGACTGCTACCTCTGACAGTCTTTTCAAGATTGTGTTTGAAATGCAGCCACGTGACAGTGGTGTAGGTTCTGGTGCTTCAGTTAGTAGAGAGGAAAAGGTTAGTATTCTCTGGAATCAGTATACAACAGCATGGAATCTCAAGTCTCAAAATTTTTATCTTTTTTAGTATGAGCTGTGAATGTTATGATTTAGTCATCAATTTTGAGCTGAAAAATACCTAATAACCATATGCAAGGTGGTTGTCACTTAAATTTGGTTTGCAATCGACACTAAACAATGCCCGATTTCTCCATCATTTTCAGACATGATTATGATTGTGATGACAGTTAAAATTGCTACTTAAACAATTTTATTACTATATGTAATCAAGAATTTTTCTTAAAAATTAGTAATATTTGTCGTTGAGTGTAACAGGTATACAATACCATATGGGTGACACAGAATATCAAATAGCAACAGGTTATTTAAGTTTAGTCTGACAATTTGCATGATTCATGTGGAAAAACTAATTATAAAATAGTTAATACTTCGAGCCTGCTTTTTTGTTGCTTGGGGTTCATTTTTATGCATTCTTGATGGCACCTTTTCATTGATTACATATATGTATACAAGAGGGTCAACAGTGTTCACACATTTTAAGATCTATTCATTCGGATGGGAAGAGAGAGAGGAAGGGTGGGGGATAGAGAGAGAGAGAGAAGGAAAAGAAGAAGAAAAAATAAAATAGGCCTAAAATATGGAAATACAGATATGAAGAACATACATAAGGGCATATATACTTCCTAAATAGAAAAAGAAAGTAGTTCCAAAAGTGGTATCACTACTGTGGCAATATAATTTTTCTCCCACTGATATATTTCAATATCTCATTATGAAATATATAATAATATTCTCACCAGTCTGGCTGTAGGGCCAAGTGAGCTTATGGTATGGTCCTTCACCATGTATGTGTTGTCCATTAACTGTTGCTATTTACAACTTCTCAAAAATTTATTGACCAGTTTGCACTTACTTTTACAGGGTGCATTCTGGCATAAAGACCTTTCAGATTTGTTCAATGGGTGCTAATCCATCATCCAATTTGGCCACCATTGCTAAAAACTGAACAATCTTTAAACAACTTCATCTCAAAAACCACTCATACAGGCCTTACAATATTGGACAAATGATATTGATGTGCCATCAAATATGGATGAAGGTATAAAAACTATAGAAACTTGGAAACAGTTGTTTGCTTAACTTATGCAATCAACAGCATTGGAAGAAATTTCTACAGAAAGCATCCTGCTGACCCAGAGTTTTGACCACCGCTCTTGCATTTAGCTATTAGACACATGTCAGCCATATGGGCGATCTCATGCCCACTTGATCATGTCTTTTCCTGAATGTATTAAAAGTTTATGGAAAAAAAAAAAAAAAATATTTAAAAAAAAGAAAAAAAATATTATACAAAATATACGAAATTTTGGGTAACAGATTCTTTTTGCTTTATTATTGATATATACTTTTTGCCTATCATCAGATCAAGGGGATCTTGGATGAAATAGTGGAAAAACTGCCTGATGAGTTCAACATGATGGAAATTATGGGCAAAGTGCCCCCAGAAGAGAGAACTCCTTATGTGGTTGTTGCATTCCAAGAGTGTGAGCGCATGAACATGCTTACCAAAGAGATGAAGAGATCACTTAAAGAATTGGATCTGGGTCTGAAGGTAATAATTTAATAATTTCTATACCATTACTTGTATTTCTTAAGAGTATTTAGGATTTATTCTGGTATTATGATCAATTACCATCTAACCAAAGTTCCTCTCCAAGTAGTTTCTCTTCTACCATCTCCCTCTTGTCTTTGCCATAGTCTCCATCTTGTGGCTAAATCACTTGCATTTTACCACAAAAAGTTTACCATTAGACTTTTCTCTCTTCATAAAAAAATTAAGTTATATCTTGTAGATTCCATAAATTGATGATACCTTCTTAATGATATTTACACACAGTTCATTTTTTTTTTATCCCCTTAGGGTGAACTGACCATTACAGCAGATATGGAGGAACTTGGTAACGCTCTTTTCTTGGACAATGTACCAGCTTCATGGGCAAAGAAGGCTTACCCATCACTCTCTGGCTTGACAGCCTGGTATGCAGATCTTCTTCTTCGTATTAAAGAGCTTGAGACATGGACCTCTGACTTCCAGCTCCCTGCTGCAGTGTGGTTGGCTGGTTTCTTCAATCCACAGTCCTTCCTCACTGCTATTATGCAACAAATGGCCAGAAAGAATGAGTGGCCACTGGACCGTATGTGCCTGCAGTGTGATGTGACCAAGAAGAGTCGTGAGGACATGGCAGGCCCACCACGTGAAGGTGCATATGTCCATGGCCTGTTCATGGAGGGAGCACGCTGGGACACTCAGTCTGGCATGATCTCAGAGGCACGACTAAAGGAGCTTGCACCAGCAGTCCCTGTAATCTTTATCAAAGCGATCCCTGTAGACCGGCAGGATGTGCGGAACATTTATGAATGCCCTGTGTACAAGACCAAGCAGCGTGGCCCAACCTTTGTCTGGACCTTCAACCTCAAGACCAAAGAGAAGCCATCCAAGTGGATCCTTGGAGGGGTGGCTCTCCTCCTCCAGGTCTAATGGCTAAACTTTTGATAACCACAAGTCCCAGATGTCCTATAGATTTTAAGTCTAAACTGGATGTATAACTATTATATTCATAAACTAAATATTGCCTTCAGCTTGGACTTTGCCCTTGGTGAATAATTCTGTTATATAGATGGAGTTTTACATATTATGACTATAAATCTTGTTTGATAGATTTTAAGTATGTCTTGGAACACAGGATCTATCCACATCTTGTTTTTATGAAACAAAGACTGAGATTTCAGAGCAATTTTGAAACAAATGTATAAAATTTAAAAACTTTATTTATATCTTTTTTAATATGGGTATTATGAAAACCTATTCAACATGTGCATATTTTATATTATATAATCCTTTTTTTTTATTGACATTAAGCCCGGAAAACGTCTTTATATTTACACATATGAGAATTCATACATATAATTTTGTTATCAATATATTCGTAATGCATGTGACTTAATAATGTGATATGAACTATTTTTTTAGATAGTATCATGAAACTTTGTATGCATACTTAATCAAAGTTTTAGCATATGTTTTAAGCCTTTTATTTTAGAATGATATTTTAGATTTGATGTGGATTTATATTTACTATGCAGCTTAAGCAAGGTTTCAGAACTCTGATTTGTCATATTATAATCAGTTTTCGTTTTCATTATTGTTTTATCAAATGTAGTTAGTGTTTGATGAGTTTGAACAGTAGAAGTGAACTGCTGGTGAATATATTGTATCTTAAGATTAAAACGGGTCCACAGATTACAGTTTACAGTTGATTTGTTGTTAAAATGTGAAGAAGTAATTAAATTAAACAAGATATAAAGATGATAATTACTTTTTAAACTTTCTTCTCTATACTTAAGTAGCTAGAAGTATCCGTTTTTATTCATAACCAATAATAACACTTGTTTTAAAATATGAAAATTCATGGTGATGAAAATAAATGAGTGCTGCTGATCTTTCAAGGTGATTTGTTAATTTGTTTATTTGTCCATGATAATGTTACAGTGTCTTTGTCAAACTATCATTTTTATCTCTATCTAAAGCAGGTAACTCAAGCAGTTTGAAAAACTAGCTTATCCATACTCTAAATTTCTCTGCTTCATTTTTACTGTCTGTCACCCACCCATCCAACCCCCGCAACACTGCCACTTCCACATCTCCCCCCCCCCTTAACAAGAAAAGATAGCATTAGTGACTACTGGAATGGTGTCAAGTCAGTATTAGAATTGATCAATACCATGTTCTTAGGTAGAATAGGTTTTTGCCTATTGACTCCAATCAAGTTTTTTTCTATTTCTACCAGAGAAAATGAATGCAGTAATTCTCTTGAGTCAATGTATACAGAAAAACCTGTATTTAAGCGGGTACCAAAGGGACTGACTCATTCTTTTTGTTATGAGCAGATGTTCACAAATTCCAGACAGATACAGTATAAAATGATAGAACATTGCTGTTGAAATCTGTCCATTGTTGTCAGTTGTCCATTACAAGCAGATGTCCATTAGGACAGGCTTTACTTCTATTTTTTTAATGGAAGTTGAAACACATTGATTCTATACTATAGGTCTAGGCAAATTTGATGAGTCACTGTTTTAAACATGTCAAATTTTTGGTCCACAGAGGACATGAGCTAAGAACAGTATATAAACAAGAATTTATTGGTTACATTACAAATCTAGATTTGTGTCTATATGCCCCACTGCAGACCAAAAATGTAAATGTCCAAAAAGTTCAAAAATTTATAATTTATAAAATTTTTGCTATAATGGCATGAAAATCTAATCAGGTCATCTACAAATACTAGTAAATACAAAAAAGCCTATTAGATCAAGTCTAAAAAGGTGTAACAAAAATTTTGAAATATCATTATTGGCCTGGAAATCTATCGGGGAATCTACATATAAATACAAATAAGCATACCAAATTTCATTTTTCTACCTGAAGTGGTTTTTGCTTAATCATGCTAACAAGGTTTTGTCAAAAAAGTCTAATTCCCAAAAAATAAAAATGTGTAAAAATAAAAAATGAAAAACTGTGTGATGGCCTGAAAACATACTGTATGTACTCGCGTATAAACTGATACCAACTGCAAACTGCATAGGCCCAGATCTGCCGTTGCATAATGCACTGGCAGATCTGGGTCTATGCAGTTTGTAAGGACTACGCATTATGCGACGGCAGATCAGGGTCTATGTTGTTTGCATTTGGACTTAGCTTATACGTGAGTATATACAGCAATTGGGCCATCTACGTCAGCATACAAATATGTGAGCTGAATTTCATTAGTCTGTGTTGAGTGTTTTTTGCACAATCTTGCTAGCAAGCTTCTTGGGATGAACTGATGGAAAAACTATGTCAAGATGTCACCGCTGTGGGACATAAAAAGTAGTCCGTAAATTCGGATGAAATATGTATTTGTAAATGGTTGGGTGATATTAATCAGAAGATACTGAAGGAAAATATACAAGGAATGCTCATTTACATGCTGATAAAGTAAGCAAGACAATAATTATGGAGATAAGCACAGAGTAGTATGCTAAATTGTGTGCTTGCATTGACCTTTAGTAGATTTTCTTTTATTTGTGTGTTTCTTTCTTTCCATCTTTTTTTTGTCATTGTTGGTGAAATAGCCAGTTGAAGGATATTAACACAAGTTTTGCAATTTTTATTGATATTTTACTTTTGTGTTCAAGTTTTATCACAGACAGATGGTAATTTCTATCCACTTTGCACTTTTTCACTCAAAAACCTTCCTTCCTCTGATAGGAATGCAAGCACTGATGGAATGTTTCATGATCTGAACATTTTGATCTAGAACACTCTAGATTAGTATATGACAGCTATGGACCTTGCTACATTTAAATTCATGTTTTCCTCTATATTATCGAACTTAAAGTCTTGTATGTCAAGACTGGGTTATTGTGGCCTTTTGTCTACCTCAAATGAACACTGGGCCTGCAAAAAGCAGGGAATATAAACAACTTGTTTGTAACTAAGTTTTGTGGTAAGTGGTGTCTTTATCAGTTTGCCTTGCCATAGGGCCCTGCATCCATCATGAGTCTTGGATCGGCCATCAGTCATCCACATATTCTATTTTCAGCTTCTCAGAAATCACTGAAACATTTTCAGCTTGATTTGGCAGCAGATTCTTGGCATAAAGGCCTTTTAAGTGGGTTCTTTTTTTACACAACTTACCCACTGTAAAAAAAAAAACACACCAAAACTTTCAACAACTCAAAACGTATCAACAGAATTTGATCAAATTTGATAGAAAGCAATGTGGCATATAGATCTTTCAAATTTGTACAAATAATGCTGATCTGCCATCAAATATGGCTGCATATATTACTAACAAAAACAAACAACTTTTTCTCATAAGCCATCAACAGAATTTGAAGAGATTTTTACAGGAAGCATCTTATTATACCAAATTAATAGGACAAGTGAACTTGCTTTTGGCTATTGGCCAGAAGAAAGCCAGGTGAGCCATCTTGGGCCCACCTAGGCCTTTTTTTATTTCATTTCAATTTTAATTCCTAGGTATTGATATAATTTGCACAGGCTGCTATGGTTGCTTTTTTTTACCATCTGTTTTTAAGTCTATTGTTTATATTGAGAAAGATATATTTTTCACATTTTATAATTATTGTTGAAACTTCCAGATCAATCTTGCTCTCATCAAAAAAAGAAATATCATTTTCCTCAAGAAGAAATGAGTCATTTTTGTTGTTATTTAAGAATAGTATATTCTGCACTATATGTACTCCTTATTTAATTTCCTCAGTGTAACTCAGATAGAGACTGACTTCTTAACAAAAGTCACTAGTTCTGTTTGGAGTAAAATGCATGAACTAATTAAAGTTGGCTATGCCATATTTATCCTCTGAAACTTTAGTTCTGACACAATATGTGGCATGACTATGATGAAACAACAAGGTTGGCAAATTCAAAGCCTAAGGAGAGTTTTCTGGCTCCATCAAAGTGCACATATGAATGTAAAAATCTACATTTCATCTGCATATGACATAGTCTGATCATGTTTGTCAGAAATCCCTTTAACAGACTGTTGCTTTATTGTGACATATTAAGGAGGAACAGGGTTTGTCAAAATTTAACTTACTGTATATACTCGCGTATAAACTAATACCAACTGCAAACTGCATAGACCCAGATCTGCCATTTCATTATGCGGCGGCAGATCTGGGTTTATGCAGTTTGTAAGGACTAATCAGTAGAACAAACAACATAGACCGTGATCTGCCAGCGCATTATGTGACGGCAGATCAGGGTGTATAATTTTGCATTTGGACCTGAGTTATACACGAGTATATACGGTAAAACCATATCTTTTAACCCAATATAGGATTTGTCTTCAATTTATCATGAGACAAGTTTGTGTCGGGCTAACAAGACTAAGCTGTAAGTCCTGTTCATGGAGGAGTAGCACTGAAATAAGGCTATATAATTGTATCTTTAATAACTAGAAAAGAGTTTTAAATTGGAGACAGGCTGAAACTGCATAAAACGTTTATTTTAAAAAATTGACCATCTATCTAATGAAATGTAGAACAGAAAGACAAGTAAACAAATAGTTAGAAAAGAAAAGAGCACACGTGTTGTTTTCTAAGCCAGTGCATGGCAAATAATTTTCAGCAATTGAAGGATATATAAAACAGTAAGAAAAAGTAAGCAAAACATCTCAAACTGTGATCACGCATTGACGTGAGTCACTAGAATAAGATTTATATGATTCTATTTTTGAATTGTCAATTTCTACAGCATTTACATAACCCCTTAATTTTCGTTCCTCTTGTTTAGTGAATAATCTTTTCACTGCAGGTTGAAGTTCTCAACTTTGGATTCTCCCATGGTAATCATCTATTAAAGTCACAGCTTCTCTTACCAGTTAATGAAAAATGTCCCATTTGTGTCCATTGTTTGCATCTCTATTTCCTTGGTTGCATTGACTGGTTGTCTTTGTACAACAATGGATTCTAATGGATATTTAGGTTGTATATCATGTTTGTATTATTTGGATGTACCCATTTGTTGGAGAGCATCGGACTTTTAATCCAGGGGTTTGAAATATATGTATGGGTGATTGTACAAAAGTACAACTCTGTTAAAACGGATTTTAGAAAAAAATACGCGTCTCTATGTTGTGTTTTATAGCAAGGAAAAAATGCTATGGAAACTGTGTTTGAAGAAAACTATGTTATTCCATATGAAATGAAAGGAGAACGGTAGAACTCTCAAAATGAACAAAATAATCAAGCTTTAAATGCGTTTACAGTTTCCCACCAGCTCTGCGGTCTACAAAGACTGCACCACACCAAAGGTGCATGACTATATAGTACTTAGATGTCCATAAAGTAATGTATTTACGCTTTGAACAAAAACACTGCTTGTCATCATACATATACTCTGCTACTTTATTCATTTCGATGATATAGTTCTTATGTTGGTAAGATCCCATTAAATTCAATTCCAGGTAAGTTTTCTTGTGATTGATTAAACAATTTCGATAGATTTCGAATTTTAAATTATTTCTGGTTCCATTAAAGCTTTCTTTTCGCCTTTACCAGTCATGAATTAATAAAGCTTTGACCTTAACTCGCAAAACTCTTGAATAGGTATACCATTTGACTAATTCTTGAAAAGTCAAAGGACTTTCGTATTCATTTGTGGGATACCAAATGTGTTGTCCTTGAAAAGTCAAGGGATTTCACATTCATTTGTGGGATACCAAATGTGTTGTCCTTGAAAAGTCAAGGGATTTCACATTCATTTGTGGGATACCAAATGTGTTGTCCTTGAAAAGTCAAGGGATTTTACATTCATTTGTGGGATACCAAATGTGTTGTCCTTGAAAAGTCAAGGGATTTCACATTCATTTGTGGGATACCAAATGTGTTGTCCTTGAAAAGTCAAGGGATTTCGCATTCATTTGTGGGATACCAAATGTGTTGTCCTTGAAAAGTCAAGGGATTTTCGCATTCATTTATGGGATACCAAATGTGTTGTCCTTGAAAAGTCAATGGGCTTTCGTGTTCATTTGTGTGATACCAAATATGTTATCCTTGAAAAGTCAAGGGACTTTTGCATTCATTTGTGTGATACCAAATATGTTATCCTTGAAAAGTCAAGGGACTTATGCATTCATTTGTGTGATACCAAATATGTTATCCTTGAAAAGTCAAGGGACTTTTGCATTCATTTGTGTGATACCAAACGTGTTGTCCTTTAGATACATACTAGTGTCATAAAACTTGCTATTATGCTGCGTGTCATTGTAAATGTTTTCTGTTTCAACATACATACACAATGAATCAGTATATCAGTCATCAACAGTTTCATTCTATCACCATATTTGTTTTTCAACTTCAAGTAGAATTTGTACATGAACTGCTAGGAAAAATCTAAGTGTAAATACACTGCAAATTTGCTTCTGTCATTTTTTTCTTCTTCAAACTAGGTAACACTAAGTCGTCATCTATAATTGTTCTTCTGGCAAATGAGAGATATTTCTGACATTTTAAAAATGTATTATCATCTATACATATTTCAGATGTTGTTCTTTTCCTGGTATTTTCCATTTGATTACCGAATACAGCATTGTTTATCAATTTGATATAGTCTTTGCCGAGATCATTGTTAACTCTTTATCCCGTATTTGCATTCAGGTCTGTGTATAAGTTCAACCATGGTGGTTGATTAAACAAGAGAACTATGAGTAACCTTTTCAGTTTTAAACATAACTGTATGTAAAGCTTCAGTTTTCTTTTGTTATTGACATATTTCTCTTTACTTTCCGATATAAATAATAGTTTTGGTACAGTCGGTTTTGTACCCTTGTAATCCTTTATCAACTTCTTGTACAAGGGAGATAAATCATTTCTGTCTGGAATTAATTTCCATGGAGCTAATGGGCAGTCGTGAAGGTGTAATGTAATAGCTATTTACCAGTTGCCCATCTAATTTTTTGTTCTTCTTCTTCTTACCGACATATATTAGCTCATTGCCTAATAGTAAAAGATTGCTGGTATCTACTGCTACTTAATTAATGACCTTGACCTTGTCCTTTCGTATTCATCATAAGACTTAATGACCTGGACCCTGTCCTTTCGTATTCATCATAAGACTTAATGGTCTGGACCTTGTCCTTTCGTATTCATCATAAGACTTATTGACCTGGACCTTGTCCTTTCGTATTCATCATAAGACTTATTGACCTGGACCTTGTCGTTTCGTATTCATCATAAGACTTATTGACCAGGACCTTGTCCTTTCGTATTCATCATAAGACTTAATGACCTGGACCTTGTCCTTTCGTATTCATCATAAGACTTAATGGCCTGGACCTTGTCCTTTCGTATTCATCATAAGACTAATCTGTCCATCTTTATCCCAGTAGTGTTCATGATTTGCTTTGGTGTATCTGTGTGGTATCATGCTAATTTCAGACACAGAGTCCACTCTCAGTCATCAGAAGCATATCATAGTCTGTTCAAAGTTCAAGTTCTTCACCTGATATCTTTACACATGCATCATCAGCTAGCCCTTATGCACTATAACAATTAACAGCTTAAAGTTTGCAGCCTTTGAATAGACATTCATGAATTCCTCCAAAATGTCACATAGCGTCAATGCATCTTTCTTCCCCTAACTGTCATGTAGATCACCAAGGTTAAAATCTTCCATGACACCATGCACATATTGATAATCGTTTTTTGATACGTTTGAATCATTCAGCGATGATACAAAGCTTTTCTATTGGTGTTATAGTTGTCTCATTAAATCATTCAGCGATGATACAAGCTTTTCTACTGGTGGTATAGCTGTTTCCTTGAATCATTATAAGATATCCATGTATTCACACGGGAAAAATGTCTTTCCTGAAATATTTAGTCTGTATTCAGTTTTATATTTAACAATTCTTTGCAAAACTTCAGATGTACCACAATAAATCCCCCAAATTTCGGTTCCATACTTTAATATTGAAGCAAGAAAAGTATAAAATAATTTGGAAGCAATACATTGTTTTAAAAAGGTGCGTTTGATGCTACTCGTTACAACACTTAGAACTTTTAAACCCTTTTCTGCTAGTAGTTATTGAGCTTTTGCAAATTTACCATTGCTTGTAAGAAGCAAACCCAGATAATTTAATTGTTCTACTGTCTCAATTCTCTGACCATTATAGAACTTAAACTCTAACCTTTAAAACTGACCCCCCCCCCCCCCCAGCCGAGGTGGCTCAGTTGGTAGAGCGTCATACTCATTGTCCAAGGGTCGCGGTTCAATACCCACCCATGTCGGTTGGCTACCTCTGTGTGTTCTTGGGAAAGGGACTTTGCTCCCTTTTCCTCTGCATGATATTGTCACTAATGTTCAAAGTGATGTGAAGTTCAACTATCCAGTATCCTGAAAACCATGATCTTAGTTTTTGCGACATTTGCATACATACCTCCTTTATTACAGTAATTGTGTAATGTATTCAGACAGTTTAAAATCCATTACTAATCTCTAAAAATATCACAAGATCATCTGCAAACAAAAACAAAACCACGAAAATTCATTTAAAAAAAAAAAAACACTGCTATCACCAGATTAATGGAGAGAGGTTTCCAAATCCTCTACAAACAAAGAATAATAATAGGGATCAATGTAATAAAATTAAATCCTATACATGTGATCCCTTTGTTTTGGTCTTTGCACAAACCAGACATTTATTACGAAAATCAACATCAAAGGCCATGGTTCATATCTGGCAATTAAGATAAAGGAGATCTGTATTCGATCTGACACAAACTCTGAAAACGTGGATCCCAAGTGACAAAATCTCAGCTGTCCACAAAATACTTCTTATCAAAGAGAAAGTGTAAGAAAAACGAGGGAATGGCAATAAATGGCATTTGACGTGCAAGCGCGCTCTAAAACATGCGCTGCCCGGTTTCCTGAGCGTTCGCCATGCACGGTGCTTGATACTGAATAATAGATTTTGCCAATGGTTTCCATTGATACTTCTAATTAAGTTTATAAATGATTTTATTCTAAGCCAATACATTAAATATAAATAAGACATACGTTATTCCAATTCGTAGGATTCCTCGACGTGTCGAGTGGGATGGGACGGGTATGAGTAGAGGTCGGGGATTTTATAAATGATAAAAATAAGGCAGCCCACGTTTTTTTCGCTGGTTTACAGGTCGCTTTTAAACTTCCGATTCTAGGACCATATTATATTAACTGTCCTCCAAACTGATAATACTTAGGTTGCGCATGCTTAAAACTATGTCTAGAATGAACAGGACAGTATGGTCTCTTGTGCATCATATTCGCTTTGTCACACAAAAGTTCAGATAAAGCAAGATAAAAATAACTTAATTCTTATGTTGATTGCTGCAGACGCTCCCTCCATAATACTGCCACAAAGCGGTATTTAAAAACAAACAAACTTAGATACAGCTAACGTCAAAATGGTGCAAACAATGAATGTCAGTTGTTTCGATGCCATAGTTGAAACACGGTAGCGGCCGAACAGATTACGAACCCATTATGAATAGTTGGCAGTTGCCTACCTGCACTTGTATATTTTTTATTGAGTCATTGACTGTTCGCACAGTTTCAAATTTGGTTGAAGTCCCTATTACCTGTTATATAGTTTTTAAGCTGAAATGTCAGAATTTTTTCGGCCATAGTTCTACTTACGATTTTTCATTCCCAACATTCTGTTAATTTAAAATTTCAAGTAGCAAAAATAAAAATGGTTTCCAGTACTTTTTGATAGGAATTACAGGTCGTGCGCGTATGATAGCACAAAAAAACTATACTGTAACATTGAAAGAAAGGGTAATTTTCTTACCTTGCGATGAAACGTGGTCCGACATTCGAGCGGTGGTTAACAGTGGTTTTCAGGCACAAGAACGCGTCCAAAATCCTTTTGTTCTTCTTCTTTTTTTTTTTTTTTTCTTTTGGTAGGCTCAGCCGAATTTGTTATAAATTATCACATTTCGTCTTCAAGTCAAACACAGAACATATGGAATTTATTCCCTTGCAAATATGATATTTTCGAATCTCGCCTTCACCGTCAGAATACATAGATGCGCCACTTTCATATGAGGTGTCATAAACTGGTAGAAACGTCATAACCTAACCACTACAACTTATGGGGGTTTCTGTTTCATAACTTTTGTTTCCACATCTCACAATGTCTTCTGAATTTTCATGCATGACTTTGTGCTGAAGAATAGTTCTATACTTAGAGACAAAAATGTTTGTGTTAGACTCTAATTTTCAAATCATATGAAAAATGCATAAACTTTCTCTAATCACATTATTCTCGTCAGAAATGTTTGCTAGTATGGTTTGAAACTGCATGAAAATAACTATTTGTAGAATTTAATTGTCTACAAGTTGTCTCATCGTATTCGCTTAAAGTTTTACAGTACTGAGAAAGCATGACGTCACTTTGACCAGAGTTTTACCTTTGCTTTAACGCGTGCTTTTGCCAGGCTAATTCTGCGAAAAGACGTCTGTTAATCGAGAGTCTACTTGCAGTAACATGTTCCTCGCGCATGTCCCATTCAATATAAGAATCTCATGGGAACTCCCTTTTATGTTTGTTCGCTTTGAATCGATATAAGCCAGCAGAGAATGATTGATGCCTCTATATCCTCAAATATTATTGAAACATGTGGGGCATAAAATTTGTTTGAATAATAGTTCTATCTATCACTCAACCTTTGTCATTCCTCTTACGAATTTTTTAAATAAACATTTTAACGTCAATTACTACCATAAATATCGTTAGTCGATATTAGGTACATAGTAAATCAAAATTACCTCAGGTTGCCTGGTTCTATGTAACAAAAAAAATTAGAAGCTCATCATTTTCATGTGGTACATAACGCATTTAATTCCTGGGACTCTCCCAGGACAGATACAAGAAACAAGTACAAAATCTAATGTGTTTTTTGTTTTACGGAACGAAAATATAAGACAAATACACCTACCTCAGAGCTAAATCTTGATTCAGAAAAACACAAATATACGTCTGCGCACGTACACACATATGAAAGACGTCGTTTAAACCATCAATAAGAATGTCATGAACCACAGAAACTTATCAATGATGTAGAAATGTGAGAGAATAGAAAATAAGGGCAAGCATCGATTTAGTAAGAAGTTGAACTAGTTAGTCGTCAGAAAGGAATAATATTTCTATGTCCCTTTTATGCCTGCTCGATGGCTTGTTATGTATAGTAGATATACAAAGGGGGATATGGGGTGCTGAGCCCGCGCCCCCCTCCGATCCCTTTGAGCCGCCCTCCACCAAACAAAAAATGTGTGGGATAAAAACTAGAATTTTTCCTAGAGTAAATTTTCTTCATAGTTAGATGGTTCAAATTATGCCCTGGCAACGCGTAAAATGCGGGAGTTTCTGGGGGGTTGTCCCCCTGGGTACCTACAAGAGGTTCCATCAAACCAATCCCTTGCTTGCTTGTTTACGCCCACCACCCTGAAGGATTTTTAAGCCCTGAGATTTATTTTAAAAAGTTTAAAAACAAAAAAAAGGTCTATTGATCCTTGAAACACACCAATAGCGTCAATCACGATTAGATAATAAGCATATAAACATAATTTTTCTGAATTTGTCTTTTCTACAAGCTTTTAGTCATTAACAAATTACCTTACAAGCTGGCCCCGCTTTCAAGAGCAAAGACTACGGATTAGCCTATTATTGGCCCTAACCCAGGGGTCCCCAACCTTTTTGTACCTACGGGGACATTTGTGAGTTTATGAAAGTGTGGCGGGCATCAATCAATTAACTTGACCCATTTATATATTTTTTATTATTCATTATAACCTCTTCCGCGGGCACACAAAAAACCTTGGCGGGCGCCATGGCGCCCGCGGGAACCGCGTTGGGGACCACTGCCTTAACCTATGCCTGCGAGTGTGTCGATTATAGTTTTACCTCGTGCGCCCTTCTGATATTTCCGGGTTATTGAATCTACAATAAGCCTACCACAGTATCATCGTCAAAACCCCACGTGTGATCGATTCCGTTATCACGGAAACGATCACACGTGTGGGTTTCCGACGATGCTACGGGTTTCCCTTAATCGTAAATTTGTCCCATCGTGTGTCAGGTGTGTGTTTTTCTTAACGCATCACCACAGGCTGATTCTACATATTAATGTCTTATGGAATTTCGTAGCTAAAATACATATCCAAGTTTTAAGTAAGTTTCGGTTTTAAGGGCTTGTTTAGTGTTAAATTTAAATTTGAGACAGACAATTTGTGTCAGTTTTCACAGGAGAAGCTTTCTGTTTACTGGTAAAAATATGATATTAAATAAGTAAAAATTCGGGATCAAATAAAAAATTGTATTTTATGGGGATTTTTGTATAACGTGGGTTCGGTTTTGAGTTGTTTCACTGTATCTACCAAATCTGAAAATGACCATGTATATGTTAAATACATGTAGATGATTTTAGAATTTCTTTAGTGTCGGGCCTACGTTGGTGAAAGTATTTCAACAGACAGAAACAGTATAGAAACTGATTCATAAACATGTAATGACTTGGTTAAGATTTAATTTTCTCGTGCATTGGAATATGCTTCATTACACTTTTTATGTTTATATAAACGTATTTATGAATATATATATATATATATATATATATATATATATATATATGTATGTATGTATGTATATTAACTATTAACGCGAAATAACAATGACAATTGAAATGAGTTTGGTTAAACAAGCATTTAACCCATTACATGCTAATATTCCTTGCGTGTCAACCAGTGACATTTTCCTTTCATCTTTGCAGAAAACCATTACGAAATGAATATGGGAAAGCTATAATCGATGTTTCATAATATATAGAATAATAATGTGCGTAAGAAGAAATAGAAAGAATTATAAGTCAGTCACCCCTCTTTATGCTCTGTGCCAACTCCCAGCATCCATTTCGTCGCTAATACAATTAAAAGTTATAAACTTTTTTTCCGATTTCTCAGAGACATATTGACGCTATACGCAGCTTCCTGGAGTGTACATTGTTTTTCTTGTGTATTAAAGTGCGCCTGTTATGAGCATAGCCTTTCCATGAAGGCTTGCATTTCCACGGCTTATTACCGGTAACATGGCTTCCAAATGGAGTACAGTGGTAACCATAGATTGATGACGACTTTGAAGACAAATGCCCTTTAGCTGATATTTTATTTGTATAATTCTTATACGAAAGGCTTTTCAACACCACCAGTGGGGGTATTCCACCATAATATTATTTATTGATGACTAAAAGCAATTTTACTATAGATTTATTCATGATGATTCTTTCCTACAATCATATTACATAGTCCAATAAAAGAATACACGGAGATAGTCAAAGCTACATTGAAATAATTACAATGAAAGGTGGGATCGTGTTTACCCTTCTTGTATAAGATTACTCTCATTCCCACGTTCGACACCCATAGTTCCAAATTGATTTGATTTGCATCTGAGTCAATGCAATTGGTAGGAGTTGTTTTGACATAGGGTTATCTTATCTAAAGTTGATAGAACTTGTCAGATCAAATTGCACGTACAATTTAGATCAAGTAAAATGTGTTTTCATTATTCCCCATGTCCTAAGTAATAAATGAAGTGTCATATGGAGAAGGTATTGATACAATAAGAGAGCAGATATCTCGTAACAAAGAACTGGATAGGATTTCTCTGTACAAACGCCAAATGGCATATATTGATAGACTTACATTAATGATGATCTTGGGGGTGGGGGTGGGGCTTTTGGACTAGGATCTTCAGTTAGGCCAAGTGGATCTGATGATTGATGCATTCCAACGTTACGGATATGGACACTGACAAATGAAGATAACTTATCCCGTTGTATTTGAATTTAAAATATTTTTTACAATTTCCTAATTTTTGTTGGCATCTTATAGAATAAATAATACCGTATAGTTAAAAGAACTTTTAATTCCCTTTATTTTAGTGTATGATTGATGGGTGTAATTTGGATTATGAAGTATACAGCTTGGCCTTACTTCAGATGTGCACCTATAAAAAAAACTGCTAGTTCCACTTAGTCATTTTCACTACCTGGACTTCTAAGGTAAATTGTAACTTTTATTTTCTTTTTATATATTTTGTAATTCATTTATTGCACTTTCAAAAGCTGATATTGCATACTCTGGCAAAATTCGCTTTCCCTATTTTAATAACTGCTAAAGTTAGTGTACTTTTGACTAGTTCAGGTTGATTTTTCGAGCACATTGGAGCAGCCATTTTTGATCAACTGTGTCCTTAGATCATGCACGATTTCCACAACTACAACATGTAAATAAATTTCAGCCGCAGTACACGAAAGTAGCACAAAGGTATGACAACATTCTCTCCATTGTGCATGTTGCAAACAACTTCACCTTACACACGTCACTCTGTCAGGAGTAGGTAATATCTGTGGAGCGCAAACATAGTCACATGACGATATATTCATCACGTGACAGTCACATGACAAATACACGAACGCTGGAGTAACATGACCAAAACAACCAAAATAATATTTCGAATGAACGAAAGCTGCGGCTTATTGGTCACTCGATATTGACCGAACAGCTGATTATCCATAGATGAAACCCGGTAATTCGAAATGGCGACGGGTGCTAGGGTTATAAGATTCGACGTGGATGTAGAAGTTGTCAAACATCGGATTTAATAAGGAAATATGCTGTACGTTTAGGTGAAAAGCATCTTTAACCGAACGTGACTCAAGAGCCTCGAGAAACACATGTAAGTGTCTAAAAACGACCAGTATGTTCACTGATGTGCTGCGAACAAATCAGTCCGCAATAATTTCAATGTTTTATGAATAGCTACAATCAGACCCCAAACCATCAACATACCAATACAGGTTTGGTGGCTGATTTATCAGACTGAACACAGTTATCATGTACATCTTCACTTTATTGTAATAAAGATAATACACAGCTCGTCTGAACTATACAGGTAAATGCAGGTATTAACTATACAGGTAAATGCACAACCCAGTTGTCCTAAAGCCTGCACGTGCTGCCTATCGGTCCGGTTAATTTCTTTCCCAGTACCCTCGGAGCTAATGCACATGTATCAACACAGACAATTGTCTAAAGTCGAGAGAAATGTAGATTACTTTTCGGTCCAAACGAGTTCTCAATACCAGATCGTGTTATGATAAACTGTACAGATGTGTAATAAACAGAAAGTTTATAACTTTATTATACCGACGTAAGCCTAACACGTTTTTAAAAGAACTTTCCGTCAAATTAATTTAAAATACGTAGACAGTCACTATTAGAAAAGCAGACGGACTTGATGAAATGTGCTTTTGGTAGCGATGAGTGAGAGAGGAATGATATGATTATTCCTATCATATTCCGTAAGAGAATTAGAAAAGGTGTTTAGTGGAATATGGGTAGTATACATATAGCGCAAATCAGTACCCGCACCACATAAATGGACCCCCGCCCACCATTTTCTTCTAAAGAAAAAATATGATGCGCCGTTTCAAGCCACTCTCGCTATCAATCAAGCAACTGAACCATTGTAAGTAATTATATAACTTGTGATACCATTTCTTTTGCGAGGAGATGCATTTTGCAACTTTTAGGACAAGTTTGACAACAGCTAAGATTGGGTCTGAGACTTAGTTTCTCCGGCATTGTTCACATTAGTGTCATGAAACCTAGTGAATTCATAACTGTGTAATTGACAAATTATCAATTCAAAAGCAGGTCACAGTGACCAACATTTCATCTTCATAGAATTTGGTCAACGGTTGTATTTAAATCGATTTCTAAGTCAGTACTCACAGTATGGTCGCTTGGATACGTAATCCGCCTTTAAAAGCAGTTCATAATTCCTTATTAAATAAGTGAAGGTTACATATATTACATGAAGAATTTATTTACGTGGATAAAATTTTGTCTTGATCTTTATGCCAGTTTCTCAGACACTTTTCAGAGTTGTATCATGATACTTTGTTATTGTAATCTTTTTTGTTATTGTTATCTCCATAAACTGTGCACTATTTCTTTCAATGTAAGCCCATGGAATTTGTTATTTCATTACTAACTTTGGTCACTTCACAACTTTCAGACATTTTTAACACTACAATTTATTCAATATGGAAAAAAACGTTATTAGATTGAGATTTGTTATTATTCTTTACTGCTTTATCGATCGAGAATGAGAACTTCTTCATCCTATGATTCATTTTGGTCATGTTAGAGTTCCGCTATTAATCTGTTGTACATTTTCCTATTTGAACTTCTGACTTATAAAGAAAAAGAATCAGTACGAATACATACATGTAGCACGCACATGTGCACTTCAGTACATATTTATGCAATTTAATCCATATTTCTCTTTGAACAAGACAGAAATACTCAAGAAAACAGTATACAAAAGTATGGTTGACCAAATACAAACTTAACGTCTTGTTGTGTTTGATTGTATTTATTCAGATACTCTGTGCATCTTTATACAACAAGGTCCATAATCAGTGCGGTCCTTACACAATAAAGTCCATAATCAATGCGGTCCTTATACAATAAAGTCCATAATCAATGCAATCGAAACAAAGGATATACAAATTTTAATTAAGTTTTATATAACACACGCGGGGAAATGAAAGGTCGCAGATATTTTTTTTGAAAATGTCTTCATACGAAGAAATTGTTCAGTGATGTTCCTCTTCTTAGAGAGTTTTTTTTTTATACTACTTGACTATTTGACCTCTGATGTCGTGGACATATGGGCTGCGAGATTTGAGTAGCATGTGACTTGCGATGCAAATGGCGGGTACCAGATCAAAATTCTGTCAACAAATTCAAGACATAACAAATGTTATACTCGCAATTTCTGAGAAGATAGGTCATCTTCATATCGATTTCATGCAGGTGTGGTTCGATGTAAGGTACTTAAAGTTTGCTAGAGTATTCGCTTATCCTCCGGTTTGTTTGTAGACCCCTACCTATTGTCAAAACGAAAAAGCATCATGGATATAAAATAAAAATGCAAAATAATTAGTCATTTAATTCATTAATTTATAATTTCTAACCTGATTGTCGCCAAGGGGTCTCTAACACTGTCATCTTGTTCGCGTTTCAAACCAAATGGGAGTTTCTTGACTAACACGGCCGCCATATTTGCGTGGGCTAGTCTGTTTTTTTTTTCAGACGACATGAGTGATTTTGTTCATGGTCTGCGATAAGTGCCGAATAATTCCGTAAATTTACGTAACTTTGGGCGTTACATGCTTTTGAACCCGTGTACATAAGAGTTACACCGGTTGCTCTTTCATTTTGTTCAATTTTTTGACCAATATTAAAGCTGGACATTGCCAATATTGGATGCAGACGACAGAGTTTTTACCTTCTATGTATCACTGAAAACGGACTTTTCCAGGAACCTGAAAAGGATAGCAAGCAGGTTCGTTGTTTACCCTAAAAACTTCCGTTTGGTTTGAAACGCGAACAAGATGACAATGTTAGGGCCCCCCTGGCGACGATCAGGTTAGAAATTATAAATTAATGATTTTTAAATTTGTTAAAAATATATCCTTAATGCTTTTCGTTTTTAAAATCGGTGGTGGTGGTGGGTTACAAACAAACGGGAGGGTAGGCGAATACTAGAGTCCCGGTAGCAAATGGATACCTATGCGGTGGCGGCTAATGACAACTTTTCGATAGACCATGGGCTCTGATCATACACCCCACAACATAAATGTCAAAATATCTAAAATGGGGTGGGAAGGGTCAGAGGAAACTCGGACTAGTGTGTGTGTGCTACAACAATTTTAGCCACCCAGGTGATCACCATGATTTTTGTTTAGATGTCTTTTTCTAAAAGTAGCTAGATTATTTGAGGTCAGTCATGACATAATTTTAGTTCAGAGCTATTGGTATAATAATTCTCGCTATAAATTTTATTTGATAACAACAAATGGTTTTCGCTCGTGCTGTTGGTGTGTTCTGAACATACTTCCTTGGATCCGCTAAATTCATTACCTTAACTGTTTCAAGTACAAATGGTTACGTAATGTGTACTTATTGTTAACCTTCCACTTACACCTACACCTGAAATGTACACATAACCCTAGTACAACGGGTAAATCGTAGGATATGTTTGTGTATTTTCTCTGTAAGCACACGGTTGTTTCTTAGTGACAATTGTAAACTACTAGACCATTTCAGTAGCACATTTGCTTTCAAACACTCAGTGGCGTAGCAACCGCCCAAGCAACCCTGCAACTGGGGGGAGGGGGGGGGGCACATTCCTATTAAACAACTCTATTTTGATGGGAGGGGACCCAGAATTAAGTTTAGCGGTCTGGAGGATATGGCTGAATTTCTTGCTACGCCACTGAAAACACTGTACTATACAGCTGTAGCGTTATCTAAAAAAACAAAAACAAATGGAATTTGCCTAATTTTTCTGTCAATGTACATGCAGATTTTAATGCACACCTGGTCGGCACATATTGGGGGCGACAAGGTGCGTTCTGCATTCAGTTCATAATGCTACTTATTACATTCCTTTTCTTAATTTGCAGACGTGCTCAGCACACTAGGCTTTATCTCTGATTTGAGTTCTCTGGCTTAAAAATCAATAATAGGCGAGTACAATAATTGCGGTAATTTTGGTTATAACTTGAAAAAGTTATTCTTAGTTGCTTAATTTGCGTCCTATGGATTTTGGCACACAGACAGATTGGGTCACTATAAGGGAGACTTGAACTTTGTTTATTTAACTTCTTTAGTCTCCATACGTTGTCCATTCCATCCAGGTTATTCAACGTGCATTTCATGTTCTAAATTAGCTGTGACATATATATACTGAACTAATTCCAGAGTTTATGGGCACAATATAGCCAGTATTGTGGTGGTGTGCCGTTAAACCCTAATACACACATACATATATACTTGTTACTTAGATTTTAAGACGTCAGGTATGGACATGGGCATGACAGCGATGTGTCGGCAATACTAAATCGATTTAAATTTCTTTATTAACATAAATCTGTATGGCTGAATGGCTTTTTTTTGGTACGGTTTATCTGTAGTAAACAGGACTTTGTACAGCCAATATTCAACGGGCAGGCAGTGACGATTAATTAATGCATCATCTTACTCCTCTTTGCTGTTCATTTTCTCTCTTAGAATAAAAAACGACAAAAGCCGTGAGAGAGAGAGAGAGAGTACAGCATGTACTTACATGTTATACCAGATTTGTGCAACTTCTTCCAGGGCGCGGGCCGGATAAGCAATTTTTAAAGCCACACCCTATGATGTAAATAGGTTGCACATGCATGTGTTATACAATATGAATTTACCTACAGACACATATTTATATTTCCATACAGTAGAGAATCATTATGATCAAAACATATTTAGCATTGAACAATTTACTAATTAATTCATAATCATTTCTTTTCTGATAAATGCGATATCCTCTTGAAAATTGAAAATTCTGGCCTCACAGAACACATCCCATATCAAAATGTATGTATGTATGTATGTATGTATGTATGTATGTATGTATGTATGTATGTATGTATGAAACATTCTCATTCTTAATTCTCATAGCTTATATGATGAAAAATGTCGACCACCTCTTATCCTTTTCAGAGTAGTAAATTTTTAATTTTTATCGACCATTATCCCCATCTAATCACTAGCATTCTGGAAACATGTATGTTCAACGTCTACTGGTGTGGCATACCCAGTAGAGTCATGCGTTTGATTTTCTTCTCGGATTTAGCAGTGATCTATTTTCCATATCTAGTTCAAAGTTCAGGTCTAAGCAGAAAAGGTTTGAAAAATGTAGTTATCGGAGCTTTTCCTTCGGGTATCCAGTGCAAACATTTTAAGAGCTAAAAATGGAAATGTACTGAATGGTACCATATCACCATATTCCAGGTATTGATCATTGTCGATGTAGGCGCAGTTCATTTTTAATTTCATGCACACAGTACGAGAATCCGAGATGGTCGAGGTGAACGCTTTTAATGCTGTATAATATCAGATCGAGTAATGGCTTGTGTATGAGCTGTCTGCCTGTCGGTCGGGGTCTCTGCATTCTAGGATGAGCTGTGCACAGTTAACTCGGGGTTGTGATAACGATCCGCCCGTGAGTCTCTTGCGTGCTCTACTTATGTAGGAACTTGATCCCTCACAGAGCATGCGAAGAGGAAATGATCAAGTGTATACCTTTCTCATCACTGTTCATTTATAAGGTCAACGTAATACTCTCACCTCACCCCACCCCCAACAAAGTATAACTGCTCGACCCCAAGCTTGATATAGTGCCACCATCCTCATTCAATATCTTTGCCCTGGGGAATGGATCCTCATCTAATTGTTTTGCCGCGGGGGATGGAGTCTCATCCAATAGCTTTTTGCCACGGAGGATGGATTCTTATCCATTTTGTTTTTCAGAAGATGGATCCTCACTCAACAGCTTTGCCCCGGGGGATGAATAAAATATATAAAACTCTTGTCTCCATCTTTGGGTTTACGAGTAGTTGTACAATATTATACATGTATTGCCCTTATTAGAGGGGGATATGAAGATTTGTTCACCCTAGGCAGGTCATGTTATACGAAGGTGAAGCCCGAGTGGAACATAACTTGTCGCGGGTGAACAAATTTATTATTTCTCCCCCAAAACAAGGGCAATCATACGGACCACATCTGCGAGGGAAAAATATGCCGGGGTAGTATTTTCAGAAAAGTCATACATTTTGTTCGCCAGAAATTTCTCAGAAAAAAAAGAGAAGAAGAAAATAAACCGCAATCTGTTCGGTCCACCTCGGTTATTTCTAGAATTGGATTTACTGTAGGATTGACCGAGAAGTTAGGAATGAAACAATAGTTCGATGCATTCGCAACTTCTCGGTCAATCCTTGCTTCGTAAATAGCCGAGGTGTAGGATTGATCTCGAAGTTGCGAATGAAGGGTAATACATTATTTATTATACCGAATCAAACAACACAGGTAAACACGATCGCGCGAGGGAGACACCATCGCACGATGGAGACACTATGTTTTCTTCCCTGACACGCAGGCCCGCCGACAGAAATTCCAAGCCACTGGGCAGAGCAGTCGTGGTCCCCAAAACTAGTTTAATTTGTTGTATATAAAAACCTGTGTAAAGTTTTGCATATAAAACCTGTAGTAATCTACCATAACTTACACTCTTGCAAGGAACAAATTTTAATATTTATTGCAAAGATTAATTTATTTTTTTTATAACCGAGTTGACGGCGGGCCCCTAGAAATCGCCGGGCCCCTGGGGAATTGTCCCCCCCCCTCCCATTCTCGGCGGGCCTGTTGGCACGTGACATTCTGTGCGCCAATCATTGAAACTGTTACATTATGACGTATAATAGAACGAACTACCCATCGCGCGCAAGGACAGATTTCATAGTTACAGCATGTTGTTCTTAAGCATGTGAACAAATATGAAGATCTTAAAGGAATGTAATTTAAACATGTGAAACGTACAGTATTGTAATTTTATTGTGCAATATGTATCTGACAAACACAAAAAACATGCAATATCCTCTACTCAGTGGTTTAGAAATCCCCAGTGTAAAAAAAATCTTAGGGAGAACTCATCCGCTGTGAGTCCACAAAGCAAAAGAAATCCCGCGAGAACGAACCGGAAGTGCAATATTCGCGAAGTTTGTGCCTGTATTAAAATTTTCCTTTACATTCGTGTCGCAACACCAAAACCTCCGAGAATATGAAAGAGTCGGGTATGCCACTTAAACAGATTCAAGGTCTGTGTCAAAGTTTAAGTCTTTAGAAATGAAAGTTCAACTAGATGTGATTTGTTAATCAACCATAATTGTATGATTGACGTCATCAATCATCCTAGCCAACCAGAAATCGATATTCCTTTATTTGAAGTAATGATTTATACGACATTTACCCGGATAACTACTTTAACCTCAATGTAAAAAGTAAAAAAAATTACAGACATAATCTTGAAGCAATGTGATTTATTGTCTCTGAATATAAATGTGCCACGGAGAGCAGACAAGCTAACTATGCCTGATCTTCTCTACTCAAGATCTATCTCATGTAATTCGGAAGGTACAAAATTTATAATTTTATGACAGAACCAGGTATAAAGACATAGTAAGTAAAAATATATGCGCATACGTCACCTGGAAACAGTGGCTCTAATTTGTATATTAAACTTGTGTTTATACACTATGAGAATAACGTGTCCATTAAAGGTATGTTTATACACTCTGAAATTTTAACGTGTCCATTAAATGTATCTTTATACATTGTGAGATTTGAACGTGTCCATTAAAAGTATGTTTATACACTGTGAGATTTTAACGTGTCCATTAAAGCTATGTTTATACATTGTGCGAATAACGTGTCCATTAAAAGCTATGTTTTATACACTATGAGATTTTAACGTGTCCATTAAAGTTTATTCATTGTGAGAAGAACGTGTCCATTCCAGCTATGTTTATACACTGTGAGATTTTTTAACGTGTCCATTAAAGCTATGTTTATGCATTGTGAGAGTAACGTGTTCATCAAAGCTGTTTATACATTGGGAGAATAACGTGTATATTAAAGCTATGCTTATACGTTGTGAGAAGAACGTGTCCATGGAATTATTCAGTCATTACATTAAACGGAAATTCAGTGTAATTGAGGGGTTTAGAATACATATATATATATATATATATATATATATATATATATATATATATATATATATATATATATATATATATATAAATCTATGTTGTAGCGAATAAAAATTCTGCCATTATCACAATCTTTGACCCAAAATGACAATACACATATAGTGAATGCACTGATAGTCAATGCAACTAAATATTATTGGAATTGCTAGTAAGAGGTATCACAAAAAATGAAAATTTGAATGCATTAAAAATAATAAATTCAACATGCAGAAATGAAAGGCAATGCCTTTATAGATAATTATTCACCATTAAATTTGACCTTTATTCGTCGAGAAGGGTAATGTCCTATATATAAGGCGTAACGCATTCAGCTATAATTGAAATCTGATTGTGAAAGAGACGTGGACATTATAAAAGCGAGTATAATACAATCTATTTTGACATATTGAAAGCTGTTTTACATAATGGAATTTATTTTATAATCCTATTGCTTATACAAGCAAAATTTACATCAAGTTGAGTCAAGTTATGACGATTTAGCACAAAGAATCTAATCCCTCTTGACTTCTAGACCGGAGTTTTCATTTTCGATCATGCTTGAGCACATAGTTACACCTGGTGTACCTGGATATCGACGAACGAATCACGACGCTATTGCTTGCCAATAACGTGATTCGGCTGAGGTGAACCGTTCGATGCGTAAAGGCTGTGGAACAGTGAGATCGAGCGGGTTGAACAAATAGTACGTTTGGATTCGGCTCGTAATGTAAGGAGCTTCTCCGATTCCATCATGTTGTTATACGAATACACCGGTTTATTTTGTATAAAAATCTTGTAGAAAAGAAACATTTGGGAAGGAGGTAAATCAGTCATGGCGGCAGAACTCGAAATAGGCGATTCTCGAGTGGAGTTCATGGCAGACTATGCCATGAAGACTCTGAAACTCAAGCCGGACAAGTGGATGAAGATGTACGGTGTGGATGAAACTCGACAGATGTTTATGGACTTTTTTGAGAAACCAGAAATAACCACGCTGATCATCTGCAGCAACCCTGCAGGTGGGCTGACTGCCCAGTTTACATGGCCTTCCAACCCCAAGGGGAAGACGGTGTATTTCGTAAAGAAGTCCAAAGATCCGATCCAGAAGGACACGAACTTAAGGAATACCCTCTTGTACGGCGACCTTTCTTACTCCCCGCTCGACCAGCTCTCTGCATTCGTTGACGAGGTAAGAACGGCCTCATAATCACCAAACTAAAACCTTGTTAATAATTTATTACCTTCTTATTTTGCGTCAAGTTACATCAAAAGCTAATTGCAATTAATTTTTCACTATAGATTTAAGTTGGTTCTCCTTTTTAAACTTGAATCCGTAAATCAGAAAAAAAGAAATTTGTATGTTAAGGACGATTAGCATTCATCGACTAAACAAAAGTTTACAATTTTATAAGCAGTTCAAACAAAACAAGTGAGTCTCATTTTGTCGATCCCGTCTTTTAATAAGGTATGTAAACAGAGGCAATATCGAGGTTAATATAGGGTGTGGACGGACGGACACGCACACGAACGCCAAAATTATTGCGATGTCGAGCTTCCGCCAAGACGAGATCGACAACAAAAGAAAACAATATATATATGAATATTATTTTCACAGTGTTATTGGTTGTGTAATTGGTTTTAGAAAGGTCAGCGTTTATAAAATTAATAATATTATTAATAATATTAATCATAATCAACGTTGATGGGTTTACAGTCTCAACCGATAGGCTACTTTCTACTGTTTATATTTTGTACAACATTCTGGAAGTGAATTTACTATCCAGACTTGAACCTGAAGCGACAATTACACGAGACGTCCGTTTTTAAAACGAGTCATACGACCGATTGCACATGTTTTGGATCAGTGAAAGCCCAACTTAGTATACCTCATTTTTCTGAAATCGGTTGCACCTGTCGGTCTTACACGAGAAGTCTCAGATAACGGAACAATTCTGAACATGGTGGAGGGTAGATTTGAATCCACGTTTACTTTCCAGAAAGTCATATTGGTTTGATCAGTTGGTATACATTGGTGTTTAACGGAATTTCAGCATGACACTGCTATATTGGTGGCCATTAAATGTTAAGCTGTAAAAATGTAAATATAAAGACCCCCCCCCCCAAAAAAAAAAAGAAAAAGATTATGATCAGATGGACTGGAGCGATGCTGCTAATGTTGTATAAGAGACAGTAAGATAAAAACAAATTATTTCGGACCTTCAAACTACTACTTTCTGTTTAGCATATTAATTATTTATCATGTATTCAGGCCTTCAAACTGTTACTTTCTATTTAGCATAATAATTATTTGGCATGTATTCAGGCCTTCAAACTGTTACTTTCTATTTAGCATAATAATTATTTGGCATGTATTCAGGCCTTCAAACTGTTACTTTCTGTTTAGTATAATAATTATTTGGCATTTATTCAGGCCTTCAAACTGGTACTTTCTATTTTGCATAATAATTATTTGGCATGTATTCAGGCCTTCAAACTGGTACTTTCTATTTAGCATAATAATTATTTGGCATGTATTCAGGCCTTCAAACTGTTACTTTGAATTTAGCATATTAATTATTTGGCATGTATTCAGGCCTTCAAACTTGTACTTTATGTTTGGTACATAAATTATTTAAAATCCTACGATGGAAATAAATGTCGCAGATTTTACTAGATATTGCACCAATAAAGAGAACCTAGTTTTATTGATTATGCTTAATTTGCTATTAATATTCATACAGTCATTAAATTATACTGTCTCTTGTAAGAGACCCCCCCCCTCTCTCTCTCTCTCTCTCTCTCACTCGCTCGCTGGCTCTTTTATATGTCCATTTTTACATGTAGTCTTTGATTAGTACTAATCGCTACGAGTGAAAACATAAACTATTCTATTTTTAGACAATTAGAAGTTTATGGTCATGTCACATTAGGAGAGTATACATAAACCGCTTTTGGTGTACTATCTGATCCTTTTAGTGTACTCTCCGGTCCTTTTAGTGTCCTGTCCGATCCTTTTCGCGGAAACACACACTTTGATTTATTTCACTTTTCATATCTGTACTTGATTTTTGTATGAAAATAAATTATTATTATTATTATTATTATTATTATTATTATTATTATTATTGTTGTTGTTGTTCCCAATGACGATTATGAGAAGCAACAGTAAATGAGGAAATAAAGCAAAGTAGTACACGTACTAGTAGTAATAGATGATTTCGGTTTGTTTTCTATGTTGAATCAAATAACTGCCTTTATAAGCTAGACTGAAGTTCTTTTCACGTAAGCACATCTCATAATGGTGTCAACGACGAGTTCGGCTAAAGTCAGACTCGGATCGGAGTTACGGATACCTCGGTTCATCCGTGAGCAGTATCTTACCGAACCAGACATGTGCAATTGTGCAATCAGGAAGTTGTCTTTAACACATGATACAGTATATACAATAATCTATCTTCGAGTGCATTTGTGCATGAGACACCGCCGTTTAATGTTTGATTTGAGCCTATAAAAATCTAATGATCAATATAATGATAAATGATAAATGCGCTTCTATTGATTTATATCATGCAAAGAGCTAGTTCACCTTCATTTGCATTGTGCTGACGAAATGTAGAGGTATAGCTGATGATAAGCCACTCGATATATAAGGTATTTTATACTGTCTGTAAATTATAAAAGCTCTTTCGTTAAATGCACCCTTAACATGGCCCTTTGTTAATCATTATTTAGCATATATAGATCACACATCAATGCACAGTTCGTTTGAATTTAATTCACAAGACCTTAAAAACATCAATAATGTTTGTAATATACAAGTCAACCGTGGGTTTCTTAAGTTAAATAATTTTGTAAGGGTAATTTCCCATGCCTGAGACACCGAAACCCTTTATATTTGTCGAGTCCTGATGGGTCGAAGAAAATATTTTCATACATTTTGTATCTACGTAATAAATTCTATTATTACGTTATTTTCCTCACATGTAAACCTTTGTTCGGTATGTTTGTTCACCGTTAGACCGTCTGACTTGGATCGGATCTAGTATACAAAACATCGGTAGATGCAATATCTCGCCTAAGTAACCAACATTCAAGTCGAAACATCTCCGACCGGGGGTATTGTTGTCTGAAAATAATTATTGCGTGCTAAATTGCTGTGTGAATGAATCATCTATTTGCCCATATTAATTAAAGATCGATTCTCAGTCCCAGCAAGTTATTATGTATATCTTTATTCGCTCTGCACATAAATAAGGCGGCAAATTTACTATTGAAGACGTTCGCTATTGGCAATTACCTTTTCATTTCGAATATCCGTCATTTCCAATTTTTGTCTGAATCAATACTTGCTTTGGAAATACCTTCATACCGGTGCACAGGTCATATTACCATGTCCTCCTGCATCTAACTTTGAGGTATTTAAAAAAGAAAAATGTCAGCATGAAAAGTATGCTTTATATATAAAAAAAAAGAATCAAAAGCATTACTAACAGATAATATTTTAACTCATGTCAAGCTATTTTTCAACTGTTGAATATCAGGTTATTTGGTTATTTTACTTTTAAAATATCCACAGATAAATGTCAATCAGATTCAATGGCCATTTGAACAGCAGTAGTAGTAATATTGAGAATTATACTGCATTATAATATTTTTATATACAGATACGACAACACTAAAATATAAATAAAAATAAAAGTTAGAAAATTTATATCGCAGCCAGACTTGAGTACAGGTAACAAAAGGTCGTATGCTCGAATTTTACAGGTAAAAAAATGTTGCATAGCTTACATGGGCTAGTAAGAAGGACCGCGTGGCGTAGATATAGGCATTACAAGTTGAATCGACTGTGGTTCGACAAAATCTTTTTCCAGATAAAAGAACTTGACAGGGACGTATTTACGGATTCATTAGACCGTTGACACATGTTCATGATTTCTGCTGATAAAATTATGACGTATCGATACACAATACACGATGTCTATTTTCGGATTCATTGAACCGTTCATACATGTTCATGATTCCTGCTCACAAAACGATAACATATATGTACATAAAAACATAATAAACAATAATGTATATGTGCACAATAAACGATGATGTGTGTGCGTGTGTTTGTGTGTATATATATATATATATATATATATATATATATATATATATATATATATATAATAAACGATGGCTTACATGTATATAAGAATTAATGAATTTAAGAAAAAAGCAACTTTGGTGCATCAAAATAGTTAGAAATATATTGAAATATGTTTAGTTAAATAAATCAAAATGAATACTTGATATGCTAATAGCCCCCCCCCCCCAAAAAAAAAAAAATATATATAAAAGTTAGGAAAACACATATGTTTTCAAATTAGAAAGTAATTATCAAGAATGAATAAACTGAAATTTCAACACTCTTGTAACGAAACGACTTTGAAGTTCATTAAAGAGAAATTTCAGTGAGTGCAGAATTTCCTTTATTAACAATCAAGATTTATATGAAGTTTTCAATGACATTGAATCATATTTGAAGATCATCGGTAGAAAAAGTTGACAATTTGGTTCTGTAAAAGTACAACTAGACTGTTCGATTTGAATGTTGAAACTGCCGATTTAGGAGGGAGTGCAAACTGAGTATATACATTTTTACCACAGAACAAGGCCTCTAAATAAATTAAACAATCGTGAAATTCAAACTGCGACAGAAACCCTCTTTGAATTACTTCAAACAAAAATTGGAAACAAAATAAGTAAAAGTGCGAGATGTAAGTTTGACAGAATTGAATATTTAACATTGCCCATAGATAGTTATCAACAGTTCTAAGAAAGCTTAAATGTTGAATTGCCTGAATGGGTTCAGAATAAAAAAAGACTGCATTAACGTAGAAATTACGCCTAATAATTTGCTTGTTCTATGCTGTGGAATAAATTGTAAATACTTCTAAGAACGTCATCAGGAACCATCAAAATGCAATCTGGATATATACAGTCCTTGGCTTAATATGTGCCAGGTAAAAATAAAAGATACCGGAAAATTTGAAAATGAATTCGACATATCCGTAAATGTTTATGAAATATAGTTGAACCATCTTACATCGAACTGACTGGTTAGAATAACTAAGAGAGAGAGAGAGAGAGAGAGAGAGAGAGAGAGAGAGAGAGAGAGAGAGATAGAGAGATTCGTGTTGACATATTAATAATATATCATTGTGGTGGTTCTAATAACTTCAAAGATGAAAGGTACCATTGCGTCGGAATAAAAGATTTTTCAAGATGTTCAGTATTCATGTTTGATGATGGACCAAATCTAAACTTCAATAGCTTTCTTAAAAAGATGTCATAGGCAGCAAGAGCACAAATTGGCCTGATCAGCCATTCACGTACTCAGAGAAACCAGATCAGTTAGTGATGTCATGGTCATCTTCGAACTCAAAGGACGAACATGAAATATTCTTTAGACCCATTGTAGTACATGTCCCTGAGAATATTGAATTGCAAGTGATTAGTACGAATGAACCGTGTGACCAACAGGTAAGAGAAGCTGAAACTTCAACTGACAGATATTTCAAAAGAATTAAAAGTGGAGAGTTTCCATCTGCAGTGAAAGGGTTATTCACTACACGAGAGGGAAGAGAAATAAGTGGTTATACACATTCAGTATAAGTTGTGGAATCTAAATTAGAGTTTATAAAAATTGATGTTGAAACATATGAAAAAGAGATAGATGAGTTTTAAAAAAAGCAGGAAAGAAACAGACCCAAACAAAAATGTTGTATTTTTTAAAAAAATTTTTAATAATCTTAGACATCTTAGAAATCTTGGACATCTGACACAGTTGGAGAGAATTTTCTTTACAAAAATTGAAAGGATTAATAAAAACAAAACGTAAGGAAAAGGTTACCATTAGGAAAAAGACTGAAACAACTGGTAGTCGCTCCTGATGGGATGACAATATCAACTATGGTTCTGTCTAAAAGCAAATTTTTTAAACGTTCAGTAGGGTGCGGTGTAGGAAGTGATACGCAATCAGGGAACAATGCCGATAAATACCGGTAAGTCTCTAAAATGTACACGATGTGTTGCGGACAGTTTTGTCTGCGTCAATTGCATAATTTTATGAAGTGGTAAGATCAGACGAAATCGTCCATCAGTATCAGTATAGGCTTTGGGGTATTCCTACAATGTAAGACGTCGACCTAGATATTTAAGATCGGCCCGTCCCTATCATACATATCATGGTTGACGTCTTACACTGTCAGACTAGTTTGGAGCCTGATTTATCGGACTATTGTAGAGGTATCTTTGCCTATGCATGATATGATATGATATGATACAGGTTAGGTACCGAATGTTGAACGCAATACAATATAATTCAAAGGATAAAGACAGAAAGAATAAACGTTTCAACATTTAGTTAATTTTAAATAATGAAACAGTTGTGTCAGCATTCCGCATCTCGGCTTCATATGTTGACACAAAATCTTCAGACTGGCCAAATGCGTCACTCGAATACGCTGCTTGGAAGTTTGGGCGGTAGCCTTGAAATCACGTAAGACGAGAAAGTAGTTTGTAAAAATGAATGCATTTGATAATATATAGATTTGTGGGTTTTCTTGCATGTATGGTATACGAAAAAGTTTGATCCATTCAGTGTAGAGAACTTAATTGATCATCGATCAGCATACACTGTAGAGGTAAGAGTGAGAACTCCTATGACGGGGAATTCATGACCAAATTTGTTTCGAACTCGGGAAACTGAAGTCAACTGTATTGTCGAAAATATAGAGTGAAAAAAAAAATCGAAAAATCAAATACGAATGCCCGTTTCGTTTGCCATTTGAACGGATGAATCATTGCTCAGTACGAGTGGCCAGATAATCCACATGGGAAATTGTGATATTTTTTGAAGAAACAGGGACGTCCTGTGGTAAAAACTTCCAACCTGAGAGCGACATTGTTGTATGGGGACTTAACAAATTCGGTATTTGATCAGATGTCGGCCTTTGTGTATGAGGCAGTTATCGTTCAGCAATATTTTTTTGAGCATCAATTATTTCCTATTATGAATCTGTCAGGATTGAAGCTAGGCTTATTGTGCCTGTTTTGTCAGCATGTGAACTGTATTTCAATAGTAGTTTGAAATTGCTGTCATTTCAGTGTGGTAGTACAATATACAAGTCAGTTCTATTGTCTTATGTGATTGTACTTAATAAAATTGGAAGCTGTTTTCTTTTTACATTTGTGATTAACCAATTCAGAAAGTTATTCAGGAAAAAATAACCCAGAAGATTCAACTGACAGATGTTGTTAAAAAAAACCCAGAAGATTCAGCTGACAGATGTTGCTTAAAATACACAAGAAGATTCAGTCAGCTGATTTTGTTCAAAATATCAGAGAAGATTCAGCTGACAGATGAAGTGTTGTTTAAAATACCATGATAGTTGTTCAGAATACCATGATAGTTGTTCAAAATACCATGATAGTTGTTCAGAATACCATGATAGTTGTTCAAAATACCATAATAGTTGTTCAAAATACAATGTTGTTCAAAATACCATAATTGTTGTTTGAAATATCATGGGTTCTAACTTCTTGTACTAGAGATTTCAACAATTTAAAAGTTCAGTTTAGTAGAATAGAAGTCCAGTCTTTTTCTGATTTATGAATTGCAGAATATGAATGTAATGAAACAATCTCAGCCTGTTGTAGAAATTTAATGATGATGATCATGCCACTAGTAAGAGTTGCAATAGAATTCACAGGGTTTACACTGGACTCAAAATTTTGGGCAAAGACTGACACCTCCCTCATCTACAAAGAGTGAAGTTATGGGAAAATAGGGAGAAGTGAGTTAGAGGTCATATATTAGTTTTGTGTTGGTAAAATAATTTTTTGAACAAATACGCAAAATACTCGTTATAAATGTACTTGAGGATTGTCAAGGAGCCAAGGTCCAGTGTCAGATGTGAAAGAATGTGCAGTTCTTGTCTGTACATCTGTGTAATGTACCTCATTTTTCATGTGATGCATTCCTTTTGACTGTATGTGCATATATTTGCAAATAAAGAGCAATATAGAATAGAGCAGTATAGGCTGACGGAGGTAAATCTGCATTGTGTTTATGTAAGTATTGATGTAAACATAAGCTGTTATCATCTAACTTTGGGGAGATCAATTACTACTGTATTCTAAGTAACAAATAAGTTAGAGATCATTCATTACAGTTGATGTAAGACTTGAGATATTTCGCCTATCCATATGAGCCACTACTCTATAGCATGGATAAAATTCCCACTAATTGTAGAGTAATTATCTGAGATTCATTTATTGGTTTGTTCATAAGCAACCTGTTCCCTGTTATTTAACCTTGCAGATTTATCTCCAGTGAGTTATCCTATACTATAGGCAAGCATTAACAAACATTCAGACAGTGTGACTTAATCCATACCTAAATAACACCTCACTTGAATAGTCAGCTGGTCATGGTAATCAAGAGCAGTATGGTGTAATTGTAATGCGAGAGACATTGTGACAACACATGTAAGATGGGGGTCATTTGTACTCTGGCACGTATACTGAGTACACATATGGTGAGAGGCCTTGTGACAACACATGCAAGTTGGGGGTCATTTGTACTATACCATATATACTGAGTACACATCTTGCAAGGTATTGTAACAACACATGTAAGATGGGGGTCATTCGTATTATAACATGTATATTGAATACTCATGTGAGGCCTTGTGATAAAATGTAAGATGGGCTCCTTTTTATTACAGCATGTATACTGTGTATGCATGATGTGAGAGGCCTTGTGACAACACATGTAAGATGGGGTCATTCATATTACAACATGTATACTGAGTACACACATTGAGAAGCCTTGTGACAACACATGTAAGTTGGGTGTCATTTGTATTACAGCATGTATACTGAGTACATGTTGTGAGAGGCCATATGACAACATATGTAAGTTGATGGTCATTTGTATTACAACATGTATACTGAGTAGATATGTTGTGAGAGGCCATGTGACAAAACGTGTTTGTTAATGGTCATATGTATAACAGCATGTATACTAAATACACATCTTGTGACAACACATGTAAGATGGGTTATTTGTACTACAGCATGTAGACTGAGTACATATGTTGTGAGAACTGGAGAATATTTGCTCATAATACTTGACTGATAACACTGCTTTTTGACATGTTAAGTGTTTGTATATTGTATTAGCATGTTGAGTGTTTGTATGGTATATTAACATATTAAGTGTGTGTATGGTATATTGACATGTTAAGTGTTTGTATGGTATATTAACATGTTAAGTGTTTGTGTGGTATATTGACATGTAAAGTGTTTGTATGATATATTAACATGTAAAGTGTTTGTGTGGTATATTGACATGCTAAGTGTTTTTATGGTATATTAACATGTTATGTGTTTGTGTTGTATATTAACATGTTATGTGTTTGTGTTGTATATTAACATGTTAAGTGTGTGTGTGGTATATTTTTTGTATACATATAGTTGTTAAAATAACCTCAGCATGCTTACATTGGGATTGAAAGTCGTACTTGTGTTATGATTGTAAGATTTTATTATAGCAAAACTTTACCATAGTATAATATTACAAAACTTATAGATGTAAATTTCCTAAAATATTGGTGCTACTAACAGCAAATATATGCCCAAGTAGTGCAATTAATTTTTCTTGATCAATAAAACCTTTGTTAAGACTTCTCAATTAAAGTTGTACATTATGTCTGACTTAGTAAGTGAAATACCATGTGTGCATAAAGTTCTTGTTATGCAAGGGGAAATAACTAGAATTTATAATGTAATACTTACAAAAATCAATTACTGTGATGAGTTCTTACAACAACTAATATTTTTAACATGCATATAACCATTAAAAAACTTTAGATCTTCTTTCAAACTCCTCCTAAAATATCTTGGATTTGTATCGTTGAGTTTACGAGATTCACCGTTCTTCATGGATACCTTATATTGCTCTGCTTACCCGCTTTATTTATCTATCATAAATTAAATTAAAAATTTAAAAACATTAAAAAGAAAAACTATTACAAGAAGATATGAGGAAAATTGGAACTCTCCAGGTTGAGGTTGGGACTCTTAGGACTCTTAGAAAATGGCAGGAGACTCCCAAGTTCTGGGAGAAGAGAGTCCTGGACTTCTAATCCAGTGATTTTTTTTTAAAGCTGTGTACTTAATTAAAATCATAAAAAGATTAATGTTTTTAGCAGATTATCAATGGGATCAGTTTGGGAAATTAAAGGGGATAGGCACTGGTTTATGGCAAGGTGAAGTCAGCTTCACTCTCTTGCTGTGTTGAAGTAAATTTCATGGACTTTTGCCCAAATCTCCCACTAGTGTTACCCTGATGAAATGATAAATTTAGGCATCTCAGAATGCAGTGATGGAGTGACATTAATATAGCAGTGTACCAAAGTTCTTTCTCCATTTTTGTTTTATAGATTAAGTAATATTTGCAAAACAAAACCCCTGCAAATAAATTCATACATGAAGAAATTTTGCTTGTGTTTGCTGTATGTGAAATTAATATGTGATGCAACCTAGGTAAAAATACTACATAAAAGTCGGTCATGACCTATAACAAGTATACAATTATGAATGTTAATTAATTCAGGGAGAACATCATATTTACAAAAAAATAAATTAACTTTAGAATTTACTTTATATAATTCAGAATCCATTCACCTCCATTTTGCCTTTGCAGATTCTTGTGCCCTTGCTGTCCAACGAGAAAAACCATGAGCATTGGCCCAGTGTTGTGTCCAAGGATGTTACAAGGCATGTTCACAGCCTGAGTGGAAATGTTCATGTTGTGTCAGGTCTTGCCAAGGGCAAGACACTTCTCCCTCTCCCAGTGGGTGCAGAGAAGATCACAGAAATGGACGATGAAAAGTAAGAAAATGTTTGTTTTTTTATTCTCAAATTTTTTAGTAGCTTTAACTAGGCACAGGTTGATTTGTCATAAAACTTTACATGATGTACTATTAATAACAAATGTTCAGAATAATTAAAAGATTGCATGTTGAGTGAAGTTTTGTGATGGAGGGGCCAGGTGCTGCTGGTCTTCTTCTGTCAGTTGTATAATGTCTGTTGACACTTTCCTCATTATAGTCAACTATAATAAACTTTGACAAAACTTGATCTCAGAATAGTTCAATCTGATATTAATTTTCTTGCAAACAAAGACTGACAACATTGTATTATAATCTGTACTGCTTATTAATGCAAGCACAAAATTACAATTCTTTTAGGCATGAAAACAACTTCATTATTAAAGTGATGGTATGCAATGGTTCAATGCAGTCTTTAACACTCAAGTTAAAGTGATAGTATGTAATGGTTCAATGCAGTCTTTAACAGTCGAGTTAAAGTGATCGTATGTAATGGTTCATTGCAGACTTTAACACTGAGTTATGAACCAGTGTTAAACTCATTAAAAACACTCCATTCTCCAGATCCAGAAAGAAGAACATGGAAGGAGATAATGTTGAAGTTTGTAATTATTAATAAATTGTCTTCATCATTTGGTAGATGGGTATATAGATAGTTGGAGAGATAGACTTATATAAGAAAAGCATTAAGTTGCTTTTCCATTTATGTTTTTCTTATGTCTGTACCATTATGTATGGTGATGCATATAATATTACCCATCTTTCACGTCCCATTCTATCACAGTTTGTGAATTTCATTTTGGCTTATTAACTTTTGAAGAACATAATGGATTCAAACCAGATCTGGCTTTATATTAAGAAGATATACTGGTTGGTCAGGTTTGAGTTTCACCATTTTCCCACCTCCCTGAGATTTGAGGTAAGTGTCATAGTGGAGGACAATGTATGGTTGAACTGGGGCTCAAAACCAGGACCGCAATCACTTTAGATTGGTGCTTAACCATCAGAACTATAAAAACTGCTGCTTTTGGATAGTTCTGTGGCCTTTCTGCTTGCTTTTTTTAAAGACACCCCCCTTTCCTCCCAAGTGTTTGTACAAAAGCATGATTGCTCTGATCATAGTATTTATATGGTACCATAATAGGAACAGTTTTTATACAGGTTATTCAAGATGTAATCCATTCATCTGATTTTTAATGGGAATGGTCTTCATTGGATTAGTGACACTAGACTGTATGTTAGATTTTTTTATTAGGCCTGAAACCCTTGACCGAGTTGTGATCCACTCTGTAGAGTCAGTGGTGATTGAGTGGGTTCATCAGATCAGTGATGTTCTCAAGCAGGACTCCTCCCAGCCCCTTCTGGAGGGGCTGAACCCCACGCCCTTTGTGGAGCTGGAGTTCTGGAAAAACAAGTCCACCAACCTTGAGTGTATTTATGAGCAGGTAAAAGATTCCAGTAGATAATTAAAAGCCATGTGATATAAAAAAAAATTGTGGTTACTGGCTTATGCTTTCTAAGTCTAAAGCACTGATTAGAATCACAGTAGAATTTAAGGCAGAACTGCACATTTCTTAAACACTGATTCGAATCACAGTATAATTAAAGACAGAACTTCACATTTTTAAAGCTCTGATTAGAATCACAGTATAATTAAAGGCAGAACTGCACATTTTCTGCATAATTTGTCTAGATAAAAAATTAAAGTGAACCTATATTGTTAAAGTGAACCTTTAATATGGGATTTTAAAACATTTCTAAAGTTCTGTGTTTTGTACAAGTAAATGAACAGTACATAGCTTAAATACAGGACCTGTATAGTAGTCTTTCATTGTACAGTAACTTATGTTTACAGTAACCCTACATTATACAGTAAACTTAAATTGTACTGAAATCTTACATTGTACAGTAACCTTACATTGTGGTGTAACCTTACATTGTACTATAATCTTACTGTAACCTTACATTGTACAGTAACCGTACATTGTACTGTAACCTTACATAGTACTGTAACCTTACATTGTACTGTAACCTTACATTGTACAGTAAACTTAAATTGTACTGTAACCTTGCATTGTAGTGTAACCTTACATTGTACTGTAATCTTACATTGTACTGTAACCTTACATTGTACTGTAACCTTACATTGTACTGTAATCTTACAAAGTAGTGTAAACCTTACATTGTACTGTAATCTTACATTGTACTGTAAACTTACATTGTACTGTAACCTTACATTGTACTGTAACCTTACAAAGTAGTGTAAACCTTACATTGTACTGTAACCTTACATTGTACTGTAACCTTACAAAGTAGTGTAAACCTTACATTGTACTGTAACCTTACATTGTACTGTAACCTTACATTGTCCTGTAATCTTACAAAGTAGTGTAAACCTTACATTGTACTGTAATCTTACATTGTACTGTAACCTTACATTGTACTGTAACCTTACATTGTACTGTAACCTTACATTGTACTGTAACCTTACAAAGTAGTGTAAACCTTACATTGTACTGTAACCTTACAAAGTAGTATAAACCTTACATTGTACTGTAACCTTACAAAGTAGTGTAAACCTTACATTGTACTGTAATCTTACATTGTACTGTAACCTTACATTGTACTGTAACCTTACATTGCACTGTAACCGTACAAAGTAGTGTAAACCTTACATTGTACTGTAACCTTACAAAGTAGTGTAAACCTTACATTGTACTGTAACCTTACAAAGTAGTGTAAACCTTACATTGTACTGTAATCTTACATTGTACTGTAACCTTACATTGTACTGTAACCTTACATTGTACTGTAACCGTACAAAGTAGTGTAAACCTTACATTGTACTGTAACCTTACAAAGTAGTGTAAACCTTACATTGTACTGTAACCTTACAAAGTAGTGTAAACCTTACATTGTACTGTAACCTTACAAAGTAGTGTAAACCTTACATTGTACTGTAACCTTACAAAGTAGTGTAAACCTTACATTGTACTGTAACCTTACAAAGTAGTGTAAACCTTACATTGTACTGTAATCTTACAAAGTAGTGTAAACCTTACATTGTAATGTAATCTTACATTGTACTGCAGCCTTACATTGTATTGTAACCCTACATTGTTCAAATTTGGAATAATCTCCATTATTTATGTATACACAGTACACAAAAAGAATGAGAATTTGAGAGATCAATGTTTTAAATATTTGTTATATATAAATTCAAAGCATTTTATTATTCATATATAGTATAGTTCATATGGGTCAAGTAGGTACAGCCTTCTGATTTGTCTGAAACAATATTTGACCAAAGTTAAAATAATAACTACCAAACTTAAAAACAAGTGCTCAGTTACTTTGGGCTTCTAAATGAATTCTGTTTAGAAGATTAAACTGTATCAAACAATGGTTATATGATTGCTAAATGGAAACCAGGAAGATGAATTTACTTGACATATTAGAATTGTACTTATGTCATATTATTTGTAACAGATGAGAAACCCCAGAGTTAGGAGGATGGCAGAGCTGCTTGAAACAACAGACAGCAGCTACTTCTTCACCTTCAAACAAATCTTCAGAGATGTTGTGGAAGGTAAATACCATATATATATATTTGCATCTAAGTTGAATCCAACTGCAAACAACATAGACCTGGATCTGCCAGATCTATGCTGTTTGTTATGACTAATCAGTAGTACAAACAACATAGACCTTGATCTGCAGGCGCATTAGTGAGTGACATTTCAGGGTGTATGCTGTTTGTTATGACTAATCAGTAGTACAAACAACATAGACCTTGATCTACAGGCGCATTAGTGAGTGACATTTCAGGGTGTATGCTGTTTGTTATGACTAATCAGTAGTACAAACAACATAGACCCTGATCTGCAGGTGCATTAGTGAGTGACATTTCAGGGTGTATGCTGTTTGTTATGACTAATCAGTAGTACAAACAACATAGACCCTGATTTGCAGGCGCATTAGTGAGTGACATTTCAGGGTGTATGCTGTTTGCAGTTGGAACAGACTTATATGGTAGTTTAATTTATTATATGATGTCAACCTGGAAAGAGATGTGCTTTGTTGAGGGAATACAGCTCTGACTCCTTGACTACAGTGCCCATCATTATAACATAATTCTGTAAATGATGTCAACCTGGAAAGAGATGTGCTTTGTTGAAGGAATACAGCTCTGACTCCTTGACTACAGTGCCCATCATTATAACATAATTCTGTAAATGATGTCAACCTGGAAAGAGATGTGCTTTGTTGAAGGAATACAGCTCTGACTCCTTGACTACAGTGTCCATCATTATAACATAATTCTGTAAATGATGTCAACCTGGAAAGAGATGTGCTTTGTTGAGGGAATACAGCTCTGACTCCTTGACTACAGTGCCCATCATTATAACATAATTCTGTATATAACACTGATGGACCCTGACTAAACATGATAAATAAATGTCTCTTTTCCAATATTTATTTTACTGGAAGATTTATGAAACAATTTTATTCAAGTTAGACATCTCTGAAACTTGTAGTTACAATCTGCATTTGTCCCTAGCCACTAATGTATTCAGTTTCTATAAGCTATTGTATTTGCTAACTAGCTATAGGAAACTCGAAAGTGCCAATCATACATGCCTGGTCAGCTACTATAAGCTATAGCATTTGGTAACAAGATATAGGAAACCCAAAATTGATGTAAGTGCCAATCTTTTATGTCTGGTCAGCTTCTGTAAGCTATTGTATTTGGTAACTAGCTATAGGTAACCAAAAATTGATATAAGTGACAATCAAATATGACTGGTCAGCTTCTGTTAGCTATAGTAAATTATTAACAAGCTATAGGAACCCCGAAATTGATGTAAGTGCCAATCTAATATGTCTGGTCAGCTTATTGAGCTGTGCATCCATCACACTTGCATCACATATCAGTATTAATGAGTATGCCGTCGTTAATTTCTTCTTCAAATACGTTACCTGATCATAATACCTTCGGAGAACTACTACTACCTTGCAAATCCAGCCCTCTCAGACTCAAACTTTTCAGCTAAAAAGTTCAAAGTTATCTGCCCACCTAGGTGAGTTAGAGTGATCTCCCCTCAATACAGGGATTGGCACCAAATCCCGTGAATACTTCAGCTACTACTTCTGCTTGTGTCAACTAGCATGCTCTCTACAGACAGAGAGGCCTTGCAATCCACATACAAGTATTCTGGCAGTTTTCTACCTTAAAGCAAGTTGGAGGAGTGTTCTCTTTGAAGGGAAGAAAACTCCATCTATAAATTTCCAGCTTTCCTTTCTTTCTTCAGAACAAAGTTCTGTCTTTTTAGTATCATCACTTTGCTGTCCTCACTTACTTAGGCGCCCTTGGTACGTACCTGCATGAGTCGCTATTGGGTCCCCTCACATTGTTATAATTGTATTTATATATGTGCATGTCTGATGTGTGGTATAGAAAGCTCATATAATATTGCTGTATAATTTCCGCTATGGTCAGATACGTGCAGGTAAGTTTTCTTTATTAATCTAGTCTTAGTGTCCACTTCGTAGTTATATACGCGACGCTTTACTGATTTTACCTGCATAGGCCATCCTTTGGCCTTTAATACAGGTAGCATTGTCTTACAATTGATATTATAGCGTCCACTTTGTAAGTATCAATAGTGATGCTTCAGTGCATTTTTACATGCTGGTATTGTGTGTGCTATAGAAAACTCAATTTTTTATATTGCAGTATCGTTTCTGCCACAGTCGGATATGTACAAGTAAGTTTTCTCTATATTGTTTAGTCACAGTGTCCACTTCATAGTTACTATAAGCGATGCTTCAGTGACTTTACCTGTATAGCAATCAATTGGCCTTTCCTACAGGTAAATTTTATTAGAATTGATATTTTAGCATCCACTTTGTAAGTAATAATAGCAACGCTCCAATATTCTACCTATTTTGGCTGCCACATGCACCCTTTTACAGGTAAATTGTCATAGTGTGTAGCTCTGCACATACACTCTCTGAGTTCATAAAGCAGGATGCATGCCAGACTACACCTGTATATATTGTCTGCGCTATTTTGTCTTTTAGATTTAGACCATGGGCAAGACCAAGTGTAAGCTTTGTAAACATTAGAAACACGGGACTGACAACCACTACATGTGTAGCTTGCACGTCAGACTTGCACATCGTGGACCGAAAGTCAGTGGGCTGCAGTACTGGGGGTACTAAAGGGAAAGGCGCAGAAGCGCACCTTGAGGGATGAAGATGTCATCAGTATACATGCTGACGTAACGGTGCTGAATGACTTGCTTCTTCATGGGTATTGCACTCCACACAGTTCATCAACCATGAAGTGATCAAGCTATCATGGTCAGTGACATCTCCGACTTCTCCCTCACCGCTGCATCATGATATACCTTTCTTGGCAGAACCAGTAGGCCGTTTACCCAATTGCCTTTGGTTCAAATAATATCCCATATCCCTTCTTAGCTTAATGAACTGGACAACATCATGCCAGCTACGATGGCCCTGTTCCACCACAACCAGACTTTGCCACAGGGCTCTGATCGCATCGGGTCACCACCACGTTGATCGTACATTGTAAGCCAAAAGACGGAAGGCCTTTATCGACTACATTGGAGTGAGATTGAGATCAAGCAAGCCTACTCAGGTATTATCATGCACATCACCTGTACGCATGGGTTTTGTGGAACAAATATCCCCTATCCCATACCAACACAAATAACAGAACAATGTCATGCAAGATAAAATGGCATTGTTCTGTCACAATTGGACATAAGTCTCAGATTACAATAGGTCACCATCACAGTTGATCTTATGGAAGGTCTTTGTCCAGTTTGCCTACTCCACACTACAATGCACTCTTATGGATCAGCCTTTGCCACTCAAAGGGAGCACTCGCTTAGTGATTGTTTAGAAGTAACTGTATCCCAATCAGGACATTCTGCAAGCATTATGGGCTGCCCCATTAGACAATCTTCTTCAGCTTCATCTCAGATTGCACAGGAGGTGTCAGCATCGCCCAGTACACCCAGAGATGAAGTATGCTCACAAGCTCCATCATTTTTGCTAGATTTCACTATGACAGGAGAAGACTTTGCCTTCCGAGCATTAATCAAGGAAGTATTTTGCTTGTTGCCACCAGATTTTTGTTCTCCTCCTCCTCTGTCAACAGCTTGGTCCAGAGTTCCAGCATCTGTTGACATGCTAATCAACAAAGACCAACCGCCATTCAACTGTCATCACTGTCGGGTCTAGTGGCTGACTTGGAGAGCATTACAGAGACATAGCAGCCAGCACCTCAGATGCCGTCTTGCATGGTGCAAGTAGGGACTGGTTTTGTAAATTACATATCCCATAACCCGTTCCAGCATAAGGAATTTGACAAGGTTATGGAGGATACAATGGCCCTGTTCTCTCACTATTGGACTCTGCTATCTGAATCTGACCGCATGAGGTCAATAACGAAGCCAATCCTGCCAATTATGTTGAATTATGGGCCCGCTTACGTTGATCAATATCAGGTATGCCGTCCTGATATCAGGGCACTAGCACTCTTAAGGCTCAGTCTACCCATGACAGTGCCACAATTGATAATGTTATGGAGGATAAAATGGTCCTGTTCCTTCGCGATCGGACTCTATCATCCGTATCAGATCGCACCAGGTCTATACCGAAGATCTTGCCTATAAGGTGGAATGATGGATCCGACTATGCAGTTTAGTATCTCGTATAGTGCCATAATGCACCCAGCTCGCTCCATGACCAGTTGTGCCCAGTACATAGTTAATATGGGCTCTTCTTGGGGGAAACAGTCCTGCAGGTCCAATACAAGTTCAAAGCTACTGTTCTCGAGAATCAATATGGATAAAAGCAGAGAGAAGGGGATCGTTCCACCCCAATTTCTCTCCATGCCATCAGATATAGATCGCTCATGGTCAATACTGAACCCAATTTAGCTTTCAAATATGCGTAAGGGGACTGCTTATGATGATCTAATATCACATATTACGTCCCCCAATCTGTACACAGACCCTCACTGGGAAATGACATCAGTTGGTGGAGACATACTGTATAATACCACAATGGTTCCATGCCACTTTATGGCCAGTTAGTGCCTTTGTGCCCAGTTGCTGTTATGGACCCAGGGCAGCTGATAGTCAAGTTACCGGTAAGTGCTATGAACCTGGCCCCAAAAAGGAAATAATGGCTCTGTTTCATCAAGACTGAACTTTGCCATCTGATTGGGATCATGTACAGTCATTACATTCTGATACAGCCTTTTCTTGCACCTAAGGGGATGGGTGATAGGGATCCAATGTCCTGTATCCCTCCCTGGCACCATAACATGGGCTTCTGCATCACAGTCACATGGTCTTTACTCAGTACTGGACTCTCATGGCCACTGTATCTAAGTACAAATCATTTCAAAGCTAGCTTCAATTCTTGCAAAAATCGTATTTCAGCCTGACAATTCCTTCTGAACAGAGTGTCTCCCGAAGGAACATGCATTTAAATCATTTCAACAGAGCTTTAATTCTTGCAAAGAACCATCTCTCAGCCTGGGAATCCTTCACATACAGGGTTTACTCAATGCGACAGTGGAAATTATAGTCCTTTGTTGCCTATTTTTGAGGCCATTACAAATGATACTGTTGTCATAATGGCGGCCATTATCATGGGTGCTAACCTGGCTGAGTAAGACAAACCTTTGAACCACTCTCAAGTGCTTCATTGGTTCACCTCTCATATAAGACCTGCTTCATACTCGCACTAGCGATGGCAGGCAGAATCAGTGGGATATGTTCTTATCAGTTGAACTGAACTACTTGCAGTTCCAACAGAATGGGTCAGTATCACTCATGATGGCCCCTGCTTTCATTGTCAAGAACAGTCTCCCGTTCATGGGGAATCAGACTTTTGATATGTAATCCCTGTCTACTCTTGACACTTCATCTCAACATCATATACAGGACTCAGTGTGAGCTCTGAAGTGGTACTTGAAAGGACTGAGCCGGTGCATCGAGGGAGATCCTGCCTCTTCTTACCTCTCAGAAAAGGAAAGGGCGATATGTCAGAACAGACACTTTTACCTAGATAAAATGGGTTATTCGCTCCACATATAGAAAAATAACCCAAGATCAAAGGAATTTGCTTCACATTTCAGCTCATGAAGTTAGGGCAGTCGGCACAAGCATGTCATTTGAGCAAAACTGTTCCATAACTGACATTATCCATACTCTGGGATGGAGGTCACTGTCCACTTTCTCCAGCTTTTATCTCAGAGATCTTTCATCCCAAAAGGCTCAGCTTGACCTGGTAGGATCTATAGCTGTGGCGCAACAGGTTACCTTCCCAGGTCATTTGATAGCTTCATAAGGATGCGGCTTCACAACTTCCGCTAGAGTTGCAATAGGGAAAAAAATTTCTTTTCAAAACCACTCCACGACAGATGGAGTCTATTCTCTAGTCGGGTCATCTAGAAGCTGTCTCACATACCTTAGGCGACCAGAGATGGCCTCTCCAGGGTAAGGGGATGTAACTCCCTCCACCTCTTACCTATTCTCCTAAGGTATTATGATTGGGTAACATATTTGAAGAAGAAACCAATTTTTTCTAGTAAAATATATTTCTTCAATAATACACATACACCTTCCCAGCCTCCCCGCAGTTACATCCATATAGAGAGTGTGCCTTTCGCTGCGGTAGTAACTGAAGTATTCATGGGATTTGGCGCTAATCCCAGTATCAAGGGGAGATCACTATCTAACTGCCACCTAGGTGGGCAGACAACTTTTAGCTTTTTAGCTAAAAAGTTTTCATCTGGGAGTGCTGGATTTGTGAGGTAGTAGTAGTTCTCCTAAGGTATTATGATCGGGTAAGTATTATTGAAGAAACATATTTTACTCGAAAAAATTGGTTTCTCATGTGGAACACATGCTTAATGTATAAGCAGGTCTTAAATTTACCTATTTGTCAATCAAGGTTAGTGACTATAACCCTCCAGTACAGTAGCTTGGATTATTCCATCACCCCACAATAAACGACATTATTTTTATGTTAGTTGCTTATAGCGTGGGTTTGATACCTGCCCTGGTTACCTACCTCAATGTGTCATTGGGAAAGGCATTTAGCATGATACAGTCATATAAAGTGCTAAAAGTATTGTTAAAAACCAACCAACACCATTTGCTTAATGTACATCAAAATTATCGGCCTTGTTGAGTGTGACTGCAGGACATTGTACACCAAAAATATCAGCCCTGTAGGGTGTGACTGCAGGACAGAATGTACACCAAATATATCAGTCCAGTAGGGTGTGAGTGCAGGACATAATGTACCCAAAAAATATCACCCCTATAGGATGTGAATGCAGGACATAATGTACCCCAGAAATGTCAGCCCTTTATGGTGCAACTGTAGGACATAATGTACCTCAAAAATATCAGCCCTGTAGGGTGTGAATGCATGATGTGATGTACCTCAATAATATCTGCCCTAATGGGTCTGAAAATATCAGCCCTATAGGTTGTGACTTCACGACATAATGTACCTCGAAAATATCAGCCCTATAGGGTGTGACTGCACAACTACTATTGTACAAATTTATGTGCACTGACAGTACACATGCACATACATTTGTAGTAAATGTTACTTTTCCTACAGTACATGTAGAACCACAGTAAGCTATCTGGACCAGTAAAATGCTCATATTTGTAGTATTGATGCCTCTATCTAATTAACAATTAACATACTACTGTTGCCAGCTAGTGTAGTGGGGTCAGTTTAGTTTGAAGTCAGTGTTTCAGGGTTGTCATACATGAATGGCATTTTCCATTGAGGTAATCTTGGGAAGATCCCAGTATGTCATCCAGACTTCATGAGATATAAATGTAACTCTTGCTTGTGTCCTCCACAGAGTTCATTTTAGGCTGCACCTTTGTGCAAATGACTCTTATTTTCTTCTTTGGCACAAGACAGTTCCCTCCATGGAGTCCATAGGGCATATAAAAAGACCCAAGAAAATAAAGATAAACAATCATTACAGTTGATTTTAGACTTAACTGAGCACATCCCAAGCTTATTGAATATTGTGTGCTCATTGCCAAAGAAGCATAAGATAATCATTTTCATTAGCTGACAGAAATGTCTTACTGATTTTGATTAACTTTGGTAGCAATTGAGAACACATGATCCATGATCATTGATAGAAAATGTAAAGAAAAGATGAAATCTTCAATGAAAACACTGCTGCATTTATTTACAAAGTAGTGTACAGTGAGGACAAAATGTAGACTCGAATCTCCAAAATAAATTCTAGATGGGAATGGTTATGCAGGCATGAGGAATTTAAATCCTATTGTGGAAGGCTTGCAACAGGATAGCCAGATAATGATCACAGGTGCTAAGGTCATGGATTTATTCATTTCTGCAATAAATATTCATTTTTCAAATATTATATATTTTGAATCTGTCATTGTTGACTTGCACTATAGCATGGTTTGCTACAATTTACTTGTCAGCTAAAATAACCATATCCTGAGTGCTTGTGATAATGATATGTGTTTTAATTTCATGAATAAACATTAGATACAGGTAAGCGTATTTTGCATTCCCTGTTTTTTTCCAAATGACCTCACTGTTTGATTTGGTAGAGGCAATGGGTCACACTTTATCTATTTTTGGAATTTACACTGCCTCCATAGTGTTAGGGTGAGTTTTGAAGCACATAAACATATGGAAATAGTGCTTTTTTCAGTGATGTTTTTCTGAGTGAATTTGACAGCAAAGGGCTTTTAATATCCCAAGTCTGAACTAGATTAGAAATTAACTTTGACCAAGGTATTTGTGAAAACAAGGTGCTCCATTTTCAGTGTTGCAAATAGGATTCTTCCCTCCAAATCTGGGGGACACACATCATTTTAGAAGAACAAATGAAAATAATAGTACATAATGCACTTAATAGTGATATAAAAAATGAGATAATCTTTGTTGCTTCAACGGTTTTGCCACCTTAACTTTCTGCTCTGCACTGTACTATCATATTTTCCTTGAACACTTACATTATTGCAATAAAAGTTTTATCATGTGCTCAAGTAACTCATGAAAACATTATGCGGTTAACCTAAAATGAGCTGTACCATGGAATTTTCCATTCTGGATCTTGCTCTCTTATTAAACTTTAGTGTACACTCATTATCTACCAGCATTTATTATAATAAATAGCTATGTTTTTTGAATTACTTTTCTTTCAAAACTAACAAATCATTAATTAGATGACAAATTGTGTATTTGTATAAATGTAGTCACTTTTATCAACCTCAAAATAAATTAAATCTTCCTCACCATAAGGGTGACTTTAACCTCGAAAATACGGTACACTAATGGCTGTCAAACACTTTACATTGCAACTTGGCTGACTATCAAAACTTTGAATGTTTTCATTGCCAGATACATTGCTTTAAATAGATATTGATTGCCATCTTACAGTTTTATCACCTTTTGCGACTTTGGACATTGCTAGTGCCAACAGAGACACTAATGAAAAGTTGTAGGTGTATTTTATTTTTTTATTTTTATTTTTTTTCTGACAAAAAAGCATGCCCAGAAGGGTGCACAGGGTCAAGATTTGGAAACATATGACAAAAAATTGCGGGAAACAGTGAGTCCGTGCTCTATGTGCAACACTGATTTTTCTAATGATTATCATGAGATATGGATCTACCAAGCACATGAAGATTATGAATTTAAGAAAACAACTCAAGAATATCTTTATTTTTGTACATGTAATTATTTAATAAGTTTTAGTGCAGCAGTTATGGATCCCAATTACCTGCTACATAATGCAGTCAGCAGTTATGGACCCCAATTACCTGGTACATAATGCAGTCAGCAGTTATGTATCCCAATTACCTGGCACATAATGCAGTCAGCAGTTATGGACCCCAGTTACCTGGTACATAATGCAGTCAGCAGTTGTGGACCCAAGTTACCTGGTACATAATGCAGTCAGCAGGTGTGGACCCCCATTACCTGGTACATAATGCAGGCAGCAGGTGTGGACCTCTATTACCTGGTACATAATGCAGTCAGTAGTTATGGACCCCATTTACCTGGTACATAATTGGGTCAGCAGTTATGGACCCCATTTACTACATTGTAGTGAAAGAGCTGTACTGCGTAAAATGACCAAGGAAGCTATCAATAACTTGTTTCAAATACATCATGTATTCATTATATATAAACAACTGCCTATCATGCTCAGATTTTGGTGAACATTTAAAGTTTTCTCTTGTATCAAGAAGATTGTATATAATTCTGTTCAAGACTAATCAGGTTGCAGGAATTTAAACATTCAGTTGATCAGTAGATACTAAAGACATAATTGCTGCATACCAATATGATGAAATCAAAAACAACAAATAACATATTTTGTTCCATGAAGCTAGAATTAACTGTCTGCCATTATCTATTGACAGCTTTGAAGGAGGCCCAGGACATCAATATCTTCCTGAAACCATTGCGCCATCACTTTGAGGACTACGAGCAAGCAGAGTTTGATGAGAGTATCAAGCTTCTGAGACCAATGATTCACGCCATTTGTTTGGTGTGGGCCAATTCGGAGTATTACAACACTCCAGGCAGAATCATTGTCCTTCTGCAAGAGATCTGCAATTTAATCATGAACCAGGTGAGTCTATATTCCAGTAGTTTCTAGAGATGAACCAGGTGAGTCCAGGTCCATATTCCAGTAGTTTCTATGGATGAACTAGATGATTCCAGGTTCATATTCCAGTAGTTTCTATAGATGAACTATGTGAGTCCAGGTCAATTTTCCAGTAGTTTCTATAGATGAACTAGGCGAGTCAAGGTTCATATTCCAATAGTTTATAGAGATGAACTAGGTGAGTCCAGGTCCATATTCCAGTAGTTTCTAGAGATGAACCAGATGAGTCCAGGTCCATATTCCAGTAGTTTCTATAGATGAACTAGGTGAGTCCAGGTTCATATTTGAGTAGATTCTATAGATGAACTAGGTGAGTCCAGGTCCATATTCCAGTAGTTTCTAGAGATGAACTAGGTGAGTCCAGGTCCATATTTGAGTAGATTCTATAGATGAACTAGGTGAGTCCAGGTCCATATTCCAGTAGTTTCTAGAGATGAACTAGGTGAGTCCAGGTCCATATTCCAGTAGTTTCTAGAGATGAACCAGACAAGTCCAGGTCCATATTCCAGTATTTTCTATAGATGCTAGGCACTGTACAGTCTTTAAAGTCATCATACTGACATTAAGTAAAGTTGTATTTCAGAAGGTTCTCATGCATAAACCATGCAGTGAAAGTGATAAATAGCAGCCACTAAAAGAGAAACTATGGTATGCTTACTGCTGATTCATTTGTCATTAGTTAATGCTCATATCATTAGCATAGGACATCATATAAAATCAAAGTGTTTTATCATGGCACTTGCCCCATGTGAATTATTGTTAATTGTTTTAATGAAAACTTCATGAAAATGGTTGAAAAATGTTTAAGTTAATGATGATTTGAATTTGTAAATGATATATAGTGGCTATTGGATAGGTGACAGACATTAGGCCTGAATGTCCGACAAGCTGCTAATGCACCTGTTAATCACATGATGCTCATACCTTTACCATCAATAGTATAGGTCAGTGTTCCATATGTATCGGCACATGTTAGGGTTTGAGTGCAAACGGTGATACATTAATTGATGCATTAAATTGAATTCAAATCATGGCTAGAGAAAATTTTCAAATTTTCATACTTTCATAAATTTCAAATGAAAAAAGGTTCTATTTATTATGTGATGAAAATATTTTATTCAGTAAACTTTGAGATTCACCAGTGTGATGACTGAAAATACATTAGGATGTCTCAGACATTATACTTTTCTTTTGTTTGATGACATTGGTTTTATTTAGTTTGGTTTTTTATGGCACAGCAACACGAGTAAGTTATTTAGTGCTGAGGCAATTGGAGTAATGTGCTTTGCGCGTGGACACACCATGAGGCAATTGGAGTAAAGTGCTTTGCCCATGGACACACCATGAGGCAATTGGAGTAATGTGCTTTGCCCATGGACACACCATGAGGCAATTGGAGTAATGTGCCTTGCCCATGGACTCACCATGAGGCAATTGGAGTAATTTACTTTGCCCATGGACACACCATGAGGCAATTGGAGTAATGTACTTTGCCCATGGACACACCATGAGGCAATTGGAGTAATGTGCCTTGCCCATGGACACACCATGAGGCAATTGGAGTAATGTGCCTTGCCCATGGACACACCATGAGGCAATTGGAGTAATGTACTTTGCCCATGGACACACCACGGTAACCAGATATTATTCTGAGATGCCAACCTATCTAGACTTTGTGGAATTATTATGAATTTTTAGCAAAAATTTTGCATTCTGAAATATATATATTATATATATATAGGCATTTTCTTTGTGGACACATGTATGGACAAGTTTCTTAAGAACCATTATCATAGACTGGTACATAGAATGTAGTTCTTAATGTAAATGACAGTATGTATATGCTGAGAAATCAGTCGATTAGCCTAATTGAAAAATGATGACAGGCTTGAAGAGGAAAGAAAAATGTATGCAATTAATTAATGAGGACTAATGTTTATAGTTATTGTTTTAGCCAGAAACTTTTAAGGAATTCAGGATCCTGGAATTAGGGATGCAATGGTTTGACCATTTATTACCATTGGAGCTCAATTGTTTCTGACTGTGTACATTTATATATATTGGCCATGGGAAGATGCAATATCATTGTATAGGTTTGTTACTTTCAATGAACCTGTTCTTTTCTGGGCAGGCTGCCTAGATTCCACAAACTTGATATTTGGATTCTTGATAAGCATGCTGAAGGGTTAGCATCCTTGCATTATTAATATTATGTCATGAAGTGATATTACCTGCATGTAATACACACCCTCAAAAGGTGAACTACCAAATTTTTTTGTTTCTAGCGACTCCAGTGTACAACAGGACTGACTAAAAATTGGTCAGTAAGAATAATTTGCTTTTAATAGAAATGAGATATTTTGTATCTAGAGCAAATATATATATACAATCAAACCTGTCAATAGTGGCTAAAAATGGAAAAAAGCAAAACTGGCCTTTGTACACAGGTGACCTCTGTAATCAGGTTCACCTTTCAAACTTGGTTTTCGAACAAATATGCACTGAATACCAGTAACATTAATATTGTTGTTATTATTATTATTATTATTATTATCAAGTTTTAATTTAGTGCACTATACAACAAAATCATAAAATACATGTATATCTTGCTCTCTCCCAGAGTTATGTTCCCCACAAGATTACTGTTTCCTGCTCACTTTAATCCATCCTACTTATGAAATGATCACTGATGCTTTAAAAAAATATCAAAAAGAAAATCAGATTTTTTTATTGTGCACCATGACAAAACACTAATTTCACTACTAATTGACAGCTCACATATAATTAATTGTGAGACAGAGGACAGACTGTTTGATTGGCCAGCTTGCATAATAAGGCTTAGGAACAGGGTTCACACTTCAGAATGAAATCTTTTTTTTTTTTTTTTTTTTGTGGACCTCTCTTGGACCTTTAGCTCTGTTGAGCTATCAGCCCTTAAGATGTCCCTCTTTTGTGCTGAAAATTTTTAAAAGGTTTTTTATATCTGTATGTACCCCCATAAAGTCTGCTGTTGTGGGTTTTTAAAAACTCAAAAAGAATTTTGAAGAGAAATTTTTTTTTTTTATTTTTACTTTTTGACTAGGGTTTCTCTTGTATATGTTTTTATATGGGCGTACTTGATTTGAAACCCGTTTCCAGGTTCCCTATCGTTCCACCCTAGGCCTTAAGAAATTTAATCCATGGCTTGTACTCTCCTCCTCAGGTATTGCCCTTGCGGCTGGTTTCCTTGCCATGTTATAAAATTGATTTTAGTGATCCTTGCCAGGGATCTTTTATAAGTCCAGTGTGTGCTATATGTATGTATGCTATATTTGTGTTATCGTATGCTATAAACCCCTGTATTCTTGTTTGGACTGGCTTTAGTTTCCAAATTTGGTTATAGTTGTTACTTACTTTTAAAAGAAATAATAAAAAAATTGATATATATATATATATAGAGGCCTAAAAGTATAATATAACCTCTTAAAGGAGATTTGAAGATTGGATGCTGGTGGCATAGTTTTGGCCCATGTCGGAGATGTTTTTGGTTCTGCAAATTTATTTCATATGCTTCCCTCCATCCATAGGCCATACTTATGCTCCCCCTATCTCCTTTATATTATGGTTTGTAATACCACATTTAAAATTTCCAAATTTTGTTTTCCATTTATGCGACCTATTGTGTATATACAAAAAAAAATAAATTATTTATTGGTTTGTGTGTCTGAGATGCGTGTGGGCCTGATAGATTTTTGCAGTTGTTAGTATATAGTCTTGTTTTCCCCTTATTTTTTGTTTTGTGATGTTTATATCGGTTATGCCTCATTTTTCGGGTACTCTGATGTGACCCTTACTACTTCGCGTTAGCCTTGTAGCCTCGGTGTCACTTATCCTCATATCCTACTTTGAGTCACATACCCCCCCCCCCTGTATTTATGTCTGTTTCCATTTTGTTCCTATCTGCTTGTTAGATTGTGTTAGCACTGCGAAAATCTTTTTATTATTAGTAGTTATAAATCTTGTCTATTTTGGGTTATTTTTACTGCTACATCCAAATAATATGTGGACGACTTTGGGAGGGTGGCCTTTCTAAACATGTGAGAGAATAGGTCCCGGCCTACCACCAGAACTAATTAAAACAAAAGTAAAGGCTTTAGGGATTTACTTCAGAGAAAAAGCCAAAGAAACCAATTTTAAATATATATCAGATAAAATACAAAAAGAAATTGAAATATGGATGTGTTCACCGCTGAATTTATTGGAAAGAACACAGATTGCGCAGACATATATATATAGTAATCTATGGTATAATATGCAGATAATAGATTTCAGAGACAAGTGGCTTGATACTTTAGATAAAAAAATAGTGCTTTTTATATGGGGAGGAAGAATGCACCTTCTCCCAAGAGAAAATTTATATAAACCAAAAACGGAAGGGGGTTTGGGTATATCAAGTCTGAGATACAAAAAGAAGGCTTATATTTTAAATAGAATAAGAAACTTACAAGGAAAAATGAATTATGGGTGGGGGGCTATTTACATATATTTTTATGGATATATACTTAGCAATATACCGTCAATATATAGGAATAATAAACTCACAAAACTAATTGAGCCACCGAGAAATTTATTCCAAACTAAAAATGTAATAATGCAATATAGAAGTAATGACAAAGTATGGACAGAGGAGAAGGATAACCTCACATATGGAAATATAATGAAGGGGGTAAACCAATAAGTCACACATAAGGTAGAAAAAGAAAATCCGGGGCTACAATGGGGGGCAATATGGAAAACATGGAGGGTGATAAAATCAACTCACAAACAAAGTTTAATGTTTAAATACACTCATGATGTGTGGCTGATGGGAACGTTTGCTTTTAAAAGGCACATAGCAAGTAATATAATAAAATGTCCCTTGTGCAAACAGGCAATATACACAAAAAGACACGTATTTTAAAATGTAAGGAAATAGAACAAGAGAGGGATCTAATAATTAATCTGATAAAAAAGGAGAATGGAGATTATGAGGAAGGAAATTTATTATATACAAATAATATAAAGGATAAAAAATTGCATAATAACGTAGTAAAGTATATCACAACAAATATGGTGAAATGTTACAGAGGGCTGGAAGAAACTTGAAATTATATCTCTTTTTTTTTTTTTTTTAACACATAATAAATTTCTTGTCTAGTCAATAAAAAAAATAGAATAAATAAAAACCAACAATAAATTTTTAAATACAGGACGATGAATACATAGGGGACCCGAGTATAACCTCTGTGGGAGATGGGATCCAGTATGCCCTCCAACTAGGGGAGAGGTGCGTCGTAAAGGCGGGCTGGGACCTATTCTCTCAGAATGAAATCTGGGTTAACCATTTGCTGAGCTTGCCAAGATCAAACAAGTTGACTTCTATGAGAAGCCTCTGATAAATAAGGAATGAAAAGAAACTTTAAGGAACCAACCATTTTATTGGTGGGGGGGGGGGTCTAGAATTTTCTTTTGAGTGGGTACATTTATTTATTTTTTTACCTCTGGATAATTTATTTTTTATTTTTTCAACTAATATAATAGATATTTTAGGTTCTTTTTTTGATACAAATCAGATGAAGAATATTTTTTTCAACCTATTTGAGGGTCAGAAGTATTTTTCAACCCCCCCCCCCCATGTAAATGGTTGATGGTTAGTCCCTAATGTGGTTATTGTTTTTAACACTTAAACTGAAACTTCACCAGCCATTACAGACAAGTTATGTAATAACTTAAATAACCCTTGAACCTAATGAAATGGACTGAATTCATATATCTTCTCACAGATTGATTTTTATCGTCAGATATAAAAAATTAAGATTTCATACAGTACATTTCACAAAAGGCTGCAACTATTCTAATACTTTTCACCACCATCTAGCTACTGAATTGCTTCTACCCTCTCACTCTCTCTCTATCTAATGATAAAAACCACCTGACTTTTTAATTGGATATATTGACGCTTTTGAGTTGCATTGACTGTGTGACTGGAGTTTGGTGAGTACAGGTGAGATAAGAAATGTTTACACATTGTTTCATATGCTATTCCTTTATCTAACAATGCCTTTCTGATCACACAAAAGTTTAATGTGCATTCATAGAACAGTCACTGTTGATATGTTCCAGTGACATTATTTCTGTAATGTTTATAAAAACAACATTTTTTCTAATGATTCTTATATATAATTATCTGTCACTGTGCAAACAGACAGGTGTCATTTCTTCATGTAATGGTTTGCAGTTGCATGTACAACCAAATTTACCAGTAGCAAGAGTCTCAACACTTTCTAGTGACCACTTTGATTTGGTGGTGTGTGACTGGTAGCACTTAAGCGGTACAAATGGTAAAGTTTATTAATCCATAAGGACTTCTGTTGCAGACTTTTAGAGTTAAAGAATATCAACACTTTTGAATGACTGGACATGGGTTGCATTGATGTAACTTGAATGACTATATTGATACTTGTAACAACAAATTTTAGATCATCACTGATCATGTAGTCAATGTTAACAGGAAAAAATAATTCACACCTTAATAACTTCTTGATCTCAACATGGCAGAGCAGAAGCAAATATCAAAGTATTTCTGTTTTATGATTAAAAACTTAGGGAATATTTATTTTCAAGGAGTCATCAGACACTTGTGCTTCAGCGTAGCCCTTGAATGTGTACAAAAGATAAGTCTTAAAATGGGCTCAAAACTTTATAACAGCAGGCTTGCCATGCGGTAAGCTAAATTCAAAAGAACAGTCATTCATTAGATGCCTAAGAGGGTTGTAAAAGAATGTAACACTACAACTAAAGAAGTTCCTTGTGACAGCAGAATTCTATTACTAAGTAATTTTTTGGTCACCAACTGAAGACTGACCTTGTATAATCTTATAATCTTCAGCTATCTGTCAATTAGCTTTCAAATATATCATGTCATCCAGGATGATCATAAATGAGACTGCTAATCATCTTGTAAAAGAAATGTTATCCAGGATGATCTTAAATGAGACTGCTAATCATCTTGAAAGAGAAATGTTATCGAGGATGTGCTTAAATGAGATTGCTAATCATCTTGCAAGAGAAATATTATCCAGGATGATCTTAAATGAGACTGCTAATCATATTGCAAGAGAATGTTATCCAGGATGATCTCTTAATCAAATATTTAGCTTTGATGTGTTCAATTTCATAACATTATATCATTGTTGTGCACTTTTCTTCATGTATTGCATACTTTTTTTTTCTCAGGCTGGAAATTTCATTGAGCCACATGAAATCTTCAAGGGAGAAGTTGAGGAGACCATTGTCAAAGTAAGGAAAACCAATGCCGTCCTGAGGGCTTTCAAGGAGGCCTATTTTGAGCACAGGGGAAAGCTAAAGGAATACTTCAAAGAGGGACAGAATGTCAGGGAGTGGGAGTTTGCCCATAAGTTGGTTTTTGCCCGTTATGACAAGTTCCAGGAGAGAATAGAAACAATTGAGGTAAAACAAGCTAACATACAGTAATCACATAGAGTATAAAATCACTTGATAACAATTCTACATATATATTAATTTTCCTGTACAGATTAAATGTATATTTTGCTAGTAATTAGAGTGTAGGAGTCTTTATATATTAATAATAATACTAATAAGAATAGTCGATATTCAGAGGGCACAATTCATTTAGCCAAGTTTTTAGCTAATCTCACATGAGGCCCTCAGTGGTATACAGCATTCTATACATGTACACAATATTTATAAAGGAAAGAAAGAATGAAATATTATTACTGGTTCAAGTCATACAAATATTTCACTTAAAACTCATAATGTACAGTCAAACCTGTTATAATGGTCAACTTTACTTGGCGGTCATGTATTCACAACGGTCATTCTAATTTCCCCCTGGCAAATTTCCTATATAAATGTCCTGGATGTAATGGTCACCTGCCTTCCTTGGTCAGCAGCCAGGTGTTTCCTAACCAAAAAGAGGTTTCTCCCTGCCATAAATTGTCATGGAGTAAAATATATAGTGATCGCTCACTCTATGCAAACTACATTGAGGGTCGAAGCAATTCGTTTGCTGGATGGTTGGAAAAGTTGTCATACTTTTTTTGGACCCTTTACATGTTGTATACACAACATCTTGTAAGTTAAAACAGATTCAATATTTTTGCCTTATTTTAGCATATAATTGACAATATAACAATAAATGTAATTCATCTTCAATGACAGCAAGATTTTTCAGTAAATAGTAATACAATTCCTCTTTTTTTCTGGAAACTCATTCATATCTTCCTATTGTTATAGCTAATTTATGGTGGGAAGTTCTAAATCTTAGGAAATTGTATCTAAACACTTGATTCATAGAGCAAATTAAATAGTATTCTGGTTGTAGTAGACTTTTACACTGGGAATAAAAATGAAGGTTCGAAGTATTTGTAATAGCTTCAGACCAGTTTTTAAAAGAGCAGTCTTTTAAGTGACTCTATTAACTCAATTCAACACAAGAAATGCTGAACCTGCACTCTTGGCTGGTATGAAACAAGCCCTCATAAATAAACATTTCTGTGAACAGGTGGTGGATAGAATTGTTTAGGCAAGATGGCTCACAACTTTGAAAACATCTGAGGGGAAATGGAGAGTTTTCTTCCAGTGGTGTGAGTAGAGAAACATCTTAAAGTCTTGGTACCACAGATGGCTAACTTTCTCCTTTAGCTATTGAAGGGGAAGTTAGCACTGATCACAATTAAGGGTTACCTTCCCCTTGATTTCCTACTCATTTCACCATCTTAGATGGGATGGAGGACATTGGCAAGAACATAAACTTCTCTGACAGTCTGGTCAATTTCGATTTGTCTGGACTGAAGGCTTTTGCACTTTGTCCAGATGGAACCTGCTGTGGGTTCTGTTGTGGTTGAACATTAGGCACCCTTACAACCACTGTCTAGAAGCTTGCTGACTCAGCATTCATATAAAATCAGCTTCCCTGTCACTCTGACAAAATCAGTGCAAGTCATACCTTATAAGTTGACCCAAACTATCTGCAGTTCTGTCAGAATAATTCAGTTACTTTGATTATGGCCCCTGGTTTCAATGCTAAGAACAGGCTCCAGCTATAGGGGAATTCTTTTGCCTTACAACTGCTCTCTTAGGGTACTGAAGTGGTACCTGAAATATACTTAGCCAATTAGAAGAGGGAGATCTCTTGTTCTTACCATTCAAAGAAGGAAGGGATGATATTTCACTCAGGCTCTTTCATTCTGGATTTTTGGGGTATCCATTCAGCCTACAAGGAATTAACCCAAAACTTCCTTCACATATTGGCTTATGAGTTTAGGGCAGTTGCCATCAGCATAACATTCAAATGAAACTTTTCCCTAACTGTCAAGTCATGAGATGTAGGTCTGATATGACTTTCTCCAGCTTTGATCTGAGAGATGTATCATGCCGATTGGATTATTTTGACCTAGCAGGACCTATATCAGCAGTGCAAGAGGCAACCTTTCCAGGTGACTTGGCAGTTTCGTGATGAAGTGGGTTACTCTACTTCCATTGGATTTGTGGAAGTGAACAATTTTCTTGAGACCACATCAATTTACTGATCTGTGCTAATTTTATCTCACACAAGACTCAGAGCTGCTGCATATATGTTGGGAGACCAGAGCCAGGGCCAACTCCAGGGTAAGGGGATGTAATTCCCTGAACCGTTTACCTATTCTTCTAATGTATGTATTTAAAGAAGAAACCAATTTTTGGAGTAAAATATATTTCTTTCACCAAGAATTTAGTTCTGGCTGGAAATTTCTTTGTATACAATTTAGCTGCACTAAATTGTTCCTGCAAGGATTTTCTCGGTAAATACCACCTGGAATCCTGCTATAGTTTGGCTGGATTACTTTGTACAGCTGTAACAACTTACCTGATCATAATATGGGCACTCCCGCACAATCCCTACCTGTAGTTACATCCCAGGAAAAGTGTGTACTTTTGCTCCAGTAGTAACTGATGAAATTATGGGATTTGGCATCAATTCCTCTTAGCCTCTACATTGTTTCATTGTTGTCATGGATAAAACATGACATCACAAGATTTGAGGTAATAATCCAATCCACTTTTCTTCAGCAATAACAGGGTTATTATATTAGTGTCAAGTAAAATGCCTTCAGTCTGTTAAGTAAATTATAATGACTGGCCAATACAGTAGTGTCAAGTAAAGTGCCTTTTGTCTGTAAAGTAAATTATGACTGGACAATACAGTAGTGTCAAGCAAAGTGCCTTTTGTCTGTTAAGTAAATTATAATGCCTGGCCACACAGTAGTGTCAAGTAAAGTGCCTTTTGTCTGTTAAGTAAATTATAATGGCTGGCCAATACAGTAGTGTCAAGTAAAGTGCCTTTAGTCTGTTAGGTAAATTATAATGGCTGGCCAATACAGTAGTGTCAAGTAAAGTGCCTTTTGTCTGTTAAGTAAATTATAATGGCTGGCCAATACAGTAGTGTCAAGTAAAGTGCCTTCAGTCTGTTAAGTAAATTATAATGACTGGCCAATACAGTAGTGTCAAATAAAGTGCCTTTAGTCTGTTAGGTAAATTATAATGACTGGCCAATACAGTAGTGTCAAGTAAAGTGCCTTCAATCTGTTAGGTAAATTATAATGGCTGGCCAATAGAATTTCATAAATGCCATTGAAATTTGAATCAAGACAGTGATAGAAATATGTTGCTTTCTATTTACTGTCAATCACTCTATTTTAGCATAATTAAATTTAAACAAATCTTTGATTTTGACATTAACAACATAACATTTTAGTGACTTACCAATGAGCAAAACAAAAATTATTAGCTATAGGAATTTGTTTTTGCTGTCATTGGCATTTACATCAGATGTACATGTATTATAATAGAAATATGTTGAAAAATACTGAATATCTGATAAATTGTTTATCAGAAACTGATGGATACAGCCATGGAGTTCATGAAGCTGGAGAAGGTGGAAATTGGAGGATTTAAGGGGAAAGTGCTGAGTCAGCAGATACTGAATATGCATGAGGAGTTCATGGAGGCGTACAAGGTCTTCACTGAAGCAGCCTATGATTGCACTGATCTCAAGGATACAGTAAGCATTAAGTCTTCACTGAAGCAACCTATGATTGCACTGATCTCAAGGATACAGTAAGCATTAAGTCTTCACTGAAGCAACCTATGATTGCACTGATCTCAAGGATACAGTAAGCATTAAGTCTTCACTGAAGCAACCTATGATTGCACTGATCTCGAGGATACTGTAATCATTAAGTCTTCATGAAGCAACCTATGATTGCACTGATCTCAAGGATACTGTAAGCATTAAGTCTTCACTGAAGCAACCTATGATTGCACTGATCTCAAGGATACTGTAAGCATTAAGTCTTCACTGAAGCAACCTATGATTGCACTGATCTCAAGGATACTGTAAGCATTAAGTCTTCACTGAAGCAACCTATGATTGCACTGATCTCAGGGATACTGTAAGCATTAAGTCTTCATATATTATTCTACTTATTTACTGGACAAGGCTCTTATGGCATTATGTTAAGTAACATCATAAACTTATTTAGAAAAAAAAATATGCAGTTTTAAGCCAAGTGTAAGGTAATATTACCCTGTAGGGTTTTCTTTCAGAATTTTTTCATATACAGTTAAACCTGTCCTAATGGTCACCTTTACTTCGCAGTCACCTGGTCACAATGGCCATTAAAATCTCTCCCCCCCCCCCAGCAAATTTTCTTTATAAATGTCATGTGTGTAATGGTCACTTGCTTCCTGTGGTCAGTGGTCTGGTGTTTCCTAACCAAACAATGGTTTCTCGCTGCCTTAAGAGGTCACTGGAGCGTATGTATGGTGACTGCTCGGTCTATGGAAACTAAACATTTGCTTCTTAAGGAAGGTATTGTTTAGATAAAGGAATATCATGTGAATCGATGTGCAGACATTTTTTATCTCACTTGTACTCCCCGTACTCCAGTCACATTGTCATCATGTGAGTAACATCCCTTTTCATTAGGGTCAGGGATCATTCATTGTTTAAAACTTGTCTGTAAAGGCAGGCAAAGTTTTTGGTTCATGGGTCCTAAAGAATAGCCATATGTCTTTTTTGATTCCCTATTCATTACAGGCCTCTCAGATAAGCTGACTGTCTTTTGATCTTGGCGAGTTGAGCAAATGGTTATTCTAAATATTGTTTTTGAAGCATGAACAGCCGTTTCAAAGCCTAATTTACACAAGTTTGCCGACCAAAGAGTCCGTCCTCTGTTTTACAGTCATGTGTAAGCTGTCAATCAGTAGTGAAATTATTGTTTTGTCATGGTGCACAAACAAACTAAGATCGGTGATTATTTTAAGTCAGTGATGATTTAATTTATGGGATGGATTAAAGTAAGCAGGATACAGTAATCTTGTATGGAACATAAATTTGGGAGATGATGAATTTGTGGAAAACTATGGACACAAGATATATTTTTAAAAATAAAAATTGTATGAAGAAAAGTTCAACCATAATTATCTGAGTGATGACTATCCAAATGATATTGATACAAATAAGTGGTAATGACCCCTCATGGTAAATGATATTGATACAAATAAATGGTAATGACCCCTCATTGTAAATGATACTGATGCAAATAAATGGTAATGACTCATGATTCTATGATCTTCAAATATATTTTTATTTTTCCCAATTATCTTAATCATTATTATGTCACCAACTGAGTTTTAATAACTTATTTTTTCTTGCATATTTTGTCTGTAACTGCATGATGAAGTTTTATTTTGCTTTCTTTCAGAGATTTGTCAACCATTACAACCTGTTCCAAGAGAGGGTTCAGGACTTTGATAGACACCTGGCTACCATTACCTGCCAGGCCTTTGATGACTGTTCGGGTCTGGAGTCTGCTTACAAGGTCAGTCCTGGTTTTATTTAAATTGATGTGTGACTTTATGCACATTGCTAAAGAAAATAAACTCAACCAATCTACTAGACTGTTTTTGTTTTTTTTTGTTTTGAAAATGCATTCAGAATGTTGCATCTGGATTTAGTAGTTAACAGGCCCCATATTCACCAAGCTCCCTAAAATTGAGTTTGAACTAAAATTCTGCTATTTTCTTGATCAGTGCTTACATAACTGATCAAAATTAAAACTGATTATAAGTTCGCACTTTCTTATTCACAGACTACTTTTAAATATGTAAAGTGTTTTTTTTATTGAAAGTTTACACTCGATGGTTAATACAGGAACAGTATTTATGAGCAAATTCATGTTTAAAGGTTTTATGAATATGGAGCCATGTAATATTCACACAGTCCCTCAACCTGAATGCAACTTCTAACTGAGTTTATGATCATTGTATTATCATACATAAAATGTATGTAGGAGAATGCACACTTTTGAACTTAAGATGATGTTGGATTTGGGGGAGTTTGTATAATTAAACATTCATTGACATTACGACAGACACAGAATTGAATTCAGATGTGCACTTCAAGTTGAACAAGGAACCATGCCCCATTTTCACTAAACAAGGGACCATGCCCCAGTTTCACTAAACAAGGGACCATGCCCCAGTTTCACTAAACAAGGAACCATGCCCCAGTTTCACTAAACAAGGGACCAGGCCCCAATTTCACTAAACAAGGGACCAGGCCCCAGTTTCACTAAACAAGGAACCATGCCCCAGTTTAACTAGACAAGGAACCATGCCCCAGTTTCACTAAACAAGAGACCAGGCCCCAGTTTCACTAAACAAGGGACCATGCCTGAGTTTCACTAAACAAAGGATGATGCTCCAGTTTCACTAAACAAGGGACCAGGCCCCAGTTTTACTAAGCAAGGAACCATGCCCCAGTTTACCAAACAAGGGACCATGCCTCAGTTTTACTAAACAAGGGACCAGGTCCCAGTTTCACTAAACAAGGAACCATGCCCCAGTTTCACTAAACAAGGGACCAGGCCCCAGTTTCACTAAACAAGGGACCAGGCCCCAGTTTCACTAAACAAGGGACCAGGCCCCAGTTTCACTATACAAGGAACCATGCCCCAGTTTCACTAAACAAGGAACCAGGCCCCAGTTTCACTAAACAAGAGACCAGGTCCCAGTTTCACTAAACAAGGAACCATGCTCCAGTTTCACTAAACAAGGAACCATGCCCCAGTTTCACTAAACAAGGAACCATGCCCAGTTTCACTAAACAAGAGACCAGGCCCCAGTGTCACTAAACAAGGAACCATGTCCCATTTTCACTAAACAAGGGACAAGGCCCCAGTTTCTCTAAACAAGGGACCATGCCCCAGTTTCACTAAACAAGGAACCATGCCCCAGTTTCACTAAACAAGGGCCCAGGCCCCAGTTTCACTGTACAAGGAACCATGCCCCAGTTTCACTAAAAGGAACCATGCCCCAGTTTCACTAAACAAGGGACCATGGCCCAGTTTCACTAAACAAGGGACCAGGCCCCAGTTTCACTATACAAGTAACCAAGCCCCAGTTTCACTAAACAAGGGATCAGGCCCCAGTTTCACTATACAAGGAACCAAGCCCCAGTTTCACTAAACAAGGAACCATGGCCCAGTTTCACTAAACAAGAAACCAGGTCCCAGTTTCACTAAACAATGAACCATGCCCCAGTTTCACTAAACAAGGAACCATGCCCTATTTTCACCAAACAAGGGACCAGGCTCCAGTGTCACTAAACAAGGAACCATGCCCCATTTTCACTAAACAAGGGACGAGGCCCCAGTTTCACTAAACAAGGAACAAGGCCCCAGTTTCACTAAACAAGGAACCATGCCCAGTTTCACTAAACAAGGGACCAGGTCCCAGTTTCACTAAACAAGGAACCATGCCCCATTTTCACTAAACAAGGGATGAGGCCCCAGTTTCACTAAACAAGGGACCATGCCCCAGTTTCACTAAACAAGGAACCATGCCCCAGTTTCACTAAACAAGGGACCAGGCCCCAGTTTCACTAAACAAGGAACCATGCCCCATTTTCACTAAACAAGGGACGAGGCCCCAGTTTCACTAAACAACTGACCATGCCCCAGTTTCACTAAACAAGGAACCATGCCCCAGTTTCACTAAACAAGGGACCAGGCCCCAGTTTCACTAAACAAGGGACCAGGCCCCAGCTTCACTAAACAAGGAACCATGCCCCAGTTTCACTAAACAAGGAACCATGCCCCAATTTCACTAAACAAGAGTCCAGGCCACAGTTTCACTAAACAATTGACCATGCCCGAGTTTCACTAAACAAGGGACCAGGCCCCAGTTTCACTAAACAAGGGACCAGGCCCCAGTTTCACTAAACAAGGGACCCTGCCTCAGTTTCATTAAACAAGGAACCATGCCCCAGTTTCACTAAACAAGAGACCAGGTCCCAGTTCACTAAACAAGGAACCATGCCCGAGTTTCACTAAACAAGGAACCATGCCCCAGTTTCGCTAAACAAGGGACCATGCCCAGTTTCACTAAACAAGGAACCATGCCCCAGTTTCACTAAACAAGAGACCAGGTCCCAGTTTCACTAAACAAGGAACCATGCCCCAGTTTCACTAAACAAGGAACCATGGCCCAGTTTCACTAAACAAGGAACCATGCCCAGTTTCACTAAACAAGAGACCAGGCCCCAGTGTCACTAAACAAGGAACCATGCCCCAGTTTCACTAAATAAGGGACAAGGCCCCAGTTTCACTATACAAGGAACCAAGCCCCAGTTTCACTAAACAAGGAACCATGCCCCAGTTTCACTGAACAAGGGACCATGCCCCAGTTTCACTAAACAAGGGACCATGCCCCAGTTTTACTAAACAAGCGACCATGCCTCAGTTTCACTAAACAAGGGACCTTGCCCCAGTTTCACTAAACAAGGGATCATGCCCCAGTTTCACTAAACAAGGGACCAGTTCCCAGTATCACTAAACAAGGGCCCAGGGCCCAGTATCACTAAATATATTACATTTCCTTCCTCAAATTTTTTATTGCATTTTTCTATTTTATGGTATTTCTGACAATAATATAGGGACTTTTGTGAGAGGTTGATACAGTACATTCTTTGAAAAATTAGTTTAAGATTTCCTCAAATTTGAAGAAATCCAAAATTTTTGTATAGAGATAAAACAAGACTGATTTCAGGAAAATGCAGGATATTATGACTATATTTTAATCTTTAATGCCTGCCTAATGTTTAAAACCAAGCAATGATAAAGATATTTTAAAATATCTATTTGAGGAAGAAAATTTGAAATGTTTTGTGCAAACTGAGCCAGGACAATTTTCTTCCTTATTTTTCCTTTCATATATTGCACTTTTTGCCCTTATTTTGGTAATGATGTGGGTTTTTTGCATCTTACTCTTGGGTACTAGAAGGGGGGGGGGGGTTAGAGATTAAATACACAAAGATGTCAGTTACTAACAGTAACAATTTTTGACCAAACAGTCATTGGAGGAAGACACATAATATGTAAACGATTTTGAATTATTACCCCAGGGTCATAGTTGGGCGGTGGAGGGGCTAAAATGCAATAAAAAGTTTGATGATTTGTAATATCAAACCATAGAGGTAGCTATAGTTATGTATTTATTGAAGAAAGAAAATGTAATTGATGCCGGAATGTTGCCCAGGGTAATTAGTCTACCTGGTTTTCCTTACTCTGTTATCTCTGTTGAAGTACTTGTGTATAAATGTAAGTAATTGTTGACAGCTACTGGACATCATGGGGAACCTGCTTGACCGACCCTTGATTCAGAAAGACTTTGAGGAAAAGTACCCCATCATTGTGCAGATGATGCACAAGGAGTTGGATACAGTCAAGGAAATCTATGACGAGCAGATGAAGATCAAGGAGGAGATGGGCAAAAACCCCATCCACAAGAACATGCCTAAGGTCACAGGGAGCCTGAAATGGGCACAAGAGCTAAGGGAGAGACTGGCCATTCCAATGGCCAGCTACAAGCATCTGGAACATGAGTATGTTCATAAATAAATAGTGGAAATTTTACACAATAGATCAGTAAGAATTATACAGACCCTGAAACATATATGTACCCAAAAAATGCATTTTAAATGAGTTATTAGAGATTCATTTCAAATGAGTTATTAGAGATGTATTTCAAATGAGTTTGAACTGCATTAATGTAGCATTTGAAATGCATTACTATAGCATTTGCATTTTAAGTTAAAATCTCACCATTCATCATTTATTATCTCAATGTTACCATTAATGCATTTCTCTAGTCTTTGCATTTTAGATAGAATCTCATTGTTTATCGTCTATTGTTTATTAACATGTCATTTATCATTTCGGCATTTCTTTAAGAGTTTGCATTTAAGCTAGAATCTCATAGTTTATCATTTACTATCTCATCATTTACTGTTCAGACATTTCTTCAGTGTTGATGTTTGAGCTATATTCACTTCATGTATTCTTTATCATCTCATCATTTTCTTCACGTCTTTTTTTTAAGTCATGCATTTTATAATCTACAGTCATCTATGAATGCACAAATGATGATGATTCTTTATCATGGCCTTCTTTTAACTTTTTGGCTGGTTTTCTGTTTACTGTATATACTTTCCAGTTGCTTTTTCACATTTGATTCTGTGAGGGATACTCCACTAATGCTGATGCTGGAGTATATTTTCAGATTTTGCCTCAAAACCCTTCTTGCTCTCAGTAAACTGTTTTGGTGCTTGAAAGAACTCTTCTGGTCTGTTTTCTACTGATTCACTAAAAAAACCTTCATGGACCTCTTTTTCCTGGTGATTTTCCTGTGTATTGTTACTTTTAGGGACTGTAGGCACTGTGTATACTCCAGCTGGTTTTAGTTGTTTGGCCTCAACAGATCAAGGATCATAAGGATATATACCTGTCCTTTTGAAGGCTGCTTTAAGATTGGCAGGTGACAAGGCATTAACATGAGCTTTTGAGGCCAGGGAACTAAAATCGTATAGGGTGATCTTTGAAGATGAGTTTTATATCCTCTGTAATGGGCCAAAGCACCCAACATCAAGTGGCTGCTAAAGCTGGCTGCTATGTGCAGACAAAGCAAATAAAATGATGTACAGATTTACTGAATCAGACTCAATTTGTATCAGTAATACTATAAATGAAACTTTTTGTTTTTGGTGTATGTGAAGATATATTAGTGTATGTAAATGGAGGTACACAAGCAGAGAGGAGAAATAGTAAATCCTTCTGGTGGGCTGTCCAGTGAATGATACACTCATTATTGTCGAACACTGTATTTTGTATGGATGATGCCTTAATCATATGACAATTATGTGATCATAGAGAGCAGACGAGAAAGAGTGATTTCTGACAGAGAATTGATGGATTATTTTTTATTTCTTTGTTTATGGTATTTAATTCTCATAACAAAAAGGTATTAGTAAAAAATGCTTATATGTCATGTGGTATGGATAATATTGAATTTGCTAGTTTTATGTGCAATTTCCAGTTATGTTATGACAAATGACAGTGGAGTTTATTTTTGAAACACACTTAAGTGGATGATGCCCAGTAACTTCCTAGTATGCAATATTCTTACCTGAAGCAAAGGTCATCGAATCAGGTTGGTCACTGAAACAGGGCAGTTGATGATAATTAAAAGAGAAAACTATTTCTCTAACTCTCTCTCTCTCTCTCTTTCTAAGTATTGCACATAGAACTCCAAGTTTAGTGAACAAAATCTGTAAAAAAAACAAGCCAAAAACTCATATTTTTTAACTTTAATATGTCACGTGTGGGCAAGTTAATAGCAATAGACTGTTCTTGCCAAATTGAAATACCTGGCTTTCCAAGATGTAAATAGTTCATAAAATATACAGTTTTCTGTCTATTTTAGGATATATTAGGATTATATTCTTTGATTTTGGTTTAAATAACACCAAAATAGATATAAATAGATATTTTCTTTATGTTTTTGTGTTTGTAATTGTTATTTGTTTGTGTCATCCACTTTGAAAAAGGGATCCGTAACTCTCAAAAGCTCTTGGCCAGTTTCTCAGACTTTCTGCACTGTGCTTCATCGTGTTTGTTTCCACTCTCTCTCTCTCTCTTTATAAATACCATTGGTATTAAGACAAACAAATGAGTGATGCCTAATATTTTGTTGTAACTTTAAGTTCGTGGTATAGCTTACCTAAGAGAAACTCGTGGTCTTGCTTACCGACAAAAACCACATGGGCTAGCTTACCCACAAAAACCACTAGGTCTAGCTTGCCCACAAAAACCATGAGGTCTAGCTTGCCCACAAAAACCATGAGGTCTAGCTTGTCCACAAAAGCCATGTGGTCTAGCTTGTCCACAAAAACCATGAGGTCTAGCTTACCCACAAAAACCATGAGGTCTAGCTTGCCCACAAAAACCATGAGGTCTAGCTTGTCCACAAAAACCATGAGGTCTAGCTTACCCACAAAAACCACTAGGTCTAGCTTGCCCACAAAAACCATGAGGTCTAGCTTGTCCACAAAAACCATGAGGTCTAGCTTGTCCACAAAAACCATGAGGTCTAGCTTGTCCACAAAAACCATGAGGTCTAGCTTACCCACAAAAACCACTAGGTCTAGCTTGTCCACAAAAACCATGAGGTCTAGCTTGTCCACAAAAACCATGAGGTCTAGCTTACCCACAAAAACCACTAGGTCTAGCTTGCCCACAAAAACCATGAGGTCTAGCTTGTCCACAAAAACCATGAGGTCTAGCTTGTCCACAAAAACCATGAGGTCTAGCTTGTCCACAAAAACCATGAGGTCTAGCTTGTCCACAAAAACCATGAGGTCTAGCTTACCCACAAAAACCACTAGGTCTAGCTTGTCCACAAAAACCATGAGGTCTAGCTTGTCCACAAAAACCATGAGGTCTAGCTTACCCACAAAAACCACTAGGTCTAGCTTGCCCACAAAAACCATGAGGTCTAGCTTGTCCACAAAAACCATGAGGTCTAGCTTGTCCACAAAAACCATGAGGTCTAGCTTGTCCACAAAAACCATGAGGTCTAGCTTACCCACAAAAACCACTAGGTCTAGCTTGTCCACAAAAACCATGAGGTCTAGCTTGCCCACAAAAACCACTAGGTCTAGCTTGTCCACAAAAACCATGTGGTCTAGCTTGTCCACAAAACCTATGTGGTCTAGCTTACCCCCAAAAAACACATTGTCTAGCTTACCCACAAAAACCATATAGTCTAGCTAACCCACAAAAACCATGTGGTCTAGCTTACTAACAAAAGCCATACAAATTGGTTCCCCATGAATTTAAAGCAATTCACAATATTATTTTCAATCTACTCAAAACTGAGCTGTCTTTGAAATATTTCAGTAAAACTTTTAACATGCCTGTTGTGTATTGTGCCTCTGTGGCATTCAGTCACATGAATACTATTAAAATTAAACCAGTAATTTATTGATTCATAACATTGAATCAAGCCTTGTGAATTGTTTGTAAAGTTTGTTTCTTGAAAAATGGTAAAGAGACAGACCAAAGCCATAATTGAAAATCAGTGGTATTTGTTGGAAAAATAATTTTAGTATAATCTTGAAAGTCTCACCATTGCCTCATTGCTCATTCAAAATGAAAAGGTATTGGTGAGAGATGGATTCCATTTAATGCTGTACAATCAATTGCACAGATTATCCATCTATAGTATTATGACAGTATTGGTCCACTGTACAATCCAGTACACAGATTAACCCTCTAATATGCCATCAGTGGTCCACTGTACAATCCATTACACACATTAAGTCTATAGTATTATGTCATCAGTGGTCCACTGTACAATCCATTACTCACATTAAGTCTATCGGATTGTGCCATCAGTGGTCCACTGTACAATCCATTACACACATTAAGTCTATAGTATTATGTCATCAGTGGTCCACTGTACAATCCATTATACACATTAAATCTATAAGATTGTGCCATCAGTGGTCCACTGTACAATCCATTACACACATTAAGTCTATAATATTATGTCATCAGTGGTCCACTGTACAATCCATTACACACATTAAGTCTATAGTTTTATGTCATCAGTGGTCCACTGTACAATTCATTACACACATTAAGTCTATAGGATTGTGCCATCAGTGGTCCACTGTACAATTCATTACACACATTAAGTATATAGTATTATGTCATCAGTGGTCCACTGTAAATCCATTACACAAATTAACCCATTATAGTATAATGCCAATCAGTGATTCACTGTACAATCCATTGTACAAATTAACCCTCTTTAGTATTATGCCATTATTGGTCCATAATTCATTTAATCTTTTCTGCTCTTAATATGTATTTCAGAGGCACAAACTGAATCCCATGTCATCCTCTTTCTTTGGGATAAAGAATTATTTAAAGGTGGTGAAATAATTATGGTACAAAGTTAAAATGTAGAATACAAATTGTTATTTGAGATGACATGGACCGATAACTCTGATCACTATTTCAGAGTGATGAAGACTGAAGATGCCAAGGAAGTTTTCACCAAGTATGAGCAAATGCTTCGTCTGCTTAGCGTGTGAGTTTATTTACTTACATTAAGCTAGATAAGATTGAGTCCTATAAACATGACATCTACCTGTAGGTCTGCTAATTGATTTTAATATGAGCAAAATCCATACTTACAGTCTAGACTTCTACAGCAAAGCAGCATCATTTATATGTTCTTCTCTGTTATTCATATTCAACACCCTTCATGTCCCATCATTTACATCACCCTTTCCTTACAATCATAGATGGAGCAAACTCAGACCTGTTTATAATCCAAGAATTGTCCTAACGTAGAACAGCCCAAATTAGTGTTGGAAATACTGCAAAATTCTGTGTTCCAAAAGCACAATCTTAGTTGTCAACACCCCCAAAAATTATATGTGATCTTTGCAAACTAAAAAAGTTCTCAACAAATTCTCTCCTTTTTTTAAAGAGTAAATTCAATGAACTCAGAGTCACCTATCTTAGCCAAATGTCCCTGTATACAGATAGTTAAAAAATAGAGACAAAGTTGGAGCGGCCATGGCACCATCTTGATCCGGTTACCAGATAAAGCCTACATTTTTATTGCAGAAATTACAGCCATACTAATAGCTTTGAACTACATTGAAACCTCTCAAAAAAACAATTTCATCATCTTTTATGGTTCCCTTTCCATATTGAAAGCCTTGCAAAATCTTAAATCTGACAACCAGACACATGATGTGCTTATACAATCTGGGAAAGTATTCTGTACTGGTGGCTGCCTAGTCACATTGGTATAAAGGGTAATGAATGGGCAGATAAAGCTGTCCTGCAGTCACCTGTTTCAAATGGAAGATTCCATATACTGACTTCAAATATTGTATAAATCAGCATGTTTGTCATACTTAGCAAAATACGTGGAATGAAAACTCCACAAACAAACTTAAGAACATCCAACCTACTTTTGGAGTGTGGCATCCCTCGTATAGAACGGAGTGAAGAGATGAGGTAGTAATGTGCCAATCACGTATCAGACTCGTGCACACTTTCTGAAGGGTGAACTTCAACCAGAGTGCATACCATACCAGTGTCCACTGACAGTGGAACACATTTTTGTCGAGTGTGTTGATTTCCAACTTGTGAGACTGAATTGTTTTGACATGAACTGCATGAAAAAACCTTCTGAATGATTGCAGTTTATATAAAAAAAAATTGACCATATGTTTTAAGGATTTTACACATGTTACCTTATCTTTTATTTTATATACATTTTTCAGAATTTTAACATCTTTTCGTTTTATATTTTATCTTGTGCTTCATGTTTGCATTTATTTGAAAGAGTTTATCTCTCTAAAGTTTTGTGCAATTCATTTTACATTTTGTGAACTTTATGTTTAGTTGGCACCATAAAGCCACTGTTGTGCTGAGGTGCCATACAAAGCTGCTACATATATACATATACCCTAGAAACCAACTCCAATAAAATTCCATAGTTTAAAGTTATTGCTTATACAGTGCTAATGCAGTTGCTTAACATAACAGATGTTTTGACTGACACAAACCATAATCTTTTACTGTCTTTAATCCTTTCTGAATTACTACTGATCACACAAAGTATAATCCAGTGATTAATTTTAGCTTATTGTCTGTCGAATTAGCAATTAAAGTGTCATGAACACAGTCAAATGATCACAGGAAGTCTTTAGTGGAAATATACTATACTGGAAGCAAGGTGTAAAAGCATGACCGTAAAAATGTCTGTTTCTGAATTTTTTTAATAATAATTTTGAGTATGCAGGTGATTTCAGTGAGTGATGGGAGGTACAGGAGACATCCCTCATCTCGGGAGGTTCACATGCATGCATTGATTCCATTATTATATGACCTGGGTAACTTTTTTATGAGTCCACTGTACTGTGACATGAACTAATTACAAAAACTTGAATTTGTTTTAAATGTCTAGTGAAGATTTGTTAAGCATTGATGCAGATGTTTGTACAACGAAACTACCAGAACTTAAGTCCCTGAGTATTGTGGGCACCAGTTTTTGCCTATAATTTTGCTGTAAGCAATGTTTTGTGAAAACAGTAGCAGACTATAGACACTAATGTAGCAGGTATTTATCTCAGCTAGTTTTCTCATCTGAGCAGCTTTAATTTTTGTCAAACACTTTGACCAATTGTTTCAATTGGCTGAGATTTAAAGCCAATTGTTTCAATTGGCTGAGATTTAAAGCCAATTGTTTCAATTCGCTGAGATTTAAAGCCAATACAGAAAAGTTGGAAGTGATAAAAATGTCTGGGATGTCCGATGATGAGATTGATGAAATGAATGCTCTTGATACTGTCTTTGTCTGTCACTCAGACCAATATACCATATATACTCGTGTATAAGCCAGGTCAAAATGCAAACAAAACATAGACCCTGATCTGCCATTGCACAATGCGCCAGCAGATCAGGGTCTTTGTTGTTTGTTCTACTGATTAGTCCTTACAAACTGCATAGACCCAGATCTGCCGGTGCATTATGCGATGGCAGATCTGGGTCTATGCAGTTTGCAGTTGGTATAAGCTTATACGCGAGTATATATGGTAGTTGTATGTATCTTCAGCTGGGATGAGCAGATCTACAAGCAGTGGATTGCTGGCGTGGATGAGGCCTGCTCATTCAACCTGAACCAGCCTCTGCTGACCAGGAAGGCCGATACATTGCTGCTGTCAGTGAACTTTGACCGCCAGCTGGTGGCTGTGCTAAGGGAGGTGAAGTATCTGGAGATCCGTGAAACTGAAGAAATTCCTCCCAGCGCCAAAAAGATTTATGAGAAGAATGACACACTTTGGAAGTACATCACCAACATGGACCTGACTGTGAGCCTGTACAACAAGGTGAGGATGACCGTAATTGAAGTGGAGTTCCCACTGATTGAGGAGCAGCTGCAGGATCTGGATGTACAGCTGGAGAAGGCAGAGAATTCACACAACTGGAACACTGAGGGTATGTATATGTGAGAATTTAAACAGCTGGAACACTGAGAGTATGTATATATGTAAACTTACTCTGCTGGAACACTGAGGGTATGTATATGTGAGAACTTACTCAACTAGAATGCTGAGGGTATGTATGTGAGAACTTACTCAACTGTAACTCCAAGGGTTTGCAGAGCGTTTTTGATAGATCTTCTCTGCACAATCTTGTTGTAGCTACTAGAGCATAACTGTGTTTATGATAATTTCAGATATCTTTCAGATAATACCATAGAATTGTAAACAGAAGTAATTTCTATGTTTTGGGAGAAAAAATATCAAAAGAGTGCTGTGTGTCACATCATACTTTACAACTGTAGGGCTAATTGCAGAGAAATTAGTTCCTATATTTTATAGAATTAACCTACAGCTGCATTTTCAGAGGCTCAGAAAGATATTTTTTGTCATGCAGGAATTTGGGAATACATTGAGAAGACGAGGGACCAGGTGATTGACCTGGAATCACGAGTCCAGAAATCCAAGAACAGCGTGGAGGAGATCAAGAACCTGATGGCCACATGGAGCAAGTCCCCACTGTTTATCAGGAAGGAGGAGAAGAACGAAACTCTCCTCCAAGTGGATGACAGGGAGGACCGCCTCAACAAGCGCTATGGTGAGATCAAGGCCATCGGAGAGAAGATCCAAGCACTTCTCATGGTAACACTTGATATGCTTCATATATTTATAATTGTTTTTAATTCTGTTCTGTTAAAACAGTTTGTATTAATTTTTGTTATACTTGCATTGATAATGAATAAGATATTTATGTTTTTGTAACTCAGTTTATATTAATTTTTGTTATACTTGCATTGATAATGAATAAGACATTTATGTTTTTGTAACTCAGTTTATAATAATTTTTGTTATACTTGTATTGATAATGAATAAGACATTTATGTTTTTGTAACTCAGTTTATAATAATTTTTGTTATACTTGCATTGATAATGAATAAGACATTTTTGTTTTTGTAACTTCCTTAAGAGGTCACTACTGGAGGCAACCATTTTGTAATGTGATGAAAGGTGTTTGATTTCTTAAACAAGTTCCGTTTATATCAAAAATTTTACTTGTATATTAGGGATTTTACCCTTTATTTGCGTTATCTTTGTTTTTTTTATGCCTTTTTGGGGATACCGAATCTTGTTCAGAACTGTGTTGTTAGGGTTGTGCTGATGTGCCTTTAAACCCTGTACATGCATATTCCTTTCTTTTGTCTTTATTTAATTTTATTATCATGTTACTTGTAGATTTTGTGACACCTGATAATACATGTAAAGACATAACAACTTGCTAAAAAATATCACCATACATGATTCACCTTTCATGTTTTAGTGGCAAATTAACTTAACTTTGCCTGGGTGTTGCAGGGCATTGTGCTTCTTTTATATGCTCATGTTGTATATTTAAAAGAAGTTGAAGCTGAATTCAATGAAAATTTATATCAGTTTAGGCTTGAGAGTGATAATTTTTTTCATAATTATTTCCAGGACAACCTAGGGCTATTCAAGGCAGATGCCAGCTCGGACATCTGGAAGGCATATGTGGACTATGTGGATGAGAGTGTTGTGGATGGGTTCTTTGACACCATCCACTGCAGCCTGAAGTTCCTCTTGGACAACACTGATCATGAGAACAACCCAGATGCTCTCTTCAAGGCCATACTGGAGTTGCACTCCACTAAGATGACCTTCATCCCATCACTGAAGTATGGTGTTGCTGATGGGTTCTTTGATCTGGTGGATGGGCTGGTGGGTGACATCTACAAGCAGGCATCACTGATTCCAAGGCTGGCAAAGCACAGTGGGCAAGAACACTACCAACCAGACCTTGAAGAAATGGAAGAACTGTCAAAGATGCGACAGGAGTTGATGGATCGCATGCAGAACATCATGAACAAAGGCAAAGAGTACAAGAAATCCTTTTACAACTATGCATACCTTTGGGTGGATGACCGCCAGGAGTTCATGCGGCAGTTCCTGTTATATGGCCATGTTCTGACCACTGAGGAGGTTGAAGCTCATGCAGAAGATGGTGTCCCAGAAAACCCACCTACCCTCAAGCAGTTCAAAGAACAGGTCAGTAGCAATTGCACAAAATTTATAGCAAATAAGTTGCTCCTGCAACTTAACCTCATCTCTGGGGCCCTGAACACCTTCCCAAATTGAAGTGATGGGCTGGGGTTCAAATTCATAAAACTTTTAAAGTAAATGACTCAGATTTTCACTCTTAAAGTTTATAGGAGAAAAAAGTAAATTCACAGACTGGCAGTGCTGTTAAAAAAAAGCAGAATAGCCCTATTTGCCATTAACAAATTATTAGTTTTGTCTATGTCCAGACAATGTATGTGCTAATGAAAATGATCAATATCTTATCCAGAAAATTAATATCTCTATTGTTGGGAGTGTATATTGATGCATCCAGCAAATTCAGTTATTGATAGACACTGAACATCTAGACTTTATATGAGAGGTATAGACACTGAACATCCTTTTAATTTACTTTCATATTATTAAGTCTAAACAAACCAAATTGCATTATCTTCCATCAGAAGTACATTGGATATTGTAATATTTACCTACATACATACTGGTGTATTTTCACGTGAAAATATTTTGGACTGGATGATTATTATGAGCATTATATATTCTGTATCTGCTGTAATACAACAGGGCATTGGCCAGAAACCAGTTGTAAAATTGAAGTCATAATTTTTGTAATAATAAAATCCTCCAAATACAACCTAATTGCATGTTTATTATTCAGTTTTGAAGGGATTTAAATCAGTTCAGATTGTAAGCATAGTTGCATGACACTGTAATCATGTTGTTATGAGAAAATAATTTTGATTACAAGGGGTATTTCTGACTGTAACTGATTATATTACAATTACTTGTAATCAGAAAGTAATCCTGATTACCTGGGATATTTCTGACTCTAATTGATTCAATTACAATTACTTGTAATTCAAAAGTAATCTTGATTACAAGGGATATTTCTGACTGTAACTGATTATATTACAATTACTTGTAATCAGAAAGTAATCTTTATTACCTGGGATATTTCTTACTCTAATTGATTCAATTACAATTACTTGTAATCAAAAAGTAATCTTCATTACATGGGGTTTTGCTGTAATTGATTACATTACAATTGTAATCAGAAGAATGGCCGATTAAAATAACATGTAATTACTTAAAAAATTAGTAATCAGCTGCAGATGAATACAATTACAGCAGGTCTGACTGGAGCAATACTCAGTTTTGAAAGTTTTACAAATTCAAGACCAGGTTAGTTGCTACTCCACAAATTTTCATCTGTTAATGTGAAACTTAGGAACTTTACATTGAGTCATTGGTCCCATATAAACATGCTTTTGACTAAATAGTGCACATAGCAGGTCTTTAGCAATTGACTCACAAATGTTCTCTAATAGATACTACATTGGTTTAGAAAACCCAGCAATGATCCAGCAGTCTTAAGGAACAGGTTTGCAGCAACACCCCCCACCTCATAAATGTCCTCATGGATATTTGTTGTATTATCTGCATTGTTCCAGCAGTCTAAGGAACAGGTTTGCAGCAACTCCCCTGCCCCCCCCCCCCCCCATGTCCTTATGGATATTTTTTGTATCATCTGCAAATCATAGTTAAGACATTGGTATCACTTTTCTGATGGTGATGTGGTCTGCAGTGGCATAGGTGGCAGCACAAAGTTTCTGTGACCCTATCATATGTACAGTCATCAAACTTAATGGGTGTGTTTATTTTGAGGGGTACTACTCATCATGAACATAAGGCCACAGCGATCACCTTGTATTCTTCAGTGATTATCAGAAGTTTTTGCATTTAGCTCAGTTTCTCGGACTTCTATGTGCAGTCATGAAACTTGATGCATTTACCTTGATGGGTACTGGTGGCAAAAGTAGGTCACTTTGACCTACTTTGCATGCTGCAGTGGTTATGTTTATTCCCGCAGTGCTTGCAGCAGGGAGCATCTTGATTTGGTCTGTCCTTCTGTCCTTATGTACATCAATCTGTCATCCCAAGAAGCTTATTAACAAGATTGCACAAAAAACACTCAGTGTAGACAAATGTAATTTGGCAAGCTTATTTATATTTATATCAGGATGACTTAATACAATTTTCAGGCCATTACTGCAATTTTTAAATTTTTTTACACATTCTTAAACTTGTTGGATTTCAGTTTTTTTTTTACTACAACCTTTTAGCACCTTTAAGCAAAAACCAATATTATTTTTTTTAGACACAAATCTTGTTGGCACAGTTAAGCAAAAACCACTTCTGGTAGACAAATGAAATTTGGTACGTATATTTGTGTGCTTGTTCAGATATTCATTATTAGTTCTACTGGTCATGGACCAGAAGAGCTTATGGGATGGTCTGTTGTCCATCGTCCATCATCCATCTGTCTGTTAGCACAAGTTTGTTATCGGGACTTCTCTCAAACTACTTGGAGGATTGCCATGAAACTTTACATACACATTCATCCTATGATCTAGTTGGTTCTAAATAAAAATGGTGGTGCTTGGACATCCAATATGGCTATCACAGTGGCCATCTTGAAAATTGTTATTTCTACTCCTGAAAGAATGGTCATATCAATATGGGGTTTTCACTAAAAGACTTCTTATAATGTCTAGTTGGTCCTAAATGAAAATGGTGCTGATCTGACTTCCAATATGGTCCCCCACAGTGGCCATATTGAAAATCTTGTTATCACTACATTTTGTACATAGATGGTCATATCAACATGGCATTTTCACCTAAAGACTTATGATATCTAGTTGGTCCTAAATGAAAATGGTGCCAATCTGAAGTCCAATATGGCCACCACAGTGGCCATGTTGAAAATCTTGTTATCGCTACTTCTCAACATGGCATTTTCACTAAAAGACTTCTTATGATGTCTAGTTGATCCTAAATGAAATGTGGCCACCATGGTAGCTACCTTGAAAATCTTGTCACCACTACTCCTCCTAAATGGTTTTCATGTCAACATGGGGTATTCACGAAAAGACTTTTTATGATGTCTGCTTGGTCCTAAATGAAAATGGTGCCGATCTGACATCCAATATGGCCACCACATCAGCCATCTTGAAAATCTTGTTATAGCCACTCCTCCTGAATGGATGGTTGTATCAAAATCTGGTTTTCACTAAAAGACTTCTTATGATGTCTAACTGGTTCTAAATGAAAATGGTATCAATCTGATGTTCAATGTGGCCACCACAGTGACCATCTTGAAAATCTTGTTGCTACTCCTTCTACAGGAATGGTCATGCCAACATTCAGTTTTCACTAAAAGACTTATTATGATGTCTAGCTGGTCCTAAATAAAAATGGTGCCGATCTGATATCCAATATGGCCACCATGGCAGCCATCTTAAAAATCTTTTTATCACCACTCTACCTGAACAGAAAGTCATATTGATGTGGGGATATCACCAGAAGACTTCTTATGACGTCCAGTTGGTCTTAAATTAAAATGGTGCCAATCTGACATCCAATATGGCTGCCACACAATGGCCATCTTGAAAATCTTGTTATTACTACTCCTCCTGAATGGATTGTTGTATCAACATGAGGTTTTCACTAAAAAAACTTGTTATGATGTCTGGTTGGTCTTAAATGAAAATGGTGCCAGTCTGACCTCCAGCATGGCCACCACAGCAGCCATCTTGAACATTTTGTTATTGCTACTCTTCTTGAATGGAAAGTTATATCTTGAAAATATTGCTATCTCTTGTCCTCCCAAATGGATGGCTATATCAACATGGGGTTTTCACCAATAGACTTCTTATCATATATAGTTGGTCCTAAATGAAAATAGTGCCAGTTGTACATCCAATATGGCTGCCATGATGACTGTCTTAAAAATCTTGTTGTCACTACTCCACGTGAATGGATGATCGTTATGAAATGTGGTTTTCACCAAAAAACTTCTAATGATGTCTGCTTTGTCCAGAATGAAAATTGTGCCAAGCTGATATCTACTATGTGCACCACAGCAGCTTGTTTGAAAATCATGTTATCGCTGAAGAACACTCAACAGTTAAAAGGAAGAAATGGTATTATCTTGAATTCCTGGAAATGCTTTTGCCCAGTAGAGGGACTCTTATTTAAATATAGGGAGCTGCAGTAGCTCAGTTGGTAGAGTGTCAGACTCATAATCCAAGGGTGGTAGGTTCGATACCTACCCAGGACAGCCCGAGTTGGCTGCCTTATTGTGTGCTTGGGTAAGGCACTTAGCTTCCATTTCATCTGCATGATATGGCCAATGATGTGTTATAAGTGCAGTTACTTACCCCCCCCCAAAAAAAAACAAACAGTCATAAAAATTGATGTGTTCATTCATTTTGAGGAGTATTTCATATAAATGTCAGAAGTGACCTACTTTTTTACATTCCACTGATTATGTTAAGTTATTGTGTTTAATTCTATTTCTCTGAAATAGTTGCTTGCACAGTCATTAAAGCTAATAAGGACATGCATTTTAGGATTAATATTCAAACTCTTGAAAAGTAAGTCACAATGCCCTACTTTTCATACTCTAGTGACTTTGCTAGGGATTTGGAATATGGCCTGTGAAGCAGGTGGGACATAGCAGCAGGGTATGACAATTTCCAATATCGACCTTCCAGCCAGACATGGACAATGTATGGAAAGCCGTCTCAAAATTAGAAAAGTTCTTCTTTTTTTTTTCTATACAAAAATTGGGCTAATGATGTGAAAGTATACTGGCCCAACAAAAATTTAAAGTTCAAGCTAGTTGAGCATAGACATTGTTGTGCCCTGAGCTTTCCATGGAATTCTTGTTATGATCAAATTTATTACTGCCTCTTCTTTTGTAAATTAGAGACTAGAGGAGGTATTAGATGTTTACTAGATAAACATTTGTATCGGATTGGCATAGTTTTCTTTTATACCTATCTGTTGTTTATAATGATGTCAATATTGTTTTAAAATCCCACAGACACTCAACCCATTCATGGAACATGTCTGTATGGAAATATACATTATACAAACTGCGCAAATGAATATCGGTGGATATAATTTAAAAACAGTCCTGCTTTTCTCATACCCTAAATTTGAAAATTGTGCAGAGATGAGAGTTCACTTTATTTTAATGGAAGTTACCAATTTTTTAATATGACAATTTTTGGATAATGATTCCAGAATACTGAAAACATAAAATTTTATGCTAAATTTAGAAGGGTTAAAGTTATCAAAAAGATGAGAAATTATATTATTATTAAACTTGTACAGTCCTTTATCTTGTGACTTGACTCTTAACAGATATCTCAGTCTGTGCTGTTTTACTTACACATGTAAAAAATATATGTATTGTTGAATGGACCAAGTCAGACTTATATAATGTCTTCAGAGGAATGTTGGCATTGTTATTAAGCAATATATATTTAGCTTGATTATTTTTCTATATGATAAAGAAACTGCATGTTTTCTTTTTATTCAGATTGACACGTATGAGAAAATTTATGTGGCTGCTGAGAACATTGAGCCTATTGTGGTCTTTGAGAACTGGTTCCGGATTGATGCCAAGCCATTTAAACAAGCTCTTCTGAACATCATCAAGAAATGGAGTTTCATGTTCAAACAGCATCTGATTGACCATGTTACCAACAGGTACAAAGTCACAAAGAGCGTGGTAGGGATAGTTACCAGTGTTATCACTTAAAGTTACTGAATAAAAGACTAGCTGAAAATAATCTTTCACACTGAGACTTAATATTAGAATATGGAATGATAAACGTATGGATAATCAATTGTTTGCATTTCTCTTTCTTTGAAACCTAACTACCTATAAATGTCATGGTTAAATTCTCAGCATGATAGGTTGAACTGTTTTCAGACATTTCAAATACATATAACATCATCATAAGCTTTTCTGCCTATGATTCTTCAGCTTGAAGGAACTTGCTGAGTTCATCAAAGTGAGAGATGCTGGGCTGACAAGGCCAGTACAGGAGGGTGACTACGATGGTCTTGTGGAATGCATGGGTAATCTGTTTGCAGTCAAGGACAGACAGTCAACCACAGACGAGATGTTTGAGCCCTTGAAGCAGACCATTGAACTTCTTAAGACTTATGAGCAGGAGATGCCAGATGAGGTTCACTTACAGCTTCAGGAGCTGCCAGAACAGTGGAACAACACCAAGAAAATTGCCATCACTGTCAAACAACAGGTGGCACCACTGCAAGCTACGGAAGTTGCCAACATCCGTAGAAAGAGTGCCACATTTGATGTTGAACAGTACAAGTTCCGAGAGAAGTTCAGGCAGATCCTGCCCTTCAGATACGACTGTGAAAAACCTTATGAGTCCCTTGACAAGGTATTTTCTTTGTTTCAGTTAGATACAAACAGTTCACCTGGCCCAAGGCCAAGTGAGCTTATGGCATGGCCTTGAGTCTCTTAACAATGGCTTATGGATGCTCTGTGGGCTTCATTAATGAACAGTTCATATTAACAAGATCTTGGATAAAGCAGGTGGTCCCTTACAACATTGCATTTAGATAATAAAATAGATTCATGCACAATGATTTTGGTTGTAAATGACAGGTGGTTGCTCATAACAGAGGTTGCTCAAATCAAGTTTTACTCTACAATTCTCTGACATTGTTCAAATTGCTTATGATCTTAAAGGTTCAAACTTACTTGTTTGACAACATAAAATAGTGGTATTTATTACTGAATCCCATAGTGGATACTGTGATAATGCATGGCAAAAGAATTCTCACACACACATACATGCACAACACACACAATCCTCATGATAATGCCAACATTTGTCCTTGGACAAGTTTGTTTTATAATGAGCTTTGAAGCATAAAGAGCTCTGACTTCCTTTCTGAAGAAGTATGTCTAAGAAAGGGAGAGCGAGTTGATAGACTGTATGATGCAAAAATATTAAATATTTTGTATTATTGTGGAAACCTAAAGTTTTATGGATACAGCATGGATTTTTGGTATCATAATTGCGCACAAATGCTGAGATCAATGTTGGCAAAATGAATGTTTCAGTTGATGTCGGGAAAATAGGATTGAAAATGGCTTGTATGTTCAGAATTAAGGTTGAGGTAATCCATTTGTGGCTTTTTGTGGTTGATGGATTGGGTGAGTGTCAGGGAAGATTAAAAAGCAGCTACAGGCATACATTAGATGCTTTGAAGTAAAAATATTTCTTCAAGTTTATCAGCCTGTCACTGAGTTACAGTATAGTGGGCTATAATTTCTTCTTGATATGCCAAAAAGAAACATTAAGAGTCTTTTTTTTCTTGAAATTTGTTTTCAGTACCATGAAGAAATCCTCTCCATGGAGAAGAGCATGCAGGCCATGTTAGAATCTGCCAACCTGTTTGAAGTGAGTGTACCTGACTTCAAACAATTAAAGCAGTGTCGCAAGGAGATCAAACTTCTCAAGACCCTGTGGGACTACATCATCATGGTTCGCAGCAGCATTGATGACTGGAAAACAACACCATGGAAGGAAATCAATGTGGAACAGATGGACATGGACTGCAAGAAGTTTGCCAAGGATGTCCGAGGTTTGGACAAGGAAATGAGGGCATGGGATGCTTACAATGGAGTGGAAAGCACTGTCAAGAATATGCTGACATCACTTCGGGCCGTTAGTGAACTGCAGAACCCTGCCATCAGAGACAGACACTGGCAGCAGCTCATGGCTGCCACCAAGGTTGTCACTTTTACTGAAATTTCTGAGTATAAAATTACACTCATATTTACTATTTTACATGCTGGTATTATATCTCTGTGAAGGTATTATGCTTATTATCATCCTATACATTTTTTACTTGACAAAGTTAGTTTGAACAAAGGTTAATAGTATCCTTTCCATCAATGGCTTTCTCAAAAATACAATAATCCCACATTGATGTACTCATTTTATCCCCTTATAGTATAAATCTCTTTTGTGTCCAGTATTTTGTCTTGTGATAAACCCACAGATTATTGTAAATAGTACTAATGTAGCATTATTAAACAAGTGATTTCCCAATTTGCTAATTAGAGCAATTTATTGAGAATGTTATGCTGAAAATAACTAAAACACTGTATTTCATTTTGAAGGGTTCCTTTTTCTCCTTTTTGCCTTGTACAATTATTGGTTAGAGATCCATGTACTCAGCACTTATGAATATACTGTTCATATGACCTATCCATGATATGATACAAAATAAAAATATTAACTAGCTTTAGCGGTGAGATTTGTTGATACCCTCTGTCCATCCAGCTCTTCATAACTCTATCTCCTTCTTAACTGCCCAGTGGAAATTCACCATACTTGGTACATATGTTGCCCATGTGGTGACCATCTATGAGAGAGGAATGATTTTTGGGCCTCTCCCAAGGGTCCCTGGATGAGTGTGGTGGAGGTCAAAGGTCAGGTATGCAAAAATTGCAATTACAATGACAGTTTTAAAATATTTTTGACGAGATTTTATACATGTATTCATAGGAATAGAGGAACAGCACATATATGTAGCAGATTTCAGCTACAACCAATGGGTCACAGTCTTGAGATAAGGTGGGGGTAAGGGTGACATAATAAAAGGCATTGGGATCTGCCATGCAAGTCATGGGAGTAGCTCTAGTTAACAATTAGGTTGATACTAAAGTGAAAAAAATTATCAAACAAAGTATCATTTATTCAAGGAACTTAAATTGCTTTTAGTATTTTTTTGGTCACTGTAAGTCAGCTGTTAGAGTAAATATGTTTAATATAGAATGATTAAGTTTACCTTAAGTAGTATAAATGTGATATTTCTTGTTGTCCATAGAATGGTCATAAGTGTCTTAGTTATTGCACACCAGTATGAAATAAGATTGGTCAAATGTAGTATGCTTGTGTTTGGGAAGAGCATATACATAATTGTCAGATATTTTTGCATGTGTTCAAAATTTACTTGAAATTTGTACACCATTTTTAGAAGTTTAATTTAAATATATTGTATATTAATTAATGCTACAGGTACATTTTGTCATGGATGAGAATACCACACTGTCAGATCTGCTGTCCCTCAACCTTCACAACTTTGAGGATGAAGTCAAAAACATTGTTGACAAGGCTGTCAAGGAAATGAGCATGGAGAAGGTGTTGAAGGAGTTGAATGTCACTTGGGCAACCATGGAGTTTGAACACGAGCCCCATCCGAGGACTCGCATCACCTTGTTGAAAACAAGTGAAGAGTTGATTGAAACTCTTGAAGATAATCAGGCAAGATAAAGAAAAATGTCTTTCAGTCATTGTCTTAAATTGCTTTCTTCATGCTGATGTTTGATGGCTGTAATTTTAATATTCCCTAACTGTGTACATATTTTTCTAGATTTCAAACAGTTCAAATTTTCTGATCTTCTTCAACATGGTGTCCATGGTTTTTGTTTTGATCATCAGAAGTAATGTCTGAGTCTACTACTGTAAGGAAAAATAATAAATTGGAACAAATTCAGTAGTAAACTAAAATGAGGAATTCTGCATGATTTGTAGCTGATGTACATTAGGTTTGTTGTAAACTTCAGAGGATCTCAACAAATATCCTTGCCATTCCATTTTTCTTCTCTCTTCGATTTGCTTGTTATCATCCCAATTCAGTTGCCCAGAAAAACTTTCTTTGTTTATTACTATCAAATTTCTATTTCCATATGTCTGTCTGTAAATATTTTCGGTTCAGGAACATAACTCAGATTGTTCAAGGTATTTCAACCAAGGTTGGTACACATGTCAAGCATGTTGCATAGAGGTGCTTTTTTATACTTTTCATACTTAGAATTTTCAACTTTAAATATATTTTAGTTTACCATGGAAGCAAAGTGTAGCATATGTAGTATATAAATTGACAGTACTAGAGCATAGGGTACTAGCATAAGTAGTATATAAATCGACAGTACTAGATCATAGGGTACTAGCATAAATAGTATATAAATCGACAGTACTGGAGCATAGGGTACTAGCATAAAATAGTATATAAATCGACAGTACTAGAGCATAGGGTACTAGCATAAGTAGTATATAAATCGACAGTACTAGAGCATAGGGTACTAGCATAAGTAGTATATAAATCGACAGTACTAGAGCATAGGGTACTAGCATAAGTAGTATATAAATCGACAGTACTAGATCATAGGGTACTAGCATAAATAGTATATAAATCGACAGTACTGGAGCATAGGGTACTAGCATAAAATAGTATATAAATCGACAGTACTAGAGCATAGGGTACTAGCATAAGTAGTATATAAATCGACAGTACTAGAGCATAGGGTACTAGCGTAAGTAGTATATAAATCGACAGTACTAGAGCATAGGGTACTAGCATAAGTAGTATATAAATCGACAGTACTAGATCATAGGGTACTAGCATAAATAGTATATAAATCGACAGTACTGGAGCATAATGGAACTAGCATAAATAGTATATAAATCGACAGTACTAGAGCATAGGGTACTAGCATAAGTAGTATATAAATCGACAGTACTAGAGCATAGGGTACTAGCATAAGTAGTATATAAATCGACAGTACTAGATCATAGGGTACTAGCATAAGTTGTGTATAAATTGAGAGTTAATGACTATAACATATTTTCAGTAGTAGTCTTTACATTAGCATGGGACCGGGGAATATGCCATCTAGATTACTCTTATGGCAAGAAATTGCCTCCATCATTATGAAAGAAGAAGTATTTAGCTGCCTCCATCATTATGAAAGAAGAAGTATTTAGCTGCCTCCATTATTATGAAAGAAGAAGTATTTAGCTATCAAAATAATATGTCTAGTACATTCTTTTTTCCTGTAGGTGCAACTCCAAAACATGCTGACATCCAAGTACATTGCCCACTTCTTGACTGAAGTGTCCTCTTGGCAGAAGAAGTTGTCTACAGCAGACCAGGTGATTCAGATCTGGATGGAGGTCCAGCGGACCTGGTCTCATCTGGAGAGCATCTTCATTGGCTCGGAGGATATCAGAAACCAGCTGCCAGAGGACTCCAAGAGATTTGACGGAATTGATAATGACTTCAAGGTATTGCATATTTTAAAACCAGTTCTCCTTAACATTTCACAAGCAAAGGAAATTGGAAATACAATAGCTCAAAATGTATAACTGCTTTATTATTAGAAAGAAAGAAGGTTATTCAGAAAGAAAGCAGGAATGGGTAATCTTTGCTTTCTTTAAGTCTATTTCTACACAATGGAGTAGATATACCCTTCACTTTTCTGGAAAAAAACATTTACCAAATTAAAAATAACAACAAAACTTGAAAACACATGAGTTTGGTTATTTTGAGCAGGTACATGAATTAAAATTTCAGTTAGAAGACACACAAATTACTGTACAAATTAGCCATTTTTGCAAGTTATTGGGGTTAATTTTCTGCAAGGCATTATAGGTAAAACTGGTACATTGATATAATTTCACTAGTTCTCTTGTTTATTTTATCAATGAACATTTGAGCAAATTATAACCTTATACCAGTCATACCCACAATACCTTGCAGAACATTACCCACAATGATTTGTAAAAGTAGCACCAATTTGTACTGGAATTTCTTTTGGATTTTGCCATCATCTGCTCAAAGCCATGCATCTAACTGAAATTGAAATTCATTTACCTGCTCAAAATAACTGAGTTCTTGTGTTGTCAAGGTTTGCAGTTATCCTTTTAATTTGGTGAAGTGCTTTTCAGAATACTTCAGGGAAATAACTACTCCACCATTTAGAAATAGACTTTATCTAAATTTGTTACAGAAGACAGCAGATATATTAAGCTTTGTGGTTATAAGTGATTCAGAATTTTACTGCAGTCTTTGAAGTGCCCCTCTCTTTTTACAGTCTGTCATCACTTCACTGTGCTATGACAAATTTATTGTCTTATATTTCTCATCAGTTATTTTGAAATTAGCAATTACCTAGATACTTTTAGGATATGACCACAAAATCAAATTTTACAGTAAACAACGAGCAGTACAAACACTTTGTTTTAAATGACACTAATAAAATTGATTGGGATGGTTTTTAAAGGAATAATTTATTTGCCATGAAATGTGTCAATATTTAATTTTAGTTTTCTGCAGTATGAAATAGGAACAAATTCAACATTCCTGCAATTTAAATAGCAAGAAAAAATGTAATGACAGTGAAAAATGAACACGAGTCATATACATTTTTAGTACAACATACAAATTATGCTTTAAAACAGTTAAAAACTATTTTTTTGATATATTGACAGTAGAAAGATATCCATGTTCCCTATTTAAAGAGACATAAAATTCCATGTTTCTTGCTAAAATGTAATTCAGTTTACATTAGTTTATAATTTGTGCAGTGTAAATAGGAAATTAGAAGTTAACGAGTTATGTGCAAAACTTCATTACAAAACAGTTGATAAAAACTTACAAAACAGTTGATAAAAACTTCATTACAAAACAGTTGATAAAAGCTTCTTTAGTGAATGACAAATTAGAAGTAATGTATATTTGAGAACAATGGTTAAGACTAGTATTGGATATTTGAGAACAATGGTTAAGACTAGTAGTGGATATTTGTGAACAATGGTTAAGACTAGTAGTGGATATTTGAGAAGAATGGTTAAGACTAGTAGTGGATATTTGAGAAGAATGGTTAAGACTAGTATTGGATATTTTTGAACAATGGTTAAGACTAGTATTGGATATTTTTGAACAATGGTTAAGACTAGTTTTGGATATTTTAGAACAATGGTTAAGACTAGTATTGGATACTTTAGAAGAAAGATTAAAAAAAATTCCCTTGCCCATGTATTAGAGTGCTTTTGATAAAGAGAGATATCATGGCTGGTTAATGGAGTTGTCTTTAAAAATGTTCAGTGTTCTTAAGATTATCTGTTTTCTAGTCTGTCATGGGTATTGTAGGTCATATTTGATATAATAATTTACATAGTTATAGCCCTTATTAATTTATATATTTACAGACCAAATTTTAATTTTACCAGTGAAATGAAAACAGAATGCAAATGGAATGAACACAGATCAAATGAGGAATGCATTTTGAAGAAAAAGGAGTGCACAAATTTAAAGTACAGAATGATGAATCATAAAGGAAAATGAAACAAAATGCACATGTTATTCATGAATAGATTTGAAAATCAATTATTTTCAGGTTGCCACTATATGTCCATGGTCAAAATCCATTTTGCATGATAATCCAGAATCACATTATTTACTGTAGTATCAATCTTTTCTAAGCAGACATAACAACCACCAATAACTGGTGGTTGTATTTATACAATTTTTATTTGAACGAAACAAAATAATAAATTAAGTTTGCTGACAAATACTTTACAGCTATAGTTTTACATTTATTGCAGTTGGGGTTATATTTTTATTTATTGTAAATTAAATGCTGTTTTTTTGTGTGCATTTTATGACTTTGCTATTTTATTAAACCACATATTTCATAAGACAAGATAGGAAAGGAATAGTTCTCTTCCTTGAACACTCGAAAAAACAGAAAAAAGGACTTTGGTAAATGCATTTCCTTTTCATTGCAAATGAATGAAAATGATAGGAAACAATGAATGGAAGCGATAAATGCAAAATCAGAAAGCATTTCTCAAATGATAAACAAAAAATGATGCGATGATAGCTGAAATGCAAACATGAATGGGATGCAAATGAAACACAAACAAAATGAATTCTGAATGCATGTCAGATGGAAACAGATGCAAGCAAAATGCAGATTTGGGGTCTGTACATAAGCAAATCATACATTAATTAGAGGTTGGAAAGTTTTTTAAAAAAATACTTATTTCTTCTGAGAAATAAGAGATATTTTCATTATGATTTAAACTGTATATTCTGACCAATAGAGATATCCTTAAATAATATACATCTCTGTAAAATACCCATTTCCTCAAAAGTATGTTGTATATGAATGATAAATTATATCCTTGTTTAATCATGTTATTCATTGCTTCCTCTCATATACATAAAAACACTTTTATAATGAACCATTAGGGACCTCCAAATTTAGTTTGTTATATCCCTTTTCTAATGTATATATATTACATTTCATTGAGTATTCAAATTCATTTTGTACTAACTGTAACAATGTTGTATCTATATTTATTCTAAGCATGTTTTATTGTAACTGTAATAGATTTCACTCAGTTTCCCATAATTATTTACCATTAGCTGCTGATTTAGCAACATTTAAAAAATTTTAAAACTGAATTGGATTTTTAGGAAAGTTTTTAGCTTTTAAAAATGGATTGATTCTCTATTCATTAGGAACTAGTATCACTTGTGGAGAAAACCAAGAATGTAGTTGAAGCCACAAGTGTACCCAAACTGTATGAGAAACTGGAGGCCATCCAGAATCACCTGACCCTTTGTGAAAAAGCCCTCGCTGAATATCTAGAGACCAAGCGACTGGCCTTCCCACGTTTCTACTTTGTGTCCTCTGCAGATCTGCTGGATATTCTCTCTAATGGAAACAACCCATCAGTGGTAAGACTTTGACAAAGGAAGAGTAGCCATGTATTTTAAACATGTTTGGATTTGCATATGTTACAAGATATGTTTAATGTATGTTGAATACCACATATATTAAACATGTGATGTAACATATTATGCTAAATATGTTAAACATGTGATGTAACATATATGCTAAACACATATTAAACAAGACATATTTAACACATTTTTTTACACATATGCTAAACATGCAAAGAAACATAGGTTTAACATATACCAGAATTATGACATCTAAAACCTGCTTAAAGTGAAAAACATGTTTTCCATATATATATGTATGTATGTATGTATGTATGTATGTATGTATGTATGTATGTATGTATGTATGTATGTATGTATGTATGTATGTATTTAACATGTGTGATTCAAATATGTTAAACATGTGTGGTACTCAACATACCTTTGACATGTGTGAGGTCACATACATTAAACATATGGTGCTACTTTTCCTGTTTACATCAGTCCAGGAATTTGTTTCTGTACCATTTAAAGTTTCTTTCATTTGGTTAAGAGAAAGTGTTTCTTAATTTTTTTTTTATAGAAAAAGTTAGTCAACTTATTAAGCCATAACCATTCATAACCTTCATGAAACTTTTGTATATAACTTATTCACTGTAGGATTTTCTGAAATAATGTTGGAATGAAAACAATAGACAAACTCCATATGTAGAAGATTTTGCCTTCATTGAAGGGATTATGACTATGCATTGTTTCATATATAGTTTACCTTTTGGTTTAGAGGTAGGGGTTGTAGTTAGGTAGGCATGTCTTGACTTGAATGGATGTGTGTAGTTGAAAGTAAGCGAGGTTTAAAATTTTACAGTCATTATTCAAATCATAGCCAAACTATTTTAATATATGAATTTTAGACAAAATGGTAGAAGTTTAGCGAAACCCGGCCCTGAAGACATGAAACATGTTAAGCACAAAATGTTGTACTAGTACTTTAAATTCTGTCATTGCAAGTTGACAACTGTAAACTGCCATGATATTCATTTGCTACTATTTAGGTGGCTCGTCATTTGACCAAACTGTTTGACAGCATGGCCAAGTTGAAGTTTGAAAAGGAAGACAGTGGAAATGACACCAAAGTTGCTCTTGGAATGTACAGTAAAGATGAGGAGTATGTGGACCTGGACAAAAAATGTGATTTATCAGGACAGGTCAGTTCTTATGTCTTATTATTCATCTGTCATTCTCTTTCATTGTATCTTCTCTAAGTTTTATGTGTCTTTCTTTTTTGTCTCAATATGTCTGTTTGTCTGCCTCTGTGTCTCTGTCTCTGCTAGTCTGTTTCTGTCAGTGTGCTTATCTGTATTCATCTTCCTTTCCTAACAACAGTGTAATATATGTCAGGAAATACATAAGGGTACTATAACAATTCATCTTGTATTCTACCTTTATAGTGTAACCTTTAACATTTAAATAGGTTGAGGTCTGGCTAAATAGACTGCTGGATGCCCAGTGCAGCACTGTACGCTACCAGATGACTGATGCTGTTACATCATATGAAGAGAAACCTAGGGACCAGTGGCTCTTTGATTTCCCAGCCCAAGTCGCTCTGTGTGGTACCCAAATCTGGTGGACCACTGAGGTCAACATAGCTTTTAGCAGGTTGGAGGAAGGCTATGAAAATGCATTGAAGGACTACTTTAAGAAACAAGTATGTACATCTAATGTATATACACCAGACTGTACTTGTTATTTTGATCAAAACAAAGTGAATATGACTAGTTTGCTATCACATTGTATTTCTGTATTTCTAAACACAAACAACATAAATGGCTTCATAAGATGAACATTGTTCTTCAAATTCAACATGTGGTGAAGAGTTATCTTTTTTTCCACTTTTGTTCAATTCATCATTTTCATGTATGTCATGAATTGGTACAAAAACAAACGGATTCATCATGCATGTTTGTAATACTTGGCAAGAGATGTGGAATGAAAGCTCCACAAACAATCTTGAGAACATCAAACCCACTACTGGAGAGTGTCATCTCTCGTATAGAACAAATCGCAGAGATGAAGTGGTATTGTGCCGATCGCATATGAGACACACATACCTGACTCATGCATACCTCCTGAAGGGTGAACCTTGATGAGAGTGTGTGCCATGCCAGTGTCCACTTAGAGTGGAACACATTCTTGTTGAGTGTGTCAACTTGCACCCTGTAAGACAGAAGTATTTTGACGTCAACAGCATGAAGAAACTATATGATGATGTACCACCCAAGAAACTCTTGGATTTTTGTATGGAATGTGGTTTATATAACAAATTTTGACCATATCTTTTAAGGATATTACATGTGTTACCTTTATTTTTATTTTATATACATTTTACAGAATTTAAACATTGTTATGTTTTATATTTTATCTTGTACTTCATGTTTACATTTATTTGGAAGGCTTAATCTTCCTAGAGTTTTTGTGCAATACATTTTTATATTTCGTGAACATTTAACCTTTAGTTGGCACAATATAGGAACTATTTGTGCTGAGATGCCATAAAGTGCTACTACATACATTACTTTCTCCATATTTCTGAGAAAAAAAAGAATCATTATTTTGTCATTTATATTGCTTACTAATCTCAAAATTTTGTAATAATTTAACAATTGCTTTTCAGCTTGAGCAGATATTAATTAACAGAAATTTTGATTTGTGATATCCTTCTCTTCAGGTCAACCAACTAAATGCCCTTATTTCCATGTTGATTGGAGACCTTTCTAAGGGTGATCGTCAGAAGATCATGACCATCTGTACCATTGATGTACATGCTCGAGATGTTGTCAACAAACTAATCACCATGAAAGTAGATAGCTCTCAGGCCTTTACATGGCTGTCTCAGCTGCGTCACCGATGGGATGACAATGAAAAAGATTGTTTTGCCAACATCTGTGATGCCCAGTTTCGTTACTCCCATGAATACCTGGGCAACACCCCACGTCTTGTCATCACGCCACTGACAGATAGGTATGATACATATTGTGACTTACACTTATGTTCTTTATTTCATAAAAGTAAAAAATAAATGTAAATAACTAAAATATAAATGTGAAATAACTGTCTAAAATCCATTTTATAGATATTTATTATTGAGTATGTGATGCATCTTGCAAAAGGAAGGATATAGTAGTCACAGTGTCACCTATCAACAATTTAATAGCTATTTTTGTCTCACAGTGTCACCTATCAACAATTTAATAGCTATTTTTGTCTCACAGTGTCAATTATCAACAATTTAATATTTAATAGCTATTTTTGTCTCACAGTGTCACCTATCAACAATTTAATAGCTATTGTTGTCTCACAGTGTCACCTATCAACAATTTAATAGCTATTGTTGTCTCACAGTGTCACCTATCAACAATTTAATAGCTATTGTTGTCTCACAGTGTCACCTATCAACAATTTAATAGCTATTTTTGTCTCACAGTGTCACCTATCAACAATTTAATAGCTATTGTTGTCTCACAGTGTCACCTATCAACAATTTAATAGCCATTGTTGTCTCACAGTGTCACCTATCAACAATTTAATAGCTATTGTTGTCTCACAGTGTCACCTATCAACAATTTAATAGCTATTTTTGTCTCACAGTGTCAATTATCAACAATTTAATATTTAATAGCTATTTTTGTCTCACAGTGTCACCTATCAACAATTTAATAGCTATTGTTGTCTCACAGTGTCACCTATCAACAATTTAATAGCTATTGTTGTCTCACAGTGTCACCTATCAACAATTTAATAGCTATTGTTGTCTCACAGTGTCACCTATCAACAATTTAAAAGCTATTTTTGTCTCACAGTGTCACCTATCAACAATTTAATAGCTATTGTTGTCTCACAGTGTCACCTATCAACAATTTAATAGCCATTGTTGTCTCACAGTGTCACCTATCAACAATTTAATAGCTATTGTTGTCTCACAGTGTCACCTATCAACAATTTAATAGCTATTGTTGTCTCACAGTGTCACCTATCAATAATTTAATAGCTATTTTTGTCGCACAGTGTCACCTATCAACAATTTAATAGCTATTTTTGTCTCACAGTGTCACCTATCAACTGTTTAATAGCTATTGTTGTCTCACAGTGTTGTAAATTCATGGTTACAAGAGTTGATTGTCATAAGATTCAGCACACAAGTTCACCAAATACAGAGAATCTTGATGCATGGATTGACCTGGAGGTCAGGATTAAGGTCATACTAGTCGGTCGTAAAAGCCATTGAAAAATGTCCAGATTTTACTTAGAGAATAACTGTACTATGTTTTATATATTGGATAACAATACTATGTTTTATTTATGGCCTAACTGTACTATGTTTAATTTAGGGCATAACTTGTACTATGTTTGATTTAGGGTATAACTGTACTATGTTTGATTTAGGGCCTAACTGTACTATGTTTTATTTAGGGCCTAACTGTACTATGTTTGATTTAGGGCATAACTGTACTATGTTTTATTTAGGGCATAAAAGTACTATGTTTGATTTAGGGGATGACAGTTCTGTGTTTTATTATGGGGATAACTGTACTATGTTTTATTTAGTTGATAATTGTTCTGTGTTTTATTGAAGGAATAACTGTACTATGTTTTCAGATTTGATTACAGTATTAATGGCTATGTTGTTGTAAATTTGGTTTATCACATCACCAATATAGTCTGTATATCTCTACTATAACACAGCTGGTCTGAAACATTGTCCATATATCTCTACTATAACACATCTGATCAGAAAAGATTACAGATATCTGTACTATAACACAGCTTGTCTGCAAACATAATCCAAATATTCCTACTATAACACAGCTTGTCTGAAAACATAATCCAAATATTCCTACTATAACACAGCTTGTCTGAAAACATAATCCAAATATTCCTACTATAACACAGCTTGTCTGAAAACATAATCCAAATATTCCTACTATAACACAGCTTGTCTGAAAACATAATCCAAATATTCCTACTATAAAATACTTTGGAAAATTGTGTCAAAAAACTTGTTCATCGCAATACATCACTGGGAGAGTCACAACATCATGATGGCATCAGATTTTCCAATTGTGGTTTGTGGATTTTACTGCTAGAAATTTTGATGTCTAACCAATCAGAATTAAATTCACGGATGTGTCAGAATGCTCATTATATGTCTCTGAATCATTAGCAAAATTTGCCTGCAAGCATACCAGAAAATCTGTGAAATACATCTGAAATAATAAGTCCAGTGACCAAAGGTCAAAGACATGACACAGTTTTTGGAAACACCTATATCTACTCATGGCAAGAATAAATAATCATCAAACATTGCTTACAAATTTAAATAATGATATGCAAGATTCCTGATGCAGGAGTTTGGCAAAATGTGAAAAGTCAAGGCTTCCAACAGATTTTTAATTGTCGAGAATATTAAATTCTATTAAATATAATTATTTTTGAACAGATTAATTTACAAGTTAATTTTATCAGTCATATCTGTCCAGGTGTACAAACATACTTTGTCATTGTGCACTTTGTAGACACCACTAACATGATAGAAATGAAATCTTTTGAATTAATTCCAGGCTGTTCTGCAATTTTTATACTGTAGTATGGCATCTGTTTTTGTTGGGAGGGGGGCAGGTTCATTTTGGCTACACCTCTTCCTCGATTACCTGCACACAACAGGGTACCAAAATAGACTGCAGCATAAGCGAGGGCACGAGTTACCAAAGTACTGTTGAAAAATTAAGAAAGGGATGGACATTGAGATTGAGAACAGAGAGTGGGGTGGGGATTAAATGGTTGAATACTCATTTTATAATTGCATTGCAAATAATTGTCGGTAAATAGCTTTTTTCTAATGAATCATGTATTCATGATTGATACCAAAGTTAATCAAAATCAATAAGACAGTTCTGTTAGGCAATGAAATTGATTGTCTTATGCTTCTTTGGCAGGAGCACACTCTATTCAGTAAGCTTGGGATGTGCTACATTCAGTCAAAAATCAACCTTAACAATCACTTATCTTTATTTTCTTGTGTCTTTTTTAAGTGCCCTACAGGCTCCATAGAGGGAACTTTCTTGAGCTAAAGATTTAAAAAAAGGCCATTGTTGCAAGGGTTCAGCCTAAAATTAACCCTGTGGAGGACACAAACAAGAGTTAAATTTATATCTCATGAAGTCTGAATGACATCAATTACCGTATATACACGTGTATAGACCAGGTCCAAATGCAAACAACATAGACCCTGATCTGCCATCGCATAATGCGCTGGCAGATCAGGGTCTATGTTGTTTGTTCTACTAATTCGTCCTTACAAACTGCATGGACCCAGATCTGCCAGCGCATTATGCGATGGCAGATCTGGGTCTACGCAGTTTGCAGTTGGTATCGGATTATATGCGAGTATAGATGGTACTTTTATTTTCAAGATAACCAATCTTTAAAAGATTGTTAAAAATATTACTCTGAGAGGTTTTAATACACGTCACATTTTCCAGTAAAAGCAGTGTGTGTTACGTCACTAAAAGCAGTGTGTGTTACGTCACTAAAAGCAGTGTGTGTTACGTCACTAAAAGCAGTGTGTGTTACGTCATTGCTTTGTGCATGTAAATGTTGATATATTCTAGTGTTATTGTCTATACAGAACAAAATTAGATTCTTTTTTGTAAAAAACATGGACATTTATTACTAGAAACACCAATGTCAAAACTTATGTTTTATTTTTTCTTGTTTTATCTGTGAAATATTGACGCTATGATTTAATTGCAAGTGATTATGAAATTTTTGTTTATCCTTGAGAAAACCTCTGAGTGCCAGTTCTGGCATGTTAAGTTCACTAGAAGCTTTGTATTTCACTTCTACATAATGAACCCTATATAAGAAAAACTAAACTTTTCATGCACTGTGTACATCTTTTGCTTTGTTCCCTTGCTATCTTTGATCACATTTGTGAATGATTTGGATAAACCAATATATAATGTTGCACACTTTAATGATGTTACTTACATAATAATATTTAAAACAGTGTGTGTTTGGTCAGTTGAAATGAGCTGACTTGACACGACTGTAACTGCTAGCTCTTATGCAGGTAGGATTTGCATGCCTTTTAACTTTTTTATACTTCCCTCTTTATTTGACTTGATACAAAAGATGTAAAAACATGATAATACAAAGCAGGTCCACTTTTATTTTATTGAAGCAATGCAACAAACACTTCTGCAAGCCGCAGATCAAAACACATTTAGCTCCTAATTAGATTCTCATGGAAACGCTTGCAGCATCACTTTGATCTTCGATTGACACTTTTCACATTTGAACACAAGATGGCATATCACATTTATTATGGCTAAACTGAAAGAGAATTAAAAAATAAAATTGAAACACGAATTTCACTTAACAAGACTTATTGAATTGGTATTTATTTTCTAAAGTGTTGACACCAGTAGGCATTACCAACATTTTCATTGATTGATATTTCATTGTATATTGTTATTTATATAGTTTTTGTTTTTGTTTTCAAAGAAAATGTAACAAAATATATGACTTCTTATTAAAAGTTGCAAATTTCATAATGTTGATTCCAAATTACTTGGCACTAACTGCTGTTTTAGATGATAAAATCAGTGATATATCAAGGTTTCATCTAGCAGTTTTGATCATGATTTCATTCATGTTCAGCAAATAGGGACCTATTTTTTTAAACTTTCTATAAGGAAAAATGGGATCCATATCTTCCTCTACGTTATAAGCAGGTTCATGAGTTATCCGGGCATGCTAAAATGAGGGAGGTGGTGTATATTGGAGGAAAATCCAAGGAGCACCAAAATTAAACATTGTCTATAAAATATGAACATATGCATTTATATAGAGTTCAATAGACTTTTAGCTAGGGTAGTATAAAAAAAAAAATACCTAGCTATACATGTATGTCCTTATGAGAAAACATATTATTTTGATTCAGCTGTAAAGTGAGGAACATTAATTATATTTATCATAAAAATGCAACTTTTCTCAGCCAGCATATGCATTAGTTATTGTTACATTTCAGATGCTACATCACCCTGACTCAGTCTCTCCATCTGATCATGAGTGGTGCCCCAGCAGGACCTGCAGGGACAGGCAAGACAGAAACAACAAAAGATCTGGGACGAGCCCTTGGCATCATGGTGTATGTCTTTAACTGCTCTGAACAGATGGACTACAAGGTGAGTAACACAGCTCTGTCATCTGGAAGAGGGATATTTGGTTTTCATATTATGCCATCTGCATAGCTGTCCATTTTTTCATCCATCACATATCCAGAGATGCTGCCAGGCTGCGGGATCACGGGTTTCTCGCAAAAATGATAGAGAGCCATGCAGCTGTTAAAACCCAATGTGGGAAAGATCACGCAAGTTACAGTTTATACTTGCGTATAAATCTATACTAACTGCAAACTGCATAGACCCAGATCTGCCATTACATAATGCACTGGCAGATCTGGGTCTATGCAGTTTGTAAGGACTAATCAATAGAACAAACAACATAGATCCTAATCTGCCGGCACATTATGCAATGGCAGATAAGGGTCTATGTTGTTTGTATTTGGACCCGGCTTAAACGCGAGTATTTACGGTACCTGTGTTTTCTGTGATTTCTCGTACCCAATATGCGATTTAAAAATTTTTTGTTTGTTTTTTAATTAGGTTGATGAGATCGTCTTTTTTGCCTTTTCTTCATGATCTCAATTAATCTTATATCTATGGAGAATATTGTTTTAATGCAAGCACCTTTATGATGGAGATCTGTTGGAGTATTACAGAAACTATGGAGGTATTCTGATCGAATTGTTTCCTGGAGGGGTATCGTAAATTGATCCATCGATCAGCCATTACCAAAATGTCTAAAGCACAACAGCAGTATATCATGTTTAAACAAAAGAGAACTGATTTCTTTAGGAAAGTCAGCGAGATGGAAAGATCATCTGTTAAATATGAAACTAGGGAGGATAAAATATCTGATCATTTGCTGTTAAGCAAAAAATGGCGCAGAAATCGGTGATAAGAAATAACCGGGATGATGTCATTTCCTACACCTATGGTTTAGGCCTTGCAGAAAATCTGATACATCAACAGAAATATCCAAGGAACAACATATGTGAATTGTGGAAAATTGTGTTTTGGATATATATCCTGAAAACCAGTTCCCGAATCTATTCAGACTGGCCATAATTACAGCGGTTCTGCCTTTATAAAAAGCTGAATGTGAAAGGGATTCAGTTCTTGAAGCAAAATTCACACTACTCCGATGAATAGGCTAGAGACAGACCCTTGAAACTCGATCACTGTAGTAAGAAAATGTCAGAATATCTGAGAAAAAACGAAATGAAATCCTATACAGATATATAATTTGGATTTTATATATATGATTTTTTTTTCATTTTTTCTAAGTTATTCAGACATTTCTTACTACTGTGATAGAGTTTCAAAAGTCTGTGGGATAACATCTGAAACAGTAAATAAACTGAAATGATTTTCAGTTTGCAAAAACTTTCTTGAAGGGGAGTGATAAGAAACAAAGAAGAATATTTACCAGCTGAGCAAAAAATTAGGTATGCAGATACCATATACATTTATTGTCAAAGATGTGATACAAAATCAATAAATGCTTGTTTTAAATTAGGTGTTTCTACACCTATAATTAATGTTGTCATCCATCAACTACCATTCGTCATAGTTTACCTCACCCACCCCATTTCCCCCCCTCTGGAGGTTGGTGTGGGGAGTTCCCCCTCTTAAGAATATTTCTGGCAGCATCTCTGCATATCCTGAAATTATTTAAGTTTCTTAAATAAATAAATCTATCCTATTGGCACAAATTTATGAATGAATAAAGTATTTTGATCACATTTTGAGAGCATGTGTACATAGCTTGATAACTTTTCACATTTCTCAGCAATCTTTGACTACAAATGCTCGCACAATTTTTGTTTGTTTGTTTATGTCCCACCACAAGAATGGTAGGGGTATATTGTGTTACCCTTGTTCATTCAGCCATACTTTTAAGTCATTTCAGGCTATGGTGTGGTGCATCCATGTTTAATTAACACATTTCTAGCTTTTTTAAAATTTATTTCCTTGTCTTAGTGCAAGTATGATTTAACTAAAAAAAGTTTTACTAAACTAATGAATTTTTGTACATGTGTTAGAGTCTGTTCTGGGATGCATATTTATGTGATTCATGGTCATTCCTAAAACTCACACCCAAATGCCAATGGAATGTGCAAAAATCATGCATCAAATTTTAAACCCTACCTTTATTTCTTTGATGAGAGCTATGATAGCTCAGTTGGTAGAGCATTGGACTCATAATGATAGGGTCTTAGATTTGGTACCCGCTCAGGCCACCCTAGTCGGCTGCATTGGTGTGTCCTTGTTAAAGACACTTGGCTCCCATTTCCTCAGCATGATATAGCCCATATTTTGTTAAAAAGTGCCATTTTATAATGAAATAAAAAAATAAAAAATGTATTTCTTCAATATATCCCACCTATATTTAGAAAATTGTCCCCTTTTTTCAAATGGAAGGGTGAATTTTCCCCTTAATTTTCAGTTCTAAAATAGAACCTAATGTATTCATCTAATAAATTATTTAATCAAATCACTGTCACACACACTTTTATGGCTTTATAGCCCATTCAACCTAGAAATAATGTTTCTTGATGATACTGATATTTTGTACCAGAAATTGTACAAAAAGTTTTTAAATCTGAGTTTTTAAAATAATATACATTTACAATTTAGGTAATGCAGATCTCCCCAAACTTGTTACTTTTTTTTCCAGTCCATTGGCAACATCTACAAGGGTCTGGCCCAGTCTGGAGCCTGGGGATGCTTCGACGAGTTCAACCGTATTGCTGTTGAGGTGTTGTCTGTAGTGGCTGTTCAGGTCAAAACCATCCAGGATGCCATCAAAGCAAAGAAGACCACTTTCAACTTCTTGGGAGAAACAATCAAACTTAAATTCACCGTTGGTCTCTTTATCACCATGAACCCAGGTTATGCTGGCCGTACTGAGTTGCCAGAAAACTTGAAGGCATTGTTCAGGTCAGTGATGGATGAGATTCCCTGTGATCATAATAATCTAATGTCATATCCCTTGACTCTAGTCAGGGGGAGTGGCAGTAGCTTGGTATCAGTCATCAGCATTTCTATTCCTGTTCTGCAATATGAAATTCATGTGTAAAAACATTTTAACAGAATTGTAGGAGTGAATGTACCTATACAAAACTGAAATCATGGTCACCAAGCTGCTTGTCTTAAATATTTCTGTACTGAGTGACAAATGGCTTGGTGAGCATTTGATCATTCATGTCTATTGGTTAATGTAAAAATGAATATTCAAAATTATTTGTCGTCATGAACATGTGACCTATTGTAGCCTCAATAAGAAGATAATTGTGATGGCCTGTTATTAGTCTACACAGACTAGGCACCACCGCAACCATTAACCCTTGAAAAGAAAATTGTGAAGGTCTATCATTTAGTCCACACAGACTAGGCAAAACCCTAACTCATTAACCCTCTATAACAGGCATGTGCAACCTGAGGCCCTTGGGCCAGATCTGGCCTGCAACCTGGTTTTATCCGCTTATTTACATCATAGGGTGTGGCTTTAAAAATCGCTTATCTTGCCCATGCCCTGGAGGAAGTTGCACATGCCTGCTCTATACGAAGATAATTGTGATGGTCTATCATTTAATCTACACAGGCTAGACATGACCCTAACCCTTAACTCTTGATAAGAAGATAATAGTGATAGCAAGTCATTTAGTCTACCATACATGTGACAGAACAGCGAAGTCAGCTAAGGACAAATGGGGAGACGAGCAACATTTTGTCAGGAGTTTTAACTTTAAAAGAGGAGGATTATCAATGAAAATAGCGAATTTTTCATTGCAGCACATGTCTTCGACCTTCTTATCCCAATGATAACCCAAAGCTTGGGTCACAATGTGAACAGTTTTGTCTGTTTTTGTCTGTCTGTATGAGAACTTTTGGGCAATTTCTGAGTCGGGGAATATTATTTTGACTAGATCTGAAAAATGATCTGCTACTGTAAATGGCTGATTGAGCTTTTTAGTAATCCAACCATAATCACTTAATGTCTTTTATCCTTTCGGAATCACTTCTGATCACACATATTATAATACATGTCAACAAACTTAAAACTCTGAAGCCAACTGATCCTGCTGACAGAATCAAAATGATGTTAATTGTTTTATGCTGCTTGAAATTAGTAACTAAATCATCTTGCCCTGCTTAAGCCAGTTCACAGTCACGTGATCACAGGCAGTATTACCTTAAATATACTACACTGGAAGCAAGGTGTGTAAACAATTGAAAAAATAAAAATTTTAAATAATAATTTTGTGTACATGGCAGATTTCAGAGAGTTACGTGAGGGATGGGAGACACCCCTCATCTCAGGAGGAAAACCCTCCCATCCAGGAGGTTCACATATATGGTCTACACAAACTAGACAAGTCCTTAACCCTCAGTAAGAAGATAATTGTGATGGCATATCATTTAGTCTGCACAGACTAGACATGACCCTAACCCCTTAATAAAAAGATAATTGTGATGGCCTATCATTTAGTATACACAGACTAGACATGACCCTAACCCATTAACCCTCAGTAAGAAAATAATTGTGATGGCATATCATTTAGTCTGCACAGGCTAGACATGACCCTAACCCATTAACCCTCAGTAAGAAAATAATTGTGATGGCGTATCATTTAGTCTGCACAGACTAGACATGACCCTAACCCTTAACCCTCAGTAAGAAAATAATTGTGATGGCGTATCATTTAGTCTGCACAGACTAGACATGACCCTAACCCTTAACCCTCAGTAAGAAAATAATTGTGATGGCGTATCATTTAGTCTGCACAGGCTAGACATGACCCTAACCCATTAACCCTCAGTAAGAAGATAATTGTGATGGCATATCATTTAGTCTGCACAGACTAGACATGACCCTAACCCCTTAATAAAAAGATAATTGTGATGGCCTATCATTTAGTATACACAGACTAGACATGACCCTAACCCATTAACCCTCAGTAAGAAAATAATTGTGATGGCATATCATTTAGTCTGCACAGGCTAGACATTACCCTAACCCTTAACCCTCAGTAAGAAAATAATTGTGATGGCGTATCATTTAGTCTGCACAGGCTAGACATTACCCTAACCCTTAACCCTCAGTAAGAAAATAATTGTGATGGGGTATCATTTAGTCTGCACAGACTAGACATGACCCTAACCCTTAACCCTCAGTAAGAAAAAAATTGTGATGGCGTATCATTTAGTCTGCACAGGCTAGACATTACCCTAACCCTTAACCCTCAGTAAGAAAATAATTGTGATGGCGTATCATTTAGTCTGCACAGACTAGACATTACCCTAACCCTTAACCCTCAGTAAGAAAATAATTGTGATGGCAGTTTGACTTTCACTCTCCATTGCCATAACTGGTTCCATTAATCTCCAGCTTGCACAAAGAAATACATTCCAATCCACATCCATGCTGATAGAAAGTTATCAGCCTTTTATAGCAAGACATAAAATCCCTCTTTTTGTTCTTGCTTTGTCTTGGATTCCTTGCCAACAAAGACAGTCCTATCTCATTATGTGCCAGCCCTATGTCAGCTGGGCATAGGGTTCAAAATCCCTTTGTTCTGAGTTTGTCTCCTTCATAAACAACTCTTGAGAATCACCTTGGTGGTGTTCCCTATCTGCTTGGAGAGTCAAATCTTAGCCCAGGAATTTCTTTGCCACAGGAATCTTCTTAGTGCATCTGTGAACCTTCTTGCCTTGTGCTGCATGTTCCATAGATCACAAATCATCTTTCTATCCCAGTTGTGGATGAAACTTTGCCTATCAGACCCAATGATCAAAGTTTTGGACTATACAAGGTCCCATCTCAGTATATGGGAGGACCTTCCTCAGCTGATGGTGGGTATATTGCTACAGGATCAACCACCAGGAATTCATGATCTGCACAGACTCCTGGCACAACTGACTGCAGTGCCCACCTCCTGTCCTCCATTTAAGTGAGCAGGATTTGACCTTTCAAGAGTGCCCTATGCATATCAGTCTCCTTTTGAAGAAGGGGTTAGTGAATGCTTTTTGATTGTGGCAGATGTTGTCTTGAAGGGGTGCTCTCATTGGTCGTGACAACTTGACTGATATCTTTTGCATCAGAAGAGAAGAGAGAACCAAGTCCCTGGATCTCCACCTTTTTTGTTCATGATTTTCTCATCTGGTATCCTCATCGACAAATCCACATTCAAATCTGCTACATCCCAGGCAGGTCAAAAGTCCTAGAAGACTTACTGTCCAAATCAGATGGTATACACTGCATGGTCCCATCACCCCGCAGTCTTCATTTGAATCTGCACCTTCTGGGATCAATCTCTTGTGGACCTCGTCTTGATGAGGTGGAATACCAAGCTCCCTCATCTCGACAGTCCCAGATCTGAAAGTCTGGGCAGTTGACACTCTATTTTTTATATGGAACAGTCTCAGTGCACCCCTCTGATTCCCAAAGTCTTGCAGAAAGCAGGGGAATCCAAGTGCTGACTAATTCTGATTGTTCCCTTAAAGCAGGAAGATCATTAATCAATGATCTAGTGGTAAATATTCTCAGGATAGTCCTACCTTTGCCTTGAATGCTGAGACAACCATGCTTGCAGGTTCTCCATCTGAACCCAGAGATGCTGAACCCGCATGCCTGACCATATCAAACAAGCCCTCAGAATGAAACGCTTTTCCAAACATGTGGTGGGCAGAATTGCATGGGCAAGAAGACCCACCACTTTAAAACCTATCTTCACAGGTCACTTAGCAGCTTCATAACTCAGTAGGTTTATCTACTTACACTGGATATGCAGAAGTGAACATTTACCTCTTAACCGCATCCATTCACTGAGCATGTGCTAATCCTAGCTCTTATCCCACACACAAGACTTGATGCTGCTTCTTATCCCACACACAAGACTTGAGGCTGCTTGACGTATGTTGGGAGACCATGTAAGTGGATGTGGCTCCCTGAGCCACCTCTTATCTATTCTTCTGATCTATTATGATCAAGTAGCATATTTAAAGAAGAGACCACTCATTTGACTTTCATCGTGGCAAACAGGTGATGTTTTGACACTTTTGTTGCTAAAATAAGCTAAAAGAGCTGATGAATGTCTTTCTTAGCTTGGGAGGGCTGGATTTGCGAGGTAGTGAATGTACTCCTAAGGTATTATGATTGGTCAAATATTTATTGAAGAAACATATTTTACCCCAATAATTGGTATAAATTAGGTAAAGACTTTAGGTTTTCCCATGTAGAGTAATTTGGGGACTTGTGTCTGCAAAATAGATTGGAGTAGAAAACATGCTGTGAAACTTCTTAAGGAAGAAGGTGCATGTAGCATTTTTGTCAGTAAAATAGTATGTAGAAGACGTGTTTTAAATAATTTCCATAGCAGAATGGATTTTTTGTATATCTGTGAAATAAATCAATTGAAAGTACTCTATTATCACTCTTTCTGTTGACTGCCATTAGAGACTGTCCGCGATGTCACAAGGTCAGTTTGTTTACAATGGCTACATCTGCTACTCATTTCAAACTTGGTACTTCCATGCCAAACAGAACAAGCTATTTACTTGCTAGTGATTACAGTACTTCTATGCCAAACATAGCAAACTATTTGCTTACTAGTCAGATATTCCTGATTACAGCATTTCTATACCAAACATAACAAACTATTTACTTACTAGTGATTACAGTCCTTCTATGCCAAACACAGCAAACTATTTACTTACTAGTCAGATATTCCTGATTACAGCATTTCTATACCAAACATAACAAACTATTTACTTACTAGTGATTACAGTACTTCTATGCCAAACATAGCAAACTATTTACTTACTAGTCAGATATTCCTGACACTGAAGCTAAATTATGAACTAATGCTTTAAATTTTGGGCAAAGATAAAAAACATTATTTATTTGTTTTCATGGGATAGTTGCAGTGATCAAAACATTGTTCATTTACTCTTGATTCAGAAATCATCACAAACTTAAGACCTTGTGGGCAAAACTACGCACAGCAAACATACCTCAGGATTTAGTGTGCTTATTGTTTTAATAAAATATTTCAAACAACTTTCTTTTGTGTTGTGTACATAGCACTACAGTGAACATGAACCAATCTTGTGACATACTGAACCATTTGGACATCCTCTGATGTTTTTGTATCATTCATGCATGTTACCTCTGCATTATGGTCGTGCCAAACACAAGGTAGATGAAGTTGATTTTAAAAAGTTTGAACTAAATTAGTTTGCATCAGCATGAGTTTTTCTTAATTTCATTTACATTTTCTTTATTTATGAAGTAAATATCTGTCAAATAATAAAGAATGAACTATTTCATGGTCTTTCCTTAAGGAAACTACAAGCATTGTTTTCAGTCATTACCTCCATATTTTTAGTTTCTGAGAAAAACAAATCCTTGAACTTGGCATTTCTTTATTTGTAAACCATTATGAATTGGGTGGTCTTAAGTATTTGGTGGCCTTAAAATTGAGTGGCCTAAAGTATTGGGTGGTCTTAAGTATTTGGTGGCCTTAAAAATTGGGTGGCCTTAAGTATTTAGTGGCCTAAAGTATTGGGTGGCCTTAAGTACCATTTGAACACTTCAATGAATTTCAGAAAATCATTCTTACTTGAATCACTTGTTGTAAATATGGCATTATTTCCCTTAGAAAAACAGCTTCTAAACTGTTTGATGATAAGGTGTAATCATTTTCTGGACTTTGTTTTCAGGCCATGTGCTATGGTTGTACCAGACTTTGTGTGTGATCATAAGGTGTAATCATTTTCCTGACTTTGCTTTCAGGCCATGTGCTATTGTTGTACCAAACTTTGTGTGTGATCATAAGGTGTAATCATTTTCCTGACTTTGCTTTCAGGCCATGTGCTATGGTTGTACCAGACTTTGAGCTGATTTGTGAAATCATGTTGGTGGCAGAGGGCTTCTTGGATGCCAGGCTGTTGGCCAGAAAGTTTATAACTCTGTACAGCCTATGTAAGGAGCTTCTGTCCAAACAGGTTTGTTTCACCCATTCTTTATCTAGTCATTGGTTATTTTCTATTACTTGTTTGAACCATGTGATTAAACTTCCCAAGTACAAAGTCTTGTGCAAGTTTATTATGAAGGGACGTTCTTGAAATGATGATTGAAGCATCTATTTGAATATCAACTGCCAGGAAAATGATTGGATCAATACTACTAACCTAGAGGTGATTTGTTCTTTATGTGAGGACATATTTTTGAAAAATATCTCTGCAGCTTTGACAATCCATATTATTTGTATGCTTAAGAGTGAAATACAGAAAATTATTGGTGACATTTTTTATATATTTTTTAATTCCTATCATTTTCACATGTTAAAAATATATCCTTATATTCTCATGTGTGAAAAAGAACATTTCCCATCATGCTATGCAATGCTTAAATGTATATTCCTACAGAAATTATATTGGCAGCAAGAAAAATCTGCATTTTGCGACTTAAAACAAGAAATGGAAACCGCATTACCTTTTAGTTATGAAAACTATTTTTTGCATAAGATATTTGACTGACCTATATGAATCTCTACTCCCTTGAGCTACAATGTTAACAATATCAAAATGCCAGTGTCATCTTGCTCATTCTGTTGAGCTACAATGTTAACAATATCAAAATGCCAGTGTCATCTTGCTCATTCTGACTTGATGTCATGGTCAGATATGGTCTAAAATTTAATTTTTTTTTACAAATGTAATTATTGCAACAGATCAGGTAATCCCAACTTACAGTTCTCTGAAATCAGTGCTACCTTTATAAAGCTCTCAATTCAAGATGAGATCAGTTGAAGGGTGAGTATAATCTTTTAATCTTGATTCATCAGCCATATAGGTACACTCTTCAAATTGTATTTTCCTGCATAATACAAGATATATTTCATCTTGTGATACAAGAACAATATATTTTAACTGGTGCCACTTTAAATATTGCTTGTACCACACACTGAAATACATCCAGTATCAATGCAGAAAAAGAAAATATCCTCTATTTATTTTCTTTTGTTGAGCAGTTTTTAAAGTGGATTTTGTTTGTTAAAAGAAATTACAGTATCTTTATAACTGAAACTATCTTGCTATCTTGATAAATTGTATGCACTGTGTGTCTTAAACTCCCTTACATTTCTTTATTAGCATTATTACATATCCTTTTTGACCAGTTGCAATATCAGAGACAAAGTTTTTCTCCTTTTTTCATATTTTTATCCACATATTGGCCACAGATAACTTGGAGAACTTTTAATGAATATTCCGTTGATGTTAAATGAATTGTACAAAACTAATAACTTGTCAGCAGTATATCATAATTCAGGAACTTGTGTTTCAGGATCACTATGACTGGGGTTTGCGTGCCATTAAGTCTGTGCTGGTAGTGGCAGGTTCCCTTAAGAGAAGTGACCCCACCAGACCTGAGGATCAGGTATTGTAGTCACATGGAAAATATGGCAGGCTTATCAGCTCAAGTTTCTCAGCTTTGAATTTAAAAGGGTACTCCTTCAGAAATGAGTTATTCATGCCAAAGACATGAGAACAGCAGATATATGTTAAATTCAAGTTTTTGTATCTTGTATGTTTGTGCTTGAGTTTGGGTTATAAAGCCACATGAGAAATAGAGGCATTTACAGTTATCATTATCCGTGCTGTTTTTAATGTGTCAGGATATTGTGATGCAGTCCATCTATCCTTCCATATGTACAAGTTGTACACCTGTAATGTCCATGAACTTATCCTTCACCATTAGAGCTAGATGTATGAAACTTTGGTAAATGATAGTCCTATGGGTATGAAACTGTATACATATTATGATCATCATCTGTAGATGTGCATCAAACAAATCACTGTGAAACAGGGTACATAATATGATCATCATCCGTAGATGTGCATCAAACAAATCACTGTGAAACTGGGTACACATTATGATCATCATCTGTAGATGTGCATCAAACAAATCACTGTGAAACTGGGTACATATTATGATCATCATCTGTAGATGTGCATAAGACAAATCACTGTGAAACAGGGTACATAATATGATCATCATCCGTAGATGTGCATCAAACAAATCACGGTGAAACTGGGTACATATTATGATCATCATCTGTAGATGTGCATCAAACAAATCACTGTGAAACTGGGTACATATTATGATCATCATCTGAAGATGTGCATCAAACAAATCACTGTGAAACTGGGTACATATTATGATCATCATCTGTAGATACGTATCAAACAAATCACAATGCTCGTGCATTATTTATTACAGTTATTATTTTTGACTTGTAGCTGGATGTAGTATATGACAGAATCTCATGAAGGCATTTATTCTCATACTTTTCAGTGGATCACCATAAAACTTTGTACATGTTATGGCCATCATCTAAAGATGTGCATGTTTACAAAACACTGTGCTGTCACAATTGTTGTTAAAGGTATTGCCCTTTTTGTCCTGCAGCTGAATACAGTATAAGATAGAATCTGGTGAACACAACTTGTTTTGCAGTTTTTTTTTATGGATTGCTGTGAAACTTGGTACATATTATGGTCATCATCTAAAGATGCACAAATTGACAAATCTTTGTGTTCCCTTGATTTTTGTAAGAGTTCTTGTCCTTTTTAACTTGCAGCTGGATGTAGTATATCGCAGAATTTTGTGAATGCAACTACTCTTGCAGTTTTTAGTGAAACTTAGTACATATTATGGTCATCATCATCAGATGTGCATGTTTATCAATCAGAGTACTGACACTGTTTTTAGAAGAGTTATGCCCTTTTTTTTACTATAGTTTCATCTCCATTATGGGGTAGGGGTGGAATGCAGGAGAGGTGGGGTATATTTTGCTTGAGCAGTTTGCTCACCTTTCTTCTAAGGCCATAAAGCCAATTGAACTTATGGTGTAGCCCTGCATCTATCAACAATTGCTGTTTTAACTTCTCAAAAAAACACTGAACAAATTTAAATCAAATTTGGCAGAGAGGATCCTGGTATAAATGGCTTCTAAATTTATACAAATGTTGTCAATCCTGTATCAAATATGGCCACCATTACTAAAAAATAGAAAACCATTAAATGAGTTATTAAAAACTGCTCAACAGAATTTGGCCATCAAATATAGCTGCCACTACAACAACAACAACAACAACAAAATGACTTCTTTTCAAAATTACTTGACAGAATTTGACCAAATTTGACAGAAGGCATTCTGACATGAAGGGCTTTCAGATTTATACAGATGATGCCAATCTGCTTTAAAGAGTGACCACTGTTACGAAAGATAGAGAAACCTTTTAATGACTGCAGTTCTCAGTAGCTGCTTGATAGAAAGAATTTTGTCTCAAAGGTCTTCCAATTTATACAAAATATGCCAGTCTGCCATCAAATGCAGCTACCATTACTAAATATTAAAAAAGATTTAAACAGCTTTATCTATACAAAAAATAACACGTGAAAGAAATAGACCAAATTTTACAGAAAGCATTGCTGCATAAAATAACCTTTTAATATTGGACAAATGATGATGATGTGCCACCAGGATGAAGATACAAAAACTAAAATAACCTTGAAACAATGGTTTTCATAACATGCAGTCAAGAGCATTGAAAGAAATTCTTTGGAAAGCTTCCTTCAGGCCCAGAGTTCTTAGCCAACTGCTCTTGCATTTGGCTACTAGGCAGATGTCAGGTTGGTGAGCAATCACATGTCTACATGGGCCTCTTATTCTTATTTTAATGTTATAGGTATTGATGAGGGCATTGAGAGATTTCAACACTCCCAAGATTGTGGCTGATGACATCCCTGTCTTTATGGGACTGATTGGAGACTTGTTCCCTGCCCTGGATGTGCCAAGGAAGAGAGACCTGGAGTTTGAAAAGCAAATTAGGCAGGCTACACTAGACCAGAAGCTGCAACCTGAGGACAACTTCATTTTGAAGGTAATATTGCATCAGTTATTATTATTTCATCATTTTTATTGCACATGATGATTACATTTCAGTACCAAAACTCTACATTAAGTGTTTCAATTTCAGCATTCAAGATATAACTTATGCTGCCTTGCATTATTAATTTATCGATTATCTCAAATAATGCTGCCATTTCAACATAAACATATGTTTAGTTGTTGATAGAAATGAAGACCCAGTAAAAATTATCGATATTAAACCTCCAATCAGGAATTTAATGTATTCTAGTATTTGTATTTCTCTTTCAAATATGTTCCCCGATCACATTAACATTAGGGATATAAGCCTGCTACCTCCTGAATCCAGCCCTACTTAAAGATGAAAATTCATCTTTTATGTCTATATCATATAGACAAAGGGCAATAACTCTCGTCCATTACCTCCCCTTGCCACCACTAGGTGTTGCCAGCTTTTAAGCTTCATACATGAAACCTCCCGTCAATCCAAGCCAAATTTGTGTTAAATTTGAATCATCCATACAGGATTTGGGATTTATTTGTATTAATATTCATTCCTGAACAGGCAATAAATATTATTTTTTAATTTTGTGAAATTTTCACTTTCTCTGACTTTTGTCAATTTTAGACTGCATGGTACAACACGCTATCGTTGATGCATGTTGTTATTCACTGTTTTGCGCACACTGCTTTTTTCCTTGCTCACCTGGTTAGTAACGGGTGTTGTTTTAGTGACTGATTAACATGCTGCATTTATGAAATTTTGTTCTGTTTTGTTTTAGCTTGTTGTTTCAGCGAAACCTGTCGACGAAGTAATAAATGCAACAAATTCATGGCAAAGGAAGACATGCATGAGTTGTGCCTTGTGTGTACAAGAGGGTGACGACAATGCAAATTTTAAATTCCTACAAGTAATCACAATACATTGGGGGAGTGTACCCCCATTTTTTTAGGCAGCCCAGGTGGTGTAAGTCCTCCAGCATGTCCAAGCATGGCCTCTGGGCCTGTAAGTTTGGGCGCATGGGGTTTTTAATGGATCCAACGAATCCATTCTCTACATCTGTATCGCCATCTGGAGCTGTTCACGGTCGTACAACCAGTTGAGCTGGATGTCCAGCCAGTCCAGCCGTCTCAATCAGGGGATCAGTTATGACCTGGGGTAATGTAACAAAAGAAAAGACTTAAACAAGCTTTCAAGATTTAAAACACAAATATTTATTTTCCTAAAATATAAAAATATTTCAACAAACAATCAAAGTGAAAGAATTAAAAATAACTTACAGAATAGAATATCCTTAAAAGTCCTAAATTGTTCTAATGTTCACAAATCCGGAAGTTAATCCAAATATTGCGAATGAAGAATGTTCCGAATGAAACCTCCAGTGTGCTGGTGTACCAACAAGTATCAGTTATATCCAAGTGTTATTAATTCCAAGTAATCCTTGTGAATATAAAATATCACACAAGTTCTAGAAATGTTTCCGATAATTCCATGGAGCTGTATAATTCTTAAATATCAGTAGTTAATCCCAAAAATGTACTGTCTGGAAAATATTTCTGAAGTAGCAGTACTAAATCCAAAATGTACTGTATCATAATATCTCTGAAGCATAATATCACATACAAAGAACCAATTTTGTTAAAGACCTCTCAAGCTGACGAAACTATGCAGGAATGATGAACACTGTGATTACATCTTATTTTATAGTTTCTGTACTGCATCATTGAAATACATTAAAACCCATTTCTTATTCCATCTCAAATCAACATCTTACTATTACAATCTTACAATCTAACTTCTGGTCAACAAAAATGAATCATCCTCTGAATTGTGAAATCCAGGTCAGAGCATTGAATCCAGGTCAAAATGATAATACATTTTAGCACGCGCTAGTCACGTGACATGACTAATGCTTCATCGTCAATATTGATTTTCCCAGGACCAATGTACTGGGTCACATTGAAATTACCGTATATGTGCACTCTGCAAAACGACACCTATTTGACTATTATACAGAGGTCATAAACTACTAAAACTATACCATTATTACTGAAAGATCCATCCATCTCGCCAGGCAGACAGCTTCATTTTTCTACAATTACAAAGATTTTAATGATAGATCTTTCCATCCTACCATGCTATGGCTACATACCATTACAATTACGGGGATCTTGATGATAGATCCGTCCATCTCTCCGGGAGTACAGTTCATCTTTCTACAATTACAGAGATCTTGATTATATATCTGTCCATCCTAACATGCTTATGGCTACATAAAATTTCAATTACGGAAATTTTATTGATAGATCTGTCCATTTTACTGGGTGTAAAGCTGGATAAACATTATTATGGGGATTTTAGTGATAGATCTTTCTGTCCAGCATGTGCTGGTACCAACTGGACCGCCTTCTGCATGGCAAGTAACTGTGCCACCTGTACTCCCATCGAACCAGCCATCAGTACTGGTATGACAAAATCGTCCGGCGGAGCTGGCTTGTCCTAGATTCACTGCTTAGTCACAGCATATTGCCCATGAATTATATAAAGACGATGACATTGCATCATCATTGCAACAGGGAATGGTTTATACCGAAATGGAAGCAGACCATGAGCAGAAGACTTCACACAGTGAGTGTGAAGATACTACTGAGCAAGAGCTCTACTCTGATCTGACTATGGAGAATACGGAGTTTTAAGGCTGTGGTCAAGGAGATATACCGGGTGTTGCTGGCTTTGAAATGCCCTCCACCCTTACTGCCATGCATGATTATAAAGTCAAAGTGTTGGTCAACATTGAAGATGAAGAAGTCTCCATCCTTCCAGCTGCTTCCTCAGTCAATAAAAAAGAACTGCCCCTCCAACATGCCACTAGACCTGTATCCTCATTTTAAGACCAGTCATCCCTGCCCCAGCATCAATGTACAAATCAGACACATGGAATGGTCTCTCCATCAATCAGTCTTTCTTCAGATTTGTGCACTTTGGGGACATCCAATGATCGATCTTTTTGTGACAAGGTGGAATCACAAGTTGCCCACCTTCGTCTCTCCAGTTCCAGACCTAGAAGCTTGAGCTGTGGACGCACTGTCAATCAGCTGGGAGAGGCTGTGGCCTTCACCCACCCTCCCACAGTCTTGATACCGAAAATAAGCTTTAAGTTGCGTGGGTCAGAACTGCAAGATGATTCTGATAGCCCCTTTCAGATGGGACAAGTCCTGGGTCACCGGTCTACTCGATGTAGCAATAGATCTATCCAGGAAGATTCTGACCAAGCCGAATCTTCTCAAAGCACCAGAGTCATGGATGTTCCACCTCTACCCGGACTGTCTTCACGCCTGGCTCTTGTCTGGACAGCCTTGTGACACAAAGAATTTAAACCTTGGATTGTGGAGAGAATCTTGCAAGCAGTAAGGCCCTCCACTCTGAAGGCTTACGAGGGAAAGTGGAATGTTTTTCAGGGATTTGTGCCAAATCAATAATAACATCGTCCCTTTGAGTGCCACAATCCCTCAACAGGCAGACTTTATATATATATATATATATATATATATATATATATATATATATATATATATATATATATATATATATATATATATATATATATATATATATATATATATATATCTTCGATGAGAAACAGTTGGCTCCAGTTACTATCAAGGGCTACCGCTCCATGATATCTGACACATTCCGACATCATATCATGGCAGACATGATATCAGTTATGATAAAGATCTATTGGATCTTTTAGCCAATTTTGATTTGAATTGGCCAAAATCCCTCACCCTGTTTCCAAAATGGAATCTGTCTTGTGCTTTAACATGGCTCAATTCAAATAAATTCAAGCTGGCAATCAAAGAGTCATCTTACACTCGCTTTCTTCCGTAGACATGTTGAGAGCAGTGGCCATGCAAGACCCTGTTCATGCCCTTAAGCACTACTTGAAGCACACAGAGGCAAGTCATGGCACACACAAGTGACTCTTTCACCTGGTGAAAGCTGGGAAGCTGGATATCACCCCTCAAATCCTATCTTCTTGGCTTAAGTGGGTTATACGCTCGGTGTACTCTGAGGTCTCATAAGATCAGTGTAACCTCATGAATATTTCTGCTTATGAGATTAAAGCGATCTCTGTGAGTCTTGTGTTCGGACATAATGTTTCGATACGAAACATAATAGAAGCTGATATGTCGACCTTCTCAGGTTTTTATCTCATAGATTTAGCTTCACAGAGACAAACTTGGAATCTGGTGGGTCTGGTGGCAGTGGCCCAGATGACCACCAGACCCAGTTAAAAGTTAACACAGCCTATTGGCTTCACTGGATTCACCCGTGAAATTTTGGTCCGTAAGAAGGTTTCAATAATCATCATCTTAACTGGATATAAGGGTAACAGATCACGTTACCGTAGACTGTGTTGCTTATCAGATTAGGAGTACAGGTTATCGTTTACATGGGGAATCCAGCCATTATTCCCTAGAGGATACCTGAGGTAGAGGTCGGATGCTCAGCATTCCCTCCTCCTATTACCTATTCTCCTAATGTTAATGTGATCGGGGAACGTATTTGAAGGAGAAAGCAAATTTTTAAGTAAATTATGTTTCTCTGAGAATAGTTACCTGATCACATTACTTACAAACCCTCCAAACCACACCGCTATGGGAGCATCCTCGTTGGTATTTGCTCAGCTTAAAAACTAGTGACACCTAGTGGTGGCAAGGGGAGGTAATGGGCAAGAGTTATTGTCCTTTGTCTATACGATATATACAGAAAAGACAAAATTTTGTCTTTTTGTAGGGTTGGATTCGGGCAGTAGCAGGCTTATATCCCTAACGTTAATGTGATCAGGTATGTATTCTCAGAGAAACATATTTTACTTAAAAATTTCCTTTCCTTTCTTCAGGTTGTACAGTTGATGGAGTTGTTTGAAGTTCGTCATTCTGTTTTCTTACTGGGCAATGCTGGAACAGGTAAAAGCTGTGTATGGCGGACACTTAACAGGACCTACAAAAATCAGGGTAGGAAACCTACTTCAGTGGATCTGGACCCTAAAGCTGTCACAAACGATGAACTCTTTGGAATCATCAACCCATCTACCAGGGAGTGGAAAGATGGTACATTTGTCCAAATATTTCCCTTCTCTTCATTTTCTTTCTTTTGATGTAAGAAGTTCAGTATTGTGCATTGATTTAGTAGAACTGATGAAAAATATATTTATAACATGATCAAGTTCTACATTTTTTTATTCACCAGGTCTTTTTTCTGTCATCATGAGAGACTTGGCCAACATGTCAGGTGATGGTCCAAAATGGATTGTTTTGGATGGTGACATTGACCCAATGTGGATTGAATCCCTCAACACCGTAATGGATGACAACAAAGTACTCACACTGGCCAGTAATGAGAGAATCCCTCTAACACCATCTATGAGACTTCTGTTTGAAATCAGTCACCTGAGAACTGCAACACCAGCAACTGTGTCTAGAGCTGGAATCCTGTACATCAATCCTGGAGACCTTGGATGGAATCCGTAAATAGATATAACATAAATTATCAAAGAACCAGAAAACAGTATAGTTTAAAATAATTGAGTAAATGTCTGCTTTTAAATTCAAATATGAAAGGAATTGTATCATTCAGTCAAACCCTCTTGAAATCAGAAGTAGAATATGATACTTGAGTTACATAATATATGCATATCTTTTTTAAGAAAGATAATAGCAATCAGTGCATCAGATAAGTTATTGCACATGGTGGTGCTACTCCTCTATTTTCAGCTGGAGAAGTATCACACCCACCCTGACCCCATTCTTAAAATTGAGGGTTTTTTAAAACAATGATAACTGATTTTTGCTGTTCTTTTTGGTACAAACATATACATTTCAAGAAGCCATTTACTCCCATTATGTTTACCATTTTCTCAGTTTTACGCATGAGCCTGGTTCATACTAATTAATTGGGGAAAATACATAGAGGATATCTATGTTTTTTGAATAGATATAAGGAAATATATCATGAGTGAAGTGGAAACATTGTATTGTCATTAGTGACTAAGCCATGAGTGACAATACAAAATCTTTCCACTTTACGAGATTTTAATAATTGTGAGTTTACTTGTAAGGATTTTGGTTCTTTACTTTGTTTACTTCTGCATTCAGATGTGAATTGTGTGGCCATGGCAAGCTTGCAGTCTAGTTTGGTAACTGACACTGCACCCAAATTTCGATTGTCACTTAATTTTAGTTTGCAATCCACTCTAATCTATCCCTGATTTCTCCATCATTTTCAAACATGATTATGATTGTGATGAGAGTTAAAATCGCTACTTAAACAATTTTATGACTATTTTTAATTGAGAGATTTGCCTAAAAGTGTTTATCGTTTGTCATAGAGTGTAACAGGTATATGATAATATATATGTGACTCGGTATCGAATGGCAACAGGTCATGTGAGCTCAGTGACAATTTGCACCAAATCCCATGTGTACCTCAGTTACTACTTCTGCTCGTGCCGATTAGCATGCTTTCTCCTTCTGAGAGACCTCTCAAACCATCTTCAAGAATTTTGGAAGATATTTAACATTATAGCAAATTGGAGGAGTTTTCTCTTCTCAGGGAAGTATGCTCCATTTATATATTTCCAACTTTTTCTTCCTACTTTCTTTTGCAGATAAAGTCCTTCTATCTATAGTAGAATTACAACTTTGTTGAAGACATAGGCACCCTTCTGTACCTACCTGCATGAGTCGCTAGTATGGCCTTGCTGCTTTGGGGCATTCATTATAATGATTAACAGGGTTTTTGTGTTCTGCAGTTAATGTCTGTGCTATATAAAATTCAGTGTTGCACCATGTATTTAAGTTCATAATACATGTGTATCACTGTATAATTTCCACTTTGGTTGGATACATACAGGTAAGTTTTCTATAGATAGTTTATAGTTATAGCGTCCACTTCATAGTTATTAAATGCGAGACTTTAATGATTATACTGCATATTCAGTCTCTTGGGCTTTTCTTTCAGGTAAGTTTACACTATATATTTTATATAATAGCGTTCAATTCGTAGTTATTAAAAGCAATGTTTCAATGACTTTACCTGTATAGGCAATATCTCGGGCCTTTCTTTCCGGTAAGTTTACACTATATATTTTATATAATAGTGTCCACTTCATAGTTATTAAAAGCAATGTTTCAATTTACTTTACCTGTATCGGCAGTCTCTCGGGCCTTTCTTTCAGGTAAGTTTACACTATATATTTTATATAATAGCGTCCACTTCTTAGTTATTTAAAAGTGATGCTTCGGTGACTTTGCCCGCTTTCATTTCTTTACCTGTATAAGCTGCCATGTGGGCCCTTTTCACAGAAACTTTACAAAATATAGTGCAGTAGCCCAGTAATGTCCACTCTTTCAAAAGTTCATAAAGCAGAACGAGTGGTTACACCAGCATATATTATCTGCTTTAATTCTCATTACAGATTTAGACCATGGGCATGACTAAATACAAATAATGTAAACAGTGGAAAGGTGTGGATGGCAACCATAGTACATATCTAGCATGCACGGGTTGCCACACAGGAAATCATACCTGTGATTCTACCGGCGGTAGGCCAAAAATACCGTTTTAAAGACCGTCTACTACACATACCATTTAGTGGTCGAAATCTACTGGTTTTGAAAATTTCAAGGAAAACATTTTTTTATATTTTAAAAAAAAAAACGTTTTTTTTACACGTTGTATCAACACGTTAGATAAACCAGCCAGAACCAGTCTACTGGGAGCCGGAAATGTTCGACCTATGATATGACCGGTGCGACGATGCGTGGTTGGCATGTGTACACAGAAGTGGCTAATTGATTACCTTGTTGTTGTAATTTGGAGAGTTTAAGGCTAAATGCGGGATGTTGTTTGATGTGTTATAAGTAATAAAAGGATCAAAGGTAATCCTTGATGACAATGAGTCTTTGACTAAAACTCGGCCAGTCTGTCGTGGAAGGAAGATAAAAAGGAGAGATCGACCAAAAATGATCTTGGCAGTGTGTGCAGGCGAGTAGCAAAGGTCCTGACTTTGCATTGGGGTTTTCATGCAAATTGGATTTTAAGATAGCATACTAAATTATTTTCTTTAAATATAAAAATATTTGAAATGAGAGTGGAGCAGTATTGGAGATCAGTCAGCAGCCTCAGAAACCCAGCAACAGGAAAACTTAAGTTAGAACTTCTTTCCAGACTGAGTGTAGTTGTCTTGTCATTGCCACATTCCAGTGCTGACACAGAGAGGACATTCTCCATTCTTTGGAAAATCCAGAGTGATTCAAGGGGAAGTCTGGACCAGAAAACTATTGAGAGCCTGCTAAGTGTGAAGGTTAACAATCAAAGTGAATGTCACCAGTGGTCACTAGACAGTGATCTTCTGAAGTAAACTAAAAATGCCTGTGGACTTTATAAAAAATCTTTGCAGTGAACTGTGAGATGTACAACTCTTCCTTTTCATTTAATTAACAATATACTGGCTCATATTAACTAACTATTATTGTAACATTTTCCATCAGATTCTGAATCTGAATCGTGTTCAAAATTTGTTTTATTATAATATGAAGAGAATACATATTATGTGACAAAATGAACTTGTTTTGTTTTCAATCCCCTTAAAACATGTAAAATTTATGCCGATAAAAAATCTACCTTTTTAGAAGCCAATCTACTGATCCAAATTTGTAAATCTACTGGTTTGAAATCCTGGTTCTGTCACAGGTATGGGAAATACATGTCAATATGTACCGTTGAACTGGAAGTCATTGGGCCTCAGTATAGAGAGCACAAGCTAAACACAAAGAAAGTACGCAAACGCACTCTGAGACAAGGATGCAATTAGCATTGATACTAATGTCACATCTGTCAATAATTTCATATTGAATGAGTATCACAAACCAGAGGGATTAACACCCAATAAGCAATCCAGGAGATTCCTTTTGGCCTTGGCGGAGAGAGTGAAACCTTGCCACCTCAACTTGACAACCAATTTTGGCGCAACCAGTAGGCTTGATACTGCATGGGTTTGACAGCCAATCATCTCTACTGGCTACATATGAGCGAGATCGAGATCAAATCAAGCCAACTCAGATACTGTCTTGCACGATGCAAGTAGGGACCAGTTCTGTGGGTGAAATATCCTATAACCTGTGCAAGCATAAGAACTGTACAACATTGTGGGAGATAAAATGGCACTGTTCCACCATGATTGGACTCTGCCATACCTATCAGATTGCAACAAGTCAACACCTCAGTCAGTCTTACCGTTAAAGTCAAAGGAGGGAATGTCTTTGTCCAGTATGCCTACCTAACACCAGAACACTCAAGATGCATAGGGCATCCTATGTCCAGTTCAGTGCCCCAGTACCCACATGATATGGAATCAACTCGTTCACATGCCGCTCTAATGAAGGACTTTCTTAAGGATTGTCTGATAGTTGGCCGCCACTTTAGACAATCTTCACCAGCTACATCTCAGATTGTACAAGAGGTGTCAGCATTGCCACATTCTTCTAGAGATGATAAAGCATGCTCACAAGCTCCGTCAGCTTTGCTAGTCCTAACGATGACAAGAGAAGACTCTGCCTTCCAGGCATTGATGGAAGTCTTTCGCTTGTTACCACCAGAGTTTTGTTCTACTCCTCCTTTTCCGTCAATAGCTTGTTCCAGAGTTCCAGCATCTGTTGACATGCCAATCAAGAAACACCAACTGGTGTTTAACTGTTACCACAGTCAGGTTGAGTGTTTGACTTATAGAGTATTTTATAAGACAAGGCATAGACAGAGACATAGAAGACATGGGATTGGTGAAGCCATAGTTAGTAAGCACCTCAGATACTGTCTTACATGCTGCAAGTATGGACCAATTTTGTAAATCACATACCCCATAACCTGCTCCAGCATAGGAGCTTGACATGGTTATGGAGGAGAAGATGGTCCTGTTCCGTCATAATTGGAATCTGTCATCTGAATCTGATCACATGAGGTCAATATCAAAGTGGATCTTAGCTATTATGTTGAATTATGGGCCCGCTTACATCAATCAATATCTCATATGCTGTCTGCCATCCGAATCAGATCACACCAGGTGAATACTGAAGCCAAACTTGCCTATAAGGTTGAATGATGGGCCTGCTTATGCTGTTCAGTATCTCATATAGTGCCACAATGCACCGAACTCACTCAGTGGCAGTTTAGTGCCACAGTACCTAGTTAATGTAGACTCTTGGGGAAACAGTCCAGCAAATCTGATACATGTTCAAAGTCATGGTTCTTGAGAATCAATGTGGATTAAAGCAGAGAGAAGGAGATCGTTTCCACCAATTTCTCTCCATGCCATCAGATATAGATCACTCATGATCAATACTGAATCCAATCTAGCCTTCAGATATGCCTGAGGGGACAGCTTATGATGATCTAATATCACATTCCGTCCCTGCATCTGTACACAGACCCTCACTGGGAAGAGACAATCAGTTAGTAGATACATACTGTATAGTACCACGATGGTTCCATGCCACTCTATGGCCAGTTTAGTGCCTTTGTTCTCATTTGCTACTATGGGATCCAGGGCAGCCAATAGTGCTGACAGGCCCTTATATATTATGGATCTCAGTAGGCCTTGTACCTTATGGATCCATCTCAGTCAAGTGCCACCACCGACCAATGTCGAATGGCTACAGGACTGTCCATTTCGACTTGCTTCTGGTGCCTGGCTACAGCAATGTTTCAGTCCCATGTGCCTGGACCATGAATGACAGTTACCAGTAAGTATTAAGAACCTGGCTCCGAAAGAAGGAACCAGTGGCTCTTTTTCATCAAGACTGAACTTTGCCATTTGATGTGGATCATGTACAGCCATCATAGATTCTGATAGTCTTTTCTTACACCTAGGGAATGGGTGATGGGGATCCAGTGTCCCATATCCCTCACCAGCACCATAACATGGGCTTCCATATTGCAATCACATGGTCTCTACCCAGTATTGGACCAATGTCAGGCTATCTTTGGTATCGGACCACAGAATCTAAGTGCCAATCATTTCAAAGCTAGCTTCGATTCTTGCAAGAATTGCATTTCAGCCTGAGAATTACTCCTGGACAGAGTATGCCTCCTGCAGGAATATGCATTGAAATCATTTCAACAGAGGCATCAATTCTTACAAAGAACCGTCTGTCAACCTGAGAATTCCTTTGCCTATGGGGTTTACTCAATGTGGCAGAGGACCTCATTGTCCTAGGTCACCAGTATCAAAAACTTTGTTAAAAAATGTCACACTGAACTTGATACCAAGAAGGCTACAGGACTTTTTCAGATTGGTCCATGACTCATAAAAACATCTGCCTCAGCTATTTCAGACTGTAAATTTACCAATGTGATGACAGCACAAATAAATGTTTTACTTCATACTTAAATGAGAGAACACAACACGTTTATATAAATGACATTCTGTCTGAACCTGGAACAATTAGATATGTTGTCCCAAAAGGCTCAATTCTAGGTCCATTACTATTTATATTATTTATTAATAACCTACCAGTTTTAATGGGGGACTCAATTTCATCTTCAGATCTCCATGCAGATGATACAACATTATCAGACATCCAAAACACAAAGCATAAACTGGAAATTTCTTTGCAGGCTGCCCTAAAACAAACTGGACAACTGGTGCACAAACAATGGCATGGTAGTTAATACTGGTAAAACTAAAAATATTACTTATCTCAACACGGCAAAAAAGAACAGATCTTGATAGTGATGAACTATGTCTAATATGGAAGGATATAAATTTGCAAATGATCTTTCATGACAGAGTACTTGGTGTTTTTGTAGATGATAATCTATTATGGACTGAACATATAAAATATATCAGTGAAGAAGTTAATTAAAGTTTATTACTAATCAGTAGGATAAGACAATTTCTGCCAGAAAGCACAGGAAACTATTTTATAATAACTGAAAAGGTTGCTTCCTTGCTCTCGATAATTCATGATTACTAGGAATTTCCTTTACTCAGAGCATAAATGTTTTCGAGTTAGAAATTTAAGAAGAGAACACCTGACAAAAACAATAGTGGTCAACAACAAAAAAAAAGATCGGTATGCCTTACATCCGCGGTACATCAGAAGCCCTAGCCAGAATATTCAAACAACATGGGGTTCATATATACCACAAACCATACAATTCTTTAAGACAAGAACTCACACACGTGAAGGACAAAACAGAAAACTTGAAGAAATGTGGTGTGGTTTATCATATCAAATGCAGTGATTGTGAGAATGACTATATTGGTGAAACAGGCAGAGTGTTAGAAACAAGGATGAAAGAACACACCAGTAGAGAGTCATCTGCAATATATGAACACTGCAGCAATATGGGACATTCCATCATTCCCAATCAGACCAAGGTCATTACAACTGAAGACAACCTATGGAAAAGGAAGGTGAAGGAAGCAATCGAAATATGAAACTGGAGGCCAACACTAAACAGGGACGAGGGGCTTGAACTACCACCTATCTACTCCAGCCTCCTCGTTTCACGTGACCATATCAAGTCATGTGATCAACAGTAGTCGCTGATGAAGGCAGTGTGATATTGCCGAAAACTTGAAAACATTTATGCTCTGATTAAATAAAATTCCTAGTAATCATATTTTATAATAGTTACATACAACCCTATTTAGATTACTGTAATACAGTATGGGGTAATTCAAATGATACAAACATAGCAAAACTAGCACATCTTCAAAATAGAGCATTCAGGCTAGTATCAGTCCAAACAGAAAACAGGGAAAACTTAGCTGGTAAGCTAAAAATATAACCTATTAAAGACCGAATCCATTTGAGAAAAGCTACATTAATGTAAAGATATCCAATAACAGTGCTCCTGTCTATTTGCAGTCACTATTCCAGTATAGGCTACCGGGTAACACTCCCTACCTGAAAATTCCCAAACCAAATAAGGAATTATTTAAAAGAAGTTTCAATACTCTGGGACTTTGTTCTGGAATAGTATTCCAGTTGAGATTAGAAATGTCCACTCTGTTTCCTTCTTCCAAACTGAATATATACAGTGGCTTCAGAGATGTAGTTAAAATGAGAATTAAAACAACTGTATTTGTATTCATGAATGCCTCTGGGCATCATTATATATACTACCCATCTATTTGGCACTAATTGCATATTGCATGTATATTGACCATGTGGTTTCATATGTATGAATGAGTGTCTGTGTGGAGGAGAGAAAGGAAACAATGTGAATATATTGTTGTATATGCATGCTGCTATGTATATGTATGCATATGTGCTTGTTTATATGTGTGTGTTTGTATATAAATATGTTCCTTTGTACAAGGGTATCAAGGTAGATTAGTTCTTCAGCTAACTGTGTTACCCTCTTTAAATAAAGTCATTATTATTATTATTATTTATGAGGACATTACAGATGATACTGTTGTCCCAATGGAGGCTGAAACTTTGCTCCTTGGAACAAACAATACATGTCACTATGCATTTGGGGTCCCATCTCAGGAAATGGAAAAACCTCACTTGGCTTATATCGGCTGTTCCCATGCAGATACAACCTCTGAAGTTGACGGTTTGTACAGATGCAAGCACAACATGCTGGAGTGCACATCTCTTTCCATCATTCTAGGAGGCCAGGGGACAGTGACTCACCCAGGATTGTCTGTTGCATATCAATATCTTAGTGATGACAGCCATAGTGAAAGCATTTCATTGGTGGCAGTAGAAGTTACATGGAAAGGGTGTTCTCATCTTATCTGACAACTCCACTGTGGTGAATTATATCAGAAGACAAGGGCAAACCAAATCCCCAGACCTCTGTATTTTTGTTTGGGATTTTCTAAGGTGGTGTGATCAATGACAAATCAGCTTACAAGTTCATCATATTCCAGGCAGACTAAATGTATTAGTGGACTTGCTGTCCCAAAGGAATCAACTACTACAAACAGAATGGTCTCTTCATCCCTTGGTTTTCAGTTGCATATGTACCTGCTGGGATTGAGCATTGGTGGATCTATTCATGACAAGGTGGAATGCAAAACTCCCAACCTTTGTCTCACCAGTGTAGGATCCATAGTCCTGGGAAGTCGATGCTCTTTCCATAGATTGGAACGGCTTGGACACATATGCTTACCCTCCAACACCTCTGATTTCAAAGGTTGCTACAAAAAGCAAGAGAATCAGAATGTCACATCATCCTGATTGCTTCCCTCAGGTTGGATAGATCATAGATAAACCAGTTGATAGATCTAGCAGTGGAAATTCCAAGGAAAATAGAGATATTTCCTCATCTGCTTAAGCAACTGAATCCGAGCTGTTTAACCTGCACATCTAGATCATATTAAACAAGTCCTCAAAAACAAACAGTTCTCACAACAAGTGGTGGAGAGGATCACTCAAGCAAAAAGGTCCTTCACTTTGAAAGCCTACAAACAGAAGTGGATACTTTTCTCAAAATGGTGTGAGCATGAAAACATTTCTCCGCTTAAGGCATCAATACCGCAGATAGCTAACTTCTTACTTTGGCTCTTTGAAGAGAAACAGTTTGCTCCAATCATGATAAAAGGTGATTGTTCCACAATCTCTGACACACTGTGTCATAATGGAAGAGAGGATATAGGACAAAACAAAGACCTCTTCGATCTTCAGTTAAATTTTGATTTCACATGCCCAAAGGTGCTGGCTCTGTGCCCAAAGTGGAATCTATCATGGGTGCTAACCTGGCTGTTTGAACCGCTCTCAAGAGCTTCATAGGTTCACCTGTCATATAAGATCTGCTTTCTACTCTCTCTAGCAATGGCAGGTAGAATCGATGAAATACATGCCTTGTCGGTTGACCCAAACTACTTACAGTTCCGACGGGATGGGTAAGTGTCACTCATGACGGCCCCTGCTGTTGTTGCCAATAACAAGCTCCCGCTCATGGTCAGTCAGTCTTTTGTAGTGAAACCTCTTTCTAGCCTGGATCCTGCAACTCAAGATTGTCTATAGGACCCAGTGAAAGCTAGGAAGTGGTACCTGAAAAAAACCAAGCCATTGTGAAGAGGGAGATCCTATCTATTCTTACTTCAGAGAGAGGGAAAGGATGATATTTCAGTACAGGCTCTATTGTCCTGGATAAGATGGGTTAGCCATTCTGCATATGGTGAATTAACCCAAAATGATATGACCTTGCTACGCATTTTGGTTTATGAATTTAGGGCAGTCACAACAAGTATCGCAATTGTGTGAAATTGTTCCCTAGCTGACATTATACAAGCTGTGGGATGGAAGTTGGAGTGAACTTTCTCTAGCTTTTACCTGAGTGATTTTTCATCCCAGAAGGCTCAATTAGAGCTGGTGGGACCTATCGCTGAAGTACAACAGGCTACCTTTTCTGGGTCCTTTGGCAGTTTCTTAAGGAAGTGGTATGACGACTTCTGCTGGATTTGCAGGAGGGAAAATTTTCCCTTTTTCAAAAGCATATGGAGTCTGTGCTCCAACCGGGTTCGCAATCTAGAAGCTGCCTCACATACCTTAGGGGACTGGAGATGGTCACTCCTAGGTAAGGGGATGTAACTCCCTCCATCTCTTACCTGTTCTCCTCAGGTACTATGATTGGGTAATGTATTTGAAGAAGAAAACAATTTTTCTAGTAAATTATGTTTCTTTGATAGTACTTGCACAGTCATAATATGGATACACCCTCCTAGCCTCTCTGCAGTTACATCCTGCTAGGAGAGTGTGCATTCCACGCCAGTAGCAACTGGGCAGACAGCATTTAGCTCCCATAGTTAAACATTTCAGCGCGGGGGGGGGGGGGGGGGGGGATTTGCAAGGTAGTGGTAGTACTCCTAAGGTATTATGTTTGTGTAAGTATTATCAAAGAAACATATTTTACAAGAAAAATTGGTTTCTTTATGGCACCTCATTGATTACATAAATGTATACTATAGGGTCTGCAGTCTTGACATATTTTAAGATCTTTTTGTCCTGATGGAGTAAGAGAGAGAAAGGAAGTAATGCAGAGAGAGAAGGAGCAGAAGAAGAAAAATAAAATGGGCCTAAATATGGACATACAAGTTGAATAACATACACAAGGGCAGATATATTTCCTCAATATGAAGAGAAAGTAGTTCCAAAAGTGATATTGCCACTGTGGTGATAAAAGTGGTATTGCCACTGTGGCAATATAATTTTTCTCCCACTGATACATTTCAATATCTCGTTATGAAATATATACTAAAAGTCAATATTTAAGACTGTGTCAATAATTTTTGATGTGTAATTTATAGTCATACTCTTTATCTGGAGCAATGACAAAAAAACTTCCCCCTTACTGAATTGCCAGTTAATTTCAGCAAACACCTAATTCTGAAATACAAAGAGAGTTTTCTACAGAGATTGTATTCTGACAGTTATCTTTACAAAATGATATTGTTTATATTTTCAGGTATGTGCAGAGCTGGATTGACACTCGTGAGGTTCAATCAGAGAGAGCAAATCTATTAATTCTCTTTGACAAATATGTTCCAATGTGTCTGGACACTATGCGACTGAGATTCAAAAAGATCACCCCCATTGCTGACATCTCCCACGTGCAGTTCCTTTGTTACCTGCTGGAATGCCTGTTGACTCCAGAGAACACACCACCTGACTGCCCCAAGGAACTATATGAGCTCTACTTTGTCTTTGCCATTGTCTGGGCCTTTGGTGGAGTCACCTTCCAAGACCAGGTTTGTCAAAAATTTTGGTATTGTATTATATTATAGGTAATACTGAAAATGTTTTTTAATTTCAAATTTCAAAAAGATTACTTTTTGTTTCTTTGAGGCTGGAACAATATAGATAATGACATCAGACCTGTCACAGTTCAAGGGGCTGAAACAATATGGATAATGATATCAGACTTGTCAGTGTACAAGGGACTGAAACAATATAGATAATGATATCAGACCTGTCAGTATATGAAGAACTGGAACAAAATAGGTAATGATAACAGACCTGTCACTGTACAAGGGACTGAAACAATATAGGTAATGATATCAGACCTGTCACTGTGCAAGGGACTGAAACAATATAGATAATGATATCAGACCTGTCAGTGTACGAAGAGCTGGAACAAAATAGGTAATGATAACAGACCTGTCACTGTACAAGGAACTGGAACAATATGGGTAATGAGAACAGACCTGTCACTGTGCAAGGATCTGGAACAATATGGGTAATGATATAAGACCTGTCACAATACAAGAAGCCTTATGCAATGTTTAATAAATACTTTCGTATGACATGGTTTAGCCAGATTTACATTACACACTGTTACAATGCCTAATAAATACTTTCATATGAAATGGTTCAGCCAGATTTACATTACACTCCGTTACAATACTCTAATTATAAATCTCAGGCATTGACCTAACCATTCCCTCCTCAGTCATCCCAGTCACTGTATACCTGATTTCCTCAGGAATTGTTGGCAGAGGCATAAAAATGTGCGATCTAATTGTTATGTTGTATTGTATTCAGGAAATGGTATATCGCATATTTTTCATCCTAACTTTATAAAACTTACATATCAGACTTATTAAGTAACAAGCTTGATATTTATGGCAACAACAGAGTGCAGCAATTTTTACTTCTCTGTTGCCATGGCAACAAATATAGTAGATAAATTTCAGGTGTATTTTTTTAATGTAGAAGACTCAAATGCTTTAATAAGCTTTCAGAAAACAAATGTTTTAAATTAAAACAATGATATCAGAGTAAAAGAACCAACTAATGTGAAATTTTCAAGCTATTGTGCTTCTTTTTTGTTCTTCTATATCCAAGTGTCACAGAAAAGTAATACAATATAACCACTAAATACACATGAAGCATACATTGCACATCTGCCTTTGTGGGTTGATTTTCTGACTACTAGAAGTGATTCAGACATTGAGATTAAATATATTATAGTATCATTTAAATATGCATATACTTGGAAATAAAACATCATAAAGAAAGGTAGAACATTGGTTGCCATGGTAACAGCAAGCATGTGTAATGATTAGAAAAGAGACCCAATTCATTTTCTTCAATTAAAATTGTCAATTTATTTCATTGTGTCAATTACAAATATAATTATTTTAGCATGCCAGTTTTCACTCACATATTGAGATTCCATATGTAAGAAAACAACCTAGACCTTACAGCACTTTTTGAATTCTACAACATAACTATGTTCCGTACATTTCTGACATAAAAATTCTTACTTTTAGGCTAAATTTTATATCACAAAATATTTAGACTTTGCTTTCTACGAATTGTATATTGACCTTAATTTATGTGCCCATGAATTGCAAAAACATACAGACTAATGAAGAGGTACTTCATAGACACAGTGATTTTTGCCATTATTACTCGATGACAGGCTCATTTATGGTTTCAAACTGATTTTGTGAAGAAAATAATGCAAGCACAGCAGTTAAAATAACAAAATACATATATTTAGAAAGTGCTCTCATCAGTTCTGTTCTTAAAACACAAATTGGTATTTACATGTTGAGGTTTTTCAAAATGCAAGTTGGTATGTTTTAAAACAAATGATAACTTGTGGAAATCCAGCAGTGATAACAAATGATAACTGCAAGGGAAAGTGTTAGTGAAGTTGAAAAATTCAAATTCAACCTGAAGAAGTATAAAAGTGCATGCCCTTTCAGAGACAGTGGCAAAATGTATAGCAAATATAAAAATATAAGCTTGTGTTTTTCCTGTTATATCATTTAACTGATAAAGGTTAGAAAGTATGTCCACAAGAAAACATCATTGGACCAAACAAAAAAATATAAACAAGACTCAGTTTAAATACAGAAGTTACACAATTCTTTGGAAGAAGATTACATCAGCTGTGATATGCACTTTTACTATTCCTTTCTGATCTTTGAAAGGTACAGTTCATTAAAGTTTTGAAAGCAGCCTAGTCAGATAAAGCAGGCTTTCTTGGGGCTATAGCACGAGTCTGAATGTGTTTTACATGCATAGATTTTATGTAACGAAGTAAGTTTGAGCTTTGTCTCCTAGAAATAGAGGAAGATAAATTTAAATACTGGTTAATTGCATTATTTGGCTATAAACTTTTTATTTATTTCAAACAATTTAATTTCACTCATTATATTTAGTCTAATTACTCTGAGAGTCTTCCATAGTAATTTATTTTCATTCCATTTATATTGTAATCGTCCCCTGCTGCTAAGATGAGGTGGACATAGAAATAGTCAGCTTGTGAACCTTCTAGAATCAACTTTTTTGATTTTATTACAACAAAATTTGCGTTGAAGCTTCATCTCAACAAGATCTCTGACGAGTTTGGTGAGGAGCAGATTTGGCTTGAATTTTCTAAGAGTTATTACCCTTGATCAACTTAGAATAGGCATCTCAATGGTTTGTGAAGACTAGCATGTGCACTTTTTCTGAGTTCAATTAAATTCACTGCGAAGCTTTATCTTAATAAGAGCTGGGATTACTTCAGTGATGAACAGATTTTGACCATATTTTCATATTTTACAGAGTTATGGCCCTTGATAAACTTAGAAAAGGCATTACATTGGCTCGTGAGCATGCTAGCATACACATTTTGTTTCATTTGAACCTAATTTGCAGTGAGGCTTTAACTCAGCAAGATCTTAGATGAATTTGATGATGACCATATTTTGACCATAATTTACAGAGTTATGGCCCTTGATCAACTTTAGATTGGGGATACCACTGGACTGTGAACACTTTAGCATTTAGTCCTAATTAATCAAAATTCAATATGTTGAATTGGAACAAAATTCAGCTTTATATTGATGAAGCCTCCAAAGAGTTTGATTTCCAGCCTACTTTGTTGTTATTTAGAGGAGTTATGGTCCCAAATTAACTGTGCTCCTAACTATAGTTTCTACAGCTTAACTTTTTTAAATGATTGTTGGATTACACCAAATTTTGGCGTGTAGATTTCATACCTGCCAACCATTACGGTTTTGACGTAATCATTCCATTTTTTCCCACCTAATTACGTCTTACGCTTGCCTGTATATGGATTATGCTTTGTTGGTACATTAAAAAAAATAAAAATAAAGCAATAAAAAGTTGTGTTTGTCATTTTTATTATCATCTCTTTAATCCCACACATCATATAATTCTGAGAATTCTAAAAAAGAAGTCTGCTGCATAAGAATAGCATAAGAGTACATGTGTCATAGACCTCCATGTACTTTCCTTTTTTTCTATTTATAGCATCTGAATATGACAAATTTCCAAGAAAACAGATGAGTTTCTTTAATTTGAAAACTTGTCTCAACAGATTCATTATATTAATACACAGAATTTGTTAGCAGACCAGTCTATACTTGAAAAAATGGCAGCAGATGTTAAGTGAAACAGGTTTTATCGGTGTGACTCTCAGTTGTTATATGACTGAAAAATGTTAGAAAAGAGGGATCTTTTTAAACTTTAAAACCTGTCAGATCAGAAAAAAGACAAATCAATAGTGCTTTACAAATTTAGAAAGAAGAACATGAGAGGGGTAATACAGCACTCAGGTTGAGCACATGGTAATGATCATTGCAGAATTTGTGGTGTTGACTTTATGATCACTCAGCAAAAATAAGTGTTGTGCATATATAATTTGTCAATATTTTTTGTGGTTTGTATTCTGGTACTAATCCACATGGATTTTGCCCATTTGTGACAAGAACTTTAACCAGCCGCTGATCCAGGTTAGTAGCAAAACTAAATGTTCATTTTTCATACAGTTTATTGTAATTATGGCATGTAATATATAGATTACACTTTTTATGCTCAGATTACACTTTTTTGCCACTTAGGTTATGCTTATACCTCTGTAGGGGTTGGCAGGTATGAGTTTTATATTGATGAGACCTTGAATGAGTTTGATTCCCGGCATTCCACAACATCTTTTACACGAGATATGCCCCCTGATTGTTCGTCCTCATGACTTTGGTTTCTGCAAGATAACTTTACCAAAATTTGTTGAAGTTCTACCAAATTTGGAATGTGGCTTCAAATTGAAGAGACCTTGAATCAGAGACTTTAAACCAATTTGATTTTCAGCTATCCACAACATCATTTACGGAGTCATGGCCCCTGATTGCCTGTCCTCCTTACTTTGGTTTCTGCAGCATAACTTTACATAGCTTTATTGGATTTCAGTCAAATTTGGTATGTACATTATATTGATTAGTTCTTTGATGAGTTTAATTTCCAGTGTCCCACTAGATCATTAGCATGAGTTATGACCCCTGATTGCTTGTCCTCCTGATTTTGGTTTCCACAGCATAACTTCAATAAGCACAGTTGGATTTCAGCCACATTTGGCATGAAGCATCATATTGATAAGACCTTGAATAAGTTTAATCTCAAGCTTTCCACATTATCATTGAAAGGAGTTATGACCCCTGAATGATCATCTTGTAACTTTGACTCTCCAATGCAAGTTCTTCTGTTTAAGGCCCTATTTAGCAAATTGTAGCTTTAGTTGTGTATTAATGATTCATTACAATGGCCATATTATAGTCAGCTTCTTGTTTCTACTTGTAGCTTGTGGACTACAGAGCTGAATTCAACAAGTGGTGGACAACTGAATTCAAGATCATCAAGTTCCCAACCCAGGGGACTGTGTTTGACTATTACATTGATCCAGAAACACACAAGTTTGAACCTTGGACAAGAATGGTGGAGAAATTTGAATTAGACCCAGAAATTCCACTGCAGGTTTGCTTTTTATTTGAATAATTAAGGCTTTGTTGAAATTAAAGCATTATTACTCTTAGCATTATCCATATAAGATAATGTACTGGTAGTTAAAGTTATCAAAAATATGCAGCATGGAGGTAGGATGCAGGTCTTAAACTTGAGTAAAGAAAATTTAAAAAAGCTTACAATTCTTTTTAATTTACAAAAAAAATGTTGCTTGTAGAAGGAAAGTGCCAACTTTTGACCTAATGAAATAATGTTAAACTTGAATGTCCTTCAGGCTGCACTGGTCCATACCTCAGAAACTACACGTGTAAAATGGTTCCTCAACATGCTCCTGGAAAAGAGGCGCCCTGTGATGTTGGTGGGCAATGCAGGAACAGGAAAGACAGTCTTAATGCAGGGTAAATTGAAGAGTCTGTCAGATGATTACATGGTGGCCAATGTTCCCTTCAACTTCTACACCACATCAGAAATGCTGCAGCGTGTGCTGGAAAAACCTCTGGAGAAGAAAGCTGGCCGTAACTTTGGTCCACCAGGAACACGCAAACTTATTTACTTTGTGGATGACATGAACATGCCAGAGGTGTGTTAGAAATTACAATATGAGAGAATGGTGTTGACCTTTCATCATTTTACACTTGTGAAGTTTTATGTTTACAAGGTTGATATAAATTCACTTTTATGGTTTTGTCTTATAGAGTTAGCACAAGGTTTCTTGTTTAATCCATATATGATAATTATTATTACAAAGTCAGTTTTACAAGAGTTAGATACATCATATACGAATTGCTTTATGTCTTCTATGTGGTTATTACATGGAGGAATAGATATTTCAGGGAACATGTATTCATGAGCTTGTATCTAAATGTTTTTCTTTTGTTCACCTATCGATAAGGCCAAGTGAGCTTGTGGTATGGCCCTGCATCCATCGTGTGTCATCCATTGTACATTGTCTGTACGTCAACAATTGCTTTTTACCACTCTGGAGGCCATATTTCTGATCTGATTATGATCATATTTGGAATATAAGCTTAAGAGTGACATATATGCATATTAGTAAGGTTATCTTGCATCTGATTGGGTCAGCTTGTTACCACTCTTGAGGCCATATTTCTGATCTGATTTTTATCAAACTTGAAATATAGGTTTAAGTCATCAACATCTTGGATGAGTTTAGTAATGAGTGAGATTCATGCATGCTATTGATGTGATCTTGCATATGATGGAATCTGGAGCCCATATTTATGTATGCTCCAATTTTGATCACTCTGAAGGCCATATTTCTGATCTGTTTTTGATAAAGTTGGAATATGAAATTATCTTATCAAGCTCTCAGGTGAGATGAGTTTGATAATTAGCAAGATATTAATGAAGTGATGTTCCATCTGTTGACTGAGCTTGTTACCTTTGTAAAGACTATAGTTCTGATCTGATTCAGATCAAACTTGGAATGTAGGCTTTCTTATTAGGATCATTGTTAAGATAAATAATGAGCAACATCCATGCATATTAATGAGCTGATCATGCATTTGATTGGTTTCAGCTTGTTATGACTCCGGAGGCTTAGTTTTTGGTCCAGTTTTGATCAGACTTGGAATATAGACTTGCATTATCAAGATCACAAATGTGTTAGATAATGAGTGAGATCAACACATATTAATGAGGTGATCTTCCATCTGATTGGCTGAGCTTGCTACCACTCTGGCTGCCATATTTCTGGTCCAGTTTGGTCAAACTTGGAATATAAGCTGATATAATAAAGATGAGAGAGAACTTTTACAATGAGAGAAAGTCGCTCATATCAGTGAGATGATCATACATCTAATTTGATGAGCTTGTTACCACTCTAAAGACTGTATTTTATTGGATTTTGATCATACTTGGTAAATGGGCATTTATCATAAAGACCTTGGATGGGTACGATTATAAGGGAGATCCATGTATATTAATGAGGTGATCTTGCATCTGATTGGATGAGCTAGTAAACAGTCTAGTGACTCTATTTCTGATCAGACTTGTTTAATTGTCTTATATCAGCAAGATGTTGGATGAGTTTGATTAAGAAACAAGAAACTAAGATCATTTATGAATTAATCTTGTATCTGATTTGTTGAGCGTGTTAGCATATTGGAGATGAAATTTTTATCACACTTGATGAAAAGGAGTAAATAAGTTTATAGCAGCATGGTGTTAAACAGGTTCTATTATAAATGAAATATGTGCATATTAATGAGGTGATCTTGGATCTAATTGGCTGAGCTTTTTACCTTTTAGAGACTTTATTTCTTATCTGATTTTGGTAGAACTTGTTAAACAGGCTTATATCATCAAGGTCTTGGATGATTTTGATTATGAGCAAGATCTATGCATATTAAATAAGTCCTTGTCCTTGGAAAGAATTTGTATCAGACTATGGTTAAATAGGTCAAATTGAAATGATATAAAGGTTGAGAGATTACATGGGATTGTATTCTTACAATACTACATTAGTCTGCTGAGTAAAATGATAAACTGTTAGGTAAGCAAAGTAAATGATATCAGGCCCACTTGAGCTTTATGTTTCATTACCCATCTGAGCACGTGTTTTTTTGTATAATGAGCAACTAAAAATCCTATTACAGGTGGACAAATACTTTACAGTACAACCACATACTCTGATCCGACAGCATATTGACCATGGTCACTGGTATGACCGGGCCAAACTGACCCTCAAGGACATCCACAACACACAATATGTTGCCTGCATGAACCCCACTGCTGGTAGCTTCACCATTGACTCTCGCCTGCAGGTAAATGTATCTTTATTCCTTCAAGTTTGACAATAAATTTCATCCATAAAGTATGAACAATGAGTTTTACCTTGAAAGAATATTTTGTTGGAAAAATAGAGACTTAAAATATATCATTCACTAGAAATATTTATAGAAACACGACAGAATGAGTTTGAAATTATTGTTGCATTGTTTGTTTTTGTACATATTGTATGTTCAAGTGCATGTAGACATGTTTTTAAGTAAGCAGTCTATCAAGATCCTCCTATACCTATTCCTTTTGCAGAGATGTGTCGTGTATCTTCTGAATCATCATGATAGGCTCTTAGTCTGTTTTATATAGTAATGTGTTTGTTTCAAATGTATTAACACTTCATAGAATTGTAGCTTGGATTGTTTAAGAATCGGTTTGTTTTTACAGAGACACTTCTGTGTGTTTGCTGTGAACTTCCCTACGCTGGAGGCTTTGAGTACGATCTACATTAGTATCCTCTCCCAGCACTTGGCAATGAATAGCTTCAGTGGCCAGGTGCAGAAGTATGCCACAACTTTGGTGAATGGTGCCCTGGCCCTACACTCTAAAGTGACTGCCTCATTCCTGCCTACAGCCATCAAGTTCCACTATGTCTTCAATCTTCGGGACCTTTCAAATATTTTCCAGGTTCGTATTAGTACAGGTCTTACGTGTACCTTTTCTTAAACATTTAATCTTGATTGCTTATGTTTCTTAATAAGATTAAATACAGTTTCAGCTGATATTAAGAATTTATTTGACTTTGACATATTCCATCGATTGGGCCTATGAGTTATCATTTTCCATCCATACGTAGGTCCCTCCATCTGTCTGTATGTACCATATTGTGTACTAAAGTAATTTTATAAAAACTGTACAGAGCTCAGATTTGACGAATGGATTGACTGGAGTAACATTTATGCTGAGATTCAGTTTTCAACTTTTTTTCTCCTGTTGGATAAGAGTTGACTTGGGCACATGTACTGAGAGAACCATCTTTTTTGTACTTAATACTTGAAAATGACTTGATGGACAGGGATCACATTTAGTACAGAATTGCATCAATCATACCATGGTTGAGTTTAGTTTTCAGCATTTTCATTAATATGCTATAGGAATATGGCCCTTTTTGAGTCTATCTTACATAGTGCAAGACCTTCCTCTTTCTGGTTTGGGGAATTTGTACCTTTGGTAATTGTGTAGTAATTCAGTTAAATCTACATGCAGGTAATGAAATTGAAATAAGCCAAAAAAGTACAGGGTTCTCAATAGATGTGTACCCTTGGGTTTTGATGCATGGAATTTAAATTTGACCATTTCTGATGCATGGTAATTCTAACCTGTGCATTTTTATGACACACATTGATATTTGGGCCAGAGCATCAGTCTTAATTACCTTTGATTCACATCTGGCATAATGTCCTACTGAGCGTGTGCTGTCCATAACAAATTGACTATGCGCCAGTGATTGACATTTGCTAGACTACTGTTTAGACCTTATTGGCCCCTATGCAAACTCAATATGAAAAGGGTGGAGCTGGGTTACTGATGTTACGCTTAGATGGGCATAACTGAATCAAGGTTAGATTGTGTTGAGATTATCTTTAATGTTTATGACAGAGAAAGCGGGAATCAATAATGACTTGATTGGATTAACTTTTGAATCAAATATCGGCATTTGGTTGATTCCCCATCAACATACATGTGATTCTACTGGTGATAGGACAAAAGTACTGTTTTAAAAGCCATCTACTGCACATACCACTTTATAGTTGAAATCTATCGCTTTTGAAAAATTACAGATTATTATTAATATTTTAAGACAAAAAAGTTGGTATATTTGTGCGTTCTATCCCCACATTACAGAAACCAGTGGGAACCAGTCTACTGGGGAACAGAAATGTTATACCGTTGCAATGATGTGTGGTAATCAGATTACAAAGGCTAACATGTGTACATAACAAACTGTTAATTGATTACCTTATTGTTTGTAATTTGGAGAGTTAAGGCCAAATGCGGGATGTTTTATGAGGTGTTATAAGTAATAAAGGCATCAAAGGTGGTCTATGATGGCTTTCAAGTCTTTTAATAAAATTCTGCTGACCTTTGATTTTTTGTATTATTTAATTGTTCTTGCATTGCTCAAGATGTTTTTAGAGGAATATTTAAGGGCAATTGATATATGTGTTAGTTCAATTCATGTCAAAATGCCAAAACATAATCTTTCTCCCAATGCTAAAAAAAACCCCACTGGCTAAGAAATATGAAACTTGAGAATACATCTCATGTCTAACTCCGAAACTTTCTCCTCAGGATGAACTTGGCTTGGAGGAGTATTGGAGTGGAGAGCAGTCAGCAACGTTAAAAACCCAGTCACATAAAAACTGAAGTTTGAACTATCTTTAAGGCTGAGTGTGGTTGTTTTGTCATTGCCACATTCTAATGCTGATACAGAGGAGACATTCTCCATTCTTCGCAAAATAAAATGATTCAAAGGGAAATCTGAACCAGAAAACTACTGAGAGTCTGTTAAGTGTGAAACTTAATAATCACAATTAATGTCATCAGTGGTCACCAGTCATTGATCTTGTAAAGGAAACTAGAAATGCTTGTGGATTTTTTTTTTTTTAAAAATCTTGGCAGTGAACTACGAGATACACACCTCTTCTTTCCTCATTGAATTGTCATGGACTGGCTTGTATTAATTAATCACAGTGGCTCAAAGAAGTATATTTTCTTTCCTGTCTCAGTCTCAGAAATGACCCTGCAGATCATTCCGACCCTCAGACTCCAAAGAAATAGAAAGTTAGTAACAATTCTGAGAAGAAGGAGAATAAAACTCCTAAAGTTGTAAGAAATCTTAAGCATCAGTTTGCTCCAAGAATAACGAACATTCCCATCTACAAGATCATGACTAAAAAACAAATGACTCCTGAGATTTCAGTTTTGATTCTTGAGATTTTCATTTTGACTTTTGAGATTTTGGTGTCATGGGTCAAATGACTCTTCAGTTTTTAAATCTACTGAGAACCCTGAAGTTAAAGTTGAAAATGTAAACAATCTAATTTTTTTTTCTTTTTTCTACAGGGAATGTTGTTTACCATGCCAGAGTGCATTAAGACACCAGTGGAACTTGTTCGGCTTTGGATGCATGAGTCCGAGAGAGTGTACAAAGATAAACTTGTGGACAAAGATGACATGGAAACCTATGATAAAGTTTCAAAAGATACCATCAAAAAGTCATTTGAGGTTAGTTCTTGTATTTGTCATTTTCTCTGCGCGCTTCTCCTGATTCATTTTTATGTTATTACTGGTGTTATTGATTTTTTTTTTATGGCCATGATGCTGATGTCAATTACACTCTTTCAAAATCTACATGTTTTGATGTACATCATTGTAATATCTCACTTGTGTAAAATTTGCAGCTGGCATCTAAGTAGACATGACACAGTGTTCTATATAACCCTTATTACTGGGTTTAAAATATGTGTGTGCACACGAGTACATTTCACCCTGTTTTAGTGTTTGTTCACCTGATAAAATTCTTCTTAGGGTATATAATATGTAATGGCTGGTTTTAAGTGCTGGCAACTATGTGCACATACATGAAAAACTCAGTTTTGATCCTTATTTGAACACTACAGGTCTTGTTATCAGTTTGACTTAATGGAAAGATCTTTTCTCTGCTTCTTCCCATGATACATTTTTCCACTTTTTCATGAGCAGTGTTAGTGCTTCTGTTGTAGTGAGGGCAACTGTTTGAGAAATCTTGTATGATTACTGTATATACTCGCATATAAACTGAGTCCAAATGCAAACAACATAGATGCTGATCTGCTGTGGGATAATGCGCCGACAGATCAGGATCTATGTTGTTTGTTCTAGAGATTAGTCCTTACTTACTGCATAGACCCAGATCTGTCTGCGAATTATGCGATGGCAGATCTGGGTCTATGCAGTTTGCAGTTGGTATCGGTTTATATGCAAGTATATACGATAGATTATTAGGTTTGTTTTATTATCTCTATTTCAGGATGTTGATGAAAATGCCCTGACAGTAAAGCCATTGTTATACTGTCATTTTGCTACTGGAATTGGTGAGAGCAAATATATGCCAGCAGAAACCTGGGCAACACTGAACAAGATTCTTGTTGAAGCTTTGGAGAACTACAATGAACTGAATGCAGCTATGAACCTGGTACTTTTTGAGGATGCTATGATGCATATCTGCCGAATCAACAGAATCCTGGAGTTTCCTCGTGGAAACGCTCTTCTTATTGGTGTTGGTGGCAGTGGGAAACAGAGCTTGTCTCGCCTTGCAGCTTCTATTAGTGGCTTAGAAGTCTTCCAAATTACACTCAGGAAAGGCTATTCCATAGCAGATTTGAAAGCAGACTTGGCCAATCTATATATAAAGACTGGATTGAAAACTATGGGTATGATGTTCCTAATGACAGATGCCCAAGTTGCAGATGAGAAATTCCTTGTGTTGATCAATGATTTACTTGCTTCAGGAGAAATTCCAGACCTGTTCCCAGATGACGAGGTAGAAAACATCATCAATGGAGTCAGGAACGAGGTCAAAGGACTTGGAATGGAAGACAGCAGAGACAACTGTTGGTCCTTCTTCATTGATAAAGTCAGAAGGCTTCTTAAGGTTTGTTATTTCATTGAAGTGTATTAAAATGTTACAGAATATTTTGCTGTGATTTAAAATCACCTGAACTAAGAATGGTTTCTACATGAATGGTTTAATCTTATAATAATATTTTAACTTTAATCAGAATGAAGCCTTATTAGTTTATCAATTCTTCAGTTGTTGATTCAGTTCCTACTTAGTTTTGACTTTTCATTACTAATGCATAAAGATACGGCTTTTAATTAATTTATTATCAACATAAATTTATTTTTATATTTCATACATTTTATAATGCAGTATGAAATGAAACCATTCTTTGAAAAATAATTGTGTAACAGCATCTTAAATTTTTTGTAAAATTACTATTATGATCTATGCTTACAGAGTTGGGGGGTGAACAGCTGGCTTCTACTTTAAACATATTAATTTTTTTGTCATCAATTTATCATATTTTTTGAAGGTTGTATTACCTTGAGCTCACTTTTACCATCTCTAGGTTGTGTTGTGCTTTTCTCCAGTTGGTTCAACTTTGCGAGTGAGAAGCAGAAAATTTCCAGCTGTGACCAACTGCACCAGCATTGACTGGTTCCATGAATGGCCAGAGGAGGCTCTCATTTCAGTATCAGCAAGGTTCCTGGAGGACTCTGAACAACTGACAGTAAAGTGTTCATTTTGTATTAGATACAAGTTGTATTCTCTAGTTTTTAGCTCACCTGGCCATAAGACAAAGTGAGCTTAATGGTATTTTCATTTGTCCATCATGCATTGTCTTTTGTCTGTTCACAGTTGTTTTTTTTATCTCTTTTAAAAACTTGATTCACCAATTGACACACAATTTTAAAGAGAGCATTCTAGCATCAAGGCTTCTCAGATTTGTTCAGTAGATGCTGATCCAGCATCCAATATGGCTGCCATTACTGAAAATATAAAAATCTTTAAACAAAGTCTTTAGAAAAGCATCATAGCATGAAGGTCTTTCAGATTTGTTCAAATGATGCTTATCCACCATTAGATATGGGTGCCATTACTATAAAAAAGAAAAAAAACTTTAAACTACTTGTTCTCAGAAACTGTTAAGCAGAATTTGACCAAATATGAAAGAAAGAATTCTGGTATAAAGGACTATACAGTTTTTTTCAAGTGATGCCAATCTGACACCAGATATGACCACTGTTACTGAAAAGATAGAAAAACCTTTAAATGACTTCTTTTAAAAACCTGCTTTACAGAACTTGACCAAATTTAAGAGAAAGCATCCTGGTGTAAAGGGCTTTCAGTTTTATGCAAATAATACCAATTCAGCATCAGAAATTATCTCTGCCATTGCTAACAATAGAAGAAAAAATCTTTCATCGACTTCTTTTCTGAATTGTTCAGAATTTGACCAAATATGACAATGCATTCGGGTATTAATGGCTACCAGTTTTGCACATGTGATGTGGATTTGCCATAAAATATGTCCACTGTTAATAAAAATAGAAAATCCTTTAAATAACTTGTCAAAAAACACTTAGCAGAATTTGACTGCTGTATATACTCGAATATAAGTCGACTCGACTATAAATCGAACCACCCCCGTCCAATTTCTCTTTGACTCTCATATAAGTCAGGGTGTATTTTGCAAGTGAGATCCATCTGAAGCGGTGACTTGTCATCAGTGAGTCAGAGTTGCACTTTGGAAAAATAAACAAGCCAAACTGGATAGATAGATAGGAAAAATAAAAACAAAACCAGTACAGGTTATATTATTGAGTGGAATATGTCACAAATAAACTGACAACTTACATTTTGTCCATCTTTGTGTCCATCTTCGTGTAATAAAATCCATTGAAATCCATAATGCTTGAAATTTTAAATCCATTTATATGATAAATCCATGAATTCAATTATAGATCACATACCAGTACAAAAATAGTAGTTCATAATGATCTGATTCACAATATCTTGTAATATGTTAATTACACACTTCTTACAAATAAACAATGAAAGTTAAGTCCACATTTTTGTAATTCACAGTATCCTATAAATGTCACTATCTAATGTCTTCTGGTACAAAGTCCAAGAATTCATCCTCATTGTCTGATAAAGTTTTGAAATCCTCCATTGTTGTCTAGTCATTGTAAATCATCATTGTCTAGTTATTGTAAATATCGTCTGACTCTGGTTCCTCAGCTTTACTGTCATGTGGGTGCTTATGTAGAGACTGAGCTTGGTCCGTGACATGTATTAAAGGATGTAACTGAACACGTGTCAGTTGTGTGACAAGATCACAGGGAGTTTAAATAACCACCCTCTTTTACTTGGCACTGAACAAGTATCAAACTTGTGGCTTGATGAAAGGATTGTCACATGGGAAAATAAAGAGGGTGGTGTCTTAACAAGCTAAGGGATTAAGGTCAAACATGCACAGGAAGTTGTAGAACTCTACTTGGCACTGAACAAGTATTTTTATTCGCGACTCGATCAAAAGGATTGTCAACTTGAAAACAAATTGAGTGCTGCCTTTACAATCCAAGGGCTTATCAGCCCACATGCACTGGCAGATAACTTGGGAAATATCACCTGGTAATTAAATCTGACTTATGGAAAGGAAAAAACAAATTAAATTAAAACTTGTATTGCATCAAACACAGTGTTTATACAGCAAAACACAAATATTAATATAAATTCAGGTTGTTTGGACTTGCATGAAAATGGAAGCAATATACTTGCTAGTAAACACTAACGGTAAACAACATTGACAGACACTTCACTTTGTGGTAGGTAGCATTTAATTTACTGGTAATATTTTCAAATTATTAAAATCCAAATAACTTTACATATAAGTATTGTGTAATGAATACTGTCATGAAACAGATAAACACAGTGCATACCATATATGCATTTCTTAATTGGAATAGTGTCATGAAAATATAAAAATATTTGAAAAAAACGTCAACTTATAAGCGAGTATATACCGTAAATTTGACAGAAAGCATCCTGGTGTGAAGGGCTTTTAGAGTGAATAGTAGTCCTTGTACAATGGAGGCTACTGATTTATAACCAAAGCTAACAGAAAAGTCGGGTAGGAGATGGATCTCGGGTATTTCAGAATTGCCTATTGCAGCTTAAAACAAATTACATTACAATTGCTGTCCACTTCCATGCATCCATTCATTCAACTGTTCATTTTGGTTTCCCCTGGGAAGCATGTTTCTACTGCATTACTTTTACGGAACCATTACATATGGATATTTAGCATACTAGTTTGACTTTGCACATCTACAGTAACAGGTTTAATACCTTTGTCCAGCAGATGAAAGTGTCATTGATAACCAATATACCATGGAAGATTTTCTTTAGAGTTGTTTGGTTTCGGTCACTTAAGTCCAAACCATGCCACCATCTGAGATATCAAGAGTAGATAATATATGTTATATTTGTCATATGACTGACATATAGTGAACATACTGTATATACTCGCTGAAAGGTCTGGTCCAACGGCAGACAACATAGATCCTGATCTGTCATTGCATAATGTGCCAGCAGATCAAGGTCTGTTTTGTTTGTTCTCCTGATCAGTCCTAATGAACTGCATAGACCCAGATCTGCCAGCACATTATGTGATGGCAAATCTGGGTCTATGCAGTTTGTAGTTTGATTTGACATATAAGCGAGTATAGATGGTACTTTACAATTATCACCTCTAAAAGGCCAGAATTTTATCCCATCTGGACAATTTTGATATGAAAGAGAGGGCCACATCAACATTACCTTGGTTTTGTGTTTTATGTCACAATTTCAATTTTGGCTAAAAATATCCCCCCCCGCCTCCCCCAAACCCAGCTTAGTTACTGGTCCACTTGGAATCAGATTTGTTGTAATTTACACATATGTACTATGACTGTGTAGCAAAGTATTTGTGGCTAAGTTTTTAGTCAGTAACCATGGGTTCTAGTTCATAGTAAACAAAACAAAACATTTGGGGAAAAGAAGAAGTCTGTCAATGTTGGGGTCAAAAGGTCAAATGTCAAGGTCAATATAACTGAAGAAAAATGGTTTTGTACAATAAATTCAGTTATCGACCATATAACTTCATGAAAGTTTGTGGATGACTTGCACATTGGGTAAGGAAAAAGCCTATTAAATATTTTTAGTAAAAGGTCAAAGGTCAAGGTCACTGTGACTGACAGTAGAAAAATGTTTTTTTTCATAATGTCTTTAGTTTTAGACCTTGTATCTTGACCATAGTTTGTGGAGGGCTTGCATGCAGAAGCCTATTGATTTGGGGTCAAAAGGTCAAAAGTCATGGTGTTTGTGGCTCAAAGAACAATGGGTTTTGCAGACTAACTTTTGTTCTAGGGTAGTTCCTTTACCAATATTTGAGGATGGCTTGCACTTAGGGTAATAAAGAAATCTATAGATTGTGGGGTCTAAAGGTCAGAGATCATGGTCATGGTAAGTCTGATAGGACTATTAAACATTGGGCAGGTGTATAAGGTGCCGTTCATAGTATCCTTATTATTGATTGTTTACATGTTAGTCTAGATGAGTGTAACTTGCCTGTAAGAATATTTTCTATTTTCCAGCCTGAGCTGCGTGATTCAATATCCAAATTTATGGCCAACGTTCACAAGTCTGTAAATGAGATGAATGTGTTGTATCTGCAAAATGAGAGGCGCTACAACTACACCACACCCAAGTCTTTCTTGGAACAGATTACATTGTATCAGAATCTCCTCAGCAAAAATAACACTGACCTACAGGCAAAGATTCTTCGTCTGGAAAATGGTCTTGAGAAGCTTAAGAGCACTGCCTCACAGGTAATCAATGACTTGAAGGACAAAACTTTTCCAAAAAATCAATGTAATATGGTGCAAACAAATCAGTAAGAAGCTCTGATGTCTAATTGATTATGATGTCTAAAGAGAACATTTCATATAATGCAGATAGTTCTTAATATTAAAGAAGATTGCTTTATTGTTGGAATGGAAACAATTGAATTTTATATTAGGACAGAGCTATATCAATCAGAACATCTCTTGACCTTTCCCATTGCATGTTAGAAGAAGATGTTGAATGTAAATAGTGCCATTTTGAACCACCCTCATGCCTGTGGTTGTTATTAAGTCATAATGATTTTATTGACATCACAAAGACTTGATGATGTTCATCGCTAATAATAGCTATGTAAGTTTTAGACTATTGAAACAGAATTGTTTCTTCAATTTTTATTTCATTCAGTAGTTGCCGGAATAACATTAAAAATTAAATTTGCAGGTATTTCATTTAGGTTAAAACTTTAATATTTTTATGCTAGTCTTTCAATATGAGGGTTTATTCTTCACATATCAAGCCAGATATTTGTACCAATTTGGGAAGTATCACTACGATTACCCACAAGTCTCTTTCAGAGAGTAGAAGTTATTCAACTCGCATTAGAAAGAGATGAGGATTTATGTCACAACTACTGTCAGTTTTGATGAGTCCTGAATATAAGTAATTCTGAGTGACATCTTTATGTCACAGCTACTGTCAGTTTTGATGAGTCCTGAATATAAGTCATTCTGAGTGACATCTCTATGTCACAGCTACTGTCAGTTTTGATGAGTCCTGAATATAAGCCATTCTGAGTGACATCTTTATGTCACAGCTACTGTCAGTTTTGATGAGTCCTGAATATAAGTTATATCAGTGTTGAATTGACATGTCAGTGTTTTTTAAATAAGAGGTTAGATGTTAGCTGTTGCTTGGATCCTGGGTAAAAAAAATTGTAGTTTGCATGGTCTTTTGTTTCTAGAGCACTATTTTACTATTTCAAAGCATGTATGCAATTTTAGATGATATTGTTTTGTAGCAGAGTTGTTATGGTCCTCGTTGTCTGTGTCCAAATATTAGTTTTTTTTTCTGATTAATCTCTCCACTTTTACATAAATTTCGAGGTTAAATACTTTAATCCAGGAAGTGACTAATCATTATATGTTGATGACTTCATGATCTGCTATACATCAAGAGTACACATACTAGTAAACATCAACTACTGATATGCTTAAACAGGGTTCAGAAATGGTCAGAAGAATTCTGGTTCAGAGTTTCGAAATATAAAACTCTGCAATTCTGCCAATTTGTAGTGGAGGAATTTTTTTTAAAAAGATTTTATATTGACCATAAACTAACTTTAATTTAGCTAGATATCGCAGGGGACAAATGTAAAACATTCCAGGATTTAATACAAGTCATGGCAAACACAGATCAGGGAACATAGCAGAAGGTTTTACTCTGTTTATATGGGTCTTTTTTAAAAATAAGATCAAATCTTGACTATGGATTATTAATGTAAAGATCAGCTCACAAATATTACATGAACCTGTAGATGCTTGATCCAGTACACAGTCAGGGACTTCGATTATGTCTGTGAGCATTAAAACTTCCCCTTCATAAAGCCTCTATGTTGAGGCAAATGAACCATCACTTTATCTCAGTTGAATGAATTTGGCTCTTCAGAATACTACCAAACTATCCTCTAATCAATCTATGCACAAATATGATGCTGTCTTTTGATTCAAATACCAAACCTTGTACAATCAGAAACCAAATTTCATTCCACCTTTTGGCAAATTAATTTGTCCTCATCTAGAAGCTGCACAAATCAATCTTGCAAATAGCGCAAAATTCTCTATACCCAATTTATCACTTTAGTTATTATCCCCCCCCCCACCTGTTATATTTGATCTTTGCCATTACAGAAAGTCCTCTACCAATCGTGTCATTTCTTTTAGAGGAAATTAAATAAAAACAAAGCCTTCTATCATTGCCATACTTTATTATTACAAATGGTTCAAAAGAGATAGACAAGGTGGTACCATCTCAAACCAGTTACTGGATAAAGACTCCATTTTTACTGAGAAATCACAACCTCTCATAAAACAAATTTTATCATCTTTTTTGATCCCTCTTCCACAGTGAATGCCTTTGCAAAACCTTACATTTAACAACCCATTAATATCCCAAATCTTACATAAACATGATTTACTCATAAAATCTGGAAAAAGTATCCTGTACAGTTGACTGCCTAGTCACATTGGTACCAAGGGTAATAAAAGGGCAGATAAAGCAGCCAAAGCTGCCCTGCAGTCACCCATTTCTGACTGAAGATTCCATATACCGACTTGAAATATTATATAAATTGTCATGCTCTGTGTTCTTGGCAAAGTATGTGGAATGCAAATGCCACATAGAAACATTGGACCATCAGACCAACCATTGGAAAGTGGCACCCCTCATTCAGAGCAAACTGCAGAGGTGCTGTGGTATTGTGCTGCTTGCATAAACAGCACACACACTTGACCCATGCATACCTCATGAAGGGTGAACCTTGACCAGAATGCATACCCTGCCAGTGTCCACTGACAGTAGAACACATTTTTCGTCCCTCAGAGACAGAAGTTTTTTATATGAACTCAATCAAAGCTTTTCGTTGATGTACCACTAACGAAAATCTTGGACTTTTTAAAAGAATGTGGTTTATACGACAAATTTAACCCCATATTTTAAGGATTTTATAATGTTTTACCTTTATCTTTTGTTTTATTTACTTTTTAAAGAATATTTAAGTGTCTGCCTTTTATCTTTCATTTTGTAGGACTACATGCTTACATTTATTTGGAAGGCTTTATCTTCCTAAGTATTTTTGCAAGTATACCCTCACATCTTTAGGACTTAATTTGTAATTGGCACTGTAAAGCCAGGATTGTGCTGACATGCCATTAAATCCTGTGCATACATACATACATAAACACACACACACACAGTGTAAAATAAAATTTGTTCCCAGTTTGAATAATAAGGATAAGTTTTCAAAATACCACTTAGTTACAATGTTGCATCCATGATCCCAGGGGTAGAAACACTGTGTCTCCCATCCTCCCAATTTGGGGGACACACAATATTTTTAAGGGACAAAGGAAAATAGATAGTAGATAATACTCAATGCACTAGTAGTGCTAAAATAATTAGGTAATCTTATTTACTTTGACAGTTTGACCACCTTAACTTTGCCATTTACACTGTACTATCATCTTTTTTTTGGACACTTAGTCTATTGTAATAAACGTTTTTATCAAGTGCTCAAGTAACTCATAAAAACATTAACGTTTGAATATCTGGTTAACTTGAAATGAGCTGCACTATGAAATTTTCCATTCTGGATCTTGCATGCAATTTAATTTTAGAGTTCACTCTGCCAGCATTTATTATAATAATTCCCACTTTTTTCTGAATTATTTTTCTTTTCAAATTAAGAATTCCTTAATTAAATGACAAAATGTGTATTTGCATATAGTTCTTTTTGTCATTAATTCAACCTCAAAATAAATTAAATCTTTGCCGCCATAGACGTGCCTTCAACCTCAAAAGTATGTTACACTAGCAGCCAACAAAAACTTTACATTGGAACTTGGCAGATTACCACTGTAAAGTTTTGATTGCCAAATATGTTGTTATAAAATGGATGTTAATTACCATCTTACAGATTTTATTGCCTTTAGTACCTCTGGCCATTGCTAGTGCCAAATATAGACACAGATGAATGTGCACTAACAAAAAGTAGAAGGCGTATTTTTATATATTTTTTTCCTGACGAAAAAGCATGCCTAGTGGGCTCACATGGGTCAAGATTTGAGGGACATGGGACAGAAAGTTGCGGGAAACCTGTGATTCCACACCCAAGATACAATACTGTAGTTGTTTTTTTTTTGGCATCACTGAAAAAAATTTGTGACAACTGTCATACATGGTTTATTGTTGTAAAACAGAGAAATGACTTAAAAATTATATGCCTACAAGATATAAATGCAGTATATTGAAAATGCCATTCAACTCAGACATGATGAATAAAAACATGCTGGCATTATTCTGTTTCTTAGGTTGATGACTTGAAGGCTAAACTAGCTGCCCAGAGAGTGGAGTTAGCCCAGAAAAATGAAGATGCCAACAAACTCATCCAAATCGTCGGAGCAGAGACAGAGAAAGTGTCCAAAGAAAAGGCTATAGCAGATGAAGAAGAAAAAAAAGTGCAAAAGATCAATGAGGAAGTATCCAAGAAGCAAAAAGATTGTGAGCAAGATCTGGCAAAAGCAGAACCAGCTCTGCAAGCTGCTAAGGATGCCCTGAATACTCTTAATAAGGTAAAGTTTAGTTTTATAGAATTTTACCAGAATTGTGCTTTATTTTCTCTAAGAGGACACTTTTATTTGTCTCTAAGTGCTAAATATATTTAATTTAAAGTTTGTAAATCATTACAGTGAATTTAGTTAGTTTGAAAAATTCATTTATATTCTGCTTTGAACTGCTCTCACTTTAAAACTGTCAGTTTGCAACAAATTTTGATTTCCATCATTTCAGAACAACAGTGTGTATTGACAACTGCTTCCTTGTAATTTGATCTTCCTCATTTCAGAACAACTTGACAGAGTTGAAATCCTTTGGTTCGCCTCCTCCTGCCGTAGTGAATGTGTGTGCCGCTGTAATGTGCCTCCTGGCCCCCGGTGGAAAGGTACCTAAAGACAAAAGTTGGAAGGCATCAAAAGCAAATGTGATGAGCAAAGTAAGCTATGTGATACATGTTCTTGGCCTCTTCTATTATTTTGGTTAAACCTCATTAAGATACATTTGTCCATTCACACACAACTAAATATTTTGATTAAGTTAAAAGTTCACATTTCAGATGGCTTCAAAAAATACAGATGTATGATTTAGATATGTCAAATGACCAATGTATTGCTTCAAAAAATACTGATGTATGATTTAGATATGTTAAATGACCAATGTATTGCTTCAAAAAATACAGATGTATGATTTATATATGTCAAATGACCAATGTATTGCTGTATGATTTAGATATGTCAAATGACCAATATATTGCTTGCTAAGTATATGTTTTATATAATGTCATATGAAAAATATAAATATTTGTTAACTTTGGGTAAGTTTTTAACTGAGGCATTGAATAATAAAACAGGAGATTAAGAAATCATCGAAATAATTACCATTTATAATCACGCAGGAAGGCCTTTGATCATCTCATTTTGAAAGAATAATGGTTTTGTTAATTGTGAATCTACTTTATGATCAGCTGTTCTATTGTTATCTTTATTGGCTAGAAAATATAATGATTGATGGGTATTATCTCTTGTTGCATCTACTGCTGTTCATTAACATGGGGTAATTGCACATAATCCTTAAAGAATAACATGAATCAGTGCCCTTTATAAAGTCAGTTGCTCACTAAGAAGTCTTGAACATGCAGAATTTTTAACGTATCATATTCTATAAATTCAATACATGGGAATCGTGTAGTTATTTTCTATAGTTTTTATTGCATTAGCATTTTTTTTATTCATTGATCATTGAACCTCATAGTATTTTCTTGTGGATAAAAACATTTTGTGTTTATGATATCTAAATATTTCAACATACATTTGTCTTCATCATTTTATAAGCATTGGTTATTAAATGCATTTATCATTCATATTTATTTTGAATGGCAAAATCATATTTTTCAACCAAAAGCCATTATTATTTTCATTTCCCAACTGATAGCATCATCTGTGGATCTCTTACACCAATCTGGCTTTGAATAGAATTACATGGACAGTAAATTCCCTGAAAAATCCAGCGATAAAATTCTTGGTTTCAGTCTTTAAACAATATGTTTAATGAGTGCTCTTCATTAAAGTATGTCACTGTTACAAAGCACCACAGTACAGCTCGCTCATTTTAAAACAAGAGTTCTAAAGCCATTTGATGTTTTCTTATTTAATTAACATTTTATTGAGAATCTTTTCTTCATTCCACCCTTCAGTTGTTATCTTTATCGGCGAGAACGAAGAAGCGATGCCATACCTGTCATATTCCCAGACAGTGTTGGTTTTTTTTAAAGATTCAAAAAGTGTGTTTTGAGATCCCAAGGGGGGTCAGTGCTCATGACCCAAAAAAGTGATGTTGTCCAATTGAGAATACGTTATCTTTTCATATATACTTATTGAAAATTATGGGAAATTCAAATTTGATTATAAAAACATGTTTTCTTTGAAGCATTTAATACACTTATAAACAAAAAATAGTTGGTAGATTTAGCATTGACCAATACCATCACCACACACATATGCCAACATTCACATAATCACAACCAGACAGACATTAAATAAATAAAACAATATACCAAGTTTCTGTCTTTAAAATCCATCGGACAGTGGAATATTTTCTTAATTAGATGCTGTCTTTGCAGCTTTCAGTAGTTGGGCGGGGGGGGCAGGTGTTGAAGGTAATGTAAGTAAGCATCATTTGTGTTCATCTTTGCAGTCATTAGAGACTAGAACTGTTGTACAAACTTCCCCAATGATCTTGTTGAATTTTTCTTAAGAAAGAAAACGATCTTTCTCCATCTGCACTGCTTTGAGAGAGTGTAAAATATGCTGGGTAGTGTTGCTATGTCAGTGGATGTTATACACTCCAGAATGACTGATGTCAATATGGTGTTTGCAACGTGTGCAAACAATAAATTTAGTTTCACTGGGCTTTGCTCACTTTGCAGATTGATCATCCTTTATTGAATCACAGCTGCATTTCAACATTTTACCTTCAATAAGAATCACACTTGTACACTATTCCAACTTGAGAAATAATTATGTTTTCGTTTTATATATGGAGTGAAATCCAAGTTCAAAGAAATGTTGCCGCTTTTCACGAACTTGCCAATAATCTTTAATAATGATGGCTTAAGCAGTCTCATTCAAGGCAATGATGTGTGATGACTTTTGTTCTTCAGCACGCATCTCTTTGATTTACCTATAACTTCAGACGGATTGGGTTGTTGCACTTTATTTATGCTAATTAGCTAAATGCGCTCTCCCAAAGCAGTCTTCAGAGGGTTTAACAAGATTTCACTCTAGCTATTCTCAGCCAATTAGCTAATCTGTGAAATGTTGGTTGCATATGTGTGAGCACCTAACCTTTGAATTGCCTCTGATAATCTATTGTATAAAGTCATATAAACCGCCCAGGGATAGTTTTACATGGGCTCTAAGCAGGATTGTTTACTATTTATACAGACTACATGCTAGGGATATATATAGTAGTGGTCAAAAATGTTTCACTCTCTATCTATTTCTGTTTATTTTTTATTTTTTTCTAAGACTACTGAAAATTGTGTTTTTCTAAAAACGACCGTGTGGGGGGTTTATGAGTAAAAAATCGTGTTTTTCACGTGGCACATTGTGTTATGGCAAGTATGTGATACCTGTGATCACTCGTCATTACAATATCTATTGCTGTTCAGACAATGGCCTATAGACATATTTTCATTTCCCTAGGGATAGCCTCATTTTCCTACTGATGACCTAACTAATTTGATTTTGTCTGTTGGAATCTTGTCCTTTCTGGTGTTGACTAGGTTTTGGCATGTTGTGACAATGGCTGTCATAATTAAAACAAGAATGAACTGTTTATTCAGATGTGTTAATTGACAATGGAATATAATAGCACCCTTGTAAATGAGGAAGATCATAATCAACAGGTAAATGAACAATAAAGATTACAATTGCCTTGTAACCTCTCTCTCTCTCTCTTTCTTTCCCTCTCTCTCCAATAGTTACAAATAAATACTGCAATGAATACATCTTAAAAGATCTTACACACAGACATGTTGTTTCATCCATCTCTTTCTCATAAACGCACAGACATTCACTGAAAGCAACAAAAATCTTTTCATGTTCTTTTATTTTTATTGTAATTGGAATCCCTAATTACCCCGACATGATTGTGTTTAGAAAAGGATGATTTTCAGCAATCTTAGCAACAAAAAAATTTTCCCAATAAAAAAAGAAAAAAACCCCATATATTTCTTGACCACCATGATATATGTCCGTAATCTGTGGTATGTATAAATAGTAAGCAGCCCTGCTCAGAGTTCATGTAAAACTATCCTCTGGGCAGTTTATACAACTGTTTTAGAGGCAGTTAAAAGGTAAGGTGGTCAGAGATAATCAGCCACCTTTCAGAGATTTACTTAATTGGCTCACAATAGCTAGTGTGATGTGTTGTGTCAAATCCTTTGAGCACTGCTGAGGGAGAGCCGATTAGGCTAATTTACATAGGTAAAGTACACTAAGTGGAACAACCCAATTTGTCTGAAGTTAAGTACATCAAAGAGATGCATGTTGAAGAACAAATGTTATTACACATCACTGACTGCATTGAATGAGAATGTTGAAGCCATCTTTATCAAAGTTTGTGATCAGCGGCAACGTTTCTCTGAAGTCGGTTTTTTACTCCATATATAAAATGCAAAACACGATTATTTTGGTAGCTGGAAAAGAGTACAAGTGTGATCCATTTTTGAAGGCAAAATGTCAAAACGTAGAAAAATTCAGCAAGATCTTCAAGGAAGGTTGAACAATTCAATCTCTAATGTTTGCAAAGATGAACACAAATGACGCTTGTTTTACCTTCAAACCAACTACTGAACTGTTGAAAACAGCAAAGACTGCATGTAATTAAAACTACATTCCACTGTCCAATGGATTTTAAAGACAGTAACTTGGTGTCATTTTGTATTTAATGTCTGTGAGGTTGTGACCATGTGTACATATGTGTGTGGTTATGTTATTTGATAATGCTAAGTCTACCATTTTGTTTGTTTGTAAGTACCGGTATATTAAATGCTTCAGAAAAAACAGATGTTATTTTCTTTTATTCACATTTGAATTTCCAGTCATTTGCTATAGGCTAATTTGAAAAGAAAGCTTATTCTGGATGACGTCGCTTTTGGGGGGGGGGTCACGCGCACTGACCCCCCACCCCCCTTGGGACCTCAAAAAAACGCCAACACTGTCAGGGAATATGGCAAGTATGGCTTATAGTAAAACTGCCTTATAATGAAATATACTATACACATTATTTTACTACTGCATAATGTGATCCATAATCATACCCACCTTACAAATGGAACCGTGTTATAATGAAGGGTATTATAATGAGGTAGTGCTATATTGTCAGTATTGACCATCTGCTATGTTATAATGTAGGACTTTATAGTGAGGTAGTGCTATATTAACTTGTCAGTATTGACTGTCTGCTATGTTATAATGTAGGACTTTATAGTGTGGAAGTGCTATATTAACTTGTCAGTATTGACCATCTGCTATGTTATATTGTAGGGCTTTATAGTGAGGTAGTGCTATATTAACTTGTCAGTATTGACCATCTGCTATGTTATAATGAAGGGCTTTATAATGAGGTAGTGCTATATTGTCAGTATTGACCATCTGCTATGTTACAATAAAGGGCTTTATAATGAGGTAGTGCTATATTAACTTGTCAGCATTAACCATCTGCCATGTTAAAATGAAGGGCTGTATGGTGAGGTAGAGTTATAATGATAATGTCTTACATCTTTGGAAGGTCGCTTTCTGTCATAGACTTATAAAGGATTGTGTCTTGTGTCTTTGGAAGGTCACATTCTGTCATAGACTTATAAAGGATTGTATATTGTGTCTTTGGAAGGTCATTTTGTCTCATAGACTTATAAAGGATTGTGTCTTTTGTCTTTGGAAGGTCACTTTCTCTCATAGACTTTATATTTAACTTAAGAGACCTGGGCCCTGAAACCCACATTCACAACTTTGGCTAAACTCTCCTGAATAGGTTGCCCACGTCATTCTTGCACCTCATTAAACTCAGAAAACTCTTTCAAGATGTCATTTCCTTCAGCATTTGACATCATCCAGGTCATGTCATTCGAGCAAATGTTCATCTGGGCATGGCCATTATTGTCTTAGTGTTACGTTTTCTCTCACAGCCCTTTGTGAGAATCCAGATGAAGGTGTACAGGCAAGTAACACACCTGTTGTTGATGCAGACCGTAACGGCACAGATCTTTATCTGCAGACTTGGGTTTTCTCCTTGATTTTGATACTACTACAGGGCTATCATTACGCACTGTTGTTCCCCCTTGGAAATCATTGCATTCTGTCACAACAGTGATGGAGAAACATTTGGCCTTATTAGCTAAATGCTGCTTGGATTGGTTTTGAAATATTGCAATAGTCCAGTTTCCTTAACGGGATTCCTTTGTGAGGACTACACATTATGTGCAAACTGTCAGAGGGACACAGAAGTTTATGTACAGCAATTGCGGGAAAGTTCTTAAAACAATAGAGGAAGTTCCTGCCTAGGGTAACTACAATTTTCATCAAAGTTCTGTGATAAAATTAATATAATCATGAAAACTAAAATACTTGATAAAGTCCAAGTACTGACTCACTGACGCAGGACCAACTCATCGATTCATCATGTGGCCAATTCCATCTCATGTGATCACAAGGCACTTACAGGAGAAATAAAACTTTTTTTATTGTGACCCTAAATACCATCTTTTGTGACTCAAAATGCAGTACTAGTATACGCCTCGCAACTCTAATTTGGGTTGTAACCCAGGGTTTGGGAACCACTGAGTTAGAGGAAAGAAAATTTAAGGTTAGGTGCAGGAAATGGAACTGCCAAGGTGTTTTCCCCTGCTCATATCACAACACACATGTGATTTCTCTTAAGTTGTTAGTTGTTACTGTGTCTTATTCATCATCTATGGAGAAAACATTAATGAACATTTTATCCCTCTTTAAACTTAATGCAGGTATAATAATCCAAATAATGTCCATTATCATATAATGCAGACAGTCAGAAGCAAAAGTGTAAAGATATCCAACAAAGTCTGTTCTTACAGCATTAAGTTTTTACTGAGATCCTGTTAGAACTGCAAGATTTCAACATCTTCTCCAACATCTCAGAATATTGGAAACCTTTTGCCATGATAGGAGTATAAAAGTTAAATTGAACTGTCAGGATTTCAAATATTTTTGCAGTGCTATTAGAAATTTAAATGAAAAATGTACACTGCAAAATAAATCTTTGTTTCTCTACTACAGGTTGATGTCTTCCTTGACAACCTTGTGAACTATGACAAGGACAACATTCATGAAAACTGTAGAAAAGCTGTACAACCATACCTTGAGGATCCTGAATTTGATCCAGAGTTTGTCCGCAGCAAATCTTTTGCAGCTGCAGGTTTATCCTCCTGGGTTATCAACATTATGAGATACTATGAAGTCTTCTGTGAAGTTGAACCAAAGAGAAAAGCCCTTGCTGCAGCTAATGCTGAGCTTGATGCAGCTCGAGAAAAACTCAGGATCATCAGAAACAAGATTGCTGCTCTTGAAGCTGACTTGGCTGAATTAACGGCCAAATTTGAAAAGGCAACTCAAGAAAAACTCAGGTGTCAACAGGAGGCTGATATAACAGAGAAGACTATTGAATTAGCAAATCGTTTGGTTGGAGGCCTTGCTTCTGAAAATGTACGTTGGGCAGAATCTGTTAAGTCTTTCCGTGAGCAGGAAAAGACACTCCCAGGAGATGTATTGATGATTACAGCTTTTGTATCCTATGTTGGTTGTTTTACCAAGCAGTATCGAGTAGATCTGATGGAGAAATATTGGTTGCCATTCTTGTCCACCTTAAAAAATCCCATCCCAGTGTCAGAAGGTCTGGATCCCCTGACCCTATTGACAGATGATGCTACCATTGCCTCTTGGAACAATGAAAACCTGCCAAGTGATCGAATGTCTGCAGAAAATGCTACCATCTTAACAAACTGTGAAAGATGGCCTCTGATGATAGACCCACAGCTGCAGGGAGTCAAGTGGATCAAAACTAGACATGGGGCTAGCCTGAAGGTCATCAGATTAGGAGCAAAGGGTTACCTGGATGCCATTGAAAGAGCTGTTTGCTCTGGTGACACAGTACTTATAGAAAGCATTGGAGAGAGCATTGACCCAGTTCTGGATGCTCTTCTTGGCAGAAACACAATAAAAAAAGGCCGTGCCATCAAGATCGGTGACAAGGAAGTGGAGTATCACAAGGACTTCCGTTTGATTCTGCAGACCAAGCTTGCCAATCCTCACTACAAACCAGAAATGCAGGCTCAGACCACACTGATCAACTTCACTGTCACCAGGGATGGTTTAGAGGACCAGTTGCTAGCAGCTGTGGTCGCCAAGGAAAGACCTGACTTGGAGAAACTGAAATCAGACTTGACCCGCCAGCAGAATGAGTTCAAGATCACCCTGAAGAAACTGGAGGACAATTTGCTGGCTCGTCTGTCGGCTGCTGAGGGTAACTTCTTGGGTGACTATGCCCTTGTGGAAAACCTGGAAACCACCAAGAGGACTGCTGCTGAGATTGAGGTGAAATCAGCAGAAGCTAAGACCACAGAGGTTGAGATCAACCAAGCACGAGAACACTACAGACCAGCAGCTGCCAGAGCATCTCTTCTGTACTTCATCCTCAATGACCTGAACAAAATCAACCGAATATACCAGTTTTCACTTAAGGTACAGATAAGGCCAGTTTTGTTTTCACTTAAGGTATAGATAAGGCCAGTTTTCACTTAAGGTATAGATAAGGCCAGTTTTCACTTAAGATATAGATAATGCCAGTTTTCACTTAAGGTATAGATAATGCCAATTTTCACTTAAGATATAAATAATGCCAATTTTCACTTGAGGTATAAATAATGCCAATTTTCACTTAAGATATAAATAATGCCAATTTTCACTTAAGGTATAAATAATGCCAATTTTCACTTAAGATATAAATAATGCCAATTTTCACTTAAGGTATAAATAATGCCAATTTTCACTTAAGATATAAATAATGCCAATTTTCACTTAAGATATAAATAATGCCAATTTTCACCTAAGATATAAATAATGCCAATTTTCACTTAAGATATAAATAATGCCAATTTTCACTTGAGGTATAAATAATGCCAATGTTCACTTGAGGTATAAATAATGCCAATTTTCACTTGAGGTATAAATAATGCCAATTTTCACTTAAGATATAAATAATGCCAATTTTCACTTGAGGTATAAATAATGCCAATTTTCACTTAAGATATAAATAATGCCAATTTTCACTTAAGGTATAAATAATGCCAATTTTCACTTAAGATATAAATAATGCCAATTTTCACTTAAGATATAAATAATGCCAATTTTCACCTAAGATATAAATAATGCCAATTTTCACTTAAGATATAAATAATGCCAATTTTCACTTGAGGTATAAATAATGCCAATGTTCACTTGAGGTATAAATAATGCCAATTTTCACTTGAGGTATAAATAATGCCAATTTTCACTTAAGATATAAATAATGCCAATTTTCACTTGAGGTACAAATAATGCCAATTTTCACTTGAGGTATAAATAATGCCAATTTTCACTTGAGGTATAAATAATGCCAATTTTCACTTAAGATATAAATAATGCCAATTTTCACTTGAGGTATAAATAATGCCAATTTTCACTTGAGGTATAAATAATGCCAATTTTCACTTAAGATATAAATAATGCCAATTTTCACTTGTATAAATAATGCCAATTTTCACTTAAGGTATAAATAATGCTTATTTTCACTTAAGGTATAAATAATGCCAATTTTCACTTAAGGTATAAATAATGCCAATTTTCACTTAAGGTATAAATAATGCCAATTTTCACTTAAGGTATAAATAATGCCAATTTTCACTTGAGGTATAAATAATGCCAATTTTCACTTAAGGTATAAATAATGCTTATTTTGCACACCTTTAATACCTATTTCCTACTTATAGTAGGACATTGATTATTCAAATCTTGATTGTTCACATTTTTGTTTGTTCTGAACCAACAACATTTTCCACAGTTATTTCTGATATGTACAGTCTAGATTATTCAAATTAACTCCCGACAGTCTGAACCTTTTTCATGTACTGCACCCATGTGGATGATTGAAGCTCTGCTGTAGCATATTTGCATAGAATAGTTTATTCAACATTCTGTTGCATTTATTGCCACTAATTATCTGTCCATGTTTGACTAGCAGTATTTTGTTACAAGCAGAAGTGATGCAATTATGATAATACTTTATACGTCCCTTGCATTTTGAGGGATTGCTTTCATACTTGGACCAGATAATCAGTTAGCATGTGTCTTTCATCTCTACACACACACATACTTACTTTCTGTTTCCATCCAGACAAGGTAAAGGTCATTTGAAAATCTTAGTTAAGTTTTTGGTTAAAGTTTTTTTTATATATAGTAATAAGTCTGAAATCTAGGGAGGGATAGCTGTCATACTTTGACAGTAGAATCAGGAAGCTTTGCCCTTTCATATGCACCCCTACCTTCCCTCTGATTCACATGCAAGGTCAAGGTCATTTGAAAATCTTGGTTTATTTTTCAGTTAATGTTTTTCAGAGTGGTCATGAGACCCAAACCCTGGGAGAAATAGTTATACTTGGAATGTAGAATTATTAAGCTGTGCCCATTTATATTCATGCACCTCTACCCTCCCTCTGACTCATGTAAGGTCAAGATCATTTGAAAGTCTTTGTTAAACTGTTGAATTTTTATGCGTGATCATAAGTCTCAAACTGTGGCAAGGATAGCTATCATGGTTGGACTGTAGAATAACTTGAAAGCTCTGCCCTTTCATATTCGTGCAGCCTTTCCATCCCTTTGACCCTCATGCAGTATCAGGGTCATTTGAAAGTGAAAACATATCTGTATCAAGAAGGGAGTATGCGAGACATATAATTCCTTTGGATTTCTTGTGTTTTTTTCCCCCTCAAAACTTTGGATTAGATAGATTATAAGACAAATCAGAAGTTACCTCAAAGATTGTATTAGCTGTTTGTCCATATAAATATACTGAGAGCAACGGCATTTGAATGATCATGGTACTAGTAAAAATTATTAAAATGATCTTGTCTCTGTCTAAGCATCTGTTAAGTTTGCAATAGATGAAAAAAACTCTGGGTTTATCCTGCAGGCATTCAGTGTGGTGTTTGAAAAGGCCATAGACAGAGCTGATCCAGCAGAGGATGTCAAACAGAGGGTCCTTAACTTAATTGACTGCATCACCTACTCCGTCTTCGTTTACACCTCAAGGGGTCTCTTTGAGAAGGACAAGCTTATATTCATGACTCAAATGATCTTCCAGGTATGGTTTTATTTGCATACTAGTATCATGACAGAGAATCCTTAGAAAGATAATATCATAATCTTATTCTTCCACTCTATGCTTTTCTTTTCTTTTTTTGGATTACATTATTTGAGCTCATTTGCATTGACTATCATCATATGCAAATCTTGTACCAACTATCACTGACCATTACCTCTCTCTCTCTCTCTCTCTCTCTCTCTCTCTCTCTCTATATATATATATATATATATATATATATATATATATGTATATATAAAATAGAGGGCCCTTAAGAAAAAGGGTTATTTTACATTAATTGGATAACACTCATGAAATGAAAACATTATTATTATTATTTGTACTGTTACTTCTTATGTTTATCTTATTATTATTATTTGAAATACATTTGTAACTTCCATTTTGATTACATACTTAAGGAAACATTCCTTGTGGGCTCTGGAAAGATAATGAATTATTTGCCCACTGAAAAAGTGTCCTTTTATCCATTGAATGAACATTTTTTAACAAAAATAAAAATAAAAAGCTTGCTGTTAATAATCATTTTTAATTAAAACAGTTTTATAATTGTCTTCATCATGTTCTGATAAACCTACCATAAACAGGAGGATATTATGTTATGATGCCTGTTGGTTACCAACTTTGTTTCTGCACAATAACTCATGGTGTCCACTCTCTGCAGTTACCAAACTTTGTGGATGGATTGCACTTGAGGTAAGGAAAAACCCTATTGATTTGGGGTCAAATGGTCAGAGATCAAGGTTACTGTGACTGAAAGAAGAAAAATTGTTTCTGCACAATAACTCAGGTTCTCCAAAATCTACAGTTACCTATCTTTGCACTTGGGGTAAGGAAGAAACCTATTGATATTTAGGTCAAAAGGTCAAAGATAAAGGTCACTGTGACTGAAATAAGAAAAATGGTTTGCACACAATAACATTAGTTCTACTTCACAGACCTTGACCAAACTTTGTGGATGGCTTGCACTTTGGGTAAGGAAGAAGCCTATTGGTTTGGAATAAAATGGTCAAAGTTCAGGGTTATTGTGGCTCAAAGAAAAATAGGTTTTTCAGAATAACTTTTCTTCTAGAGTACAACCCTTGACCAGACTTTGTGGATAGCTTGCACTTAGGGTAACAAAGAAACCTGTAGATTCTGGGGTCTAAAGGTCAGATGTCACAGTCATGGTACATCCATGAATAGAATATAGGTAAAATATAGGTTTCTGCATATTAAGTTTAATTCAAGACTGCTTACCTTAACCAAAGTTCAATGTCATTCAGTCCCATTGGTCAATAGTCTCCAAAGTCAACCATATGCTACTAGTGCCAACATAGAGGACTACTAAACAAGTGGCAGCTTATCATGTGCCATTCACAGTATCGTGTTACTTTTTGAAATTTAGTGCATGCACCCTGGGTTAATCTTGGTATTCCTATTTATCAGATATATTGTTAAGCTTGACCTCTGTTGTGATTTCTCCATTTTACAGATTCTGCTGATGGCCAATGACATCAATCCAGTGGAATTGGACTTCTTACTTAGATTCCCAGCACAGCCAAATCTCACTTGTCCTGTAGATTTTATGAACAATAACAGTTGGGGTGGCATCAAGGTACCTTTTAATGATCTTATCCTGTTTGTTAAATGAATTGCACATACTTTGCACCTACCAGAACATATTGTAATGTGCGTGATGTTTGATTTATAGTACTGTAAAGTGTAAAACAAGACACATATGAAGAAACTATTCAAGATACTATGATGAGTATTATTCTAAATTTCTTTATCAAGGTTCTGTGCTCAGTGCAGCTGGTAAGAGACAGCAGTTATTTACTCAATGCTTCTGTAGGCTTTTCTACATGCACACTACCATGTATACCCACGTATAAGCCAGGTCCAAATGCAAACAACATAATGTGCATAATGCGCCGACAGATTAGGGTATGTGTTGTTTGTTCTGCTGATTAATCCTTACAAACTGCATAGACCCAGATCTGTTGGTGCATTATGCGATGGCAGATCTGGGTCTATGCAGTTTGCAGTTGGTATGAGCTTATACCTGAGAATAAACTGTATATAGTTTCAACAGGAAATGATGAATACAAAAAATGAAATTAGATTTTAGACATTTGTTGATTATATTCTATTTTAAAATCCTGAGGAAATAAATTCAGGCTCCTCCTAGCCTTACTATGAAAAAAATTAAGCAGTGTCATAGAAAATTCCTGATATTATATGAAATATCATGAAATTATGGCAAATGTCAAGCTGTGGCCATGTCATTTTGCCAAACAGTTTGCGAAGCAATATCAATATCAGTATAAACTGTCTTCATTTGAGCAAATTCATGTTCACCTCACTTCAGTAATTCAAAACTTGTATGTTTCTTCTTCAGATATGTTACTTTATCCTAATACATTATGATTACGTCCACCACCTCAAAATTTCAACCCTCCTGTGTGCTAGAAAGCATGTTTTTTCTCAAGGCCTTACAAATACCAAATTCATTCTGCCTTGTCATCAGTTGAGCAATTCAATGGAGTTTGCTCACACTAGGAAAGTGTACTCTAGCTATATTTCTGTCTATTTCTTGCTCTCTCTTCATCATAGACAAATATTTCATGTATCATTTGTCGAACTTCATCATATGATAAGTATGTTGGTGCCATTTTAATTGCTTAAACTTAAATTCAACTACAGTACTCAACCTAATTTATATGAATTCTATCAAACAATTGTCTGTTGTTACATATTGTAATGGTCATGCATATAATTTCTGTAGGCACCTTTTGTTATAATTAATGTCCTCTTCACAGTAAGTTCAACACAATGCTTGACTGATTTCACCTGTGTATGCCATTGTTCTGCTTTCAGTATTTACAGGTCTTTATACATTGGGCAGGATTAAGTGCATGGGATGTAAATGTCTCTAGCTGACTGATGACAGACCATTCTATCTGTATATCATTGAGATGGGGTGCAATTCAGGTCATACATGTCATGTGTGCTCATGCTGGCCTGAGTATATATGGGTGACCATCATTGTAAAACTTTCTATGAGCAAACGGGAGAGTCAGGAAATGCACAATCAAGGATGTGGACATCATTAGTCTTGCTGCTGATGCTGTCTCAGTTGACACTTCTCCCACTGTCACCATAGGCAGTTCAGATTGTCACAACAATACCTTGGGCAATTACCGACATGGTAAGATGACCTATTAAAACCCATGGTAGATATGCAATCAACATAGATTTACCCCAGTACTGGCTATGGTGATTTTTTCCAGAATAGCCAGTACCAGACTTCAGCACCAGGTTCCACCTGGTTACAGATGACACAAGCTCCAGCACAGTTTCAACCTACACCTTCAGCCCTCAGGACTGGGTATGATAATCAATTTTCCCAGTATCCTCAGTTCTGGCTTCAAACAGGGATAGTTCCGACCACCAATTATATCAAGTATATCCAGTACCAGAATCAGGTACAGTGATCAATTTTCTAATTGTAACCAGTTCCAGCTTTAAACATTGATAGTGCCTGTCACCAGTTACTTGACAGTTCCAGCACTGGCACTGACCTGGATACCAATAATATCAACTATATCCAGCACCAGAACTAGGTACAGTGATTGTTGTTCCCAGTATATTCAGTCCTGGTTTCAAGACACAGATAGTGCCCAACACCTGGCTGTGACAGTTCCAGCAGTGGCTCTGACCTTGATGCCAATCATGTTGAGCATATCCGGCACTGGAATCAGTGAACCATCTCATGCTACCCAGTACCAGACCCATGGAAGTATAGTGGACCAGCACATGTCCTGGCTCTGTCATAACCTTGTACTGGCTATGTTGATGCCTGGTTCCTAGATACTCAGCACCAGTCCTGGACTGTAGGTGACACACAGAGTGAATACCTGAAGATAACATGGACAGTCTCCCAGCTTATGTTCACCTCTCACACAGCCTGTTTTGTCTGCTCAGTCGTTGCAGCATTCACAAGAGGCTGTCCTATCACCCCACTCTTCCTTTTGCGAAGACTCATGCTCATAAATGCCATCTTCCTTTTTCAATTCAACAATGTTCAGAGAAGACTCAGCTTTCTGAGCATCAATCAGGTTTTCTGGCTTCTGCCTACAGAGTTCTGTCTGCCTTCACCTTCTAATTCACTTATGGCCTTGTACCGAATTCTTGCATCCATTGATCTCTTAGTCAAGCAAGACCTGCCATCCTTCAAGCAACTTGCATAGTCCATTCAAGTTGCTGACATACTTCATTGCTTTGAAAGGCCAATTCAAGACACAAGTGTCATCAGGCCTTTCTTTTTGCCCCAGTGACTACCAGCAAATTTAACCTATCATGCTAGATGACACACTCACCAACCTTGCACGCTGCAGACCCAACTGTTAACAGAGATTTGTGGGCCAGGGACTGTCAAACCTTTCCCTGCACCTTCCAGGCCCTTGTTTCCAAGGAGAGATCAGAGAAACAGGAAGGACCCTCTAAGACATTCCAATATGGGAACACATAGATGAAGACAGTTAATGAACACATTTATTATTATAAACAGTACAAAAATCGGGAGAAGCTGCCTCAACCCTGTTAAGCGATTTTCAGCAATCTTACCATCACACTTAAACAACCTCCACATCCATGATGTCAAACCACCTGGTCAACATTCTACAAAAGCACCAGGTCAGTCATTTTCATGCCAAGACATGCAGTCACTTGTTTCACTGCAGCTTTCCTTTGGATTCCTTGTCAACAAGGACAGATTTAACTTCATCCCATTTGTGCATTTTATCCATTTGGGCATGAAGTTCAAAACCCTCTGAACTGAGTCTGCCTCTCTCAAGAACATGTCTTGAAATCATCTTGGTGGTGCCTACCATTTGTTCAGAGAATCGAGTTCAGCCCAGGAATTTCTTCATCTCCTCAATGTGACAATTTATCCCCTTATTATTGGCTGCTTGTTCATGAGACCCCAGCAAATGATCCATCTATCTCATTGTTGGCTAAACTTTTCCCTCTTGACCAAATAATCAAGTTTCAGCTATATGATGTCCTATCTCAGCAGATTGGCTTATGGCAGGCATCTTGCTTTTTATGGAGGAGAAACCACCAGAAATCAAGATCTGCTAAGATGCCAGCATGACAGCCTGGGTGCCCATCTCCTGCACACCTTCCAAGAACAATGAGTGGTGTCAGGCTCCTTCAGGAGCATTCATTACACATTAATCTCCATGAGATAAAGGCCATGGGGCATGCCTTTTAATCATGGCAGGAGACACTCTCTGGAAAGGGTATTCTAATTCTGTTCAACAAATCATCTGTCTTCAATTACATCAGAAGGCAAGGGTGAAACAAGTCCGCAGACCTTTGCCTCCTGGTTTGGAATTTCCACAGGTTGTTTAATTGTCTATAAATCCACATCCAAGTCCTCCACATCCCAGTTAAGCTGAATGTCTTAGTAGACTCAGTATCCATCAGATTAAGCTGACTCATACAGAATGATCCTTGCTCCCCTCGGCCTTCAGTTGAATCTGTGCCTGTTGGGGTTGACCTCTTGTAGAACTTTTTGTGACAAGGTGGATTGCAGGGCACTGTTATTCATCTCTCCAGTCCCAGATCTGAAAGTCTGGACAGTAAAGGCCCTTTCTCTGAATGGGAATGGTCTTTGAGCATATACTTTTCCCCCAACTCCTCTGATCTCCAAACTCTTAAAATGCAAGGGAATGAGAGTGCCATCTAAACTTGATTGCTTCCCTCAAGTGTGAAAATCATAGATCAATGATCTATTGAACTTAGAAGTGGAGATTCCCAGGAGAATCCTGACTTCTCCGCACCTGCTCAGATAGTCATGATTGCAAGTCTTCCATCCAAATCCAGAGATGTTAAACCTGCATGTCTGGCTCATATCAAGCAAACCCTCAGAAGGAAATGGTTCTTAGAACAAGTGGTGGACAGAATTGGTCAGGCAAGAAGGTCCAACACTTTGAAATTATATGGAGAGTTGTCTCCAAATTGTGCAAGTGGAAACACATCTCCCCTATAAAAGTCTCAGTACCACAGATAGGTAACTTTCTCCTTTCGGCTCTTTGCGGAGAAGTTAGCTTCCATCACTATCAAGGGCTACCATTCCAAAATCTCAGACACATTTCAATATTATGGAAGGATGGATATAAGCCAGAACAAAGACCTCTCAGATCTTCTTGTGGACTTTGACTTGTCTCAATCGAAGGTTCTGGTCATTTGTCTAAATTGGAATCTATTGGTGGGCTTTGACATGGTTAAACAAACCACCCTTTTGAACCAGTGTCTGGAGCTTCTTTGACTCATCACTTGTACAAAAGCAGCTTCCTACTCATTATAGCAGCCGCAGGCAGGATCAGTGAGATATGCCCTGTCAGTTGATCCAAACTATCAGTAGTTCCACCATAATTGTTCAGTTTCACTCTTGACAGCCTCTGCTTTCATTGCCAAGGACAGGTTCCTGCTCATGGGGAATCAGTCCTTTGTCTTGAAACCTCTATCATCCTTGGACCCTTCACCCCAAGGTGTCTACAGTACTCCATAAGGACTCTGATATACTACCAAAAGTGAACTGAGCCAATCAAAAGAGGGAGTTTTGGTTCTTACCACTCAAGAGGGAAGAGATGATATTTCAGCTCAGGCTCTGTCATCCTGGATACAATAGACTATCTGTTTTGCTTATAATGAACTCACCCAGGGCCAAACAATTTCTTGCTCATGTTGGCTCACGAAGTTAAGGTGGTCGCCACTAGCATAGCATTAATGATATCATCCAAACCATGGAATTGAGATCAGGGACTATGTTCTTGATCATTACTTCAGAGACCTTTCATCCTACGGAGCTCAGTTGGACCTGGTGGGACCTGTATCAGCAGCACAACAGGCTACCTTCCCAGGTCATTCAGCAGCTTCAAAATGATGTGGTTTACTCTACTTCTGATGGATTTGTGGGAGTGACAATTTTTCAACAGACCTCATCCATGGATAAACCATGTGCTAACCTGTATCTCAAATGAGACTAGTCTGTATATAGCCTGTTTCTCAAATGAGACTAGCCTGTATCTCACATGAGACTCAAAGCTGCTAGCCTGTATCTCACATGAGACTCAAAGCTGCTACACACACATTAGGAGACTGTAGACGGGACCAAGTCTTAGGTAAGGGGATGTAACTCACTCTGCCTCTTACCATTTCTCCTTATGTATTATCATTGGGTAACATTTGAAGAAGAAACCAATGTTTAGAGTAAAATATGTTTCTTTGATAATACTTACCCAGTCATAATATGGGCACACCATCACAAGCCCTCGCAGCAGTTACAGATATTGAAGAGCATGCACGTCAGCTCCAGTAGTAGTAACTGACAATTAGACAGGATTTTGCATTAGTCCTTCTATCCAAGGGGAGACCACTCTCATTTGATTTCCACCTTGGCCAACAAACAACTTTTTAGAACTTTGTTGCTAGCAAGCCTTGTAGAGCTGGATTTTTGAGGTAGTGGCTGTACTTTTAATGTATTATGATCGGGTAGGTATTATCGAAGAATCATATTTCACACCATACATTTGTGGAAAACTTAAAGGATTTTGGCATTGTCAAAAACTTAAAGGTATGGATTATGATTTATAAGGATGTTTACACATTATTACATTTTGCTCTCAGTTATGAAGAAGGTAATTTAATTTGCATTATCTGAGACTCTTTAAATTTAGTCCATCATTGAAAATGATATGCCAGTTTTTACTGTAGCTTGGATAGTATTCATGTATATCATTTGTCAATTCACATGTTCCATAATGAGAATATGATATGAAACAGCTTGATCTTTTATTGGTTTATAGGCACTTGCAGCCATGGAGGAGTTCCGCAACCTTGACAGGGACATTGAAGGATCTGCCAAGCGCTGGAAGAAGTTTGTTGAAAGTGAGTGTCCAGAGAAAGAAAAATTCCCTCAGGAATGGAAGAACAAGTCGTCCCTCCAGAAACTCTGTATGATGAGGGCTCTTAGACCTGATAGAATGACATATGCTGTTAGGTAAATATGTGCCCCTATTTTGGCCAGATAGTTAAGCAATTCTGGCTTATGGAATGATGATGTTGCTGTGGAAATTTGTCCTTCCATCCATCTGCCTGGCATCAAAACTGAGGTTAGGGTTTGCATTGAGGCCATTTTCTCAGAGACTGCTGCTCATAGAGTCACATGAGTTGTTATTTAGATGTGTCATATAAAGTACTACACTTTTCTGTGAAAATTAGGTCCCTGATTTGTGTTAACCTTTGCATTTGGCTTATTTTTTTGAGCAAAGTTCCCTTTGGAATTGCATAATTTAGTATGTAATACGCACCATGTGGAGAACCACAGCCATCTGTGAAACTAGGTTACTATGACTTGTATTTCATGGTTCAGTGATTAGTGCTTATCTTGGAGTTGAGTTCAATTTCTCTAGGATAGGGTTTGTGTTTATGTCATTTTCTTAGACACTATTGCACATCGAGCTACATAAGTTGGTATTTAGATGTGTCATGTAGAGTACTGCACATTTTGGTGAAACTTAGGTCACTATGACCTTTTTTCACAGTCCTAAATTTGTGTTAACCGTCGAGTTTATCTCATTTTTTTAGGCACTATTGTTTATGGAATCACATAACTCAATAAGTGATTATGTTATGAAGAGTACTACAGCCATCAGTAAAAACTAGGTCACTGTGACCTATATTTTATGGTTTGCAATCTGGTCATACTGCCATTGGCAGTTTTCTTGTTTGAAATTATATGTATAGCCCTGCACATGTTTCAGTTTAAGAGGTTTTGGATAATTTTCTACAAATATTGTATGAATTGGAAATGTTGGTTGCAGAAATGTTGGCTAAAAAAACAACTAAACAAATGATCAGACAATTTAAGGATTCATTCATCTGCACTTTTAGGCCTTAGGTCAAATAAAAACTTAGATTTCCTAGTGTGTTCAGTTTGTGAATATCATATGCAAATTAATACCCATGAATTATCTAGAACTTTGTTTGTGATGATTGAATATCAAGGAAACTAAAAGAATAGAAAGCTTTATTTATTTCATAAAATAAATAGCTGTCTTAAAGCATGTCTTTAATATACTTTTAAAGGAACTTCGTTGAAGAAAAAATGGGCACTAAGTATGTTGAGGGTCGTTCTGTGGAATTTGCCAAGTCCTATGAGGAATCTGGCCCAGCAACTCCAATCTTCTTCATCCTGTCACCTGGTGTAGATCCTCTTAAAGATGTGGAGGCTTTGGGGAAAAAGATTGGTTTTAAAGAAGACAACAACAACTTCCACAATGTGTCTCTGGGCCAGGGGCAGGAGGTGGTGGCAGAACAGAAGATGGATCTTGCTGCCAAAGAAGGACACTGGGTTGTCTTACAGGTAAGGATGGGTTGATTTATTGATACAGTCAACCTTTTGCTTTGTATTTACAAGAAGGAAAGAAAAAAAAGAAAAAACACGTTTAAATAACTCTAGATTCCAGCTTGACAGACCAATTTTTAATGTACAGCTAATTTGACTACAATAGTAGAGAGCTCAAGTGCCACTGTTACTTTTAGACAGGGTTCCTTATACATAGCTTTCAAGGTGTCATGTTTGTAAGGAGCAACATTCTGACAGCAGATGTGTGAATATTACATCTAAAAGAGAGTCATGGCAGTTGAATCTAGCTGTGTGACAATTTTATCAGATGGATTTAGAAAAAATAAGTGTCCCACTTGTGCCTTCTCTCAAGTTCTGTCTAATGAATAATTTTGGTTTTATGTCATTCACAGAATGTACATTTGGTGGCAAAATGGCTTCCAACCTTAGAGAAAAAGCTTGAACAGTACAGTACAGACAGCCATGAAGCATACCGTGTATACATCAGTGCTGAACCTGCACCCAGTCCTGAGTCGCACATTATACCTCAGGGAATCCTGGAAGCAGCCATCAAGATTACTAATGAACCTCCTACTGGAATGTATGCCAATCTACACAAAGCACTGGACAATTTTAACCAGGTGAGAAAAGAATGGTGAGGTTGCCCCTGATGTCTAAGTAGTCCCATGATGTGTTAACCCTTTCCCAGATACCAGCACATCTGGATGCCCCTACCACATTTCAGTGCAAGTGCCTTTTGACACTGCTACCACATTTCAGTATAAGTACGTTTAGATGCCCCTGCCATATCTCCTTACAAGCATGTCTGAGTACCTGTGGTAAACAACTGCCATTTGTATGGTAAATTCATAGCATCACCTGGTAGGAATATCCCTACTAGTAAAACAGGCTTTCTGGCAGTTTCCATGATTTCACAGCATATGCTAGTGTAGTAGATGATTTTTTTTCTTTGTTTCTTTGTTTTTAATGGCACTTTCAACACATTATTGGCTATATCATGCCCAGGAAATAGGAGCTATGTGCCTTTCCAAAGACACACCAAGAGAGCCAGCCTGGGCTGTCCTGGGTGGGTACTGAACCCACAACCCTTGGATTACAAGTCCAACACTCTACCAACTGAGCTACCATGGCTTCCTGTACTAGATGAATCCTAAGTAGCCAGTCATAGATAAAAGGACATCAGAAATTCCTCCAAAGTGCAAATGGTTTCTGCTGATAATCTTTGCAGATAGAATCATGGAATGCAAATTATCTGATCACTTTTTTAAGGATTACATTTATCTCAGCATCCTGTCAGTAATCCGGAAAACTTTTATATTAAAAACGTAACAAAACAAACCCAAAAAGCTTACACAGCAATGACAGTGATTCCAGATCCTGCAGCTCAACATTGAGTGTAATCTATAGCTTACTCACTTGGGACTTGCCACTTGATGTACAAGTAAGTTAGAATGTTGCCATTTATCATATGATACTTTTGAAAAATAACAAAAAGCACTAGATATTGCCTTTGCAGTTTTCCCCAGCCAGCTGTTTTGAGATACTCTCAACTGGCGCCATGCTCCTGTATTTATAGCACATTGTACAATATAGTAAGAGACATATATATTGAGCTGTTGTTCAGTGGGAAGTGCTATAAGATAAAAGAAGGCTCTGATAGATTGGTTGAAAATATTTGTAATGCTATTTGATAGCACTCCTTGTGCTTCTTGCTTCTGCTAAAGTGACATTTTTTAAAGACAAATTTGTTTTAAAAAAATCTCTTCGGACATGTAATACTTAATCCTAACTGCAGTTTAACAGTCTTTAAACTTGAGTATGACCACAGTGGCAGATATCTTGAAAAAAAGTTATGTCCCGTACTGTTGCACATTTGTTGGTTCTAATGAGTTGTTACTTTTCCTGATTAATCTAACAGGTATAGAATATGAAAACATGCAGTATAGATCTGCTGTAGCCATCATGATGTCCTTCATATAGTGTCTAATCATGTTCACTAACATGCATGTGTATCAATAATATCACTCCGGTTGGAACATGATCTGACAACTATTGTGTCAATTTCACAACTCCATTCAGAGAGCTGTTGTGTCATTTTCACAAAACTGTGTATAGACTCCCATAATCTGAGAGCTGTTGTGTCATTTTCACAAAACTGTACAGACTCCCATAATCTGTCAGCTGTTGTGTCATTTTCACAAAACTGTACAGACTCCCATAATCTATCAGCTGTTTCATTTTTACAAAACTGTACAGAGACTCCCATAATCTGAGAGCTGTTGTGTTATTTTCACAAAAGTGTACAGAGACTTCCATGATCTGAGAGCTTTTGTGTCATTTCACAAAATTGTACAGAGACTATAATGCAAGATTTCAAAATGTGAATGTAGTTTTTTTTCTTTAAATGGAATTGCCACAAAATTTGAATTTCTTGGAAGAAGACCTGTTTGTTTTTTTGTCTTGTGTCTCTTTTCTAGAAGAAATTTGACATGATCTTTAGAAGCATATACTTCTATGCAGGTTCTTTTCATCCATCCTTTTCAAAGGTTTTATTATGTTGTAAATGTGTCCATCTGAATTGGGACATATAACCTACATCTATATGTATTCTGTTTGATTGATTGACATTCATATTGTAATTTTCTTTCAACCAAAAGGAAACATTGGAAATGTGTGCTAGAGAGGCTGAGTTTAAGAGCATACTCTTTGCCCTGTGCTATTTCCATGCTGTGGTGTGTGAAAGGAGAAAGTTTGGAGCTCAGGGTTGGAACAGAGTCTATCCCTACAACACTGGTGACCTGACCATCAGTGTCAATGTCCTGTACAACTACTTGGAAGCCAACGCCAAGGTCCCATGGGAAGATCTGAGATATCTATTTGGGGAAATCATGTATGGAGGCCACATCACAGATGACTGGGACAGAAAGCTCTGCAGGACTTATCTGGAGGTCTACATGCACCCAGATATGGTGAGTTTTTTTAATCATAAAGAAGGTCATAAACAACAACAATTCTGTGCCTTCATTCAATGCACCTTCAGCTTTTGTAGACCTTCTTTCACAAAACTTCTTAACTTGGAACATGCTTTCTGCTTTAAACATCAAATTCATACTTTGGATAGTCATGAAAAAACCATTTGTATGCTTTTTCTTTCAAACATTTCATTCATTGTTGAAACTTCAAGCTCAAACTGCAACCTCTAAGAAGGCCCTATGATAGCTTCTCAAGCATGACAGAGGGGTGGAAAGTAAAGATCAATCAGATTAATGCAAAAGAGTAAAGCTGAGGCATGAATATTTAAATCTTGACTATCCAGATTTTTCATTTGAACCCAAACCATGTCCTCCAACATTCTAAAATACTGTATACAGAATGCAGATTTGATTATCCAAACTCCTTATTATCTGAACCCTTGAAATGTTTTATGATTTTCATTAGAACTAAATAGAGTAATCAGAATACTTCGAGTAATTGGTGTACATAGAATAATCAAAGAAATTAGAGTACTTAGAGTAATTAGTGTACACAGTAATTAGAGTACTTGGAGTAATCAGTATATACAGGAATAAGTGTACATAGAGTAATAAGAGAACTTAGAGTACTTAGAGTAATTAGTGTGCACAGTAATCAGAGTACTTAGAGTAATCAGTGTACACAGGAATCAGAGTACTTAGAGTAATAAGTGAACTTAGAGTATTTAGAGTAATTAATGTACACAGGAATCAGAGTACCTAGAGTAATAAGTGTACATAGAGTAATAACAGAACTTAGAGTATTTAGAGTAATTACTGTACACAGTAATCAGAGTACTTAGAGTAATCAGTGTACATAGAGTAATCAGAAAACTTAGAGTAATCAGTGTACTTATAGCAGTCAGTATGCTTAGAGTATATACTCTGGCATATATTTCTTTCAAAACTCTCTTCCCTGCATACCATGTAGATTTTAATGGAACAGCCCTCATTTTTAGATGGTTTGTCTTCTAAAACAAAACCTGTTTCTCAGTTACTTTCAAAGTGGATAGTTATGGGAGGTCAGAGTAATAACAGACATGTTGTTGAATTTTAGTTGGATGGGGAGTTATATTTAGCACCTGGCTTCCCCATTCCTCCAAACTCAGACTACAAGGGATACCACAGTTACATTGATGAGGTGTTGCCACCTGAGAGCCCCTACCTGTATGGACTTCATCCAAATGCTGAGATCGAGTTCCTGACCAAAACATCAGACAGTTTGTTCAGAATTGTTTTTGAGATGCAGCCACGAGACAGTGGTGCAGGGGCTGGCATCGGTGTTAGTAGAGAGGAAAAGGTAATTTTTCCAACCCTGAAAATCCATCATGTTCTATTTTTAGCTTACTTGGCCAGAGATAGAATCTGAATAGAATTTTCAGGCTTTCCATGAAAGAATTTTCAGGTATTTTCCTAACATTTGGACTTTGCCTTTTATTCTAATTTTCAGTGACACAGCTTTGATCTAATTATCTTGTTCAGGGAGTTTAAGCTTGAACTTGAGTTTATTGCTGAAAATGTTTTGAGAATACAGGGCTTAATTTCATCTCCTCACATAAAGTGGGTATATAAAGTGTTATCAGACTCAATTTCATTACTTCAGCACCCTAATCCTTAACCCCAAAATCATAAACTCACGTAATAAGTATTAATGCAATAATTGCTACATTATACGAATTAAATACCAATATTGCCTAAAATCAGAAAATTACTGTAGCAAAAAGCTTTCTTTCGGGTGAGTTATTTCACCATTTTGTTAAAGATGAAGAATCTAATGTTACAGTAACATTGTGATGGTAAATTAATATATTCCTAGATCAAATCTATCCTGGATGAAATAGTGGAGAAACTTCCAGATGAGTTCAACATGCTGGAGCTGATGGCCAAGGTGCCCCCAGAAGAGAGAACACCCTATGTGGTTGTTGCCTTCCAGGAGTGTGAGCGCATGAACATGCTGACTAATGAAATGAGGAGATCACTCAAGGAATTAAATCTAGGCTTGAAGGTAATCAATTTGATAGACATAAATTATTTTTTAAAAAAGATGAAATATCGCCATGTAGTTAAATTACACCTCTGCTGTTTGTTTTTTTACCTCAATAAAATATAGTGTATTTCTATTTTTCTCCCATGCTTTTTGGCTTCAGGTGTAATAGCATGTCATACATTATCTTCTATTTATCCCCCTGCCAGAACCAAAGGTACGAGGGAGCATAGCAATAACAGTGTCCATCTGTCCACCAATTTGTCAGTCCATCTGTATACAAGGTGGTTTCATAACTTTAGTTTGCTGTCATCTTTTTTTCTTAAACCTCATGTATCTTTCCCATGGGTAAAAGCAGAAGAATGTTGATTTTGGGACTTGGTAGGTCGAAGTTCAAGGTCACTGGAGCTTAAAATGAGATTTTCGTTTCTGCATAAATAGTAAAGTTTCCTTGGCCTCATTTTCATCAAACTTCATAGGTAGACTACACTTGGGCAGGGGCAACTCCCTATTAATTCTGAGTTCAGGAGGTAAAAGGTCAAGGTTACAAGAGCTTAGATTGCCATTTTTGGGGTTTCTGCTCTGTAAGTCTGCTTTCTCTGATCCAACTTCATAGGTATTCTACACTAGGGCAGAGACACCTACCTATTGATTCTCTGACCCAGAGGTCAAAAATCAAGGTCACTGGAGATACAATTGTCATTTTGGGTTTATAGTTGCATTGCATTACACTTGAGGAAGGGCAGATCCCTATTAAGTCTTTGCTCGAATTATGTTAATTTTACATTTGTAACAGTTATGGTTGGTCAGTGGGAATAGCCATTATTCTGATGGAAATTGTTTTTTCTTCAGGGTGAGCTGACTATTACAGCAGATATGGAGGACCTTGGCAATTCCCTGTTCTTGGATGTTGTACCAGCATCATGGGAAAAGAAAGCCTACCCATCCCTGTATGGTTTGACGGCCTGGTATGCAGATCTTATTCAGCGTATTAAGGAGTTAGAGACCTGGACAGCTGACTTCCAGCTCCCTGCTGCAGTATGGTTGGCTGGTTTCTTCAATCCCCAGTCCTTCCTCACTGCTATTATGCAGCAAATGGCCAGAAAGAATGAGTGGCCACTGGACCGTATGTGCCTGCAGTGTGATGTGACCAAGAAGAGTCGTGAGGACATGGCAGGCCCACCGCGTGAAGGTGCATATGTCCATGGCCTTTTCATGGAGGGAGCACGCTGGGACATGCAGTCTGGCATGATCACAGAGGCACGACTAAAGGAGCTTGCACCAGCAGTTCCTGTAATCTTTATCAAAGCCATTCCAGTAGACCGACAGGACGTGCGTAACATTTATGAATGCCCTGTGTACAAGACCAAACAGCGTGGTCCAACCTTTGTCTGGACTTTCAACCTCAAGACCAAGGAGAAATCATCGAAGTGGATTCTGGGAGGGGTGGCTCTCCTCCTACAGGTCTGATCCTGCACAGCTGCTACACCCAGAACTTCAAACATATCAACACTGATTGTTTTGTTTTACCTCTCTCTCAGATTAGTGCATAGAATTGTTATGTTGGACACTATTTAACTGCTGAATTACCTAACTTAAAAATATCACTTTATGTAAGAATTACTCTTTATATTAATAATCTTGTCCAAATATCATACAGTATTACCTGTCAGTATGTATTTATATTAATAATCTTGTCCAAATATCATACAGTATTTACCTGTCAGTATGTATTTTCATTTTCTTCAAAGTATTAATAAAATATTGTTGAATCATTATTTGGAATAATTTAGCATCATCTGTGATCTCATAATTTTAAAGATCTAAGATATTAAGACATTTAAGTATGATATTTTAAAATTATTGAAATTATTGTTATTAATATGGTTAGTCACCCTGTATTGTTTTGCTTTTTAAGTTATTGAATTTATTGCTATTAATATGGTTAGTCACCCTGTATTGTTTTACTTTTTAAGTTATTGAATTTATTGCTATTAATATGGTTAGTCACCCTGTATTGTTTTACTTTTTAAATTATTGAATTTATTGCTATTAATATGGTTAGTCACCCTGTATTTTGTTACTTTTTAAATTATTGAATTTATTGCTATTAATATGGTTAGTCACCCTGTATTGTTTTACTTTTTTTAAAAAAGTAAAGGCTTTTATGACCGTGTTTTTAAAGGATTAAGTGAGCAGCATCAGAGATTAACTAGTATTAAGATCAATAAAAAATTTAAAAAATGTATTAATTGAATTTATTAAAATAAAATGGATTTGTAATATTATGTTGTATTTATTAAAAAAATGTTAAAGGTTTTTATGACAATTGTCTAAAAAGATAAAGCAATAATTGTGTAATTTAAAAGTTTTTTCTGTACTTTGTTTTATGCATTTTTTTTCCAAAACAGACAAATAAAAATAAATTTGTAGGTAAGGTTATGTGTTATTTTGATGGAATATTCTTTTGATAAATATTAACAGTTACTCCATTCTTTTAAGTACTGATAACTGTAGTAAATAACATTTTTATGTTAAAGAGTACAAATTCATTCAAACTTTTTTTTTTTTTTTTTGTTGCAGTTATTAATTAAACAATCTATTTCTTTGGTTCCAAAAAGAAATTTAAATTGATAGGATTCTTTCCAAATAGTGAAGGTGGTTATTAGTTTGATTTTATAGTTCTCAGTTATTTTACATAATTTTTTCTGGCATTTAATAAAGAGATATCATGATGCACTCCTGTCTTAATTTTTATTTGATTTTAGAGCATTTTACCCATACTAGCTTGTATTTTCAGCTTTTATCAACTTGTGACAAGGTATTGACCATATTAGAGCCAATAATAGTCTACCAGTACCTGTTTGGAAATGAGTAACTTTTACTGATAAAATAGAGCTATATCTGATCATAATGTCATGAGTGATATAAATAGAGCAATATCTGATCTTAATGTAATGAGTGAGATAAAGATAACAATATCAGATCTTAATGTAACGAGTGAGATAAATTGGAATCATTGTTTATTTGCATAAACAAAAAAACCCAATGTAAACACCATTGTAAAAAATGTTGATTTTGGTTTGTAAATGTAGATCACTTTCATATCTCAATATCCTTTTACTGTTTTCTGACTTGCATGTTACAGTAATAATCACATTTTATTGTTGGGAGTACCAAGCAGAATCAGAATGAGGTGTCTCTTAGCTTTGTTCATGGCCACTAATTTCTCATGCATAATACAATGCTATGTTGATAAAACTGAGAGAAACCTACAGGTTATGCATGAGTTTGATTACAAATATCAGCAACACAGTGGGACATTTCTCTTTTATGTATCAAGTTTAAAAAAAATTAGGAATATGATTTCATTTGATGACACACCCACCACTTGATGCCAATTCACCATTAAATATAGCAACAATTCCAAAAAGAAACAAATCTTTAAATAACTTCTTCTCAAAACCATTCAGCCAAAGTTTTGACCAAATTTGATTTGGCATGAAGGCATATATGTGATAAATCCCAATATCCCAGAAAAATCCCAATTTTTAGTCATAATTCCTGGCATTATGGTTTGGGCAATAAATTAAAGGATTTTTTTGCCTTCAAACATTATAATTTTTACAACAAGAGTCTCACCAAATAGAGCATTGCAGAAAGGCATTGACCTATTAATAAACATGTCCTAAGTCCCAAAACAAACTCAAAAGCTATTAATTACCTTTTACAATAAAATTCCATCCGGACATATTGCTTTAAGGCTATTTCCTTAGATCTATGAATGTGCATTCATTGATAGATAATCCAATCATGACAGTGGATGCCTCCATTGTAATACTGAATTGAGTTAACTCACTGCTTCACTGAAGCAAAAATTGGTAAATTTTTCAGTAGCATGGGCAAAATAACATCTCACAGAGCCATTTCCTCATATTTTGGCACTATTTTCATGACATGAGATCACAGTTCAATGATGTACAGCTGTAGTCATTTACTTACTGTTGCTGCAGAATACAAATCACACGGAGTTACTTTCCCTTACAATTAAAAAAATATGGTATATTTTGAAACTTGGTTTGTACATCTCTGGTTGACACAACAATGAAATAATCCTTGAAAGGCATATTTTGAATTATTAATTTCTTTTACTACTGCATAATGATTCCAAAATAAAACTGCATACAAAGTGTGTATTCCAATTAATTAATGGAAGTATGCTAGAACAAATGCAAATATGCAGCTGCTTAATATTCAAAACTTCTCTCCTTGTTAAAAGTATTTGCTTCCTGTAAAATTCATATCTCTGGAAAGCTGATATTTCACTTGTAGACCACAAAAACATTTGTTCATAAAAAGTTTACCAGATGAAAGCAGGACATTTGTAGTAGTGAATTCCATTACAAATTCTCAACATTACACAATAAACAATACATAATGCATATAATTTAAAGAAAGACATAACTTTTATTTGCTGAAAACATGAAAAATTACATTCTCCATAAACTCATTAAAAATACCAATAAAATCTCCAGATCTTTTTACCAAGAATTCCAGATTTTAGGTTTGGGAGTTATCAATTGTGTGAAAGTACATTAACAAATATGGCAACAGTTACTAAAAAAAACTTCAAACAGTTTCTCACAAAAAATTGAACTTAACAGGGTTTGACAAAATTTAACAGAAAGCACTGGCATGAGAAGTTTTCAAGTTGTAAAAATGATGCCGATCTACCATCAAATATTGCTGCTGTGACTAAAAACAAGAAATCTTTAAATGACTTCTTAAAAAAAAACCATAAAACAGTATTTGACCAAATGTGACAGAAAGCACACTGGCATGAAGGCATCTCCAGTTTAATAGCAGTAATATGTTAACTGTTATTAGTACATTGCTTTCACTTTTCCTGGCACTAGTACCCAGTCCAAGGGGAATTCCCTCCTCCAATTAGTAATTGGAGGTGTAGAACAAAAATAAACTAGTCCCAGTCTGATGCCTTAGTTAAATTTGTCATTTATAGTATCATCCTTCTTTTACTTGGACTTCGTGTGTTTATCACATTTTGCTGGGTGCTCAAAGATTGTTGCTATTTCTAGTGTCTATGACATAATTGTCATTGATTGTATCCATCTCAGTGTTGTGTTTAGTCTTTTATCCACAGTCCTTGCATGTTTTACATTTATCTGCATCCCCTTTTGTTTAATTTGAGAAATTTTGTGCACATGCTGTGGTGTTTCTACATTTTTATCCCCTCATTGGTATCTAGTGTTAGGTAGGTATTATTCCCTACAAATTTGTTCCAATTCTTTGTTGTCATATTATTTTTTCAGCAGTTGGCAAATGTGGCCATAAGAAGGCTGCTTGGGACACTGATCCCACCTGCTTGTCATGTGCTAAGTGCACTCACATGGACAGATGTCCTTTCTGTGCCTTGTGATAAGTTTAGGTGTGGTATTTGGCAGTAAGCTGCTGCTCCTATAGAGACTTGGAAGATGGGAGCCGTATCCTTCGCTTCTCCAGTAGACCCTCTCCAATCTCCGGAGGTTGGAGATTCCCAGTTCAGGAAGACCGCAGTACCCGTGAGCGAGTCCCATCTTTCCAGCACAAGGAAAGCTTAGTCATCTTCAACTCACTTGGGTAGACCTGCACCCAAGTGAAGGGGGTTTAGAGCAGGTCATCGTTACCTGACTGGTCATTGGTCAGTTACTGGGCACCATTCACTGGGTAGGGTGACAAACACCATCACCAGGCATCTGTAACTGGACACTGGATAGAGCTGCATGTACCAGTCACTGGGTACATGGCACTGGATTATGGCACCAGCCACCAGACAGGTGTCAAAAACTGGTCATCAGGTATCTCTTACCAGTCATCTGACTGGGCACAGGGCTCTGATCACTAGTCATCTAGTAATGTTCACTGAGCAGATGACCAGGCACCGGTCACCAGGCTTAATCTACTGGTCATCACAGATCAGACTTCAGTCCTTGCCCAACTGGACATGGATCCCTCGAGGGAAAGGGACCAGGTCGATACCCCCCTTTCACTATGTTTTCATTCAATCACTATGGGGCTTGGGGCTCTTCCTCCACCCAGTGGCAAGTCTGGAATGTTTCCACACTGGCAACATGGATGAGTTTTCCATGTTCCCACGATCAGCAGACCGTGCAGATCTTTGTCCGTCTCCACCTTCATTCTCGAAGGAAAAGGAGGGGGACTACCACTCCTCCTGCATTGAGAGGGGATCACCAATCCCCTTCTATCTTGAGAGAAGGACAAGGATAGTCCTGCTTTGCTGCATCAGCAGAGACAGGACAATGAACTATAGTGGACATGAATGAGTTCTAGGTGTACCAAATTGTGTCTTCATTCTCCACCTCTAGTTTCTCCATCTCTATCCCATCATACTAGTCAAGCGATGGAAGAAGTATGGACGTTTACATCTTTTACACCAGATCTGTGTCCGTAGCCTTCTGGGCCTTCGGACAACAAACAAGATCCTCTCCAGTTTGGAGTAGCTTTCGGGGGCTCAGAAAAAAATCTGATCTTCTGCTGCCTTCCCACTCAGCTATGGTAAAAAGTATAGCACTGAAGTTATCACAAGACCAAGATACAGCCAGATAGCAGAAAGGTTGGTCAGTCCTCTCTTACATGCTGCGGTTCCTTGTTTAAATGTCTAGCTACAAGGTGTATTCACCTGCTTGACCACCTAAGCCCCTCGTCCTGGATTCGGGAGTATCTTGGGTACAATATTGACGGGGAACAGGACCCGCATCTCCGTAAAGTCACTTGAAGCTATGGAGCTTAAAGCTTAAACCATGGTTACCATAGCTACACACACAAATCTCTTTGCAGCGATCTCCTTCAACCTTTTGAGGGAGGAGTCTCTGTCAGTGGCTGCTTTGCAGAGACTTCTGGAGGTTGTCGCCAAGACAACAGGGCACTTACTTTCTATGTCGATGTCACTGACGGCGGAACCGTTCCACCTCTGTTGGGATGCCGCATTAGATACCTCGAAGGTTTCGCCGTGAACACGACAAGGATCTGTTGAGTGCAGCTCTGCTTTACACAGAGTCTTTATTTGGCAGATTATTCTCTACAGTGGCATCCCAAGATCTCAGGGACCAACAATACCGGTCATTGGCCATGGTTCCATGTCCGGCTAAACATACTAAGAAGGATCCCCAACCAGGTAGGTATGTGGGTCCCCTGCCTAAATGTTTAGGCAGTGCTTCCAACAGATCCGCCGGACCTCATTTAAAGCTCATAGCCCTTCTTGCGTTAAACAGGGCTGCCAAATGAGTTAGGATAGTAAATCCATGGAATCCTCCTCCTGCCTAAAGAGGATGCAAGTGACCCTAGGGAGCCACGCACTCCTGCCAAGTCCCCCTGTTCCTGTTGTCCCAGTAGATGCAAGACTAAACCTTTTTCCAGAGGCCTGGTTGGGCCTAACGGGCGATTCATGGGTTCTCTCCACAATAAGAGAGGGTTACTGGCTTCGCTTCTGGGACCCTCCAGCTCCATGAAGGACCCTCGTTTTGTTTCACCAGACCAATTTGGTATTCGTAATGGAAGGGGAATACATCGTTGTAAGGAAGGGTAGAGTAGATAGGGTAATAAGCACTCAAAGTCTGGGATTCTATTCCAGAATCTTATTGGTTTAGAAGAAAGGGGGGAAATTTCGGCTAATTATTGATCTTTCCCCATTAAGCAAATGTATTCAGGAAGAGCACTTCAAGATGGAGACGTCAGCTTCAGTCAGGAACGTGGTAATGACCAAGGACTGGGTGATCTCTAGAGGGCTCCAGAATGCTTACCTACACGTCCCCATCTCCCCACCCCACAGGAAATTCCTGCGGGTTTGCCTGGGCAAGGAGGTTTTTCAACTTCGGGCTCTTTTCTGCGGTCTAGCTTCTGCTCCCAGAGCCTTTACCATGGTGTTGGAAGTAATAGCAGCTCACTTAAGATAATGAGGGTTCCCATCATCTAGTATTTCGACGACTTATTGATACACTACGTTTTCAGACGTGCCTTGCTAAGGGACCTGGAACTCTGTTGGAAGACAGTGACTCGTTTGGAGTTAATCCCCAACCAGGAGATCAGATCTGAATCTTCAAAATTTTGTTTACCTGGGGAATAATTTCCTCACAAATCAAGGGACAGTTTGTGTTCCTCCAGACAGAATCACACAGATACTGTCTCTTATAACAAGAGTGCTCCAGAAGACTTTGGTGTATGCTAGCCTCTTCCTCTATATGCTTGGGACGCTGAACATGGCAGCGCATCTAGTTGCCCTAGAAATACTTCATTATGAGGCCTCTCCAGTTTCGGCTGCTAGCAAACTGAAGACCTCACAGAAAACCCTTATCAGGTCGAAATTTTGGGGGAGCCAAATTTTGTCACCACCTCATTTGGTGGCTGAATCAGGACAGGTGTCTGACTGGGTTCCAATACACACCACATAATCTCAGTTTTTCCTGTATACTGACGCCACAGAATTGGGCTGGATGCTCACCTAGAGCCCAATGGGTAGTCCTTCAGGGCTTGCGGTCTCGGAAGGAATCTTCCTTTCATATCAATAACCTAGAAATGCTGGCTGTTTTCTTAGCACTACAGCAGTGCATCAACCGCACAAGACTTTTGTCGTGGCGTACCTCAGACGTCAAGCAGGCAGTCGTGCCCCTTATTTTTACTTGGCAGTCTGGAACCTCTTCAGATGGACAGCTTCGGAGGGGATCACTCTCAGAGTCTGCCATATTCCAGGCAAGAGAAATATACTGGCAGACAGCCTGTTCAGACAGGGATGGACGTTCCTCATAAAATAGTCTCAGTACCAGTCGGTACCAGAGAGACTTTTTCAACAGTGGGGAAGGCCAATAGTAGACTTGTTGCTAATGATGTTGAACAACAAACTACCACTTTATGTGTCTCCAGTTCCAGGCCAGAGTGCATGGGCGGTGTACGTCTTAGGTTTGAAGTGGGATCGACTGTAAGCCTATGCCTTCCTATGCCTTCCCACCTTTCAGAATAAACCCTCAAGTTCTTCACAGAGTCAGGACTTCTCCATCACGGCCCATCTATCTGCCAAGATCAGCTTTCGAGCAGGAATATAGACTGCATCACTCTAGCTAGAACGCAATTGACCTCGAAGGTTTACGACGCCAAGTGGAGAGTATTCCATAATTGGAGCAGTAGGCAACAAGTTGATCAATCTGCTCCACTTTGACCACAGTTGGGGATTTTCTTCTTTCTTTTCGAAGAAAATAACTGCTCATTCTCCACCATTATGGACTATAAAGCAGCCCAACCCAGTACCCTTAAGTTCTCTTTGGGCTCAACCATATGGTCAGACCCTCATCTTTCAGAACTGATCAAGTACTTTGAGCTTCGAAGTCCAGTTACTTGCTCTTAAACGCGTAGTTGGAACCTTTCGTGTGCTCTTTGGTCGTTGTCTAAACAACCGTGTGAACCCTAGAGTTAGGCTTCATTAGAGAACCTTACCTTTAACACGGCCTTCCTTCTCTGTCCAGCGTCAATGAGGAGAATCAGTGACTTTCATGCCTTTTCTGTGGAAGAGGGTTGCATACGATTCAGTGGTAACTGCGATTCAGTCTCCCTTTGCCAGCCAGGCTTTCTGACCAAAAATCAGCAACCTTCGAATGCCTCTGAACCAGTTAAAATTTCACGTCTCTGTAGCATCTGTGCTAGTGATGATCAAGATAGACTCATTTGCCGGGTTAGAGCCTAACATTTCTATCTGGCTAAATCAGAATGTAAAGGAAATGGTCGAAATTGTCTCATTCCCCCTCTTAAAGGTACCTCTGATATTTCAGTTGGCACCATCTCAAGGTGGATTATTCTGACTATCAAAAGAGCTTATCGGTCTCTCACTGAGAGAGATCTTTCCTGCAAGAGAATCAGATCCCACGAGATTAGAGCTATTGCTGCATGTTTGGCCTTAGGTCATCGTTCTTCTCAGGCTGATGTCACGAAAGCCGCATTCTGGGGGTCTCACACCACTGTCTCTCTGTTTTACCTTTGTTTGTTAGACGCACTAGAGCAAAGAGTCTACTGTGTCAGCCCATCAAGTTGTCAGACCATCCTCCAGTCTGCAGCAGAGCACCCTACTGACAACAGATATACCACTCTGACAGCTAGTCATGGGGCCATTGGTCTCCCTTCGAACTGGAAAATCAGGAATGTAACAATAGGTAATGTATTACTGCCCTTAAAGTGTACTTTTCTGGGTGCAAAACTAATTTTAATTATGTAATATTTACCTGTTATTATTACATAGTTTTCTCCTTCCTTCCTGCTCTGATGTCCTTTAATTCTTGGTCCAAATCAAAGAAGAACGATATTCCAAATGATGGAAGTAACGAAGACATCAGATGGGGACTATGTTTATTTTTGTTGTAGGATACCAATTACTAATTGGAGGGAATTCATTTTGGACTGGGTACTATCATCAGGAAAAGTTAATGCAGTGTAATAATAACAGGTAAGTATTACATAATTAAAATTAGTTTTATCCCCCAAAACTATATTTTGTACAAATGATGCCGATCTGCCATAAAATTTGATGGCCATTACTAAAAATAGAAAAACCTTTAAATGGTTTATTTCTAGAAAATCCTACAAGAATTTGATGAAATTAAACAAAACATCCTGACATAAAAACCTTTCATTGTTCAAATAATGCTGATTTACCATGAAATATGGAACAAATTTTGAAAAAAAGAACATAACCTTTAAACACTTTTTTATATAAAATATGCAATGATCAGAATTGCAAGAAATTTCTGCGGAAAGCTTCGTACTAATCTATATTTCTTAGCCAACTGCTCCTGCATTTGGTTATTTGGGCACAAATCAGCCAGGGAATGATCTCAGGCCCACACGAACCTCTTTTTAAAGATAGAAGAATCGTAAAAGCGATCATTATTTGTTTTTTTATTTATTACTCCTGATGATATACTCTAGTACAATTCAGCTGGTTGTAATGTATTTTAAAAAAGTTACCAAATCAGAATGATTGTTACAAAGTACCATAAAACACATATTGACTAGAACTAAAGTTTTCATTTGGAAATAGGTTTTAGCTCACTTCTACGAAGTAGAACTATTGTACTACCCCGACATCGGCGTCCGCACTTAGAAAAGCATATACATACATACAGCCTTACTGCATCTCAACCATTCTTGCTTCCTATGTCCTTGGCAACAGTTTGGAGTGAGTTTCATAGCACCTACTCTCCGTGAAAGGGGCTAAATGGGCTAACTATTTTACAGACATGTACATTATTTGTCAATTCTTGGTTAAGTTTTTGTGTTTAGCTCAGTTATTTTTGCACAATGTATACACAGTTATACCTGGAATGAAGCAACTTTGCGTGGGGATGCTCCTTGACGAGTACTACACCGTCATCATTAAAGTAGGTCACTGTGACCCATATTTCACTCTTTGTTGACTTTGGTTAAAGTTTATTTTAATTGTATTTCCAAAGCTCTATTCGTGCTAGAATCATCAAGCTAGATGATTGTATGAATCTCTATTAGTACCATGCACTTACAACCAAAGAAGTTCACTGTGACCTAAATGTCACATTGAACTGGCTTAGGTTAAGTTTTCGTGTTCAGCTAATAACCAGATATTTTGTGCACACTGTATACATACTTTTATACCTAGAACCATGAAACCTAGTGAGGGGATGCATCTTGATGAGTACTGGATACACTCATAATAAAATTAGGTCACTGTGATCCATACTTCATGCTTCATTGACTTGGGTTCAGTTTTGTGTTTTAACTGTTTATGCTTGAATCATTAAACTAGATGGTTGTACACATTTCTATTGGTACAAAATCTGTACAAATAAAGGTCAGTGTGCCCTATATTTCACATGTTACTGGCTTCTGGTAATATTTTTTGCTTAACTCATGACCAAATAGTTTTTGTTTGGCATAACTGTGTCAGTTTAAATTTACAGAAAATCCAGTTAACGCTTATCTGCTCAGCACAATGAGCAGCCAAATGTAGAGAATTGTAAATGCAAGTAAACGGTAACAAAATTGAAACTATTAAAATGCCAAACGTTTAGGTATCCTTATCGATAATACTTTGTCTTGGTCCAACAACTTTGAAACACTTTTTATAAAAGTATATAAGAATATAGGAGTTTTAAAAAGGGTTAGATGCTTTATGTCTAATCACTTGATCCGAAAAGTGTACAATACAGCTGTTTTTCCACATTTTATCTACTGCTGTACTGTGTGGGGAGAACCCCAAAATTCCTCTTACATGCAGAGACTATACAGCTTACAGAAAAGAGCAGCCATGGTGATTTTAAATGTCAAGGATATTTTAACACCTACATCATCTCTTTTCAACACTCTTAGATGGATGCCAATCAAGGATTATATTAATTTTAGAAAAACTGTTCTTGCATTTAAGGTTCTAATTAATTTAGTGCCAGAGTATCTTAGTGTTTTTAAGTTTGTAAGGAAGATTAGTACAAAGAGTACACGGTTGAGTGCAAACAATGATTTATATATAACAAAAGTTTGGACATAGTATTTTAAGAAATCTTTTGCTTATGCTGGTACAGTTTTATGTAATAGTTTGCAGCATGATATTAAACAAGCACCTAATTTTTCAGCAATCCTGATTTTATGACCGCATACCATTTGTAAATGGTAGCTATGATAACAGTATGTTAACCTTGCATAATTTTTATTCACTTATATTTCTTTCTTTTTTCCAGTAGATGTTAACCTTGTAGACTTTTACTAATTATACGTATACTTGTTGTATACTTGTTTTAACTCCAGGGCCATAATGTAAACTAGCTATTAGCTAAATTATGTCACCATGGATAAATAAAGGATATTATTATTATTATTATTATTATTATTATTATTATTATACTGCCCTATCTAAAATAATGACATGTGTTGAGGGGATTCATTTTGATGAGCAGTACTTGTTTCTGTATTAGGTCATAATAGCCCACATTTTTACCCATCACTGACTTTGGTTAAACTATGTGCTTGATCATTTCTTAGGTACTATTCATGCTAGACTCATGAAATTGATGATATGCATCTCTATCACTACCATATCCTTACAATAAAAGATGCTCATCATGACTAATATTTCATCTCTTACTAAGTATGGCAAAGTTTTTGCATTTTATCTCATGATCACATGAGTTTTTGGCATGCTAAATGCATACCATCCTTCATAGAATCATGAAATTTGGTGAGTGGATGCATCTTGATAAGTACTACACCCTTATTATCGAATGCATCTCTTTTAGTACTACACTATTAAAACCAAAGACGGTCGCTGTGACCATCATTTTATGCTTTAGGTTAAGTATTTATTTTAGCTCATGACCACATATATTCGTCCATGCTATATAAATCCTAGCCTACTCCGAAGAGCTTTCTAACCAGTGCAGTTGAAATTAGGAATAAATATGTTTATTCGGAAGTAAACTTGACATCTTAATGAATATTCACTGTATATTATGATAGGTTACCTTCGATGGGTTAACTGTGTATTGTACTTATGGATGAGTATAGGAATTGGAGTGGACTGCATGCTTTCTGTAGCCGCTAACCATTGACAAAGTAATTACTGATGCTTTAACTATGCTTGTAATGCTGGCTGACCATTGACAAAGTAATTACTGATGCTTTAACTATGCTTGTAATGCTGGCTGACCATTGACAAAGTAATTACTGATGCTTTAACTATGCTTGTAATACTGGCTGACCATTGACAAAGTAATTACTGATGCTTTAACTATGCTTGTAATACTGGCTGACCATTGACAAAGTAATTACTGATGCTTTAACTATGCTTGTAATGCTGGCTGACCATTGACAAAGTAATTACTGATGCTTTAACTATGCTTGTAATGCAGGCTGACCATTGACAAAGTAATTACTGATGCTTTAACTATGCTTGTAATACTGGCTGACACTCCAAGGTTACTCAAAGCCTGTGGCTTTCACCCAGTAAAATCTGACTTTTAGCGGCGGACAATAATAATAGCATTTGAACCAATTTAGTTTTTTGTGGGTTTAACGCCATTTTTCAGCACATGATAGGCTATACATGGCAGCCAGTATATTTGGTGGAGGAAGAACCCGGGAAAACCACGAGAAGAACCACCGACCCATAGGAAGTTATTGGCAAGCTTTCTCACATACCCACATTTCTGAGCAGATACTCAAACTCATGCGGACCGAGGGGAGATGTGAGTGATCTGTAAAGGCGAGCGCCTTAGACCACTTGGTCCCCGGGTCCCCTCTTTGAAGCAGATATTAAGAACAATGATTGAAAAATAAATAATTAATCTCTGGTTTTCATCAACTCAGTAAAGTACCTCTACTTTGATATAGAAATGCACATGCATCACCTTGACCTTTGACCTCTCTGTCCATGGATCTTTTTGAAAATTTTAAGCTCCCTTTAGTGAATGAATTTTCAAAGTCTGCTGGGAAACGACAGGGATACAAAACCATTTGAAATGAGAGAGTGAGGTTAAGGCTGAATGGACAGACAAAGGCGAGGAAAAAAAAGAAGAAAAAAGAAAAAATGAGCAGCTAAGTTCAAAAGGAAAAAAGAAAGAACATACTTCAGTTTTCAAAACTGTTTGCTATTTATTTATTTGTGTTCAACATGAATAATCCAAACAAACATGAGTTGCATTAGTACCTCCTTCAAGGATAAATTGCTTTAAGGTTAAACCATTAGAACGATTAAAATATCAAGAAATATTGAGTATTGATTGTCTGTAAACAATAGTAATCCTAAATATTTTTACTTCAAAACGTGTAAAGTTTACAAATGTAAAAATATGCATTAAATTAGATATTAACACTGACCACCGACAATATTCATAACAGACAAAACAAAAAAAACAAAAAAAAGTTACACGTGAGACAAATATATTAATCAAACAGCTATATTGAACACAAAAAGAACCTCTAGAGTTTCCTAAACATCACTGGATTTATTTTATTTCTAAACAGTAATGACAATACATAAATAACCCGATTAAAGATTTCAATGATCCTTTGTATAGTGTAAATTGCATTGATGAATGAGGATATGGAAGATTTCAGCATCGCATCATATCAAATATTCAAATAGATCAGAAAAGTAAGTTGTAAATTTGTATTAAAACTAGTTATTTGTACCCCCCACCCCCACCCTGGTAGCATGGGGGTTTCAAAAGGAGATTTGTACTTGCCTCTCTCCCGCTTCAAGAAGCTGCTCTGGAGTAAGAGGTTCCCAAGGTGGAGAGTTGGAATACCTCACAATGTCCATGGGTGGAAGGTAATGTGCTTGCATAGTACCATTTTAGTGCATAAGTGGCTGTTACATGATGTTCTTATGGGGTCATTTAAAGAAATAAATAAAATATAAGAAAAACATCTAACACATATATAAAATGTAAACTTTAAGGTAAAAATCTGAATATGTAACTGGATAACACATTGCTGAGATTTCAAGAAATGATGAAATGTTTCAAAAAAATATCAATGATTAGTTTCAAGGGCACTGGAACCTAGGCGACCAGAAGTGCCATAGATGTCCCACATTTGTCCTCGCCCCGTGATTCATTTGATACTCGCCTTCCCTCCAAAAGATTCACCCTAATGGAGATATTCTAACATCCAAGACTCTCTCTCTCTCTCATGTGAAACATTCAGTGCATGCACTTGATGTAATGGAAGAAATACAATTGATAACAGATAAGGATATTTAATTGTTTTGATAATGGAACTTGCAAAAATATAATGGTTACTTAAGTTTCATTTTTGCATGCTAGTAGTTTTGAATGTGTATGTCTGCTAACTACTTCCTACTATTTACATGTATTTTGTATAGTGAATTACTTGTATCGATATGGTTACTTCTGTGATACACTAATGACTACTTCCAGTGTCACAAACGATGCTTGTAAGTTTAAACTTGTTTAACAGTTCATATTTAATTGTACTTCTGAATTAGTCGTAATATTTAATTGTACATCTGAATTAGTTGTAATATTTAATTGTACATCTGATTTAGTTGTAATATTTAATTGTACATCTGAGTTAGTTGTAATATTTAATTGTACATCTGATTTAGTTGTAATATATAATTGTACATCTGAATTAGTTGTAATATTTAATTGTACATCTGATTTAGTTGTAATATTTAATTGTACATCTAATTTAGTTGTAATATTTAATTGTACATCTGAGTTAGTTGTAATATTTAATTGTACATGTGATTGATTTGGTTGTAATAATTAACTGTACATCGGAGTTAGTTGTAATATTTAATTGTACATCTGAGTTAGTTGTAATATTTAACTGTACATCTGAATTAGTTGTAATATTTAATTGTACATCGGAGTTAGTTGTAATATATAATTGTACATCTGATTTAGTTGTAATATTTAATTGTACATCTGAGTTAGTTGTAATATTTAATTGTATATCTGAGTTAGTTGTAATATTTAATTGTACATCTGATTTAGTTGTAATATTTATTTGTAAATCTGATTTAGTTGCAGTATTTAACAGTACATCTGAGTTAGTCGTAATATTAACTGTACATTTGAGTTAGTCATAATATTAACTGTACATCTGAGTTAGTCGTAATATTAACTGTACATTTGAGTTAGTCATAATATTAACTGTACATCTGAGTTAGTCGTAATATTAACTGTACATTTGAGTTAGTCATAATATTAACAGTACATCTGAGTTAGTCGTAATATTAACTGTACATTTGAGTTAGTCGTAATATTAACTGTACATCTGAGTTAGTCATAATATTAACTGTACATCTGAGTTAGTTGTAATATTTGATTTAGTTGATGTGACCACTATGCATCTCCTGCAGGTAACAGTTGGTGGGGTCCAGGCAAATATATCAGTTGACGTGACCGCTTTGCATCTCCTGCAGGTAACAATCGGTAGGGTCCAGGCAAATATACTAGTTGACATGACCTCTCTGGTGGGGTCCAGGCTGATGAAACTTTAAAATCAAGCAAGAATATGTTCTGCATAAGATTATTCATCGACCTATTTGCATTGCAAACTGAGCACGTGGGTACATATTATGTGGTTGGAAGTGATAATAAGCAATAGTGTGCAAGTTGATAGAGTTATCGGTTAAAAAGGAAGACTATTTGGTTGCGATAAACTAGATAAGACCAAAGTAAATCCTGAGATAATACAAGTATTTCAAACTTTCTCGCGACATTCTGAGCTAACAAATGTGTAAGCAAATTTAACCAAAAACTGGTTTAAAATTTTTGGTGCAAAGGACATTTCAAATGCCCTACAGAGGTAGACAATATCCTGTGGTGGTTTAATGAAGTCCATGTTGTTATGATACAGTCTGGCGAGAATGATGCTGAGTATCGATTGGTCAAAACGATGACATTCAAAGTATTCCACATGGCGACTACAGGTGCGCAACATAGAAGCTGATTTCTTTGTGACCATACAGCCGTGAGACAAGGCACATGACACAAGAGGTTTTATGATGTTTGTCATCAGAAATGGTGTCCTAAAAAAGACCATAAAATTTGCTTCCACCTCCATCCTATCCCGAAATAAACATGGAGCCTCCTCGAGGTAGTCGAAAGTGTCTTTGTCAGTGTGCACAGCTATGGGGTATCCTCCAAGACGAACCTTTATACCTGTCTCTTTTGCACCAGAAAACAATGCATCCAGGTTGCTTGTTCTGAATCTCACAGAGGCATCAATCCACATAACAAAGCCGAACTCATTTAGGAGGAGCTGCAAAAAGAAGTAGAAAACTTCAAAATCCGATTCTTAACTTCATCGCTTTTGCACAAGAAACTGAGGCGTTGGTGTGAGAATTGTGATTATTCAGGGATTTGCTCAAGGAAACCAATCTATATTGAAATATTTTACAGGAGATTTTACAAACTTCATTTAGTCTTCATTTCATATAAAAAACATTTTGCGTGGAACTATGAAAAAAGTCCGCTACCAGATTTTTCTATGAGTAGTATATGGGGGGGGGGGGGGCGGTATAGAGGTTATTTGAATCTAACATTACATTAGGGCCATTATGGAGATTATGGGAATTTAACATTATGTTGGGGCCACTATAGACTCAAATAGGAATTTAACATGACGCTTGGGGCCACTATAGACTCTAATGGGAATTTGAAATTACGGATGTCACCAAGAGGGTCTATGGGAATTTAACATTACGTTTCGGTCGGTATAGGGGTTATGGGAATTTAACATCACGCTTGGGACGGTATTGTCTTCTATGGGAAGTTTAACAGGATGGAGAGATAGCACATGCGCACACACACACACACACACACACACACACGCACGCACACACAAGCAATCACACACATTCTATGGTGGAGAGGGGGTATAATGTGGTAATGACATACTTATACGTACAATCCAACACACACACACTTACAAACCAATGTTTAGGGACAAGGGGTATGATATAATGGCAAAGACTCGTTTTTACAAACCAATACACATTTACTATTCGACACTCGTCCTTATAAAATCATCGTCTAGCGGCCAATGGGTACGATATGATAATTAGCACACATACTTACAATCGAACACAGACTGATAATGAAAGGGAATGAGGTATGGTATGATAACTAACTCACATACGTACAATCCAACACTCACACATACAAACCAATGTATAGGGGCTATGGAATATGTTATGGTAGGATAAATGACACATATCCTTACAGAAAAACACACATCCTTAAAGAAAAACAACCATCCCTTACAAACCAATGTTTAATGGGAACAAGGAGGGGTATCATATTGTGTGATGGCTAATACACAAACTTACAAAGAAATAAATCAACCAAAGGAACTGTTTATAGATTGAGCAGTACAAATGTGCACGGTAGTTTAATTTAGGAACAATCAAGATAAAAAGTACATGCCTTATTCTCTGAAGCCTGTAATTCTAGTTCTATCAAATATATCAATCACTCTCAATTATTATTTGGATTCGCAACTGTGGCAACAATTTAAGTAACAAACAATCAAACGAATAAACCAAGCACAAAGCGCCAATGAAAAGATCAATAAAGAGAAGAAAGCACACTATTCACTGGCAAAAACATTATTATTCAGGTCTGGTGTTTTCAAGCTAGCAGTGAATGATTCAATACTGGACTTAGAGTAGTTGGACCCAAAACACGTCTAGAAAAAAAATATATGATACATCAAAATTGCATTTGCCCTAGGTAGCTGTTTTTGACCAGAGAACTGTTGTAACACCTAGTGTATAGAGTCATTATTGTCTGAGTGTTCATGACCTCACATTCTTCAGTAAATAGTTTCATTTCAAATAGTTTGAGGACAAATATTTTGTTTTGCTATCCATAAGCTATGCTATAATTTCTGATATGAATATTTTTCTCTTTTATACTTATAGATTAAACTTCCATTTTAGTCTGTACCGCCACAAACGTCATCTTAAATTCCCTCAACCAGATACCACTCCAAACGTAATGTTAAATTCTCATAACATCTATACCGCCCCACTCCTCCTATACTACTATTGGGAATGTTAAGCTGTGACTATTTTAAAGTTGGAAAAGGAAAATTATTAATCAACTTATCGTGATAGTTTAAACCCGCTCACCTGTATAATCAACGGTTTCCAGGTGTAACCGAATAAATCTTTCACATGGTCCGGAAATTTTTCAAACGGGAAAGTCCGAAGCTGAGTGGATGGGTAACTAAGAACCTGAAAGTTAAAAAATTAACAGTTTCCGTATTCAAGTCATATTGCCTTCTTGACCTTCTTTGGGATACTAAATTGAAACTAGCAGGGTTTTGCATGATAGCTCTATGGGCTTCCATCTGATTTTGAAATTTGTCAGATCCTGAAGTGTTTAGAGCATTGTCGTATCTGATAATACAGTTCTCTGACACATAGCAGATCGGATGAGTCCTGCACCCCTACTCCCCGACCCCACCCCTTCGTGTTCTCCCTTCAACCCAGAAATGCAAATCACTAGTGAAAAATATAAAAACTCGATCATTCTTTATTAATACACTAAAATTTTGTACTTGTTTTAGTCACGGTGTTAAATAGAGTGTTTAACCATCTTTAAAAGTTAAAATAAAGATGTGAAAGAGACACATAATTGGAATTTCCGCCTTCTTCTGCAATAAAAAACAACAAAATAAGAAGAAGAAAAAAACACAAAACTTTCTCTAGTAGAAACTAGTAGAAAACTCACTCCCTTCTTCCTCTGTGTAAAAAAAGTTTCTAAATCATTGACCACAGATGAACAAACTACTTGTTTTACTCACCTACAACCCATTCCCCCCTAGAATAACATGCTGTGGTGGACGACTGATAGCTAAACATGTTGTGCTGGACGGCTGATAGCTAAACATGTTGTGCTGGACGGCTGATAGCTAAATATGTTGTGCTGGACGGATGATAGCTAAACATGTTGTGGTGGATGACTGATAGCTAAACATGTTGTGCTGGACGGATGATAGCTAAACATGTTGTGGTGGACGACTGATAACTAAATATGTTGTGCTGGACGACTGATAGCTAAATATGTTGTGCTGGACGGCTGATAGCTAAACACAGTCGTAAAAAGTAGTAAAGAGCGACTTGTCGGGTCGGAAAACAGTGATATTTTGTTTTGGAATCAACGCCTATAACAAAAGAACCTTAAACATTGGAAGGAAAGTTAGGTTCCGCTCTGGAGTATTTCATCACTGCTGAAAATTGTTTACTCTACAGCTCTTGCAATGGAGAGAGTTAATATATTCTTACATGTCTTTTATCTACTTGGATTGGCATTTATTTTTATCACTATTAGGAAAATCACGTGCTGTCAGAAACAGATATGATGAAAATTACTGCTTTAGTGTTCTGGGGAAATGTACTTTAAATAGCACTGTTCTGGGGAAATGTACTTTAAATAGCGCAAAGTACACTAATTTTTCATATCCTTGAAATACAGAAACGAATTTTCACAATGTAAGCATTACTATTTCCTGAAAGTGCACTTATACAATATTAAAATAAAATTAAACAAATAAACAAATAAAACCCAAGACGCCTTATAGACTCCTTGTTTTTTATTTTCAATGGACTAGGTACTACAAGGGTCAAATTTGGCCCAACCACCAAAAAGCTCTAAGTTTTGTACAAAGACTCTTTAGGATGCATTTTGTTCAGAATAATAAAAATTGTGTTGAATTCAATCAAATTATGTATGCTGGAGGCACCAAAAGTTTACCTACATAAAATGACGTTACTTCTGGTTCCATTACGTTATCGTGATTTTAATGACGTCATGCATGCAAATTTTAATTTTTAAAGACTTGTTGATTATATATATATATATATATATATATATATATATATATATATATATATATATATATATATATATATATATATATATATGCAAATCACGGAGACTTAAGGACTTTGAAAAAAGACTTCTGCAAATATCAACAAAACATCAAAACATCCATAAGAAAAATATTTATTTTATGATAGGCAGTGAATTACTGGATTTTCCGAGTGAAATAATTATGATAATTATCATATTTCATATGATATTTTTTCACTGACCGTCAATAGAGATGGATAACATTATGAGTAAGAAATTTCAATCCTTTTTGTAAGATCCTTGTCTGGTGTAAAGGTTAAGGTGGCTGCTTTGCATCCAAGCGAACCGAATTCAAATCCAGGAAAGGATAAAAAAAAAAAAAAAAAAAAATTTTGTCTTCTGTTATACCTTCAATTGGGAAGGAGCATTATGTAACTACTAATATCTACTGATATTTTATGTGCAAATATTCAAAAAACAGAGCAGAACAAATAACGGTAAACCGCTGACATTATCGCGCGGGATGCAGCAAGAAATCAGCTACTTCAGTGTGTTATACAAATTGCTAGACAATACGCTTGAGCATAAAATAAAAAGAATATTTGCTTGCTCTGAGTGGAAAACGGATATATTTCATCTCGTGGGTGAAATAACTTAAAGTATTTTCACTCGTGGATTCGCCACGCGTGAAAATACTGAGTTTTTCACCCACTCGATGAAATAAATCCGTTATTCACTCGTTTCAAGCAAATATCCTCTCTATATTCAACTTCACTGCGTTAATTTATTTATTTATTTTTATCCAGAATGCCAGTATTTACCCTAAAAACAAACATATGCTGTGACATTTACATGCATAATGTATGGTAAGAAGAATTCTGACATCAAGTCCCTTGTCGATAACAATTCCAATACAAATGAGCTAACAACATAGCAAATACACGAGTATTTCGTCATACAATTATTGTCACAAAAAATCTAAATGTTGTGCATCATCACTGTATGTTTAAAAGAACTAATTATTTACACATGCATAACTAGAACACATACAGTATATAACTTGACTGGAATGTACTAGGCAATACTATTAAATTACCGTTTGGTTACTATTCTAAGTTTTAATAAAAATATTAAGCAAGCAAATGCATGTTCTCGTAATGACCTATTCACAATGAATTTTGTGTCAAATTTACACAGTCCAAAACAGTATGTACTTAGATCTTTCAAAATGATATATATTATTAAAACTACAGAGAAATCTGACATAACAATACCAACAACACGGGCTCCGGCTCGACATTGGCAGGACCAACCTCTGACTGAATATTGATCATAATCAAGCCAGAGTTTGTAGGCTCTACTGGACACATGCCGGCTCTGAATTTTTGCCATTTGAAGTCCATTCTGGTCTTTATGCACTAATAAATCATAACATCCATCCACACTAAGGTGCTCACGGGTGTAAGATTTTGCTAACTTCAGTTATATACTCCAAAAGTAATATTTCGCAAGTCTTCCTCACCAAGCATTGGAAAGTCAGGAATTATGGTATCTGAGGCATCTATCTTTTCCCAAGGATTTCTCATCTTGTCTAGACCCTCACGTTCCACCTTCTGCATGAGCTCATTACCATTAAGATTTTTTCATATCAATGTGGAAAATAAAGTTATTACGGATTACTATCTGTACTAAGTGGAACGAAGAAGAAAAAATAAATTTCAACTTTCCTGGGAATCGTACACAGGTCGGCTCTGCATGTAAGCGGACATTTTACCATTGGACCACGAAACTATGTATACGTGATTTGTATTTATATGAGCTATATCAAGTTTTTGTATTATGTAGCAGCCACATGGATTATCTTTCTATTAAATATTTATGGTGTTTAGCAGACTGTTTATATAAGATATGGTTTTATACATGTTTGCTAATCAATATAAATACTCTTTTCATAGTGCGTTTCCTCACTAACCCTTCCAGTTATAAACATAGTGAGTTTGGAACTAGAGTCCCCTAGAGAATCTGGCACCAGTTACCGCACTGTCGTTAATTCTCATGGATTATCTTTATTATTGATGAAACAAAATGTACCTTATATTGAATGTTAATTATTTATTCTGCCATTTCAAATTGTACTACATTGAGTCTTCAATAAGTGATGAACGTGAGGTAGGTCTGACTGGTTCGTACGGAAACTGCGTAGACCCTCAATTGCTTTCTATGATTGGAATATTTTTTTCCAAAAAATTCAAAACGAATTAACAAAAGTTTCACAGTATTGCATACCACTGTATATAATGCTCTTATAGAGAAATATTTGTCCGAAATACCAGTCTGATACAAAATATTTTATAAACCAAGCTGGATTTGCTTATTTCTTCATAAAACTCGTCGTCTGCAAATCAACACCGCCTGGAAATATTTCAACTGTGAAGATTTTCCTTAATATCTAAAGTATATGTGTGTCTGATAAAGTAAAACTGCATTTAATTTCATACTTTACTCATTTATTGTGACATAATATTTGTAAAATGAAAGTTACATACCTTGTAAACTGCTGCTGGGATAAAAACGTAACTGTTGCCTGCCATATTACCTAACCATTTTCTTTAAAATTACCGTATCCTACATGAGTGAAACAACATACAATTTTCTGGGATTACAACTTATCTAATAAGGGAAACGTCTTCAAAGTTTCCCGTTGTTTCATGACTGCGGGAATAGTTTAATATATATAAATACATTATAGTCAGACGAATTTTTCACATTTTCTGCATTCTACGCCTCACGCGCGGCTGCAGATGACGTCATCGCACGCGATAAATATGAAAAATAAAACGTATTATTAAAGACAAAGGTATGTCTATACAAAATAAATAAAACAGCTTTTAAAATAAAGAAAATACATTTTGAACATTTTCTGAGGCCATTACAATGATCTAGAGTCCCTAGTCCAAATTACCTGTCAAGTTTAGAAAGTAAAAATAGCCATGTAGAACAAGCAATATTCTATGACAAGCACTTAAGAAGTAAGGTCAAGCTGTGTACTCTCAAACCCGAATCATCCCCATCATTCATTTATCTAAAGAAAGAAAATTGTAGGATAACACATTTCTTTTTTCATAACAAGGATTACCAGTGGGTAATATCAAATGAATACATTTTCTTTAAATTTTGAACCCTTTGCAGAAATAAGAAACTCCCGGACGGAATCGAAAGAGAGTCCCAAGAGGAGAAAGGTATTCATCTGCTTACAACATTCCCGTGATTTATTTTGGTATTTCTGACAATCTTTGATAAGATTACAGACCTTCTAAGGTAAACCGTGCTGGCAGGTTTCCTGCTGGAGAAGGGTCAAGCCCTGTAATGCAACATGGCATTTTGAAACTAGATGTAAAACTGCTGCCTTACAAACTATTTTCTATACCCTCAGAGACCCAACTTATTGACAAAACTGCTTCTACTTTACTTCAATTTCCCTAAGTTTAATTCATTTATTCAACTTAAGCGTGCAGTATTTACTATTATCCGCAATGTCGGTCAATTTCTCAAGGTATTATTCCTTTTTCTCCAGAGGTCACTATACGCAATCATCCATACTTTAACGAGGAAATAATATTAATTGTTTGATCTTTTTTTTCTGGTCAAAGGTAAACAAAACGGTGTTCAGTTTAATGATAAATATCTAGAACATAAGATGTTGTTTAGAAAAACCATCGTAATACGAAACATTATGGGACAAGAGAAAGGAACTTTTGTCAGAACCTACCTCGAGACGTTGTTTTTCAGTAAGTCCCAAGTCGTAATATATCACAAACATATCATTATAAAAGGGCAACACCATCCTCTGCACGTTCCGCATCATGTACATCGATTCTTCAAAATGATTTGCCGACGCAGCTGTACCGATAACCGGAACTGTCCGGTTGGACATGCGCGTGTTAGTGTACTCAAGCTGCAGAAACTCCTTGTAGGGGTCGACATTTCCTTTTGAATATCTGACAACAGCTGCTTTGTCTTCCTCTAAAGTGTTTCCGAACTTTGAGTCACAGGAACCCAAATATTTAATTCTCTTAAATGGAAAGACTGTAACAAAATGAAATACAAATGTCAAAAATATGTCTGCCTGAATGAACGCTAATCCTTATGCTAGATTTCCAATTAAAAGTTTAGGATTCTAAGTTTTAAAAATAAGTACAACATATAACCAAAGTGGTACACGTTCTAGGGGCTCATTACGCATGCAAAGTAGCAAAGACTTTATTTTTAATTTGTGTGACTGTAAGACTGCAAAGAATTTGATGCGTAAAGTTTTTCGGGTTGTATGGAATTGCTGCAGAAAACGAAACTAGCATTTACTTCTTGCAATCACCACAATATAATTCTGAACATTGAAAGTCACATATCGTTTGCAAGGTAGAAATATAACTCGAAAATTACCTGTTTGCTTAGTCCCGATGACTGTAAAGAAAAAGGAAAGGATTTATGTTGTGGAGGTAATAAAAGGTATATGAAATAGGAATAGAAAAATAATCAAATTTAGTAGTTATGACAGATACCAGAGGACATATTAGGAGAAAGAAAAAAAAACACGCTAAAATAAAAAGGGGACATATTAGGAGAAAAAGAAAACATGCTAAAATAAAAAAGGAAGTGGCTTGGTGTTCAACAACTTTGCCCAAAACAAGTGTTGCGTCCTCCAGAGGATGTTTAGTTCAAAAATCGCCAATCTTCTGGTAATGTTGTGGTTTTCGTTTGTCACGATCTCCTACAATTTTAAATTGTTTGGCCTCTTCTAAAATATACACGGTGCGTTAGTAACAAGGTAGGTAGGTACCCCGGTTCACAAAAATTAGAACCGTTGAGCAAAACATTTCCGTCAGTAATTGTGTGTGCGACAGTCAAGTTTTGTGGTATGCCTTATACCGTTCAGATCATCAGGCGACGACAAACCATGGTTACCAGTATGGACTGTCAGAATGGGATAACAAAGGTACAAGTTAAAGCTGGATTTCAGTTCGTATTGCAGACCATAATTAGACTCATATTTAATTTATTCATATCTTTTTTTTCTGGTACAAGTCATAAAATGAATGAGGGGACGAGTATGAGACAACGCATGCAATGCTTTAAATAATTCCTTGATTAAAACTTTGCTTAAAAACAGAACAAAGGCCAATCAATCCATCAGCTCCTCTAATACTAATGTGCACAAAGTCGATCATATCATTTCTTTCACAAACTTTCAGGAGAAAATGCAGTTTCGTCTTGAATTGGCAGAATAAACATTTATTGATAGATAATGGATGGATGGATGGATGGATTCTGTGACTGACGGTGATAAAAATACGATCCCTTTTACACTTAACGTTGTCACTTCAAGTCAAACAGCCTCCTAAACCCGTTTAATGATTATCAGTCTGCAAGTTCATCCATCCATCTTTTTATCTCTCTAGTTCCGCACTGGTTTGAACAACAAGTACAAACAATGAGAACGACGACAGTTAATGATTTCTTTACCATCCTATCCACAAGCTGTGTTTTGTAAACGTAACCTGTGACTGCTAGAGGGACTCCTTTACCATCCTATCCACAAGCTGTGTTTTGTAAACGTAACGTGTGACTGCTAGAGGGACTCCTTTACCATCCTATGCATACGCTGTGTTTTGTAAACTTTTTAACATGTGATACTTAGAGGGAATTTCTTTTACCATCTTATCCACACGCTGTGTTTTGAAAACGTTGTAAACTGTGATGCTTAGAGGGACTCTTTTACCATCCTATCAACACGCTGTATTTTGTAAACTTTATAACACGTGATACTTAGAGGGACTTTCTTTTACAACAAGAACGTGTACTCTTTAACTAAGTTTGTTAGATTGTGGAGTACTAAACTGCCAAATTAGATTCATTTAAGATGAGCGCAAATATTTCAGAGCTCTTTTTGGCTTACCTTCGGTTCAGCCTTTCTAATATGGATCTAAAAAATCCAAAGCCTAATATTGTATCCCACGCTGACATATCCTTGGATACAACAAAACTCTTTGGCATTTTTTTCTTCTACATATAGTACTTGATCGTGTGAACAGAACACCACTCAGATTTAAATATCGCGAAACTTGCTGACAATGTGGCCTTAAATGTTTCCGAGAAGTTCTTTGGGAATGCCCTCAGTTGCTTTGGCCCATGCCGAGGGTTCACCTGCTCTTGGCTCAGGTAGGCAGAAAACGGATGAAGTTTAATTTTAGTTTCATTCAACAAGACGACTCGTAAGTTCAACTTGCTTTTTGTGCTATGGTAGAGAACACTACGAACGAGTCTTCTATCAGCTTCCAAAACTGAACGCTCCCGTATGTTCTGGGATGATGATGACTATTTTTGGATTATCACACTTTTCAGAAGGTACTTATGCATACATGTAAATTTTTTCTATTAATATTTCAAAATTGCTATCATATTATTGGAAGTTTCTCGGCAAAAGACAGATGGAAATGACACGCTGAATGCTTGGTAAAAGAACAAAAGTGGCACTCTGAATACTCGGAAAAAGGCAAAAGTAGCACTCAGAATGTTCAGTAAATTACAAAAGTAGCACTCAGAATGTTCAGTAATTACAAAAATAGCACTCAGAATGTTCAGTTAATTACAAAAGTAGCACTCAGAATGTTCAGTAAATTACAAAAGTAGCACTCAGAATGTTCAGTAAATTACAAAAGTGGCACTCAGAATGTTCAGTAAATTACAAAAGTAGCACTCAGAATGTTCAGTAAATTACAAAAGTGGCACTCAGAATATTCAGTAAATTACAAAAGTGGCACTCAGAATGTTCAGTAAATTACAAAAGTGGCACTCAGAATGTTCAGTAAATTACAAAAGTGGCACGCAGAATACTCGGAAAAAGAACGAAAGTGGCATATAGAATGCTCGGTAAAACACAAAAGTGGCACGCAGAATGTTCAGTAAATTACAAAAGTAGCACTCAGAATGTTCAGTAAATTACAAAAGTGGCACTCAGAATGTTCAGTAAATTACAAAAGTAGCACTCAGAATGTTCAGTAAATTACAAAAGTGGCACTCAGAATATTCAGTAAATTACAAAAGTGGCACTCAGAATGTTCAGTAATTTACAAAAGTGGCACTCAGAATGTTCAGTAAATTACAAAAGTGGCACGCAGAATACTCGGAAAAAGAACGAAAGTGGCATGTAGAATGCTCGGTAAAACACAAAAGTGGCACGCAGAATGCTCAGTAAATTACGAAAGTGGCATGTAGAATGCTCGGTAAAACACAAAAGTGGCACGCAGAATGCTCAGTAAATTACAAAAGTGGTACGCAGAATGCTCAGTAAATTACAAAAGTGGCACGCAGAATGCTCGGAAAAAAGTGGCATGTAGAGTGCTCGGTAAATGATAAAACTGATGCGCGGAATCTTCGGAAAAAAAGACAAAATTGGCGCACATAATGCTCGGTAAAAGAACAATGTGGCGCACAGAATGCGGGGTGAAAGAGAAAAGTGGCACGCAGTAAAATCAACAGTGGCGCGAAAAATGCTCAGAAAAAGAGAAAAGTTGCACGTAGAATGCTCGGTAAAAGTCATGTGACACGCAGATTGCTCGGTAAATGAACAAAAGTGGCACGCAGAATGCTCCGAAAAAACTAAAGTGGCAAGCAGAATTCGTGGGAAAGAATATCAATGAATGAAAAACCATCACGCAGAATTCTGTGAAATGTAAAAATGAGGTCACAATCTTAAATTAAGCACCGCTTTTTTGGCTTTCACGTAAATTATGTGTGCTGGTTTTATCTTTATACCGAGAAACTACCAACTGTGTGACCTATAATTTTATTACAGTGATAAAGAATCCTATGTTAGATACACATGAGGGGATGGGATGAGAAAGAGTTCTATGTTAGATACACATGAGGGGATGGGATGAGAAAGAGTCATATGTTAGATACACATGAAGGGTTGGGATACGTTGAAGAATAATGAATGATTAAGGAAGGTTAAGTATATGAGATGAGATGATGGACACTTACTGGTTGCCAGCATCAGCAAGCAGCTCACTATGGTGAACAGGAAGTACTTCTGGAACCGAGTAGTCCGGAACTTCAGCATCGTGCACACATGGCGGTTCAGTACTAATTTTCACCTGTCAGAAAAAGATAAGGTAATTGAGGTTGTAATATTAGTGGAGGATCAACATCATCAGAAAAAAAGATGAATTGATCAGATGTCTCAATAGGATTGATCGATTCGAAAGTTGAAACAAAATTATTAGCACGTAATAACGACTGTAGTATGTAACAGGTACATGTAATGCACGGCAATGTCGACAGAAGAAGTGCAGATGATGCAACAGCAGTAGCAGTGGTGGCTCTGATTGTGATAATGATCATGATAATGGCGACAACGACGACGGCAATTGTGGTTAAAGTATTGAATGTTGTGGCGATACTAGCAAGCAAATGAACCGTATAAGTGATCATATAGTCCACAATATAATACGCAGTAGTTACCTGGTAACAGTAACCGAGACACTGGACTAGCACGAAAATCAGGTACAAGAAAATGTATGTCCAAGTCAGCTGTTATGACGAGAACGACATTTGGATTTGATCAGTATAGAAACAATATTCTCCCTTCCCCGAAGCAAACGCGGATAAACAGATCTAACACACAAATAAATACACAAACCAATGAGAAAAAGAAAATGAAATTGTTCCGAATTCTTGCAAGGCAAGGCAAGGCAAGGTAAAGCAAGGTAAGGTAAGGTAAGGCAAGGTAAGGTGAGGTGAGGTAAGGTAAGGTAAGGTAAGGTAAAGCAAGGTAAGGTAAGGTAAGGTTAGGTAAGGTAAGGCAAGGTAAAGCAAGGTAAAGCAAGGTAAGGTAAGGTAAGGTATGATTAAATACGATTTAGTTATAGTCAACATGATTAGAACAACAAATCAACATAAACTCTAATAAGCTTTTTACCAACATGACATAAAAACAATAAAAACATTAAATCAACATGATTTGCAAGAGATACCAACACATCATAATACATAAATACACTGTGACGCATCACGAAGCACATAACTTAAAATATAAGCAAGCAAAGCATTTTACAAAAGTCAGTATTCAAAAGTGAATTAAGTGTTAAAGTGACAAATAAGGCACAATTTAGGACCCTGATGGATGCTAATAACAAAAATAAAATAAAATAAAAGGCTAAGTATTAAAAGTCTAGGTAACTTAAATTATAAATTAAATTAAAGGAAGCACGAGTTAAGACTAAAAGCATGCAGAGATACAAATTTTGTAACACTTAATTTTTTAAAAAAAGGGGGGGGGGGAGGACAGTAGGGCACTTGACATTCCAGGATTTCAATTAATTTTTTAGATTATTAAAATTTGATTCCTCTCTAAAGTGATTTGGTCATTTATTGCATAAAATTGCAGCTGCATATCTAAAATTTGATTCCTCTCTAAAGTTATTTGGTCATTCATTGCATAAAATTGCAGCTGCATATCTAAAATTTGATTCCTCTCTAAAGTGATTTGGTCATGCATTGCATAAAACTGCAGCTGCATATCTAAAAGACTTCTTGCCATTTGTTGAGGTTTCATTTCTTGGGACATCTAAAATATCTGAATATCTCAAATTGTATTTATTGTGTTTAAAACATATCAAAAATCGTCCAAACACTGGGTAGGACACTTATTCAGATTTGTAAAAGTCTCTAAAACCATTGACCTAAGTGTATGTACGTTTAGGGTTGGTATTTTTGTCATAAGTAAGAGCTTATGGTAACTGCTGGAGTAATCGTCATATACAAATCTCAGAGCACTGTCTTGTATTTTTCAAGTTTAATTGTGTTCTTATCAATGCAGAAGTGCCAGGCTAAGGGGAAGAAGCTGAAATTGGAAAGATTGTCAGTTTGTTGATTATTGTTAATTTTTTTACCAATACGTTTTAAGACAGTTAGTTGTCTTGAAGGTTTAATACAATGATTTGTTTTTACATGTGTATCGAATTGCAGTTGGTGGTCAATATCAAAATCTAGCAGTTCGACAATTTCTTCATAGTTTATGACAGCATTGCTTATGTTAAGTATAGGTTTCGTACTGAATGTCTTTTTACCCACAGCTAGTACTTGAAACTTTTCAGGGTTGGCTTGGATTTTGTTCGCAGTGAACCAGTCGATCAGAACATTGGACTCTTTTTTCAAGTGTGTCAATCAGACAATAAATGTGCGGTGAAGAAAAGGACAGACCTTTGTCACCAACATACTTATTAAATAAAATAAAAATATAAAATATTAAAAACTAAAGGATTGACCCCCGTGCAACACCTTTTTGAATTTCAGTCCAGCTACTCAAGACACCCTGCATCTTAATTTGCTGCTTAAGATTTGACAGATAGTTCAATAGGAGACCTACTGAGCCATCTGACATACCTTAAGGCCTTAGTCTGCAAATGAGAATATCATGAGGTAGACAATTAAAATCCTTAGATATATTCATCTGAACTACAGCTACATATTTGTTTTCATCAGAAGCCTTCTTCCAGTCTTCGAGTAAACGTAAATGAGTGGTCTGGCATCCATGACCTTTTCGAAAAGCACCCAAATATGTGTTCAAAATGTTCTCAAAAACTGACACCAACTGGGTCTCAGTTGATTTCTCAAACAGTTTGGATATGATCGGAAGGATGCTAACTGGTCTATAGTTACTTTTATCACGAGGATTGTTCTTTTGAAAATCGGAATACTTGTGCTTCCTTCAGACAATCAGGAAACATATTATAGTGTAGCGTTTTGTTAATTAGATCTGTAACATGGTCAAAAAGGAATGGTTCCCCAGCTTTTAACGGTTTTAACAGGCATTTCATCCATCCCCTCCCCTCACCGCATCAGTATCTTTTACTGAATTCTAATTTGATACCCCCACCCCCAGTAGCTTTTTCCGAATTCAAACTTCTTATCATGTTATACACTTCATCACAGTTAATCTGCTTACATTAAAAAGCTGTATCTGTGTAACTAGTGTCCTTAATAGCCTAGATACTTTCATGCTGTATCTGTGTAACTAGTGTCCTTAATAGCCTAGATACTTTCATGCTGTATCTGTGTAACTAGTGTCCTTAATAGCCTAGATACTTTCATGCTGTATCTGTGTAACTAGTGTCCTTAATAGCCTAGATACTTTCAAGCTGTATCTGTGTAACTAGTGTCCTTAATAGCCTAGATACTTTCATGCTGTATCTGTGTAACTAGTGTCCTTAATAGCCTAGATACTTTCAAGCTGTATCTGTGTAACTAGTGTCCTTAATAGCCTAGATACTTTCAAGCTGTATCTGTGTAACTAGTGTCCTTAATAGCTTAGACACTTTCAGGAGTTAAAGGGTCAAAAGGAGCGTCCTTGCCAATGTCTAACGCCACATTTAAATAAACGTTATTGAAGATTTCATATATTTCTCTGTCACTGTTTACAATTGTTTTACATTTAACAAGAATGATCTTTTCTTGACCAGCAGAACATTTATTAGAAAAATAAGGCTTAATAGTTGACCAGAAGTTCCTAGATATAGTGCCCCCATCACATCTTTCTAAAAAGTAAGTTCTCAGAGACTTATTCTTTTATTTCTGTTTTCCATAGTTTTCCCAGGCCATACATGATATGTACCGAGTGGATTTTTTTAAACAGCATATGCTTAGCATGTATAGCTTTCCTTAGTTCACTATTCATATAAGGTAATGGTTTCCTACATGTATATGTATGTTTTATTGGAACATGTTTGTCTATAATATTCAACAGAACTTTATCTATGTTTTCGTAGTCAGAGTTGACAGATTTTGAGTCATTAAATGTAGACAAGAAAGAAAATGAAGCTTTTGTAAATCAGTCACAAATTCATTTACATCAAAATCTTTGAAACTTCTGTATGATTTTCAGAACCGTTGCAACGGATTACCAGTGCGGTGCACTGAATCGCAACTTACCCTTGGTAAATGCTTTTAATAAACCCCAACAATAACCCTCTACAACTTTTGTACAGAGAGAAACCCTCTGCGAATTAAGAGATGAAGAATATATCCGATGCGCCCTCTTGCATGTCGTAAGAGGCGATTAATGGAGGCAGGGACCGCGGTGGCTCAGTGATTAGAGTACCGGACTCGAGACCGAAAGGGTACGAGTTTGAAACCTACAATTGGATTAGCTTGGGCCGGCTAACGTGGTGTGTCCTTGGGCAAGGAACTTTACTCCAGCTTCCTAGGCACTAAATAACCTACTTGTGTTGCTGTGCTGTAAAACATCAAACACCGTGTACAGAGATAAAATAATTGTTTATGATATTTCAAGAATTTATCACCATTACACTTTTTCTTTTTGGTATGGAAATTGCTTGTGATCTTAACTGCCTCAAAGATCAAGTAAATGATACAGCATGATTGGGAAATTAATACAAGTAAATTAAATGAAACAACACCAATTAAAAACAAAAACAAATACAACTTTCACCTACAAAGGGGGACAATCTCAAATGAAGCCTTTGCCAATGCACTTGTTTGTATGTGGGTATGTGTTACTTGTAAATTCGGTTTAAGACTTTGACAAGGCTTGCTGTAGTCCTTACGACAATATTTAAAATATTTACAGGCTTTCTTCCACTCAGCAAACGTTCCCTAATACCAATTTACGTCAATCATCTACCTGCCGAGTTGCTTAGCTACAACTTTCCTAACCTGAATAAGTGTACAAATTCTGTGGTTTTACTTGACTTAAATGAGTTCCAATATCTTCCAAATCTGAAAGACTGGAGCGACCAAGTGACTTTCGGTTGCGTTTTGTGTGTTCGTGTGTGTGTGTGTGTGTGCGTGTGTGTGTGTGTGATATTCTTTTATTCCTCCTTTATCTGAATATTTTAAGATAATTTAAAGAAGTGCAATGCAATACATAAAGGCAAGAAAATAGGCAATTCAAAACTTATGAAGCCCTATGAATTAATTATAAATTAAGATTTAACAAAATTACAAATAAATTAATTACCAACATTAGCAATTACATATGCTTTTAAATATTACACTTGAAGTGCGTGTATTGTGCAAGCATTTATCAATCACTTCCTTTGAGTTTCTATCAACTGACATAATGTTTTCTTTTGAATCATATAATATCCATCAGACATATTTCTTATCTATATATAGTTCTAAACTCGCTAATTTGCAAATTATTTAACTTCTGAAGCTATAACTTTTTAAAGTACTACACAACATAAATGGTTAATCTACTAATCGCTTTGCAATTCAATACAATTATTTCATGCATTATATTTTGCAAAAGTTCTCAAATCAGTCAAATTTATAAAATGTCTTTTATCTTAATGAAATAATTGGTACATAGTTTTAACACATTTATCTATGACTCGAGTTCCAAATGTTCTGAAATATCGTTTAAACCACCAAGTAGCATACTCAGTATAGTATTATCTAATTAATCACAGAAATCACAATAAATCTCTGGAGGCATATGTGAAAAATTCTCCATCATAAGGTTTCTGTCGTCCAAGGTTGAGGGACAATTCATTGAAATATGCAAAATACGGTCATCACTTGTTTTCCCACATAGGGGACACAGTCCAGATCTTGCTTTCATTCCTCCATTACGAATTAATGTCGCATACTCCATTTTTCTGCTTGAGTCAATGTAAGCGAGTTTCCATAAATAATGGTGCATTTTTAATTCTGCATTAATTTTTAAAATTCGACCGAATCCCTCCAATGGATTTCTGATATTCATTTCATGTTTTCTCTTCGCGAATACCTGTATTCTTGTCCCAATTAAGTTTTTCCACGTTAATTTGTCTGGAAACCTTCCAGTGAAAAAAAAGTCTTGAGACAATTTTCTGAATCATACTTTTTGAGTACAATATAGATATCATATATACAAGAATTATAACTATCTTTGGGGTAAAAAATCAAACTGCCATCAGTCCAAAGGAAACTCTTTTCAGCACTTAAGTTTACTGATGTTCTACAAATACGACCTAAAAATATAAGTTTTTGCTTATCTATGCGACCTTCCATTGAAATCATTCCCATGCATGCTATAGTAGATCCTATCAGCGATCTTTGAAGGAAATCTTGTACTCTCCGGGCTAAATATCGCTGTACTTTCTAAAATGTATAAATGCCCTGATATGTCATACTGAACCAAAATTCTGAGCCATATAAAGCAGAGGGCAATATAACTCTGTCCCAGACTTTCACAGAAAGTATAGTGTTCATTCTATTTGCATAGTATAGTGTTCATTCTATTTGCATTTAATCCAATTGAATATAATGAGTTTATTACATGTTTTTGCTTTATCGCAGAAATTGTCTGCACGATTAATAATTTTCATTGACTGGGAAAAAGTTACTCCTGCATTTTTCACATTTTTTGTTCAGGGAATATCCTGCAATCCCAAGCTAATTCCATTTGATTAATACACTCCCTTGTTTCCACTGACTATCATCCAATTACTTTTGCTAGGATTATATTTCAATTTCCAATTCTCTGCATACTGATAAGTTGTATTCACAAGTATCTGCAATCCATTCAGCGTAGAACTTAGAAGAGTAATATCGTCTGCTAAAAGCACGCCAAGTATATTCAACTGACCCGTTGTTAAACGAAATTAGTCATTATTAATTCATTCAATGGATCATTTATATATACGAGAAAAAGAAAAGCCGACATTACACGCCCTTGATCAAATCCCCTTCGTGTATACGTCCTCGACACGATACACAAGCACTTTACTCTGTGTAGGAATGGGCGATTATTCTCCAGATTTTTGCATTAATTCACAAATATTTTAATATTTTCAATAGTCCACAATGCCACAGTCTATCGAATGCCTTTTCGATATCCAGAAAAAAAACAGCATATACATTAGAGTTATGATCTATATAGAACATCAAACATTCTTGAAGGGTGAATGCAGCAGACATAGCTCCAGCCCCTTTACGAAATCCAAACTGATAATGATGTGGAAAGTTTATTTTGTCTAAATATTTCTGAATTCTGGTCATCCATATGTTTTCAAACAATTTACCCAACAAAATATGAATGTTATACCACAATAATTCACCGTATTCTTTTTATCTTTACCATTTTGTTTGTATATCGGTACAATCATCCCACATCTATATACATTAGGCAAATACTCAAACTGGATCATATAATTAAAAAAAGCAGTTAGTTTAGATTAGATACTTTCCGCCAGACTTTAAATGCTCGTTGGACACGAAATCTATGCCTGGTAATTTTTAAAAAGTATTTCTAGAGACTTCATAGTGTCACATTTTATGTTATCAGTTTCTAATTTGCTTTGTTCGTACATCTTCTTGATATTCTCACATTAAATATATTACTCATCTGTTGCATTCAGAAAAATACAGTTTCCATTGATAAATTCATCGAATTATTTGCTTTTACTCCACGGAATTCAATATTACCATAATCTAATCTATCTTTCCTACTTTCCAGTATGACTTTGTAGAATTCGTCTATTCCCAGTTCTGCGCTCTTTCCTATTTCTTCAAATAAGAACTCTTTATATACTTTTTTCTCTAGCCTGTGTTTCTTTCTGAATTCTCTTTTTGCCTCCTTGTATTTTCTGTTGCTATCTGGGCGCTCCACTCGCTTTTCTCATCTCATGACGTAACTTTTCAAGTCCATTATTCTTCCAATATGGTCTCAAATGCGATCTAAATTTAGACTTTGGAATATATCTAAAGCTGTTATTACACATCTAGTTATCAGTTCATTATACTTCTCTATATCTTCCACTGATTTACACTCATAGGTGAAATTCAAGAATGGATCAACGTTACTTTTATACATGCTCACTTCTAATGGATTCGCCAAGTTCCATTTAATTCTTGGTAAACCACGTGTCTTGTTAGTTTCTTTCAACGTATCTTTCGCAAGTGCTGTTGTAACATATAGGTGATCCGATATTGAAAAATGAATTCTGTCGTTCACTATGTGTCTTTTCACAACACCTCTGATTTTATCAGGTATTAATATATAATCTACTGTAGACCTCTCTCTGACATGTCTTTTGATCTATAAGACATGTAATGTTCATGTGGTTTTATCACTGAGGTAGGAATGATTTTTCTCTGTTACATTCTGTTCCCGACAGTCAGATCTCAGTAGAGCTAATAATAATGTTGTGAAATTTTAGTTACTAATTTGACCTTTTTAGGTGTACAAATTCGGTAGTTTTAATTGACCTGATTTCAATGAGTTCCAATATCTTCCCAAAACGTGAAAGATTGGAGTTACCAAATGGCTTTCGGTTGAAAGCGCGCGTGTGTGTGTGTGTGTGTGTGTGAGAGAGAGAGAGAGAGAGAGAGAGAGAGAGAGAGAGAGAGAGAGAGAGAGAGAGAGAGAGATGACCCATTTGATATTGTTACCGCGCACTTCAGTGTTAATTGTAAACATAGTGTTGTCAGATGGAAAATTGATAACGCCTCACTTTCATATAATCAGCCAATAATCCTGAATTTAATTACACTACGACATCAGTCAAATATACCAATAATCTACTCTTCCACCAAGAGCTTGTACAATAATGGTAATAGGGATATCACTCAGTCGTTATCAAGATCAGCTTTACATTTCCCCGTTGCCTTTATAAATCGGCACAATGAGACCTTTTCTGCTTGCGTCTGGTATACATTTATATTTCAGTATGGAATTAAAAAAATTAAATATAGCCTTTCTGAGTGATGGGCCACGGTACATTATATGTTCACTTTGCAGCAAGTCATAACTAGGCGTTTTTGATCTTTTAAGACTTGAATAGCATTTGACAGGTGCTTTTGAGTGATTTCATCATCTTTAAGTTCTTGTTTGCATAAATATTTCCTGGAAAAAAATTGTTTGAGTTTAGAAACTGCTTGCTCTATTGTTTTATGGAAATTATTGTCAAAATAATCATCATGGTCTTTCGACGTGTACAAGTCAATATAGTTATCTGCAAATGCATCAGCTACTGCGGACGGGTCAGAAATGGTTACACCACAATTCTGAATTTCATTGAAGGAATTTTATACAAACGCATCACTGGTAATGCGCTGTGCATTCCTCAATTTACCTTTTGCGTTTTTGTACTTAGCATACGATTCATGCTGAAGACCACGTGGTCTACCTTGTCTGACCCAGGCAATGCGAGCTTTAATCGCTGGTCGAGTTTTCGTCAACTTTGCGTAATGCCATTAGATCTTGAATTTGCGGTAACTCTGGGGGTACACTCTTTTGTCACCGGATTCAGCAAAATATAGGTAAGTGATCCGTTGTTGTGGAAAGCTTTTCGTTCATCAATTATTTCAGAGCTTTATACATTGGACATGATAATATCGTCAGTCAATATGCATTATGCATTGTTCGCAGAGGGGTATATGAATATTTTGATCCAGTGCAGGTTGGTAAAATAGTGATAGCTTAGAGGCGATTCCGGCCTAAAAAGTCTTTAAATTCAATACATTTGGAAATAGTTACTCTAGAGTTATCTATTGAACTAGCATTCACGTCACCTGCAATTATTACATTCCCCTCTTTGGAATAATGCTCGTAAAAGTCATCAAGAAGATCTATAATTTCTCAGGGCAATTATCGTGACCCAGCAATTTATTGAAACTGTATGACTTTGATATCGCATTCATTAATATTATTTTGTGAAGGCATGTAACTATATGGGTGTATAAAATATATAAAGCAGTTTCGTGCCTATTACCCTATCGTTTATATATTCCATTGGCTCAATTTTGATTCCAAGGTCTTTTCGACACATCAACGTTAACACCTGCTTTTCCACAAGTAACTCGAGAGAAGGGTTTAGTTTTGTGGGATTTAACGCCATTTTTTCAGCACATGATAGGCTATACATGGCGGCCAGTATATTTGGTGGAGGAAGAGCCCAGAAAGACCCCGGAAAGAAGCACTGACTCACTGGAAGCTACTGGCAAGCTTTCTCACATACCCACGTCGAGTCGAGACTCGAACCCACGCGGACAGAGGTGAAATGTGAGTGATCTGTAAAGGCGGGCGCCTTAGACCACTCGACCATCTGAGGTCCCTCAGAAGAAGGGATCAGGAATATCTTCACAAGAAGTAAAACGATAGTATTTGTTATTTATGGAATCCATAAATGAAACATTGTAGGGGCGAAGCTTGTGTTTATTAATGAATGCGATATCAAAGTCATACAGTTTCAATAAATTGTTGAGGCAAATGGTTGATAACGTAATGCCTCGCACATTTCAAAGTATCAGGTTTAGTAACGTAATTAATTCACATAATATGTATGTAAAGGAATAAATATATCTAGTTTTGATTGTTTTGGGTACTCTTGTAGATCATAAAGGAATGAGGCTTTCGTTTAATTTCTGTTGTAATTGTTTCTGCTGTTTGAGTTTGATCTTTGAGATTGAGATTTCCAATGGCTCATGAAGGTACATCTGGGTCATGATAATTGCCCTGATTCTGTCTCTTGTACATACTGTGATGTTACATTTACACGTGCCCTGATTCTATCTCTTGTACATATTGTGATTTTACATTTACACGCGCATAAAAAATACCGGATTTACTGCTATATAATGCGACAGAGTTTATTAGCACGCCTTGGTTTCTGAAATGGGCATAGATACATATTTGTATGTTGCACCTATTTTGTTAGAGTTCTTTCTTATAATTGGGGCACCTTGAGGATAATTGGGCAAGGACTGAGCCCTACTTATCAGGATTGTTCTATACCAATTCAATAAGTCTTCCATGTGATTTACAAGGTACAGGAATTTTCTAACATACGCATCCATTGGGTCCCCGTCAAAAACTTTATTGGTGAGAGCAATGTATTCCTGATTGGCAATCTGGGAATGTTGTGAATAACAAATATCATCAGATTGTGAATCAGTATCAGTGGACAATGGGTCATCTTGGCTATAGGTGTTATCATCAGGTGTACCGTGCATATAATAAGAAAATGTGCAAATATCAGTGGCCCTCGACTATACATGGCAGGTGCCCGATCTTTCTTTTTGGTTTCTTCTTAAGAAACCAGTTATCTGCATTCAGCAGAGGAAATCTAATAGGACTTAGTTCTGACATTTAATGGTCTGGATCGTCTAGATTATCAATCGATTTCGCAGAACTTTCGACCGATTTACTTGTTGTCCTTTGGCCGCCAATTATCGTAACTTACTCCCAGTAAATGCTTTTCATAAACCCCAACATCATAATCCTCTACAACTTTTGTATAGAGAGAAACCCCTTTCGAACTCAGGGATGAAGAATAGGCCCAATGCGCCCTCCTGCATGTCGTAAAAGGCGATTAATGGAGACAGGAGTCGCGGTGGCTCAGTGATTAGAGTGCCGGACTCGAGACCGAAAGGGTGTGGGTTTGAATCCTACAATCGGATCAGCCTGGGTCTGCTAAGGTGGTATGTCCTTAGTGTAAGGCACTTTCCAGTTTCCTATGCACTAAATAACCCACTTGTGTTGCTGTGCCGTAAAGGGGGATAATCACAAATTAATCCTTTTGCCACTGCAATTGTTTATATGTGTGTATGTGTTACTTGTAAATCCGGTTTGAAAGAGGAAATTCCACATTGATGGTCTATATTTATACCCGTTTAAGACTTTGACTAGATTTGTTGTAGTTCTTACGAAAAAAATGAAAAATTCTATTAAGTAAGCAAACTTTCTCTAATACCCATTTACCCTTATCCTCTACCTGCCACGAGTCGCTTAGCTATAACTTACCTAACCTGAACAGGGTAAAAAATATAAGCTGAAGCCAGTCTGGACCTTGAACGTTATAAACTCCTTCTGATAAAACACGGCGTCAAACATAACTGTCATACCCATTAGTTGAATGAAAGATAGTAATCTTCTTCAAGTTACCTGATCGACCGTATAGAAACCCAGTAGAGATTATGCTAATGTTGTTAATAACCTACTATAGATAAGTTTTACTTATTAATTTTATCTTTTTAGGTGTACAAATTCGGTGGTTTTGTGTGACTTGAATTGACCGAGTACCAATACCTTTAAAACCTGAAAGATTGGATTGACAAAGGTATATTCGGTTGAAAATGTGCGTATGTGTGTATAGAAAGAGCGAGAGACAGAAAGAGAGCGTTGACCCACCTGATATTGTTACACCGCGCACCAGTGTTGATTGTAAACATAGTGTAGGCAGGTGGGAAACTGAATACGTCTCCCTTTCATATATCCAGCCAATAATTCCAAATATTGAACTACAGTACGACATCAGTCAAATACACCAATAATCTGCTTTCCCATCATTAGCTATACACAATATATAATAACCGTCCTGTTTCTAACGGCCGGTCAAATTACATTCGATTTAGTGTCAAGACTAACTCACACTGTACAACGTACATGTATTTGCCTGTTAGCTTCATTAATCCTCTCTTCTGTGGATAGCAATGAGAGTCCACTTTAATGCACAAGGACTACTTCATGCAATGGAAACACTGCAGTGTTTCATAAATACTACTGTAAAGACTAGAACTTTGTATGGAAACCATGTGTTCTGTCCAATAAGGTGTATCGCCTATGAACGCTGTTATCATTCTCTTTGCGCAGGCAAGACAGGAACTCCTAGTGTGTCAAGTACAATCATCAGAGCAGACAATAATACCATAGATAATGTGTATATGTATGTTAGTCCCATTTAATTTTATGCCAAAGTTTCAGTTCAATATTGCAACTGATGTAGATAATACTTTAGCTTTCAAGCAACTTTAAGACAGAACCATTACCTAAATGTCACGAGGACGTCTCCGTTGTTGCCTGAAAAGTCATCCAGAACAATGTAGCTGCACATATATACGTTTCACATCATACTGCGATATCCATCCATCCATCCATCCACAGATACATACATACATATATGCATATGGGTTGTCTGTTGCTCTGCGAATACAGGCAATGAGAGTTTTAATTATTTATTTTTTGTGTGTATGTGTGTGTGTGCGCGCGCTACATAATAAGTAAATGATAAATGCAATTTTCTGTTTCAATAAAAGATGACATTTTCAATGTAAATTCAAAGCTTGGGTCGTCTCCAGATAAAATTACATTTAATCATCTCCTCGTCTTTCTGGGATAATTTGACTAAGGTTTCCATTTTTCTGTATTGAAGCTGTAACCGATGCAGAATTAGGTATTTCTCCGGAATAACTAATAATGATCTTTCATGAATCACATTGTCGAAATTAAAATAAAGTTAAGAGACACCTTTTTTTTCCCGTTCTATTCTCACACACCTACCACCACCACCACCCGATTGACAGAACCAGGTTTATGTGGTACTGTTTATTGGAAATAGTTTACTGTTTGTTGTTTGATGGCTCAGCAGTAGTCACGTATTTAACATGTTACCTTTGGTTTGAGAAGATACATTTTTCCAGCAGGTTGAACGATTGATTTTCATGGAGATTTGTTTCGTTGCCATTTTGATATGTATCACTACTGAGCATGCTCATCGAGGTTATTTGTTTTTGTACTGCAAGAGTCGTTGAGAAGAGTATTACTAGTAATCGAGCGAACTAAGGCGAATTGAACGGGTGTGTTTTGAGGATCAAAGAGCGAATTTGTATCGCTGACCTTGGTGGTTTCAAGACTGTGGTTTATTTCACAAGTTGTACCGACTTTGAATTCAAGGAAAGACCTAGCACGTCAGGAAAAGACTCGTTTGAGAGCGTGACATGTTCTGTTTTGTTTGCGGACAAACAGTCTGAAAGTTTCTTTATTAAGCATTGTGTGGTGTGGCTATTTCCCTCTCATACACGTAGTATATTTTTTAGAACATTTCTATAAAAAAAAAGGTATCATGGTGTATAATGTATATGTCTCTTTTAGCTATCAATATTATAAAATTAATTACACTGTCAGCTTCTAACAAAACAAACCATTGTTCCTTTAAATGAAAAAGGAAAAGAGAAATTAGTGTTGTTTCTAATCAACTGGTTTAAATCATTCCAAAACAATTTCACTATAGCAAAGACCCCACAAAGACGGTTTCATGTCTCAGGTGAATCTGTGCCAAATTAACATTCATTATCATTTGATATTCCATTTTTTTTCTTGAAGAAAAGTGCTTGTTGCAGTAATTCTATATAGTAATTTATACTGACAACATTCTTATATTAGGGTCGTTTGTAATTTTATATCTCAAGAGCAAAATGCCTTGTTAAATTTAATTGACTGAATAGATTAAGTTGCATTTTCCATTTAAGTTAGTGATATAGTTTCTAATATTTCTGTGTCTTTCACCAAGATACTATAAATATGTTTGCAACCTTTCATGGTTTTTAGGAGAAATAGCTTCTTTTCTGGTATCTCAAGGTTTTCTAGAATGTCTCGTTGCGATTCAATATTGAATCTATTCATATATAATTTCACAGAGTTTATAAACTATACATATTATAAAAATTGGATCCAACATGATATACTTCATATCTTTTTCAAAGCATTGTTTGGCTAAAAAAATATGGATCCTCGACCTTAATATTTTCATTATGCATTAGAGGTTCAGCAAGAAAATCTGGAAAGTGTTTGGAATAAAATGTGTTTAGTATATTTTAATAGACACAAAAAATCTTTTCCAAAATATATTATCAACATCTCCAATGTTTCATTCTTATAATTAAACCAGTTTGTATTTTCCTTGAAAGAATTATATCAATGAAACAGTTTACTCCATTTTGTATATTTGGTAAGTATTCTTCTGGTCCAAGATATTTTAGAGAAAATATGAAGTTTAATTTCTTTTTAAAAAAATATTAATTTTTAGCCCTCCTTATGTTAATCATAACTTTTACTTCTTTTCTTTTTATCTTGTCAACTCACCCTTTCCACAAGTACTTGTAAAGTACACTATTGAATTTGTTAATGAACCATTCTGAAGGAGTTGGAAAAATTATGAATATGTGATTAATCTTGATACCACAAATCATTTTATCACAATGTTCCCATATGGGGTAAGAATTATCTTTGACCATTGAGTCAAAAAGATTCTGATTTCATTTAATTTACCATTAGAATTAATATTTGTAATGTGACTTAAATCTGTAGAGAAGATAATGCCTAATATTTTGAAAGAGTAATCTACTCAGTATAAATTATATTCTATACACAAACGGTGATTACTGTTTTTCATGCTTCCTATCCATATTACTTTTGTTTTCTTCATATTTACATGAAGGTAGACAATCTTTGCATAGAATTTTAATGTGAGCATTGTACGATTGAATGATTTTTCAAATAAATGCAGAAACAATGTAGCGTCATCAGTTTATTGAGACATAGAAATTCATTTAATCTATATTCACACCATTAATATCTTTATTTTTTCAATCATTAATGAGTGTCTATGCACAGAGTTAAAACAAATAAGGTGAGTAGGAATCATCTTCTCTGCATCCACTAGATACATGAAACCAAGAGGAAACATGTCCATTAACGGTTACACAAGAACTTTTATTACGATAAAATATTCCAATCCATTTTGATAAATGAATGACTGAAGTTGACAAAATTCAGTCTTTTATATTAAAGAAAAGTCCATTCCACGGTACCAACGGCTTTTTAAAGGTCAATATGTAGCAATAAAAACTTGGCATTCTCTACATTTCAGTGTAAAAAATTCTGCAAATTATGAATGGTGATGGATTAGTGGACAGAGAAAGGAAGAACAAAGAAGGGTATAAAGAGGCATATTCTTATCAATAGGTTAGATATACATAACAAAATGGAAGGACGACAAATTATAACAGACATTACTTTTTGAGCTTTAATGGGAACAAAGTGATTTAAATATAAGTTGTACGAATTTACTAAATCTAAAATGTTCGTTAACCATTGTGCTATTTGGCAACTCACTAAATTTGCATGTATTAACATTTTTAGAGACTTCTCTCTTTGATACTGTTTTCTTATTTGAGTGAAGTGTAGACATTGTAAAAGATAGTGAAATTCATTACCTATATATTGTGATGCGCATAATTCGCAGTTTCTTTCAGATATATCCAAATTTTGCCACCCCTTCCACTTTCAGTAGGAAATCTATGAGTTCTTGAGCGAAACTGTGTTAAAATTATTCTATTCTTTTCTGGCGTACATGTTAAAAAGTGTTTAAAATTTTTTTAAAAAAAATTGTAATGTCCAATACATTCAACTTTTAGAATCTCACCTCTGTCCGCATGGGTTCATGTCTCGGCTCGACCAACGTGTGTATGTGAGAAAGCTTGCCACTAGTTTCCCGTTGGTCGGTGGTTCTTCCCAGGGTCTTCCCGGGTTCTTCCTCCACCAAATATACTGGCCGCCATGTATAGCCTATCATGTACTGCAAAATGGCGTTAAACCCCACAAAACTAAATGAAAACTTCTTTTAGAGGAATCGAAAAGACTAGAATGCCAAGTTTGTATATATTGATATTTCAGTTTCATTATGACTGTTTTCTTTAGCCAATCAACAGAAGAGAGTGACTGAGATAACAATAAATTATTTGGATCGAAATCACACAGAATTTATTTCATAAAGGAAAGACATTTAAATTGGCATATACCAGCAGCAGCATCGTATTACATAATGTCCAGGGCTGAGCAAATTTTTTTTCATCCACTTGTCAAGGACAAGTGGTTTCAGAAAATTCACTTGTCCCACCTTACTTTTCACTTGTCCCACCTTACTCTTCACTTGTCCCACCTTACTTTTCACTGGTCCCAAAATGGCAATCACTTACCTAGATTTGATGAGATGTATGTACCTAATCCATAGAAAAAACAAAGGAAATAATATACAACATAATTATTTCTTAAAAGAATTTAAATTTTCAAAAACATTGATTGATATACATTTGGCTTCTTCAGGTTCATGTATATATGTTTTAGCTGTTGGATTTGAAAAAATGTCCATGTCTGCCACCTGCACCAGCGCTGAGCCAGCAGTTGATAGCTGTGTCTGGGTTAAAGTCCTCAAGCTCTGGTCCATTTGGTGAAATGTTCATTAGAAGTTTTAAACTCTCTTGATTTAAGGAATTCTCACACTCAGTAGCAGTCTTACGTTTTATCCCTCCACTTCCACAAGAATTTTCCTTCTTCGGATCGTCCTAATTACCTTCCTTGCGAAAATAATTTAGCAAACTCATTTTATTCACATAGTAAATATCAGCTTGCTTGACAACTACTTCTAAAGTGATCATAACAAACATGTTCTCTTTTAAATATGAACAGAGACAGCTCATTAATTAGCGTAATTGTTTCGCTTCAAACGCAATATCGCACGTGAAAGTTAATCCTCTGTCGAATCAATTAAAAATGAAAGAATCATTACTATCATGTAATCAGTTCATAAAGATAAACAACACTGATGTCGGTAAAATACCTTTCATTAATTTAATTACGCTGACTCGCTGGATTAAAATCAGAGTGAGCCGCTCCGCAGGATTTGGTTTGAGTAAACACGGTTGAATAAAGCGGCTCAAAACACTGCTAATTAATCATACCGGCTTTGTTTTGTTTGACGTGTTTTTATTTGCCGATAATTTGGTCGCTTAGCCCAATATGCAGTCAAGGGGTAACAGAACGTGCACATAGGGCGATAGTTATCACTGACCACCTGCAGGTATGTAAATGTATACATGGAGAAGGGTAGAATCAAGTATTCAGTGCGCCCGGAGGGCATGAATAGCCAAATAAAGGTAAATAAAGTGCTTAAAGCACGAAAATAAGGACTTGCTCGACTTTTTAAAACAGGAAAAAAGCACTTGTCCCGGACTAGCTTTTTTGAAAATGTTACTTGCCCGACTTAAAAAATGAATAGTCCGGGACGTCGTGCTTTGGAATTTGCTCAGCCCTGAATGTCGTATAAAAATTTTGAAATTTTACTCCTGTTACCATTAACAAGTCCAGCCGAAAATATATTAGTTCTAAGTTGGATAAAATTGCTCATAGGAAACCTACCGGTTTCTCTATATAACATATAAAGTGGGGTATTTTTTCTTAAAAAAATCTGTTTTCGTAATAATTCAGTGTGTACATGTTCAATAGCAGAATTATCACTAGAACCCCCAGATCTCACATCCATATAACAATAACAGTATTCTCACTAGAACCCCAGATCTCACATCCATATAACAATAACAGTATTCTCACTAGAACCTCAGATCTCACATCCATATAACAATAACAGTATTCTCACTAGAACCCCAGATCTCACATCCATATAACAATAACAGTATTCTCACTAGAACCTCAGATCTCACATCCATATAACAATAACAGTATTCTCACTAGAACCCCAGATCTCACATCCATATAACAATAACAGTATTCTCACTAGAACCCCAGATCTCACATCCATATAACAATAACAGTATTCTCACTAGAACCCTAGATCTCATCCATATAACAATAACATTATTCTCACTAGAACCCCAGATCTCACATCCATATAACAATAACAGTATTCTCAAAAAGTTCCAATTGTAAATCCAATAGTAAAGACAAGTTTCTTATTCTTTTGTATAGAACAAACAAGGTTTTTTAGCTTGTTCGGTGATTTTCTTTTTGCCGAATAAAATGAACCGTTGTTTTCAAAAGCAGACCATAACACAAATACTGTTCAAATATTTCCAATGATATGTTACCGGATGCAAATGAGAAACAGTTAGATTGCCAAATCTTGAACCAAATATGACTATTTTTGTTTTTTCCAACAATAACCTTTAATTTCCATTCTCTACAGTATGTATGTATGTATGTATGTATGTATGTATGTATGTATGTATGTATAAAATTTATTGAAGGTATTCTGGAGATCTTATAAGAAGTACTTTTAAGTAGAACATAAATTCTGTTTCATGATATTCAAACTGTACACCATTTGCTTGAAAAAATTTGTCTAAATTATAAGTATATAGCGAAATTAAGATGGTGAGAGATTTTTACCATGCTTTATTTCACACTGGCATGGAAAATAAATTGGAAAATTCTCCATTTGATACATACACATGATTTAATTTTATCATACACACTTCTAATTACATTTAGCAATTTACCATTAACATTATTTAGAACCCGTTTTGTCCAAAGCTCTGCTCTCCATACAGTGTCAAGTGCCTTTTTTAAATTGAAAAATGCACAAACTAATTTCTTTTCTTTACTTTAAAATTTCTACAAGTGCATGTAGAGTAAAAAAAAATACTATCTAGAGCGGAATATTGTTTTCTAAAATCAGGATGATTTTCCTATTAAATACTGGTCGTCTCTAAAGGGTCCGTAAGTCTTGCATTTCAAATAGAGCTACAAAAATTTCCAAAACAACTCTATAGTATGATAGGTCAATAGCTCGAGGGAAGATTTGTATTATCTTTAAATATTAATATAGGTTGTATTAACCCTATAACCCAAGATTATGGGATAATGACATAGCCTAAAACAAGATTTAAACAGGAAGTATATAAATATAGAAAAAAGGTTCATTAGATGTTATATACTCATGTATAATGTTGTCTATACCCGCAGCTTTATTATTTGTATGATTTCCAAAAGCATTCTGTATTTCTTCAGCAGTAAGAGACCTATTTAATCAACCATTTTCAATGTATAGTGTTGTATTTAAATCGCCGTTTTCATTTGAATCAAAATTTTAAAAAACCTGAGTAAGATCTTTGCAGTTTTCATAAAATAAATACAGTAATGCTTATATTTGGAGTACTTTTGTTTTCTCCAATACTATTAGTACTTTCCAATATTGTTTTGAGTCTGACTTACAAAGCTTTATTAGTTTATGGCTAATTATAGCCTTGCATTTACTATTAACCTCACGCATTGTCTTTTATACCCTTGACTTGCCTTCTATAGTTTACTTTCTGACTCTAATGTTCATATCGATAGTTGAAATCTTCTTGTTAAGTGTTACTTACGCTTGGCATGTTTGCATTTCTTACCAAACCATTTATAATGCGTATCTCTAACTTCACTAGATATTTCTCTAAAACCAAAAGTTTCCTTGGCCGATATTTGAAATACGTCGGAAATCATATCACTAATTTGAGCAAATATCTGGTGTGGTGAATCAACACGTATTAAATCGATTTTATTTCTGTCAATATTGTTTACAAACTTTTTTCATTTTGTTTGATCCCATCCTATAGATACTTTTGACACAGTTTAAATTTTCATTTCATTACAATTTTCATTCTTATAGCAAAGCAAAAGCTGACTGGAGAATATAGATTAGAAAAGAATGGTTCAAATGTATCAAGTTTTAAATCAGAGATATTCCAGCTGATGACATAGCATAATGAACAATTGACTGACACATGTCAATTAATCTATGACCATATGTAATAGTGTTTGTTTTCCTTGACTTTCGATGACGAGGAATACCCACTCTATATAGGGTAAAAAAAACAACAAAAAAACAAAAAACAAAAAAACAAACAAAAAAAATCATCGTGAATATTTGCTGTGTGTGCATTAAAGTCGTCCATCAAGTAGAAAACTGTATATTATGCCATCATATCAGTGATTTCCCTTTGCATTTCTTCATTCAAATCACTATCTAGGAACCCAGAACTTTCCTCCAGTACATGAAAACACCAATTATTACATCCTCTGATTCAGAATTGATTTAGAAAGCTTAACTCGAAGAACATATTCACTAGCAGTTGGTACTTTAAAGATAAACTATTTCTGATAAAACTATAATGCAGTACTGCCTGATTTTCGCCTAAAAGTTTGTTTCTGATGCTTATATGTGTGATTAAATTCTTTGATTTCTGCTACGTCAGAATCATCCAATTTTGCCTCTGAAAAATCGTACAAATAGAAAGTATGAACAAAACTAACATAGCTTTTACACGATAACTTGTTTTGTAACCCACACACATTCAAATATAGAAAACTGATTTAATTATTTACATTATTAATATCAACATCACTTATTCCACATGTAATACATTTACGTTTTGGTGAGGAAAATTCATTCGTAAAATTCTTCCCATGACACCCCTGTGTTGATTCGACTGTCTGCGCGTAGGACTTTCGGAAGTACAATGTTTATTTGTTTTCTTGGTTATAGAGTCGAGTGACTAACCTGGTAACCTGGGTACAGTCGGCGATATATGTTTGCTTTGCCAACATATTATTTTCTTTTTATTCCCCCGCTGATAGTCAGTCGAAAATATATTACCATTATAAATGGCACCCTATTGAGATTGTGGAGATATCGACGCCAGGGGATATGCGAGGTGTTTTCCGTGATGATTAATCCTATTAACAGCCAATTTACACTTGACGTTGACCTTATCCAAAATGAGGCAAGGATACGGTTTATATCGGGACAACTTGATCAGATTTATCGAACGTGAAATAACCCCATGTAATCCAAGTAGTAAAGCGGAGGGCGCTGCGCTCAATTTTCGCATGTTCCCAGGCTGTCAATTTAAAACTTGAACAAAATTTACCGGACTGTAATCCAGGCTACTCACCAGGGTGAACTGATTGTTCCTCAATAAAAAGTTTACAATACAACAATACAACACATTTATTCAGTATTTCAGGCCACCGGCCCATAATACATATACAACAGCATAATATAACGTTGGAACAGAAAATATAAATACAGATATTTATTAGATCATATCATTGAAATGTAGCTAGACTAGTCAAGGTACTAAGATTAACAGCGGACATAACATTAGCAAAATTGATGAATGATCTGTTATGAAACCATCTTTGACGTAAATGCTCTTTTGAGATTATCTTATGCGTTACATACTAAAAGAAAATGATGTTCATCTTCTACAAGTCTTAAACCATTCTTTTCACAATATGGGCAGATTGTATCAGATATATCCTATGTCGACCTATCTCTGTCGTTAAATTCTGACAGGAACATTGAAATCTAAGAATTGCATTTCTAAGTTTGAATGGAAGTCCTATAGATAAAAACTGTTCAGGATTTAACAAAGATTTAAAACATCTGTAACTTTCTCACATTTAGACAATTTTTGTATCATACAATATTTCACTCTTTGTTTAAATATCTTATGAACATATTCAGATGTCCAAAACTTTGCTCAATCCATACAAAAAGCAAACCCATATGAATATAATAATTTCTTCACGTATGTTGCCCATGTAATATGATTATTTTCATTAAGGTGATTGAATGTCAGATAACAATTATAGGAATACCTGTTTTGATTCATGTCAATTAAACAAAGTCAAAATTTAATACACTGCGTATAACAGGTAACACATAGTGGGTATCTGCCACTTTTTTCCAACTGCATAAGCACTATTTTTATTACAAATTTTAAAACTAGTAAATCAGCCAAACTTACGCTTATATCTAAAATACATTCAATAGATTTCTGAGCATGAACAGTCAATGCATATTTGGCTGTACTCCATATCATTTGGGGTGGGGGTGGGGGATAAAAACTAAACCCATATATTTATACAAGGAGACACATTCAATCAACTGACCTCTAAAATATCACTTCTCTCTCTCTCTCTCTCTCTCTCTCTCTCTCTCTCTCTCTCTCTCTCTCTCTCTCTCTCTCTCTCTCTCTCTCAACATTCCACCATTCCTAAAAACAATTATTTTTATTTTATCAAGATTGATGTTCACACGTGAATTTTGACAAAATTGATCTAGAATGTTTATTTGTTTCTGCAATAAAATCGCTGTTTCAGCACAGTCTCTTTTATCATTATCCTACAAAATAGCAAATAAAGATGACATGATTATCGTTTCAATAAGATCATTAATGAATACGGAGAATAAAAGTGAACTAAGAACACAAATCTGTCTCGTTCCTACTTGACAGGAAAAAAAATCCGTTAATCCTTTAGGAGTTTTAACACATGATTTCAAACTAGCATACATTGATTTAAGTATATACATTAATTTACAATTTGAACATCTCAATTACCAAGCCGTCAGGTCCGCTAGATTTTCCTGAAGCAATGCTTTTAATATTATGCACAATTTCCTCTATAGTAATTCGTTCATTGACAATTTCACAGTTATGTTGGTTAATTTCAATTTTGGTTTCTGTATCACTGCTTGCAGTAGCTTCGACATCTCCAGCAAGTAAACTTCTAAAATAATCGAACCACTGAGATCCAGTAATATGAGCAGTGTTTCTCGTTACGTTATTACATCTTGACTGGACAAGTATTTCTAGCTGCTTTTTGAAAATAAATATCTTTCTTCTGCCTAACCATTGTTTTAAACATGACTTTGCATTTTGTTTATACATGTTAAGATCCTGCATTTTGTTTATACATGTTAAGATCCTCTGCGCGATTACTCGCACGGAAAGTTCTCAACCATGTATATTTTCTGTACTTAACACACTCTAACTTGTCATCTCACGGGGGATGGGGTTGGGGAAGGGATGCTTTCCCTTAATTACCATCATTGTTGATATAACTTTCATACCCTGAGCTAACTCAGTTTACAATATAGTTATAATATCAACCGCTGCATCAATGGAAGTTTCTAAAGTTTTATAAATTGTTGCAAACATAAGAGGAAGACTACTTTTAAAATGATCAAGAAAGTTTTCTTTCAAATTAGCATTCCATCTAAACTGTGTCCATTCTCTATACACAGTTATCTTCATTACCACCTCCACAATTATTATCATTATCATCAGTTTGGAAAGCACGTTTACTATTTCTACACCATTTCGATATTTAAATTTGCAATAGAGTGGAAAATGTACAGTCATCTCTATTACGTACACCAAAATCCCATACAAACTGAAAAATATCAGAAGAACCAATTATGTAGTCCACTACACTAGTACCCTCATTTGCAAAGCAGGTAAAGTTACCAACTTTGTCCTGAAATAACCTACCAAATGAACAAATGTACTGAATAGTGACAGCAAAGGTCTATCAACGAAAGTCCAAATTTATTATGTTTTGTAACTTTACTTTTTTCAAGGTATATCAAAATTATCGCCTTCGAAGGGTATGTCGCTTCTAAATACATTAATCAAGTCATCACTGGGTACGAAAGAGCGTTCAAATCCCCTGCGAGAAGGTACACACAATCTGGGTAGTTTGACACAATATCTTCAAACTTACATTCATAAATCTAAACACCATCACTGTAATCGTCATTATACATAGGAGAATTCTATGGAAGCTATATACACAAGTCTTGAGAGAGAGAGAGAGAGAGAGAGAGAGAGAGAGAGAGAGAGAGAGAGAGAGAGAGAGAGAGAGAGAGAGAGAGATAGAGAGCGTTGACCCACCTGATATTGGTAACGCGCACGTCAGTGTTGATTGTAAGCATAATGAAGTCGGGTGGAAAATTTAATACGCCCCACTTCCACATAATCAGCCAATAATCTCGGCTTGAATTGAAGTGCGACCAAGGTAAAATATGCTAATAATATACGTTCCCAGCATTAACTTTATACAGTATGTAGCAACTTTGTTTCCCGTGGCAACTCAAAATGGCAGTCGATATTTTGTCAAGACTAGCTCACACTGTACAATGTAAATGTATTTGACCGTTAGCTTTATTTAATTCTTGTTCTGTTGACAACAATGGGAGTCCACTTTAATGGGACTAGGACTACTTCGTGCAATAGAAACACTTCATTGATTTAACAGTACTCTTGCAACGGCTAATCCAATGTATGGAAAACTATGAGGCGCCGTAGGGGACAAGAGCTGGTCCAATTAAAAAGTTCCAGTTGTAATTTTAATGTCACATGTCGAGAATTCCAATTTCACATGTTGAATCATATTGTTAGTGTTGAAAGTTCAATTTCATATTTCGAGTTTTGCAACTTTATCTGTTGAATTAAAGAGCGGTGGTTGAAAGTTCCATTTTCTTTGTCGAGTTTTTAGATTTTATCTGTTGAATTACACAGCGGTGGTTGAAATTTCCATGTTGTATGTCGAGAATTCCAGTTTCACATGTTGAATCAAGTTGTTTGCGTTGAAACTTCCATTTCGTATGTCGAGTTTTTTAATTGTATCTGTTGAATTACACAACGGTGGTTGAAAGTTCCATTTCCTATGTCGAGTTTTTAGATTTTCTCTGTTGAATTACACAACGGTGGTTGAAAGTTCCATTTCCTATGTCGAATTTTTAGATTTTCTCTGTTGAATTACACAGTGGTGGTTTCCATATGACGAAACATCTTCATAAGTATGTAAGACAGTGTTTTATGTTTAATCCTGTATTTACTCTTGCATCTCTTTTATTCAGTGTTATGTTTATTACATTACATGTATTTTGTAATGCTGTCATGGGATAACTATCTGATCCATGATCGGGCGAAATGACTGGCACCCCAAACCCCTGCCTAAACAAGGTCTCAGATGAATTTTATTATGTTTATAATTTTTTAAAAAATGTCATTCATTAAATTCTTATAACGAGAGGCTGCTTTCAGTTTATTTTTTGTTTGTTTAGGTCAGTTCTTTTAGCATTGTTAGTCCCAGAGCAATGAAACTTTATATGTAGATGCATCTAGGTGAGTACCACAAATATCAACTAAAGTAGGTCACTGTAATCTTATTTTTACTCTTCAGTACTTCACTCAATTTTTATTTTCAAGCCCATGTTAGTGGAAAGCGAGGCATAGCAGTCACTTTTCCGACGTCGGAATCTGCGTTGTCAACAGTTAAGGTTTTTTGTTACAATGTTTAATTTGCGTACATTTCCTAAACCCCTTTATAGATTCTCATCATACTTGGAATGAATAATTATTACTCTAAGACAAGTCATTCTATTACAATACTCACTAGCCCCTTTTGCCTTGGGTTCAAGGTCACAGAAAATTTGCGTTAATGTTTTGGTTAGTTTGTTTATTTCATAATATATTCTAAACTCCTTAAAAACATTGTCATCATTCTTGGTATTCATCATTATAAAGCTAAGACCATTCGTTCTGCGACATGCTTGCTCACCCCTATGACCTTGTAGACATGGTCACAGTCGTATAAAGTGTACAATAAGGTTTTGGTTAAAGTGTTTTCATTTGGTTATATTTCCTAAACTCCTTGATGAATTTGTTCATACTTGAAAATGAGTCATAACGAAGCTAAGACAATTCATTTGTTGACATGCACACTTGCCCTTTGACCTTAGGGTCATGGTCACAATCAAACAAAATTTGGGCGGAGGCTTTTTGCTAAATTTTTTTGTTTTTGTTTTTTTGATTGTATTTCCTGAACCACTGGATGGGTTGTCTTCATACTTGGAGTGATCATTATGAAGCCAAGACCATTATGCGACAGCACTCTTGCCCCTTTGATCTTTGGGTCACAGTCATATAGAAAATGTGCATTAAGGTTTTAGTTTTAAAAAAATGTTTAACTATTTTTTTATTCGCTTATTTTTCCTAAACAACCTGATGGATTTTGTTCATACATTCGATCATTATGAAGGTAAGACAATTAATACTGCAACATGCTCGCTCCACCTTTGGGCAATGGGGTCAAGGTCACACGTTTTACATCACTGTGTTGATTGTGGTCTCAACAAGTAGGCCCTGGCCTTCTTGTGTTTAGTTCAGTTTCTTAAGGATTATATGTATCATAATACCATCCTACTTGGTGTTGAGATATGTCTTGGTGAGTGCAACACACTATTACCAAATATGACCTTGTAATGAAATGCTGTAGCAAAGTTGTGACAAATAAATCAGTGCACTACAATTGTGCATAACAAAAGTGCACGGGAGTGTGCCATGAGCGGCACATCTCTGTCTTCCTTGAGTAACATCCTCTCTCCCCACCCCCCTCTCCGACCCAGCCACTTTAGAATGTCGCCGCGGCAGGCTTTTTTGCCCTTTTTTTTTACCCGCGTCAGACCGTCTTTTTACATTGTGCCAGGCGTCCCCCCCCCCCCAAAAAAAGTGCTCTCTACAGTTAGATGGCTAAAATTCGGACCTGGAAACGCTTAAAATGCAGAAGCTTCCCCTAAACTATATTTATGGATCCGCCCCTGCAATTCATGATAAAATGAGGTGCCCTTTTGAGATACACTTTTAAAGTGCCCTTTTGGGAGGATAATTACCATGCACTTATTAGATCCTAGGGGAAATACTTTTGAGGCACACTAGTTTTTCTTCCTAGAAGTTTGCGACAAAGTAAAAATGTTTGCAGCAAGCATGCCAGAAAATGACTTCGATCCCTTTTTACAACATTATGCTACAATAAATACACAGCCAGAGAAGCCTTTAATTTTAATGTAATACAAATGTAGATCTTATTCAATAATTTAAAATACAAACATTGGTTCTTGAATGTTTGGTGACCAAAATTAACTCTGCAGGGATTTTAAAGAGAAAACGTAAAAACTATGGCAGGTTGAAAGTGTAAAAATCATGGAAACGAATGGAATACATTTTCTTTGCTTAAACACTTGAGGAAGATGGTAGTAATTAAGTGAGCTTAAATCAAGTAATATTTACTTTTGTTCTGATTATAACCAATATTTGGAATATCATGATTTCTAAAATACATGCAGTTCTTGTCTTATTTTCATATTAATGGACAAAAAGAATAATGTGCCCTTGAACAACATATGCAGTGAAATGCACGGATGACAGACAATATCGACACACACAATTTGATTTAACGTGTGTAATTGGAATTCTCGACATAAGAAGTGGAACTTTCAACACACACAATTTGATTCAACATGTGAAAATGAAATTCTCGACATAAGAAATGGAACTTTCAATCACCGCTGTGTAATTCAACAGATAACATCTAAAACCTCGACATAGGAAATGGAACTTTCAACACGAACAATATGATTTAACACGTGAAATTGGAAATCTCGACCTATAACATTGAAATATCAACCACCACTGTGCAATTAAAAAGTTAAAATCTAAAAACTCAACATACGAAATGGACTTTTCAACCACCGCTGTGTAATTCAACAACTAAATTTCAAAACTCGACACATGAAATGGAATTTTCGACCCCAACAATTTGATTCAACATGTGAAACTGGAATTCTTGATATACAACTTTGAAATTTCAACCACCGATGTGCAATTCAACAGATAAAATCTAAAAAATCGACAGAGAAAATGGAACCTTCAACCACCGCTATGTAATTCAAGAGAAAAAATTGAAAAACTCGACATATGAAATAGAACTTTCAACGCCAACAATTTTCTTCAACATGTGAAATTGGAATTCTCGACATGTGAGATTGAAATTTCAACTGCTACTTTCTCATTGGACCAACTTTTGTCCCCTACGGCGCCTCACAGAAAACACATGCGCAGGTGACATAGGAACCCCGAACGTGGCATTACTTGCTTACGCAGGTGAGACAGGAACTCCTAGCGCATCGGACACAAGCTTACGCAGGCGAAACAGGAACTAGTAGTGTATCAGGTACAAACTTTAGAGCACACAATAATATCACAGATGGTGTGTATATGTGTGTTAGTGTCAGTTGATAGTGTTCAAAAGTTTCAATTGAATACAGCAACTTATGTAGAAGATAATATTATTTCAAAAACTTTAAGACAGAACCTTTACCCAAATGTCATGGAGGACGCATCAGCCACCACTGCCAGAAAAGTGATCCAGAATCATGTACCTATAGATATATACATTTCACATCATACAGCGACATAGATAGATAGATAGATAGATAGATAGATAGATAGATAGATAGATAGATAGATAGATAGATAGATACATACATACATACATACATACATACATACATACATACATACATACATACATACATACATACATGGTATGTTTCTTTCTCAGGGAATACAGGTAATGAGTATTTGAAAGTTGTTGGTCTTTTTTTTTTACTAAATAATGGCGAAACGATAAATGCAAGTTTCTATTTCGAAAGAAAAATATAACACTTTTAATGTAAACTTTCAGCGAGGGTCATTTTCAGTTCAAATTGCATTTAATCATGCCCTCGTCTTTCTAGAATAATTTGACCCAGGTTTCCGTCTTTCTGTAGTCAAGCTGTAATCGATGCAATATTTGGTATTTCTCCAGAATAACTAATAGTGATCTTTATATGAATCATATTTTAGAAATTATTTGATTCTGTTTCTTGGAAATAGTTTACTGTTTATTTTTTGATGGCTCAGCAGCAGTCACGTATTTGTCCAGTTACCTTTGGTTTAAGAAAATAAATTTTTTCAACAGGTTGAACGATTGATTTTCATGGAGATTTGTTTCATTGCCATTTTGATATGTGTCACTACTGAGCATGCTCACCGAGGGAAGTTCATGCTTACGCAAGTGAGACAGGAACTCCTAGCGCATCAGACAAAAACTTACAGATGGTGTGTATATGTGTATTAGTCCCAGTTAATAGTATCCCAAAGTTTCAGTTGAATGCAGCAATTTGTGTAGAAGATAATAGTATTTCAAAAACTTTAAGACAGAACCTTTACCGAAATGTTATTGAGGACGTATCAGCCTTCGCCACCAGAAAGGTGATCCAGAATAATGTAGCTACAGATATATACATTTCACATCATACAGCGACATACATACATATATACATATGCATATGGACTGTTTTCTTGTCAGGGAATGCAGGTAATGAGTGTTGGAAAGTTGTTGGTTCTTGTACTAAATAATGGCCAGATGATAAATGCAAGTTTCTATTTCAAATGAGATATATAACATTTTTAATGTAAACTCTTAGCGGGGGTCATTTCCAGTTCAAACGGCATTTAATCATGTCCTCGCCTTTTTATAATAGTTTGACTCGGGTATCCGTTTTTCAGTAGTCAAGCTGTAATCGATGTAGAATTTGGTATTTCTCCGGAATAACTAATAGTGATCTTTACATGAATCACATTGGCGAAATTTGGAAGAAAAAAAAAGTTAAAAGACATTTTTTTTCCATTCTGTTGTCACACCCCTGCAACCACCACAGGCCCGATTAAGAGAACCAGGTTTATTTTATCCTGTTTGTTGTAAATAATAATGTATTGTTTGTTGTTTGATGGCTCAGCAGCAGTCACGTATTTGCCTCGTTACCTTTGGTTTGAGAAGATCAATTTCTCCAAAAGGTTGAACCAGGGGTCCCCAACCTTTTTGTGCCTACGGGCACATTTGTGAGTTTATGAGAGAGTGGCAGGCACCAATCAATTAACTTAACACATTTCTTTTTCATTATTCATTATAACCTCTTTCCGTATAACCTCTTCCGCGGGCACACAAAAAACCTTGGCGGGCGCCACGGCACCCACGGGCACTGCGTTGGGGACCACTGGGTTGAACAATTGATTTTCATGGAGATTTGTTTCATTGCTATTTTTATAAGTCTCACTACTGTGCACGTTCATCGAAGTTATTTGTTTTGTACTGCAAGAGTCGTTGAGAAGAGTATTACTAGTAATCGAGCGAACTAAGGCGAATTGAACGCGTGTTTTGAGGATCAAAGGGCGAATATGTATCGCTGACACTGGTGGTTTCAATGTGGTACTGTGGGTTATTTTACAAGCTGTACAGATTTGTAATTGACGGAAAGACCTGGCGAATCATGAAAGACTCTTTCAAGAGCTTGGCATGTTCTGTTTTGTTTGCGGAAAAAAGTCTAAAAATTTCTTCATTACGCAGGGCGTAGGTCAGGGCCTCACCTTGTCTGCGTGGTTCTTCCTCGCAATGATAGATGAATTGGTCACCGGTGACTCCATGATTCGTGTGCCGGACTCGAGACAGAAAGAGGCGGGTTTGAATCCTAGAATCGGACAAGCTTGGGTCGGCAAATCTGGTGTGTCCTTGGACAAGACACTTTAATCCAGTTTCCTCGGCACTAAATAACCTACTTGTGTTACTGTTGCCATAAAAGACCAAACGCCTTGTACAGAGAGAAAATAGTTGTTTATAATATATCAAGAACTTATGACCACTACACTTTTTCTTTGATATCGAAATTGCTTGTGATCCTAACTGCCTTAAATACCGTGTTACTGACAAAGCATAATTGCAAAATTCATTAAAGTAAATTAAACGAAAACGACACCAATCAAAATAATAATAATAATTTAATTTTTTTTTATAAAAAACCAAAAAAACAAATGCAACTTTCACCTACAAAGCGAGATAGTCTCAAATGAAGCCTTTGCTACTGGACGTGTTTATATGTGTGTATGCGTTACTTGTAAATTCGGTTTCAAAGAGGAAATTCCATATTGATGGTCTATATTTACACTTGTTAAAGACTTTGGCTAGACTTGCCGTAGTCCTTACGACAATATTTTAAAAAACATAACAGGGTTTCTTTCCACTTGGCAAAATTTCCCTAGCACCCATTTATTTCAATGTTCTACCTGCAGTAAGTCGCGTAGCTACAACTTATATAACCTGCACAGGGTAAAACAAGATAAGAAGCAGCCACTCCGGACCTTGACCTTGAGAGAAAGTACCAAAGAGGACGCGAATGAAATATTGCATGAAACAGTTTTTACTGTATTTTTCATTTCTGAAATCAATCCTATTTAAAGATTTATCTCTTCTTTAATGCCTATAATTGAATACAAGTCTGAAGGTCTGCATTAAGAATGAACAAACAAGAAATTCTGTTGAATTATATGTTTGCATTGCTTTGCCGCCTGTAATTGCACAATCCACAAGCTTGGCATAATCAGTTTAGCCAGAAAAGTAGGTAATTACAACCACAATTTACTTGTTACGGGTCTTAAAATAGGTGATCAATGTGAATGCATGCATAAAATTGCATGGTCGTAAATGCAATAGTGTTTAGGAAACTGAGCTTCAAGCGATAAAGAGTGTCTGGCTCACTTTGCTGAATGAATTATGATTGCTGGGTATTATGTAACTATTATTATTATGAGAGAGAGAGAGAGAGAGAGAGAGAGAGAGCGAGAGCGTGGACCCACCTGATATCCTTACCGCGCACTCCAGAGTTGATTGTAAACATAGTGTAGTCAGGTGGACAATTGAATACGCCTCGCTTCAATATAATTAGCCAATAATCCTGAATTTTGAACTACGGTAATACATAAGTCAAATACACCAATAATATACTTTCCAATTATTAGATATATACAATATGTATAATCAAATTGAAGTTGTTTGTTGTCACGACTAGCTCACACTGTACAATGTACAAGTATTTTACCGTTAGCTTTATTTAATTCTTGTTCTGTGGGCAACAACGGGAGTCCACATTAATGGACTAGGACTATTTCGTGCAATAGAAACACTGCATTTTTTTAGACAATACTATTGTAACGGCTAATCCCATGTGTGGAAAACACGTGATCCGCAGAATAAGGCGTGTCACCTTTTAACCGTGTTATGCTGCTTCCACAGGTGACATAGGAACCCCTAGCGTAGCATATACATGCTTACGCAGGTGAGACAGGAACTACCAGCTTAACAAGAACAAGCTTACGCAGGCGAGACATGAACTCCTAGTGTATCAGGTACACACTTTAGAGCACACACAAATATCGTAGTTCAAATAGAATCAAGAGTACAATCAATAGCATACATAATACGGCAGAAATGGAAAGTAACAGTAATTAAAGGTGAGAAATAGCATACATTTACAAATGATCATACGTAAGTAAATGCATATATGGTGAACATTCACAATGAAAATCAAGGAGAATTAACTTGATGTATCGTCAAATCATAATTTGTTTTCAGCATCTTTTTCTAAAGATTATAGCAGTGGGATTGCCATTTAAGTAAACACAACTGTCACAGTTGCAAAGTAGTTTTAAAGATTTCCTGCAACAGCGAAATGGAAATACAATTTCAGAAAATTAATTAAATTATTAGCAATACTAAACCTTAAACGGTTACCAACACACACGGAAGTAAAAGCAAATCTCATTAGCATCATAGGTAAACACAATATACTTATTACAAAATTCTCTATCAAATGCAGTAATTGCTTCCTTCATATAAAAGTACTGGGATGGTTATCCATTGCGATGATGTAAATACTTCCAATGATAAACCACACAGAATATATGGTGGTAATAAACTAAATTATAGTGTTACTGAAAAAGCTTTAACCAAGAATACGTTCATTATTAGCATCGATACAGTCTAAAGTTTGTTGTATATTTTCTCCACATGGAAGCAGCAGTTAAAATGCATATGAGATGGAAATACATCAGTTGTTCATTGCTTAAAAGAATTAACAAATCACGAATCATCATTCCTAAGATAGTATTCACCAAATCAAAATTGTACATGCACTCCAAAATTATCAATAATATGATGAAAGAATCTTTCGAGAGCGTGACGTGTTCTATTGTATTTGCTTTATCTATAATAACTGAATATTGTAGGGAATATACATATTATCCGAATGAAAAAGCAATGACACATATTACCTGATTTCAGGTAATATACATAATAGCTGATTATACATCATTCCTATAAAATATACATAATAACATTTATGAAATTTGACTGACCCAATTCAATTTCAAAGATCAATTAGCAATGTGACATTTTTATTTATTCTCAAGAAAAAAGGGGAAAAAGAAAAGAATTATGTTAACAAAAGAGAAACAGAAAAAAGCAAGACGTATGAAGTAAGACAAACTGTAGAGAATGTAGACAGACATATATGATGATATCTCTGTATATATAACTGTAGTAAATTGCTGGTGTATTGTGAGCAATATACATGTGTATATGTGTATAATATAGCATTTAAAACATTCATTTAATATTTATATACAGCTATGATACGTATAAGGAGAAGAAAAAAAGAAAGAAATGTGGACAGGAAAGATTAAGCAGCAGAAGAATTTTCAGGAAAAACATGCGTATAAAACAGATATATGCACATGTATGTGTCTTATTAAACTAGTATAAGATAGATATATGCACATGTATGTGTCTTATTAAACTAGTATAAGATAATATGTGCAAAGTGGAAAAAATAATTTAGGATTGAGGAGATATCAGTCAATTTTCATGGATGTATCAAAGTAATTTCAAAGAATTTGCAAAAATATAAATATGCTATTACTACAATATTTATATATGTGTGCCATTCAGTTTTAAAACATTAAAATTTATTGTTTCCTTTGGCCATTTCCTTCTCATATCTTTTAGAAAGTTTCTAAACACTAAACAAAGGTAGAGATGGGGTTTTTCTTTCATAGCGCATACTGTATATGTATCTATTAGCTACTAGGCCGGTACGTTCTATTACCTCGTTACTACCTAGAAAACATATCCAAACAAGTTTCACTATATTTACTTTTTCATTTTTATTCTAGTGCATTAGTAATCAACGTGTGGTACATTTGTCACGGTGTATAATTTTTTAATTTCCGATTAACGCGACCGACAAAGTGCTGGTTATTTCGAGGTGACCTCTAACGGGAGGCGCTCTAAAGAGAACTTCCTATTATAGTGACCGTCGGCAGTACAGTATCGAAGTAAAAAATTTGTTAAAAATCTGAAAATATAATGTAAAAGCAACACATTTAATAAAATAAAATTAAACATTAAATTCAATAATTGAATCAAGATCTTTATATGCCCGAGTTGTAGTAAATCCATGAAATAAGCATGGTTTATGATATCTTACGTTATATTACATGACATATTTACAGTTAACCCCAACCCACGTAAACTTTAATTGTATGTCCTATGTCTAAAAACACCCTTTATGAATTTGAAGGGATGACAGGGTTCATTAACTTGCCTTTATACTACTGATCTTCTAAGAACCCACACTGAAACAAAACTCGCGAGTTGGACAATACACCCTCGCTGGCACTCACACAATTTAGATTACAATTGTTATCGATGAGTGTTAGTCCTGTCACCAATCCTGCTTGTATTGTTTAAATCGTGACCAGACGATTTGTATACATTGTGCTCGACACGATTTTATGATTGAAAAGTACAAAAAGGGATTGGAACTGGATATGGTATGAATGGGTTTTTATCACTTACTTAAATCTGTACATATAAAGGAAATCTACGATTTTGTTTACCCTGAACAGAATTATTCTTCAAAATTGTGAGATTCCTGACATTATGTTTTCATACAGGTTATTCAGGTGTAACGCATGGTCACATCACTGATCAAAAATGTTTAAATGCCGTGGTAATAGGCATACTGCGGCAATAGGACGTGCCACTATAATAGTATAAAACTGATTACACTGTCAGCTTCTAACAAAACCAAGCATTATTCCTTTAGGTGAAAAAGCAAAAGAGAAATTGGTGTTGTTTCTAATCCTCTGTTTTAAATTATTGCAAAACAATGCCACTATAGGACAGTCCCCAAAAAGATGGTTTAATGTTTCAGGTGAATCTGTGCCAAAAGAACATACAACATTATTTGATATTCCATTTTTTCCCTAGAATAAGGTGTGTCATCTATTAACAGTGTTATCATGCTGTTTGCGCAGGTGACATAGGAACCCCTCGCGTGGCAGGTACATGCTTACGCAGGTGAGACAAGGACTCCTAGCGCGTCAGACAAAAGCTTACGCAGGTGAGACAGGAACTCCTAGTGTACCAGGTACAAACTTTAGAGCACACAATAATATCACAGATGGTGTCTATATGTGTATTAGTCCCAGATAATAGTATCCTAAAGTTTCAGTTGAATACAGCAACTTATGTAGAAGATAATATTATTTCAAAAACTTTAAGACAGAACCTTTACCCAAATGTCATTGAGGACGCATCAGCCTTCGCCGCCAGAAAAGTGATCCAGAACAATGTAGCTACAGATATATACATTTCACATCATACAGCGACATACATATTATACAGGGCTCGAAATTAGCGGTAGTCCGCTAGCCCGAGGCTAGTAAATTTCCTGTCGGACTAGTAGTTTTCATAATTTTAATAGTCCGATGGCTATAAAAGTTTCAGTTGTCACCTGTCAGCATTTATTTACCCTATCATACATAATTTTCTAAAATCTGAATGATCGGACGATGTCCAAGTTCTCTCTGAGCTAATCAAGTAAATTTCCCGAGATTCAATTGCTCCCCTAGATGGTTAGAACAAATGAGGACTTTACAGATCGTATTGTAGCGATTTTCCCTTGCATCTTAAATATGATGTTTTGATAAGTACATCTATATTAAGAACGGAATGGTCGAGTTACGAATATACTCGCCGGGTAACGGGATAGGTCACGTGGTAACTGGCGTATATAAAGGCTGAATGTGAGCGGATTCGGAAACCTCGACGTAAATGGCCGAATGGCCGCACATGTCGTTAATCCAACGAACGAACGGATTCGGAATTCTGATGCGTATCGTCCTCAGAGCAAGAAGCTAAGAGAGAAGCGAGAAAGTCAAGATAATCGTAAGGTAATTATTCGAATGAGTAGTCCAGGAGTGAAGTGCCTGAAAAGGCTTTCCACTACTCTAGCGACTCTAATGGTGACAAGGGGAATAATTGTTTTATCTTGTGCGCATAGATAAGCGCCAGGGCTCGAGAAGATTTATCAGGCGCCAATATAAAACTCTGGAAAACCAGAGTACGAACAGCAAGGGGGAAAGTTTGCCACCAGGGCTGTAAATATTCGTTTATGCACGAAAAAAAAGAAGACTCTATAAATCTTTACCGTTAGATGCTAGATTTATAAGGTAAAGTTGTATGTCAAAGACTGGTAGTCTGAGTTTCCTCTGAGCTTTCCCCCCCCCCCTTTTTTTAAAAAATAGATATTTTGACATATCCTGTTTAAAAAAATGGAATTCGCCGAAACCACGCAGTGTAGGAATAGGGTAGCTGCTTACTACTGGGCCTAGCACACTTAAAGAACCTTATATCGAGCCCTACTCACATAAAATCGATAGGAAGATGATTTATCTGTTCGGGAATTGCAAGTATAACATTTGTTATGTCTTTAATTCGTTGATAGACGGGACGAAACTATTGTGTTGACAAAATCTGACCTGGTTCTCACCATTTGGATTGTTAGTCACAAATCTCGCAGCCTACATATCCATGAGATGAAAGGTTCAATAGTCACTTGATACTAACAAACACCCCTTTCAAATGTTGTACAAAAATTCGAAATTATTAAATGAAAGTCACGTAATCTTTTTCTAAAAAACGTAAAGACACATAATTTTCAACATATTTATTCTGAGAACAACCATCAGAACCTGTCATTGTTGCATCAACCTGGAAAAAGCCAGATTCATCACGTAGAACAGGGGTGTCAAACATACGGCTCGCCAGAATCATCATTTATTATTATTGTTTGTTATCATTTATCATTATTTATATCAAATTTGGCCCGCCATGGAAAATGAGTTTGACACCCCTGACGTAGAGTGCAATGCCAACACGGTAGTCAAGTGATACTAACAAAAACCGCGTTGACATGTTCTCTCTGCCCGATGAATCTGTCAATGAATTAAAGACATAATGAATATTATACTCGCAATTTCTGAGAAGATAAATCATCTTCCTATCGATCTGATACGGGTAGGACTTGATGTAAAGTTGTATTTGCCAGGCCCAGTAGTAAGCAGATACTCTATGCCGACACCACGCAGTTTCGGCGAATACCCACTTTTCGACAGTCAATGAGCTCTGACCTCACACCCCAACATAAATGTCAGAATATCTAAAATGGGGTAGGACAAGTCAGAGGAAACTCGGACTAAAAGACTGTAAACCAGATTAATGAACTTGTCAAACTGCCATTGTAGTGCCATGGTCACCAAAATCCCTATTATGATTAACCATTCCGTCTTTAAAGGATTAGCATCATTGATACACATAGTTTGTTTAAAGTTTCGTATCTGTTGTGAAAACCCCTCACAATGCCTATATTGCAATAATGAGAGATATTTTCTTTCACTGTACCACAACGGGTACCGCCTTAAATCGTCTGTCTGTGGAGTCACGATACGTAATGACCAGTATGAATGAGGTCTTTGTCTCTTTCTCTTTAGTTATTTGTTTTTTTCCGCATAACGAGGATCTAAAGATGTTTACTGAGTCATCTTTTTTTACAGTTAATTTCTGAAGAATCAGTCATTGTTTTTCTTGTGAACTTGTGCTTGTAGCGATTATCTTCAAGGAACCTTGGTGGTTTTCTAAAGCAAGATTTGTACTTCTGAATTATGAATGATATTTAAGAAATAAAAGTGTTGTTAATCTAGATACGTGACTGCTATTGCTTTGTAGGAAGGACTAGTGAAGATTCAGCAGGACTAGTAAGTTTCTCAATCAACTAGTCCTTCTGGCTACAAGGAAATTTTTGTTAAATTCGAACCCTCATACATACATACGTACATACGTACATACATACATACATACATATATGCATATGGATGTTTCTTTCTCAGAGAATACAGATGAGTGTTTGAAAGTTGTTGGTAAATTTTTTTACTAAATAATGGCCAGACGATAAATGCAAGTTTCTATTTAAAAAAAAAAAAAAAAACCACTTTTAATGTAAACTGTCAGCGAGGGTCATTTCCAGTTCAAACGGCATTTAATCATGTCCTCGTCATTCTATAATAATTTGACTCAGGTTTCCGTCTTTCTGTAGGCAAGCTGTAATCGATGTAGAATTTGGTATTTCTCCATAATAACTAATAGTGATCTTTACATGAATCATATTGTAGAAATTGTAAAACAAAGTTCAAAGACACGTTTCTTTTCCGTTGTCACACCTCTGCCACCACAACCGGCCTGATTGAGATAACCAGGTTTATTTGATCCTGTTTCTCGCAATAGTTTACTGTTTGTTTTTTTATGGTTCAGCAGCAGTCACGTATTTGTCCAGTTACCTTTGGTTTAAGAAAATACATTTTTCCAACAGATTGAACGATTGATTTTCATGGAGATTTGTTTCCATTGCCATTTTGATATGTGCCACTACTGACCACGCTCATCGAGGTTATTTGTTTTTGTACTGCAGAGTCGTTGAGAAGAGTATTACTGGTAATCCAGCGAGCTTCGGCGAATTGAACGGGTGTGTTTTGAGGATCAAAGGGCGAATATGTATCGCCGACTCTGCTGGTTTCAGTGCAGTGAAAATATCAGGTAATATACATAATACCTGATTATACATAACATATACATAATAACATTTATGAAATTTTGCTGACCCAATTCAATTTCAAAGATGAATTAACTTGCGGGAATTTTTATTTATTGTCAAGAGAAAATGGGAAAAAGAAAAGAATTATGTTAATAAAAGAGAAACAGAAAAAAGCAAGACGTATGAAGTAAGACAAACTGTAGAGAATGTAGACAGACATATATGATGTTATCTCTGTATATATAACTGTAGTAAATTGCTGGTGTATTGTGAGCAATATACATGTGTATATGTGTATAATATAGCATTTAAAACATTCATTTAATATTTATATACAGCTATGATACGTATAAGGAGAAGAAAAAAAGAAAGAAATGTGGACAGGAAAGATTAAGCAGCAGAAGAATTTTCAGGAAAAACATGCGTATAAAACAGATATATGCACATGTATGTGTCTTATTAAACTAGTATAAAACAGATATATACACATGTATGTGTCTTATTAAACTAGTATAAGATAGATATATGCACATGTATGTGTCTTATTAAACTAGTATAAGATAATATGTGCAAAGTGGAAAAAATAATTTAGGATTGAGGAGATATCAGTCAATTTTCATGGATGTATCAAAGTAATTTCAAAGAATTTGCAAAAATATAAATATGCTATTACTACAATATTTATATATGTGTGCCATTCAGTTTTAAAACAATAAAATTTATTGTTTCCTTTGGCCATTTCCTTCTTATATCTTTCAGAAAGTTTCTAAACACTAAACAAAAGGTAGAGATGGGGTTTTTCTTTAATAGCGCATAATGTATATGTATTTTTTTTAGCTATTAATATTATAAAATTAATTACACTGTCAGCTTCCAACAAAACCAAGCATTATTCCTTTATGTGAAAATGGAAAAGAGAAATTAGTGTTGTTTCTAATCCACTGTTTTAAATCAATCCAAAACAATGTCACTATAGCACAGTCCCCAAAAAGATGGTTTACTCTTTCAGGTTAATCTGTACGAAAAGAACCTACAACATTTTTTGATATTCCATTTTTTCTTAGAAAAGTGTATGTTGCAAGAATTCTATGCAGTAATTTATACTGAAAAAGAAACTTTGGGTAGAATCTTTTATAACGGTATATGTTAAAGCAAAATGCTTTGCCCAATCAAATTAATTGGGTAGATTAAGGCGCATTTTCTATTTAACTTAGTGCTCTAGCTTCTAATATTTATGTGTCCTTCACGAGGATACTATAAATGTTTTTGCAATCGTGCTTAGATTTTAAGACACCTAACTTAATTTCTGCAATTCGAGGTTTTTCTAATATTTCTTGAGGTTCAATATTTAATCTCTATATATATAATTCTACAGAGTTAAGAACCCCTACATATTATAAAAAATGGCCCAAAGATGATATAATTCATACCTTTTCAAAGCATTTGTTGGCTGAAAAAATATGGATCCTCTGACCTTAATATGTTCATTATACAATAGAGGTTCGGCAAGAAAATCTGGAAAAGTCTTTGGAATAAACGTTTTAGAGTATATCATATAATAACATCTTTCCAAAATGTATTATCAACATCTCCAATGTTCGCTTCTATATAATTCATGCGAATTTCTTTTGCTTGAAGGAATCACTACTGATCCAAGATATTTTAGAGATTTAAACAAAAAAATGAAGCCCTCCTTCTGCATAACTTTTAGCTATTACTTTTCTTTTTATCTTGTCAACCCTTTCCACAAGCACATGCAATATAGACCATTGAATTTCTTAATGAACCATTCTGAAGGATTTGGTGAACTTATTATTATGTGATTAATTTTGATAACAAAAGTCGTTTTAGTACAGTAATAATCCCATACTTTGACCATTGAGTCAATAAGATTTTGATTTCATTTAATTTACCATTAAAATTAAGATTTGTAATGCGACTTAAATCTGTAGACAAGATAATGCTTAATATTGTGAAGGAGTCATCTACTCAGCATAAATTATATTCTATACACAAACGGCGATTACTGTTTTCAAAGCTTTCTATCTATATTACTTTTGTGTTCTCTATATTTACATTAAGGCCGGAAATTTCTGCATTGAATTTTAATGTGTGCATTGTATTATTGAGAAATTTTTTAATCCATCCAGAAACAAAGTAGTATCGTTAGCATACTGTGACATCCATCTATATTCACACCATTAATATCTTTATTTTTTCAATCATTAATGAGTGTCTCTGCACAGAGATAAAACAAATAAGGTGAGTAGGAATCGCCTTCTCTGCATCCACTAGTTATATAAAACCAAGAAGAAACATGTCCATTAACGGTTACACAAGAACTTTTATTACGATAAAATGTTCCAATCCATTTTGATGATTGAATGACTGAAGTTGACAAATTCAGCACTCTAAAAATTCATTCCACCGAATCATAGGTTTTTTCAAAGTCAGTCTGTAGTAACAATCCTAGTATGTTATTTTTTTCAGTGTAAAACATTACATCGTATACTGCTCTGACATGTTCTCGAATAGGTCTACTAGCCATAAGCCAGTTCCATCATCAAATAATTAAATATGGTAATACTATTTTAATCCTATGAACAATACAAGATGAGTTAATTTTTCAGGTGGTATTAACGATACATATTGGTCTCTATTTCTTTAAATAAATGTGATCGTTATAACCTTTAGGAATGCAAGTAATGAATTCTTCGTTTTGAGTTGCTGAGAGACTGCTTATTTCATAATCATACTTATTTGACCTAACTAGAAAATATCCTAAATCAATCCCCCACGCCTCCTTCTCCCTCCCCCCATAACAAACCTAACAAAAATTTAACCCCCCCCCCCAAAAAAAAAAAAAAAACAAAAAAAAAAAACACCAATAAAAAAAAAAAAAATCAGTAGTAAACCCGTCCGAAACTAGACTCTTCAATTTATTCATATTTATCAGGGTAGCAAACACTACGGAATAAAATATCTTGCGCCCTAAGTCTTGAATATGTTTTCCATTTAATTTAGGAATAACATAGTCATAAAGTATTAAGCTAGATCTACACTTTCAACATCTCTTGAAACATATTTACTTCATATTAAGAGTGTGTCTCTTCAACAATTTAGTTTTGCTTTGTAAAGACAGCGTCATCACTTATTATAATACGTTTCATACATTTACTGAGATTGCTCGAATTTTCTAAATATATTGCGTTTTCTCACAGTCTTCAATCCATCTATCTCTAATATTATCATATGACTATGCAATCTTTGTTAACGCAACTCTTGTAATTCGTTTTGCTTTTCGCCAATTAAACTGGAAATGGTTATTTCTCTATCACTGAATAAAGTATAAATCTCGCGAATCAAATTTTCTTTTCTAGTTTCTCTTTGCCTATTCTTGAATTAATAATATCATATTGCTTTTGCTCTTATCTCCATTAAAAAAAACTTGAAATAATAATTTATCAATTGTCTGAAACTGTATTTCATCATTTGGAATATGATTGATGTCATTTTGGATATGAATATCAGGCAAATATTGCAATTTAATATCTCTAAGTATTGTTTTTAATGTTTAGTACATATCATGTCTTTAAGTAAATATTTATTGAACTTCCAAAAGAGTTGTCATTCTTGAATCTCCTTATTTCATGCACTAAAGTTAAATGAGAATGATAAGTTCTATACCCTGCCTGGTCCAGTATCTGCAGTTTCAATATCTGTAAGTTCTCAGCAATCAGGAAAGCATCAAACCCCTCTCTTTTCCTTCTAACCCTTCAAGTGTATGTTTCCTTTTTATCCCTGAATTTCCCTCCAAACATCATTGAGCCCAAACTTATTAGTAATATCTATAAGCTTCTCTCTGGATCTTGGATTGGTCAATCTGATTTAATTGTATATATCATGTTGTTGAGTCATAACTAAATTGAAATCTCCCCCTTGGATTATCAAGCTATCGTGATAAATCAGCTTTTAATTGTCCATACAAATTAGGCAAGTCTTTGTTTGGATCATAAATATTAAATAATGTAATGTTTTTATTTTCAATTTGCATATTTAAAATAATCTTATTTCTCTCTGTATATTTTGTATTCGAATTACTTTAAATTGAACTGTTGGTTAGAATGATTGCTCCTCCTCTAGATTGGCTTGAAAAACGACTATGAAAATCATTCATATTCCCACTGACTACGTATATAATATTCTTTCTGTTTTTGTTTGAAATTTGTATCTTGTAAAGAATTAAATGAGATTTGTTTTTGTTTCAAATTCTTTAAGACGTTTCTCCTCTTGGATTTGTTACCTAAGCCCTGGCAATTCCTTGATGCTAAAGTAATTTTATGTCATTGGGTAAAAAAATAAATAAAAGTTACCTTTATCCAGAAAACTACTCTGGGCTAAGATGTCTGGCAGTTCATTACTATATAAAACAATAATCGAATTGTGCATACAATCTTAAGAAGAAAAGAGAACATATTGTTACATTTACGTTTCACATGGCAAAGGATAACGTTATAGAGAGCAACTATATAGCAAAGAGACTGAAATAGGAAGAAGCAGGTCTTCTGAGAAAAAACAGCGGCGCACGTAGGTGTGTATATATAATGTGCGGTTTGATAATGACTTGTCCAATATCATGCTATGAACATCACAGTTTGCGAATGGAATGTTCAGTTTGATGTAATGTTCCTTTATATTTGACTTTATTATATTGTTTTCGTTTGTATAGATTATTATACATGCGTGCGTTTTGTTTGTACAGTCATACATGAACTATACTCAAGTTATGGTTTATGTCGTTGTGGTGCATACCATAAACAACTATGTAATCGTTCCATCGAAAAGTTTAAAATGTACTTCCGATGTTTTGATTGGCTAGAGAAGAGCTAGTGATGAACTCCACTGTCTCAATTTAAAACAGGATTATACTTTTAATAACATACGATGAATGTCAGCATACGCCTTGGCGATTCTTGTCCTATTTCTGTACTTGCTGGGGTGGATACTGGCTCAGATGTTTTCACGGAGTTACATTTAGTTCAGAATGATAGTGCGTATGCTTATGTGAGTCGTGATACAGAGCTCGAGAGTGGTGATTGGTATCCAGAAGTAGTAGTTTGTACGCTGCGGTCCACATGAATCTTTCTAAGGATGAATTCATAAGTAAGATACTTGTGGATCTTCATAGTGATCAGGGCAAAATTGAGGAGGTTAGACAGCTCATATTGGAGAGAGTGAAGGGTAGAAGGATTTCCCTACAAGGGGCAATTCCGAGATTAAGTGGCGCTTACCTACTTTTAGTCATCTCATATTGAGATGGTCATAGATGACAGGTTTAAATAACTCAATTAATCAATCAATACAGTATCTTTACACACAGAGAAAGTTGAAATAAAGATAAGCATTTTTCAGTTTCAAGTTAGTAGCTTGCAACATCCTATTCTTGTGAACAGCTTATAAAGCTCAAACATTTCAAATAAAATTGCAGTTAAAAGTGGTTCAGATAGGATATGGCCTATTTCCACAGGTACATTAGCAATTACCTCTATTGATCCTGATGAACCAAGTGGTTCTGGTGTTCCTTTGAACCAAAGACCAAATATGTCTCAAGGTTCAGCTCCTGTTATAGCCAAGCCAAGTTTAAATGCAAAAAATGTAAATGACAGTACCCCGGTATCTAATAATGATATTAACTGTAAGGTTACGCCCAAAACTTACAGTCAAGCAGTCACTGAGCAAGGTAACATTACAATTAGAACATTAGATTTAGAAGGGGATATTACTCCAATTACAGTGCCTGACAGTGTCGATGGTTCAGTTAGTAATAGGCCAAACACTACTGCTCAGGATTCAGGTAGAAATGTTGCTGATGGTTCTTCTAGTATTCCAGTAAAAATCACGAATCCAAAAACTCAACAGGCAGCTATACATGAATGATAGTAGCAATGGTAAGAACAATAGCTATACATGAATGATAGTGGCAATGGTAAGAACAATAGCTATACATGAATGATAGTAGCAATGGTAAGAACGATACTGTTTTTGATCCTGTGGATGTTATAGATACTGATGATTTCATTGGGATGGCAATAATACGATCCTAAAGGTTTTATGTAGGTAACATTGATTCATTAGTGGATGAGAATGCAATTACATGTATCTTTTCAAACTTGGCTTTGAACCCACTTTCATACGAATTATGAATAAAAAAATAATAAAAAAAAAGACCGGGTTCCATATTTACTAGAATAAATATGAATAAATCTTCGGATTTGTGGAAATTCTCGGAAAAGCCATTTTTTACGACATTTATGTATTGTATACGGTAGTTAACAAATAAGCAGTGGAACAATCATGGTTATTACCAGGAAGAATCAGCTGCGTAAGGAATCAATTAGGTCGTCTGGTTCCAAGTCGTTTGGTGGGTTATGTCCATCATAACGAGATTTGTATTTAATTTTTCGACACGCATAGCACTCACTAAAGATATAGCCATCATACAGGTCATATTTGCAATCCTGTTGATTTGCAGATGGATCCCCTGTTGTATGTTTGCCACTTTATGGACACTTCCATCATGGATACTTCTGAGATCAAGCCATATACAACGATGTTCTCTAAAGAAGTTTATAACACTCATGTTGCTTAGTTCTGTATTCTTCTGCTCCTCTGTGAAGAAGTTCTTTTAAGCTTCTGTGAATTGCTGCCAGAGGAGATAACCTTGGGAATATAACATGCTTGGCAAACCCTCAGTTGTTACCATGATCTTTCTATGGCTGGGTTAAAGTACTTTTCTGTATCAGCCTGAGGGATCGGGAGCTTACAAAATATGAGTATACCCTTAAGACTCATACGGGGAGAATCCAGTATCATATTAGTGAGTGCAGTATTGTGTTACGACTCTAGGTCTTATAATATGTAACAGAAAGAAAGTGAAACAAATAAAATCAAGTAAAATCAACAAGCACTTTATTTCCAGACAATTAAAGTTAAAATTTAAAAGACACTTACAATTTGTGACTTAAATTCCAAATAATTCTAAATATCATAATCACAAGTCCAAAATAATAGAATGTTCCGAATGAATTCCAATAGGCGTGAAAGTCCTGATCTACCACAAAGATGTAATCTAGAATGTATTTGAAAGAGTTCACATAAGTCCCAAAATCATGCAATAATTCAAAAGTAAATGAGCAGTATTTCCAATGACAATGAATGTTTTAAATAAATGATTTTCTCAAATTATATCTGATTTCAACAACACAACTGTATTTACTAAAATAGATTCCTATCAGACTGATCTTTAGAACTGGAATTCTAAAACAGGAATGAATTTGTTTACACAAAATCTGTATGTAAATACACATGCCTACATGACATATGTCACACAATAATATGAGTAATTCTAGTGGAAAAATACTGGCTTACTGGACATATATGTCACAAAAGTCTAATTGCAAAATGTCTATGAAAATAGTGGCCTACCTGACACATGTCACAGCTTACAAGCATGGGCAAAAGCTAAGTATGCATTTTCAAATAATTACACAACTTACAACCATAAAGAAAAGCTAAGTATGTAAACATCAAACATAACATTGGCACTCATATCAATGATTCTATCTCTTGTGACGTAGTCGTAGAAGAAAGGCATGTCATTTCTATACTTGTCGTTAATGTTCTGTGCCATCATTTGAGACGTGATGGTATCATAGTTAAGAAAAATATTCTCCAACTCGTAATCTTTGCTTAAGCATTCTATTACAGCTGATGATCGTGTCAGACCTTGAGGAAAGGAAAAAGGATATAAAGGATCATGGTCTGTAATGATATGCGTGTCGAGTGGTATACGGAATAGTTTTCCATACATTACGTATTGTACAGCTTCCATACCAATATTATGTGCTTCACCCGATTCACTTCTTAACTTTCTCAACTTCTCACTCATGATACCCTGTTCTGTGAGACTGGTTCTAGCATATGTTGGCAGCCACAAATTTCTATGGGTCATGAACACATTGTAGTCGTTAAACTTAAAAATATCGCCCCTGCCATAGGAAATAGTTATGTCCTTCACAAGCATTCTCCCAATATTGTTAACCACAAAGATGTTAGCATCTCCTTTAACCATCAGATGGAATGAAACATAGAAACTCCCTGAGACAATTAGCATAGTATGTCGTTCTCCTTTTTAGTTCCCTCCCCCCCCCCCAAAAAAAAATAAAATAAAAAATAAAATACATAAACTTAATCGAAATAATAAATAGCACAAAGCTATCAAAAATCGCACCCCACCAGAAAATCTTTTTTGTAGAACTCAAGGGGGTTTCACCACAGAGCGAATCAAACAACTTCTGCGTGAGTTTAGCTTGAGGTCCATGTTTCTCCTATTTCCAAGGACCTGAAGACACCAGTCGCTGTCAACTAAAGGGTTCCTAAATGCGCAATTACTACAAATAATTTTTCTCTAATGACCTAATGACCACACATCACGAAACTCTAATTTCATCCTTCCATGTTGTTTTCTTCTTTTGCTTCACATTTGTTGTACCCATCAGTAAGCATTTCCAAGCCGAAAATTGGTACTTTACGCCATGCACCCAAACACCTAATATAAAGAATTATTCCTATCTCAAATTGCTAAACACGTATACCTAAAAATATCCAGAGAATTTCATATGTTAAGAGATTAGGGAAGGTCCATTTTGCGAAACTAATCCATGCTATCATAAAGTCTCGCGAATACTGTACAGTATGACGTCTGCTTCTAGAAATTGGTTAATTACTCGGTTTGAGAAATTTCTTCCCAATACCGACTCCCCATAATCAATAAATAATTACTAAAATCTAACAAAGCTATAAACGGAGACGGAAATACAAATAGCACATACTCTTAGTTTATTAGAGCATCATATATTTTACTAAATTTCCAGACTTGGTTTGGATCTAACTACCCTTGAAATAGAAATTAAGTCCAGTTAATTCACAAGTAGCATAAATACACCAGACCTCAATAAGAATTTTTGCCAGTGAACATTATATGCATTCTTCTCTTTATTGTTGTCATCATTGGCGTTTTGTTGTTTGTTTGTACGCTATTTTTTTAAAAATTTAAATAATAATTGATGGTGATAGCTATATGTAATAAAACTAGAATCAGAATTACAAGTTTCTGAGAATAAGCCATACACATTTTATCTAGACTGTTCCTAAATGAAACTGCTCTGCACATTGTTCTCCCCAATCTATACACGATTCCCTTAGCTGAATTGTTTGTTTGTAAGTTTTGTGTTAGTCATCACATGATATTATACCCTTATCGACTATACATTAGTTTATAAGAACACGTGTTTGTAAATCACAGTGTGTGTTAATTATTATACCATACCCCATATCTGATTTGCAAGATTAAGTGTTGCATTGTAAGTACCCGGTATGTGTGTTAGTTACCATATCATACCTCTCTCTCCCTACACATTGATTTGTAAGGATGAGTGTTGGATTGTAAGTGTGGGTGTTGGCTATCATAGCATAGAATACAACTTTTTCCTTCTCTAGGCCCCCCCCCCCCCCACGAAAAAAAGAGCGCGAAACAACTGGAACGTTTCCTAGAGTAAGTTTTCTTTACAATTAGATGGTTAACTTTATGCCCTTGAAACGCATACAATGCAGGATTTTCCATAGCTTCACCCCCTGTGGCGCCACTGGGGATTTCATCTCACAGACCTCTTGCCTACTTGCTTACTCCCTCCCACCCAAAAAAAAGAAAGAAAAGAAAAACGATATTTCTGGATCCGTTACTGTGGTTCAATCCTATCTATATGTAATATTAAATATTCAGCCCTGTCAAACTTCCATCTTGTACTTTCATATTTTTCCTGTCGAAGTTTGATATATAAAGAATATGAATTAAAGTTAAATGACGGTATCCATTTTACCTCTTGTACATAACTTTAGAGGTTTTGTTCTGTAGTAAACATTTCCTTCCTCAACCTGTTCTTGAGTCGGTCGTTTCATAAGTCTGATCCTTAGGTCAAGCTGTACTTGTACAGAACCAAATTGTTGATTATTAAGAACGATCATCTTCGTTAAATATGGCTGAGTTTGATTGAAGAATATGCACAAATATCGATTCTTACCGCCGTAAAGTCTATACTCATTGACTTTTCTACTGAATGAATATCTGCGTCTTTTCGTTATGTTCCTATTTACATTTTGCTTATTTGTATGTCTTTTCGTTATGTTCCTATTTACATTTTGCTTATTTGTATGTCTTTTCGTTATGTTCCTATTGACATTTTGCTTATTTGTATGTCTTTTCGTTATGTTCCTATTGACATTTTGCTTATTTGTATGTCTTTTCGTTATGTTCCTATTTACATTTTGCTTATTTGTATGTCTTTTCGTTATGTTCCTATTTACATTTTGCTTATTTGTATGTCTTTTCAATATTATCAAAGGAGGCTGAAAAATGTTTCTTACTTGTCGTGGTATTGGTGCATCAAGCATCGAATTGTTCGTGTTGATTTGTTGAACCATAAATATTTCAATATATATTTAACTATTTTGTTGTGCTGTTTGATATATAATTTTTAACCTTAATCATAAATGTCAGCAGAAGCCTATCTGCTCTTTATGGTCTGTCAAACCATGGGGGCAGCCGTCTCTGCAACTTTGGTTGTATCTGACCACCAGCAGGGACAGAAGTCGTCTCCTTGTCTTACAGTGAATTGGGAGTGTTGTCGCCCAATTTTTTTTTTTTTTTTTACGTCAAATCAGCCAGGATGTTGTGAGTCACTTCAATCTGTCGAAATAGCGAAACATATCCAGATATTGAACTGCATCGCAGTTTAACATGCCCTGTAATCTGAAGTAATATCAACTCAATCCCTTGGCACCGATTTGATGTCATACTCCATAGACTCAAGCCATTCAGCACAAATGTATGGATGTGCTAGTAAATATTTATTTTTGTGATCTAGTCCTACTCCGCCAGTATATATTAATTTGATATTTTAATGTTGTTGTATCCTTAGTGTGAACATTGTATACTGATCTAGAATTCCCACATCTATATTACTGTTATGCAGGTATGGTTGCATTTGTTTCCAAGACTGTGACCACCAGGTTCGTTCAATAACCTTATTTTGACACTATTTACTAGTATTTTATTCCTATATAGCGTATTTTCCATCTTAATGAAAAAAACAACTTCTCGGTGATACAGTTTTTGAAGGATATCCTGCGGAAGTACATTTGTTTTCCAACATAATACACATCATGTGGACGGAGAGGTAAACTGTAAGGCAAAATAGACTTGTGCTCGTAAAAGCGGTACGTCCCCACTGCTATTAAGTAACTGACAAAGTGCAATTTAAAAAAAAAAGGTTTAATATTAATTCACAACAAACAAAAAATAATAATAACGGATGGTTTTGAAACCTTTTTAGACCATTTTTGTTGGAATGTATCAATACATACCAAAATCATTTATGTGGTGAAATGACATGATGAATAAATAATCAATTAGGGTTTCAATGATTGATTTATCTAGATGACGTCACGACGCAACCGCATTGGACAGCAAAATATATTTGAAATTTAAAGGGCTGTGATAAATTCAGCTTAATAATTCAAACCTGAGCAAATTTTCAATTATCTTTTACCATGCTCTAAAATAAGAATATGTTAGCATTGTTTACTTGAAGCATCAGATAGTCATTACATTAGTGCAGAGCATTCAGTTTCACAAAATTTTGCATGCAAATTAAATTGTAATCAATAAATTTCCATTGTTCGTTATCTTTTGTAAATGAATCATGATATATATTTCTCAGTGCTATAAATGCCATTGGTATTAAAGCAAGTAAACATGCAGGTGTTGCTTTACCATAGCATATGTTGGGGGGACGGGGGAGAGGCACACTTTGAATATCAGCTTGGTTCATATATTGTTGTGACTTTAAAATTGTTGTCTACGAATCACGTGACCATGTTACGTAGTGCGTCAAAGCGTCTCTGCTTTTTGGCGATTTACTCTACAATTTTGGATATTATTCCTACTTCTACTAGCTCGGCGGACACATACGTATGTTAAGAGTCTAACAAAATAGTTCAAACACTTGGACCCTTTACGTTTTCTGTTGTGATAACTTGCTAAAATAATCTAATATATAATCTAATATATGTCTTGATTTTAATTTGAACTAAGTAAAATTCTTGCTAACACGTGTTTTTGAAGAAAGTTAAAATTTCCCATGCTCATAGGAGCCCTTCCGTTGTTAAATCTTTAGTTTCAAAGGTGCGTAGCTTTTGTACGTTTTCAAACTCTTCAGTTTCAAGGTCAGTAAATCTTGCATATAGTCCGCAATCCCATAATGCCTAAATGAAAGTGATGGGTTTTGAAAAACACCGGACCTGATGCGTTTAAAGGCTACTTCTCTGAAGAGAGCGGTTTAAACTTTGTCGAATATGTCACATGTAACACTACCACTCACTGTCGGATAAGTCACGTGACCATGTTACGTAGTGCGTGAAAGGACTAATTCTGTGTGTAGAGAGTTTCAAACTGTGTCAAATATGTCACATGTAATCCTGCCACCAAGTGTCAGATCTATCACATGAACATGCTAGCAGAAGAATAAATTATGTCATAAATCATATTTTGTATGTCCTGTAATTGCTTATGCATGTTCGTTCTAGAAAGGTATCAGGGCAGACGGTGAAAGGATTATTTTTACTATCGCACAAGTGTGTGTGTGTATGTGTGTAATATGGCAGTGGAGCTGGAACGTATGTTAATTGTTGGGAGAATTGAGAATATATCTGCATAATCCTTTAACATCTCTAAGAATGAATGACGTGTACATGTTTAACATTGTAACAAGTGAATAAGGTGTACATGTTTAACATCGCAACGAGTGAATGACGTGTACATGTTTAACATCGCAACGAGTGAATGAGGTGTAAGTGTTTAACATCGGGACGAGCGAATGACGTGGACATGTTTAACATCGATACGAGTGAATGACGTGTACATGTTTAACATCGCAACGAGTGAATGACGTGTAGATGTTTAACATCGCAACGAGTGAATGAGGTGTAAGTGTTTAACATCGCAACGAGCGAATGAGGTGTACATGCTTAACATCGCAACGAGCGATTATGGTGTACATGATTAACATCACAACGAGTGAATGAGGTGTAAGTGTTTCACATCGCAAAGGACGAGTGAAGTGTACATGTTTAACATCGCAACGAGCGATTGAGGTGTACATGTTTAAAGCAGACCCCCCAACCCCAACCCCCTGCCTATCAATTTAGAGATTTTCGGCGTCTTTGACAATAAATTCTGTTCCAGCTTGTTTCGGACTAGTGCAAAATACGTTTTTGTTTTATAATTTATAATATTTTTGTTTAAAAATACTATTCAAATCTTTTTGTAGGTTATTTGCATGTTAATGTATACATTTTGTAATTGGTTACTTGTCATGGATTCAAAAATTTGGTGTAACATTCGGTTAAGACTTTGAACCCTCATGTCCAAGCTTTTTCCCGGCAAACGTTCGTATAATATCAAGAGTTCAGGAAGACAATTACGTATAGTTGATAGCTGCTACTACTACTATTACTACTACTGATGATGATGATGATGATGATAACGACGCGAAGAAGAAAATTATGCAGGTTTTGTATGTTATGAATACTTTTTCTATCTTGCCGATAGATAAAATGCAGTAATTTTCGGAAACGGCAAATTAGCTTTGAAATGAAATAGCATCATATGGGTTTAGTTGCATAGAGACATACAGCTTTTAAGACCACACCGCGGATATCCGGATTTCTTTCTGACGGGTATATTTCCGATACAACTTTCTCCAACTCCGGAACCTTCTGAGTCTATGCTGGTGTAATTCAGTTAATCTTCTTACTAAAATGAACCTTCACCTATGGATTTGCATCGTGTTGCAAAGGAGAGTAAAATCCTGCCAACAGATAAGAGGCACATGATGGGTTATTTCCCTTATAATATACAAGAACGTTCTATTTACCAGACATTCTGATGTCGGTATTCAGCTAAAGCTATCGTAAGCTAAAGCTATCGTAATATATAAAAAATATTTCTCGTCAAAGTACATTAAATTCATTATCATCAGACTAATCACTTACCTACGAATACATATTAATTAGATTTTGGTTATTACAACTTTACGGATATACTAAGAGGACTGTCAAGTTGGGAATGTGATTTTTACAACCCTTCGTGAAAAATTACTGTTACACGAAACACCCAAATCCACCCAAATTCACTGAAATACACCCAAATGTATCCAAATATACCTTTGATATGAGTAATAGGCAAATTATATGTTCTTTAGGTATCATATATTACAAGTATATGTTCTTTAGGTATCATATATTACAAGTATATGTTCTTTAGGTATCATATATTACAAGTATATATTCTTTAGGTATCATATATTACAAGTATCTGTTCTTTAGGTATCATATTACAAGTATATATTCTTTAGGTATCATATATTACAAGTATATATTCTTTAGGTATCATATATTACAAGTATATGTTCTTTAGGTATCATATATTACAAGTATATGTTATTTAGGTATCATATATTACAAGTATATATTCTTTAGGTATCATATATTACAAGTATATGTTATTTAGGTATCATATATTACAAGTATATATTCTTTAGGTATCATATATTACAAGTATATATTCTTTAGGTATCATATATTACAAGTATATGTTCTTTAGGTATCATATATTACAAGTATATGTTCTTTAGGTATCATATATTACAAGAAAATATTAGAAAGGTAGATACGTTTCAGTAGATTGTTAAGATTAGCATTGCATAACAAAGTTCGGTGTGCGTTTTTTTTTAACACGCGCATCATCGCATGTGTACTACTGATACGTATAAAATCTCGTTAAAGTTATTTTTTTATTTTTAAAAATTGTTTATAATGACATAAAAATGGGTACTACTGAATACATATTTGCTGTTTTCTTCTCTGCCGTTTTATTGATAGCTTCATGGAGAAATAAATCTACGTATTTAAATGTATACCTGTCTTATATCTGTATTTACATGTAATGTATGTCCGTTGAACATTTTTATAGTTTGAAATTGCTTGTGTTTATTGTTTATTTTCTTCTATACATTATTTTTCATTTGTTCAATATTAAATTGTACATTTGTTTTATTTTATATCGGTCTACTTATACCAACTTTTATAACCACAAAAATGGGTGCACATCCATTGAGCATTTGGGGAAGAGCACCTCTCTCAGGTAATAAATCTGGTAATTCAAAACGAAATTGAATCATCTCTATTTAGTACTAATCCTTGAAAACAAATACTAGGAAAGGAAAATAGACAAAAAACGTCTTTTAACTTTTACTATTTTGCCTTTTACAATACATAAAAAGGCTCGTGAAACATTTGTTTTTTAATAAATCTATTCAACATCAAACAAAGCTCAAGTGACACCAGCACGTGGTACCAGCTGGAAACAATATCAATACATGCTGGCTAACGTGACAGAGCGACTTTGTGTATTTGGTTAATCTAGATAATATATATATATATATATATATATATATATATATATATATATATATATATATATATATATATATATATATATATATATATATATATGTTTCTTATCAACTTTTCTGATATGTTCCTCAAATACATGATAACCAATGAACATACACTGTATATATAATGCAAATTTGGGTGTATTTGGGGTATATTTCTGTACACTAAAATGCACACAAATATACCTTTAATATGCGATATAATCAAGGTACTTGTTATTTGGGTATCATACAACGGTGTAAGAAATTGTACATATTGAAAATTCTGATGTCATTACAAACAATTTAAAAAAAATAAAAAAGAACTTTAACGAGGTTTTATACGTATCAGTAGTACACATGCGCGTGCTAAAAAAAAACGCACATCGAAAATCTTAACCATCCACGGCAACTTATCGACTTTTCTGATATTTTCGTGTAATATATGATAACTAAAGAACATATACATTGTATATTAAGCAGATCAAAGGTATATTTGAGTGTATTTTGGGTATATTTGAGTAGCTTTAGTTGGATTTGTGTGTATTTAGGTGTTTCGTGTGACCTTTATTTGTAATCCTATAGTATCTTGATCTGGAATTAAATAATTATAATTGGTAGAATTAAATAATTATAATTGGTAGAGATTTTATGAAGGCTGATGAGTAGTCCGAGTTTCCTCTGACCCTTCACACCCCATTTTTGATAGTTGGACACACCTCAACATAAATGTCAAAATATCAAAAATGGGGTGTGAAGGGTCAGAGGAAACTCGGACTAGCTGATGAGATAACCAAAGGGGAATAATTCTATTTGACACAAACTACGTTTCATAAACACAAGACAGTAAAAATACTGCAGTCATTAGTCATGACTTCAGCAAATTGTCTCTTTTCTTTCTTATCATCACATTGATTGACTTACTTATCTCTTGTAAGAACTCTGCCAAACCGATGAAAAAAGGATATTTTTTTATTCTTTAATAATATTTTCGAGTCAGTTTTATTGACTTTGCATGCATTCACCTACAGTAACTCCAGATGATCAGATACACTTAAGAGAAATCATAAACAAACATACTGTTATGAATGGTGAATGCCACCAATGAGACAGTGTTGCAAATAATGATGGATATGCCATCTTGTGGGTCATATTTCGGCGGAAGAAGAATAAAAGTTTTAGTACACCGACTCACTTTCTACCTTCATGAAGCCACTGTAAAGTTGACATCAGAGATTCATATATCACACCTAAGGCATTATAACAAACAGTGGCGTAGCAAGGCAAAGTGCCGTCCAGGGCCAACTACCCAAATTACGCCCCCACTCCATCCGTATTATTTATGATATATACGGTACTCTTACCAAATTGCCGCCCCCTAGAAAGTGCCGCCAGGGGCCACCACCCCCTTCTTCCCCCCCCCCCCCCCTCCCCGGCTACGCCACTGATAACAAACGTATCAATGTTAGGAATCTATCTTGAACATTCTAGGTCAATAATTAAAGGAAAAGTTGTAAAATAACTAGAGATCGTGTCAGACATAATGGTTGAGCCAAATATGAGGTAAATAATAAACTGTTGGGATTATGCCATATGCATGTTCATTGTTTGTTCATGATTCAGCAGTCCTGTAAAATGAACTTACGTATAATTAATTTCCTGTTACACTGCTTCTTTTGACTGGTATACCAGTTTTTCTTTGTACCAAACAAATTTATTTCTCCAAGGCAGTGTATCAACAATTCTTTTCACAGAGTTTAAGTTGTCAAAAGAGTGGATCATTCTTTCCTATCGATATACCGAATACCGTAGACGAAATCACAGTTACTCTACTTTTATTAACTGAACGTAAAGGCACATACCTTGTCTTTTATGGATTTTAACAACAGATTTTTTTTTTCTCCTCACATTCATGAGGTTGAAACACTCTGATTAGTTCAGACGTTTAGTTGGAGTTAACAATGCATTTTTTCCACTGAAATTGTTATGTTTACACTCTATATTGAAAGTGCATTAGTATCACTTGTTTGTTTTCTTTCTGCAGGTCTCAATTTGGTAGAATTTCAGGATCGATTGATCAGTCATACTAAAAGAAGCGCCAGCTTCAACCTCATGCAGATACTTGCCCTGTTCCGAGCGCACACCACAGGGGCTCGTATTGCTGGTTACAACTTGTCTATCAGTCATACAAGTACTATATAATACTAAACTTGTAGTATTATATAATACATGTATGACTGATAGACAAGTTGTAAGCAACAAATACGAGCCCCTGTGGCGCACAAAATATTGACTTTGACGGAGAGACTTAGCTTCAGCAAGAGTTGTGTTTTTGTGGTATGTACTTATTAGAATCCAAGCAATTGAAATGCTTCCTTTCTTGAACTGAAGTTTTCACTGTTAATATTTGTACTGTAACTTTTCTTATTATTTACTCTAATTTTGTAAACTCCAACAATCATCAAAGTTAGTTATGAGTGAATGAGAGTCTGAGAAGAAGTTCTCTGTTAAATTGTATGGAGTATGTATATATATGGTCAATTGTAGTGGCCGTTTATCGTTGGATTTATTTGATGTGCCATCCTGTAAGGCTAGGAGGGTCCCACACAGCAGTATATTAATGTTCCAACATGGCCTAATGTTTGTTGATTAAACTGTGATCTCTCCCAATTAGCATCACCTGAATAATAATGAAAGGTTATTAGGAACTGATTTTTTATATCAGGCTTAATTTAAATCTAAATTACATTATTTAGGAACTGTATGGTGGCTTTTTTTTAAGCACACTTTAGACAGCCTTTTCCTACAAATAATTGGCTCCAGAATGGAACAGTTTTATTATTGACAACTAACATGGTATCTCGCAATCCCTCACGGTTTGTGACTCCAAAATCACTTCTTGTCATTCAAGCAGCATTGTAAAGGAAATTTGGTAATGTCATGACAGTATAGCGATAAAAAGGACACGAAGCATTTGAAGTTGCACACAATTTTAAATCTTTGAACAAATGCAGGCAGTGAGAATTCACAATATACACAATTCAATGCTTTTTACCGGAATGGAGTCACTTTTCTTAACGATTAACAACATTATTAGTTTTGCATACAATATAATTTCCTTTATACCATTTTACCAGATAATGTCTAAATATGTGATGTGTACAAAACCTTTAAAAGAAACTATTTTGAGCAAAATGTTGAAGGTAGCAGGGGATATGTTCGTATATTGGCCCCTGTCAAATTTTTTAACCTAAGGCTATAATGTGACAATTTTTGCTATTATTGTTTAATAATTAAAGATATGGATATATTGTGAATTATGTATGTGTTGTTCTTGAGATTTATGTGATGCATGTAAACCTCACATAGTTACTTCACAGTATCTAGACAATGAAATACCAATAGTCAACTACGAAGCAGAGCTAGCCACCCATAGCAGTGGACACGTTGGGTTCAAGGCAAGTAGAATATCTAAAACGCGACCTGGATTAGTACACACTGTTTTTCAAAAATTATCACATAGGGAAAGGGCTTGCATTTACACTGTGAGCATCACTGTGTAAAAAATAACCTTTGGACATGAAAAATACATGTGTGAATTTGGGACTGGAGTGCATAAACTTCTTTTTCTATGAGCTTCCAGGGTCTTGTCAGAGCAAATAAATGATATTCTTATGTTTGTAACAGGATTAAGCCGGGTTGGGATTGGATTTAGCGAAGACACCGAAAGCAATTGCGTTAATGAGATGTTTATTTATAAATGCAATTTAACGATGAATGAATCTGACACCATTGTAACAAAAAGATATAAGGAAAATGATATAGTTCCTAACATGGAACTAATTAACAACAAGTAACTCAACGAGAAAAATCAAAGACGAATCAACGAATGGAACTTATACAAACGTGAATATTGTTCTATCACTAATCAACCGATAGAAGTATATGATTTGCACCATAATACAAATAATTTCTTATTCAGCAACAAGGGCGACCAAAACATGCGATTTATATACAACTATGAATAATGTATCATTAATCATTTATCCACAAGTAGGATCTATGTATTTCGAATTTATCAATATATCACTCATTTATCGATATTTTGAAATATGAATTCATGAAGTTATCACTCATTTAGCGACATTTTAAATATGAATTCATGAAGTTTTCACTGATTTAGCGACATTTTAAATATGAATTCATGTAGTTATCACTCATTTAGCGATATTGAAATATGAATGCATGAATTTATCACTCATTCAGCGATATTGAAAGATACCAATTACAACATGGAAAACACACACACACACACACACACACACACACACACACACACACACACATATATATATATATATATATATATATATATATATATATATATATATATATATATATATATATATATATATCGTGGCGTCCAGTTGACGACCAAGATGTATTTCCGGTTCCGCCAGCTCTAGTCAGTGGTCAAGGAGCTACCACGCATGGCCCGCCCCTCCCAGTCTGTTGAAGGGTCTATCGAGATCCTCCTCATTCAACACAGACCCGCTGGTCGCGAAGCCTTGGTCCCTCACATCGAGAACACCAGTACTCTCTTCCGCGCCAACATCACCAGACAGCAGCGTACATGTCACAAGGAACCCCACAGAGTTCTGCGACTCCACATCACCAAACCACACAAAACGGCTCTACAGCTGAAGATGCTCCCGTAAAGTGGTGACCTTCCTGACAAGACTCGTCGTAATGTAATTGTACATAGAGAATTTGCTCTATAAGTACCCTAGCTGTGATGAATATGCGCAGCTAGAGAACTCGAGGTACTTGGATTTTCGCAGCAGGCAATTTGCACATGCTGTATGGGATGAATCGCGCTCAGTAGTTTGAAATAACTAGAGCCGAAAAAAACAAACCACCCTCGGGTAACGCTGTACGAGGCAACGAAACCCGAGTACATTTTCTTTCACCCATATACATTGATATAAAGTATACACAATTCCATGACAATGTTTTTATTTATTATAGGTATCCAAAAATATGGATCTTTTTGACCTCACTTATGGACTCTATTTTCTAATGAATTACTATATTAGACAGGTTGATGCAGCATCAAGTTTGTGCATAAAACTGTCCCTTTCACCGCATGAAGCACAGTACCATCCAAAGATGATGATTGAACAAATGTATTATATTCGTACTTGCGATGGAGAAAATATCACACTAATGTTTATTCATTCAAACTTTCAAGAAAGTGACAGAAGGACAAAGTCTTTGTAATAATGGTTTGTATTAGATATATTCCATTACTGGCTGGAACTTAGGACCACTGTCCTATGGTCAGTGTGGATGCTGAGAACCATTGTCATACTGCCAGTGTGGATGCCTCACTGACTTATTAGCAGATTATGTATTTTAAACTATCACATAACTGAGTAAATATTTAGTTTCACAAATAATGAATGAATCAAAAGAGAAAAGTGACAAAACTGTAAGACAATTTATACAAGTTCTAAGACATAGGCTTCAGAGAGAGCACAAAATGGCATTTACAAGTGATGCTTCAGAGAGAGCACAAAATTGGATTTATTTAAGTAATACTTCAGAGAGAGAGAGAGAGAGAGAGAGAGAGAGAGAGAGAGAGAGAGAGAGAGAGAAATTGGATTTACATAAGTAATGCTTCAGAGGGAGCACAACATGGGGTTTGCAAGTTATGTAATGCTGCAGATAGAGAACGCAAAATGGTATTTACAAGTAATGTTATAGAAATGGCATTTACAAGTAATGCGAGAGAGAGAGAGAGAGAGAGAGAGAGAGAGAGAGAGAGAGAGAGAGAGAGAGAGAGAGAGAGAGCACACAAAATGGGATTTACAATTAATGTTTTAGATGAGATCACAAAATGGGATATACAAGTAATGCTTCAGAGAGAGAGAGAGAGAGAGAGAGAGAGAAAGAGAGAGAGAGAGAACAAAATGAATTTACAAGTAATGTTTCAGAGCGAGCGCAAAATGGGATTTACAAGAAACTGCTTGAATTTCAAATGATGGACAATTGACAGATGTGTGTGTTTAAGTAACACTGGTCTACAGCCAAAATGCTTCCGCAATAAATGTTGTCAAACTTTACTAATTCTGGGTCACTGAGAACGAAAATGATGCTTAAAATTGTTGATTGGCTCCAGTTTTAAAGATATTATACTGGGTCAGTATATACTACCCTTGACTTGGGAATGGCGGAGGATAAGTGAGGGATCTCAATTTTTAAACCAGAAATGACTAAAATACATCTTTGACTGGATCTATGAATAAATCTATGACTGGGTTTGGACAGTACTTCCATTTTAGGCAAAACAATGAATGATGCAATCTGAAGCTGGTATTGCGTCATACATGATATGAATTGCATCATGTTATTCCTAGAAGTCATGGATGATACAATCATAACTAAGTTTACATCACTCTGCTGAAGAAATTGCCCTATATCAGCTCTACAAATCACACAGTGTCGTCCTCTCTTATTTGTCAGTGTTTGATTTTGCAAAGGGACACATTTCTGTTTAGCCAAAGTGAGCAGAGATGCCACGTACTTGTGTGAACAATGCAGATAACTTCTGCTATGTTTGTGGTGAAGTGACTTTTGCATCACAAAAGCGCAGTATAACCACTATGATTAAGAAAGCCTATCACCTTTATTTTGGCTGCAAATTGGAGATCAGGACAAGATGTGGGCCCCACACATATGCTGCAACACTTGTGCAACAAATCTTCGCCAGTGGTTGAACAGGAAAAGGAAATCTATGCCTTTTGCAGTGTCAATGATTTGGAGAGAGCCAACAGCTCATATCAGCAATTGTTACTTCTGCATGGTGCCTCCAGTTGGAAAGGTCTGTCAAAGAAGAAAAAGTGAACTGTGCATTATCCAAACATTCCGTCAGCTATACGCCCATTACCCCACGGAGAAGGACTGTCTGTTCCTGATGCACCCGAATCATTCTCACTTGAGTCAGACAAGGAAGAGGAAGAGGATGAAACTTCTAGTCCTGAACCATCAATGTCACATGACCCATATTTTCTCTCATCCTCCTCCTCTGAACCACGCCTCATAACACAAGGTGAACTGAATGACCTTGTCAGGAATTTGGAACTACCCAAGAGTAAGGCAGAGCTGTTGGGCTCCAGACTACAGCAGTGGAATCTCCTGGCAGGGGATGTTAGGGTTTCCATGTTGCGTGACCGTCAAAAGGATCTTGTCCCATTCTTCTTCATGGAAGGTGATCTTGTAGCCTGCAACAACATCGATGGTGTGATGGCAGCCCTCAACATCGTTCATGATCCAGATGAGTGGAGACTGTTCATTGATTCATCGAAGACGAGTCTTAAAGCTGTTTTGCTGCATAATGGCAGTGTTTTGCCATCAATTCCAGTTGGTCATGCAGTCCATATGAAGGAAACATATGACAACATGAAACAACTTTTGAGGTGCATAAACTATGACCAACATCAGTGGCAGCTTTGTGGCGATTTCAAGGTTCTTGCTCTCTTGCTTGGTCTGCAGACTGGATACACAAAGTACTGCTGTTTTCTCTGCGAATGGGATTGTCGTGCGAGAGATTCCCACTACATCAAGAGAGATTGGCCACTCCGACAGTCATTGGAGCCTGGGATGAAAAGTGTTCAGCATCCACCACATGTTGAATCAAGGAAGATTTTGTTACCACCCTTGCACATCAAGCTGGGTCTGATGAAGAACTTTGTCAAGGCCATGGACAAAACACAAACAGCTTTCAAGTACCTCCGTGGAAAATTTCCAAGGTTAAGTGAAGCTAAGATAAAGGAAGGTGTCTTTATTGGTCCTCAGATTCGTGAACTTCTTCGAGATGATACATTTCACCGTGCACTGCGTGGCAAGGAAAAGACTGTATGGAAAGCCTTCCAGTTAGTGGCAACAAAAATTTCTCGGAAACAACAAGGCAGACAACTACAGAGAGTTGATGGAAAACCTCCTCAAGGCATACAAAAGCCTTGGTTGCAACATGTCACTAAAGATACATTTTTTGCACTCTCATCTAGATTTTTTTCCACCGAACTGCGGAGCAGTGAGCGACGAGCACGGCGAGCGATTTCACCAGGATATTGCAACAATGGAGAAACGCTATCAGGGCAAATGGAGCCCATCAATGCTTGCAGACTATTGCTGGACAGTGACAAGAGATGCTCCATTTAATAAATACAAGAGACAAGCCAAGAAGCGCCTGGTAGACACTGAATAAGGACTAAACTATGTACTTATATATACATAATAGTTTTTAGACTTTTGTTCAATATATTTTTTATTTATATAACCCTTTTGCTGTTTTTTAAAGTGTTACATAAACAGGACAGGTGAAATATTATCATGTAAAGCAACCATAAACACCTGAAAAGACCTAGGTTTACAATTTATGATTAAAACTCTACTATGTACACAATATACATAGACGTAAAATGTAAAAACTTAAATATCTTGGAAACAGTAGCCAATCAGTTATTTTAATTGTCATATTTGAATTCAGCACATCAAAATCCATAATAAATAGCATATTTTATCTCTGAAGCAGACGACTTCGAATTTTTTTTAGACCAGTGTAATTTGTCAATCACCTCTTCCTTTTTCAAATGCCAATTCTTGATTTTATCATCTATCATGATTTTAAAAGGACACAGTTATGAATGCACTCGAATACCAAAACTGAAAGTGGACAGAATGATGTAATGTTGAGTGTGAGAATCATAACTGATTGTGTTTTCTGTGACTGAACTGGTGTAAACATCTACATTATGACAAGTAGTTATCTGAATTATATAACTATGAAGAAGAGTTCATATGAAGGTGAGAGTAGTCTCATATTAACTATCATGGTCTGTAGGCTTGCACAAAAATATAACATGTTAACTGATTAATTAATTACAAACCTAATTAGTTTTTTTTCCCCACTGGGACATAGATGTGGTATAGTATCTGTATATGCCAAAGAAGCTGGGAGGGATATAGCGTTTCGCCAGTTCGTTTGTGTTCGTTCGTTCGTTACGTCCTCAATATCTTGGATTCTGTTTCACCTACACTCGTGGAAACTGGCACGTGGATGCATCTCAAAGAGAGTAAACTCAGTCATACCAAAACTATGTTGTTGTGATCCAATTTTCATGCTAGATTGACTTGTATTTTCATCTATTTGTTCGTTCATTGTACTCTCAGTATATTGGACCATATATAATACACTCATGAAAATTGGTATGTGGATGCATCTCAGTGATCCAAAGCTTACGTTGAAGTGACTTTTGTATTTTCAAATATCCACTTGTTACACCCTTAATATTTTGGAGTAACACAACCATACCAAAAGTAGGTAACTGACTTAATTTTCTCATTTTAGTGACTATTTTTTCACTTATTCGTTCATTACACCCTTAATATCTTGGCCCCTATTCACATACACTCATGAAAACTGGTTTGTAGGCGCATCCTAATGAGAGTAACTCAACTATACCAACACTAGAGCACTGTGGCCCAACGCTTGAGTGAATTTTGTTTTTGAGTTTTGTTCGTTACACCTTCAACATCTTAGACCCTATTTAATGTACACTCACGAAAATTTGGATTGTGGTAACTCTACCATACCAAAGTAGGCCACTGTGACATAATTTTCACGGCTGAGTAATGTTTATTTTTGCAGACATGTTTTTTTAGATCCTCTTTATAGAGGAGCTGCGGTGGCTCAGTGGTTAGCGTGCCGGACTCACGACCTAAAGGGTGCGGGTTCGAATCCTACCATCGGACCAGCCTGGATCAGCTACCGTGGTGTGTCCTTGGGCAAGGCACTTTACTCCAATTGCCTTGGCACTAAATACCTACTTGTGTTGCTGTGCCGTAAAGTACCAAACCAAACCAAGCCAAACCAAAAGATCCTCTTTATCTTTAACCTTATTACATATAGGGAATAAAACTTGGCTTCGACATGACTCTGATGAAAATTTGTATGTTGCTAGATCCTAATGAGTAGTATGTTGCAGTAATGTTTCCTTCCTCCACATTGTGGCTCAACCAATATCTTATGCTCACAACCAGTGGATAACAGGTTCTAATCCTGTCCAGACCATCTTTGTTCGGCTGTTATGCCTATCTCTATATAAGGCACTCAACTCCTACTGCCTTGTCGGCTACTCCAAATGTATTCCTGTAAGTGAGTGGATTTGTGTTTTCGAGTGAACTTTAATATGTGATCTCAAAATGAGATCCGAAGACAAGTTCTCCATAGGTACATCTTTTCCACTGCCTTTCCCATTTGGACACCTAATGGACAAATCAATTAATTTTCAGGGGGTGGGGAAGGCAGGCCTGGGATGTTTTTGAAACAAACTTTCCGGTTATCAAAAAATTTGAAAAAATATTTGTGCTCTGATTTATGGGGATTTTTTTTTTTTATATCCATTATATTGCTAGTAGTTGACAAAATAAATTATCTTGTGGTAAAAGAAAAAAAAAATCCCTGCTCAAATCAAAAGAAAATCTCAGCCCCCCCACCCCGAAAAGTAAATGGTCGGTCCCTAATTTGAATAAAGCAAACACTACACGTGTCATAGAACACGGTTTCTCACCTGAGTCTGTGCCAATATGTATATCCCTGTATCTGACTGCAGAAAGTTAAAGAAACAGTACCGTGAACGGTATATTATATAGCCAATACTCCTCTGTATAGCCTCTAGTCAGGGATGGTTGAATCTGGAGATTAAGGACCAACGGTGTTCAATGACTCTGACCTTTGGTCAAGGTAAGAGAAAAAACTTCGTCTGAGGCCATTTACCTAATCTTTCTACCTTTTTATTTTGCTTTGATCACGATGTTTTTGAAAGCAAATTGCCTAAAAACAGTTTTAAAGCACTTTTAGACTAAAATTCTACTTTTCAATTTTGAAAGCTTAACTCATGACCCTATTTTTCAAAATTATTTAAAGTTTCTTTTTTTTAAATTTATTTTATTTCACTAAAACCATATTTTAGTTTTGGAGGTAAGTAAATCTTGCATATAGTCCCAATCCCATACTGTATAAATGGAAGTGATGGGTTTTTGAAAAACACAGGAACTGATGAAGTTTGAGTCGTTTAATGGCTACTTCTCTGATGAGAGAGGTTTAAACTTAGTCGAATATGTCACATGTAACACTACCACCCACTGTAGGATCTGTCACGTGACCATGTTTGCAGAAGAATAAATTATGTCATAAAGCGTATTTTGTATGTCTTGTACTAGTTTATGCATGTTCGTACTAGAAAGGTCTCAGGACAGACGGTGAAAGGCTTATTTTTACTATCGCACGTGTGTGTGTGTGTGTGTAATATGGCAGTGGGGCTGGAACGTATGTTAATTGTTGGGAGAATTGAGAGTATATCTGCATAATCCTTTAACATATCTAAGAATCAATGACGTGTACATGTTTAACATCGCAACGAATGAACGAGGTGTACATATTTAACATCGTAACGAGCAACGTAACATCGCAACGAGTGAATGTGGTCTACGTGTTTAACATCGCAACGAGCGATTGAGGTGTACATGTTTAACATCGCGACGAGCGAATGAAATGTACATGTTTAACATTGCAAAGGACGAACGAAGTGTACATGTTTAAAACAGACCTCTCCACCCAACTGCTTATCAATTTAGAGACTTTCGACGTCTTTGACAATGAAATCGGTTCCAGCTTGTTTCGGACTTGTGCCAAATGCGTTTTTGTTTTTCTGTTTATTTTTTTTTTTTTTTTTTACAAATAATATTAAACTTTTTGTAGGTTATTTGTATGTTAATGTATACATTTTGTAATTGGTTTCTTGTCATGGATTCAAAAATTTGGTGTAACACTCGGTTAAGACTTTGAACCCTCATATCCAAGCTTTTTCCCGGCAAACGTTAGTATAATATCAAGAGTTCAGGAAGACGATTACGTATAGTTGATAGCTGCTACTACTACCATTACTACCAATACTACTCATGATGATGATAATGATGATGATGATAATGATGAGAAGAAGAAAAAGAATTGATTATTATGAATATTTTCTCTCTCCTGCCGATAGATAAAATGCAGCAATTTTCGGAAACGAGCATTTTCTTCTCTAGCCATAGATTTTTCTAGACCAGTTTTAGGTTTCGAATTTGATTCGTAGAATCAACATTTCCCTTATTTAAATTAGTATGTATTTCTGCTATAACATATAGCAAATCTATTTCAGTAGTACTATCTGTTACATATTGCCTAATTGTATTATCTTAAAATGTAGTCACTTCTTTTGGTGGAATTTATTCTGCATTGTCCTATTTTTTCCAACCTATTGATTCCAAAAACGCACTTCTGCCGTTTTTACCAGCTATATAGTCATGTGATAACATTCCTGGGGGGATTACCGGACGTAGAAAGTTGAACATCAAGTTTACCAAGTTCTTCGTAATACAATGATTTATTTATAATTTTAAAATGAGGTTTATGTAACTTAAACTCTTCTTTTCTTTTCTTCAAGTTATGTTTGATATCTTCTTTGTATTGTTGATCAATAACTTTTTGCTGAACTGTTGTAGAAGGACCAGGAGTAGTATTAGGAGTAGGATCATATGTAGTAGTGTTAGTACTAAGACCAGGAGTAGGACCACGTGTAGTAGTAGTGTTAGTACTAAAACCAGGAGTAGGGTCACGTGTAGTAGTGTTAGTACTAAGACCAGGAGTAGGATCACTTGTGGTAGTGTTAGTACTAAAACCAGGAGTAGGATCAGGTGTTGCAGTGTCAGTACTAAAACCAGGAGTAGGATCACGTTTAGTAGTATTATTAATACGACCAGGAGTAGGATCAGGTGTAGCAGTGTTAGTACTAAGACCAGGAGTAGGATCAGGTGTAGTAGTGTTAGTACTAAGACCAGGAGTAGGATCACGTGTAGTAGTGTTAGTACTAGGACCAGGAGTAGGATCAAGTGTAGTAGTATTATTAGGACGACAAGAAGTAGGATCACGTGTAGTAGTGTTAATACTAAGACCAGGAGTAGGATCACGTGTAGTAGTGTTATTAATACGACAAGAAGTAAGATCACGTGTATTAGTATAAGTACTAGGACCAGGAGTAGGATCACGTGTAGTAGTATTATTAATACAAGAAGTAGGATCACGTGTAGTAGTGTTAGTACTAAAACCAGGAGTAGGACCACGTGTAGCAGTGTTAGTACTAAAACCAGGAGTAGGACCACGTGTAGCAGTGTTAGTACTAGGACCAGGAGTAGGATCAAGTGTAGTAGTATTATTAATACGACCAGGAGTAGGATCAGGCGTAGTAGTGTTAGTACTAGGACCAAGATTAGGATCAGGTGTAGTAGTATTATTAATACGACCAGGAGTAGGATCAGGTGTAGTAGTGTTAGTACTAGGACCAGGAGTAGGATCAGGTGTAGTAGTGTTAGTACTAGGACCAGGAGTAGGATCAAGTGTAGTAGTATTATTAGTACGACCAGGAGTAGGATCAGGTGTAGTAGTGTTAGTACTTAGACCAGGAGTAGGATCTCGTGTAGTAGTATTAGTACTAGGACCTGGAGTAGGATCAAGTGTAGTAGTATTATTAACACGACCAGGAGTAGGATCAGGTGTAGTAGTGTTAGTACTAAGACCAGGAGTAGGATCAGGTGTAGTAGTGTTAGTACTAGGACCAGGAGTAGGATCAAGTGTAGTAGTATTATTAGTACGACAAGAAGTAAGATCACGTGTAGTAGTGTTAGTACTAAGACCAGAAGTATGATCACGTGTAGTAGTATTAGTACTAAGACCAGGAGTAGGATCACGTGCAGTAGTGTTATTAATACGACAAGAAGTAAGATCACGTGAAGTAGTATTAGTACTAGGACCAGGAGTAGGATCGCGTGTAGTAGTATTATTAATACAAGAAGTATGATCACGTGTAGTAGTGTAAGAACTAGGACCAGGAGTAGAATCAGGTGTAGTAGTGTTAGTACTAAGACCAGGAGTAGTATTACGTGTAGTAGTGTTAGTACTAGGACCAGGAGTAGGATCACGTGTAGCAGTGTTAGTACTAAGACCAGGAGTAGGATCACGTGTAGTAGTGTTAGTACTAGGACCAGGAGTATGATCAGGTGTCGTAGTGTTAGTACTACAACCAGGAGTAGGATCAGGTGTAGTAGTGTTAGTACTAAGACCAGGAGTATGATCACGTGTAGTAGTGTTAGTACTAGGACCAGGAGTAGGATCAGGTGTAGTAGTGTTAGTACTAGGACCAGGAGTAGGATCACGTGTAGTAGTGTTAGTACTAAGACCAGGAGTAGGATCACGTGTAGTAGTGTTAAGACTAGAACAATTAGTACGATCACGCATACTAGTATTAGTACTAGGACCAGGAGTAGGATCATCATCAGATTCTTTAGGAGGTTCTTCAGCCATGTAACGAAAACCACGTGCCGACATTTTACATTATTTAAATGAATCAAAATCAACTTGAGAAAGAATTATTTTTTCAGAATCTGAGTAAGATATAACGGTAAGGGACGGACAGGGTGTCAGGACTGAGGTTTTAAGCCGTGACGATTGCTTCGCACATGAAGAGGAAATAACAGAAGCCTACATTCAGGATTTAAAATTAGTATAGTAGATGGAACATACAAGGGAATAACTGGTAAACACTTAACCAATAAGGAGCTGGATAAAATAGATATAAGACAAAAAATCAAGAAAGCATATAAAATGTTTGTAAATGCTAGATCATCTAAAGTATCAAATTCATTGTCAGATGAAATAATACTAGGAGTGACGTTTTTAAATGAATTACAGAAAGAGTTGAAAAAAGACTACGTAACAACAAACGGAATCAGATACTTTTAGTGGGTTTTTATCTTTTAGGTTTGGATTACCAATTTCAGTATTAAGTGCTAGCTTGATAACTTTTAAGCACATTAAATTTAATATGGTACACAAGCAACGCGAAAAAGTTATAGAAAACCAGGACCTAGTTATATTAGAAAGTCAATAACTTCAAGATAACTTGGAATAACTGCATAGTTATTTTGAAGGTAACTTGAAGGTAGCTTGAAGATAATTTCAAAATAAGTTGAAGATAACTTGAATAGCTATTGAAGAAAACTTTAGTTTAATTACAAGATAAAGGTGTGGCGAATACGTTCTTGAAAGTGAAACTTTAAAAAAGTTAAAGGTTCAGCAGAGAAGGTAACTTCACAAAAGATAAAAGATTCTCGTTCACCTTGTAAAGTTGAACTTGATAAACAACTTGAAAAACGTTCACAATAATTTAAAAAGCCAAAACAGAGAAATAAAAAAAGTTAAGGTTACCGAGGAACAGAGTCACTCAAGCATAACTCAGTGGGTGTTTAAATAGGCTAAACATCATTGATTACTTGATAGCTGGCGTAGTTGGTGCCGTAGGAGTATGTTATATATATATATATATATATATATATATATATATATATATATATATATATATATATATACATATATATATATATATATATATATATATAACAGAAAGCGGAAAGTGCTATCCCTGGATTCTACAGGAGAATGGGTGATAGCATTGACTGAATTTTTCAAGACCAATAAATAATATTATCATACAGGTTAGAGAATTTTAATTCGTATTCTACGGAGATTCGAACCCGGATCCGCGGGTTACGGCACCCATCGCCTTGCATGTAACCACCAACTCCTATACCATCTCGACCATGCACACATCACCATATATAAAATGTTGAAAAGAAAAAGAAAAAGAAAAACCACAAAAAGAATCATTCACGGGAAGATATCCCAAGAGTCATATAAAGTAAATCCATTTCCAGAAATACTGTAGATTAATAGTTGTCATGAATAAATTTAATAAAATTTTATATTAATAAATGGCAAGCGGAACGAACAACATAATTAACTCTATTTACCAGGCGGCATTATACTCAACTCTTACAGTGAGTTTCAGTATGCTTTTCAAGAGGTTATCTAATTGTAAAATAGATTCCGCAACTAACATAAGTATGGAAGAAGTACTAAAATTGGTTATTCCAATTTCTTTGAGTCCGTATAAGATTTTGACTGTCTAATATCACAAACTATCCTATCAGACAAGGTAATTAAATAAATAAATGGAATTACCTAACGACCAGGTAGTTAATTTTAGCCTGATGAAAATTAATAAAAACAAGAATTACTTGGTCAAAGTGAAAGAACATTGTAAAGGTGTAAGACGTAAGTATAAAACAGCATACAAGTTTTTAAACTTTGTAGAGGTTGGTATGGCAAGTGTTTCCGGTGGAATGGGTGTTGAGGCTACTTGTTTATGAGTAGTCCGAGTTTCCTCTGACCCTTCACACCCCATTTTAGATATTTGGACAAGACCCCAAAATAAATGTCCAAATATCTAAAATGGGGTGTGAAGGGTCAGAGGAAACTCGGACTAGTTTAGGAGTTGTGGCGGCCTGTTCCATAGGAATTAATATATCTCTATCTTTTACAGGGTGTATTGCAGCTTTACTGTGGTCTTGTTGCAAAAGCTTTAAAGACAAGCTTGTATATAATAAAGTCTTTAAACACGATAAGATTGTAACCTCTGCCATAACTAAGTTGAATACTACTTATGAAATGATAAGTCAAGCAATTAGCCATAATGAAATAAGTCACGATGAATTTAATATGATAGTGAATACAACAAATGCTTGCATGGACAGGGATTTTAGAGGACTGCTTCGCTAGGATTCTAGTTACTTAAATGACAAAGTAAAGTTACATTTGTTACGACTCTAGGTCCTAAAAATATGCAACAGAAAGAAAGTGAAACCAACAATGTAAGTAATATCAACAAGCAATTTATTTCCCTATAATACAAAATGAAATTTAAAAGATACTTACAATATTGTGAATCAAATTCCAAATAATCCTAAAATGGCCTATTCACAACTCCAAAACTATAGAATGTGCAGAAAGAGTTCCAATAGTCTTGAATGTCCTGATATAACACAACGATACAATCCAGAATGTCTTTGAATGAGTTCACAAAGTCCAAAAGAATGTATTAATCCAAAAGTCAATGAGTACTTGAGTAATTCCAATGAATATATATGAAATAAATAAATCCTCTCAAATTACATCTGATTTCAACGGCACAATTTAAAATCTGATCACAAAAAGATTCCAACAGACTGATCTAAAACAGGAATTAATTATTTGTTTACCAAATCTCTATTTATACACATTTTGCACTTGACCTATATCATAACAGGATGTGAAGCAATAAAATGAAGAAGAAAAAAAAAGAACCCCCCCCCCCCCCCCCTTACACACACACACCACCAGTCTAACTGTCAACAAGACTGGTCTTGAACTCAAATGCTTGTAAATACTCTGTTTAAAAGTGAACAGAATCTAAAGAACAACTTACATTCATGGACAAGATTTAAGCACACATCATAGATTCAAATAAATAGATTTTTTCACCAGTAATAAACATTTCATGGCAAGTCATTGTAAATAAAATTTGCCGTCGTCAACATTCCCATGTTAACTTCCTCTTATGCCTCATAGTGTTCTTCCCATGCTAAATTCCCGTTTGGGTCCAGATTGTCATCTCCCTTGTTAAATTCCGTTAGACCCTCAAGTGCCACATTTGACAATTTCCATAGATTTAACATAAGCTAATGTTAATTCCCATTGTTGCCAGAGTGACATTTTGTCCCCAGAGTGACAGCAATCCAAGATGGCGGCCGTAATGTTCATTTCCATTGTCCCCAGAGTGACATTTCCATAATGATGGGCTAATGTTAATTCCTCTTTGTCCCTAGAGTGGCGAGAATTACATTTTCCGTTAGAGGCCATAGAGACCCACACATATTAAACCTATGGGCATTTTAACATTACATTTCTGTTAGAGGCCAGACAGAGCCAGCATGTTATATTTCCATCCATCCAGACCCATAAGGGTACAATGTTATATTTCCCACCAAACAGACCCGTAATGCTACAACGTTAGTCATATTTCCCACCAAACAGACCCATAATGTTAAAACTATGGACATTTTCAATATAGGATTTCCCCATGACCCTATAAACCCACCAAATATGGCGGCTAAATGTTAATTTCTCGTTTGAGGCTATAATCCGCATACCCTTTATAACATCGGATTCCCGTTTGAGTCCAAAATGCCCCGAGTGTAATGTTTGTCCCATGTTAAATCCGCATTGTCCCCAAATCGCCACATACCACCATCATTAAGATACTAGTTGATGATTCATACAAAATATAAAAAAATTTAATCAGCATCACGTACTTTCACAATAGTTCTGTATAACTTAATTGTAACATGAATGCAGTGCTGATTATCCAATATGCAGACTAAGCACGTGCTAAGGCACCAGCATAGCAGGGGCACAAAAAAAAAAAAAAAAAAAAAGAGAAATTACGGGGGGCTCCATAATCTTTTCAGTGCTTAGGGCGTCTAAAGGTCTTAATCCGGCCCTGCATGAATGACACATTTTTTCTTTGATGTGTCCATCCATATCTTATATATTTTACATTGTCTAGTTAGAGTTTACTATGAGCCAACTCTCCTTTAGGAAACCGATGGCTAGGAGACTGGAATTTGGCCATGCAATCACCAACAGAGGAAACCGATAGTTAGGAGACTGGAATTTGGCCATGCAATAACCAACAGAGGAAACCGATGGCTAGGAGACTGGAATTAGGCCATGCAATAACCAACAGAGAAAATCGATGGCTAGGAGGTGGAATTTGGCCATGCAATAACCAACAGAGGAAACCGATGGCTAGGAGGTGGAATTTGGCCAAGAGAACCATGCAGTTCCTGCATAGCTTAAGTTCCGCCTCCAGAAGACGAGGTGGTAGTGGCATACATAGTTTTTACAGTTCTCAATTCTGGAGTTTTTTTTACTGCGTTTTGTGTAATATTTTGCCTATTCCTTTCATATGTGGTTATGCGTGTCTCGCAATATACTACAGTACCGTATCACCTGGTTTTGTCAACTGACATGCTCAACTATCAAACAAAAATAAGAGTTTAACCTATATTTTAAATAAATCAGCTACCTGGAATTTGTAACCTAAAACTTTATTTAATTCTGAAGAAAGTGTACCATAAACTCTCAATCATCAAGACAGCTCTTAACTATGACGATCATCATACAACAAATGAAGTTCTAGTTTACAGATCTCCGGTTTCAAATGTAGCAGACAAAATAATCTTTAAACAATTTTCAAAATGACGAGAGAGAGAGAGAGAGAGAGAGAGAGAGAGAGAGAGAGAGAGAGAGAGAGAGAGGGAGGGTTGGGGGGATTAGAGTGCCTGTCTATCTTACGATTGTTTTCAAAACAATAACAAACCTTTAAATCAAGTTAAATAATCCGTTTAATTAATCCTTGCTGTATAGTAGTAGCACAACTAAACCTGAGAATTCCATTTTAGTCATTTCATTCTAGGGCTTTTCAATACAGGGGCCTTTTTTTTTGGGGGGGGGGACGGGAGCGAGATCTTTTACATACCAATCCAAAACACAAATACTTTTGTCCTAATGTTCGTAATGAATAATGCGTTCCATGTAAATTATCCTGCTCATAAGCCCAGCCTGGTATTTTTTAAATTTATTTTGTGCACTCGGGGAATAAATTTCACATGCACTACCATCGTTTTGTTTTCATACAAATCCACAACACAAATACTTTTGTCCGACTGTTCGTAATGAATAATGGGCTCAATGCTCTTAAGCCCACCCCGTTTGTTTGCTTTTTATTTTTTTGTTTGTTTGCACTCGGGGAGTAAATTTCACATATCGCAGTCCATTTTCAGGGTCACTTCCTGTTTCAAATTGTTCAGCTTTACAGCGTATGTCCCAGGTTAACCTAAACGCAAACACGTTTGCATTATAGACAAAAATATTGCGTTGCTCAATCCAAATGCACTATCCATACTAAAACCTAAAACTCTCCTTTCCCACAACTGTCTTTCGTTACCTGAAGCCATTTCAGCAACATGTCATCTAAATATAAGTACGTCCACCTTTCTACCTTAAAAATCAAAACTTAAATGACGTATTTAGCATGAAAGGGACAGAGCGCGGGAAAATATTCACGTGGTTTGATTTGATTGGTCCGAATTGATTATTAGATATATAGCCAGTCATATTACAAGTGACACCAGGCCCGACTCATTAACCCATATTCTGCACAATTGAATGGGTTAACTCGTTGGAAACGTGGTATATGTATTACATCATCTCGATATTTATAATAAATACATGTGTATCATATGCATGTGCTATGGTATGTCACGTACAGCTCAAAGTTCGTGGCCAAATGACATAATACTATCTAGTTTAGTTCCCTTAACACTGAGATTCTTTTTCATAATAATATGATCCTCTATGCTAGGTTACGTTAACAGTCGTCTGGACTGCTTTGCTAGATTCACTATAAGGTTAATGTTTATACATGCATTATCATAAACAACTTCTTGGTCAATGAGGGCAATTGAACTATTACTGAAAGCAACGTGTCGTTCATCGTATAGTTTATGTGAATAAACACACACACACTATCAAAATGCTTCAGACCAAATGTAATTCCCTCTCTGCATATCACAGGCATATTATCTTTAAATTTGCTAATCTAAAATGCACACTAGGCATGTATATTACCGTATCTACCTATGCCTATGTATGAAAAACTATTTACTTTATGTATATACTGATGTCAATATCTCTAAAACTGGATAAATATGGACTTTCTAATAATTATATAGTGAATTTTAAATACAAACATTTGGGGATAGGCACCTGTTTTTTGGTGTGTGGGATGGGCCCCACCCACAGTCCTGGTGTCAGGCCCTGTTATACAAAGGTCAGTGGCCTGTGTGAAATTTTCAAGACTTTACGAGGTTAGATGGCCCATGTATTTTCAGTAGAATTGTGGCCACCAGTGGCTTTTTTTTTTTTTTTTAGTAAAATGTTTGTGACCACTGGCCTCGGTTTTTTTTAAGTAAAAATGTGCTTAACCAGTGGCCTGTTTTTTCGGGGGATTTTTTTGTTTTGCTTTTGTTTTTTTTGTTAAAACAACAAAATCATGAGGCCACTAACACTAAAAATTTAGTAAAACACATAAGATTTAAAAACTAAAAGAAAGTTGGCAAAACTGCTTTAAAATGTGATTATTAGTAACAAAAAAGTTAACTTTGGACAATTGAGAAAAAAGTTAAAAGATTTGGGTGAACAATAGAATTTTAGTGAGAAAGTGGTTTAAAGCCGTTTTTAAAGGCATTTTTTAATTTTTAAAAATCAGCAAAAAAGACAAAATAAGGGTCGAAATCTAGTTAACTGGCCTTAGATGAAGGCTTCCCATACTACAAAAGTATACGGTCTTAAACTAAACTTAAGGTGCAAAAAAAATAATTTGTGTATAATTAGACTTACCATCACCTTGACCTAAATCTATAGGTTCCTTTCTCATCCAAATTGAAATACTTTCACAAAGTTACTCTAGAACAAGTTATTGTACAAAGCACATTTTTCTTGTACCGTGTGACCTTGACCTCTGACACCAAAATCAATAGGGCTCATCCTTATCTCAAGTGCAAGTCCTCCACAAACTTTGGTCAAGGTACATAAACCAGAACTAAAGTTAATATGCAAACACCATTTTTCTTCTTTCAATCAGTGACCTTGATCTCAAAATCAAAAGCTTTCTTTCTTATCTAGAGTGTTAGTCCACAAACTGGTGAAAGTACATGGTCGAGAACTGAATTTTTTGTTCAGAAATCATTTCCATTTTTTTAGCCATTGACCTTGACATTTTACCTTTTGTCCCTTAAATGACTAGGTGTCTTCCTTGTCTGCAAGCAATCCACAAAGTTTGGTCAAAGTGATAATGAACTCAACATATCATGCGGAAACTATTTTTCTTCTTAGACGTGTTTCATAAAAAAATCTATTGACTTTTCAAGGACTTGTTATAATTTTTTCAAGGGCTTGCTTAAATTAACTTACCCTCTTTTAAAGTTGAATTTCTGAAACCTCTTTTATTGTATTTGTTTAAGAGTCCATCTTCCAAATTATAAAAAAGTGTAAGTCTTGAAATCTAAACATCAACATATACTGTATACAATAATCAATGGTCAACAAAAATTGCTGTCTCTACCGATTATCTAGTTGTATATGTACTTTCTCAAATCATTGTATTCCGTCTTCAAAGCTTTGTCCAATCTCTACATTTTACTTATTCAGGGATTCTACTACATCATTCAATTTTTCTTCCAGATTATTTAATTCCTGGCGTTTTTCTTTAGATCTTTTCCTAAGACAGTTTGACTGAATGGTACATGTTAGCTGCCCTGCGGCTTCTGCCTTCTCGCTGAGGCTTTCAGCTTTAACTGTAGTTGCTTGGGATGGAGATCTGGTCCATATACGAGTTCGATCCACTGCTGCATCAGAAGGGGGAGGGGTATTTGTAGCGGACTGATATAATTTTTTCTCAGAATCTGTTTTCAAAACTGAAGTCATCTATGACTGTTCAAAGGATTCCAAAGTATTCCCTAACAATTGGTGTTTTTACTTCTCATATGTGACGAAAGGGCATACTCCCCCATTTTCACAAATCTATTAACTTGTTGAATTAATGAAACCTCTTTTATTGTATTTGTTTAAGAGTCCATCTTCCAAATTATAAAAAATTATGCACACATTGTCAGTTCCTCTTTGAACTCTCTAAACCTTAAGTATCTGGGATCCATGATCCATTTGTGATCGAAAACACATTTCCCAATCATTATGGGAGACAACAAGGTCGACATTCACCATGCTTCAACTACCATTTACATTGAATGGTGTAACAAAAGAAACACCTAAACTATGCCTTGGGAAGTTCAATTACAATTTTATATGTCCGGCCACAAGACAAGGGATAATACCAAAGGAATCCAAATAAACATAATGTGTGATAAAATGAAGAATTAGAATGATCGTTAATGCTCTGTTTTCCCCCAAAATAGGTAAATGTTGTTGTTGTTCATCCTTCGAGTTCAAAGATGACCATGACATCACCAACTGGTTTGGTTTCTGTGAGTGGCTGATGAGGCCAATTTGTGCTCTGAACTGTCTGTGGCACACTTGACAGAAGATGCTGCTTAGGTTGTTTGATCAATAGAGGACGTACTGCTCATGCTTCTGCACTGCCTCTGTAGTTCTCATTTCAAAGTCTTTAGCTCCAGTATGGATGAGACTCAAGGTCAATATAAAAAGTGTTTCAAGGATGATTTGAGGGAATCTTTGAAGCATTTCTTCTGACCACACTGAGACAGCTCTCCCTCCTTCAGCTCACCACAGAAGATCTTCTTTGACATCCTGGTGACATGGCCCGCCCATCTCAACTGTGATGTCATCAGCAGAGTGTGGATGCTTGGAACACCTGCCCATGTGAGAACCTCAGTGTCTGGGACCCTGTCCTGCCATCTTATCCTCAGAAGCTTCCTCAGACAGCCCATGTAATAATGGTTCAACTTCTTGTCATGACGTCTGTACACCGTCCAGGTTTCACAAACATACAACAGAGTTGGCAACACAATGGCTTTGTAGACCTTAGATTTTGTTTGTAGACTGATGCAAACATTCAACAGAGTCAGCAATACAATGACTTTGTAGACCTTAGATTCTGTTTGGAGACTGATGCCTCTGCGCTTCCACACACTTGAGAAATTCTGGCATTGGTTTCATCATCGATGTGCACTGCATGTGACAGTGTGCTACCTAGATTGGTGAACTTGTCCACTACAATGAGGATTTGGCCATTTACTGTGATGGTAGACTCTATGTAAAGCTTTCCTGGTTCAGGTTGGGGCATCACCTCTGTCTTCTTGATACTGTCTGTGAGACCGAAAATGTCACAAGCTGAATATAATTGGGTCCATACTGTGTTGCATGTCAGACTCAAATTTGGCATTCACGGAACAGTCGTCAGCAAATAGGAGATCACAAACAGTTACTTCCTGTAACTTTGTCTTTGCCTGTAGTCCTCCCAGATTCAACAACTTGCCATCAGTCTGGTATCTGATGTCGATCCAGCGTCATAGTTGCGGAAGGCATCAGTAAGCATGGCAGAGAGCATCATCCTGAATAGGGCTGGGGCCAACACGGCCTTGCTCGACTCCAATAGTGACTGGGAATGGTTCAGATGACTCACCATCATCCACAACACGAGCGAGCATGCCATCATGGAATTGACGAAACATCATGACGAATTTCTCTGGGCAACCAAAGTTTGCCATAATCTTCCAAAGACCTCCATGGCGGACTGTGTCAAAGGCTTTTGTTAGGTTGATAAATGACGTATACAGGTTTGAGTTCTGTTTCTGGCATTTCTTCTGGAGCTGACAAGCTGCAAACACAATGTATGCTGACCCTTGTCCTTTCCTGATGCCATAGGACTCTGGCAGGTGCCCTTGGTTGATGTGATGCACAGGACGATTCAGCAGAATTCTGGCAATGATTTTGTTGGATACTGACAGCAAGGAGATGCCCTGATTGTTGCCGCAGGATTGTCTCTTGCCTTTCCGCCGCTTGTACAAGTGGACGATGGATGAATCCCTGTGCTCCTGAGGTATAGTTCCCATGAGTCCACTTTGACTGGAAGAGTTCATAGTTAAATAGGTAAAAATGAAACAATTAATAGTAATGTCAAATATTAGCTAAATTCAAGGGCTTTTCAAGGGCCCTAAATGCAAATATAATTACTTTTCAAGAGCTTTTCCCACTTTTTCTCATTTTCAAGGGTTTTTCAAGACCAGACATCAAGTTCAAGGATTTTTCAAGACCTGTGCGAACCATGTTAGAAATCACCCTAACCTTGAGATTTGACCTTCTGGCCCCAAAATCAATAGGCATCTTTCTTATTTCAATTACAAACCATTTACAAAGTTGGTTCAAGGTATCGATTCAAATTATTGTGCAACAAGTTTTCCTTCTTCAAATCCCTTTAATTCTTTCCTTTGGTCTTTTGAGCCTGAAATCAAATTGGTTTCTTCCTCGCAACAAATGCAAGCTACCAACATAGTATGGCAATGGCAGATGGACCATAACTACAGTTATTATGTGAAAACGAAATGGGGAACATATGGTGGGCGTATAAAAATGCTTACACAGAATCTTAATGTTGACACTGCTACTACTGAAAAGGAAATGGCTACAGTAACAACATTCAGTCATTATCTGTGAAGTGGTTTATTATTACAAAACACAAACATCCTTGGCAACATGACATACACAGATGAATATGACTATGTTACAAGATGGAGTCCCTGTAGTTCACAGGACTACCTTGTGAAGAAGATGGTGACTTGTTTGATAGATAAATACATGTACGGTGATTGGCTGGTACTATTTACATCCACAAAGTTTGACCAAATTTATGACATGCACTTTACTGTATGTAAATCAATACATATTCCTATACATCACATCAAGTTTCAAGTGAAATCAAAGAAAGTTAATTGTTTTAAATATATAAATTGGCCATTATGTCAGTAACAAAACTTTAATTGTTACTGATGTTTTTAAAAATTACATAACTTTCCTCAATACCCATCAATGACCAAATGATTCTTTTTTCAATGTTCCAATATGAAGATAAAAGAAAAAATGCTCTAACAATGACTTTTCAAGACTTTAATTCAACTCTTAGTCTTGGACACTAAACTGTAATGAAACAATCTGACATGTAAAAACATTAAATTAATAAGGAGCTTAGCTCGGATAAACCGGATTCAGAAACATCATAGCATGTCTGAAGGTAAGATGATAGTACTTATGCCAGGGCTGAGCAAATCCCATAGCCCGACGTCCCGGACTAGTCATTTTTGAAGTCGGGCAAGTAAAATTTTCCAAGTCGCTAGTCCGGGACAAGTGCTTTTAAAAAAAGTCAGGCTAGTCCTTATTTTCGTGCTTTAATCACAATATCTACCTTTATTTGGCCAATCATGCCCTCCGGGGGTACTGAATATTTTATTCTACCCCTCTTCGTGTATACATTTACATCCTGTTACCGCTTGACTGCATATTGGGCTAAGCGACCAAATTATCGACAAATCAAAACACGTCAAACAAAAGAAAGCCAGTAGTAGTGTTTTAAGTGGCTTTGTTGCATTGAGTTTACTCAAGCCAGATTATCACGAGCGGCTCACTATGATTTTAATCCAGTGAGTCAGTGTAATTAAATTAATGAAAGGTACTGTACCGACATCAGTGTTGGTTTCTTTTATGAACCGATTAAATGACAGTAATGATTCTTTAATTTTTAATTGATTATACAGATGATTAACTTCCACACGCGATATTGCATTTGAAGCAAAACAATTATGCTAATTAATGAGTTCTGTTCGTATTTAAAAGAGAAAATGTATGTTATGATCACTTTAGAAGTAGTTGTCAAGCAAGCTGATAGTTACTCTGTGGATAAAATGAGTTTGCTAAATTATTTTCGCAAGGAAGGTAATAATGGCGATTCGGAGAAGGAAATTTTTATTGAAAGTGGAGGCATAAAACGTGAGACTGATATTGAGTGTGCGGTAGCTGTTTCTCCAAAGAGACATAAGCATCAATCTGTGATGGCAAAAAAATGTCAAATATGACACTTCTAAGAGACAGAGAATTCTTGGAACACTCTTAGTGAATACTCCACCTAGTCAATTATGCAAACTATTAGAAATCATATTTGTTATAAGCCCATCCACTGCTGAGTGTGAACGAGGATTTAGTTCAATGAACTTAATCAAGACTTCTTTAAGGAATTCCTTAAACCAGAAGAGTTTACAAATGCTAATGAACATTTCTGCAAATGGACCACAGCTTGAGGACTTCAACCCAGACACAGCTATCAACTGCTGGCTTAGTGCTGGAGCAGGTGGCAGACATATACATGGACATTTTTTCAAATCCATCAGCTAAAACATATATACATGAACCTGAAGAAGCCAAATGTATAACAACCAATGTTTTTGAAAAATTAAATTCTTTTAAGAAATAATTATGTTGTATATTATTTCGTTTGTTTTTTCTATGGATTAAGTACATACATCTCATCAAATCTCGGCAAGTGATGACCATTTTGGGACCAGTGAAAAGTAAGGTGGGACTAGTGAAGAGTAAGGTGGGACTAGTGAAGAGTAAGGTGGGACTTGTGAATTTTCTGAAACCACTTGTCCTGGACTAGTGGTTAAAAAAAAAATTTGCTCAGCCCTGTATGCATTTGTAACTTCTCAACTACATTTCCTTCAAAGTAATAAAAACTAGCCATGACCTTGCATGTCAAGCCTGCCCTTATGATTCGACAATGAGGATATTTATTTAGCATGAAATGACTGAAAAACGTTTACATTAACATTGATCTAGAGTGTGGACGGATGTACGGATATGCACACTGATGCCAAAGCGATCACTAACTCAAACTTCTGCCAAGGCAGGCTAGACAATAAAAAGGAATCAACAGCAAGCTTGTGTCACAATTTCAAATAATGACACATCTTAAAAGCCACAAAAAATGCTGGTATACAGACAATTCCATTTCATGATATGAACATGTTAAGTAAAGAAACTTTTGGAATACAAAACAACAATCAAAACAGATAGAATCTTTTTTAACAAATTTCTGCAAAATTTCACTACAATCTGTTAAAAATCACTTTTAAGGAATAACAACATTGATACAAGAAAAACAAATTTAACAGAATGAAAGAATCTCTAATAAAATATATAACATACTAATATACCTTATATACAAACAAAAAAAACTACACACATGTACAAAAATTAGCACTACTTCCTGACGGAACCTGCATACTGCCATATGCCAGCTGCCTCATACTGTGGAATTAACTGAAATCTACAAAATCCAACTCTGCACATGACAATAAATAAACACTCAATTCACATCATAAATACCATGGGCATGCACTGTTAATGATTAGAACTTTACCTGTGGATAGAAATCCAGAGTAAAAGAAACCAAAGAATGCCACATCCTATTATAAGCCTTCATGTATTGGTTACAATACTAATCTGTATTGCCTGCAATGACAGATCTTCAATTATGAAATTTTGCCACAAAAGTACAGTTATAGTTTTCATTAAACTTGGATTTCTGGAAAAATGATCTTGATATCTTTATTGATACTTGTGTTATCTTTAAATAATGATGTAGGAAACAAGCTGACCCAATGTATCAGCATGCATCAACACAACACATTTTTTTGGATGGAGTAAGCATCAGTTAAAAAACAGAAAAACACCTTATCAAATTGTATCATATCCAGTACCAATTACTTCCTCAAGTCACCAGTTTCTCAAACACTGTTCATTTTAGGCCAAACATTAGCTTGGTAAGATTGCTTTGGTACGAACATATAATTCAATGATTTACTATCCTTACAAAGATACTCGTCAGTAATTTTCTAAATTTCCAATTCAATATCCATACTGTGACCCCCCCCCCCAACATCCTGAACCTACATCATACAGTACAATGCCTGGTTACAGAACAACAGAGACAGAAGCATACCGACAGCTCACTGATGGAAATTTGGGTAACATAAATGCATCTCACCTCCATATATTATTGTGAACACATCTCTTTTGTTTAGGTTTTGACCAAAAATAAACATGTACATTTATGTAGCAAACTCTACTGAATTCATAAGCCACTCAGTCTGTGATGCAAAATATAGAGGGCTAATATTTACAGTATCCTGATGTACACTGTTAACATGCATACACTTGTAACATGTGAATTAGCATGTTTACACTGTCAACATGTGAGCTATCCATATAAGTAGTGTACACATAGTATGGTTTACATTGCAACAACACTGTAACAAGATGCTGAACTAGAGTGTACATTAATTTTTCTGATACAGAAAATGAATTTAACTGATTTAGCAGCATTTCCAAATGAATTTCAATCAGGAGAAACACATTACTTGCACATGCAGGTAATATTAAAATAGGTCAACGTTCTGTCAATAATCTGGTACATGTACATCAGAAAAAAATATCTGGTGTAATACAGGGTGAGCTGTGCAGTTATGTTTCACAGAGGACAGGAGTTGGAGTCCATGGGTACACTATCATTCCCAAGTGCTCTGGCAAATGTTTACACACTGTGCACAATTTATTATCATCATTCTGACATGAATAATTACTGGATATACAAATTAAATACCAAATACATGTACCCATACAAATTTTTTTTTAACAAAAAAAAAAAAAAAAAACTGTAGCAAACCAGGCACAACTGGTTTGATCATGTAACAGGGTTCATACAGCTTTGGAACTATACAGTTCACTGACTTTTTATGGACATTTGAAGATGAGTTTAACAGTTTTCAATGGATCAGGAGACTGAACAAAAATGTTTGTCCCTTATTTCCATATACTTCTAAAACAACAAATTATGGATCAATAATGTACATGTACATGTTTTCTTTGACAGCACTTTAAGTATAACTTATAAGTTGAGAATTTCACAGCATCAGAACTTGTTTGCTCCGTCATTTTTCCAGTAATCACTATGGCTACCAATAATCTGTGTGCCTGATTTTGTCTTATTTCGGTACACTATGCAGCTGATTTGTCTCATTTCCTTTCATTTTATGCGACTTTTTGTCATTTTATTCAAACAAATTGTCATTACATCAGTCAAAAGTCATACAGATCTACAGGAAATAAAAGAATACAGGCACACAGGTTAGGATACTATGAATATATGCTTTTATCTGTAACAATCAATACCAATAATCAACATGACTGCAACTATTTCAGAAAAATTATTAAAGTAACATTTGACCTTCCTCTAAAAATTCAAGGACTTTCAAGCACATTTTTAGCTAACATGTTAATTTACAAGCACTTTCAAGGCCCTGAATTTGCAATCTTAAAATTCAAACTTTTTAACGACCTGTATGAACCCTGATGTAAGAATGTAAATACAATCCAAAAACTACAACTAAACATTTTTGCGATTACAAGACAATGAAAATTTTTTTTTCATTCAGCCATGTCAGTCCAGACTCAGTACCACATCCAGTTATCTAGGGTCTGCCACATTATAATATTTACCATTCACATTCCTTACTGCTTGGACAAATTAGTAAAATTCTCAAATATTCCTCTTAAACAAAAAATATAAAATGAAATTAGGAAAATAGAGAAAAATTACTACATTTTCAAATGTTTACTTGTATTGACAATCAAAAGTGATAACTGATTAAGGTGGGCTGCGGTGATGGTGGGGTTTTTAGAGGTTGAAAAACGATTGGAACAATACCGCATACATAACTGGAATTCTAAACTGCTTGTGCATGCATATTCCGTGATCAACAAACCTGAAAGCCAAATCTGACATCTATATAAACCTATTGCACATTCCAACCAACTAGGGTCTGGATATCTAGCACCAGACTTACATGTAAACACATGCCCAGTTTGTTCCATGAACACTTTTTTCCTTCACACCAGGAACCATTTTTTAAATGAATAAGTAATGAACAAATCATGCTTATAATGGTTATCTACATGTATTACAACTGTATATACTTGCTTATAAGTTGAGTCCAACCGCAAGCAACACAGACCTTGGTCTACCATCGTATAATGCGCCAGCAGATCAGGGTCTATGTTGTTTGCTCTACTTATTAATCTCAGCAAACTGCACAGACCCAGATCTGCCAGTGCATTATGACATGGCAGAACTGGGCCTATGCAGTTTGACCGAACTTATAAGTGAATATATACGGTATATGCAATGAGGAATGAGTGTAGAATGTCGTATATACATGAATAAAGGCCTGCTTTTCTGTATTCATCAATTATTTTATGCATGTTAATTTTCACAAACATGTTACCTTTTATTTTAACAGATTTTTATTTTTACTTTGTCAAGACATTCTAAAATCAAAATCAATTTACAGCCATTACATTTATGACAAACACAACACAAATTGTAAACAGCAAAATGGTTACATTATTCTTATATGGAATGTTGAAAATGGCCATTATGAAACTGCTTGCTTACAAATAGTATACATGTATCAGTTCAAATTTTGTCCAAGAAGGCAATATTCACACAGGAGGAATGCAAATCTCATAATAAGAATATGTGGCCAGACTAATAAATTTGTGGAAAAAAATAGAGAGTGGACTTATTATCGAAGGTATCCTTAGTAAATATTTGCCAGAAGTTACTGGAAATGGGGAAAGTCTTATCATTGGAGAAATACTATACCCAAGTGCAAGAAGGTCTGGAGCTATGTGTCTCATCTGATATTGAAGTTTTACATAGAAGGCATGTCTATTATATCTAAACACAACCAGTTTTCATTCCATGACTAGAGTGTGGTGGAATGATTAATCTGAAGAAAACAACAAAACAAATCCTGTTTCCTATTTATGACACTATTAATGCATACTTAAAGACAGGAATTTGAAAACCACCAATAAATCTTATCCCTATTTCATGGAGAAGAAATAAGTATGCAAGTTTCCTCCTGTTACATGTATGACAGCCACTTGTTACCTATTGGGACTGAGGTTTGCTCTCATACCTAACAGCTACTCTGGTACAAGGACAAAGAAACTGCTGAGTGGGCAGAAATGGAACAGTTCAGTGCTCTACCTTTTTTAACATCTACATGTGGCACAGGTATGAAAAATTGTGTCGATTCAGCTGAATTTGCTGGCAATACAATAAACGTATGTAACCAAGCTGTGATTGAAGACTGTAGTCCTTGTGCATATGGATAGCTCACTTAAGTTTAGGTCAAATTGAGGCATCAGCATTGAGATTTAGCCATGTATGGCATTCCAATCAAATGCACTGTCTTCTGTCAAACATAACTTGGTGAGGTCCACACACACACACAAAAGGGTGGGGTGGGGGGGGGGGATAGGTCATATCACAATCAATAACCAACATCATCATGTGTTGTCCTTACAAATAAAAACTCCCTATGATCAACAACAATAGGTAATTATACTCCCATTTCATGCCTGCCCATCACCTGAAATCCAACACATATGTATCAACTTCAGCCTGATCTTGGTAACAATGTATCCAAGTAAAGATCAATTATAGATATAATTGTGCTCCCAAATGATACTCTATGCTCCTTTTAGACAAATAATAAAGTTGGCACCCCCAGCTTTTAACAGTCTGGTATAAAATTTCATGCCTATACTGTAATAAAAATTCAGAACATATATAGTGTAATTAGTTTTAAATGTTTCCTGAAAATTTTGGGTTGCATTTCATCAAAGCACCAATGCTTCAGCATGTAATTACTGATAATCTGTAACTGCATTCAGCTTGCTGCTGCTAGACAAGGATAAATCAAGGGTCTCGTTCTTTCATGAAATGACAACGCCGACAAAATAAAAAAATATTTAACGTGAAAAATTAAAAATTAAAACTTGATATGTTTTAACCTTAACTTAAAAGGTAGACATGCACTCCTTGGACCAAAACATGAACCTTGTCAAAGAGAAAGCACACTCAATGCCAGTTATATTTACATTATTGTTTTGCTATCACACATTAAGTAATTTTTTCAAATTTGAAATTATTATTGTGGCTAGTGATGTTATCATATAACAATATCAAAACAAAATAATGATCAACAACTATATTGAATAGACTTGAGATAATACCCTCCCCAACCCACCCATAAATCTGTTCCCAATTCACTGCAACAGAGAGCACTAATGCAGAGTAGCAAGTTTACCATTATCAGCTGCATCCTCAGCATCAGTCCATTTCAACTGATACATGTTTGTCAGATATAAATAGCTAGTTTACAGGCATTGGTCAGTGAAAAAATTATCTCCAAAAACAATGGATTTTTCCACAAGCTGTAAACTTGGACTTGGCACTCATCTTCATAGTATAAACATCACGATATTATCAAAACTACATCATAAAAAAGTGGTGATATTGTGAAACAACTTCATGCTCATGACAACATCACTAATTGTGACCATATGTAAATTGTTGTACGAAGGTGTAAATATTTTGGTCTAAGACCCTAAATGCTTGGTGTTTTCATTATTAAGTTAAATATAACCCATCAATGCCAAAAAGTACTTGCAGGGGCGGATCCAGAAATAGATGGTCTCTAACACTATCTTGTTCGCGTTTAAAACCAAATGGGAGTTGTTTTTTTTACTAACACGGCTGCCATTTTTGTGTGCAGTAGTTTATCTTCTTTAAGAGACTCTAAATAATTCAGTAAATTTCCATTAGTATGGGTGTTACATCACTCTGAAACCCATGTACATAAAAGTTACTTCTTGCCCTTGTTATTTTGTTCCATTTTTTTAAATAGAATATTAAAATTAGGCATTGCAAATATTGGAAGCAGACGAGATTTTAAAAATATTAAAATTAGGTATTGCAAATATTGGATGCAGACGAGATTTTAGAAATATTAATATTAGGCATTGCAAATATTGGATGCAGACGAGATTTTACCTTCTATATATGTGTTGTCCAAGGAACTTAGAGTTTCAATGAAAATGGACTTTCAAGGAACCGGAAAAGGACAGTGAGCAGGTTGGTTGTTTACAATGAAAACTTCCATTTGGTTTGAAACACGAACAAGATGACAGTGTTAGGGACCCTCTGGTGTAAATCAAGTTTTCTGCATTTGTTTAAATCCTTTATGCTTTTTTTTTTTAAATCATAAGGGGTGTAAAAAATTCCAGAGGAGTAGGTGAATACTATAGGTAAGGAGTCTATGGGACTGGAAGCTCCTGCATTTTAGGTGTTTCCAGGGCATGATTGTAACCTTCTAACAGTAGAGAAAACTTACTCTAGGAAACATTGCAGTTGTTTCACACTCATCCGTCTGTGTGTGTGTGAGAGGTGGTGGTGGGGCAGGCATGCTGGCTCCTCCCCCCCCATTCCACCCCCGACTTGCACAAGTAATAAAATGTTACTTTGTGAACATTTGAACTATTTCATATAATACAAGTCTGTCTTGTTTAAATGAAATTCATATAGGAATATATTATAATTAAACATCATCAAGCCCAATGGCTGATTGCCAGACAAATGTGTACATGTCCTTTCCTTGACTCGAAAGTGTACATGTTCTCTAAGATGCATTTACTGCTGCAGTATTTCATTTTTTAAGTGTTAAATATTCATTCTAAGGTTTTGAAATTTCAATGACTGCGTCTTACATAATGTATAATTAATGCCTAAGTTTAATGTATAATTAATGATTACCTTGCTGTTCATAGATAAATCTTTTGGAAAACAGATGTGTGAATGTTGAATGCACTTGAAGGCTTTCCCTAATTTTCAGAACCGGCGGCTGTTCATGAAAATCAGGTGGCTATGCAGGCGAGTGAGCTTACTGGGGTGTTAGTGTGTTGAGGGCATGCTGCCCTGAAAAATTTGAAATCAAAGATGTAAAAATTAGTGCAATTTCAGGTGTTTCTGCAGCATTTGTTTCTGAAACATACCTTCTTGAGATGATACAATCAGTGCCAGCAAAACATTTGGCAGAATTTGCCATTTACCAGCTGTTCAGGAAAGCCTTGTACTTCTACCAGGTGTTTAAATACAAGTAGTAAATTCTTCAAATTTGTGAAGTACAGTAACAATTACCCATTCCTAACAATAGACTTAGATGACTGCATCCTGTATCACAAAAAAAGACCCTAACTCTAGTTACCATGGTGATTTTTCTTAAAAAAAGTTATGAGATATTTTCTCTGAAAGAAAAGTGCAAACTCCAACAAGTATTATATCTCAAGCACGCTCCTCACAGCTCATACTCTTTCAGAATATATCACTGCCATAAGGCTGTTTTGACCCCATGGTCATGTAAACTTTAGTCCATCACCTCTGTGCATTAGCACAAAAGCACATTGACTGGATCCTGTCTTCTTTTTCTTTTCACCAATTTCAACTGAATAAAAAAAGGGGGATTAAAAAATAAAAAATAAAAAAGACGATGTATGGTGGCTCAGATGCGCTTATGTGTAGTTTGCGGCATCTGATGCATGCTACCCTGTAACATCATCAGCCCTGTGCCCCATCTCTGCAAGTGAAGAATTCCTGACATTTTCTTCCAACGTATTAGGTAAAATCTTTTTATTCTGTACTAAAACCATTGTAGAAAAAAAACTGCAGAAAATGCAATATACGTTGTGTTAAGCAGTTATCAAAACATATTGTTTTCTCCAGGTGGCATTGGTGTCATCCTTCCAAAAGGAGGTAAACTGTGAGGAGTGTGCATCTCTAGTACTATGTTTGACATTGTTCCATACAATGAAAATACCTTTGCATCAAAGATATATTTGGTAACACATCTTGACATATAAAAATAAACAAGTGAAAAACGTACTTTACATATGAAATCTATTAACTGATGAATTTGTAATTTTCAAATCTTTGATTAGCACCTGGTGGCTTTCCACCACTTTGAGCAGAAAATGATGTGATTCCATGACTATGAGCACAGTGTGAGAAGAAGTCTGAAGAAGGTACATGTGAAATTTGAAGACATGGTATAGAATCTGCAGCATGATAAAATGATATGATGAATTAAAAAACTTTATGATAATCAGTTCATACCCTGCCTTCATCACAATAAAAAAAACTTTAGCTATCACACTTCTGCGTCTGGAATGTCGTACTTGGAAATAATGGACGACAACGATCTGTGCGCCTCCAACAGCAAAGTTGTCTCTTGTTGTTTAGTTCATCACTGTTCAATACTTTACGCATTCTTATGTACATTGTTTTGCACTGCAGATGATCTCTAAATGCATGACGGAAAGAGAAGTCAAATTTCTTAATAATCAGTTTCTGACTAAATTCACACTTGAAAAATGTCCTACACTATTGTGCTCCGCATGGGGTTCTGCTTTGACAATGACGGACTCGTGGTGCATGGACTCTGTACGCATGGATTCCAGAGGAAGACGAGGACGTGAATGGTGCATAGGGTTCCCCAAATAAAGGGGTTGCGCTGTTAAAACATGAATTTTGTTAGCTTCTGCAAATCTTTGTAGAGCATCATATCTGCTTTTCAGGGAATTAAGTTCCATTCTGACCACATCATTCTCCCGCTGAAGTCTGTGTACCTCCTCACGTAATCTGTCCTTTTCTCCTTCCAGTTCTTCTTTTTGCGAGATCCTTTTCTCTCGACAGTTGGCAGCATAGCCCCTGTTTTTGAGGGTTCTCCTGCGCTGTTTAAGTTTTTGGACATCCTCTCGGTTCAGTCCCTTGAGAAGCTTGTTGAGCTCCTTCACTGAAAGGGCCACCAGTTCATCGTCTGTCACATTCGGGGATGGCTTCGTACTGCTCTCCGAAATTATATTGCACAAACCCTCTGACTTCACATGCGACAGGAAAATCTGAAACAACAGGAAGAACAGTGATAGTTGACATTCTACAGGTGCAAGACGCAGATCAAGGTTGAACAGTTTATAAAATTCAACAACAGGGTGTAATTTAATTAATGAATGTAACATGTATGTATGTATGTATGTATGTATGTATGTATGTATGTATGTATGTGGGCTTTTGAAAACTCTGGACCCTCAAAAGGACATTCTGATGGTCATGGGGCAGTAAACTAGTATTAAAAGATTTAACTTGTCAAACTGATGTTTACTGATATCAAGAAAAGAGAGAGGGAGCGAAGCAGACATGGAAGAATAGATAGGTTTATTGTAGAAAAGAAAACAAAAAACAGTTTTGAAAAAGATGTATTCACATCATGTAAAATGCACCTTTGTTTCATTCACACATTACGCTTCTACTGGCTCATGATTTTAGTTCTTAAATAGTTAAATGTGAATTTTAATTCAAGTTTCAACTGCGGTAGAAAATTGTGTGCAAAGTTACTCAGTCCAACACTTTTATCTGAAAGACCACAGTCCATAAATAATGATGCCAATTATGCTGAAAGAAATTCTAATTTGAAAGGCTATGCGTGGGAGAACTTCATATCAGTAAACCAATATTATACATCACATGTAAAGAAAAATCTTAATTTGTGAAATAAAATATAGAATCACATCAAATTGCAGATATTTGTATTATGGTGCATTACAAATTCTGTTGCTTATTTGTTCATCCAAATAAAAAATTTCAGAGATAGGCACACACACATCATTTCTGTTAATGTTCATCAGCTCTGCAAATGCATTAGTTGATGAACTCTTAAAGAAATGGTGCTGTCGTCTTCCTTCCCACACATTTATAGTCGCCTTCATGTCGAACTCACAGAAGATCCAGTTGGGGAAATCCTCATAAGCTGATCAACCTTGCCAACATGTAATGCTCATCTTGGTCTTGTTGAATCAAGTTCCAGCATTAAATATGCACTCAAATGACACCTGAAATCGGCAATACACATATGATCTGCATAAGCCTTGTCACGTTTTAAAGTTTTTAACACATGTTTAACAACTGTCCACGCATGCCAAACAGCATCCACTGCAACTGGTGGCTAAATGTCAGTGTCCTCTTTCTTTTTACCATAGAGTAATGTTTCTATTCTATTATTTCCATATCTTCTCATGTCCAATACATTGTCCAGACAATTGGCAGGCACAAAGACAGTAAATGCAAACATCTTCCTAGTATTCCGCATAGAGCGCGGGCAATTTTTTTCCCCATGTCCCCCAAATCTTGACCCTCTGCGCCTTCCTTGGTGTGCTTTTTCGCCAGAAAAAACTCGAAAAATATGCCTACAACTTTCATGGGTGGATGTCCATCTATGTCTCTGTTGGTGCTAGCAATGTCCAAAGTCGCAAAAGGCGATAAAACTGTAAGATGATATCGAAAACATTCAAAGTTTGTGATAGTTGAGTTGCAATGTAAAGTGTTTGACGGCCGTTAGTGTAACATATTTTAGAGGTTAAAGTCACTCCATTGACGAGGAAGATTTGATTTTGTGGTTGACAAACGAGACTAAAGTTATGCAAATACATAATTTTTCATTTAATTAATGATTTGTTTGTTTGAAAAGTAATTCAGAAAACAAGACCTCAGTCAGCATAAAACAATAAACATTACTTTGATTCTCTCCGCAAGATATGTTCTGCTTTGGTGCTTAAAGTTGTCGAGATCAATTCGAGTCTATACTATGAATGATCAAATGTAATTCGGACAGGATTAAAAATGTTAATTATGGTTGGATTACTCAAAAGCTCTAGTGGCATAAAACTGGGTCAGTCTGACTTCAGTGTTTAATGTTGTTGAGATGTATAAATGTGTCAATGCCAAAACACCAAAATCCAAGCAACCAAAATATCACATGATATTCAGTGGTTAGAATCTAGTTCAAACGGGACATTAATATGCATTCTGCTCTTCCTGTAAAGCTGATTTTAAAGTCTTATGGTGGCAAGAATGACATCACGCATCATGCGGAAACACGATCTCATAACAGCACATTCAACGTGACAACAAATATGCCACCACTGAAATCCATATTCGCCGAATCTGCATCGAATGTGGATAAAGTTACACATGCTGAGACACTATCTGCCAACTTTATAGTTGAACATAATCTCACGTTTCTGGAAGCAGACAATTTTTCAAATCTAGTCAAAATAATGTTCCTCGACTCATAAATCGCACACAAGTTCTCATGCAAACGGACAAAAACTACTTGCATAGTGACTATTTTATTGTTCACAAGAAATCATAATCTTAACTGCATAACAATAATCATAATAATAGCAGTAATAATAATAATAATAATTTATTATATAAACTGACTGTTGTGAGTGACCATCTGCAGAATGTGGCCAGCAACCATCATTTTTTTAAGGCAAAATATGCATTTGACACTATGAATGACCGCATTGCAAAAAAACTGATATAAACACCACTGACCTTGATTTGATCCTTTATAAACATGAATGTAAACCAGAGTAAAGTACATGTCACTAACTGCCATTGTAATCCGTAATGCCTGGGATAAATGGGGTCTTTGTCTTCATCTGTAATATTAGTAAGTGATACATCGTTTTCCAGATTAGGTTGTCATTATTAAAGAGTGGTGATAGTGATGATAATGATGAAGAATGTGAAGAATCTTACTGACATTACAACATTAGGCCCAGACAGTACCAATCTTGATCAGTTCTGGCAGGCAGTCAGCAATCTGAATCTACCCACAGGCAGGAAACAATTTAAACTTCTTGGAAAATTCCGTAGAGTTGTACTAACATTGCCACATCACAATGCAGACACAAAAAAGGACATTTTCCATTTGGAGGAAAATTCAGGCAGACTTTAGAGGAAACCTGAATCCAGTAACAGTACATCTCCTAAGTGTCAAGATCAATAACGATTAGGACTGCCACCTATATAATCCAGCAATGATCTAAGAAATGCTAAAACTGCTTGTGGTATATACAAGTAGAGTATGAATGGCAACAAGTTACTGTGAAAGGACTGATTTGATGAGATGATGTGCATATTTTAATATTAAAAAAATGTAAATTTGTTCAGTAGTTGTAATCTTGTCCAATTGCATGCTACAAATCAGGTTGATGAAAATCCTCCCTCTTTTAAGGCCAAAACTCCTGACCAAAATGTTGGAAATCTGATCTGTCCAGACCTGACATGTCTTTTCTGTCACATGTTTGCATAGTTTGCTGTCATAGTGAAGCCAGTAAAATTCTTTGAGACATTTTTTATGACAAAGTTCATCCTTTCTTGCTAGGGTTAGCATTTTCATCAGCAATGTCCCATCCAAATTTCTTTTTGACATAATGCAAAAAGCAACGTTATCACTTCAAAGAGCACATATCTTAGCGGCTATCTAAAGCATGAATGACATGTACAAGTGCCAAGGTTACTTACACATGAACTGTTTATTTGATGAAGTAATTGTCTTATCATTAGCCAAGTGATTTAGTTGATTGGTTTGTGAACAATGACAGCCACCATGTGTGTCTTTTATGTTGCATATCACAGCTCCATCAAGAGATACTTAAGGGTGTAGCTATTTCTGCATAGCAAGTGTGTGTGTGTGTGTGGGGGGGGTCTTTATTGATTCTTTGTTGCTTTGTGTTAGCGTTATCTTGATACGAACTTCACAATATAAATAAACTGCTACTCAATAAAGGAATAAAATAATGTATGACCAATGCACAACTGGGTATTCTGAAAAATGGACATCGCAGTACTTCAAAAGTCATGACCGACAAAATCAGCTTTTGAAAAGCACTGTAGCTAGGTAGGTTGGTAGGTAGGGGTACACGATATTATTGAATATTGGTATGGTGCCGTAATATAAATATTGTAATATTAATTTATAATATCAATACAGTACAGCTCACGTGATTTTTCGGAACCCCACGCATCGCGTTGGGGTACTTAATCCCCTCGACTCTAGCTCCGCGATAGCACTCCGCGGTGGAGGCATAAATTGGCATAAATACCTACAAATCACCACCGCGTTTCGGCAAGCACGCCGATGTAAACTCCACCGTGGAGGGGCTAGTCAACATTACTGATTGACATCTGAACAGCGAATGAATGAAGACCACCTATGGAGAGACGGAGACGTCAAGAGTGATTTACAACCGGATACCATTTGAAGAATCAGTCGTCTTTATTTCGATCATATTTGGACAATAAAAAAATTATTTCAAAAGGCTTGTATATTCAGTACACATTACTGTTTATAAAAGGTTGATCGACTTCTTTTGCAATAAGTTTATGATTTTAATTTACTTCAAAGAAATATGAACAAACTTATGCACTGACTTGACGAGAAGCACACATTGCGGAGTTTCTCAAGCAGAATAAATTTATCATTTTGTTCCAAAGGAAAGTAATTCTCTGAGATATGGACAATTAAAATCCAAATTGACATCCGCTTCTGCTTACCCCCCCCCCCCCCCCGACAAACCTAAAACACTGAATTTACACTGAAATGCAAACCGCGTGCTTAGTCTTTATGCAGTAATAGCAGAGTGACAAGGCTGAATATTATGACTCCATGTGTACTGTAAGGGACTGACCATTTAATATATGGGGTTTATATGTTGTTTTGTTTTTTCGAACCGGGATATTTTTCGTTCTTTAATCACAATATTTATTTATTTTAAGTGAAATATAGAACAGATTAACGTCTACTACAAAAATCAGAAAGACAATTGTTTTCATGCATCCCCCCCCCCCCCCTTGGAAAATTCAATTGTCTCTCCCTAATAAAGACTTGACTTCAGCGGATGTTCTACAGAAATCAAGGCAGTGACCATTGTGACATGTTGTAAAATATTAACAAGGGTTTGCATCAAAGGATGATGTAAGTTTCTGCTTGGGAACAGTGTGTTTTTATCACACGAAGCCATCCGACTTGGCGTGTTGTACTTTACAGCCGCAATTATAGTCTGGTCCCGCCATTAACAACGGAAGTTTGATAATTGTTAGTAATTAATCTGAACTCAGCTTATTACCGAAATGAAAAATAATAAGGAAAATTCTAAAATCTGAGATGTTCTGAGATTTTAATTTCCAACAAGTTTAGAGCATTTTGCATGGATGTATTGTCTTCATGTGTATCCTATTATTTGCTCATTTTTCTACGGCGAAAATATAAAAATAAAATCTACTCTTTTAATTATTTTTACGCAGATATTAAAGAATGCAGTTTCCTGTTTGTGACTGTTAGAGCCTTTGGTTATTGAGCGTGTTTCTGTGCCTTGTCCCGCCCTGATTTAAAAAAAACAATAAATATATCCCTTTTACTTCGGCGCCCCCCCTCCCCCCGAAAATTCCTGCGGATGCCCATGAACACACACACGACTTTAGAGCACGTGCTCAGGAGTTCCTGTGCAGTGGTGGGAAAATTTCTTTCTTTTTTGCTCCATAACGCTATAATGTCTAGCACGTTATTACTTTTTTACCACTACTGAACGTTTCCAGATTTCAGTTTGTGTACGTTGAGATTTATAATCAGTCAGATTTTAATATTTTAATTCTGACGACTGACTAAAAATGTCGATATGTCAAGCAGCGAAAAAGAAAAATTTTGGTTAACATTAATAAGCATTTTAGCGTTATTTTTGAAACTCGCATTAGTGAAAAACTCTTCAAAACATAAGCAGAATCACGAAAAATTTTAATGGCAGGAACATCTTTTTGGCTTAGTGTGAATGAGGCGGCCGCTAATTGAAGAAAGCTAGCCAATCATGGAATACTTAAACTCTTACTGAAGCATGTACAAACCCCCCCCCAAAAAAACGGTTTTTAATAGTAATAGATTACAAAGACTTGCGCAGTAGTGCTTTGGATTCCATATTTTATGAGAGAGAGAGAGAGAGAGAGAGAGAGAGAGAGAGAGAGAGAGAGAGAGAGAGAGAGAGAGAGAGAGAGGAAGGGGAACTTTACTAAGAAGAGTTAATGATCTAAAATTATTCATCTTATTTGTCTGTATTATGCAATAGGAAAACGAACAGAAAAGAAAAAGTTAAACATTAATTTCATCTGATGCGCAAGTTTGACAGATCAATGTCAAAGAAAACAAACCTGCAGAAGCGCTGCTGTTGTACTTTTAGGTTTACAGTTAGCACATGAAATTAACACGTCAATATCAGCAGTGCTGATGGCTTATCTTGTGCTAGGTTACTTGCACGTGTCAACTACATGTATCTAGGATGACCTTTTGCGGCCATTTGTGATTTTTTAAAAAACCGCTACTTTGGTAATTAATGCAAATTAGTACAGTTTAAAATAAAATAAAGATGTGAAATCTTAATAATGCTTTATTTAAGCGATTGGATGTCAGAAAAAATCGTACAATATGTGAATGAGTACTCATGAATGGAGTAACCATCGGAACTTGAGCGATTTTGTTTCACTTCAGTCAGGTATGACTGCAGCTTTGTTATTAATTTGTTCGATGTTTATCGTTCTTTTCATTGCAGGTAGTACAATATCACTGACTTTCATATGATCATTAAAATTTTGTATTGCGTTTACTGAAAAAGAAATAAGGATATGAATGCATGTTTAGATTCCGATAACACAGTATTGAAGAAAAAAAAAAATAGATTCATTGTGCAAATTGTAGTATTAATACAGTTTGCGAGGCATTGTCATTACGTTATCATCATCTAAAATATGATTTGGCACTATGTATCATATATTATCTTCGTTAGAACAAGGAAATATTTATAATTAACTGAATTACGTTTTTTTCAGTATCAAAAAGTTAGCAAATTGCTCACCAGAGGGATAACAATGTAGATAAATCGGTGCCCCCCCCCACCTCCCGTCTCTCTCCCAACCTCTGCTTGCACTTGTGATAAACAGTAAACCACGCCCATATTGAGACCACATCCGCTCCGCGGTGGTGATCAGATGCGACTCCGCGAGAAAGCGTGGTGTGCAGGGCTATTCTCTGCGACAACTCCGTCAGGATGCGTGGAGTGATGGTGGAGGGGTTTTTCTTAATCCTCTCCACTCTCTCCACCCCCACCGCGATGTGTGGGGTTCCGAAAAATCACGTGAGCTGTACTGTATGATCATCAAGAAGCTCATATTACTCATTAAAGAATAAGCACTTTGTTCATATTGATCACTGAACTGACTTAGACTTTAAGCTACATAGCTAACAAGTTCATCAAGCATGGCTCAAGTACAACAATGGAGACCTGAGTACATGCATATTGTCTTAGTTTCCAGGTCAATTCATTTGAAAACTTTGCAATTTGTCAAGCCTTGCCCAAAGCAGATGGAAGTGTGCAGAGCACATATATAGTCACTGCTAAGCCAGGATACATAAGGCCCCCCCCCCCCAAAAATGTGTTTCCAGTCGGCCAACCGTCCTTGTTTTTCATTGCCGACCATATCACTTTTTACTACATGCCTACCCTAATTTTAAAACCAGTGCAATAGGAAACACATTTTTTTTTTTGGGGGGGGGGGGGGGGGGCTAGTCTTGTAATAAAAAGATAATATTATAATAATAGACTAATGATAAATTCTGAAAATCAAATACGTGTTCTCTTGCTTTGATTTTCTGGTAGGGTTATACATATAGTGACAAGGAAGGGAGTGTGGTACAATAAAAATCATTTGCGAGTACAGTATATACATTTAATTTACAGGACAATCAGAATTTCCTTGTAATACTTTATGTGAGTGGGGGTTCCTCTCATGTAATTAGTGAGCAGCATTTTTTGTTTATTACTTCCAAGGATGTGCCTTCTATCATCGATTTCATTTCAGAATACTCAAACAATAAGATACATGTAGCCCATGTACAAATGACTCAAATATTATCACGTCTTGTTTATCTACAAAGTACCAACAATTACATTTAGCATCTTATAATCTTTCGCTGAATGATAGCAAACATTTAATTTCAACAAAATTAGAACTATCTGTTGTTTCTTTATAAATCAATATATTGCAATATTTCACTAAATATTAGAATATGCAGTCTGATCTTCAATTCAATACATACCCTTAATATGTATGTATGTATGTATGTATGTATGTATGTATGTATGTATGTATGTATGTATGTATGTATGTATGAAGGTTTAACAAGATGTCAATACACAATAGTTCCATGTTAATACAAAAATATTAAAGTTTACATATATGGACATGAGTGGACATGTTATCATGGAATGTGAAACCACTCAAAACTAAACCTCAGTAAACTGGAATCCCCTTGAAACTGACAAACGTTTCCAGGTTCCAAATTGCCCTTCTTTGAATAAAATGATCTCGGTAAACAAAAAAATGTCTCAAAACAAAAAATGTTACTTTGGACTGTCCCTAAGGGCTTTCAGTCTTAATCAGTGTCATTTTATAATGTAATGCAATACAGTAAAACCTGTCTTGAGACACCAATGCTATGAGAAACCATCTCTCTTGAGAGACCAGGTTCTCCATGCACAGATTTATTGATTATATAGTGTTATGTAGTGTCATGAGATTGTTATTTTTTGGCAGGAGTTGCCTTTCAAGACAGGTTCTAATGTACTGTGTACAAGTATGAAAATGTGTAACCAACTATTGACCTTCATTATGTCATTTTAATGGTACTATATTCACAGGAACAATAATCACATTCAAATAAATCCCATTTCATACATATCTTTTATTTCAACATCATATAATGGTACAAAAAAACATAGCCTGTGTTTAGATTTTAAAATTATCTGAGAACATGTGGCCAATATCAAAGATTTGTTTCAACTGCTCACAGCAGTGTCCACTCACAGAACAGTATTTGACATGCCAGTGAGTAGATATGATCAAAGGGATCATCTTTCTAACTTGAATAGCCCTGTTCATGTCTCGCTAACAAGAACAGTCGCTTATGGGCTTGATATAATATCTATGATATAATAATATGAACAAATTATTGAAAGCAGCATACAACTTAAACACGAAAAGCCCTATCCTATCACAAATGCACAAGATGTTCATGCAAGTTTTTATTTATTGCATTCATCCTTTAGATAAGATCTGAAACCAGTTTATATCAAATAAGAGCTTCATTAAATCTATGAAACTAAATAAATGCTTTGTAACTAATTTCTGAAAATGAAGATAAACTTCATGACTAATAATTATGACCAATAGTGATTACAAACGAATGCCGTACTATTTATAGTGTACATGCACAATGAAGTACAAGGGATTTAATGGCATGCGTGTCATAATTCTTTGTAAAAATTTATTCTGTAATAATGTGGCGGCATCGTATATTGACATAATACAAAAAAAAAAAAGAAGCTCTATCAGAAAATGACACTGATTATTCAAGAGTATGAAATTTTTTAAATGTGTGTAATTTGTCTACACTGTATTGATTATATCATAAATCAAGTGATTTTCATGAAAAATGTTACTTTGTCACTTTTTTCTTTTTTAAATATTCTCTCTACTCCTCTCCAAATGGATGTCTATATCAACATGGGGTTTTCAGCAATAGACTTATGACACCTAGTCGGTCCTAAATGAAAATGGTGTCAGTCATACACTCAATATGACTGCCACGCTTGGATGTACGTCTGGCACCATTTTCATTTAGCACTGGGTGAAATCCTCATAAGCTGATCAACCTTGCCAACATGTAATGCGCATCTTGGTCTTGTTGAATCAAGTTCTGGCATTACGACTGACACCATGGTACATCCAATATGACTGCCACAATGACGGTCTTAAACATTCTGTTGTCACCACTCTCCCTGAATGGATGATCATGATGATGGGTTTTTCACCATGTGCTAAATGAAAATGGTGCCAGATGTACATCCAATATATCTGCCACAACAGTCTTAAAAATCTTGTTCTCACTACTCCCCTGAATGGATGATCATTATGACATTGGGTTTTCACCAAAGACTTCTAATGATATCTACTTTGTCCTAAATGAAATTGATGCCAAGCTGACATCCAATATGTGTACCACAGCAGCTAATTATCAAATCTTGTTATCCCTGAAGAATATCAGAGATGGTTTTAAAACTTGACAGTTAAAAGGAAGAAATGGTCTTATCTTGAATTCCTGGAAATTCTTTTTGCCCAGTAGAGCATCAGTCCCCTTGAGGGACTCTCGTTGTTACTGAAGTTCTCCTGAAGTACTGGTATGAGAACCAAGTCTTTTTATGTTTGCAATACATGTACTTATTTGCTGCATACTGATGAGGCAGCTTATTTCTGAGGACAGGAATGATGCAACATACAAATCAATAGATATGACTGTACACCACTGTCATGTTGGAATACTGCACAAGTACTTGTGAGAAAAAAAAAAAAAATCTTAATTTTTGTACATGTTTAGTTGGCTAGCTATGTCATTGATCCACAGCTGTAAAATGGAGTGACATAGAAGTCTGGAGATAACTGGTGGAAAATGGATGCTGCCCTGAATGCCACAGAACCTAATGTGATCTGATCAGGCCAGCTATTTTTTTCCTCATATCTATGGCTGTAGAGAGCACTGATTACTCCTGGTACCCCTGTGTCCACGTGAGTCACACACTGCATGCATCAGGCCATGTGCAATCAATATTTAAAGACATTTCTCAGCATCCCCAGTGAGTCAGCTATCCCAATCTTCAGAACTGTCAATAACGTGATTAAACCACTTTTGAAATTCTGATACATGCATCAATGGAAGAGACTGCGGCATGCCAAATGCAACAGTCATTACTAAATGTAATCATTTTTTCAACAACAAAAAAAAATATTTTTGTACAAAATCTCATTTCTGCATTGTAAAGATACTGCTAAAGACTACTTTTACAATTCATAATTAGCACCATTCTTCCTTCTGCCATTCACTTTTCTTCACACAATCACAAGTGAATCAAGAATTTCCACCCAAACAATACTGCAAAGTAATTATTCCAATAGCTGCTGTTAATCAAATGTCATTTTCTAATTGTTACAGGCAACTACATCTATGATAGCCAAAGTCCATTGATCCACTTTATTCCACATCAACCCTTGGCATCTGTAGCTGGCCAAAACTGTGTTTGAACAAGTGCTATCTTGCCACGAGTTACTGTCTATAACACCAAACTGAATTGACCAATCAGAGACCTTGTTACTTGACCCATTAGGTTTCCAATATGGTGCCTTCCTTATGTCCACATGCACTGACTCAACATGAAAACGTGTATGAAAGGTTTAAAGTGCAGAAATTCATCTGCAACGTGTCCTTGTCTATTAAGGCTGCTACGATTATTTCCAACTATATTCGTTGATAAATGTAACAAGTAATCTGATTGGATCAGTTTCTTTCAGCTGCATCCAATCAGACAGCAAAGTGGATCAAATATTCTTGGCTAGTGAAGATACACATAACATACATGTCTGAATGTATGTCAATCACCATGTCAGCTTGTCAATACTCCACGCCAGAGGTGTCAAATATATTACCCGCCAGACTCATTATTTATTATTTATATCAAATCTGGCCTGCCATAGCAAACAAGTCTTATACCGCTGCTCCGCACTTAAAATCAAGCAGTACCCATACAGCTATGCCTGTTTATTTACTTGTTTAATATCTAGTACAGTAATAACCTGACCTTACTTCTGGGAAATGTTTCAGTCCCAATTCTAAGTAATCACGTCTACATTCCTCAGGTCATACAACTGGGTTGGGCTACAGCCTGATATGTTGTTTCTAATGATAGAGCATAAATCAGAACAAATTAAAGGAGAAGAGAAAAAAAGCTAATGAAAAGTAATTTGGCACGAAATGTCGTATAAGAAATGATAATTCACCTTTCCAACATGAGAATTATCAAATAAATCTGGTTTCTTGCTAGTTTTTTTGTTTTTAGTTTTGTTTTATTTTTTTTAAACCAGAGCAAATATACTGTTGCCAAGAATAATAATGACTCAATGTCAGGTCAGAAATGTTTCTAAATATAGATCTTATTACATCTGCGTGTTATTTGTATTTGTAAAATAGATCTTATTACATCTGGGTTTTATTTGTACCTGTAAATTACACTTTCAATTAACCTGACTGGTGCCAAGAACTCTTCATTCATATAGGTAATTACTGGATATAATCAATCAAAATAACCTGGGAATAGGTTATATCACAAAATAGGAAAATTGGTGTAACTTTTTTTTCTAACAAGTTTCTTTTGATCTTGTAAAGGTTACATCATCTAAATAGATACAATAATAACTACAGTGAATACAGACATGACGAGAAATGTTATTCTAACTTTCTTTCCTCCCTCTGTCCATTCATTTAACCTACACTTCTCATCTTCCTAGCTCCATGAGAATTCTTTTAATGCTGCAAAATGCTAAATGTATGTAGTAGTGTTTTACGGCATCCACCATAACAGCAGGCATGTAGTGCCAACCAATGGAAAAGTTTAAAAAATGTACAAATGAACTACACAAATTTAGGAAGATAAATAAATGCTCCAGAGAAAAGCCATCTTTCTTGACCCTTAAAATTACCTTACACGTTAGGAGCTAAGTAAACAAATGACCCTACTAGTTTTTAAGACTAATGGGGGTACACAAGGATGGTGTTGATGGGCTCATTTAATGATCAAAATCTATAAAATGTTAGACTTGAAAGTTCTGGTGTGTACACATATTCTCTTGCATATGTATTGGGGGATGCACATCCTTCTTCCTGATTAATTCTCAGTAAACTGTATAACTAATAAAATGTGTTCTTTGTAAAAAAAAAAAAAAAAACGGGTACAAACACAAAATGAATTATGGGTGAAAGCACTGAGCCACATAGCTGAAATTTAGCACAAATACAGCTAAAATATGTATTTTCATCATATTAAACAATTTATTATGCTAGGTAACAGCCCCAATGGTCAAACCACCTCTTTTATGATCGCACAATTTTTGCATTTTGTGATTTGTCTCAAGTTTTAACCTCATGTATAGCTTAACAATAAACTTGATTCAGATAAGATTAATTTGGTACAATCCCCTGTAGATATAGTTTTCAAATAAAATCATACTTGGTGTTTGTGATGGATGACCAGGTAGTAGTGCTACCTTAAAATCTTAAGAAAAAAAATCTGTAATGAACAGAAGGCCAACTTCAGGGGTGTATATCTCTACAATATATTTGATACTGAAAATCTTAGTTCATATTCAGATTCCCCAGGTCACAAATATCTAGCATTGTAAATTTCAGCCTGATATCTGTATAATAAAAAAAGTTATTAGTATTTAAAAACGCTATGTTGTAAACCGGCGAATTTGCGAGTGAAAAAAACTACCCCTCCCCACTTCAATCGCCATAGTTTCATAAGTAATTGGAAAATCGGAGATGGTCACCAGGGGATCTCTGGGTGACTTGGCATGGAATGACCCAGTTATTAAAATAGAACTCAGACCTCTAGTCCGGTCACCTCAACCTTCACAACTTTCCTCTTTTTTCAATACCTGACATTTTTACTGGCAAAAATTAACAAGTTTTATTTTATATGAAAAAAAAAAGAAAGCAAAGAACGGAAACAAGTTTTGTTGGATAAAAGAATGAAAAATAATAATAAAGAGAATTATTATTATTAAACCACGTAGTCGACAATCCTAACATGTTGGAAAAGTCTTGATCTATATATGTAAACAGTTTCACGATTTAACGTTAGTAAACTTCGCATGCGTATAAATTGTTAACAACGCGTCTTTAGCTGTATATACAAATAAATCACTCATGATAAAGCTAGCGACGCAAATTCTTTTGGCAGCTAACGAAGTCACGTGTTCAGGTGCATTACCTATTTATAACCCGAGGTCAAGTATGGAAATGTTGAAAAATATACACAAAAATACGTAAATCATTAAAAACTATAGCATACTAGTTTATTTTACCAATTATCAACCTAACGGTCCAATGTCATTCCAATTTATCTTCAAAAAGTGTCGATACTGAGAAGTAAACAAAACGTAAACAAAGAGTTCACAACACGCCATACTTCGTATATTGCTTGTGTCGCACTTTTCTACAACTGACTGAGATTCCATCACAACAAACCCTTACCTTTTTACTCATAGTACTTCGTCGTTTCACTAAATCCCGTTCTTCACAAAAATAAATCCAGAAATTTTAGAAGAAAGTCTCTTTCTTTCGATAGAGATGTTCCTGCTCGACCAGGATGTGTGAAAACTGCTTATTACGTAGTTTTACTGCCTGAACTCGACCGTTGGCTGTTGAACGCCCGCTTCTCCACGCTGTAAGCTCGAAGCTTTGTTGACGCACTCCAATCTGATGACTCAGCAACTCGTACCTGTTGGCACGCCTCTCCAATACAGGAACATGATGAATCAGCGATTCTGAGCAATAATCACACTATTGTCCAGCCCAATCCCATGGAGACTAGAGCGTAGTTACTTAACAACTCAATTTACTTATCAATTTAGTTTCATAGCGACCTTAAATGACCTCTTATGTCAGCAATCTGAAAAGCGCGCACAGCAGTTTTTGTGAGTTGACCAATCAAAAGCGCTGTTACTGAGGGCGACAGGCGCTTAGCATTGCATAAATCACAAACACAACAAACGGTTATTACGAGAATGAACTGCGTAGTAAGTTCCCACGTAATTTTAGTTACTAGATGGCGTCTTACGCATGCATTGTAACGAGGCCACATATTTCCTGTGCTGGCGGCACAGCGTTAGTAAGTTACTTAAATATAGAAAGTAAAATTTAGATTCGAGCGTGCTTCGAATCTATTTCAGTAAAGAATATCAATTGAATATTTGTAAACCTGTTTCGAATTTATAGAATGAAAAGGCGATGTTTAGCTAACAACTACAACATTGTGCTAATTCCCTTTTGTATTGTTTTACACAGTATTGTTTGACTGCATTAAAAACAACAACCTGTTATAGGAATGACGATGATGACCACATTAATAATAATAATAATAATAATAATAATAATAATAATAATAATAATACATTTAAAGATGATGGTGGTGGTTATAACAGTGGCAGCGCGTGTGTTGGAGGAGCCAGCGGGCAATGTTCTTTGAATTGTCTTAACCTCATAATGATTCATTCCAGGTACGATGAGAATTTATTAAGGTGTTTCGGAAATATATGCTACTGAAAACTTTGCTTTGCTACAGAGAACAGTTTTTATTCCAGTCGCCAATCTCCCCCTCCCCCCCCCCCTTCTCTTTATAAGTTTTGTGAACAATTGCCCCTGTTAGACTACGGCGAAAGTGAAATACTATGAATATTTCAGCTTCAAATAAAAAAAAGAGAAAGAAAAAAAAAAGACGCACGACGGCGCACCCTTTGCCTGGTGCGCGGGGGGGGGGGGGGGGGGCATTTGCCCCCCCCCCCCCCCCGCGCCGCCACTGGGTGATAATGATGACGATGCCTGCAGAAAGTTAGATCAAAGGAATTGCTTTTAAAAAGGACTCTATTGTTGAACCTACGCTAGTGAGAAGCTAAACAGAGTTGTAACTGTTAGGCGGCGGCGTTAAAATTTTTCAGTAGCATATATTTCCTAAACACCTTGATAAATTCTCATCGTGCCTGGAATGAATCAGTCATATACAATCTGCTAAAGTTTTGGTAAAAGTTTGTTTTTCATTTGCTTATATTTCCTAAACCCCTTGATGGATTTTTTTTTTTTTTTTTTTTTTTTTTTTCATGCTTGGGGTGAATCTCGAAGACAATTTATTCTGTGACAAGCTCGCTCGCTTCTTTGACATTGGTTTACAGAATAGTTGGGTTCAGGCTTTGGTCATTTTTGTTTTTTCATTTGCTTATATTTTCTAAACCTCTTCAAGGATTTTGTTCATGCTTAGGATGAAGCTTTGACAGATTCGGGTCAAGGTTACAGTCATAAAGTTTGCGTTCAGGTGTTGGTTAAAGGTCTTTTATTCATTTGTTTATATTTCGTAAAGCACTTGATAGATTTTGTCCATATACGGGATGCATGATTATGAAGCTAATACAGTTCATTCCGCTGCATGCTGGCTCGCCCCTTTTACAATGTGGTCAAGGTCCACGTCATAGAAAAGTTATTACTTTTTTCTTTCTTTATTTGCTTACATTTCATAAACCCCATTTATGGATTTTGTTAATACTTTGGATGAGTCATTACGAAGCCAAGACAAGTCATTCTTTGACATGCTTGCTTAACCTTTTGAACTTGGGGTGAAGGTCACACGTTTTGCAGCAATGCTTCGCTTGTGGGCTCGAGATGCAGGCCCTGACCTTTGTGTTTAATATAAGCAATCAAGAGTGTTCATTGTGTGCCAAGGTGCCATTCCCTTCCATTTCTTATCTTTTTAAGACTTTTTGCAATTCCAGATGAATTTGTCGTAGGTGAGCGACTCGCGAATGCGCTGAAGTTAGGTAGAGGAATACGGGAAATTGGAGATAGAGAAAATTGCTATGTGTGAAAGGTATGAAATAAAGTCTTATTTTATATGCCTTGAGAGCCGTTGTAGCTGAGTTGGTAGAGCGCCGTACTCGTAAACCAAGGATCGCGCGTTTGATACCCGACCATGTCAGCCCGAGTCAGCAGCTTCTGTGTGTCCTTGGGGAAAAGCACTTATCTCCCATTTCCTCGACAAGATATAGCCAAATAAAGTGCTGACAGTGTTGTTAAAAACCAATCAGCAACAACTTTAATGCATATGTTTCCAATAGTGATAAAAATACAAAATAAGATTTAGTAATCCCACATTAGTGGGGGGGGGGGCACTTGGGTCGCAAATAGGCCGGTATGGGCACAAGGGGAAATGTAATGTTAAAAATGTCTATAGGTTTAACATTGTGGGCCGGTATGGGCACAAAGGAAAATATAATCTTAAAAATGTCCATAGGTTTAACATTGTGGGCTGGTATAGGCACAAGGGGAAATATAATCTTAAAAATGTCCATAGGTTTAACATTATAGGTCTGTATGGGCACAAGGGGATACGAAATGTTAAAAATGTCCATAGGTTTAACATTGTGGGCTGGTATGGGTACAAGGGAAATGACATTGTGAAAAACACTGACACCTGCTGGTCAACATATATATTGACCAGCACCCTTACCTCCTGACCAACATCTATACCTACTGACTAGCACCTATACCAACTGACCAACACACCGTCTCAAACAACAGCACCCACACCTACTAACACCTACACTAACTCACACAAAGGGTATGATGAAAAAGAAGGGGAATTAATTAGAAATTAAACCATCTATAAACAAAATTAAAACCCGTACCACCCTTATAACCCCTATAGCTTCCCTAGCTTCCCCTTATAAGCAAAACTAAAAAATTTCCCTACTACACTTAAAACTCATATAACCCTAAAAATAGAATGGAAGGAAAGAAAATAGAAAGAATGTTCACACACAAACATACCATCCTACTGATATACTATCACACAGGCAGAAGGGTAAGGATTTTAGTCTTAGTTGTGAAAAAAAAAAAATATTGAAACAAAAACACTTAAAAACACATATTTTGGCAATATGTTGAGCAGTATATATGCTTCTGAGATATTTGGGTGGCCCTAAAAAAGGACCGTTGGATGTTAACAAACGATGGTTAACATTGGTGACACCGCTTCACTGTTCTTTTTCGTAAAAGCTTCACCGCACTACAGGTCGACAGACCAATACTTTTTTCAGCACCCTTGTGTTTCAGTGTACACCATTCTCTTCCATACAGCAGTGTCTGTGATCTTGGTGATAGCCCACGATGACTTCACTTACACGAGGTAGTCTGGATTAAACATCATGCTGGCAAAGATAGCCCATAACTCCACGTCTTGTTTTATTTATGTGGACACCTCTAGACTTCCAGCTATGATAAACTAGCACGCCTGTGAGGTGACCCGCCCCAAATATTCTAAAGTTAAAAGGTTTTTATACCTGTTTGTCTCTCCCCCCCCCCCATCCTGTATTGTGGTTAAAAAAAAAAACAAGAAAGAAAAAACAAAACAAAAGAAAAAACAACAGAATTTCGAGTAAAAAACCAAAAGGAAAATATTATTTTTGACTGGGGTTCCTCTTTTCTTCTTGATCGAGACGTACTTGTTTAGATTCCTGTTACCAGGTTTCCATTCGTTCCGTCCCTAAGCCTAAATTGTATTTCAAAACAGGCTTGTACTCCCCTCCTCAGTCATTACGCCTTATGGCTGGTTTCCTCGCCCATTTGGAAGGTTTGAAGTGATCCTTTCCATGGGTTGTTATATTTTGTCCTTTTCATGTATGCAGTGTTGGTCTGCATCTTGATTTGTCTTGGGAACGAATGTCACAAGGGGCGAATATACCTCTGTACATATCTTGGACAGACCGGATCGAAACTGATTTGGAGGTTCCACCAGTTAGATCGCGTGTTACATTTTTTAATCCACGGTGTGTTCTGTATCACCCAATCAGAAAACATCGGACGCGTGACGTTACTTGAAGTAAATATACCCATGAGCGTTTCCACGATTCACCAGTGCGGAACAAGTGTCAGTACAGAAGACATGAATGAAAGAAGACTTTGTGTTGGGTTGCGCCTGCAGTGTACAGGGCTCAGGAAAAAAATTCACAAGCACTCGTCCTTTGGACGAGTGAGTTGCAAGAGTTACTCGTCCCTGTCCTCATTATACTCAACGCAGTACACTTCTCCACCACACTACTTACTCTTTTACTAAAAAACCACAGGTACCTGATGCAAGCTTAATACTTAAATGGGTAAAATCATGAAAATATTATGTTCTAATACATGGCTCCTTAGATAAACATTTAATAAGATATACGGTTTGTAACTTGATAAATTGCAGTTGCACATATAGCCCTTGATTTCTTAGTGGTATTCGCGTGTACAGTGAAACCTTTCAGTATTCTAAATGTCATAATTATCCTTTTGAATGAGCTATAACACATCTTTATGAGTTAAATAAGGGAGAAGTTATAAGACGGATAATGTCAAAATTGTATGATTTTCGTCTGGTCAGACATTGTTACGCTTGCCCCAGATCACCATTATTTGCAAGACTGTGTGGCTTTATTAATATACTGTCACGCCAAAGTAAAGATGCCAGCATATATTTATTTAAGCATGTAATTGCTTTTCACAAGATAAATATCAGTAACATACACTGAAAGAAGAATTCCAACCGTTTCAGTTTCCACATGTGATAGCGCATTGAAAGGGAATCTTTCTCCACACCAACATAACTCCTCAATTACTGAAAAGTGTCACCGTAAATATAAACACCATTAGGAAATCGAGCGCTAAGTGTGAAATTGCAACATAATATGTTTATAATATTTACTCATTTTAGTATCAAGCTTACACCATAAAAAACGAAGTAGTTTTGTGTTATAGACTGACGACAAGTAGGCAGATTAGTCGTAAGTTATGTATAACTGACGCACGCCAAATGTTTAACGATGTTGAACTTCGGCGCTTGGTAAGGGTAGAAAATGCATTCAGATTTATTCTCAAGGTGCGATTCTGCATGTATGCAGCCCAGGGACGAGTAGGTAGTAACATTTTACTCGACCCAGCCAATTTTTACCAAGTGTGGACGAGTGCTTTTCCTGAGTCCTACCAGTGTATCCTAGTTAAACCCGGTGTGACAGTATGACTACCGCTGCAGTAGCAAGTATTATTCCAAAGAAGGATTTGGATTTTACTTTTTGTGATTTCTTATCCTCGTAAGAAAATTTGCCAGTACCACCACTTCCTGTAGTACTACCATCACTGCCAGAATATGATGATTTTAAAAAAGAAACAGAAGACAGAGTTAGAGACCTTGTTACAACGACAAAATGAAGAGCAGACTTTTTGTTCAATAACAACAAGAAGAGGAAAAGAGAAAGCAACAAGGGAAGAGGAAAATCTTGAGCGGTGAACAGAAGGAAGGGAGTGAAAACAGGAATGTCAGCCTGTTACAGGACATTTTGGCGGATGTAAAATACCCGAGAGGAATGTAACTTGGCGAAACTCAATATAAAGAGTCCTATACACAAACCCTCCACTACCATGACGGCAGCACCAGCAGCAGCAACCAGTACCACAGCAGCAGTATGTCGTGGACGTGAAAAAGGTTTAAGACTGTTACAGCTGATGTTGAAACGCCATTATTTTTTTTTTCAAACAAACCCAACGACCCTATTCAGGGCCATTCTGTTCTCTCAGAAAAGTGATATTACCTAATAATAGACCCTTCTTAATATTATGTTATGAATATTAATGTACAACTCAAAACGAGACTAATTGAGCATAGCTGCCTTAGCTGCTACAGCGTCCATAGTGATATAATGGCTACTTCCTACTGTGAAAAAGATTTAGATTTAGTGCCGCCGCTAACCTTTCCATTTGTTGAAAATTATGTCACGGTAAATGAGAAGTCATCTGGTTAGAAATCCATAAATAAGGGTTTATGGTATTTCAGTGAAGGATACATCCAGGATCTAAGAGGTAAGTGGTTTTTTTCTTTATCATCAATGTTTTCTTAGAAATAATTGCTCAACTGATACATATGTTTAGCACTCCTTTTCTTTTACTCTGTTAAAGCTATTCCCCACAGACTCGTGGATGTTACACATAAATGAACACAATCTGATGTGATGAGAGATTTCCTACCTCTGTTTACATGTTTTTTTTCCTGACCAATCTGTCCAAGATTACATCTCTCCCTAGGGTATCATTTTCCCCAAAAATAAAATAAATTTAATAGCGCAGTCCTGAATCCAAATTAATTGATAAAGTTTCAGATTCTCCAAGAAAGACAAAGGGGAGAATATTTATGGCATTAAAGACTGCCACATGTTGAACATTTCTCTCAGTTTTGTGATACCAAATTTACCATAATAAATTGTAAAATAGTTCAAATCATAGAGTTATAGGTGTAGAGTAGTTAATTATTATTATTATTATTGTAATTATTATTATTATTATTATTATTATTATTATTATTATTATTACAGCGAGTGAGACCTTTTGATAACAGGTCTGAGGTGACCGGCAAGTGTTATAGATCTCAGAGGAAAAATGAAACACCACATCAGATTAAAGTTATTTGTTTTAATTTTGTAGCATGAAGTAGATACAAAATGGGAGTCTGAGATTTTGGTTACTGATCAGGGTTAACTCCTTCAATACTCCATTACTTTACTCATTTTGCAAACGTCCATGAATCTGCGATAAATCCCTCTAGGTTCCAAAACAAAGGTTCAAGGTCGTGACGCCCAAAACTTTTCATGCTGGGTTTGTGATTTTGGTTACTGATCAGGGTTAACTCCTTCTATACCCCCTGACGTTTCGCCCGCGGCAAACACCCATGCATCCGCGGGCAAAGTGATGGATACACCTGACTGACAAACACGGGTCCGAGACCGCGATGTGCGCACTCGGTGGGTTTCAGCGCGGTTACTGATCAGGATTAACCCCGCGCGCCCAGCCCGGGAAGCTCTGGTTCCCCATCCCATGATGGCCTCCCTCGGTGGCTTCACCACTCATGGCGGGTTCGATTATTTGATTTTTACTGCAGGCAAATCCATTGCCTGTTTCGGTTCGATCTCGAGGGCGCCAGCGCCCCGGTTCTGTATCTGTGCACGAAGTCGTGTAACGTTTTCCATTTCCTCCAACTCGGTGTCGAACTCGGCCGTGGTAATCGTTTTATCTTCGGTGGCCACAGAGTACATCTTGGCAGTTGTGCTGAGACTACTTTTGGACGGCCATGAGAATTTCCGAATAGACACGTGTTCGTTTATGCAAAGGTAACGAAATTATTTTTCCGGAAGCACCAGTTACACCAGTTGTTATCGATATAGATCCGACAACAAATCCGACTGGCGTGCCTATGACAGTTGCCGTAGTCGCAATTCCAGAAACACCCAAGCCAACGGTTGTTGCAGCGGCGAGTCCACATACTGCATCTAGGACAATACACACGCGTTTGTATTTCCTGAGTACGACGGTTTCCTTGGCGATTTCATCTCGCAGCTTTTGTTCAGCTTCAATTATGTTTTTTGCGTCGGTAACTTTGAGGGTCCATCACAGTTCTTCTATTAATAACGTCACCGCGAAGTTTAATTGCTCGACAGGCAAACCTTGTCCCTGACGCATCTCGGCCGGGTGCAACACGCAAACGCACACGCACACGCATTGCTAACCTTTTATCTTTTTTCACTGGTACAACTCATATGCAATCGTAGAAATGTTCCCGGAGAATATTTATGTCTCCGGCGATTGTGTGCATGCTTCCAGGTTCACCTCGAACTTCACTGATTACGCCCTTGTTTTGTACAGTCAACGATCGTTCTAGTTTTCGTCCGAGAACTGTTACACGGACAAGCGCGTCTTTGGTGAATATCAGTCTGGAATTTTCTTTCGCCGGTTCCATATAATTGACGGAGAAGCTTATCGCGGTGGATTTGTCGGTGAATGGCACTTCATCGTGGTAGAAACAGTCTTTTGATGTTTTCACGCCTGACGTGGTCAGCGACCGGGTGTTTTCACGTGCTAATGCGATGATTCCATGTTGGCCTCTCTCGATTTCTATTTGACCCTCGGCGAGATTATATTTGATTGTATACGAGGGTCTGTTGATCCTGTTCTCACCGACATTCGTCGACGAGTGGGACAAAGTTGTCGTCGATGTTGGCATGCGCTCCAAGCTGACCCAACACACCGTCTTCCGATTCAGATCCATCATTGCTCAGAACAAATTCTGCAAGCGCCGCGTCCGTCATGTATACAAGGTCAGCGTTCTCAAAATACAAAGACGGTTCATGACACTTCATCCTCAACATGTATCCCAAGTATCTTTATTCTTTCAAATTTATTAATCTTAAATGAGCCTGAAATGACTTGTAATCTAGATCTGACATAAATAAAGAATAATTAGCGCCTAGAATTTTAGCTTTAGTATCAGGATCTTCCAATGATTGTCTTTGTGCTACTAATCGAATAGCAAGATGCCCCCACGTGTTAGTGGACGCATAACCGATTAAGAAATCATATCCGGATCTATCAGCAGTAAGTATAAAGTTGCCCCTGGGATGAAACCCATCAATATTTACACGTGATACACCAATACTCCAGAGTTTACTCCTTCTTTTGTGTTTCGATATGTGCACTCAAAACTTATAATTTTCCTGACAATCTGGTGTAGCCAGCCACGACCTTGATATCGGGTTTCAAATGCTCGCTGATTTCCACATTCAAGTATTGTTTTGTTGCAGTATCAGTATCGTTGATGGGTTCTTGCATCCGTCGGATTCGGTTTTCATTCATGATAAGGTCTCCGCTTATTTCATCGCCGGATTTTCTAACTTTCAGTTCCGTATTTGTGTCAACATAGTCTTTGATAAAGGCAACCGACACGCCAGAGTCTTTGATTCCCCCGATTTCGTTGATTTCAGCCAGGTTTTTCGCGGCGGCTCCTCGCGGCTTCAAAACAACGTCGTTGATGTCCACGTTGTATCGTAGATAATCAACAACTTCACGTGGCGTTGCAAGCCTGTACGAGTCAAAATACAATAGGTATCGAGGCGTTATCGCGTATGTGACCCAATGAGTTCCATGTCCTGTTGATGAATCCAAGTTAACGATTCCGGTTTCCCACGTGCGGGGATCATTGATGTAAGCGCATAAAGACCCATCGGAAACGTTTAATTGATTTTGTCATCGCGAGTAAATCAAAATTGGTCAACGGACGCTTGGCGGCCGTCAACGGCGAGACCACAACCGAAGACCTTGTTTTGAGAGCATTTAGATCCAAGTCCGCCCAGGTAGTCGAATACCTTTTCCATTTTTTATGAACCCCGTGCGGTCTCGCGAGGCTCCGCCTCAAACCGCCCATTTCAGAGCCATACCGGATGCGGTTCCGACGGTCCCTAACGCAGCCGCTTTTGCAAACGTGGGAGCCGCAGCCGCAAAGAGCGCTGGAATCGCCGCGAGGAGTGGAAATATTCCGCCGTCGTGTTTTATCGCGGCGACCCCGGCCACTGACAAGTTGAGAATTATCCCGCGACTTTGACGTTTGGCTGCTTCAAACTGTTGCGCATGCGTCTGTCAACATCAGTGGGGCTTTTCCAGATAACTTGTCCGGGAATTGTTTCAAATGAACTACATTTTTTTTTATCGCGGCTGAGAACTTTTCGAGTTGACCCCGGCTCGACGTGACAAGTTTACGCTAGTGCGACATTTTATTTAAAACGTTACAGGTTTAATTACCACTAAGAGTTCGTGAAAACGCTGCGATTTTTCCACAGGCGCGTCAATGTCCCTCATTCGGTCACCTGTCCCCTCTAACAGCAGAGTTTTATCGGCGAGTATCATAGCAATGCATCTTCAATTGACACCAGCCGCATTAACACGTGCATTAAAGTGCATGTCGACCACAGACTGTCTGAACAGGTCCAGGTGTTCCAACGAAAAGTAATAAATTGGGTACAACGTAGTGAGGTCCTTTTGGGAAATCTTCAGACCCGTGTAGATGTTTTGAGCCCGTCATATGTACGACCATAGCTTGTGATATACACGTGGGACTTGATTGGCTTCCAAATCGAGCAGAATTCCTTCGGATGGTTCCTGATAACCGCTTAACCGCAAAGAAACTTCAGACACTTCTAACTGGACACATATCATTATATTACTGGCCTGTCCGCCGGTCACCCGATTTATCTTTTAGAACGCCACGAACACGTGTCTTTGTGCGCTGATACCTTGTGTTGGGTACTTATTTATGTAAACTGTTACTGAACGGCGCATTGTATCGAGTCTGTGGTGAGTGCGAGAAACGACAGCGTTGACGTACCGCTAGACTCCACAAGCGACAACAAACGCGCTTCTGTGGTCAATGATGGGGCTATCCCAGGCATCCACAATGTCAATTTCGACAACACAACTTCACCATCAGCGATACCAGCGCCATGCCAAATCGCATCGTTGTCGTTCCCCTTTTAGGTTAACACAACTGTGTGTTGGCTCCAAAAATAACTTTGCGAACATCTCTGCAAAACCCGAATATATGACTGAGAGGAATCGCACACGAAAACAATAATTGTGCTCCGCGAAGTTGCCCTCGACGCTGCGTGAAAAATCCATAACAGCAGGTTGTGGTTCCGCGAAATCCTCTTGCGTAGGTTGATATACGATATACTGGGTATTATCTGCATGGTCGGCTGCATCCTTTGAAAAACATCATAGTTGGGCCAACAGATCTCGCGTAATCGTCGCTATATCTGGTGAGTCGTAATATCGTCAGAGCAACGTCGACATTGTCCAAACATGCTTCAATTTCCTTTCCGTCGATGAGATATTGTGCGGTATTGAACAATGCCATGATACCGTTGTTAACCAATCCAACCTTGGTATTGGCGTCGTAATTGTTACCGATGTCGGCCTCTTACATCTTTTCCCTCGATTTCAAAACAGGTCCCACAAAGAAGCTAATATTTAGACGTGTTCTGCACTTGTAATTCTATTCGCCCACGTTCCTGGTGGACAATAGTTTGGTAAGAATAATACTGGTAAATCTCAGACGCTTCGATCTCGAAACACAGGCGCCTCCATGTCCAACGCGGGATCGGATACATCTTTAAATTTTGCCATCATGAAACTTTATACATTATAGGTTTCGTCTAATACCTTTGCGAGACATCTTTGCCGTCCAGAACTGTAATCCGCTCCCTATTGCCAGATTTGCAATCACTGAATCGGCACTGGTTTGTGCCAATTTGGCTAGACGTCGTTGAGCAGCTTCATTGATGATTTTACCAACCGACGCGGGCATTGTTGCTGTCAATGGAAGCGCAACTGGAACCTCTGGTTGCCGCGCTAATCGTCGTAGTCGATCTCGAATTGATTGAACCACTTTGGATCCCAGATTTTTCAACAGATCCACAACAGCGCTTTTGATGCTATCAACGACTCGCATTGAAACTTGTTTAGCGATTGATGCAGCGCGCGAGGCTAGGCCCGCGAGAACTTTTGGAGCTCGTGTGAACATCCCCTGACGTTATCACCGAGGCCATTTCCATAATATGTCGCGTAAACGGGTTTTCTAGCGTTGATAACACGAATGGGTGTGACACGTACGTGTACGACCGTCATTGTATCAAATATATGCTCGATCTCTAATGTACAATTGTATCGACAGAGTCTCCCCGCAAAGGTCCAATGCGTGCCCGTCCTGGTCCACAAGGGAAAAACGAAAGTGCGTCAATCGATGCGATCTTTCTTCGACCGAATAAGATTGACCGCATGCATGAATTCACGTCGTTGTTTGGAGACACTCCACGTACATGTTGTGCTTGAGATCATTCTCGACCTTTGGCTTTCTTTATGTTTTTGCCGTATCCTTCGAATCCACCGGAGACAGTCACCGGGAGACCAGAGCCAACCACGATCGAGTACATTTTGGGTCGCAGTCCCACGAATTCCTCGGTGGGCTTGCCCGCAAACTCATCTTTGATATTTCCTACGACTTTTTTGTTTACGTTGCTGAACAATGGATGATCCTTCAGGTACTCGCTGGTGTCAAACTCGCACGCGAGCGATGTCGCGCCCATATCCGCGTAAATGTGCATCAGTCACGAATCCGTATCCGTGTACAACATCTTAATGTTGTCGCCGTACCACGGCTTAATCGAGTCATAGCGGAACTCGTACAGAACGCTTTGACAGATCCAACACGGACGTGCCAACGTAAATGGGTTTTGTCAACTTTAGCCGAGAGTTCTTGCTGTGTACGGCAGAATCCGCCAATAATATCTTGCGTAACTCGAATGCCGCGTCGGAAATCAACCTGCGAAGTTTTCGCTAATCACTGTCCCAGACAAGGTCGACGCAAATTAGTTTTCTCAGATTTTCCATGGTTTTCCCGAACACGGTATTGTTCATCAGCTTGAAGAAGTCCTTTTCAAATTCGTTCGTAGCGGCCGTTTGCAGATCTGAATGTAAGGGGCCAACCACGCGCGCTGGCGAAACCACAACAACCGATGGATTCGCGACACACGCAGTCCCAACCGCAGATACAACTGTGGGTTTCATACGTGGACTACATAATTGAACTTCGGGCGCAGATTTGGAACCAGCTTGGTGCATTCAACAAACGTCTCCCCGTGGAAGTTTACCTTCTCGTCCTCGGTGGCTTCGCCACGCACGAGCGCACACTGGCACAGCGACAACGCTTCCAGGGCCAGTGGATGATCATTGTGGGCGTGGGGAAGCTTATTGGAGTATTAGAAGTCTACTTCGAAAAAGTATTGATGGTCGCTGTTGTAGTCGTACTCGCGTATGTGTTAGTGAATATCTGCGAGACGAATAGCGTCCAGATCCATCCACGTAAATTCACCTACGGGCATCGGATGCATCATCACCCGTTCAGGTTGTTTGTGTCCATGTTCATGATGTAACTGTTTGGGAGGGTGGGGTCGTATCCGTCCACGCGTAGGTTGTTTGTATGAGCGTAACGGTGACTCACCATGGAAATGCCGACTCGGATACCACGTTCGACAAACAAATGTTGGTCAATGTAAGTGAGCAGTTCCAACTCTATCTTGTTTCGACAGCAGCGTATCTCAGGCCATTCCCGGTGATGAGAAAAGGTTCAAAGACATCCGCGAGCAGCAGCATGTCGGTGCACAAATACAAATCGTGCTGGTCACAGAGAATTCGACAACCAAACACGGACCAGACGTTGTTCGTGTGCTCGTAGTCGTCGGCAGAAACGGCTTTGCGGAACAATGATGAATAGAAAGCCTCAATCGGTGGCAAATGAGTTTCAGACAACTTTTCATAGTCGCTCATGCACTCGTAGGGATCGATTCATTTGCAGGTGAGCAACTTAAACGCTTCACGTTCAGTGCCACCGTATCGACGAGTGATCGTAAAGCGGTCATGGGAAACTTCGTTTCCTACCGCAAGGTTGTTAACGAGTTTATCCAGGCTGGAACTGAGCAACTGAAGCGAGTCAATGAACTACACCTGACGCAGCTGAAATGTCATGTATGTTTCCATGTTGTTAGGAATTGCACTTATTTCCGTGTTTGATGCCGTTGCGATCCCTTGCATGATTAAGTGACCATTATACCCGCGTAGGTTATGAATCATAACCGGAATTCTTGTTTTGCCGGGGTACATTCGCAGCTGAAGATTGCATGCGCTGCGTGCGGCTCCTTTGCACGCGCAAGTGATGTGGCAGTGATCACGTACTTTGGAGCTGCCAGCTCCACCGGAGGTTTCAGAACCGTCGGTCCCAAAGGACCATCAAAGTCCAACAATCAGTCGCCGCGGAAAACTCGCGAATGTCATCGCAGGTCATTACAATATTAGCGGTAGAGGAAAGCTGTTGTCGTATCCATTCCGATGTATCCTCGAGCGATGTGATGAACATCTCAACCGTGTTGGAGGTGCTTGCACCCTGGCCGCGATACAACACTGGTGGCTCAGTCGTTCCGTTGAATCTGACAACGGTGTAGCAAAACCCGTATTTAACTTGTTCGGCAACTTACGTGGTATTTGATTGAACCGCGAAAAGCGGTGAAGCTTCCACAGATAATCTTTGGTCGGTTGAACCATCGGTTGGGGAAGCGGAGCTTTTCGCGGGATTGTTCAGACATTCAAAGTCCGTGTAAATGACATGACTTTCATCTTTCGTTGCACCGCGGACTCTCTCGCAGTAAAAGTCATGGTCGTCAAGCAACTGTTGTGTGCTAAATACATGCATGCAGCGCCGACTTGGAAACTTTCTTCTATGGTGCTTGCTGTGCCGGTAAACCATTCCGGAAAGATCTTTTATCCATACGTAATGGTGCGGCAACTCTGAACCATCCATGTTGCTCAAAAACGGAAGATCAAACCTCAGTCCGCGAGCATGAATCTTTGCTTTGTACATGTGGGGATAATTCAATCGGCTGAAGACCGCTGTTCCAAGCATACACATTAACGGCGATACCAGGGTTGAGTTCTTCAAACTTTTTGAGTAAGGTCTTAGAAACCTGTACAGGAAATTCTATATTGCCAAACTTGAGTTCACCCATGTACTGTCTGTATTTTTCGAGGCTGATCTGTAATATCTCTCGCAGGATGCAGCGCGGATAAGATCGCCCATGCAAAACACCGGTTGTCGTTGTTTTTCACTTTTATTACTGCTTGTCATGGAATATACGCTGGCGTTGGAATATAACTGGACCCACAGAAAGGTTTGTACGGTAAACCATCAACATGAACTTCCGCGCATCTGGAAAGTGTCCAGCCTGAACCTTCTCTGCTGTAATCGTCAAATTTTCTGAGTATCGTTGCAAAACCTCTGTCGATTTCATCATTGATGGCCTCATTGTCTCCTCGGTTCAAGATTACAAGAGCAGCACTGACAAAGTTCTCGCCTCAGATTTTGGCTCCTTTGACGCCTTTCGAGGAGGTTATTGGCATAATAACGTCCGAAACGAGATTAATATTCACCTTGGACCCGAGATGCAAAACCAGCGCGCGCAATAATACTTAGCCACTTATCCGCACATTCGGCATAGCTGATTACGCGACTTGACTCCGATGTCGCATTTAAGGCATGGTCGAGCACAGGTGCCAACATGTAACGCGAGAGCAAGTGGGATTTACAGTATTCGTAATGACATGTTCTGATGCAAAGTTCACGTTTTGTAAGACAAACGGCTTTGCATCTATTGCGTCCCAATGCCATCAGACTTGTTATATATACATGAGGAAACTTTTTGGTCTCTACTTGAATTCCTGATTGCTTCTTCCTTCCACTGACTGCCTATATCGGCTTTCTTTTATTTCTTGCTTTATCTGCTCTCGTGTCTGAAAAAGCACATCATAATCTAGAGGACAGTACGTGATTTTACGGCCACAACTCGTACGATGCTTTTTCAAGATGGTGATTTGTAATGTCACATCAAGCTCTGCTATATAAACAGGCTCACCATCTTGCAGATCCCAACCAAATATGTGAGGTCTCTGATTGGATAACATTTTCTCCAAGAAGGCATCAGACCCAATTACCCCTAATGATTCATCAATAAGTATTACACCAACTCGTACATGGCCACCCCTTGTACAAACTGTATCGAATAATGCTAAACGTCTTGTGACGCTTATATATTTCCGCTATGGTTTTTGGTCTTTAATGCTTGAATATGTCTCCAGTAAAATCCTCACATAAACCCTGCTCTATTTGCTCTGCATCGTTGTAGCTTATTTGTATTTTTTCTCAAGGTCAGTGAGTGTAGATTCCATGGTATATTAGTATGCCAAAGGCCTTTTTCTAATTGTAGTGATCTTTTCTGTATTCACTGGGCGTTTCGCTGGACGTTTCAGTGTATGCGCTGCCTTCGCTGGACGTTTCGTTGTCTTCAGGGTCGTCAACGGTTGAACTCACTCGCACCGGGACTCAGTTAACATCAGACACTTGAAGTTTTCTTGCACAACATCATACAATGGCTTTTCTATCCATATGTTATATTCTTCGCCAAGTTTACGTCGTGCTGGTTCCAACTCGGTTAATCTTTCAAGGTGCTCCGGATATTTGAAAAAATTATATAGCATTTTTTTTACCTCTTTAATGAATCGGTATGACGCATTCAAGCTAAACAGCGATTGAATCTTTTCCGTGACTTTACACGCACCATTAGTTGGGAAATTTAATTCTCGCATTAGCTACGCTCATGAATTCGAATTCTTTCAAAAGATAATATACGTGTCAAACGGTGGTACTTTCGAGGACATTATATATATATATATATATATATATATATATATATATATATATATATATATATATATATATATATATATATATTTGCTGTGGTTATTTAATATAGTATTCTGACACAAAAGGAAACAGTCTCCGCTCAGGTTGTTCTTGTCAAAGGTATTTCTTTGAGAATTAAAGGCACGCTGATATCTTAAGCTGTTGGACATATTTTCTTACAGACAGTCAAAAGACGTGTTCTGGTCAGTGTCGATTACAGCGATGTGAATTTGCAACTCCATATGAGCTCCAAAGGTGACAAACAACATCATAGAAAGTTCAGATGTTGTTTCGGACCAGGCTGCTCTCAAAGAATTACGCGTGTATGGTACTGTAAGACTTGACTGTCATATTTCATGTGCAACACAACCGTCACTCGAGCGTGATTCGAACCCGAAATATCTTTGTTAAGTACAACGCTTTAACAGATTAGGCATATGGAAGAAAAGAACTCGTATACGAACTGAACAGCGCTGGCGAAAAACACAATGCACCCCACCCCCGCTGCCGATGTAAAAACGAATCCGTAATCATTTTTATTGGCACGTCCACCAACAATAATTCGATTCGTTTTTAGATCGGCGGTGACCAAGTTGTACTGTAGGAGACTTTAATCCATGAAATTTCGAATCCTCTTCGAGAATTAAAGGCACACAGAATCTCCATTTCTTAAATTAAACTGGCCCGTACAACATACGTCAAACTTTATGAGTCAGCACAATACTATTCCGAGAATTATCAATACTACAGGCAGACCCACGATCAATGCAACAGAAAGGCTCCCGTGGGATGCGATTATGGGATTTTCCGTTGGGAACCCTTCGAGGGTCGTGGTCAGTAGCCGCGCTGAAACCCACCGAGTGTGCGCATCGCGGTCTCGGATCCGTGTGTGTCACCCACGGGGATTCATCACTTTGCTCGCCGATGCATGGGAGTTTGCAGCGGACGAAAAGTCAGGGGGTATAGAAGGAGTTAACCCTGATCAGTTACCACAATCTCAAACCCGCCATGTAAAGTTTTGGGCGTCGCGACCTTGGACTTTTGTTTTGGTACCTATGGGGATTCATCGTAGATTCATGAACGTTGGCAAAATGAGCAAAGTCATGTGGTATAGAATCAGTTAACCCTGATAAGTTACCAAAATCTCAAACTCCCATTCTCTATCTATGCATGAAGCATGTCTGAGGATTCATGCAGTTTCAAGCATAAAAGTTACAAGTTTCTTTTTAACGGGAATACTAAATCTAAAAATGGACATTTCATATCTGTACATTTTAATCGTTGCAGGTCAAATTTAAAGAAATATCTGAAGCTACATCCATCAACATCTGCATTCTGCACTTACCCTTAGGACTAGCACGATCGTGTGGGCATATTGTTGGTTGTTCTCCGTCAGCTAGCCAAATACAAAATGCTTTGGACAAAGGGCTTTTCGAGTCTCAGTTCAAACCACAATCATTCTCTTGATTGTGGATACCAATTGTTAAAAGTTTACGCAATTTGACACTTTCCTACCACAGAACAATACCAACAGGACGACGACTTGGTCGGTCCAGATTATTATCCCCATGGATACTATAGAAGGAGAGAGGATTCGTAGTTTATCTTTGGAACCACGAGAACGCATTCCATAGACTTTGTGCAGATCAAATGAAACGCAAAGAATAATTGCATCCTCAACGACATAGACGTTTTAACCATTGGTGTTTAAATGCTTTAAAATGGTTGACTACCTTGAAAATGTTCAAATCGCCAGACTCTGATCAATATCCCACACATTGTAAGACTTTAAATGCAGTGATAGACCGAACTCCATGGGATAAAGTGAATGAAAATGTTCAAAAACGTACAGGATTGCTTTATAAATGAACTGATTCCATAAGACGATAGGACTCCTTTGAATTTAGGACGACGTGTCGTGTGTGTGTGTGTGTGTGTGTGTGTGTGTGTGTGTGTGTGTTAGTGACTGCATTTCTTGGATTTCGTTTATCGGCAGATTCTTTTTGGCAAGTGTATCATTGGTGCATGCAGATACTTACCAATAAATGTGTGTGGCTAGTTGGATACACCAGTAGAGTTACCGCCGGAAAGTTGCACGTGACTAAAAAGTATTGGGTTCGACACTTGGAAACAAGAGGTCGCTGACTATGCCAAAGACCTGTGTGACTGACTGCCCAAAAGAAAACATGAGCATTTTTGAAATGTGTACATTTTATTGTACCATGTTAAAAGAAATGTGTTTTTTTTTTCTTCTTCTTTTTTGCTGTATAAAATGTATGTATTCTTGGTGATCATCTCAAATTGTTTCGAACCACTCGAGAGTTATGGCACCAACCTTCATTCTCAAAATGACTGACGAAAGGTCAGATCGTCAAAGTTGTGAGGAATTGTATCTTCGCCATCCATTTAACATGTTGTTTGCTGGACCGATTGGTTCAGGAAAAACTGAATTTGTTAAATGTGTGATCGAACACAAATCACTTCTGTTATATCGTCCTCTACTACGTATCGTGTGGTGTTACAAAGAGTGGCAATATGCGTACTAAAAGAAAGTCAACGACAATCGATTTTGTTTGTAGAAGGGATTCCTCGCAAAGACGACGGGATCGATCTAGTCGAATGCATCTCGTCATCTTCGATGATATGTTAAGACAAGGCGAAGAAGAAACTAAATTTGCACATCATCGTAACGCTAGTATTGCTTATATCACTCCAAATTTATTTCATCAAAGTAAAGCGCATCGCGCGTACAGCCTCAATACTCATTATGTCGTGCTGTTTACAAGTCCTATAGACAAATCTCAAGTTCAAGTGTTGCCTAAACAATTAAGAAGACCTTAGCTGAATTATGCTTATGACGTGGCACTCAATTGTCACATGGGTATTTACTGACCGATTTAAAACCTATCACTCCAGATTATTTTAGATTTTGTACGGATTTGTTTCGCGATTGGTATCAGGAAGGAGATATAGTGACTTACACGTCACCTTCCTCATTTTCCTCTGTCTAAAAAAACAAACAACTATAAACAAATATAAAATACCATTCACTTCTTTCCTCTCTGACAGTATTCAACATGACTTCCTTTCAGTCTCATTCTTTAGCCAAATTGATTTGTGCACCGTATCCTATCAGTCGCAAAAAAATGTATCAGTATGTTCGCATTTTTTAGAAGCCAGCCTCAAAGAAGTGTTCCGATAGTTTACTTTGACAGCGCGTCAGTTGCTGCAAGTAATCGTCAATATTCTTCATCAAACACAAAATTTTTATTGAAAAGCATAAAGTAGCTTTGATACAACTAGCCGATCCGAAAAAAAACACATTATCTTGAAACCGGGTGGAAGTGGATTTTTTTAGATTTCATTATTCGTTCGCTTCTATGATAGAATCCTAATACCGTAGCCAAAGTTAAAAAAGCAAAACCTACAAATAAAAACAACAAAAACAAAACCAAAAACAAACAAAACAAAACAAAACAAAATATTAAAGAAAGATAGAAAAGAGAGTAGCAGAGAACTCACAACCCAATTCCTCTTCTCCCAAGAAGACACCAGTCCCCCCCCCCAAAAAAAACAAAACAAACACAACAACAAAAACCAACAAGAATCAAAACCTAAACCTTTACCCTCAAGAAAGAGAGGTACTGCGGCTATAATGCGCACGTCCTCATGGAAGCCTCGACCATCAACATTTGCTACCATCTCCTCCACCAATTTCGCGATGACGCCAGCCAAATCTGATTTAAAGTGTTTCCCAATCTCATAAAGAAATGGAAAAATATCTCTAATGAGACTTCTACTTCTCCGTCTTCTTGTTCTTCTTCTGATCTGGCTACTGCTGCGGCCAAAAAAGTGACACCCGCTAAGAAAAAGTGCAAGACAGAACAGGAATCCTACACAGTTTACTGGACTTGTCTAAACAAGAACTGGCACGATTTAATCCGTCGACATCACCTAGTCGTTCAGTAGTGTCCAAAGTCAAGTTGGTACGATGTCCCGACAATCAGTGGAGACGAATTCTAGTATAAAAGAAGAAGTGGTGGACAAACAAAATCATTTCAGTTCCTCTGAACAAGATGTTTTCCTCCAAGAGTTCACAGTTACGGCATTGACATCCAAAGATGTCTTTATAAATTGGAAAACAGGCTCTACCTCCTCGTTTACACAAACATTGAGATGTCTTGTCAGTACTCACCAAAAACAATGCCATGATGCGAAAACAGATCATTAAAAACATCTAAAATAATCATCAATGCGGTCTGTGAATGTTGTTTGAACGTATTGAAAGGAACAATTACTTTGATCAAGACACAGAAACGGCCCATAGCACGACATCGTTGCGTTCTACGACAAATGGTGGAAAAGAAAATTCCAGTCAGCCAAAAGAAAAATGTGCTAGTTCAACGAGGAGGATTTTTTCCCATCCTCATAGGTCCGTTGTTAAAAGTGTCGGATCCCTTGTTAGGATCGATCGCTGGACCTCTTTTGGGAAGAGTGATGAAATGAACATAAAGAGGACATACCTTTCTGGAAGGACATGGCACCTGTACATCTGAACCTTATGGAAGGAGGAAAAATAACTTTAGTTCGTTAAAAACGGTGGATGGAAAGTTACCGTTAGTGCGAACAACGGATACCTCAATTATCTCCTAATCCTAATCTGACAGAAATGTCACACCTACAACAAGAGTTACAATCGTTGATGGATCGGACAGAAAATTTCAGACGACACTTTCAAACCTACTCTGAGATATTTCAAGAATGTCTTGAAAACTGAAGAGAGAAAAACAACAGCAGCTCTAAAGACGACGACAGACACGGCCACAAATATGGTAGAGAAAAGAAAAGAGAACAGTTCGAAGAGTTTTAATCCCCTCTCTACTCAAACACTTTCTTCCCCAAGAGTGGCAACCCCGCTGACACCTTCACTTACTCCGAGACGAGAAGAAATGAAAGCCTAGGTCAACAAGTTGATGTTGACACCCTCTTCAGTAGAAGAATAAAAGAAAGACAGAAGTGAAAAATAAGCCAAGAAAAAAGTGAAAAAGAACGTATGACTTCTGTGGAAACCTCCTTTACTACTTTTGCTCGTCGGACACGTCAAGCAACGCAATCCAAATTACTACACTAACCTAAGAATATCGAACATTGGGTAACTACTGGAGCAGCAACAACATGGACATACTTTTAGTCAGCATTTAATACATTCCTGCCCATGTGGCTGGCTACGGAGTAATTCTAAAATTTTATAGTGCATCTACCACTAAACTCAAAAGTATACGTCTGCAAGATGTAAGACTTTGGTTACAAGAACAATCGACGTACACGTTAAACAAACCCGTTTCAAAAATTCAAACCCAAACTAGCAGGAATTGAGTATGAATGGCAAGCCGATTTCGCAGATGTCTCTCACATAGCTTCTTACCATGAAGGAGGAAACACGTATCACGTTCACTGAGAATTTGTACATCCTCATTATCTTCATGTCAGTAAATGTTATTTTGACAGTGTGAATATTGGTATAAAAGGAGATCTTGGACTAAATATTATATTTCCCAAAGGAAAAGTCATCATGAAATTACATTTTCGAAAACGATTCTCGACTGAATTGTATCAGATGTATCCTGTGTACCGAGGAGTAGCTCTTCAACGAGGACATGGTTTGGGATATCTGTTAAAGTCGGCCTTTCGTACGGTGGCACCGTGTTCAAACCTATGGTCACTCGAGGATTGCATGCTTTAAAAGATGTTGCCTTGACGCAAGGAAAAGAATTTCTCCAAAACGTACTTATCACCAACAAAGTCCCAAGCAAGCGTTACTGAAGTAGGGAAAACTATTTTGATCAAGAGAGGAAAAGAATCATTGAGACCCGGAGACACGCCTATCAATTCACATCACACATGTGGAAGCCATTGATTCATCCTCTACGCCATAGTAAGGAGAAGGTAGAAAGAGACATCGAAAACCATTCAGACCTCATAGACACGACCAGAAAAAGAATGAGAAGAATCGTCCAGATTTTTGACGTTTTTGATTACTAAAGAAAATGATGCACCGAAATTCTTGTGAATGTTCCAAGACAGAACATAATCTGTTTGCCATGCCTACGACGATGACGACAATGCAAGAATTCCAGCGTGTAGAATTTCATCATGTGTCGTCTTTGATCACCTCAGCTCCCATTGAGTTTGAATCAAAGGACAAACCGAAGATTACATTGATATGAATAACAGTTAAATGTACCCGAAAATCAAAGTCTTCAAAACTGGCAACACCAATCCACGTGCTGATGCTAGAGTGATGGGAGGTCAACAATTTCATGCATTTCTTGTTTAGCGAAGTGGATTTGTACCTGAACAACAAACTTGTCAGCAGCAGCATGGACACTAACCCTTACCGGGCTTACCTAGAGAATCTCCTGACTTATTGAAAAGAAGCAAAGAACACACACTTTGATGCTTGTATGGTGTGGAAACCTGACACATTGGGCAAGTTCAACCACACAACGTTGATTGTGGATGATTTTACGGACCACATTGTAGGATTTAACGACAGACAAAAGAAAATCAAACAAGGATGTAGTTAAGAAATGATGGATCGTTTACACTTGTACATGGTATTGGAAGACAAGTATTTGCTGAATGGCGTGATTGTACGTCTGAGATTGTTCCATTTGATAACTCGTGGTACCGAGTACAAAACCGACATCGAAGAAGCCAGACTCTACGTACGACACGTGGAAGTCTTACCTAAAGTAGGAAACGACATCAGTCAGACTCTGAACATAACTACAGCAGAGCATCCCATACGACTAGTGGAAGTCAAAATTTTCACCATTGCCTCTGGACTTCGATCCAAGATCGAAGAACATGCCTTCCAGGGTCAACGTCCTAAATGTTTGTTTATTGGCATTGCCAGCAAAGGTGCCCTCAAGTGAACTATTGATCAAAACTCTTTCCAGTTACAACACTTCAACGTGTTTAAAACAGAAGTCACCAGAGACAGACAGACATTGTGTACCAGACCTTTGGAACCTAACTTTGCCCAGAAGAGTTACTTGAGATCCTACTTTGCTCTGCTTGAAACCACATGACAATTAGGGACCAACAACACCAATGGCATATCGCACGATGAATATGCTGAAGGATATTGTAAGTGGGGGATTTTATTTCACTCCAGACCAAGGCATCGACGTGGGAAATTTGCACCCTATAAAATCGGGTCAACTCCATGTGGAATTCGCCCTCGAGAATACAGTATGCAGAATTTGGTAATACACTTGAAGTCAACAACCTGAGACAAGTGATCCTAGACTATTCAAATAAAATGGAACACGAAGCCAGGGACATCGATGGTGATGACGTTTTCCATCCAGAACAAAAAATGCAGCAGTCACAGACACTACCTTAAAATGGAGAAGAAGAGAAAGAAACAGTAGTTATGTCACGATGGCCAGAACAAGAACAAGAACAACACTTAGTCTCCTGTTTTGCTCACCTCTTAGCTGAAGGAATCACACTCCTGACCATAGAACATTGTTATGGTTGTCAGATCGATCATCCTCTTAAAAAACAACACGACCAATATTTGATGATGAGACAAGAAGAAAAGTTGGAAGAGTATCTGAAAAAACATGGGCACTCATCCCCGAAGAGACGATCTTGAAAGAGTGGTATAAAGACTTGAGAGACCGGTCGACACCTCCATTGACTACCATTGACAGTCATCTACCAGGAACCCATTGTTTAGCCGTCTAATTTCGCAACGACCACAGCGTGGACTATTGTGATTCTTATGGAATACCACCTATCGAAGACGATATCACAGACTTTATGAATAGAAATGATGTATCCACTCAATTCAGTAATGTGAGATTACAAGGATCGGATTCTACGGTATGCGGACAATATTGTGGGTATTTGTTAAAATATTTGTTTCATCAGCGAAGTCTTGGGTTCACATTAGAACATTTGCTGACTTTTTCTGGACGTGACGTCTCTAGAAATGATGAAAAATAGAAATGGTTTTAGTGATCATTATGGCTATCTGTTTTCTTTACCTCAGAAACGTAGCGTCCAACAATAGCAAAATGAAACTGTTATTGATAATTGGAAGTCAAGTCTTACTCCCCAACGTTGTTAAGCTTGTAAATACGTTCACGTTTAACATTTTAGTGTTTGTTAGTTTAAAATGTTGTACATGAGGAGGAGGGACTGCCCTAATCCTCACTCTTTATTTCTTTATTGCATTGGATTTGCGGGCTTTCTTGTTATTTTTTTTAAATGTTTGTTTTGGAAAATAGTATTGATTAGTTTGCTTGTTGCTTTTAATAAAATTCTTCTGGATGCTCATTCGCTTTCTCTCCGTAGTTCTTTTCTTTCAATTTGTAAAAAAAAAATGGGATGTTTTCTTTCACGTCCGCGTACCAAATCTTAGAGATGTTTTCCTTCACGTCCGCCTCTCCAGCATATAAAGCGGTGCTTTCACCAGTCTTGCTATTCATCGTCGACTCTACAACAAAGAAAATGAGCCAGAGCATAAGCGGAAGACTGAATGAGGCATTGTTGTATTTGGAAAGGGTGGAGCACTTCCTGGGCCGTGTAGAGGAGATGAACTTACATCGTAATAAGAGATTGATCAAAATAAGCTAAATCTATATTGGCATTGGGAAAAGACTCGTGACAGAGGTGCTGAAGGAAGAAATAGAGAGAGAAGAGAGAGAGTATGTACAGAAGATAAGAGATTAAGCTGGAGAAGTAACAGCGGGAGCTGCATGAAGCCAGGGTGGAGCACTTACGACTGTTCTAGTAGTCGGGGGGGGGGACAAGAACAACAGCAGCAGCGTGAAGAGGAGGAGGAGCCCCTCATTCCAAGGAACGAGTTATAGGAAAGTGAGGCTAATCAGCCTCATTTTCAGCTCCTTGTGTCCATTACTCTTTGGTGTGGAGACAGATAGAGCCAGAGATGTTCTGCCTGTAGAGCCCGACCTGGGAGGTACGGCCACAAAAAAGAGTGTGGAAAAATACAGAACAAAAACAATCCTTCTCAGGGCTAAAGCCAACGCCTCTTTCAGGGCCACCCAGATCTCTTAGAAACAGAGATACTACTCAAACTATTGCCAATAATATATGTGTTCTTGTTTTGTGTTTGTATATCTTTTGTCTATGGCTATCACATGTAAAATTTAAACTTCCTCTCCTCTCTTCTGTCTTGTGTGATTGTATATAAGTATGATAGTATGAATATTCTTACCTTTTTTTCTCCTTACACTGTTCTATGTGTTACTCTTCTTTACCTCCTATTTTACACCCCCTTTCACGCTGCGTGCTGGTTAGTAAGATGGTGTGTTGATCAGTAGGTATGGGTGCTGGTCAGTAAGACTAAGTATTGGTCAGTAGGTGTAGGTGCTGGTCAGTAGGTGTAGATGTTAGTAGGTAAGGATGCTGGTCAATCTATCCGTGTGTTAGTACGTGTAAGTGTTTTTCACTTTAATATTTCCTTTGTGCCCATACCAGCCCACAATGTTAAACCTATAGACATTTTTAACATGACATTTCCCCTTGTATCCATACATATCTATAATATTAGACCTATAGACATTCTGAACATTACATTTAATCTTGTGCACATACTGAGCCAATTGTGCCCCAAGTGCCCCCTTATACTAATCTCGTTATAAAGGATTATTTGGGGGTCCATATTAATCCTTCGTTCAAGCGATGTGTACTCTGTGACGAGTTACCCCATTATCATGTATGTGGCTTATGAAATCCGAAGTGAGTAGTGGGATGGCAATATGTTTTCAGCCTGTTTTTATAACTACCGAAACAATTTTTAATTTTTTTTTTTGTTTTTGTTTTTTATCTTCTAAATTTTATTTTATTTTGCGCCCTGAAAAATAATACAAGATTTTTAATGAAAAGAATTTGTCTGGGATCATATAGCCGTCTCACTACTTTAAACTATTTGAAACACTGCATTTAAACCAGGGTCTGCAAATAAATGAAAAAAAACGTTGCAGTTGCAAAAATTAAAAGAGAATATAAGAGATGGGAAACGTGGAACAAACTATAAAACGATGCAAGAGTGCTTATACAAGTGTACGCAATATATTCGATGGTTTACCGATATACATAGGAAATTGTTAATAATGACGAATGGCGGATGTTTTGAGTGTGAGTCTCGTTGATAACATTTTTTTTTTTACATGGGTTTTGGTGGTAAGTTCTTTAGAAAGTTATGGTGAGATGGAAATGAAGTGTTCATCTGTTGACAGGGATAGGTGATGGTTAGAATGGATGTTCATTTATCCTTTACTCGACATTTTCTTACGCTATAGTAACGAGCATCCGAACCCTCCCATTTCGTTACCTGTGTAGCTTTATCTTTAGACCATATTAAATTTTTACTGGTGGTTTTGATTTAAAAAAAAAAAACTTTGATTCTTTTTCATGAAAAATCATTCATTTTGTTCTAAGCATTTATAATTTTGGACCAATGACAAGACATTGCGTTAAAATCTGTTTTTTGGTAATATTTCATCAGTAATTTTTCAGAATAGCTTTATATATGAATTTTCAATGTTTTTCAGCGGCTGTATACAAGGTGATTCAATATCTCCATATCCTTTTTAATATGTGCAGAAATTTTGTCAATATTGTATTCATATTAAAGGAAACCTAATACATGTAATTACTGTCGTAGTTAGTGATATGCTTACATCTTAGGGATTTTTAAAAAAATGAATTTGACAGCTTTAAAGCAAAGTATGTATTATTAAAAAAAGTTTCCCTTCAAGGTGTCATTCAGACTATAAAATCATTGTGTAGAAAATTCAATCTAAAATTGGATTCATGCACAAATATCGAACCTTTTATCTCTTACCAGTTGGAAATTATTCTTCAGGTTGTGCAGATTTTTTTTTTTGCAAATTACTTTTTAATTCAAATGTTTCACCAGCTTCTAAAGAAAAAAATGGAAAGAAAACTTCAACTTTACGAAAAATTGCTGTGGTCTGAATATCGTGTTAAATGTAGAATTTTACCAATGAATTCATTTTTTGCACAAAGTACATGCTTATGACACTCAAAAATGTACTTTTTGAATGGTTCACCTGAAATAATACTTCATTTTGTTTTGGAGCGTAATAAGGTTAATAGATTATGAAATGTTGTTTTCCAGTGAATACGAGATGTACTGAGAATGGTGTTCACTCCCAGCGCTAAAATGGTTTTATTTGGAGAGACAGATATAGAGCAAATATTAGTATATTTTTCTTTTTAGAAGGTATTACATATTCTCCTATAAGATGACAAGAGGTACACCAACATCAAATGGTCTTAAAATTTCCTTTAAAGAGTATCATACGTTAGAAAAACTATACTGCAGTCAAATCAGATTGGAAAGAAAACTTTGTACTAACTTGGGAAGAGTGGGAACCGTTCAGGTGTAATATTAATTGCAATATAAAGGTAGCTTTATCTGTATATGAATTCTAATGACAAAAGTGGAGATTCAGTATATATTTAACACAGAAATAGCAATTCCCACCCACCCACCATCGCTCTCTCTCTCTCTCTCTCTCTCTCTCACTCTCTCTCGATCCTTTTTTTTTACATCGCTGAACTATATACATGCATTAGATATTAATAATATTAATACTATTGTAATAGTTAGAATTTATGTAGATGCTTTGTATGTGTAAAAATTGTAAGGGAGAGGACCTTAATGTTCTGATAATCATTGTTGAAGTTGAAAACATAGAGCTGGAAACTGAGATTCATTAAAAGGAGTATATGAAAAGGAAGGATAACTAAACAAAAGTAGAATTATTTAAACGATTAAAAAAAAGGAAACGAAATAAGCAAATGAGAAATAAGGAAGTAAATGAGTTTTATTATATACTTTATAAACAGTCCCATTAGTTTAATGTTGTTGCTACGGGTCAATACCCTGCGGTGTTGACCGGAGTTAAGTAAACACTATTCATCGTTTCCTTAAAAGGGAAATAGGTGCCCGCATTCGATGAACTACTAGCTACCGCTAAATAAAAATGGCTACGGAAACGTCAAACGCTGGCCACGTCATAAATCTGATGGCCACCAGAAGTCGATAATGACTGTAACCTTTTCTACCTGACATCAGTGCTGGAGAATCAGTAGATTTAGTTCTCATCCAAAGAACAAAATATATATCATCCAAATTAAATAAAGAGAATGCGAATACATCCAAAAAGTTAAATTGAAAGGAGAACAAAAAAAATAAAAAAAATAAATACATATGATTTATAAAAATACTGAAAATGTACGGCTAGTGATCGCTACTTGATTCTGTTAGTACGAGAGAGAGAGAGAGAGAGAGAGAGAGAGAGAGAGAGAGAGAGAGACGAACAGACAGACAGAGTCAAACTGACCTTTGATACAATATATCAGTCAACAACTTCTCTTTCATGTAAATAGTGCACTTTTATCCACTCTGAATAGCATTGTTTTATCCTGTACTAGGAATTTAATGAAACACAAGCAACTCCAAAAGAATCTATATCTTTTTCTGAGGTATTATCCAGGATCAATGGGTTACAATACCCTGGCAACAATCATGACGCACTACACTTTCAAATTTACCCGCCACCATGACAGCATCACTGAGGGTAACACAACGATAACCTAACACGGAATTTTTCTGGTTCATCTTTCCATAATGGTATCTTCAATTTTCATTGATGTATTGCGTCATTTTTTTCCTAATATCAATATTTCGATGTGTTTCTTTGGCTACATGAAATTCCATCCTCTTTAACAACCGACTACGGAATGAGAATCACCTCATGTATGCGTGCGGTTCCAAGGCAGTAAAGTAGCGTATATTACTGCACGGTGTTCAGGTTTCATTCATAAAATGAATGACATGTAAAATATTCAATAAAACGTTGAAATACTTTTTTGCTTCAATTGTGTTATTCCCATAATATAACAGAATGAATAATATGTTTGTTTGTAAGTATATAATAAAAAGATTATTGACTGAGTATTGAAAAATATTGGGCCCTCGTTCATGTGGCGTAGAATGGCCTCAGGGCTAATATTTTGCAATACTCAGTCAATAGCCTATACGTATTTTATGATTTGGCTGATGTAAATAATATTGAAATAATGAACTTCACATTTACAAAATTAACAAGCATTGCATCTTATCTTGTTCGGCTACAATGTTTAATGTTCCAGTTCACCAAGATATTGCATACATATTTAAAGAGATAAAAATGTACTACACCAAAAACAATTATTTTATATACAAGCCATTAGACATTTTTTTATAATTACACTTGATTATTTGACAGTGATGACTCAGTTAACAGATACATAACACAGAATAATATGAACTTTGGGCAAAATCAGTAAAAACTGGGCAGAATTTAATACAACAGCTGGTTGTGGGATTTGCTACAGGCGTTTTACAGTGTACATATATTTGTGGGATTTCCTACTGGCATTTTACAGTGCACATATTTTATTTCTTCTTTAAGATACGTTTTACAGTGTACATATTTTATTTCTACTTTAAGATACGTTTTTCAGTGTACATATTTTTTATACTTTAAGATACGTTTTACAGTGCACATATTTTATTTCTACTTCAAGATACGTGTTACAGTGCAAATTTTTTATTTCTACTTTAAGAAACGTTTTACAGTGTAAACATTTTATTTCTACTTTAAGATACGTTCTACAGTGTACATATTTTATTTCTACTTTAAGATACGTTTTACAGTGTATATATTTTATTTCTACTTTAAAAACATTTTACAGTGTACATATTTTATTTCTACTTTAAGATACGTTTTGCAGTGCACATATTTTATTTTTACTTTAAGATACGCTTTACAGTGCACATATTTTATTTCTACTTTAAGATACGTTTTACAGTGTATATATTTATTTCTACTTTAAGAAACGTTTTACAGTGGACATATTTTATTTCTTCTGGAAGATACGTTTTACAGTGTACTTTTTTATTTCTACTTTAAGATACGAAATCTATTGTTAGATTTATACATTTACCTGCTGAGGAAGTTTTTAATGCAAACAAGGATAACATAGATCTGAAGCACTTTAGCACAGTTTGTAATAACTTTAATGCAAACAAAAGCATCATAGATCTGAACAAGTTAAAACAGTTTGTAATAATGTTATTCCTAACAAGGGCAGCATAGATGCGAAACAATTTAACACAGTTTGTAATAATTGTAATGCAAACAAGGGCAACATAAATCGGAAAAGATTAAAACAGATTATAATATCTTTACTCCAAGCAAGGGCAGCATAGATGCGAAACAATTTAGTCCAGTTTGTAATAAATTTAATGCAAACAAGAACATCATAGAGCTGAGACAATTTAGCACGGTTTGTAATAATTTTAATGCAAACAAGGGCTTCATATATCTGAAACAATAAGGTTTGTAATAATTTTTATGGAACAAGGGCAGCATAGATGTGAAACAATTTAACACAGTTTGTAATAATTTTGATGCAAACACGGGCAACATAAATCGGAAAAATTAACAGTTTGTATTAATTTTAATGCAGTCAAGGACATCATAGATCTGAAACAATTTAACGCAGTTTGTAATGATTTTAACGCAAACAAGGGCAGCATTGATGTGAAACAATTTAAGACAGTTTGTAATAACTATAATGCAAACAATGGCAGGATAGATCTGAAACAATTTAACATTTTGAAATAATTTTAATGCAAACAAAGGTGCATAGATCTGAAACAGTTTAACACAGTTTGTAATAATTTTAATGCACAAAAGGGCAGCATAGATGTGAATCCATTAACACAGTTTGTAATAATTTTAATGCAAACAAGGGCAGCATAAATGTGAAACAATTGAACACAGTTTGTAATAATTTTAATGCAAACAAAGAAGACATTGATCCTAAACAATTTAACACAGTTTGCCGTAATGCAAAACAAGAGCAGCATAGATGTGAAACCAATACAACAGTTTGTAATAATTTTAACATTCCTCGTCATCATAATTGGAGTTACAGTGTTACTACTCTATGGCCTAAAATATGTAACAGAAAGAAAGTGAAAACAACAATATAAGTAAAATCAACAAGCAATTTATTTTCTAGACAATTAAAGTGAAAATTCAAAAGACACTTACAATATTGTTAATTAAAAATCCAAATAATCCAATAAATCCTAAGTGTCCTAATCACAAGTCCAAAATATAGAATGTTCCAAATTAATTCCAGTAGCCTTGAATGTCCTGATGTGCTAGTAGTTTTGGATGTCCTGATGTGCCAGTAGTCTTGTATGTCCTGATGGACCACAATGATGTAATCCAGAATGTCTTTGAATAATTTCACAAAAATCCTATAGTCATGTACCTAAAGTCTATGAGCACTTTAGTATTTCCAATGAATATTTTCAAAGAATAGTTCCTCTCTCGGAATTTGCTCTGATTTTCACAACACAACTAAAACATCTGATTATTAAACCAAATTTCTTCAAGACTGATAGTTAGCATTGGAATGAAATACTGCTTACCAAACTTCCTATATATTAACACAGGTCATCTGACAGCATTTTCTAGAAAATCAAATATCAGTAATTCCAGTGGAAAAACCAGTATAATTGTAAACAAAAGCAACCCTGACATAGAATTATATGTAACCAACTTGTTTACATCCTGTAAATAAGGATAATGTTAAATATGTAGGAAAAAAGTTAAATATATAAACATTATACATAACACCTCCCCTCATAAAGAAAGATGTATGCAATAAAGCATCCTTTGAAATATGCATCTGATACAATAATAATCAACATTATATAGGAAGATGTCTTATAAATGTCACTCAGCATAATTACACAAAATAAAGCAATATAGTCTATACACGTGAAGTGAAAGTACATCTGCGATCACATTGTCTTTTCCCCTGATGTGTTGAATATCAATGGTATATTCCTGCAGTATTAACTCCATCTCAACAATCTCCGATTTTTATCTTTCATTTTGTTGATGAAAGTAAGGAGACTGTGATCACCATATACAATAACCTGAGAAAGAACCGAGGTAACATACACTTCAAAATGTTGTAAAGCCAATATCAAAGCTAAATATTCCTTCTCAATTGTGGAATAAGTATTCTGGTGCTTCTTTAGTTTCTTTTTAGAAAATGAGCATACTGGATGATCCACACCATTTTCCTCTTCTTGAATCAATGCCCCATCAACCCCTACATCACTTGCATCAACAGTCATTTAAATAACTGGATGAAATTTGGTGCAGAAAGAACTGGTGCATTCTTAAGCATGACCTTTAATTTGTCAAAAGATTTCTGACACTGGTCAGACCAATGAAATTTGGATATTTACTCAACAAAATTGATCAAAGGTTCAGTAATTATGGAAAAAATTTAACAAAATTTCCGATAATATCCAGCCATACCTAAAAATCGCATCAGTTGATTTTTACAAACAGGCGCAGGGAATTCAGAGATATCCTTGACCTTAGCTTCTACAGGTTTCACTTGACCTTGTCCCACAATATGTCCTAAAAATGTGACACAAGCATGGCAAAACTCACTTTTGCTTAAATTAATTTTCAGATTTGCATCACTGAGTCGATCGAAGAATTCCCGAATAGCTTCTAAGTGATCTTCCCAGGTGTCGTTGTAGATAATGACATCATCGATGTACGCTTCACAATTATCTAGACCAGATGTTATCATGTTCATAAGACGCTCGAATGTTGCCGGAGATTTTTTCATACCTAAAGACGTCACTTTATATTGATAAAGCCCATCTGGACTTACAAATGCTGAAATTTCTTTTGCTCTTTCCGTGAGTGGAATTTGCCAGAATCCTTTTAAAAGGTAAAACTTGGTGACAAAATTCGCATTTCCAATTTTATCAATGCAATCATCCATTCTTGGCATTGGAAATGAATCCGTTTTGGTGACACTGTTGACTTTCTATAGTCAGTACACATGCGGCATGTATTATCTGGCTTAGGCACAAGAATACATGGTGAACTCCAGTTACTTTTACTTGGTTTTAAAAAATAATTCTCCAGTAAATATTAAAATTTCTTTCTTCAAATATTCCTGTTTGAGAGGATTCATCTTGTAATGATACTATTTCACAGGCGAAGAATCTACAATGTCAACGTCATGATAGATTTTATTTGTTCGTGTAGGAACATCAGGAAACAAGTACTCATAGTCACGTAATAGCTGCTTTAGTTCATTTCTTTCCTGTTGCTGTAGATGTGAAAGTTTCTGTTCCAGATTGTTCAATGATTCTGAATTCCGAAGGCTGGTTGAACCAGAATCACTACAGTCAGATTGTATTCCATCGTTGACATCCTCACTGTGTGGGACAGGTACAACTAAATTGATTGAATAATTAACTGGGATATCTCTGTCAAAATACTACTTAAAAATATTTATGTGACAAAGTTGTTTCTGTTTCTGCCTCCCAGGAACAATAATGATATAATTTAAGTCATTTACTTTCTTTTCAACTGTATAAGGACCATACAATTTAGCCCCAATGGGATTTTGAGATATGGGCAAGAGAGCAAGAACTTTATCACCAGGCTGAAAACTCCTTTCCTGTTTATTTTTGTCATACCCTAATTTCATTTGTGACTGAGTAGTGTGAAGATTAGTCCTTGCAACTTCACAATCCTTTGACAACTTATATTTGAAATCAGAGACATAGTTAAGAAGATTAATATCTGAATGTTCATTTGGAAGAAGTTTCTCTTTCAATAACTTCAATGGTCCACAGACAGTATGTCCAAAAACCAGTTCAAAAGGACTGAAATCCAATGATTCTTGAACTGGTTCCCTAATAGCAAACAACAGCAAATGAACACTCTCATCCCAATCCTTTCCTGTATCAAAGCAATTATGACCGAATCATATTCTTCAAAGTTTGATGAAATCTTTCCAAAGCCCCTTGACTTTCGGGGTGATCGGTGGAAGATTTAAACTGTCGGATGCCTTATTCATGCATAACTTGTTGGAAAATTCCAGACATAATCTTTGACCCTTGATCAGACTGGATAGACGTGGGAAGGCTCACAAGTGTGAAAACAACTTTATCATAGCTTTTACAATGGTTTTATTTTTAATATTTCTCAGTGGAATTGCCTCTGGAAATCTTGGTGACGCACACATTATAGTCAACAAGTATTGGTTGCCTGACTCGGTCTTAGGTAAGGGACCGACAGTCTACCATTATTCTACTAAATGGTTCGTCAAAAGCAGGAATAGGTTGCAGATGAACCTTATGTATCATCTAATTGGGTTTCCTATCATTTGACAAGTGTGACAAGATCTGCAGTATTTAGAAACATCACGTTTAAGTTTCGGCCAATAAAAATGATTCAAGATCTTGTGATAATTCTTACTGACTCCTAAATGACCATTCAAGGGAGTTTCATGGGATAGGCTAAGAATTTCCTGTCGATAGGACCTCGGAACGACAACTTGATAGTTCACTGACTACTCGTCACCAGCGGGTACCTCAGGTGGTCTTCATTTTCGCATAAGGACCCCATTTTTCACAAAGTAACACACTGGAACTAGTGTGGCTTCATTTTCACTAATAGCGCTCTGAAAGAAGGAGAAGATAATAGGATCTTGTTCCTGTTCGACAACGAGTGATTTTCTTTTGTCACCCTGATTAGAATAGAGAGAATGAGTTGCAAAAAGAGGATCAATGTGATCAATACCTTCTGACTGGTCAATATCAGGAGAGAAAGTCACCTCATTAAAAGAATGACCAATAAATGTGTCAGCTAAAGGAACAATTTCCTGATTAACATCATTCTCAAAAGCTCTTTTTGCCATAGCTCTGGTAACTGCACAAGCAGGGTACAAATAAGAGATTTCAGTCTCAATAGGATCAACTTTTTGATCCAAACAAGGCTTGTCAGTTACAAGTGGATTGACCACGACCTTATCTCCAGCTAGATTTTTGCCTAGTAACAAATGGATACCTACTATAGGTAAAGAAGTCATTGCCCCAACAGTCACAGGTCCTGAAACTAAGTCTGATGCCAAATTGACACTATGGAGAGGAACATTTACATAGCCGCAGTCTACTCCCCGAATAAGTACACATCCATTAGAAGAAGACTTCTCAGACAAAAGCGAAACACCTGATAACAAAAGACTCAGAGAAGCTCCTATGTCCCCTAATATTTTAATAGGGATAGGTTTGGCAGAATCACCAATAAATGATATAGAACCTTCTGACATGAATGGTTCATAAGTCTCCAAAATAGAATCAGACTGGGTTTGTTTGACCCAACAAATGTTTTGCGTTCAATACAAAATCGTGACCTTGACCTCTTTGAAATAAGAGCACTTGGAATAGCTCTGTCTTTATTCTGTTGCTTATTTTTCAACCTGAAGCAATCAGAAATTACGTGCCCTTTCCTTTTACAACAAGTTCAAGTAGGAAGAGATAAGGATTTCTGATCAATCTTATCAGATGTTTGATTCCTAAAAGTTGTGCTGCTTTTAAATTTCGAAGTAAACGTTTGAGACTAAAATGTTTTTTTTTTGTTTTTGTTTTTGTTTTTTACCAGAAAACTACTGAGAAAAAGACTTATTGACAAATTAAATTTTGTGAGTCAAGAAATAATCATCAGCCATACGATCAGCATTTTCCAAAGTTACCATTTTCTGCTCGTCAAAGTAGGTCTTGATATCACCATGGATGCACCTCTTGAACTCTTAAATTAATACGAGCTGTCTGAGGTTATCGTAATCTCGATCATCTTCTTGGCTGAGCACCACCTATCAAACAGTTGTTCTTTTTCCCTTGCAAATTCGACATGAGTTTGTCCAGTTCTTTTCTACAATTCCTAAACTTGTGTCGATATGCCTCAGATACCAATTCATAACCCTTCAAGATGTACTCCTCAACAACATCATAATCATTGCTTTGTTGTACTGACAGTGAAGTGTAGACTTCATGAGTTTTGCCAGTAAGTACACTTTGTAATAACAAAGTCCAATGCTCTCTGGGCCATTTCAAGTTTTCAGCAATTTTCTCAAAGTGAAGAAAGTATTTATCCACTTCTTTTTTCCTGAAAAGGGGGTACTAACCTAATATATCTGGTAACATCAAAACCTCAACTTTTGTGTAAAGTGTGTGTGTGTTTGTGTGCTCCGCTTGTAAGTTCTAATTCTGTTAATTTATATTGCATTTCCCTTTCTTCTTCTTGTTCTTCTTGTTCTTCTCTCTCTCTCTCTCTCTCTCTCTCTCTCTCTCTCTCTCTCTCTCTCTGTATCTCCTTCTCCTCTCTCTGCATTTTCCTCTCCTCTTTCTCTCTCTGCATTTCCCTCTCCTCTTTCTCTCTCTCCGCATTTCATCTTCTCCTGTTTCTGAATTTGTAGCTCCATAATTTCTTTCTGAAGCTGAAGTTTTCTTAATTCTAATTCTATCTGGAATTTTAGCTGTAATTCCGTTAATTTCCTATCAAAACCAGATACAGACTTTCCAATCAAACCCAAAATTTCCTTTCCCACCAATTAAAATAAAATGGAATTAAAATATTCTTTATCTCTTGCTCTGTCAAAGTCACTTTCGTTTCAGAAAGATCATAATGTATGGCAAGCTCAAGCAACTCGTCCTTTTTAATAGACTCTAACCCTACCTGGGTAGGACTTAAAACAAAGTTCTCAACCTTAGATGATATTAGGAATGCTTGCTGGTTTCACTAAAGATTTATCAAATGGGTGAAATACAATTTTTACCAGGGACAATGAAAATTCCAAAACAAAGTTAATTTAAATTGCCCCCAATTTCTGTTACGACTGTATGACCTAAAAATATGTAACAGAAAGAAAGTTAAAACAACAATATAAGTAAAATCAACAAGCAATTTATTTTCTAGACAATTAAAGTGAGAATTCAAAAGACACGCACAATATTGTGTATTAAAAATCCAAATAATCCAATAAATCCTAAGTGTCCTAATCACAAGTCCAAAATATAGAATGTTATGAATGAATCCCAGTAGCCTTCAATGTCCTGATGTACCATGAGGATTGAATGTCCTGAAGGACCACAATGACGTAATACAGAATGTCTTTGAATGATTTCACAAAAATCCTAAAATCATGTATTAATCCCCCAAAGTCCTAAAGTCTATTAGAATTTTAGTATTTCCAATGAATATTTTAAATAAAAAATACCTCTCACTGAATTTGCTCTGATTTTCAAAACACACCTATAAACATCTGATTATTAAACCAAATTCCACAAAGACTAATTGTTAGCATAGGAATGAAATACTGCTTATCAAACTTCCTATATACTAACACAGGTCACCTGATAGATTTTTCTAGAAAATCATATGACTTACCTGACAAATATCAGTAATTCTAGTGGAAAAACCGGTATAATTGTAAACAAATGCAACCCTGATCTCGAATTCTATGTCAACAACTTGTTTAATCCTATAACCAAGGACAAAGTTAAATATCTCGGACAAAAGTTAAATATGTAAACATGATACATAACAACAGTGCAGCATGGGGGAAAATCAGTATTATACAATGACAGGACTTAGGTTCAAATCTTTGAACAACACTGAAACCTCTACCCCCCCCCCCCCAAAAAAAAAAAAAAAAAAAATAAAAAATAAAAAATCATCTTTCCGGATTCCCTTTCTACACTGAAAGCCTTGCAGAAATTAAAAATTTGTCAACCATTATTACTCCAAATCTTCCAGAAAACATTAAATGCTCATACAATCTGGAAAAAGTAATTTCTACTGTGGGCTGCCTAGTCACATTGATATGAAAGGTAATGAAAGTGCACATAAAGCAGCTAAAGCTACCACGCAGCCACCCGTGTCTGAATGAAAGATTCCTTATAGTGACTTCAAATATTGTATAAATTGGCATGTTCTACTGCACAATCCTTTCTACTACCCAATCCTTTCATACAAGGATGATTGCTTGGATGAAATATATCAGTTAAATATTCAGTGTCCGTCACTTCCTGCAGCCATTTCTATTTTAATTTATACATAAACTGTCAAATGCTTATTTTTGTTTGTTATTATATTATCAGTTCAAGTGTGTAGACACATGTGAAAATGTGTGTTGTGTATTTATTTCTGTGTGTATGTGTAGAGCTTAGGAATTTACACACACACAGATATATATATATATATATATATATACGGTTTCCCAACGTTTCGAGCTATAAAAACTCTTCGTCAGGGGAATAAACAGCTTACATATACAAAACGGACACTAACCACAAAATAAATTCTTGACTCCTACATGTTAAAATCACTAGGGGGTATTTACAAAAAGAGATATAATAAAAAAATTGTGCCTCAATAATAATAATAATAAACGAGCGGGTTATTGTGTCTATAGAACCTTATATATAGATATATATATATATATATATATATATATATATATATATATATATATATATATATATATATATATATTATATAATATAATAGAGGCCCTTAAGATGGATTAGTTCTTTATAATTGAGTCATCTTCTTAAAATGAAGACGTTATTATTATTATTATTATTATTATTTTTATTATTATTATTATTATTATTATTATCATCATCATCATATACTTGGCAAAATATGTGGAATGGAAACTCAACAAACAAACAACAATACATCAAATCCATCACTGCAGAATGGTATCCCTCGTTAAGAAACAATTGCAGAGATGATGCGGTGTTGTTTTGATGGCGTATAGGACACACATACCTGACAGACGTTTTCTCAGTGGCGACGCGAGGGTTCGAGGCGCCCGGGGGCAATATTTTTTAGTGGCGCTCCTACTTCGCCACAGAGAACATTTTTGTGTCATTTGCCAACACCCATCCCACCCCCCAATCTACACCCCGGTTACAGCTATATGTCTTTTGAAATTTCACTTTAATTGTCTAGAAACCCACCCTTTCGCCCGGCGCCTGGGGGCTTATGCCCCCACCAACCCCCAACTCCCGTCGCGCCACCAATGCGTTTTCTTAAGAAGCTGTATGATGATGTGGTACCAACAGAATAAACCTTGGACTTTTTGAAAAATGCAGTTTATATAACAAATTTTGACCATATATTTGGTTTATTTTATATTTTCTATCTTAATCTTTCAATGTATTTACCTTTAACTGAGCATGAACAGTTTTACCTTTTTGTATTGCATGATTACATTTATTAGGAAGAGTTTCTCTTCCTAATTTTTATTGTTTATTTTTTGTATTTTTTTCCGGGGAGTGGGGCATCGGCACCATATAGCTAGTATTGTACTAACTTGCAGCTTACACCATCTACCTGTTTCATCCTGGAGTCTATGTGATGACGTTCGCAATTTAGTTAGTGCTATTCTAACAAAATGTTTAGTAAGAAAAGTATGATATTCTTTACATGAAAAGCTGTTTACAAGATGAATATATAGCCTTGGACTGCTAGAAGACTGAAGCCTAGAAGTCCAATCAATTTGAATACAATTATCTTCTAATAGTTGCCTTAATACTTGTAAAAAGACATCAACATTACATGCACCTTGTTGCAAAAATACGTATCCAAAACCAAGTGTTTCTAAAAGTTCTTACATTCTTACTACAGATGAAATTTTATTTAGGTCTTTTATAAATTCTTCATATAAAATGTCACACAAAGTTTGTATTTTTCCTAGAATGTACAATTTTTAACCAATATTTAATAATGCTAAAGAGTCTAAATATTCTAAGAGGAATTCCCCAATTCACTATATGTCACAATGTCAGTCTGTGTTGACTGTTTAAGACCTAAAATATTTTAACAAATATGCAAACAAATTCTTTCAACAACATTACTTTGTATAAATCCCCACACGTATGCACCATATGAGAGAACTGGAGCAATAAGAATAACAAATAAATTGCATAAAATGTTTGGCTGTATATCAGAAAATTTATACAAGTATTTATTAAATGGAAACAAAGATTTCATTGCTTGTCCTGCTAAAGGCTTTTTGTTAAAAAAAATTATTTTTTTATTTTCTGCAAATGAGTCACCAGTCGTAAATATAATTCCTCAATATACAAATTTACAAACAATTTCAGTTCTATCACAATAAAACCCTGTGTTATTCGAGACTCTACCACCTTTATGAAAAATCATAACTTTAGTCTTATATGTATTTTTAAATTGCCATTTCAACAATATTATTTCAATGCATCTAATCCATTTTGTAAACTATTACTACTTGTTGAAAAAATGACTGCATCGTCAGCATACAATATTAAGTACATTTTCATCATACCAATGTCATTACCGTCAATAGACTCTTCAATAAGTTTTCTCTACATGATTAATAAACACTGAAAATATAATGGGTGCTATCAAAATACACGAGAAAACGTCTGAGAAATAATTTGCTTGGAGATGATGCTATTTGGCAGGGTGCAGAGTTTATATAGGTAGAGGAGTTTACGCCAATCAATTTCGGTTGTGATTCTTATCAGCCCCAGCATTGCCTCGCACATATCAGAGCGCGTTTGGTCAAGGTATTGCTTATTTTTTTTTTGATTTTTTTTTTTGTTGCAATAAAGTGTTGGAACTTGTTGAGTTAAAGTAGATCGCCTTTTTGAAGCTCATTCCAAAGTTCGCAGCGGTAGAGTAAGGTTGGAATCACGATTTTCTTATATAAACTGGCGGATGTTATTGGGGTTTAGGTTTGGGGTACCTAGCCCAACATTGTTTTTGCAAGGCCAAAAAGACATGCATTGCTCTTCTAAATGCATTGCAGGTACGGTTATTGGAACGACGTGACCTATATATTCCCAGGTGAGTATCGGAGTCAGTTATATGAATTATTTCCTCGCCAAATGTTAGGGACAGCTTATAACTAGAATGTCTTCTCTTGCCATGAATAGCAATATATGACTTTGTAGCATTTATTTTGTCGTGCCATTTTTTAAATTTTTGTTATATATTTTTTTAAATATTCGAGAACAATCTCTAACATTTTAGTTAAGTTACCTGGAGAATTTGACAGACATGTAAGTTCATCTGCAAGCGTAGGGTAGCAGCGCTCTAAACTTCCAATTTGACACCCTTGCTTGCTTGTTACTAAGTCATGTAGCTACTCGTTTATAAATACCTCCACCCCCATTCAACTCTTTTCCTGATATTGAACCCTCTAGGCTGGCATTTGCTAACCTCGACTGCTCTTTGTATATTTTTATGTGTATTCCTAATATTCTTCAGATTTTTAAACGAATTCCCATATTATATAATTTCAAAAGTAGCGCAGCGTACTAAACAGTGTCGAGCAAACAACTTTGCTCTGTGCCTTGCCCACTGCAACAATGTTTAAAAAGGCCCAGAGCGGAACCATAATGCAAACAACTTCACTAACGGAAAAAGAGAGTTCCTATTACAGGAGCTTTTGGAATTTCATACCGTTCTTTCTCTGTTAACGTGGAAAGTATGCATTCAACTCACCATTAAAGGATCAACGCCCTCGTAATGTTAAAACTGGTCAATAACTTTCACTAATTTATTTTGACATTTTCTTAAGTTTTATAACAAAAGTTGTCTTTTCTCATGATTTATTACAGAACCACCCAACCCCAATCATACTGGCAAATTACGACATAGACGACTATAGCACGTGATTATTTAAGGGCGGTTACCCTTGCTTGGCTATACCAACATCTCGCCACTGTTTTCGGGTGCTGAAAATAAACATTATTGAACTTTTGAGTTTGAATGAAATGCAGTGTGCGCGATAACGGGGAAAGTAACATTATAAAATGAGTAAAGCCCGTTAAAAAAAACCCCACCCCATCTCTTTATCCATTGTTCATGAACTTTGCAGAAATACATTGTTAGATGCAGCACTAGTTACCATTCACTATGCCATTTGATAACAACTTTTAAATATATACGAAATACTAATGACTAAAAAATAATTCCGTTTAAAAAAAGGAATACAAAATCCCCTAAGATTCAATTGTTTTTAAGTTGATTCATGTAAAGAGTAAAGACGGGTAATTTCGGTCACCACATTACGACAAATGCGAGTGCGCTGGTGGTCTCTGTGATATCCTCCAAAAGACAATATAATCGAAAACAGGTCACTCTAGGCTTTCAATTGCTGGTTATTATCATTTTTCAATGTTGTAAGGAACCTATGGAAAGAGCGAAAATCGAGGTGTCTCAAAGTCGATACAATTGGTGTCAAGGCGGTTACATTCATCCAGTTGCGAATTGTACCCCTATCTACATCTGACTGATTAAAAGCCTAACATTCCTAAAATGTACAGGAAATGGGTTAATTTCTTTTAAATATTTTGAATGTTTATACCAACCTTCTTCATCTCCATGCAAACACTATTGTATCTATTTGGCTTGGCTAATTTTAATTCTGCGATATCTTAGTCCAGGTCACTTTGACGTTTGTTGATTAAAGTGAATCCTCGTGCACTTCAATTTCCAGGAGATGAATCAGTCTGTGCTTGTATGCTTCATAGTATTCGGCATGCTTCAGATACTTCCCTGAGTAACCGTTTAGTAAAATAGGTCGCTGCTCTGACATTTCTCCCTTTTCAAAAATAGACTTATCCAGCATCCCATCATGCATTTGGATGAAGCTAGTCAAGAACAGGCTCGTTGGTACCCGAACTAAATTTACAAGCCAATATGATAGGCGGTTACTCAGGGCGGCATCAGGAATATCGTGATGGTGGTGGTGGTGGTGTGTGTGTGTGTGTGGTGGTGGTGGTGGGGGGCGCAAACAAGTAGGTAAGGGGTCTGTGGGACAGAACCCCTTAAGTTCCTGCATTTTGGGAGCTTCACATCAGCGCGGTCAATCATGGGACAAACGACGGAGATTTCGTCACGCTCCTCACAGTTTATTTCAGAATATATCCCTGCCGTAAAGTTGTTTTGACCCCTCATATAAACTTTAATACATCGTCTCCGCTCATTAATACACAAGCACGTTGACTGGATTCCACTTTACTTCTCTTTTACAGATTGAAGTCTGGTTTCATTGTGACATCATCGGTATATTGTGACGCCTGCCGCGTGCTTCCTTGTTACACCATCAGCCTTGTGCTCCATCACTGCAAGTACAGAATTCATGACTATTTCATACCACGTATTTGGCCAAATATTCCCATTTTGCGCTGAAGCCATTGTAGAGAAGATTGCAGCAGTTATCAAAGCGTACGATTTTCTCCATGTGGAATTTTAACACCAAAATTTACATTTTTGTCAGTGGTTTTATCCTAAACAAGGGAAGTAACCCACTGTGAGTAGTATGAGATTCTGTACTCACACTAAGGTCTCACTGGATAGTTTCGTATTTTGATCCCCCACCCCCTAGTTTTTAAGGTAGAGGACATGAGCCTAATAAGCATGAGCCTTGTGTTTGTAAATTCACACAGAAACTAAATCTGCAATTGTGTTTACATTTACTTTGAGCTTTGAGTTAGGCTTGAAAATGGGTGGCTTGTTTGGTGACTGCCTGTAACAGTTAGACTAGCATTGGAGATCAAATGCGTCACTTAGGCTGCAAATGACTTGGTTTACGTATTTATGTATGTCTGCTACAGAGGTAAATATTTCAAAATCGAGATGGTTAAGTAGTGATGACAAGTATGCCATTTTGTTATATTACCAGTAAACTTTAATCACGCATAAGGTCCATATTGATTGCTTGAGCCGCCTTGTCACAGGAAAATATTAAAAATAGCTATTTACTGTCACAAATAAACGTAAAATAGAGGGGTTAGGGGTAGTGTTGGTTCAGTGTAAAAGCTATCAGTTGTACAAGGAATTAACCAGAATACCTTAATTAAAATCTGAGAAGCATGCTTTCCGCAAAAATCATTGGTTAGTTTTTATTTGTATATTTAAAGGAGAATTATTCTAATTTTTCTGCAAACTGTCTTAGTCCGAAAATTCATTAAAAGAAAAAACTGTCTCCCGAGTACCGGAAGTGTGACACAGTTGTCAGCGAAAAGACTGGAAGAGGTATTTTGAGTCCCAAATTCAACATTCGCCAAGGCGTTCACGTGGAATAAGAATGGATATGATAGTGTTTGTATGGAGAGGAAGAAGATAGGTTTAAAAATTCTAAATATTTGAAAGAAATTAATCATTTTCATACCAATTTTAGCAATATTGTGCTTTTATTTAGTTAGATATTGGTAGTGGTACAGAGGGTCTCGGAGAAAACTATTGTATACTAGATTCTACTTTCACTTTAGACTTCATTTTCACCAGATGGCGATTTTAAAGTTAATTGTGAACCATATTACAAATTTAAAATTAAATTTGTACAAGACAAATATGCAAATATATACCTGTATAATTCGCGCCGCACCCCATTAAAGGAGCGACCGAATTTACTCGAGATGACATTTTACCGTCGGGTAGTTCTAATCAGTCATTGTAAATATAAAGCATGTAAAAACAGCATACAAGCATACAGAAAACGTTTCTAAAGAACTAACGAATATTACTAAAATAATAGAGTAATCGACAATGTTTGAAAAATAGCTTTATTCGAGCCTTAAATGTGACCTAGTTACTAATGCATGACTTTGGATTCGGAGCTGCAGTGACCGGAATTGACAAGATCATGAGGAGATTCACACAGCATGAACTATGCATTCTACTTGCGCTTTAACCCAAAAGCCGATCCAGTGACAAAGATTTTAACAAAACCGGTTAGTGTCACGAATCCTGTCGACTGAATAAAACATTGCGTGTTTCATCTCCTATGGATAAATGAGATTTATTAAATGTGACTGAAGCTCCCTGTGTTACTAAAATTACCAGTCTTTACCCATTCCCCTTACTTTCCATTTAGGGTGGAGAGAGAGAGAGAGAGAGAGAGAGAGAGAGAGAGAGAGAGAGAGAGAGAGAGAGAGAGAGAGAGAGAGATCTTTATTTCCTGCGAGAGGAAAATATCAGATATCAAGAACAAAATACCCTTGTTAACAAAGCTGAGTGAACGCTGCACATCCAGCATGGAGATAAACGAGAACATTTATGACGTTAGGTAAATATGAATAGTTACTTCCTTAATCTACATCTTGAAGATGTAAAATGAGCTAGAGGATAAAAGTACACAAGCTGACATCAGTTCTCTCAGAGCATACATTTTAGATAAATAACATGAGTATCAAAACACATTAGATATCAGCATGGTGCACAGTCAAACGTTACTTACATGCCTTTTCCACATGGAAGCAACAGTTGTGATACACAGAAGATGGAAATACATAATTTAATCATTACTAATAAGAACTAGGAAATCACTGGTCATTATGGTGCCGATTGAAAGTTAAACTCTACAAATATAAATATAAAGAATTGCAACCAAAAAAAAAAAAAACATATAGGAAGATAAAGCCTACCCCCCCCCCCCCTTCACCACTACCACCATAAACATGAAGTACTAAACGATAAAAGTTAACAGTTAACGATGTCAAAATCCTGTAAAGGTATATAAAATAAAAGCTCGAATGCCTATATCCACGACTAGGTTCCATTCATTTTTGGGGATGTGCGCTTAGTCGTGAGGTTGTGGCGGTTGCTGAGCGCAGGCAAGTTGAAGGGTGCCGCAATCCGCGGACCCAGAATCAATTCTGAGTTGGGGATGAATAAAAGGTTCTTGAACCCATATGATAATATTCTATCTATATATTTAATTTCACTTCATATTATCACGCATCCACCTGTGGGATCCAGGGACAGGGCCGTCGTAAGGGACGGGCGTTACGGGCGACCGCCCGGGGGTGGAGGATGGGGTTGGGTGGCGCTATTGCGCCGAGTTTGCGGTATCTTTTCCGAGAAGGGGGGGGGGCAGGGCGCCGTTTCGTCCAGCGCATTCATGTGACGGCCCTGTCCAGGGATAGCACTTCCGCTCTGTTTGATGTATATTTGCAACATTCTATATTAACTTTTCTATACGCCTTGAGATCTGCCAGAGGAATCTGGGGTGACTGTGTATTTAGACGAGAGTTAATTATTGGGTCGCCATTTGAGTGTATTTGCTACGCACGAATGCCTATATCCATTACTAGGTTCCATCCTTTTTGGAGAATGTGTACTTAGTTGAGAGTGTATGGAGCTTGGTGCGTGCAGGGAAGGCGATGGGTGCCGTAATCCGCAGACCCGGGTTCGATACTCAGTAAGGTTCAAATTAAAACTTATTTAATCTATTTGATAATATTATTCTCAATACCAATCCAAAGTCATCTCAAGAACGGAGCAAGCTATGAACGCTGGCTACTTTACCTTCCGCATATTGCAAACTACCTGAAATTTGAACTCATTCCATAACCACAACAGCATGTCTAATGTCGAAATAGTAGTCTAATGTTTATGAATCACCCTCCAAATTAAAGTACAGTTGGCATTCTTTATCGAACAAGATACATCTTTAACCGACTTGCTGGTTTAGAATTCGTTTCGCACTTCTTGACACGTTTCGCTCAGTGCATAGTAGGATGGTTGGTGATAAAGTCCGGGTTATTTACAATCCAAAAGTACATCGACACTCGACCTTTATCCCGGGTCTCTATATCACAGAACGTATGGTGCACCAAAGGGGTCAAAACTTCAGGCACTGTTACAACGAAATCCATTATCGTTACAACGATACCCAACTATCGTTGCCACGCTAAATTTTGTTGATCCAACGGTGATTCTTCCTGTTGCAACAATAAAATTTTCCGTTGCAACGGTATTTGTAACACTGGCGTCGTTGCAATGGTATTTATATTTGTTACAACGGTGTACAATGTACCTTTGCAATGATTTTCACTTGTTCAAATGCTGATGTCACGGTATTCTGTGTTGTTGCAACGGTAATGTCAGCGTTGCGATGATATAAATTACCGTTGCAGCGTTAAAATGTAATTTTAGCGTTGCGACGATAAAGATTACCGTTACAACAGTGATATTATTGTTGCAACGATAAAATATACTGTCGCTACGACAAACAATACCGTCACACCGGTGTTTTTGAATATTGTTGCAACCAGTATGTGAATATCGTTGCGACAATTATAAATATCGTTGCAAAGACGACAACAGTATTAACAATACCGTTGGAACGGTAAATTTTATCGTTGCAACGATATTTGGATACAATTGCAACAGTACCAGTAGTCTGACCCTTTTGGTACACTATACAAAGGATAATCAAACATGGGTGTCACGCAATCTGATTAAAATTGAGATCTACTTATAATAAAGCCAAATAAAAAACGATATGTGTGGTTCTGGTAACAATGAAAAAAAAAAAAAAAATTAAGGCAGGTAGATCGGTACAAACTTTTTGTTGTTGGTCCGGACGGATTTAAATCAATCATAAACTAGAAAATAAGCGTCATTCGCATCTTGAATTTAACTTGGATCTTAGTTAATTTTTTTTTTCTTCTCTAAAATGTTTTTTTTTTCTTCTTATATTTAAAAAAAAAAAAAAGTAAGTTCGGCAAGAAAAAATAGGGTCGGTCGGGTAACCAGAACAAAACATACTTTTTTTTTGACCGAAGAAGAGCTGATGGGTACCGATATGAGACCATGTTCTGTTGACCTTTTGATTCGTCAATCAAAAACAGCTTTAAAATTTATGAAAGTGAAAAACATCATTTTGGAACATGACATTACTCACGATAACTAACACAAAATGCAACGCTTTACCTGATAGGATACTAAAAATAAGTGGACCGAGAATTTCAAAGGTCACCAGAACATTAACTTTTATCGCTGTCTGGCAGATCTCCTTTATGTCGGAGATCTCGATTTTAATATATATATATATATATATATATATATATATATATATATATATATATATATATATATATATATATATATATATATATATATATATATATAAATGACTGCAGTGCCATGTAAAAATTCAATGCCCACCTTCGGATAATTGAGGGTGCCGGACACAGTCGGTTTGTTGCATGCCATTATTGGTCGGTTGCTATGATGTGTCTCTGGGAAAGACACTTTCCCCCATTTGTCATTATATAGTGTTTCGTGAGCTGACACACCAAATTAGTCAATCAATTAATCATTATAATAAAACGAATGATTTCTGATTATCTGAGATAGTGACCATAATTTTCGTTCGGCCAACCCCCGAATATCATGAGTGATTGTAATAATAAGGCAACATTTCCCCCCGTGACTATAGGGAGTGACCGACTCAAAATTATGATAATAAGGCAATATTTTCCCCGTGACTATTGGGAGTGACCGACTCAAAATCAAGATCAGTCCTCCAATATAAGGAGCGAAAAACCATGCTCTAAGAATAAGTCATTCTTCAGTATTATAGAAGATGGCCTCGACATATTTCTGTTTATCCGGAGTAAATAAGACCGACAACATAGATTTACTCTGATAATCAAGAACGGCAATGAGCAATTTCGAACGTTATCGAATCTTCTATTACTGGCACTCTTGCAACACAATGTGTCAATATTTTATGAGAAATTGACGAGGACTATTTTCTTTCCAACAGATCTTTATTATCATCATGCGCACGTTATTATTGCTGACTCGTTCAATACGAACACAATTCTAGGAAGTGCTCACAAATTCTGACAAAGCTGCTAACTTCACTATGATTCTAAAACTATTGGAGGCTTTTCACTATTAATATACAACGTACATCGACAAAACGTTACAACTTGAAGTGGTCACTGTTCTCAATTGGCAATTTCAAAGAGTTTCGATAAACCAAATAATTTATCGAATCTTGCAGAGGTCTGTTTACGTGGCAAAAGATTCGGGGAAGATTATCAATAAGCCTCATAAAAATCCCGCCACCACTCCGCACCCCCGAAATTGTTATTAAACAGGTGAACCAATAAAAGAATCAAACAAAAGAATAAATAATTAAATGAATAGCAGTAATGTGATGCACACGAACCTGCAGATAGAAAGTCAATGTCACTTTTAGGTTAACATACATATCTAGACATAAACAAGAGAGTTTCTTGAGAAATTGACGAACATGTAAAGTGCCAGGATTGACGCACACGCAGCCAATTTAATGACTGAGAAATTAACCTTTTTTTCGGTTGGATTCTCGATTTGTTTCCTTGAAATGGAAGTGCAAATTTGCTGAGCTTGTATGATGTACGCAGTAACGAAATCATGGAAGTGCAAATATGCTGAGCTTGTATGATGTACGCAGTAACGAAATCATGGAAGTGCAAATTTGCTGAGCTTGTATGATGTACGCAGTAGCGAAATCATGGAAGTGCAAATTTGCTGAGCTTGTATGATGTACGCAGTAACGAAATCATGGAAGTGCAAATTTGCTGAGCTTGTATGATGTTCGCAGCAACGAACTCATGGAAGTGCAAATTTGCTGAGCTTGTATGATGTACGCAGTAGCGAAATCATGGAAGTGCAAATATGCTGAGCTTGTATGATGTACGCAGTAACGAAATCATGGAAGTGCAAATTTGCTGAGCTTGTATGATGTACGCAGTAGCGAAATCATGGAAGTGCAAATATGCTGAGCTTGTATGATGTACGCAGTAACGAAATCATGGAAGTGCAAATTTGCTGAGCTTGTATGATGTACGCAATAACGACATCAGAGCTTGTATGATGTACTCAGTAACAAAATCATGGAAGTGCAAATTTGCTGAGCTTGTATGATGTACGCAGTAACGAAATCATGGAAGTGCAAATATGCTGAGCTTGTAAGATGTACGCAGTAACGAAATCATGGAAGTGCAAATTTGCTGAGCTTGTATGATGTACGCAGTAACGAAATCATGGAAGTGCAAATTTGCTGAGCTTGTATGATGTACGCAGTAACGAAATCATGGAAGTGCAAATTTGCTGAGCTTGTATGATGTACGCAGTAGCGAAATCATGGAAGTGCAAATATGCTGAGCTTGTATGATGTACGCAGTAACGAAATCATGGAAGTGCAAATTTGCTGAGCTTGTATGATGTACGCAGTAACGACATCAGAGCTTGTATGATGTACTCAGTAACAAAATCATGGAAGTGCAAATTTGCTGAGCTTGTATGATGTACGCAATAACGACATCAGAGCTTGTATGATGTACTCAGTAACAAAATCATGGAAGTGCAAATTTGCTGAGCTTGTATGATGTACGCAGTAACGAAATCATGGAAGTGCAAATATGCTGAGCTTGTAAGATGTACGCAGTAACGAAATCATGGAAGTGCAAATTTGCTGAGCTTGTATGATGTACGCAGTAACGAAATCATGGAAGTGCAAATTTGCTGAGCTTGTATGATGTACGCAGTAACGAAATCATGGAAGTGCAAATTTGCTGAGCTTGTATGATGTACGCAGTAGCGAAATCATGGAAGTGCAAATATGCTGAGCTTGTATGATGTACGCAGTAACGAAATCATGGAAGTGCAAATTTGCTGAGCTTGTATGATGTACGCAATAACGACATCAGAGCTTGTATGATGTACTCAGTAACAAAATCATGGAAGTGCAAATTTGCTGAGCTTGTATGATGTACGCAGTAACGAAATCATGGAAGTGCAAATATGCTGAGCTTGTAAGATGTACGCAGTAACGAAATCATGGAAGTGCAAATTTGCTGAGCTTGTATGATGTACGCAGTAACGAAATCATGGAAGTGCAAATTTGCTGAGCTTGTATGATGTACGCAGTAACGAAATCATGGAAGTGCAAATTTGCTGAGCTTGTATGATGTACGCAGTAGCGAAATCATGGAAGTGCAAATATGCTGAGCTTGTATGATGTACGCAGTAACGAAATCATGGAAGTGCAAATTTGCTGAGCTTGTATGATGTACGCAGTAACGACATCAGAGCTTGTATGATGTACTCAGTAACAAAATCATGGAAGTGCAAATTTGCTGAGCTTGTATGATGTACGCAATAACGACATCAGAGCTTGTATGATGTACTCAGTAACAAAATCATGGAAGTGCAAATTTGCTGAGCTTGTATGATGTACGCAGTAACGAAATCATGGAAGTGCAAATATGCTGAGCTTGTAAGATGTACGCAGTAACGAAATCATGGAAGTGCAAATTTGCTGAGCTTGTATGATGTACGCAGTAACGAAATCATGGAAGTGCAAATTTGCTGAGCTTGTATGATGTACGCAGTAACGAAATCATGGAAGTGCAAATTTGCTGAGCTTGTATGATGTACGCAGTAGCGAAATCATGGAAGTGCAAATATGCTGAGCTTGTATGATGTACGCAGTAACGAAATCATGGAAGTGCAAATTTGCTGAGCTTGTATGATGTACGCAATAACGACATCAGAGCTTGTATGATGTACTCAGTAACAAAATCATGGAAGTGCAAATTTGCTGAGCTTGTATGATGTACGCAGTAACGAAATCATGGAAGTGCAAATATGCTGAGCTTGTAAGATGTACGCAGTAACGAAATCATGGAAGTGCAAATTTGCTGAGCTTGTATGATGTACGCAGTAACGAAATCATGGAAGTGCAAATTTGCTGAGCTTGTATGATATACGCAGTAACGAAATCATGGAAGTGCAAATTTGCTGAGCTTGTACGATGTACGCAGTAAGGAAATCAATAGTCGTAATAGTAATGGATGCTAAAAGCGAATTTCCTGTTACTATATTTAGCTGCAGCTTTTATGCTGCAAAACCTGTCTTCTATATCAGCAATATTAATTGTCTATAAATAGCACACTATTAGGATTATCATGGAAATGTTATATCATAAATAATAAATATAGATTTAAATAGCTCGTCTCCACCACCACCCTCAAAAAAGCCACACAAAAAAAAAAAAAAAAAATAATTTGAAGGAATGACACAAATATTGAAGCTGAAAAAATAACAACCTGCAAGAAAACGTACAAAAGCAATAAAACGTATACAAACGACATTGGTGATGAATACCTCTATTTGTTCATTAGTCATTTCAAGTGAAAGATCTCAACTTTTGAAGCCTTATTTTTATACTAGACCAAATGTTTTGAAATTTAAACTACTATTTTCAGCGGAATTTATTTACAAACTGGTAAAATTATCAAAATTCGTGAAAATTATACGGAAGAAATGTTGCATAATTGATACAACAGTAACAGCGGTATGACATCTCTTTTATACAGGCCATTTACTTGAGTTGGTCTCGTTGTCAGTCATTTAGATATAATTTCTGTGATACGTATGTACCTACAAATATGTTTGTGTATGTTCAGAGTTGTGATAGGTGTTGCTCGATAGAAAAGTTGCTGTAAAATTGACGTTATAATGTATTTTTACCTCTATAAAGAAACATTATTATATTTATGTTAAAGATTATATAATATTTGATTATTCTTCAGTATGAATTTGCATATCATATGTAAACATGTCGCTCCATTTAAACTGTAAAACAAGCTATTGGTTTGTAAATGTTCATATGTAACATATCGCTCTATTTAAAATGCAAAAGAAGCTATTGGTTTGTAGGAGATGTTCATATGTAACATATCGCTCTATTTAAAATGTAAAAGAAGCTATTGGTTTGTAGGAGATGTTCATATGTAAGATATCGATCTATTTAAAATGTAAAAGAAGCTATTGGTTTGTAGGAGATGTTCATATGTAACATATCGCTCTATTAACATATCGCTCTATTTAAAATGTATAAGAAGCTATTGGTTTGTAGAAGATGTTCATATGTAACATATCGCTCTATTTAAAATGTATAAGAAGCTATTGGTTTGTAGATGTTCATATGTAACATATCGCTCCATTTAAAATATGCATATCCTGAAACTGTTTGATCGTATGGCCAATTTGTATCGTTTTCAGTCGCGAGCTGTTAATCGATTGTTTAAAAAGACGGGGGGAATTGTCCGGTGTCAAATTATATACTCTCTCTCTCTCTCTCTCTCTCTCTCAGTGGGCCAACCTCACACTCGCACTTTGCGTATTAATTCACTATATGACATGAAATTCATCCAGTTTCCTTAAGCATGTATGAAACTAGAACTTGATGTGATTTCCCAGTCTCCATTATACAGTACTGAGAGAAAGTATATCAGTGTATTTTCAAAGCTCAGATATTGTGGACAGTAATTGACCTCTCGGATTTTAGGAGAATGCTCCACCATCACCATACCCCCACGCCGCTTGAATCCCCCAATTAGAATGGCTATTTATTTTGCTTGGCGTTTTTAATGCATTGAGGTAAGTTGTGAAAAATTGATGAAAATTAAATGAAACGAGAAATATTGACAGCTACCAGGGTGATTAGATTGGGCAGTGGTTGAATGGAATTTTTGTTATGCAATAGCTGATTGACGTGTGCCACGCCCAGCCGAAAGGTCAATTCTAGACAAAGCGGCAGACTCTATGTCAAGTCGAAAGTCTTTATTCTTAGCTAACTGCCTTTACAGAATGATGTTAGTTCGTTAAGAAATAACAAGAAAACAAATACACAAACAACCAAATTATGCAGTTAGTATGCTAATCCAATTTCCAATCTACTCTTATTAAGATGATGGTAAATTACGATATAAAACGTAAGGTACCTAAATCTTGGTTTAAACTTTGTTGTTGTTGTTGTTGTTGATGTTGTTGTTGTTTTTTAAACTTTAAATATGTTTCTGTATCCGTTTGTTTCCAATTCAAGACATACTGATAGATGCACTGACGTATCATACAACGTAGAAAATAGTATACTGACTAAAAAAGCTTGTGCTTCTAAATTGGGAAGAGAATGAATTGATGCTGTAAATGTCTTAAATAGAAACTTGCCTTTGTTAAGATTATTATGTTCGAGTGGGAATGGTAGCATTAGCCGTATCAATGCCATGCACATTCACCTAGTATCATAATAAGTGGTGGAACCTCTGTGGCCTTGAGGAACGCAAATCCAAAACGCCGACTCCCCAACTTTCCAGTTTTCACATATGGTACCACCTCTGTAAATAGTATCGTTAGTGTGCCATTACTCCTGCATCGTTTCTTTAACTCGTCCCAAATAGTGAACAGATTTTGTTTTGTGCCAGCTATAATATATATTACCAGAGAGAGTGCGAGAGACTGTTATCCACCAATAAGCGGTAGTGGGCGTGACGTAATTGATTTCACATTGTTACTTAATCCAAATAGCAGTTTTAAGTTTAATAAAGCATGTAGAAAATACAAACATTATTATCTCCTAACTCCCTGTACCATCTGATCACGGCAATAAAGACTAAGGCGAAACATCATACGACGCGTATGATATGAATAAGCGTTTAATGTTAGCAAATTTGACTAAATAGACGGGATTGAGATCTTTATTTCCTCCATATATTACGAATCAGTAGTATAAAGAATACGGCAAAAATAACAGTAATTAAAGGTTAGAAATAACATACATTTACAAATGATCGTGCGTAAGTAAATGCATATATGGTGAACATTCACCATGAGAACCAAGGAAAATTAACTTGATAAATCGCTGAGTCATAATTTGTTTTCAGCATTTGCTACACATTATAACAGTGGGATTACCATTTAAGTGAACACAACTGTCACAGTTGCAAAGTAACTTTGAAGATTTCATGCTACAGCGAAATGAAAATAAATTTCAGAGAATTAATTAAATGATTAGCGTTACTAAATTTTAGCAACACACACGGAAGTAACAGCAAATCTCATTAACATTAGAGATAAACACAATATACTTATTACAAAATTCTTTATCAAATGCCGTCATTGCTTCATTCATATAAAAGTATTGGGATCGTTTTCTATTGCGATGATATAACTACTACCAATGATGAACTGCACGCAATATATGGTGTTAATACACTAAATTATAGAGTTACTGACAACGCTATAACTAAGAATAAGCTCATTATCAGCATCGATAAGACAAACGCTTGTTGTATATTTTCTCCACATGGAAGCAACAGTTAAAATACATGAGATGGAAATAAATCAGATGTTCATTGCTTAAAAGAATTAACAAATCACGGGTCATCATTCCTAAGAGAGTATTCACCAAATCAATATCGGACACTGAATCTAAGTGCATGTAAACATGCACCCCAAATTTATCAATAATATGACACCAAAACGTGTCACGGTCTTGTGTAAGAAAACTACATACGGATAGAAAATGATCAACGACTGAAGTGCAGACTGTTTGACAACAAGTACACGCAGTTTCTTCCTGAGATGAAAAACGGTTTGTCACGATATTGGCAACGAGCCGACATGACTCGAGAGATCCTGGAAATCTTTTTCCTACTTCCCAAATCACAGAGGGAATCAAACTGGCATTAAGCAATAAGTTCTAAAATCGACTAAGAGAAATATCATCATAAAGTCTACATTTCAAAGCATTTTTTCATATAACAGACGGACTTGGAATTTAACAATACTTTTCCATTCAGATTTATTAACCGGGAATCGACCTTGAAGAATGAACGATTCTATAACGTCTTTTAGATTAAATTTATCCAGCAGTTTATACGTTTCTGGAATAAAGCCAGTTTGTTTAACTTGCAATCTTGAGATCTGATAGCTAAAGAGACGGAGTAAAAATACTTGTTTTGCAAAATAAACTGCAGACAGCGTGCAAAGTTGCTCAAAGAAAATTAGTTTTTTTTTAAATCGATGTAAATTTCAATTGATAAAATACCTAATAGGCTAAACGCAAATTCAGTTCGCGTATATCGAGAGATACCTTGTATATGCTTAGCGCAAAATCGATGGCCTTTCTCTAGTACAAGTATATTCTGAGGGCTTGGGTTAAACCAAGTTTCACAACGATACAACGCTCGGGGTATTGCAATTGTTTCATATAAAATCTTAGCTGTGAGTGGATTAAATCCATTCTTTTTTTACTCCAATATCAATAAAACTGAATAACGAACTTACAAGCTTATCTTTAGCCTCTTTAAGTTTGGTATCTATTCTGCTGTACTTTGACACGTTGACACCTAAATGTCTACATGACTCTGTTTCTTGAACACTCTCAAAATCCAAGAACCATTGCCTATGGTTTCTTTTGTATTCAGATGAGCTTTCGTTGAAAACTATAATGTTAGTTTTCTTGGAATTATATCCAAAACTCCACTTTATGGAGTACTCGTTACATTTATTCAGTAACTGATCCAAGCCTGACTTCGAAAGACTTAAACGAAGCATATCATCTGCTACAGTAGGACACGGGCAAGGGTTATAAAAAAATACAAAACCATGCTTACACGTTGATAAAACATCAAGAAGTTAATTTATAAACACAATGTAAAGCCACGGGGATAATATCCCACCTTGGCGGTTTCCTTTTAAAACAGGGAATCTTCGAGAAATTCTTTTGGAAAGAATAACTCTGCTATACATATTTGAGTATAAGCGGAAGATATAATAAGAAATAGTGATCTACTATCCAATACGTAGTGATCTAATATCCATCACTTAGTTATCTACTATCCATCACTTAGTTATCTACTATCCATCACCTAGTTACCTACTGTCCCACACCCCACACTATACTATCAACATGCCATGTGTAGTGACCAATACTTATTGATCTCCTATCCAACACCCTACATACACTATCCAGTACCCCGTACTATACTTTTCAACACGCCGTGTGTAGTGATCAAAACTCCTACATTTACCAAATCACGAAAATGGTAGGATGTAAAAGAAGGAGGGGGGATGGTGAAATCACACAAATATACTATCACACAGAAGCAAAGGTTAGAAGTGTTTACACGCACACTATACCCACAAACATACTATCACACACAAGAGGGTTAGAAGGGGTTTTAAGTTTTAGTTGTCAAAGACATACACAAACATAAAACACATATAGTGGCAATTATTTTGAGTAGTACCTCTCTTTTGAAGAGATATGAGTGGCGCTGAAAAGGGCCGTTTGTGTAGTTAACCAAAGAGGGTTAACATGGGTGGAACCGCTTCACTCTTCTCCGGCGTAAACTTCTTCTCACTTTTTGTCTGTAGACTAATACACGCTTCAGGCAACCATGCCTTTCCACATAGATTGTTCTCTTTCAAATAGCTATGTCTATGATGCGTGTGATCGCCCACGTTGCCTTGACATGCATGGTGTACTCCGGACCAAACAGCATTCATGAAATGATGGTAGAGGATTCAATACTTGTCCACATCTTATTGGCTTGTCTTGAGAGCAGATGCCACAATGGGCCAATGCACCTCTGTATATAGTCTAAGACCGGACAGAAACGGATGGTGATGTTCTACCAAGCAGAATGCGTGTAATATAATTCAGTCAGGGCGTGTTGTCTATCTTCCAATCAGAATAGAGTGGACGCGTGACGTCACTTTCAATATACACACGCACCAGATGTACCATTGCTGAAGAATTCAAGTACAATACCCATGGCTGAAATGAAGACGATGTATTGGGGTGCACCTGCACTGGATACTTTTTATACTCGGAGTGATAGTACGACTACTACTACTGCTGTTGTAGCTAGTATTCTTCCAGCATAGAATGGCTTCAGTTTGGCTTTGTGCGATTTCTTATCTTCTTCACAAGAATTTTTGGCAGTAGTATGACCTTCACCTCCTTCTCCATCATTATCAGTGTATGATGATTTCAGAAAGATAAAAAAAAAAAAAAAAAAAATAAAAAACAGAAGGAAGTTGGAGAGTTTTTTGCAACGTCAGAAAGAAGAAGTATTTGTTCAACAACAACGAGAAGAGGAAAAAAGAGAGCAAGAAGCGTAGAAGAGAAAAGCTTTGAACAGCGAGAAATAGTAAGAGAGTGAAAACAAAACGGTCATCTTATTACAAGACATTTTGGCGGAGTTAAAATACTTGAGAGAAATGTATCAGACTTCTTTAGCCAATCAGAAAAGAAAGAGACCTTAACGATCAAAGACTTCTAAACCTTCAATGACAACATCTACGTTCACTACCACCAATGAGACGCCAGCATCACCATCAGCAACAGTCACTACTACAGCTACCACAGCAGCAGCAGGTGTAGGACTTAGGTGTGGACAAGGATGAATACAGTTGCAGTTGATGCTGAAAAGTCCATGATATTTTCAAAGCCCTAGTAGCCCTATACTGGGCCTCCAATTTTCATAGAAATGAGATACTATTCAATGATTGCCAAATCAAACGAAACTGAAATCCCTCCATTACAGTGTGTACGTGTATGCGTGTGCGTGCTGGTGTGTTATCTTATCCATACTAAAGAAAAAACAAATCAAAACAAAGTAACACTTACGTTTCTTTGCATATTCTATTGAATAGAAGCACAATGAAATTTCAAAACACATCACACAAGTAGATTTTGTTACTGTCTTTCTTTTTTGAATGTCTTCATTGAAATGGGTTCTTCTTCGGCTGCTTCTTCTGCTTGTCTCGCATTTTTTAATTTCTTTACTGGTATGTGTTCTTGTTCTGTTTCTGCTGCATGCTCCTTCTCCTTGTTCTCTTTTTTCTTTTGACACTCTGAAGACAAATGTCATTTTTCTTGACATTGATAACAGGTATCTTTACTTTTATCTCTCTTTTCTCCTGTCTTAGTGGTTCCTTTTCTTTGACGTTGTAGACATTCTGGAGCCCAATGTTCTTTTTGCTGGCAGACATAGGAGATATCCTGACTTTTATTTCAAGAGGAGTAGTCATAAGTCTTGTTGGAAGTGTACTTTCGAATGACTCTGTAAATCTCTGACGAGTAGGGTGATCTGTTGTGACTGTTCCATCTTCACAGATTGAAAATGAATGAGTGTATTCTCTTATATAAAGGGGGTCTCTTTATATAGGGAGAGATCATGTACCCTAGTCAAATCAAATTTTGAATCATCATGAAAAGATCAAACCTATCCAACGAGAAACCAGAAGAAGCCAAGAGACAACGACGACTTTCTGTGTCGCCTCATACACTGAGAGATGTGTTAGCAGAAGTTCATGCCAGCGATTTTTGAGAAGATATGACTGATCCTGAGCCAGCACCATCTATATACATTACAAGACCTAGAGAGTCAAGATCAGCGAAGAAAGAAAGTTGTTTGGGAGCTCCTGAAGATTATATTTACATTAAACCTACCCAAAAAGTAACTTCCAAAAAATTTAGAACGACGGCTTACACTTACACAGTCGAATTTAAAGAGTTCAAGTCTCAAGTTCCAGCATTGAAAGCAGCTTACTTCATTACGGATTTATCTGAATCAATGTTAGAGAAATTGAAACGACAATGCCAAGCTCAAAAATCAATATCGCTTGAGACTATCCGTCACTATCAACAGTTTGAAATCCCCTGTGTGGATCGAGTTTAGTACACCTGCCGAATTAACTTCTTCCGAGATCTTGGACAAAATTCAACACGTCCAACAATGACACATGTTTCACTTGCGGACGACGCAAAGTTGTATCGGTGGATGAACTTCGCAGTACCAAACAAAGTATCGTTCCGATTAACATAGACCATGACAAGATGTGTTTAGCCCGTGCCGTCGTAGTGGCTCGAACTTATGCAGAATGGAAAAGATCACGGCAAAGCATTAAACAATCGGACAGAGATAAACAGCTTCAAGATGTTTATCATCACCAAGATCAATTCAGTGATATTACAACTATCACAGGATTACTTGGGTACATATACTATTGAGAGAAATTTGACCAAGGATTTACCAGTCGGGAGAAACAAATTCATTGTGGAGAGAGATGTTGTGGATGTTTAGCTTCCAGACCTTGCATTCTTGAAGGACAAGAAAGAATTCATTGTTCTACTTGCAAGCGAACATTCGTCAGTCCAGCCTGTTATGAGCAACATCGCATGAAACAATATCAACAACAGAAAAGTCCTTGCGAATTATTGAGAGTGTACTCCACTTGTGGACAGCTTGTTCGAACGAATAACCAAAAGTCAGACTTTTGTCCAGGAAAGAAAAGTAGTTTTTGTGACCAAGTGGTCGACTTGAATCATCAGTGTTACATTCATAGATATGACAACAAATTCGAAGAAGTATTAAATGACGATCAGAGCAAGGATAATAAGAAACGTGTAGATTTTATCTTTTTGACTTTGAATGTTCACAAGAGACTGGAATTTACATCCCTAATTTTTGTGTAGCTCGTCGCACTTGTTACAAGTGCACTCAAGAATCTTTATTTTATCACTGTCCAAATTGTAGCGTGATTTCAGGAGGACGAAAAAAGATATTTCGGGGCTCTCGTACTCTTTCTGATTTTGCCAAGTGGATTTTAGACCCCACCGACGATTCTTCGAGCGAAGAGGAGTTACATCGTTACGGGAACTGTCATCGACTGTCATGGCTCACAGTTTCTCAGGATACGACGGACAATTTCTTTTGAAATATTATTCAGAACGAGGAACCGAATTTGCAACAGTTACCATGAACGGAGCCAAAATCATTTACACGAAAATGGGAAACGTATAGTGTAAAGATTCCATGAGTTATTTGGCTATGCTTTTGAGTAGAATGCCTAAAACGTATGAAATGTCAGAAATGGCTAAAGGCTATTTTCCACACTCTTTCAATACCAAATTCAATCAACACGTCGTGCTCCTGAATTTGCCTGAAGTTCGCTACTATGACACTGACGGTATGCAAACAGAACAACGAGAAGCTTTCTACTCTTGATACCAAACTCACTCTTCAGACCCGTTTGATTTTCAAGAAGAAATATTGAAATATTGTCGATCAGATGTGGACATTTTATGTCACTGTTGTGGAATATTTCGACGTTTATTTCCGGATCACGGAGGTGTCGATCCCTTGAAGGAAGCTTCAACCAGAGTGTGTGGATTAGTCTACCGAAAGAAGTTAATACCCGAGAACAAACTAGTTATCATACCATCTCAGTCCTATCTCTATGTCTGCCGTCGAAATTCAGCCACAGCTTTGCGCTGGCTACATTACTTGTGTGAAACTCAAGTCAAGTGGATGCTACATGCTAAAAACGGTGGAGAACAGAAAATCTGAACTCTTTCCGTGGATGGATTCGATTTAGAAAACCCTCAAAATGGTCTCCGAATTTCAGGGATGTTTATTTCATGGATGCCCTACTTGTTTTCCTCAACTAGACCTGAAAATCCTTTCTCAGAATTCATCATGGAAGAGTTGTACGACCAAACATATCAATGACGCTATAGTTTAGAAAATCAAGGATACCAAGTGACAGAAATGTAGAAACACGACTACGATCGACGTTTGAAAACCCGAATTTTGAAGAGTACTATTTTGTAGACATCGAACCTTTAAATCCACGCGACAATTTGTTTGAAGGTAGAACCAATGCTACACTTTTTTTGTACGAAGTGGACGAATCTCAAGTAGAGCAAATAAAATACATCGACGTGTGTTCCTTGTATCCTTGGGTCTGTAAATATGCTCGATTTCCCACGAATCATCCTGATTTTGTACAGAATACATCGACGTGGAACACATTTGCCAATATGAATGTTTGATCAAATGTAATGTTTTGCCACCGAGAAACTTGTACCATCCCGTCTTGTCTCATCATTGCCACGGTAAACTGTGTGCTGAAACGTGTAATCAAGACCACCTTTGTCGCCACGCTGATCAAAAACGAGCCTTGACAGGAACGTGGGTGGGTGTCAGATTGTTTCATGCTGGATAGCGGATACCACGTGTTAAGAATATACGAAATTTGGCACTTTCCTACCACAGAACAGTATCCACAGGACGACGACTCTAGTCTAGGCATATTTTCAGGCTACGTAAACGAATTTCTGAAACTGAAGCAAGAAGCTATCGACTATCTATCCTGGTGTGAGACTCCAGAAGACAAGGAAGAATTCAAAGACCGGTGCTGATCCCTAGAAGGCATCACCTTGGAACACTTAGAACAGAATGAAGGAAGACGATCGTTTGCTAAAGTCATGCTGAATTGTCTGTGGGGAAAATTTGCTCAACGTCCGATATTGCCAAAGACAGAATACTTGGTAGATCCAAGTCGATGCTTTACACATCGACGATAAAGGAAAACTAACTAAACATGTGGAAATCATACATGAAGATTTGATCTTGGTGAACTACGAAGGAGTCACAGAGTTTGCATCACCCGACGAGTTTGGTAATGTCGTCATAGTTGCTTGACAGCCAGTGCCTACTTAAAATTGAATTCTGTCTTGGAACCTTTAGGAGATTGTGTCGTTTACTTTGATACCGATGGTTGCATGTGCATCAATCGCCCTGGAAGTCATCACCTACGCATCGAAGACGAGACTTTAGGAGTTTCGACACTATTTTGAGTTTTGAAAGTGGTGGACCTAACATTTACGGCTGCCAGACCGACACAAAAAGGACAACTTCATACCAAATGTAAACTGAAAGGACTGACATTGAACTATCGTCCCAGTCAAGTTGTAAACTTTGACGTCTTAAAAGGGGCCTTAAAGTTAGGTCAGGATCAAGACTTTCGTGTGACCACGTTTGATCCTAACAAAATTGTAAGTTTGAAAGATCACCAAATCGTCAGTCGACCCTTGGAAAGAGTATATCAGATCGTCTACCAAGAATGAGTGCCACTTCCCGATTACAACACATTACCTTACGGACACGCCGATCTCCAGTATTAAACGAGAGAGTTCCAAGACAAAAAATCACTGTGACTAGAGACGCTGACTGAAAATGATGAATTCAACACAGAAACCAGGTGATGGACCCACTGCTGACTCTGACGTACTCGAGTGTGATGCTGTACCCTTCTACATAAGCCATGCAGCACGATCTTGCCGCTCTACTATCGAAAGCGATGCCGTTCGTGTGCCCATCTATGGATCTCATCCATACACACACAAAGCACGCTGGATACCACCACAACAATTTCGTCCAGAATTACAAAGCAAAAAGGAATACACGTTTTCCGTGGCTATTGTAATTTTGAAAGTCGATTCCAGACGTTCAAAGGATGGTCTCCGTGCTCTCGCTACTTTCCTTTGGTCGGTCAAAAATATAATCCGAATAATTTAGAAGTGGAAAGAATTTGTAGGTTACATTTGGAGCTGCGAGAACGCATTTACAGAGAGTTTGTCAGGATTCAAGTGAAACGCAATGATCAATTGCATCCAATACGCCATAAAATGAATAACCACTGGTACCTGAATACCATAAAAAGACTGACTGAAAAAGGCTGCAGAATAGTCGGAAAGAGAGGTTTTGTGCCAAACGACACGACTCTTCTTCAAAGACATTGTAAATGGCCACTGGCCAGTTTAGAAGAGCAATTTCAGAATCTACCTCTGAAGCTGCGAGACTGCATTTACAGATAGTTTGTCAAGATTCAAGTGAAACGCAAAGAACAATTGCATCAACTACGACATACACGCTTTAACGATTGGTATCTGCATGCTATAATAAGGCTGATTACTTTGAAAGCGTTCAAATAGTCTGACACTGATCAACTAGTACCCACATATTGCAAGACTTTGGATGCCACAACTTCTAGCTACAATTTTGGAGTGCTAAACCGAATTTTGTGGGACGAAGAAGAGATTCGAGACTTACGGGGCCAAATACTTTTGAAAGAATTAAGAGAAATCACTCCTTTACGACGTGTGGTGTGTGAGTTAAGGACTACATTTCCTGGATTTCAAGATTTCTTTTGGTGCTTGTATTACTATTCCACCAAAAAACACATTTCATGTGAACGCCTAGTTTACAAGAGCACGTTCAGAATCTACCACTGGAACTGCGAGAACGCATTTACAGAGAGTTTGTGTAGATTCACGTGAAACGGCAAAGAACAATTGCATCCAAAACGGCATTGATCTTGTAATCATTTGTAATCAAGACGAGACGATTACTTTGAATTTTGGACGACGTGTGTGTGTGTGTGTGTGTGTGTGTGTGTGTGTGTGTGACTGTGACTACATTTTTTGATTTCGTTTACCAGCAGATTCGATGTAGACAATTTACAAACAGTACATGCAAAGACATGACAGCCAAAAATTTATCTGTGCACGAAAAACTTATTGTGTTAAAAGTGTTGCCAAATGTGATGAAAACGAGTTGTATACCTCCATGTGAAGACATTCGTCATACATTATAGACTCTTTATACTCAGCAAGAAGCATATATAGCAAGTTGGCTACACCGTCAGATTTACTACTGGAAGGATATACCTGACTGGAAAAGTCCCAGATTTGATTCTTGAAAACAAGAGGTATATAATTATGCCAAAGATATCGTGTGTGACTGATGAAAGAAAGACAAAGAAAGAAAAATTGAACTCTGTGTTTTTAAAATGTAAATACTTTTTTTGTTACACCATGACAAAATAAACGTGTATAAAATGTCTTGTGTCGCTCATGGAATCTCAGAATTTTAAGCACAACTTGAAAGTTAGGACTCCATCTTCCGTTCTCCAAGTGATTGATGAAAAGTTAGATCGTCAAGTTTGGGAGGTACTATATCTTCGTTTTCCCTTTAACATGTTGATTGCTGGACAATTGTTCGATCGTCCTCCACAACATCTCCTATTGTGTTACAAAGAGTGGCATTTTCCTCTCAATGAGGTGGTGCCTTACCCTGTTCATGTGCTCGAGGGCTTTGCCCAATTTTTAAATCTTATTCATAGTTGTTGACAAGTCAACGATGGGTGGCAAGACTGACTGACTAACCAATTTTATATTTACCGAGTGTTCGGCCATTAGGCCATGTACGTCGAGTTAAAGATGTACGCACATCGTACTATATAATTACTCATCAGATGTGTGCAAGGCATCCTTCTGATGCTTTAATGTGTGCTTTAATGTGTGCGCGGCACACATTTATTATATTTGATAATGTCTGGAGGAGGCAAAGGAGGAAAAAGGCCCAGTTGGAGTCGCAAAGCGGCAGCTGAAGTGTTTCTGAAACGCCATAATCGTGCTTTATTTAAATTCTGCCCAGTTAACTAATTCGGGCTGTTCACAACAACCAATTATGTGTTAGGCACATATTTTAATTGTGACAATCATAACAGTTACGAATTTCTTTACTTTTTAACATTCAGATATAAATTTTGTGTACGTAGTGTACTTAAAATATCCCAAAATAAACCAATCCGTGAGTACAAGTTACTCATTGCAATTTAGTATGAAGCACATTTTGCTTCCTAATTTCATAGATATATTTTAGATGGAGGCTCAAAAACGATCATTTTTGTGATTTAAAATAGTGTAATCGAAAGGGGTTTCCAAAAATACAAAAGGTAAACCCAATACAGACAGGCAATTTTGATAGTCTGCCGCTGGAGAGTTCTGGCACCGAGTAGTTTTCTCCCAGGCTTCGTCTTTGGGCAGGCTGACTCTATTCCGGCCGTCATTTGTGCACCAGCCCCAGGGGAATTCACTCATTGTATGTTGTTGGAATATCCTCATACAGGAAACTTCTCCCGGCTTGCTGTACCCTTGATCTGTTATCTGCTGCGCCGGGGTACTTCCCGATGGTTCCCCCAGTGTTCTATGTTGTCACTGGTCCTTTCGTTTGTACTCTTCGACTTTGGTCGGGGGTAGATCGGGCTTCTTCTGTGTCGTTCCGCCTCGTGTTCGCAGCTATGCCCCTGACTTCGTTGATTTCAAGTAGTAGGTTGATCATTAGCTGCACGAGGCAGCCTGTGATAATGCACAGTTGGTCCCCTCCCCTCCTCATCCTACAACAGCAGGTGCGGCACGATGTTGCTGGTCTGAAGGCTAGTCGCTGACTGTGAATGCGGAATGAGGCAAGACTGTTACTTACTTAATTTCGATTATACTCGCGTGCGGTCAATCGGCCATGTGCGAGTGGAAACCGGAAAAGCAGCCGGTCAAACAGTCAGAAAAGCAACCGGAGAAAACAGAAGTGGCGGAAGCATGGAAACATCCCCCAAACCTTGCAGTATCAACACCCCTGCCAGAGGTATGATCATACATGAAAAGATCCATAACCTACCAATAAACAAGCCAATTCGCATGGGAGCAGTCTAAAGAAATTGAAATGGACGACATCTGGACTGACAAAGAAATGGCTACTAACTACTTAGAAGATCTCCGGGTGGTCATAACAAGCAAGAGACAGTTCCTTTGCCGAGTCCGGACATGGCAGTTGAGTAGTGTGCTGTTCTCACAATTCGCAAATAATAAAATAGTACGCTGTGCGTACAAAATATTATCAGTCGCACATAGCCGAGTGTCCGCACGCGACTTAAATCGAAAACAACAACAACAACAACAACAGTCTTGCCATAGTCTTCAGAGAACAGAGCACAGAGCAACGAGTAACACGTAATAAGAAATAGTTCTAGAGATGGAAGCATTGATACCGTACCAGGCCCTGAATACAAAAAAAAAAAAAAAAAAAAAAAAAAGACTAATGCCTTAGCATTGCTTCAGAGTGCAGCCTACGGGCTCACTCTAGGAGAACAACACTTCTACTGATTTGGGAGGAGGATTTCAACGACAATAGGAAAATTAGAAGTAGCCCCACAAGAAGGCCGGGAGAGGTAGGAAGAACGCAGGATCAACAGCAGCAGCGTACGACGCAGGCCCAACCGATACCGAGCGCCCCCCCCCCCTCTGTTGAATTCAGGCCAGTACTACCTCCACCTCCAAGAACAATGCAACTCCCAGCTTCGAAAATGCCTGAAACTATGAAGCAACTTCAATGCCACCACCAGCAGTGATATAAGTACAGCAAGGGTAAGGCATGGAAGGGAGGAGGAGAGTAAGGAACAAAAAGAAAACAAGAGGCCCAAGAGGTAGCCATGAAAGAGGAGGCCGAAAGGAGAAAATCCCACCCACCACGCGAAGTAGCAGCGACGCAGCCTGTGTTACAGAAGCAGGGAACGCCGATAATACAGTCAGAGATGAGAGCGATGGTGAAGAAAACTCAAAAGAGGCAGCGCCGCCATAGCCCACGCCCAAACAACTTGTGTTGACGTACCTCTACGAACAGGCTTATGATTATGAACTGGGTGAGTTCCTATAGGATAGAGAAGCAGCGATACAAAACATTGAAGATTTCCGGACGGTCTCTGCATGTTCCAAGAGACTCAAAAGTGACGGAAGTTTAAATAAGACGCAGAGATCCAGCTTCACTAAGGCAGCTGACAACATCAGAGCCCTTGGGGAAAAGTATAGTGGCTGCCCACTCCCACTAGCTACGCTGATGTTAAATGATTGGATTGAACCATGGAAGATCAAGTCCCAACCCGACACAGTCTGGCAGCCGATGAGAGACTTTGTACCTGCAGACCAAACCGATTCAGGCAGCGACAAGGCCACATTAGGCGCACGTTGGAGCCGTCCGACTACCTGAGGCCGTACCTGACTCCAGCAACAGAGGTTACCCCTGAGCCCTCTAAGGGCTAAAAGAATGGCCTCTATTACCAAAGGTGTTCTTTTCGGCTCAGAAAATCCTATTCGATAATAACTCTTTTAATACGCAAACACGATCCATTCGCACACCGTTCCAAAATGATCGCTCGATATTACCTAATTAAGATCACAAAAACAATATTAATGGGTTACATTAATCCGGTATTATTCAAGTTTTTAGAAAATATAATTAATGTACACTGTGTACACCAAATTCTAAAAGTGAAAGAAATTAGGAAAATGTATAAAACTGTTTAGATTGATTTAAATTACAATATGTAGCTAACACACAATTGGTTGTTAGAGACAGTCCGATTTAGCTATCTGTGCAGAATTTGATTTTGATTTTGTACGTTTGTGGCGTTTAAGCTTACTCCTGTTCCGCTTCGCGCCTCCCTTGCCGGATCCGTGTAACCTGCCTCTCCAGACATATAATTAATCAGCGTGCCATGCACGCAGTAATGCGTCAGATGGGTTTGCAGCCCGGCAACTCATCTGACGAGTAAATTACACACCATCCCATCTTGCGCTTCTAATGAACCCTCAAAGTGGGGAAACCACGCAGCGAGGGAGCTGTGTGGAATACAACCATAAGGGTTACAATTTTAACAAGTCGTGTATGGCCGTAGGGCCGAACACGACTATAATCTAAGATCAGCTGATCCGTCTTGCCATTCATCGTCGACTCGACAGAAAATGGCTAGCCAGCACCGCAAAGCAGGTAACCTGAGCACTGCTATGTCACTCTTGGACAGAGTCCAATACCTCTTGGACCGGGTGGAATTGTTACAGGTCTACCCTAACCTTGGGCTCTTGAAGAGGGAGATGATCTCCTTAAATTTAGTAAAGGGGCTCATCATATAAGTGATAGATGAGGAAGTGCAGAAGATCAAGAGGGAGTCGGCGGAGGAGAAGTGGGCGAAAGAGCGAGAGAGAAGGGAGAGGGAATTCCCGCGTGTCAGTATATGGTGGATGAGGGTGAGGGAGCGGTTGAGGCAGCGGGAAGCAGAAGAACATCACCAGCAGCAACAACAAAAGTGCCTAATTCGAGAATAAGAGGATTGGGAGATGGTGTCCAATAAGCCTGATTCTAGGCTTAATGTCTCCGTCCGCAGATCCACCGAATTATTAGACCAGATGTGCCCTTGTTGCTGAGTCCGGCCCACGAGGTGCTGTTCTCCTGGATATAGATAAAAACAAATGATCGAGGACAACACCCAACGGCCCTTTTCAGGGCCATCCAAATCTTTTTAAAAATATATATACATCTCAATATAATTTCCACTATATGTGTTTGATATTTGTATGTTTTTGTACATGTTTTTGAAAACTAAAACGTAAAATCACTCCTAACCCTCTTGTGCGTGATAGTATGTTTGTGTGTATTGTGTGTATATAAACACTCATACCCTTGCTTGTGTGTGATAGTATGTTTGTGTGATTCCCCCCCCCCCCCCTTCATTTACATCCTACCCATTTCGTTGGTTAGTAGATGTAGGGGCTTTGATCACTACACACGGCGTGTTGAATAGTATAGTGGCAGGTAATTGAATAGTATATGTCGGGTGTTTGATAATATATCACTAAGTATTAATCACCACGCACGGTGTGTTGATAGTATAGTGCGAGGTGTTGGATAGTAGATAACCTGGTGATCTGGTGATGGATAATAGACAACTAAGAGACGGATAGTAGTGAAATAAGTGATGAATATTAGATCACTAACTATTGGATAGTAGATCACTGTTTCTTATTATATCTTCCGTCTAACCCTATACAAACCCATGCACATTTTTCAACATGAAGGGGTAATGTTAAAATCCCGTTTGACTTCAGACAATCCCCCAATGTAAACCTACGGTGTAATGTTAATTCCTGTTTGACCCCAGGGTGCCACATATCAAAGGAAAACAATATGCCATTTACGAAATATGTACTATTATTTAACTTTTACCCGTGATATACTCTGTGAATGCACTGAGATACCACGCTCACAAACATTCATACACTCTCTCATTCTCTTAAACTTGCACACACAGACACAGAAAGGTTATCTGGGAAGGCATATGATTTTTAAGAATAAAATATCATCTTGGTCGAAACAAGAAACTGGTCATGATCTGCATGTCGCATCCACCCCGAGCGATATTCGAATTCGAAGAGGGTGGTTGAGTTGGGCGAGTTGGATTGAGTTGGTGTTTTACGGCACAGCGAAACGTTGAAGGTTATGTCGTACCAAGACAAATATAGGATAGTACCTTGCCCAAGGACACACCATATTGAGGGTGGGATAAAATGGTATTGAAATCAGAGGAAAGGATGTCAAAGTAATCGTTATGTAGAGCTCCTCCAAGCGAGCTTGATAATAGGTCAAAGTGACTTTACTTTTGGCAGACTGGTCTTAAACTCACCTAAGTCCATGTTTGCAATAAGTTGGCTGAAACATTAATCAATAGTGGACTTGAAACTGACAGAAGTCAAAGAAGCATGAAATATAGGTCATAGTGACCAACATTTGGTGGAAAGGTGTTGTACCCACCAAGTGACACTGACATATCGATTTCCATGAATCTGTGGCCAACAGTACCCAAGAAACTGACCAAAATAGAAAACAAAGTCACTGAAGCGTTAAATCTTTGTCAGACTGACCTTCTTTTGGCGATTTGTCATTTTACTCAACAAGATGTATCCACGAACTAAGTTGGCAGAGTGTCAAACTCGTAATGTCAAGGTCGTGGGTTCGATACCCCCCGAGGCCAACTAGGATCATCTGAATCGGGGTGTCGTTGGGAAAGGACATTTCCATTTCCTCGGCATGATGTAGCTAATAACAGGTTACAAGTGCCGTAATTAGAAAGAAAAAAAAAAAAAAAAAAAAAGAAAGAAAGAAAGAAAAAACCCAATAGTACATAAGAAACAGAGGTAAACGCAAAAAGTCAAGGAAATGTGAAATATTGGTTACACTGACCTACTTTGGTACACTGGTGTTTTGCACATCAAGATGTATCCACATATCAAGTATTATGATTCTGCGGCCAACTACACTTGAGAAAGCATAAACAAAGTAAAAAAACTTTAATATCAAGGTTAATATCAAGCTTAATATGGGATGACCCATACACCTGGATGATTACATCATAAGTACATTTGGGATGGCCCATAAACCAGGATAATTACAACATAAGTGCATACTGAAGCTATATTTCAAATCTAAAGAGGTGGATACAATGGAGTGGGATACAATTGTATTGAAATAAAAGGAAAGAAAAAAGATTACATTGAAATTAATCTAGGGTGTGGAACGACTGACGGACAGATATGTACGCGGACGCCAAAGTGATCGCCAATACGAACTCGACAAAAGTGATATTGTCACGAGTGTGATTACATTACATTTGTCCTTTATTTCAGGAAGATGAAGAAAATATACCACAATTAACACTATATACACACAAATATGCTAGAAAAAGGAGCTCATAAATTAATCTTTCAGTAAACTTTCAAACTTTTAGTCAAGAAAAGTATACAAATTAAGTATTTTCATATAAAAAAATTTTTTACAGATCATATGAAATCATCATCTTCCTCTTCATCGTCGTCATCGTTCTTGTTGTTGTTTATTAATTAAGATTTTTGGAATGTTATTTAGCAATAGTTTTAAGATACAAGGCAGTGACACACTTTGACGGACTCTCACAGATTCAAGTACAGCAAATTACTGTTGCGTGCACACAGACAGACAATCTAAACAAGCTGTATGACCTCTTATACATGTTTTTTATTTGTTTGTTTTTTCAACCTTGCGCAAAATAAAATCTCAGAATTAAAACATTAAAAAAAAAACAAAGTACTTGCGGAGATATAGACCTGAAATGGTCGTATATATAGATAGATTGAAAGATTAAGTTATTCATTCATACATTGGTGTTCAGCGGTACATTAACACAGAAAGACTATATAGTGCCGAGGCAATAATTATGAATAAAGTCTATCGCCCAGAGATACACCACGTCGGCCAACACGGCATGGTCTGGGCAGGATTCGAAGCTGCACCCATCTGATCAAGAGTCCAGCACGCTAACAAACTGGGCCATCGCGTCTCCCAGCAAGATGGATATATAAACATACTGACTAATTGATTGATTGATTGATATGTTGAGTGATAGAAAGATAGATGGATAGAAAGTGACCTTCCTCCCTACGTTGCTCAAATTACACCAATATTCAGATCTGTATGGAAATCACAACATATGCCCTCCCCCGTTTTCTGAAGAAAGAGAAAAATAATGCAATAGCCAAAATATATTATTATAGACGTTAGTAGCCATCTGGGAAAATTAGTAGCCAGTGGCTATTTTGGCTACCATAAATCAGAACATACATACTGTAACACGCAAGGATCTCACTACCGAGCGAATCAAGCAACACCTACATGACTCAAACACTTAATACAAATAATTATTCCTATCTTAAATTACTAAACACGTATACGGGAAAATAATCCGAGAATTCCTTATGTTAAGAACTTAGGGAGGATCCATTTTACGAAATTAATCCGTGCTAAAGTCCTGTGAATACTGTACCGTCTGCTAACAGAAATTGTCTAATTATTCGGTTTCAGAAATATCTTCCCAACACCGCCCCTCCCCATGAAACAAATAATCAATAAAAGACTACAATTTAACAAAGCTATAAACGGAGACGTAAATAAAAATAGCACATACCCTAGGTTTATTATATTACCCACGCCTCCGAAAATCACTCGTCCTCGAGTAATCACAAACGTCCTACTTATGTTCATGAATCACAACTGATTATTCCTTCAGAATCAGCCAAAAACCTGATTCGTGATTCCCAAACATGATTACAGATCTGACTCAGAATCAATGGATCTGATCCCGTATGTCCGCCACTCTCCATCAAACTAAAGCTAAAGCATAATCATTCATCGCCTTTTAATAGCTATAAAAAAACAGAAACTACATAAAGTTCAATCAAACATGACACTTCTTTGACTGGGCTCTCAAGGCTGCAAACATTTGTGTATTAATAGCAAGTTGCAAGTCCATTCAAACGAATCAGGATCTTCTTAAGCAGGCTCAATTACCAACAAAAAAGACGATAGCCACATCAATGTAACTCCGATCTCTTACCAGTTGACTGAAACAGAATGACACATTCTTCCTGCTGCTACAATGCCTATACATCAGATATCTCCCGTACAACGAACAGGCCATCAGTAACTGGTCATACACGTAGGCACCTCCTGCTACTATGACGATGATACTGCAGGTAGATTGATATCGATTCTTATTGGCTGCCCAACAGTTTTCTACATAAACAGTCGCACAATGTCTACTTTCAACTGTTGACAAGGCCCTGACATCGCATCCTCTCTACCAGCCACAAGTCGCCCCAACACGACGACAAAGAAACCTGGCGCTTCCAAACTAAACAGCGCTCAAAACACTTCGTTGGCTTCAGACCATGTCAGGTTACTCTGCAGCTCACATCTATAAACTCACGCTACCATGACAGCTAAGAACCTTCCCCATGAAGTTAACCTCTTCCCACCAGCATTGGTACGATCAACACTCATGATGATATATGTCACTCCTGAAGGTACTTCCAAAAGAGAGCCTTGTACGCTAGGAGCTACCCAAGCCGAACCACAAAGAAATTCAGTTATTCTGCGGCCGAACCAAAAAGCCTATCGCCAGAGAGCAGAGTCCGAACAATATCGAATAGATGACTACAAATAATCAAGGATATGCAATATTACCTTTTCCATAGCACAAACAAACCAGTTCTAAAGGTGACATTGCGATGGTCCACCCATCAATGCTGCTAATTAACTTTCGTGAACTAAGAGCAGTCTTTCAGCGAATCCCCAATAAACACTGATCTTAATAAGCTGATTCTTTAATCTGTGAATGATGAAAACCATAGTAGCCAATCACCGATGCTGTGCTGGTACCCAACAGTTTCCATTTACTGTAGCAAAAGTTTCTCAACAAACAAGTCTCTAACAGGTCAAAAACGCAGGCTCACCCTGCTCAACCACAACAAAATCTCAGGTACAGAGATAATGATTCCTACAAGACAACGCATGTCTACTAAAACCAAACGTCGCTCAGGACCCGCGGCGCACCACACTAAACAGCGCCAAATTCATCGTCGTCATCAGACTATGCTAGCTGACATTGCATCCTCATATCTGCATTACTACTAATATACAGGTGCTACAGCGACCGAAAACCGTTCACCAGTATATAAACAACCACAGTTTAAAATGCCACATTTCACTCTTACAACTAACTCCAAAGGCAGAATCTTACACTATTCGAATTATACTAATCGGCTCCTTAAAAATTCATGGTGTTAGTTATAACCGCTTCTCAAAAGCACACAAACCAATTTAATTTACATAAATCTCGTTCAAAGCAGCAAAACAAACGACTTCTGACCAATGCTTCTGGAAGTTAATACCGCACATGATTAATCATAACAAATCACCACAAAAGAGGAAAAGAAGACGCATATGCCGTCACATTAGACTCTCAGGATCAAATAAAATACTTACAAAATATACACCAACTGTAGTGCACAAAGCTATCTGATTTATCCATTTGACTTTGTTGATTCAACCCGCATGACGGCATTGGGCTGTCCTTAACCCAACCATTCAACAGCCGGGGACATAGTGATTGCCCATCTTTAAATGAATTTTCCTGTTGTGAAATAAAATGACTATTATTCTGCCTGTGTTGGGGGGGGGGGGGGGGCTAGATAGAAAAAGTCTGTCTGAACGTTCTTCTTTATTCAATCAGATACACTTAAGGATAAATTCATGAATCCTGACTGGGAAGGAACACATTACAAAGAATGGTCATTTCGCCCCACTTCAATAGACATCTCGCCCCACTTCAATAGACATTTCGCCACACTTCAATGGACATTTCGCCCCACTTTAAAAAAAAAGAATGGACATTTCGCCTCACTTGAATGGTCGTTTCGGACCATGACATCGTTTAATAAATAATTATGTTCGTCTAAAACGGTGTTCTTTTGAAATTATAATTATGTTTGAAACAAGTCTTTTCTCCATGTATCGTGATGAAGAGTATAGAAAATAAGAGATAGAAAGACAAGTTATCCTCATATCAGAATAAGATAGTAATAATGATAATAATACTAAGAAGAAGAAGATGAAGAAGAATAGGCTTATACTTAGACTATTTGACAGATCCATTTCAATTTGTGAGATTTACATTCGGCTTGTCATTATATCTGACAATATTTTCCCCTTTTTCTTCGTTTATGTACTAAGACTGATCAGAAAATGAATCTATCGTTTACAGTGATCATTATTTTCTATACTGCGATATTTTTATTTTCGCAGTTACGAAAACTGATGAAAGTCCAATTTTGGTGATGGTCATTTGCAAAAAAGGAGTTCAATGTTTTCTTCTTGGTTTGATTTACAATTCTGATATTATTGTTTAAAATATGTCCAGAAGAGTTCAAAGGCATAATCTTTTATTCAAGAAAGAAACAAATGGCATGTACTTGGTGTGTAATAGAAAAAGACGAGGTCTCAGTCCAGCTTTAATGTTGATCGGTCTAATATGGGCCATACATTCTGGCACAGCATTTCAGTAAGGTGTTGGTGCTGAATTTCAAAAACAAACTTCAAGGAAATGCCTGGTGCTTACGCGAGTAAGTTTCTCAACCAGCGACACGTTCTTTAATCTCGCCTACAGAAGTCTCAGAATAATTCAAGATGACAACTAGTATGAGCAAAGATCAAACGAAATGCCGCTTAACTACATGCACTTTAATATGAAGGGTAAACATATTTGTTGGGAATGATAGTTAAGAAATGTAGAAATGTACACTGAATGTGGGGCAAAATGTCTTGGGCCGAAACGTCCATTGAAGTGGGGCGAAATGTCTTGGGCCGAAACGTCCATGGGGCGAAACGTCCAGGTACGTCCATGAAGTGGGGCGAAATGTCTTGGGCCGAAACGTCCATCGGGCGAAACGTCTCGGTACCATTACGAAAACATTATTCTTGTCATTCACCAGTGCGAGATTATTAAGTTCTAATCATTTCTCTTCTAACTCAAAATACATTTCAACTGGTCCGATATCTAGTTTAAAAAATACGTTTTCACTGACCCACTTTTAGGAAAATCCGATCGCCTTTTATTAAAACATACTCCACTCCACCCCAAAATTATATCCTACCAGTAACAATACAACAGCATTGATTCATAAAGGACTATATCTGCTCATCTTTAAACGGAGACTAAAATGAAAGCAATATCTTCTTTAATACACTACAATGCATATATTTGATCATATTTACCTATTATAGAACTCCAATTACGAGCACGAATTTTCCCACCAGTTGCCTTATCGAATAGCCTCACTTTATAGACACCGTCATCTGTATTTGGTCCCGTTTCATCTAGTGGAGTCGGGTCACAATTAATACTTCCTGTTCAGTACCCGAATGTAGTCCCAGTCTATTTTTAGATCATTTTTTCCTCTCTCATTTTGGTGGTGATGTGTGCATTAGATGTATGCATTATTAGTATTGATTTAAAGGAAATTGTTTATTGTTTAGAATATGAGCATTATGGTGTGGTTGTCTGTGTGCATTTTGGCGACAGAGCACAGTGAGTAATGAGACATTGGTGCTGATCCGAAAGTGAAATCTATGACTCATTGCACGTTGCTTTGTTTACAGTCCAGTCTCTCAGAAGAATGCCGGTTAACCTATGACAAGAACTTCAGCGTGAGTTCATCTTTGAAGATACTTTATATCAGCATATGATTTATTAGGATTTGGACACAGTGAAAAGTTCAGTACTGACAAACAAATGTAGAGACTATATAAGAAAATTAATTGTGGTCTGAGGCCTAGTGGCTACATACAAACAGTTACAACTACCCAGAAGTAGCCAAAATGCCCAAAATATATTATTATTTTATATAAATTATGGGTAATTCTTAAAGAATAACTTAAAAATACATACCTGTGTATATTTTGCAATGTATTCACATGGCGAAATTTGTACACCGTGCAAACTTACACATATGGGAATGTGCTTTTTCACTACATCTTGAGATAGTGCAAATTTACACACCATTCAGATTGCATACGTATGCAATCCGTTCACATGACGACATTTACACACGTATGCAAGCTGGTGCACGTGAATGGATAATAATTACATGCTTTTGCCTTTTTCGTTGAAATGCATACAGTTCGATAGAACCAAAGAATTTATTAGTATCAAATTGAAGATATTATTAAATTTAAACTGTTTCTCCATTTTCAGACTGTCAGAGTATTTGCGTGACATCATGTTAGACATCGTCGCAAGCCACGGGCGAAAATCGCTTGTAGCTTAAGACGATGCATGATAGAACGCATGCACTAAATAAAGTACGTCTACACTCACCAAGCTTATGGACTGACAAGGGTCACAATCATAATCCACGCCTTTTCTTTGAGAGAGAGAGAGAGAGAGAGAGAGAGAGAGAGAGAGAGAGAGAGAGAGAGCACCTCTACTCCCAAAAGCTTCGATCTTTAGGCAGTCGAAGCAATACCTCACTCAATAGTTTTATGGATATTTAGAGAGACAGAGAGAGAATGTTTGAGCATGGTGTGTGCATGCGTGTCAATTCAAGATTTAGCACTTTTAATGGCGGAAAAGGAATTTAGGCTGGAAAGAAATAAAGAGAAGGCGTCAGTGGAAAAAGGTAAGTGCACCCTCCCCAGGTAATTGCAAGCTATTTTATACCACCAATTATGAATAATTAATTTGGAGCCGTTTTGGAGAACACTTCGACAATGTTTCGTTTGAAGGTTAATACATTAAAGCTGAAATCCTTGTTCGCCGTTTAAATCACCGTTTCTACCTAGCTTCGTCAAGCTATCTTTCAGAGCAGTGTCTGTTGCAAGTTAACTATGATTCATTTTCAAGTCCACGAAAATTGCCCTTTCTTACCACAGAAAGCAAATGTTCTTAACCTTAGAATAAAAATGATTCTGTTAACACTCAAATCAAAGAATGATAAGTTAACACTTTTTTTACATCGTGTAGTAAAATATCGGCAATTCTTTTTTGAAAAATACACTTATAGTTTACCTATCTGTTTTGTTGTAGCAATTATGATACGCAAGACGATAGATCTGAATCTCAATAGGAGGAAAAAAATGAAAATGCATGTCAAACGTGCCAAGCAAATTGTCTCTTCAAAAATATTGGGTACGCCGACCAAAGCATCACCATTCAAGTCTCAGATTTGCAAAAAGGTATAACTGAGAGCCAATCGATCTCCTTTATACAATTTGTATCCAAACTTTATAACAAATATCTATCTTATTGAAGTTTTCACTATCAAAGTCACCTTTCAAGAAAAAACTTTGACCTGCAAAATTAAATTTTGATAGTGATTCTCTTGATCTTCAATCAAAGACTGATCAGCTCCAGATGAACAGTTTCATTGCTGCAGCAAATGAGCGCAACAATTATAAAGGGACTATATGAAATACAGTATTTCTCATTCTGGAGATGAGGATTCCAACGAAGACTGCAAAATTAGTGTTACAAGCTCCATTTTAGATTCAACCGGTGGGTCGTCAGACGGTTGTTCTGATGAAGAAGACCCACACTTTAAAAAAGAGGTGATAGAATTGTCAGCAAATGTGTAACAGATTTTAGCCAGAGAGGAAATTGGTTATATTTTGGGGGTAATTTTTTCACATACAAGAGGGCACATTTCCAGTTATAAACATCTTCTCTGTGCTTTGGACCGAAGTTGTAAGATAATATGGACAAGATACAGCATGAAGAATGATGTATATCGATGAAACAAACAAAGAAAGAAAGAAACAAAAAAAAAAAAAAAAAAAAAAAAAAAAAAAACAACAACAAGAAAAAAAAATTGTCAAGCTAGGTTGGAGAATCTTCGGGAAAATGCATTCGCTTAATGACAGGTTTCAAAAATACATATCAGGTTGTATTTGGAGAGGCCGAGAGTAAAGCGTGAACCGGAGGGGAATCAGATGTAAATTTCATTGTTCCTAGTTTAGGAGTTTTTCGTGACTTTGCACCATATAAAACAGAAAGTTATAGACCAGACAGCCTGACGTTTATAGCGATATTACGAAAATGTACCGACTGCTTTGGGTGAAATTTCTGCTTATTTTATATTTGACAGTAAAAAGATGAAACATATGCTGACTCCTACTATAGGGAATATAGATCTCGGATTCGAAGATGGAACCTCGCTAGAAAAAAGCAAACCATTGTCTCGACAGTGAAATGTACATGCAGCGATATACGATAGACAGAACGAAAAATCTGTTCTCATTCCAACAGGTGAACGCATATTCACAAGAGCTAAAAGAAGAGATCATAGACAATCTGTAGCGTATACATACAATATGTCTACATACGTACGGGATATCAGGACATCAAAACCTAGAAGCAGTATGCTATACAGAAATTCGTAGAAATAGGCGGGAGTGATTGGCGGAATGAAAAGGTTGTTTATATAATAAGTGCAATTTATGCATATATATTCGAGGTAGATTTTTTTCTTCCCACAAAGTCTTTAAAAATGATTGAGAAATTACGTCAATGGCTTGTTTACCGGCAGAAATAGAAAATTCTTTACACGCTAGAGGGACCTGTTAACTTGACAGCGCAGAACAACTATATCCCCGTAATGATTGACGAAGAGATAGGATACACACAAAGAACAGAAGTATGGCACAATATTAGGAGACAAGCAAAAGTCTGGAAGTAATAATTTCAAGACAATAAGACTCGACGGGTCGAAAAAACTAAAAGACATACTTCGAAAAAGTAATATGCGGACTTCCTAAAGGCGCACTCATTGAGAATAAGAACAAAGCCATCATGTATTGGACTCAAAATGACATTCATACATTAGCTACACTTGTTTCAAAAATTCTGAGAAAAGATGCACAGAGGTCTTTCCAGATGGAAGTCTTAAGGATCGGGGCACAATCTGCAATTTAATTGCTTTAGCTACTGTAGAGGTCAAGTGCCCTACTCAAAAGAACTTCCAGTGAGATATTATTTGCCGTTCTTGTCAGAAATGGAATCTCTACAGACAGACAGTCTACTTTTTGTGTCTGGAGGCCTGATATAACAACGGCGTTTCATGTTCATCACGAGAAAAAAAAATTTCAAACAGGCGTTTGATTTTGCCAAATCTGTCCATTGTGGTGAAAAGCCCAAGTGACCAACGAAGTTGACAACTGAAACCAAAATGCTGACGGAAGAAGTCAAGCGTAAGTGCTTATCTGCAGATTTCCTCGATGAGTTTCAATCCGTTGCATGAAGAGATTGCATCCCTCGAATTTCTGCATCAGAAAGAAAAAAAAGTTAATAAAAAGCAGTATGCATACTGTACATTGGCAAGATTGTTTGAAGACATTAGAGAGCTCACTTTGAATGCGTATGAACTGCGACGCCTGAACGCTTCAGAGGCTTTTGTTTTTATATACTCTGAATTGGACAGGAACTGGTCCAAAACTTTCTTTAGGTGGTCTCCGGTATGCTCGTGCCCTAAAGGTTATAGTCTTTCGAGTGAAAGTCCGCAGACACTGGTTGAGCATGTGCAAAATGAGTGTAACAAATGTGAAATTTATATCCCGGTACTGTCTTTTCATGGACAATGGCACAATTTGGTCGTGAGATCGATGGATAAAAAGATTCTGGCACTGTTACAACTACAAAAAGATGATTGGAGGAAAGTTGAATAAAAGAGCAATGTAGACGTTGTGAAATAAATTAGCTGTCTTAAGAACGAAGCTACATGGGTTAATGGTGGCATGAGGTCGCCACGCACAACTCTTAGAGATTGGAGCACTAAATCTGCTGTAAAGATCAGAGGCGAGCAAGATAAAACAGGATTTGAAAAATTAGAGAAGCACCATCACTCTTGGAAGCAATTTCTGAGAATGTTCAGGAAGTGGAGACCACTTTAATTGATGGATATTTACATCCTTACTTTCATGGCAGGAAGAGTCTGGAAGTAGATTTTGTTATGGATAATGGAGACTGCGGTTCATCAACTCAAAATTCATCGCTATCAGCTGAAGTTAATGTCAAATACAAAGTTGCAAGAACTGATGCAGAATCTATGTTGCTGATTACAATGCTAACTCAAATGGAATAACAAAGGGACTAACGCCATTTTTTTTATATATGCTCCAGAGCTGAATCATTGTCCATAAGCAGATATAATGACCTTAGATTTTGATAACATGTTTTAGGAGGAAAGGAATAGTTCATATAAAAGAGTATGTGACCACCTCGCCCAGGATTGGGTGTTCACAAGATGCAACAAACAAGACATTAAAAAACTCAAAACACTGTCAGTGATGCCAGAGAAATACTTTTGACAAAGGAAAACCATATTAGTTTTGAACATATCATATGCAGAGTATTTGTGGTCGTCTACCTAATTACAGACATGGCGTATGGAATCACCGTTGAAAGAAGATGTAAAAGCTGATGGTCTCCAAGAGCATTAGTATTAGTTCTACGTCCCAGAATTTAGTGAATCTGGGAAACAACTGGAAGTGTGATGTATTGACTCTACCCATAATTTAACACGAACAAGGTGAAACACGTACCAAGGAGGGACTGAGGGAATAGACAATAAATCCTAGTTAAAAGTTGCTTCGCAGAAGAACACGTTCTTGTCACTAATAATGATAGAAGATATCGTGGACCTTTTGTCCATGACTATGGCGCTGACTCATTTCAGCACATCTGTTCAGGATGCAATGAGAGATAATGGTGATTATGAAGCTGTGTCTCTCGGTGAGGACATGCTGAACTGGTAGAAAGCAGATGAGCACCCACAATATATAGAATCAAAATGCGTTAAAAACTGAGGAACCGACTTCTGAACTGCCTCGATATTAGTAAATTTCCGCATCCAACGATGCATGTGATTGGATGGCCGATAAATGAATGGGAAGCACTGATAGCAAACATTGATGCAAAGTCATTCTTCTGTTCCCTCTGTATACTGGAACATATAATGTGAGAGTTTTCAGTTGCATGATGGGAGAGACTTTTGTGTGCCGAATTGACGAATTAGGAAGAGGTGGCTATGGTACAGTTTTGGCTGACGAGTTTGCACTTTTCATCGGACATACCATTGAACAGATGCAGATGATATTAGACACTTCCAGGCAACTACATTATTTTATTACTTATCTTGTAGTTCTTTTTCTTGATTCTACTTTTAATTGACAGTTTCATTATCTTTCTCTCAATTATTATAATTTGAGTAGTCTCGCGTTCTTTTAAAGCAAATGATCTTTAGCTAACAGGTTTAAAGCTCCTCCGTAAGGAACCAGTATGTCAATCCAATATGACACAGAATGGCGTGACATAAACGGAAGAAACTTAGAGACGCTGGATGATGTGTTTAGCATTCTACCCTACCCAACCATAAAATTCAACCAACATATCTTTGCATCGTTTACGGAAACAAACAAACAAACACACAAAATAATGGTTGCATCCTTTTAAAACAGGAAAATGCTAATGCATACAACATATTCCACCAATTAGTCACGACTTCGTTCCCATTAGTGGTATTCACAATAGCAATTAGCCACTAAATATCCGATATGGCTATAAAATTCTGTGAAATCACAAGGGCACCGTTAAAAAAGCTGGCCTTAGGTAATGTTAGCCATTTTGTAGGCTTACAAACACCTACAAAATGGCTAATGCCACCCAGGGCCGGATTAAGACCTTTAGAGGCCCTAAGCACTGAAAAGATTATGGTCCCCCCCCCCCCATGGGTCCCCCCCCCCCATGTAATTCAAAATAAAAAACATACTAAACCTTAATTTCTCATTTTTTTATTTATTTTGTGTGCCTCTGCTTTGCTGGTGCCCTAAGCATGTGCTTAGTCTGCCTTTTGGGTTATCCAGCACTGATGCCACCTAACGCTACTAGCCTTATTGAACACAGCCCTATTTTCCGCTATTGCTTGTATTCTCTTGGAACATGGTAAAAAAAAATTATATGTTCTGATTTTCAACATAATTTAAACTTTACATGTAATTTTGGCTACTTACAAAAATATTTAGTGGGAACCTAGCCACGATACCCCTGGTATTTCTGATACACAACAACGTGAGCTGCATTGATTTAGGCATTTGTTTGTAAATTTACTAAGGCGTGATATTAATTGAGCAAACACCAAATAAAGAAAAAAACGTTTTGTCTTTCGCTCCGATACAGTGCGTGCATATTAGTCCAATATAAACTATTTTACTTACTATGCCAAATTTAAATATACACGTAAGCATATGTAAAATATGTCTTAAAAACAACGCAGAAACATCTTTTGGTGTGATCCGAACTTTTCTGTTTGTTGTATCTTTTTTGTGGATATATTATGCCAGCCGACTGACAACCGTTTTATATTTTAGTATTGATGTTTCATACGCATATAATTTTATAAATAATACTAATTTATGTGTGTGTTTATTTTCCAGAAATCATTTCTTTGATTCTCCGGACAGAAGAAAATATCTGGAAAGAGAAAATGTAGGAACAGTTTCCACGCAGAGAAATGCATTGAAAAAAGGAACTTTCGGGGTGTGATGCTAAAAAAGTCATTTCCAGGAGAATGGGAATAAACAGCATGTGCTGAATCATCATTCAAAATTGTTTTAGAATAAATGATTAATAAATCTAAAGGACATTTAAATGAGTCATTGAAAAGATACGAGACAAATATTTAACGTATTGTATGCAATACATTTTATGAGAAATATTTAACGGGATCCATTATTTTTACCTTTAGAAAATTCTAACTCTGAAGTGCTGTTTGAATGTATACGCACGAACTGCCTATTTTACTTTTCATTTGTCCGACTGTTTGTGTACGTTTCATCTGGATTACTGGTGCAAATGTTTGTTTATATTTGCGATAAAACTTGTAAGTCATGCAGATAATGAAAAATATCACTTTATTAAGATTGTAAAACTGGAAAGTACAATCCTGTCGGTACACATTTCTGTGTAATCAATATATGTTCATGATTTAAAAAAAAAAAAAAATCATCATTAATATTCTATGTGATTAAAAAGAAACCTTTGGTCGGAAAATAAAGCAGATAAATACAAACTTTAAAATTGCATACTCTTCTTGAGGTATTTAAATTACCAGAAACAAAGTTATTATAGTCCACATACAGACTTACATACTCATGTACATGTACAAAAACACACGCGCACATGTATATACCATGTAAAAATGAATGCAGCATCAGAATTTACAACAAAAAAAAAAAAATCAAAAAAAAAAAAAAAAAATCACAATACGTTGAGCATTATAAAATGAGAATTCTATTATTTGAGGACTACATCTAATATTGGTTGATAATGAACCAAATGTATTATCCCTAGAAAATAACATTATTATTATTATTATTATTATTATTATTATTATTATTTTTGGATTCAATGCGAGCAGTCAAATTATGGGGTAGCTTCGCGTGTGAGTGCAAGTTTTATTTGTATAGTATTATGGTAGATTGGGAAAAATCGGAGATAGCCCACCTGCTGTTTTTTATGTAAGAATCTGAATGGATCTAACAATGACGAATTTCGTGTATTGAAAGACCATGATAAAAACAACGGAAATAAAAAAGAATACGATAAAATTTGCAAAACTGAAACGTTTTTATATAGTTTTTATGTAAAATTAGAGGTTTTTTGTTCTAGTTGGGGGTAAAACCGACTCATTTGGGACAGGGGATTTTAGAAGCAGTAAGCGAAAATAAATAAATTAATAAATACAGTGAATGGGAGTTAACTCCAAATCTTCTACAAGGGACGTACCTAACTCCAATATCTTCAACAAGGGACGTAATCCAAACACGCTAGTTCGAGTATGACATTTGAAACATTAGATTCTGTATTAATATGTATAAGAGATAAGAATGTTAAAATATTTCCAAAAATTTTGCAGAAAGTCAGAGAAAGGATAATGTTAAAACACTTTGAACATGTAGAAGAGAGAGAGAGAGAGAGAGAGAGAGAGAGAGAGAGAGAGAGAGAGAGAGAGAGAGAGAGAGATGATAATGTTAAAACAAATTGAATATGTATATATAGAAAAGACAGAGAGAAGAGGCTAATGTTAAAGCATAATTAAATGTATGTCAAAGGGATGAGCAGAAAAAAGTGACCAACAAAAGCATTGCTAATATGAAAATATACAAAAAGAACACATATATGCTTAAGTATATACTAGCATCAAACAAAACATTTTACTTATAAGACAAAAAATATAATATATTATTTTCCACATGAGCTTCCAAAAGAAAACAAACCTATTAACTTTACATTATGAAGTTATACCCATTTTTAATATCCGCAAAAGATGTTTTATATTTCAAGTTTTGAGAAAACCAAAATTAACCTAGCCAACACTTGGCTTAGTATTTACGCACATGTAAACGAATGTGACAAATGCATTGAAGTGGAATAACAGAATATCGAATTGGATATTCTTGAACCCGTCATTTGAAACAAAATAAAATGCATTTTGATGTCTAATGTCAAATCGAGAAGGATTTAGATGCTGTCAAAACATTTATAGCAAACCATAGCAAGGAGGAGAGTGTGACAGTAACGTCCGTCCGCCTTATAAAGAACCACTTCAATGTGATGCATTAAATATATTTAAACTTCGGCCAAATGTGCTGGAGAAAGATTTTGATTTAATGATGATCATTTTAGAATTATGGAATAAAATGTAGGAAATGGATCTTAAACAGAAAGTGGAGAAATTAATATCTATATGATGAAAAATATAATAAAAATAACATGTATTGCCAGTGAACACTGGAATAGAAACTGTTTTTGTGTCATGACTGTAATTATTCTCACCATCTTGACATGGAATGTACGTGCTGTAATGCATAGCACGCATAAATTAACTGAATTGTTGCCTGATACAGGTCTGTTTGCTATTACTGAATATTTGCTTCGTAAAGAGAATATAACTTATTTAGACTATTTTAAAGGATTAGCCTTACCATAGTGGCAGAGTTTCTTTATTTTACAGATCATCACTATGCAAATTAAGCACTTTACAAACTGATTAATCGAATTATGGTGGTGGTAAAAGTCAGTATAAGAGAGTTGGAACCCGTTATTTTGATTACAACTTACAACCCTTCAACAACCAGAACTGACGAAAAACCGTCTATACTCGCTTATAAGTTCAGTCCAACTGCAAACTGCACAGACCCAGATCTGCTCTCACATAATACGCCGGCAGATCTGGGTCTATGCAGTTTGTTAGGAGTAATCAGTAGAACAAACACCATAGATCCTGATCTGCCGGAGCATAATGAGACAGCAGATCAGGGTCTATGTTGTTTGCATTTGGATTCGATTTATACACGAGTATATACGGTATATAAAATATTTTGAGATTATGTTTCTGATGTGCATGATCAATAGTCTGTTGAAAATATATGCATAATCGTAAGATACCTAAATACAGATATTGTGTGTAAAAATCCATTCTGTAGAGAGCTGACTCTCAGGAAAGGAATAGAACAGAGAAACACCATTCCTACCCCTGTGATAAAACCTCATGAACATTACATCACTTATAGATTAAACGACATGTCACGGACGTCTGCAATAGATTATATACTAACACCTGATAAAATCTTCTTAGTTTTTGCTTTTAGTTTCTTAGCCCAGCATATTTAGAAAAACATTTATGACTGTTAAATTGTAATTATAACCCTCCATGAAATTTCCATACTGTCTCATTTCGACAGTATCCGTTTGCCACTGATGGTCTTCGTTGCTTACATTAACCTTTTAAATCGAGATCTTTTTCAAGCTTGTTTGTGTAATGTATGAGTTGACTGTTGTGTTAAACATTCTTTCAATTGATGGTATTTTATTCTCTTTTCTCAAGTTTTATTTGTTTCCGCAAGTTATTTATATTTGTAAAAGCAACAGGGCTTCTTAAATCATAATAAATATGCCTTAAACATTGCCCATTATCAGATCAATTATGTTCATTTATTAATCAGTGTGTAGTATAGACTGAGAGATTGTCAGCGGCAGTGTGGTCATTAATAAGTGTAATATTTTATATGCGTATTTGTAAGATACAATTACTCTTTTAAATTTACAAATGATGAAGTTTGAATTAGAAGCACCGAAAAAATGTCCCCCCCCCCCTTTTATCGTTTTGATATTTTTACTCATGTCTGCAATACACGAATCTTAAGATGTTTGTTTTCATAGATATAATCATGCCGGTACATTCATTTTTTAAAAATGTATTATATTTTATTTTTTTAAAAATATCCTCTATTTTTTTGGTAATCTCTGTTAAATAACTTTTATTTTGCAAGTGTGACAGAGTATTAGTATTAGAAGATATATTGTTGTTAAAATCGGTAACTTTTGTGCTAAAAGCATTTATTGAGTTTTTAATATTTAATCGTTTTGCTGATTTTAACGATTCAAACAATTCTTGTAACGGTTTCAGCCGAGATTGGAAATTGCCTTACTCTTCAACTGATTTTTTTGTTACAAAATCTTCTCCAAATTGATTTATAAAGCATCCAGTTAACTGTTTATACTCTCTTTAGTTGCTTATAAATACAGTTGAATATTAGTTTTTCATCAGCTCTTTTCCCTAATGTTTGTTGGGCTAGTACGGCTATAATTAAAGCATTTAATCTCTGTCTGAACAATTACTCAACATCAAAATGCTTTTACCTGATGTTCTTGAGTTCTGTGATTTTGTTAGCTCTTTCACTACAAGCATGTTCAATAGAAGTTAGTATATTGTCTGCGTTTTCTCTCGATGCTTTAATATTTGGGTACAGTATCAGATTCAACAGATGTCGCTACAATTCTAGTGAAGCCATTCCGAATGAGTAAGTGTTCCTCACAGTTATTTGCACCACTGAGTTGTTTTTAAGACATTCAATGCTTTATATTTTTCTTTGCTTTGTTGTCATTATTGGCACTTAGCTCCTCCTTGGCCATTTTCAGGTACATCTCGAGGTTGGACAATCCATAAGTAAATTGAAACATACTTAATTTTGTTCTTGTCATTGGTATAAGTGAATATATTGTTTTTTAACCTCTTCTGAAATCATATGATACCCAACAACATAATCCATTCTTTTTAACGATATTGACAGATTACCGCTTCTGTTGTCAGTTTGATTGTTAGAAAGGCATCTTTTTCAGGGAGCCCATCGATTGTAATATACATTTCCATTTTAAATTTAAAAAGCCAAGAATTAAAGTTTTTTTTTCTGTTCAATATCTATCTTTTGTTGTAACGATTATACCTCTGATACACGTTAACACCTGCGTTCCCTGTAAACTTCTCCAAAATGTTTCTCTCTTTCAATTTCTTTACTACTTCCAACTTCTATTCAATTTGCTGCAATTTCGTTATCTCCTTGTGTTTGTTATGCTAGTAGAAAATTCAGAATAAACTTATCATGGTTGATTTAATTGTCATTTATTGCCTTGCTTCTCGTGTCGTCAAAACTGTGCAGCTTACAAAGGCAGAAGTTACTATTTGATCGTGTTTCAAAACTTTGTCGTAGATCAATTCTTTTTTAAGCGTTTAAAGAAACCCTAACAATGTTGCACCAAACATACTAAAAGCTATAGGAACATATATACCGGTAGCTATTCTTGCAACACCTTATCCAGCTGCTGGTTACACCGATACCACCTGAAACTGTTGTTATGTTAGCCTCCGCCTAATTCAAAATTGTGTGTGTTACCTTGGATTTCTTTCTAAGACCTCTATAGTGTTCGATCTATCTGACCAAATAATGTGTAATCTCGTTAATGTCTTGTAAGCTAACATTTGCGAAGCTCATTGCCTCAGTACAATTAATACTAGTATCACGTTGTACTCAACACGTGTGCTTTTAGCCATAATCTATAGGTAGTTTAGGATATCAAGCTGGGGCACTTGCTACTTTTTCTTCCATCAGTATTTAACACACACACACACACACACACACACACACACACACACACACACACATATATATATATATATATATATATATATATATATATATATATATATATATATATATATATATATATATATATATATATATATATATATATATATATATATAAAAGAAAGAAAACCCCGATGTGTTCCGAAAGTTGATATAGGAACAAACTGCTCTCCAGTGAGGTACAATGCCACTATATGCACAGACCGTGTGACACCGGTTAACCGCGTTTTCATTTATTATATTTTCAATCATTTTATCGTTGATTTTAGTAGTATAGGAAACATAACTTCTGGCTCACTTGATCAACTTTTGATCCATTTCGCTTTAGTTTTTATTAATTTTTAATAAACGATAAAACCAGCAAAAACACTATTTTAAATCACTTTTCATAAAAAAAATCCTGAGATACCTAGACTATCACAATTTTATGAGCGCAACTTCTGGCTCGGTGGTCATCAAAGTTGAATGAAGTAACTTCTGACTCAGTGGTCGTCAAACTTTTATGGCGTAACTTCTTGCTCAGTGGTCTTCAAATTGTTATGAGCGTAATTACGGCTAACTAACCCCTAAAATGAAGTAAGCGTAACTCTTAGCTTAGTGATCGTCACATTTGTATAAGCGTAACTTTCGCCCTAGCGGTACTAAAAAAAAATTATGAGAGGTATCTGGGCCACTGATACTCAAAATTATACTAGGAAACATGGACCACTGTAAGTCAAAATAGTTGTTATAACAGGACAACCGCCAAACCACACTTCTTCCACACAAACGCGCACACACACAAACACAAACACACATATAAATATGGGATTAAAAGCCAGTGCATATTCCGCCAATTTTATTAACTGCATAAATAACTGTATAATTAACTATATATAATTTTTGCTAAATGCCCACCTTAATGCCTCAAGTCTCTCCCATGTGGACAAACATAGGAACGAAACAACCTATCCAGGGGAGGGACCGCATTTCTTTACAAATCTTTTTTCGTACACTCCACTATCGAAATGTTGTGCTCCTTTTATGCATACACGACATTCTGTGTCATGCTTCAGCATACTTCAGCTGCTGCTAGCTTTAAGCAGTACGGTGACACTCAATTATATATGCAAAGGCGGAAACCTGGGTTTGAAGCCTTAATCATTGATATACAAGATTCACGATTAGAGCGATTGGCCCATCTTTGTCAGAATATTAATACTCTAATTAGCATCATATATGAAGTTTATTTTCGCTTCCAGGCTGTTAGCTATCTGAGAGTAATAAATTCTTTTATTTATAATATCTACAACGAATCAGTTCTGACATCTCCCGTACTATATTTGTATACAATTTATTTTTCTAAGGCTCATAAATGCATGTACTTACACATCCCATAAACAAAACCATGGTCAAGGTTTATCTATGGCAGATGTCTTTCAACAGCTCAAAGGCAGGTCGACCTCGATCGCTAAAGTCGCCTAAATTCTAAAACTCATAACAATACATACTAGCAAGTATTTAGGTATTATATGAAAAGAACATAGGCCGAAAAATGTTTAGAATTGAATTTTCTATACCCTAAAAATATCTCCAATAAAACCGGGTATATAGTATAGCATGAATAAACGTTCTGCCTCGTCAGGTCCAAAACTGATCAATGACTACGAGCATAATACCGTATATTATTTTGACATACGCGTATAGCAGGTATGTGGGTTTTTGTTGTTACAACAACTAACTTGAAGGTTGTAAAACTTTGATAATAAATGACACACACTAACAAAGAACAGTGGTTAGTTGATCTATACTACAATCTTAAAAGTCATGTTGCTTTCACAATGGGCCTATGAAATATTCGTATCAAAGTAGTCCTGTATACATCTATAGTTCACAGCGTCTCGTAATTAAATCTAGGTCATTGGTGCGACAGGTGTAAATAGACCGATCGATGAGATACGTGCTTAATATCGTATATAAGCCTCATGATTGACAAGGCATTTTTAGAGTACTATTGATGAAGTAATAAATGACATTCACTAACAAATAACAATATTTAAAGGATCTATAATACGATCCTAAACGTCCTGTTGCTTTTACAACAAATAATCAGTTGTGGAATAAAATTACTCTTGATAACAAAGCAGTCCAATAAAGAACAATCTTTGAATCCTATAAAATATTCCTAATTTAAAGATTGGATGATATAACAATCTACTTACGCATTACACAAACAGACAAAGGAAAGGTTTTCATATAGAAGGATTTTTGATAGTCACGCAGATGATTAATTCCAAATAGATACAATTAATTTACAAGCATATCAAACATTTAATAATGGTTATAGCGGTATTTTGACAGTATAGATATCTTTCCAAAATACGCCTGGCCAAGAGAGCAAAAAAAAGAGAAGAAAAAAAAAAAAAAAAAAAAAAAAAAAAACAAGAAAAAAAAAATAAATAAATAAAGAAACAGTTGGACATTCATGATGCTTTTGTAGAAATATTTAAAACAAGAAACCAGAAAAAATACAGTTCGATGATGGAAATGAAATTTATAACATAAAAGTCAAGGAACCATTGAAAGAAGAAAATATTGAATACTTTTCACTCGCTCGGACAATAAAGTGTCTGTAGTGGAACGATTTAATCGAACTCCTAAGACTAGAATGTGGAAGTATTTTGCTGAAAACAAAGCCAGAAAATGGGTAGATATATTACAAAATCTAATCAATGGATAAAATAAACCATACCAAAGATGTATAGACATGTCGCCAATTGAAGAAAGCAAGGAAGAAACTATGTATAAAGTATGGATTAAGTTATTCAGCTATCTCACAACAGCTGTCTAGGGAACGCCCAAATATAAAACTGACGAGAAAGTCACAATCTCAAAATATAGGTCTATTTATATTAAAGGCTATCGTCCTAATTTTACAGACGAGACTTTTATAATCAGAAAAGTAATTTTAGGCGCCATTGTAGTATATAAATTAGAAGAAAGGGAAAGAATATTGAGGAAATGTTTTGCCAGGAGTAGTTAGTCTGTACTACAAGCAAAATGATGTCTTCAAGATTGATAAAACTTTAAAATTTATTTTAAAAAAAAAAGAAATGCAAAAGATATGTGCTGGTAAAATGGAAATGATGTGAAGACTCTTTTAAAAGTTGGGAGGCTGAAGAAACAAATATTGTGTCAGCAAAGCAGTCCTGACGTCCAAAACCGTGTAGTAGTTACATGTAAAATATGTACAATATATAAATGGAAGCAACTATCAGTTATGCGTGTTATCAAATGAAGTCTGTTAATGAAATGGAACGTCGAAATACTCATTACACAAAATGTAAAGAATGTGAAAGTATGATTGAATCTGAATGGTATTATACTGGAAAAAATAAAAATATAAGAAAATAAAACCAAAAAAAAAAATTACTAGTGACTGTGCAAAATAGCTATAAAAAGATTCCCATCGTTCTATCATAAAAAGGGTAGATTTCACACTAATGTCATAATAGGAACAAAAAAACTTTAAAAATACTAAAATATTTTCACATAAATTTTGATTGACAGGTGACATACAATTTGTTTGATGCAAAAATATCAAAATCTAAACCAAGGAAATCACAGCCTATATTAATTCGTCTTTCAACTAGAAGACAAATTAAAAGAATTGTGAATGTAACTAAAAAGAGAATGATAGCAAAAAAGCTACAAGACTAATTTAAATAATAGAAATAAATAAATAAATAGAAAAACATTAAATGAATACAGGCTTTGAAGCAGGTGAATAAATTAAACAGTATTTTTATGTATTTCTAGAAGAAACTGAACAATACTTATAGCAAATAATAGGTAGAAAAATGTGACATTTAGGTTTAGCAAAGGTCCAGCTAAACGTATCGATTCAACTCTTAGGAAATGGACATAGGTAAAGATAAATTACGTCATCGTCGTTATGTAGATTAGCGTCGTAGAACACAAACAAAAAACATAATGAACAAAATTAAATTAAAAGTAAAGTCGAAAAACTGTTTGCTATACCAGATGCTTTTTAATAATATAAATTATTTAACTTTAAATGTTGATACATTTATGCCAATAGATGGAAGGTCATATACAGATTATCAGATTGGATAAAAAATACAAAGCCTGCATTAATGTACAAAATAGTGACGATATATTGGGTGGGTAGGGATGTATGCAATATAATCTAGATTATTTTAGGCATTGATTTAATAAATGTCCATTAAATATACAAAATAAAAAATAAAAAACATTTGAAAATGAATTGAAGATATACGTCAATATCTATAAACCAGTAGAAAAACGTATAAGACCAGTTAGAATAACAGAAACAGAAAGAAACAGACATGTTGTTATCGTAGGAAGAAAAGGATTTATTAAGAATAGTGTCATCTCAAAAGAAAATAAACAGAAGGAAAAATAAAATTGTGTAAGAAGTGCTTGAACTTTTTTATTCTGAATTAAAATTGCAAGAACACAGGAGACTATGCAACCAAACATCTATTTCAATAGACATAATGACAAAAGAGGGTTCTATCGTTAAATTAAAGAACTACCAAAATCAAGTAAAGGGGCTTTTGTTGTTGTTGTTGTTGTTGTTGTTGTTGTGATTTTGAAAGTATCATAAAGCCAATAAGTACTTTAAATCAAGACTGCAAAACAGTCCTGGCGTTTCATCCATCCCGTCCAATAGTTTTCAGAAGAAAAGACTATCTAGTTACATTTTATGAATCTTTAGGATCACTTGCTAAAACTGTTCATCAAGACCTAAGGCCAAATAATGCTGCTGAAATGATATTCAGTAATGATGAATAGAAATATCATAATTCCACCAATATATGTCACATCTGTGAAAAAGGCTTTTCCATTGGGTCCGACGAAGAAAACTACAAAGTAGGAAATCATAATCACTTATCTGGAAAATATAGATGTCCAGCACATCTACAGTGTAATTAAAATTATAACTGTCCAAAATATATTCCACTATTTATTCAAAATTTATATGGATACGATTCTCATGAAAGCCTTAGTAAAAAAAAACCCATCCAGATCTAGAGGTATTAATAATACCAAATAATAATGAGAATATATATCGTTTAGTAAGGATCTTGTTATAAATCTCAAGGATGATAAAGTCACAAAAGAAAACCCCATTAACTTTCCCATAAGCATTGAACCCAGATTTGATAGAAAAACTCACCGGATCAGGAATTAGAGCAGAGGATTACCAATATGCAAAAGCTGTTATGAAACATTTAAAATTAAATTCACGACTTCGGCGCAAAGTAATATACTCTAATGTTATATGGTCTTTTAAAAAAAAAATCTGTCTATACACACCACTTTCTCCGATACAAACATCACGGAAAGGAACAAAAAAGCACAGTGAAAAGAATGAGCAGTAGTGAATTGGGTAGGTAGATATTTCTCGGTGTTATCTATATACCAATGCAGTTTTAAACAGATGAAGATTATGGGTAATAAACGGTTCCCGCTGCACATTTTTATATAAAAATCCTATTCGAACACTTCATGAAATGGTTCCAAATATTATGTGAAACTGGCTGAATCACAAAATTGCTATGTTATTCGTACTTTCATGGTAATATTGCAATTAATAACCTTTATATTCTGATTTTTAAGGTAATATTTCAATTAATAACCTTTATATTCTGATTTTCATGGTAATATTGCAATTAATAACCTTTATATTCTGATTTTCATGGTAATATTGCAATTAATAACCTTTATATTCTGATTTTCATGGTAATATTGCAATTAATAACCTTTATATTCTGATTTTCGTGGTAATATTGCAATTAATAACCTTTATATTCTGATTTTCAGGGTAATATTGCGATTAATAACCTTTATATATTAATTTTACCAGTCATTTTGTTTAGTCCGGTGTGTCTCTGACCGAATTGCAGAACGTTGTTCTTAATGATCAGCTGCATATTATAAAATTACAGCGTTAATAAGGTCGGAATCTAAATGTTCAGCCACAAATGATCACGGAATTATTTTAATTTATAAGGCAAAGACCACGGAAAATTTATAAATAAACCGGAAACGCATTGGTATTTTAATGAGTTGAATTTGACTGCTTACAGTCAATAAGCGATGTTGTATTTTTTGTATTACTCTGCACAACACTTTGTATGTGGTCACAGTGATTTTTTGGCATAAATTTACTAACATGTATATAATTTACAATCTCATTAATGATTAATGTTTCTCTCTTTAAGGACTAATATAGGTATACATTACAAAAAGCACAGCTAAATTTAGCTGTTAGTTATGTTGAGATGAAATTTTATTGTTACGGAAATTAAACATCAAAGAAATACAATCCGTTCAATATTTTCACAATATACACAAGCGGAACCTGAACGCAACGCATTGTTGTGCGGAAATTAACCTCTGACAAATTTGTTCATTGCTTAAGCTAACAACCGCGTACCTGAATGCAAGTAATCCAAAACATTGCTATATACTTTATAGCACATGACGAGGAGTCGGGGTGGCCGAGAAGTTAAGGTGTTGCATGTATAGTCAGAAGTTTCCAAACATCAAGAATGTCAGAACCACTTGGTATTTTGGTTGTGCCCTCAGACAACACGTTTTAATCTCCTTACTATCTCTGTGGGATGAAGGCGATTAACAGAGCAGTCCAATCAGAACGTCCTCGACATTTCCATCGCATGCTAGAAAAAACCTCAAATGTAAATAACTGCCATTTTGAACTGCCCTTGAGCCCATGATTGTTATTACATCACAATAAATTCCTTGATGTCGTAATGACTATATGACGTATCATCGCTAACAGAAACGTAAGCAACAGTTTCAGGCTATTGAAACCGAATGATTTCTTTAATTGTTTTGAAATTACAAATCTGCATGAAAAGTACTTGTATTTCGTTGATTTTTGAAACCTCGTCGAGTGTTATTTTCAACACATATAATTTCTTTAAGAATCTGTTCTTGCACATCTAGCCGGATGTTCCTCCGCCAAAAACTTACCAATTTGAGAAGTATCACTACAATTAGCTCTGAGTCTCTTTCAGACAGTCGGAGTTATTAGACTTGCATCGGAAAGAGACGAGGATATTCAGATTGTGTTGGTGGTAACTGGGTTGTATATCGAACTTTGGTAAGGAATTTGTTTTCTAACATACAAGTGAGTGAGTGAGCTGTATCTTACGACCCACCAACACGCTGCACAAAATGAAAGTCCTTTAGTTGCTTCGAGACCCCTATATATAGAGGTCGTTGACATATTATTGACTGTTAAACACTTTCATAAATCAAAAATATTTATCTTTCAGATTGTATATGATGGATTTAATGGCTGATAAAATATGAGTATAATTTTCATTTTCTTCTTTTTTGTCTGATACTTTCTCTTCTTCACTTTCTTCTATGTAAATGTCTATAGCCTCTTGGTCGTTTCCTTTTGATGTCAAATTTTTAAATTTAAGATGACGACAACAATCCTTAATTCTTGTCAGTGTATTTAATTTCTTCTCTTTTGAACAATAATCTTTTAAGAAAACTAGATGTCATTAGGAACAATGCATTTTCCTTTAAAATCGAGAGATAATGGTCCAATTCCATCGTGAAGTTTTGTCTGGTACCATACTTTAACAGTGGCTTCGTCGAGAACCAACTCTCGATATTTAAAAAAATAAAAAGTTTTTATTATGGGCTTCGGTACAGTGCTTAACTATATCTGTCAGCTTCTCTCTTTTAATGCTGCAAAAACCAGCACATAAATCTTTCCATTGCCCTGAAAGAGTCAAAGCCTTTATAAGCAACTGGAAAACTACATAACTTGTAGTAACAGACATGTTTAAACTAAATTCTAGCAAAATGATCTGCTGGTGTGCCATTGTGCCGTAAAGTTAGCTCAATCATTGAAATTATACATAAATTTTACAACATAGAACGAAAATACATTATTGCGATTGTAACAAAAAATAAATATGTACCGAATTTCTTTTTGAAATGTCCAAATGGTCGTAAAAGTAGGTTCTGAAGTACATGTAAACTCTGTGTGTATAGTATCTGCTGTAGCATCAATCTCCGTGATTCAGTGTATCTTATTCCTTAGTCATTTATGGCCGAAGATTTGGACCCCGTCCTTATTAAGTCCGTAATTTTTATCACATGTAGTCGTTCATTAACAACAACGTTCTGCAATTCGATCAATACACACCAAAATGCACAAAATGACTGGTAAAATTAACATAAAAAGGTTACTAATTGCAACATTACCACGAAAAGTACGAATCAGATGGTAATTTTACGATTCGACCAGTTTTGCATTAGATTTCGAACCATTTCATGAAGTGTTAAAATTAGATTTTAGCATAGAAATGTTCAGCAGGAAACGGTTTATTACCCATAATCTTCATCTTCCTAAAACTGCATTCGTACATAGATAACGATCGATATATATCTAGCTACCCAATTCGCTCATACTCATCCTTTTTTCCGTGTTCTTTGTTTATTTCCGTGATATTTGTATGCTATATGAATAATTTCTAAATTAGACCCAGCACATTTTTTTTCTCGAACTAGTTTACGATGCTGGTTTGAAAATAAGTAGGGTAAAATTAGAATTGCTTACCGATTAAAATGTTTGTGATGAATCTGGAATCAGAGGAGAAATATGTAAGATACATAACAGATATACTAAAGCAAATCGTGAGTATTATATGTACAACAAAACCTCAAATAATAGTCATGACGTCCTGTCAAGATCACAAATAATGTACCAAAACTCAACAATTTGCATTGCTGGGCCATGTGCCAACCTTTGTCAATGGACAGACGAATTAGAAATAGACAATATGATGCCTTGGAGTAACGGAAATGTATTTGGAGGAAGTCTATCAGTAGACTTAGAAGTACCAACATTTGCACAACTATTTTAAAGATTATACGATTATACTTTGGCACCAGAAAAACTAATTCCTTCTTAGGCTGATTTATCTCCACCACAAACAAACAAAAAATAAAAAAAAAAATAAAGGAAAAAAAAAATTATATTGGATAAAAAGGTCACAAAACCTTCAGTACCTAAATTATTATGCACGTTAAAAAAACAAACAAAAATAATGTATTCACTATCGACATTTCAAGATGTATCTTCAGCTAGGAATGAAACTAATACAAATACATAGTGCAGTTATATTCGATCAAGAGCTGTGTCTAAAATACGTAGAACGAAACATCTTTGAGACAAAATGCAGCCAATGATTTTAAAAGAGTTGTGTTTTTATTAAGATTATTGAATAATGATGTCTTTGAAAAACAAATGGAAATTGAAGAAAGAGAACTAATGTATAAAAATATGTAATGATCAAAAGAAATATTTTATATTCAAAAGGATATTTCATTTGCAAGGAGAACACTAATAGGCGAAGATATAGTATTAGTTAGTTTAAAGAACAAGAAAATAAATGGCAGACCAATTTATGGTGGCTTTACTGTGCTGGAAGTAAGTTGCTAATGTATGACTTTAAGTACAACAAGCTAAAGAGCCAATATGGTGAAAAAATGAAACTTTTAATAACCGATACAGATTCTCTGCGCATAAGTGTTGAAACAGACAACATTTATAATGATATGAAGCAAAATATAAAATTCACGACACAAGCGATTACAAAAATGTTAATGTATATAGCATACCATTAGCCAAAACAAAAGTTGCATTGTTCACAGATGAGATGAATAGCGTACAAGTACAAGAATCTTGTGGCCTTACAAGCAAGCTATATGCTTTTAGAACTGACATAGTACAAAAATAAAAGTATACAAGGGTATTGAAAAATATGTTCTTAAGAAGAATCTGAAATTAGATAGGTACAAAGATTGTTTATTTAACCAAGCTGTAAATCATCAAGAGATGAATTTAATTACATCGTACCATCACGAGATATGCAATATCGTTATAGATTAGGTTGCTCTTTCACCTTCTGATGACGAACGTTATTTAGTTGACACCATAACTTACCTTATGGCTACTCACTTACGAGTCTAGCTAGTTAACCTCTTTCCACTTTGTAATTAAACGGATATTCCAGCCTCATTAAAAGTTTATTTCTGTTCTTTTCTTTTAACTTTTCAACGATTTTATCTATAATAACTGCTGATACTATATCATTTTAATTAAAACTGTTTTCTATAAACAAGCTGTCTTTTGAATAAATGACTATTAATCTAACATCTTGACGAAGATCTGTTTTAACAGAGTTATACTTTTCTACTTTTACCCATAAAGATATTACATAATGCCTACCACTGAATGCTAGCTTTCTTAAGTTGGTTGCTTTCTTTTCTACCTCATCTAAATTCCCACAGTCGTCTGTAAGAAACAAATACTAGTTTCCTGGTAAACACTGATAAGTAATTCTATCCATATATCTACTTTATCAAGAGGATCTATTAGAATTACATTGTTGTCTTTAAAAACCATGTTATTGTACATAGGGGTTAGACAGAAAATTAATATAAAATCAAAATAGTGTTTATATTCTGTTTCAATCAAATCTACTGCAAATTTTGTCTTTCCGCAATTTGTAACACCGCATATAATTATATTATGAGATTCCTTTAGGTACATTAACTGTTTATCCAGGCTTTGCCAGTCCTTAGAAGATAATAAATTTGAATTGGTTGCTATGGTTTACCTGCATATCAGAAACAAAATAAATATACATTTTGTGTGCATCTACGTTTCCTTTTCTCTTTATCTGTTGGTGTATTCCTTGTTGAACATTGGCTAATTTATGTACTGTTCCATGCAATCTTTTATCACGTGTGCTTTTTAAATCGAGCCATAAGCAATAGTGACAAGCATAAATGAATTTACACTAATAGTGCTAATATGAGTGTCTTTGTGTTGTTCATCTCATCGCGGAAAAATTTAGTTGCTTCTGTAAATTGCTGATCTAACATGAGCCTCTGTGAATAAAACATGTTAGTTAATCCTTCCACGTTAATCATTATTGTTTCTATTGCTGGGTTGAAATACTGAAATACTTCTCAGGATCAGCTTCTCTGTCCTGTTTTGCAGAGTATCAAGACTCCTTTTACACTCGTTATTGATGAATATAGTATTACATTTTGTAAAAGTTGTATTATCAGCTATATCAATAACTCTCTCTCTCTCCTTATTGGTTACATAATTAACCAACAGCTCAGAAGTAACCGTACTGTACTGAAGACAATTATTCAACAATTCATAATCTTGGTTTGCCCCTAATATCACTTCGGATGCTTTTTCCAACGCAATCATAAATCTCAAATCGCGTGCAAGACCAACAGGATAAAACGTGGAATGTTCTGTCAGTATCTGAAAATAGGGTGTAATTCTGAAATTCTTTGAGTATGCAATAAACTGAAACGCTTCTGTAACAGTGTTGTGTGCATTATCTGCCCTGATTTTAATTTTATCAGTTTTTCATTCATTATACCTTGCTCTATTTTATTTGTTCTCACAGATGTTGGTAACTATAAGTCTTTCAACTTCATGAAAATGTTGTAATCATTCAGCTTAAAAATATCATCACTACTGTAAGAAAAGGTTATGTCCTTAATCAGTTTCATTCATCAGTTTTTAAAAAAATCAGTATTATATGTATTGTCAAATAAACGTAGTCACAAATCTAACATATGTCAAATTCTGGTGCACGCATTGAGATTACGGAGAATGCAGTCTGCCAAGACCAGACAATGTTACAATTTCCTAAACCATGGACGGGAGTACAGTAAAATCACGTATTTCTCCATCATCAGTCTGAAAGCAAATGACCAAATTCAGGTCATACATTATTACATTTTTCATTTAGCCAAAGAAATCGCTTATAATCACTGACTTGTTTCCTAAAAGCGTGTTTTGCTCTTCGATTGAAGACAACAGAGTGCAGAATAGGGCGGCTCATACTCAAGTTATTCTTGTACAGTAATATTTTTCTGTGCTAGTTTTTGGAAAGCGGTAGATCTAAAATTATATTTTTTTCTCGTGATACATTGCAGTGCCAAAATAGGACTACCCGTTATTATGTATATTGAATTTATAATATGTCTCCATGAGGTGAGTTGTACTTCAGTCACTTTGGAAACAACATATTTACTGCATTTGAGTTCAAGGTCAGACTGTTTTAAATAGCATTTAGTGCTTAGATTGGAATTTTCCATGGCTTGTGTGAGAAATGTCACGTACACAGAGGAAATTTTCCATTAGAGTTATTCATATTTTACAACATTCTGTAACGTGACTTATGTTTATATATAGATTTTAGTGGACAATTGTTCAAATGGTCAGTCTATGAAGAATCATTTTAATAATCAGATGTTTATAGTTGTGTTGTGAAAATTCAGGAGAAATTCAGAGAGAGGGATTATTTATTTGAAATATTCATTGGAATTACCAAAAGTGCTCATTCTCATATGGGATTAATATTTGACTGTGGGATTCATATGACTTTATTAAATATATTCTGGATTACATCCTTCAGGAATATCAGAACATTCAAGACTACTGACACATTAGGATATTCAAGGCTACTGGAATTAATTCGGAACATTCTTTATTTAGGACTTGTTATTAGAACACTTAGGATTATTGGATTATTTGGATTTTAATTCACGTTACTGTAAGTGTCTTTTGAATTTTCACTTTAATTGTCTATACATAAATTGCTTGTTGATTTTACTTACATTGTTGGTTTCACTTTCTTTCTGTTACATTATTTTAAGACATAGAGTCGTAACACCATACCCAAGCTAAGATATCTGACATACATAAACCCAACTAAAAAACTAGATTTTATATAACCAATGAAATTAACCCTATGAAGAAAAGCGATTTTACAATATTTTAGGGGTGTAAGTTTTTGAAAAATTACAAAACTAAGGTAACACAACATTGTGTTTAATCATTTTGATACGGCAAATGTTAGAGTGGTATCTTAAAGTCGAACCGATACCATTATGATTTAAATCTAAGCCATTCTATAGGAAACTCGTGTGTATGTGTGTCTGTCAATGCGTGTGTGCGTGTGTGTGTGCTTGTGAAAGAGAGAGAGAGAGCGGACGTTAGGAGCTAATACTATAAGCGGGGGAAATCGGACTCCTGTGTGTGTGTGTGTGTGTGTGTGTGTGTGTGTGTGTGTGTGTGTGTGTGTGTGAGAGAGAGAGAGAGAGAGAGTAAATTAACACAGCGGGTCAATAAATAGATAGATAGATAAGGCACAAATACGGAGATTTTATTCATCAATGATGACAATTGGGATCTTGACATGATGGTAGTCTTAGGGATAGAGAGAGAATTAACATTATGCCCGTGGGGAGAGAGATGGAATTAACATTACGCCAGAGAGAGAGAGAGAGAGAGAGAGAGAGAGAGAGAGAGAGAGAGAGAGAGAGAGAGAGAGAGAGAGAGAGAGAGAGAGAGAGAGAGAGAGAGAGAGAGAGTATCTTATTCCTACTTTTGAAAAATCAAGATACTTACTTTTTATGGTATATTTTCCCTATGAAATTTCAAGAACACACATTGCATTAAAAAATTCACATCTATAGGAAAACCGATTTTTTTATTTTCCTTTTCTGTGTAAAACCTCACGAGATTGAATTCCGTCTATACTATAATCCTTCTTTTCAAAACGTAGATCTAAGGTTCACAGAAGAAAATCACATCCAAACACTCTGTGGTGTTTTTGCACATAAGGTAAACATATTTGCCATTTATCATTAATCAAGTTCTGTCAGTAGCTTGACAAATGGGATGACTCAAGATGCCATGTGAAATCACCTCTGCATCGGGTGACGGTTGAAATTCCTCTGAGCCAGGTTCGGCTGTGAAGCGATACAAATATTACTAGCCAATGAAATCTCTTTTTTCTCACCGACTTTTTTGCTAAAGTCGTGTTTTTTCTCTAGAATTAAGACAATGCAGTGTGGAAAATATTACCTATGAATTGCTTTTTACGATTACAGTGCAGACAAACTAACGAATTTCGGAATAAAGTTAAGATTTTTCGTGTACTGGTACTATAAAGTTGTTAGTTTGTGTTGTTTGAAAACGGCAAACACCGGATAGGTTCTTTTTTTACAAAAATCCTACGAGAATGTCCTTTTTATGATATGATATAATAGTCATAAATCTGCCTAAAAGAATCTATAGGTAAACTAATTCCAAAGAAATGTAGTCAATAATACACACATGATATGTCGTCCAAAAAATCCAAATGAAGTGTGTATCGTCTTGTGTAATCAGTTCTTTTAACAGTAGTTGGTAATCCACTAAGTCTTGAACACGATTATTCACTTCCTGCTATGGAATTTGCTGCAGCACTGGTGACATAACTCGTGGCAAGGCAAGAACGGTGTCCGTACGGTAATGTGTTGTGATCGGAAAGCTGCACTCGTTTGTCGTATACAATCTGATACACTTTACAGAGGTCTACTAACGATTTGGTAATTGGATAACTGTAAAATTTTGTGAGGATCCATTGTTTCACACGAAAGTCTTGATCTTGACCGGATTTTAAAACTTCTTTTAGGACGTCAAAGTTCCCCACTTGACTAGAAGGATAGTTCAATGTCAGTCCTTTCACTTTACATTTAGCATGAAGTTCTCCTTGTATATCTCTGTACTGGTAGCAATAATTTTTAGGTTCGCCACTGGCAAAAATCAAAATAGTCTCTTCCGGATGTTCGTCGGTCCAAGCTCCTAAACGGTCGCCTTCGATGCGTGGGTGATAGCCTTCAGGTCGATCGATGTAAATGCAACTATCAATATCGAACTAAAGAACTCTGTCTCCTAAAGGTTCCAAAACGGAGTACAATTTTAAATGGACATTGGATGTCACGTACACTGCAATGATGTCATTTCCAAATTCGTGGGGTGTTGCAAACTCTGGGGTTTCTTTGTAATTCGCAAAAATCAAATCTTCTCGTATGATTTCCGCGTGTTTAATAAGTTTTCCTTTAACGTCAATCAGTTGAAAGTATCGACACGGATCTACCAAGTATTCCGTCTTTGAAAATATGGGACGCTGAGCTAGTTTTCCCTACAAACAATTCAGCATGTCTTTTGCATACGATCGTCTTCCTTCGTTCTTTTCCAAGTGTTCCAAAGTGATGCGTTCTAAGAACTGGTATCGGTTTTTGAATCCGCCTTTGTCTTCTGGAGTCAGACACCAAGAAGGATAGCCGTAAGCTTCTTGATTCAATTTAAAATTCGTTGAAGTAGCCAAAAAAGATTCCTTCACTAGAGTCATCTTGTTGGTATTGCTGTGTCGTAGGAAAGTGCAATATTTCGCACATTTTTAACAGTTGATATCCACGATCGAGTGCATAAAACAATTCAGTACTGACCTACGCTCCTGTCAAAGCGGGTTCTTGATCTTCGTGGCAATATGGTTGACCTTGATTACACGTTCCAGCACACGTATGGCATAAAGGAAACATCAGTTTTCCGTGGCAATGATGTTGTAAAACAGGATGGTACACGTTCGTCGGTGGCAAAACTTGACATTTGATTAACCCTTCGTACTGACAAATGTGTTCTACGTCGATGTGTTCTGTCAACAATACAGGATGTCCGGTAGGAAACGAGCATATTTACAAATCCAATAATATAAGGAACACACATCGATGTATTGGATTTGTTCTCCTTCACGTCGTACAACAAGAGTGTCGCATCGGTCCGTCCTTTAAATATACTGTAGCGTGTACTCACAGGTTGATATCTACAACATCGTACTCTTCGGCGATGCGTCGGAATTCTGGATCGGTTTTTAAACGCCGATCGTAGTCGTGTTCCCACATTTTGAATGCGACACGCTTGCTGTACGACGTGAACGAATTGCGTGAACATTACGCCGCAGAGAGAGAGAGAGAGAGAGAGAGAGAGAGAGAGAGAGAGAGAGAGAGAGAGAGAGAGAGAGAGAGAGAGAGAGAGAGAGAGAGAGAGAGTTTTGTGTGTCTAAAATCTCACAAGATTCAGTTCTGTCCATACTATAATCCTTCTTTTCTGCACACCAAAGTTTACTGCGTTCACTCGACAAGAAATATAAAACTGATTTTTTGAAACTGATGAATGAAACAATTTGTCGGCCTTATGGAAAAAAGACAACTGACTGGCTGTGAGAATTATAAAAGTTAGGATAGCTAAAAAAATTAAAACTCTCGTCTTATTGAGCTTCCTATAGGATCTATAAAACAGTAAAACCTATGAGCGATTTCTAACATAGGATTTACCCTTGTCTTCAAAAACTCAAAACAAGATTACCCCCTCCCCCCCTCTCTCTCTCTCTCTCTCTCACACACACACACCACACCATGAAAAATTAATAATAATAATAATATTAATAATAATAATAATAATAATAATAATAATAATAATTATTATTATTATTATTATTATTATTATTATTATTATTATTATTTTCAATGATCTGTTGAGTAATGCTCTCTCTCTCTCTCTCTCTCTCAATGTATGATAATGTTACTAGGACTGTTAGTGTTATGTGTTTTGTTTTTAAAAAAGGAGGGTAGTAGAGATTGGAGATATTATAGAATAGGGGTACAGACAGTAACTTTATAATGAGGATCCTAGGGTAATAAGAGGAGACAAAGAAGGCATTTTTTTATTGAAAAGGAATTTAAATTCTATTTTATAAAAGCTCTTTTTAAACCTACTCTGTGTGAATGGTATGGTACTTACGTTTAAAATAGGAGGGTGGGAACATTATAAATGGACTCTCCCCCCCCCCCCGTTTCACGAAATCACACACACACTTGAGACTCCTGTATAATGATTTATTTATATTTAAATCATAATGGTATCTATTCTGCTTTAAGTTTAAGATATCCTAGCTCTTTCTCCGTTTCAGAAAAACACATTGACACACACATTGACAGACACACACTTGAGATTCCTGTAGAATGAATTATATTTAAATCATCATGGTATCTAACCTATTCTGCACTGCGTTGGTTTAAAATCTAATCCGAAAAAAAAAACAAAAAAAAAACAACAACAACAACAACTGGTTTTGTAACAAGTATACTGACATTAAATTTAAAAAAAGTCAGTCAGTGTATGCTAACAGAATGTAAGCTGCGCTTTGTAACATTGAAAAAAAACTTAAAGAACCTAATCTGGCACAAACCAAATGTAATGCTAGCAGAATATTGTAACATATTTAAAATCTGGCACCAAGCTTTTGCCCCATGAGATAATAGGCAATGCTACCTAACAGAATTGTAGACTTAAATTTGGCACATGCAAAATCGGAAGCCAAGCTCACGGCCTCTCTCTCTCTCTCTCTCTCTTTCTCTCTCTCTCTCTCTCTCTCTCTCTCTCTCTCTCTCTCTCTCTCTCTCTCTCTCTCTCTCTCTCTCTCTCTCTCTCTCTCTCTCACACACACACACACACACACATGTCAGCATGTTAAGATACATCACTTTGATATACTTTTAGTTTGACCATTTTTCAAACTTGTGCAGAATCACTCTGCATTTTAGAGACAGAGTGAAAAAGAAAAAAAAAAAGTATAAAGTGCATCCCTTGATTGGCTGTATAAAATGTGGTAACATAACCGAAATTCTAAAACTCGCCACTCCGAAAAATTTCACTGTCTAAATATAACAAATAGACAGACTCTTCCTGTGAAAATCTATGTGTGCGTTTTTAAACATTACATCTTGAAGTTATAAACCTAAAAAATCACTTCTTTTTGATGCGTGACTTATTTATCTATTGGACCTCCATACCTATCCTCTCTCTCTCTCTCACATCATAATATAATAATAATAATAATAATAATAATAATAATAATAATAATAATAATAATAATAATAATAATAATAGTTATAAAGACGTTCGAACTTTGTCAACCTTGTAAATATGTTCATGTTTAATATTTGTACATGAAAAGGAAGAGAGAAGTCCTCATCCTTCCTCTTCATTTATTCATGTTTAAGTAAGCGAGACTTATTAAAAGTGTTGATACTGGGGAAACAAAATGGTGTTGACTTCTTTTTAAAAATTCTGTAACTCTCTCTGTCTCTCTCGGTGTTTCACACACGCATGCACGCACACAAACACATACACTTGAGTTTGGTTGTTTAAAAAAAAAAAAAGACAACAGGAACGACATTTAACTTCAGCACATTCAATTTTGCCAAAGCACTGTCTAAACTTAAAAAAAAAAAAAAAACCCCGCGGCTAATTTTAATATACCGTTTGGGTCTATACAATTTTGACGCTGTTTAACATGGGACCCCGTTTGGGTCTAAAGTGACATCCTATACTGCTTTGATTTTATTTACTCCAAAGACATCCTTCTTAATTCAGATATGGATTTTATAGTGTATGTGCAAATACATCTGACACTTTATAGGGTCGGCTCAAAACAGATTTTTGCAAATATTCAATATTAATGTTAGCATACTAAAATTAGAGGCGATTCTTCAAGGAGCACTGCTCAATACATTTTCATAAATTTCACTTTGCATTTATTTTTTCTGCTTGATTAAAAATTACGAAAAATCGTGAAATTAAGATTGTGCTAAATGTGAAAGGACTGAAAATCCTTTTTAAAGAAGGTCAAGCTTAGACGTACGTAGGGATTTCCCCGTCTAAAAATGGAGCTTGACTTCAATAATATGGTCACGTAACGCCTTAAAGCTAGACACTATTGCATCTATGGTCATGCAATTTCATGTGTGCATTCATACTTATCATTTATGTTACCACCCATACAAAGGAAATTGTGGTTGTAATGACTACTTTTCTTGCTAAGGGACCGAGCATTTAATTTTCAGGTAGGGGTGGGGATAGTGGTGGTGGGTGGTGGTGGCGGTGGGAACTTTGTCCAAAGATTTATGGCCCTCAAATAGCTTGAAAAATGTATTCTTGCTCTGATTTGTAAAATAAAAGAACTAATTATATACATTATATTAGATATAAAAAAACATCTTGAGGTAAAAATATATATATATACTGGTTCAAAAGAAAATCCCAGGCCCAACCACGCAATATTAAGTGGTCAGTCCCTAAACTAGTTATACCAAGTTTTTGGATTATGTACTGTACAGACATTGATATTTTTTATCCAGTTATAAGCGTCAAAAAAGAAAGAATAAAATCTTTGATTTCGATTGATTTCATAAATGAGAAAGACATTCAAAACTGCTTCATGCAATCACTTGCATCCTTTTGGTACTTTTCTAAAGTACCTTCTTGTTATTGATTGTATTTAATTTTAGTCAACTCTCGCGGCGCCATCTGCGCCTCGTTTTCATTTAAGTTCGTACCTAATCCCTGAGCGTTCTACTCGGAATATCATCGGCTTTTTCCGTTTCTTGCTTGGAAATAAACAGAATCGCAGTTAATCGACTCGCATCGCAAAGAGACGAGATCATTCCGATTTTAGGCTATAGATAAATAAGCCGAAGCAGGCCGGGTGACTCCGGCAATTTCGATGATCGGTCATTTCCGTCAGATCACGAAATAACCACGGACTTTGTTGTAGGAATAAACATCATTTTGATGTGTTTGGTCATTAGCCTCGGGCGGAGTGTACCACATATGTTACAACAGCAAAGGTCGACAATATTCCGATTGTGACTTTGGCACGTTCCGCCGCCATATTGTTCTATGTGAACAAAAGTAGTTCAGAATATAGTTCTCAAAGGCGAGGAATTCGATTTGAGGTTTCTTTGTAGACCTGACAGAAAAGGCGGAGGCAACTCCGACTGGCAATTTCGAGTCCAGAGCTCCACCTGGGGAGCAATTTGCTTTACGAAGGGATGTGGAATTGTGGGATAGAAACCTTCCGCCATATTGTTTGTTTAGAAATGGCTGACATTGTGTGCCTGACACCGACGTTGACAGTGATATTTAACATGTGCATGAACGTCTTTTAATTAATACATACTCTAATACCAGAAATATATTTTCCACTAATTAAACAATAATCACAGTCAACCAAAGGCATCACTGCCTCAGATCTTTCCAACTAAATTTGGAAATGAACTTGTGCGCAAGTTTTACATTGTAATCTGCCCGTGTCATAGGTTACGCGATAATGGTGTTTGGCCAAAATGGCACTTCCTGTAAACTTGACTGAACTTATTTCATTTTGCAATACTTGCTTTGCGTGATGATCTTGTGCTTGATTTTTACCTTTCTCAGAAATTGATTAATACATATTGCCAAGTTGCCAATCGGTCAGTGAACCTACAACATCTGATGCTGTTATTTCTGGTGGTTGCTGAAGAAATCGATGATGTGATTCCAGACGATCATTGAATATGACCGGAAGGTATATAAGACGGCCGATTCCTCTAGAAATGTAAGTAGTTTAATTTTCCTTTTTGTCTATTTTGAACCAGTTTTTTATGCTTTCTTTATCCGAAATCATACATTCATTTGTCGTGTTCTGGCATGCCACAACAACGAGGAATATGAGGAGCATGTCATTTTGCCCACATGTCAGTTCAGTCATTGCCATTTGACCCAAAGTTCAGAATTGTTAGGTGCATTTTCGTGAGATTTTAGTCTTGTTCTTGGGTCTTTATGTTTAAAAGTGAATGTTATTACATATAATAAGGATTCAATTTTAATGTTTCTTAAATCAAGTTGCTGGAAATGGTAGAGAACAAAACACAACTTCATTAAACCAATCATGGTGCCTGTAATGGAGCAAAGTGTTACACAATTCAAATGTACTAATCATAGAAGCATGGACAAATGACATCATAATTGGAACAATTGTCATTTATTTTTATTTATTCTTTGAACTCAAATGAACATTTTTGGCATATAATTTGCGAGCAAGAAGACATTAAGCAATTCAACTTATGGCAAAAATGACATGGGGTCTGAACTAGATTATGGGTGAAACAAACCAGACGCACCTCAAACATAATACACTGCATCTACATTATGCCCCAGATAATGCCTTGCTGCAGCACTCTGCTTATATGATAGACATTATTCTTGTGTGCATAAATATGGTATCATTTCTTTTTTGTCTCTTTTTTTATGAAATAAGGATCATTAGCTAATAAGTTTCTTTTGTACCACAACAGACCGAAACAAGTTGAAATGAGGCAAAATATTTTGCTAAAGAGAACTTGATACAGCCAGTTGGCTCTGATGCTGAAATAGTGATTTAACAGATATGAATTGGATGCTCTGCTTATTGAGCTATGTTGCTTCTCAGATAGAGCCCAATTGAAAGTCAGGAATGTCATCAACTGTCCTCAGAAAACAACTTAAGTGCCACCTGATAAGGACTGAGGCAGACTTTTATTTAGCTGGAGAGTGTACCTCATACTTCAAGGTATCAGATGATGTGATTTAGACTAAGTTTTACGGACTCAGGTAATGTCATCCAGAAATTGTTTTTTGTTAGTCCACATGGGTTGATATTAAGCCCCTGATGCAATGATAAATGTTTCAAAATCATGGAAATTCTATTCCCAATCTGTAAATTTTTGTCCTAACTTGAGGTAGCCAGGCCACATTGCCATTCACCCCTAGAAAAATCCCAGAGAGAGGATTATCACTGGCTTCTTAGGGTTTTGGTGGGTGTATCAAGGAAATTTTGGTATATCTAGGCATCAAGATTTTTGAAGCCAATTATATTTTTGGAATATTAGTCAGTCCATGTCAAATTCAACTGGATGCCTACCATTTCAAGTGCAAAGACAAGATAGTCTGAATTTTCACTTTTAGTCATAGGTTCCAATTTTTGGGGATTTCATGATTGCAACAAACTAAAATGAAATATCCAGTAAATATTTACTTATCAGTGATGACAATAGGATTGCCTTCCTCATCAGAGACAAATGAGAAAAATGTTATTTTCTACAAAATCACAAAATGTTATAAAAACAGAATTATAAATGTAATTGAGTATATTATGATCTCATTTGGATTACAGTTAATACATGTATTACAAATACTTAATTTTGTATAAATAAAAAATTGCATTACTTGTTATCATGTAATAAATTATTTCATAATACATTGGTCATATTTATACTTTACAAAATCACACATATACAAATTAAAAAATCCAATGCCTTCATTACTCTGAGTGTTTTGCATTTTTTTGGAAAAAAACACATACAAATACTCCTATGTAGACAGATATCCTTTTTGTTTCATTATCTCAACATCTTTCAGTAATTTTGCTCCTTCCTTCATAAACAAGAAATATTACTGTAAGTTGATGTAAAAATCACCTTTTTTAACTTTTCTATTTTTTTAAAAGTAGCCCAGGACCAAAAGACAAATTGACTGGGCAAGGAACAATGTGGTTCACTTGATCAGCATTTAATCTGAAGATATCATTAAAAAAAAGTTGAAAAGGGCGCATTTTTCTTGATGTATGTTGCAGGGCACGAATAAGACTTAGCTTTTCTTTCTCCATTCCTAATAACAGAAAACAAGAATATTACCTCTAAATAAAATATGTGTAAAGGTACGTTTAGTTGTTCAAAATGTATAAACCCTCCATATTGACCTGTATGTTTATTATTCAGTTTGTAAGAATTTGAAAACACAGTTCAAGTTTTAAGTAGGTTTTCATGAAAATGCAATTATTAGAAATCAGAAAGTAATTATCATTATATTTAACAGTACCCGAGTAAATTTAATAGCAATGACTTTGATTCAAAAGATGTCTAATTGGCGATTACTTGTGATCCTTAAAAAAGTCTGTAATCATTACAGATGATACTAATTACTGATTACAATTACCTGAGGTCTGATATAAGGCTTCAGCTGCACAATTATATGCCTGTCAAAGCTTTTAATCAGTTGTTAACTTGTAAAGTAAATGTAGCACACTGAAATGTTCTCAAGACAGTTGTGTGCATTGTCAGTTACTCACGTTATACCTCTTTTTAATACTGTCCATTTCAAAGCAATGCACTCTTAAACAAATAAGGGATACTACTGTGTAGCAGTTGAATCTCAGTCCTTTGCATGGTCACCAATCTCTCCCCTGCATTGCATAATACTTTGACGAGAAAATATTAAGAGGAACCTTTCAGTTATGCATGAGAGAGGTGAAGAAATGAGATGAAATATTTAGTTCTAGTTAAAATGAATATCTCTTGATACATATCAATTTCAAAACATTGAAGAATGTGGTTTGACCTGTACATTACTTTTATTATTTCTGTTTCCTCTGGCATTTGTTGAAGAGATGGGAGATTTGTTTAATAATCAATCCAACTGTGCAGGTTACTTGCTTATTTGTGCCCCAAGGTGGGGCAGTGGCTTTTAAATAAATTGAAACCTGTCTAAAGCAGCTACTGGGAGTTGTGGATCCTTGCTTTTATAGGCTGCAAAATCTGGTTAGAATTAAAATGTTATGTGGAATCAATGCATACAAGCTTGATCTACATTTTTTTTTACAATGCATACTCATTGTAATATACAGTACTTTTTGTCACCATGCATACTCATTGTGGCCTACAGTACTTTTCATGCACAAACAAGTTTATTTAAGTGCAATTTGGTTCATTAATTTCAGACCCATTGTTGTTAACATTTCAGTGCATATATGGGAGAGTAATGGTGCTGTATCATCATTCCAAATATACTGTAATACACTGTGACCTACTTTTAATGTTCAGTAACAGTGCTCTGGCTAGAGTGAGAGAATACATTTTAATATACAGTACTAAACAGTTTTTAAAAAAAACAATAATAAACCCAATGATTGTAAACAGTTAGGCATGAGAAGTAGCAAGAGGGATTGATAAATCTTAAAATGTTCTTATAGCCTGAAACTGAATATAATATATAGTTGCACAGAAATATAGATTTTTCCTTTATATTTTACTATATAAGATTTTGGTACAAGGTAAATGACTAAATATCCTACTTTTCACCAAAAGTTTTAACTTGTCCCTTGCCTCTGGTGCAAGGAATTCTTTGAGCCCAGACCAAGTTTAAAATGTGCCTGAATGCCTCACAAATTTCATTTTGTAACCTGCACTAAAATTCAGTAGAATAAAATTGCCACTGATGAAATTGTTTGGTTTGCTCTTAGTCCCATAGCAGTTGGTTGGTAGTACAAGAGAAAATACTGTAAAAAGGCTATATATGTACATAGGCAAGATACCTTTACCAGCATACACTGTTGATTCATACTGGTAATTACAAGTAAAAAGGATTAGGATCTGGCATACATTTCTTAAGTTGCTACACTCCATCAGTTTATATACTGTACTACATTTTTTTTAGACCTTGCAGCAGGTACCTAATGTATCATGGAAAAAAGGTAATTTGTACCCTTAAACAGCATTCTTTAAAATACTGTGTGTGTTCATTAATAATTCACAAAACAATTCATTTGTATATTGATTTCTGTCTCTTAAAATAGAAGAAAAGATATGTTTCTGTCCATGCTTTGAGCAAGAAATTGCTTTAGTGAAATGACAATGTGAAAAATATTGGTATATTTGGTCAATGATTGATAGTTTCTCTTCATTTTTTATGTCACATCTTGCTACTTTGGTAAAAAAAAAACTGTGTTTTTCCTAAAATTAGGGTAGGCAGGTATTTTTTTTTTTAACATTATTTATAAATCAAATATTTCAAGTGCTTCAAAGTACTGTGCAAAATCAATTTTGGCAATGTGATTTTTTTTAATAAAAAAAAAAATTGTTGGGGGGAGGGGATGGGGAAAGTGCTAAGGGTGGCAATGAGAAACAGGGGCGGTCGGCCAACCGGAAACACATTGGGGGGGGGGGCCTTTCAACAGTTTTCATCCTTCTGCAGATTCAGGAATGTAGAATAGGCCCAATGTGTCCTCCTGCATGTCATAAGAGGCAACCTATGCAGGTACTCCATGGTTTGGGTGCAGTTGTAATTAATAAGTTTCCTGACACTCTCAGTGCAAGAATACAAAGTTTGGCATGGTGTTTGACTTTGCCATTCACTGTGGAATGCATCCTGTGATGGTGCTTGAACTGAGACTTTTATATGCCTGCCATAAGGCAGAGAGTATTGTGTTATCATGTTGTTCATCTGTCTCTCTGTTGCCAACTTCATTTTCACACAATAATTTTGCTTGTCCCCAGTTCCCAAACTTTGTGGATGTCTTGCACTTGAGGCAAGGAAGAAGCCTTTTGCTTTTTTTGGTCACAAGGTCAAAGGTCAAGGTCACTATGTCTGAAAGATGAAAAATGGTTTCTGCACAATAACATTAGTTTGACATCATAGACCTTGACCAAATTTTGTGGATGGCTTGGAGTTAGAGGCAAGGAAGAAGTCTATACATATTAGGGTTAAAAGGTCAAAGGTCAAGGTCACATTAACTGCAATAAGAAACATTGTTTTTGCACATAAATTTCAGTTCTCAACCATGTACCATCACCAAAAATGTGTGGAGGATGTACTCATTGCGTAATTAAGAACCTTATTGATTTTTAGGTTAAAAGGTCAAGGTCACTATGACTGAAAGGAGACAAATATTTTTTTAATAATAACTTTATTTGTTGACAGCATACCTTGACCAGAGTTTTGGGAGAACTTGTATGTAAGATATGGAAGAGGCTTATTGATTTTGGGTTAAAAAAGTCAAAGGTCAGGATCATTGTGACTCAAAGAAAAATGAGTTTGGCAGAATAACCTTTGCTCTATAATAAGTCTAATAAGAAAATAATGGTTTCTACACTAACGTTTTAGTTCAAGACCTCATACCTGTACTAAAAATGAGACCATGCCCTACTAATGCCTACATAGAGGACTATTAAACAGGGGGCAGGTGTATAATGAGCCATTCATGGTCATGTTAATAGATTATATTTCATACAGAAAACAAGTTTGACCATGTTTTAAGGATTTTTAGCCTTTTCTGCCTTTATCTTTGTTTTGCGTGTCTTTTTGGGGAGTGTTTGCAACATCTTTACTTTGATCTCATGATGGATACTTTTTGCTGAGTGATTTGTTTTCCTGGCGATTATGGCAAGGTGTTTGGCCATTTGTGCCAACTATTTTTTGCTCTTTACTTTATAGCCAGGATTATACTGATGTGCTGTACATACATACCTATGTCAGAGTACTTTTAAAATACTCGAGTATGAGTACACTTATTTTTGTTTCGTTAAATTAGAGTATGAGTCAAATTATGTTGCACTGCTTTCCAGATTCCTTTATTCTAAGCATTAGTTACTTAAGATAATCAAAGTTTAAGTATAAAAACTATATTTCCTATAAAACTACATATAAGCTACTATTGCTAATTCGAATCAATTAATCCACTATATTGTCTATAATATCATAAGCAGTTTTAACGTCTAAAGTCTATGCGAGTACTGTAAATAGCTATGTAATTAGTATACATAAACACATACCCGGTACATGCTTTTTGAACTAATTACCAGACCAGAAGTCAACCTGTTAGACAAAAGAGTGTTTATGTCCACAGAGTAGGGAGGCTGAGGGGTGAGTGTGCTGTAAAGATTCTGCTTGTATGTTTTAGACTACAGAAGCAGTACATTGATTAAAGTGTGAATTCCAGTCAATGTGACTTGTAAGACTAGAAAAATATGAAATGATTAAATCACATCAATTGTCCCTACAACACATTTCCAGTCAAAGTATGATATGAAACAGTTGTTTATGAATTTACTGAAAACTTTAATATGGTCACACTAGCTCCTACCATCTCACCCAGTCCTCCACATAATCACTCCACCTCTCTGCCAATGCCAAAAAGCAAATATCCAACAGCATATAACAAAATTTCAGGACCTATGATACACATATACTTATTTACATTCAGCGGAACCCAACTCTAAAGCAGTAGTTGGAATCCATAAATGCTGACTGGATTAGGCAGTAGTTGTGATCCAAAACTACCGACCGCGTTAGGCAGTAGTTGGGATCCATAACTGCCGCTTGCATTAGGTGCCTCACAGCATTATAGTGAGAATGGCAAAAAATTAGATGACGGCATTTATGAGTGTCTGAAGTTGGTGGTGGTGGTGTGGGGGAATGAACAGAGTGCTAGTAAAATGTATAATATATAGCATTTGGGATTAAGATAGCTCCATGCTTGATGAAAATTAATCATTGCTATTTAAGAACATTAATTATGATGTTTAAGCTATAGGTTTCTGAAAATTAACATAATTATTTGTATCTGTGTGTCACCTTGGCACATGTTTTGAGCAGTGTCAGGGAATATGGGGCATCTAAGAAAAAACAAAAAAACAACTGGGAGCTGTGACATGACTGTGTTATATCCAGATTTATGTTATAACAAAGCACATTATAGCTGGTTTCCCTGTACATACTGTATATACATGCATACTAAGCTCAAAAGATATAAAGAATTCAATTTCTATTCTAAAAATTCCATGCATTTACATTCATATATTCTAATCTAAAATTAGATACAGAGTTAAAATATATATCTGTAAGGGTTTCTCAGATACACACTTATAACACAGATATGCATTACAAAAATTTAAATATTCAATAACAAAGAGTTGGACAAGACCATGTACATACAGAAAGCAGACATACATTTAGTATAAAATGTACTGGAAGCATATATAGCAAGACTGAGCAATTAAGAGCAACTAACAGCATATACAGGAAAACATATATGAAATCAATACATAGGAATTAAAAGCAACTAAAAGTTTCAAGAAAAATCTACTTTAATATCAGTAATAGCTTACTCTGTTGCTATTGCGTAGCTAATCTATTTCCAGGATGGGAAATACCCGACTGTATGATGAGAATTCATCCTCCCATAGGGTTGACAGAAGTTCTAGAGAATACAACTCAGTGTAAACATCACATGCTTAGCATGTGACCTCCCACGATACATCATTCTTTTTCTGGTTGGACATTTTAGAAAGACGCTGTTTCTTTACATTTTTTTCGTAAAACTACAAGTGGTATTACCCTGACCAGTATTTTCCCTTCTGGAAAGTTTCAGCTCTCTTGCAGAGTTTTGGCAATCAATTCCAGAAACTTCTCATTAATTCCCCTCCACATGTAGTTGATGGAGGTTTAACCATTGCCTTCTCTTGAGAATTCTGTTTTGTTTTTTAAGTTCGGATAGGTTAATTTTCTTTTTTCCATATCATTGTTGTGAGATCGATGCTGCAGTACATAGAAGGAGGGAAAGGGACAGGCTCTCCCCCAACTGCAATAGGAGGGTTGAGAGTCGCTCTCATACTTCTGCCATGCCTGCCACTAAGGACAGTCCCCTGGTTCCACATGAGGAGTCACGGGTCGAGGTCCCTCTTACTCCCAAGTCTCTCCAGCCAAAAAATCAGAGAGACATGGGTCACATTGTCCTGCTTCCTAGGTTCGAGTGCAGGATGAGGATGAGTTTGATACTGAACCGGAAAGAGGTAGCACCCCCTTCCTTAGGATCTCCCGAACCATCGATGAAGGCAGCAGGTGGTCTATAGTGACCCAACCTAGAGAAGTCAGAGCTTTCTCCATCTCAAGATTTTGTCTATGTGGGGATGAATTTCCTTATGAACAAGGGATTAGTCTGTGTCCCTCAGGACAGAGTAGACAAGATCATGTTCCTGTTGGAGGCGCTGAGAGTCAGGACCACGCTGTCGGCTTGTCTTTTTCTTTCTCTGCTGGGGACCTTGAACTCTGCAGCGGACCTGGTCACCTTAGGCAGATTACATTTGCGTCCTCTCCAGTTTCTCCTCTTGACAAACTGGAAATCGCACAGTGACCCTCTGAACGTCCGGATTTCTCTGGGTCAGGCCCTCCACCGTCATCTGTCTTGGTAGATCAATCAGGACCGGTTTCTTGCCTGAGTCCCTATACATTACATGCCCCTGATCCCTACTCCTACCTGTTCACAGACACGTCAGATTCAGGGTGGGGCGCTCATCTGGAGCCGGAGGGTCTGATTCTTCAGGGTTCGTGGTCTCGGGAAGAATCTACCCTCCACATAAACAATTTGGAAATGAGGGCAGTGTTCTTAGCCCTTCAGGGGTGCTTCGACAACATAAGCGGTCGCTGCGTGATGTTCTCCTCTGATGACATGTCGGTGGTGGCCTACCTTAGAAGACAAGGAGGCACACATGCCCCTTCTCTCTGCATGGAGGTTTGAAACCTCCTTCATTGGGCAACCTCGGAAGGGATTACCCTTCGAGTTCACCATATTCCTGGCAAAAAGAATATCTTGATGGACAGTCTGTCCAGGAAAGGACGGATAGTCATCATGGAATGGTCTCTACACCAATCCGTGGCAGATTCCCTGTTCAGACTTTGGAGAACACCCTTGGTGGACTTGTTCGCTATGACGCTAAACAACAAGCTCCCCTTTTACGTCTCCCCAGTCCCCGATCAGAGAGCCTGGGCAGTGGATGCTTTCAGCCTGAATTCGGATCGTCTGTTCGCCTACGCCTTCCCACCCTTCAGGATGATTCCACAAGTACTTTACAAAGTAAGGAACTCCACTGTCCAGCTCGTGTTGATAGCCCCTATGTGGCCTCAACGATCGTGGTTAAACTATCTTCTCAACTTGCTGGTAGGCCAGACCAGGATGTTACCCCAGAGGAGGGATCTTCTGTCACAGCAGAGGGGTTCTCTTCTGCACAACAATCCTCAGATTCTTCACCTTCACGCTTGGCTCATCTCAAACGATCTCTCCGCCAGGAGAAGTTTTTAAGCAAAGTCGCCAAGTGCATTGTTCAGTCCATGAGGCAGTCTGCGTCGAAAGTCTATGATGCAAAGTGGAAAATCTTTTGTGATTGTTGCAGTAGGAAATGTATCAATCCTAGCTGTCCCTCTTTGAGTGCAGTGGCCAATTTTCTTCTCTTCCAGTTTGAAGAGAGACAATGCTCAGTTTCTACTATCAAGGGCTACAGGGCAGCCCTTTCTTTCACTCAAATTTTCGAAGGGTCCGGCTATTGGTGCAGACCCTCACTTAGCAGACCTGATCAGGTATTTCGAACTGCTCTCTGATGCCTAGGTGGAATCTTTCATGTGCCATGTGGTCCCTTAATAAATCCCCATGTGAACCTTTAAGTGAGGCTTCTTTCGAGAACCTTACCCTCAAGACTGTTTTCTTGCTCTCCTTTTGGCGGTCTCACATGACCTTCTCCTCCATCTACATGTACCTTCGCTTGTTGGCTCATCAAAGCGAAGGCATATTTTCTTTGGGTCCACTAGTTGTAGCTCAAAAAGTGGCCCATGAGGATACCATTCGGCAGTAGTCAATGCCTTTACAGTGAGATCATCAGCCTTTCACCTAACTGGCAAATTCAGCTACGCAATAGCAACAGAGTAAGCTATTACTGATTTTAAAATGTAGTTTTTGGGAGGTAAAACTGATTTTAATTATGTAATACTTAACCTGTTGCTATTGCCAGATTCCCTCCCCCGCACTGATGTCCCACTAGTAAGGCTACGTCCTGAAAAAGAATGATGTATTTTTGGAAGTCATGTGCTAAGTCTGTGGGGTTTACACAGAGTTCTATTCTCTAGAGCTTCTATGAACCCTATGGGAGGATGAATTCTCATCATACGGTCGGGTATTTCCTGTCCTGGAAATAGATTAGCTATGCAATAGCAACAGGTAAGTATTACATAGGTAATTATAATTGGTTTACCCCCAAAAAACTACATATAACTCTAAATTAAAACACTACACATGGATCAAAACTAATCAAAACTAATTTACCCAAAATAGGGAAGGAAAATCCAACTAAAACTAAATGTAAGCAACATACAGCTGTAAGCTATATTGAAGGCAACTAAAAATTATCAGCAAATCTACAAAGCTAACACTAAAAACACTTCACATGCAGCAGATTATGGCTGCATCAGCAACTTGTTTACTTACCGGTATGTTTACGTATGGAGCATTTGCATACATCGTTCCCAGATCAATACAGGTATGAGTACTTTGCTTCTTAAAAATTAGAGTACAAGGAGAGGTAAAGTACTTGTATTTTCAGGACTCGAGTACACAGTAATTGAGTACAGTGTGCTCTGCCTCATGTCTGACATACATGCATACATAAGTATTTGTTGTTCGTCCTTCAAGTTTGAAGATGACCATGACATCACTAACTGGTTTGGTTTCTTTGAATATGTGAGTGGCTGACCAGGCCAATTTGTGCTCAGAACTGTGTGTGACACACTGGACAGGAAATACTGCTTGGAGTTGCTTGATCAGTAGAGGATGTGCTGCAGTTCTGAGATTTATGCTGCGGGCGCTTTTGCACTGCCTCTGCAATTCTCCTCAGTTCAAAGTCTGTAGGTCCAGTATGGATGAGACTGTGCCAGGTGGAGCGATTCTGTGCGAGATCTTTCCAAGACTCAGGGTCAATGTTGAAATGTTTCAAAGATGACTTGAGGGAATCTTTGAAGCATTTCTTCTGACCACCCGGAGATTGCTTTCCCTCCTTCAGCTTACCGTAGAAGATCTTTGGTAGTCACTCTTCTGACATCCTGGTAACGTGGCCTTCCATCTCATTTGTGATTTCATTAGCAGAGTGTGGATGCTTGGAATGCCTACACGTGTGAGAACCTCAGTGTCTGGGACCCTGTCCTACCAGCTTATCCTCATCAGTTTCCTCAGGCAGCCCATGTGAAAAATGTTCATGTTCTTGGCATGGTGTCTGTACACCATCCAGGTTTCACATGCATACAGGGTGGGCAACAACACAGTGGCTTTGTAGACCTTCAGTTTTGTTTGCAGTCTGATGCTTCTGCACTCCAACACATTTGAGCATAGTCTGCCAAAGGCCACACTTGCTTTAGTAATTCTGGCATTGGTTTCATCATCAATGTGGACTGCATGTGACAGTGTACTGCTGAGATAGGTGAGCTTGTCCTCTGCAAGGAGGGTTTGGCCATTTACTGTGATGGAACCTGTAGTCTCTATGTAAGGCTTTTCTGGTGTAGGTTGGTGCATCACCTCTGTCTTCTTGATACTGATTGTGAGACTGAAAATGTCACAAGCTGAAGAAAAATGGTCCATATTGTGTTGCATTTCAGGCTCAGATTTGGCATTTAGGGAACTGTCGTCAGCAAACAGGATATCACAAACAGTCACTTCCTGTAACTTAGTCTTTGCAAGTAGTCTCTTCAGATTGAAGAGCTTGCCATCAGTCCAGTATCTGATGTCAATCCCAGTGTCATAGTCACAGAAGGCATCATTGAGCATGGCAGAGAACATCATACTGAAGAGGGTTGGGGCCAACACACAGCCTTGCTTGACTCCATTGGTGACTGGGAATGGTTCAGATGACTCACTACTGTCCACGACATGGAATTGCAGAACCATTATGATGAATTTCTCTGGGCAACCAAATTTTGCCATTATCTTCCAGAGGCCCCCACGACTGACTGTGTCAAACGCTTTTGTTAGGTTGATGAATATCATGTACAGGTTTGAGTTCTGTTCCTGGCATTTCTCCTGAAGTTGACGAACTGCAAACACCATGTCTGTAGTCCCTCGTCTTTTCCTGAAGCCAAACTGACTCAGGCAGGAGCCCGTGATCAGTGTGATGCAAAAGGCAATTCAGCAGAATTCTGGTGAGGATTTTGGTGGCTATTGACAGCAAGGAGATGCTTCGATGGTTGTTGCAGGATTGACTGTTGCCTTTCCGCTTATACAAATGGATGATCAAAGCATCCTTGTATTCCTTGGGTAGTTTCTTGAGTCCGCATTGACTGGAAGAGTTCAGTCAGTTTCTGTGCCATGTGTGAGCCTCCAGCTTTGTAGACTTCTGCTGGTATAGCATCCACTCCAGGTGCTTTGCCATTTTACAGTAGGTCGATTGCATTCTCAGTTTCAGTCAGCTCTGGAGGAACAGCAACTGATGTGTTGATTTCCACTTGGGGCAGTCGATCAATTGCTTCCTCTCTGATATATAATTGTAGATTGATGATGTTGTTGAAGTGTTTTGCCCATGTTTGTAGTGTCTTTTCTTTGTCAGTGAGCAGTGTTGTGTTGTAAGCACTCAGTATTAGAGATGTTCCTGATGACTGACCCTTAGATTGTCTTCAGAGCATCATAGCAGTTCTTCATGTCATTCCTGTTTGTGTAGGACTGAATCGCATCTGCCTTGTTGTTCAGCCATGAGTTTTGCAACTCTCTGAGTTTGCATTGGACAAACCTCTTGATGTTGTTGAAGGCTGCCTTCTTAGATGATGAAGTGCTGTCTTCTAAACAGGCCTTTTGTAGCTGATGTTTCTCATTCAGTAGTCTCTGTATAGCAGCATCATTCTCAGCAAACCAATCTTGATGTTTGTGTGTGGTAGGACTGAGGGTTTTGGATGCAGCTGAGTACACAGAGTATCTGAAGGATGCCCAGTTTTCCTTGACACTTTCCAAGTTCATATCAGTTGTTTTTAGTTGGCTGCACAGTTCTTCGACAAATGCCTGTTTCACATTCTCCTGTTTCAATTTGGAGATATTGAGTTTTTGGGGCACTTTTTTGCCTTGTGGTCATCTGCTAGGCTGAATCAGGATATTGAGCTTGGAGACTATGAGCCTGTGGTCAGTCCAGCATTACATACATACATACATACATACATACATACATACATACATACATACATACATACATACATACATACATATATGCATACAGTGAAACCCCGCAATAATGCGCCCTGCGATAACGCAAATTCAGATATAACGTGATCATGGCGTGGCTCCCAAATTTTCCTATATTCATTAGCACATGAAATTAATTTTTCTTCAAAGTATGAGAAATAGTATATAAAATGTGTATATTATCATTTTGGGGAAGAGATCGTGCATGAATTTGATTATAATACGTTCGTGGCGTTGTTCCTGAAATTTTATATACATGTATTTTTCTCGTACACGGAAAAAATATATATTTTTTTAGTACGAGAAATAGTGTATAAAAAGTTTATTATCATTTTGGGGAAGAGATCACGTATGAATTCGATCGTGGCATGGCTTCTGAAATTTAACAATTTCACCAATTTCTTGAAGTGTTATGCCAAAATAAACATTATCAGAAATGTTACTTATTACTGATCCATGAGTAAAGCCAGTAAGTCTTCTTTGTGTTTGTCTTCAATTCATTCTGTATACAATCATTGCTCAAACAATAGCTGACATGTGTTTCTTCTTTAACTGCATACACAACCAAGCACCAGACAATGAGGTGGTTGATCAAAGATTGTCATATGTGGGTGCTTATGTAGAGACTGAGCTTGGGCTCTGTAAGTAACACTTTGATCAATAAGTCTGTGAAATCTATTAAAGGATGCAACTGAACACATGTTAATTGTGCGGCAAGATCACAGGGAGTTCAAATAACCACTCTTTGTTACTTGGCACTGAACAAGTTTCAAACTTGCAGCTCATTCAAAGGGTTGTCATGTAGGGAAAGCAAAGACGGCTCGATATCAGATAGTAAACGGTGTTGATACCCTATTCATGCTATACATTAGATGTGTATACATGTACATTGTTCTCTGAAAAAAGTAAAATACAGTAAAACCCTGCAATAATGTGACCCCGCTTTTTCTGTGATCAAATTTTATGGACCTCAATTATCGTATTATTGCGGGGTTTCACACTACATACATACACACATACATAAATACATACAAAATACTTCAAAAACTTTTTAATTGCTACTTTCCCTGCAAATCAAGAGAGTGTAATGTGGCTGTTTATTTAGAGCGAGGCACTTGTCCTTATCCATGTAGTACTCATGAGGATAAGTGGATTAGTGGATTCTTGTAGCCATGTCCCTGTAACTCATCAGGACAAGTGGACTAGTAGATTTGTGTAGCTCTGTCCCTATAACTCATCAGGACAAGTGGACTAGTGGATTCTTGTAGTTCTGTCCCTGCAACTCCTCAGAACATGTGAACTAATGGATTCTTGTAGCCCTGTACCTGTAATTCATCAGGACATGTGAACTAGTGGATTCTTGTAGCTCTGTCCCTGTTACTCATCAGGACAAGTGGACAACCGGTAGTAGATTTGTGTAGATCTGTCCCTGTAACTCATGAGGATTGTTAGACACCTCATGTAACAGATGTATGATTTGGTTGGTTATCATTATCTAGAAGATGATCGACCTCGGTGTTATTGCCCGGATCGAGTAAATAATAAAATAAATATGAAATTTATAGATGGGATAAATAGAGATCTGAGCAGAGATATAGAACAGAATAACACGAGCCCCTGTACATGAAATATAACAATTTAATCAATTACATAAAACAAAATGAAATAGTACATAACATTTGAAAGATACACTTCTTTTAGAAATCAATTACAGAATTTCAACGAAAAGTAATTAGCCGATCTGTTTATATTGATGGAATCGAGTGAACAATCGAATCAATTGCCCAGCATGCCTGCATAACCATTGTTATTGCTGGTCACTCCCAATTCAACATTGCTGACAGCTCAGGGTTGATGTTCTCCCCATTTTGCTTCTCTCTCTCTCTCTCTCTCTCTCTCTCTTATCCAGCCTCTTTTGGTCATCAAACTTTGTATGGGATGCCTCTTCTCTCTACCCTCTACATTGATACGTATATGTGTATCAATGGATGGGTTGGTAGGTAGGTAGGTGGGTGGAGTTATTTTCCCCTTGTGCTTTCAAGACTCGCTCGCTTCTACCGCCAAAATCGTGTCCCTCAATTTCCAGACACCTGTCCCTTAAACAATTGTTTATACGAGAGAATTTCGCCTCATTCCGCTCGGAGTCAAGAATCTTCAGGCCTTTTGCAGGAACTTGGACTGTCTAAATTTTGCGATGTGGAATATTTAAAACATGAAATTTTGTCTGGGAAACACCCCCCTTATTTGGTGTAGCCAGTTAGGATTAAACATATCTACCGCCTTTTATAAATACATGCCCATTGTGGTTAGCGTAACCCTCTAGATTTTGTGTGCTATTTAAATAACCGATTCTGGAAAATTTCAAAAGATTACACTACTTCAACTGGTTTTACAAATAGTCTCAGCATCATCTCAACTTTGACATTTTCAATACCTAGACCCCAAATTAACTTTACCGTTTTACATCTGTCCGACTGTTATGCAACGAATGCTTAATTAAGAATCAATCGCGCCCCAAACAGGGACATTAAAACCATCGCAGTCTTGCAATTTAATATGGTACCTTTCCTCCTAAATCTGATTAATTGTTACATGCCACACTGACCATGGCAATAATACATTGACAGAAATTTGCACCCTTACATGGATTCTTGTAGCCCTGTCCCTGTAACTCATCAAGACAAGAGGACTAGTGGATTCTTGTAGCTCTCTCCTCATATCTTTTTGACTTCATAACAGATATTGTCAGAACTTGTTATGCAGTTGAAGTTATGTATGATCAGCAGTGGTTCATTAGGTGGAATTGTTTGTACACACTGTAGATAAGAATTGTTTACCTGCTTGTGAGACAGATATCAGCCCTTATCATATTATACAGTAGTTTGAAGCTAATGACCCATTTTTGCTTGTTTAGTTTTTTCAAAAAGGCAGTCTTGAAGATCTAAAGTTACATACTTTTGAACAAAACACAGCCATTTTGTTATTTTTCATCTCAATTTTCAAATAAAGAAGACCTTTCAAGGTCAGTGTAACTTGTACATTTTTGCCTTTCCCAATGCATCCATAAGCTGATTTTTGGCTTGATTGTATTCATCTATCAGGCAAAAGTTTATTCTTCACTAGTTCGTGATTAAAGAACAGATTTAAACATTTTCCTCACATTGAGAGAATGAATGAGTGAAAGAAAAAAAGAATAAAAAAATTAATAAAAAAACATTTATTTATTTGTCAGTATTTTTATTTATGTTTCAGTAGATGTATGTGCACTTTATCTAACTTTCATTTGAGTCTTTTCATTTGATTTTACAATATTCTATTTCCCACTGTGCCAATACATCTATACATTTTATCATACACTGATTTGCATACTGTATGTTAATTACAATTTTAAATCTGGCAACAAGAAAAAACTTCCTTTAAATTTTGCCTTTTTAATGGCTGTAGATTTATCCCTATTGTATTTACTAGTTGAAACAATTGTTAAAGAAGTATTTATAATAATCACTCTGTACACTAGAAGAATACATAGAGGATATTTGCTTGCTCCGAGTGAATAACGGATATTTCATTGAGTGGGTGAAAAATTCAGTATTTTCACCCACGAGATGAAATATATCCGTTATTCACTCGGAGCAGGCAAATATTCTTTATATTTTATGCTCAAGCGTATTGTCTAGCAATTTGTATAACACACTGAAGTAGCTGATTTCTTACTGTATCCGCGCGATAATGTCAGCAATTTACTATTTATGTTCTGCTCTGTTTTGTGTATATTTGCACATAAAATATCAGTAGTTACATAATGCTCCTTCCCAATTCAAGGTAAAATAGCAGATAAAAAGAAAATGAAAAAAAAAAATTTGTTTCTTGTTAGATTTGAACCCGGTTCGCCGGATTGCGAAGCGGCCATCTTTACAATTACACCACGCTAGTGTCTTAAGAAAAGTTTGAAATTTCTTCCTTATAATGTTATCAATGTCTATTGACGGCCAGTGAAGTATCACAATTATTTCACTTGGAAAATCCAGTATTTCACTGCCCAGCATAAAATAAATGTAATTATTCTCATGTTCTACTCTACTTGCACATGTAAACATGTAAATGTTTTTGATAATGCTTCATTCTTACATGCAAAACACTGATTTTTAAGAAATATACGTAGACAATTATAAATGTTTCAAGTATTGCCACCTAATTTAGTCTCAGAAATGGCAAGATATTGCTCGTCTTCACAAATGTGGTATAAACCATTTGTTAATGGAGCCTCATGAACAAATGTATTTTCTTATCTATAAACATAATTTTTCAAAATTAGAAGAAAAACACAAATATTCAGACTTTAATTATTAGTACTTATAGTACGGTTTGTAGTGTGGGAAAAATCTGTTCAATTTTGATCCACATTTGTGTGGGGAAAATATAAATCTGATACACTATAGTGTGGGAAAATGTAGATTTTGACAGTGTAATTGTAAGTGATTTGTTTTTTGTAAACTTTGATCAAGGTATATGAATTCTGTAGTACAGGACCCATATATATTATATACCTATATAAAGTACAACCCTAGTTCATTGCATGCCATTTTTTTGCATATTTCATATATTTGCATAAACTTTTCATGCACAGATCCTTTTGTTCTTATTTATTATACAATTTTCCCACTTAATGCATACCTTTTTTTTGCACATTTCACATATTTGCATGGACATCTCAAAAATCTTTGCCGTTATGCAAATAATGCAACTTGGTGTCACTGTCTCTCAAAGCTGCAGTGTCTGAAATCTGCACATTGTTTGACTCACTTGAATTAGAGCTTTCAAAAATGTTCAGTAAAATTGATTAACAAATGAGTTTCAAGCCAATTTATTCCCATGGAATTTTAAACTTTCTTAATTATGCAAGTCATTGAGATGCACTACATTTAATAAAAACCAAAAAAGGTGTTTGAAGGGAGGTAACTTTTAGAGCTTTGGAACGAAAGCAATCTCTGTTTAGTTCCCTTGATCACTCTATAATTTGAACACTCATATTGAATTGTTTCTGACTTGAACACCAAGTTACACTTTTATGTTACCATCTATCAGGCTGTGTAATCTACATATCTGTAGGTGGTTTGTGCAGTGGCGCCAAACATATTTCAGTATGAATAGGTTAAATGCAAGCTTTCTTTGAAGCAAGTAACAATTACACTTTGATTGTTTATTCTTAAGTGCACTGAGATTTTTATCTCAGTATTTTTTCAAGGGAAAGAAAGGACTTTGTAATTATACACCACACTGCATGAACCAGTGCAGACCCCCAAAATGTGACATATCATATTCTTCTGTTAGAATCTATAAATATGCATTAAGTATATGTTATTCAAAATTTTCATCCAAGCCCATGGGGATGGGCCAGGGAATGGGTGTGATGTTGGAGGTTGATTTGGTTGGGAATAGGTTACAATACAACCAAAGAATGCAAGTGAACATGTTCTAATTCAAAGTAAAGTGGCATATAACACCCAATTACAGTGGGGAAAAAAGTTTTGACTTTGTGATGTTTTTTTGTCATTTGCAGTCATTAGCAATGTAATGTCATCTATCAAGTTCAGATAAACATAAAAAGTTGTCTCTTGGGAGTTTGTCATCCATATTTACACTAAGGTCAAGTACTCTGAAAGGTTCACAGGTTACATTTTGTGCTTGTATGACGGGCTACTGAAATTTCCTTTGATGATGACCCCTTTAAATCACTTAATTTGGAATACCTCTGGAGGCGGAGCCCAAAGACCTTACAGATTTTGAAAGTTTGAGAAATGGCCAGGCTCCACCCACTTTGCCAGTTATCTGAGATAGTGCAAGTGTACTTTCACCTCTGTATACTTAGTGACACTAAATACAGATGGGAGGGAAAGTGTTGAAATCAAAACTAAAGCCAAGAGGATATCATTATTGAAAAGGAAAAAACCTGTAGCATCATCTTTGTAATAATTGATAAAAAATAATGGCATTATACATTAAGAGAAGGGGGGAGAGAGATATATGAAATAATCAAATGACAAAATGTGACAAAATACAGCAGGTTTAGTATCTTTTCATACAATAACTTTGTTTGAAAACCTTTAGTGTCCAATTGAAAATCCCAATCTGTGAATCAAAAGGAGTGAGAGAAAAAATGTTTAATATGCGGTCTTTTCTTATAACAAGAATATGTGACACTGCATTTTCATTGAATCATCTGCTTATAAAAAATTGTATTTTATTCAGCAAAAATAGCTAAACTATTAAGAATGCTGCTGTACTTACATGCACCAGTAAGAAGAAAATAACTGTAAACATCTGTACATAAATAATACCAGGCAAATGACTTCCAATTATCACCAACACTATTATTAAAACAAACACCATTTCAGTGAAAATGGATACATAGATTCAAGAGCAACAACTGCCTGCATGTCTTTTCCATCGTTTATTTAATAGTACTTGTGTACATGTTCCATCATTCCAACATAACCAGTATAAAAATCCTAAATTTCCTGGCAAAATCTTCATTCAAGTTCCTAGTTTTTTAATTGAAGTAAGTCAATTTATGATGAATACTAGATGTATGGGACATGAATATGTTTCTATGGGAAGCAGGTCAATGGCAGTTTGAGAGACTGAAACATTGTAAGAAGCCTAGTGCATCAGCAGCCCATAGTTCATGCCAAAATGTCTGCTGATTTGTATAGTAGATTGCATTTTGACATATGTTCATAAACAAAAGGAGATGGCAGGAGCTGGAAAATTTAACTATAGCTTAGAATTAAATGCAAGTGAAAGGTTAATGCTCTGGGAAAAAAATTTATCTATGAAACTCTGTGTTCATACAATAAGAAAAATTATATATCTTTAGTACTGGTAATAAGTTGTAGACAGAAACTTCATGAAGTAAAGGAGTTTTATTATTTTTTGAAAAGAATAAACACTCAGAGAGTGTATCCAACTTTTGGAAAAAATAAGTGTAAATTTGAACTGTTTAAGCCTTGGAACTTATGAATAGAACTGTTCCTTTTGTAAGTGTGCATTGCGTTTTTATAGTATCCATGTAGTTCACCTGCATCTAAAGTTGCCTTTGAAAGTTAGATTTGAATTACTCACAAGGAGTAGTAATTTTGATTCCACAAGACAATCCCATTTATGTGATTGTTAAGTTGGAAAAAGATTTATGATGAACAGGGAAAATTGTCTATGAGATGTAAAGAATGCGTCTCTTGCCTGTGAGTGGCATTGTGATGGTACATATATATCTTTCTGCCTACACAGGTGAGACAGGAAATTTTCACATACAGTACAGCTCACGTGATTTTTCGGAACTCCGCGCATCGCGGTGGGGTACTTAATCCCCTCCACTTTAGCTCTGCGATAGCACTCCGTGGTGGAGGCATAAATTGGCATAAATACCTACAAATCACCACCGCGTTTCGGCAGGCATGCCGATGTAAACTCCACCGTGAAGGGGCTAGTCGACATTACTGATTGACATCTGAACAGCCAATGAATGAAGAGCACCTATGGAAAGACTGAGACGTCAAGAGTGATTTACAACCGGATACCATCTGAAGAATGTCGTTTTTATTTCGATCATATATTTTGGACAATAAAAAAATAATTTCAAAAGGCTTGTACATGTATATTCAGTACACATTACTGTTTATAAAAGGTTGATCGATTTCTTTTGCAATAAGTTTATGATTTTAATTTATTTCAAAGAAACATGAACAAACTTATGCACTGACTTGATGAGAAGCACACATTGCTGAGCCTCTCAAGCAGAATAAATTTATCATTTTGTTCCAAAGGAAAGTAATTCTCTGAGATATGGACAATTAAAATCCAAATTGACATCCGCTTCTGCTTACCCCTCCCCCAAACATGTATTAAATCAACATTTTCTGTTCTATCCATGTATAGTGCAATTCATATTAATGTACCAGTAATAATTTTCTGAGGCAGAATACAGACTTTCAAATATTACATCCTATATAATCAGTGCAATATTTAGACTCAAGTCTGGGCTGATCATATGTTTTTCTTTGATCCAAATGTCCAGGACAAGTACTTTCAGAAAATTATTTCATCCCACATACCTTTTCACTTGTCCCAAAATTTCAATCACTTGCCTAGATTCAATGAAACGTTTTGATACAAAAATCCAGCTCAAGCTCAAACTCCTGCAAAACATAATAACACCAAGTATATCACTATCATTAAAATTAATCAGTCAGGTATTTGGACTCTGAATTTACACTGAAATGCAAACCGTGTGCTTAGTATTTAAGCAGTAATAGCAGAGTGACGAGGCTGAATATTATGACTGCATGTATACTGTAAGGGACTGACCATTTAATATACGGGGTTTATATGTTGTTTTGTTTTTTTCGACCGGGATATTTTTTGTTCTTTCATCACGGTAATTATTTATTTTAATGTGAAATATGGAACGGATTAACATCTGCTACAAAAATCAAAGAAAGACAATTGTTTTCATGCATTTACCCCCCCCCCCCGGTTGGAAAATTCAATTGTCTCTCCCTAATAAAGACTTGACTTCAGCGGATGTTCTACAGAAATCAAGGCAATGACCATTGTGAACACTGTTATAAAATATTAACAAGGGTTTGCATCAAAGGATGATGTAAGTTTCAGCTTGGGAACAGTGTGTTTTTATAACACGAAGCCATCTGACTTGGCGCGTTGTACTTTACAGCCGCAATTATGGTCCCGCCATTAACAACGGAAGTTTGATAATTGTTAGTAATTAATCTGAACTCGGCTTATTACCGAAATGAAAAATAATATGGAAAATTCTAAAATCTGAGATGTTCAGAGATTTTAATTTCCAACAAGTTTAGAGCATTTTGCATGTATGTATCGTCTCCACGTGTATCCTATTATTTGCTCATTTTCCTAAGGCGAAAATATAAAAATAAAATATACTTTTTTAATTATTTTTATGCAGATATTAAAGAATGCAGTTTCCTGTTTGTGACTGTTAGAGCCTTTGGTTATTGAGCGTGTTTCTGTTTCTTACCACTTGCAAACTTTTCCAGATTTCAGTTTACGATAACTTGTGCAGTAGTGATTTGATTCCATATTTTATGAGAGAGAGAGAGAGAGAGAGAGAGAGAGAGAGAGAGAGAGAGAGAGAGAGAGAGAGAGAGAGAGAGAGAGGGGGGGGGGAACTTTACTAAGAAGAGTTAATGATCTAAAATTATTCATCTTATTTTTCTGTATTATGCAGTAGGAAAACGAACAGAAAAGAAAAAGTCAAACATTAATTTCATCTGATGCGCAAGTTTGTCAAATCAATAGCAAAGAAAACAAACCCGCAGAAGCATTGCTGTTGTACTTTTAGGTTAACAGTTAGCACATGAAATTAGCACATCAATATCAAAGAAAACACGCAGTGCTGATGGCTTCTATTGTGCTAGGTTACTTGCACGTGTCAACTACATGTATCTAGGATGACCTTTTGCGATCATTTGTGATTTTAAATAAACCCCGCTACTTTGGTAATTAATGCAAAATAGTACATTTTAAAATAAAATAACGATGTGAAATCTTAATAATGCTTTATTTAAGCGATTGGATGTCAGAAAAAAATGTACAATATGTGAATGAGTACTCATGCATGGAGTAACCATCGGAACTTGTGCGATTTTGTTTCACTTTAGTCAGGTATGACTGCAGCTTTGTTATTAATTTGTTCGATGTTTATCGTTCTTTTCATTGCAGGTAGTACAATATCACTGACTTTCATATGATCATTAAAATTTTGTATTGCGTTTACTGAAAAAGAAATAAGGATATGAATGCATGTTTAGATTCCGATAACATAGTATTGAAGAAAAAGAAATTAGCTTCATTGCGCAAAATGTAGTAATTATACAGTTTGCGAGGCATCGTCATTACGTTATCATCATCTTAAATATGATTTGGCACTATGTATCATACATTATCTTTGTTAGAACAAGGAAATATTTATAATTAACTGAATTACTACGTTTTTTTCAGTATCATAAAGTTAGCAAATTGCTCCCCAGAGGGATAACGATGTAGATAAATCGCCCCCCCCCCCCTCCCCCGGTCTCTTTCTCAACTTATGCTTGCATGGGTGATAAACAGTAAACCACGCCCATATTATCGAGACCACGTCCACTCTGCGGTGGTGATCGGATGCGACTCCGCGAGAAAGCGTGGTGTGCAGGCTATTCTCCGCGACAACTCCGTCAGGACGCATGGAGTGATGGTGGAGGGGTTTTTCTTAATCCTCTCCACTCACTCTCCACCCCCACCGCGATGCACAGAGTTCCGAAAAATCACGTGAGCTGTACTGTATCTGATAACGAGATGTAAAGAATGCTGTCTCTTGCCTGTAAATGGCATTGTGATGTTATAGCTTTCTGCCTACACAGGTGAGACAGGAAATTCCCATATATCTGATATGAGATGTCAAGATGCTGTCTCTTGCCTGTGAGTGGTGTTGTGATGGTATAGCTTTCTGCTTACGCAGGTGAGACAGGAAATTCTCACATATCTGAGATGAGATGTAAAGAATGCTGTCTCTTGCCAGTGAGTGGCATTGTGATGGTATGCTGCTTTCTGCCTGCACAGGTGAGATGGGAAATTCTCACATATTTATTTCCATCTAGATGAAGATATCTCAGATGTAATTCGCCACCACTGAGAACTATATTCTGAGCTACTTTTGTACACATGGCACAATATGGCTGCAGAAGGAGACAAAGTCACAATCGGATCATTATCTGCCTTTTCTGTCATAATATATGTGGTGCACTCTGCTGGAGGCAAATCACCAAACCCATCAAATTAATGTGTATTCTTACAACTACATCTGAGGTTATTTCTCTTGATGGAAATGGCTGAGCAGTGTTCTGATCACACTGTACCTATGTCTTACCATTACAGGCAATGTAATAAGGGTTTATGTTTGTTTTGATATCAATCCATATCATGCACTTGGTTTTTATTTTTCTGTAATTGGGTTGGGGCTAATCAGGTATATTTGGTTCACCTTTACATTCTGTGTCATATAACACATACAGAAACTGCTTCACATCATCAGATTATCAATTTGATCATAAATCTTATTTTGTGATTAGCTGCCATTCTTGGCTGTGATATAGATAGCCAAAATACTGAAAATTGTATTTGTATGAAGTACCTTATGAGATCAAACAATTGTATCTCCAGAACAGAATATGAACATGGTTAAACAAATTGTGTACATGGAGTCCAGGGGCTACTAGATTTCTGCCAAATATGTTGAATTCAGATAGCCCATTGATAGGCTGTTACTTGATATTGATAGTACTGAGTGCATAATGTTCTCATTTTCTTTTACAAAGGGAATAATTATTAGTGAATTTTAAGTGAGTTAAAAGTTATGTATAAAAGTACCTTCTCTGGGCTATTGAATTTAAGCTGGCTAACAATTTCATATAAAAGTACTTTGTTTGGGCAACAGAATTTAAGCAGGCCAACAATTCATATATTAGTGCCTTCTCTGGGCTGCTGAATTTAAACAAGATAACAAATTTAAGATGGGCTACCATGTTCTTCCCTTGGTTACCATCTAAAAACTATGTCCAACTGTGTTTATGCACATTTTTCAATGATAATGTTTTGACAAAGTCAGTTCAGGATGAAAAGGTCCCATCATGATTGAAAATATTTCAAATTCCACTAATTAGATTTTTTTTAAAAAGTACTGACAATTGAACAAGTTTTTGCAGATAAACTGTTTGCAAACTACACCCAATACCTGTACAGTTTTGAATCATTTAAAACAATTTACACATACTTTACAACTGCTTGAATGTCTCTATTATTGGGTGATTTTCATCTGTCGGGTTTAGTGAGGGATCTCATTAACTTACTAATTGTTTTAGCACAGAAATTGGTTTTCAATTTCTGCTATCCATCAGCATTCTTTTTTGTCAACAATGTATATACATTTTGTTAAAAAGAAAAGTTGTGTGAACTCTATAAATACTTTAATTCTTAAATTGAGCCCAGCTGATTAATGATCAGAAACAACCACAAAACAGTAAACAGGTCTAGTCTCACTATGTGGTGTTTTTTTGTTGTTGTTGTTGTTGTTTTGTTGTGATAATGTTCTTGCATGCAGTTTAATCACAACTGGTAGAAATCAAAAGAAAAGGATGCTGCATTTTCATCTGCTTCACATTACATAGGTGTATGTTATGGTTTATAGACTTGTGTTTTCTGCATATTTGTCAAAATATTAAATTTTTGTATCTGATTATCATTAGCCACATTAGTTTACTTTCTGTCAAGATGGGACCTTTTTGTGAAGTTGGCAGTTGCAGTTGTGCTGAACTTTGTAACAGACTAAAAAATTTCTTTTAGAAAAGTTATTGCAGAAAAATGTGAAAAATGTATTTGGACAGTTAATGTTTTAAATTTGTATAATCCTGATCAACTGGTGTGACAGTGGATGACTGATCTCAGTGGATGTTGCAAATAAGAAGTATTCAGTTATGAGTTACCTCACACAGCACTCTCCCCTCTGGTCTAAACCCACCACCTGCTGATATTAAGGTGCACTTGGTTGTTACCATGTTTGGGGATGAGTGAGTGGGTATACCTGGTAGTTAATGTCAAGGTCTCCTTTTGTACCAGAGTCATTTTACTCAACTGCAGATGATTCTGTGGAATCCAGTCATTAACCCAACTTATCAGCTGAGATTATTGCTTGCTTGATCCATGGGCTCTTATCTCAGGACAGAGCTAACAAAGACCAATAAAATAATGCCAGCCAGTGATAAGGATGTATAATGATTCATTAGGATGCATTATATTCAAGGTATTGATTGAAGATTTAGCAGTAACAATAGTCTTAAAATGTATTTAATTTTTCAGAAATTATATGTAAAAAAAGAACCCATATGCTTATGAAGATATATCTATATTTGTTCTTTTGTTTGTGGAAAATAACCATCCTGACTTTGACCTCTGACCTTTTTAATAAAATATTGGGAGTTTATTATCTGAGAGAGAGAGAGAGAGAGAATCAACAAATACATGTATTTTTGCTGGAAAGACACTATGTAACTTTGTCAACACGATGACTTATTGGCTGCTTGCTTTAATGCAGGTTTGCAAGTAAAGAATAAACAATCTTAAATCATACCATATTGAATATTGCAGATATTAAGTCCATTCCTAGTATTGCATATATTAAGTCCATTACTAGTATTGCATATATTCAGGCAATTCCTAGTATTGCATATATTTATGCCATTACTAGTATTGCATATATTAAGTCCATTCCTAGTATTACATATATTCAGGCAATTCCTAGTATTGCATATATTCAGGCCATTACTAGTATTGCAAATATTAAGTCCATTCCTAGTATTGCAAATATTAAGGCCATTCCTAGTATTGTATATATTAAGTCCATTCCTAGTATTGCAAATATTAAGGCCATATCTAGTATTGTATATATTAAGTCCATTCCTAGTATTGCATATATTCAGGCAATTCCTAGTATTGCATATATTCAGGCCATTCCTAGTATTGTATATATTAAGGCCATTACTAGTATTGCAAGTATTAAGGCCATTCCTAGTATTGTATATATTAAGGCCATTCCTAGTATTGCATATATTAAGTCCATTCCTAGTATTGCAAATATTAAGTCCATTCCTAGTATTGCAAATATTCAGGCCATTCCTAGTATTGCAAATATTAAGGCAATTCCTAGTATTGCAAATATTAAGGCCATTCCTAGTGTTGTATATATTCAGGCCATTCCTAGTATTGCAAATATTCAGGCCATTCCTAGTATTGTATATATTAAGTCCATTACTAGTATTGCATATATTTAGTCCATTCCTAGTATTGCAAATATTAAGGCCATTCCTAGTATTGTATATATTCAGGCCATTCCTAGTATTGCAAATATTAAGTCCATTCCTAGTATTGAAAATATTCAGGCCATTACTAGTATTGCAAATATTAAGGCCATTCCTAGTATTGCAAATATTAAGGCCATTCCTAGTATTGCAAATATTAAGGCCATTCCTAGTATTGTATATATTAAGGCCATTACTAGTATTGCAAATATTAAGGCCATTACTAGTATTGCATATATTAAGGCCATTACTAGTATTGCAAATATTAAGGCCATTACTAGTATTGTATATATTCAGGCCATTACTAGTATTGCATATATTCAGTCCATAACTAGTATTGCAAATATTAAGGCCATTCCTAGTATTGTATATATTAAGGCCATTCCTAGTATTGCATATATTTAGGCCATTCCTAGTATTGTATATATTCAGGCCATTACTAGTATTGCAAATATTAAGGCCATTCCTAGTATTGCATATATTTAGGCCATTACTAGTATTGCAAATATTAAGGCCATTACTGGTATTGCATATATTAAGGCCATTACTAGTATTGCAAATATTAAGGCCATTCCTAGTATTGCAAATATTAAGGCCATTACTAGTATTGTATATATTCAGTCCATAACTAGTATTGCAAATATTAAGGCACTTCCTAGTATTGTATATATTAAGGCCATTCCTAGTATTGTATATATTCAGTCCATAACTAGTATTGCAAATATTAAGGCCATTACTAGTATTGTATATATTCAGGCCATTACTAGTATTGCAAATATTAAGGCCATAACTAGTATTGCAGCTATTAAGTTCTTACCTAGTGAAGTATATATTAAAGTCATTACTTACATTACAGATATTACAGCCATTACTAGCATTTGTAGATATTCAGGCCAAGTACTACATGTAGTATTGCAGATTATTGTAATAAATGTTTTATAAAGTGCTCAAGTTACTCATGAAAATATTAACATGTGTGAATATCTGATTCACCTAAAATGAGCTGCACTAGTGAATTTTTGTTCCGGATCTTGTTCCCATTAACTTTAGTGTTTGCTCATTATCTACCAGCATTGATATTATAATAATTCCCATTTTTAGCTCTACTGGTCATAGACCAGAAGAGTGTATGGAATGGTCTTTCATCTGTCGTCCATCATCCATCTGTCCAGTAGCACAAGTTTGTTAGTATCACTACTCCTAACCTACTTGGAAGATTGAAATGAAACTTTACACACACATTCATCCCATGGTCTAGTTGGTCCTAAATGAAAATGGTGCCGTTCGGGCATCTGATATGGTTACCACAGCAGCTATCTTGAAAATCTTGTTATCGCTACTCCTCCTGAATGGATGGTCATATCAACATGGAGTTTTCACTTAAAGAATTCTTATGATGTCCAGTTAGTCCTAAATATAAAAGGTGGTAATCTTATGTCCAATATGGCCACCACAGCAGCTATCTTGAAAATCTTGCTATTGCTAATCCTCCTGAAAGGAAAGTCATACATGTATTGACATGGGGCTTTCACCAGAAGACTTCTTATGGTGTCTAGTTGGTCCTAAATGAAAATAGTGGCGATCTGATGTCTAATATGGCTGCCACAGTGGCCATTTTGAAAATCTTCATATTGCTACTCCTCCTGAACTGAAAGTCATATTGACATGGGGTTTTCACCAGAAGACTTCTCACAATGTTTAGTTTGTCCTAAATGAAAATGGTGCTAATCTGATGTCCAGTATGGCTGCCACAGTAGCCATCTGTTATCACTACTTCTTCTGAATGAATATCACATCAGCATGAAGCTTTCACCAGAAGACTTCTTATGATGTCTAGTTGGTCCTAAATGAAAATGGTGCCGCTTGCACATCCAATATGTATGCCACAGTGGCCTTCTTGAAAATCTTGTTATCGCTACACCTTTTGAATGGATAGTTATATCAACATGGGTTTTTACTTAACAACTTATTATGATGTCTTGTTGGTCCTAAATGAAGATGGTTCCACTAGGACATCCAATATGACTGCCACAGTGGCCATCTGTTATCACTACTTCTCCAAAATGAATGGTCATATCATGTCTAATTGATTGTAAATCGAATTGATGCTGATCTGACTTCTAATATGGCTGCCACAATGGCCTTCTCCGAGATGACTGGTCATATCAACATTGTGATTTCACCAAAAGACTTCTTATGATGTCTAGTTGGTCCTAAATAAAATGGTGTTGCTTGCACATCCAATATGGATGCCACTGTGACCCTCTTGAAAATCTTGTTATCACTACACCTTCTGAATGAATGGTCACATCAACATGGAGTTTTTACTAAATGACTGCCTATGATGTCTAATTGTTCCTAAATGAAAATGGTACTGCTCAGACATCCAATATGGCTGCTGCAGTGGCCATCTTGAAAATCTTCTTATCACTTCTTCTCTCTGAGTGAATAGTCATATCATCATGGGGTTTTCAATGAAGGACTTCTTATGATGTCTAGTTGGTCATAAATGAAATTGGTACCAATCTGACTTACAGCATGGCCACCACTATGGCCATCTTTTAAATCTTGTTATGGCTACTTCTTCTAGATGGTTGGTCATATCAGCATGGTGCTTATACCAGAATAGTTCTTATGATGTCTAGTTGGTTCTAAATGGAAATGGTGCCAATCTGATATCCAATATGACCACCATGACATCCATTTTGAAAACCTTGTTATTGTTATTCCTTCAAAATCGAAAGTCATTGCCGTGGGGTTTCCTCTAGAAGACTTCTAATGATGTCTTGTTGGTCCTTAAAGAAAATGATGCTAATCTGACATCCAATAAGTCCACTAGAGCAGCTAATTTGAAAATCTTTTTATCACTGAAGAATATCAGAGCTGATTTCAACATCCAGTAGTTAAAAGGAAGAAATGGTCTTATCTTGAATTCCTGGAAACTCTTTTTGAACAGTAGAGCATCAGTTCCTTCAAGAGACTCTTGTGTTTTAAAGGATACATTTATAATAAATTGATTACACTTGCAGAACTTGTGGAAATTTTTGATTGTTTAAATAATTAATTAATAAATATCATGCTTTTGAGTTATAATGTTAGGAAAATATACAAGGGTGCTTAAAAGACCTTAAAATTTCTCATCTAAAACATATTTCTTACATTTGATGGTTGTGATTGCCATCATGAAAAAGGCAATAGTGTGCTTTTTGATATGCAGGAAAATGCAGTGACTGGTCATAAGTGGACATACAAGGTTTTGTCCCAAGTTTCATCAACAGACTTTTGCAAATTACTACATATTCTATTCATGTCTCTGTTTAACAAATTCCACAATCATGTAACATTCTTTGTCCCTTGTGAGAATACCCATATCCTACTTTAAGTTTACCCTGTTGCCCTGACAGTACACCCTGACAATAAAACGGCTCTTTGCAGTTCAACAACAAAGCTCTAAATAAATTTTTGACAAAAAGTAACATTTCATTGATATTAATTGCTTTTATTCCACATCATGCATTGGTTTTTTTTGTTTGTTTTTAAATGGATGAAATTGCATTTATAATTGTTCATTGGCAAAAGAGGAAGCTATAGTTACAGCTGTGTGTTGCAATTACATGTACTGCTCAGCCACAGAGTACTTTTGCCCTCGGAACTGGTATTACCCTGCTTTAAGTGCCCAATGAGTAGATTTGCCTTCCAAAATGGTGTTATCCCACTTTAAGTGCCCTCATGTACTGTCCAACCAATGAGTAGTTTTGCCTTCCAAAATGGTGTTATCCCACTTTAAATGCCCTCAATTGGATACTGCACCCTGCCTTATTTGATGAACAAGGGACAACACTGATTTACATGTTTGTTCCATTTCATTATGAAATGACATTCTCATGCAGAACAAAGTTATAATGCTGATAACAAATTGGCCTGACTTGCAACCTGGGCCTCAACTTTAATCTGGATGATAACATGTAGAAAGCCTTATAGCTCAATGCAGATAAATAATACCTTGTGTAAATAGTCCTCTGGTTGACTTGTCATTAATCAGGATCTGGACAAATCTATCTGACACTACAAAAACAGATTGCAGGTTTTTTTCCTTCACAAAGCAAACTAACCTTTACCTTTACTAAACTTCAAGGTCAGCTCCAGCAGGTCTGTTCTTGGATGTGTGATTGCAGGATTTATACTAATTTATCCAAATTTAGGCATCATATTTGCAAGCCCTACCTTTATTTATTTGTTAAATCCATCCTTTATTTAGAAAATCCCCCCCCCTCCATTTTGTCATATTTAGGTGAGAATCTCCCACATAACTTTTCAGTTCTAGAAATAAGAATAGACCCTGCAGCACTTGGTCAGAAGCACTTTAACATTGTATGTCCTGATTTTGACCATGCAAATCAATAATTCTGTAAGATTTCATATAGTATCATTACAGTTGTAGTTATATTTTTCATTTGTGCTACATGTAATTAACGTACTGTAAATTAATAATCAACCCATAAAATAGGGCTCACTCAAAGTTAGGTCACACATATATTCCCTGGCTCAGCAGCGTCTGGTATTTACATCTTTACAGAAGTTGTTATGTTGGTGGGCATGTACTTTATTCAAATTTGAAGTCTGGTGAGGAATGGTTAGGGAACAGGTGTACAGATTAACATCATTTAGGGGAGGATTTCAGTAAAACAAATTGAAAATTGAGCAGATTCATGTAATCTCTGGAACATCACATCCTCCTCTCTCTCCCCCCCCCGTCTGAAAATTAAATGGTCGGTTCCTTAGCTCCAGTGGTTGAAAACAAGAGCTTATGCAGTGGTCTAGCATCCATTGACAGTGTTTATTATGGCTACTCATCCTAAACTACTTGGAGAAAAAGTCATGAAACTTTGCTAACAGTTTCAACATGAGGTCTTGTTCGTCTTAAATGAAAATGGTGCCCCTACATCATCCAATATGGCAAGCACTTTGGCCCTCTTAAAAATCTTGTTGTTGCTACCACACCTTTACACTAAACCAATTCTTATTTTCACTAAAGCAATTCTTATGATATGTACTCCTTTTCACTAAAGCAATTCTTATGATATGTAGTTGATCTTAAATGAATATGGTGCCAATCTGACCTCCAACAAAGCCACCACAGTAGTCATCTTGAAGATCTTGTTAATGTTACTTCTTCTGAATGGATGGTGTACAAGAAAAATAGCTTAGTTTCCAGTTTCCATATCAACCCTATTTTTTGCATGTCAACCCTAAAATTCTTCTAAGCATAAAAAGAAGAACTGGAGAAAAAAAAGAATTTGGATTTTCAGAATGTTGTGACCAGTCTGGATTTAATTTCATTCATACTAAGTGCATGTATATCTCCCAATATCTTTAAGCACCTGCTGGAGACTAGACTAGAAAGCATAATTCAGTAACAGCTGCATGTACCTTTATATGCCTTTCGTTAATTATAGTCAGCTTCAAATTGACAGTAGGTTATATTAGACAGATGCAAATTATTCAAGTAATTATATAGAGAGTACATATTTACTATCACCATGTTGTTGATTATTACAGACAAGGTCTTTTCTCAATGTAATAAAAGTAGGTCATGCAACTGTGGTTTACTTTTGGTAAATGTAAGGGGAAAAAATGATTCAAAATAATCTTATTTTAACTGACCCAATTTTAAAAATTCTTTTCGGCCTAAAACACTTCTTGTTAGATGTGGTTGGCCCAAAATGAACATAATGCTCGTCTGACTTCCAATATGGCCATCACAGTGCTCATCATAGAAATCTTGTTATCACTACTCCAGAACTGAGTATCATAATGAAATGGGTTTGTTATAAACAACTTCTTATGCAGATGGTCCTAAATGAAATTGGTGCAATCTGACTTCTGGCTGCCATGGTGACCAGCTTTAACATTTTGTTTAGTTATTCCTCCAGAACAGATGGTTGTACTGTCATGAGATTTTCTTTCAAACACTTCTTATGATATGCAGTTGGTCCTAAATGAAAATGATGCACATCTGACCTCCAAAATGGCCACCACAGCAGCTGTTTTGAAAATCTTGTTTTTGCTGCCCTTCCTGAATGGATGGCCATATTGATGTTGGGTTTTCACTGCAACACTTTTTGCAATGTGTAGTTAGTACTAACTAAATGTAATGATCACACCATTTTGAGTTGCGTAGTAAGTGCTGATTTTACAAAAGCAGTTCACCTTAAGTGAATTTACATGTATTTCACCTGTATAGAAAAACAACTGTCCAGAACATACATGTTCACCTGTACAGAAGAACATTTCACCTGTATAGAAGAACAACCATCCAGAACTTACATATTTTGCCTGTATAGAAGAACAAACAGCCAGAACATATATGTTTCACTAGTATAGAAGAACAACCATCCATAACTTACATATCTCACCCATATAAAAGAACAACTATCCAGAAAGGGCACAATTTTGTGGTCCCTTGAGTGTGCGTTATAGGCAAGTTTTCACTGTATTTAAATCAAAATGAAACAAGAATCCTTTGAAGGGACTGACAGCGTATGGATCAAAAAAGAATTTGTAGGAATCCACAAGAAGTCCATTTCTTCCCTCCTGATTCTTTTTGACTGCTGAATAGTGAAACCATAAGAGATAGTCTTGAGAATTCCATCATACCAAATTAGTTTGGTTCAAGTTCATAATTGCTATTTGTTTGAATTGTTCTATTCACAAGCCAGTATAATTAAGAGCACAAGTTATGATAGACATGGACATTTGGTTTGCATTTACATAATAAGAAATATTAGTTCATTGGAGCTATTATACAGACTATAAATAATATGATAACAATTAACTTTAACACTCAGACATAATGAGTTCTGTCTTTTATTGGAATATTTTGCTGTGGTTGCCAGAGTATTGCTTCCTTTGTGGCATGATGCACTGAACTGGCACTCATTAAAGGTAATCTTCAGATAAATTCACAAACCAGATTTGATAACAATCCCCATTTATACTTGTTTGTGTTATCATGTGCACAAACCATTACATATAAAAACAGGAGTCACAACCTTTTACCTTGAAATCAATATCAGAGTGCAGACTATCAACTTGTTTGTTCAAATGCAACTAAACACAAAGTCTGATCAAAATCATATAGCATATATGCTTGAGGTCAGATCTTCATCATTTTCATGTAGGGCAACATTTGGTACGATGTCCTTCAGTGAAAATACATGTATGACAAACTCTTCAGAATGAATAGCTATATCAGTATTTAACCATACCAGTAATTTCCTGGTGGCACTGTAAAAGGGAGATACAATTGTGATTCTAGCTAGATACCAGAAGTGCTACAAGTATTTTGAATGTGACAGCAGTTGTGTTAGTGATCCGGTTTGAAAATTATTGGCAGGGACATACTTTTATTTGTATATTTTCTGGTTGAAGTCATTATACACAGTGCTATAATAAAGTGAACTTTTTATTCTTTGAATGCCTAAGCAATTTGAAACAAACATTTACAGCTGTTCATGAATATGACTCACTTAAAATGTTACCATTTTTTAATTACATGTAGTTGCATATAAGTGCAATTGATTTGAAGATTTAGGTACAATTGTACCACATAAAACAAATGTTTACATGAAACACACAGTTACCAGTTCAGTTAGGCATTTTGTACTTGCACCATGAAGTCCATTGTTATGCTAAAAAACATCCCAGATCATATAGCAGGAAATGCTATAGTCAGTTTCAGTGAAAGTCAGTATGTCTAGACCAATTCAGCAAAAGCATAAAATAAATGTATCAACAAAATAGCAAGCAAAATGATTTCAGTCCTTCTCGTCATTCATCTTCAGAGGAAGTCGGTAGGTCAGGACCAATTCAACAAACCATAAAATACCTACATAAATAGCAAGGAAAACCATTTAAGTCCATTTATTCATTTCTCACCAGAGAATGTCAGTAGGTCTACACAATTCAAGAAAAAGATTTAAAATACATAGAACAATTGCAAGTAAAATGATTTCAGTCCTTCTCTTCATTCGTCTTCAGAGAAAGTCAGTATGTCTAGACCAATTCAGCAATAGCATAAAATATCAACAAAAATAGCAAGCAGAACCATTTCAACCCTTCTATTTATTTGTCTTCAGAGAAAGTAGGTAGGTCAGGTTCAATTCAACAAACCATAAAATACCTACATAAATAGCAAGGAAAACCATTTAAGTCCATCTATTGACCATTTCAAGAAATTCATAAAATACTTACAAAAATCGCAAGTAAAACTATTTCAGTACTTCCATTCATTTGTCATCAGGAAAAGTCAGTAGGTCTGGACCATTTCAACAAAAGCATAAAATACCTACAAAAACAGCAATCAAAATCATTTCAGTCCTTTCATTTGACTTCAGAGAAAGTTCAGAAAAAAGCATAAAACCCTCAAAAATAGCAAGCAAAACCATTTCAGTCCTTCTGTTCGTTTGTCTTTAGAGAAAGTCAGTAGGTCTCGACCAGTTCAGCAAAAATATAAACTAGCAAGAAGAATAACAGGCAAAAACCATTTCAGTCCTTGTATTCATTTGTCTTCAGGGAATGTCAGTAAGTCTAGACTAATTTAACAAAAGTATCAAATATCTACGAAAATTGCAAGCAAAACCTTTTCAGTTCTTCTATTTAATTGTCTTTAGAGAAAGGAAGTGTGCCTTGACCAATTAAAAAGAACCCCATAAAATACTTCAAAAATAGCAAGCAAACCATTTGAGTCCTTCCATTCAGTTGTGTTCAGGGCAAGCCAGTAGGTCAAGACCAATTTGACAAAGCATAAAATACCTACAGAAGTAGCAAGAAAAACCATTTAAGTCCTTTTATTCATTTGCCATCAGAGAAAGTTAGTAGGTCTAGACCAATTCAAGAAAAGCATAAAATACCTAGAAAAATTGCAAGTAAAATGATTTTAGTTCTTCGATTCATTTGTCTTTAGAGAAAGTCAATAGATCTTGATGAATTTAAGAAAAGCATAAAATTATTTATACCCACAAAAATAGAAAACAAAACCATTTCAGTCCTTCTATTCATTTGTCTTTAGAGAAAGTCAGTATGTCTAGACCAATTCAACAAAATCATTAAATATCAACAAAAATAGCAAGCACTTGTATAGTAATTTTGCTGTAGTTGCTATAGTATTGCTATGGTTGCTGCAGTATTGCCATGGCTGCTACTGTACTGCAATGGTTGCTGCAGTATTACCGTGGTTTATACAGTATTGCTATGATTGCTACAGTATTTACTGTGGTTGCTACCATGTTGCTATGGTTGCTTCAGTATTATTGTGTTTGCTACAGTATTACTATGGTTGCTACATTATTACTGTTGTTGCTGCAGTATTGCTACCTCTTTGGCATGATTACTTGAATATCTTAAAGACCTTGGGAAACTTTCCATTTCATTAGTTCCTTTTTATCACACTTAAAGGGCTACAGTTATATAATGTTCTGTCACTGTGAGACTTACTAATCCATATCAGCAGCATAACTGTAAAAAGCATAGTTGGGTCTAAACCCATGCAAAATGTCATTGGAGAAATAGTAGGGAAATAGTGGTATTTGAGTAGGAAAAAATAATAGGAAAAGAGCAGGATTTGTGAAGTATAGAACATGATGACCTCATTCAAGATTCTGACAACTGGTACAGTAAGATATAGATTAAACAGTACAGGGAACCCTCCTATAATGCAGTAGCTGGGGTCCGTAACTGCTGACTTTGTTATATACTGAACTGCAATATAGCAAAACTGGACAAACATTTTAGGAAAGTGCATACAAGTGTTGGGGGTAGGGGAGGGGAATAAAGAAAACAAACATCAGTCAAACATATAGTATAATTTTACCACCTGCCAAATTGTATAACAATTATATTAAGATGCTGGATGAAAATTAATCATTGCTGTGTAAGAACATCAATCATGATATGTAAGCTATAGGTTTCAGAAACTGAACTGATTACGTTCATCTGTGTGTCAACTTGGCAGATGTTTTGAGTAGTGTCAGGGAATAAGGGACATCTAAGACAAAACACTGAGAGCCACGATGTGACTGCGTTATATCCAAATTTACGTTGTAATGAAGGGCAATATAGCAGGGTTCCTCTGTAGTAACTCAATTGGCATTTGGTAGTGAAAACACGGTTAACTAATAAGCAAATGAAGTGAACAGTTTCAGTTTAACAGAGTTGGAGTAATATTTTGAGTTGTTGGATGTGAGCAGGATTTTAGTAGGGCCTTCAGCATGTTCAGAGTAGGGCCATCAGGGTTCCGTTAGCAAGTGCTGAGCAGGTCCATAGGTTTTGTGTAGAGCCATCCGGAGGGTCATGAAAATGAAGACATTCTTAACTTGCAAGCATTCTATCATGTTCTTCTAAATAACTACATTGTGGTTAGAATGATCCATATTGCCTTAAAAAAAATTTTATTTTTAAAATGTTATTCTAACAGTATAATCATATGTAGCATATCATACATAGGGGTGAGTATTGCCAGTTGATATCATATTGCATTATACACTCTATGATTATACATGTATTGCAATATTTATCAATACATATTGCTGCAAAGCTGAACATTATGAATGCTCATCTGATACCAACTGTCAGCATGATTTGCTGAACCTGCAAATTTTATTATAATAAATAACATGTTGTACCAGCAGTGTTTCACTTTATTTGGGGAAAAACAGAGAAGCATTTTGTGTATGGCCAAGTAAGAGCCGAGAGATTGCAGCTACATGTAAAACATAAGTAATGGCCAACTTTCAGATATGGATGATGTTGATGTATTTGCATGGCAATATTACTAGTGGTCCTTTCAAAATAGCTCATGTTATCGAAGCCACAGGGATTTGGGCCATGATGAGAGGGATTGGTAGGAGAATAGGGTATGGAAGCTCAGTATGTTATGAGAATGACAAGGGAAATTTGCCAGGATGGTGTTCTGTAAGCTTCCAGATCAAAACGTATAAAAAAAAGTCTAATCAAGGCATGACTTACCTCAATTGATTTGTCAAACATGCATTTATTGCTTCTGCTCACTAACATTAGAGTTTATAAACTTTAATTTTTGCATATTCATAGTGAGTTAATATGCCATACATAAGTTCCATCTGACCAGCACATAATATCAGCCTACAACTAATCTGATCAGTTGGTGGTTATAATCATTATGTAATTTATATATCTTTTTACAAAAAGTGCTAAGGAAAAACAGAAAATTTTGAACAATTTTGATAAAATATATGATTTTACTTTTTTTCTCAGTGAATTTTAGTAGAAAAGATGGCAAAAGGATTTTTAGCTCTACAGGTCATAGACCTCAAGAGTTTATGGGATTGCCTGTTGTCCATCATCTGTCTGTCCATTAGCACACGTTTGTTATCACTACTCCTCCTAAACTACTTGAAGGATTGCCATGAAACTTTACACACACATTCAATATGGCCACCACATCAGACATCTTGAAAATCTTGTTATCGCTGCTCCTTCTGAATGGAAGGTTATATCAAGATGGAGTTTTCACTAAAAGGCTTCCAATAATGTCTGGTTGGTCCAAAATGAAAATGGTGCCAATGTGATGTCCAATATGGCTGCCATGGCAGCCATCTTGAAAATCTTGTTATTGCTACTTCTCCTGAATGGATAGTCATATCAACATGGGGTTTTCACCTGACGACTTCTTATGATGTCTGGTTCGTCCTAAATAAAAATTGTGCTGATCTGATATCCAATATGGCCAGACAGCCAATATGGCCACCACAGCCCTCTTGAAAATCTTGTTATCGCTACTCCACCAGAAAGGATGTTAGTATCAGCATTGCGTGTTCACTAAAAGACTTCTTCTGATGTATAGTTGGTACTAAATGAAAATGGTACCAATCTCACATACAGTATGGCCACCACAGCAGTCATATTGAAAATCTTGTTATTGCTTTTCTTCCTGAACAGAAAGTCATATCAGCATGGGGTTTTTACCAGAAGACATCTTATGGTGTCTAGTTGTTCCTAAATAAAATTTGTGCAGATCTGATGTCCACTATGGCTACCACATTGGCCATCTTGAAAATCTTACTGTTAGTCTACTTCTAAATGGAAAGTCATATCAACATTGGGTATTCATTAGGAGATTTCTTATGATGTCTAGATGGTACTACATGAAAATGGTGCTGATCTGATGTCCAGTATGCCACCATGGCAGACATCTTGAAAATCTTGATATTTTTACTCCTCCTAAATGGAAAGTCATATCAACATACTACTCCTCCTAAATGGAAAGTCATATCAACATAGGATTTTCACCAGAAGACTTAGTGATACCTAGTTGGTCCTGAATGAAAATGGTGCTGATCTTGCATCCAATATGGCTGCCACTGTGGCTAATTGAAAATATCGCTTAAGAATGTCAGTGATGGTTCCAGCCCTCAGCAGTTAAAAAGAAGAAATGGTCTTAACTTGAATTCCAGGAAATTCTTTTTGACCAGTAGAGCGTCAGTCCCTTTGAGGGACTCTTGTTTGACCTTATAATAAACCAGTCAGATTAGTTTTGGGTGCAGCTTAGGTGCAGGCTTGCTGGTACTTACATATGGCCTGTCAACTCGCAATGAACATGTATGAATTAAACTTTATAGACCAAATTCCGATGTTAGTGAGTAGCAGTAGAATATAGATAACTCTTTGATGAATCAATCAAGGTAATTCATGCCTTTCCTAGATTTTTATATTTTTTGGTACAGATGCTTCAACATGACAAGGACATGGAACACCGATAGGCCAGATGCACCCACCTGAACGTTGTAAGAGGCAACTGAGTGGAGGCAGTCTGTTTGCCATGGGTTGCATCCCATGTCATTGGAAGAGAGGATCCTGGTAGTTGAGTAGAGGAGAGATCAGTTGTTGCCACGTCATTGCAAGACACTTCTTCTACTTCAATTTCAACTAAGACGGATGTTCCGAGTGGCTCAGTCTGGTCAATTGTCTAGTCAAGCTCACATTGCCCCTTTATGTTAAAAACAGATTAAGTTTCACTGGTCTCCATGCTTTTAAGGTCACCATTGTGATTAGCAAAACATGCTGTGCTTCAACCTTAGAAGCAGATGGCTTCTGAGGGTGATGGCAAGGGTCAGTTAAGTAATTTGTTTCTTTGCTCAAGTATATATATCAACCTGTGTAGCCCTGACATGAGAAACATGAAATTAGTGTAAACCTCTGTTCTCTTGTTGGGCTCTGTGGCAGGTGAGGAGCACTGGTGACAAAACAATATTATTCAGTTATCCGGAAATCCAACAAAATCAACCTTGAATAATGGGAGACCTGATCTCAAAAGGATGAGTAATAATTAAACCAGTAACATGGAAGAGGAAATTGTTCTAAGTTGAGGAAACTGGCCGTGATTTCTCATTACTGAATCCATTGATTGAAATCAAAAGCTAACCAAGCTGTCACCTCTCAGGATTGCTAAATCACTTCAGGGCTTGACTTGAGAGCCATAGAGTGTACAGAAATTGAGCTTGGATGAATTGCTTGTAGATTGTTGCTGCAAAGTTCACTCTGATAATCTGCTTCACTCAAAGCAATTTGTGGAGATACCCATTAGGGTATTTCAACACAAATCTCTCAACTCATGTAGTTTGTCATGCATCTAGTGATTTGGATGGTTGCAGTGAGACTGAGTTGCTTAAAAATCTCATATCTCAAAATGTCTCCTAAGTGAATAAAATCAGCATTCACCATAACATCACATTGATTTCTGCAAACACTTACACCCTGACATTCGACTGCTCTACTTTAACTATATCAAACAAAGCCAGATTTGTGAATGTCTCATGTTACCCTTTCATCCCTAATCCTTTGATGTGCTTTAACTGCCAAAAATATGGTCACTACAAAGATGGCTGCAAGAGGAAAACAGTCTGCCCCAGATGTGGGCAGGAGTGTCACGAATGCTCATCCTGGATGCAGAAAATCTCATCTGTGAATTGCCAGGCAACCACTTCTCTTATGCTAGAGACTGCCCAAAGTGGAAGTAAGAGAAGGAAGTACAACAGGTAAAGCCTGAGAAAAGATTTAAATTCCCAGAGGCCAGAAAGTTTGTGGAAGCCACAATTCTACAAGACACTGCTGGTAAATTCTATGCTAGTGCAGCTAAGGTGGAAGAAAAACCTTTCAAAAATTCTGTCTGTACCCAGACAGACATTACCTGGCCATAGGGTGAGACAAAGTTTATAGTTTTGATACCTCCAAAACCTGTGCAGGCAGCCACCCAAATTGAAAGTGAAGCAGAAAAGGCAATTGACTCATCCAACAATATGACCAATAAGAAACCCAACACTATGAGCAAAAAACCAGTTAAATCCAACAACAAACCACTGTCTTCAGGGGTCATAGTAAGTGTGGCACGTAAGAAACCCAGTTCCATTAGTGAGAAACCAGCCCACCAAAAAAGCAGCAGACTGGGGGTGCCAGTTGAAATGCATGCTTCAAGCCAAATAAAGAAAGAATGAAAGAATCTTCTAGACTTTCAAAAGGATCTGATGATCCTATCAAGATCTTTAATAAGTTTGGAAGTTTGGAGAGTATGGACACTAGAAACGGGAGAAAGCTCCCAAAAGTCCCATACATTTACTACTTTCATAAATATGGCTGACACCATAATAAAACAGAGTTGCGTACATGTAGGTTTAAAGGTAAATATTGACAAATTAAATCTTCTTAAATAACATGACCCAGCAGCTATCTGCCTTCTGGAAACCTTTTTAAAAGAAAGCGATAGAGCTAATCTAAAAAAAATGTAATTACCTATAACTACTTTTCAAGAAATACTGTTGCAGGCTAAAGCTGTTTGTGTATCCATACACAAAAGTCTTACACTTTGTTCATCATATTTACCTCCAAGCACTCAAATCAATCAGTCAAATCGTGACCATAGTATTGAACAGTTACCAGTACCTTTTGTTCTTCTTAGTGACTTTAATGGCCACCATACACTTTGGGAAGGCAAAGGTATCAATGAGAGAATGAAGAAAATAGAAGACTTGGTTTCCAAACACAATCTTTGCATTTTTAATGATTAGTCATATACCTACCTGCATCCTGCCACAGGATCCTATTCTTCCTTAGATCTGATGATCTGCAATCCATGTCTTTTACTTGGCTTCACCCAAAAAGTTGGTGATGACCTCTGCGGTAATAACCACTTTCCAATACAGTTAAGAAGTAATACTCCCAAACCCCAAGGGCTCTGCAGAGATGGAAATTGAACAAGGCAGATTAGGAAATGTTTCAGTCATGCTGAAATCAAATTTGACAGTTGATCATTTTGACTGTGTAGTAGATCTGATACCCCTATTTACAGAGATACTTCATGATATTGCTGGGGATACATTACCAAAAACTTTGGCAATTCCTCAGTGTGTCAACAAACCATAGTTTGATGATGCATGCAAAGATGCCATCAGGGAATGGGAAAAAGATCCTTAAAAAAGTAAATGCCAGTCCAACAACTGAAAATCTGAATCAATACTGTATATACCAAGCTAAAGTTTGTTGTACCATTAGAGAGAGTGAGAGGAAAATCTAATAAATAGTATGGAATATGGTTGGAAAAATCATTGGCAAAAGTAAATGCAGCTGTATCAAACACTTATAGAAACCTGATGAAGTGGTCATGACCTTAGAAATCTCAAATACACTGGAGAAAAACATTCTCAAAAAACTCCTCACAAGAGAATTATTCTGAAAACTTCTGCAGTGTCAAAAACCTGAAAGAAAGATTCCTCAAATCTTCTAATGCTAATGATTACAATAAACCTTTCACTCAGAGAACTACAAGACTTTCCTGATCAAGCCCATGACACTTCAGCATGACCAGAGAATATCCACTATCAACTTTTGAAACACATACCTGATATAAAACATTTTGGAAACTGGCGACTTCCTACCATCTTGGTGAGAAGCAACAGTGATACCAGTACCTAAACTGGGAAAGGAGCATACCTACCCTTCCAACGTTTGTCCCATATAACTAACAAGTTGTATTTGCAAAACCATTGACTGGATGATAAATGATAGACTCCTTTGGTATATTGCGTCCAACAAACTGTTCAGTGCCAGAGAAGCACAATAGACCATCTTGTCAGACTTGAAGCATTGATTAGGGAAGCTTTCAGAGTGCAAAAACATATAAGTTGCCAATTGTGTTTGACTTGGAGAAAGCTTATGACACCACATGGAAGTATGGCATAATGAATGACCTATTTAACCTAGGTTCTAAGGGGCTGCCAAACTTATTTCATTTCCAATTTGTTGAAAGATAGACATTTCAGAGTTAAGCTAGGTACCACCTTTTCTGAAAGCTATCCTTAGGATATGAGTGTACCTCAGGGCAGCATATTGTCAGTCACCGTATTCAACATAAAAATTAATAACATAGTGAAATGCCTTAATCCAGGAATTGACTGCTCATTCTATATCGACAACATTTTGATTTGTCAACGATGCATACTCTTGAATGTCAAATATAGAGTTTAGAAATGGGCAGAAGAAAACAGCTTCAAAATTTTTGAAATATAAAAATGTTTGTCTGCACTTGTTTTGATTACATTGAATTCATGGTGATTCAGAACTCTATCTTGATGGTTGTCATAATCCTTTTGTGAAGGAGACCACATTTTTAGGGCTTATTTTCAACCATATTTGATACCATATTAGATTAGGAACAAATGTAAAAAAAAGTCCTGGATTGAATACAAGTTGTGGCAAGCACAGATTGGAAGCAGAGTAGAAAGTCTTGCACCATTTATACAGGTCTTTAGTAAACCCTAAACTTGTCAGTTGTATGACAGATCTATAAATCTTACCTGCAGATGCTTGATCCAATACACAGTCAGGTGTTTAGACTTTGTCTGGATGCATTTATAACTTCCTCTTCAAAAAACCTCTTATGTTGAGGCAAATGAACCATCACTTTATCACAGATGAATGAAATTGGCTCTTACCGGTAAGTATACGATCAAACTATCTTATGATATAACTAATCCCACATACATGTATTATGTAGTCTTTAGACCCAAATGTCAACCCTGTATGCTCAGAAACCAAACTTCATTCCACCTAAATTTGGCATATGAATTTGCCCCCATTTAGAAACAGCAAAAGTCAGTATTGGAAATACAGTAAAAAATCCTCTTATTTCAAAAAGTCCTCAACAAATCCTCTCCTTTGATAGTGTAAATTCAATGAAATCAGAGCCTCCTGTTATGGCCATAAGTAACTGCATACAGAAGGTTTGAAAAATTGAGACAGGGTTGGAGCTGCTGTTGCAACACCTCATGGCACCATCTCGAACTGTTTACCAGATAGTCTCCATTTTTATCACAGAAATTACAAGCATACTCAAATCTTGGAACTACATTGAAACCGCTCAAAAAACAAATTTCATCATGTTTTTGGATTCCCTTTCCACACAGAAAGCCTTGCGAAACCTTATCTTGAGCCAAGACATGAACCCATGTGAACAGAGGTGAGATGTGTGAATGATCTGTAAAGGCGAGCACCTTAGACCACTCTGTCACCTGGAGCCCCATGTTGAGGTGCAGTTAAATGCTAATACATACATGCGAAGCACCATCCTGGCAAGTTTCCTCCCTTGTCATTTCCATAACACATAGAGCCCCCATATCCTACCCACCATTCCACTGCCAGTCTCTCCCATTATATCCTAATCACTCTGGTTCAGGGTTATTTGACTGCAGTTGATCATTAGCCATGACTAAACCATCCGTTTGACTGGTTGCAGTGTTATTTCATAATGCCAAGTAATATTTTGTATAAAGAAAGATAGTTCAACAAGCATTCTAACTAATAGATAGCTAGCGTGAAAATACTGATATGGAAATTTTTTTACCAATACGAACTGTGATACAGTAGAGAACCAATATGTGTTACTACTGATATATCAATATATCGTTATACCACTAATCATACAGCTTTCGATATATCACTTAGATTTGATTTTGATCTTGATCTAGATTAGTTTTTGGTGCTACATCATAATGATATTGTTGCACTGCGCAGCATCGACCTTTATAAAACAAACCAAATTATTTTAGAACAAATGTGTCTGTACTGATTTTGAAAAGTTATCGATTTGGTTTTTTGAAGATTCAGCAGTTGTGATTAATATTTGTGGTAACCAATTCCAATCTTTGTTTTGGAGAAAAAGCTAAATTTGTAACTATCAGTTCATGTGTGATATCAGATAATTATATTCATGTTGATTTCTACTGGTTCTTTTTGGTTTGATTAAATTGTAGCAGGGTATTTTTGCTTTGTTTTTTAAACCCTTTAATAAAATATGAATCTGTTTTCAAGTATGTGTTGGTTTAATGGTTTCCAAAACAACTTATTCAATATTAAGATCATACTTCATGTGGTATCTTCATTATTGGATGTAACAAACCTGCCTTCTTGCTTTTGGACGTTTTTAAATTTCAGCCTGTAAAACATGGGAATGGGGTCCAAACTGTACAAACATATTCTAAAATAGGTCTAACTAAACCTATGAAAGCTAATTCTTGTGCATTTTGTGGGCAAGATGAAAAGTTACGTCGTAATAGGCCTAAAGTGCGATTTGCATTGGTGCATAATTCTTGAATTTGAAGATTCAATTTCAGATCACTAGTAATTGTGACTTCTAAATATTTTATTTGATTGAGGTTTTCTAAAGAAGAACCTTTCAACTGTATCTGATAACTTCTATCAACATATCAATAAGAACAAGACTATTTGGACAGAATTTAATAGACTTTGAGATATTAAAAATAAGCAAGTTGCAGAAAATCAGTTATATTTTTACAGTTTATGAGAACATAATTATTGCATTATTTTCTGTACTATTAACAAAAGTAGATAGGTATCTGATGTAGCTACAATGATGGAGGCTAGTATACGAGGTATGGTGGCTAAGTATACCAGGTGTGGAGGCTTGTGTACCGTGTGTAGTGGCTAGTATACCAGGTGTGGAGGCTATTATACCATGTGTAGTGGATAGTATACCAGGTGTGGAGGCTAGTATAGTATACCAGTCAGAACTTTGTCAGATAAAGTAACTTCAGAAAGCAAGTTTTTGTAAAGGTTGATTCTAGCAGACAATTATCTGAATATTCATGGTGTGCTCAGAGCAATACCTGCAAAAAGTCAAATTTCTATAAAGTCATATTAAATGGAGAGATTTTTTGAAGAACAGTGCTAGTTAACACTGATTTTGACAGGCCTAGTTTCCACTGAGAGACAACTGATTTTTACAGGTCTAGTTTCCACTGAGAGACAATGTATTCCTTCTAGTTTGTCAGTTTAGATCATTGTAATCATCATTTGTATTAGTATGCGTGTGTAATTAAGGCCTGTTTGCCACTCTTAATGAACAGAATTGGGTACATCATGGTTACTGACACTCTTAATGAATAGAATTGGTTACATCATGGTTACTGACACTCTTAATGAATAGAATTGGGTACGTCATGGTTACTGACACTCTTAATGAACAGAATTGGGTACATCATGGTTACTGACACTCCTAATGAACAGAATTGAGTACATCATGGAAGCTGACAGTCTTAATAAACAGAATTGGGTACATCATGGTTAATGACACTCTTAATCAACAGAATTGGGTACATCACAGTTACTGCCACTCTTAATTAACAGAATTGGGTACATCATGGCTACTGCCACACTTAATTGAGTACATCATGACTACATCAAGATTTGAACCATGTAAAGTTTCAGAAAATGTATTTCCTAATAAGTTTCTCGAACAATTGGGTACATCATGGCTAATGCCACTTTTAACAGAAGTAGGTAAACCATGGGTGCATCAAGACTTGAACCATGAAAGGTTTCAGAAAACTTGTTTCCTAATGAGTTTCTCAAACAATTGGGTACATCATGGCTACTACCACTCTTAATTAACAGAAATGGGTACATCATGGCTATATGTATGTCAAGATTTGAACCTTATAAAGGCTTCAGAAAACTTGTATCATAATGAGTTTTTCAAACAGAAATAGGTACATCATGGCTACTACCACTCTTAATTAACAGAAATGGGTACATCATGGCTATATCAAGATTTGAACCTTGAAAGGCTTCAGCAAACTTGTATAATAATGAGTTTCCCAAACAAAATTGGGTACATCATGACTATTACCACTCTTAATTAACAGAATTGGGTTCATCATGGCTGTGTCAAGATTTGAACCATGTAAGGCTTCAGAAAACTTGCTCATGAATGAATTTCTCAAACTGTGATCAAATTGTAATGCAAACCTGGAATTGTTGCAACAGCTACCTGCAGTGTGTTCATTACTTGTCTTGGTTGTAGATCAACTGGTGTAACAAGGACTAGCTCAGTGATTTAGTTTTCCTTTGATCTTGATTTTTCTTTTTTTAAATCAACAAACTTAGGCATGTTTATGTGTTGACTTTTCTAATTTCTTTGTAGGGACTAAGCAAATACATAGATTTATTGATATTCTACAATAGTGTGGACTGTAAATTCAACATGGATTATAAATAAGTCAGTTTCAAAGTTTGATAGTGGTGCCAGTTGTGATTCATATATACATCTGTATCCTGTGTTTTTAAAGATAGACACTTTATTTATAAATAAATAAATTGATATCTAAGGAATGCATTGCATGCAGTGTGTATGTTGCTTGATAATTAGTCAGCTGCAGGAAGTTGAAATTAGACACTCATTAATTTTACCAAAAGTATACAATAAAGTTTCACAGTTTACTGTAAATACTTATGGTTCAACCCCCCCCCCCCCCCCCCCCCCCCCCCCCCCCCCCCCCCCCCCCCCCCCCCGCACACATGGGCAGGTAGAATAGGCCTGATGTACTCTTCTGTATGCTGTAAGAAGCGAGTAATGGGGGCACTCTGCAGATAATACATGCTTCTGAGAGAGTGACAGGTGTACGATGAAGTATTTTGCATTTGCAACATGCACAATGGAGAGAATGTTGGCATACCTCTATGTTACTTTCATTTACTGTGGCTGAAATTTCTTTACATATTGTACTTGTGGAAACTGGACATGATCTAAGCACACAGTAGACAAAATGGCCGCTCCAAAGTACTCGAAAAATCAGCCTGAATTAGTCAAAAGTGTACTATTTTCAGCAGTTATTAAAATAGGGAAACGAATTTTGCCAGAGCAGACAATACCAGCCTCTGAAAGTACTATGAATGAATTACAAAATATCTAAAAAGTAAAAAAAGTTATCGGCTCTTTTTTTTAATATTTACCTTTGAAATCCAGGAAGTGAAAATGACCAAGCGGAGCTAGCAGTTTTTTGAGAGGTGCACATCTTATGTAAGACCAAGCTGTATACTCTATAACCCAAATTACACCCATCAATCATACACCAAAATAAAGGGAATTCAAAGTTCTTTTAACAATACCTAAGATATACAAGGTCTTTTTTAAATAGCCAGGACAGCCAGTGAGGAAAACCTGGCTAATTCTTTTTCTTTAAAAATCTAACCCATATGCAAAGTACGAAACTGGAGAGTGCCACCAATGGAGGCAGGAGTCATGGTGACTTAGTGGCTATTGTTCCGAACTCATGATTGAAAGGGTGTGGGTTAAATCCTACCATTTGATCAGCCTGGGTCAAGTACTGTACAATTTACTTGCCTTGGCATTAAATAACCTACTTGTGTTGCTGTGCCATAAAACACCAAACCAAACCAAATCTTTGGTGCTGAAGTGTTAGTGTAGGATGAGTTTTGAGGAGGAGGTATACATTAGGTAAGATATTTTGAGTATAATGTTGCAAGGGATGAGTCAATTGTAAACATGAAAAAAGTCAATTATTTTGAAATTGAGAAGAAATCACTCTTTTAATCTGTGAAAGTTTAATGAAATATGTAAAACTTGCATGCTGGTTTTAAATATATGTCAGTAAACAAATTATGTGAAAAAAATAATGCTATTTGTAGATAACCTCCTTACTTGCAGAGATAAAAGGAGAGGTTTTCAACAGTTTGAACAGAAAGCATTCTACTGAACCAGAAAGTAAAAAGAAGAAAAAAATATTAGGGCATTTCCATAAGACAAGTCATGAGTTGTGGAGTAATTAGACCTAATGGGAAGCTTAGACCAGTTCCATTTGCACAGTCTTGCTCCTCCCCATAAGTTATTTCATCCAGGACAAGGCAGTGTAAATGTAGCAATGAGTAATTTTTCTATGTACTTTGATATTCTTCGATTCATTTGCAAACATCTACCAGGCTATAAAGGACCAAATCATCCCTATCGTTTCTTTACACTACATTGGATGTCAGGTCAGGCATTGCCTGCTACCGTAAGTAACAGTAGATGGTAATACCTGTGACTTGATCCGGAGTGGACAGCTACACCTGGCTCCCTCTGGAAAGTCCCTTCTGGTGGGTCAGGCAGCTGAGCAGATATGCTTATCCCCCAGCTGTGAAGGCTGTATGGACAGCGCAGGGCATTAGCTCAGGTGCAGTAGCAACTGATGGTCAACCACTGCATCCGGACGTGTCTCCAGACATCTCAGCATTGTCATGCCAGGATCACACTGCTCACCTCCATAGCATGAGGAAGGGGCTAGAAAAGGTGCCCTAAACATTGCCTGCTTCACCTTAACCCTGGTCAGCACACTGCAGCTGACAGTGATCCCACCTTAGCAGGCTAAAACCTAACAAGAAGACAAAAGTGACGCCACTTACCATTGGTTAGTGGAATATATGCACACCAATGGACAGTACATAGCAGATAGATCAGAGAGAAGTACAGCTCTAGTTGGTTGAGAAATGGCCAGATTCAACATCCAGATAGCAGCCCTGAGTGAAACTCGCCTAGCTGAGGAAGGACAACTCACCAAAGTAGGAGCTGGCTACACCTTCTTTTGGAGTGACTTAACTAAAGAAGAGCAACGTGAAGCTACTGTTGGATTTGCCATCAAATCACAGCTAGTTACCAAGCTCACAAATCTTGTAAAGGGCATGAATGACAGACTAATGCAAATGAGACTCCCACTGTCTGGAAAAAGACATGCAACTATCAGAAGCACCTATTCACCCACCATGACCAACCCAGATGAGATCAAGGATAAATTTTATGAAGACCTGAAGTCACTTATTGCAGAAGTACCAAAGGCAGACAGGCTCATCATCCTTGGTGACTTATATGCTAGAGTTGGCACAGATCACCAGACATGGTCTGGTGTCATTAGTAAATATGGATTTGGCAAATGCAACAACAACAAACTTCTCTTACTGAGAAAATGCGCTGAACATGACCTCCTAATCACCAACACAGTATTCCACTGGCCAAACTGCAACAAGACATCTTGGATGGACCCATGCTCCAAGCACTGGCATCTTATTGACTGCGTCATCATCAAGAGAAGAGACAGGCAGGATGTCTGAGTCATGAAGGCCATGAGAAGCGCAGAATGTTGGACTGACCAACTGACCACAGGCTCATAGTCTCCAAGCTCGATGTCCTGATTCAGCCTAGCAGACGACCACAAGGCAAAAAAGTGCCAAAAAAGCTTAATTCAAACAGGACAATGGGAAACAGGCATTTGTCAAAGAATTGTTCTGCCAACTGGATACAAATTATACAAACTCCAAGAATGTTAGTCCTTCAGAAACTGTGTGTACTCAACTGCATCCAAAACCCTCAGTCCCACCACATGGTAAACATCAAGATTGGTTTTGTGAGAATAATGCTGCCATAGAGAGACTTCTGAATGAGAAACATCAGCTACAGAGGGCCTATTTAGAAGACAGCACTTCATCATCTAAGAAGGCAGCCTTCAAGAACATCAAGAGGACTGTCCAATGCATTAAGGCAGATGAGATTCAGTCCTATGCAGACAGGAATGACATGAAGAACTTCTGTGATGCTTTGTAGACAATCTGCGGGCCACAGTCATCAGGAACATCTCCAATACTGAGTGCTGACAGCGCCACACTGCTCACTGACAAGGAAAAGATGCTTTAAAGATGGGCAGAACACTTCAACAACATCTTCAATCAACAGTCATCTATCAGTGAGGAGGCAATTGATTGACTGCCCCAAGTGGAAATCAACATATCACTTGCTGATCCTCCAGAGCTGACTGAAACTGTGAAAGCAATTGACCTGCTGTCAAGTGGCAAAGCACCTGCAGCGGATGCTATACCAGCAGAAGTCTACAAAGCTGGAGGCTCGCACATCGCACAGAAACTGACTGAACTCTTCCAGTCAATATGGACTCAGGGAACTATACCCCCGGAGTACAAGGATGCATCCATAGTGCACTTGTACAATTGGAAAGGCAACAGACAACAGACAATCCTGCAACAACCATTGGGGCATCTCCTTGTGTTCAATAGCCAGTAAAATCCTTGCCAGAATTCTGCTGAATCACCTTGTGCATCATATCGATAAAGGGCTCATGCCAGAGAGTCGTGTGGCTTCAGGAAAGGACCAGGGACCACAAACATGGTGTTTTGCAGTTCATCAACTCGAGGAGAAATGCCAGGAACAGAAATCAAACCTGTACACGATATGCATCAACCTAACAAAAGCCTTTGACACAGTCAGCTGTGGAGTTCTTGGGAAGATCATATCAAAATTTGGTTGTCCAGAGAAATTCATTGTGATGGTTCAGCAATTCCATGATGGCATGCTCACTAGTGTTATGGATGATGGTGAGTCATCTGAACCATTCCCAGTCACCAATGGAGTCAAGCAAGGCTGTGTGTTGGCCCCAACCCTCTTTAGTATGATGTTCTCTGCCATGCTTACTGATGCTTTCCATGACTATGACACTGGGATCGACATCAGATACCGGACTGATGCCAAGTTTTTCAATCTGAGAAGACTACAGGCAAAGACAAAGTGACTGTTCAGTATCTCCTATTTGCTGATGACTTTTCCCTTAATGCCAAATCTGAGTCTGACATGTAGCACAGTATGTACCATTTCTCTTTAGCTTGTGACAATTTCAGTCTCACAATCAGTACCAAGAAGACAGAGGTGATGCACCAACCTGCACCAGGAAAACCTTACGTAGAGCCTAACATCACAGTAAATGTCCAAACCCTTTTGGCAGTGGACAAGTTCATCTATCTCAGCAGCACACTGTCAGTTGCAGTCCACAGAATTGCTAAGCAAGTGTGGCCTTTGGCAGACTATGCTCAAATATGTGGGAGCGCAGAGGCATCAGTTTGCAAACAAAATTTAAGGTCTACAAAGCCATTACTAGTATGTTGCTGACCCTGCTGTATGTTTGCAAAACCTGGATGGTGTACAGATGCCATGCCAAAAAGCTGAACCATTTTCACATGGGCTGCCTGAGGAAACTGATGAGGATAAGCTAGCAGGACAGGGTCCCAGGCACTGAGGTTCTCATATGGGCAGGCATTCTGAACATCCTTACTCTGCTGATGAAATCACAGCTGAGATGGGCAGGCCACGTCATCAGGATGTCAGAAGAGTGACTGTCAAAGATCTTCTATGGTGAGCTGAAGGAGGGAAAGAGAAATCAGGGTGGTCAGAAGAGATGCTTAAAAATTGTCTCAAGTCATTCTTGAAATGCTTCAGCATTGACCATGAGTCGGGGGAAGATCGCACACAGGATCGCTCCACCTGGCGGAATCTCATCCCTACTGGAGCTACAGACTTTGAACTGAGGAGAACTGCAAAGGAAGTGCAGAAGCATGAGCAGCATAAATCTCAGAATTGCAGCACGTCCTCTATTGATCAAACAAACCCAAGTGGCATCTCCTGTCAAGTGTGCCACAGACAGCTCAGAGCACAAATTGGCCTGATAAGCCACTCATGTACTCACAGAAACCAAAACAGTTAGCGATGTCATGGTCATCTTTGAACTGGAAGGATGAACGACAACATTGGATGGACTGCTGAACATAGAACATTTCTTTACCTTGCCTTTGTCAAAGAGTGTTGTTCAATACTTGCATTTTATTGATCATAGTTATAAAAAGAACAGTTGGTCCCTCTCTTGATTTCTTCATTGGCAATCCTGACATGCCATTTTTTTTCAAGTCCATTTTCATGACTTGTCATATCTCACTGTTACCATATCCCACAGTTGCCATATCTCACAGTTACCATATCTCAAGGCCTGGTCATTCCATGTCCAATTCTGCACAGATAATCAGGCCAAGGTTTGTCAGATTTTAATCTGATTAAAATATCAATCACTGGTTATCTGATTAGCTTACCTGGCCATAAGGCCAAGTGAACTTAATGGTATAGTCCTGCATCTGTTGTCCATCAATAATTTCTGTTCCAAAAAAAACCCCACTGGACCAGTTTCAACCAAAAACTTGGCAGAGAGCATCCAGGCATAAAGGCTTGTTAAGTATGTACAAATGATGATGTTTTGTTATTAGATGTGGCAACTGCTACTAAAATTAGAAACACCTTGAAACAACTTCTTCTGACAAACTGCTATATGTATTGTAGTGTGGGTTTGATGCCATTTTTCAGCACATAATAGGCTATATATGGCAGCCAATTTATTTGGTTGAGGAAGAGCCAGAGAAGATCCCGGAAAGAACCACCAACCCACGGGAAGCTACTGGCAAGCTTTCTCACATATCCATGTTGTTCGAGCTGAGACTCAAACTTATGCAGAGGTGAGATGTTTGAGCAATCTGTAAAGGCGTGTGACTTAGACCACTCAGCCACCCGGGACCTCTCAGAAAAACTGCTGAACAGAATGTGACAAAATTTTACAGAAAGCATGACGGCAAGAAGACCTTTCATTTTATGCAACTGATGCTGAACTGTCGTAAAATTTAGCTGCTGTTACTAATGTTGAAAAAACTTGAAATGACTTTTTATCACAAACCCACCATAAAAATAAATGTTGGCCAAATTTGACAGAAATCATCCTGGTATAAAGACATTTTATGTTTGTACAAATGATGCCATTATTCATCATCAAACATGGCCACTATTGCTAAAAACAGGAAAACCTTGAAACGACTTTTTCTCGAAAAGAACTTGGCAGAATTTGACAGAAAGCATCCTTGTACAGTATGAAGGCCTTTTAAATGTATTCAAATTATGCTGATCCAGAGTCAAATATGGTCACTGTTACTAAAAACACAAAACCTTTTGAACAACTTCTCAAAAACTGCTCTTCAAAATTTGACCAAATTTAAAGAAAGTATCCTAGCATGAAGGTTTAATAAATGTGTACAAATGATGCTGTAATAAATGTGTACAAATGATGCTGTAATAAATGTGTACAAATGATGCTGATCAACCATGTATTATGGTATCAATGAGTAAAATTAGAAAAAAAACTTTAAACAACTTCTTCTTAAAAATTGTTCAACAGAACGTGATCATTATTGACAGAACACATCCTAACATAAAGACATTTAAAGTTTGTAAAAAAATTATGCAGCTCTGCCATCAAATATGGCCACCATTTGTAAGAATAGAAAACAACTTAAAACAACTTCTTCAACAAACTGCTGAACAGAATATGACCAAATGTAACAGAAAATATTCTGGTTTGAAGAATTTTCAGTTTTTATTTGTTGTTGTTGCAAATGATGCTGATCAGCTATCGATATTGCCACCATTGCTAAAAATAGCGACACCTATAAATGACTACTTATGAAAAACCACTTAACAGAATTTGACCATACTTGACAGAAAGTCCTTCTAAATTTGTATAAATGATGTCTATCTGCCATTAAATTAGGCTGCATTACTAGAAAAAAGAAAACAAATAAGAAAAGATAAAAAATGATTCTTCTTTTTTTTTAAATCTGCTAAAAAAATTGACAACAGCATACTCGCATGAAGACCTTTAAAGTTTGCACAAATTATGTTGATCCATTTTTCAGTATGTTTTTTTTTTTTAACTGAAAATAAAACCTTTAAACAACTGCTCAGAAACTGGTCAACAGAAGTTGAGGACATTTGACAGAAAGCATCCTGACATACGATCTTTCAAGTTTGCACATATGATGCCAGTAGGCTATCCAGCATAGCTACCATCACTAAAGGTATACAAAAAACTTTCTTTAAATGTCAGAAAGCAACATATTAACCAAAATTGTTTGGCCAACTACCCAATATACCCGTGTATAATCCAATACCAACTGCAAACTGCATAGACCCAGATCTGCCGTCGCATAATGCACCAGCAGATCAAGGTCTATGCAGTTTGTAAAGACTTATCAGTAGAACACCTAACAAAGACCCTGATCTGCCGGCGCATTATGCTATGGCAGATCAGGGTCTATGTTGTTTGCATTTGGACCGTACTTATACGCGAGTATATATGGTACCCTTGCATTTGGCTTTAGATGTCAGCCATTTGAGTGATCTCAGGTGCACTTTGGCTACTTTTTTATTTACTGGGATGTGTACTAAGTTCAACTTGTTTATTGTTTATTTGTTGTAACACATTTACTAGGCAGCATTTTCTTTGAGATGCATTGTGAGAATATTCTGTTAATGTATTTTTTCTGGACTAGTGGTAAATAAACCACTTGTTGAGAAGATGTTGTATTTGTGCATTTGTTAGACAGTCCATCTGTAATCCTTGTTGACCCTGATCTGTTGTCACTTATTGTTGACCCTGATCTGTTGTCACTTATTGTTGACCCTGATCTGTTGTCACTTATTGTGCTAGCCATTCACAGGCATTGTTGTTTGATGAAAATTATTCATGGAACTCTCATCTCTGGCACATACAGTAATCCACGTAGTTAGGGTTTTATGTTTGTTGACATAAGTTGTTCTTGATGCAAGTGTACATGGTGATAGCATATTTTCCATTCCATTGATTCTGGTATGTACCAATGTGATACTGTTCAAACTTTCGACAGGGCAACACATTCATTGAATGCCCCACCAGTCTTTCTTCATTATTACCCTGCCTTATTTGAGAATTGTGGTGTGTGTGTGTGTGTGTATCTATTGACCATTGTTAGGTATTCTTTGATGTTGGCTAACTGCATATGTATACAATAAAAAACTTGTCAATTCGTTTCCCACTACAATGCCACTGTGTGGCCTTGTACAGGGGAGATCTCTTGTCAACATACCAAACTAATGACTGCAGTGTTACGAGACCTTTGAAGTTCTCAAACATTCTGTCAATAGGTTTTTTCACTGACAACAGAAAGTTGCTTCAAATTAGCAGTACATACTTTATTACTACTTTTGTGCCTCTTCCTTGAATGCTTTACTTAAAAATGAACCCAAATGACTGTGCAAGCTGTATTTTAAAGCATTACTGTTTAATAAGGTTTTCAGACTGCATGATATCTAAAACATGAAAGATATTTTTGTCATAGTGTTTCCTTGTTTGGTCTTCTCAGTAAGTAAGACTTAATATTGCCCCAGTGTTTGATTTAGAGCTAACCAAATTGACTCCCTGTGCTCAAATTAATAACATTGACAACTGCAGCCCAGATTATTCAACTTTACTTCACTTTGAATCAGTTTTTAAAGTTAAGTTACTAATGTATTACCTATGTCAACCACCAGAGACAGAGGGAGAAAGATTGAGAGAACACCTATCAGTAGAATTGTAACAATGTTTGTATACCTGTATGATGTAGTCTTTTTTCTCAATATTGTGAATGCCTTGAATTTTGATGGATGGTGGCTGTGTCAAACATTATGTTTGGAAAGAAAATCCCAGTCCCCCCCCCCCCTCCTAAAATTGAATGGTTGGTCCTTAAACTGTTCACTGTGCAGCAACTGTCACAGTCTGTCTTTAATATGCCATCATCACCTACTATCCCACGAGTACCAAAAAAAGTCAAATATACAGAAACTACTCTTGTGGGAAACTGAACTAGTTGTATAAAGTGTTATTCATTTCCATCTATCTTCCCATTAGAAAGTCTTATATTGAAACTTGTCAAACATTTACGGTTATCAGACACTACAAAATCATTAATGACAGTGGTATTTGTGCCCTATTGACAGTGATTTTTGTGTCCTGTTGACAGTGATATTTTGTGTTCTGTTGACAGGGGTATTTGTGTCCTGTTGATGGGGGTATTTGTGTCCTGTTGATGGGTGTATTTGTGTCTTGTTGACAGTGGTATTAGTGTACTGTTGACAGGGGTATTTGTGTCCTGTTGATGGGGGTATTTGTGTCCTGTTGATGGGTGTATTTGTGTCTTGTTGACAGTGGTATTAGTGTACTGTTGACAGGGGTATTTGTGTCCTGTTGATGGGGGTATTTGTGTCCTGTTGATGGGTGTATTTGTGTCTTGTTGACAGTGGTATTAGTGTACTGTTGACAGGGGTATTTGTGTCCTGTTGATGGGGGTATTTGTGTCCTGTTGATGGGTGTATTTGTGTCTTGTTGACAGTTATATTAGTGTACTGTTGACAGGGGTATTTGTGTCCTATTGACAGAGGTATCTATGTCCTGTTGACACATCTCAAGTTTGAAGCAAACAATATCCATAAATGTGTTATAAATGCTGATATTGTCCATTAAACCGAGAGTACAACTATTTTTGGTTTTCCAGTTACCTGTGCTTAACCAGCCTCTATTGTGGAGCACTCACATGAAAAATAAATCAGAGAAACATATAAATGTATCATAAATCTTATCATCAAAATTGGGACTATTGGATAAAGATAATATGAAAAACAACTGTACCAATGTATTTTATTTTCTTACACCACATGTTAGCAGGAGGGTAAAGGACAAACAATCTCTTGAATGTAAAGGTTTTAATTTAAAAGCATTCAGTTACAAATCATGGTTTCCACAGAAGGCTTAGGTGAATGAACTTTCAGTTTCAGCCGGTAACCTTTGGGTAACTGTTAAGATAATTTGTTGGAAATTGAGTACAGGACATGTCCACACTTGGGTATCTGTTAATGTATTTTTGAGGGAAATTGAGTACATATGGACATGTCCACACCTTGGGTATCGGTTAGTATATTTGTGGGAAACTGAGTACAGTGGGTTGCAGTTAGCATATTTGTGGAAAATTTAATACAGTTTGACATTCCCACACTTTGGGCATCATTTAGCATATTTGTACTAAATTGAGCATAGTTTGACATATTCACACTTAATGAGCTAGTTTTTGCCTAAAATTCCAAGATATTTTGTTAAAATCATCTCTCCTCATCCTTGAAAGCCATTTGGAATTATATCATGTACTTTAGAAACAGTGGTCTAGTGATTTAGGGGGACACTAAGTTGCAGTTATGTAAAGGACAGCTCAGTATCTGTTACATTTGTCCTAGACAAAATATTTTGGGACAATATAAATACTGTGAATCACACTGAAAGAAAGGAGAAATTATTTGCCATTATCAAAATGACACCTCCTATCTCCCAAACTGTATTGCCTAGAGTCTTTTTCATAAAATTAAGTGTCTGAACAGGTACATGTACATGTATCAGAATTGAAAAAAGGGAAAAAACCAATGTTTGACTTTATAGTTCTTAAAGACCTAGAATTGTATCCACTATAAAATTGCCCATCAAACCTCTCCAGGCCAGTCCAATTCAAAACAAGGCAAGAATGGACCAAACCAGCAAACACCAGTTTTTCATAAACGCAAGCTCATTCGAAAGTCCTTTGATAGTAAATCATCCTTCAGAAGGCATTCGCTGGCCCTGCAAGTAACACTAAGTAAATCTAAAAGTCTTGTGATTGTAAACCATCCTTCAGAAAACTGTTCCTGACCCAGCAAGTAACACTAACTAAATCTGAGTCTTGTGACCATCATTCAGAAGTATTTCTCTCTCCCAGCAAGTAACACTGAGTAAATTTGCAAGTCCAGTGATTGTAACTCTTCCTTAAGAACACTTTTCCTAACCCTGCAAGTAACACTGAATAAATCTGAAACTCTTGTGATTGTAAACCACCCTTCAGAAAACTGTCTCTGACCCTGCAACTAGCACTGAGTAATTCTGGAAGTCCTGTGGTTGTAAATCATCCTTAAGAAGACTTTCCTTGACCCAGCAAGTAACACTGACTAAATCTGAAAGTCCTGTGGTTGTAAATCATCTTTCAGAAGGCTTTCCCTGACCCTGCCAGTATATGTGAAATTCCTGTGATGGTAAATCATCTTTCAGAAGACTTTTCTTGACTACAAGTAACACCAAGTAAATCTGAAAGTCTTGCGATTGTAAACCATCCTTTAGAAGGCTTTCCCTGACCCTGCAAGTCACACTGAGTAAATCTAAAAGTCCTGTGCTTGTAAACGATCATTCAGAAGATTTTCCCAGGTTATGCAAGAAGTAAAACCGAGTAAATCAATATGTCTTGTAATTGTAAACCATCCTTCAGAAGTCTTTCCTTGACCTTGCAAGTAACATTGAGTAAATCAGAAACTCTTGTGATTGTAAACCATCCTTCAGAAGGCTTTCCCTGACCCTGCGAGTAACACTGAGTAAATCTAAAAGTCCTGTGATCGTAAATCATCATTCAGAAGACTTTCCCAGATTATGCAAGTAACACTGAGGAAATCAAAATGTATTGTAATTGTAAACCATCCTTCAGATGTCTTTCCTTGACCCTGCAAGTAACACTGAGTAAATCAGAAAGTCTTGTGTTTGTAAACCATCCTTCAGAAAACTGTCCCTGACCCTGCAAGTAACACTGAGTAAATTTGAAACTCTTGTGATTGAAAACCATCCTTAGGTCTTTCCCTGACCCTGCAAATAACACTAAATAAATATGAAAGTTTTGTGATTGTAAATCATTCTTCAGAAACCTTTCCCTGACCCTGCAAGTAACACTGAGTAAATCTGAAAGTCCTGTGATTGTAAACCATCCTTCAGAAGGATTTTCCTGACCATGCAAGTAACACTGAGTAAATCTGAAGACATAGTCATGTGCTAGAAGATTTGGATAAAACCTCATCTGCTGTCAGCCCGCAACATATTTAAGAAGACATGGAAGACTCTGGTGCTAGGATTTTTAAACTGAGGGTTTGGGACACATACAGTCAGGCCTGAAAATCACAAGTTCCAGTCTGCAATCATGAATCCTTAGCTAGATCTAAAAGTTTATATATTTGCAGAACATTTTCAAAGAAGTAGTTCCCAGAAGCATTCATGCTGTGTAAATATTTATTGGATTTCTATAGCGATTAAACAATTGTCTTCCTCCATTTGTTTTTCTTACATTATGAAAATATAATCAATAAAATGTTCTATGTACAGTGGAACCCCGCTATAACGCGATGATCGGGGTCCATAAAATCGGATCGCGTTAAAAGCGGGGTCGCGTTAATGCGGGGTTTTACAATATTTAACTTTTTTTCCGAGAACATATACGTGTATACATGTACAATGATCAAAAGTCGGCTTATCATCAGATGAATATTAACTGGAATGCATTTATTAAGATATATTCAAAATAATCGATGGCTAATATATTTATAGGTTATTACTGTGCATTAAAAACATTTACTAATTTTTATTTGTTTGAACGATAATACAGATTGACCGATAATACCAGACTATTGCTATATCTTGAAAAGTGTATCAACACCGTATGCTACCGTGCCGTCGTGGCATGCAGTTCATCCATAATGGATGTAATTTCATTGAAAATCGTACAGATTTAAAATATTCAATAATTTTGTAATAGTCTGAATTCGTCGTGTAAAATATAGGATGAACAAAATATTGAAACCATTTACTTGCCGTCTGATATCGTACGGTCATTGCATGCAGCTATTCCCGGGTCTACATACGGTGTCTGTACAAATTTCATACCGCTAAAATTTTATCATATGCGACAACTGCAAGAATAATTAACAATCAACGCATGATTTCAGCGTGCAAATAACTTTTATTTCAGATTTTGTGTAAATTGTGCGACTCTTGTATCAACCACAGCTTTGTCTGCTGCTTGGCTGTGATTGCAGTTAAATAAGAAGCCCATGTCGGCTATTGTTTGAGCAACGACTGTATACAGAATTCATGGAAGACAATCACAAAGACGATTTACTGGCTTTACTCATGGATCCGTAATAAGTAACACTTCCGATAATGTTTACTTCGGCTTAACAATTCAAAAACCTAATGAAACCAGTTTTCTCTTCTAGAGTAGAATATGGAGCTTCACCACAACCTGTTCAAATTGATAAATTTCAGAAGCCAAGCGTTGTACACACTATTTCTCGTACGTTATATATATCGTATTATTTTAGAATTCATACACGATCACTTCTCCAAAATCACTTAAAGAACCTGGATAAATTGTTAAGTTCCGATCGTTTATTATTAAAAGTCATACGCGAATTCTTCCACCAAATTATAATAAACGTTTTACACACTATTTCTCGTACGTTAAACAAATATTTTCACGGTCCGATAAAAATACACGTAAATGAATTTCAAATTTCAGGAACCATGCCACGATCATATTATTTTAAAAGTCACAACTAATCTCATGTCCAAAATGAAGTTAATTTCTTGTTTTGTTTTTTTTACTTTTCTCCAAATTTTTTTTCTCCATGTGTGAATGAATATACGAAATTTCGGGAGCCATGCTACGACCGCGTTATATCCGAATTCGCGTTATGGCGGGGCGCGTTATAGCGGGGTTCCACTGTATGAAATATTTATAACAGTCATGTTTTTCCCTTTTTTCTGCAGTAATAAATCTTTAAACTGCCTCTTTGCTTGTAAAGTTACATCTCTTGAATGATTCTGTTTAAAACACGGGACAATGGTAAATTTTTAACTGTTTTAATAAAATAATAGACTGGTCTAGGCATTAGGAGGTGTTAGCTTTCTATTAGTGCTTACCGGTCTGGGAGTTTTCTCACTTCTTTCAGTGACCTTTGGATAACGTATATCCCATAAACATTGTGTAAGACACCACAATAGATTTTGTGCTCTCCTCTACAGAATTGCATCTTGATGTCCCCTTGCCTTGGCACAAAATAACCTACTTGTGTTGCTGTGCCAAACCAAGCTTAATGTCCCCTAAATCATTTCCTGTATTTCATTGGTACATGATGCACCTCCAAATGGCTTTAAATGAACAAGAGAGATGATTTTAACAAAATATCTCAGGTTTTTAATCAAGAACTGGCTCATCATGTGTGGACATGTCAAATTGTACTAGATATCCCACAAATACACGAACAGATACCCAAAGTATTCACATGTCAGACTGTGTTCGATGTCGCACAAATACACTAACAGATGCTTAACGTGTTGTCATGTCAAACTGTACTCATTATCCCACAAATACACTAACATATACCCAAAGTGTTGACATGTGGGACTGTACTCAATATCCTACAAATATGTTAACATATACCTAAAGTGTTGTCATGTCAGACTGTACTCAGTATCCCACAGATACACTACTAACAGATACCCAAAGTGTTGACATGTCAGACTGTATTCAGTATCCAATAAATACACTAGCACATATCTAAAGTGTTGACATGTCAAACTGTACTCAATATCCCACAAATACACTAAAAGATACCTGAAGTGTTGACATATCAAAGTGTACTCAGTATCCAACAAATACACTAACAGATAACTAAAGTGTTGACATGTCAAACTGTGCTCAGTATCCCACAAATACACTAACAGATACCCAGAGTGTTGACATGTCAGACAGTATTCAGTATCCCACAGATGCACTAAGAGATACCCAAAGGCTACCAACTGAAACGAACATTTGTTCGCTTGAGTGTTCTGTGTGCCCCTATAATTTGATGCAAAATGCTTTAAAACCTTTACATCTGAGAGATTTTCTGTGTCATGTATGGTGCTGTCATTTCAAAAGGAGTTTCCAGTACTTGCGAACTTTGCTCTGGAACAATATACCAGTAGAGTAGGCATGTGCAACTTCCTCAAGGGAACGGGCTTTATAAGCGATTTTTAAAGCCACACCCTATGATGTAAATAAGGAGATAAAACCAAGTTGTGGGCCATAGGTTGCACTGCATGTCTGCAATAGAGATTAGAAATGCCCACTCTGTTTCTTTTGTTTACAATCAATATATCCTGTGGCTTCAGAGATGTAGTTTAAAAAAATTTATATATATATATATATATATATATATATATATATATATATATATATATATATATATATATATATATATATATATATATATATATGGGTATATATTGATATATGTATAGATAATTAATGAAGTATGTGCATTTGAGTGTGAATGAAAGTGATTGTATACATTAATGGCTTTGGGCATCATTAAAGATACTACCCATCAATTTTGGTATTAATTGCATCTTGCATGTATATTGATTGTATGTTAGTGTCCTTGTGGGTGAAAGAAAGGAAAGAGAGTGAGGATATTGTTGTACTTACATGCTAGTGTGTGTGTGTGTATCTTTCTCTCTTCTTTTCATTCATTCATCAAAGAATGCCCAAAGGGTGAGAGCTGCAGGTCTGGGCCATCATGGTAAACACTGATCGTAAAATGTTGTGAAAAGTGTGTCAATACATGTACCACTATAAAGGTGCTTGACAATACCACATTAACGTGTGTTTGACAATACCACAATAACAGTGCTTGACAGTATCATTATAAAGGTGTGTGACAGTATTAAAAACTGCCTTAGTGTCGTTGGTTTTAGTGGTAATTTCATGGTTTCATACTGGTCCTGAAAACTGAGTGTTAAATGGATACAAGACATGTTAAACAACAATTACACCATATGTTAACAGGAGAAATAATAATAACAATAATATTAATAATAATAATAATGACTTTATTTAAAGAGGGTGACACAATTAGTTGTAGAACTAATGTATATACCTGTTTTACATACATTCATTTTTGCTGTAATATTTACATAAGAAGAGATAAAGTGTAAAGATATATATTTCTTACAAAGATGTTGGTTGTGTAAACTTTCTTGTGGAGTGTTAAAATAGAAATCAGCACAAACTTGATTTTGTTAAAACTTTACCATATGTAAAGTAAATGGGAAGCAATAAATTATGGAACTTTTGCATGATTTGTTTATGCGTACCTGTCACATGCTGGTTTAATAAATGATTCCAGTTCGATTTAATAGGTAACACATTACATGAGTCAATATCCGTAATCCAGATACATACAGTGTAGTTGGATCAATCTATTTCTCAATAGGGAAGCGGCATGGTAGCTCTGGGCCAGGACAATAACAGCTTTGAGTCAACCTTACGTACTTGCTTCAAGCAAAATCAAATCAAATATTAGAACCTTGTCCAAAGTATTTGATTAGTTATATTGAGGGTGCCTGTCAGAGGGGATAAAGTCTTCAAGTGTATGTGGTCTTGTCTCTGATAAACGATATTAGGATAGAATTACACAACTAATTAATCTTGTTTTTGTTTAAATAAGTTTTAGATACCTTGCCTTATGTACAGGTTTGGTTGAATCTTTGATCATGACGACTGTGTATTGAGTTCTTTGCCAAAGGTAACCTTTATTGTGATCAGGAACACTGCATTTAGCAGTTGTAATTGCCGAGGAACAAAGCGGAGTAACTTTAGAGGACAAAGCCTAAATGGTACATGTATAGGAATAATAGAGCCCTGACAACACTGGGTAGAGCAGGATTAGTGTATTCATTGCATTTAACAGAACTCCACTGATATGGAAAGTTTGTTATAGTGACTGACTCTTTCAAAGGTGAACATCCGACCATTGGGATTACACTGCATGGTTTTATTGAATCTACATGTATATATGTATATATATTTATATATACCATTAGTAATAGATCTGGAATCTAAATTACACTCCACATGATTGATTTAACTGTGTGAATGGAAACTTCAGGCATTTTGTTCATTGGTATAATCATTATCTCATTCATGTGGTAACAGTGTTGGTTGTATTCCTCAAGTGGATCTCAGTGATGGCACAAAGTAGTTGACTGCTTCTCTTGTAATTATTTTGGATTAGAAGTTGCCATAGTACTGAAGCGCTTATTTTTCTGTGGGAATTGTATTATTCTGTCAACTATGTGTTGATAATCAGAGAGTCAAGTCTCATATTTGATTTCCAATAAGGGAAACAGAGGAATTAAGGTACCCATATGTTATATAAAAGAGTACCTATAGCTGTCAAAATGTGACCGGCAACAAACAAAAAAAAATTGCATATTTTTTTGTTGATCATTAACTAGTACTTATATACTTGCATCTAAAGCATGTATTTAGTATCACTGACTTACAGTGGGCAGTGAAAACATTCTTGAGTGAAGTTTCTGTGTATAGATGAAATTTATTCCATATTTCTGAAATAAACAGTGAATGTTGACATGTTAAAGAACGGCTAATGATATTGTGAGAATGCTGCATCTGGAGATAGTGGGTTTAAGTCCAAGGACAACTGTTCCTGTAAAAATTGGATACCCGGATCGTACCACTGATGCAACACCAACCCGCCGACCCTCTGCCCGTCTCTTTCCCATAGCCGCAAGGTTTGTTTATATGTATATACATTAAAACCTCTCAAGATCAGAATCCCTCTGGACCAAATAAATATTTGGTTTTTAATCTTTTTTTTCTATTTACTGAGGTTCTCTATTTTCACCTTAGAATGAGATGTGGTCAGATGTTCCCACATACAAGTGAATGCGTATATCTTTTTACAAAACATAAATAGCTAGTCAACTTTCAAAGTAGATATATTTGATAATTAGGATTTCTTAATATCTGTATATATTTCTGTGTTAAGCTGTTTAATGACTGTTTTCTGGCCATATGCTCAAAGTAGGTTTAAGTTTTATGGATTAATATGAATGTAAAATTCACATTTTTGATTTAGAGTAGAGAGATTTTGGTTTATAGAGTAAAAGGTAATTAAAATCAAACAAGGAAAATTTGGGCACAGAAAGATGTGATTCGGTTTCAAAGGAATTTTGTTTTAATCAAGTTTCAGTCTGGAAGTATGTATATGTGTGTAGATATATATATATATATATATATATATATATATATATATATATATATATATATATATATATATATATATATATATATATATATATATATATATATATAATCAGAGATCCGGGAATTTTAATGGCTCTTGCCTGACATTTTTTCCCCAAAACTACATGTCTGGCATATATTTGTGAAATTTAATATAAAAACATTCAAAGGAGATATCGAAAGTTGTGACAAAAGAGAAAACATTGATATACCTAATTATTAAATGTACTAGAAAATGGGTCATTTTCGGTTCTGGGTTTGCTGCTGCTTTAGTGTTATTATCATTCCATGATTAACTGGTTTCCCCTCAACCTAATTATTTATAAAACTCATTTTTTCTTTGTGAAAACAATAATATAGAATTTCAACCAACAACAGTATGTTCTACTGTTTTCAAAAAATTATAATTGATGACAAGCTGACTCACTACCTCCAAAATATGAAACACCTTATTAACAAGCATTTCCGGTAAAGTCGGATGGTGAAGTTTTATTTGATCAGGTCCCAAAAAAAGTCTTGGATGACATGTAATAAAAGTTAGCTGTTGTAGCTAGTATATTTTTTTTCTTAATTCAGGTCCAGGATTTGCATATTTTGCTCTTAAAGATGTTATGTGCTGACACACTTCGACACAGACCATATGGCGTAAAGGACTGATCTGATTTCTATTAGTCCTGACCTTGGGGCAGTTGTTCAGTTAAAGAATTTTTGATACGTCTAGGAGCTTTGACACCTATTTTGTCTTGTGTTTTGTGGTTATAGAGTGTTTAAACAATTGGTAAAACATACTGACCAAACAAGCTTAGTTGACACCTCTAAACTGTAAATTAAACCTAGCCACCATTTTTAATTAAGCTTAGTCAGCAACATCTTGATTGATTGTCTGACAAAGTAACAATCTGTAAACAAGACCTAGTGAACTTTGAATTTTACCTCATTAAGTTGTATAGTCTGCAGATAAATGGATAAACAAATCAAAGACAAGTTGATATAATGATATTTGAGAACTCCTATGACCAATGTCCGGTTGCTCATAATATATGCCTGTCAAAACCTTTGATCTACAAGATATCTCTGGCAGCTACAGGGGTTTTAGGATCTCTGATATACACGTATATATACACACAAAGTAAAACCCTCGAAACCAATAAATCTTTGGAGCAAAGATAATTTTTGTTTTTTAGAGGTTTTTGGTTTACTGAGGGTATTAATATATATATATATATATATATATATATATATATATATATATATATATATATATATATATATATACATATATATATATATATATTTATATAAGTAGATTTACAATTTACAAGTACATAATCAAATTTTTGCCCTGGTTTCTACAACATAGGTTTTGACAGATTCATGCTTTTTGATCAGACTGAGCCTACAAGACTTAGCTGGTCACTCTGACGCCTTAACATATGAGTGCAGACAAATGCCAGTCATTGATACATAAATCCATCTGTATTGATTTTTCTCCTTTGAAAATCAATTGAGTGACTCTGACTTTTAAAATGCTGTTTTGTCTCCATTGGCAAAGTATCAAAATTGAGGCAGCAGGCCTGGTTATTAAAGCTAATTTTGTTTAATAAACTTTTAAAAAGAGGATTGATCAATTTATACAAATAAATAGCATCAGTCATGATTTGATAATTAGCAAATAAACATAATCTTTCTTAATTGACTTATCTGCAAGCATTTAGTTATTACCAATTTACATTAATAGCTGACCTTTCTTTAAGGTGCAAAGACTTTGGATTAGCTTAATGTTGACCCTAATTTGTGTTTAAGCGTGTGTCGAATATTGCTTTTACCTTGCATGCCCTTGTGACATTTTGACTCGTTGATAAGCCTACTACAGTATTTGCTAATGGTAAATAATCTGGCCCGGTATGTGTCATCTGTGTGCAATTTCTGAACCATAAATATCAATGTTTTATGTAATTTAGCAGCTAAAACACATTTCCAAGTTTTAAGTGAGTTTCAGTTTTATGTTGTTATGTTTTTAATGTATAATTGAAATTTGGGGCCGAAAAATTGTTTTGGTTTTCAGAGTTGAGGAGTTTTGGTTAACTGGGGGAAAAAATGATGATAGTGAAGAAGGAAAAATTTGGGACCAAACAGAAAGTTTGATCTTGAGGAAATTTTGGTATACCAGGGATTCGGTTTTTAGGGATATATATATATATATATATATATATATATATATATATATATATATATATATATATATATATATATATATATATATATATATAGTTGTTCTCACAGACCTATATTTTTTATGGTAATAGAGCACTATTTGCAGTCAAGAGAAATAGAATCGGTACACTGTACTGTGAAAATTAATATGTCTGTTAATGGTCCTTGTTTGTCAAAATCTGTTGTACATTAGGTATTTGAATGAATATCAAACATTTCAAGAAAATAACCATTTCCAGAATTTAAAGGTCAGATATGGAGGTTTCTCTCATTAAACTTTTTTTTGAATCTTCCATATTCTACAGGGCTAGAATATAACATAAATTTCTTTGTAGCCAAAAGGACTAGTAGACTGAGAAATTTACTAGTCCTGCTGAATCTTCACCAGTCCTTTCCAGAAAATGCTGTCTGGTGACAACTGAAACTTTACTAGTCATCTGACTATTGAAATTATTAAAACTACTAGTCCAACAGAAAATGTTCTAGCCTTGGGATGGCAGACTACCGCTTATTTCAAGCCCTGTTCTATGTTCTTAATATATAATGCACCATTTATGAATAATTGCATTTAAAAGTATGACCCTCACAAAAGTTGGCACAAGTGTTAACCGTGTCTGACATGTATGCAAATATGATATATCACTAGAACAAAGATAGAGATTATAATGGAGGGTATTTGTAATAAGTTATGAAATTAATTGTGATTCTGTGGAAATTTAAGAAGTTGAAATGATTAACCTACAGTAAGTATTGTCATTGATAGACCACCACCCCCCCCAAAAAAAAGAATACAAATGATGACAGTTATTTGAAAAAAGATTATGAAAAAACTGTGCATTCAAATGTAGAAGTGTGATTTTGTATATTTTCTAAATTTTATATTATCTAAGCCACATTGAGAAAATAAATATTTTAGATCCCAATCTTTAGTCAAAATAAGTCACAATAGCTCTCTGAAAAAAACCCTGTAATTCCCAATAAATGTAACCACTTGTTGGTTAACATAATATTTTGCCATGTTCTACTTGATAAGTTGCTGCTTTTATTTCATCATCATAAATCAATGAAGCATAGGTTTAATATATTCTTGCGGTTCACATTTCTATACCATATGAAAGGGTACAACCAAATTTTCAGAAATATTTTTCTTCTTCTCCTCCTCTTTCTCTCTCTCTCATACCCCTGATTTTCACCTAAATGGTATGTTAAATCCTTTTTTAAATGTTTAGAAACAAATTAGAATGAGCAGTAGGTCTTACTGAGAAAGCTTTTAATAATACTGTCTGATTTGACATTATAATTGGTAGATCCATGTTTTGTACATCTTTCTTTCATCATTTAGAATTTACAGTTAAGCTTTTTTTCTGTTTTTGATCACAAGTTGTGACTGTGTGCTGCACAAAATCCATCAGTTTTACTTGAAATGACCATACAGTCAATACACTTGTGCTTTAGTGGCCATCTGTTTTACTTGAAATGAAAACACAGTCAATATAGATCTGCTTTAGTGGCCATCAGCTTTACTTGAAATAACCATACAGTCAATACACTTCTGCTTTAGTGGCTGCTGAGATCATTCTAGAATGATGTCACATATAGCAGCAAATTGAGTCTTGGTCAGTGGAGGTATTGCAGTTGGTAATTTTTAATGGTAAATTTCAGGAATTCACTCAAAGTTGATTTTACTGGAGAAAGTGATTTTTAATCTACGCACAATCTTCTGCAAAAAGCATAAATTTTGTTTTACATTTTGATAATTTTCTCCATAATTTACCATTAAGTTGCATACTTCAGGAACTGTAGTCATCAAAGGCTATGATAATATTGTCCTTTGCCACTTAGGCAAGGAACATATAAATAGCATCTATCTGTCTGTCCATGTACAAGCTTGTGAACACTCTGTAGTAAAAGTCATACAGGTCATGTATACATTCACTACTGACTATTTCAGTAACAGGTGTTGTTTTTTTAGAATTTTTTTATTGCACATACCTTTAAATGGCGATTATTCACTTTATTTGGATCCTCATATACCCATATTTCTTTGGAAGGTCATTATTTACACCTCCCGAGAAACACATACGGCAAAACTCAATGTTAAAGTACGTGGACATTTTTGGATGAGGTGAACCAAAAGGTGTGATCAAGTACAAACTGGGTTGAATGTTGCGCACTGTGATGTCACAATGCAAGCTACGCATGTTGGAAAAAAATGTGTACTACCCTATATTGTGACGTTTAGACCCAACATGCTTATTTCTTGACCCAGTTTAGTACCTGGCCACCATTGTAAAAGTCCATAGCGATCAATAATATTAGTCTGGAAGTTTCTTGATGAAAGTTAAGATGCAGAGTGGGATTGAATAGAATTTTGGTTAAACTATATTAGTATTAAATTTTAGAACAACAATTAATATTTAATTTTAGATGAGTAAATGCGCCTACATGACCACATTGACATACACTTTAGTGTTTACAATATTTGATTTTAATTCAACCAAATATGCAGTGAAGCTCAACATTATCATGGATTCAGATCAGTACAGTGATCAAATTTTGAAATAGTTTACAGAGTTATGGCCCTTGATCAACATTAGAATAGGCATCCCATTCAAATTCACATTCACATTGTTCTTTTTTAATTCAACCACAGATGCTTTGAAGCTTTATCCTAAAATGCACATGTTCCATGATGATCACATTGTGATCATACTTTACAGAGTTACAGCCCATGTTGGACTTGAAAAGGGCATTCCACTGGTTTGTGAATATTCTAGCATTCATTATTTTTGTTTCAAACAAATTTGTTATGTAGCTTTACTTCAGCAAGGTCTAGCAGAAGTTGCATGATGATCAGATTTTTACAATTTCTTTTTATTATGGCCCTTGATTAACATGTGCATTCCGTGGCTTGTGAACATTGTAGCTCTTATACTTCCATTTTTGATTGTGTGCAACAGAATTTGTTATAAAGCTTCATCCTAACAATGTTATTGAAGAGCATATCATGTTATGATGTTGTCCATCTGTCTGTCCATTTTGTTCGCTGTTTTGCTGTCGCACAATAATTCAAGTTCTCTATATTTGTAAGTACTAGCTTGCATTTGGGGTAATGAAGAAACCTGTTGATTTCAGGCTCAGAAGATCAATGGTCAGGGTCACAGGAACTGAAAAAACTTTCAACACAGTAACTAAGCCTGTGTACTAGCACCATGACCAAACTTTGTAAACTGTTTGCATCTTGAGATAAGAAAGAGAACCATTGATTTTTGGGGTTAAAATGTCAAAGGTCAAGGTAACAGAGTCTCTGAAAAGAAAAAAATGGTTTCTGCAACACATCTTGAGATCCTTATCAGTTGCTTTGGCCAAACTTTGTGGATGACTTGCATTTGAGACAAGGAAGACACCTATTCGTTTTGGGTAAATTTTTCATGCCCTCTCATTTTTGGGTAAATCATCATGCAATCCTTACAGATGATGATATATTTTTGTCCAATATTTCCTTATATAGAATTTTTTTTTTAAATTAACAAAATATTCAGAGTTTTTTGTTTCTAAAAGAATTATAAATTAGAATATTTACCTATAATTTTTTGTGTACCTGAAAAATAATTAATAAAAAAATTGTACAAAAAATGACAGACATTACAGTACAGCAGTTCAGAAAGCCAAAACTTTATTCATTATTTGTCAAAGTATATCATCTTAGGCTGTGATCAGTTTTCTTTCTTGGAGCAAAGAAAAATGTACTCATATTGAATAATACCTTTTTATCTTCTCAACAGAAGGGTATTCATTCATTAATGTACTAGTGAAATATGAAAGTGTCAGATACAATTAGCTGATAGTGTCACCCATTGGGTGGAGTTGGAGTAGTTTTATGTTACCCAACACAATTCAATCATATTGATATTATTACAATTACCTGTTATCTCAGCAACATTAAAAAAATAATCCAATAATCATGTTTTGAGAAGTAATAGGTCTTTGTAGAAGGTGGAATTTGGATTTTTATTTATCAACAAGGAAAATAGGTAAATGGGTTTTTTTTTGACAGAAGAAAACCACAAGAAAGCAGTTGACACTAAACTTTAAATCTCTTTTCAATAAACTTGTTGATTTTTTTACAGGCAGTAAGAGTTAAGTTGCTCTTTAGTTTTGAGGTTAGATAATCAGTCAAGTAACATTAGATTCAGTTTTTCATTGAACCAAAATGTTATTTGAGGAATGTCTGTATGATGTGTTTTACTTGTTTTTTTGTGCGTTATTAAATTTGTGTTTTCATTCATTCTTTTGTTACACCCACAGTATCTTAAACCCTATTTCACCTACCGGTACATTGGTATATGGATGCGTATCTGGGAGAATAATTAAGCCATACCAAAACTAGGTCACTGACTTAATGTTCATGCTTGAGTGACTTTTGTATTTTAAGCTGTTCCTTTGATACACTGTCAATATCTTAGACCCTATTTCACATACTCCTTAAATCTACATGTGGATACATCTCAGCAAAAGTATTTTGACCATACCAAAATGAGGTAAATGTGACCCAATTTTCATGCTTGAGTGACTTTTTTATTTTTAGCAGTTTGTTGGTTATACTTTTAATATTTTGGACCCAGTTTCACCTACACTCATGAAAATTGGTATGAGGATGCATCTCAGTGAAAGTAACTCAATCATTCCAAAAGTTGGTGACTTTGACCTAATTTTCCTGCTTGTATTTTTCAGTTGTTTCTTTGTTATACCCTCAATATCTTGGACACTGTTTCACCAACACACATGAAACATGGCTTGCAGATGAATCGCAAGGAGGGTAACTTAACCATACCAAAAACTTTGTCAATATGACCTAATTTTTATTCTTGAGTGACTTTTGTATTTTCAGCTATCTGTTAGGTACACACTTATTTCACTTACACTCATGCAAATTTATGTGGATGAATCTCAAGGAGAGTAACTTGGCCATACTAAAAGTAGATAACTGTGACCTATCTTTTTTAGTCATGAGTGATTTTTGTATTTTCATATATTAATTTATTACATATCCTATTTCATCTGCACTCATGAAAATTGATAAGTGGATGCATCTCAAGAAGAGTAACTCAACCATACCAAAAGTAGGTCACTGTTGCCTTATTTTCATGTTTAAATGACTTTTATATTTTCCTTCATACCTTTCTGTATGTTGTTGGCTATTCCAAATGTGATCCAGTTGGTGTGGGGGTTTGTGTTTTTAAGTAAACATCTTGTTGTTAACTCACCTGGCTATAAAGGTCAAGTGAGCTTATGGTCTGGCCCTTTGTCCATCATGCATAATGTGTTGTAAGTCCATCATCTATCAACAATTGTTCTTTTAAACTTTTCAAAATCCACTGGACCAATTTCAGCCAAACTTGGCACAAAGCATTCTGGTATAAGACCTTTCAGATTTATGGAAATGATACCATTTGGCCTTCATATTAGCCACCATTATTAAAAATTAAAAAAACTTTAAACGATTTCCTCTGCAAAATGGGTGAACAGAATTTGACCAAATTTGCCATAAAGCATCCAGGCATGATGACCTTTCAAAAGTTTATAAATGATTCCAATCCACAATTAAATATGGCCACTGTTTCTAAAAATAGAAAAACCTTTAAACGACTATTTCTAAGGGTTCAGCAGAATTTGACCAAATTTGACAAGCATCCTGACAGGAAGATTTTCAAATTTGTATAAGTGATACTGATCTGCCACCAAATATGGCCACTGTGATTAAAATTAGAACAACTTTTAAATGACTTCTTTAAAAAAAAAAAACTGATTCAGAACAGAATTTGGCTGAATATGACAGAAAGCCAACTGGCAATTTTATGCAGATGGTGCTGATCTGCAATCAAATATGGCTACAATTACTACAAATACAGAAACCAAATCAAATTTAATGGAAAGCATCCTGGCATGAAGGCCATTCAACCTCTTTTTTTTTGTAAATGATGCTGATCCACGATCAAATATGGCCACCATTATTAAAAATAGAAAAACCTTTTAATTACTTCTTCTCAAAAACAGTTAAACTGAATTTGATCAAATTAAACAAAAAGCATTTTTTCATAAATGCCTCTTACACGATGATAATCTGTCATCAAATATGGCCACTATTACTAACAAAACTTTAAACAATTTCATAAAAATTGCTTTTCAGAATTTTACCAAATATGTCAGAAAACACCCTGGCATAAGTGGCTTTCAAGTTTGTACAAAAAAGCCAATCTGCAGTCAAATATGAATAGAATCCTGTTATATGACTTATTCTCAAAACTGCAGAACAGAATTTGACCAACTTTGACTGAAATGCTGATGTGCCATCAAATATGGATGAAGATACCAAACATAGAGAAACCTTGTAACAGTTGTTTCCATAACACATGCAATCAACAGCACTGGAAGAAATTTCTACAGAAAGCATCCTACTGACCGAAATTTATTGGCCAGCATCTCTTGCATTTGGCTATTAGACAGATGTCATCAGGTGAGCAATCTTAGGCCCACTTGGGCCTCATGTTTGTGTTTAGCATATATTTCATTTGCTCCTGGATGACAAAGGTTTGTGATCTAGCAACCTTTCCAATGTGTACAGTTCCCACTTATTTTTTTCCATAGAAAGTTAATGTAATTGTCATACACTCTCCTTGCAACCAAGATTAGAGTTTTGCACTTTCCATGGGCCTGTTGCATGGAAACACATCAGATTTTTCAGTGTAGTTCTGAAGAGTTCCAAAGTGGAGTGTTCATCACAGCAAACAAGGAGCAAAAAGCCTCACTTGACAATATTGGGTGATCATGTTCAAGTGATAGTCCTCAGTGTTTGTTCTCTGCCACATTCTCAAGATAGTAGATGGGAATAAATTGAGTAAAGGGACAGTTACATTATGTTTTGATGGATAAGGAGGTACTGTACCATATGTACATATTTGTGAGATGACCATGATGCCTAACTTTAGATTCTGTTGTTATAGACTGCCGATTTTTGGCTTTGATTTGCTGTTTCATTATGTATTGGCATTAATGATACCGAGTCCACACTGTAAGTTTCTAATTTTTTCAGTACACAGTAATTAGTAGTGTAACTTGGAATTTCTTAAGTATCATTCCCATGCTCAACTTTCAATACCATTAAGTAATCTGATGTTAAAGAAATTGAAAGTATACAGGTTTGAAGTGGATGTACTACATTTTGAAGATTCGTGTAATTTGTTCAGAATAGTTCTTTCTGAACACTACACATTTCTTGTTTATTTGTGTAACAATAGCATACAAAAGAATGGTTTGAATTATTATTTTAATGATTACTTCAGTGGTACATATTCAGATGTGCTGTTTGAAGATAGCTATAATACAGCTAAGAAATTAGACCCTGACAGAAATAAGATGCTGATAACAATGCCTTTACATCTGTTAAAAAATTATTGTAAATTTTTTTTTATAGTTGAAATGTCAGCCAACATCAACTAGTATGACCCCAGTAGATGCCAGTTTTCTTAAGTTCCATTCTATTTTCTAACACTACTCAAACATTAAAAGTAATTGTGTTTATTGTCACCATTCTTTTTGTGAAATATGAGAAACATAGTATTTCCATCAGTCCATCTGCAAGTCCATCCACCCGTCACACTTTTGTTTTTGCTCTATAATTTTCAAGCCATTTGTGTTTAAGTGATGAAACATAGTATATTTATACATTTATTGTTAGAAGATGTGTTGTGTACCACATTGCGGGGGGGGGGGGGGGGGGGGGGGGGGGGGGGGGGGGGGGGGGGGGCGGGGGCCATCCTTGAAGGTCAAGGTCATGACTCAATATTTAAAGTTTTCTATCATACTTTCCCTTCTGCTCTATAATTTTAAAGCAATTTGAAATTAAGGGCTGAAACTTTGTATACTTATATATCATCATTAGAAGATGTGTTGTGTACCACATAGGGGCATGGGGGATGGGGGGGGGGTCTGGGTTCTGTCTTCAACATCAAGTCACAGGTCAATATTTTATGTTTCAGTCACATTTTCCCTACTGCTTTCTAACTTTAGAGCTGTTCAAGATAAATGGATGAAAGTTGGTATGTTGCATTCCAAGTTTGGGGTCCTGTGCTAGAGGTCAAGGTCACATGTAAAAATTCTAAGGTTTCTTTTGTTTCTGATTTGTTTCATAAAAGCCATTTTAGGTACATGGATGAGCCAAAGTATACTTATGCTTCTCAATTTGATGGCATCTCATGTATCATGATCAAGTTTTTATGTTCAAATTCAAGGTCACTTACACAATTTTACCCATTTTCTGCACTTTAACCCTAATGCCCTTTGAGATACAGCAATGAAACTTAGTGACTTTCCATGTCTGCCCAGTAATTTACAGCTCTGTCTTAAAGGTCAAAGTCAGATTTCATTATTGTGAACTTTTGTGACCTCACAACAGTAGGTGAGGGAACAAAAATTTGCTGAAACTGTTTGCTGTAATAGTGAAGAATATTTAATTAGAAAGTATAAAAGGCATCACCTTTTAACATTCCTCAGTGATGTGAGATTTTGTTGAATAAATTGAGGATGTTAAACTGTGAGCCTTAGCATGCAAAAAATTAAAATTATTTGGTGAATTTTAAAAAATTCATTTGAAATGAGCACATATGTAAGATTCTGTGTATTGCATGACAAAATCTACTATTGTATTTGATTAAATCACAGAATTATGTAGTGAAATGACTTAAGTACATTTGGATTATCTCTGTCATTATGGTTTTGCCTTTACTTGATATCATGACATCATTGTGATGTCATTGGGTGTTATAACGTGTTACATATAGGTATTACACATGTTATTATTAGAAGAAGAATGATATGGGTATATTAACCTATATAAAACGTTAGTCATGTGATAAAGTGAAATCAAGCAGCAGCTAGTTACATGTAGCTTCATCTGTGCCCTATGGCTGTGTTAATGTCATCCTCTGAGTGGTTTGATATCTTACTTAATTACTTGCTTACTTACTTACTGAATCAAGCTTCATTTGTACAACCAGGTTTCTCACAACATAACAATTTCACAACATGAAATACACAAAAATTGAATTAATTTTTTCTTTTCATATTGAATTATGATATTTTCCCTGTCTAATATTGCTATTTTGTGTTCTGACTGGCCTTTCAGACTAAGCCATAACTGTTTGTTTGTTTTTTTCTAAATTGGATCTTTAGGCACAAAACATCTTGAACACAAAAGGACAGGGTCGATTTTGATTTTGTCCATAAAGAGGTTGGTTTTTTAAACCCAAATTAAATTTTAGGAAGACAAAATATTTTGACATCTGTTGAACAAATAACTCCAAAGTATTTGAAAATGCACACAAAAAAATCAAATTACTAATTTATTTTCAACTTCTATAAAGAATTAAAAATACATTTTGTGTAATTTTGTCACTTTATAGGGGTTTTTCCTGACTATAAAACAAATATTTATCCTAGAATGCATTGGAGTATGCAAGGAAGTACATCCAAAAATTTTGCTTTAAAGATGTCTTGTAACAAAATTACGTCATTTTAATGATAAATCATGGAGGTACTCTATTGTGCACTATGTGATGATAAATAATGGAGGTACTCTACCGTACACACTCTGTGATGATAAATCATGGAGGTTCTCCACCATGCACTATGTGATGATAAATCATGGAGGTACTCTACCGTACACTGTGTTATGATAAATCATGGAGGTACTCTATAGTGCGCTATGTGATGATAAATAATGGAGGTACTCTACCATACACACTATGTGATGATAAATCATGGAGGTTCTCCACCATGCACTGTGTGATGATAAATCATGGAGGTACTCTACTGTACACTATGTGATGATAAATCATGGAGGTACTCCACCATGTACTAAGTGATGATAAATCATGGAGGTACTATACCATGCAATATGTGATGATAAATCATGGAGGTACTCTACAATGCTGTATGTGATGATAAATCATGAGGTACTCTACCATGCTGTATGTGATGATAAATCATGAGGTACTCTACCATGTTGTATGTGATGATAAGTCATTGAGGTACTCTACTGTGCTCAACGCAAAAATATACTATTGGAACATATATTATGTCTTTAATGCTTTTGGTCATAAAGAAAAGTCACCAAGACTAACCATGTATTCAGTTTAGCTTAGTTGGTAGAGTGATCGATGCGTATGCTAGAGGTCTTGAATATGAACCCCTGTCTAAGATATTATTTTTGTCGCTTACTACCTTGTTAACCTGTCAGAATCAAGTCGAGTCGTGTTACTTTTTTGTAGATAAATAAATAATTTATGGCTTGTCAGTATATTGATTTTTTTTGTAAAAAAAATATACATAATTATAGTAGCAGTATAGCAGCATTTTTACTTTGCTGTCTAATGTGTACATTTATAATAGGTCACAGTGCTCAAGTATCAGATATGCTGATACATGTGTCAGCTTATGTGAGCATTTAAGCAAAGTGCTTTATTCAGGATGTTCTCTCATCAAAGTATACCTTGTCCTTTGCGTAGAGACTTATTTTGTTAAAATTAATTACTCTAACCCCAGCAATTAATAACCAGTAATGCAAGAATTATAAAATTAATGATTGTATTATTGTTTATAAATATCCGTACCTGATTTTCATGGGATATAGAACAAATTCTGTGTTTGAAGCGTAGAGTTTCAAATCTTAATTTTTAATTCTTCAGCTTAGTTTCTACGATACCTTACTTGTCCAGAGTTTAAGAAGTAAGTGTTTCATTTAGTTTACATACTTTTTGTTCCCTGATTTTTGTATTTAAATTGGGTCTGTCTTTCCATCCATGCATCTCTCTGTCCCACTTTTATTTCCACTTGATAACACACCCTTATAGGATTTTTGAACAATAACTTCCTTAATTCCTATTGGAATTCAGCCAAATTGTGTGTGCAGCTTTATTTTGATAACAATTTTGCCTTGTCCAGTCTGGCAATCCATCAATTTGGTGTGTGTATTGTCCAGTCTGAAAATCCGTCAATTTGGTAGTTGATTAAATATTTTTACCTATTTGTAATTACAATAATGTAATCTATGTACTCCTATCAGTTGCAAATAATCACAATTTATAATTTCTGCTGGGCTCATTTTAAAGTCATGTGGCCAAAATACATGTTAAAATGATCAAAATGGGCACATAAACCTTAAGAACATAGAGGCAACCTGGACTAAAGAGACAGCTAGTATGTAAGAGCATACTGCTGTCAAGTTTATAAAGGTAGGTCAAGTAAATGTTTAATTTATTTCAGTAATTTATATAAATTCACACTATTTTTCATTATAAAATATCCCTATTGTCCCTACTTTTATCTTACTTAAAAAAAAAAAAAAAGTGGCTCTACTTTATCCTAAATTTTTTTTTGCAAAGGGTTGCTGGAAAGACTGCATTGTCTCATAGATCTAGATGTTCCTTTTATGGAATCTGTCTCATCAGCTCCATTTTGGATAGAGTTTATAGCCCTTGACAATTAACTTCATATCTTCTCATGGGTGTTGCTTGCAGCCAGTTTTACGTCTTCACATGGCATTTTTATTCTAACCAGCATAGCTCTGTAACTCTTAAATATAATTAGATGCCATCTTAGGTAAGTAAAGTGCCTATTACATGTAGATTTGTCCATTCAGGTTAAATTTTGATGGGATTTATTGCCCTTTGTCAGACCCTTGTAACCATAACCAACGTAGCTCAATCTTTTGACTTTTGTAGCCACAGCATACCTTTACAAAGCTTTGTTGCATTTTAACCAGATTTGGCATGTGGCTTCAGACAGATGACACCTTGAGTGAGTTTGATTCCATCATTTCACAGCATCATTTACAGGAGTTTTGGCCCCTGATTGCTCATCCTCCGGACTTTTGTTTTCACAGCATACCTTTACAAAGCTTTGTTGCATTTCAACCAGATTTGGCATGTGGCTCCAGATTGATGAGACCTTGAGTGAGTTTGATTCCAGCATTACATGGCATCATTTACAGGATTTATGGCCCCTGATTGTACATATGCCTGGCTCTCTTCTTCCATAGCATACCTTTACAAAGCTCTGTTGCATTTCAGCCAGATTTGGCATGCAGCTCTATATTGATGAGACCTTGAATTAATTTAATTTTAAGTGTTCCATGTCCTCCTGACTTTGCTTTCTGCAGCATAACTTTACAAAGGAATATTGTATTTCAGCCAAAGTTATCGTGCACTTTTATATTGATGAGACCTTGAATAAGTTGAATTTCCAACATTTGATGCCATCAGTTAAAAGAATGATGGCCCCTGAATGCACACATTCTCCAAACTTTAATTTTCCAACAGCAGTTCTTCTGTCTAAGAAAATTGCAGAGAGTGGGTCCCTTTGCAATGCAACCATCACTGTTAGTTCTAGTGTTGATGAGACCTTACCTGGGTTAGATTGTCAGTGTTTTAGGTCATTAGTTGTATCTTACTTTGCAAATGTACCATATTAATTTACTATATCACCATTATCAGAGAGCCCTTTCCTCTACAAAACAGTCCCCTACTTGAACAAAATGGAGGGAACATCATTTCCTGGAATTGGCTTGTTTCTCTCAAACCCAGAAAGTGACTTTTGTACTGCACAGAGAAACTGTTGAAATTGTTGGATATTTATTCTGTTAAGAGATAAACAGTAATGGTTAATGAGAATGTGTTGAAATATTTAAATTGAAGTCAGGGTCTTTACCCAGACATGTACATATACAATTGTAGCTCAGTTCCTTTTTCAAAGGGGCCGATTATTTAAAATGGAACTATTTAATTATGTAATAATGACTTAGAAACAGTTCATGAGAGTGCAATAAACACATACAATAACAATTCCATTGTGCTTTCAAAAGACAATATTTTATTATGCACATTCTAGACAGTATTTGGCAAAAAATAAACAGGCACAAAAGGGTCAGTTCAGTTAGTACAAATAGATTTGAAGGTAATAGATACCTATAAATTTGGCACCATGAAATTACTGGTTTGGTATTAAGTGACACTACCTTAAACTTTTGTTACAAGACCAGGCCCTGCAACTGTTTGAAAATGGACTTTTGGTCAGTTTCAGTGCCTTGGTTTGGCATGCATCTCAAATTTGAAAATATTTTAAATGCATGGACCGGAATAGGCTGGCACATCTTGCATTAGCAGATACAGATATACACATTGTAAGTTGACCTTGTGCTTATACAGGATATAATGGTTATTAGTATTATTGCTCATTGACATGGTTGAAAGAGCATATTACCAGCCCCAAGAAGTATAATATATATATATATATATATATATATATATATATATATATATATATATATATATATATATATATATATATATATATATATATCTGACTTTGAATCTGAATGCTTTGGTAGAACCAGTATGTAAGAAACTGCTTTAATCTGATCCTTTTTCATGCTGGTAGAACATAGATCAAACAGAATACTTGTACCACACACTCGGGGTCTGCCGATTGACTATTATAGGTGACTTTAGGGATTTCATGGGTCATTACTGGTTAATCATGGTTCTTACTCTCTGCTTCTTCTTTTTCTTTTCTTCTGGGGTTAAATCTCAAACACAGGTACACACATGGTAGAGGAACTGTCATTTGGAGTGACACATTTGTCTTTAACACAGGTACACTCATGGTAGAGGAACTGTCATTTGGAGTGACACATTTGTATTTAACATGAATTGTAAGGAAAAACAATAAAAGAATAAACTTTGGTATTATACTTTTGCAATAGATAAGTTTGGATAAACTTGTCTGTTGTGTCTATACAAATGATAGATCAGACTGCATGAAATATGTGTAAACCTCTCACATATTTCCTTGAACTCTTAGCCAGATCATATGTATTCATACTGTTGTCCCCATCTTCCAGCCTTAAAAAGTTGTGTTTGAATTGTATAGCTTTAAGCAAAATAATGTTTGTTCATCTATTTTGAAGCAAAACAGGAGTAAAACAAGACATTAAACAAGCAAGATATATTTCAAAGTATTGAACAATTAAAAAGAGTTAAATATTCTGGAGCAGTTGTCAGCAACAGTTTGCCTGCTGCTCGACATTTTCAAAAGTAAATGATTCAGTTAATTAGCTCTACTGGTCATAGACCAGAAGAGTTTATGGGATGGTATGTTGTCTGTCGTCCATTTGTCTGTTAGCACAAGTTTGTTATTGTGACTCCACCTAAACTACTTGGAGGATTGCCTTGAAACTTTACACACACATTCATCCCGTGGTGTACTTGGTACCAAATGAAAATGGTGCTGCTTGGATATCGAATATGGCCACCACAGTGGCTATCTCAAAAATCTTGTTATCGGTACTCCTCCTAAATGGGAAGACATGTGTACATGGGGTTTTCACTAAAAGACTTCTTATGATGTCTAGTTGGTCCTGAATAAAAATGGTGCCAATCTGACATCCAATATGGCCACCATGGCAGCCATCTTGAAAATCTTGTTATCACTATTTCTCCTGAATGGATGGTCATATCAACATTGGTTTTCACTGAAAGACTTCTTATGATGTCTAATTGAGCCTAAATGAAATTGGTGCCAATCTGACGTTCAATATGGCCACCATAGTGGCCATCTTGAAAATCTTGTTATCACTACTCCTCTTGCATGGATGGTCATATAAACATGGGGTTTTCACTTAAAGACTTCTCATGATGTCTGCTTGGTCCTAAATGAAACTGGAGTCAATCTGAGGGCCAATATGGCCACCACAGCAGCCATCTTGAAAACAAATCTTGTTATTGCTACTTCTCCAGAATGGATGGTAATATCAACATTGAGTTTTCACTAAAGGACTCCTGATGATGTCTAGTTGATCCTAAATGAAAATGGTGCAGATCTGATGTCCAATATGGCCACCGTCACAGCCATCTTGAAAATTTTGTTATCAATACTCCTCCTAATGGATTGTCATATGGGGTTTTCACTAAACTACTTCTTATGATGTCTAGCTGATCCTAAATAATATTGGTGCCGATCTGACATCCAATATGGCCTCCATGGCAGTCATCTTAAAAATCTTGTTATCACAACTCTACTTGTTCAGAAAGTCATTTTGACATGAGGTTTTCACCAGAAGACTTCTTATGATGTCCAGTTGGTCTTAAATGAAAATAGTGCTAATCTGATGTCCAGTATGGGCACCACAGCAGCCATCTTGAAAATCTTAATATTGCTACTCCTCCTGAATGGAAAATCATATCTGGAATATATTGTTATATCTACTCCTCTCCAAATTGATGGCTATATCAACGTGGTGTTTTCACCAATAGACTTCTTATGATACCTAGTTGGTCCTAAATGAAAATGGTGCCAGTCATACATCCAATATGGCTGCCATGGCGACTGTCATAAAAATCTTGTTGTCACTTCTTCCCCTGAATGGATGATCACAATGACATTGGGTGTTCACCAAAAGACTTCTAATGATGTCTACTTTGTCCTAAATTAAAATGGCGCCAAGCCGACATCCAATAGCAGCTAATTTAAAAATCTTGTTATCACTGAGGAATATCAGAGATGGTTTCAGCAGTCAGCAGTTAAAAGGAAGAAATTGTCTTATCTTGAATTCCTTGAAATTCTTGTCACTCAGTAGAGCAGACAAAAATTTCTGTAATTTACATCTTTTTTACATTAGAAAAACTTGTAACAGAAGAACCTTTGATGAGTACAATTTTTTTATAAAAGAAACACCATTTCAAGTTTGTAAGCTACTGCACAGTTTCTTAGTCATTATAGATCCTACAAAAGCATCCTGTGTGCATTTCTAGGCAGTATGTCCAGCTGCATTATTTTTTCATCATGTACATATATGAAGTAGTATGAAAAAATATCACAGTGATCCTAAGATTGTTTTACTTAAATTGTCTAATTTGTCAGATATATTCAACAAAGACATGTCTACATAATGCATCCTGTCATAATAAGAGTTAATAGACATGCAGAAAATGAAACAGTTGCAAGTTGAGTGATGTTTGGCATGCACATTGTCAATGACTTACATATAAATAGCTGTCCATTGTAAGTCTAATGTGCAGATTGGGGGAGAGGTTGAGTTTCAGCTCTGTTCAATTAAGTAACATCATTTTGATTCTTGTATACTGTATACATGTTTAGACATTTTTGTACACATTGCAGTCTTAATCACTTAATCATTCATGCATAATGCATTGAATATACATATATAAACTTGTGCATGTGTATGTGTGTGTATATATATATATGTATATATATATACATGTATGTATGTGTGTGTGTATATATATATATATATATATAGATATATATATGTGTATATATATATATATATATATATATATATATATATATATATATATATATATATATATATATATATAATATCCCTATTTTCCCCAACTTTTTGCTTGCTTTTGAATTTTTAAAAAGTAGCCCTACTTTGTCCCTTCTTTCACACAAAGGGTTGCTAGAAAGACTTTAATTATTAAGTCAAATTTTAAGTACTCATTTCACACCCAAATCAATAATAAAGTGGCAGTATTTTGGTCCTCATGCAGAGTGTTATGGCAGTATTTGGTCCTCCTGCAGAGTGTTGTGGCAGTATTTGGTCCTCCTGCAGAGTGTTATGGCAGTATTTGGTCCTTTTGCAGTGTTGTGGAAGTATTTGGTTCTCCTGCAGAGTGTCATGGCAGTATTTGGTCCTCCTGCAGAGTGTCGTGGCAGTATCTTGTCCTCCTGCAGAGTGTCATGGCAGTATTTGGACCTCCTGCAGAGTGTCATGGATAATACTGCGGTGCTCAGTATAGAAGTTAAAATTGATATAGAATTCATTTGGCAGAAATGACAATGTGCATTCTTATTAAAATCAGACAGAGCTATACCTGATGGAAACTAATTGATGGAAAGGTAAATATGCATTTAAAATGATCTTCAGTGCACTAGGTGTTAGATGAAGAATTAATATTGCATGATATAATAGAAACGCACTTGATAGTTGTATTGAAAGTCAAGTTAATTTATGTTTTGAAATGTGTTTGTTTTTGGTATTTATTTATTCTGATGTCAAATTATTAGTTCATCACAGGGGAGAGGATTGTTGATTTATAGATGTTAACTTTGTGTAGATGGTTTGCCAAATACTTCCTTCTTTTATATCTAGGCAAAACTCCATCACTGTGCCTATAATTTTTTCGTTCAAATTTGGATTGGTTTTGTGTTTTACGGCACAGCAACACGGGAAGGTTATTTAGTGCTGAGGCAATTGCAGTAAAGTGCCTTGCCCAAGGACACATCAAGGCAGCCTACCCGGATGCTCCGATGGTAGAAATTTAACCGGCATGCTAACCACTGAGCCACCACCACTCGAGGCAGGCAAATTTGGATTTTTAAAGATCACAATTTGGTAAATGCTGAATCATGCATGTATATGACTGTTACTAATTATCTGCTTAAGGTTGAAAAGAAAGGTGTCATCAAGTGCAAATATTTGTTGAATGTAAAATTTCAAATCTTTTCTTTTTAGAATCTTAAATTTCAAAATGTTTACTTGTCAAGGTTGTTTTTTTGTATTTTTTTGTTGAAGGATAGGTGTATGAATTGTTAGGCACATTTATAGCAACATGTATGTTACATGTATAACAGATTAAAGATGATAGCCGTTTCAAATATCTGCCTTTTTGTTACTTTTTTTTTGTTTAACTTCTACATATCCATCCTCACTGGAGCTACATCTAGGAAACAGAGCATTGTGAAAATAATACCAAATATGATCACCCTCTATAAGTTAATGAGGACAAGTTGAGAGTACAAGGAGGACTGACAGATGCAACAGTTGATGTACTAGCACATGGACAGAAATGACTGATCAGATACTTCTGCAAAAGATGAGATAAACACATGTATTTGCTTTGGTTGAGAGCTTTTTCATACATGCTAGAAAGAGATGCAATGTTCGTTACGAAATAGTTATGAAATATACCATTTGTCAGGTTGCTTGCACAGTCATGCAAACGGCTTGTTAAGTAGCTACATGTACACTCCAGAAGAAAGCTGCCTCTGAAATGAGCAATGTTACAATTTAGCTGATGTGTTTCCTAGACAGTTCTCCTCAGCTAGCACAAAACTTGAGTAAGACAACATCAGTTGGTCAGTGTAGACTCTGGTTATTTTTAAATCAGGAATATACATGTGACATTTGGTTATTTTTAAACTAGGAATATACATGTGACATTTGGTTATTTAAAATCAGGAATATACATGTGACGTTTCATTTCGTATTTGACATCATGGACTTCAAAACTCTACCACACGTTTACTTAAACTGTATTTATGATAAAAGACTTCAAATTTTAAGAATGTTTCTATATGAAAACAGCATATGTTTGATGGGAAATAAGAGAGAGAGAGAGAGAGAGAGAGAGAGAGAGAGAGAGAGAGAGAGAGTGCTTCATTTGTGGTCTAAATTTTTATGTGCTATGAGAACTGAGACCTATATGTATAAAGCTGTTGATTTCAAATTATTTATTTATTTAGGGATCTGATTTCTTTTTATAATTGCAGAGACTTGTAATAGTGTGTTGAATGTGATACAGTTAAACCTGTTTTGAAAGACCACTGCCATTAAGGATCACCTTTCTTGAGAGACCAGATTTTCATTGCACAGATTTATTGATTATTCATGAGAGACCACCTGTCTTGAGAGACCATGAGTTTTTGGCAGAAGGGGTGGTCTTCAAGACAGGTTCTGCTGTATCACCAATCACTTATCTGTATTATTTCTCAACGTCTACATCACATGCAGTATGGTTGCTGCAGTTTTGCAGGCTATGTGTACAAGTCAAGCAAATGTGTCTATATTCTTATGGTACCTTGTGCTTTGGAATAGTGGCTGGAATGTACAAGACATAGCACATGTATATCAGTCACACTGAGATCTTTACCTTTGGGACAGCAAATTGCTACTTGCAACATCTCAAGCCATTCTGCTAATGGAAAAACAGCTTGAGGGGTTCTTCTGGTTGACACTGAAAAGATTCAAGATGTTGCGATAAAGGGCTGACTCTGTTGTGTATTTCAGGTATACAGATACATAAGCTTGTGGATGAATGTTCTGTTTATTTGACTGTATGAGACATTCAATCAACTCAGTCTAGAGATAAGTAATTGATTTGAACTTCCACATAAGATAATTGATAAAACTTATTTAAAAAATTTTCTTGGCTTATAATTTTCACTTTTTTAGCTCTACTGGTCACAAGAGCTTCTGGGATGGCCCGTTATCCGTTGTCCATCTGTGCATTAGCACAAGTTTGTTACTCCTCCTACGCTACTTGGAGGATGAAAATTTTACACACATATTCATCCCAAGGTATAGTTGGTACTAAATCAAACTGATGCTGCTCAGACATCCAGTATGGCCACCACAGCAGCCATTTTGAAAATTGTTATCACAACTCCTTCTAAATGGAAAGTCATCTCAACATGGGGTTTTCACCAAAAGACTAATTATGATATCTAGTTGGTCTTGGATGAAAATGATTCTTATCTGACCTTAAATATGGCCATCATGGGAGCCATCTTAAATATCATATTGTCACTACTCTTTCTAAACGGAAAGTCATATTGACATGGGGTTTTCACTAGAAGACTTCATATGGTGTCTAGTTGGTCCTGAATGAAAATATTGCTGATCTGACATCCAATATGGCCACCAGGTGGCCATCTGAAAATCTTGTTATTGCTACTTCTCCAGAATTAATGGTCATATTGACATGGGGTTTTCACCAGAAGACTTCTTAAGATATCTGGTTGGTCCTAAATGACAATGGTGCCCTGCAGACATCCAGTATGACTGCCATAATGAACATGTTGAAAATATTGTCACTAATTCTCCTGAATGGATGGTTATATTGCTATGGTGTTTTCACCAAAAGTCTTTCAGTGGTGTCTAGTTTGTCCTAATGAAAATGATGCTGATCTTACATGCAATAAGGCCACCATGGAGGCTATTTTGGAAATCTTTTTGCTCAAGAATATCAGAGAACACTTCAACACCCAGCAGTTAAAAAGAAGAAATAGTCTTGTCTTGAATTCCTGGAATTTTTGTAGGGCAGTAGAGTGTCAGTTCTTTCAAGGGACTCTTGCTTATTTTCATTTTGCACGGCAATCAGTAACATGGAAAAGTGTTTACTTCAGAATCATGAGAGAGTGTGTGCAGTTTTGATTTAACAGTTGTTTGACTTTCCCACAGGTAATGCGTGAGTTGTGTTTCTTCTTCTTTATTTCAAATATGGTTTAGATTATAATATTAGCAAAGTTTGTGTGACAGTCAGATTTCTCTGTCCAGAAAATACTCTGAAGTCTTGATTAATAATTACAATACAGTAACATCAGCAACTTATATAGAATTGCATTCAGTTTATTGCAACAGTAAACTATAGCACAGAAAAGACCACAATCTTTTCTGCTTCCTCCCCTCCCAAAGTGTTTGTTTAACTAAATCCCTTCAACTTTTGGGGTTTATTGGTTTCTTAACCGTTATCTTTCTTGTACTGAGAGCTACGTTCCTAGGTGAGTGTTCAGTATGTGCTGAAAGGGGGGCCAGGGGACTTTGCTGATATAGGACAGAAATAAGATAAGAAATAATCAATTTTATTATTTTCAATAATTGAATTGCCATATATTGCCAACAAGACTGCTAATGACTTGCCATGCATTGCCAACAAGTTTGCTGAGATTAAAATCTAGAAAAATATATTTATCCAGTCACTCAGACATCTTGACATTTTAAATTCTGGTTGGCACATTGGATGGTTTTAACACAAAAATATGATTAATATATTAAAGTTCCTCCACTGCAGAAATGAAAACATTTAGAAATAGAGTTGTAGTGGTGTGAATCTTATACAAATACTTGCAGCCACTTCACTGTGGCAGTATATGGAGTAAACATGCAGTAGATGGTTAACTGCACCAACCCAATACAAGTAGATGGCAGTAGATGGCTAACTTCACCACCCCAATACAAGTAGATGGCAGTAGATGGTTAACTGGTCAACCCCAATACAAGTAGATGATTGTAGATGGTTAAATGCACCACCCCAATACAAGTAGATGGCAGTAGATGGTTAACTGCACCACCCCAATACAAGTAGATGGTTAACTGCTCCACCCCAATACAAGTAGATGATAGTAGATGGTTAACTGCACCACCCCAATACAAGTAGATGATAGTAGATGATTAACTGCACCACCCCAATACAAGTAGATGATAGTAGATGGCTAACTGCACCACCCCAATACAGGTAGATGGTAGTAGATGGTTAACTGGTCAACCCCAATACCAGTAGAGGGTAGTAGATGGTTAACTGCACCACCCTAATACAAGTAGATGATAGTAGATGGTTAACTGCACCACCCCAATACAAGTAGATGATAGTAGATGGTTAACTGCACCACCCCAATACAGGTAGATGGTTAACTGGTCAACCCCAATACAAGTAGATGGTAGTAGATGGTTAACTGCACCACCCTAATACAAGTAGATGATAGTAGATGGTTAACTGCACCACCCCAATACAAGTAGATGATAGTAGATTGTTAACTGCACCACCCCAATACAAGTAGATGATAGTAGATGGTTAACTGCACCACCCCAATACAAGTAGATGATAGCAGATTGTTAACTGCACCACCCCAATACAAGTAGATGATAGTAGATGGTTAATTGCACCACCCCAATACAAGTAGATGATAGTATATGGTTAACTGCACCACCCCAATACAGGTAGATGGTTAACTGCACCACCCCAATACAAGTAGATGATAGTAGATTGTTAACTGGTCAACCCCAATACAAGAAGATGTTTAACTGCACCACCCCAATACAGGTAGATGGTTAACTGCACCAAGCCGGTCATAAAAAAAAAAAAAAAACCCAAAAGAAAAGTAACTTCATCTGCAGTTTGATTCCATGTCATGTATTTGGCAATGGCACTGATTGTGTAGTTTGTCACTGTATGTAACTATGCATGTAGTTTATTCTTAGCATTAACTTCTTTTACAACTCTTTATCTCTCTCTGTGTCTCCATCATTTCCAATCCAATATTTGTGATCCTCATGCAAACAGTCATAGAATTTGAATTCTTCAGTGTTGCACCTTGAGAGAGCCTAGGGAACATTCTTCCACCCCATACTGCTAGTCTCCGCCTAAATTTAAAAAATCCCCGTCGTGATCATTATTGGGGAACTGAGGTACATAAAATGACAGCTTAACCAAGGTGCAACACTGGCTCTTTTGTCTTGAATACAATTTAGATAGATGTATGGTTAGAGTTTTGGAGTTGAAACATGACATAACTGTTAAAAATAACTAGAGTCTGCATTGACAGCCTGATTCTGGCTGTTTAAAGTGTTGAACTAGCTGGGGATGACCTGTTTGAAAAACATACAAGCTGACTTGTAAAAATTTTCATTTCAGAGGTAACTTACTTCTGGAGTGTAGCTTTTAAATGTGTAATTGATGCAACTGCAGGGCAGCTATCCTGACAAAGGGTGCATCCAGTTTTGTCTACTCTTAAATCATCTACTTCCAAGTGATATATTCCCAACTTGTCTAGTATCAATTCTTCAATTAGTATACTCCAACCCATCTACTTTGTCAATTAGTCTACTCCCAATCCATCTTCTCTGTCAATTAGTCTACTTCCAACCCATCTACTCCATCAATTAGTCTACTCCCACAATGAATCTACTCCCAACCCATCTACTCTCTCAATTAGTCTACTCCCAACCCATCTACTCTCTCAATGAATCTACTCCCAACCCATCTACTCTCTCAATGAATCTACTCCCAACCCATCTACTCTCTCAATGAATCTACTCCCAACCCATCTACTCTCTCAATGAATCTACTCCCAACCCATCTACTCTCTCAATGAATCTACTCCCAACCCATCTACTCTCTCAATGAATCTACTCCCAACCCATCTGCTCTCTCAATAAGTCTACTCGCAACCAATCTGCTCTGTAAATTAGTCTACTCCCAACCCATCTATTCTCTCACTAAGTCTAGTCCCAAACCAACTACTCTGTCAATTAGTCTACTCCCAGTCCATCTACCGTATTTTTTTGTGTATAAGGCACACCGATGTATAATGCGCACCCCGATTTTCGACCCAAAATGAGTGGAAAAAACATAGTTCTGCCATATAACGCGCATGTGATATAATACATTTTAAAATCGTGACTACCGGTATTTCGCTCCATTTTCATAGTGCAACAACAGTCAGTCATTTTGGATAGTGAATGAAAAAGTGGCAATATTGAAATTGTATCTTTCCGATTTTATGGTTGGCCCTTAAAAGGGCCCTTTAAAGGTTCGTCTAGTTGATGGAGTTCAATCTGTTGCATCAAATCCCTTCTTTTTTTTTTAGTTCTTGTATAAAACGCGCACCCCTGACTTTAGATAATAAAATTAGGTGAAAAAACTGCGCGTTATACACACCAAAATACGGTACTCTGTCAATTAGTCTACTCCCAAGTCATCTACTCTGTCGATAAGTCTACTCCCAACCCATCTACTCTCTCAATGAGTCTACTCCCAACCCATCTACTCTCTGAATTTGTCAGCTCCCAACATGTCTACTTTAATATGATTTTTAAAAATATCTAGTCATGCTAACATTTTTCTTCATTTTTCAAATAACAAACCAAAAAAAACCAGGAAGTATAATACATGTAATTTGCATGTCTCTTAGCAGACTGTCTACACAAAAGACAAATAAGTAAAGAACTTGTGCACCTGACAAATAAGACACTCATGTGCCTGAAAGCAAATTCCATGATGGAAAAATGAACTTAAAAAGCTATATTCATTATGTAAGCTACCCATTGGATGAGAGAGATAGAGAGATCTAGAGAGAGAGAGAGAGAGAGACAGACAGACAGAGATGTTGGTTCAGTTAGTAATTTTATTTGAAACTTATGTTTTTTGTACATTGAAATGCATGGAAATTTTGCTGTTTTTAAGATGTTGATTTTAAATACATATACAATTTTAAGTATGATGATAATCAAACTATTATGTGAGCAACATAAATATGTTATAAAATCATAATAAATGTTTTACAATTAAATATTTAGATGGCATAGTTACCTTTAAAGAAATAATAGCAATTAGACGAGTTGGAAGTAGACAAATAAACACAGTAGATGAATTTAGAGTAGACAGATTGGTACAGTATAGAAGTTGAGACTTGGATGGGAGTAAGACAGCTTGGGAGAAGATGAAATGGGTCTACTCCCGATTTATGCATTTTACAAGAAGTGTGAGTTGTCATACTCTTTAAAAATCTGGTGAAACTTCATGTAATGTGATCTTTAAGAATGCTTGAATTAAACCTACAGTCAATTCATTATGAACAATATGATTCTAATGACGATATTAACATTGAACAAGTTTGAAAGGAATGACGATATTAACATTGAACAAGTTTGAAAGGAAACAGTGTTATATGGTAGGGAAGAATCGTGCAGTTGAAATACCACGACTAATAATTATCCTAAATGTTGTTATGTACCTACCATTATAAATAATGTCTGTGTTATTATGCACCTACCACTATAAATAATGTCTGTGATATTATGTTCCATTGTTGGTTTGAAGTAAAACTCAGTCTGTGGGGTTTTTGTCATTAGTGTCAACATGCATACATTTGTGTCCTGTACTTTTACTATTATTCAAATGCCAATGGAGAGAAAATATTTGTCATCCAAATACACAGCTTATTGACTATACAATTTAGACTTGCTTCAAATACAATGGTTTTAGCTTTGTTTAAAAATACACCAATCTGCAAGGTCCATTCTAATTATCAGCATCTCAGGGGTTTAATTGTATGGTCAGTTGACAGTGAATCAAGTTACCCTTTCCATTCCGGGTATATTCTCCCTCTTTCTGTGTCAAGCTTACTCTCTGAATTATTGACTGATGGATAGATTTAAAAGTGACATCATCAGCATGCATAGATTATCAGATTTTACTTCATTTCTTTCATTCTGTAAAGTATTTAATTCGGTTTTAAAATAGTTAAGTCTCCTGACCATACGACTTTTATTTGCATTGTTTAGTCATTTATTGCTATTTGCATATCTTGCCTTTCAGTCATTTATTGCTATTTGCATATCTTGCCTTTCAGTCATTTATTGCTATTTGCATATCTTGCCTTTCAGTCAGTATTGCTATTTGCATATCTTGCCTTTCAGTCAGTATTGCTATTTGCATATCTTGCCTTTCAGTCAGTATTGCTATTTGCATATAGTGCCTTTCAGTCAATATTGCTAGCAGATGTGACTATTTTAAATAGAGGGCATATATGTGAATTACCATATATACTCATGTATAAGTCGAGTCCAGCTGCAAACAAGATAGACCCTGATTTGCAGTTGCATAATGCATCAGCAGATCTTGGTCTATGTAGTTTGTTCTACTGATTACTCCTGACAAACTGTATAGACCCAGATCTGCCGGTGCATTATGCAACAGCAGATCTGGGTTTGAGCAGTTTGCAGTTGGACACTACTTATTAGCGAGTATATATAGTAATTGTTTGTCCTTGTCATGTGTGCCATGACACATTCCAGTGTATTTCATAATTATTTAATTTACACTTGATTTATATCTGTTCTGTTTTCCTCAAGAAACTTTAACTTTTATCTTACTAAACTTTTCTGATAAGAATCTATTGCTTAACTAATGGCTATACTCTTGACATTTACTGCTCATTATGAAAGTATGGTCAATTAATCTTTTATCCAAATCACCTGTTCGGTCTTAAACTTGCATTATTATTGGCTACTCAGACATTAATATTGCACATGGACTTTTTCATACTATTGTCATTCATGTATAAGAATTAGCCATAAATTTGTCATTAAATGTATGTAACTCATAAAATGCTCAACTTGACCTATATTTTATTTGTCATTAACTTTAGCGCCATTTACCTTTGGTCATGTACAAGTCAATTTATTATGGATTGGTATAGAAAGAAAAGGTTTTATCCCATCAAAATTGTGTTGTCTTTGTAGGGATCAAACTACACAATAGTCCACCAGCCTGAGGGATCTGTACATGTCAGGATTTTGGTAATCGTCATAGATTCTAGAAACTATGGTAGCCATTCTCATTTAATAATACTCTGAATGTTGTGTAACTGAATTCAAATGCATTGTTGTAAGTTTCCATGAGGCAAGTTAATACTCTTTATGTTTCAAAAAGCACGGTTTGTAACTTACAGTTTGACAAGGACCGGTCAGAAATTGTAGCAAATGGCACTGCATGAGGACTGGTAATAATTTAAGCAGACTAGTAGATTTTAAAAACCTACTAGTCTTTCTGGCTACTATAGAAATAATGTTAAATTTTAGTCCTGCTTTGCCTGGCAGATGTGATTATTTTGTGTTCAGTTTGCAACACTTCATTTGTCCCAATAAGACACATCTCTCAAACATCTGTACACCTTTATGACAATGCCATGTAAAACAAATTGTCTTACAGATCAAACACACCCAGACAGTATGTATTTGAACAGACTTAAGACTGTGTGAACAAACTTTAATTGCTTGTATACTAGTATTACCTGTACCCAACTGTGAAGAGAATAAACCCAGCTCTGCCATCTTATATAATACAACAGTAGGTCAGTATCTACACTTTTCTTTCACATTATTATTCCAAATAAATGGTACTGACCCTGCTCTACAGGTGTGTATTATGTAATGGCAGATCTGAGTCAATGTTGTTTGCATTTGAGTGCATTATGCACAAACAAATGCTGGTCCTTTTCCTTTTGCATTGCATTAATGTCTTATAACACTGTTCATGGGAACCTAGTGGACTACCTTATTGGTTAGGTCATGCACCTTATATTGAGGTATTGCTCTCTAGTGCTGTTCATCGGAGCCTAGTGGACTGCCTTATCAGTTAGGTCGTTCACCTTATATTGAGGTACTTCTCTCACTATAGTGCTGTTCATGGGAGCCTAGTGGAATGTCTTATAGGTAATGTCATCTTATATTGAGGTATTTCACTATAGTGCTGTTATTGGGTGCCTAGTTGACTGCCTAAAAGTGAAGTAATCTTATTGTGAGGTATTTCTCTCACTATAGTGCTGTTCCTCGGAGCCTAGTGGAAAATTTTATAGGTGAGGTCATCTTATAGTGAGGTATTTCTCTCACTATATAGTGCTGCTGTTCATGGGAGCCTAGTGGAATGTCTTATAGGTGAGGTCATCTTATACTAAAGTATTTTTCTTACCAAACCCCTGTTCATGGAAGCCTAGTGAACCTCCTTACAGGTAGGATCATCTTAAATTGAGGTATTTCTCTCACTATAGTGCTGTTTATGGGATCTTAGTGGACTCACTTATTGGTAAGATCATCTTGTGAGGTATTTCTCTCACTATAACACTGTTCATGGGAGCCTAGTGGACTGCCTTAATGGTAAGATCATCTTATGAGGTATTTCTGTCACTATAACACTGTTCATGGGAGCCTAGTGGATTACCTTATTGGTAAGATCATGTATTTTGCCCACTTTAACACTGTTCACGGGAGCCTAGTGGATTACTTTTATTGGTAAGATCATCTTGTATTTCGCTCACTATAACACTGTTCATGGGACCCTAGTGGACTACCTTATTGGTAAGATCATCTTGTGAGGTATTTCTCACTATAACACCGTTCATGGAGCCTAGTGGATTGCCTTATTGGTAAGATCATCTTGTATTTCATTATAATACTGTTCATGGGAGCATAGTGGACTGCCTTATTGGTAAGATCATCATGTGAGGTATTTCTCTCACTATAACACTGTTCATCTGAGCCTAGCGGATTGCCTTATTGGTAAGATCATCTTGTATTTCACTATAACTCTCTTTATGGAAGCCTAGTGGACTGTCTTGTTGGTAAGATCATCTTGTATTTCTCTCACTGTAACACTGTTCATGGAAGTCTAGTGGACTGCCTTATTGGTAAGATCATCTTGTATTTCTCTCACTATAGTGCTGTTCATGGAAGCCTAGTGGACTGCCTTATTGGTAAGACCATCTTGTATTTCTCTCACTATAGTGCTGTTCATGGAAGCCTAGTGGACTGCCTTATTGGTAAGACCATCTTGTATTTCTCTCACTATAGTGCTGTTCATGGAAGCCTAGTGGACTGCCTTATTGGTAAGAGCATCTTGTATTTCTCTCACTATAGTGCTGTTCATTGGAGCCTAATAGACCTCCTTATAGGTGAGATCATTTTATATTGAGGTATTTCTCTCACTATAATGCCGTTCATGGAGCCTAGTGGACTGTCTTATAGGTGGATTATAACTGCCAGAGATTTGATGTTCAACCAGTCAAAATGCATTACCTTCGCATGTGTTTTATAAAAAATATTATCTCGTGATTTGTTGCAGCTTCATCTTTTACCCATGTTCACCTCACAGGTGACGGACTCAAAGTTACAAAGGGTTTAGTCTGCTTACCATGTTAGACCTTTAAGAATCAGACACTCATGGATTATCTTGTCCCAGGGGTTAGGCACTTGTCATTATGTTGTGATTTGTTCCATGTCGATCTTACAGGTCATCTTCCTATCAGTTGCAAAGGGAATTGTCTCACTTACAAATTGCTTACCATGATGGGATTCAAGGAAACACTTATATAATATTTAGTTCCACTGTCCTGGGAGTCTGACACTTGTCATTGTGATTTGTGCTGGATTCAACTTGTCCTGTGTCCTTCTTCAATTACAGTACTGTCAGTTACAGAAGGATCCATCCCACAGATTAACTTTATGTTTGCCTCAGATTCATGCTTCTATATTCTTCTTGGAGGATTTTATCGTCAAAATTTTTGAAGTTGCAAGGAGTAGAGAGACTTGGAAAAATAGGCACATGTGTACTATACATTCAGGGTCTATTTATGAGCTGAAAATTTAGGAGGGGTGGGGGGATTTCCCTCCATTTTGAAAAAAGGTGAGAATTTTCAGAATATACTGGGTGAAGAAAAGTATATAATGCTCAATTTTTGTACATTTCATTCATTTTTTGGCATGATTAAATACTGGAATTATGCATCATAGATTAGACTAAAGGGGTGAAATGATTTTGGTTGTTGAAAAAAGGTGTCTGGTAACAGAAGGAAATATCAAAAGTTAATACAGGGCATGTGGGTGGGGTGGGAGTGTAGGCAGGCTGAATACAAAAGATGTCCTTGAATGTGAAGTATTGTGCCATTGGAAGCGGTACTGTTAGTAATTTATAGATATTTTTCAAGGCAAAATCTTTTACTTAAAACTTTGTCTATACAAAGTTATGAAGAAAAGATGTATTAGGTAACAAGCTATTACTTAACCTGTTCATGTACTGACAAATAAGTAACATGTTTATGATAAATCTCTTGACGGTTCCTCACTGGTAATCAGTATAAAATCAAGGACTTCCAGGACAAAAAAAGCATAAGGCCTTCAAGTTCCACTTGACTAAGTTTGCACTGATTGTATGCCAAGTTGAGTGCAATTGTTGAACCTTATCATACGACCTGTGGAAATTATTGACAACTGGAATGCATTTTAGTAAGAATTGGCCATATTAGTGTTCTTTAATCTCGTCTCTTAAGCTGAGTCAACATAACCATCATACATGTAGATAAACCATGATCACCTTTTCAAACAAGAGTGATTTTCATGTAGTGTAAATCAGCATAAGAGTTTACAAAAAGTAGTCTTTTTTAAAGAGGGTCAGTAAAGGTGTCCAGTGTATATTCCAGTAATTTGCTTAAGGTCTTTCCCTACTAAACAGGGATAGAACTGTGGATATTTTTTTTGCAATGGTTGCTTCCCTAGCATCCTTGGCCTTTTCCGTCAAAAAACCTCTGATGTGTCACAGAGGCAACCATTTTGAATTTCATTCATGTAAATGAACCAATCATGTCATGGGATCACATGATGAAATCTACATCTCTGTGTATATGGAAACCAAATAAAGAATAAAGTTGGTACTTTAGAAAAGTGCCAATAGCGGATGCAAGCTACCAACAAAAAAGAATTTGTATCTACCTACACTGCTTCAGTTGGCAGGTATAGTTTTAATTTCACCATGAACGAAACACCTTCGCTCGCTAGATGGAGTGCTGCACATGCTCAGCAGTTAGCATTCAGTGATGAAAGCTGATGGAAATCCGGTTGTTTCACACCTTGGGAGTTGAGCTATTCTATATCTGTAGGCTACTCTGTTCAATTTACGGATTGTGTGATGGGTACAGTGCTTTTTTATTATACATGTATTATATCTTTTTGTGTAAGTATGAGAAGAACAGTCCAACAAAGGAAGTAATCTTCTACGTAAAGAATAACAACAGCCTAAAACACACATCTGCCAAAAAAACAAATCTGGTCTCGGACCATAATTATTTTTCTTCTACTTTATTTATAGGCATTCAACACTATGCCACTTTTACCATAACTGATAGACCTTTATTGCTTTTTGCTGCACATTAACCCAACTTAGTTCAATAAATTCTGCAAGGTTTCACCATAGGTTGACTGACTCCTTTTTGTGTATTACTAATGTAAACAAACTGATGTGCAGTAAGTAACCAAAAAGTGTCTGCATGACCCAGAAAGCAGGGACATTTTACATCCTACTGTTTTCATTAAACAACAAGCAAATGCAGCTTTCTATACAACTGCATATAGTTTGATGTCTACCTTTCATAATTATTACAATAAGTAACTTTACCACACAAGTCACTGGCAAACAGACCATGCAAACAAGGCACTATTTCTTCAGAGTATCTTGCTGATTATGGTCAAGCTCAAGGGGGTGGGGGTAATTGTGGTCTGAGTCCTGTCAGTTTATACTTTTTGCAGCAAATCCCAGTCAAAGTAACATATCTTCAAGAAAAACATATTTTAAATTTAGTACATATTATCAAGTTTCATGCACTACTAACAAATTTGTAGCCATTTGAAATATGCTGCTGTTCAGCAAGGTTTAGTTTTGAGACCTGATGTACCTACAAGCGAGAAATTCAATTTGTAATAACTATTTTATTTATTGGAATTTTTTCATGCAGTAAAATTTAATTTAAAATTTGGAATAATCTCTATCAGAAAAGTTGAGTCAAAAGTGGTCATGACAGTAAATGTAAATTTAAATTTTAAAAAAAAGATGGTAACATTTTTAAAAAAATTTAATTTCAATTTTTAATTATAATAAAAATCAAAAGTCAGAAACTGCTAAATTTTCGATAGCAAAGTTGACACAGATCTGCTGAGCACAACAAATGGTCATTTATGCACAGGTTAGATAGGGTATTCAATCTAGTGGCAGTGGGACATGACAGCTCCCTGCAGAATGCCACAGAATACACTACCGTATACACTTAAGTCATCAGGTACTGGACTTGGCAATAAACGAATACTGACACTTGCCATGTGGTAGTTGCAAGGTGTCAGGGATGTGCCTAGTTTGTCAGGGTAGCTGACAGGATACCAAAAATTACATATAAATATGGGAGCTGCAAAAAAAGTTTATCAGATGAATGCAAATGAAAGGCAACCATAAGAGAAGAAAAACACAGTTCCAGTGAGGTAATTATCCTTGCAATAAGGGCATTACTCTGTGCAGTGAAGACTCACCCACTGCATCTGTTTCACCACAGCCCAGGATTGTTGACAGTAAGAGTGAAGCTGAGTTTTCCTTGGTAGTCAAGTCAAATGCTGATGGAGCCTCTGTATCAACACCAGACTGTGAGGGTGCATCCAAGCCACTTCAACTGCTGCGGCCTGTTCCCAGTACCAAGTCATACCTGAAAAAGACAACAGAATGTCAGGACTTCGGAGGAATGAGACTAGTAGATAATGAAAAAATGGCAGATGCATAGAATTCATCCCCAAAGTATCATCATCAAGCATCCCCCTATTGCAATGACCCTGAAATGCAGATTGCAAAGGAGATGAAATGGGGAGTGTGCTAGAAAATAATGCTAAAGTTTCGTAAAGTGTAACTTTCAAGCACCTGAATGTAAGCTGTATAAGGAAGTGAAGATAAGCAAGCCAGGACCAAACCCTGCCACATCAAATATTGGACTTGCAGTTGGTCTTCAGGATACATCTGTAGGTAATACAAAAGCACAACTTATTATGGCTAACATAGGTGTGCCACCCCCAACCAGAAGCAGCATGTAGAGGACATCCAATAATTTGGCCAATGTGCCAGAGTTAAATAAAAGGGATATGGCTGATAAAGTAGAATTATTGAAAGATATTAATGTGAAGCATGGAAATGAACCCAGTGCTTTAAACATTGCAATGGATGGCAGATACAATTCGACAAGCATAGTAAGTCGCAAAATGCCCGGCCAGAATGCTTCACAAGGTATTGGCATCGCATGTGAAACTATGACTGACAAGAAGCTTATCATAAGTGCATGCTTCCAAACTGAACTTTGGCTGAAGGGACAAGGAATGGATGTGCAATGTCCAGGTGGTCATCAGAGTGTACAGCAAACTTATCACTCTTTTCCCCTCATTAATGGGGAAATCAATCCGCCATATACATCAGAGTTTTTTTCTGGCTTGACAGAAAAGGCCAATGGTGCTCTGATTGTCAAAAGGCTATAAAGGCCATCAATCCACTTTGTTCCACATCAACCCTTGGCATATTTAGCTGGCTGAAAGAGTCCCTACCCATGGCAATCACAATAAATTAACCACTGAGAGAGCTCGTTGCGTTACCTGTTAGATATATTCAAAAATGTGATTTCCATGATGTCCACAGGCATTGACTCAGAATTAAAAGCTGTTTAAAATGTATAATTTGGAGAAACTTACATGCAATATGTTTTGTTGTGTATGGGGGCCACTATGATTATTCCTAACAACTCCCAGTTTAAATATAACAAGGAATCTGATTGGATCAGTTTCTTTCAGCTACATCCAATCAGATAGTGGAGCAGTAGATACCATTTCAGCTAGCTAAATATGCCAAGGGTTGATGTAGAATGAAGTGGATTGATGACCCTTGGCAGGCGAAGATGCTGTACCTATTGCAATGGACATTTTGATAAAAAACGATGTAACTCTGTCTTGACCTTAGTTATTTTACTATATATGTAGGAAGAGGGATAGATCATTTGACTTTATACCCTCCAATCATTTGTATGGATAGACAATCTGTGTGTATATATATATATATATATATATATATATATATATATTGCTTGTTAATTATTTGTATATGTATGTATTATGGTTTACTGGCACATCAGCACAATAATTGGTATATAGTTCTGAAAATGTAAATTTATAAAGAATTGAATAAAACTTTAGCAAGATAAACCCTTCCAAATAAATGTAAACATGAAGTACCATACTACAAGATAAAAGGTGAAAATATAAATATAAAGAACTCCAAAAAAAAACTCTAACAAGATAAACCCTTCCAAGTAAATGTATGCATGAAGTACTACAAGATACAAGATAAAACGTAAAGCTGTTAACATTCTGTAAAATGTATATGAAATAAAAGATAAAGGTAAAGAATATAATATCCTTAAAACACAGGGTTAACATTTTTTATATTAACCACATTCCCTCAAAAAGTTTAAGATTTCTCTGGTGGTACATCATCAAAAAGCTTCTCAACATCAAAAACTTCTGTTTTACAGGATGGAAGTCAATACACTCAACAAGACTGTGTTCCATTGTCAGTGGATGAGGTTCGTCCATAATAAATAGGTTGAAAATTATACTCTGTCTGGAATTTTAATCAAATTAACAGAACATTTTTATTTTTTCTGAATTCATTATTTCCATAAAATTAGTTATTTTGCTGTTTTTATTGCACAAATATACACATTTCATTTTCAGTCAATTTCTAAATATAAAATGCATCTAGATACATGTACCAGCATTTACTTACATGTAATTATAGGTTTTTTTTCATATACAGTATCATGTCTGTTCTAGCATGTGTAGTACTCAAAGCCAAACAAAAACACCAGGGTATTTACTATTAAAAGACCTTAAACACCATTAGCAAGGAGAGGTCGCTTCAGGAAGAAAAGTCTTTCATCTTTTCACCCTCTTCAAAAATGACCATAAAAGGACATCATGTGAGATGCAAGGTAAATTATGAAAAATGGCATTATTGCACTTTGACCAATGGAATGTTCATGCCCCCCCCCCCCCCCTGTTCAGCTTAAATTCCCCATCTTTCTGAGACAGCGATTTGTTTGTGTTCCAAAATTATTAATGAGTTCAGATTCAAGGTCAAAGTCTGTTTTTCTTCCACATGGACCACCACTGATCAGATGTGATCAACTGATACCAGTTATTGCCATTGATCAACATTTTGTTGTTGTAATTGGTTTTATGGCTCAGCAACACTTTCAGGGTTATATCGTGATGAGTCAAGTAAAGTGCTTTGCCCAAGGACATACCACGGTAGCCGATTTAGGCTGACCTGATGGTTGGAATCAAACCTGCACTTTTCTGGTCATGAGCCCGATGCCTTAACCATTGGTACAACATGGCAAACAAAAATAGTGCCTGCTTTTACTGCTCTTGATCTTTTTATGCAACATGAACTTTGTTATTATTCTGTATGAATTTGTTATTATTCTGTATGAATTTGTTATTATGAATTTGTTATTATTCTGTATGAATTTGTTATTATTCTGTATGAATCTCAGCATGTTGCCAGTAATATAATATCCTACAGCAGTGCTCATTTCAAATTTAAGAAAAAACAAATCATAATTTATGTCTTTTGTGATCCTTATGAGCAAAAAAGGAAATGATTCAGTGCATGTCATCTCTTGAAATGAGCATAAATGGAAGATTTACTACAGATCGATGTTATTCGTATAACAAAAGTCACTGATTTTATTTTTTTATAAGGTTATTTTGACAAACATTACATATATACTCGCGTATAAGATGATCCAAACTGCATAGCCCCAGATCTGCCATCGCATAATGTGCCGGCAGATCTGGGTCTATACAGTTTGTAAGGACTAATCAGTAGAACAAACAACATAGGCCCTGATCTGCCGGCGCATTATGCAACGGCAGATCAGGGTCTATGTTGTTTGCATTTGGACTCAGGTTATACGCGAGTATATACGGTAGGTTGCCTCAGGCATGACACTTTTGAAGTATGATAGTGTTTTTCAGCTTCATACAATAATTTGTGGAAGAATAGGCTTTGTTTGGAAGTACACTTGTTCTGCAGCATCAGATATCACATCTGACAAAAAAGAAGGAATTGGACTATGACTCGATTGTGTATGGATCAGCTTGCAAATCTTTCCTGCAAATGCTTGATCCAATATACAGTCAGGGACTCCAAGACGCTGTCTGGGTGCAATTAGAACCTCCCCTTCAGAATGCCTCTATGGTGAGGCAAATGAACCATCACATTATCTCATACAATTAAAATTGGTTCTTCTTTATGCTGCCAAACCATCTTCTAATTCATCTATCCCCACATATGATGTAGTGTTTAGGCCCAAATACCAAACTTTATATATTCAGAAATCAAACTTCATTCCACCTTTTGGCATTCAAATTTTTTTTCACTTAGAAACAGCAAAAATCAGTTTGGGAAATGTTGCACAATTTAAAAAAAAAAAAATCACAACTGGTTATCAGAACCTCCCAAAATAATATTTGATCTTTCTGAATTCAAAAAAGTCGTCAAGAAATCCTCTCCTTTTTCAGAATAAATTCAAAGTCAGAGCATCCTTATCATAGCCATATGTCCTTGTATACAGACAGTTTGAAAGATGGAGACAAAATTGGAGCTGCCATTGCAACATCTCATGGCACCATCTTGAGCTGTTACTGGATAAAGCCTCAATTTTCACTGCAGAAATTACAGCCATACTTAAAGCTTTGAACTATGTTGAAACCTCTCAAAAAATAAATTACATCATCTTTTCGGATTCCCTTTCCACATAGAAAGCCTTGCACAATCTTAAATCTGACAACCCGTTAATATTCCAGATATTACAGAAACATGATGTTCTCATAGAATCTGGGAAAAGTATTCTGTACTGTTGGCTGCCTAGCCACATTGGCATAAAAGGCAATGAAAATGCAGATAAAGCAGCCAAAGCTGCCACGCAATTGCCCATTTCTGAATGAAAGATTGCATATACTGACTTCAAATATTGTATAAATCAGCATGTTTGTTATACTTGGAAAAATGTGTGGAATGAAAAAATCAGAGAGATGAGGTGTTATTGTGCTGATCGCATATCGGACACACATACTGTACTAGACTCATGTATATCTCCTGAAGGGTGAACCTCGACCGGAGTGTGTACCCTGCCAGTGTCCACTGACACTGTGGAACACATTCTTGTTGAATGTGTTGATTTCCACCCAGTGAGACAGAAGTATTTTGATGTGAACTGCTTGAAGAAACTGTATGAGGATGTACCATCTGAGAAAATCTTGAACTTTTTGAGGGAATGCAGCTTATACCACAAATTTTAATAATGTTTTAATGATTTTACATGTGTTACCTTTATCTGTTATTTTATATACATTTTACAGAATTTTAACATCTTTAAATGGAACCTATTTGAGAATGAGGCAGCTGCCACAGTAGTTCTGTGTGCGAATTACGGTCTATAAGTTGGACAAATATTTCATTTCAGTAAACCACTCTCATGGCTGTCAACAAGAGAAATAACTGCCGGTACTATCTGTTACCAAATTGGGCCTCTAGTAGAAAAAAAACGCATTTCGTCTTATGTGATTTTATTATTTGAATTTTTTTTTTTTTTTTTTTTTTTAACCGAACTTTTGTAGCTTAATCCATTATAGTATGCAGGCAGAATTGGGTGGGACTCTCTCCCTCTCTCTCTCTCTCTCTCTCTCTCTCTCTCTCTCTCTCTCTCTCTCTCTCTCTCTCTCTCTCTCTCACACACACACACACACACAACAATAATTATTCCAGGATATACATTTTTAGTTTTTATTCAGTATGAAAAGAATTGAAAATAATGCAGTAGCAATAACATGAGCAGGCATAACATGTTGATAATAAGAAGAAACAAAAAACAGATTAAGAATGAAATTGAATAAATAATCATTGATTTTTCCCCCTTTTCTGGTAAGAAAATACTCATATTTTAATAATTAATAAGGTATGAAAACTTATAAGGAATAAAATCACAGGCATTTACTTATCTTGATGAATAATGGAGTAGTTTAATAATAATAATATTATTATTATTATTAAAAGTTTTGATATTACAACATTCAAAACTTTGGTATAAACCTGGTTATAATATTAATTATCTAACAAAATGTGCCAAGTAATAATTTAACAGTAAACACTATTTTTGTATTTATTTCTTTTTGGTTCAGAAACTTTGAAATATAGCCAACACATGATTGCTGAAACTCAGTAATATAATATCAAGCAATGTATTGGCAATCAAATTTGTTCAATAATTGAAATGCATTTTTCAGAGGTATCTACACCATTTGATGCTGGTGAATTCCATGAAAGTTAAAAGTGCTTTATTGTTAATATGAAAGTGATAACCACATTTATAACCCAATACAAACAAAAACCATACTAAATTCTAACATTTTCATAATACTTTTTTGTTCACTTGAAATTGTTTTCATTAAAATTATACTACTCTGCTGTCTGAAGGTTTTGTTAAGTTTATAAATGCAGTATTTCTAAACAGAAATGTGAGGCAATGGTTAATAGTAATATTTGAAAGAATCTGGTTATTTTTGGTGTCATTGTGTATTGATACATTGAATCTTGAGATTATAAATGACGTTTTTCTGTATAATTTTAACATCTACAACTACCTTGTTCATTTTCTTATATTGTAATACAGTCAAGATACTCAGTTATATATATAAATATATTTAGGTGTACATGCTTTCTATAATAAATTCTTTCAGAAAATCATGTTTTTTTGTGGAATTACGGAGGGAAATTAAGACTAAACTAAATGCTGAGGTTCAGTGTTCCTTGACCTACCTGCATGTTTAATGATTAAATATCTAAATTTTATAGTAGCAATGCAGTGGAAAACATACTTATTCAGTTGAAACATTCAGTTAAATTCCAGTTTTCAAGTTTATTCATTCATTGCAAGCTTATCCAAGGTTGCAGAAGTTTTATATGTTCCCCAGCAAGCATGTGCATGCTAGTTGCAGTGCTGGATTACCCAATAGGCAGACTAAGCACGTGCTTAGGGCACCAGCAAAGCAGGGGCACCAAAAAAGGAGAAATTACGGTGGTGGTGGTGGTGGTGGGGGCTACCATAATATTTTCAGTGCTTAGGGCCTCTAAAGGTCTTAATCCGGCGCTGGCTAGTTGGATATTGTCTCAGGCTTACTGCAAGCTAGTTTTTGTTTATGAAGCAGACAAGAAAGCTTGAGGCTATATCCAGCTAGCTTGTCTAAACCTGCACTTGCTTGTACAAGCTTGCGCAAGCATCTGTGTTAGCTTAAAATCATCAAACTAGCTTATCGCAAGCTTGTGACAAGCTTTCTGCAAGGATGCATTTTGTTTGGGGTGGGTCTCAGTCAGTTTGTTTGGAGTAATCAGTAGAACAACAACATAAACCATGATGTACCGATGCATTATGCAATAGCAGATCAGGGTCTATGTTGTTTGCAGTTGGACCTGACTTATAAGCAAGTATATATGGTATTTCACCCTTTTTGGTTTAAAATAAAGCCTGACAGTGGAAGCCAAAGGAGTCCTGATTTTGTCATGTGGTCAGGACCAGTGACAGTAATAATATTACATATCATCAGTTTGAGGACTTCATTTTATGATACATGTATATTTGCTTTAATGACAGTTGCCACATGTGCAAATCTGAAAATAATCCTCTGACCTAGATTTCAAAGTTTTATGGCTGCTGTTGAGATGGCATTCCTACACCCGTTAGATTACTTTAGTTTACAAAACATCAAATCTCTCATAATCCTACCTGATGACAATTGGGCCATCAATTGCTTTGCTTGTCAGGTCAGTGTTTTAGTGCATGGGATTGCCTGCCTCAAGTCTGATTGATTCCAAATTAAATTGTAGGACAGTTAGGAGATAGTAGCTAGGTCTCTTTTTCCTCTCCACCTTCTCACTATCTCTCTATCTCCTATCATGTTGAACTGAACACCATGTACTCAACACTAACAGTTATGATTTGTCACACAGTACAAAAATCTAGTGTAAAAAAATACAAAAACAACCGTGTCATCATGTTGAGATTGAAACATCTTCAGGAATAAAAAGATGGAAACCAACTACCGTATACTCGCATGTAAGTCGGGACCAAATGCAAACAACATAGACCCTGATCTGCCATCGCATAATGCGCCGGTAGATCAGGGTCTATGTTGTTTGTTCTACTGATTAGTCCTTACAAACTGCATAGACCCAAATCTGCCAGCGCAGTATGCGACAGCAGATCTGGGTCTATGCAGTTTGCTGTTGGTATCAGCTTATAATTGAGTATATGTGGTATTCTTGATAAAATCAAGCATGATTATGAAATTCTGCTCTTTATACAGTTTTGACCTCATATATGTACACTCTCCTTTGTTTAAGGTTAATTAAATTACTGAAATGGTCTTCATACAGCAGCCAGACATTTTTAGCTCACCTCTACAAAATAGTGAAGAGCTTTTGTACTATTGTCAGTGTTGGCATTGGCATCTGCACATATAAAAGCATGTAAAAGCTCACTACATCTCAACCATTCTTTATTCCTAGGTCCTAGGCAACAGTTAGGAGTGGATTTTTTAGCATCAGTCCCCTGGGGAGGGGGTTAAGGGGGCTAACTTTGTACATACATGTACATTAGTTGTGTGTTCTTGGTTAAGTTTTTTTCATTTAGCTCAGGTTTTTTGCACCCAGTATACATACCAGGAATCATGAAACATTGTGAGGAGATGCATCTTGATGAGTACTACACCCTTCATCACAAAAGTAGGTCACTTTGACTCATATTTCATGTTTCACTGATATTGGTTAATTTTTTTTTTTTAAAACTTTGTGCTAGAATCATAAAACTTGATGATTGTAATTATCTCCTTAAGAACCACACCTGTACACAGAAAGAAGGTCACTGTGACCAACATTTCACATTTTACTGATTTAAGTTAATTTTTTGCATTTAGCTCATGGCACAAAGCATTTTTGCATGCTGTGTACATGCTGTCCTTTCAAGAAACAAGAAAATCAGTGAGGCAATGCATCTTCATGAATACTACTCTCTCATTGCAGAAGTATGTCATTATAGCTCATATTTTATGCTTCACTGACTTGGATTAAAAATTGTGTTACATGTTCATTTCTCAGGCACTCTTCATGCTAAAATCATGAAATTGATAATGATGTGCATCTCTGTGAATTTTTTAGTACCACACCATTACAGCTATAATGCATTTTCTCTGGCTAAAGTGAAAGCATATTTCCTAGTAAAATATAATCCATGCATTTTGGGACAGGGGGGGGGGGGGTGAGGTGGGTCACAGGTTTTGACATCACATCAAGTGATCTGAAATACTAAATCTGTTATTGCCTTTTTCCATGGGAACTGTTCTCTTAAGTGTGGTCATGTGGGGAATAATGCCTATTATAATGTACTATTGGGGAACAGTTCCCTCAGAAGGTTATATATATATATATATATATATATATCACAGATCCTGAAGTCATTGTATTTGCTGGACATGTCTAGCAGATCAGAGATTTTGACCAGCACATAATCAGAGCAACTGGATGTTAGTTATAGGATATCTCAAATATCATTATATCAAATTTTCTTTGATTTGTTTATCCATTAAACTGTCATATAAACACCATAACGAAATAAAATTCAAAGGTCACTATATCCAATTTGTCAGACAAAAACCAGAGGTGTCACCAGCTAAGCTTGTCTAATCATTATGTTTTCCTAATTTAAACACTCTCTAGTCACAGAGCACAAGACAAAAGACATGTGAAAGCTTTTCTCCTGGACTTATGAAAAATCCATTTATTAAACAATTGCCCCAGGGTCTGTGCGACATTACATCAGTCCCTCACACCATTTGTTTTTTTTAACTGTATTGTGCCACAGTGTCAGCACATTGTAACATACCTCTCTAACAGGTGTATGATTTGGTTGGTTATCGTTATCTAGAGGATGATGGACCTTGGTGTAATTGCCCCAATTGAGTAAATTGTGAAATAAAATATGAAATTTTATAGATGGGATAAATTGAGATCTGAGCAGATATATAGAACAGAATAACATGAGCCCCCGTACATGAAATATAACAATTTAATCAATTACATAAAACAAATGGAAATAATACATAACATTAGAAAGATACACTTATTTTTGAAATCATTTACCGAATTTCAACACAAATATAATTATGTAATTAGCAGATCTGTTTAAAACGATAGACTTAATTCATCATGGAATCGAGTGAGCAATCGAATCAATTGCCCAGCATGCCTGCATAACCTTGTTATTGCTGGTCACTCCAAATTCAATGTTGCTGTCAGGTCAAGGTTGATGTTCTCCCTTTTTTGCTTCTCTCTCTCTCTTATCCAGCCTCTTTCGGTCCTCAAACTTTGTGTGGGATGCCTCTTCTCTCTAGGTAGGTAGGTAGATTTGTGGATAGATAGGTGGGTAGGTAGGTGGAGCTATTTTCCCCTTTAAAACAAACAAGAAGCAACCTAAATCCTCCTGGGAAATAGAACATTACCCCACTCTCGTTACATCGGATATTGTCATATCGGAATTCAAACAGATACCAAAGGCTATCTGGTCAGGCCAAACCTGACAGACCATAAACAAACCTAGTTTCAGAAGATTAATGTACTTTCTAACAGCTGTTTCATCACTAACTCACTCTAACATCACACGAGACATAACAGTTTCAGTTCACGTCTTAATTATACAAATGAATCAATGAAATTTGCTTCATGGCTTAGCTACATTAATTTCAGTGAATACTCATTCAACTCTTTAGTATGCATTATTCATATCATCTAAGACAGAAAAATTCACACAAGATTCTCACAACTTGTAATAAATATAATAATGCATGAAATTCTTAGAATACATATACATGATTCCTATAACAATCAAGACGACAAATTCAACAATTTGTCAAACTCATATAAAGAAGATTATTGTACGAATTCAGACAAATGAACTCAAACAAATAGTTATACTCATATCATGAAAATTGATCTATGAATTTAAACCAATAAATTCAAACAAATAATTATATTGGTATCAACGAGTTACATGAGATTGATGCAAATACCTTGTGCTTTCAAGACTCACTCGCTTCTACCATCAGAATCGTGTCCCTCAACTTCCAGACACCTGTCCCTTGAACAAATGTTTATATGAGTGAATTTTGCCTTATTCTGCTCGGAGTCAAGATCTCTTCCGGCCTTTCGCAGGAAAACTTGGACTGATTAAATTTTGCGATGTGAAATATTTAAATCATGAAAGTTTCGTCTGCGAACACACCCCTTATTTAGCATAGCCAATCATTATTAAATATATCTACCACCTTTTTTTAAATACACGCCCATCGTGGTTAGCATAACATCTTAGATTTTGCGCACTATTTAAATAACCGATTCTGGAAAATTTCAAAAGATTACACTGCTTACCACTGGCTTTATAAATAGTCTCTGCATCCTCTCAACTTTAACATTTTCGATGCATAGACCCAAGTTAACCATGTCTGTCCAACCATTATACAAACGAATGCTTAATTAAGAATCAATCTCGCCCCAAACAGGAACATTAAAACCATCACAGTCTAGCGATTTATTCCTCATAAATCTAATTAATTGTTATCTGCCAACTAATGTGCTGTACTGAGATTCATCGACAGAAATTTGCACCCTTACACACATCAATACCTTTAGAACAAAATATGTGAAGTCTTGGCCCAAATTAAGAATAAAAAGATACTAGCAACACCAACTAACTTTTATTATCACCCTCCAAAACTTATATGGGGACCTAATCAAATGAAACTTCACCATTGGACTTTCCTGGAAAATGCCAATGAATTAGGTGTTATGAATTTTCTTGGTAATAAGTCTGCTTGTTGTCAGTTAATAATTAATTTTTTAAAATAGTAGAGTTGAATAAAATACTGTTGTTGGGTGAAATTCTATAGTATAGTGTTTTGAAAGAAAAAGATGTCTTTATAAATAATAGTTTGAGAGGAACCAGTGAATCATGTAAGGATAATAATAATACTAAGCAGCAGCAATTCCAAAAGTGAAAATGACACATTTTCTGGTACATTTAATAATTAGGTATATTAATGTTTTCTTTTTTGTCACAACTTGCTATATCCCCTTTTGAATGTTTTTATATTAAAATTTCACAAATATATGGCCGCCACATTAATTTTCAGTATAAATGTCAGGCAGGAGCCATTTGAAATTCAGAATCTGATATATATATATATATATATATATATATATATATATATGCATACACACTAATTTTTAACATCGAATTTCATGTTTAATTGGAGAAGATAAATGCTATTCAATATATCGATGACTAGGAAGATCCTGTTGTCAGTGATCCAGTCAAAAACTCATGGAACACTCCTAGACATCAGTTCTTAACATTGAATTTCATGTTTAATTGGAGTAAAAATGATATTGAATATCTCTGACTAGGAAGACCCTGTCACCATTGATCCTGAAAACCCTTTGAACATGGCTCTTCTATCTTGCTTCTGCAGAACCCTTTTATGTGCAGGTTTGTAGAAAATTGTATTCATGCCATTTCAAAAGCCTTGGTGTTCTTATTCATCTTGTAGATCAATGCTGCTGTTTTGATATTGCAGTAAATAAGTTATTACCTGAATACATTTATTATGTTTATTATTAAATATTTGGGCCAAGAGTGGCTCGATTTAGTCTTATTATTTGATCTTCAATCTTTAACCTTTTATTACAACCTTTCCAATTAAAGAATAATTGATTCTATAAATATGCACATTTAAACTCTGTGCCAACTCAGAAGAAAAAAAATCATTTAATAAAATATTTGAGGTGTATAGTCAATAATCCCTGTGTGTGGAGTTGAATAGCTAAGTCCCATGGTTTGGTGTTTTACAACAGAACAATATGTAGAGGTTATTTAGTGATGAGGCAATTGGAATAAAGTGCCTTGTCCAGTGACAAACTACAGTAGCTATACTCCAGGGCTGATCCAATGGTAGGTTTTGAACTTGCACCCTTTTGGTTGCAGTCTGGCACACCCAGTGACTCACAGACTGTAGCGAACAGAAGTCTTATGAAGCTGGTTTGTCTCAGTAGCATAACAACTCTGATTTGTCCTGGACCTTGGACATGTTTTTTTTTTAATAAAAAAAATATCTTGCCGGTATTATTAGACATTGATATCCCATCACCTTTAGTTAGATTTTGGTACATGTGTTTTCTATATATGAACTAAGTAAGTTATTTATTGACAGCTGAGTGCTCTTTATTTATAATATTTAGTTAACTTTTAAATAAATTCTATCAGATATTGAAATGTACAAATATTTTGTTGTTATTGAATACCAGCTTCTTTTAACATTAATCTTATACCCCTATAATAAATACAGTAGTTGGCTGATGTTTTGGACTCCTCCTATAATAAATACAGTAGTTGGCTGATGTTTTGGACTCCTCCTATAATAAATACAGTAGTTGGCTGATGTTTTGGACTCCTCCTATAATAAATACAGTAGTTGGCTGATGTTTTGGACTCCTCCTATAATAAATTCAGTAGTTGACTGATGTTTTGGACTCCTCCTATAATAAATTCAGTAGTTGGCTGATGTTTTGGCTCCCCCTATAATAAATTCAGTAGTTGGCTGATGTTTTGGCTCCCCCTATAATAAATTCAGTAGTTGGCTGATGTTTTGGCTCCCCCTTATAATAAATATATAAAGTAGCTGGCTGATGTCTTGATTCCCCCTGTACTAAATACAGTAGCTGGCTGATGTTTTGGCACTGCCCGATATTAACTACAATAGTTGGGTGATGTTTTGGCACTGCCCTATAATAAATACAGTAGTTGGCTGATGTTTTGGCACTGCCCTGTAATATATACATGGACATTGCTATCAAGGGGAGCAACTCTGCTTGGCTTCAAAACACATACATGCAGGAGGTGAATTCTCTGTTCTCTTTATATAGGTAAATGATGAAATAGTACTACTGTACTTATTTCAGCATCAATTCATCAGTGATCAAATCTATTTGTAATCATTAGTACATTAATTATTATTTTTCCCTTTGAACCAATAAAGAGAGTCCTTAAATTGCTCTCAGAAATATGTGAAATTCTGATTGAGACTTTTTACTTTTTGAAAAGTGCTGCAGACAAAACGATGCAAATTTTGATGGAGTTAAAAACCAAAGAAACGCCCTACAATTCATATTATAATTTATTCACCTCCATGGCAATATTAATGTTTAAATTATTTCCAGAATTATTCTTTTTTCATTTTGTCTCCCACTTTTCATAGAAAATGGAGGATATTAAATTGGACCAGTCCTTCCATCTGTCCTTCTGCATTTCTGTTCATCCTTACATCTGTTCATCTGTCCCACTTTCATTTCTGCACAATAACTTTATTATCATTGAATTTCAACCAAATTTGTTATCTAGCTTGATGTTGATGAGACCTTGGCAGAGTTAAGTTGTCAGCATTTTATGTCATTTAGCAGAGTTACTGGCCCCTAATTGTCGCACCCACCTACTTTCATTTTTGAAATATTACACCTTTATTGGATTTTAAGCAAAACATGTAGGCAGCTAGATATTAATAAGACTTTGGTTGTGTTTGATTGTCTGTGGCTTAGGTACATGTTCAGCATCCAACATCATCTTTCAGCAGAGTTATGGCCCCTGATTGTCAGACTCACCTACTTTTCTTTAATTCCTATTTGATTTTATCCAACTTTGGTGTGCAACGTTATGTTCATGACACCTTGTCATAGTTGTATTTTTCATCATTCAATCTGTATCCTCATTTGGCCGAGTTATGGCCTCTGATTGTTGGACCCACCCACTTTTGTTTCCACACAACGATTCCTTTAATTATTATTGGATTTCAGTAGATTGATATAACTTAAGCAGACTTTGGTTATCAGCTTTTTATATCATCACTGAGTGGAGTTATAATGACTGCTGAATGTTGGACCCACATTTTGTATTCAGCATTATATTATTGAGACCTCAACTGGGTTTGATTGTTGGATGTACCTTAACTTGTTTACTATATCACCATCATCACCTAGCCCTTTCCTCTAAAAGACAACACTCCCCTACTTTCAGCGAAAGAAAAAGGGGTGTGGGAGTAGGGACATAAATTCCTGGAATTTGAATTTGTATATTTCATGCAATCAGATTACTGTAAAGAATCTGCAGTAATACCTAGTTAGCTACAGATTTTCCTCTTATTGATTTTTATCTCTAACTTAAAAGGTATTTATTCCTGTGATAATAGCCTTACTATGAAAGAAGAGCTTGACACAGGAATAGAGAAAATTATGTTGCAAGTACAGCTATAGCATATTTTTTCAATTTAACTGAATTATTTTGCAGTTAAAAGTACAGGTAACACCCAGCTGCAATTGGTTTTGATGATGCTTGATGTCAGGAATTAATTTGAGAGGACATAATATATGAGAAGAAGAGCTCTCAAGTTGACAAGTGTTGCAATAATCTGTATTTTGCTTTCTGAAAACAGTACTGCCTTTACCTTGAAATTGTGCATTAGGGAGATATGTGCATGTGTTGATATTACTATACACATTGGCTGGGGAGGAAATTTGATAGACAAGGCATGTACAATATGCTATTATTTGTGATTTATGTGGTCGGTATTAGTTTACAGAATGTTATGCTGTTTTAAAAATTAACCTGAAACTTTCACTTGGGGATTGAATTATTAATATAGAACGATCTTCAGTCGAGAACATTCATTGAAAGGAGTCAAAATAATAAGATACTTAGAAACATAAGAATCATTTTCAGTAATTTATTTAAAGTTCTCATTTAGATATTCAGACTTCAGATCAATGACAGGTGAACATTTCAAATTATCAAAGCCAAATAATTTTAAAAAAAAAAACGCTTTCACTTTTCTGATGCCTTAGTGTATTGAGTGAACACTGGTTGGCTAGTGTTAGCCTCGTTATTAATAAGCATTTGTCCATGGATGGTCAGTTATTGAAATCAATTATCAAGTGGCACTGGCATATCACTTCATTTCAGAAACTGTCACAAGATTCCCCTCTTATATTAGTTGACCCCACAGTCAAGAATCAGATTATGGTTTTCACAATTTATTGCTATTTTTCTGGTGTGCTGTTAGTGTTTGTTTATTTTTCACCAAGGTGATGACACTTAGTAGTTGGGTTTGGCATCACCTGTCAGTGTATGAACAGCAGCAAACAGCCTGATAGGACCAGGTATCATGCTATCTTTACCTTGAATGGGCATGGGGTTTTCCAGGTGTGGGAGAACATGTGTAGCATCCTGTTCAAATCTTTCATAAAAAACAAAACCAGATATTTTAGCCCTTATACAATTACTTTGCTCCCTCAATTTTTATTAGAGTTATTGCCTTTTGTGTTAAGTTTGTAGCACGATGTAATCTCAATAGTGCAGCTAGTCCCAGTTTTGATGGATTGCCATGAAACTTGGAAGATATTATATCATCATCACCTAAAGATGCCCATATAGACAAATCACTTTGCTCCCACAAATTTGGTTAGAGCTATTGCCCTTTTTGTCTTGTAGGTTAAATCATTGTATGACACAATCTCGTAAGTGTAACTAGTCCCATGTTTTTTGATTGATTGCCATGAAACTTGGTAAATATTATGGTCATCATGTGAAGATATACATGTTGGTACATTTTTTTGACATCATTTAAAGATGCACATGACAAATCTTTGTGCACCCTTGATTTTTGTAAGAGTTATTGCCCATTTTGACTTAGCAGCATGCAGTGTATTACAGAATTTTGTGAATGGAACTATTGCAGTTTTTAGTGGATTGTTTTGAAACTTTGTATATGTTATGGTCATCATCAAACGATGTGCATGTTGACTAATAATTATAGTCACTATTTTCACAAGAGTTATGCCCTTTTTTGACTATAGACTGATCTTCCTCATGCAGGAGAGTTGGGGGTATATGTATATTTATGTGAGCAAATTGCTCACCATTCCTTTAATTCATTTAGGTTTTTTTGCTTCTTTAAATTTATTAAAAAAAAGAATCTGCGTGAGATAATTCGTATATATATATTATATATATATATATATATATATATATATATATATATATATATATATATATATATATATATATATATATATATATATATATATATATAAAGTTGGTAGTTTGAGAGGAGATATGTTACTACATTTCCAACTGTTGATTTTCACAGTTAACTATTTGGTGACTGCTGACTGTGTAAGATGCAGTGGTAATCTTAAACTGGAGAACAAGTGAGAATAGTCTTGATAAACAGACAGATGTTTGTGTGTTGTAAAAAAAATAATTTAAAGTAGCCTCCTTTCTCTGTGTTTGCCAGGGGATTTTTTTAACACTGTTCAATGTTTGTTCTTTGAAAAGGCTCTTCCACCATACCACAGCAATGCTTAGCACTTAAGATTCCTGTTTCATCAATTAGGGAATGATGCCTGATTATTCTAGGAATAGCCAAACATCGTTAAAATTGTCAGATTTGATACATGCCCTCTGCAGAATTATGACAATTTATTTGTAGTGCAACCTCTTGTGTCCAGACATTGCTCATTGCAATTAGCAGTTCATCCAAGCCACATGTATGTCTCCATGTCTTATAGATTAGGTATAATTTCAACTTGTTCATGCAAACCTCCATGTACTGGAACAGTTTTTAGCTCTAATGGTCATAGACCAGAAGAGCTTATGGGATGGCCTGTTGTCTGTTGACCATAATGTGTCTATCATCTGTCATCTGTCCATCCATTAGCAGAAGTTTGTTACTGCTACTCCTCCTACACTATTTGGAGGATTGCCATGAAACTTTACACACACAAATTCATCCCATGGTCTATTTGATCCTAAATGAAAATGATGCCACTCAGACATCCAATATGGCTGCCACTGTGTCCATCTTGATAATCTTGTTATTGCTACCCCTCCAGAATGGATGGTCATATCGACATGGAGTTTTTCACCAGAAGACTTCTTTAATGTCTAGTTGATCCCAAACAAAAATGGTGCCACTTGAACATCCAATATGGCTGCCACAGTAGTCATCTTGAAAATCTTGTTATTGATACCCCTTCTGAATGGATGGTCATATTGTCATGGGGTTTTCATTAGAAATATTAGAGATAGTATCAACACTCAGCAGTTAAGAAAAGAAATGGTCTTATCTTGAATTCCTGCAAATTCTTTTCGGTCAGTAGAGCATCAGCTACTTCGAGAGACTCATTATTTATGTCCCCCCACCCCCCACCCCACCCTAGAAACAAGGTGGAATAAACAAGTTTCTTCTGTTAAATTTTATACTGTTAGAGAGATTGCATGGTTGTTGTTTTGCTTTTAGAATTTTATCAATATTTACAGAAAATGGTCAAGTGACATATATATATTTTGGATTTTACTTAAGATCTGTGAAGGAAGAGAATTACATTTTCCAGATTTTAGATGTACTGGTTGTAGACCAGAAGAGCTTTTGGGAAGGCCTGTTGTCCATCGTCCATAATTTGACTTCTGACATTGGTCTGTCTGTTAACACAAGTTTGTTATCATTTTTTCTCCTGAAATACTTGGAGGATTGCCATGAAACTTTACACACACATTCATCCCAAGGTTTGGTTGGTCCTAAATGAAAATGGTGCAGCTCATACATCCAATATGGCTACCACAGCAGCCATCTTGAAAATCTTCTTATTGCTACTCCTCCTGAACAGAAAGTCATATCAGCATGGGGTTTTCACTGGAAGATTTCTTATGCTGTCTAGTTGGTTTTAAATAAAAATTGTGCCAATCTAATATCCAATACGGTTGTCACAGTGGCCATTGTGAATCCTTATTGCTACTCCTCCCTAATGGAAAGTTATATTGACATTATGTTTTCATGTTGAAGACTTTTTATGATGTCTAGTTGGTACTAAATTAAAATGGTGCTGATCTGGTATGTCCACCATGGCAGCCATCTTGGAATCTTGTTATTGCTTCTCCTCCTAAATCGAAAATCAAGACTAAGTGATATCTATTTGGTCCAGAACGAAAATGGTGCTGATCTGACCTCAAATATGCCTGCTATTGCAGCCATTTTTAAGATCTTCTTGTGGCTTCTTCTTCTAAATACAAAGTCATATTGTCATGGAGTTTTCTCCAGAAGACTTTTTATGGTGTCTGGTTGGTCCAGAACAAAAAATTATGTCAATCAGACATCCAATATGGCTGCCACAATGAACATATTGAAAATCTTGTCACTAATTATTCTAATGGATTGTCATCTTGGGATGGGTATGTCCTAAATGAAAATGGTGTTGATCTTACATCCAGTATGGCTGCCACAGCAACTCGATCATTTGAAAATCTTTTTGTTTAAGAATATCAGAGATGGTTTCAACACTCAGCAGTTAAAAGAAGAAATGGTCTTATCTTGAATTCCTGGAAATTCTTTTTGGACAGTAGAGTGTCAGACCCTTGGAGAGACTCTTGTCTTTCTTGTCCATACTTACAGTCCAATCGATACAGATTAGATTGCTTAGGTTTATTTGACTTACCCGGTAATCACTTGATTCCATACACAGGTGTAACTCTTATGAAGCACTGATATGTAATTATACAATAAGATCCACACATATGATTAGTGGGTGTCCCCCTGACAACAAAAACAATAACAGAAACTGACAACTTGATCCTGTCTTTTGGATGTTAAAGTTCCAGACAAAAGTGGCAGTCAACATTCGCTGTCTCTCTATGGTTTTCTCTCTATATGACTTTTGTTCACTTACAGTATTTTTTAAATGACATGTCTATATGTGAAAAAGTAAGCACATCCACCAGCTTGAGAAAGTAACAGAATGGGGTGGGGTGGGGGTCTTTCAAAGTAAGCCCACCCCTAGGCCAGCCTGGATTGGCTGCCTGGGTGTGTTCTTGGGGAAGGCACTTAGCTCCCATTTCCTTGTCATGATATAGCCAATAATGTGTTAAAAATGCCATTAAAACACACAGAAACAAAAATAATCTAACCCAGTGGTGAACAAAATTGTCTTCAAACATTCATAATATTTTTTGTAAATAGTTACAAACTTTTCTTTCCTATTTGTACTGTCCCAGCATCATGAAAAACATCATTTATTCAATAAATCATTCAAAAAATAGTTATAGATATTGTGTCTTGAAGTGATGTTCATTTGCTCTATTAAAATCAGATACTCAAACAAATTCATTTCAAAACCTATCAGCTGTGTAGGGTTTCCAAAATGTGAATGAAATGCTCTTATATATTACACTGTTTTAGTGCAGGACAGTAATGTGTTGGAATGATCCCTAATTGCCTTGTACTTGTTCATTGCTGGTGAAAGTTTAGAATCATTTCCAATTCAAAAAGGATGTAAAGAACCTGTTCATCATTTCTAGCATTCAACTGTAGCAATTCATCTAAGCTTTATTCAAGGAATAGTTTAAAATTCCCTTTCTTTGTATATGGAATTACCCAATTGATAAAGAACATCGCTAGGTGTAATGACTTTAAAACACTGTACTGTCATGGCTACTATGTTATCCAGTTCTGGTAAAGTCAAAATCTTCATAACAAAAGAAATTAACCGATCCCAGTTTGTGTGGTCTTGTAACAAAAACCTTGCATCAGGCAGATCAGAATAATAATTACATTCCAATGCTTGTAATTTCAAAATAGTATTCAAAACCAATGATTGCAAAAAGTGCATTCTTGAACAGTAATCTCTATTTTAAATTCTTCTAAGTATGTATATGTTTTCTCTGTGTGTGTGTGTGTGTGTGTGTGTGTGTGTGTGTGTGTGTGTGTACAAGAAAGAGAAAGAGTAAGTGGGAGATATGGAGTAAAATCAAGTGATGAATTTCTGAAGTATGCAAAAGTTTTAAGGAAAAGCTTGATCATTTCTTCTTTTGTTTTGAGGGCAAGAGGGGAAATTAGTGGTTTGTACCATGAACTGTGTTACCTTCTTGAAATAAAGTATTTTTATTATTATTATTATTATTATTATTATTATTATTATTATTATTATCCATGAACACCATGTGTGCAGGTACAGATTTTTTTGACTAACCACAATGGAGGATCAGAAACTATTTTCCTGACTATAGTTTGAAACTCAAAAGGAATAAAAAGTACTTGCTCTCCAAATATTTTTATGATGATATTTCATGTAAAAGGTAAATAATGTGGATTAAAGGAATGACTTGCATTTTCCTACTAGCAACTTAATGAATAGTGAAGTAAAGTTTTACTCTAATATGACAAGACCAAGAATAAGCCCATGCACCACTTTTTGAAAATTATATTAGGCTGGCACTCTGGTGGTATAATTGGAGTAATATGGTACTGAGAAAGATGATGGTATATTCCCACCATTTTCCATTGTTGGCATCAAGCAGAGAATTAATACATCAAATATGTTGTCACAAACCTGTCTTGGCAAGCAAGAATGATTAGGCATATGAAATGTCCCCATCCATTGTGGATATTTTGTGTTTTCGTGATGAAGTGAAAACTTTGATTATTAGAAAATCTGTATTCCATAAACAGGTTTTAAAATGAAATGACAGACTTTATATATGTATATATCACCAATTATCCATTACATAGCAGTGGATGACAAGATTTCTGTCATAATTAAATATCAACACAAAAACCTAAATAGAATTATCTGCCAATCCCAACTAACAGTGCCAAAGCTTTACAAACAATTGTTAAATCGCTGTTCAACTTACTGCAAGTTATAATTAAGTACATGGAAGAATCATCCTCACAATTGGCTATCCTTGGTTTTTTTAACATTATTTCTCAAAGGAACAGTAGACAATTCATTGGGGAAAAATTATCCAACTGAAACTTTGTCATTTTTTAAACCACATTATTTAATTAAAGCTCATTATTGCCTCAGCTGAGGAAAAAATTGTAAGTATCAGTAAATAAAGGAATGTAGGCTTAAAGCAGGATAAAAAGGGTCAACAATCATCCTATTTGATTGTTATGCAAATTTATGATCAGTTCCCAACCAACTGCAGTAGGGAATGGAATTTACAATAGCAGATACAATTATCATATACATTTGTAGTCATATTTACTAATATGTCAAGATCTATGTATAGTGTTTCTTGAAATTTACTGTTTTTAGAGAACATAGAATGTTGGTGAATTCCTCAGAGGGTGTAAAAATTACCTTTAATTATCAGCTCTGACAGATTCAGTCATGTAACTTGTATTTTGTAAAATTCAAAATTAACAACCACTTGTTAATTCTAAACAGTTCAGAAAATATTGACAGTCATCACCACTGGAAAGTTTCTAGTTCAGTAAACGTCATTATATATTAATAAAAGTGTTAATGCAGTCTGTATTTTTGGTAATTCCTCAGCTGTATAGAAAAAACAGGCCATGCAGGCATTATGATTTATAAAGCTGTTTAATATACCTAAACTTGTTTTTTACTATATAGCCATGATTGTGCTGATATGTCATTAAACCCTATACATACATGTACTTACATTGTTAACTGTGTATAGACACATCCACGTGTTCATTCAGTGTAGATCATATCGGCAATATCCACCAGGTGTATATTGAGTGTCACCAGTTTATGTGCAGCTGCAGGTGTTGCTTGAATAACCAAGGAATGTGATATAAAGAATATTCCAGACCTAGCTGTCACCATCATCAACTGTAAGCTGTCACCATCATCAGCTGTAAGCTATCAGGTGTCACTCAGCTAATGGTGCTGTAATAGTTTATTACCCATTAAGCTGTTATCCTTCATCACAATTTATTTGCTGTGTTTACTGTGTGAAGATTCTCAGTCTTTTGAAGTCTTAATCCACTAGACTAATTCTGTGATCTATCATTGAGTGAAATTTTAACTATGGTATATGATTCATATACTATTAATTTTGTGTGGTAACCTTTTGACAATAACATGAAAATGTAGTTTGTGTACTTAAACTTTGAAAGGCAATGCAAGTAGTCTGTCAATTTCCACAATTTTAAGCTGAATATCATTTCAGTATGGTAAAACATCTTTGTGAAAATGGACATTTGCTTAGGCAAGTTTTTTATTTGACATCTAGTCATAGATGGTGGTTATACAAAAGCTACATTTAATCATAGATGGTGGTTCTGCAAAAGCTATATTTGAAGTCAAGTTTCATTACCCTGTGTCCAGTTGTGGCCTTATAACATGACAATCCCACTGCTGACTGCTAAGTTTCGGAGACACCGGACTTTAGATGATATTCTGATTGTTGAAGGGTAAGTTTTGTTTTAATATGAAATTGCTCTTATTAATATGCTTATGCCATATTTGTGCATAATTGTCTGCACCTTTAAAGCAATACCTCCAATTTCATTCTATGTTATTGTGGTCCCTATGGCATTAACAAAATTTAAGTTTTTGTGGTGTCAGGTTCCAGATCTCCACTCAGTCAATACTCACGTATAACCTGGGTCCAAATGCAAACAACATAGACCCTGATCTGCCGTCGCATAATGTGCTGGCAGATCAGGGTCTGTGTTGTTTGTTCTACTGATTAGTCCTTACAAACTGCATAGACTCAGATCTGCCGGTGCATTATGCGCTGGCAGATCAGGGTCTGTGTTGTTTGTTCTACTGATTAGTCCTTACAAACTGCATAGACCCAGATCTGCCGGCGCATTATGCGCTGGCAGATCAGGGTCTGTGTTGTTTGTTCTACTGATTAGTCCTTACAAACTGCATAGACCCAGATCTGCCAGTGCAGTACTGTCATGAAACTTGGTATGCAAGTATATACAGTAATTTATAACTATGACATGCTTTATTGATACAGAAACTAATGACTACAATTCTTGTTAATTTTTAGTACAAGTTGAACTGTTCCGCTTCAGATTATTTCAAGAATATCATGTGCATCTGATCATAAGAATAAATACCTTGGGATAAGTATTTCATGACCACAGTTAATTTTATCACTCTCCTATCCACAATAATGACCGATTGCCTGATTAGAGATAACTATGCCAACTCAGTAGTATACCTCATCATATCAGATGCCAGTATTTTATGTTGACATTTACCCAATGTAAATTATGGGTAATGTTTTGTGTATAATGAAAATTTCATGAAAAATACTTGAAAAATGTTGAAGTTATGATGATTTTAATTTGTATATGATCTGTAGTGGTAGTGGGCTAGGTGATGGACATTAGGCCTGAATGTCTGTCAAACTTGCAGTACTCTTATTAATTGCATGATGCCTCACACCTTTACATAGTTATTGGCACATGTTAGGGTTTGACTGACATATGGTGATACATTGATTGTTTCCTGTCTAAATCAAAATGAAAACTTATGTGAATTTTTAGAGTAGATGTTCTTCAAATAACTCCTGCTTTTGTACAAAGGAAGAGGTTAAAGAATGATATTTTGATTGATTAAACATGTTAACTGACTGATTAATCAAATGTTATTTGACTGATTATTCAGAGAATTGATTTCTTAATACATGATTGTTTGTTAGATTGATGGAATGATTTCATTCCAAAATGGTTTATCAGCCAATGCAGATTATAGCAAATTACTGTATTTACTTGCGTATAATACGATACCAACTGCAAACTGCATAGACCCAGATCTGCTGTCGCATAATGCACTGGAAGATCTGGGTCTATGCAGTTTGTAAGGACTAATCAGTAAAACCAAACCGGGGGTAGGGGCCCTGGGTGGCAGAGTGGTCTAAGGCGCTCGCCTTTACAGATCACTGACATCTCACCCCTGTCCGTGTGGGTTTGAGTCTCGGGCTTGGCCAACGTGGTTATGTGAGAAAGCATGCCAGCAGCTTCCCGTGGTTTGTTGGTTCTTCCTGGAGTTTTCTCGGGTTCTTCCTCCACCAAATCTACTTGCTGCCATGTATAGCCAGCCTATCATGTGCTGAAAAATGGCATTAAACCCATAACAACCAAACCAGGAGTAAACAAACAATTTATTCAAGTCTTGTTTTGAGCTCTGGGAAAGACGAAAGGATCAGACTCAGAGCCCTGTTATTTGTAGAAAGATATCTTTTTCTCATATATATATATATATATATATGTGTGTGTGTGTGTGACAAAGTTTGCCAGTGTGAGAAAGCCATGTGGAATAATCCTATCTCACATGAGTGCACTCAGTGGCACTATGGATGAGATTATTATGTTTATGATGTTATGAATGTCTGCAATGTTTTTAGCATTCTTTACATTGAAAAGGCCAAATTTTCCAGAGTATAGACAAAAATTCATGTTTGACAGATTTTTTGCTGTAAACTTAATTTTGTATGCCCAATCCATTGACACAAATTTTTGTTGAAAATACTGCGTTCTAATCTCAGGGCCGATTCCAGGATGCTCAATTGTGGGATTCGCTCCTATTTATTAAAAAAATTGTGCTGAATAATCAACCAAATGAGCGACAAATAATATTTTTCAAACCCTACCTTTATTTCTTCATTAATTCCTTCCTATATTCAGAAACTTGCCCCATTTTTTTCAGATGAATGGTGAATTTTCCCCTTAAATTTTCAGTTCTGGAATAGACCCAGCTTTGTATTGCTACACTCATACCAAATGAGCCACAAGTAGTTGCACCATTCTTGTCTGATTAGTTATGAGAGAAAAATAAACCATAATATGTGTTGGTGTTGGATAGGTAAATTCCACCCTCAGGATCAGAATTTTGTGGGCAGGAAATCGGGCTAAACTTGCTTTATACCCATAAATTCTAACTCTGTGGTGATTTTACTCAATCCCAAACCAATGCATATGATAGATTATATTAATCAATACACCAGCAGATCCAGATCTGTGTTGTTCCTTCTACTAGCCTAGACCCTGATCTACCATCTCATAATGCACCAGTAGACCCTGATCCACCATCACATAATGCACCAGCAGATCGAGGTCTGTGCCATTCCTTCTACTAGCCTGCATACCTTGATTTGTTGTCCCATAATGCACCAGCAGATCCAGGCCTGTGCTGTTCCTTCTACTAGCCTAGATCCTGATCTACTGTCCCATAATGCACCAGCAGATCCAGGTCTGTGCTGTTCCTTCTAATAGCCCAGACCCTGATCTGCCATCCCATAATGCACCAGCAGAGGTTTGTTCTGCTCCTTTTACTTATTATTTCATGTAAACAGCATAGACCCAGACCTATAAGTTGGTGTATGCAATAATAGATCTGACCCGTTTGTCATAAAACTTGACTCCGCATCTTGAGGTATAGCTGTTACTCTACACTTGGAAATCATATTCGAAAGATATGAATGCAGCCTTTTCTTCAGAATATTTTCAAGTAAGATTTGAGGCCAGTAAAAATTTTATGCTGGAGGGGCCTGACCTGGAGCTTGAGTTTCCTCTATCAGTTGTCTCTAGATGACCTTTCAAAAGTAATGTCATTTGTGATTGGTCAGGTTCAAACGCGGGCTCAAAAGTTGTATGATTTGAAGGTTTGGATCTGTACTGTTTGCAGTTGTGTATTCATTATGCACAGATAAATAGTGTATGTCTGCTGTTAAAATCAAGACTGTTGCATCACATTGCAGTAGTTATGCATAAGGTGTTCTTATGTATATAGCAGATGTTATGGTCCTTTTTTGACATATACAGTACTTGGCATTTAAATTTGTGCATTCTTGTTTTGGATCTTTGGATTCATATGGGGAAGATTTAAATTAGCCCTTTCAAGAACTATGTAACATGGCCAAATGACTCAGCATTCGGGTCCAACCCTGGGTGGCAGGATTACATAGATTCAGTGTAGACAACAGATATTATTACTCAAGTATATCAAAACCAATGAAATGTTCCGATTTCTAATGGATTGAAGTAATACTAAAACATTCTTACTTGACAGCATCATAACATATTTGTGAAAATCTGCTCAGTGTTTGAATTATTGAGCTTAATTGATCACTGCGTTTTACAGTTCCTATATTTCTTGCCATCTTTTGCAGTAGTGCTGTGACATAAGTTAGGTAAATCAGATGTAAAAAATCTTGCTGAGATCGTTACTTTGTGACAATAGTAACAATTCTTTGTAGATAATTATATTTTGTGATGATAGTAAAAATTCTACCAGTACATTCTCTACAGCATTTTTAAGTTGAAAGATTAAGTTAAACAGGTATTGTTGTAATTTCAGCTGAACTTTGTCAGGTCATATCACAGTGGCCATTGACTGTATTCATGTAACTATGCCAATATCACAATTCACATCGAATGTTGTCATGTTACTATCGCTCAGTTATACAAATCTCTGCCAGTCCACAACAAGTGGTCACTTGTTCCCATAAGCCAATATTGGGAGTGACATTGCTTTGACCAAATAAAGTGTAAATCTTGAGCCTTTACCCAAGAGATAAGGCTTTATTGGACTGGTCAAATTAGTGTTTATCTTGTTCAGAGTGTTTACAAGGCAAATGAAACCATCTCTCCAGCTCTTGGGTGGAGTGGTAGCTAGGTTGCCGCTTTGGCTATGAATGGATTGTGCCTTGTGCAAATAGGAAAACTACAATTCAGAGTTCTGTCTTCTGTGTCCAATAAACATGCCATATTGACTAAACTGCATGGGTCTGATCACCCTGGTCAAAAGATCAACAATTTCTTTCCCTTCATTTTACATGCATCTATGACTGTGTTATTGGAGTGTGTACTGACTGTGGAGTCTAATTAAATTTGGCAGACTGGGATGATTATTCTGGACAGTTGGACACACCCAGAGCTAACTGCAAAAACTAAATAGTGTTGTAGTAATTTCTTGTAATTGTTATATTTCTCCCCTATATCCATGAAAGTGAACTGGACAAATTGAGTGTATGTAATACTGAAATAGTTCCATATTTTCCTACAGACAGTGAATTGGGATTAGATGTGAATTTGCCAGGTTTGTTCTCATTTAACATTAATTGAAAGTTAACACTGACCAGTTGAAGGATGAAGTACAATTACACATGACAAAGAACTGGAAGTTTACTTTTGTCCCTTTCCTTTGAAAAAGTTTCTTTGTGACAAGTTATTTATGGCAATGGTGGAAACAATCACTTTCAGCACTTATGGTTGTCTTGTTTTTCATCACATGCAGATCAGGCTAAATTTCCAATAATTAAAACAAAGGCATCAAGAGAATATTTCCAATAACAGGCTGTAATGTTAGTGTCATAATGAGCTGCTGAGGCAAGATTGTGGTCTGATTAATCAGATCTATCCAGGCCATGCTATAGGGATTAAATGATACATCATTCCAGTATTCATCATCTTAGTTGTTAGGATTTCATGCCAATTATCATCAGGGTGGGGCCACCACATCTTAATTGCTCCACATGATTTGTATCACTTTGAGAAAGAAGATTCACCTAGCTACATGATGCTCTATTGTTACTGATGTCAAGCGGCTTACATTCGAGTAGTTGTATTACTCAGGTGGATCTGAAATTTTGTTAAGGGCAAGGGTAAAGATTTTGTTTGAAAGAGGATCTGTGTATTTCATTTTGAGATACATGTAATACATCAGTTTTTCATATTAGAAGGCTCTGTTTTATAGAGAAAGTATGTATTTGTCAGTTCATTTGTTACTTCTTGACATGATAAAGGATTAATACATCAATATGGAATTTGGTTGGATGGAGTATCAGCTGAAACACATTTACTATAGTGTTAATTACACCTTTACTGGAAATGTTTACTTGTACTGTGGTTGCCTTAACTTGTAAACGATGTGGCTAGCTTTCATATGTGTGAAAAATGAACTCTTCTTACTGTAAGCAGCATTGTGTGTTAGTGAATATTACCAGATTCATTCAACAAAGTTAATACTAGTGAGTGATCAGCTATAAACACCATTTTGGTCTCAAAACTTTCCAACCCTCATAGAATTTTATAAAAATGGACATTTTCTACATCATGCGTTAAAAGTACAGTGGTGGAGTTGTGTGCTATTCTCAAACAAAAAGGAAGGGATGTATGGCTGGTATTTGGAATGGGTACAGCAATTGTGGACAGAGATTTGTCAGTTTTATGCATGTCAATGTACCAGGCCCCAAATCAGAGATCAGACTACATAACACCCCCATGTGGATTGGCACAACAATGGCACCAAGTATATGGCAGAGGGTACAGATTGAGACTTCCAAATCGTTACAGTTTGTCCTCGGCCTTTGTTTGTATCAGTGCAAAGATACATGACAGGTAACTTGTCTTTTGTGGCTCACATCATTCTATAGTTAGAAAAGGTATATTGTCTAAATTTGAAAGAACCTCAATGACTTTACAGAGTCTGTTGAAATCAATTATCTATTCAAAATACAAATTTTGAAGAAAAAAAAGAAAAAATTTCATTTTGACTCCTCTGACTTAAAAGACATTGCAAAGTGATGGTTGTTGTGGTGGTTTGTAATTGATGCAGGCTTTCTTGCTAGGTTTAATCGTGTTTGTGATCACTGCTGCTTTCTTCTTTGACCTTCTCCAATTAGCTCCATTTGTATGGCATTTAATTAAGCAAGATATGTTTTATTAAATTCTTAAACATGGATCTGCATAAAACAAAACAAAAAAAATTAGATACAGACTATATGTATCGGCATAAAATTTCATTATTATTTACCAGTAGTTATTTGTATATGTCACACTCAGAAGGCTGAGATCATTGGACAGTTTGTCAGTCAATTAGTAAATAATCTACAATTGATTCAAAAATTAATGATGATAGAATTTATTGGTGGAGGTTGTCCACAAAAAATAATTTAAGTGATGATGAAGACAGTAGACCACCCTTTAAAGCATTTTATGAAATAAAATGTTTGAATAAAGTGAAAAAGAAAATTCTCCTAATGTAATGTGCTTGATTCACCAACACAAATAAAATGCAGAAATGCTGATTGTAGAAAAGTCAGAAAGATTAAAAGATTACAACAATTTATGCCAATTATGTATTTATAAAATGTTCTCTTGGAATTTTAGTCAGTTTCAGATTCTTGATAAACTGAAAACAGTAAATGAAAATGATACAGCTGTATTGTTTTTAATTTTTTTTATGTCATAAATAAGTTTATTTGTAAAATAGCCCTATGTTCTGAAAGTTAGTGTTGATTGTAAGGCATTTTAGTTCTAAAAAGTTAGTGTTGATTGTAAGGCATTTTATGTTCTAAAAAGTTAGTGTTGATTGTAAGGCATTTTATGTTCTAAAAAGTTAGTGTTGATTGTAAGGCATTTTAGTTCTAAAAAGTTAGTGTTGATTGTAAGGCATTTTAGTTCTAAAAAGTTAGTGCTGATTGTAAGGCATTTTATGTTCTAAAAAGTTAGTGTTGATTGTAAGGCATTTTAGTTCTAAAAAGTTAGTGTTGATTGTAAGGCATTTTATGTTCTAAAAAGTTAGTGTTGATTGTAAGGCATTTTATGTTCTAAAAAGTTAGTGTTGATTGTAAGGCATTTTAGTTCTAAAAAGTTAGTGTTGATTGTAAGGCATTTTAGTTCTAAAAAGTTAGTGCTGATTGTAAGGCATTTTATGTTCTAAAAAGTTAGTGCTGATTGTAAGGCATTTTATGTTCTAAAAAGTTAGTGTTGATTGTAAGGCATTTTATGTTCTAAAAAGTTAGTGTTGATTGTAAGGCATTTTATGTTCTAAAAAGTTAGTGTTGATTGTAAGGCATTTTAGTTCTAAAAAGTTAGTGTTGATTGTAAGGCATTTTAGTTCTAAAAAGTTAGTGCTGATTGTAAGGCATTTTAGTTCTAAAAAGTTAGTGTTGATTGTAAGGCATTTTATGTTCTAAAAAGTTAGTGTTGATTGTAAGGCATTTTAGTTCTAAAAAGTTAGTGTTGATTGTAAGGCATTTTATGTTCTAAAAAGTTAGTGTTGATTGTAAGGCATTTTATGTTCTAAAAAGTTAGTGTTGATTGTAAGGCATTTTATGTTCTAAAAAGTTAGTGTTGATTGTAAGGCATTTTAGTTCTAAAAAGTTAGTGCTGATTGTAAGGCATTTTAGTTCTAAAAAGTTAGTGTTGATTGTAAGGCATTTTAGTTCTAAAAAGTTAGTGCTGATTGTAAGGCATTTTAGTTCTAAAAAGTTAGTGCTGATTGTAAGGCATTTTATGTTCTAAAAAGTTAGTGCTGATGGTAAAGAAGAAATGTTCTAAAAAGTTAGTGCTGATGGTAAAGAAGAAATGTTCAGAGGCTCACCAATATTGACAGTTTTTTTTAGGCTTAATTAACATCTTGGCGTGCATTTAATTCTGACCTCTGCTTCCTTTTTTATACCTAAGCACTAAATGTTCTTTTAAATACTGTCTCTTTAAAGTGCTTTACTTACTAACTTTTTAAGTTTTGTGTTTTGTGATTTTTATCTTATTGTAATTATGTATTATACTGTGTTTTGTATGTCTTGCAAATCATGTAAATTTTACTTATGTAATGTCTTTATGTTCTATGTAATATCTTTATGTGTTATGCAATGTTTGCAGAGAGCTTTTTAAAGCTTATGTTTATATGTTACTTTAATAATGCTAAATTTAAATAAATCTTATCTAAAATTTTCATCCCCAATATAAAAGTATGGAAACTTGTGTGATTTTGGCATTTTGGGGGTTACTCTGCATGCCTGATTCGTCTTATTTATGTGAATCTTTTCTCTTTTGACTTTTTGTAATTTTCTTAAACTGGTAGTATTACATTCTATTGATTATCTAAAAACTGGTTTAAAGTTACACTAACATCAACAGAAATAAAACAACTGATGCACACAGGTCTCAGTAGTTTATATATATATATATACTGTCATCCTGATGGATACAAGATAACTGCTGGCAGCTCATTTCTCTGGCAGTTCATGAATTCAGAATGTTTGTAGAAATTGTGCATGCATAATGCATATGTATAGGCTAGTGCTACAGAGATACAAAGAATTTCATGATGTCATTCTTGGAAACGCCAGGTTCTTCATTTTAAATAAGATGATGGCATTCTCAATGTTTAAAATTCTGTTTGTTGCATATCTCCAGGGAGTGGAAGCAATGATCATTTTGACAATAAACCCATTACAGTGCTACTTTGAATGAAAATGTAATTAAAAATGCAATTGATTTTGAAAATCATTTAATCACTTGAGATGAAAGAACCTTTGAGGATCTAGATGAAATGTTAGCAAGATGTACTATCGTTGATGTGTGAAAATCATTTGAACTTTGATCATTTTCTGTATAGATGTCAGTTACATTTAAACAGTAAAAATCTGTGGGACACACCTAACAGTATACATGTATATCTGCAGGACACACCTAACAATTCCATTATAATGTTATATATCCTGGTTGACTATTGACTCCCTCTGAAAAACAGATAATGCTCTACCCACTCACTAGTGTATCTATTTCTTTAATACCCATGTATATCTGTCGGAAAAATTGTCCACTGATTGGAACTGGACTCGTGTACATTGTGATTTTTAAAAAAAATATTGGATGAAAAATATCTAAGTTTTAATAGGTTGTATTGGTATATATGTTGTAAATTCTATATACCGGTAGGTGCCTTGATTGGTCAGGCAAGTTCTTGTCTGCCCACCCAGTTGCCAAATGATTCCACCCAAGGTGTTGACTGAATTGGTCAATGGTTACATTGTAGAAGAGGTAGCCTTTTAAGAGGGGAACCATTGTATATGCATTCATACACATTGTACCATCATCTTATCATGCATAGAACACTTTAAAGCCTCTGACAATATGCGAATGTATTCAGTTGAGCTCAAATTTGCAGTATGTTTAGCAATTCATCGAGGTGATGTACACATTTTTATTTTATGCTAGGCAGTGAATTACTGGATTTTCCGAGTGAAATAATTGTGGTATTTCACTGCAGTGAAAAAATATGATGTCTGTCAATAGACGTTGATAACATTATAACTAAGAAATTTCAAACATTTTGTAATACGTTTGCATAGTGTAATGGTTAAGATGGCTGATTTGCATCCAGACAAACCGAGTTCAAACCCAGCAATGTACAAAATGTTTGTTTTTTCCATTTTCTTTTTATCTGCAGTTTTACCTTGAATTGGGAAGTAGCATTATGTAACTACTGATATTTTATGTCCAAATATACACAAAACAGCAGAACATAAACGGTAAACTGCTGACATTATTGCGTGGGATGCAGTAAGAAATCAGCTACTTCAGTGTGTTATACAAATTGCTAGACAATATGCTTGAGCATAAAATAAAAAGAATATTTGCTTGAAATGAGTGAATAATGGATATATTTCATCTTGTGGGTGAAAAACTAAAGTATTTTGTGAAAAAACTGAGTTTTTCACCCACTCGATGAAATATATCCGTTATTCACTCGTTTCAAGCAAATATCCTCTCTAGAATACAGTTATGTCCAGCAGTGCTATATGCTGTAGGTGATGGGTGCTATTTATATAGACTGACTAAAAAAGCTAAATTTAGCAAGCCCTGTAACTTGAAGAATTAATTGAATGTACTGCACATTTACTATATTTGAGCAAAGTCACTTTCAGGATACTTAAAATAGTTCATTTAAATTCAGTTTTTATTTGACTGTCTTATTAGTAATCATTTAACCGAGAGTATGTGGATACTGAAAGAAAGAAATCACACACTAACCCTCCATAAATCATTTTCTTGCATTCAACATTTTCATTTGTATACATCTGCCATTTATGGTGGAACATAATATGCTATTACTGTTTGTCAGTAACTTTTCCTATTTTACATGATAACTCTAGTCATACAGAAAATACCTTCTCCAAACTTTGTGGATAGCTTCTATATGAGGCAAGAAAGAACCATATCAAGTTTGGGTTCAAAAGGTTACAGGTCAAGGTCACTGTGACAAGAAAACTGGTTTCTGCACAATAACTCAAATTCTCCACAATCTACAGTTACCAAACTTCATCCATGGCATACACTTGGAAAAGAAAGCTCATATATTTTGGGATCAAAAGGTCAAAGGTCATGGTCACTGATAGAAAGAAGGAAAATTGTTTCTGTACAATAACATTAGTTCTTCATCACAGACCTGGACCAAATTTTGTGGATAGCTTGCACTTTGTGTAAGGAATAAGCTTAAACATCTGGGGGGGGGGGGGGGGGGGGGGTTAAATTGTCAAAATTCAAGATCACTGTAACTGAAAAAAGAAAAATGGTGTCTAAATAATAACACTTGTTCTACATCACAGATCGGGACCAAATGTCATGGATAGCTTGTACTTGGGGTAAGGAATAACTGTATTGATTCGGGAGTGAAAAGGTCAAAGGTCAAGTTTGCTGACTGAAAGAAGAAACAAAAATGTATCTTCACCAAAAATTGTGGATGACTTTTTTCTGTGGCAGAAAGAAGAAAAATAGTACTACACAATAACTTGTTCTATATCACAAACCTGGACTAAACATTGTAGATGGCTTGCATTTGTAGTAAAGAAGAAGCTGATTGATTTTGGGGTCAATTGGTCAGAGGTCAAGGTCAGTGCTGCTTAGAGAAAATGAATGGTTTTTTGTGCATAAGAACCTTAGTTCCACACCACGAACATTGGCCAAAGTTTGTGGAGGGCTTGCACTTAAGGTATGGAATAGGTCTGTTGAATTTAGGGTCAGAAGTTCAAAGGTCAAGGTCATTGAGAAAACATACATGTGTAAAATATATTGTTGCACATATCGAGTTCATCCATCTTGTGCTTAATGCCTCATTCCACTTTTTTGCAGACGAGGGTTACCATCACGTGTAACTGTTGATCAGGATGTTTCCATCTTTAACCAGGAATCCACAACTGTACAACAGGTGCCAAAAGTTTTCTCCAATGCTGTCCATGAGGCCATTACCAGGTACCACTGCTACTACACCTACTACTATTCTCCTTCTCCTTCTGCTTGTACTACTGTAAATTCTTGAAGTGCCATAACCATCAGAGGCATTTATAAAATCCTAGGTTATACACTTTAGCTCTACTAGTTGATTCTACAAGAAGATGGTGCCCTTCAAGCATCCAGTATGGCCACCAAGGTGGTTATCTTGAAAACTTTGGCATAGCTACTGCACCTGAGTGGGCATATATTGTAACCAAACTTTGTGGATGCCCAGCAGTTGTGGTAATGAAGAACCTTATTGATTTTAGGGTCAAAAGGTCAAAGATCAATATCACTGTGACTAAAGGAAGAAAAATTGTTTCTGCACAATAACTTGAGTTATCCACCATCTACAATTACTAAACTTTGTGGATGGCTTGCACTTGGGGTAAGGGAAGAAGCCTATTGATATTGGTGTCAAAAGATCAAAGGTTAAGTCACAGTGACAGAAGAAAGAAAACTGGTTTATGCATAAAATTTAAAGTTATTGAGAATGTACCTTCACCATGGCTTGTGGATGACTTGCATGGTGGGTAAGAAAGAATCCTATTAATTTTGGGATAAAAAGGTCATGGTTCAAGGTCACTGAGTGAAAAAAGTGGTTTGTGCATAATTTAAGTTGTACACCACATACCTTGACTAAAGTTTTTGGAGAGTTTGCAGTTATGGTATGAAGATGTCTTTTGATTTTTGGGTTCAAAAGATCAAAGATCAAGGTCATTGTGGCTCAAAGAAAATTGGGTTTTGCCGAATAACTTTTGTTCTAGAGCAAGTTTCTTGACCAAACTTTGGATGGCTTGCACTTAGCATAATAAAGAAACCTAATATTCTAGGGTCAAAAGGTCAGATGTCACAGTCATGTAATTGGTTCTGAATGAAAATGGTGCATATCTGCACTATCAACATGGCCATGTTCTTGTGAACAAGTTTGATAAACCTACTTGACTTTTACATCAAGTCAAAGTTCATGGCTTGCATTTTTGTACTAAATTGAGCTTATGAACACAGTGAATTTGACATATACAAATGAATTTTGAGCAATAAAGAAGTTCATAGTCGGCTCTCTGACTTTGATTTCAAGGTCTGAGGTTATGATTCAGGTTTTTATTTGTAGTGGCTTGTGAGCATGATAACACAAACAGTTATGAATGGATTGTTATAAAACACAATTTTTGTAGATTAATATGAAGAATAACTTAAATGATGACAGTTCTATAACTTGTTTTTTTCCCCCAAAAATATGAATTATGGAGTTAACAAAACTTAGCATGTGGGTACATCTTGACAGTATTAGGAACAAGTTCAGTGATCTTCTATCCATGATATCAGGTTCAAGGTCAAAGGCCATGACAGATTTTTGTACTGCACTTTTTTGTGAACATGTTAACTCAAACATATAAGAAAATATTTGTTGCCAAATTTGGTATGTAATTTCTCAAGAACATCTGAGATGGTTTCAATACACAGGAATTTTAAAAAATATATGGTAGTGAAGAAACGGACTTATCATGGATTCCTACAAATTTCTTTCAGCCAATAGAACATCAGTCCCTTTGATAGGCTCTTGTTTATCTTTCCACTTGATAATTACTTGTGTAGCTGTTAAAATGTAGGTAGAAATATTTCTCCAATTCATAAAAAAAAGATCAAAATGATTACTTGAAATAAACCTCTTGAGCATCTTACTGTATGATGTGTTACCACAAGTACCCAAAGGCTAAACATGGCCAGTGGGGTGAATTAGCTCTTCCAGTACATGTTTGGTTTACTTATGACTACATCGTTCTATGAAGGATTATGTACTTTATACAAGATGATGGTGACTCAGAGCCTCCTTCATGTGTGAGACTGGATTTGTCTAATTCATTATTTATAAAACTATTTATGGTGTACCCATTATTAGAAGACTGTGATGTATATGAAGTTCCCCCTAGAGGTCCCCATTTGGAAATAAAGATTATTGTATTGTATTTTTGGAATAATTCACATTGTTCATCTGTGCAGCAATCCATGCATGCATTTTATCGATCCATTTGACTTCCCAGCATTGGCTGTAACTTTGTCTTTTTTTTTCTTCTCAATACACCTATATTTAGTCTAAAGACCAAAATTTGCATTGTGGCTACATCTTGGGATGAAGCTGCATTACATACCTAAACTGGGTTGCTTTGACCTACTTTCCAGGGTTTGTTCAACATGGCATACAAATTGTGTCTTGGCTTTTATTCCAGGACCTTTTCAACCGTTGCCATCCAAGCAGTCATGTGGATGTATATTTGGATGAATATATTTTGCATGCCAAAACTGGGTCGCTTTGACTTACTTTCAAGGGGTTATTCAACATTGCTTACAACTCTGACTCATGCCACATAAGTGTTTCTTGGTTTGTTCCTGCTCAGTAATGACTCTAATATTTTGAGTAGATTGCAGGAGACATTAATGGATTTTTTATATTATTTTTCGGGGGATGAATTATTCATTTTTAATTAGTATTTCATCTCTCAGTTCTCCCACTCCCCCCCCCCCCCCACCACCACCCCACAACCAAGGAATGGGAACATCAATATTAATAATGCCTGCAGTGATGATGATGCAGATCTCATGTTTTGCATCAGTTTGATTAGGCATGCATGTGATGTGATAAGCATATGAAAGGGTACCAGCTGATAAGGCCATGGTTATATATTTATATATATGCTATGTTCATAGTATCTGCTCCCAAATTAACTGTCATCCATAAACTGTGATAATCAATAATTTCCAAAAGTACCTTTATGGAGCCAACAGAGATAGTCTATCATTGTCAGGATTGCATCATTAAAAATGAGTGTGTAAATGACAATGTAGTCTTTTCAAAGAGTAGATACTTATGTGAAAACTATTATCCATATATGCTTGTGCATTATCGATAGGAGTTGTTATTTTTTAAATCTGCAGGTCATAGCCTGTTGTCCATTGTCCATCTGTCTGTCATCATTTGTCCTTTATCACAAGTTTGTTGTTGCTTCTTTTCCTAAACTACTTGGAAGATGGTCATGAAACTATACACACACACACATTCATCCCAAGGTCTAGTTGGACCTACAAAATGGTGCCACTTGGATATCCAGTATACATGTAGCTGCCATGTTAGCCATCTTGAAAATCTTGGTGTTACCACTCCTCCTGAATGGACGGTCATATTGACATGAATTTTTGCTCAAAGACTTTTTTTGATGCCTAGTTTGTCCTAAATAAAAAGATTGCTGCTCTGACATCTGATATGGCCACCACAGCAGCTATCTTGAAAATCTTGTCATGGTTATTCATCCTGAATAGATGATTATATCAGAATGGTGTTTGCACCTATTTTGATGTCTGGTTAGTCACAAATGAAAATGATTGCCCTTGGACATCCAATATGGCCACAATGGTGACCATCTTGAAAATCTTGTTATAGCTACTCCTCCTGAATGAATAGTCTTACGGAAAGACTTCTTATGATATTTAATTGGTTCTAAAGGAAATTGATGCTGATCTGACATCCAATATGGCTGCCATCTCTAAAATATTGTTGTTACTACTTCTCATAATAGATGGTCATATAGACATGGAGTTTTCACTGAAAGACTTTTTATGATATGTAATTGGTTCTAAAAGAAATTGATGCTGATCTGACATCCAATATGGCTGCCATCTTTAAAGTATTGTTATTACTACTTTTCTTAATGGATGATCACATAGACATGCAGTTTAAAAGACTTTTTATAATTTCTAGTTAGTCATACATGTATAGATATGCAGTCTAAAAGTCTTAATATCATTTCTAGTTGGTCATATAGACATGCAGTCTCAAAGACTTATTATAATTTCTAGTTGGTTCTAAATGAAAATGTTGCCCCTTAAACATCCAATCTAAAAAATCTTATTATCATTATGCCTTGCATCAATGGTTGTAGTGACATGGGGTTTTTACTAAAATATTTCTTGTAACATTTAGTCGGTTCTGAATGAAAATGGTGCAGGTCTGACCAACAACATATCAACTTTTGTAAGGAGCATTGAAACTAAGAAACAGAGCACATGCAGGCAGTGTTTTAAAAAATCACATCAGAAATTTGACAGTGTTTGGATGTGCTAAATGTGTTGTCCATATTTGCCCAGGTGTATAATTCCAGGCATACCACCACCAGGTGTACAGGAAGAATAGTGTTGATAGTGCTTTTTGAAAGTAATTTTATTAATTCACGATTTCAGACTATTTGTTTGTGATAAATTATTATCAATGAACTTTCATGTTTTATATTTATTTTCATGACTAGTTTACTACATTTACCACAATTAAATTCCTCAAATTTAAAGTTGTATTGTTTTCCTTCATTACGTGGAACAAATGTCATACATACATACGTCAACCCCATGCAGTATACAAAATAAAGGCCATTTTGAGTTAAATTATTTTCAATGAAAAAAAAATCTTACGATGTATAAACATAAGTTATCAGGTTTATTTGAATGTATAAACATACAATTATAGAGTTTGTTCTTTTACCAAGAGTTTCTAAAGTTGACACACTGTTTGAACATGCTTTTTGTGCTATATCATGGGGTCTCAATGAAAGTTAAAGCTGGCACCTTAAAATAATTATGTTTTTATTTTTGACACTCTAAAATAAATAGATAATTTTTAATTAAAGAAAATGAATGAAGTTTTTTTTTCTATCATTATAAGTATTTAAAAAATACATGCTTTTACCATGGCAACCAATGTTCTTAACACTTATTCTTTATGATATACAATGTATACTTTATACGTATTAGTTGCTGCCAAAAATATAAAGCTTGTTACTTCATAGATCTAATCTGTAAGTTTCATCAAGTTAAGGACCAACATATATTTGGAATATCTTTTCCTGATTTCAACATAGCAATTAGATTGTCAGTTTTAGTGCCTCTGCCAAAATTCCTGAGGAAATCAGCCATACAGTGACCAGGATGACTGAGGGGACAAAGGGTTAAAATCAAGTACAAGTTAAATTGGCACTTTGAGAAAGGTTTAAATGGTGTGTTGATGGTATACTGTAGCCTCTGAGTAACCCATTCATTGTACTGTTGTGACTGCTGTGTCCACCCATGTCCAGCTTGTCTGCCTCCATGTGATGCAATTTAGTAATCTGTAAATTTACAGGCTGGTATTGAAGGGTATACAGAATCCAATTTTTAAATCATGATTAGGATATTATGAAACGTGTATGTCTTTCTTTCAATGTAATTACAATGAAACCTACCCTAAAGGACACCTGTATACAAAGATCACCTGCTTATCAAGGACACATTCAAGAATTTCAAAGGAAAATCAATTTATGTTTGTCATTTTTTATAAAGAACAGCAGGGTAACATAAACAGAGGACATTTTTATTGTCCAAAAATTTCCATTATTACTTCATGTAAAGGACAATTTACTTTCTCCCCTAAGAGTAAAATTTGTACACCACCACCACCAGAAAATAAATTGCACTGGTGTACAAGTTTATTATAAACATGTAATGGGTCTTTGTATGAACAAATGCATATAATGCTTCTTTATACCGCTACACTTTGATATGAAAGTCTACCTATTATTGTCACAAAATAATAACTTCTGCAAATTTTTACCTATAAAAATATGACATTTCCAGCTGTCCTCCTCCATGTAGGAGAACACCTATCAATTTAATGTTCTTTACATACAGAATTCATTGTTTGAACTGTTTACGAACAAATTAATTAGACAGCAACCCATTTGTATACTACCTAAGTTCAAAACTGACCCCACACTTGTAGCAGATACCCTTACTCCCTTTTATACTCACCAAGAGGGAGCCTGGTAGCTCAGTTTGTGCAGTGTTGGACTCATAATCCAAGGGTCGCAGGTTCAATACCTGCCAAGGTCAGCCAATGTGAGCTTCCTCTTAGGAAACACATGTAGTTCCCATACCCTTTGCATGATATAGCCTATAATGTGTGGAAAGTGCTGTAAACTCATTAATCCCAGGAGATTCTTTTCATTTTCACCTGAAATGGGGGTAGGAAATGCATATTTGGGGTTATTTCTGGATGCAGCCAAACACGTCTGCTTAAGAAAGTTTTTTGTTTAGCCGGATGCTTAGGTGTGTCAGAATGTTTGTGTCCTGGCCCCTTTTTACTCCAAATCTCAAACTCATCCTACTTTTTGCAAAGGTTCATCTGCCCATGAGTAGTTCAGACCAGTCTGCTTTAGATCTGAGGCCAAAAGGTCTAAAATCCGACACAAATTCCGGTTCCGAAACTGTCAATATTCAACCTAAACAAAAAATTGGGTCTAAAAAATTGTGTTTTTTTCAATGTATTTTTTAATGCGAGTAGAAAGTCGACATTATTTGGCATCATTGTAGAGCTACATCTGTCTACTTTCCTGCAATACCATCCACTTTAGTGTATCTTAAATGATGTTGACGTTACAGAGTTCGGAAGTAGGGTACAACCTCATGATGTGTAAACGTGGCGCATGGGGTTAATGAGTTTAAAAAAAACCAGCCTACACAGCAAAATCAGACCTTGCAGTATGCAGTTAATGATGTGGTCAGTGTCTAATAAAAAGAGAAAACAAATGTCAGTGGTTAAAAATACAGGTTTGATTTGGTGTTTAATGGCACCCTGCAACAAAGGAAGGTTACATCATGCAGAGGCAATGGGTATAAAGTGCCTTGCCCAGGAACACACCATTGGTAGCCAACCCAGGCTGATCAGATGGTAGGATTTGAACTTGCACCTTTCTGGTCAGGAGTTCATCATACTAACCACTGAGCCACCACAGGTCCTGTTAATCAGATACAGTGCTGTCAGACATTAGTAGAAATAGCATATAGATGTATATTTGATTAGAAATCAATGCCTTCTCCATCTTCACTCTCTCAACACAGCTGTTTGTAGTATTTGACCCATATAATATTCCCATGTATAACTTGCAGTCAGCTGAACACAGTATAGACCCAGATTTGATATCACATAATTCAAAAGTATCAGGGTCTATATTGTTAAAATCATAAGTAAAATGAACATCATAACCCTGATCTGCTAGTGCATTATAGGATCATTAGGTCTGGGTCTATTTAACATGAGAAAATATGGTAATTCATGACACCTGCTACAAATATAGAAAAAGACTTGAAGGTCACTTAGGATAAATTTACAATGAACACTTGCAGCTTAACGGAGAAGAGATTTCATTGATTTTCCCAAGTTACCGGTATTTTGATGAAAAGATAAAAACAGAAATGGTTGCCAATAAAACCCACTATTGAAGTAAATTTGTTGCTGTATCTGTTGTAAATTTCATGTGTCAGGAAATCAACATGTGCAAGAAGAAAATAGTAATCAATAACACATTGAATAGTGGATGTTTGATTCCAGATGGACAAGAGGAAACAAAATAGCTGATTGAAGATGCATGATCCTAATCGCATCATACCCCGCTTGTTGCTTACTTGAGCAATTACTTTTGTATCAAACAATTATCAAACTTGTCATCAATCTCTTTGTCCCATTAAGGCTTTAGCAGGGGATAGTATGATATCTTCCATATGTCTGTTCATCCATCTGACTGTAAACTTGTCATCAGTCTGTTTGTCCCTACACTTTAGCAGGGGATTGTGTGATTCCCTGATGTCTGCCCATCCATCTGTCCATCTGTCAGTAACTCTATATCCTCCTCCCTGGAATTATTCTTGGTAGGGTGTTGGAGGTCAAACATACAAAAACTGCAATTACAGTGACAGTTTTTAATATTTTTTTTACCAAACTTTATTGATGAATCTTTAGCAGAAGAGACATAATATATGCAATTGATTTTGGGTTACGCCCCCTGGGTAATGATCTGGAAGAGGTGGGGTCAGGAGGGAGCATTAAAAAAAAACATGGGGATTTGCCATGGCAAGCCATATAGTTGTACCTCTACTTTCTATTGTAATGGCATAATTTTGTATTAAATAGATGCCAGATCAATAAAAAATGCAAGGCTGATGTAAATCTAGCATCTTTACTTATCCATTCAGTCTTCCAAAAGGGTCAAAACTACCATTACCATTGCAGCAGTATCCAAATATCATTGCAGGGGTATCCAGTTATCGTAGCAGTGCAGTTTGTTTATTGCAACGGTAATTTTTAGCTCACCTCTACAAAGTAGTGGTAAGCTATTGTACTACACCTAGCACCAGTGTTGGTGTTCACACAGATAAAAGCATATACATGTGTACACCTTAATTGAGTATCAACCATTCTTTCTTCCCAGGTCCTAGGCAACAGTTTGGAGAGGGTTTCATAACACCTACCTCCAGGGGAGGGGTTGATGGTGCTAAATTTGTACAAACATGTAAATTAGTTGTACAATTTTGGTCAAGTTGTTGTGTTGAGCTCAGTTTTTTTGCACACTGTGTAATAACTGTTATATCTGGTATCATGAAACTTGGTGAAGAGATGCATCTTGATGAGTAAGTACTACACCATCATCACAAATGTCGGTCACTGTAACCTGTATTTCATGCTTCACTGACTGAATACATTTGGTAGTTTAAGTTTATTTCGCAAGCTCTGTTCATAATAGAATCATCAAACTATATTATTGTATGTATCTCTTGTTAGTGCCATACTCTTGCCACAAAAGAATGCCATTATGACCTACATTTCACATTTGACTGGCTTAGGTTAAGTTTTGCATTTACTGGTAGCTCATGACCAAATAGGTTTTAGCACCTTGTATATATACGTAGATTTCATGAAACTTGGTGAGGGAATGCATCTTGATGAGTACTACACTCTTAATTACAAAAGTAGGTCACTGTGACCTATATCTCATGCATCACTGACTTCAGTTAAATGTTGTTTTAAGTTTATTTCTCAAGCTCTGTTCTTGCTAGAATCATCAGATTAGATGATTATATGCATCTCTATTAGTAACACTCCCTTACCACAAAACCATAAAACTGCACAGGCTGTTGAGCTTTTTTGTTGTTGTTGTTTTTAGCAATGGTCATGACCAGTCACATCACCATGATACATGATTGTATCAAATCTGCAGTCATCTTTTTAGTTATACGCCTCTATATTAGGAGAAAACTCGTGAATTTTATAACAACAATTAATACTTTATTTGAGATCAGTAAATGCACCTAGGTACATGACCATATTGACAGTATACACTTTAGTTGTAAACAAGCAAGAAATATAACTCGCAAGTTGTGCCTATATAACCCTCAAGGTGTGTGTATGGGTTTAAATGCTTCCTCTTCTTTTAGCAATGTTTTAATACAGTAAGCTGTTTATTATCCATCTCTTGAGGGGACAATTATATTCAGCTTCATCCGCTGCTGCTTTTTTTCTAAAAGATCTCACATGGCTTATATGTCATTCCTTATTTCTCAAATTCTGCTACAGCATCCATAAATGAATATTCAAGGATTACTAATAAAAGAATGTCTGGAGATGTGGGGTGTGGTGGTGCTCTATTCTGTCTGCTGGTTAAGGGTCACTCCCTGTTCCTCACCGATTTTGTACTTACTAAATGCATTCATCAGAGCAAAAGGATGGTGTGATGATTTAGTTCATCAGAGCAAAAGGATGGTGTGATGATGTAGTTCATCAGAGCAAAAGGATGGTGTGATGCTTTAGTTCATCAAAGCAAAAGGATGGTGCGATGCTGTAGCTGATCAGAGCATTGCAAACTGTTGATGTGGGGTTTATATACTGCCACCCCTTACAGCCAGTTTTAGTTGTCTTACATTTAGATCATTGGTAACTGTGGGGCTTATCTACCTCCACCCCTTACAGCCGGTTTTAGTTGTGTTACATTTAGTTTTTAGCTTCAGCAAAAGAAGAACCATGTTCTCACTGACAATTTTGAGTAAACAGTTGGTAAATTCTGTGATATCTTGATTTTGTTTCTGCAGTTATCGAGGGAGCCCATCTAGCAGTGGCCGATCTTCCCCCACACTGACCGAGGAGATTCACAGCACCGCTTCCATACCTCAGACAACTGGCAACACCACTGAGCGTAGCAGTATCGACTCCAACTACTTCCTCGATGTAAGTGGCTCTTACTCACTATTCATAAATCTTGATATGTTTACCCACCCTCACTTCCTTTTCAAGTGTAATACCAATCCAGTTTGAATGAGTTTGTACTGGAAGGTACACCATAAAGACTTTAGATAATTTAAAAACGTAAAAGAATTCCCGGACCCAAAAGTAATTTAGTTTTAATTAGGTCTTAAATTTGAATTTACCACCATAAAGCTGTAAGTGCAAATCAATTTTTTTTTATTTTAATACGGACAAAAAATGATATATGCAGATCCAATGTGAATTTAAAACCGTTCTGGCATGATCATTGTTTTGAAGTTTCAGTTTTGTAAGTTGCTTAAGATTCATACAGGTAATGGACATGTCTGTGATACTGATGTAGCTGTTAGTTTTTGTTGCAATAAATGCCTAAAAATCTCATGACTCGTGGCATTCACCAGCTTTTTAATAAGAATAAAGCTTGATTAGTATGCATAATTTTGTACAGTATCATAAATCCATGCAATTTTCAGGTTGCTATGCTTGTGGTTTGGGGCTTGTTTTCTGTTTACATTCAACACATTAAATTGATGGTCTCCAAGCAAATTAATGAGCCAGATACATTAAGCTTAAATGATGCACATTAAATTCCTCCTGATTATGTAACTGTTACATAAGCAACATTGAATTAAGGGAAACATTTCTCCATGGTAGCTCAGTCAATAAAATCAGATCTCTACTTGTTATAACTTATTGTTAAGCTATATATGGTGTGATTTTGGTGTAGATTTAATGCTGATCAGCTGGGGGTAATCTCTTGTAATGGAAAAATGATGTACTTTCCACCATGCCCAAGAAGCCATACTCATATGATTATAGAGTCTGAATAATGTTACTGTTGTTGTTGTTGTTGAGGCAAGACATAACAATATCAATTACACAAATATTCATGTACAGAGTACCTGGACAGTAGTGCGTTAGGCAATGTTTATTGTTGGTTTGTTTTTAATAGCACTTTTAACATATTTTTGACTATATCATGCATGGGGAATGGGAGCTACACTGTAAGAGCCTTTCCCAAACACACTGAGACAACCAGCTTGGGCTGGCATGGGCAGGTATCGAACCTGCAACCCTGGGAATATGAGTCTGACACTCTATCAACTGATCTATCAACTCTCTATCAACTGATCTATCAACTCTCTATCAACTGAGCTATTGCAGTTTCCCAGTGTTTTAGGTACAGAAAATTCTGGATACAACAAAAATATATACTTAGGACCTATTTTATACCCCTGCCTCTCAGGGGTATATAGTAATTCTTGTGTCCATCCATATTTTCATCCATCCATCCATCTGTCCACCACAATCTCATTAATGCAACTAGTGCTGCAGATTTTTATGGATTGCCATTTGTTTTTGTGACTCATGTCACATTGTTATTGTAGTGTGTTTGCAATCGCTCATCAATAAGTTGAATGTCTTACTTTAATATAAGACAAGACAGGTAAGTTCCCATTGTTTACATTGTGCACAGGTGAGTTCATGCACTGGGGTGCATATAGCATGCACCATGTAAACAACAGGTAAGTTCACTTGGGACATAGGTAACATATTCACATTATTCATTGTTTTCTTCCAGGAAATTTTAATCCAGTTTGTAGATATATCTGAAGAATACCTTGAATGATACCACTAAGATAACTTCATTTTTTAAATAAAAAATATGACTTATACATTTAAGGAAAATTTGCATGTGGTTATACCTTGACATTGTCTGAGACAACTTCATTGATCTTCTATCAGGTTCAAGGTCAAAAGGCCATGATAAAGAATTTTGTCCTGCACTTGCAGGCATTTTGTGGACATGTTAGCTCAAATATAAGATAGCAGTTTTGTTACTAAGTTTAGTATGTTAGAGTTTCTCAAGAATATCAGTTGCTTTCAATAACTCAGCAGTTAAAAAGAAGAAATGGTCTTATTTTGAATTCCTGGAAATTATTTTTAACCAGTAGAGCATCAGTCTCTTCGAGTGACTGTTGTTTTGGATTGTTGAGAAACTTGGTACATATTATGGTCATCATTTAAAGATGCACATATTGACAAATCTTTGTGCTGCCTTGATTAATGCCATTTTCTAATTTACAGCTGGATGCAGTGTAGAAATTTATAAATGCAACTACTCTTGGATTTTTCAGTGGATTGCTGTGAAACTTTGTATTTATTATGGTCATCTTCAGAAGGTTATGCCAGTTGACCAGTGATTGTACTCACACTGTTTTCACAAGAGTTATGCCAGTTGACCAATCATCATTGTTCTTGCACTATTTTCACCATTCATTTAGTTCTAAGATCATTCTGTGTGTTTCATGTTAAGGGCATACATAATTTATTCAACAGAAGTGACCATTGATTCATTAACTGAAACACTAACTCATTTCTCCCCCCACCCCAACCCCTTGATCCATATGAGTTGTTTAAAACATCTGTATCATAAAGGCTTAATGGGTGTTTCTTATTATGGGCAAAGGTAGATCGGGATTACTTTTCTTGATCTAGTGACTTTGTTAGGTTTTTGTATTATGTCATGGTGGAGCTGGCAAGACATAGCATTCCATGGAATTCTTTTTTTGATTCATGAGTTCATGATATTATCATAAGTCATGTGTCTTCTCTGTGTGTATAAATGTAGGTTTTCACTGGTTGCTCTAAAGCCTGTGTCTTCTCTGTGTGTGTATAATTGTAGGTTTTCACTGGTTGCTGTAAAGCCTGTGTCTTCAGAGTATGTGTATAAATGTAGGTTTTCACTGGTTGCTGTAAAGCCTGTGCCTTCAGAGTGTGTGTATAAATGTAGGTTTTCACTGGTTGCTGTAAAGCCTGTGTCTTCTGTGTATAAATGTAAGTCTGCACTGGTTGCTGATATTATAATATGGCCTGTGTCTTCTATGTGTATGTATAATGTAGGTTTTCACTGGTTGCTGATATTATCATAAGGCCTGTGTCTTCTGAGTGTGTGTATAAATGTAAGTCTCCACTGGTTGCTGATATTACCACAAGGCCTGTGTCTTCTATGTGTGAGTATAAAAGTAGGTCTTTGCTGGTTGCTGTAAGGCCTGTGCCTTCTGAGTGTTTCTATAAATGTAAGTCTCCAGTGGTTGCTGATAATATAATAAGGCCTGTGTCTTCAGTGTGTGCATAAATGTAGGTTATCACTATTTGCTGATAATATTGTAAAGCCTGTGTCTTCTATGTGTGTGTATAACAAATGTAAGTCTTCACTGGTTGCTGATAATATCATAAGGCCTGTGTCTTCTATGTGTGTGTATAAAAGGTTAGGTCATCACAATTTGCTGATAATATTGTAAGGCCTGTGTCTTCTATGTGTGTATATATATAATGTAGGTATTCACTGGTTGCTAATATTATCATTAGGCCTGTGTCTTCTGTGTGTGTATAAATGTGGATCTTTACTATTTGCTGATAATATTGTAAGGCCTATGTTTTCACTGCATGTGTATAAATGTGAATATTCACTGGTTCCCGATAATATTGTAAGGCCTGTCTTAGTGTGTGTATAAATGTAGGTCTTCACTATTTGCTGATATTATCGTAAGACCTGTAGTTTCTATGTTTGTGTGTAAATGTAAATCTTCACTGGTTGCTGATATTGTTCCAAGGCCTCTATCTTTCTGTGTGTATAAATGTTGGTCTTCACTGGTTGCTGAGATTATCATAAGGCCTGTGTCATCAAAGTGTGTGTATAAATGTAGGTTTTCACTGGTTGCTGATATTATTGTAAGGCCTATGTCTTCTGTGTGTGTGTATAAATGTTGATCTTCATTGATTGCTGAGATTATCATAAGGCCTGTGGCTTCTATGTTATATTCAGGTTTGAGTTCACTGAAACTCTGTGTGCTTCATATATTTGGGGTGGTATGATAATTTTGTCAGCAAGACATCTTATTAAATGTTACTTGATTTACAAAATATTAAAGATGATTGAATAAAGTAACAAAAGGGTGCATATGGAGTAAGTTCTTCGATAATGCAACAAAAAGTATTTTTATGCTATGTCAACAAAGGGACAGTTGACAAAGTGTCATGCACCCATCCTGGGATCATTACTATGTTGTCAATCTGCCCATTTGAAAATCTGAGTTTATGTGGTCTTACAGTGTACTTTAGATAATTAGGGCCCTGCATCAAGATATGGGAACTCTTTAGTAATAACTTTTTCTGTCTGTCATTCAATCTTGTATTTTTGTTCACCCATTCACACTTCTTGTAACCACCAAAGGTCTACAGCCCTTACACATAATTGGATGCCATTTGGTTTTTGAATTGTCTTTGACATGTCGAAGTGTCTTTTACAATTTTTTTTTGTTTCAGGTCCAATTTAACAGAGATATTGCCCTTTTTTGATCAGTTTTAATCTCCCTTACAGCAGATCCTTTTAACCAGTATAGCACAGGTAGCATTCAACATATTCTGATGCAATATGGTGTGTATATTGTCTCTTAGACCTAGATGTGCCTTTTATGTATTTTGTATTGTTAACTCCATTTTTGGATAGAGTTATGGCCCTTGACAATTAACTTACAATTTTTAAATGGGTGTTACTTATAACTAGTACAGTTCAATAACATTTCAGCATATTCTGATACAATTTGGTATGAACTTTGTCTCAAAGACCTATATGTACACGTTATGGGTTTAGTCTGCACCATTTTGGAAAGATTAATGTCCCTTCTGAAACATATTCTTGTCTTCACATGGAAACTTGGAATGTTTTATGCGATCACAATAGTTCAAAAACCATTCAGCATGCTCTGATTGAATTTGGTAAGAACATTGTCTCTAATATCTACATGTACATTTTATTGATATTGTCATGTCTTTAATTATGGCCTGCTTCAATTAACTTAATATCTTTACATGGGATGTTGATTGTAATCAGCATAGCTCAAGAAACCATTCAACATATTTTGATGCATTTTGATGTGAACATTGTTTTATAGACCTATGTATCTCATCTACTCCATTTTGGACATAGTTATGGCCCTTGTCAATCAACTTAATATCTTTATATGGGATATTGCTTGTATTGATGAGACCTTAAAAGGAGTTGGATTTCAAGCATTCCACATAATCATTTAGAGGAGTAATGGCCCCTGAATTCCCATCTTCTAAATTTGGTTTCCACACTCAAGTTACTCTGGTTAAGGTCCTTTAGAGCAAATTGTAGTGTGTGGGACCCTTTGTGATGGACCCATTGCTAATAGCTCATTTTGTGGTTTGTTTATTGTTTTCTTATCAAAAGGTTATTATAATTCAAAAGAAAGAAAAACATGCATGTCACTTGTGTTTTTCTGAATTTTGATAGTGCAGTAGATTTAAGTCCATTCACATTTTATGAAGAGTGTTTAAACAAGCAGATACTGTAATGTTGATTCTAACTGTCTCTTTGCTACCCTTGTGTTGCAGGAGTTTGACAGACAGGCAGCTAAAACTGTTCAGGCTTTGTTTGATGAAATAGACTCAGTACTATTTGAACAAAGTTCAAATAGAGCAGAATACATCTACAACGAATGTCAAGAATGGATATCTCAGTTCCCACATTTGAGGTAAGGTTGTTTTTAGCTCTGCTGGTAATAGACTGGAAGAGCTTATGGGAAGGCTTGTTGTCCATTGTCTGTTGTCCATCCATCCATTAGCACAAGTTGGCTATCACTATTCCTCTTAAACTACTTACAGGATAACCATGAAACTTTACACACACATTCATCCCAAGGTCTAGTTGGTCCGAGATCAAAATGGTGCTGCATGAACACCAAGTATGGCCACCACAGCAGCCATCACTACTCCACCTGAATGGATGGTCATATCAACATGGAGTTTTCACTACAAGACTTCTTATGATGTCTGGTTGGTCCTAGATGAAAATGGTGCTGATCTGACCACCAATAATTGGCTGCCATGGTGGCCATTTTGAAAATCTTGTTATCATATTGATGTTGGGTTTTCACCAAAAGACTTCTTATGATATCCGTTTGGGCCTAAATGAAAATGGTGCCCATCTGACATCCAGTATGGCCACCATTGCAGCCATGTTGAAAATCATGTTATCGTTACTCCTGAATGGAAAGTCATATTGACATGTGGTTTTCACAAGAAGACTTCTTATGATGCTGATCTTACTTCCAATATGGCCACCTTGGTGGCCATCTTGAAAGTCTTGCTTTCGCTGTTCCTCATAGATGAATGGTCATATTGACATGAGGATTGCACCAAACGATTTGTTACACTGTCAAGTGGTCCTAATGAACATGGCACTGATGTGACTTTCAATATGGCCACCAAGGAAGCTATCTTGAAATCATGTTATAGCTACACCTTCTAAATGAAAGTCATATCAACATGGAGTTTTCACCAGAAGACTTCTTAAGATGTCTAGTTGGTCTAAAAAGAAATTATGCCCATCTGACATCCAAAATGCCCACCATGGTGGCCATTTTGAAAATCTTGTTTATGCTACTTCTCCTAAATGGATGGCCATATCAGCATGTGATTTTCACCAGAAGACTTCTTATGATATCTAGTTGGTCCTAAATGGTTCAGTACCTGCCCAGGCTAGGATGGTAATATTGACATGGGGTTTTCACCAAAATACTTCTAATGATATCTGGTTGGTCCTAAATTAAAATATATGCCAATCTTTCATCCAATATGGCCACCACAGCAGCCTGTTTGAAAATCTTATCACTCAGGAATCTTAGAGATGGTTTCAATATTTGGCAGTTTAAAAAAGAAGAAACAGTCTTATCTTGGATTCCTGGAAATTCTTTTCAGCTAGTAAAGTGTCAGTCTCTTTGAGGGATTCTTGTTTTACCTTTTCATACCCTCATTTTACATCAGTTTAATTCATCTTTAATTATCACCATCCTGCTTCCCCTTGTTTCATCTGCTTCTGATGTAGTTTTGTAAATACTGCTGTCGTGTTTATAAATGTGAAGTAAATTTATAGTAAAATGTTGTTCAAGTCTATCATAAATATGCAATTTTTAAATGAATTTGTTAAAAATCATTTGTTAATTTTTGCATGAGAAAAAAGTAATTTCATAGAAGCAAGTTCTTATAGGAGATCCGATGTTTTACTGTAATGGTAAATTATCAAGTGCTTCTGAGAGGGCAGAGATTAGTTTTTTAAATACCAGCAGATGTAATTGAAAATATTATTTTTCACTGTTTTGGATTAAGAACTGCTTTCTGGTCTGCATTTATGTTAAAACGGTCACAAAAACCCTCTTTCCTTGTTTGATCAACCTCATTGAAGCCACGACTGGGCCTATATACTGTCTCCCAGTTTGGGTTTGTAGAATAACACTGCACAGACCAATTCTTAATCTTCACAGAAAATAATCTTTGATTGAAAGTCAGTATTTACTAATTACCCTGTTGTCTGTAATTTTTAAGCACATTTTGAAAAACGTTTTCATGTGTTCAAAATAATCTTTGATAAAACTGATAATTATAACTATTATCTAATTAATTATAACTACTAGCTGATAAATTATGACTATATTAGCTAATTAATTTTTACTGTGAGCTAATTAATTATAACATTAAGCTAATTCTCAAATATGGAAATTTGCAAAAGAAAAAGCTCGTGTTCTATGATGGTCACAAAAATGGCTACAGGTGTGATTTTTATGGATTGAGAGTGTGCAAATATCTGGAGAGTGTGAAAAAGGCAGCGTGGTACTTTGTGATTGTTCTATCTACAGCAGCCATAGTCTACATTTCTATCAATTTTGTCTGGTTCCAGACTCCTGGGGAGGCAGCTGATACCACCCCAGGACACAGGGTACCAGATGTTGGAAAGGGATGCATCCCGGCCATCCACCACTGGCAGCATGGGACTGATGGACATTACAGAGTTGGACATGTTTGGGACACAGGATAATAGTCAGGGGTAGGTCCTAAAGATAGTGTGGCCCGTACTGTACAACATTTGGGACACAGTATATTCATCAGGGTAGCTCCTACAGCTATGTGTGGCCCTTACTGTGCAACATTTGGGACATAGGGCTAGGTCCTATAGCTATTTGTGGCCCTTACTGTGCAACATTGGGACATAGGGCTAGGTCCTAGATCTATTTGTGGCCCTTACTGTGCAACATTTGGGACATAGGGCTAGATCCTATAGCTATGTGTGGCCCTTAATGTGCAACATTTGGGACATAGGGCTAGGTCCTATAGCTATTTGTGGTCCTTACTGTGCAACATTTGGGACATAGGGCTAGATCCTTTAGCTATGTGTGGCCCCTACTGTGCAACATTTGGGACATAGGGCCAGGTCTTATAGCTATTTGTGGCCCTTACTGTGCAATATTTGGGACATAGGGCTAGATCCTTTAGCTATGTGTGGCCCTTACTGTACAACATTTGGGATATAGGGGTAGGTCTTATAGCTATTTGTGGTCCTTACTGTACCACATTTGGGACACAGGATAATAATCAGGTAGAACCTTCAGCTGTTTGTAGCACTTACTGTACAGCATTTGGGACAGAGGATAATAGTCAGGGGTAGCTCCTACAGCTGTTTGTGGCACTTAATGTACAACATTTGGGACAGAGGATAATAGTCAGGAGTAGGTCCTGCAGCTGTCTGTGGTCCTTACTGTACAACATGGAGATAGAGGATAATAGTCAGCTGTAGGTTTTGCAGCTATTTGTAGTCCTTACTGGATAGGTCCTAGAGCAGATATGCCAGCCCTTGTGATTTGACCATAAATCTTGTTGAAATGATCTTTAAATTACAGACTTGTGAAATAATAGCAAAAAAATAAAATAATATGATTCTTGCCGTCAAATCTGGATATTTGCTTGTCTGGGTTCGGTCTAGATCCGGGTTTTCATATTAGATTCAGTGGAGTTGGTCAGGGAACCAAACTAACTTTACAGTAGTACCTCAGACACTTTAGTCTGCCCATGTTTTTGATGCAGAATGCCAGCATGATCAAGTTTTTGCTTTTACATTATTGCATTATCTAGAAATGTTGTCCAACAATCAAAAGGTAAAAGGGACAATCAGCCTCTTTAAAAGTTCATACAGCAGAGACGTATTACAAGGAATATACAGGTTCTTGGCTGTGCTTTGAATAAATGCAGGAAAGGCAATAATTACTTTTATTGAACATCATGTCATATCGATTTGAATATTGCTGTCTGCAGGAAAGATCATTGCTGCTGACACATGAAATAAAAAAAAAACAAAAAAACAAAGATTATGTTGAGTTGAGAGATCTAGCAAGAAGTCATTGATCTCCATGAACTTTGGAATTGCTGCAGTTTCTGACAGATCACACTTCCGAACTTTTAAAATGCATGTTTTCCAAGTCGACAATAGCAGTACATGATATTTCATTATATCTTACTGAAATTGCTCTAACTTAGATAAAAATATTGACTGCCTTTCTGAGAAGGTCTTGTTAGGGTTGGCAAGTCTGCGACAGCAATTTGTGACTTTTACTGTACAACATGATTAAAATAATAATTGGCATAAATGTAGTAATGAAAACAGATATTAAGTTTTAATCATCAAATGTGTATAAATTTAATGTAGTAATGAAAACAGATGTTGCATTGTAATCATCACCTGAGTATCAATTTAAGGTAGAAATGAAAACAGATGTTGAATTTTAATCATCACCTAAGTTTGAATTTAAGGTAGAAATGAAAACAGATGTTGAGTTTTTATCATCACCAGAGTATGAATTTAATTCTAAACAGCATATTATATTAGTGATTGAATCAAAGCATTTATCTTAAATAAATCACACTGGGTTCTATGAACTGTATATAGCTTGATTGTCCTTTCTTTAGAATAAATGGAGCTTTAAGTTCACTCAAGAAAATGGTATGAGTATGCATGCACACAAATATTTATTTTGTAAGTGGACATGTCCCTGATAAACATTTCACTGAAAGGTCAAATGGAAGTCATGTTGGTTGAGCTATACATAAGTTTCCTTGGTAGTTGAAATCAGCACTAAGGTATATCCAAAACATCCTTCTAAAAGTTTTACCTTATGTTTAAAAAGCCTTTAAAAAAAATTCTAATGGACACGGAGCTAATAAAATGTAGAAAGGCTTGAAATTCAAAACTACCACAACCAATGCAGTCACACAGATTCTTCATTCTGATCTCATAAATCCAATACATTTGCAGCCATTAAAAATGACAACTGATCAAAATCATGAGTAAATTGTCTGATTTGTGGTAATGTTTCCAAGTAATATTTGGATATATTGAAATTTAGGGTCAATAAGACTAGACCATATCTTGAGAGATGTGTTTTTATTCTCAGTCCAGTGCTGGAGTCCAGGCCCAGGTTTACTGAATTGTCAAAATGTTTCCTTAACTTAGATTGTGCATTACCTTGCTTAAAATATTTCTGATAGTGTTCTTTTTTTTGTTGTTGGCGGAAACAGTTGGTAGCAAGGATAGTTTTGTACACCTGGGAATGTCTCAAATTCTGGACAAATAGTTTAGAAATTCCTCAGTTTGAATAAAAGACTCTATTCAATGGAATTAAAGATATTATGGATGTATTTTTAATCGTTAATGTATGGTGAATGTTCAGTGATAAAAACAGGGTGCAGGAAAAGCATTTGTCCTCTCATCCTGGATGGGTCAAAGTTGCCTGGGGACAAGTGGTGATGGAACTTAACATTGTTAGATAATTGTTATTCTTGTTTTCATGAATATTGGCTGTGGAGGATTAGGCATCTAGGTTTACATTGATCGATGCAAATGTTGTACTAAAAATGCAGCAACAGTTCATGGTTTCCGGTAGCAAACCAGTTCACTGTCATTCTTTGTCTAGCAAAAAATATGTTGCAGTAGTTTAATCAAAATATATATTTAGGAAAAAAATAGAATTTAGCAATTTTATTTTGATTATTTTGCCAGCTGCTTTAATCATTTTAAAACAGTTACATTGATTAAATCTGGTCGAGATACAGAAATTGATACCATGCTTAGAGTATGAAACCCAAACAGTCTAAGTCATTGTAATGGTACATCCATGAAAGAAACACTATCACAAGCTTATTTTGCCTGAAAAGCTCATTGTCAACAGCAGACATTGATGTAAACAACAACATAGTGGCTATTTTACTAGTCACAGTCCCATTTATATTAGAAAGATGGTTGATGCTGATCACATATGAATGGGATAGTCTTGGCTACTGAGAAGTTGATTAGGAGTTGGAAATGTGAAGATATCAATAACAATGATCCAAATTTTTCCATGCGCTATTCATATGGGTTGATATAGAGGTACTCTGACAGAAATTATATTACCAGGTTTTATCCTTTGTCCATATTGTCCATATTACAACTTTTTTGTGAGCTTAATTTATTGTTAATTTTTCCTCCAAAGTCACTGCCTTTTATACACTATAATTAAAGAAAAGCAACACAGCAAAACATGTGTATATATATATATATATATATATATATATATATATATATATATATATATATATCTATATTTACTATTCATTACACAAAATTATTATACATAATCATGTTGTTGTATCATAGGATAAAGAAAGTTTTTGATGGGATGAGTGGTTTCTTTACTGCACTTATCTCAAGGGATGGGCAGATTCAAGGATTTGTTTTTCAACTGGAAGTGATTGTTGCCAAACAAGCAAGAAGAAAGATACTTTAAAATCTTAATTTGAAGAATAAAAGTCCACATGTGAAACTGGGACCAAATTCTTCATTCTACTGTTCCAACATCCATGGATGAGCACCAGTAATATTTCCATCCTCCAATGTCATCATTTCACAAGTTAATTATTATGTTTATCACAGTATAGCTGACAACCTGTTTATTAATTCTCCACTTTACTCCTCAGTTCCTCACCTGACCACCTGTTTATTGATTCTCCACTTTACTCCTCAATTCCTCACCTGACCACCTGTTTATTGATTCTCCACTTTGTTCCTCAATTCCTCACCTAACCATCTGTTTATTGATTCTCCACTTTACTTCTCAAATCCTCACCTGACCACCTGTTCATTGGTTCTCCACTTTACTCCTCAATTCCTCACCCGACCATATGTTCCAATAAACATTGACATTGTATTTGTTTTGCTCTGTTATGTACAAAAAGTCCTGTTTAAATGAATGGCAAATTACCTGAGATTTTCATTTCTCTTCTTATGTCACTTGACACAGATTTGTTCTATAACTTTGAAGTGGTTTACCCTAATACTTGATGCTACTGGAAATACATAGTTTACTGACAGTAATCCTAATTCTAATAATGTCCACTTGAAATATATAAAAAAACTAGAACAAAAGCATTTACTCATTTTACTCTAGGATTATCAGCCAAAAACAAAAAATAACGACAACATATTGTGTGTATATATGTGTGTATGTATGTATGTCTGTTTATGTATGTATGTATGTATGTATATTGTTTAATGGCACATTAGCACAATGCAGGCTTTATTATACTGAGTAAGTTTAGGCATCCTAAAAAAGGCATACAAAACAACAATACAGGCAAAAAGGGGTAAAATTCTTTAAATAAACAAAACCTATTTTTTATATTTGCCTAGCACTTTAAAAAGTCAAAGATCTCTTGGCATGAACATCATTATGGGATGCATCCCAGGTCAACAAGGTTGCCTCTATATGTCACCTCTAATAACATGCAGGAGGGTAAATTGGGCCTATTCTGTATCCCTGAGCCTGTAAAAAGGGGGTTGGGGAGGGAGAGAGAGACCATAGAGTCCACTATCAGGATCCAAAAAAAATGTGTAGAACTTGCTATTATTACAAAAAAATAATTATTATTTTTTTATTCGTTTAACATTTGCTTCTTATTTTTCTAAATTAATTGTCTTTTATCTTGTAGTATTTACTGAATGTTTACATTCATTTGGAAGGGTTTCTCTTCCTGGTTTTTATATGACTGCAGTAAGGCATAGCATATTATGTTATGATGATGTCCATCTGTTACCAATTTCATTCCTGCTCAGTAAACTCAAGTTCTCCACCATCTACAGTTACCAAACTTTGTGGCTGGTTGGCACTTGTGGAAAGAAAGAAGCCTATTGATTAGGGGAGCCGGGTGGTGGGTCAAAAGGTCAGAATTCCAGGTCACTGTGACTAGAAGAAGAAAAATAGTTTCTGCATAATAACATAGCTCTGGATCATAGACCTAGACCAGACTTTGTGGACAGTTTGCAATTTGGACAAGAAAGAAGCCCCTTGATTTCATGGTCAAAAAGTGAAAGGTCAAGATCAATATGACTGTAAGAAGAAAATGGTTTCCATACAGTAAAATTAGTTTTACATCACAGACCTGGGCCAAACTTTGTGGGTGGGTTGCACTTTGGGTTAAGAAACAACCTATTGATTTTGTGGCCAAAAGGTCAAAGGTTAGAGTCACTATGACTGAAAGAACAAAATATATAGTGTCTGCACAATAACATTAGTTTTACATTGCAGACCTGGTCCAAACTATGTGTATGGCAAGCACTTCGACTTAGGAAAAGCCTATTGAGTTCAAGGTCAAAGGTCAGGGTCATTGTACTTTAAAGAAAAATGGTTTCTACACAAAACTTTCAGTTCTTGACATTGCATCTTAATCAAAGCTTGAGGAAGACTTACATGTTGGTTAAGAAATAAGCCTATTGATTTTGCTGTCAAAAGGTGAAAGGTCAGTGTCACTGAAAGAAGAAAAATGGTTTTTGCATAATAACGTACATTGACCAAAGTTTGTGGAGGGCTTGCACTTAAGGTATGGAAGAAACCTATTGATTTTGGGGTCAAAAGGTCAAAAGTCAAATCATGGTGGATCAAAGAAAAATGGGTTTGAACAATGACTCTTGTTCTAGTGCAAGTTCCTTGACCAACATTGTGGATAGCTTGCACTTGGAGTAATAAAGTAACCTATACATTCTATGATCTAAAGGTCAGAGGTCATAGTCATGGTAAGTCTGATAAGAAAATAATGGTTTCTGCACAGTAAGTTTAGTTCCAGACCATATACCATGACCAAAGGCCCAGATCATGGAGACCTTTTAGTCAATGATCTCCAGAGTCAACCATGCCATGTGTTTGCCTACATAGAGGACTATTAGACATGGGGCAGGCATATAATGTGCCATTGATGATACTCTTGGTTTGATTCAGTTCTTTGTCTTTCCAGTTTTGGAACTTAAGTTTTAATTAGCTCTATATAGCCAGTATTGTGCTAAAATGCTGTTAAACCCTCTACATACATATTGAATTAATTTGTACCTTCAAGTGCATGTACATCAGCAAATGGTTTGCTTATTGGAAAACAGTGGAAATCCCATCCAATTGCCCTTTGCGTTAGTGTGGTATTTTGCATGTGACAATGTATTGATTTGCATGTATTTCAAAATTGAAATCAGCCCTTTTAATGTAGTATACATGTAGCTGCTGGTATGTTTGAACAAAAATCTTTGACACAATTTGCCCACATAGAAAAGCAGATTTCTACCAACAATTGATAAAGCCAGTCCCAAGTTTGCTTTACTTTGTGTTTTGTTTAAAAGAGATAAAGCTGAAAGGGAGTCATGATAGGTTTTTTCTATGGAAGAAAATTGAAGAAATACTATCTTCAAACCTGTGAATTGGAAAGATAATGGGTTATAAACATTTGGTTGGATGACATGGTGTATACAAACATTTGGTTGGATAACATGGTGTACACATAAATTTACCAGTTTGGTCCTTTTCATGTGCTGTATCGTCAGATCAAAGAAAATTTTGAAAGCCAGAGATAAAATTGTTAGAAGTACAACTATTGCAGAATTGAAGATCACTTGAATACATGTAACTCGGATAATGTGAATTTATCGTCACTTTTATCTTGTTGCTATGCTTCTGTCCTTAATGGAAGTCATATGATATGGTTGTTTGGGTAACAAAATCAATCCATGATATTTGATGACATTTTTTCATTATCTGACTGTCAAATTAGACAGATTTTGTAGCAATTACAGGTTCACAATCTGGTACATGGAATGACCGATCTTATTCTTTATCAGCAGATATTATTATTGCTTTTTGCAGTATTACAGATTATGTAATGTTAGAAGTTCAAGGCAACATGAATTCAAAATCAGACAAATTCATACATAGTAGCTTTGCACACTCTCATAGAGTTTGTAAGAAAAATGCTGTTCAGAATTTGATAACTGTCAATGTTTTAGGATGCCAAATTTTTTTATATTTTTTATATCCCAAAACTTAGTGGCAAAGAAAATAATTTCCATCAAATCTATTCAAAAACTTAGGCTAGAACTGGGTGTGGGGTGGGGCAGAATTTATCGCTAATTTTGTTTCTGGAGTTGGCCGATTAAGATGCAACTTGCAATGTAGATATGACAAAATCAAAATCTTTTGGAGTCTATATATATTAATTGCTTTTGACAATTTTTATGTAAAATGTTGTTTGCTAACTAGAAAATACCTACATCAAAACAGTTTGAAGTCTGAGTTGTCAGTGTTGCCATGCATGATCATCTCACTATGTATAAAATTAGGCTGTTTCAGCTTAATTGGTAGATTGAACAGAGACTACAGAGACTATAGAGACTGTCAAAGACTACAGAGACCGTCAAAGACTACAGAGACCGTCAGAGACTACTGAAGCCTTTAGGCCAAAAAAAATATCTGAGATATTACTTCCTTTATTCATATTTCCTCAGTGAAAATCCCTAGTATGTTCCAGTCTGATGTGTGCTGCCATTGATGATGATGATTGTAGTTAACTCTGGAACTTTATCAGAAAGAACCCCAGACTTGTAGTCTGGGTAAAATAGTCTGGTGGTGGTGGAGCACTGTGGTGCTACACAAATTCCTTCAAATTTCCACCAGAATGACATCCATGAATACATAGAAGCTAAGAATATTCATGTATACACAGATGGTTAACCCATTACTAGCCACTAAAATGACAGAGTGTAGGATTGAAAAAGCCACTAGGACCCTTCCTAGGACAGAGGAATATGTACAGTGCAGGTAGTAGCTATGTCCTTTCATAGGGCACTTAAATATATACCTGAATGATATTGACTAGATCCTATCCTAGAAAAACACGGTGATTGTGATTACTCTAGACTTTCCATGGAATACATGATCAAGTACATTTTCATACAGACTGAACAAATAGTCAACCAGCATTTGTACTGTAATGGACAATTGATAAAGTGGCAGGCAATGTGAAAATGAGGTGCAATTATTACTGCAGTACGTTACTATTCACACTAATATGTTAAAGAATAATTTGATGTTCCACAGGGTGAACATTGATCATGTGTGTGCATGGTGGTCAGAAGCTCTCTTTCTCTCAGTCTCACTTGAACATTAAAGAAGAAACGGCTGTTAATAACAAATATATGCCTAATATCAGTTGCCTATACAGAAAATTAATATATAATTTGATTTATTAGACTGAGATTTAAACTTTTAAATGGTATGTGTATGTAAAGGTAAATGTTGTGCAAATTTTGTACTCTACTAAACAAAGATAATTGCTTCCATTGATTCACAATATATATTAAATCAATGGGCAAAAAAAGTTCAATGTTTTCTTGTTACACGACATTTCATAATTAAGATAGGGTATCAACAATTCAACTTAAGAAGAGACAGACCATGGGTTGTGACACATCTTACAGAGGAATTCAAGTTTATGCATACCCATTTAACTGTCATTGCTTTTAGTTAATATCATAATTTTTCTTAGGGAAACAATTAATTTAATAACAAAGCTTCTTACCATATCCAATATAAACCTCTCTTTTATCATAGACAATCAATTGATGTCAGTTTGCAAATAATAGCTACCATGTATAATAATAAAACTGGAGAAATCTTGATTTTCAGACATATTTCCACAAGATATTTACCGTATATACTCGTGCATAAACCGGGAAATAGAGATTAAATGGCTGTCCTTGTCAGATTCTGATATAGTAGAGTTTTTCAGTTGATATGTTTATTATGTCAGATATTCATAGATAAACAACTTTCATAAAATTGTCAAGACAGAAAAAAGAATAAATATTACTCCAAGTTTGGTCAAGTTTCTTTGACAGGTTGTCTACTTCATGAATTATTCATGACTTGTAAGTCAGTGTAAATTTTTCTGCCATGTGGAAGAATGATATTCATTGCTTAATTTTTTGCTCAATAAGTTTAACAGTCAGTATGTTTGTGGAGGCTACATACATAATAAACACATTCTTCCTCCATTGTTTTTTGCTGGGTTAATTCTTTTATTTGGATCTTTGCTGGGTTAATTCTTTTTTTTTTTTATCTTTGCTGGGTTAATTCTTTTATTTGGATCTTTGCTGAGTTAATTCTTTTATTTGGATCTTTGCTGAGTTAATTCTTTTATTTGGATCTTTGCTGAGTTAATTCTTTTATTTGGATCAAAAGTCTTCATTTAGCTTTCCTAATGCTAGTACCTAGTACCAAGAGGAAAATTTGTGATAAGTTTTGAATATGATAATCACGTTAGGGTGAATTATTAGCACTGCTATTCACATGATAGGAGATGATTTGGCAATTATTTATCATTCAGCTAGCAACTTGCTCAGTCTTGTAACAAAAATATTTTGTCACTGACTAAAAAAATACAAAAACATTTTCATAGTTCAGCATAGTGTTTCACTTATCCATTTAAGAGTCAGATTTCTCTAACATATTAATTCTGTATTTAATGTAGCAAGACATTTCCTTTTCATTAATGTTCTGTAGGGATTATTCAGATTTCCTAATTTAAAATCAAATGCAGGTTCTAACTGGTTTCATTCAGCTATGTACAATATCTCTTATTATGGAGTTGTCTTGATACAGGATCTTTTATGCACGTGAATTCATTTTATATAAAATTTATGAAGCATGTTGAATAATATGATAAATTACCACAGGCTGCTTGCAGTCATTGGCATATTCTGTTATTCAACAAGTTCCATATTTCATGCCAAATGAACAGGAGACTGAGATTCTATTTAGCATTTAAAGTGAAGGACCAGGTTAGGTTGTGCAGTGCTGTATTACTAAATCTTGTGTCAAAGTATGTCTTATGATTTCTTAGCATACGTGGCTATAAGGCCAACTGAATTTATGGCATGGCCCTGTGGCTTTTGTGTGCCATTTGTTGTGTGGCCATCCATTGTGCACTGGTCAACAATTGCTGTTTTCGAATTCTTTTCAGACACCACTGGGCCAGTTTTGCAGGAAGCTTCCTGGCATTAAGGCCTTTCAATTTTATGCAAATGTTGTTGATCTGCCATAAAATATAGCCACTGTTGCTAAATATAGATTTAAAAAAAAAATTGAAACAACTTTTCCAAAACTACTCAATGGAATTTGACAAAATTTGACAGAAAACATCCTGGCATAAAGGGGTTTAAGACTTTACAAATTATGTTAATCAACAATCAAATTTGATTTGACTGCTGTTACTAAAAGTAGAAAAACCTGTAATAACTTCTAAAAAACTGCTCAACATAATTTGACCAAATTTGACAGAAGGCAGCCATGCTTGAAGGCCTTTCAAATTTATACAAATGATACTGATCCACCATCAAATATGGCTGCCATGACAAAAATTAGAAAAACATTTAAACATCTCCAAAAACACTCAACAGAATTAGACCAACTTTGACAGAAATTATCCTGGAATCAAATCTGATTGAGATAATTTTTTCCAATGTTCTAAAGTGGCTGTATTTCAGAATAAAAGTAATGAAAATACAGGTTAGGTGAATTTGTAATTGCAATAATTGCAGTCACTGGAGGTATGGAGTTTTACATGATAGCACAATTTCAGTCAAAAAATCTGTATACAATAAAATGTTATCCCAATTGAATAGGAACTTATCTGATACATAAACTGAACCTTTGTACTCTTGTGTACAAGATGTACTGACAGACATTTATTTCATCACCACATAACTCCCACATGGGGCAGGTAGCAAATTACTTGCTGTCTTGTTGCTTCCTGTTTTCCCAGTTGCCATAGAAACTGATGATAGATGTCTTTTTGTTAGTTACAGATGCTCCCTGCCTTTTTTAATCAATGATCTGTGTGAATTGCAATGTAACACACTAAGTTATCTATATTTAGATGTAATTGGGTTTTATTGATACTAAATTGTAGAGCAGGTTATAGCATGCTTTCAGAGTAATATGTATGACCTACAATTTTTGCACATTAGGTGAAATAGAAAACCTAGAACTTGTAATAATAATCTGATACCTATGCAGTTTACAGTTTGACACATTCAGTTTGTTCCATTTTAGTCCTGAAACATTTCTTGATTTTGAAAACATAAAAGTCAGGTCGAACTGCAAAAAATGTAGACCCTGATCTGCCTTTGTATAATGTGCCAGAAGATCAGGATCTATGTTGTTTGTTCTAATGATTACTTCTAACAAACTACATAGACCCAGATCTGCCAGCATATTATATGACGGCAGATCTGGGTATATGCAGTTTGCAGTTGGATCTGACTTGTATGTGAGTATATTTGGTACCAGGTCCTGCTTTCATAAAACTTCTCAACTTCTGCATATCAAAATAGGGTTTTCACCAGAAGACTAATTATGATATTTCATTGGTCCTGAATGAAAATATAAGTGCTGATCTGACCTCCAGTATGATTGCCACAATGAACATTTTGAAAATCTTGTCTCTAATTCTCCTGAATCAATATAAGGTTTTCACCAAAAGTCTTATAATGGTGTCTACCGGTAGTTTGTGTTCAACCTTGCATCCAATATGGCTGCCTTAGTGGCTAATTTAAAAATATTATTGCTCAAGAATATCAGAGATGGTTTCAACACTCGGCAGTTAACAAGAAAAAATGATTATTTTGAATTCCTGGAAATTGTTTTCAGACAGTAGAACGTTAGTCCCTTGGAGGGACACTTGTTGTGAATTGTTGTGATTTTAGAAACATACCAGCTGTGGTACGTGGAACTGCCCAGTTTTAATTTTCAGATTGATAAGATATGTAATGCTCTTTGCTATGATAGGAAATAATATATGTGCCTCAGGGTAATGTACTCTAATATAATGTGCCTCAGTTTAATTTACCCTAGTGTAATTTGCCTCAGTATAACAGTCCCATTTATAGCATGGGTATGGTTATGGATCCTATGACATTATCTAACTGTAATACTGTGTATAATGCACACCATACAGTATAAGGCAACTCAGTATGACAATTTGTATAGCTCCCTTAAACAGTGTTTTAGTGAGTGATTACTGTAGTTGACTTTTGAGGAAATGCTGGACTTTTGTTGGACTTCTACTATCTTTTTCACAGGCTTAATGTTACGGGGAGGCGATTAAAAACCCAGACCCCCCCAGTTGATGTGCGGTCACGAGGGAGTTCAGTGAACAGTTCTGATGACAAGCGCAGCTCTGAGTTTTCTCACCTGGAAGAGGAGGTTTTCGAGGCTGATGGGGAATATGAGGAGATGATAGCTGTTGATTATAAAGATATGTAAGTGCTAGTGGTGGGCTTTGAAATTTGTAATGCTATATATTAAAGTTTTGAATGAAATATTGCAGTATATTGATTTTAAGTAGAAACAATAGATTTTGTTTAAATTAAATGATTGCAAACACTAACAAAATAATTAAAATGACTGCAAATAGGAATCAAAAGATCATAAGATGCTACATGCCCTTGTTGGTGCGTGCTTTTGGACAAGCCAGACTGGTTTGAGTCATTTGTAGTTTCACCAGAAAACCAAATGCTAACATACTTCAGTCATCTCATGAATCTTCCCATCCATTTTGCTCTTGAGTCCATAATGATGACTATGCTTCAGAATTTTTCACTTTATCAGCAAACATGAGCCCAAGGTTACTGTCTTTGTGATTTTAGCTCTACCAGTCATAGCTTATGGGATGGTATGTTGTTAGTTGCCTGTCATCTGTTGTACATCCGTCTGTTAGCACAAGTTTGTTATCACTACTCCTCCTAAACTACTTGGAGGATTGCCATGAAATTTTACACACACATTCATCCCATGGTCTAGTTGCTCCTAAATGAAAATGGTGCCGCTCTGACATCAAATATTTTGAAAATGTTGTTATTGCTAGTCCTCCTGAATGGGTGGGTATATCAACATGGGGTTTTCACTAAAAGACTTCTTATGATGTCTAGTTGGTCCTGGTTGAAAATGGTGCCGATCTGATGTCCAATATGGCCTCCACAGTGGCCATCTTGAAAATCTTGTTATCACTAGTCCACCTGAATGGAAAGTCATATTGACATGGGGTTTTCAACAGACGATTTATCATAATGTCTAGTTGGTCCTAAATGAAAATGGTGCTGATCTGATGGCCAATATGGCTTCCAGAGTGGCCATTTTGAAAATCTTGTTATCACTACTCCTCCTGAATGGGTGGTCATATCAACATAGTATTTTCACTAAAAGGCTTCCTATGATGTCTACTTGGTCCTGAATGAAAACGGTGCCAATTGGATGTCCAATATGTCTGCCACAGTGGCCATCTTGAAAATCTTGTTATTGCTAATCCTCCTGAATGAAAAGTAATATTGCCATGGGGTTTTCACCTGAAGACTCCTGATGGCCATTATGGCCACCAGAGTGGCCATCTTGAAAATCATGTTATCACTACTCCTTCTGATTGGTAAGTCATATGTACATGTGGCTTTCACCAGAACACTTCTTATGTTGCCTAGTTGGTCCTAAATGAAAACAATGCTGATCTGATGTCCAATATGGCTGCCACAGTGGCCATCTTGAAACTCTTGTCATTGCTTATTTAACCCTCTTAAATGAAAAGCAATATTGCAATGGGGTTTTCACCAGAAGCCTTCTTATATGATGTATAGTTTGTCCAAATTGAAAATGTTGTCTTTCTGATGTACTGTATGGCCACAACAGTGGTCATCTTGATAATATTATCACTATTCCTCCTTAATGGATGGTCATATCAACATTGGGTTTTTACTAAACAACTTCTTATGATGTCTAGTTGGTCCTAATGGTACCATTCAGACATTCATTATGCCTGCTCAAGTGGCCATCTTGAAAATATTGTTATCACTATTTCTCCTGAATGAATGGTCATATCAGCATGGGGTTTTCACTGAAAGACTTATTATGATGTCTAGTTGGTTGTAAATGAAAATGGTACCGATCTGACTTCTAATATTACTGCCACAATAGCCATCTTGAAAATGTTATCACTACTCATCCTAGATGGCTGGTAATATCGACATTGTGCTTTCACCAAAGACTTCTTATGATGCCTAGTTGGTACTGAACAGAAAATGGTGCCAATCTGATATCCAATATGGTCACCAAGGCATCCATCTTGAAAACCTTGTTATCATTTGTCTTCCATAATGGAAAGCCATATCAACATGGGGTTTCCACCAGAAGACTTCTTATGATGCTTTGTTGGTCCCAAATGAAAATGGTGCCAAGTTGATATCCAATACATGTATGTCCACCACAGCAGCTAATTTGTAAAATCTTGTTATCACTGAAGAATATCAAAGATAGTTTCAGCACTCTGCAGTTAAAAGGAAGAAATCGCCTTATCTTGAATTCCTGGAAATTGTTTTCAACCAGTAGAGCATCAGTCCTTCCAAAGGACTTTTGTTTAAAAATAAGCTACTCGTATACACTAAGACAGAATCGTCAGGTCCCTGTGGTCATACTCAGCCATGCTTGACAAACCTGTTTCTCTGCAAACCTAAAGTCAAGTCAGTCAGTGATCAGTGTCAACAAAGTGCTAATTCTTTAACATGAAGGTAATTAAGCTTCTCAGTGGTGAAGATTGACCATTATGGAATGTTCTATTACCTTCATTCAGAATAGCCCCATGTCAGTCAGAAGGCGTGTCAAAAAGGAAAAGGTTGTTTGTATTAATTTACAAAAATAAAATAATAGAGTTTCATAAGAACATTTTTCAATGTTTATGTCAATATCAAGTTATATCTGTATAATGATTTATACAGCCAATATTTAAGGTTTCAGTAAAATGTTCCCTTCTCATATGAGCTATTTAGATAAATTAATGAAATTTGGTATACTTGTGTATTGTCACTAGAAGATGTATTGCATTCCACATTTTGGGTCCTACCTTCAGGTCAAGGTCACATGTATATATTTTATGTTCACTTTTATTTCTGCTTTATATCTTAGAAGCTGTTTGAGGTTCAGGCATGAACCATTGTATACTTATGTTTCTTTATTTGATGGCATCTTGTGTATCACTGTCAAGGTTTTATCAATGTCATGGATTAATTTCTTCTCCTTTTCTGCACTTTTACTTTTATGCCCATTGAGATACAGCCATGAAATTTTTTGCTTTCCATGTCTGCCTAGTAACTCTGCAGCTCTATCACAAGAATCAAAGTCAGATTTCATCCTTGTATACTTTTAGTGACCTCACCAAAGTAGGCAGGGGAAAAAAATTCACTGAATTTGCTTGTTTCTTGCAGCTATGAAGACAGTTCAGATCAAAAGAAACAATTGACGCCACGACGAAGACGAGTTGGTTACCCTCCTATCACCCCTAATGCCTGTTTAAAAGACAGTGTTGCAAGTTCTGCATTTGATTCTTTATGGCAAGAGGTGGGTTAACACTTGCTACTCATTTCTGTTGAACCAGTGTCTGCTTAATCTGTTAGTTTATAATGTTGGATAGAAAGCTATGCCTGCCCTTTTGATAGCCCAGAAGAAAGCTATGCATGCCCTTTTGATAGCCCAGAAGAAAGCTATGCATGCCCTTTTGATAGCCCAGAAGATCAACAAAAACAACAAACAAACAAAATCAGATCATTCTAAGCTGTTTCCTATTGAAATATATATGAGATTATGTTTTAAAGCTATATTTTGTATAGATCAGTCACAGAAGGCTGGAATTAATACTAACTGAATCTCAGTGGTGTTACTTTATATATGAGAGTTGCAGGCAAATTAAAAAAGTGTAGCTTTTCCAAAAATTATTATGATAGGAAAATAATCCTAAGAGTATATCAGTATTTGCTTGAAAAAGCTTGATCACAGAAAGGTAGACAACTCTTTTACATGAGGCTCCTTAATAATTGTCATCGTGTCTCCTTTCTCTTCATCATGTTAAAAAACTGAATGATTGAATTTCTCCCTCATTTATCTATTGTCTGTGCCACTTAAACCATATAAATTTTCTTTTTCAGATTATTTCCTGGATCAGGGATTTACTGAAAAAATTCTCAGTAATTGTTTTAGGTAAGAAAACTATGCATCACTCATGTCAAGTTTCCATATGTGTTTTGAAATGATCATAAGTTATGTACAGTTATTATTCTATAAATGAAATAACTCTGAATCATAAACTTTGTATTTTATTACATGAGAATGTATATAGATAATGAGCATAAGTTGAACAAGGATGATGGATTTATATCACTTGCCTGTCATTCAAGCAATTCATACTGCTGGCTACATGAGACTCATAACCTATTTGGGTTTAGACTGAGTGTCAGACTTTAACACTGTTGGAGATAAACCCCTGTATAATAAGCACTTTTAACAGGAGCAGTATCTTACCCATCGCTATTGCGCAGCTTTTCCTTTTTTGTGTTGAAAAACCTTGTCCATTCTATGTGAATACATCCTCCCACAGAGTGTTAATGGATGTGTGTTGAATCTGTGACCAGAGAAAATTGGTAGTGCTTCATCGCGTTGCGGGCTTCCTTCAACAAATATTATCTCGGTGTTGCATGTATCCTCTCTATTTAACATGCCAGTAACCCCTGCTCACTTCAGAATTGGTTCGTTAAGGGACCTCTTAGGTTACCACATTGTATCCCACCCTTTAGGGGTTAGGGTACTCCCCTCTTTTTTAAAAAATACAATTGATTACAGGTAAATCTTGTGTGTTAAGTTATAACGCAACATAGGCCTTACCCCGATTCTCCCGTACTTCGATGACTTGCTGATCCACAATGTTCAAGTTCAGTCCCTCCGTCAGGATCTGTTCTATTGTTGGTCAGCTGTAACTTGGTTGGGTCTCTTACCCAATCTCAAAAGTCAGAGCTCATTCCATCTCATGACTTCATTTACGTGGGAATGAACTTTTTCACTAACCAGAACTTAGTCCAGGTCCCACAGGATTCCAGAGATCGAATCCTGGCACTTCTTCAGGTACTATGAGCAAGAACATTGTTGTCTGTTTCCTTTACCTATTCCTATGGGTTCCCTTAGGACATCTCCATATGCACCCACTACAGTTCTCCTTCTTGTAAGGTGGAAACCACACATATTCTCTTTCAGCTCGGATTCCTCTAGGACCAGATTTCATCACCATTTGTACTGGTGGATGAATTGGGACAGACTCCTGACTGGGGTCCCCATGCATGTACCCGACCCCCACTCCTATCATGGTTTCTGCCAACAACACATTCATCATAGCATATCTCCGAAATCAAGGAGGCTCACATGCCCCTTCTCTTTGAGTCTAGGTTGGAACATCCTTTCTTGGGTGCTTCGGAAGTGATTACTCTTTGAGCCAGCCACATTCCTTGTAAAAAGTACCACATTCCGGGGAAGAAGAACATATTAGCGGACAGTCTGTCCAGGTTGGGCAAAACAGTCCCCACAGAATGGTCTCTTAACCACTCTGTAACAGAGTACCTTTTCTCACTATGGGGAAAGCCTCTGGTGGACTTGTGTGTGACCAGGCTCAACAACAGACTTCCCTTTTACATTTCTCCAGTCCCAGACCAGAGAGCATGGGCAGTGGACACATTCAGCTGCCAGTGGGATCATCTGTTCGCATATGCCTTCCCACCATTCCAACTACTACCCCAAAGTTCTACAAAAAGTTGGAACTTCCACTGCCCATATCATTCTCATAGCCCTACTGTGGCACCACGATTGTAGTTCAACGATCTTCTAGACCTGGTGATAGATCAACCAAGGTTTCTACTTCACAAGAGGGATCTTCTGTCTCAACACAGGCTTTCTCCTACACAATAGCCCACACATTCTCCTCCTTCATGCTTGGCTCATCTCAAGCGATCTATCTGCCAGAACAAGTTTTTGGGCCAGGTTGCCAGTTACATCATTCAGGCCAGGAGAGCATCCACATCCAAGGTGGAGAATCTTCTGTGATTGGTGCAGTAGGAAAGACATTGATCCTAGCTGTCCCTCTCTAACTTCTGTTGCTGATTTCCTTTTGTTTCTCTTTGTGAACAAAGATTTCCAGTATTGACTATAAAGGGCTACAGAGCTTTCATTTCCAACACACTTAAATTCTCAGGGCACGGCAATTGGTTCAGATCCACACCTTGCCAATCTCATTAAGTATTTTGAGCTGCAGAGACCTGTCTCCCACTCTCTTATACCCAAATGGAATGTATCTTGTTATTATGGTCTTTATCCCAAACCCCCTATGACAGTGGTCCCCAACATGGTGCCTGCGAGGGCGCCATGGCGCCTGCCAAGGTCTTTTTTGTGCCAGCAGAAGATGTTATAATGAATAATAAAAAATTTATTTTAAAAAATGGGTCAAGTTATAAACTCACAAATGTGCCCGTAGGCACAAAAAGGTTGGAGACCCCTGCCCTATGAACCATTGAGTGAGTTGAGTGAGGCTTATTTCAAGACCTCACACTCAAGACTGTGTTTTTGATCACTTTGGCATCAGTGAGAAGATGCAGCGAGATTCATGCACTGTCTGTCAACACCGGCTGTCTTTAATGGGAATTTAGAATCCATTTCTCTCCTTTGTGAACCAGAAATTTTAGCCAAAATATCAGTTACCTTCAGTAGTTCCACTACTTATAGAGATCGCCAGTCTCAGTTGAATCTGTGCTGGGAATGATCAAGATAGGCTTTTATGCCCAGTTAGGGCACAACATTTCTATCTTAATGCCTCCAAAGGGAAAAGGAAGGGTAGTAAATGTCTTTTCCCCCATGTTAAGGGTTCTGTTGATATTTGGCTTTCACTGTCTCATGGTGGATTATCCCCACAATCAAATGAGCTTATTAGTTTCTTACCGATAGAGACCTTTTGTTTATGAAACTAAAAGCCCAAGAGGTTCAAGCCATCACTGCCTCATGGGTCTGTCTTAATCATTCTTCCTTAGAGGACATCATGAAGGCAGCATTTTGGCCATACCATACGACCTTCTCCTCCTTCTACCTTCTCTTGTTAGCACAACAAGGCACAAACCCATAGTTGCAGCACATGTGGCCCAGAGAGACACCAACATTCTGTAATGTGGATCTCTCCCTCATTGGTGAGTACTTTCAATTTTCTCTGTTTTTGATAAGTTTAACACATTAGCCTACCCACCTAACTGACAAATTCAGCTGCACAATAGTGATGGGTAAGATATTGCTGCTGTTAAAATGTAGGGGGGGGGGGTAAAACTAATTTTAATTATGCAATACTTAACTTTTGCTATTGCTGTATGCCCTCCTCCCACCCCGCTCTGATCTCCTGACGTAATAGTCGTCTACGAAAAATATTACTGTTCTGCGCATAGGCATGCAAGGTGCATGAGTGGACCATGTCTTGTTGGCAATTCTCCACTCTGTGGCAGGATGTATTCACATCAAACGGATGAGGTTTTTGGACACAAGTAAGTGAAAGCTGTGCAATAGCGACGGGTAAGTATTGCATAATTAAAATTACTTTTACCCCCCCCCCCAAAACAAATTACATTTTAATGCAGACAAATATTTAATTTTTTTTCTTATTTTTGTGTCATTTAGTTTTTATTGAATTTCATTTTGTGCTTAAAAATAATGATTTTAAAATGTTCTTATTTTTAAAAGAAAGTTTTGATTTGAATGTCCATGTAATTCTGGTAAATAAGTTGATGGATGAAATCAAAATGCTATGTTTATGCAGAGATGATTGGGAGTGATGCAACTTTTAAAACCCAGTGGGGTACAGATTGTTCAAATTTACTGTAGCTCCAATGGATTGTTGTAACCAGTAGGCAGTTTTTTTTTTATTTATTCAAAATAAATGTTTATCAAATTGTCTTTTTTCACTTTTGTCCATGATTTCAATTGATCTGTCTTTAGATAGACATAGTATGCAAGCTCTTATATGATTGAGAACTGATATGGTTTATGCAGAAACTATAGAGATGGTTCTGATTGAATTGTCTCCTAGAGGGATGTAGCAAACTGAGCCATTGATCAGTCATTTAGGAAATTTCTAGGAGATGAAAGATCAGTTAGTAGCCACGACTTGTGGAAAGTGATGGAGACAGATTAGTAGCCACAACTCATGGAAAGTGGTGGAGACAGAAAGATCATCTGCTAGGGACGATACTTGGGATAGATTGAACTTTCTGACCCAACCAGAAAAGTGCAGAAAGTATTGATGCAAAAATGGCTGGGCACCTGGACATCTCAACATATGGAAGGCGAACAAAGTCATAAAATGCTTGTTTTGCACCTTTTGACTGTCATTAGGCATTGTTTTCTACCAGATCTCATTTCCCACTGGAGGTAGGTGTGGGGGATTGCCCCCTCCTTGCCTAGATGTGTGGAATCTTCCCCTTCCCTCTTTAAATGGTAGGTATGGGTGACCTCCCTCTCATAAGACAATTTCTGGTAGCATCTCTGGTAATGAATAGGTGGAGCGATCATTGCTTTAACAATGAGTCAACATTAATTAGAGTCCTGCATCAAAATACAGGATATGAATAGGTGGAGTGATCTTTGCTTTATCAATGAGTCAACATTAATTACAGTCCTGCATCAAAATACAGGATATGAATAGGTGGAGCGATCATTGCTTTAACAATGAGTCAACATTAATTACAGTCCTGCATCAAAATACAGGATATGTATAGGTGGAGTGATCTTTGCTTTATCAATGAGTCAACATTAATTACAGTCCTGCATCAAAATACAGGATATGAATAGGTGGAGTGATCATTGCTTTATCAATGAGTCAACATTAATTACAGTCCTGCATCAAAATACAGGATATGTATAGGTGGAGTGATCTTTGCTTTATCAATGAGTCAACATTAATTACAGTCCTGCATCAAAATACAGGACCCCTATAGTAATCACCTTTTCTGTCTGTTCATCAGTCCATTCATACTTGTATCCAGCATAGCTCTGCAACCCATGCAGATAATTAGATGCAATTTGGTAGGTGAATTGCCTATTTGATTTAGATGTGTCTTATACAGATTTTGTCTTTTACAGAGTTATTGTCCTTTTTCCATCAGTATTAAATCTCCATTACAGCAGATCCCTGTAACCATTATAGCTCAGGAAACATTCAGCATGCTTTGATGCAGTTTGGTGTGTACATTATCTCATGGACCTAGATGTGCCTTTTATGGGTTTTGTCTTGTCATCTCTATTTTGGATAGAGTTATGGCTCTTGACAGTTTACTTCATATCTTTACATGGGATGTTGATTGTAATTGTCATAGTTGAAGAACTATACAACATATTCTGATACAGTTTGGTATGAGCATAGTCACATAGACTTGCAAGTGCCTTTTATGGATTTGGTCTCATTTCTAAGATTAATGGCTCACTAATTGCTCATCTTCCTGACTTTGGTTTCTGCAAGATACCTTCACCAAAATATGTTTGATTTCAACCAAATTTGGCATGTGGCTCCAGATTGATGACACCTTGAGTGAGTTTGATTTCCAACATTCCATGGCATCATTTACAGGAGTTGCAGCCCCTGATTACCCATCCTCCTGACTTTTGCTTCCAGAGCATTATTGCATTTCAACCAGATTTGACATGTGGCTCTATGTTGATGAGACCTTGAGTGAGTTTGATTCCAGTATTCCACAGCATCATTTACAGAGTTATGGCCCCTGATTGTCTATGTGCCTGACTCTCTTCTTCCACAGCATACCTTTACAAAGCATTTTTGCATTTCAACCAGATTTGGCTCTATATTGATGATACCTTGAATGAATTTAATTTTAAGTGCTCCACATTCTCCTAACTTTGTTTTCTGCAGCATAACTTTATTAAGCTCTGTGTTTAAGTTTTCCACATTAACATTTAGAAGATGTATGGTCCCTGATTTGCCCTAACTGTACTTTCTGCAACATAACTGTACTAAGGAACATTGCATATTCAGCCATGCACCTATATATTAATGAGACCTCAAATGATTTGGATTTACATCATTCCACCTCATCATTGGAAAGAGTTGTCACCCTAAATGCCTCATTTTCTCCAGACTTTGATTTTCCAGCTGAAGTTCTTATGTGTAAGGTCCTGCAGAGCAGTTGATTTACAACTGAAGTTCCTATGTGTAAAGCCCTGTTGAGGAGATGATTTTCCAAATGAAGTTCTTACGTGTAAGGTCATACAGAGCAGATGATTTTCCAAATGAAGTTCTTACATGTAAGGCCATACAGAGCAGATGATTTTCCAAATGAAGTTCTTACGTGTAAGGCCATACAGAGCAAATGATTTTCCAAATGAAGTTCTTACGTGCAAGGCCATACAGAGCAGATGATTTTCCAAATGAAGTTCTTACGTGTAAGGCCATACAGAGCAGATGATTTTCCAAATGAAGTTCTTACGTGTAAGGTCATACAGAGCAGATGATTTTCCAAATGAAGTTCTTACATGTAAGGCCATACAGAGCAGATGATTTTCCAAATGAAGTTCTTACGTGTAAGGCCATACAGAGCAAATGATTTTCCAAATGAAGTTCTTACGTGCAAGGCCATACAGAGCAGATGATTTTCCAAATGAAGTTCTTACGTGTAAGGCCATACAGAGCAGATGATTTTCCAAATGAAGTTCTTACGTGTAAGGCCATACAGAGCAGATGATTTTCCAAATGAAGTTCTTATGTGTAAGGCCATGCAGAGCAGATGATTTTCCAAATGAAGTTCTTATGTGTAAGGCCATACAGAGCAGATGATTTTCCAAATGAAGTTCTTACATGTAAGGCCATACAGAGGAGATGATTTTCCAAATGGAGTTCTTACATGTAAGGCCATGCTGAGCAGAAGATTTTCCAACTGAAGTTCTTACGTGTAAGGCCATGCTGAACAGATGATTTTCCAACTGAAGTTCATATATGTAATTCCTTCCAAGCAGATAATTTTCCAACTGAAGTTCTTATGTGTAAGGCCATGCTGAACAGATGATTTTCCAACTGAAGTTCATATATATAATTCCTTCCAAGCAGATAATTTTCCAACTGAAGTTCTTATGTGTAAGGCCATGCTGAACAGATGATTTTCCAACTGAAGTTCATATATGTAATTCCTTCGAAGCAGATGATTTTCCAACTGAAGTTCTTACGTGTAGGGCCATACAGAGCAGATAATTTTCCAACTGAAGTTCTTATGTGTAAGGCCCTGCCAAGCAGATTATAGAGAGCATGGCCCTTTGTGATTCACCTATCACTGCTAACTCTACTCTGACATGTTTTTTTTATATGAAAGTTTTCATGCAAACAATAGCAGGAAAATAACCTTATTTATTTTTTTCAGATGAACACAAACCCCTAATCATTCCAATGCAAGACACATCTACTCATCATCCATTAGAACTGCCTTCCTCCAGTCACCTTCCTCCCTCCAGAGAACAATTCAATCCCAGGGTAAGTACTCAGCTACTGCTGGAGAACTCATCTCCATGTTAGAAATGTATCCAAAATGCAACAGAATCCAGCAAATGCTGCAGATGTTATTGCACTTATGATCATATATTGATGAATCCTGTCCAGTTTAGATGAGAACAGTCTTGTATTTGAAGATTTGGGAATGTTAATGGTGCTTTCACTGTCATAAGTTTAGTTTTTCCACTGACATATCTGCAGAGCCAGTAAAATGTTGTTTTTTTTGTAATGGTAAGACAACCATTTTCAACATCAGATGCTTGAACACTAGACTCTTATTGCAATTGTTTTTACATTTTTTGGAAATTTTTTGTCAAACAGTAACTGAAAATGTAATCCTTTATGGTAGTATGTAATAGGATGGGTAATTGGGTAATGACATTATAATGGCATGACAATTCTGAGAATAGATAATTGATTTTAGTGCTGCTGATATTGATGTTGGACCCATGACATGGCATGGTACATTCATTGCAGCATTAGAATATCATTTTCTCTCTATTACAGCACAGCTGGTTACCTCTATAACTTCAGTGTAATTTAATGAAATATTTCAAAACAAATTTAGACTGCTGTTTAAGGTATCTATTTTACAGGCAGTTTCTGCAAAGATGCTGCATGCCAGAGTTCTATTCATTTAATAATCTGTACACTGAAGTGCTTCAGAATGCTGTACTGCACTCAGTACAGGTGTATGTATCATCATGAGTGAGGTCATTACATGGCAAGTTTGATGTTTTGATGAATTGTTGGCCAATAGGATGAAGCAATGGGATTTATGATTACTTTAATACAAATAAAGGTACATGTATAAACAATTAATTATAACCTTGCATCTGCCAGTTGGGGGGTGGGGGTGCTAATTAAATGATCATTGATGCTAGAAAAAGTCACATGCATACTTTGCAAATATTTAATAATCATGATGTTAGACCAGCTGTCAATGATGGTATAGCAAACTAAGGACAGGTGGCTAAAATTACAGATTGGACTTTGGGAAACTACTGATAGACAGCTGTCAGGGAAGACAGGTTTGTTACAGTGTCACTAAATTTTGAAATTGCTTGAACTCTACATTAAAGTTTTCTAATTGAACAAAATATTTCTAATTTTAAAAATTGCTGAATAAGAAGTTGAAAGTTGTTTCTTATTGTGTAGGTGATATTTCAAGATCAGGGAGAATTTAACACAGTAATATTGGAGGTTCTTCTAAGCAATGGGTTATGGATGATGAAGCACAGTGGGATTTTCACAACTGTTTTTATACATAACTGTATGATGGATATATTCCCTACTTCCCTCTGTATTTTAGGTTAACTACATCGCAAGGGCACATACAATTGTTGGTCCTTTGTATGTGGACTCAAAGCTCGATGGAGTCCTGCAAATATCCCGCAAAGTGGTCAACAATCGAGACCCCTCGCACTTACAGTGAGTTACCTTTACTTTGTTCTGTCAGTGATTTCAGTGCACTCGTCATTTCTACAACAACATTTATTTTCAGTCAATTTTTGGGTTAAGATATTGTATAAATTTACACTATTCTTCAGCCATTGTTAGTGTCTAGTCCTCTGTGAAAAAGTCTACCAAACCTAAGTCATGTCTATATTAACATAATGAATTTGTTCATGTTGGAGGAATAATCATAATCTTCATACCATTAAGGCAAAGTTCTTGTGTAAAAATCAGTATGGTTCAGAAGGCATTCATTTTCAGGTGTGGGATTTTCCAGATAAATCTGTTATTCAAGATTCATGCAAATTTCTTATAAAATAGATTAACCAAATGGAATCTGTCTGTTTGATTACAGTTAAGTTTCCATCTTTAGTGGCACAGGAATTTAAAATAATAATGACTCACACATTTTTTACAGCATAAAATTGAAACTTGGAAGAAATATTGATCTTTTAATGCAATTTAGCATATGTTTTGAGGAAAAGTTCCAGGTCAGGTGTTTTAAAACAGTCTCTTAACTGATTTTTGTAGTGATTTGTCAGAGAATCAGATTGTGACAGCCCGCCCAGCATCAAGTATAACTCCCCCGAACTACAAACGACCAAGCAGTGTTTGGCCGGGACATACCCGGGGCCGGGGATCTGGTGCAATTGTTCGGCTGGCTCCCATAACACATGACCGCTCCAAAACACCCAGTGTGGTAAGTAGACTGGTTGTACTAAAATATCATAAAAAGTTGTTGTTCCCCTGAAAAGTCCCCATAGATAGTGTGCAGTGGCCTTCAGTGCTCAGTTATCTCCCGCTTGGATGACACCACAGGAAAAGATAGTCATTATCATTTGGATCATCTCAAATCCAATTGCTAATTAATTTTACAATTGCTAATACTGCTTTTAACATTTACTGTTGTTTTTGTACAATTTTATAATCAGCATTCAGATTACAGTTTATTTTTGCTGTCATCAGATATGTAATTTCAGATATTCATTTTCTTTCTTTCTTTGATTTGAATTGTGATAAATTTAAATTGCAAACAGTTGCTTTATGACATTTATGTACTATTATCATATTGAACATGACATCTATAGATCTTATAATTGAAGATCGTTTTTTAAAATTTGCATCGTGTAAACATCATCTTTTAGATTATTTTTAAATCAAGGCTTTTTTTTATATGAAAATTTTTCAAAGTTTAAATTGTATTTTAAAACAGGAAAATTATTTCCATACAGGAAACCAAAAAATAGAATATTTGTTATACTTGAAATTAATTTAGAAAAGTACATGTCTAAAGATAAACATTCGTCATGTGACTTCCAGCCTCTGCAAAATGAAGAAAATATTCCTCCCATTGTAATTTGACTGAATACCACTTTTTATAACTCTTGATTTTTAAAGGAACGTATGTTTAGCATGAGATTGTCAGCTAACACCAACATTATAACAGCAAAATAATAATAGTAATAATAATAATTATCATCAAAAAGGATTTCATTGTATTAGAATATATAAGGCACTTTACTCCAATTGCCTCAGCACTAAATAACCTACTTATATTGCTGTGCCATAAAGCACCATTCCCAATCAAAATATGATCAGTTATTACAGAAATAACTTTGTATGTTATTTTCACATGATCAATTATTACAGAAATAATATTGTAAATTACCTACACATAAAATCCTTTACTCCATCAGCATGTGCAGTTCTAGTACTTGAGTACAGCTAATGTCACAAAATCATATGTCAGACCAGCTGGAACTGACCTTATCATGCAAGAATATGTTTTGTTTTGAGAAGGAAAAAACCTGTGCTTATGACTCAAGTGCTGTACATTATAATGGTGCTTATGACTCAGGTGCTGTACATTATAATGCAGCTCATGAGTCAGGTGCTGTACATTATAATGCAGCTCACGACTCAGGTGCTGTACATTATAGTGACATTGCTCATGACTCCGGTGCTGTACATTATTAAGCTGCTCATGACTCAGGTGCTATACGTGATAATGCAGCTCATGACTTGGGTGCTATACATTATAATACTGCTCATGACTCGGATGCTGTACATTATTATGTTGCTCATGACTGCTTCTTCTGTATCATTGTTAAGCTAAACAGTCAGAATAATCCTGTGTTGGTTGTACCACTCATATAAAATAGGAACAATATTTTATTAAACAACTATTAATAATTTGAATGGCAGAGTAAATGAGTATAAGCTTTGGTCATTGTTAAATGATGGCTATTAATTGGTAACTACAGAATAATTTGTAATACTGGTTATGTCATATTTTTGTCAGAACTTCACAGAAAATTGTATATTTGGAGCATTTGTAGGATATACCTATTTCTTGTATGAATTCACTCTTTCTCATAGCAGGATGACGATCATGGAGTGGCGCTTGATGCTCTTCGAGTGAAGAAATTAAACCCCGTCAGTGGCCGGATCTCATCACCTCCAGCCTTAAATCAGAGAAACGGTGCTCTCCCTCCCATTCCCATTAATATGGATGAACCCATAACCGCCTCACGCCAAGGGCATGTACGTATAATCAAACCTGCCTTAAAGGTCGCATGTATTAGGCAATCACCTGACTTAAAGAGCCAGTTTTTCATAGTGCTATAAGCCAGAATGTTCAAGCAATGAACCTGTATTAAGAAACCACCTGTCTTCAGAGACCACTTTTCTTAGTTCCTGCAAGTGACTGCTTATGACAGGTTTGACTGTACCTTATGCATACCATGTATATACAGTATGTGTGTATGTTTAGGGATTAATGGCACATTCACACAATCCTGGCTATATTGTGCAGAGCATAAGTTAGGTAGCAAAAATGGTAAAGGCAAATATGTTGCCAAAATTCCAAGGAAGACAAACCCTCCAACCAAAAGTAAATATGCACAGTGAGATAAAAGATATATTGGTAAAGATTTTTTGCAAAAACTCCCACAAAAAGGTATACAAAATAAATGTAAAACCCCAAAGGGTATCAATCCTTTAAATACAAGGTTAGCATTTTTTAATATAAACCACACTCTTCAAAGTCCAAGATCTCAGCTGGAACATCATCATAATAATGACTTTATTTAAAGAAGGTGACACAATTAGCTTAAGAACTAATGTACCTTGAGGGCCTCATATAAAGGTACTTATTTATATATAAATATACAAACAGACAAACATATACACACACATATGCATACATATACATAGCAGCATGCATATGCAACCTTATAGCCACTTTCTTTCCTTTCTCTCCCTCACATGGACACTTACCTATACATATGAAACTACATAGTCCATATACATGTAATACAAATACAGTTGTTTTTATTCTCACTCAAATACACATGCTTCATTAATCATCAAGATCTGTATCAGTATATACCCATATTCATATATTTTAGCTCTCTCTCTCTCTCTCTCTCTTTCTCTCTCTCTCTCTCTCTCTCTATATATATATATATATATATATATATACTTTTTTATTATTATTTATTTAAACTAAATCTCAGAAGCCACTGGATATATTTTGGAAGAAAGAAATAAAGTGGGCATTTCAAATCTCTACTGGAATATTATTCCAGAGCAAAGTTTCCTATATTGGAAACTTTTTTTGAATAATTTCTTATTTGGTTTGGGAAATTTATACTGTATGGTAGATGTGGATCTCAGGTGGGGAGTGTTACCAGGTAACCTGTACTTGAATAGTGACTGTAAATAGACAGGAGCACTATTATTGGATATCTTGTACATTAACTTAGCTTTCTCAATGGGTTCTGTGTTTAATAGGTAATATTTTTAACTTATCAGCTATGTTTTCCCTGTTTTCTGTTTGGCCTGATACTAGCCTGAATGCTCTATTTTGAAGATGTGATAGCTTTGCTATGTTTTGATCATTTGAATTACCCCATACTGTATTACAGTAATCTAAATAGGGTTGTATGTAAGTATTATAAAATAGTTTCCTGTTCCTTTCTGGGAGAAAATGTCTTATCCTTCTGAAAAACCATAAACTACCAAGTACTCTGTCATGACAGACCATTTGCAAATTTATATCCTTCCATATTAGACACAGTTCATCACTATCAAGATCTGTTCTTTTTTGCCATGTTGAGATAAATAATATTTTAGTTTTACCAGTATTAACTACCATGCCATTGCTTGTGCACCAGTTGTCCAGTTGTTGTCCAGTTTGTTTAGGTTGTCCTGTCCAGTTGTTGTCCAGTTTGTTTAGGTTGTCCAGTTTATTTAGTACAGCCTGTAACAAAATTTGCAATTCATTATTAGTGTTTTGGATGTCTGATAATGTTGTGTCATCTGCATAGAGATCTGTAGATGAAACTGAGTCCCCCAATAAAAGTGGTAGGTCATTAATGATTAATAAAAATAGTAATAGACCTAGAGTGGGACTCCATATATAATTGTTCCAGGTTCAGACAGAATGTAATTTATATAAACATGTTGTGTTCTCTCATTTAACTATGAAGTAATCCATTTAATTATGCTGTCATCACATTGGTAGATTTTCAGTTTGCTCAAAAGGATTTCATGATCCACCATGTCAAAAGCTTTCCTGAAATCTACAAGTACTGATCCTGTTATTTTACCTTGATCAAGTGCATTTATCAATTAGGAAGATCAATGCAGTTTCACATGAATGATTCGGTCTAAAGTCTGATTAGTTAGGGTGTAACAGCGAATGTTTGGTTAAATATGACATGAAAGAATTGAGGACATGCTTTTCAATCAATTTGACAAGTTTGGTAGTATTTAAATTGGTCTGTAGTTATCTGCATCTTCCTAGAACCTGATTTGTGAATAGGCATTCCTTTTGCAGTTTTCCATATTTTGGGGACAGATGAGGTTGCAATACTTAAATTGATTATAAATGGTATGCTTTCTGAAATAGCTGAGGCAGATGCTTTTATTAGTCTTGGACCAATCTGATCAAGTCCTATAGCTTTCTTAGTATCAGGTTCAGTGAGACATTTGTTACCAAAGATTTCACTGGTGCCAAACTTTTTTAATTCATTTTTTAACAAAGATTTCGCTGGTGCAGAACTTTTTAAAATTAATTACGGGACACATCCAACAATAAACATGTTGTCATTAGTTCCTCTTATGACCTACAGGAGGGTGAATCAGGCCTATTATACATTGCCATATACATACATACATATATATATATATATATATATATATATATATATATATATATATATATATATATATATATATATATATATATATATATATATATATATATATATATATATATATATATATATATATATATATATATATGTATATATATACACTTAAGAAATATGGTTTAATATTAATCAACTTGTATATTTGTATAATTCAATACAGTTTTGATTTGAAAGCCTTTAAGTTTATATCTTTGTAATCAGTGTGGACATTTTGATTTAGAGAGAAAGAAAATTATATCTAAGGAGTCTAATTTTATACATAGAAATCAAATGTGGGGATATGAGTTTACATGTATATGTATGCAATGTCCAGAAGTATTACTAGAGAAAATGTTGTTACAAAGATAGAATATAAATATGAAGCATTATTTTTCCAAAGAGAATCATGCAAGGGAAATAAAATCTTTACAAATTATATATTGTGATCGGAATGGCTGTTATGACTCCAGGTCTTAAGAATATGTAACAGAAAGAAAGTGAAACCAGCAATGTAAGTAAAATCTACAAGCAATTTATTTCCCAATAATACAAAGTAAAATTCAAAAGATACTTAAACTATTATGAATCAATTTCAAAATAATCCTAAATGTCGTAATCACAAGTTCAAGAATATAGAATATTCCGAATGAGTTCCAATAGTCTGAATATCCTGATATATCACAATGATACAATCCAGAATGTCTTTGAATGAGTTCACAAAAGTTCAAAGTAATATATCAATTCAAAAGTCAATGAGCACTTGAGTAATGCCAATGAATATATAATAAATAAATAATTCCTCCCAAATTATATCTGATTTCAACGGCACAGTGTAAAATCTGATCACAAAAATGGATTCCCACAGACTGATCTAAAACAGGAATTAATTATTTGTTTACCAAATCCCTATTGATATACATTTTCACTTGACCAATATCAACAGAATGTGAAGCAATAAAATGGGGGAAAAATCCAGTCTAACTGTCAACATGACTGGCCTTGAACTCAAATTCTGCTAAACATTCTGTTGACAAGTAACCATAATTTAAAGTATAAATATAACCTTACTATAACAAACAAGGTTAAGCACACAATAGATTCAATGTACATAATATTGGCTCATTATTAAGTTTTAGAAATACCCAATAGAATCCAGTGCATTTTGTTGATGTTTGTTTACATTTTGTGTATGTGTAGAGGAAGGGTCCAAGCAGTCGTGCCAGCAGTGCTGTAGACAAGGATCTGCGTGTTCCATACAGAGAGAGGATGATACCTCAGGAGGGAAGACCCAGCACAACTCATGCTATGAGGGTTAGTTATTTCCTACAAACTCTGTCAAAGAGTTATATCTATCTGCAAGCTTTTCCTTCCTTTCTTCCATCCTTTCTTTCTCATTAGAAATCTTACTTTATGGATCTGCATTCCTAAATTCAGATGAAATATTTATTACACATATACTATCAGAGATGTTGGTTTTTGTCAGTTGTTACCCAAATGCTTTAGTATGGGATATTGTGATATTCTCCATCTGTTCATCTGTCTGTAATTATCTCCAGCTGTATTGTCAGTTGCTATCCAAATGCTTCAGTATGGGATATTGTGATATCCTTCATCTGTTCATCTGTCTGTAATTATCTCCAGATAAACTGTCAGTTGTAATCCAAATACTTAAGTATGGGATATCGTGATATCCTCCATCTGTTCATCTGTCTGTAATTATCTCCAGATAAACTGTCAGTTATCCAAATACTTAAGTATGGGATATTGTGATATCCTCCATCTGTTCATCTGTCTGTAATTATCTCCAGATAAACTGTCAGTTATCCAAATGCTTAAGTATGGGATATTGTGATATCCTCTCTCTGTTCATCTGTCTGTAATTATCTCCAGATAAACTGTCAGTTATCCAAATGCTTAAGTATGGGATATTGTGATATCCTCTATCTGTTCATCTCTTTGTATCTCCATTGAAACTGTCAGTTGTTATCCAAATGCTTTAGCATGGGATAATGTGATATGCTCCATCTGTTCATATGTCTGTAATTATATCCAGCTAAACTGTCAGTTGTTATCCAAATGCTTTAGCATGGGATATGGTGATATACTCCATCTGTTCATCTGTTTGTAATTATCACGAGCTAAACTGCTCACCAAAATTGGGACATAGGTTGCCCTTGATATATTCATCTGGGAGATGGTTACAATTTATTTGCCTCTTCCCTTGGGTCCCTTGGAGGGATCAGAGGTAAAATATTTATAATCTTAATTTGCAATGATATTTTTTAAATATTTTTGACCAAATTTAATACATGTTATTGTATCAGGAGGACACATTATTTATTTAACAGATTTGGGATTACAGTCACTGGGTCAGGGTCTGAAAGTGAAGAAGATGTGGTGGGGAACCTGTAATAAAAAGTGGGAGGATTTGCTATGGTGTGCCATGTAAATAGCTCAAGTTAGATGTGTGTACAGTTATGTATACTGATTTTTATTGAGATCTCGTCCTGAGAAAATACTTAAACCTCCAACTCATTTATTGAGATCAGGCCCTTTGAAAATATTTAAACCTCCATCTCATTTATTGAGATCAGACCATGAGAAAATACTTACCGTATTTTGTTGTGTATAATGCGCACCGATGTATAACGCACACCCCGATTTTCGACCCAAAATTAGTGGAAAAAACGTAGTTCTGCCATATAACGCGCATGTGATATAATACATTTTAAAATCATGACTCGGTATTTCGCTCCGTTTTCATAGTGCAACAACAGTCGGTCATTTTGGATAGTGAATGAAAAAGTGACAATATTGAAATTGTATCTTTCCGATTTTATGGTTTACCCTTAAAAGGGCCCTTTAAAGGTTCGTCTAGTTGATGGAGTTCAATCTATTGCATCAAATCCCTCAAATTCCTCTTCGTCGTCATCACTCTCGAAAAGTCGCTGTATGTCCTCATCTGTCATCATTCCTGGTGTTGCTGCATAATAGCTTTCATCTTCATCTTCGTCCTCGCTCTCTGAGTGGTCTTCATGCTTAGCATTGTCCTCCCACAAGATGTCATCCTCTGTGCCATCCATTTTATTTGAGATGCAGCACTTTTTGAAGGCATGGATGATGATGCATGGCAAGTCATGCCGTCGTAAAAATGCATAGGCCCAGCTCACAGACCCCTTGTAGTCGTCTATTTTCTTCTGTTTTGCAATCAATATTGCCTGAAAGCGAATCTCTGTTGTGGATACTGAGATTCCCCGTCTTTTTCTATCCATGACACATTCAAGGACTCCACTCTCTACGTCCAGATACTTTGCACTTGTCCCTCTGTCTGCCTGTTTTGTTCTCGGTATTTTCTTCAGTCTTTCTTTCATTCTTCTCTACTCCCTAACAGAAGACTCTCCTACATTAAACTCCCTCCCAGCAGCTCTGTTACTATGTGTTTATGCATAGGCAATGATGGTTAGCTTGTCTTTCGCATTGTACGAATTTCTTATATGACCCATGTTGATACTTTGACTATATTTGTTCAGATTCAAGATCGAACACAATATGCTATGTGAAAGTTTAGGTCCGGTATTTATGCTTATTTGGATTATCATTACACCTCTAAAATATATATCCATGTCCAAGCTAGAATTTACCAAGACAATGCATTATACTTATGTTTGGCCCATCAAAGCTTTAGCCGGCGCTAATTACCTTTAAAAACACCACGCTGAGTCAATTAAACACTGCTCACTGTATTGTAACAAAGATGTACCATATCAAATACTGTTGTTTAAAATGTGAAAAAAAACAAAGAAACAAGTTTATTTTCTGAAGAAAAGTAAATACATTGCAAATTTACCTAGACAAAGCAACGTGACTATGTTTAGCACATCAAAGCTTTAGCCGGTGCCGATTACCTTGAAAAGACCACACTGAGTCAATGAAGCACTGATCACCGTTAAAAACACCACGTTGAATCAATTAAATATTGCTCACCGAGACAAAGCATTGTAACTATGTTGAGCGCATCAAAGCTTACCTGGCGCCGATTACCGTGAAAAGGCCACACTGAGTCAATGAAGCATTGATCACTGTATAGTTGCAAAGATATCTCAAATACTATGATTTAAGATGAGAAATAAAACTAAGAAACAAGTTTATTTTCCAAAGGAAAAACAAAATGTTTTCTGACTTCATACATTAACGCTGTATCAGTGTTACCGTAACAGGCTAACCGTAGTCATGAAAAAAAATGAGAACATTAACACTGCTTGAATTCTAAATATTATATTTCAATTCAAACACGAATAAATGAAGACAAAATTAATTAGATCCACAGTTATCGAATATTGAACATTTACAGGTACGGTAATCATATATTTGTTCCGCTGATAACCTTGAAAAGACCACACTTAGTCAATGAAACATTGATCACTCTATAGTCAGAAATAAATGCAAAATACTATCATTTAAGATGAGAAATAAAAACTAAGAACCAAGTTTATTTTCCAAAGAAAAAAATATTTTCCAACTTCATACATTAATTGATTATTTTGTTCCACAACGTGTCAGTGTTACCGTAAGAAAGAAACCGTAGTCGCAAAAAATATGTCCCCTAAAGGTGCCTCTGATGAGAACATTAACACTGCTTGAATTCTACACATTTTATATTTCAATTCAACCAAGAATAAATGAAGAAAAATTGTATTAGATCAACAGTTATGGAATACTGAACATTTACGGAACAGGTATGGTAATCCTCACAGTGGTATTTGTTCTGCTCCACTGCGACACTTTGCACAGCTTTTGAACAAGTTGCCAGTCGTTATGTACATGTATTTCCGGTCGAGGCACAGAACAAAATGCTACACAGTGATGTGAAATGAAACCAGTTTATTAACATAAGCAATCAAAGAACAAGACTATTTGTAAGCATTATTTATTTCTTTATTATGGCTAGTACTGGTAAACAATTTAGTTACAATGCAATGTACAATGGATTTAATATTTTACAAGGAGTGAATGTGACACATGTAGGCGGCTATAGTGCCTTCATCCTCTCGTCAGATTGACCTGGAAAAAAACTTTTTTTTATAGTTCTTGTATAAAACGCGCACCCCCGTTTTAAGATAAGAAAATTAGGTGAAAAAAGTGCGCGTTATACACACCAAAATACGGTAAACCTCCATCTCATTTATTTTGATCAGGCCCTGCAAAAATACTTAAACCTCCATCTCATTTATTGAGATCAGGCCCTGGGAAAATACTTAAACTTCCATCTCATTTATTGAGATCAAGCCCTGAGAAAATACTCAAACTTCCATCTCATTTATTGAGATCAGGCCCTGGAAAAATACTTAAACTTCCATCTCATTTATTGAGATCAGGCCCTGGGAAAATACTTATACCTCCATCTCATTTATTGAGATCAGACCCTGGGAAAATACTTAAACCTCCATCTCATACTAGGTAGATGACTGATTGTCTGTCTGTTTGTCTTTTTAGTCTGATACACCTCTAGGTGTACCAAGGCGAGCATCCACTCCATTTGGAAGTAGTGCTGCATTTAGCCCAGCCAACACAAGAAGTTCTACATTTGGTGAGTACTGACAAGAAATACCTCTCTGACTACCAGTAAAATATTGTATGCACAGAAAAAAAGCAATGTTTAATATGGTCAGTTTTTTTTATCAAATTGAATGTACTAATTTAAAATAAGAAATACATATTAATGACTTTTTATTTTCATTCTGTGTTTAATGATCATTGATCAAGGAATAAACTTTAAATATTGTCAGGTTGACCTGGCCAAAAGCTTTAGTGGAAATGAGATTTTCAAATCATTAATAGTCTCCATCTTAATGTGGCATCACTCTAAACTATTAGATTAGGTCTTAACATTTAAGGTAACAAAGGACTTTTTTCCTGTACTGACAAAACTTTTCAGGACATAGGAAAATAAAATAGAACCCAACCAGCAAAGATTTAGTAGCAAACAGCAATTGTTTAGAGCTAGGGGGATATTGTTTACATTAGGTTCATTTGCTGTCTTGCTGTGCTCATTTCTTCAGCATGATATAGCTAATAATGTGTTTAAAATTACCATTAAAACCAACAAAGCAAACTCATTATCTTGGTCCATATTTCACTTAAACTCTTGACAATTGGTATGTGGATACACCTCAGTAAAAGTAACTCATCTATACCAAAACTTTTTATTTTTATTTCAGAGGGTACAACTCATATAGCCAAATTGTTAGCTAATCTTATATGAGGCCCTCAGGGGCATACAACATTCTATACATGTACATAATATTTGTAAAAGAAAGAAAGAATGAACGTGTTAATTACAGGTTAATCTCGCACAAATAGTTCACTTAAGACTTGCAATGTTTATACATCTGCATCAGTGTAACATGTTTGTGGCTGATTTATGTATACTCATAAGAACAAAAAATGAACTGTTGGAATATTTGGTGAGAGACATTATATGTTTAGGTAGCTGAAATAGCCTGATTTGAACATGGCAATACTGTCAGCCTGCTTTAGTTCAAGTGATAGCTGATTCCATTCTGAAGATCCTGTATATGTACAAATCTTTTTCAATGCATTAGTTCTTGATCTTGGTAGTTTTAAACACAGGTTTGATGCTGGTCTTAAAGAGTACATAGAGGCAGTATTGCTGGCTTTCACAAGCTGGTCTTAAAGAGTACATGGAGGCAGTATTGCTGGCTTTGACATGCTGATCTTAAAGAGTACATAGAGGCAGTATTGCTGGCTTTGACATGCTGATCTTAAAGAGTACATAGAGGCAGTATTGCTGGCTTTGACAAGCTGATCTTAAAGAGTACATAGAGGCAGTATTGCTGGCTTTGACATGCATATCAATAATGCATCTATGATATGAAATTCTTTTGTCAAAAGGGAGTCAGTTTAAAGACTTAAACATGTCAGCAGATGGTGTCATTGGATCGACATCTAGTATAATTCTAGCTGCACACTTTTGAAGTTTGATTATACGATTAATATTAGTTTGTGTGCATGAGCCCCATACTGTGCAACAGTAGTCCATAATAGGTAATATGTAAGTTGAATAGAATAGTTTCCTTGCATGCATTGGTAGATATTTCTTCAGTCTTTGCAGTAGTGTTAGTTTGGAGGCTGTTATGTTACAGACATGAGCTATGTGATGATTCCAGGTTGGTTTATCATCAACATATACTCCTAGGAGCTTATGGCATTCTACATTAGATATATATTCATCATTTACAGACAGTCAAATGTGGTTTTGCATGGATAATTTGTTTGATGTTCCTACTAGCATTGCAGTGGTCTTTTTGGTATTTATATACATTCTATTGTCTTGACACCATTTACTGATATGATTAAGATCATGCTGCAGCTGTTCTTGGATTGTGTTGCTGTTTTTACCTGATGTGTGGAATGTTGCATCATAACACCAGGTCACTGTGACCCAATTTTCATGCTGAGTACCTTTTTTTAAAAGAAAGTATTGCAAGCATGCTAAAACTATGTCAGTGTGACCTAGTTTTCATGCTCAAGTGCCTTTTAAATTTTTAGAATTTTTTTTATGACACCTCAATATCTTGATCCATATTTTGTCATCACTCATGAAAAGTGGTATTTGAATGCATCTTGCTGAAAGTAACTCAATCATACCAACACTAGATCAATGTGACCATGTATTGATGCTTGAGTGACTTTTTTATTTTTAGCTATGTTTTTTACATCCTCAATATCTTAGATTCTATTTCACCAACACTCATGAAAATTGCAGTGTGGATGCATATCAAGCTGAGTAATCCTACCTTATAAAAATTAGGTCATTGTGACCTAATTTTCATACATGAGTAATGTTGGTGTTTTTCGTTATCCATTTTTACACCCTCAATATCTTAGACCCTATTTCACCTACAGTCATGAAACTTTACATATGCAGGCATCTTAGGGAGGGCAACTCAAACAAATCCAAACTAAATCATTGAGACCTAATTATCATGCTTGAGTGACTTCTGGGTTTTTTTCAGATATCATTTTGTTAAACCCTCTATTATTTCATCTACATTCATGAAATTTGGTATGTGGATGCATCTCAAGAACTCAGTCACACCAAAGGTAGGTCACTGTTTCCTCTATATGCCCAAAGTTGTGGTAACTTGGTAGAGCATTCAAGTGTCACAGGTTTTATACCCACCCAGACCAGTTAGGTTGACTTTCGAGTGTTGGAAATTTTTAAAAAATAATATATTTGTCATTGCTTACCAGTAAGTACAACTTATCTAAAATGAAAATCTAGATTACAGAGTGACTTCAAGAATGAATGCCTCACTAAGAAAATAACTACATCTCCTCAGATGGCTTGGGGACACAGTGTACTTGTGAATAATCATTAGGTCAACCTAATTGTTTCATGACAGCACTAAAATATCTCCTTTTTCTATTCAGGTGGTTCCCACATGATGGCCCTGAACATAACAGGGTGCAGTCTACAGCCGTCTAGTGATATAGGGCATCTGGGTCAAGTCCCCCAGGAAATCCTTGAAGATCCTGAGATGACCCCTGATGATGTCATTAAGACCAAACAGTGGAGTAAGTGTTGGTAGAATATTCTTAGTGGTTTAGGATGGCCAGTTTTCTTTGTGCTTGACCATGTATTTAGGTCTAGCTATAGCAGGGACTCCTATCCTGCTTTTCTGAATGCAGATTTCTTGGATTTTTGGAAACAGAAAACTGGTTGCGGCAAAGCTGTATTTCAAATAACAAAGTGAATTTGTGCAAGTTAAAGACATTATTGCCTATAATTTGATTTGTGTACAAATTTAGAGTGTTTTCTCAAGTATGCATTAAGAGAAAGCAAAAACCATATATATGACTTTTACATTGGTCATATCATTGGCAGCAGCAGTGACAACAATGTTCTTGTCAACATTAAACATTACATGTTTTAAGTTTTCTAAAGTTCCATGCAGGCAAAACACAACATTGTGTGTTTTAAGTTTTCTAAAGTCCTGTGCAGGCGAGACACAACACATTATGTTTTAAGTTTTCTAAAGTCCCATGCAGGCAAAACACAACATCTTGTATTTAAAGTTTTCTAAAGCCCTCTGCAGGCAAGACACAACATTGTGTGTTTTAAGTTTTCTAAAGTCCAGTGCTGACATGACACAACATCTCTATTATATACCCTTTTTCTTTACCTGCCTTCTATTCTCTGTAAGGACTTGTTTTATTTTCTTGTCATTTTGCATAATTTCTATCTTTACATTTTAGAACATTACTTTTAACTTGCACTGCATAGCTACTATTGTGCTGACATGACATTAAACCCTATTCATACACACACTCGTTATCAATGCCTTTTGTTGATCTTTGCTTCCCATGCTGTGCCTTTGACCTTGAGGCTATACAAGCATGGCTGTATACCTTCATTGGTTCAGGGAATGCAGTTTATATAATAAATTTTAACCATATGTTTTAAGGATTTTACATGTGTTAACTTTATTTTATATACCTCTAAATTCTAATTTTAACAATTTTACATTTTGTAATTTATCTTCTTGTACTTACGTTAAAATATTTTTGAGGGGTTTATCTTCCAAAGTTTTTGTGCACTTCTTTATTTTTACATCTTTCAGACTATACTTTCAGTGCTGAGGTGCTGTATACTATATACAGACTTTGAATCTTCGACTTGTAACTGCTTATACATACAAATGTTTTAAAAAATGCATCATATTCCAAAATGAAAGTAAACATGTTCTGCACATAACTTCTTGGAGATCAAAATAAATGAAAGTAAAGTCATTATCACTTTTGATAAATCCACTGATGAAACTGTTCTTTCAAAAAGCAAGATAAAATGTGTCAACACTTGGTATATGACATCACAGGAACTTTGTGTTTACAGGTGTGGGAATGTTAAACACTGCTATGTGATACACTCAGGCAGGTGTCGATCTAGCAGCAACTGTAAGGTGACATTACCAGCAATGTTGATATTGTTAAGATCAGCTGTTTATTTGTTATTTGTTGAGTTCCTACCACCCTTTACTTGTTGAAATCCTTACATCTGTACAGTTGGTGAAGATTATCCAGGCTGGGAAAATTTTGCAAGACTATTGCTTGTTCATATACAAAAAAAACGTAGTTAAAGGTTTTTTTTTTTTTTTTTTTTTTTTAAATACATCATGAACTTTTTGCCTCTTGAAATTTGGGAAAATTTTGATTTGGATAAAATCAACAGTTCTCCCAAAGCTTGGAGTGAAGTCTTTTGCAATGTGTTTTGTGACAATGCTGCATAAACAAAAAAATAAAGCACATAAAATCTCACCTTGTATAGTATTACATCATTCTACATCAGAGGGAAATGAACATACTATCAGGGCCTGCTGAATTGTCTCTCAGCTGTATCCGGAAATGAGCATACTATCAGAGTCTGCTTAATTGTCTCTCAGCTGTATCAGGAAATGAACATACTATCAGGGACTGCCTAATTGTTCTCAACTGTATCAGAAAAGGATTTGAGGACATCAGTGAATTAATGAATTCTTTGATGTAACATTTTCCACAATTTTCTCACTTCACATTTTGTCTGATTTTAGTTTTTAGTTATCATTTAAGAATGCATTTGATAAAAATGTTGATTATACTTTTTTTTACTTTGAACAGTATGTGCAAAGTGTTTTTATGACAATTAAGTTTTAATTTCTCTCCAGGTTTGTGTATGATAGTTCTTCATTCTTGAATTATGCAAGACATTTTATAAGAGTTTATATGGTGGATAAAAGCACTTGCCTTGTCGTTAGATATACATTCTGAAACTTATTTAATAATATTATATGCTACAGCTGATTACAAGCATGTGGCATATTTTATCATCAGTTTTATAAATTTATGTCCATAATATATAAGACTTCACATTATTTAAGGATATTGCTACAGGACATGACTGGATGGAGAATCACAATGTGACACGGCTTAATGGGCAGTCACAATATGACATAAAAATATTACTGTGTGTCATGGCTTGATGGAGCTTCACAATGTGACATGGCTTAATGTGATAAAAAATATTTTTACATGACATAGCTTGATGGAGGGTCACAATGTGACATAGCTTAATGTGATAAAAAATATTTTTACATGACATAGCTTGATGGAGGGTCACAATGTGACATGGCTTAATGGGATAAAAAATATTTCTACATGACATAGCTTGATGGAGGATCACAAAATGTGACATGGCTTGATGGAAGGTCGCAATGTGACATAAAATAGTTTTTATGCTGGTAATTTTTAATGAAATGTGATAACATCTGTCTCGTCAAAATTTCACTTGTCTGTCTTCACAATGTAAACTGTTCTGCAGTGGGTAGTTGAGATAGCAAGATGGTCTGCGGTCTTCCTTCCACTCTAGAGAAAGACCAGTAATGTCCAATCTCTTAACTACCTCAAACAGGATGTGGCAAAGACCAACTTTAAACTTGAATATTGACCTATAGAGAAACTGCATGTCAACATACGCAGTAATCAGAGGAATTGGTTCATTTTGTTCATGCTGTCATAATGTTTTAAGTTGTCAAAGAAAAAAGGAAAATGTAAGTCCTAATTTATATTTGCTTATGCTACCTAGTTATTATGCATAAATTGTTTCTAATACACAAAAGTACATGTGTTTTGTTCCAAGTCGGCAAAAAAATGAGATTGATATGGCATAGGGATATGTCAAGGCCATCAGGTTGAGAGATATTCATAAGCCATATCAGACGAGTTCTTTACCCCACTCGGAACAAAACATGAATGCAGTTTTGTATCTATTACCTACCCCCCATCCCTTACACTTTATAAATATTTGTAGCCTCACAGTGTGAATGAAATTCAGAAGGGGATTTATAAAAGTTTAATTCACTGCATCTAAAAATGTTGATGTGCAGATTTTAGAGAAGAAAATTAAGTAGTTCCAATCAGGTTGTCTGATATGGAAATATGGACCAAATATCTGTATCTAATGCCAGATCAACCATTTAAGATATGGAAATATAGACCAAACATCTGTATCTAATGCCAGATCAACCATTTAAGATATGGAAATATAGACCAAACATCTGTATCTAATGCCAGATCAACCATTTAAGATATGGATATATAGACCAAACATCTGTATCTAATGCCAGATCAACCATTTAAGATATGGAAATATAGACCAAACATCTGTATCTAATGCCAGATCAACCATTTAAGATATGGAAATATAGACCAAACATCTGTATCTAATGCCAGATCAACCATTTAAGATATGGAAATATAGACCAAACATCTGTATCTAATGCCAGATCAACCATTTAAGATATGGAAATATGGACCAAACATCTGTATCTAATGCCAGATCAACCATTTAAGATATGGAAATATGGACCAAACATCAGTATCTAATGCCAGATCAACCATTTAAGATATGGAAATATGGACCAAACATCTGTATCTAATGCCAGATCAACCATTTAAGATATGGAAATATGGACCAAACATCTGTATCTAATGCCAGATCAACCATTTAAGATATGGAAATATAAACCAAACATCTGTATCTAATGCCAGATCAACCATTTATGATTAAATGGGTATGTAATAAAATGTAATATGATTTAACATTTTATTCCATCAGTGGTGATTGTAACATATTACAGGATTCCAGGTACTGTTGCAATCTGCTGAATCTAGGCATATGAACAGAGGAAATATATACACATGGCTGTGTGCAAACATCATGAGGGAAGAGTCATGGTCATTTTCATGTACTGTAGCCAATGTTTGCACACAGCAGTAGATTATGGTTATCATTCTTACATGATCAGTAAAAAAAAGGACTTTTGTGTACATGAAAAAGCTGTAATCTAGCATCATTTACAATTCCAATATTTGAGTATGGCTTATGTCACAAAATCACACACCAGAAAACTGTTCTGATCATGTAAGAGTGTAAGATGACCATGGTTGTAACATATCAGTGTGTAACAAGATATCCATAGTTTGTAACATATCAGTGTGTAACAAGATATCCATAGTTTGTAACATATCAGTGTGTAACAAGACATCCATAGTTTGTAACATATCGGTGTGTAACAAGATATCCGTAGTTTGAAGTTTCATGATTTCATTGCATGAGAAAAAACTGTGTGAGAATATGCCATCACAGCTCAAGTTATCAACACAGAGTGCTGTCATCCTTCACAGCACCTCATTCCCATTTTCCACAACTAATTTTCCTGAGTGTCCACTATGCCCATGTTCATACACCATCTTGATGGCATTTAATTTTGGCTAATGTAAAATGTCTTCTTTAGTCAAGCAAATTACAGGTTAACCTAATGAAGATAAGTCTTTTACTTGTGATACAAGTTGTGCACATTTGTAACTGCTTTTAGAAATCTTGCGATGAGAATACACAACCATGAAAATTAAACCTTTTACGAGTAAAAAGTTTTTGCCAAATCAGTATTTTATTTGTGACAATTATAAAATTGCTGATTGTACAAAAATGTAAACCTAGGTCAAGGTTATTTAACCTCATCATTAGCATAAAACTTCTCTTTTCATTTAAGAAATAAGCAAAATCCTTTTAAGATGACATTATAAGGGTATCCAATATGCACAAATAAAAAATAAAAGTCATCAACTGTTGTTATAACTATCAAGATCAGCGTTTTATCTTTAGCACAGAATATACATCTTCACATAGAGAAGAACCTTGACCCTGGTCTGGACAGGTTCCTATACAGTTTTCAAAAGTACATCTGCAAATTTGGTTCACACAGTCTTTATGAACATGATTCCAATCTTCAAATCAAAAATGGAGCTGATAAATTTGATGTGATGCCTTCATCAATGACAAAGCTTTACTAGCTATGTTTCTGTTTTCAGCTCCTTCAACGCCTAGCCACAACCCTTACAAGCGAGCCCGACAGATGAGTTCCCTTGTGCGATCCTGAGCAGTGCAGCCTCATAAATATTCATGATGTAGGTTCATAACCTGTTGACCCAGTGCCAAATTTATTTCAGATAATAGAAAGTGATTGTAGTTAGTTGTGAAAGACTCTAAACCCATCACCATATTTCATACTGGTTAACCATTCTAGGAATCTGGAATCAGAGGGTCCACAGCTGTATGGCATTCCTTAAGTATGGATTCATAGATTCAAGACATTAAGGATTCTCAATGCCAGAAAATTAATACTGTTGGATATTTCATCATGTGCTGAACCAGCGAACCCACTACTTACAAGGTACCTGTTACTATGAAGAGCAGCATGCATCACAGTTTTTAGGAAATTTCTGACAGTTTTAATGCCATAGTTTTGCAACATCCCTGCATTTCATGATGGGTATAGAATAATAAACCTGCAGGATCTCCAGTGGATGATGTTTACATAATATTGAATTTAAGCTGTAGGACATACTTTGTACCGTTGAATTACTTGCTCAGGGAAAATCATGAACTTGACTCAGAGCAACAGTAACAATACTTAACCTGATATATATATTTTATGAATATTTATGTTGCCTATTTATTCATTGTATGAAAATGGATGTAACATTTGTGAACATGGGAAAGAATTTCATGTGGTCTGAAGAAACTGAAAATAATATGAACTCCAATAAGGATGAAAATCCACATGACCATGGTTGCTTGACCTCTCACTCAGCTACAGAATCAAAGAGTGACAGAAGGAGGAAACTAAAAATTAGTCAGCTACTGAATACAGAGCAAATGTGATCAGGTTCAGATTTATACAGACTGTTGACAGGACTTGAAACTGGAAACAGAAAGTGAATGTTGGGAGGAGGGAACTTGCCAATGTCTGTGATAAGACAACCAAGATTACAGGGCCATGTATTACATCATGTGTTTACCTTTAATAGTGTTAGGTGGCATTGTTCATTTCAGAAATCTTGTCCAGTTGCTGGACTGGCAGCTTGATAATCATGTGACACCCATTATTGTGATTTCTAGCCTTTAAACTCAAGGAAGGTACGTGGACAAGACAATAAGTACAAATTATCAGGCCACGAGATCAGCCCATTCTCTTGTACATGGCTTTCTTCAATCAATGGCAGGGACTGTGTCATGGATTTTTTTTCTTAGACTTATTCTGATTTTGCCTTTAAATAATAATTCTTACATGTTAGTACAATGAGCTTTTAATTGGTAACTTTACCTCTTCTATAACCAAGGATTCCTTCAAATAGATTGTCTCCCTTGGAAGGGCAATCAGATTAACAATACAGTGATACTTTTGTGAGGACAATGATTTGAAGTGACTTCATTCAAAATAAAACACCCATTCAGTAGAGTAACTTCATATTAAACTCATCATTCAGGTAAATGTTGAGGAATGTACTCTATGTAAATATTGAACCAGAGATCTGACCATAGCATCAGGGATAATAAATCTTCCATTGCCCTAAATGCTGTATTATTTCTGTCTCTTTCTCTCTCTGGTTATCTGAAACACCAGAATGATGTTGCTAATTAATATTATAGTGCATGACAAGTTGCCAGTTTTACCTTAACATCATCAGAGGACAAACTGATCAAGAATATATAAAGATTTTCAAGGTCAGGCTGCAATGCTATTTATAAAATTTACCAATGTTCTGTTGAGGATCAAGTTATAATTAGGGACACTAGTAGTGGTAGTCCCATGTCAAATTTACCAATGTTCTGTTGAGGATCAAGTTATTATAATTAGGGACACTTGGTAGTGGCAGTCCAATGTCCCATGTCAAATTTACCAATGTTCTGTTGATGACCAAATTATTATAATTAGGGACACTAGTAGTGGCAGCCCCATCTCAAATTTACCAATGTTCTTTTTAGGGCCAAGTTATAAATAGGGACACTTGTAGTGTTAGTCCCATGTCCCATGTCAAATTTACCAATGTTCTGTTGATGACCAAGATATAATTAGGAACACTTGTAGTGGCAGTTAGACTTTAGTATAGCTATAGTAATCTTATTGTCTGTCCAGCTGTCTGTCTTTCCAACCATCAACAATATACCTTTTATGGGAATAGTTGGATTTCAACCAGATTTGGTATGCCACTTTATATAAATGAGAAGTCAAAAGAGTTTCATTTAAAGCATTCATTGACAACCTATATTAGAGTTTATGGTCCCTGAAGGCCCATCCACCTAACTTTGGTGTCTGCAGCACAACTTTACCAAGGATTGTTGGATTTCAACAAAATTTGGCATGCATCTTTATCCTGATGAGACCTTGAATGAATTTAAATTCCAGCATTACACATTATCATTTTGGAGTTATCCCCCCCCCCCTTACTCGTTCTCATAATATAGCCTTCACTCACATACCTTCATCAAAGAATGTTGGATTATATCACATTTGGCATGTAGCTTTATTCTGACGAGTCCCTGAATGAATTTGATTTCCAGTGGCTCGACCAACGTGGGTATGTGAGAAAGCCTGCCAGTTGCTTCCAATGAGTCGGTGGTTCTTGCCGGGTTCTTCCTCCACCAAATATACTGGCCTCTATGTATAGCTTATAATGTGCTGAAAAATCGTGTTAAAACCTACAAAACCAAACCCAAGTTCGGTTTCCCAACATTACTTTACCAAGGTATTTTTTGGATTTTAGTCAAATTTGTATGCACCTTTATACTTACAAGGCCCTTGAATTCAATTTCCAGCATTGTAAGTAATCATTTATAGGAGTTTTGGTCTTTGATTACCCTTCAATCTAACTTGGATTTTAGCAGCATACGTAAATGAATGATTGTTGGATTTAAACCAAATATGGTATCCACTCTTGTATGGATCAGACCTTGAATGAATTCAATTTTCAGCATTATCTACATGAATTAAGACCCTTGCCTGACATCATAAACCTTGGTGTCCACAGCATAACTTTACCAAAAATTTTGGATTTCAGCCAAACTTGTTATTAACAAAATCTCAGAGGAGTTTGATTTACAGCAGTGAGAAGGACTGATTGAATGCATTCATCATTAATAGCTGTAGTTACCCATTTATAATACAAAACCAACTGCCCACAGCATAGGACCAGATCAGGATACCTATTTATAATGCAAACCTAACTGCCCTCAGAATAGGACCAGATATTCTCGCTCTGTCCGCTGCTGAGAGGTGTGAAAGACGACGTACTTCACTTGGCTATGACAAAGGGTCAGGCTGAAAAGAGTAGAAATTGGACTTCTTTTTTTTTTTTTTTTGAAAAACACAGGATGAATTTGGGCGCTGGCCCTTTGTTACCTTAAGTCACAACCTGTTATTACTTTTGGCTAGAATGGGAAATGTGTTCCAGGCTGAGCTCAGTATTGCAGATAGATCCTAGTGTATCACATATAGGGGTGAAACGATTCATCAATATATCGATGTATTGATACTTTTGCCATATCGATATACGTATCGATACAAGAGATGAAGAATCGATACAAAACGATATCTATCCTATATAAGTTACTTTAATCTTCAGCAGTCATGAATAATTATTTGTCGTTTGCCTTCTTATTCTTTAAACTGAGAATCGATAATGTATCGTATCGTAGGCTGTGTATCGTTAATCGTATCGATACGCGGCACAGGTGTATGGTTTCACCCCTATCACATATGCTCCGGACGATGGAAGTTTATGTGGGATTTCTTTTCCAGGTGTGGTTAAAAACATGACCAGGATGACATAGCCTTGCATGCAAAATATTGTCCAGATCAGATAAAAAAAATTGGTCTGCACATTGGAAGTTTATGTTCGACTCATTTCCAGATGTGGTAAAAAAGCATCATCCGGATGATATAGCCTTTCATGCCAAATCTTGTCCGGATCAGATAAAGAAATTGATCCGCATATGGGAAGTTTACATTCGACATCTTTCCAGGTGTGGTAAAAAAGCATCGCCTTGATGATGTAGCCTTGCATGCCAAATATTGACCGGATCAGATAAAAAATTAGTCCGCACATTGGAAGTTTACGTTCGATTTCTTGTCTGGATGTTTTAAAAAAGCATCGCCCGGATGATGTAGCCTTGCATCCAAAATCTGGTCTGGATCAGGTAAAAAAATTGGTCCGCACATTAAAAAATTACATTAGATTTATTTCCGGATGTGGTTAAAAAGCATCGCCCGGATGATATAGCCTTGCATGCCAAATTTTGTCCGGATCGAATAAAAAAATTGGTCCGCACAAAGGAAGTTTACATTCGATTTCTTTTCCGGATGTGGTTGAAAGCATCGCTTCGATGATGTATCCTTGCATGCACAATTTTGTGTGGATCAGATTAAAAAAATGGTCCGGATGATGGAAGTTTACATGCGAAACCTTTTCCAGATCTAGTTAAAAGCATCGCATGGGCAATGAAGGTTTGTATGCAAAATCTTGTCCAAATCTTGTCCGAAATATGGCTCAGAAAATGGAAGATTACAAATAGGTCAGCTATTTTAAGTGTCATGTATCAAACTCAAATACAACTACCCCACCCCCCTCCCAGGTAGAATGGAGCAGGAACATTTTGGGTGTGTTGGAACTGCTTTTCCTCCTACTACTTACGATAGTGCTTTTTCCCCTGGCATTATTGACAACTTTAGCCTGAAATGGAGGTAGAAAAAACTTCCGTTTCCGAGATATTCTCACTCTGTCCGTTCCTGAGAGGTGTGAAAGACGACGTATTTCACTTGGCTATGACAAAGGGTCAGGCCGAAAAGAGTAGAAATTGGACTTTTTTTTTTTTTTTTCTGAAAAATACAGGATGAATTTGGGCCCTGGCCCCTTGTTACCTTAAGTCACAACCTGTTATTACTTTTGGCTAGAATGGGAAATGTGTTCCAGGCTGAGCTCAGTATTACAGATAGATCCTAGTGTATCACATATAGGGGTGAAACGATTCATCGATATATCAATGTATTGATACTTTTGCCATATTGATATATGTATCGATACAAGAGATGAAGAATCGATACAAAACAATATCTATCCTATATAAGTTACTTTAATCTTCAGCAGTCATGAATAATTATTTGTCGTTTGCCTTCTTATTCTTTAAACTGAGAATCTATAATGTATCGTATCGTAGGCTGTGTATCGTTAATCGTATTGATACGCGGCACAGGTGTATGGTTTCACCCCTATCACATATGCTTTGGACGATGGAAGTTTATGTGGGATTTCTTTTCCAGGTGTGGTTAAAAACATGACCAGGATGACATAGGGTTGCATGCAAAATATTGTCCAGATCAGATAAAAAAAATTGGTCCGCACATTGGAAGTTTATGTTTGACTCATTTCCAGATGTGGTAAAAAAGCATCATCCGGATGATATAGCCTTTCATGCCAAATCTTGTCCGGATCAGATAAAGAAATTGATCCGCATATGGGAAGTTTACATTCGACATCTTTCCGGGTGTGGTAAAAAAGCATCGCCTTGATGATGTAGCCTTGCATGCCAAATATTGACCGGATCAGATAAAAAAATTAGTCCGCACATTGGAAGTTTACGTTCGATTTCTTTTCTGGATGTGGTAAAAAAGCATCGCCCGGATGATGTAGCCTTGCATCCAAAATCTGGTCTGGATCAGGTAAAAAATTGCTCTGCACATTAAAAAATTACATTAGATTTATTTCCGGATGTGGTTAAAAATCATCGCCCGGATGATATAGCCTTGCATGCCAAATTTTGTCCAGATCGAATAAAAAAATTGGTCTGCACAAAGGAAGTTTACATTCGATTTCTTTTCCGGATGTGGTTGAAAGCATCGCTTCAATGATGTATCTTTGCATGCACAATTTTGTGTGGATCAGATTAAAAAAATGGTCCGGATGATGGAAGTTTACATGCGAAACCTTTTCCAGATCTAGTTAAAAGCATCGCATGGGCAATGAATGATTGTATGCAAAATCTTGTCCAAATCTTGTCCGAAATATGGCTCAGAAAATGGAAGATTACAAATAGGTCAGCTATTTTAAGTGTCATGTATCAAACTCAAATACAACTACCCCACCCCCCTCCCAGGTAGAATGGAGCAGGAACATTTTGGGTGTGTTGGAACTGCTTTTCCTCCTACTACTTACGATAGTGCTTTTTCCCCTGGCATTATTGACAACTTTCACCTGAAATGGAGGTAGAAAAAACTTCCGTTTCCGAGAGATTCTCGCTCTGTCCGCTGCTGAGAGGTGTGAAAGACGACGTACTTCACTTGGCTATGACAAAGGGTCAGGCCGAAAAGAGTAGAAATTGGACTTTTTTTTTTTTTTTCTGAAAAACACAGGATGAATTTGGGCGCTGGCCCCTTGTTACCTTAACTCATTAACCCCTGGCGCCACGTGAACGCGTCATGAGGTTGTACCCTACTTCCGAGCTCTGTAACGTGAACATCATTTAGGATACACTAAAGTGGATGGTATTTCAGGAAAGTAGATAGATGTAGCTCTACAATGATACCAAATAATGTCGACTTTCTACTCGCATAAAAAAATAGAGCGGAAAAAATGCAGTTTTTGAGACCCGATTTTGTTTAGGTCGAAAATTGCCAGTTCCGGAACCGGAGTTTGTGTCCGGATTTTAGACTTTTTGGCCTTAGATCTAAAGCAGACCGGTCCGAACTGCACACAGACAGATGAACCTTTGCAAAATGTAGGATAAGTTTGAGATTTGGAGTAAAAAGGGGCCAGGACGCGAAAATCGGGGATCCAATACGAAAAAAAAAAAAAAAAAAAAAGTCCAACTATTACCCTTCTACACAAGCGCGAGCGTAATAGCCAATCAAAAACAATGTTTCTGATACACCTAAGCATCCGGCTAAACGAAAAACTTTCTTAAGCAGATGTGTTTTGCTGCATTCAGAAGTAACCCCAAAAATGCGTTTCCTACCCCCATTTCAGGCGAAAATGAAAAGAATCTCCAGGGGTTAATGAGTTAAGTCACAACCTGTTATTACTTTTGGCTAGAATGGGAAATGTGTTCCAGGCTGAGCTCAGTATTACAGATAGATCCTAGTGTATCACATATAGGGGTGAAACGATTCATCGATATATCCATGTATTGATACTTTTGCCATATTGATATACGTATCGATACAAGAGATGAAGAATCGATACAAAACGATATCTATCCTATATAAGTTACTTTAATCTTCAGCAGTCATGAATTTATTTGTCGTTTGCCTTCTTATTCTTTAAACTGAGAATCGATAATGTATCGTATCGTAGGCTGTGTATCGTTAATCGTATCGATACGCGGCACAGGTGTATGGTTTCACCCCTATCACATATGCTCCGGACGATGGAAGTTTATGTGGGATTTCTTTTCCAGGTGTGGTTAAAAACATGACCAGGATGACATAGCCTTGCATGCAAAATATTGTCCAGATCAGATAAAAAAAATTGGTCTGCACATTGGAAGTTTATGTTCGACTCATTTCCAGATGTGGTAAAAAAGCATCATCCGGATGATATAGCCTTTCATGCCAAATCTTGTCCGGATCAGATAAAGAAATTGATCCGCATATGGGAAGTTTACATTCGACATCTTTCCAGGTGTGGTAAAAAAGCATCGCCTTGATGATGTAGCCTTGCATGCCAAATATTGACCGGATCAGATAAAAAATTAGTCCGCACATTGGAAGTTTACGTTCGATTTCTTGTCTGGATGTTTTAAAAAAGCATCGCCCGGATGATGTAGCCTTGCATCCAAAATCTGGTCTGGATCAGGTAAAAAAATTGGTCCGCACATTAAAAAATTACATTAGATTTATTTCCGGATGTGGTTAAAAAGCATCGCCCGGATGATATAGCCTTGCATGCCAAATTTTGTCCGGATCGAATAAAAAAATTGGTCCGCACAAAGGAAGTTTACATTCGATTTCTTTTCCGGATGTGGTTGAAAGCATCGCTTCGATGATGTATCCTTGCATGCACAATTTTGTGTGGATCAGATTAAAAAAATGGTCCGGATGATGGAAGTTTACATGCGAAACCTTTTCCAGATCTAGTTAAAAGCATCGCATGGGCAATGAAGGTTTGTATGCAAAATCTTGTCCAAATCTTGTCCGAAATATGGCTCAGAAAATGGAAGATTACAAATAGGTCAGCTATTTTAAGTGTCATGTATCAAACTCAAATACAACTACCCCACCCCCCTCCCAGGTAGAATGGAGCAGGAACATTTTGGGTGTGTTGGAACTGCTTTTCCTCCTACTACTTACGATAGTGCTTTTTCCCCTGGCATTATTGACAACTTTAGCCTGAAATGGAGGTAGAAAAAACTTCCGTTTCCGAGATATTCTCACTCAGTCCGTTCCTGAGAGGTGTGAAAGACGACGTATTTCACTTGGCTATGACAAAGGGTCAGGCCGAAAAGAGTAGAAATTGGACTTTTTTTTTTTTTTTCTGAAAAATACAGGATGAATTTGGGCCCTGGCCCCTTGTTACCTTAAGTCACAACCTGTTATTACTTTTGGCTAGAATGGGAAATGTGTTCCAGGCTGAGCTCAGTATTACAGATAGATCCTAGTGTATCACATATAGGGGTGAAACGATTCATCGATATATCAATGTATTGATACTTTTGCCATATTGATATATGTATCGATACAAGAGATGAAGAATCGATACAAAACAATATCTATCCTATATAAGTTACTTTAATCTTCAGCAGTCATGAATAATTATTTGTCGTTTGCCTTCTTATTCTTTAAACTGAGAATCTATAATGTATCGTATCGTAGGCTGTGTATCGTTAATCGTATTGATACGCGGCACAGGTGTATGGTTTCACCCCTATCACATATGCTTTGGACGATGGAAGTTTATGTGGGATTTCTTTTCCAGGTGTGGTTAAAAACATGACCAGGATGACATAGGGTTGCATGCAAAATATTGTCCAGATCAGATAAAAAAAATTGGTCCGCACATTGGAAGTTTATGTTTGACTCATTTCCAGATGTGGTAAAAAAGCATCATCCGGATGATATAGCCTTTCATGCCAAATCTTGTCCGGATCAGATAAAGAAATTGATCCGCATATGGGAAGTTTACATTCGACATCTTTCCGGGTGTGGTAAAAAAGCATCGCCTTGATGATGTAGCCTTGCATGCCAAATATTGACCGGATCAGATAAAAAAATTAGTCCGCACATTGGAAGTTTACGTTCGATTTCTTTTCTGGATGTGGTAAAAAAGCATCGCCCGGATGATGTAGCCTTGCATCCAAAATCTGGTCTGGATCAGGTAAAAAATTGCTCTGCACATTAAAAAATTACATTAGATTTATTTCCGGATGTGGTTAAAAATCATCGCCCGGATGATATAGCCTTGCATGCCAAATTTTGTCCAGATCGAATAAAAAAATTGGTCCGCACAAAGGAAGTTTACATTCGATTTCTTTTCCGGATGTGGTTGAAAGCATCGCTTCAATGATGTATCTTTGCATGCACAATTTTGTGTGGATCAGATTAAAAAAATGGTCCGGATGATGGAAGTTTACATGCGAAACCTTTTCCAGATCTAGTTAAAAGCATCGCATGGGCAATGAATGATTGTATGCAAAATCTTGTCCAAATCTTGTCCGAAATATGGCTCAGAAAATGGAAGATTACAAATAGGTCAGCTATTTTAAGTGTCATGTATCAAACTCAAATACAACTACCCCACCCCCCTCCCAGGTAGAATGGAGCAGGAACATTTTGGGTGTGTTGGAACTGCTTTTCCTCCTACTACTTACGATAGTGCTTTTTCCCCTGGCATTATTGACAACTTTCACCTGAAATGGAGGTAGAAAAAACTTCCGTTTCCGAGAGATTCTCGCTCTGTCCGCTGCTGAGAGGTGTGAAAGACGACGTACTTCACTTGGCTATGACAAAGGGTCAGGCCGAAAAGAGTAGAAATTGGACTTTTTTTTTTTTTTCTGAAAAACACAGGATGAATTTGGGCGCTGGCCCCTTGTTACCTTAACTCATTAACCCCTGGCGCCACGTGAACGCGTCATGAGGTTGTACCCTACTTCCGAGCTCTGTAACGTGAACATCATTTAGGATACACTAAAGTGGATGGTATTTCAGGAAAGTAGATAGATGTAGCTCTACAATGATACCAAATAATGTCGACTTTCTACTCGCATAAAAAAATAGAGCGGAAAAAATGCAGTTTTTGAGACCCGATTTTGTTTAGGTCGAAAATTGCCAGTTCCGGAACCGGAGTTTGTGTCCGGATTTTAGACTTTTTGGCCTTAGATCTAAAGCAGACCGGTCCGAACTGCACACAGACAGATGAACCTTTGCAAAATGTAGGATAAGTTTGAGATTTGGAGTAAAAAGGGGCCAGGACGCGAAAATCGGGGATCCAATACGAAAAAAAAAAAAAAAAAAAAAAGTCCAACTATTACCCTTCTACACAAGCGCGAGCGTAATAGCCAATCAAAAACAATGTTTCTGATACACCTAAGCATCCGGCTAAACGAAAAACTTTCTTAAGCAGATGTGTTTTGCTGCATTCAGAAGTAACCCCAAAAATGCGTTTCCTACCCCCATTTCAGGCGAAAATGAAAAGAATCTCCAGGGGTTAATGAGTTAAGTCACAACCTGTTATTACTTTTGGCTAGAATGGGAAATGTGTTCCAGGCTGAGCTCAGTATTACAGATAGATCCTAGTGTATCACATATAGGGGTGAAACGATTCATCGATATATCCATGTATTGATACTTTTGCCATATTGATATACGTATCGATACAAGAGATGAAGAATCGATACAAAACGATATCTATCCTATATAAGTTACTTTAATCTTCAGCAGTCATGAATTTATTTGTCGTTTGCCTTCTTATTCTTTAAACTGAGAATCGATAATGTATCGTATCGTAGGCTGTGTATCGTTAATCGTATCGATACGCGGCACAGGTGTATGGTTTCACCCCTATCACATATGCTTTGGACGATGGAAGTTTATGTGGGATTTCTTTTCCAGGTGTGGTTAAAAACATGACCAGGATGACATAGCCTTGCATGCAAAATATTGTCCAGATCAGATAAAAAAAATTGGTCTGCACATTGGAAGTTTATGTTCGACTCATTTCCAGATGTGGTAAAAAAGCATCATCCGGATGATATAGCCTTTCATGCCAAATCTTGTCCGGATCAGATAAAGAAATTGATCCGCATATGGGAAGTTTACATTCGACATCTTTCCGGGTGTGGTAAAAAAGCATCGCCTTGATGATGTAGCCTTGCATGCCAAATATTGACCGGATCAGATAAAAAAATTAGTCCGCACATTGGAAGTTTACGTTCGATTTCTTTTCTGGATGTGGTAAAAAAGCATCGCCCGGATGATGCACCCTTGCATCCAAAATCTGGTCTGGATCAGGTAAAAACATTGCTCTGCACATTAAAAAATTACATTCGATTACTTTCTGGATGTGGTTAAAAAGCATCGCCCGGATGATATAGCCTTGCATGCCAAATTTTGTCCAGATTGAATAAAAAAATTGGTCTGCACAAAGGAAGTTTACATTCGATTTCTTTTCCGGATGTGGTTGAAAGCATCGCTTCGATGATGTATCCTTGCATGCACAATTTTGTGTGGATCAGATTTAAAAAATGGTCCGGATGATGGAAGTTTACATGCGAAACCTTTTCCAGATCTAGTTAAAAGCATCGCATGGGCAATGAAGGCTTATATGCAAAATCTTGTCCGAATCTTGTCCGAAATATGGCTCAGAAAATGGAAGATTACAAATAGGTCAGCTTTTTTAAGTGTCATGTATCAAACTCAAATACAACTACCCCACCCCCCTCCCAGGTAGAATGGAGCAGGAACATTTTGGGTGTGTTGGAACTGCTTTTCCTCCTACTACTTACGATAGTGCTTTTTCCCCTGGCATTATTGACAACTTTAGCCTGAAATGGAGGTAGAAAAAACTTCCGTTTCCGAGAGATTCTCGCTCTGTCCGCTGCTGAGAGGTGTGAAAGACGACGTACTTCACTTGGCTATGACAAAGGGTCAGGCCGAAAAGAGTAGAAATTGGACTTTTTTTTTTCTTTTTTTTCTGAAAAACACAGGATGAATTTGGGCGCTGGCCCCTTGTTACCTTAACTCATTAACCCCTGGCGCCACGTGAACGCGTCATGAGGTTGCACCCTACTTACGAGCTCTGTAACGTGAACATCATTTAGGATACACTAAAGTGGATGGTATTTCAGGAAAGTAGATAGATGTAGCTCTACAATGATACCAAATAATGTCGACTTTCTACTCGCATAAAAAAATAGAGCGGAAAAAATGCAGTTTTTGAGACCCGATTTTGTTTAGGTCGAAAATTGCCAGTTCCGGAACCAGAGTTTGTGTCCGGATTTTAGACTTTTTGGCCTTAGATCTAAAGCAGACCGGTCCGAACTGCACACAGACAGATGAACCTTTGCAAAATGTAGGATAAGTTTGAGATTTGGAGTAAAAGGGGCCAGGACGCGAAAATCGGGGATCCAATACAAAAAAAAAAAGAAAAAAAAAGAAGTCCAACTATTACCCTTCTACACATGCGCGAGCGTAATAGCCAATCAAAAACAATGTTTCTGATACACCTAAGCATCCGGCTAAACGAAAAACTTTCTTAAGCAGATGTGTTTTGCTGCATTCAGAAGTAACCCCAAAAATGCGTTTCCTACCCCCATTTCAGGCGAAAATGAAAAGAATCTCCAGGGGTTAATGAGTTAAGTCACAACCTGTTATTACTTTTGGCTAGAATGGGAAATGTGTTCCAGGCTGAGCTCAGTATTACAGATAGATCCTAGTGTATCACATATAGGGGTGAAACGATTCATCGATATATCCATGTATTGATACTTTTGCCATATTGATATACGTATCGATACAAGAGATGAAGAATCGATACAAAACGATATCTATCCTATATAAGTTACTTTAATCTTCAGCAGTCATGAATAATTATTTGTCGTTTGCCTTCTTATTCTTTAAACTGAGAATCGATAATGTATCGTATCGTAGGCTGTGTATCGTTAATCGTATCGATACGCGGCACAGGTGTATGGTTTCACCCCTATCACATATGCTCCGGACGATGGAAGTTTATGTGGGATTTCTTTTCCAGGTGTGGTTAAAAACATGACCAGGATGACATAGCCTTGCATGCAAAATATTGTCCAGATCAGATAAAAAAAATTGGTCTGCACATTGGAAGTTTATGTTTGACTCATTTCCAGATGTGGTAAAAAAGCATCATCCGGATGATATAGCCTTTCATGCCAAATCTTGTCCGGATCAGATAAAGAAATTGATCCGCATATGGGAAGTTTACATTCGACATCTTTCCGGGTGTGGTAAAAAAGCATCGCCTTGATGATGTAGCCTTGCATGACAAATATTGACCGGATCAGATAAAAAAATTAGTCCGCACATTGGAAGTTTACGTTCGATTTCTTTTCTGGATGTGGTAAAAAAGCATCGCCCGGATGATGCACCCTTGCATCCAAAATCTGGTCTGGATCAGGTAAAAACATTGCTCTGCACATTAAAAAATTACATTCGATTACTTTCTGGATGTGGTTAAAAAGCATCGCCCGGATGATATAGCCTTGCATGCCAAATTTTGTCCAGATCGAATAAAAAAATTGGTCTGCACAAAGGAAGTTTACATTCGATTTCTTTTCCGGATGTGGTTGAAAGCATCGCTTCGATGATGTATCCTTGCATGCACAATTTTGTGTGGATCAGATTTAAAAAATGGTCCGGATGATGGAAGTTTACATGCGAAACCTTTTCCAGATCTAGTTAAAAGCATCGCATGGGCAATGAAGGCTTATATGCAAAATCTTGTCCGAATCTTGTCCGAAATATGGCTCAGAAAATGGAAGATTACAAATAGGTCAGCTTTTTTAAGTGTCATGTATCAAACTCAAATACAACTACCCCACCCCCCTCCCAGGTAGAATGGAGCAGGAACATTTTGGGTGTGTTGGAACTGCTTTTCCTCCTACTACTTACGATAGTGCTTTTTCCCCTGGCATTATTGACAACTTTAGCCTGAAATGGAGGTAGAAAAAACTTCCGTTTCCGAGAGATTCTCGCTCTGTCCGCTGCTGAGAGGTGTGAAAGACGACGTACTTCACTTGGCTATGACAAAGGGTCAGGCCGAAAAGAGTAGAAATTGGACTTTTTTTTTCTTTTTTTTCTGAAAAACACAGGATGAATTTGGGCGCTGGCCCCTTGTTACCTTAACTCATTAACCCCTGGCGCCACGTGAACGCGTCATGAGGTTGCACCCTACTTACGAGCTCTGTAACGTGAACATCATTTAGGATACACTAAAGTGGATGGTATTTCAGGAAAGTAGATAGATGTAGCTCTACAATGATACCAAATAATGTCGACTTTCTACTCGCATAAAAAAATAGAGCGGAAAAAATGCAGTTTTTGAGACCCGATTTTGTTTAGGTCGAAAATTGCCAGTTCCGGAACCAGAGTTTGTGTCCGGATTTTAGACTTTTTGGCCTTAGATCTAAAGCAGACCGGTCCGAACTGCACACAGACAGATGAACCTTTGCAAAATGTAGGATAAGTTTGAGATTTGGAGTAAAAGGGGCCAGGACGCGAAAATCGGGGATCCAATACAAAAAAAAAAAGAAAAAAAAAGAAGTCCAACTATTACCCTTCTACACATGCGCGAGCGTAATAGCCAATCAAAAACAATGTTTCTGATACACCTAAGCATCCGGCTAAACGAAAAACTTTCTTAAGCAGATGTGTTTTGCTGCATTCAGAAGTAACCCCAAAAATGCGTTTCCTACCCCCATTTCAGGCGAAAATGAAAAGAATCTCCAGGGGTTAATGAGTTAAGTCACAACCTGTTATTACTTTTGGCTAGAATGGGAAATGTGTTCCAGGCTGAGCTCAGTATTACAGATAGATCCTAGTGTATCACATATAGGGGTGAAACGATTCATAGATATATCCATGTATTGATACTTTTGCCATATTGATATACGTATCGATACAAGAGATGAAGAATCGATACAAAACGATATCTATCCTATATAAGTTACTTTAATCTTCAGCAGTCATGAATAATTATTTGTCGTTTGCCTTCTTATTCTTTAAACTGAGAATCGATAATGTATCGTATCGTAGGCTGTGTATCGTTAATCGTATCGATACGCGGCACAGGTGTATGGTTTCACCCCTATCACATATGCTCCGGACGATGGAAGTTTATGTGGGATTTCTTTTCCAGGTGTGGTTAAAAACATGACCAGGATGACATAGCCTTGCATGCAAAATATTGTCCAGATCAGATAAAAAAAATTGGTCTGCACATTGGAAGTTTATGTTCGACTCATTTCCAGATGTGGTAAAAAAGCATCATCCGGATGATATAGCCTTTCATGCCAAATCTTGTCCGGATCAGATAAAGAAATTGATCCGCATATGGGAAGTTTACATTCGACATCTTTCCGGGTGTGGTAAAAAAGCATCGCCTTGATGATGTAGCCTTGCATGCCAAATATTGACCGGATCAGATAAAAAAATTAGTCCGCACATTGGAAGTTTACGTTCGATTTCTTTTCTGGATGTGGTAAAAAAGCATCGCCCGGATGATGTAGCCTTGCATCCAAAATCTGGTCTGGATCAGGTAAAAAAATTGCTCTGCACATTAAAAAATTACATTCGATTTCTTTCCGGATGTGGTTAAAAATCATCGCCCGGATGATATACCCTTGCATGCCAAATTTTGTCCAGATCGAATAAAAAAATTGGTCCGCACAAAGGAAGTTTACATTCGATTTCTTTTCCGGATGTGGTTGAAAGCATCGCTTCGATGATGTATCCTTGCATGCACAATTTTGTGTGGATCAGATTAAAAAAATGGTCCGGATGATGGAAGTTTACATGCGAAACTTTTTCCAGATCTAGTTAAAAGCATCGCATGGGCAATGAATGATTGTATGCAAAATCTTGTCCGAATCTTGTCCGAAGTATGGCTCAGAAAATGGAAGATTACAAATAGGTCAGCTATTTTAAGTGTCATGTATCAAACTCAAATACAACTACCCCACCCCCCTCCCAGGTAGAATGGAGCAGGAACATTTTGGGTGTGTTGGAACTGCTTTTCCTCCTACTACTTACGATAGTGCTTTTTCCCCTGGCATTATTGACAACTTTAGCCTGAAATGGAGGTAGAAAAAACTTCCGTTTCCGAGATATTCTCACTCTGTCCGCTCCTGAGAGGTGTGAAAGACGACGTACTTCACTTGGCTATGACAAAGGGTCAGGCCGAAAAGAGTAGAAATTGGACTTTTTTTTTTTTTTCTGAAAAATACAGGATGAATTTGGGCCCTGGCCCCTTGTTACCTTAAGTCACAACCTGTTATTACTTTTGGCTAGAATGGGAAATGTGTTCCAGGCTGAGCTCAGTATTACAGATAGATCCTAGTGTATCACATATAGGGGTGAAACGATTCATCGATATATCAATGTATTGATACTTTTGCCGAAAAGAGTAGAAATTTGACTTTTTTTTTTTCTGAAAAACACAGGATGAATTTGGGCGCTGGCCCCTTGTTACCTTAACTCATTAACCCCTGGCGCCACGTGAACGCGTCATGAGGTTGTACCCTACTTCCGAGCTCTGTAACGTGAACATCATTTAGGATACACTAAAGTGGATGGTATTTCAGGAAAGTAGATAGATGTAGCTCTACAATGATACCAAATAATGTCGACTTTCTACTCGCATAAAAAAATAGAGCGGAAAAAATGCAGTTTTTGAGACCCGATTTTGTTTAGGTCGATAATTGCCAGTCCCGGAACCGGAGTTTGTGTCCGGATTTTAGACTTTTTGGCCTTAGATCTAAAGCAGACCGGTCCGAACTGCACACAGACAGATGAACCTTTGCAAAATGTAGGATAAGTTTGAGATTTGGAGTAAAAAGGGGCCAGGACGCGAAAATCCGGGATCCAATACGAAAAAAAAAAAGAAAAAAAAAGAAGTCCAACTATTACCCTTCTACACATGCGCGAGCGTAATAGCCAATCAAAAACAATGTTTCTGATACACCTAAGCATCCGGCTAAACGAAAAACTTTCTTAAGCAGATGTGTTTTGCTGCATTCAGAAGTAACCCCAAAAATGCGTTTCCTACCCCCATTTCAGGCGAAAATGAAAAGAATCTCCAGGGGTTAATGAGTTAAGTCACAACCTGTTATTACTTTTGGCTAGAATGGGAAATGTGTTCCAGGCTGAGCTCAGTATTACAGATAGATCCTAGTATATCACATATAGGGGTGAAACGATTCATAGATATATCCATGTATTGATACTTTTGCCATATTGATATACGTATCGATACAAGAGATGAAGAATCGATACAAAACGATATCTATCCTATATAAGTTACTTTAATCTTCAGCAGTCATGAATAATTATTTGTCGTTTGCCTTCTTATTCTTTAAACTGAGAATCGATAATGTATCGTACCGTAGGCTGTGTATCGTTAATCGTATCGATACGCGGCACAGGTGTATTTTTTCACCCCTATCACATATGCTCCGGATGATGGAAGTTTATGTGTGATATCTTTTCCAGGTGTGGTTAAAAGCATCACCAGGATGACATAGCCTTGCATGCAAAATATTGTCCAGATCAGATAAAAAAAATTGGTCCGCACATTGGAAGTTTATCTTCGACTCATTTCCAGATGTGGTAAAAAAGCATCATCTGGATGGTATAGCCTTTCATGCAAAATCTTGTCCGGATCAGATAAAGAAATTGATCCACATATCGGAAGTTTACATTCAACATCTTTCCGGGTGTGGTTAAAAAGCATCACCTTGATGATGTAGCCTTGCATGCCAAATATTGACCGGATCAGATAAAGAAATTAGTCCGCACATTGGAAGTTTACGTTCGATTTCTTTTCTGGATGTGATAAAAAGGCATCGCCCGGATGATGTAGACTTGCATCCAAAATCTGGTCTGGATCAGGTAAAAAAATTGGTCTGCACATAAAAAAATTACATTCGATTTCTTTCCGGATGTGGTTAAAAAGCATCACCCGGATGATATAGCCTTGCATGCAAAATTTTGTCCGGATCGAATAAAAAAATTGGTCCGCACATATGAAGTTTTTTTTTTATTTCTTTTTGAGATGTGGTTGAAAGCATCGTTTCAATGATGTATCCTTGCATGCACAATTTTGTGTGGATCCGATTAAAAATATGGTCCGGATGATGGAAGTTTACATGCGAAATCTTTTTCAGATCTAGTTAAAAGCATCGCATTGGCAATGAAGGCTTGTATGCAAAATCTTGTCCGAATCTTGTCCGAAATATGGCTCAGAAAATAGAAGATTACAAATAGGTCAGCTTCTTTAAGTGTCATGTATCAAACTCAAACACAACTACCCCACCCCTCTCCCACGTAGAATGGAGCAGGAACATTTTGGGTGTGTCAGAACCGCTTTTTCTCCTCTACTTACGATAGTGCTTTTTCCCTTGGCATTATTGACAACTTTAACCTGAAATGGGGGAGTAAAAAACTTCCGTTTCCGAGAGATTCTCGCTCTATCCGCTGCTGAGAGGTGTGAAAGACGACGTACCTCACTTGGCTATGACAAAGGGTCAGGCCGAAGAGAGTAGAAATTGGACTCTTTTTTTTAAAAAAAAAAAAAAACTCAGGATGATTCTTGTCCGCTGGCCCCTTGTTACCTTAAGTCACAACCTGTTAGTACTTTTGGCTAGAATGGGAAATGTGTTCCAGGCTGAGCTCAGTATTACAGATAGATCCTAGTGTATCACATATAGGGGTGAAACGATTCATCGATATATCGAAGTATTGATACTTTTGCCATATCGATATACATATCAATACAAGAGATGAAGAATCGATACAAAACGATATCTATCCTATATAAGTTACTTTAATCTTCAGCAGTCATGAATAATTATTTGTCGTTTGCCTTCTTATTCTTTAAACTGAGAATCGATAATGTATCGTATCGTAGGCTGTGTATCGTTAATCGTATCGATACGCGGCACAGGTGTATGCTTTCACCCCTATCACATATGCTCCGGATGATGGAAGTTTATGTGTGATTTCTTTTCCAGGTGTGGTTAAAAGCATCACCAGGATGACATAGCCTTGCATGCAAAATATTGTCCAGATCAGATAAAAAAATTGGTCCGCACATTGGAAGTTTATGTTCGACTCATTTCCAGATGTGGTAAAAAAGCATCATCCGGATGGTATAGCCTTTCATGCAAAATCTTGTCCGGATCAGATAAAGAAATTGATCCGCATATGGGAAGTTTACATTCAACATCTTTCCGGGTGTGGTAAAAAAGCATCACCTTGATGATGTAGCCTTGCATGCCAAATATTGACCGGATCAGATAAAAAAATTAGTCCGCACATTGGAAGTTTACATTCGATTTCTTTTCTGGATGTGGTAAAAAAAAAGCATCGCCCGGATGATGTAGCCTTGCATCCAAAATCTGGTCTGGATCAGGTAAAAAAATTGGTCTGCACATTAAAAAATTACATTCGATTTCTTTCCGGATGTGGTTAAAAAGCATCGCCTGGATGATATAGCCTTGCATGCAAAATTTTGTCCGGATCGAATAAAAAAATTGGTCCGCACATAGGAAGTTTACTTTCGATTTCTTTCCTAGATGTGGTTGAAAGCATCGCTTCAATGATGTATCCTTGCATGCACAATTTTGTGTGGATCCGATTAAAAATATGGTCCGGATGATGGAAGTTTACATGCAAAATCTTTTTCAGATCTAGTTAAAAGCATCGCATTGGCAATGAAGGCTTGTATGCAAAATCATGTCCGAATCTTGTCCGAAATATGGCTCAGAAAATAGAAGATTACAAATAGGTCAGCTTCTTTAAGTGTCATGTATCAAACTCAAATACAACTACCCCACCCCCCTCCCACGTAGAATGGAGCAGGAACATTTTGGGTGTGTCAGAACCGCTTTTTCTCCTCTACTTACGATAGTGCTTTTTCCCCTGGCATTATTGACAACTTTAACCTGAAATGGGGGTAGAAAAAACTTCCGTTTCCGAGAGATTCTCGCCCTGTCCGCTGCTGAGAGGTGTGAAAGACAACGTACTTCACTTGGCTATGACAAAGGGTCAGGCCAAAAAGAGTCGAAATTGGACTTTTTTTTTTTTTTTTTTTTTTTGAAAAACACAGGATGAATTTGGGCACTGGCCCCTTGTTACCTTAAGTCACAACCTGTTATTACTTTTGGCTAGAATCGGAAATGTGTTCCAGGCTGAGCTCAGTATTACAGATAGATCCTAGTGTATCACATATAGGGGTGAAACGATTCATCATCAGGACACCTATTTATAATGCAAACCTAACTGCCTTCAGAATAGGACCAGATCAGGATACTTATTTATAAAGCAGACCTAACTACCCTGCAGCATAGGCCCAGATCAGATACCTAATTATAATAAATACCTAACTGCCCACAGCATAGGACCGGTTCTGGAGATCATAAAACTTGGAGTTTGAGTTTGAAATAGAGTTTCAACTACCAGCCAATCAGAATTAACCTTTTAAAAGTAACATGATTTGTGATTGGTCTAAATAAAGTCTGAAGCTCCAGAGTCTCCTCCTGATTTCCAGACCAAGCCTCTTACTCACACAACTCCTCAACTTGAGCGCTCATTCAAAGTAAAAATGACCTTTGTCAAAGGTCTTATATTTGTTAAATAGTTACAAAAAATACAATACATATTGAACAGATATCTGTATCGAAATGTATTGTTTCTTTTAAATCTTTCATATTTCATTTAGTTCATATACTGTAAACTATTAGAATTGGGTGTGAATGTGCAATCAAGTGAGGAGTTTCATGAATGGAGCCAGGCCCTGGTTTCATTTATTTTCTCAAAAATATTCCTAAAATTTAGATTTTCCATTGTCATGCTTATGCTGTTTCTGACAGTATTTAGATTTTTGTGAGAGGTAGATAGAATACATAGAATAAAGATAACTTTTTAGATTTAAAATTGAACACCTGTCAGTCCTTTTATTTTTGAAAAAATTAGTGCAATTCTTCACATTTTAGGAAATCCCAATTTTTTTCTTAAAAATAAAACCAGACATTTAAAATATACAGGATATTGTGACTGTATTTTCATCCTTAATGTCTGTTAATGTTCAGTGAAAAACTCGTAATTCCAAACCAAGCAATTAGACCTATTCAAAAACCTCAATCTGAGGAAGAAGATTGAGATGTTTAGTGAAAATGTGACAAGATCTGCTGTTACATCATGTGCTGTGCTGTTACATCATGTGCTGGCCGATTAGGCCTCAAGAAACCTCAAGTTTGAGATTGAGTTTCCACTATATGCCAATCAGAACTTTCAAAAGTAAGGAGTTTCCACTATATGCCAATCAGAACTTGCAAAAGTAATGTCACTTGCAACTGACCAAAACAAAATCTTAAGCTCAGGAGTTGTATGATTTACAGGCATGGATCTCTGTTTTTCACCCTAATTACAATTTATGTAAACACTGATGGCCCTCATCTACTGGTGAATTATGGGTGGCAGATCCGAGTTTGTACACCATATACAGGTAACTACAGTATTACTGAACATGTGGGACTGTGTACATGTGTACATTTCCTCAAAGGTTTGGTTTGGTACTTTATGGCACAGCAACACAAGTAGGTTATTTAGTGCCAAGGCAATTGGAATAAAGTGCCTTGCCCAATGACACACTATAGTAGGTGACCCAGGCTGGTCCAATGGTAGGATTTGAACCGACATTCTTTCAGTCATGTGTCCGGCATGCTAACCACTGAGCCACTGCAGCTCCTCAAAGGTAAAATTTTTATAACAAATAGCAGAGATTGGTTCTCTGGCTCACCTACTGAAAAAATTTTGACAATCAGAAAGGTTTAGGATTTTAATAAGTAAACGGTCTGTCTGAATTTTAAGCATTGTGATAAAATTATGATAACATTTTATAAAATAACTTAAAATCCTGAAAATACAATCAGGATATCTCTAGTTTCATATAAACATTCTTACCAAATTTCATTTGTTCACCTCAAGCAATTTTTATGTAATCTTGCTCCAGTAGAAATCTGGATGGATGTGCAGACATATAGACAGTAGCAATGTTCCTTTCTGACATCACAGTGGGGCAATAATAATAATAATAACAACAAGACAAAGAACAAGAATACTGTGAATGACACAATAACATTTTTAATCCTCTTTGTAGAAACTAGTAGGTATGGTTGACTCAGGAGATTATTGACCAATGGGTCTTAATGGCCTGGACCTTTAGTCAAGGTATGTGGTCTTGAACTGAACTTACTGTGCAGAAGACATTATTTTCTTATTAGACTTACCATAATTGTGACTTCTAACCTTTAGACCTTGGAATCTATTGGTTTCTCTATTACCCTAAGTGCAAACCATCCACAAAGTTTGGTCTAGGAACTTACTCTTGAACAAAGTTATTCTGCAAAACCCATTTTCCTTTGAGCTACAAATGACATTGACCTTTGAACTTTTTACCCTAAAATCAATGGACCTCTTCTACGCCTCAAGTGCAAGCCCTTCACAAACTGGTCACGGTACGTGGTCTAGAAATAAAGTTATTATGCAAAAACCATATTTCTACTTTACAGTGACCTTCACCTTTGACTTTTGACCCCAAAATCAACAAGCTTCTTCCTTACCCCAAGTACAAGTCCTCCAGAAAGTTTCAACCAGGTCTGTGATGTAAAATTAATAATGTTATTGTGTGCAACCTTAACCCTTTCAGTCACAATAGCCTTCAAGTTGATATTTGACCACAAAATCAATAGGTTTCTTCCTTACCCCAAATGCAAGCCAGCTACAAAGTTTAGTAACTGTAGAAGGTGTAAAATTCAAGTTATTGTGCAGAAATGAAACAGGTAACAGACGGACAACATAACATGATATACTCTGCCTTATGGTGGGCATATAAAATACTTTTTTCACGAGATGATCATACTAGTAAAGCTGTTTAATTGGAACCTGCAAAAACTACATGAAGTAAATAGTACAGAAAATAACACAGAAAGCAGTTACTGAATTTCAAATTGTTACAAAGTTACAAAGTCATGGTAAAACTCTGTTGACCAAATGAAATTTCATGTAAGTAGCCCAATTTTTACATAGAAATAACAAATATCTGAATTTTGACACCCCCACATCAACCTTGCTGTGTTAGTAGGTCAAAACTGGAATGGTTGCCCCTTGTGAATCATAATATTGAATGCTGATAACTGATATCATTTATGATCTTGATTACAAACATTTTTGTTGAAATCCCCATTATTTCTGGTAAAAGTGGCATGCTCTGGTAGTATAAAAGGATTTGCACTCTGCAGTTATAACTCCTTGAAATATGATCAAACTTATGTGAATTCTAATTTATACAGTGCTTCATGCCAAATTGGATTGAACTCCCAAAATTTTTGCTAAAGTGATGCTGTGGAAAGCAAAGTGTGCAAGAATGGATAAATGGATGGATGAACAACATGACCATCATAGAGATCCCACGTTGTTGAGCAAGATACTACAAAAAAACCTAGAAAAGTGTGCCCAAAGATGTGTGTAGATTTTGATGGATAATTTCCCATGAATATTAAAGTGTTAAGAATACTGGTGGCTTAGATGGCTGAAGTAGTATTACCGTATATACTCACGTATATGACGGGCCCAAATCCAAACAACATAGACCCTGATCTGCCGTTGCATAATGCGCTGGCAGATCAAGGTCTATGTTGTTTGTTCTACTGATTAGTCCTTATAAACTGCACAGACCCAGATCTTTCTGCGCATTATGCAATGGCAGATCTGGGTCTATGCAGTTTGCAGTTGTTATTGGCTTATACGCGACTATAGACGGCCATGTTTACAATCATAAACATACTGCTCTAAATAATCTTGATATTTGTTAAATTTTATTTATGTCACTAGAGAATTTATATTAACATCTAAAATATTATCTAAGGAATTACTGTTGTGAGCTTCTTTAAAAGCATTTTCTACTATTGTTACTACTACAAAGTACAGAAAACCATCTCAAATTTGCTTAAATCCCCTCCAGATCAAAATTTGTATTTGGTCCCGAATTCCTTTTATCATATCGGGTAGAAACATCCATTTGCCTAGGAGCCCAGGGCAACTATAAATGTATGCAGGAGAATCATTTCTCCCAATGTGAAAGCCCAGTCAGGGAATTGAAAAATGTTTTTAAAATTCTGGTGTTAAAAGTTATAATGATATTTAGTATATTTTACAGTGACAAACATTTGATCACTGAATTTTCCCTCTGGGTACCTACACCCGGAGCCCAATTATCTCCATATAGTTCCACAGTTGAGTATGCGTTGGGTGATTGCTCTCGGTAAGAGGCCACACTAATCCATGTCTGCCACTCTCTATCTGATTAAATAATCGCAGTCCATACTACGAGCCCTTCAGGGAGAACCCTTAAAGAAACAAAACTCGTCAATGTTTGTCTTTTGTCAACACACCAACATATGGTAGCACCCCGTAGCGGTTTCTTTCATCTTTGGATTAACACTCTAATTGCCTGTGATCTAGTACATGCTTTCTCATTGGTCTGTTAAAGAAACAGGCACTTGCTGTAGAGCATGTGACAGTTGTTTCTGTTGGCTAACTTTAGCAAAAGCAATATGGCATTTAAATAATCAAACCAATCATTGGTCCCAAATTTAAAGTTTACACCAAGATTAACCCCATAAACCAAAACTCACTTCAAACTTGGAAATTTATTTTATCTTCTAAATTACATAAAACATTGACATTTATGTCCAAAAGTATAATGTGATCACAAGTTAAATACAACACACACCTGACACACTGGGCCAGATTATCTATGGTAAGCAAATACCGTAGTAGGTTTATTGGCAAGTCAATGACTTAGAAAATGTCAAGAGTTCATGATAGTTAAAAACAAAACTCAATTTGCACTGACACAGATTAGGGCTGACAATAGGCTTATCTGAAGTCTTTGCACCTTTAAGAAGGGGCAGCTTGTTAATAACTAAATGATTGTAGATAAGCCAATTAAGAAATGTTTTTCTGCTTATTATCTAATCTTGATTGATGCTATTCTTTTATATAAATGATCAATATAATGGTATTTTTTCTTTACAAACGAACACCCGGGCTTTAATAACCAAGCATGTGGCCTTGTTTTTGATACATTGCTGACAGAGACTGACAAAACAGTATTTGGAGAAATGTATGTTCAGCTAATTCTTCATAAAATGTTACAAAAGCAAACAAATTTCCTAATTTTTTTGCAGAGATCTCCTCTCATAATTACATTCTCTCTCAAGTGACGTGCTTTCCCCATTTCACACATGCACAGATCAACAAAAATCTCTCTCTCAAATCGCATGAAAAACTTGAACATTTGGGGGTTTAACAAGTTTATGGGTTTTTTGGTCTTAAAAATTAAGGTTGGTATTGATGATGACGTGCTTGTACTTAGATATACAAATACTTGTATTTAGATATACAAAGACATTTTTCACATCTACAATACCTTCAATAAAACCAAAGACCTATCAAAACCAAACTTAAGTTTTTGGTCTTGCAGGGTTTCACAGTATTACCAGTGGAACAATATCCAAGAGAGATAACTACTATAAGATTTAATCATTTACCTAAATTATAGTTGCTTCCCTAGACAAATTGACCTGAAAGGCCACTGGATCTAAACTTTGTTGCTAATGTTTTTTAAGACCATACAGTTTGTTACTATATTTGGTAAAAGAGAATGGATACTAAGCCAAAGACATAAAGGGAATGAATTCCTTCCATGCCAATAATCAAAGCATTGAGAATACAGATCACCCAGAGGTTTCATGTTCTACAACATTAAACAAGATCAAAGGGATGAACATAACTTGTGAGATATTGATAATATCATGAGCGAATAGCAGTATTCCTCAAAATATATGTAATCTTAATTATAAATGTTTCAAGTCTTTTGTTCCCTTTATCTCTTAACAGTGAATTGACAAAACAAATCCATAAAATATTTGAAGCAAAATGCTTAAGCAATTACCTTTGATGCACATTTTCTATTGAAATGATTCTGTATTGTTTGATGTGCTAGGATGTAACCACTCTGATCAATCATTTCTTCTCAGGATTTGGGGACCCAGGTGGCCGAATGGTCCAAGGCGCTCGCCTTTACAGATCACACACATCTCACCTCTGTCTGCACAAGTTTGAGTCTTGGCTCGACCGTGGGTATGTGAGAAAGCTTGCCTGTAGCTTCAAGTGGGTCAGGGGGTCTTCCCAGGTTCTTTCTCCACCAAATATACTGTCTGCCATATATAGCCTATCATGTGCTGAAAAATGGCATTAGACCCCAAAAAACAAAACAATCCTCTCTGGAACAGAGTTGGAGTTATGTCCCTATACTTATCCTGACGGGACTTTCAAGGTCAAAAGACCATAAGAGCTAAATATAAAAAGTGCGTTCTTTTTAGAAATACAAATTCTTCTTAGTAAGAGAAAGTAGACAGCTTGCCATAGACTTTGAGGGATCAAACCCCTCCAAGCCAAAACTGATTAGAAACTACATCACAACTCAATAGCCTGATAGATTTATTGAAGTTTTCCATATAAATAATACAAGATCTATCAACAATATCAGCCTTCTGACAAAAAGGAATGTATGTAATAGAATACATAACCATTGCACATTAATTACTTTCTTCATTGACCATCAAACTCACTTCAAAATGTATGTGCTGATGTACAGAACTCGTATGTTTGTACACATAGCTATAAATCATTGCAATGCAAATATTTTTATTTTGTATGGCAGGAAAGTTAGATTCACCATCTAAACCAAACTGAAAACATGAAAATGATGCAGAAAGGAATTACCCAGATAGTATGCATTTAATAAATGCAGCAGATTTGTTAATGTGTCCTCATTTAATGACTCTTGTGTAGGAAGAGATTAATTTCTATATGAAACTAATTTGAAGAAAGATATGTTCCAAGACTAAAACAAAAGGTTTTGAAGCTCACTAAAATGTAATTGCATGATAGTATACAGTTTGGTCCTAAGTGGTAGTCTCCAACAAGTATTATTGTCAGCAAGTTCACCGCAGTTCATCAGCAGCTCTTTCTGTTTTCAGTGTTTCAACAAATTCCTTCACCTCTTTTGATCTTTACCAGCTACTCAAGATATGCATTGCTGTTAATCCTCTAGAGATAAAATATTGTTGATTGATTTATGTATTTTGCTGATGCTCAACAACAATCCTAACTCATTATTTGGATCGTGCATTATGTAACTTATTATTGTCCCCTGCCTTTTCATGAAAAGTGGGGGAAACAGTATCAGTATCTGTCCATCCTTCCTTCCTTCCATCTGGCACACTTTCATTTCCCCTCAAGAACTTAAAGCCATTCGAGATTAAGGGATGAAACTTAGTATGCTCATCACATTTGCAGCATAACACATTTGGGGTCCTACTCAATATTTGAAGCTTAAGGTCACAATTTGCTTTATGCTCTATAATTTTCAAGCCATTTGAGAATGAGGAATGAAACTCATTATACTAAAACATCATCATTAGAAGGTGTCACATACCCCACTGGGGGTTCTATGTTCAAGGTTGAGGTCACAGCTCAATATTTAAAGTTTTCCCCTCACACTTTCCTTTGTGCTCAATAACTCTCGAGCCATCTGAGGTTAAGAGATGAAACTTGGTATACTTTATATATCATCTTTAGGTGTGTCACAAACCACAATGGGGATCCCATCTTCAAGGTCAAGGTCACAGATCAATATATTTAGTATTTTCTCACACTTTCCATTCTACATTATAACTTTAGAGCTGTTTGAGACTAAGAAATGAAACCTGGTATACTTATGCATCATCATTAGAAGGTGTGTCAAGTATAACAGTTGGGGTTTTATTTTCCAGGTCAAGACCATGGCTCATTAGTTTAAGTTTTCCATCATACTTTCCCTTCTGCTCTATAACTTTGGAGCTGTCTGAGATTATGGTATGAAACTTGGTATAATTATACTTCATCATTAGACAGTGTGTTATGTATCAATTAGGGATCGTATCTTCAAGGCCAATGTCATAGTTTTATATTTTAAAGTTTTCTATCACTTTTCAATTCCTGTCTAAAACTTCTGAGCTGTCAGAGATTAAGAGATAAAACTTGGTATATTATTTTTCATCATTAGATGGTGTGTTATGTACCACAGTTGTGGTACTATCTTCAAGGTCAAGGTCATAGGTCAATATTTTCATTTATTTGTCACTTTCTTTTCTGTTCTAATAGAGCCCTTTCAGCTTTGGGGATGAAACTTGGTATACTGTTCATTATCATTTGAAAGTGTCTCATGTACCACACTGGGAGGGATCCTATCCTCAAGATCACGGTCATGAGCCAATATCTTAAGTTTTACATCACACCTTCCTTTCCTATCTATAACTTTGAGCCATTTGAGATTAAAAGATGAAACTTGGTATACTTGTACATCATTGCTAGCAGGTGTGTCACATACGGCACTGGGTGTCCTATTTTAAGTTTTCCTTCACACTTTCCTTCCATTCTATAAACATGATTTTCTAATTATTGCCCATTCTACCAATATCACTCGCTAGGTGCACAGCAGTGGTGTCCACTATATCACCAGTGAAATAGATTGCAAACAAAGCAAATCACTGATTGCAAAAATTTTATGAGAACATTTACATTCGAAATTTGTTGGAAATAAATTCACAAACCATGAACTGCAAAGTGAAGTGGCAGCAAAACTACATTTAAATTCTAATGAATATTTCTGTTATTAAAAAAGAAATGCATGTGTCTGTGCAGGAAAACAGGTTGTCAGCGACCCCAGATAGAATTTTAAATGAAGACACGTTGCTTGAAATTAATAGTCAAATGCCTACTAACTGGAACACACTGGATGAATTTTTTTTCAAACAAGAAATATGATGTTTAAAAGAGTGGCAATGACAGTCTGATTATTAAGAAGAAAGGGAACAGAGGGTTCTATATGCAAATACAGATGACAATGTTTTGAACTGGTTTTAGGAAATGTAAACTTATTGTATTGCTTAGAGCAGATGCCCACAAGTTTGTGAATGTAAAGTATGATACAAATTATGTTAATGGCCATGTTACAAGACTACGTACATTTTATGCAGAGAAAATGATGTCACGCATAGCTGATGAAATTGAAGATCGTTTATTGTTCAGTAAGACTTTCAAAACATTATGTGTCTGTGACTATAAATTTATATAATTATAATTTTATGTTTGTTCTGATTTTTTTTATTTATTTTATGATGATAATGAATGTGGCATTTATTAAATTACAGATTTGGGAGAGTACAATTTAGTCATTTTATGTGTAATTTCAAGTTTCACCTTTAGTCAAGTGAAAAAAATTTAACTCATAAGAAAAAATATTAGTTTCTTCAGACCTAGAATATAACATAAATTTCCTTGTAGCAAGAAGGACTAGTAGATTGAGAAATTTGCCAGTCCTGCTGAATCTTCACTAGTCCTTCCAACAAAACAATGTTAGCTACATATCTAGATTAACAACACTCCAGGGAGAAGATAATTTAAAAATCCACTTTTTTTCTAATATGAATTTATCACTTGACCATCCACCAAATGCCTTTGAAATAAACATAATTTCCCCATGTTGAGATATTCCAATCATATATTTGGCAGTGTTGTGCGATTTGTAATTGCCATAAGTCTCACCTCAACTTTTGAGATTTGAGATTAGCTGGCCTCTGAATAAATGTTTCTGCACAATCAATAATACATGTAGTCCAGGATAGTTTTCTCTGAAAGATTCCGGGCAAGTCTTTAATTATTTCTATTGGAAGCCATATTATCAGTGATTTCAACTTGTCTGCTAAGATTGGAATTCAAAAATTTAAAATCTTGCATGCCCATCTGATGGCACAGACTGAAATTTAAATGGTACCAAACACGCAGTCTTCACACATTGATTTCTTCCATAAATTGTGTTTGCAACAATTATTTGAACATCCATTGATGGAACATAACTACCTCCTTTGTTATATTTTCAATCGCTATCCATGTAAATTTTTAAGAGAAAACAAGCAAAGATAAAATGTAAACAAAAAGACTGATGTTGTTTTGATCACAGTATGTGCGGTATCTAATGTTCATTTCACTATCGTCATGGCTGACACATCACATGATTGGTTAATGGCTGCACTTATGAAACTGGGGTCAAATACTGATAATGGTGTCTATAACTATACAGCCATCTGAGATTACACTTTTACTCTAATGCCCTTTGAGATAGAGACAGGAAACTTGCTTACTTTCCATGTTTGCCCAGTAACTCCACAGCACTGTCACAAGGTTCAAAGTCAGATTTCATCCCTTTGACCTTACACAGTAGCCAGGGGACAAAAATTCAGTGTCATCTTTATTAAATATATGCCATTTTCCCTTTATTTTCCCCGATTTTACTGTTAAACTTTTATTTTGGGGTAATAGAGTGAGTTACTGGCTTGCTTTAGGGCCATATAACACACATCAAGCAATCTCATGCTCTGACTGTGTAGTCACAAAATGTCTCAACTCTGTGCACACTCAAACTTTAATTTTTGATAACTGATTATGAATAAACTATGTTGTGTACAAAATATTTGAAGGTTGAAATTTATTGGTTTAAGAGTTGTTATATATGGAGAGTTTTCCACCGAAACTTTGAAAGAATGTTACAAATCTACAGGAACAACATTTGAGTTTGCACTCAGGTTGAGTTTTGTGATAATACAGGATGCCAAAGTCACAACAAAATCTCACACACAAACTCAGACTCTATTCAAAATCCTGACACCTGAATGGTCAATGATGGGATGAAATCCTGACACCTGATTGGTCAATGATGGGATGAAATCCTGACACCTGATTGGTCAATGATGTGACAAAATTCTTAAGTCATGATTTCCAAAAGTGGCCCAGACTTCTCTGGCAAAACAAATGCCCTTTCTTCTACATTAAGTTTTATTTCCTACTAAAAATGTTTCAAAAACAAATAAAACCACCCAACATCATGTTGGTCTTTAGTAAACGAATCCACCCGAGTTCTAAACGTAAAATATGATGACATTTATCAATGTTGATGCTGGATGAACAATATCAGGAAAATTGACATTTCTTTTACAAAAACAGAGCTAGCTAAGGAGAAAATTGGGTGAGTGATTCAGAGTTTTCTGCAAGTTAAATATTATTAGATACATATTCTAGGTATGGTAATTTGTTAAGTTTAGCAACTTCTACAATCTCTGCATGGATAATAAGATGAAAATTGTTAAATACCATGCATGAATCAGTTACATGATTTTTTTGCTGCATATTTCAACAAAATTTATCGAAGAACAGTATAGCACTTATATACTTAATGCAAGAAGACAAAAGAAACTTTCACAAACTAAGTGACCAGCTGGAGTATTCATTTCACTACTTAATATCCTTCAAACACGTACTATTTTGCTAATTATCTATAATAATACTCAACATCATGTATAAAACCCTCATTCTAACACCAGGTATTGTGGATGTGTCCTAGTGTACAAATATGTTGTAGTTTTGTTGCCCTATGATCCTGTATTGGATATACTCTTGTAAATTCATGTTTCATTAATGAATAACAAACACTAATAGATATAAAACAAATGTATCAAATCACTGTATTTCTCATAAGAAAACAACACTATTTCTTCAAAATTAGATCTATATATCCCAGATACGTACATTACAAAAATAACCTGGTGTATGCACTTTAAAAGAATAACATATCCAACAGCAAGGCTGGTGTATTGAGTGATAACAAGTTGTTAGTTTTGACTGAACTGGATAGGTAAGGCCAGGCAAGGCTAGTGCATTGAGTGATAATAGGTTGTCAAGCTTGAATGAACTGGACCAGTAAGACCAAACTGCAACATTGAATAGCGCATCAGATAGTTGGAAGTAATTAATTCCTAACTTTCTGTGCAAACTTTTTCTTAACATATTTTGAAGATGACTTTTACTGATGGAAAACTGCATGTAAAACCTGGTCTGTCTTTTTCAAATTCTAAAGTTAACTGGTATACTTTCCAAGTGTTACAATTCATGTGACAGTGTCAGCTGTCCAGGTGATACCATCCATGTGAGAGTGTCACCCTGTCCAGATTACACTGTCCAGGTGATACCATCCATGCGACAGTTTCACAATGTCAATGTTACACTGTAAAGGTGATACTATCCATGAGACAGTGTCACCATGTCCAGGTGATACCATCCATGTGACAGTGTCACCCTGTTCAGGTTATACTGTCCAGGTGATACCATCCATGTGATCGTTTCACCCTGTCAGTGTTAGACTATTTGAGATATTCATATTCAATAAATGTAATGTTCAACTTTTTAAACAGCACACTGTGTGCTTTGCTAGTAGCTGAATCTCAATTATTTTGCAAGCTGCAACACTACACCAACATTCTAATCACTGCAGCATTTAATGCACTATGTTATTTTGCAATTTTGAATTTTGTGGGGAAGTTAAAGATGCTAGCAGAGAACATTAGTAATGATTTAGTGCTATAAGTAACCATTTTTGCTGCTTCATTTGCTGCTTGCTTGTCCTTCCCTTGCAAGTTTTTAGAAATAAAAAATGGTATTTATTATCAAAAATATTTGACACAAATTTATCAGCCCACAAGTCTCTTTCTCAGATTTCTTGTCCATTGATACAGTGGTCCCGCACTATAAAGGCCTTAGAATACCACTGCACCTCTAAGAATATGGGTATGATCATAGATCCAATTCAATTTGTCAAATTTTGTTTTATCATTGCTATTTATTTCATTTTATTTTAGTTCATGGCTCATGCAAACCAACTGTACAGTGATTTCCCATCATACTCTGTTTTTGTGTTTTAATGCATTATCAGGACAGAGCCTTGCTGTAACATCCCTCAAGATATGGCTCCCTCATGGACCACTTGTATGGCTCTCATCAACAGGATTATAGCATACTGGAAAGTGTCAATTATTACATTTGTCTCAGCTGGTAAACACTATCTGAGATGAATAACAAACAGTAGTAATAGTATGGATGGAAACATGATTCATCTCTACATCTGTCCTCACTAAATGTCTCCACCAGTATTCTGAAATTTATCCTGGAGAGATAACAGAGCCCCTAATTAATCCATACAATCACACCTCAAGGGAACAGAAAGTTCAAGGCTCTGTTCAGGTCATAGTCAGCAGCAAGGGAAACCTGTACAAGCTGTTCTTGGGGGATGGAGTCCCCCACAACATCACGCAGAGATTCCACGCAGGTTTCCAGGCGGGCTGCATCTTCAATTGGTGGAATGTCTTCTGAGGAACTAGAGGTTGTAAGATCATGCTGAAATATACAACAATAACAAAGCTAGTTTAGTTCCAATGTATGCTCATGCTGAAATATACAACAATAACAAAGCTAGTTTAGTTCCAATGTATGCTCATGCTGAAATATATAAGAACAGTAAGATCATGATGAAATAAACAACAACAGTAAGATCATGATGAAATAAACAACATGAACTGTAAGATCATGATGAAATATATGAGTAAGATACAACAAGAACAGTAAGATCATGATGAAATAAACAAGAACAGTAAGATCATGATGAAATAAACAACAACAGTAAGATCATGATGAAATAAACAACATGAACTGTAAGATCATGATGAAATATATGAGTAAGATACAACAACAACAGTAAGATCATGATGAAATAAACAACAAGAACAGTAAGATCATGATGAAATATATGAGTAAGATACAACAAGAACAATAAGATACAACCAGAACAATAAAATCATGCTGAAATATACAACCAGAACAGGAAGATGAAGCTGAACTATACATGAGTAAGATACAACAAGAACAGTAAGACCATGATGATATATACAAGAACAGCAAGATACAAGAATAAGATCATGCTTAAATATACATCCAGAAAAGAAAGATCATGATGAATTATACAAGAGTAAGATGCAACAAGGATACAACAAGAACAGTAAGATCATGTTGAAATATACAAGAATAGTAAAATGCCACAAGAACAATAAGATACAACAAGAACAGCATAATACAACAAGAACAGTAAGATCATGTTGAAATACAAGAATAGTAGGATGCAACAAGAACAATAAGATACAACAAGAACAGTAAGATACAACAAGAACAGTAAGATCATGCTGAAATATACAAGAACAGTAAAATGCCACAAGAACAGTCAGATGCCACAAGAATAGTTAGATACAACAAGAACAGTAAGATCATGCTGAAATATACAAGAACAGTAAAATGCCACAAGAACAGTAAGATACAACAAGAACAGCAAGATACAACAACAGTAAGATCATGCTGAAATATACAAGAACAGTAAAATGCCACAAGAACAGTAAGATACAACAAGAACAGTAAGATGCCACAAGAATAGTTAGATACAACAAGAACAGTAAGATACAAGAACAGCAAGATCATGCTGAAATATACAACATGAACAGCAAAATCATGCTGAAATATACAACAGTAAGATGCAACAAGAACAGTAAGATCATGCTGAAATATACAACATGAACAGCAAAATCATGCTGATATATACAACAGTAAGATGCAACAAGAACAGTAAGATACAACAAGAACAGTAAGATCGTGCTGAAATATACAACATGGACAGCAAAATCATGCTGAAATATTCAACAAGAACAGTAGGATGCAACATGAACAGTAAGATACAACAAGAATAGCAATATACAACAGAAACAGTAAGATCATACTGAAATATAGAACAACAAAGATAGTTTAGTTTCAATGTAAGATCATGATGAAATATATAACAACAACAAAGCTAGTTTACTTTTGATGTAAATCTAAGGAAAGCTAATTTATTTCAAATGTAAATTTAAGGCACAAGTTTAACCTTTTATTATTGATCTCATAGAGGTTAGCAATAATTTGCTACTTCAAACTTGATCTTCTATCGTTTCTTTAGATGCAATTACTATTTCATTACTCAAAGAAGAATGATGATCAACTATTCTGCATGTAAAATTTTGGTCATGGATGCCTGGGAACTGGGAATGTTCTTTTAAGGGATATAACACTTTTGAGAAGTGCTAAAGATAACATTCAAAATACAGGCAGCAGTTATTGTAAAGCTTAATCAATCAAAACATGATGCACTCAGGAATGAAATCCCAATTACAGTATCTGCTTGACATGACTGAGAAGTAACAGATAGTCTTGAGAAACTGGTGCATGTAGCCTTTCAATATGTGACATGCAGAAGAAATAAAAGACAACATCTAAGCCATAAAAAAGTCATCAAATACTGCATGTCAATTTCAGTTCCACAAATTTCACAGAGCGTAGACAATCACTGGTGGATTCTCTCACCTATTTTTAAATTAACAGCCAAGTAGCACACTGTTAGTGGTTTGAATACTGACTTACATTGACTCTCTCTACAAACTGCATGTTGTTCATCATCTCATCCACCTCTGATATACTAGAGGCTGAACTGGGGACATCTGTGTAGGAATGATTGGTCATGTTATGACTTCGTGAATCCAATCTGCAAACAATGACAATGCCAGTAAAATTATTTCTTTAAAAAAAGTTTAAATTGCATGAAAAATAATAACTTTTGTTGATAAACTGATAAATGTACGACATTTCACAAGACTGAAGATATGTATTATGTATGTGCTGCAAATGGATTATTGTAGCCCCTTGAGGTGCTGACCCTCCAGTTCAACACATATTTTTTCACTCCTTTTACCTACTTAGCAAAAAAACAATAATAATAATAATAATAATATTACTTTATCTATAGAGGATGACTCATTTAGTCAAAGACTATTCTCCCATGAGGCCCTCTTGAGAAGAAAGTATAACAATGTACCTAATACAAAAAGTTAACAGTAATTACCATTTAGTTTAGCATATCCTTAGTATTACAAATAGTAAATTTTAATATCATCTATTAGTAACACATACATGCTTCTAATATTTCTTCTGAAATACTGTAATATTTTCTGCAGATTCTACATGCAATGGAAGCTTATTACACAGAACTGTACCAGAGTTTTAGAAGTTTTTAAATTGCTATGTTCTTGAATTTGGTGAATGAAGGTTTCCATGTGATCTTGACCTCAACTGATAAAGTGTTAAATAAGGCCAGGATAAATCATGTAGATACTCTGGTGCAGCTCCATGTAGACATTTCTATACAAGAACTGCCTTGTGAAAATCAATCCTTTCATATATTGTAAGCCATTTAGCTCTGTCAACGATGCTTTTGACTAATAGGTGTATCAAAAATAACACATGCTGCCCTTTTCTGAAGTTTTTGAAGTTTCGTCAAGGTGAGATTTGGCATAGTTTGTCCATAGAGTAGAAAAATAATCCAGAGTTTGAAGAATATATACATTGTAATACAGAATACAAGTTTCTGTAGGTATATATTCCTTGATTATACTCAGTAGGGCAATTCTGGATGACATTGCTTTATAAATACTGACAATATGGTCATCCTGTTGTAAATTATTATCTACAGATACACCGATAAGCTTTTTATCTTTGACATTTTCTCACTAACAATTACTTATTGTAAGAAATAAGTTTTGGGTTCCCTAATTTATATAGTTTTGTGTTTTTCCAATATGATACATTTTGTTCTATCTTCATTTATTACAATCTTATTTCATTGTGCCCAACTCTGAACTCTAATAAGCTCTTCTAAGTTTCATCTTGCTTTGGACAACCAAAGCATCAGAACTAGATAAACAAAGTTGCATCATCTGCCCAAAAATCTGCATTTGTGAATTCATTACTTAATGGAAGATCATTGACATGAATCCTACCATTGGATCAGCCCAGGTCGACAACCAAGGTGTGTCCTTGGGCAAGGCACTTTAATCTAATTGCCACGGCACTCAATAGTTTTACCTGTGTTTACGTGCTGTAAAACACCAAATCAACAAATCAATCAACATAAATAAGAAAGAGGACAGGGCTTAAATCAGAGCCTTGAGGGACACCTAAATGAATTAGTATGAGTTTGTGAGTGAATATTGCCAATGGTTACTTATTGTAAAATTTAATTTAGGCATGATCTAAACCAGTTTAATGAAGAATTATCAAACCTGTAACAGTTTATAAATTTGATGCCTCATTATCGTGAATTTTCAGGATACTGTATAGGCATACATTTTTAGAGTAAAATATGCTTCTTTCATAATATTTACCCAATCATAATACTTTGGAAGCACATCCCCTAGTTTGCAAATCATGCCCTCTCATGCTAAAATAGACATTCAACACTTCTTTTGGTCTCTTTAGCAACAACAAGGCTAAAAGGTCATCTGCCTGCCAAGGCATAAATCTGACTAAAATAGTCTCCACTTGGATGGAGGGATTGGTGTCAAATCCTGTTAATCATCAGCAAATATTGGAGTGGATGTGCACACGCTTCAGGCTTCAGTGATGTAACTGCGGTGAGGGCTTGGGAGGGTGTGCCCATATCAAGAGCCATCAAGTATTATCGAAAAAACATATTTTACTAAAGAAATTGCTTTCTTCTTCAAATACCCAATCATAATACATTAGGAGAATATGTAAGAGGTGGAGTGAGTTACATCCCCTTACCCTGGAGTTAGCCTGCCTCCAGTCTTCTAACATACATGATCTATGCATAGACGTGGTTTGGAGAACAAAATTTCACAGCCACAAATCTAGTGGAAATAGAGTAACCTGAATTGTTATGAAGCTGCTGAATGGGAAGGTAGGCTGTTGCACATCTGATATAATTCCCATCAATCAAACAGCAATTTAGGTTGAAAGGTCTCAAAGGTAAAGCTAGAGAATGTTATCTCTGATTTTCATCCCACACCTTGGATGATGTCAGGGTAAAGTCACACTAAAATGCTAGTGGCAACTGGCCAAACTTTGTGAGCCAAAATAAATAAGAACTTCATCTGGTCTTGTCCTAGTTCCTTGTAGGCTGAGCAGATAACCCATCATATCCAGGACAACTAAGCCTGAGAAAATATCATCCATTTCTTCTCTGAGTGGTAGGAACAAGCAAGGTCTCCAGGACTCGGGTACTAATTATATGGAAGAAGGGGAACCAGTCTAGAAATGGGTGAAAATAAAACAGAGTATATATGGGTTTGGCAGGCCAGGATTGGTTGATAATGAAAGTAGAATTTTAGTAAAAACAATCTTTTAAGAGCTTATCCTAGTTGTTACTGAAAAAATATAGACACAATGTTTTATTGATGGAATTTCAGTCCTTTTACAGACTTGAATTTGAAAAAATCTTTAATGAAATTAGCACCTGACTCTTTGGTGCAGAATTGAAAACACATTTCAAACACATGTAGATCCAGAAAATGTTGCAGCTCATATGGTTTTCTGTACACAGAAGCTGTCATCAAGGATATGTCTATACTGATAAATATATGTTTGATCATGAGCATTCAGAAATTTAAAGTTATTGAATTATTAATATCACAGTGTTTGCATAGGTTTACTATGGGAGATGAATTACTATCGCGAGTCCTTAATCTTCTAAGTGGTTCAGTTCACTTTAGACACCACCTAACAGCCCTGACTGGGTCCTGCCAATGCCCCTAGGATAATGGGTCTGAAGACAGTGGTCTTAAGACAAAGGACTGATTCCCTATGAGTAGAAGCCTGTTTTTAGCAATGAAAGCAGGGAATGTCATGAAAGTATCAAACCATCATGGCATAACTGCAGATAGTTCAGGTCAATGGACAAGGTGTATATCTCACTGATTCTGCCTGCTGTATCTAAGGTGACTAGGAAGCAGGTCTTGTAGGAGAGGTGAGTCATGCAGGCTCTGGACAATGGTTTGAAGGGCGCTTTATTCAGCCACATTATAGCCCATGGAAGATTCCATTTTGAACAAATGGCCAATGCCCATGGGCAAAACAAGCTGAAGTTCAAAAGAAGGTTGGAGAGGTCTTTATTCTGGCATATATCATATCTTCCATGATGGCAAAGCATGTTCGATATCGTGAAACAGTAGACCTTGACTGCGATGGAGGCTAACTTCTCCTCCTTAAAAAGCTAAAGGAGGAAGTTGGCTATTTGTGGTAATGAGGCTTTTAAAGAAGAGATATGTTTCTGCTTACACCTCTGGGGGGAAACTCGATTTCCCTTCCTAGGCTTTCAGTGAAGTTGGCTTTGTTGCCCAAGCAATTCTGTCCACCACTTGTTCCAAGAACTGTTTCTTTCTGTGGGGTTCTTTGATACGAGTCAAGCATGCAGGTTCAACATCTCTGGGTTCAGATGGAAAACCTGCATTTGCAGTTGTTTGAGCAGGTGGATGGGGAATCTATGCTGTTAAGTCCAAGAGGACAGTGATCATTGACTTTTTCCTACTTGAGGGGAGCAATCAGGATTAGTTGTTACTCCAATTCCCTCTATTTCTGCAAAACTCTGCGAATCTGAGGAGTTGCAGAAAGGAGTATGCTTCGAGATTGTTCCAATTAAGGAAAAGAGTGTTGACTGACAGGCTCAAGGTTGGGAGGTTGGGGGCTTAGTTTCCCCCTCTGCCTTCTGATCTAACTAACAACAGCCGAGTTATCAGAAAGAGAACTCTCTTTCCAGATGGTGTCTCTTGCCATGATTGAAAGGCATTTACTATGGCCTTTATCTCCAGAAGACTGATGTGTAATGAGCACTCATGAAGGGGCAAAGTCCCATTTGCTTTTGGAAAGAAGGTAGAAGGTGGACAGTCCAGCCTATCATGATGGCATCAGTGTAGATTGTGATTTCCGATAGTTAATACTGCAGCAGGATGCCTTGTGTCAACCAAGTGAAGTCTTTCAACTTGCTGAGATGGGACAGCATATAGTCTGAAACATTCATCATCTGGTCTAGAGGACAGTTTCAGCCACCACTGGGATAGGAGGATCATCTGCAGGGATCTCAAAAACAGATGACCCAGGATGAGACCTGTTGCTGCAAGAGGAGAAGAAATTCCCTGGATGAAATCTGATTCACTGAGAGAATGGTAGACACTATCGAAATGATTGTTTTCAAGGCATGTTCCTATGTGAGAAAGACGTGATTATGAAATACATGCCCAAGTGGATGAAATCTTGGGATGGGATGAGATCAGATTTGTCCTTGTTGACAAGGAATCCAAGGGATTTCAAGTCAAAAGAAAACTCAGCTGCTGCTTTTGTATAACGTCATCCAGGTAATTTAATGTCATGGATGTGGAGGTGGTTCTGAAGTCTAACATAACTCTGTCCATGATTCTGATGAAGACCCAGGGACTGATATTCAGACTGAAAAGGAGTGCCTGAACAGATACATGGTGTTCTTGTATGCAAACCTCAGGAACTTCCAAGAAGACCCATGAATGCGACTGTGAAGGTATGCATCTTGGAGGTCTAGGCTGACTGCGAAGTTTCCCTCTTGAACAGCGATGAAAACCAATTTTGGTGTCCCCATTCTGAACCATGGTGGCCAAATGAATTGGTTGAGAGCTTAGATCTATGACCAGATGAAGCTTGTCATTGACCTTGTGATCTAGCTATAACGTGATTCTGTACATAATAATGGTTCATACAGATATTTCATCAGGAAATTCACTGACTTTTTAAGGACAAATATTTAATTTCAAGCACTATAACAAACTGTGTATAAACTTAGGAAGAATGTTGATTATGGTATGTAGAGTCCACAAAAAATAAGAATTAGGTATTTCAGTCTTAAACATGAACTGAGAAATATTGGTTGTTAAACTAGGCCTTGATGAAGACATTGTAGCTCAAGGGGCATGGGGGTAGAGGCGCAGTCATCTCTTCTAGATCAGTTTGGGAGTTAGCACTCTTATTTGCCAGTGTTTATAACTCCTTCTTGAGTTTTTCATGCCTAAAGAAATGTATTCTGAATTCATTCCTATTGTCCATATTTCATTTATTTATGCTTTTTACACCTACCATGTGATTTAAAAACTCTTTTACTAATTGATCAAGCTGGGGTTACTTTAACGCTAGAAGTCGCTGGTTATACTGATGGTGGGAACTTTTGAGCTAAGGTCAAATGCATATATATTTTCAGCAGAGTTGCCAGATCAATGCAGCTGGCACTACTTCTATATTTTTCATTGAATTTAACTAAATAAAAAATAATACTGTATCCTACAAGCAGTTTCTACTGTTTCAAATGATTTTAGGTGCAACAGGGCCATAAATGTCACACTTTGAGACTTTGATTTTCCTACCATCAGTGTGACGTAAGGTAACTTCACTTACCGTTGATCTAACATCTTTCGACAAACACAACACACATCTCTTTGTTTATTGCTTGGCCCATATATATCACATGTATAGTACTTATGGCAATTTTGTTTGAAAATACCCATCTCATTGCAGAGCACTTGACTGACTTTTTATCGCCTTAACGGCCCATCCATTCATTTACAATCCCAAATGAGGCTGAGCACTAATGAGCATGTAAGCAACCCAAATGGAGATCTTAATGAATACATAAGCGACCCAAAACATTGAATTAAAGTTTCAGGATGATCAGATTTCAAACCTTTTTAATGAATCTTTAATTTTCTTTCTTGATACTTATGTCAGTAAATTAAAATCAAAAATATTTGTTTCGAAACTCAAGCACTTTTCAAAGACTAAAGAGCCTTTTCAAGCACTTTTCCAGGACTTTTTTGAGCCATCTTCGAATTCAAGCAACTTTCAAGACTGTGCAAACCCTGATAATGCCTTCATTTATTTTTTTATGATTCTTGCCATGAAGCAATTTGGTACATGATGCGGTCAGTAGTTTTGGACCCAAACTGCCACATTAACGCAGGTTATCCTGTATGTGCATTCTAATCCATGGCTGAATAATCAAAACTCAACACCATTTCAAAAGTAGGTTTGATTAATCTGTGTCATATCCATAACATGACATTCTAAGATCTTACATATCTCTAGGTCATACAGTTCAATCGCTTTGCAAGTATTTATTACATAATTGTAATCTATTATACATCTACTACTTACCCTGTAATTGAGACAGTCTCCACCTCCATCTGTAGGTACTCAGGGAGATCTTGGAACAGTTCAGAGTTGGTGACTTGTGGGTGTTCTGCCACATAGTTCAATATCAGATCCTGTAGATGTAAAGTGTACTGTATGCTAAACTATGTTCATTATAACACAATTAAAAATGTAGGATATTACAATAAACACGGAGAAGCATGAAACTCTCTGCAATCTGTTATTCAACAAATAACTTCAAGCAACAGACCAAGTGACCCCAACTCAACTGGACTGACAAGTGTGCATGTATACCATGAAATAAGTTCCTAGTTGACACCAAATTAAAAAAAAACTTAAATTATCAGTCTTAGTTTATAATGTTTCATATCAAGTATGGAAAAGATTTGGTGATCTGAAATGCACTGAAGCAGTGATACTGAAGTAATACATCAAATAACTGACTGAAGTTAAAACTTCTAAATTACAGGGAAATAATTTTAATTTCTGTATCTAATGCATGGAAACATCTGAGAAAAAGACTATAATTTAGATTATTTATGAGCCAACATGTGTCTATACAGCAGTATAAGGCAATGTGTGTCTATACAGCAATGATGACATGATATTAAAAGGTAATGTAATAATTTAAACTCAACTTTAATCACATGCAGCACACAGTGAAGACTTACACTGAGTGATACTGTGTCAACCATGTAATGATAACAGTGTACAAAAAAGCCTTACCTTAAGCTTCTTAGCGTCAAGTAGGTCGGCAAAGCTGAGATAGAAGGCTTAACATGCAAAGTCTGCAAAATTGAGGAGGCAGAAGGCATACTTTTAGTTTTTTAGCATTAAGTCTGCAAAGCTGAGGAGGTAGAAGGCTTACCTTGAGCTTCTTGGCATTAAGTTGGTCTGTAAAGCTGAGAAGATAGAGGGCTTACCTTGAGCTTCTTAGCATTAAGTTGATCTGCAAATCTGAAGTAGAAGGCTTACCTTGACCTTCTTAGCATTAAGTTGGTCTGCAAAGCTAAGTAGGTAGAAGGCTAACCTTGAGCCTCCTAATGTTAAGTTGATCTCCAAAGCTTAAGAAGTAGAAGGCTTACCTTGAGCTTCTTAGTGTTAATTTGGTCTGCAAAGCTGAGGAGATAGAGGACTTACCTTGAGCTTCTTAACATTAAGTTGGTCTGCAAAGCTAAGGAGGTAGAGGGCTTACCTTGAGCTTCTTAGCATTAAGTTGGTCTGCAAAGCTGAGGAGGTAGAGGACATTTTCATCATCCACATGATGCCTAAGGGCCTGCTCACATAGAGACTTCAAACTCAAGGTCTGCAACAAATCAGAAAAAAAACGTAACCATTTTACATCAGCCACATTTGCAAAATATACAGAAACCCTCACCTGTTTGTATTTTGAACAAGCTGCAAAGTGGAAAATGAAAGAGATGGCCATACCAAATACTGAAAACAAATATGTACATTAACAATTCTTGTGATATTTAAAGATTTGCAATACTGACAGAATACAGCAATATGAAAGAAGACTTCCAAATGTGAAACTGTATTACAGATAAAGTGATCTAGATCAGTTTTCTGTCTACAATGTCTAAAATATATTTTATAGTATCACACTTTTTCTGTATCACTTATTATTAGCATATCATCTAATTTGTCACACAGTATGTTATTACAATTACTGCAATAAATGTGTAAACTTTAATTAATTTATGCCCATAGTAAAAAACAGTTAAAGAAAATAATTATAATATTATATCATTTATGTGGAATGCTTATTGCTTACTGATTATATTATGATATGAATCCAATACATTGTGTACATACTGATTATATTATATTTGAATCCAATACATTGTGTACATACTGATTATATTATATTTGAATCCAATACATTGTGTACATACTGATTATATTATATTTGAATCCCATACATTGTGTACCTACTCATTATATTATATATGAATCCAATACATTGTGTACATACTGATTATATTATGATATGAATCCAATACATTGTGTACATACTGATTATATTATATTTGAATCCAATACATTGTGTACATACTGATTATATTATATTTGAATCCAATACATTGTGTACATACTGATTATATTATATTTGAATCCCATACATTGTGTACCTACTCATTATATTATATATGAATCCAATACATGGTGTACATACTGATTATATTATGTATGAATCCAATACATTGTGTACAAAATTTCTTTCACTGTAGGTTTACATGCCATGTCTACGAACAGCTCAACAAAGTGTCCTGGCAGCTGAAGTTTTCATGAGAATATTTACATGGGTTTAGTCTACTTGATGTATGTGTATGCAAGTCCGCACTTAGTGGTGATGGTGTGACTATTCAATCCAAAGCATGCACATTATCAGACCTATTATTTATGCTGAATCAACCCTAATAAAAATTTCAAGGAAAGGTTCAAATATACCACAATGCCATAAATGTTTGTCATATTCTTACATTTAGGGGGAAAGTTTGGCTTGGTTTGGTGTTTTACAGTACAGTAACACAAGTAGGTTATTTAGTATTAAGGCAATTGGAGTTAGGTGCCTTTCCCAAGGGCACACGATCATAGCCAATCTGGACTGATCTGATAGTAGGATTTCAACCCGCACCCTTTTGGTAGTGAGTTTGGTGTGCTAACCACTGCACCACCTGTCTCCATTAGTCACCTCTAATGATATACAAGAAAGGTGCATTAGGCCTATTTTGCATCCCCAATGGCAGCTTCTGAATTCTAACTTACATGATAGCGGTCAGCAAGGGTCATTATGTCCACTAGCTGTTCTGTTGACATATCATTCGTCTCCATCTGACCACTGTACAGGTACTCAAGGAACAGCCGGAACAGATCTGGATTGGTATCATGAACTGTGATCTTTCTAGAAAACAAATGTATATACTTATATAACTTAACTGATGTAGATTTATACATACATGTGGCCACATAGGTCACTTTTTCATTCCAGAATGCTGACTAAAATATGAAAAACAAGGCCACAGTGGCCATAATATTGCTTATCTGCCTTATGTCAACTCTGTAATCTAGTCTTTGTTTAGCTCTGAGAAATTATATCCCAACACAAACTATCTGGAAACCCTATATACCTTAAAAATATAGAAACTTTCTTTTTTTGAAAGATGTGTTCAGAAATACAGCCTCTATGATGTTAACAAGCTCAGCCAACCAGATGTCTAATATCCTCATCAATACACACAAATTCATACTCCAACTAATTCAAGATCTAGAGACTGTAAGCATGCACACCAAGTTTGATCAAACCTGTTCAGAAATACAGCCTTTAGAATGGTATCAAAGCACATTTAATCACATTTAATATATATATATATATATATATATATATATATATATATATCACTCAAAATCCAATGTATGCAAGATCTTGAGGGTACAAGTTTACACAGCATGCTTGATCAAATACTGTTCAGAAAAGCCGTGGGGGGGGGGGGAGAGGAGGAGAGAGTAACAAGCTCAGCAAATATGGTGCCAGATCACCTCATTCATTCATTAATATCCACAGACATTGTTCTAAGTCCAGCTCCTCTGAGATGTAACAGTTGTTAATATAGGCTTACATTATCTGTTCAGAAACAAAGCTTGTAGGATGTAACAAGTAGCTGTGGACAGGCAAATGACAGCTGGTGCACAGCATGCTATACATGTATGACAGACACAGGGCCATAACTTAAGCTCACTTTGCCGTCAGCCATATCAACCATCAAAGAACATGAGCAACAAACTAAATACACAAATTATTTGTTCATCTTGTGCTAGAAAAATGAAAAAGATTGTATTCCTTTCCCAAAATTTTATTTGTGGAACTGACATGAGCTGAGCTTTTGTGAGGTAATAGTGAAACTTTAATGATCTGTAGACAGGCAATCAAGTCTCAGAAATTATATTTCTACAAATGTGAAAGAATAAATAAATTTCTTGACTACTATTTTCACGAGAAAAATTGGGACCATTTGTTAAAACCTAGAGATCTCTAATATGGGAGAGCAGAGCAACATTGTATAGAAAGCTCCAATTTTGAAACATTTGTCCATGTGGCCTTTAAAGACAGATTTTATTATAAAATTAAAAGCCTGAGGGGACCAGATTTGTGGAAGGTACACCTCTAAATTTGAAAAAAACAAGATATAGAAGCCACTTGATATAAACAAGGTAAAGAAGCCACTGAATACAAGCAAGATATGGAAGCCACTGGAAACGATCAAAATACAAAAGCCAATGGAGACAATCAAAATACAAAAGCCACTGGATACAATCAAAATACTAAAGCCACTGGATACAAGCAAGATACAAAATCTAATGATCTAAGAGTCGCAGAACAAATCAAATGTATCAAGACCTAAAGCTGGGCAACTACAAATAACAAATGGAGTGCATCTAGGGATACTTTATTTCTGCCAGTGTTCAAAGAACTACTAAGAACAAACTTTGCACTTGCGCTGAAAAATCAAAACATTTCCACTTCTTTGAGAACAAAGTTACAATGAAATAAATCTCAAAATTGTCCAATTTAATTTAGGTATCTCTGATATATGCACATTTATAATATAGCAGACAGCCTATATTGACTGGTATTAATGTGTTTTGTACAAGTTTCTCTAAGTATAGACCAAATTTCATATGGCATGATGAGTAGTTAAGAACTGAGAAGTTATATGGTGGTCCTACAGAAACTTACTTATCTATAGATTCCTTCATTCCACTGAGAAGGGCTCTCTTGAACCATTCACAATGGGTTGCTATGACAACGCAGTGGGCAGGAATGTGGGTTATCTCCACATCTCTATCAGACTCTGTTCTCTCCACTGTCTCACTGCCAGTATGGTCTATCACAGTGTCACCAAATTCTGCAAATCACACATAACGAAGAAGTGATGGAGTGATGTTTACAAAATTTAAACTGTTCATCTGTAAAGTGGCAGCATCTTCCACCACTGCCTGGAGTACAGGCAGGCAGTGAACTGTACACACAAAAAGTTACACTCAAATTTGAAAACAAGTCTATTTATTACAGTGGTCCCCCTCTTATAAGGCCACCCCTTCTGCAGCAAGAAAGTGGCCTTATAAGACGGGTGGCCTTTCTAGAGGGGGATCACACAGTTATGAGAAATTACTACATATAAAGTATAAAAGATGTAACTAATTTTTATATATTTTATATTTTCATTTAAAAATCACAGGAATATTATCTGGTTAAGGACTCAATATGATAAAACTAATATCAATGAAATTTTTAAAAAATATGAATAATCATGAATCGTGGTGCAAAACTACATTGTCGGTAAATTCTGGGCACAAACATTTGGTTGTAACTATCCCTGTACGTCCGTCGATTCCGTCTTCCCACTCAATGCAGTTGAATGTATATTGACGATGTTTATTTGAATCTTTCTGACATAAAATTTCTCCGTAGTTATCAAAATACTCTCCCTCTTTTCGTTTAATTTAATTGCTTTCACTTTTTGTTCTAAACTGAGAATGTCGGACGATATATTGCGACAACTTAATCCTTCGTGGGCATTCACGCGTGAGGCACAGTGTTTACAACGGAAGTGAGTCTGTCACGTGATCGACTTTTTTTTGTTCTTCTCCAGTCTGGTACTTGGTTATGTACATTTTATAATCTATTAGAGAGAAGCCATAAAGGCTAACATACCATTTTACTATCTGGCGACCGGATGTCACGCTGACTTGAGCTGAACAATGCTGTGCTTCTCAGCGGTTAGCTTTTGTCCTCTTGATAATTATCGGTGGTATTAATAGCCAGTAATTATCAAAGTGACAAAAGCTAACATCTAAGGAACACATGGCAGTAATTGGATTACTTAACTCTTTGTAAGGATTAAAGTTACTTTATTGGCATGTTGGAACAAAATGTCAATGTGTTGAATTGAGAAATTAAAAAATATTATCGAGATTTTACTCCGTAAACAACCGTTATGTGGCCGCTCGCGGGGGTAAATTTGACCGTTTTTGCACTAAAATGCTGGCCGCTGGTCGCGTTAGAGGGGTGGCCGTTCTTGAGGGGTACTTTTGAACACAAACTCGTCGGTGCCAAGGGATTGTGGCCGTATAAAGCGGGTGGCCGCTGGTCAGGGTAGCCGTTCAAGAGGGGGACCACTGTAGTCTTTCTTCTTTAATTTCTAGCAAAAATGGCTAGTTAAAAGCAGTCATATGGAAATCTTGGTTGCAAATCTAACATTAGATCCCCATCTATTTATATCCTGCATACCAGTTGCTGACACATGACATCATAGATCCCCATGTATGTATATCCTGCATACCAGTTGCTGACACGACATCATAGATCCCCATGCATGTATATCCTGCATACCAGTTGCTGACACATGACATCATAGATCCCCATGTATGTATATCCTGCATACCAGTTGCTGACACGACATCATAGATTCCCATGCATGTATATCCTGCATACCAGTTGCTGACACATGACATCATAAATCCCCATGTATGTATATCCTGCAAACCTGTTGCTGAGTCACAAATGACCATTTAATGGTGAAGATGTCATGTACATACAGAATTTTTGTAATAATTTTAGCATTGAGAGTTACATGATGAGTCCCAATGCTGTTTAAGTCCCAAGTAGATTTTGTTCACATTTGAGACTCCCCCTATGGGTTCAAAGAAAAATCTTGTGCACTGACCATGCAAGCAAGACCAAAAGAAAACAAGTGTCCCTATAATGGAAAATGAAAAAATAACAACGAAGCCTCAAGAGGGACAGGAATGTTATGCAGTACCTATGAGACCTACTATCAGATTTTATGTGGTCAGTGTGACATGTGTTGCATTCTGCACACACACCTTATCCAATACTAATTTTCACTAACCACATAAATCTACTATTAAGTCTTTAGGAAACTAATCCATTAATACAGGGGTTGAAAATTCAGTTGCCCAACTGAAATAGCCTGTGAATATTTCCATCAGTCAAGTGAATTTTCCAATCACATGCACTGATTCAGAACTGACCTAATGTTCGTCAAGAATATTGCTGACTTTGCTCACTGGAAGTCCATATTTTCTAACAGGAGTTCGTTTTCCATTTGGTTTGATCAAGCTCATACAAGTCCTTCACCCTCACTAACATCAATATTAACAGACTGGTCTCAATTTGTAATTACTTTCTATTGGTCTTAGAAAGGGAACAGAACAAGTTGCAGAAAACCTGTTTTTCAAACGTAAAAAATGTTTTTTTGATAATACTTACCCAGTCACAAATACATTAGGAGTACTTCCACAACCTCGAAATACAGCCTATCATCACACCAACCCATGGTAAAAAAAAAATATGTTAAAACGGTCTTTGGCTTGGTTAGCAACAATGGTGCTAAATTGTTGCATGCTTGTTTAGAAATTAAGTCAAACAAGAGTGGTCTCCCCTTGGATATGGGAATTTGGTGCCACATACCCTACAGTTGTCAGTTATTACAGGTGTTGAGGTACATGCTCTACAAAGATGCAACTGCGGAGAGGACTTAGGAGGGTGTGTCCATATTATGATCGGGTAGGTATTATCAAAGAAACATTTTACTTTCAAATACAATATCCGATCATGATCTGTTAGGTTAATAAATAAGAGGAGGGAGTTACATCCCCTTATCCTAAAGTCAAACCAGACTCCAGTCTCCAAACATATATGAAGCAGCTTCAGATAGATAACCTATGGGCTACTCCTTGGTATACTGGAAAAATGCAGGTCACGTGATAGTGAAAATTTTCTCATGCAAATCCAGTGAAAGTGAGATGACCCGCATTACTATGATGCTGCTGATGAACATGGTTGGGTTGCTTGTTCGACTGCCAGTATCAGATCCACCTGGTCAAAATGAGTTCTTTGGGCTGAGAGGTGTCTGAGGAAGAAACTAGAAAAAGTTGACTCTGACCTCCAACCCAGGGCCTGTACTATAGAGGTAAGGGAGCAGTTCTGACGTGAACACTAAGCTTTTGCATACCTGACCTTGCAAGCTGAAACCCATAAGAAACACATTTTGTCTTCGGTTAGTTCCGTACATGTTGCACTGATAACCGAACGTAACCATAACAACAATGGTATCATCTCTACAGGGTTACAAGTGAAATTAACTTTTAAAATCTGAGGTTTTTAAAAGTTTTTTTTAAAGGTTTAAATATGTTTTTGAGGTTCAAGACACAACGCAGTTACAATATTATCTCCATGGTAGGCATAACATCTTTAAAAAATTAGAATATCCCCATAAAGAGAAAAGGGACTCTGTTATGGAGCGGTGAAGAGACCATTCCATAAGGACTGTTTTGCCTGACCTGGACAGACTGTCAGCTAATGTTCTTCTTCCCCAGAATGTAGCACCTTATGAGAAATGTGGCTGGCTCGGAGGGTTATCTCTTCCGATGCATCCACTAAAAGAGGTTCCACCTCCACGCAAAGAGAAGGGGCATGTGAGCCTCCTTGATGTTGGAGATATGCGACGTTGGACATGTTGTAGGAGGAGACCATGACACAACTGCCCCTTACTCTGTCAACGCACCCTAAAACACTTCTGGTAAAAGAATCTTAATCTGAACAAAGGTTGAAGCAAACAGACTTCGAACTGTGCAAAGATTGAAGTGAATGCAATACTAAAGCTGTTGATGATCTGACAATGATATGCTGTTATTGGTCTATCAAATGAACAATAGAATAAAATGACCAGATGTCTTTAATTTGCATAATTCACGCACTTTCTCGAAGGCTGGGTTAGCCTAACAAAAAAACATGCAAATAAGCATTTTTTGTGGGGTCAAAGTAGAGGTGTTCATCATTTTTTCTAATTTTTAGTTTTGTTTTTTTTATTTAGGTTTCCTTCAGGTTTTTTTGGCTTAATTTAGGTTTTTAAGGTCAAAATGAAATATTTTGGTTTTCAAGGTTTTTGAGGTCTGCTGCAGACCCTGTCTCTACCGTCTGTAATTAATTGGAAAAGATGAGATCTTCCTATTTTGATTTTCTCAGTACATTTTAGGTACCACTTCAGAACCCTGAAGGGGTCCTAAATGCACCCTTGGGATGTAGGGTCCAAGGAAGAAAGTGGCTTTATGATGTAGGATTTATTGCCCATGAGTGGGAGCCTGTTCTCTGCAATGAAAGGAGGGGCTATCATGAGAGAAACTGAGCCACCTTACAGAACTGTAGATAGTTCATATCGACCAAAAGAGCATGGGTCTTACTTATTCTGCATGCTATAGCCTGGGGAAAATAGAATGCAGGTTTTACATGAGAGATGAGTTATTGATGCTCATAAAAGAGGTTCAAATGGAGTCTTGTTTAGCCATGTCAGAACTGTTCCATTTTGGACAGAAGGACAGAGATTCTGGCCTTAAGAAATTGAAGTTGGCCAGAAGGTCAGAAAAGTCCTTGTTTTGACCTGTGTCCTCCCTTCCATGATGCCTGCACATGTCTGATTTCATGGAATGATAGACCTTTATGATCATGGGCAAGCCTTCTCTCTTCAAATAGCTAGAGAAGGAAAGTAGACATTTATGGTACTGAGACTTTGAAAGGCTTGACATGCTTTCATTTACACTGGGAGAAAACTCTCCATTTGCCTTCGTAAACTTTCAGAGTGGTGTGCCTTCAAACCCATGATCCTGTGCCCACTTACTTTTGTGAACAGTGTTTCTCAGATGGTTTACTTGATACAAGCCATGCTTGCAGGTTCAGAAACCCATGATTCAGGTGGAAAATCTGCATTCATGGCTGCTTGAGTATGTACTGCATTGGCAAGATTTTCCGAAGAATCTCCACCATGACTTTTCACACTTATGAGGAGTGATCAGGATCAGTTGGCACTTTGATTCCCTTTCTGCATGATTCTTGGGATGAGAACCATCAGTTGGAGGGAACATGCCACACAACCATTCCAGTCCAAGGAAAGAGCATCAACACTCCAAGCTTTCAGATCTGGTACAGCATGCAAAGGTTAGGAGTTTGGCATTCCACCGTGCCACAAATAAGTCTGCCTGATAAGCAGACCCCAGCAGGTGCAGATTCGGCTGAAAACCAAAGGATGAATGGACCATTTGGTATGAACCAGCTGACTGCATTGGTAAAGCATGTCCACTAGGGCACTGAGCCTTCCTAAGATGTGCTGGACATTGAGGCAGAGTTGTCGACCATGACACCACCTGAGACAATCCGAAACCAAGAGGCAGAGGTCTGGGTACTTGGTTCCCCCATGCCTCCTGATGTAGTTGACAACAGTTGATTTGTTGGAGAGAATGAGAATACCCTTGCCATATAAGGTCTCCTGCCATGAGTGTAAGGCATTCAAGATGGCATTCATTTCCAGGAGAATGATGTGCAATGACTTCTCCTGAAGAGGCCATATCCCACTCACTTCTAAAAAGGAGGGGGCACCCGAACCCGATGAGCTGGCATCTGTGCAGATAGTTATTTCTGGCAGCGGTTGTGCAGTTGGATGCCGTCATAAGCCAGTTGAGATATTCCCATTAGCTGAGGTGGAACTTCATGCCATCCTAAACTTTAATTGATCCAGTTCCTGGGTTGCTACTGTGAAAGGATGATTATTTGAAACAGTCTCAAAAACAAATGGCCTTGGACAATGAGGTCTGCTGCTGCATTGCAAAGGCCTAGGAGGCACAGAAAAGTTTGGTCTGAGATGTGGCTATCTGAGCGAATGGAAGTCACTATTGAGAAAATGCTCAATGCACATACTTGAGGAAGTGACACCCAGTTCAAGAGGGTATTAAAATCTATACCCAACTGAATGAAGTGTTGAGATGGGGTGTGATCAGATTTGTCCCTGTTGACAAGGAATCCAAGACGGAGTAAGAGCATTATATGGATTACATGTATTGATGCAGAGTGTAACTCACCTGGTGTTTTTGTGGGATGTTATCCAGGTAGATGGAGGTCATGGGCATGAAGTTATCCCAGAAATGTGACATGACACTGTCCATGATTTTAGTGAAGACCCACAAGATGATGTACAGGCTGAATGGGAGTACCTGGAACTAATATAAGGCAGCACTGTACACAAACCTCAGAAACTTCTAAAGTGATTTGGAGTTATGCATCTTGATGGTCTACACTTACACCACAATCCTCCTCCTGAACAGCACTGAGAATCAATCTCAGTGTCTCTATTCTGAAACAAACAGCCCGTATAAGCTGAGTGAACTGAGATCTATAATTGGCTGAAGGGTGCCATTGGCCTTGAGAACAAGAAAAGGCCTAAAGGAAAACCCAGATGAGCTTGCATTGTGAACAAATTCAAACACCCTTTTTGAGGGAGTATTTATTTCTCACTGCAGTAAGTCAGCTTTGTACGAGTCTCTTGTAATGTCTGTAGCAAATTAATTCCTTGCCAAATGGGGAGTTGTACTGAATGTAATTTGAAGGCCCTCCATAATGGTCTGCTGGACCTACAGAACACAAAGAGGTAGAAATGAATGAGCATCAAACCTCTCCATTGGTACCCTTCAAGGGAAAAATAAAATGACTGTAGTCCCTATATGAAGGTTAAACTGCTCTCCTAACATGAAGGCAGCACAACTGATGGTCACATAACATGTGACATCAATACAAGGATAATAAAACAAATGATGTTTTCTTACCAAGAAAAGGCCAGGTGAATGCAACTAAAGCGCCATACCCATGGAGAGTTTGTGCTGATGTCAACTAGGTCTGATGGATGTCAGGGCCACAGCCACTAGATGCTTCATCTCCCCGATAGACACTCAAAAAGGTTGACTGTGCATGCCAGCCAACAGCTTCTATAATGTCTTGGATCGAAATGTCATGTTCAAACGCGAGGCTTGCAGAGATCGATCTAATTTCATGAGCTGAAATTTTCATTCAGCGTTTCTGGTCATGTGAAACCTTGGAGTACACTGAGTGAATTACTCACTTCAAACATGATGCTAGGGCTTGAGGGGTTATATCCTCTTTCCTGGTCTTCACCCAAAGAAAGAGACATTGAGCCCGACAACTCTTCTCCATGTGTTTCAAGTAGTGCTTGAAAGCACTGACCAGGTCTTGCATCACTGCCTCACTTGATGTATTGATTGAGGAAGGGCAGCGTATGACCACTTTCTGGTTGACCGCCAACTACAATGGATTCTTAGCCATGAAGCCCAGTTGCATCATTAGGACCATGGAACCATCCAATCCATACTGGAGATAGTTCAAGTTCACTGAATGGGTATGCAACTCGCTTAACCTGCATGCTGAAGCTCGGACTATCAGAAAATTTGTTTTATATGATACTAGCTACAATGAGGTTCTGGCTAAAGGCTCAAACTTATTCAAGTTGAGCCAAGACAAAACTCACAAAAGATTCCACCTCAAAAACAAGGCGAGTGATCTGGGCCAATTCATGTCAAAATGGCCAGCAAGTCTGATAAGTCCATATTGTGGTCTATATCACTTCTACTATGATGCCTGAATGTGTCAGAAATCGTGGAGTGGTAGGCTTTGATAGGAAAAGAAGCTAAAGTTTTCTCCTCAAAAAGCCAGAGAAAAAAACTAGCCAGTTGTGGGATAGGGGCACTCAAAGGGATGATGCTGTTGCATTTGCACCAGTCCCTTAAAATTTGCCACTTTTTCCTTCAAAGGCTTTTAAAGTGGAGGATCTTCTTGCTCGTGAGATTCTTTCTATAAATGAAAGTTAAAATCTCTTTCCATGCAAGGTTCTCCTGACAAGAGCCATACATAAAGGAGAAGCCTATCCTGGCAGAGATGAAACACCTGCAACCAAGGCTGTTTGAGCAAGCTGAGCTTCAGCAGGATTTTTCTGGGAATGTCTATCACTAGATTGAGCAGATCATTCACCCAGGAATTGTCCCATCTTAGAGCAGCTTTCAGAATACTTTGCAGTTCTTTCCCTTCCATGTATTATCCTTGGTACCAGAACAGTAGTGAGGTAGGCATGGGCAGTTTGTGGTTCCACCTCATTGCAAAAAAGTCTATCAATTGATACCACCAAAGTGTGCACCTGTGCTGAAAGACCAACTGATGAATGGATCACCTTTGTGAAGAGTCTGGCCCCTTCTCAGCAATGAACCAGCTAGGATATTCAGCCTGCTGGAAATGTGTCTGATCTGGACTGTGATCTTTAGCCAGGAACACCAGCGCAGAAAGTCCCAGATTAGAAGGCACAGGTCAGGTGTTTTCATCCCCCACTGTTTCAGGAGGTAGGACACAAACACAGAGTTGTCCGACATTTATGAGAATTACTCTCCGGCAAAGTTGATCCTTCCAGAAATGAAATGCTTTCACAATAGACTTCATTTCCAAAAGGCTGATATGGAGTGATTTCTCCTCTGGATTCCAGTTGCCCCTATGAAGCAGGATAACAGATGAGCGGGTATCCATATAAATGGCTATCTCCAGTTGGGACCTCTCCAGAGGAATTCCTGCCATAAGCCATCGAATATCTTGCAACTGATGCAGGAATTGTTTTATCTCAGTTGAAAGAGTAACATGGTGATCTAAACAACTGAAAAGGGACCACTGGCCCAGTAGGACCGTTTGCAATGGGTGTATGTAAAGGCTTCCTGAATAGCAGGGTGTATTGCTAGCTGAAATTAGACTATGGTCAAAACTACTGCTTTTGGGCAATATTCTGTCTTGTCTCTTGTTGCCAATGATTATCTCTCCATTGCAGTTGAGATTGCTGTTTAGCCAAGATGAGTGGAGAATCACAGTGGGCAGCAATGGACACTGAGGATAGTAAAATCTTGAAAATCTCTTCAACGGCTGCATTGACGCTGAAATCCGTATGGTCCATGGTGAGATTGGAGTAAACCATTTGATTGAGGTTGTGCACACATCTTCAGTTGGGGCATTTCCTCCGTGTCTGCATAGATCATACCCAGCAGCATGGATAAGGCAGTGTCATTGTCCCTGCAGCGATGCTGCCAGGAATTAACTGGATAGGTAGAGATTCCAACTTGGCTTCTAAAATGGGGGGCATGGGCTGAGTCAGGAAAAGTACAGGATGCTATAAATCTTGTTCTTAACACATGAACACATCTTTCCTTGCTCCCTTCCCTGTATTCAGTGCTCTGTGGAATTTGTATGACCCTCATAAACAGCATGTATACTGGCATCAGCGGAAGTAATAATTAACAATTATTGGGTATGTGGCACAAATCCCTATACCCAAGGGAAAACTACTCTTCTCTGACTTCCTTTGAAGGCAAGCAGACATCAATTTAGCACCACTGTAGCTAACCAAGCCAAAGATGGTCTAAATGTCTTGTTTAGTTTGGGTGGGGTAGGATTTGCAAGATAGTGGAAACACTCCTAATGTATTATGATCGGGTAATGTATTTAAAGAAGAAACAACCTTTCACATAGTCAAATTTAGGTTGTAGACATCATCAACTTTTATGTTTCTATAATAGCTGGTTGAGTAAGTGTCTGTTCTGAGCGAGCAAACATTTTAGTACCTGCCTGACTAGGTGAACGGATTTTTAGAGAACTTTCAATCCCTGTAATTGGTTAGATACACAAAAGAAAAGCTGTCAATGTTGAAGCTACACCATTTTTGGCTTAAGCATGTATAGAAAACCTTGTGACAATACTGGCATACAACAGCATTCGAAATTAGTATTAGCAAGTAGCAAATCTGCCATAAGGAATTTCAAATTGCTACCTGAGCTAAAAGTTGGTGGGAAAAGTTTGCTACCAAGCAATCTGGTGATAAAAACAGCTTCTGACTACCACTTACAGCATATCATGTGATGAGAACAATTTATTTTCTGACTCAGTCTATGTATACAACTGTTATTACCTCAACTCTATGATATACTGTTGACACTGGGAATGTGCCAAGATTACATAATGAGAACCTTGTTGAGTGTGCATCAACAATACATTTCTGCCCAATTTCAGGATTGTTGTACATATTTACAATATGGATATCAGATGCTTCGGCAAGCGTAGAAGTTATGATAATGCCCATTCGTTATTTCCTAGTACAATGGAAAGTATAACCTAAATTGTGAAACTATTTACAGAACTTGCCTGAGTTCAGTATAGGCCTTCGTAATGATGTTACACCTATAACCAAAGACCTGTGTTGAACAGATAGTGGCTTACAGGAGAGAGATTAAAACCTGATATTGTCCAATATGGACAGAGGCAATAGAAACTATGACAACACACAATGGGTGGTCAGACAAAGGTAACACAATATGCCATACAACTGTCATTGTAGGGTATAAAAACAACTTTTGTTCAGATTAGAGAATTACAAGAAACAAATATCTCACCCTGAGCAACAATAATTTCAAAAGTCATATCTGTCTTGTGGCCAGACTTGAGTAGTTCCAGTGCTCTTTTAGCTATCACACTGTCATGGGCAAATGGCGGAACACACAGGGATTCTATTGCACTCAGCTGAAACATAATTAATATATGTATTATATTATCACATGGATTTTTTAGTTATGTAAATCTTATATTCTGACATATTCAGAAATATATCTTGCATGAATATATATGAAATGTGTCCAGAAGACACAGATGTCCCTGTTTATATGGCATAACTGTAAAAAAAAACTTTTTTAGTAAAGTAGGTTTCTATGAGAATACTTATACCCAATCACATTAACATTAGGAAATAAACTCTGCTACCTTTTGAATCCATCTCTATTGTCTATATAACATATAGACAAAGAGAATAAACTCTTACCCATTACCTCTAATTACCTCTGCTAGGTCGCTACACACCTATCAACTGGATGTTTACCAGTTTAAGCTGTGCAATACATCAAGGAGGATGCTTGCATATGTGGGTAAATGTTGGAAGGCTTAACATTAATGTAAATCAGGGATGTATTCTTGGAAATATATAATTTTGCAAAAAATATTTACTTTCTCCATCAAATACATTCCTTAATCACTTAATGTTAGGAGAGCAGGCAATAGGAAGAGGAAATACAAGAGCATCCAACCTCTACCATGGGAACCCTGCTCTCCTAGCACAACTCAAGGTCTCACAATAGGCATGAAGAAAAAATTACTTTTATTTACCAAAAAATATCTGGGTGAATCCAGCAAAAGTGCTAAACCCATGCCTGTGATGATGTTGTGCTGACGTCAACTACATCTGGTGGTTGTCTGGGCCAGTGCCACTGCATCACCAGATTCAATTCTTGTCTCAGTAAAACTAGATTTAGGAGATAAAAGCTTCAGAAGGTTAACAACGGCTTCTATTATGTCTCAGATAAAACATTAGGTTCAAATGAGAGGCTTGCAGAAATCGCTCTAATCTCATTTGCCGAAATCTTCGTGAGACATATTTTATCTCTGAGATCTCAGAGTACATTAAGTGTATTACCCACTTCAGCCATGATGCTAGGACTTGAGGGGTTATATCCTCTCTCCTGGCCTTCACCTGAAGAAAGAGACTTTGTCAGCCCCAAAACTGAGAGCATAGACAGGGTCTTGCATTGCTGCCTCTCTGGATGTATCAATCGAGGAGAGGAGCAGATGACCATTCTATGATTGCCTGCTGACAGCAATCTATTCACAGCTATGAAGCCAAGTTGCATCATTAAGACCATAGAACCATCCGATCTGAACTGGAGATAGTTCAGGTCCATTTAAAGGGCATGGAACTCACTCATCATAAGGCTCAAACTGATCTGAGTTGAGCCATGTCAAAACCCATGAAAGATTCCATTTAGGAAACATGGCAAGATTTTGGCCTATTCATGTCAAAATTGGTTAGCAGGTCTGATATATCCTAACCATGACCAATATCCTCTCTACCCTGATGCCTGAAAGTGTCAAAGATCATGGAGTGGTAGTTTATGATAGGACCGGGGGATAACATTTTCACCTTGAAAAGTCAGAGAAAAAAAGTTATCAAATTGTGGGATTGAGGCATGCAATGGGAAAATGCTGTTGACCTTGCACCAGCCCCTGAAAACCTGCCACTTTCTCTTGTAAGCCTTTCAAGTGGAGGGTCTTTTTAGCTTGTGAACTTGTACATTGCTACTGACAGTGCAGGAGGAGGTGGGCAAAATTCAGGTAGCAACAACCAAATATTGATGCGCAGAAGTCTGATTCTTGTATAGACATCAATGGATCTATTAATGAAGATGAAACTTGTGAGCATGCATTGTCACATTCTGAAGAATGGGGTGACACAGATGCCTCCTGTGATGCATATCACAACACTAACAGAGCCTGCCAACACTGACAATGAACTAGACTAGGAGTCCATCCAGACTGAGATACTGTAATCTCCAGATAATAGCTTAATGTATCATCAACAGTCCAGGCATGGCATTGGGCATCCAGGTCTGTAATGTTGCCCTGCCCAGTACCATACTGGTTAATTGTGATGGGCCATGATGGAACAGAAGTTGTCTGCTGTACACTGTGCACAGTCGATGTTCTGAACATGGTGCCATGCATCCGAGACTGTATCACTGTCATAGCTCTGATTGTCGGCCGTGGTGGACCATGCTGGAACCATCTGATATAGGTCCATGATGGCAATGAACTGAGATGGATCTGTAATGGCACTGAACCTACATAGATCTCTAATGGCCAATGGACTGACATGTGTCCATAATGGTACTGGACCCACCTGACTCTGCAATGGACCAAGATGGATCCGTAATGGTACCAGGCCTATATGGATCCATAATGGCAATGGACCACACTAGCCTGTAATGGCACCTAGATACTGTGGCACTATACTGGCCATGGACAGACATGGGTCCTTTGTGACACTATACGGAATCGAGGCCATGCGCTCATTGATGCTGTTGCCAGAGTTATGATGCTGGGATGGGATACATGATATTGGATCACTGTAACCAGTCCCCTCAGGCTCAAGTAAAGGTAAAGACTGAATCTAATTCAGTGTTGACCATAATCAATCCACATCTGATGGCAGAGTCCAATCATAATGGAGAGGGATATTGTTTTCTTCATTGTGGTGCCAGGTTCATGATGCCAGGACGGGTTAGGGGATATTAGATCACTGTAACTGGTTCCTCCTTGCATCAGCTGAGGCCGTGTTGGAGACAATACTGACTGCTGCCAATCAACCTCTAATGCCATTGCTTGTCCAGATGGGCTGCCATACATAGTTCGAATTAGTCATAAAGGTACCAGCGCAATAATCTGATCTGTTCTGATCATAGATATGAAAGCAGAGCTAGAACTGTGTGTGATGCCTTTGATCTACTTCCAAAAAGTTGAACTATCCACTTTCAACATTTCTGCCATCAGAAAGTTGTTCACTGAGCTAGCATCAGCAGCAATGTTAATGGCATCCTCATACTTGATGGTTGTGTTTCTTCACCTTCTCATTAGTCTCTGCCTGATTCTGTGCGCAAATGTGGCATGTATGATTTGAATAGCACCCCATTCATTTCAGGCATGTAGTATGGTTATCCTGTGCCAGCTTTAAGTGTTTGCCATCAGAGCACTTAGTCCTGCCCATTGTGTTCACACCTGTAAATACAGACAGCAAAATGATAGCCTATACTGGTGAGATCAGTAAATATCGCATAAACTCACTGTAAAGAGGACGTTTTTGACCAACACAAACGTCTATAAGAATGAATTCCAAACACATTAACCTTTTGGTATATGATATTAGACAATTAGTGGCAGAATTCATATTGTAAGTCAAGTACAATTTATTTGAATGAATGTACTACTGACCATTGGACAGGTAACCAAAATGGTGCTGACATGTATACATCACACTACAAAGTTAAACCAATAAAGAGAGAAATTTTGTCCCAGATTGAAAAGAGCAAGAAATAGATAAACATATAGATGGAATATATTTCCCTGTGTGAGAAAACTCCTCAGACTCACTCCCAATGTGAAATTGGCACCAACTGAATACAGGTTTGCAAAGTCTCTAAAAGATCATGCTTCCTAGCAAGCTCAGAAGTAGTAACTTTTTTATTGCTAAAAACTCAATTGAGAGGACTGGATTAGCAATGCAGTGGTTCTACTCACAAGGTAGTATGATGAGGTGAGGTATTTGAAGAAGAAAAACAAACAATAATCAACAAGCTCACTACTTCTACATCCTACACAGTTGAAGAGAAAATCAATTGTTTTTTTAACAAGTCTGGAATGTTTCTTGCATTCGGTGGAAAACCATTACAACACAAGCATTAAAGTCACAAATTATTGAATTTTATTATTTTTCTTTTTTTATATGGGATGATTAAAAAGACCTTTAACTTGCATTGAACTGCTCCAAAAAAAGGATCTTTAAGAATTACTTTAAGAATTGCAAATTGACTTGAACTTTTTACAATTTCAAATTAACTAAACTTGCTTCAAATATTTTACTTAACAGAATATCAGAAAACTCTGTCCAAAAATTATGTGCATTAAGAAGGGCAGGGCCTGCATGTTAGGCCCAAAAACAAAGCATTACAGCAAATCATGTGACCTCAACCCAAGATCAAAAGTCTGAGCAAGTGTATTAGAGAATGATTTGTCTTAGCTTCATAATAATTCAAAGGATGAAAAATAACCCACTGAGAGGATTAGGAAATATTAGCAAATGAAAAATCTTTAACCAAAAGCTGAATACAAATTTTCTACAACTGTGACCCTGAACCCAAGGTCAAAGGAGCAGGTGAGCATGTCACATAATGAATTGTCTTAGCTATATAATGATTCATTCTAAATATGAAAAAAATCCATCAAGGAGTTTAGGAAATATAAGCATATGAAAACACTCTAACCAAACTATTAATGCAGAGTTTCGATGACTGTGACCTTGACCCCATGGTCAAAGGGCAAGCATGTATTGCTGAATAAATTGTCTTAGCTTCATTATTATTCATGCCAAGTATGATGAGAATCTATCAAGAGGTTTAGGAAATATATGCTAATGAAAAACTTTAACCAAAACTTAGCAAACTGTTGATGACACCAATGCCAGAAAAGTGACTGCTAGGTCTCACTTCCCACTAACATAAGCTTAACAAAAATGAATATCACATCACAAAATCGGATGAAATACAACAAGTGTAAAAAAAACTGCCTAAAACTCTAAACCATGTGTAATGCAAACACAAATGCCAATACAGACACCAGAGTGACTGCATCAGCTCTTCTGATTCTTCAAATTATCAACCTGAAAATGTGAAGTAAATATCTAAAACTTACCTGAATATACCTGGTATCTACATTCTGTGCCTGTGCACTAGCAGATGAGGCCTCAGATGTGGTGTCATGGCCAGCTTGTTGTTGCTGCTGCTGCTGCTGTTGCTGTGGCTTACACAGCCCTAGGGCAACAACAGAGGCAGTGAATTGGTCTCTATGTACAGTATCACAGACTTGCTGAACAAGAGGCTCTAAAGTCGGATGGTTGTTTTCAACTTTATATACACCCCATGCCTGAAAAAAATAAAAAGTAGACAAGAATTTTCTGGGTAATTAACAGCCATCTTACCATTCTGCTATAGCTTACTCTATTCTACACCATGATGTATGCCAAATTGGTATATATGATCCCCATGCTTTAGTGTTAGAGATATTGTGATATCCTCTATCTCTCCATTCATCTGTCTGCTCATTAGTGTGCCAATAGAGACTTGCAAACTCGCTTTCCAACTTTATCTCTGGCTGCAAAGCGAGTGCCAAGTTGAAACTTGTAGGACCTGAGTTGGAACAGGATTGAGGTTTTAATAAAAAACATAAGCCTTTTCTATATCATTGCTTGCATTCTTTGCTATCTGCTATCAAATTTCTCTATTTTAAGCATCATGAAACAAGGCCTAGGTATATATATATATCCCTACAGTGCACAAGATAGGTACCAGATAGGTACATTGTAATTATTGTCAGTAAAAACACAAAACTCTAATGCATTATAATAGTATGGAAAAGTCTGCATAAATCCATATGCACAAATGCATTATGGTCCAAGACATATGAACAGATAGTCATAATGTACAAACCAGATCTTCATTAAATATGATCCATACATGTCTGAGATAAAAAGTGCTCACAAAATCAGGTAACTCGCTTCAATCCAACAGATTATAGACCAACATATTACAGTCATTATTTCATCTAAGATATTCTATTGGTTCAAAATTGTCAGGGAAAGCTATAACAAATTTTGCAAGAACATAGAACTGAGGACAAAAACTTGTGCATATTTTACAGTAAATACATGATGGGACCAGTGTCTAAACTTAAAAGTCATCACAAGTCTTTGAATAAGGGTGACCTGTCAATCATTGGGTTGGGCACTTTCTATATCTGGCCTAGGTCTGTTACTTCTGAGAGAGCCAACTCCAACTGCAATATGCATGCATCTGAGCTAGCTGCCTCTGTACCATATATATATATATATATATATATAAGCAAAAATGTACTACATGAACAATAAAAAGAGGAAAAACTTGAAATCCTTTTCCACCAGAATTTCTGAATAATAAATGTATATAGTGAATTCTTTGAATAGGAAATTATGCCTATTGCCTTAAAAATTTCCCAAAAAAGGAATGTTAAAAGCTCTGAAACGTTTAAGACAGATTAAAGATTCATTTTAGAATAGAACTGATTAAAATAATAACAATGAAAAGAACAAAGACAATATAAAATAATAATAATAATAATAACAACAATAACAACAATAATAATGAGAGGCTTAGGTGGACAATATTTGTTCAAAACCCAAGTTTGATAGTTCAACTTCCATTCAGAGGTCACCTGTGTTACAAGACCAGTTTGGCCTTTTCCCATAAGTGGCTACTTAAGACAGGTTTGACTGTACTGCTTAACCATTTTTTATGACATGACTATGTCCCACCAGTACAATAAAAATTTGAAGAAAAAAAAAGAATTTTTTCATGATTATACCAACATTTGTTGATAATACTTACAATTTTAGAAGTTCCTAATTTGAAGAGGTACTTCCATTCTCTCTTGGTCAATTTCACATCTAAATCTGACATGATAATCTGAAGCCGACTTAACAATGTGGGTACCTGTAAATTAGAGGTTATAAACATTCAAGCTGATTTAACAATGTGGGTACCTGTAAATTTGAGGTGACAAACATTCAAGCTGATTTAACAATGTGGGTACCTGTAAAATTGAGGTGATAAACATTCAAGCTGATTTAACAATGTGGGTACCTGTAAATTTGAGGCGATAAACATTCAATCTGATTTAACAATGTGGATACCTGTAAATTTGAGGTAATAAACATTCAAGCTGAATTAACAATGTGGGTACCTGTAAATTTTAGGTAATAAACAATCAAGCTGAATTAACAATGTGGGTACCTGTAAATTTGAGGTAATAAACAATCAAGCTGACTTAACAATGCGGGTACCTGCTAATTAAAGGTGATAAACATTCAAGCAAACCTTTACATTCTTTTGTTTTGTTGTACGAAGGAATCAAGCATTCGAAAAATATAACTGACAAAATCTGTGAACATAAGTCTATGCTATCAGTAGGGAGTTTTAAATAAACATTATGTGAACAGTCCAATTCATGTTTTATATATTTATTACAGGGCTTAAGTATAAAACAGGATAAATTTGTGCTGTGTCATTTTCTTTCTAACTGTGGCAGAGAAATCACTTAAGAAAAGGCACTCGATTCCATGCCCGATTGTTTTGTTAGACATTCAGTTCTAACACCTGTACAAGTTAAAATGGTCAGTCTTAAAACCCTGTCTTTAACTGTTAAACTCTGTCATTTCTTTACTTTCTCTGACACACCTCAATTATGAAGCCTGAAGTCATTGTAATGTACAGATTATATTCTCCCTTTATATTTTGTCACATTTGTGCTATTTAGCAACAGTTGAGATGAACAAAAGTCACAGTGGCATGACAAATGATGGAGAATACAGTGTCTATTCTACAACTGAAAATTTGCAAAAAAATTAATTTAGGAAGAATTTAATGAAGACACAAAGGCAGGGCCTGAAAATACTATGCACGACGTTCACACATTTGGTGGGGGGGGGGTTTGTGTGCAATTTTTAAGAAATTACCATCAATCCAGCATGAACCCCGCAATAACGCATCATAAAACAGACCATGAGAATAGACAGAATGCTTTTGTGAAAAAGGCAGAAACCGGACTAATGACATTTATGGGCTAAGGGACTTACATGCCATATTTTGATGTCTCTTGTGTGTTGTTTTATTTTTTTTGCTTTACTTTAACTGCATACTTTTATGCACTGCCAGTGCATAAACTGAAATCTATTTTCAAGTTCTCATATCAAACAATGCAGATGAGCTTAGTTTGACCTTGACTTGGCACTGACAGTATATATGGCGGCGCATATTACTACCAATGACCTTGACACTGCTAGGAGAGGGGGTCTATACACTCACTTGGTCAACAAGACTATCCAGGCCACGGGATATATACCGGACCTTCTCATTGTCACTCAGACTGCTAAATGTTTCTCTGAAAAATACATTAACATGTGAGTTAGCATTCATTTAAACCCAAATACAAATACAGACACTACAGCTGTTAATGACAAAAATAACAACTCCATGGAACAATATAGTGTTATAATGAATGCTATATCATGAGACCTTGACAAACTATAATAAAGAATCTTCATACTGAACACATTCAGACCTGACAATTATGCTTCAAACCTTAATCTTGGGCATTTCTTGTAATTATGGAAATTCCTCATATCTGTAACAACTTTGCCATGCAATTTACACTATTAATAGATATATTTTCCACTGCAAAGCTTTAACTTTCATACAGAAAAGTCACCCAAAGCAAAAACAAACCCCTTCTTCCGACATTCCATACATTACCAACAGGTCATAGTCAAGCATAAGTTATACCTAAAAATAACAACCCAGCCAGTAAAAATCCTCCCTAACTTGCATATTTTACTATCCTCCTGAATTCTCTTCTTTTCAAACAAAAGTGCAGGAAATTATGCTAAATGACCAAAGGAAGCCTGATGATCTACATTTTAAAGTAGTTCATACAATATGTCCTTCATGATAGTTATCTTCTAGGACTGTGTTGATATCTACACGAGTTATCAGCTAACCTGAAGGTAATGAATAGATACGACAAGATAAGAATTCTTTATTTCAGACTGCATGGTCTATACATCTAACTTAAAATATAAATGTATTTTAAACATAAAAAATTATAGGTCTTATGTATAAATACAGAGACACATATTCAATACAGAATGTGTCTGTCATTGTTAAAAACAAAATTATGTAAGGCATTTAAAGAGTAATTTGTTCAATCTACCAGGTATCTATAATCTGAGAATTCAAATGAATATCATAGTTCAAGAGAGATTTCAAGATACAATTCTTACTACTGGTAATTCTTGACATCACTGAAAACACATACTTTCTCATTAATTCTTCAAAACTAAATACATTAAAATTTACAAACATGGTAGAGGCACTGTTCCATCTTGGAAGGCTTAATAGTAAATTAAGACTATTGTTATAACCAATAATTAATTTTCTTTTTATACATTCACAAAATGATGTCCATAGGTGTGCAATACATTCTGCAGCAATAAGATTTGAATAATCTAATTTTGATATTTCAAAGAACAATTTTTAAATGTATGTAAAAGCATGTTTATTTGAGGACACAAAAATCTGTATGTCTCATCATATCTTCATCATCTGACAGATTGGATTTTAAAATATGACCCAAGCAAGCATAACTGGAGACATATAAAAGAGCATGTCCATTAAGAAGTACAAAAGGAGGAGATAGTAATTTGAAAGATGTTGACTGAAAAACCGTGTATACCGATTTTTGTGCATTATATTTGATATAATTCTCAAATACATAATGTTCACATATCTTTAATAATTTCCTTAAACCTGCGATAGAAGGACTTATCAATGACATATCAACAGCAAAAGTAAAATTATTAAGAAATAGAGCATTTGGTGTCCAATGTTGCCCCACATGACATTGAGCCAACTTATGATTTAAATCATCTCTGTACATGTTAAATAACAAAGGCCAAAGAACACCTCCCTGCCTCACTCCATTGGTTACATGCAAGGAATTAGCTACTGCATTTCCCCAACGCATAGAGTACAACTATCTGCCATACCAGTTAACTAGGGTATGAACTAGGTAGACAGGTATTACATACTTGGGTTTTTTGAAAAAGTGTCCAATGATTGACCCTATCAAATGCCTTACTATCGTCTAAAAAACATGCAAACACAGCACTACCAGGTTCTAAATAATAGCTGACAGTTTCTTTATAGGCACAGAAGCATAAGTCTGTTGAATGTTGTTTCTTAAAACCAAACTGATTATCAGACATTGTTACTTCCCATCACTGTAGTTCAATACATTCAAATATTTTGAAAATAACTGTTGTGAAAGATATAGGTCGATAAATATTTTTTTCTGACAGGTTACCAATTTTACTTTTCAACACCAGGATAATCGTAACTTTTGTGAAAACATCTGGAACAAAGTTATGTACAAAGATAGAATTAAATAAAATCATTAAAAGAACATGGAGTCTATTATCTGAAAATTTAAAATGTTCTGCATATAAAAAATCTGACCCTGGACATTAACAGCCCTTTTGTTGTGCTATGGCATGTTCATTCTCAGACACTGACATCAGTTCAATAAAACTATATGGTTACTTGCATGATGAAAGAACATAATCCTTTAAAAACAATTTGTTTTTAACACTATTAAGGATTCAAATCATTTTTCCACATGTAGCATATGTTATTATGGTCATGGTTTCCATCTATGCAAATTGGTAGCCTATTGTAAGTTGTAGGAATATTTTGTTTAACTTGCTTCCAGAATTCACGATCTAAATTTTCAAATTATTTGCAAGCATGTCTGCTCTGCATTTTAATTCTTCCTTCTTACATAGTCTAAGGGCATACTTAAACTGAGCTCTTGTTTGGCACATTTGGTCAGTGTGAAGCCCATGATGAGGTTTACTGTTATCACGCCACATAAGGTAAGCATTTCATGCATAGTCATACAGTTCTTTGACACAGTCATTCCAGCCTGGTATAACATGGTGACCAGGCTGGTATTTTCTCACTAAGTATTAACCAGTATTGGACAAAGTTGTTACTATATCTATGTAAAACCCATCAATCTGTTTAAGCTACTTCCCTACTCAATGACCTAACAAGTCTTACTAGTGACACCAAATTTCTTCATGAGTTATGGTCTAACCTGATGGTAATGACCTAGCATGTCTTGTTAGTAAGACCAAACTTCATGAATATGGACTTACCGTATATACTCGTGTATAAGTCGACACCAAATGCAAACTGCATAGACCCAGATCTGCGATCGCATAATGCACCAGCAGATATATGTCTATGCAGTTTGTATGGACTAATCGGTTGAACAAACAATCTAGACCCTGATCTACCGGCGCATTATGCGATGGCAGATCAGAGTCTATGTTGTTTGCATTTGGACCCGGATTATACACGAGTATAATGGTACATGATGGTAATAACCTGGCATGTCCTACTAATGAGACCAAACTTCTTCAAGAGTTATGGGCTAACCTGATGGTAATGACCTAGCATTTCTTACTAGTGACACCAAACTTCATGAGTATGGACTTACCTGACGGTAATAACCCGGCATATCTTACTGTTGAGACCAAACTTCTTCACGAGTTATGGGTTAACCTGATGAGTTGGAGTAGCTCAGTTGGTTCAGAATCAGACTCATAATCCAAGGGTCATGAGTTCGGGTCAGCTGCCTTGGTGTGTCCATGGGAAAGGCACTTAGCACCCATTTCCTCTGTATGATATAGCCAACAATGTGTTACATGTGCCATTAAAACCAATAAAAAACAGATGGTAATGACCAACCATGTCTTACAAGTGAGAACAAACTTACTTTTTCTGTACAAAATGGAAGAAAAAATTTGAAGCTCTGTCATGTAACCTCTTCAGTTTTTTCAGCTCTCTCAGGTGTAAAGCCTAGAAAGACAAATGTATAAGAAAAAGTAGAATCATACATGTTCTTTTGTCAGAATTTCATTCATTTTTTATGCTGAAAAGTGTTTAGTCAGGACCCAATTTAAGCTGATACCAACTGCAAACCGCATAATGTGCTGGCAGATCTGGGTCTATGCAGTTTGTAGAACAAACAACATAGACCCTGATCTGCCAGCGCATTGCGTGATGGCAGATCAGGGTCTATGTTGTTTGCATTTTGGACCGAGCTTATACGCGAGTATATACGGTAGTTTTTTAACTTTTAATTTGTTTAATTCAGTGACAAAATTGAATTTAAAACCAAAGGTAAGTGTCTGTTTACTGTAATTGAAGTTACAAAGATTTGAGGTTAATACATTATCTCAGCCTCCATTATTGTACATTTGTCAAAGTCAACAGAGTTTCTTCAACTGATAGCTTTTGTTACAAAACTAATAGGCCAATTAGTAGGGCTAGTATAAAACACTGCCACGTTTAAAAAAACTCAAAAGTTTGGTTTGATGTACCTTACCCTGTTTCATGAAACCTTTATCCTAAATGAATGGAGCTTGGTTTGACATACCCTGCCACATTTCACTAAACCATATCCTCACTGAATGGAGCTTGGTTTGATGTACCATGCCCTGTTTCATGAAACCTTATCCTCACTAAATGGAGCTCGGTTTGATGTACCCTGCACAGTCTCATGAAACCTTATCGTCACTGAATGGAGCTTGCTTTGATGTACCATGCCCTGTTTCATGAAATCTTATCCTCACTGAATGGAGCTTGGTTTGATGTACCATGCCCTGTTTCATGAAACCTTATCCTCACTAAATGAAGCTCGGTTTGATGTACCCTGCACAGTCTCATGAAACCTTATCGTCACTGAATGGAGCTTGGTTTGATGTACCATGCCCTGTTTCATGAAACGTTATCCTCACTAAATGGAGCTTGGTTTGATCTACCCTGCCCTGTTTCATGAAACCTTGTCCTCACTGAATGGAGCTTGGTCTCATGTACACTGCCCTGTTTCATGACTAAGTGGAGCTTGGTTTGACATACCTAACATCACAAAAGAGGTAATTTATAAGACCTTATCTAGGGAAAGGTCAGCAGTTCTAATTAGCCTCAAATAACATACTCAATGATTACATAACTTGCCACTTCAAAGCCTTTAGTTGTCTTCAGCAGCCACTGTAAACATTAACTATCATGCAGAAAATAAATTCACACTAAAGTGATCTTGACAACAAAATGTTGGCACCTTTTCTAAATGAAGATTTTTGGCAATTTTTTATGTTTACATTTTTAAACTTTAACTTTTAATCAACACTATATAGCCAACCATCACACCATATACATACATACGTACATACATACATACATACATACATACATACATACATACATACATACATACATACATACATACATACAAACATACATACATACATACATACATACATACATACATACATACATACATACAGACTTTCAAGCACAAACGAAGGCTATTTAATTCTTAAAAGTAGGGAAAAAGTTGGGAAAAAATACAAAAATCAGACAGAAAGTAGCGCAGAATCATATGATTGATTAACCAATACTGCAGCAGCCAACCTTTATCTAAAACTGCAGTTCAGACAAATACCATCACAAGGATTGTCTTTATATAGTTAAATTATTGTGGAATGGGGCTGGACAGACCGTTGTTTAAAACCAGGATAGGAGATATTAGAAAAAAAATGGACCATATCGAGGAAAATCTGAATCATGCTAGGCAAAAAGCAGAATTCCACTTTAAAACGGAAAAAAAATCACCGCTGATTAATGAATATTAACCACAAATATTCAATAAAGTCACTAAAGAATAAAATATAAGTCACAGTGACCTATTTTGGCCACAGGGTGTAGTATTTATCAAGATGCATCTCCGCACCAAGTTTCAAGATTCAAGAAAGAATAGTATCCATATAGCATGCAAAAATGTATGTGATCATGAGCTAACTGCAAAAACTTAACAAAAGCAAGTAAAAGCTGAAATATACCATAATTAACCAAAATAACCAGACCCTCCAATCTTCCAGACACCATATTTTCAACATTTGCAATAAGTTTACACAATACAAACAATTTCTGGACATTGAGCAATTCTTTTTAAAATCTTACAAAAAAATAAAACATTCAAGTTGGAACATAAACTAAGGAAAGTTTTACCTGTACTCAAAAAGTCATAATTGAGTACTGTCTATACTTGCGTATACGCCTATACCAATTGCAAACTGCATAGACCCAGATCTGTCATCGCATAATGCGCTGGTTGATCTGGGTCTTTGCCGTTTGTAAGGACTAATCAGTTGTTGTTGTTCTTGTTGTTGTGGGTTTAACGCCATTTTTCAGCACATGATAGGCTATACATGGCAGCCAGTTTTATCTGGTGGAGGAAGAATCCGGGCAAACCCCGGGAAGAACCACCGACCCACAAGAAGCTACTGGCAAGCTTTCTCACATATCCACATTGGCCAAGCCCGAGACTCGAACCCACACAGACAGAGGTGAGATGGCAGTGATCGGTAAAGCCAAGCGCCTTAGACCACTCGGACACCCGGGGCCCCAACTAATCAGTAGAACAAACAATATAGACTCTGATCTGCCAGCGCATTATGTGATGGCAGATCATGGTCTATGTTGTTTGTATTTTGACTTGGCTTATACACGAGTGCATACGGTAGTCAACCATCTGGGCTTGAAACCACTATGATTACCCTGATTATCACAGGGATTAACTGAGGGTGTTGTCAATAGGTAGCAATAAAAATTGCTGACACACTACAGCTTGTAATAAGCAGTTCTCTACACAAAGTGAGCTGCAAGCGTGTTTAAGGTTATGATAAAGGATAAACAATGTTCCATCTTGAGACAGTTGGCAGCATTAATTAGTGAATCACTTTGATAACTGTAAAATCGACATGTCAGGCTTCTTTTATATTTACTACTGGAATGTGTCACATCCTGTTCTCACTTAAGTGCATTTTATATATATAATAATTACATAATGATGAGATACAATGTTTAAACATGTATGTGGGTTATTATTTTTGTTTTCCCTTTTACAGTAAACTAAACTGGGTTCACATTAACTTCTGATAAAGTGACCCACATCTCTAATATGCAAGTTTCACATGTTCTTGTAGTACAAGTTTTATTCAATCGCATATTATCCCCTAATAACCTATTTAAGACTTAGTCAGTTTGGTCTTCATACCTACAACTGGATTACAAATAATAATGGTATTCTGCAAATAAATTCTTAACCATTCTAAGTGATATGGGGCAATTACATATTTAGGTCAATGATCGCCATATTTGGGGTTTTATTGTCAAGATCGCTTCAAGAGTTTCTGAAGGAAAACATGGATTCTCCTTCAAATTTTCCGAGGTAAGGTAATATCAATAGATGTACATTATTTCGGTGACACATTCTGTTGTCAAAGACAATCTTTATGTTATGAAACAATATTGATATTAGTAGTGGATCATGTACGTAAACAAGTTTCCAGTGAGACTTATCACCAATGGGCCATGGCAGAACATGTTTTTCTGTAAAAGAACACTGAAACATTATCATGCAAGTGTTCTTTATTGGCAAGCAAGAATATAATGCAAGCTAGTTTACCCATCTAGACCACTTCCAACCAGCACTGTACTTGCTGGATGCATCGATACACAATTGTGACAGTACAGACATTAATTTTCCACACAAAATATTCAGGAAAATTGATCATTTTCATTAGTACATGAATTTTCCAGACAAAGAGAAAAGTATTTACCTTTTAATGTCTGGAGTTAGGTCAATGATGGTAGGTCATGATGAGCTTTTTATTGTAAGGGTGTGGTACTAATAGAGATGCAAATCATCATAATTTCATGATTCTAGCATGAACAGTGACTGAGAAATGAATATCAAATTCAAAATTTATTCCAAGTTAGTAATGCATAAAATATACACTATAATGACCTACTCAGTAAAGCATAAAATATACACCATAATGACCTACTTCTGTAATGAAGAAGTTGTGCTCATCAAGATGCATGCATCCCCTCCATAAGTTTCATGATTCTAGACAGGACAGTGTGTACATAGCATGACTCACAATATTTACTATGGTGATAGTTTATTATGATACAGACTCCAACTATCGATACAGGATGATTGAAACATAAACTAAACAATATAAACCATCCAAAAGTATCTCTTATCTTGTCATCCCTTTGAATGAAGTAAACAATAAGGCCCTTTATAACAAATAATTCCCTTTAGGGATTTCTGCCTGGATTTATATTTTACTGGAGTTTCATTCCTCATTCTCATCAAAATTCTGTTCTAAAGAAGGTGTTTGGGAGAATTGTATGTGTTTGTCCCAGTTAATGTTTCAACTAATTTCAATGTTAGTACAAATTCTACATCAGAAAACTGTACGTTATTGTTGCACAATACATTTTTCTCACAACTTCTTTCAATTTTCAATGTTGTTCTTCCTTTTCTAGCAGCGAAATCTTAAGCTGAAACAACACTCTTATAAAAATCAACCTCTACTGCTGACATTTCAGGCACAGAAGACGACTGGTCACTAGATCATGCAAAACTGGATATAATCCATTCTGGACTTTCTACTGATTTGCATCATTAATCAAGAGTTTGCTTTTAACATTTTGATTTGTGATTAACTTATATTTTTTAATGGAAATACAATTTTGTTGGAAGTAAAAAGGAAATTTTTTAGTAAATTATCTTCTTTCCAAGAATACTTACCCAATCACTTTAACATTAGGCAAATAATCCAGCCTGCCACTACACCCTGAAAAATGAAAATGATCTTTCCATCTATATATCATATAGATGAATGAAGCAACTCTTACAGATTACATTCCCTTGCCACTGCTAGGTGGTTACCCTTATTCCAGATATTTACCAGTTTAAGTTTGAGCAAAACCAACAACAGAATGTTTGCATTTGAGGGGGAGGGTGGGAGGGATTGAAAGTAATGTGATCGGATAAGTATTCTCAGAGAAACGTAATTTACTAAACAATTTTCTGTGTCGATCAAATACATTATCCAATCACATTAACATAAGGAGAACAGGTAAGAGGAGAAAATACATGAGTATCCAACCACTATCCACATCACCCTCATGAAGCAAGCTGACTGCTCTCCTGAAAGGATAAACTTCTAACATGAAGGCAGCACAACCAAAGAATATGTGCTCATAAATGTGCAAGGTGACACCAGTGGGGTCCTGCACCTGGATATTACTTTACTTACAAAAGTTCCCAGGCGAATCCAGCAAAAACTATAAGGTCACACCCAGAACTGAGGTTGTGCTGTCATTAACAGGTCATGGTAACTGTCTGGCAACTTCCAGTGGCCCTATGAGATTCAACTCTCTCCTTTGCAAGGCCATATCCCATAAATAGAAGCTGGAGAAAGTAGACTGGGCATGCCAGCCAAATGACTCCACTATTTCATGAATGGAAACATTACATCTGAAGGCACATTTCATCAAAATCACCTGTATTTTGTGAGCAGAGATCTTAATGAGGCATACCTGATCCTGAGAGAGCTCAGAGTATACCAATCTAATAACCCAACTGAGCCATGAGGACAACACTTATGGGGTTATGTCTTGGTTTTCTGCCTTAAAACGTAAAAGGCAGAAAGAGCTGTGGATGGGCACCACAGATGTTCTCTGTTTACCTCAGATAGCCTGACTAGGCCCCTGAATAAAGGGCTAGATAAGCTCCTACCAGGATGCAGGGAAGAGGAAGACACTGCAGGAGAAGGCACTACTCCCAATGACTGCCCCCCTCGCCTCCTTGGGTAAGGAAGAGGAGTCCAAAGACTTTCTCCCTTGGCCTCTCCAAATGCCTCATCCAGTGAATGGGGGTGAGAGGGAGCTCTGAACTGAGGCTGCTTGTGTAACTGTTGAGGTTGCACCTGCTTGAAGAACTTAGAAGGTCATATAGGGTGGCCAGGGTGAGAGCACTTCTTGACCTGTTTCAAAGGGCCTGGACCAGGTGCCAGAAATCTGTGTTGTTGGTCCCTCAAATCCTGTGATGCCATGGAGGGGATAAGGCTTCTGAAGAGCATCTCCACCTCAATAGATGCAGACCCTAAAAGGTTCTTGCTGTGGTCCAGCAAGACCTTTTACATCTCTAAGGTGCCATCCCTGTGGAGGTGAAAAAGTTCCACAGATAGTGCCTTCAACTTGGAGAGTGCATGATGCAACATCTTTGCTACAGCCTCCAGCAAATGCTGAAACACTGCTGGAGATAATGATTCCTTTTTCAAGAGACTGAAGGAAGCCACCAAAAAGAGATCAGCAAGTGAAATGATCATCATGAGAGTACAGGTTTTAGGATCCAAGACCTTAACAAGGTTTTAACTGGAAGGCAAGTCTATGCCACTAGCTTATATCCTAATTTGTGATGCCCCAGAGTCCAAGAGGGGTGGAGAAGCTTAAGGGATCAGGCCCATGAATGGATCCGATAGCTGGAGGAAGAAACCAGTGGCCCAATTGTAGAAGAGGGGACAGACCACCCCTTCTGCTGCCTGGCAACTTCTGTGTAAGCTCCCAGACCACAGCTGAATGCAGGAGCAACAAAAAGTCTGGACAAGATGCTATCCTAGAGATCCTCTCCAGACTGGAGAGAATCTTCTTGTCCTCATCCTCCTCCAACACCTGACCTGACAGCTGCGAAGGAGACAGGAATCCCACTGAAGGTGGAGGGACCATCACCACCAGTTCCTCTGAAAACTCATTTGAGTCCACCATGATGGAGATGACATCATCGGTTGAGCCTGCTCACAAGGCGAGACAGGAATGTCCATCCCAGTATCTCTCTCTGGAGAGGGAGACATCAAAATGGGGTTGTCCTTATCCCAAAGCCGCTCATGGGAGGTGATGGGACTAACCCAACTAGTGGACCTCCTAAGCGAGTGGGATCATTGATCGCTTAGAGATCATCTAAGGGGTGAGTGGCAGCTCCCCTTGTTCTTGGCCCTGGCCGGAGGCAATAGAGCAAGTCCACAGCCTGTCATGTCTGCCCTATGCTGAAAGCAAGGAAGGGACATTAAAAGGGTGGGAAAATGCCAATCCAATCCCCGTCCCCTATTTGGGCAAGTACAACCCAACTCCCTATCCCCATTGAGATTAAACTGTAACATAGAAACAGGGAGGCTGTCTACCTGATCCCTGTTCCCAGACAAATAACTGAAACCCAGTAACCTGTGACCTGTGTTCAAAGTCAGGTGACTGGCACCCGGTGACCAGTGCTCAGTGACTGGTGCCTGGTGACTGGGCAGTAGTCTTCCCCAACATAGGAAGGGATTCAGACTCCTCCTGGGAATGGATGGGGTCATCCATTGAAGATGACAAGGAAGAGGGGCCCTTCTTCCTCCCCCTGTTATGTGCAGTGATTTTCTGTGAAGTCCCGCACCTGTTCAGACCAAAGACAACAAACTGGGCAGCCATCCATGCGTGCACACCCTGTGCATGCTAAGCAGGAGGGGTGAGTGTCCCACTGGGCCTTCCTGTGCCCACACCTTCAGACATTAGAAGGTCTGAAAGATACAAATTCATGCAAAATAGTAGAGCTAAAAACTGCAGCAGTAGCTGCACTAACAAGATTGTCTCATGCTAAAAAAACAAAAAGGGCAATAACTCTAACATAAATTGTGGAAGGAAAGCGAGTTATCAATAAGCGCATCATGACAATCCGTAAAAAAAATCCATCACTTTCATGGCAATCCATCAAAAAACTGCAAGGCCAGTTGCACCAATGAGATTGTGCTGGATGGATGGTTACAAGGACTACTACATATGCCCCACCTCTAGAGGGATATAAAAAAGGATAAACAATCTATACTCTACTTACAGGACATCTGTATGATTCAGAGAATTTTGTCACCATGATTTCATCTCCATTTTTACTGTAATTGTAGCCACTGTAGCAATAGGTACCTTGCATCTGGCATGTTATATACAGTATGTATATGTATATATATATATTTTTTTTATTTATCTGCACAATAGTCCACATCATACCCCTGCACCTTATCATGTACATTAGATTGTATCTTCTCTCCAAAATAACAGTGCACTCACCATTGACAATATTTGTCCAAACTGCACAAGTATGCATGGACAGAGCAAGGTATGGTTTGAAATTTGTAAGTTATGAAGGAATGAAATAATTCTGAGGTAGACTGTAATTGTGAAAGGTAATTATTTTCTGAGATTTGTATTGGGGTATGATTTAGAATAAACTGCAAGCTATCGTTTAATGATTCCAGCTTCAACAGTTAAAACATAAAATTTAATCCAAGTCAATGAAGTGTGAAATATGGGACACAGTGACCTACTTTTTCAAAAGGGGGGGAGGGTTGTATTCTTCAAGATCAATCTCATGAAATTTCATGAATCCAGGTATAACAGTATATATACTATGTAAAAAAAAAACTGTGATCATGAGTTAAATGCAAAATGTCAATCCATGCTTGTGAAATGTAAGTCACAGTGACCTTTTATTGTAAGGCTATGGTACTAACATTAGTGCATACAATCATCCAGTTTGATCATTCTAGCATGAACAAAGCTTCAAGCAGTATGTATACTGGGTGCAGAAAACCTGCACTAAATGCACAAACTTACACAAGAATAAACAAATAAACTTAACCAAGAATGTGCAAATGAACAAAGTTAATTCTCATAGCTCCCTCCCCTGGGGAATGTGCTATGAAACCCAATCCAGACTCTTGCTTAGGATAAAGGAAGAAAAAATGTTTGAGATGCAATGAGGTTGTAAAGATGTATGTTTTGTATGTGTGGTCGATGACACCAGAGCTGTGAGTAGTACAACAATTCCCCTCTACTTCATAGAGGCAAGGTAAAAATTAGCAGTATATGGTGACCAAGCATTTCACTAAAACACTATCTAGTATTAAACTGGACTGGTCAATATAAAACACTTCTAGTATTAAACTGGACTGGTCAATATAAAATACATCTAGTATTAAACTGGACTGGTCAATATAAAACACATCTAGTTATTAAACTGGACTGGTCAATATAAAACATTTACAACAATTTCAACAACACTCCCATCCCATTCTGGAACAGCTCTATGGTAGTAGTGTAACTACCAAGAACACTGTTGTACATACTAGTACTCACATTCTTTAGTGTTTTTCCCAAAATGTTGCTGATGTGCCCTGACCCTTTCTTGCTCTTGTCATGTTTGTTGTCTGCTGGCTTTTCTTTCTCTGATGTGTTAATAATCTGCTCCAAGGCAGCTTTGCTGTCAGACACAAACTTGGACACCATGTCCATGGAACTCTCAATCTGGAATAGCCATTTATTACTTGTACTACAACTTGGCCTTAAACAGTTTTACTTTCAGTTCATAAGTCTGACATGCTGGAATACACTAACACATTTACAGAAAATTGCATTCTTTGATAATGAGATCAAAACTTATTTTTAGATAATTCAAATTTTCTCCAATCTTAAAAAGAAAACTTCCACAATTTATGAATTCACTAATGACAAATAGCTACTTTTTACTAAAATAAAAAGGTGTCTCTTATAATACGAACTGCTAAAATCATGTATATCAAGTAATTTTACTGCAGTTATTATTAACCTTTCATGTGCAAGTTCATTGTCCTCTATATCAACAAAAATGTATATCATATGACTGGGTTTACCTCTGGAACAAGGTAGGTAGCAATCTCATGTCTTTCATCAACACTCATTGCTGATGTGTGCATCTTACACACGTCCAGAAACTTCTCCAACTGTCTCAAAAAGAATGGAATCCTACAAAAGAAGAGATGATAAGTAGAGGATATTTGGTCATATCGAGTGAATAATGGATATATTTTATCAAGTGGGTGAAAACTCAGAATTTTCACAAGTGGCAAAGTCATGCTTGAAAATACTTGAGTTGTTCACCCACAAGATGAAATATATCCATTATTCACTCACAACAAGCAAATTTTCTTTTTACTTTATGCTCAAACATATTGGCTAGCAACATGTAGAACATATTGAATTAGCAGATTTATTATGGTATCCCGCTTGACAATGACAGCTGTTTACCATTTACGTTCTGCTCTTTTGTGTATATTCGCACAGAATATATCAGTAGTAACATAGTTCTCCTTCTGAATTCAAGGTAAAAAAGCACATAAACAAAATCAAAAATTGAAGAAAACAAAATAAGCATATTGTTGGATTTGAACCTGGATCTCCTGCATCACAGATGGTCATACTTACCACTAGACCAAGCAAATGTCGAAAAGGTGGATCTCATTTCTTTGTCATAATGCTATCAATGTCTCTCAACACAGTTAAACAGTATTTTGGGTAATTCACTCCACAAGATGAAATATTCACCCCAGTGAACTATTTTTGGTAATTCACTCCAGTGAATTATTTTTGGTCATTCACTCCAGTGAATTACAAAATTTACTTCTTTTGGAAAATCCAGTAATTCATGGCCTAGCATAAAATAAAATGTGTTTATTGTTGGGTTCTACTAGCTTCCATGTCCATCAACTCTGATAGTTAGCAGCACACAAGACTGAATTTAGTATGTATTGAAGAGTTTTTCATGGATACTTGTCCATTTTCTATTAGACTATTCAACTTATCTTAAATTGTGTCCTTGAAAAAGGCACTTTACTAATAACCTACTTGTATTGCTGTGCCATGAAACACCAAACCAAACCAAACAATTATTTTCAATTATAAGCACAGATATTTGCAGATGATTTACTTACTTTTCTGTTGTCCATTAGTTTGAATCATCTTTTTAAAAATCATGGAAAAATACATACATGTAGTACACTGTAAGGAAAAACAACATACAAAAGGGCTACAGTTTCTTGCTAGATATTTGGGGTTAGTCTTCATCCCCAACGTGCATTTAACTGGATTGTGGTCCACATTCGAGTCATCAAATTGGCACATGGCTACATAAGGTAAGAAAACTAAGGAGCTTCTATCAGAAATCCCAGACAATCGCAATTGTGGATTACTGACCTTGACCTTGTGTACTTGATAATGTCATGTCTCTCTTCACGTGACAGCTCCCCCTTACGTCTGGAGAACAAGTCACACATCATCAGAAGTTTAGAGATTGCTGAAAAATCAATCTGTGCATTTAAAAATCTCATACTGAACCATCTTGAAGTGCATGTGACATTTAGTTTCTTTTCATACAATAGCCTATTTTTATTGCACAAACAACACAGAATCTAAAATATGAACCAAAGTGAAACACAATAATAAATCCCAGTTTATCAATTTTTAAAAATTTTTATGTCAAAAAAGAATTTTTTGTACATTAAGAAATGATCATTATCCACGTTACACAGAATAGTGACAAATGTATACTAAGGCCTTTTTGATACATCTATGAAATAAGTGGAACATTTAAAAAGTTCTTAATTCAGGAATGAGAGCAGTTCAATCTGATTTGTCTTCATTCATGCACAAAGTAGTCCTTCTCAGTAATAAGGCACACAAAGTAGTCCTTCTCAGTAATAAGGCACACAAAGTAGTCCTTCTCAGTAATAAGGCACACAAAGTAGTCCTTCTCAGTAATAAGGCACACAAAAGAGTCATTCTCAGTAATAAGGCACACAAAGGCATTTTCCATGTTGTCATTAAAAAAGAAATGAAAATTAAAAATAAAAAGTTTTAACATGTTTTACTCTATATTTCAATCTCTTCTTATGACAGCATTCATGCAAAAGGTTCTTGGATAGCATGTCTGCTGAAAAGGTTCCTAAATGGAATAAAAGAGGACCATTATATTCAGTTTTCCCCTTTGCCACTATCAATGTGAAAAATAATAAATGTGTTTTCTTCTAGCTTAAAGATTTTTTATTTCAGTTCCCCTCCAAAATTCTCCAGATCTGACCATGATCAAAAAACTTCTTGGTGTCTTCTCATCACATCTGTGATGAAGGCTTGCATCTTTATCATGTCACCAAAAAGGTACTACATCTGTTATACAAAAATTAAATCATATAAAGCAGATCTTATGATTAGCTATGCAGAAATTTTATATTTAATTTGAGCCCATGCAAGCTAAATACAACTTATACAAATTTATAGCTTTCTGGATGTTTCACGAGGGAAAAAAATATTCAATGTAATTTATTACACATTGTGTCCATTAAGCAATTAGCTTCCAAGAATTCTGGTAACTTTATAAAATGTCTGTAGCATTTATCATTTCTCATCAATGATTTGCAACAAGCATGTATTCTTGTGGAAGGTGAAATAAAGAAAAGAAACACAAGCATCCATTACCAATAACATCCATGGCCACTATGTAATTGGCCATCAGAGCAATTTCTAAAATGTATTATAGAACTTTCACCACTTCTGTCAATTAATATTACGAGGAAGTACATTTTTTAGTAAATTATGTTTCTCTAAGAATAATTTACAAAACAATTTACCATCTCTATCATATATATTCCCTGATCACATTAACATTAGGAGAATGAGTAATAGGAGGAGGAAATACAGGAGTATCCAGCCTCTACGAGGGGCATCCAAAAAGGAAAGAATGGCTGAATTCCCTATATGTAACATAAACCCCTCTCCTAACATGAGGACAGCACAACCAACAGTCACATAACACGTAATGACATTTACATAGATGAGAAAAGAATGACATTCTCTTATCGAGATAAATCTGGATGAATCCAGCAAAAACACTAAACTATGCTTATGTCCATTGGGTTTTGTAGTTGTCTGGGATACAGCCAATGGACCCACCAGATTCAATTCTCATCTCTGCTATGCTACAGATCTCAGAGATAAAAACATGAGAAAGTTGACTGTGCATGCCACCCAATGTCTTCTGTTATGTCTCTGATCAAATGCGAGGATTCCAGATATCGCTCTAGTCTCATGAGCTGAGATTTTCATGAGGCATATCTGATCTTTTGAGATTTTAGAATGTGCCAAGCATATAAACAACTTCAACCATGACACTATGGCTCGAGAGATTATATCCTCTTGTCCAGCCTTCACCAGAAGAAAGAGATGTCATATCCATGACTCTCCACCGTGTGCTTCAAATAATGCTTTAGAGCATAGAATGGGTCTTGCATCATCATCTCTATCAATGTATCAATCAAGGAGAGAAAACGAATGACCACGCTTTGATTGCCTGCTGATGGGAAACCAATTCTTAGCTATGAAGCCTGGTTGTGTCATTAGGGTCATGGATCCATCTGATCTGAACTGAAGATAGTTTGGGTCCATCAAAAGAGCATGCAACTCATTTACCCTGCATGCCAAAGCTAAGGCTATCAGAAAACATGTTTTATAAGATAGTGGCTACAGTGAGGTACTGGTTAAAGACTCGAACTGATCTGAGTTGAGCCATGTCAAAACCCACGAAAGATTCCATTTAGGAAACAGGTGAGAAATTTGGGCCTATTCAAAGTCAAAATTGGCCAACAGGTTTGAGATCCTTATCAAGACCAATATCCTCTCTACCATGATGCCTGAAAGTGTCAAAGATCATGGAGCAGTAGCCCTCGACAGAAATAGGGGCTAACTTTTTCTCCTCAATAAGCCTGAGAAAAAAGTTTGCGGAATCAAGGTACTTCACATTGTATGCCTTTAAAGTGAAGGGCCTTCTAGCTCGTAAGATTCTCTCCATGACTTAAGGTTTAAATTCCTTTTTACACAAGGCTCTCCTGACAAAAGCCAGATGTGATGGAGAAGCCAGTCTGGGCTGGGATGAAACACCTGCAACTGTGACTGTTTGAGCAGGTTGGGCCTCACCAGGATTTTCCTGGGGACATCTTTCACTTGATCGAGCAGATCATTCACCCAGGACATTACACCTGAATCACTTTGCAGTTCTGACCTCATTTTCTGCATTATTTACAGTATCAGAACAGTTGGGAGGTAGGCATAGCCCCCATACTCTTCCCAACCAACTGATAGCTCGTCCATGGCACAGCCTTTTGGGTACAGGACTGGAGACAAAGATGGGTAGTTTGTGGTTCCACCTTGTCACAAAAAGGTCTATCCCTGGATGCAACCAAAGTGAACAAATATGCTGAAAGACTGATGGATGAACAGACCACCAAGTGTGAATGGTCTGGCCCCTTGAAAACCATGAGTCGGCAAGGACATTGAACCTGTCAGGAATATGTCTGATCTGGGAGCACCTGTACAGAAAGTCCCAGACCAGAATGCATATATCGGTTATTTCAATACCACCGGTTTGAGGAGGTAGGTCATGACCACCAAGCTGTCTGACATGATGAGGACTACCCTTCTGCAGAGTTGAGCCTTCCTGAAATTAAATGCTTTTACTACAGCTTTCTCTTCCAGCCCCCACTTGCTGCTGACTGTGGTAAGCAGAGCAAATCTTTGACTGTCTGATGAGGACAACCTATTCTTGGCAACAAAGCCTGGTTGTGTCTTTAGGACCACTGAACCATTCAATCTGAAATGGAGAGAGTTCAGGTCCATTGAATGGTCATGCAACTCACTCACTCTGTGTGACAGGAAATAAAGGTGGGCATTTTTTTATTCCACCTTGTGGCAAAATGGTCTACATTTGGATACCCCCAAAGCACAAAAATATGATGAAAGACAAATTGATGAATGGAACACTCAGTGTGAAGGGTCAGGATCTGGCCCTATTTTGACAGCAAGTCAAGAAGGGCATTAAGCCTGCCAAGGATGTGTCTGATCTGAATGGTTATTCTTAGCTGGAAGCACCAGTACAGAAACTTCCAAACCAGAATGCATTGATCGGATGATTTTGTTCCCCCCTCTCCATATGAGGAGGAAGGTCAACACGCCCACCACCAAGTTGTTAGACATGATAAGGACTAATTTCCCATAGAGTTGATCCTTCAGGAAATTAAAAACATTGGCTATAGCCTTAATTTCCAGAAGGTGATGCAAAGAGGTAACTCCTCCGGACCCCACTTGCCACTTATTGTGGTGAAGAATGGCAACAGGAGGGCTCCCCAACCACCTGAACTGGTGTCTGTACATATCGTAACTTCTGGTTGGGGATTTTCTGGAGGGATTCCTGCTTTAAGCCAACATTTGTTACACCACTGATGCAGGAATACTACTACTTTGTTCGACTGGAAAATGGGCACCACTGGGCCCAGCAGAGCCATCTGCAAAGGGTGCATGAAAAGGTGGCCAAGAAGAATCAACTCCACTGCCACATTGAGCAAATGAAGGAGTTGCAAAAACTACCTCGGTGAAATCCATTCCCTGTTGGAAGTCGACTCCATGAGTTCAATAATCCACACCACACATACGTGAGGGAGACAGACAAGATCAAAATTGGTCAGAAACTCCATGCCCAGGTGGACAAAATGCTGGGATGAGTTGAGATCTGACTTTTCCACATTCACTATAAAGCATGAATGGCCTAAAAAGGACAGAAGATCATTCCTGCCCTTCACAAAAATTGAACTTACTCTGTGTTTTTAGAGGAAGTCGTCCTGATATTCCATTGACAAAGTTGACAAAAACAGAGTGGGTATGCAGTTTATTATTTCGTTTTTTTTTTTTAATTTTGTGAATACCCATGGACTAATATTGAGACTGAATTGGAGTACATGAAATTGGTATATTTTTCCTTGGTAAAAAACCCAAAAAGGAACTTGTGTGAAGCTGGGTGAACAGGGATGTGAAGATATGCATTGTTTAAGTCTAGACTGACCGCAAATTCATCCCTTTGAATGGAAAACCTGATTCACAATGCCATTTCAATTTTGAGCTTCAGTGCGGCAATATACCTAGCTGAGCCAGCTGAGGTCTATGACTGGTCCAAGTTTTCCACTGGCTTTGGGTACTAGAAAAACCTGGATCTCCTTCTGCAAAATTTCAGCATTTTCCCAATCTGACACCATGTTCATCATGAAAAAATAAGACAAAATGGGATGGAGCTGGATAAATGAAATCAGAAGCCTCTCCAAAACAACTTGGGATCACCCATTCACTATGCAAACATAGTTCATTCCAATACTGGTGAAATTGAAGGAGTCTTGCATCAACCAGTAGGCTGTCTGGTGCAGTCAGGGTGGCAAGTCAAAATCAGTTGATGGGAGGCTTGGGGAAAGGCAAGTCTTGTTTCTTCTCCCCTGTATTGAACTGCCTCCTTAAATTCAGCTGAGGTTGAAACTGTTGTTGCTGAGCTGCATTCTACCTCTTATCACTTTTCTAATGATCATCTCTCGATTGAGATTGAGACTGATTCAGCCTGAATGTCGATGCATGCAGCGAAGGCAAGCTGGAGACGCAATATCTGTGCTGCATGTCTCTGTTCCTCCTTTATTCTACCACCAAATATTAACGGCAACCTGATGAGCCAAGGAATGATGTGGCTTGAGTGAAGATGAGAGAAGACACATCTCACTAAATCTAAGTTAGTTGAAGCCATCAGGGTGTTAGCCATTGAATGATGCACAGCCATGTTGATGACCTTGGCAATTCTGGTCGTTGGCTCCATACATGATCGTGACCTGATTTTCCAGCAAGCCTACAAATGACTAGAGATGCTAAATCCAACATGGCAGATGTTGCCACAATGTTACAGACAAACTTAGAGGTGGCATAGAAAACATTCTTATCCACTTTATAAAACAGCGAGGTCATCACCATCACAGCTGCAATGTTTTTAACTAATGTCGGAAGCTCAGTGGTAAATTTCTCTGAAGGTGTTCAATATCAGTGTAGCAGAAACATCACTCGTAGCTGGCATTCTGAAAAGAAAGCCTTAGTATTTTTCAGATCATTAATCTTATTCAACAGACAGTGAGATTTCCTTTATCTTTGCTGACTGTGGCAGTAGACAGAAGAAGGGATGTTCATCCTCATCTTCCAAGTCTACTAAAGCTTTCACCATGTAGGCTTGGCTCGCAGTTAGCGGTGGTGGGCATTTGGAAGTCAGCAACATGATATATTCCCCCGACATCCACTTCAAAGCTTAACTTCATCTATTCCATTGTGGAAGCCGAGTATACCAAGTCATCAAGGTTATCCCTGCACTTGCTGTGGGGGTAGTCCTCATCAGGCACTACATCCATGTCCCAGTAGAACATTCCTGATGGCATGGACAAGGCACTGCCATTGTCTTTAAGTGTCTCATACTATCTCTCCACCGGATAAGCCAGATGAATTGGCAAATGCCATGGCTTGTCTTGCAGTAAGGGCAGTTAAAGAGTGTGCTGGACAGCAAGCTGGATAGTCTGTTCTCTTTCTGGCTGGATAGTATGCAGAGTTGTCATCTGGATAGTCAGCTCTGAAATCAAATGTGCAGAATGTGCAGCAAAACAGACGGATCGGCCAAAGTGATCCCCATATGGTTACATATACCATGGAACTGTACAGTGGTATGTGGCACTGCTTGCCAAAGTGACAGATCTTCGGTCACCAGTCAGCAGGTATGGTTGGCCAGATGGCTACCTCAGAAAGTGCAGCAAAACAGACACACTGACTCAAAAGATCCCCATATACCACGGAATTGCCAGATGGTATGAGTCACAGCACATTAATGTGACTGACTTTGGTCTCCAGTCAACAGATACGGTTGGCAATGGCTTGAGTGGCCAGTGGGAAATATAATCAGTGGCAAACAGAATGGAAGAATGGCAATTCAGATCATCAAAATCCGACAAATAGCCCATGTGCCCAGACTTACAGGCCAAAGATCATGCTCAGACATGCTGGAGGATTGACACCCACTAGACTGCTGAAATATGGGAGGTCACTCTCCCTCTAAATTCAAGCCATTATTTACGGTAATGTTGCTTTCTGTTGACCAAGACTTCATCCAACTCTTCAAGATTTTTCACAAAACTATGGACCAAATCCCTTCTGACCACTGCACATATACACTGCAGTACAATTGAGGCACTTATCACGTGTGTCCTTGTTGACTTTGGCATGTAAAATAATTGCTTAAGCTGAAAAAATAAGACCGGCAAAAAAATCAGAAATAACATTCCGAAAATGTTTACATATAATAATAACAACACTGGAAGAACACTCTATGCAAGAGAGACATGTATCATGCATGTCCTCATTAACTTTGGCACATAACATCATCATTGCTAATCTGAAATGACAAGAACGAAAATATCAGAAATAACTCGAAAGTGTTCATATATAACAATAACCACACTTGTTACTTAAACATGCCAAAAAAACACGCAGTGTGCACGAATAAACAACCAAATAAATATACTGATCAAAAATAAAAAATAATGGTTAACAAATAATGGTTGCAACATGTATCAATTATATTAATATGCAATACTATACCAACTTTATGGATGGATAGGTTGAAATCATGAAGATATTCAAGGGTTTCAGGAGGCCTTGCAGTACTATGTTGATAGTGCATAGCAAAGGCTTAAACCTGGTAAACATCTTCTTGATGGTTAGTCACCTAGAGGTGTTAAGTGGAGGTAATGGGAAAGAGTTTCTTCCCTTTGCCTATATGGTATATAGACAGAAAAGACGAATTTCGTCCTATTTTGGGGAGGGCTGAATTCAGGAGGTATCAGAGTTTATTTTCCTAATGTTATTGTGATCAGGGAATATATTCAAAAGAGAAATGTTAAAATCAGTTGCCCACATAACAAATTTTTTAAAAAATTATTGGATTTTGTGCAGTTTTATTGTAATTTTTGCAAATTCGTGTAATGGTTGAATTCAAAAGCAAAAATATAATAATACACATACTGATGTACTCAAAATAATTCCACAAGATCACCCTAACTGTACATTTTGCATGATTATAAATTGACCACAAAGAGCATTGACTTAGCCATACAATCGATCTTTTTGAAAAAAAAGTATGGTAATGGATGTTAACATGTTAATCTTGTTCTTTTGTTTTTCCTTTCCCAAAGTCAATAAGTTTCAAAGTAAGTAAAATTGAAGATTGCACAATACAATAGTCATATGAATTGTTTTTGTTGCCTTTCTGCAGTTTTAACAATTATAATGTATGCTATGATATATCTTGCTGATAGAGTATTGTACATTGCACTCCTTGCAGTGTCCAATAGATGGTTTAAAAGTGCGCAACACTTTTTTTTCCTTTCTTAGACCAAAGTAATAAACATAGGACAAAAATATGTATCAAACAGATGTATGGAATGACCAATAGACTGAACAATCACATATGTACAGATGGATGGAATGACCAATAGACTGGACAATCACAGATGTACAGATGGATGGAATGATCAATAGATTAGGCAATCACAGATGTACAGATGAATGGAATGACCAATAGATTGGGCAATCACAGATGTACAGATGGATAGAATGGCCATTAGATTGGGGAATCACATATTTACAGATGGATGGAATGACCAATAGATTGGGCAATCACAGGTGTACAGATGGATGGAATGACCATTAGATTGAGCAATCATAGATGTACAGATTGATGGAATGACCATTAGACTGGGCAATCACATATGTACAGATGGATGGAATGACTAATAGATTGGGTATCACAGTAAGATTCTTGTATAATATCTCAATGTTTACAGATAGTTTAACTCTCTGTGGGGATATGATCAATTTTGAAGCATGATTTAGAGAGACAGGCTCCATTATTTCTCAAACGTGACTTATCATAATAATGCTATAAAAGTTTGTCAATTCAAGTTAATAGTTGCTGTTTTTGAAGTAAGTTAAATGTTGCTAAAAAAAAATCAAATTCCACATACAAATATCTTGGCCAACTGCCAACATGTTAACATCCATGTCTTGAAAGAAGGAGCTCTTTAAACATATTTTTTGGGAAACTAATGGTGCAGAAATAAAATAAGTATATTTCTTTAATGTAAACTGAGGAACTCTGTTACTAAAGGCTTTCATATTTTATTTATCACATATATCAAGTATCACAAAAGTAAAACAACTTAAATATAATGTTGATAATTAGTTTCCAAATCATTAAGTTCAGCTAAAACTTTGCTCTCATGATTCATGTTCAGTAAAACATGACAAGTTCGTGTTTATTACATTTATATTTATGTGCCAGAAAGTAAAAACACACTTGACTTATAAATGTTGAGATATTTCACCCCTCTTGCTGCTATTTACATATAACTTCTGTTACCAAAGATTTTAGTGGTGATAGTTGAGACAATTATCTAATATTGAAAATAAAAAGGGTGATAATTAATTTTTCCACCTTTCACTCAATGAATGTTGGCCATATTATTGAGAATGACATTAGTAAAGACGAATACAGGTGACACTTTTGAGTTTTATTGCTCATGGTGCCATGTTCTTTGCCACATTTTCAGGTGATCACAGTTTTTAAACTAACTCAACAGAATATGATGTAGTGTTTGCCATCAAGATACACTTTGCACAGCACTCTATTCCTTCTAACATAATAAGAAGAGGTCATTAATCTCCTACAAGATATTTTTTTTCTGGATAATATAGTTTGTACTGTATATACTCGCGTATAATCCCATACCAATTGCAAACTGCATAGACCCAGATCTGTCGTTGCATAATGCACCAGCAGATCTGGGTCTATGCAGTTTGTAAGGACTAATCAGTAGAACAAACATCATAGACCCTGATCTACTGGTTCATTATGTGATGGCAGATCAGGGTCTATGACGTTTGCATTTGGACCCGGATTATGCATGAGTACATATACGGTAATTAGTGAAATAGATTTCTGTATTTCTCCATTTTATAACCTACCAACTGCTCCCTCTCTGACTGCCTGTTTGACTACATAGCACAGTTTGGCTGGATTATCTATCAGACTTCTGTCCATCTGATGACTATCCGATCCACCCTGACCTCCACCACCTCCAAATAGGTCAATTATTTTGTCTGCACATGCATGCATGTCATTCACCAAGCTTGTTATTTCTGAAAAGATAAAATGTCTTGTTAATTCTAACATGAACATTTTTTTTTAAAAATTCCAAGTAAACTTGCTGCTCATCTGCTTCTAAATAAAATTAGCTCTTGTAAAATTTCTGGAGCAGTTAATATATTTTACTCTTCCTGCTACAAAAGCCATATATGGCTGTCTTTGGAGAGGCAGGAAACATAAGATGATTACTTAAGCACATAACATTACTGACACTACTTTATTAATACTAATAGCAAGATGACATGAAATTCTGTCTACATAATAAGTAGCTACTGCGACTGACCCACTTTCTGGATATTTAGTGTACTAATGAAAATTATCGATTTTCATAAATAATGTCTGGGAAAATTAATATTTTTATTGTCAAAAATTGTGTATCGATGAGCCCGGCAAGTAGAACATCTAGATAGATAAACCAGGTTGCATTATATCCTTTTTTGCCAATAAAGAACACCTGCATGGTAATGTTTCAATTATCTTTTACAAATAAAGAATTCTACTTGCTTTTCTGGTGGTTGTTTTTTTTTAAATAAAACTATCACAGTCGGTTCATCAAGTACATGTACTTCTGTGGTAAGTCTGGGTGTGTACAAATGTGACCCAGTTTTAACATCGATATTGCTTCATAACATAAAGATTGTCTTTAACAACATAATCTTTTCTTCCTGAATAAAATCCTTGATGCGATCTTGACACTAAAACTCCAAATATGGCAATCACTGCCCTAAATATGTGATGGAGCTAACACACTTGCCATATTTTCACGCATATATATGACAGGTTATACAGGATTTTACATATCCCACACACCCCATGTGGTGTATCTTGGTGGGCAGACTATATCAGTTCTTTTTTTAAAAATTTATACAGATATAATTTTTAATAATTCTGTGAATGGTCACACCACTGCCTTCAATAACATGTTCGTATTAATGTGCTATGATTATAAACCAATAGCATTTGACTTGTGATGCTCTTGGTGCAATACCAGATATGCTAACTCCTCCGATTTCATCAGAGCAACTCCCAGAATGTAGCCATTTTCCGAGAAATCTCAGAGCTTCGATTGAAACATGAAAAACTCCGCTGTTTCTGCCATTCAGAAAATGATTTTTTTATGCAAAAAATCAAGAAAAAAATAGGCGATAAAGGCATTATGAAACTCAATCTCTCCCACTTCCGTGTTTGGTTGCTTATGTGCTCAATGAGACATTCGGTTGGGTCGCTTATAACATATTCATATTAGTACTTGGCCTCATTTTGGAATTATACACCGCTTGATAATGAATGGACGCCATCAAGTGCAACAGCTTTCAGTATGCTTATATACGAATCTAAATACAAGACTTCAACACAACCTATCATTTTTCAAACCCACTATTGCATTTTTACAATGGTATAGAAGTCTAAATTATAGTAATAAAAGATAATACAACCACTCATGTATAGAACCCCTGGAAGGTATATTGTATCTTATGACATCATGTGAATTAGTAATAAAGTATTGTACGACCATCAAACCAGTGAACTCTGCCAATTAACATAGATTGATGAAGTGTCACAGGTGTATGCCAATTAACATAGATTGATGAAGTGTCACAGGTGTAAAGCCTAAGTCCATCTGATAGGTGTCATACTGCAGCTTAAACAGTCATATGAATTTTATGACCAGACACTGGAACGGGTTTCGATCTGGACATGTGGTCTTCATGCTTTGTCACTGGCTCTTAGCACACGTGGTTCGTTCATGTGAGATTATATTAGGGTTTGTGCAGGGTATAAGTGTGTGGCTGGGTATACTAAATATTCTTTTACGATTAGTGAATTTCTGCGGGGGTATATGCGTGGGCAGGTTATACACGTGGGCATGGTATATGTGTGAAAATACAGTAGACTGGTTCAGGAATTTAACTGGGCAACACTATTATCTGAATTATAAGCATGAAGACTGAACTGACTACATCAAAAATGAGGTTACCAAGGGAAATATGCCTGTGAATAAAACCGAGACTACAAGAACTGGTGAAGCTTGCATGTCAGAGATGTTGACTGCTTTATCAGAAATAAATGTAAACCTAGTTTAGTTTACTGGGAAAGGGAAAAAAATATGATAACCTGTATATATATTTAAATACTTTTATTTCACACAATTTATTCCATTTTAGTGAGAATAGAATTGAAACGCATGACTGCTTTGTCTCCCTCTGTACACTCTCCAGCAGTAAATATAAAAGAACCCTGCAATCATATCTAGGCTCAATGTAATGCTGATAACCACTGATTAACAATTGTGTAAGTGATTCATTAATTAATTCTGCCGACTGTCCGAGGATGAAAGGTTCTATTTCCTTTATCATTACCTTTAACACTTTGTTTACGGATCTGCTTGATCACAAGTTGTGAAGCATGTCAGCTGTTTTTATTGCTGCCTACTGACAACAACTTCGGTTAATCCACCTGATAATTAGGGTAATCAAAGTGGTTTCATGGCCTAAGGGTTGACTATTCAATCACCAGTTCAGTGTTGCACATTTTTGTCCCGTGTCCCCCAAATCTTGACCCTGGGGCGCACTTTTCGCCAGAAAAAATTTGAAAAATGCACTTAAAACTTTTCATTAGTGGATGTCCATCCTTGTCTCTGTTGGCACTGGCAATGGCCAAAGTCATGAAAGGTGATAAAAACTGTAAGATGGCAATGAATTTCAGCAGAGTTGCAATATAAAGTGTTTAACAGCCGTTGGTGTAACATATTTTCAATGTTAAAATCGCCCCTACGGCAAGGAATATTTAATTTATTTTGAGATTGAAATAATAGCAAAAGAGAAAAAATTTAAGCAAATACACAATTTGTCATTTGATTAATCATTTGTTAGTATGAAAAGAAAAGTAATTTAGATAATATAGGTATTTATTATCATAAATGCTCGTAGATAATGTGTACGCTAAAGTTAAATGAGAGCAAGATCCAGAACGGAAAATTCCATGGTGCAGCTCATTTCAGGTTAACCAGATATTCAAACATTACTTCAGTACATGATAAAAGTTTAATTGCAATAATATAAGTATCCAAGGAAAATATGATAGTATAGTGCAGTCCACAAAGTTAAGGTGGCAAAACAGTCGAAGCAAATAAGATTATTTTTATAGCACTATCAGTGCATTTATGTATTATTATCTTCCTTTGTCCCTCTAAAATGTTGAATGTCCCCCAAATCTGGATTGTGGGGGACACAGAGTACCCTGCCCTTAAGATCATATGTGCAACACTACCAGTTTTTGAGTACAGATACTACATACCTTAGTTTACGTTCCAACGTGATTTGTTTCTTTTTGGTTGGCTTTTTTTTAAAAAAATATTTTCTTAGCATCCTGACAATTTTTGTACCATTTAAACTTATTACAAATTTTGACAATATGGTGTCTGGAAAATTGGAGGGTCTGACTAATTGGGTTAATTACTGTAGTCAGTGTTCAACAAACACAGGCAGCTTATCTGTACAATGTAATACTAATTACTGTCAATCAGATGCCTTATTTCTTTTTTGTTGTTGTTAACACAGCTGTGTTTTTCAAATCCCTTCGTGATGCTGATCTTTTTTTTTTCCATACTGATGATAATGAAATACTTTATTACACAGCATTTCAACTTTTATAAACATATGTTCAGGATATTTACCAATGACAAATAATGTTTTCTGCACAGTGCAAAACAATCTATGATTCAGCATTATGATGTAATTTGTTACCTTCAGGCAATGTAGTACAATAAGGCATGGAAGTTAGCAGGTGACAGATGATTTAATTGAACTCTGTTCTGTTTTTAAAATAATAATGCAACATAAAATTTACAATACAATATAAATCACAGCAATAACACTACTATAAAAGAAAATATAAAATCAATGAAAAATATACCGCATAATGAAATCACTTTAATTACTACCTGGCACTTACCACCACCATGAACTTCATTTTTCTTATTTATCATGATATCTAAATAAATGGGTCACTGAGAACATTTCAGTAAGCACCATAATCTTTTCTCAATGTATTTTTTATGGGAATAACCAGTGTAAATTTGATAAATACCTAAAATACTTGTTACTGGACCTACTGTGACAGAGTACCATGTCCCATACTTTCGATGTAAATGTCCTTATTTGGGACAAATATTCAAATAAGTCTGGTGTACAAAATTCAGGGCAGCCTATAAAACTGTCCATGTTACAGAGTTGTTTTGATCTAATTATCCAAAACAAATTTATTTTTAGAGGAAAAAAAGTAAATAATCTGCCACAGCCACAGGCAGTGGCAGTACAAGCCTGTTTTTTTTCTATCATTCAAATTATCAGAAACTGAAAATCAACAAAAGTCATTCAAAAGGAATGATGCCTTACTGGACAAAAAGAATTTCCAGGAATCAAAGATAAGGCCATTTCTTCTTTTTAACTGCTGAGTGTCGAAGCCATCTCCGATATTCTTCAGCAATAACAAGATTGTCAAGATGGCCACCATGATGGCTATACTGGTCATAACATAGGCACCAATTTCTTTCAGGACCAACTAGACAACTAGACATCATAAGAAGTCTTTTCGTGAAAACCTATGTCAATGTGACCATCCATCCAGGGGGTGTAGCAATAACAAGATTTTCAAGATGGGCATTGTAGCAACCATGTTGCATGATAGATTGGCACCATTTTCAAAGAGGATCAACTAGATATCACATGAAGTCTTTTAATGAAAACCCCATGCTGATGTGACCATCCATTCTGGAGAAGTAGAATAACAAGATTTTTCTGATGGCCATCATGGTGGCCATATTGGATGTCAGATTGGCATCATTTTCATTTAAGACCAACTAGACACCATAAGAAGCATTCTAGTGAAAACCCAACTATGATATGGCTTTCCATTTAGCAGGAGTAGTGATAAGATTTTCAAGATGCCTGCCATGGTGGTTATATTGAATGTCAGATCAGCACAGTTTTCATTTAGGACCAACTAGACATCATAAGAAGTCTTTTGGTGAAAACCTGACGTCGATATGACTTTCCATTCAGGAGAAGAAGCAATAACAAGATTTTCAAGATGACTGCATGGTGGCCATATTGGACATCATATCTGCACCATTTTATTGAGACCAACTATATATCAAAGAAGTCTTTTAGTGAAAACCGCATGTTGATATGACCATCCTTTCAGAAGTAGTAGTGATAACAAAATTTTCAAGATGGCTGCAGTGGCTCTCATACTCAATAACCAACTAGACCTTCGGATGAATATGTGTGTAAAATAGCATGGCAATCATGCATGTAGTTTAGGAGTAGCAATAACAAACCTGGGCAAGCAGATTGGCATACAGACGATGGACAACTGGTCATCCAATAGCCCTACTGATCTATGACTAGTAAAACTAAAAACTGAACTGTAAGAAGTTGATTTATAATGTTTCAAGTAATATTCTGCCAAATCTGCTAAGAATTTAAGTCTAGAGACAGACAAATGTCATCAAAACATCCTCAAATGAGCAAATGATGCATAAAAAAACTAGAATATGCCATGCAATAAAAGCTTTTACACTGGGGTAACCTGCAGATAACAAAGGTAACTAAGTTGATAATGCTTATGCCATAAAGTCACCTATTCCTTTTCAATATTACAAGCTAACATGTAACCACAGTACTACTTAGTCTGCTGCCTGTGCGTGATACTTACGGTGTTTAAGATTGGTGTTTTTCAGAAATGTTTGGCACAGATCTACAAACTTGCCAAATCCCTGCATCTTGCCGAGAGATTTGATACACACCCTGGCTACCTCTTCCATCAAACCCTGGGGTAGACACTCTGCATATAGGTAATGTAACACAGTCTGTATGACACACTCCTGTAAACCAGTCAGGGGTGGAGGGCTGTAGAACCAGTCCACATCTGGTGCACTAAGACACAGTACAAGACTGTGAACTTTGAACTGAATATAGAAGGAGTTAGCATGATACCAAAATCAAGACTGGACAGAGAACAATACCGACTAATAATGGCTTGCTTTTTTAGTCAAGGTACAGTTTTTCTGACAACACAAAGCAAAATAGTTTGTTTAAAAGTCTAACATTTTATTTAAAGAGATTAACTAGATGCGGCTTTATCACAAAGCGCAATATGAACCTTTCAATATTATAAAATCAAAAAATATGATAAATAAATCTACGACTTACTACTTTATCAAGTGCAAAGAATTTTTTTCTTTAAAAAAATTGTGAGATGTGAGATATGAGCTGTTGCCTAGTTGTGCATCTGTGACAACTGAGACCTATCTGCCTAACTACCCACCCACCTGCCTACCCAACCTCATCCACCAACCTACCCATGTGATTTTGTTATTTAATCTTAAACTTGAACATGGACATCCCTCCACCCACTCTCTGTTTGAAAGAGTGGTGCAAGTAGAAAATAGCAATAACAGACAGAATGTATACAAACAGTGAGAACATGCAAAAGAGTATTCACAATGAATAAAAAAGGGTCATAACTCCGAAAAATATACCATCTAGGTGTGATGACAAAACAATATACACATCTTCACCCCATGTCAACAATGTCTGCCATGTTCAGGGCAATTCAAGCAAAGCTGTGGGACTAGTTGCAAATATAACATGTATCATATATTGTATTAAACACCAAAATGAGGCTTAACTCTGGAAAAATGAATCAGAGCATGAGAACAAAACCACATGCATGTGTCCACCTTATGTCAATAATGCCTGCCAAGTTTCTGGGCAATTCAAGCAAAGCTGTGGAACTAGTTGCAAATATCACATATGCCAAGTTTCTGGGCAATGCACCCAAAGCTCTTCTCTACCTCATATGCTGATACAGTCACCCTTGTATATCAACATCAACAAAACACCGAAAATTAATTTTCCAGATAACACTCTCCTTGTAACTATGGATGTCTGTTCTTTATACACCAACATCCCACATGAGGAAGGTATCACAGAATGCAAGGAAGCATGGGACGGTTCGCCTGATCCTTCCCCACCTACATACTGTTTGGTCAAACTCTTAACACATGTTCTTAAGTTTAATAATTTTGAATTCAACAACCAACACTTCATACAAATTAATGGAACTGCAATGGGCACTAAAATAGCACCTTCATATGCCAATGTATTTATGGGAAGACTCAAGCAAAAGCTCCTCAATGAGGCACCCTATAGACCTCAAAGCTGGTAATCTATCTACTAACATGCAAGATCTGTGGCACTCAATATGTTGGCGAAACCACTGATTTCAGAAAACGAATGAACAACCACAAAAACCACATTTGCAACAAAATCAACGCAAAACTCACCAACCACTACAACTCGACTGGATATTCAGTCAAGTCCCTCGAGATGCTACCAATTGATTTTAACCTGGGGTGGACCGATACAGAATGCACACAAAAGGAACAATACTGCATACTTCAATTAAAAACTCATGAGGAGTTCGGCCTAAATGAAAAAGTCTAACCTTCCTATTTCAATCTTTTCACAACTACAGCCAGGCATCAGTTTATTGGACATACACATTTTTTGCGATAATATTTACCCAAGTAAATATTCTGTAACTCTTTTAGATAATGAGGTAATATCAAAAATGTGTAATAGTGGGAATTTGAAATGCATGTATAAAACATCAACAACCTCATGCAAGATGAGGTAATAATACAAATGTGTAACACTGGGAATATGAAATGAGTGTATAAAACATATCAATAACTTCATGTGAGATAATGAGGTGATATTACAAATGTATAATATTGGGAATTTGAAATGGGTGTATAAAACATATCAATAACTTCATGTGAGATAATGAGGTGATATTACAAATGTGTAATACTGCGAATTTGAAATAGGTGTATAAAACGTATCAATAACCTCATGTGAGATCATGAGGTGATATTACAAACGTGTAAAACTGGGAATTTGAAATGGGTGTATAAAACATATTAATAACCTCATGTGAGATAATGTGGTGATATTACAAATATGTAATACTGGGAATTCGAAATGGGTGTATAAAACATCAATAACCTCATGTCATAAAAAAAGAATTAGACAAAGTTTTTTGTATGATTACAGAAGTATATTATTTAGTTGAGAGTCAACTGACCTCTCTGCCACTGTCTGCCTTAATGTTGATGTCCGAGAAGAATTCCTCTTCCAGGGCAGGAAGAAAGGAATACAGAATGTCAGCTCGGGGATCACTGGAAGATATCTGAAAGAAAGGCAGTTCCTATCTTTCTTGCCTATAAACAACAATAAAGTGATAACAAGAAGCTTCATGTACTTCAAAAAAATGATAGGACATAAAAAAAGAACTTATTGTTGACATCAACATGATTAAACATGTACCATGCATTGTAGATATGGGGAGGGAGGGGGCTGAGGTTCCTTTCTATATGATATTTTCCACTAGGGGTCATGGTGTGAAATCACGCACTCAAGAGACCAGAAAGATCAGGTACCTGACAGGAAATCTTGTCAGATAATGCAGCTTTTGGTAAAGCAAGCAAATAATTGTCTTGGCATCAGAAAAATGTTACTACTATTGTTATTATATTGATAAGTTTATTTCAACAAGGTTACACTATCCCCAACCCTAAGGGTAGATACAAATTTTAATACTATTGTTCACATCCACAAACCACTATAATGGTGCCCTAAAGTTTAGGTCTCTACAGGCCTTTTTAATAACCGATTTTATCTCCCTTGAGAGGGAAACTCTTCAGCGCCGACTATCACTTATGGAGACTATGCAATCAACAATGGCATTTGTGTATAAAGGGCATTTTACAATTTATAAAACGGGTATCCAATTGGAAGAATATTAAATCAAATTCCCTAAAAAAGTGTACTGACCTATCTTGAAATTTAGGATGTCAAACCATAAATCACCTGTTGAAACTGGTAGATGAAATAAAATTCTATATGAAGAAAAAAAATGTATCAAATGTCAAAATAATGTTTTGGGCGATGAATTCCATTACCTCTTGGAGTGTGAATTCTTTAGGGAGGCTAGACTAAATTTGATTAAGAAATATTATTACATACAACCGAATACTTTGAAATATCAACATTTATTGACAAATAAAAATAAAATACTAGTGATAAATTTAAGCATATTTTGTAAGCAAAATTATGAATGAATTAGAAACTGATATAGAGGGCTTGATAAGCTACCTATGCTGATTTTAAATTCCAACTGTTTACGACTCTTTTAAATATTAAGTGAAACATATCAAAAGCATTTTCAGTTAAATCATTTATCACTTTTCTTTAGATACTCCTTGGACTTGTAATATTTACATAATCCATTATTTTTTTCTCTCTCTCTCTCTTTCTCTTACTTTCTGCCTCTTAGTGTTTTCTCACTTCTCCCTCTTATTTATATTACAACATGATGGCTTCTTATATAATAGAACTTTGATTGCACTTGACTCAAATGCCATGCATGTATGGCCCGAGTATGATTTTTTTCAATGAAGTCTTGTTCTGTTGTGCTCTGTTGGGTAGCTCTAAAAAAAAATGTAACACTTTAATCAGATTAGCACTTAGCAACAAGTGAACTGGAGAAATATGATAACACACCTGCAAAAATCCACCGATATCATAACTTATCCACGCGCATTGCTTTGATATTTGCGGGAAGGCTAATTATCATAACAAAGCATGCTGACCAACAATTGCCTTGCAATAGGAACTTTTGCAATTTGATTCATTCAGAGTAGGGGTCATCTTATAAGCATGACATACAAAAAATGTTATAATTCTAGTGGTAATATTGGAAACTAGAGGGTTTCCCATAGGATTTGAAACACAAGGGAAATTTCTAAGAGTCAAAATTTGAAGATTAAGAATCAGAATCTTAAACCCGAGAGTCACGAGAATGACATGAAAAAAAGAAAACACTTTTCAAACTCATTTACATTTCTTGTCAAACACAGAAGCATCAACAAGTCTTGTTTAATACACAAACAACACACTGACGACAAGTTGAGTTATTCCAAATTAAATAACTGAAATGGGTCTCAATATCAAAGGAGATTTCAGCAGACAAGATGTTTTTACATTATTCAAGGTATCTTTTGTAAACATATAAAAGAAAATCTAAAACCAGCCATGCATATTCACATCTTACAGAGAAATTGCATCTACTGATATACGGAACTAAAACAGTAAATGTACGAACCTCAATGTGTTTGGGCTTACTTTAATTTGAGTATTTCAGGTTTTACAACTGCTTACTATAACAATGTGAAAAATTGCTGGTATTTGGATCAATAGTCCCTGAAAGTTAATGTGCCAAGTGAGGCATGCGCACTGAGTGGACAGAAGAGTTCCAATTCAAGGAGAGTAACCTAGTTTCTGAAAAAGGCTTATTCTACGTTGTGTACCATTGTTCACATCCATAAACTATTCTAATTGTGCCCTGAAGATTAGGTCTCTATTATAAGTGGTGTACCACATCGTTAAAATCCACAAACCATTATAATTGTGCCTTGAAGTTTACGTCTCTTTTTCTTAATGGTGTACCACTGTTCACATCACAAACCATTCTAATTGTGCCCTGAGGTTTAGGTCTCTTTTCTTAATGGTGTATGAAAAGTTTCATAATGTAAAGTCTGAAATGATCCAAGTAAGCATGCATGCACTGGCAGGATTACATAGTCATCCTGCTGGTGGTATATTTTATCCAAGAATGTGGGGAAAAGAAAGACACTGACTTATTTTATTAAAAAAGAATGTGCTTGTTTAAGAGAGAAATAATAATAATTTTTATTTAGATAGGATCAACAAATCAACAAATAACAGACAAGTAGTAAAACAGATATTTAAAAGAGTTATTAACGATTTATGTAATATTTTAGTCATCATGCAGATCTTACAAACATGGATGGGAAATTACTGTTCCTAACAGACTAAACTGAGAAAGGCAACACAAAACTAACTGTAACTATTAATATTGTTGACACATCAGTTGCAGGGAGAAAATATAATCACCTTCTGACACTGTAACAAGCAACATCTCTCGTACGTCAACAACATCAGATCATCGGAAATCTCAACCTAAAAGTAACGATTTTGTTAATATAGAGTTTGCAATAACAAACATTTTAACATAATTCCTTAAGATTTAATAACTTTTCATAAAATGGACTGTAAAATGCTGTCAAATTATTTTTTTGCAAAGTAATTTTGGGAAAAAAGCAAGAAGTTTGCAACCAAATTATACTTTCATAATTTTGGGGGATAAACAGGTAGTGTACTAAACTACATTATAAAAATTCTATTTCTTTTCAATGTAAAAAAGATGACACAAACAAATTTATCACAACCTGGTTGAAGTTAGCAGAGTACCATAAATCTCAGCTATGACAACCCCATGTTCAATGACTTGCCCATCTCCCAACTTTAAGAAAATGTATGAACCTAAATGTGAATGCAATGTCTTGATCTACTCTATTTATGAGGTGGACCCCTCTGGCTTTACATGAGAAATATTGCATTAACTGACAGCAAGGATTTATCATTTTACTATCAAGTCAGCACTTTATTTCAAAAGCTTCAGAACTAGACCACTCTCATGTACCTAGTAGCATTAAGTCATTTTTCTTTTCAATACTCTATGACAGAATTCATCCTACAATTAACATACATACATGTAAGTCAGATCCAACTGCAAACAACACAGACCCAGATTTGTCATCACAAAATGCAATGACAGATCAGGGTCTGTGTTGTTTGTTCTACTTTCAAGTCCAAACAAACTGCTAGGACCCAGATCTACTTGCACATAATGCAATGGCAGATCTGGGTCTATGCTGTTTGCATTTGGATCTTATTTATATATGAGTATATATGGAAAATAAAAGAAGCAAAAGTGATTAACAGTCAACCCTCCACAAATAATGCACAAATCACAAATCATGTCTGTGAACAGTGTTATAATAAAGAAGCTTTCTGCTTCCTCATTAAAAACTGGGTACCCTTGCTTTCTGCTTCCTCATACATAACTGGGTACCCTAGCTTTCGGCATCCTCATTCAAGACCGGATACCCAAGCTTTCAGCTACCTCACACAAGACTGGGTAAATTAGCATTCTGCTTCTTCATTCAAGACTGGGTACCTAGACTTTCTGCTTCCTCATGCACGACTGGGTACCATAGCTTGATCCCCAAACAATGCACAAATCACAAATCATGCCTCTGAACAGTGTTTCCACTTCCTCATTTAAAACTTGGTACCCTTGCTTTCTGCTTCCTTAATGAAAACAGGGTACCCTAGATTTCTGCATCCTCATTCAAGACCGGGTACCCAAGCTTTCTGCTTCCTCATACAAGACTGGGTAAACTAGTATTCTGCTTCCTCATTCAAGACTGGGTACCTAGGCTTTCTGCTTCCTCATACAAGACTGGGTACCCTAGCTTTCAGCTTCCTCATACAGGACTGTGTACTCTAGCTTTCTGCTTCCTCATTCAAGACTGGGTGCCTAGGCTTTCTGCTTTCTCCCCAAATAATGCACAAATCACAAATCATGCCTCTGAACAGTAAAATAATAAAGTAGCTTTCTGCTTCCTCATTATAAGTTGGGTACTCGAGCCTTCTGCTTCCTCATACAAGACTGTGTACCCTGGCTTTCTGCTTCCTCATTCAAGACTGGGTACCTAGACTTTCTGCTTCCTCATGCAAGACTGGGTACTCTAGCTTTATGCTTCCTCATACAAGATTGGGTGCCCTAGATTTCTGCTTCCTCATTCATGACTGGGTGCCCTAGCTTTCTGCTTCCTCAATCAAGACTATATGCCCTAGCTGTCTGCTTCCTCGTACAAGACTGGGTGCCCTAGCTTTCTGCTTCCTCATTCAAGACTGGGTACCCTAGTTTTGTGTTTCCTCATGCAAGACTCGGTCCCCTAGCTTTCTGCTTCCTCATTTGAGACTGGATCAACTCACTTTCTGCTTCTTTATACAAGACTGGGTACCCTAACTTTCTACTTCTTCATTCCAGACTGGGTACCCTAGCTTTCCTCTTCCTCATTCAAGACAGTATCCCAGCTTTCTGCTTCCTCATTCCAGACTGGGCACCCTAGCATACAGCTACAAACTATAGGCATATAGTAATTATATTATTACAAAGTTTTAGTTCAATACAGCAACTGATGTAGAAGACACAGTACTGCCTTATTATAATGCTGTCCTTGGGCACAATACAGCAATTGATGTAGAAGACACAGTTCTTCCTTATTATAATGCTGTCCTTGGGCACAATACAGCAATTGATGTAGAAGACACAGTACTTCCTTATTATAATGCTGTCCTTGGGCACAATACAGCAATTGATGTAGAAGACAAAGTACTTCCTTATTATAATGCTGTCCTTGGGCACAATACAGCAATTGATGTAGAAGACACAGTTCTTCCTTATTATAATGCTGTCCTTGGGCACAATACAGCAATTGATGTAGAAGACACAGTTCTTCCTTATTATAATGCTGTCCTTGGGCACAATACAGCAATTGATGTAGAAGACACAGTACTTCCTTATTATAATGCTATCCTTGGGCACAATACAGCATACTTCCTTATAGAGTGACCCAGTGTTTTCTCCAGATTTCCAAGAAAGGGGTACTTTCAAGGGCCCTACCTATTAATTTTTTATTTTTTATTTACTTATTACATTGCTAAAATTATGAAAATTTACATGAAATTCCTTTAAATTACAGCAGTTCATATTAGTTCTCTTTGATACTAAATTATTGTTCAATTATTATGATATGTTCTTATTCAATACAAGTACAGATACTATTGAATTACAATAACAATACCTACACATGTAGTAGCTCTATTATGTGTTTTCTTTTAAACTGCTTTGCAGTTGTCATCAAAATGAAATCTTTTTTTCATTTTGGTCATTTTTAAGCCAACTTTATTATTTGAGATATATGCAGTGTTTGATTATTTAATTTCCTTATGCATTCTTCATGCTTGATTGGCTAAACTATCACACCCACCCATGCACTGTCATCATCATTAATTTTAACTTTTAAATTTTAATTTTAATCATTTCCTATAAATCTCTAAATTCATAGTACTTGCTTTTATATCAGACCATCAGTCATAATAACTTTCAATGACTTAAGTCATCAGCATAAAAAGTGAAACATTGTTTAATTCTTTACGATTTGTTTGCTTAGAGCTCTATCAAAACATGAAGTAATCTGAAAAGCTTGATGCATCACCTGAGTGATAAAATTGTGTCTCGATGGCTTAGTAGACTTACTTAATAGTCAGGACACACAGCAGCACAAGATAACAAAAAATACAGATGGCTATTTATGTGTACCAGTAACAATGCATTTGTCAATGTGTATGTGAGCCCTTTATAATTTTACTGTGTAAAATGGCACAAGGACACAGCCTGAAGAAAAGACTGGAGATTGTCTTATAATGAAGTATATTATACATATCATTTCACTACTACAAAATGAAATGGGATCCATGACTATTACCCACCTTTTAACAAGAATGGTAGTATAATGAAAGGCCCTATAGTGAAGGAGTAATGTATATGACTTTTACAAACTTTCACAAAGAATTTTAACATTGTTGATGATGATGCCACCATTGTCTCATCATTCAAAGAAAGGACAAACACACTGGTTGTTCTGTAAAGGGCAAATTTCATATCATTTTTTTTGCTTAGAAAAGACATCACCAAGACAGAATGTGCAAACAGTGTATGCTGATCAGTATGTCTGCCAGAAGTACAAGTATTTATGTTGAGAATAGGTGGTTGACAATAAATGCTCACCTTAAAGTCAATCACATGGCCTTCATAGGTGCCATAGAACTTCAACACAGCTGGAGTGGAACCCTTCTTTGACTGGATCTAAAGAATAAATGGGGAAAAGGATTTGAGGATAAAATGTTGGATTCTGATTAGATGAATATCAAGACTGAATGCTAATTTAAGTAGTTGTGATAAAATCATACAATTTTAGAGGATATTACAATTTAAAACTTGTCAGACACTAAGAATGAACATTACCATTTAGTTTTAAGCATACAATGTATGAAAACAATGAATGTTCTGAGGACACTATTCACTAATGAGGTGAATGCATGATGGACACCTCTCCTACCGACACTTTCAGAAAACCCTGACCTCAGGGTTTTACTATGACCCAATAGGGAGAATCCCTGACTCTCATAAATATGAGACAGTCTGCCTGTACTCTCCAATTTTTCAAAAGTGCTATATGCACAGAATTAGGACTCTTGATGGAACTCATAGTGCTAAAAAAATAAGAAAAACACTGAATCTGAAGCTATGGTATCAATAAATAACATCACATTATTAAAGTAACAAAGTGACAATGACTATCTGTAATTTATCTCCTAAGTGTTTGTGTGATATCAGTGAACTGCCATGAAAAAGCAATTTTTGAAGCAAAATGCAGTTTTTTTTTGGGGGGGGGGGTAAAACTAATTTTAATTATGCAATACTTACCCATCACTATTACATAGCTTATTACTTTTTCGTGTCGAAAAATCTCGTCCATTCGATGTGAATACATCCTCTCACAGAGTGAAGAATTTTTGTCAATAAGACACGGCACACTCATGCACCTCTCTGTGCCTGCGCGAACATTCATCTTTTTCACTGACGACATTACGCCAGGACATCAGAGCGGGGTGGGGGGAGGGCATTCGGTAATAGTGATGGGTAAGTATTGCATAATTAAAATAAGTTTTACCCCCCCCAAAAACTACATTTTAATAGCAGCAATACAATACCCTATCACTATTACATAGCTGAATTTGTCAGTTAGGCAGGTAGGCTGATGTGTTAAACTGATCAAAAACAGAGAAAAATGGAAAGTGCTCACCATTTGAAGGAGAGATCCACTTTACAAATTGTTGGAGTCCCTCTGGGCCACATGTTGTGTCACAACTATGGGTCCCAAGAGAAAATACCTGTGCAATGAGCGGAGGTAGTATGGGATCGCCAAAATGCTGCCTTCACGATGTCCTCCAAGGAAGAGTGATTTAGATAGGTCCATGAGGCAGCAGAGGCTCGAACCTCATGGGCCTGATGTTTCATAAAAGAGAGGTCTCTATCGGAAACGGACTAGTAAGCTCTTTTGATTGAAGCGACAATCCACCGTGATAGTGGAGGCGGAAATATCAACAGAGCCCTTAAGAGGAAGGAAAAGACATTTCCTACCTTTTCTTTTGAAGCATTTAGATAGAAACGTAGTGCCCTAACTGGGAATAAAAGTCTATCTTGATAAAATCTCGCTGCATTTTCTCGCATATACCAAAGCAAGTAAAAACACTGTCACGAGTGCGAGGTCCTGAAACTTGCTCAAAGGTTCAATGAGGGTTTTGGTTAAGGACCATAAAACACAAGATAGATTCCATCTGGGCATAAGAGAGCAGGAGACAGGTCTCTGCAGCTCAAAATACTTAATGAGATCAGCAAGGTGCGAATCTGAACTGATTGCTGAGCCCTGACAGAATTTAGGTGTGTTGGAAATGGCAGCTCTATAGCCCTTGATAGTTGATACTGAACATCTTTTCTTTTCTTGAATGGAATAAAAAGGAAATCAGTAACTGAAGTTACAGAGGGACAGCTAGGATCAACATGTTTCCTACTGCACAAATCACAGAAGATTCTCCACCTGGCATCATAGACCTTGGATGGTGAAGCTCTCCTGGCCTGAATGATGCAACTGGCAATCCTGCCCAAACACTTGTTCTGGAGGATAGATTGCCTGAGATGAGCAAAGCGTGAAGGTGGAGAATGTGTGGGTTGTTGTGTAGGAAGGAGCTCCTGTGTTGCAACAGAAGATCACTGAACCATGATTGTTGGGGACATAATGAGGCTATGAGAATGATATGAGCAGTGGAAGTTCTGACTAGCGGAACTTGAGGAAGCAGTCAGAACAGTGGGAAGGCGTACACAAACAAATGATTCCACTGGAAGCTGAATGCATCCACTGCCCAAGATCTCTGGTCTGGCGAGACATAAAAGGGAAGTCTGTTGTTCAGCCTGGTCACAAACAAGTCCACAAGGGACTTCCCCATAGTGAGAAAAAGGATTCTGTTATATGGCAGTGAAGAGTCCAGTCCATGAGGACTGTTTTGCGTGACCTGGACAGACTGTCCGCTAAAACGTTCTTCTTCCCTGGAATCTGGCAAACTCAGTGGTTAATGTTCTCCGAGGTGGCCCAGCAGCAGAGGTTCCAAACCTCCACACTGAGAGAAGGGGCGTGTGTGCCTCCTTAACGTCGGAGATACGCTATGAAGGACGTGTTGGAGGAGGCCATGACACATCGAGCCCTTACTCTGACGATGAACTGCTGCAATGCTAGAAATATGGCTTTCATTTCTAGGTTGTTATGTGGAGGGAGTCCCGAGTCCAATGACCCTGCAGAATTACGTCCTCTGGCTCTAGGTGAGTGCTCCAACCAGAATCTGACGCGACGGCGAACAGATAGGAGTGGGGCTCAGGCACATGCATCGGGACCCTGGTAAGGAATCTGTTCCAATTCATCCACCAATGCAATGGTGATGAAAGTCTGGTCCTAGAGGAATCAAAGCTGATAGAGAATCCCTGTGTGGTTCCCACCTTGTGAGAAGGAGAAAGAGGGCGCATATGGAGATGTCCTAAGGGAACCAGATCTGTAGCAGCATTCAAGGTTTCCAATAGGGATAGGTAAAGGCAAGCAGACAACAATGTTTTTGCCCATAGCGCCTCTAGAAGTGCAATGATTCAATCTATGTGATCCGGTGGAACCTGGACTAAGTTCTGGTTCACGAGGAAGTTCATCCCTACGTAAACTTAGATGGAATGAGTTCTGACTTCTCAAAGTTGGGTAAAAAAAAAACAACGGAGTTACTGTGGACCAACAACGGAACAGATCTTGATGGAGGGACTGAACCTAAACATTATGGATCAGCTAGTCGTTAAAGTACTGGAGAATCGGGGTTCCCAGTAATCGGAGATAGGACACTACAACTCCCATAACTTGAGTGAAGACTCTGGGTGCGGACGCGAATCCGAATGGCAGAACCCAGAATTGAAAAACTTCCTGTTCCAAGCAAACCCGGAGGTATTTCTACCAGTTTAACAGGGGGAGATCGATAATGATATGAAATTTCCCACTTTTCTTGGTGACCAGGAAGAACTGGGAGTAGAATGCTGGAGACTGATCATTCAGGAACCTCTTAACTGCCCCTTTCTGTAAAAGGGTGTGCACCTCTTCCTTTAATTTGACCAACTGGACTTGTGAAGAACATCGGGGCCTTTGATAGAGGAGGTTGTTCCCGAAACTGAAGTTGGTAACCCTCGCTTACAATAGAAAGGACCCACCCATCATCCGTGGTACTTTATCAAGCCTCTGAAAAGAGGCCCACACAAGCACCTACAGGGACATTAGGAGAGGAATGCACGGCAGGAGAGGGTGTGAGTCCCTAGGGCCCTTCCCCCCCCCCCCCCCCCGCCTTCCTTGTGAAAGGAAGGTGGGTTGGAGAAGTTCCTTCCGAGGACCTGACTGATGAGGAGAAGGTCTCATTTGAGCTTGTGCATTGGACTGGGGCTGCATCTGTTTGAAGAATTTAATGGATGGCCCCCGGGGGCAATTCACCTTAGTGTGTTTTCTGGCCGATTGCGATGGGCCAGGTGCAGCTGTGAAGGATCTATGTTGATAATCCTTCAAATCTTGTGAAGCCACAGTGGGGATGAGTCCTCCAAAGAGGCTCTCGGCTTCCAATGGAGCAGCCATTAGAAGGTCTTTACTATGGTTAAGTAAGACCTTGAGGAGTCCAGCACAACGTCATGGCGGATGCGTAAGAAGTTCCACTGATAAAGCCATTGCGACAGTAAGTGAATTCCGGGATGTCTTGGCCACAGCTTCCAGCACGCATTGTAATACAGCTGGGTTCAGAGAGGCCTCCTTCAGCATACTAAATGAAGTAGCCGAGAAGAGGTCTGCATGGGAAGCTATGGTGACCAGAAGCCGGGCTTTCTGCTCAAAGACTTGATTGTTTTAATAGGAAGGCATGCCCAGGCTCCAGTTATAATACCCACTTGAGACGCATCTGCATCCAACTAGGGAGGCTTAATGGGTCACTTAAGGAATGTACCTGGTAACTTGAGGCAGAGACCAAGGTCTCAAAGTATAGGGAGGGACAGACCACCCTCTATGCCGTCTAGCACAGGCTGGCCTGTGGAGAACCTCTGTGACATTTCCTCAATCGTTGAGGAATGTAGAAGGAGCAGGAGATCTGGTTGTGGTTGGGTCCCGGAGATCTTTCGAAACTGGAAAGGATCTTCTTGAGCTGTGCACAAGATGGCTTTGGGCACAAGTTACTGCATTATCAAAAGACCAGATCTCATCTGATTCATCCAAGTGAGAGGAGCTGGTGGCCTGATAGGAGACAACAAATGAGCTGTTTCTACCTCGAACTCATCATCATCTAGAATACTCCTAGCAGGAGAGTGGCTGGACATCACTATGTCCTTCAGAGACATTGACATAGGTGCACTCTGCACCATTCCCATACTTGTTCGTCATGGTAAGTACGGGCTCTATGTGTTCTAGACATTCCAGGATAAAGACAAGACCGCTTGTCTTTCGTGGATGATGCTATGCCTCCGCCTTACTGGTGGATACCACCTGGTGAGGAGGCAATGGCAGGACATGAGCGGTGGTATTGCCTCTACTCTGGGCCCCACATCCTGTACAGATTCATTCGGATAATAGGAAATGGGGGATACCGATCTGATCCCCTTCCCTAGTCTGAACCCTCTGGGCAGACTCCCAATCCTGTACAGGGTATGATGGTAGATTGGGAAGAGAGGGTCTCGGTCCGATCTCTATCCCCATACCAAGAGACCTCTGGGTGATGACTGGTGTAAGGTCGGTGACTGGTACGAGAGGACCGGCGACCTGTGACGATGTAACTGGCCACCGGGGACCAGTCAATGACCGTTCAGGCAACATAGACATGTCAGAACCTAGTTCGTCTTCATCACTAAACAAGGTTCAGTGCTTCTCCTCTCATTCAAGAGGGTGCGACATGCTACCCCGGAAGTGTTGGATGCGGTGCAGCTCCTCCCTCTCAAGAGGGCGCGACACGCTACCCTGAGATGAGCGGTGCACTTCCTTCCTCGTAGAAGGCAGCAACACGCTACCCTCAGACAAGCGGTGCACTTCCTTCCTGGTGGAAGGCAGCATCACGCTACTGTGAATGAGGGTGTTCGACTTCTCCTCCCTTTTGGGGGGAGGCGATCTACTCCTCAAACGTTCACTCCCTCCTACAGGAGGGGCCTTACCTGACAAGTGGTGCACTTCCTTCCTCGCGGAAGGCAGCAACACGCTACTGTGAACGTGAGGGGTGTTCGACTTCTCCCTTTCGGAGGGAGGCAATTTACTCCCCGAACGTTCACTCCCTCCTAAGGAGGGGCCTTAACTGTCTCCGGAGAGATTGGTCCCAGAGTGTTCTTCCGAGTTATAGAACTAGTCTTCTCACAGTGTGTTCCTGCCTGAGACTCTGTAAGAGAAAAATCTGAAAATTCAGACAATGAGGCACATTGATTTTCTTCCGCCCTCTATACGTACATCTGGAATCGGCTAGATTCCAGATTTCATTAGTCCATTTTGTGCAAAAGGTACAGCGATTCTTATGTGAACACTTGAACATGTGGGGCAGTCCGTGTGAGTGTCCCAAGGGCCATTCTTGTGGCCACACTTCCTACAGACTGTCACAACATTGTTCTCTGAATTAAATGTTATCTCTAAGAGAACAATAATAATAATAATATTATATTATTTTCTACATATGTAAAACTCACCTGTCTGTATGTACTGGGTGCTATATACACCCTAGTGTATATGCACAAGGTAACCAATTGTTCCCTGAATTAAGAAGTTATCTGAAGGAGAACAATAATAATAATAACAATATTTTATTATTTCCACACGTGAAAACTCACCCATCTGTATATACCGCGTGCTATATACACACCAGTTCATCTCACCTGTTTGCATACACTGCGTACTAAATGCACCCCAGTGAACGTTATATTCATTACACACATTATCGCACCTGTGTTTAATAAGGATTAGATGTTCAGTTGTTTAAAACTTTTATTGCTCTCTAGCGGCAATTCAGACACAATAACAATGTGACACGTCACACGTGGTATTTAAATACAATGGTGAATTAGAAAAAACACTGAAATGATGTTTGATTAATTATTTTATTAAGGAAATTATGAATTCCTGCTTCTTAATTGTGGTCGGGCCTATGATGCATTATAACTAACACAAAAGACTTACCCATGAACCAATTGTATTTTGAGAGCTAAGAGATGGTGTACCCTAACCTAACCCCTAAAGGCTGGATACAACAGGGTAACCCAAGAAGACCTTTCCAGAACACAATACTGAAAAGGGCAGGGGCTTCCGACCTAAAAACAGAAGACGAGACGGATGAATGTAACACCAGATGAAATAAAGCTGAAAGGAGAACCAAATGTGGTTTGAACTTGCAACAAGCAATTCTCCTCTGGTCACGTTATGAACGACACAACCATTTAACATGGCGTCCTTGAAAAAGATGAATGTTCTTCCAGGCGTAGAGAGGTGCACGAGTGTGCCGTGTCTTATTGACAAAAATTCTCCACTCTGTGGGAGGATGTATTCACATCGAACGGATGAGATTTTTAGAAATGAAAAAGTAATAAGCTATGTAATAGTGATAGGATAATGTATTGCTGCTATTAAAATATGTTTTTTTGACAATACTTACCTAATCATAATAGGTTAGGAGTCCTTCCACTAATTCATAAATCAAGCCATCAAAATTGTAAAATATATGTTAACCACATCTTTTGGCTTGTTTTAGCAATAACAGTCTTACATCACCTGCTTACCAAGATGAAAGTCAGAGAATAAGGTCTCCCCTTTAGTGCATAGATAGGCAATAAATCCCATCATTTGTCTGTTACTACAAGAACTGAAGTGCACACTCTTCCTGGGATGCAAATATGGGATGGGCTTGAGAGGGAGTGCCTACTGTGACATGCCACAAATGATGCAACTCACAGTTGATGATGTCAATGTTATGAACACTTATTGTGAAACATCAAAACAGAACTCAAAAATTAAGAATGGCACTTACCTGGGGTTTTCAGTATTTTGTAATATGGACTTAAAAACTTCTTCGAGTCACCTGGGAATGGTGCTGTATGGATAATTGCAACCAAAATGCACTGAAAAAGCATCCATGAGGACAGTTCAGCACCGACTGCATGATTATGGTTTAAAGAAACACAGAGGTAAATAAAACATTGACAGTATCTGCTAATAACAGAAAAAAATTGCATTAAGTGGTGCAAGGAAAAAAGATATCTCATGGTTGAAATATGCTGGATTAAAGTAATATTTTCCAATGAAACCCAGTTTATCATCATGGGTGAAAACCGTCTTTACATGTGGAGAACCATTGAAGAAGTTTACAGACCCAAGTGCCTAGGTCTACATGGAAGTCAGTGACAGGACTCACAGATGGACAGCTAGGATCAATGTGTTCCTACTGCACCAATCACACAAGATTCTCCACCTGGCACCATAGACCTTGGACGTAGAATCTCTTCCGACCTGAATGATGTAACTGGTAACCTGGCCCGAAAACTGGTTCTGGTGGATAGGTCGCTTGAGATGAGCTAAGCATGAAGGTGGAGAATGTGAGTGCTGTGTAAAGGAGGGGTCATCTGTGTTGCGACAGAAGATCCCTTCTCTGGGATAAAACCTAGGTTGATCTATCAGCAGGTCTAGCAGATCATTGAACCACGATTGTATGAGGATGATATGGGCAGTGGATGTTCTAATTTGGTAGAACTATGGCAGCAGTCAGGGCAGTGGGAAGGCATACAAGAACATGATCCCAATAGAAGCCAGGACTGGGGAGATGTAAAAGGGAAGTCTGTTGTTGAACCTGGTCACAAACAAATTCACCAGAGGCTTTCCCCACAGTCTAAATGGACTCTATTATGGAGTGGTGTAGAGACCATTCCATGAGGACTTTTTTGCCTGACCTGGACAGACTGTCTGCTAATACATTCTTCTTGCCCAGAATGTGGCAAACTCGGGGTGTGATGTCCAGCAAAGAAGGTTCCAGACCTCCACGCAAAGAGAAGGAGCATGTGTGCCTCCCTGCCATCAGAGATAAGCTATGACAGACATATTGTCATCAGAGACCATGAGACATCGACCCCTTACTCTGTCAATGCACTAGTGCAATGCTAGAAATACGGCCTTCATTTCTAGATTGTTGATGTGGAGACCCTGGGATATCAAACCCTCTGGTTCTAATGAGCACCCCAACCAGAATCTGAAGTGTTGACGAACAGATAGGATTGAGGGTTGGGTGCATGCAAGGGGACCCCAGTCAGAAACCTGTCCCAATTCATCCACCAACGCAAGTGGTGATGAAAATTTGGCCTTTACAGAATCTGAGCTGAGAGTGAATCTCTGCATGATTTCCACTTGCACGAGGGAGAAACTCTAAGGGAACCAGATCTGCAGCGGCATTCAAGGTTCCCAATAGGGATAGGTAAAGGTGAGCAGACAATGATGTCTTGTTTATAGTGCCTCTAGAAGTGTCAAAATTCATTCTATCGGGTCCCTTTGGATATTGACTAAGTTCCGGTTCGGGAGGAAGTTCATCCCCACATAAACGAAGTCCTGAAATGGAGGGGTCTCTGACTTCTCAAGGTTGGGTAAAAGACCCAACCGAGTTGCTGTAAACCAGCAATAGAACAGACCCTGATGGATGACTGCACTTAAACATTATAGATCAGCCAGTCATCGAAGTACTGGAGAATCAGAGATCCCAGTAATCAGGGGTATGCCTCTACTACTCCCATAACAGGTGAACTCTGGGTGTGGAAGTGATTCCGACTGGCAGAGCCGGGAAGGAAGTATTCCTGGTCTAAGCAAAACCAGATGTATTGCAATGTGGAGGAATATTGGGATGTGCAAGTAACCATCCTGAAGGTCAATGGGGACTGCCCAATCTGATGGACGCATTGCTTCTGGATTGAGGATGATGGTCTCCATCTTTAAATGCTCCACCAGACGAACCCAGTTAAGGAGGAAAGATCAATTATAAGACGAAACTCTCCATTGTCCTTGGTGACCAGGAAGATTAGGGAGTAGAATGTGGGAAACTGATTGATCAGAACCCTCTCGACCACCCCTTTCTATGAAAGGGTGTGCACCTCTTAATTTCACCAGATGGATTGGTGAAGAAGTATGGGGGTCCTTGACAAAGAGGGTTGTTCCCGAAACTGTACTCAGTAACCCTTGCTCTCCAGGAAAGAACCCACCCATAGTCCTTGATGCTTGACCAAGCCTCTGAAAGAAGGCCTAGATGAGCACCTGTGGGAACATTTGGGAGAGGAATGCATGGCCCCTTTGTCTTTATGGAGTGTGCTATATACACCCCAGTGTATGAACTCGCCTGTGCACAAGGTAAACGATGGGAACTTATCTGTCTTTTCTTATATTGAAGTGAGACATTCAACTGTTAAACCTTTCTTGAGGAGTGATTGCAAACACACACACCAATAACACTGCGACATGAGTCACAAAAACAATTATCAATATACAAAGGTGAAAAAACACAGAATTTGGTGTTTAGACAATTAAGAACAAGGAGTATGTAATTCCTGTATGTTAAGGAAGGGCCTCTGCTGCATTATTTCCATAACACATAAGACTTACCTGTAACCAGTGTAATTGATAATGAATATAAGTGTACCCTAATCCCTAAGGGGTGGGGTACAGCATGGTAACCTAAGAGGTCCCTTAACGAACCAAATTCTGAAGGGTACATGGGTTACCGGCATGAAAATAGAATAAGCAGAGGATACATATAACAAGACAATATTTGTTGAAGGAAGACTACAGTGCAGAGAAGCACTAGCAACAATATAAAATGTTCTCTGATCACAGATTCGACACACATCCATTAACATGGCGTCCTTGAAAAAGATGACTGTTCTGCACATGGGCATGTCAGGTGCACGAATGGACCGTGTCTTGTTGACAATTCTCCACTCTGTGGGAGGATGTGTTCAACACAAAAATAGTGAAAGCCATGCAATAGCAATGGGTAAGATATTGCTGCTATTAAATGTGGGTTCACATACTGTTTTCATGCTCTCTCACCAGCCAGGGCCAATTGTTTGGCTGAAATTGTTGCCCAGCTGTCCTAAGGCTCATCATAGGACAAAATAAACAAATGAGAATGTAAAATATTTGTCTATGATGACAACAGAGTAAAATTCAGATGGAGTATACTTTCCTGTGATGAGAAAACTCCTTGGATCGTTCAAAACTCAAAAAGATAATAAAATTTGATGGTTTTTGCAAAGCCACTTCAACAAGCGTGCTTAATAAGCACAAGGAATAAGTAGTCACTGAAAATGACGGAATTTGGCATCAATGCCTCTATCCCTCTACTCTTACTTATGTTTCAGAAGGTGATGCTTTAGCGCTTTTATTGCTAAAACGAGCCAAAAGATGTGGTTAACATCTTTTTTACACTTGGGAGGGCTGGATTTGTGAGGTAGTGGAAGCACTACTAACATATTATGATCAGGTAATGCATTTGACAAAGAAACCTGTATTAGCATCAGAATGTCTATATGAGAGTATGAAAACAGAGTTTTACCTTAAATCTGTTATCAAATAATGCATGCCTTTATTGACAATCACAAACCAAAGCAATCATTGTATTAAATCATTTAAATTTTTTATTTCCATGGAACCTGAACACTCAAACAGTCATTGGGAGGATTGATGGATGAAAAACTTTAAATGTGTGCTCTCTGTTGTAATGTAATGTAATGAATGTGTATGTATGTATGTATGTATGTATGTATGTATGTATGTATGTATGTATGTATGTATGTATGTATGTATGTATGTATGTATGTATGTATGTATGTATGTATGTATGTATGTATGGTATCTGTGTGTGTGTATGTGTGTGTATGTATGTATGTATGTATGTATGTATGTATGTATGTATGTGTATATATATATATATATATATATATATATATATATATATGTACATATATGTTATAGAGTCTAATGTCACATTTACACAATTCTTGCTATATAGTACTGATTAAATTTAAGCATGCCATAAAAGGCACACAAAACAAAGATAAAGGCAAAAAAGGATAAATCCTTAAAATACAAAGTCAAGTTTATATATATATATATATATATATATATATATATATATATATATATATATAATAAACAAAACTCTTTCAGAAAGTCAAAGACCTTCTCATGGTCAACATCATTGCAGGACACATCCCAGGTCAATAAGGTTGTCTCCATTACTTGTCTCTTATGAAGGAGGGTACATTAATACTATTTTACATCCCCCAGGCCACAGGGCGACTGTTGTAATGCAAATATCATACATCCCCCAGGCCACCGGTAACACTGTTGTAATGCAAATATCATACATCCCCCAGGCCACAAGGACACTGTTGTAATGCAAATATCAGAGATCCCCCAGGCCACAGGGACACTGTTGTAACGCAAAAATCATACATCACCAAGGCCAAAGGGACACTATTGTAATTCAAATATCATACATCTCCCAGGCCACAGGGACACTGTTGTAATGCAAATATCATACATCCCTCAGGCCGCAGGGACAATGTTGTAATGCAAATATCATACAATCAAGCTGAGATTTGTTATCTCCTGAAAACCAAACTGATGAAGAAGAAGAAGAAAATGAAAAAGAAGAAAAGAAGAAGAAAAAGAATACACTAAAACCTGTCTTGAAAGACCTCTGATATGAGACACTGTCTTTTGAGACCAGATTTGAAACACGCAGATTTATTGATTATATAGTGCTTTAACCTGACATGAGAGACCACCTGTCTTGAGGGACAAGTTTTTGGCAGAAGGGGTGGTCTTTCAAGACAGGTTTTAATGTAATAACAAATTAAGAAAAGAAAATAGAATTTTCACTTCCCATGATGTATGCATTTGCCAAACACTCCCAGATGAAACTGAACTTCTGTGATTGGAATGAGTCCACATTTACTGCGGTTTGATTCTGTAGTATATCTTAGGCTATACCATCAGACATCAAAGTGATATACAAATTAACTATACCTCATATGTTTCGCAGTTAAAGAATGGCATAGGTTCTGCATCTTCAGAAACTTTCCAGGACACATCTCCACTCTCATCCAAGTAAAACTCTGTTCTGTAAGAAAAGAATGTCAGGAAAATAGAGTCTTTAAATTTACTCATCCAAACTTGGAATGCAAAAGGGCAGTGCATAACTTGAAAATCAAAAGGGTGTTTTGTAGAAATCTTCAGTTAAGCAGTTAAGCAGCCCTGTTATGTGTTACAAGTATTCACCCCATCTACCAGTAAGTGTTACAGACAACCCCACCTAATTGGAAGTGTAAAAGCCAACCCCACCTACCAGTTAAGTGCTTCAGACAACCCACCTACAGGTAAGTGTTACAGATAACCCCACCTACTTTAAGTGTTACAGATAACCCAACCAACCAGTATGTGTTACAGACAACCCCATCTAATGGGAAGTGTTACAGCCAACCCTACCTACAACCTCATCTACCAGTAAGTGTTACTAACAACCCCACCTACTGGTAAGTGTTACAGACAACCTCATCTACCAATAAGTGTTACAGATAACCCCACCCACTGATAAGTGTTACAGATAACAATACATATTGGCAAGCATTTCAGATAATAATACATACTGGCAAGTGTTACAGATAATTGTATTCCATGAAAGTGGTAAATTCAAAATAATGAAATTCATTTTTAGATGTAACTCTTTATCCTTCAGTGCATTTTTCAGTGATCACTCGCAACTTACTCTCTCTCTCCTTGCTGAAATGGGAGACAAGTGTGCTTGTTATCATTGTTATTATGCACAACAGTAATAGAGACATGGATGCTTTTATCCATGTTATTATGCATCACAGCAATAGAGACATGAATGCTTGTTATCCATGTTATTATGCATCACAGTAATAAAGATGTGGATGCTTTTATCTATGTTATTATGTATCACAGCAATAGAGACATGAATGCTTGTTATCCATGTTATTATGCATGACAGTAATAGAGACATGGATGCTTTTATCAATGTTATTTATGTATCACAGCAATAGAGACATGGATGCTTTTATCCATGTTATTATGTATCACAGCAATAAAGACATGGATGCTTGTTATCCATGTTATTATACATCACAGTGATAGAGACATGGATGCTTGTTATCCATGTTATTATGCATTACAGCAATAGAGACATGGATGCTTGTTATCCATGTTATTATATATCACAGCAATAGAGACATGGATGCTTGTTATCCATGTCATTATGCATCACAGCAATAGAGACATGGATGCTTGTTATCCGTGTCATTAGGTATCACAGCAATAGAGACATGGATGCTTGTTATCCATGTCATTATGCATCACAGCAATAGAGACATGGATGCTTGTTATCCATGTCATTATGCATCACAGCAATAGAGACATGGATGCTTGTTATCCATGTCATTATGCATCACAGCAATAGAGACAAGGTTGTTCATTATCCCTGTTATTATGTGTCATAGCAATAGGAACAATATGTACAAAAATAAATACAAATGATAATATTACAGGTATTCACATATCTAATTTAGAGATAGAGAAAACGATGTTACAACATGCAGTTGACTGCATGAATTTTATTAGAGATGGGTACTCATTTAAACATCTAGAAAAAGAATTATATGATTTTTTGGCATAGCTTCTGGATCAAGACTAGACAGTTCTAAAACTGAAATACTATTTACTGGCAATTGGCAAGGTATCCATCAAAGGTTACCACCACACTATATATAAAAAAAACTGTTATTGCTTTAGGAACATATTATGGAAAAAATGCTCTGAAGAAAATGTCAAAACTATATTAGAAGAGATAAAATATATTATAGAAATGTCAAAAATTTTAAAATTAAACAAAGCAGATATAGTACAGATAGCAAAAACATAGTTAAAGTAACCTGAGGTATGGGATGAACACTGTTGATTTCAATAATGAGCAGTTACATAAATTTGGATGGCATAAATTGTGCCCAACTGAAAACCAAAAACAGAAGCATTGAACTAAATAAACTCAGAAATCTGGAAAGGAAAATAACTATCCATGGGTGGCAATATACATTTATTGTGTTGAATATACATTAAAGAGTATACTTATGTTAGTAACAGATATATGAAAATACCTGAACTGCACTGGAAGCTAAAGGAAGTCAAATAAATTGCTTTCAAGTATAAGAGTCTAGAAAAAACATGGAAAATGGATGATAATCAAAAAGTATACAGTTTAATTACAGACCAAGAAATTTAAAAAGTACTAAAGAAAGTAGAACTAGAAAACTGAAATAAAATTATAACAAAATATGGGAAATGTAGGCAAAAATAAGGAAAACTAATCGATAATACTCACTTATCTACATTATGTATGGTTGAATGACGAGCCAGCATATAAAAAGCATATGATAAATCATTTCATTCCATGGCCATTATATGGCATGGGGTTTTATTCTAAATAACGTAATGACCCAGTGCAAGAAAACAGAGTTGTCACTAAGAAAGCCAATCATACATATAAAAAACATTGAATATGTTGATATGATGTAAATCATATACTATATACATGTACAAACAAAATTGGTAAAATGACTATAAACAATAATGTGGTGGTGTAAATTGGGAAAATGACTATATACAATTATGTGGTGGTGTACATACTGCTAGTCAACAAGCTATGTCGAAATATAATCTAGCCTTCCTTTTCGATAAAGAGGAAAAACCAAGCAAAACCAAGTACTGCCATTGTGAGGGAGGGGTGCTCCTTCCCTCAAATGCTGTAATGAGTTTTTTCTTTGGCATTTAGGTGTAATAATAACTATAATTATTCCAAATTAAAAGTAATAATATTACACAGCTCTTTCTAGAAGTGGGAGCCGTGGTGACTCAGTATTTAGTGTACCAGACTCACAACCAAAAGGGTGCAGGTTTGAATCCTACCACTGGACCAATCAGGGTCAGCTACTGTGGGTGTCACTGGGTATGGCACCTTATTTCAACTGCCTCGGCCCTAAATAACCTACTTGTGTTGCTGTGCTGTAAAACACCAAACCAAACAAACTAATCTTTCCAGAGGGAGGAGATCAGCTCATAGAGAGTGAAACTACCAACAATGAAACTACCAACAACTGACAGTCTACAGTCACTGATGGGGTAGGAAATGATCATATCGCCAGTAGTAGCAGTTACCAAGATAGTTGGAACCATTCCCTGCCCCAGCATGCCAGAAATGCAAACCACCACCTCCCCATAGGAAAAGAAGAAAAGTGTACAGTGCACTAAATGGAACAAAGAAGACCCACTTGGTGGTTTGGCATTGGTTATTTCACTCCCACTATGGGGCTAAGTTTGTTCTTGCCTGCAAAAAAGCTCCATCCCTAACGAGAGGTAATTAGGCCCCCATAAAAAAGAAATCAATATAATTATATAGTCAAATTTGTAAAGTTTTGTCAAACACCTAGATACTATGATATCTTTCTTTCTACCTTTTATCTCTTCTTTTTCCCCCTTTTCTTGACTGAGGGGAGGGGCAGATTATAGTCACTGATGGAAGTGTGAATGACCATATCACCTATGCTGAGGTAACCGAGATGGTTGGAACCATTCCCTACCCCAGCATGCCAAAAATGTAGGTCACTGCCCATAAGGAGTGAACAAAGTTTAACCTCTTCTTCGTCTGGGTCAGTCTGTCACTTTCAGCCTTGCACTTTCACATTTTGCTTGTAAGAATGGCAGCTGAATGATTACATAATTTTTTTTTTAATTCACGCTTTCTACTTTAAAAGTTCTCAAACTAATCTATAAAATTAATAATAATAATAATGGTAATAATTAATAATAATGATTATTGTTTCTATTATAATAACAATAAAAATTATTATAATAAGCACAAAACTATCATGCACCTGAATACTAAATACTTCAAGCACATCATAAATAGTCTGTAAAGCACCTAAGAAAGAGTGGATTCAGAGCTGAATATGAAAATGTTTGCAAGAGTTGGTTGGTTGGTTGATTTTTTATGGCACTTTGAACACAATATTGGTTATATCATGCCAAGAAAATGGGAGCTAATCATCTTTCCCAAGGACACAGAGAGGCAACCAACCCGGACTATGGAACCCATGACCCCTGGATTATGAGCCTGAGACTATACCAGCTAAGTCTACCAACCGTTTGCAAAAGACACATATACAAGTAGGATAATACTATGTAAATATTCCTCAATATGCAAACAAATTATTGACAACATGTCAGTTCTGTGTAACAAGGTTGGTTGAAATATTAGTTTTGTCTGTTTTCACTAATTGTATAAAAAAAAAAAGAAAAAGAAACCCTTATCACCACCAACCCCTTTTTTTGTTGTTTACAATACACTAATTTAAATAAACCAGTTCCCTCCCCACCCCTTCTGTATCCTCCTGAGGCCCTTTTGTTTTTAGTCAAGAAGGAAATAAGAATACAAACAGATGTGGAAAAAGAAGATAACACATATAGTCTCAGTCTTGCTTCATAATTATTTTAAAATTATAAACTATAACAAGAGAAATGAATGGAAATCATTCTACAAGCAAAGAGAATGGCACGGAAGTCATTTTATGAGCAAAGAGATATGCCTGGAAAGTGAAGTCATTCTATGAGCAGTGAGAAAGCTAATGATAAATACACAACATGGATAACAAAAACAGAATAGAATCACAAATACTTGCATGGACTCAATTTAAATTAAGTAGGTAACATATTTAGATGTAACCAAATAGATGTAACCAAATAAAGTAGAGGAAGATGACATCTTTAAGTAGGGGTGTAGAGATATGCTCTCAAGAGTGCCATGCAAGCTATACAGATCATTCTTACAGGAATCCCTAAAGAGACAGACATAAGCACAGACTTTACACCACACAACATATTGAAAGGGGATAAAACAAGCAGACTTTACATAACACAACATATCCAATGGGGATAAAACAAGCAGAGACTTTACGTGACAAAACATATTGAATGGGGATAAAGCAAGCATAGACTTTACATAACACAACATATCCAATGGGGATAAAACAAGCAGAGACTTTACATGACACAACAGATCCAAAGGGGATAAAACAAATTCATATACTAACAACTTTAATTCTAAAATACACACATCATGTAGAGACACAGTACAAATGGATCTGATATTGTTTCCATGTATTAACATTATCTTTTTTACCTTTCGATGAACTCATACAATATACAAGCAAAAGAAATACTAGTACCAGTCCCTAACAGCTATATAAATAAGGAATAAAAAACATATACAACAAATGCAAAATAAAAAAAATGCAAACACCAAAAAGACGAAATATACTGATTGTATATAACAAAGTAAGGCAAAGAAACCTGCCTATTGGTTTAAATGCCCAATAGGAAGAGAGTACAAGCCAAATTGAACTTATATAACATAGAAAGACAAATTAAACTTATTTTAGGCCACAGGGATGGAAAGATTGGAAACCTGGAAACGGAAATATAAGCTAATACAGTAGGACCCTGCTATAGCACGCTTCGTTATAGCACGAATTCAGATATAACACGATCGTGGCATGGCTCCCAAAATTTCATCTATTTTTTCATACATGAAAAAAAATTATTTTTTCAAAGTACGAAAAATAATGTGTAAAAAATTAATTATCATTTTGGGGAAGAGATCGTGTATGAATTCGGATATAATACGATTGTGGCGTGGCAACCGAAATTTTACAATAGTTTCGCCAATTTCTTGAACTACTGCAAAGTTTTGTGCCAAAATAAACAAGAGTTTGATTTAATAATTTGGCAAGCTATATTGTATTCTTGAAGAAAAAGTGTCTTATGATTGCATCTTTTATTATGTGAATAAAGATGCTGAACATTTCTATATGTGAATGTTCATTTCAAATGTGTCAGTAGCCAATCACTGCACTTTGATCTTAGTTTATTTGTGAAAGATGTCAGCTCATTTTAAAGCTGACAAGTGTTAATCTTATTATTACTGATACATGAACAATAAAGTCATTAAGTCTTCTTTGTGTTTGTCTTCAATACATTCTGTGTACAATCGTTGCTCCAACAATAGCCAACATATGTTTGCTCATTCAACTGCATACACAGCCAAGCACCAAACAATGCGGTGGTTGATAAAAGATTTGCACCTGAATTTATAAATCAATTAATTTAAGTCATTTACAGTCATCAAAGTCAATCTCAAAGCTGTTCAAACCATGCGGCAATGATTTATAAAACATAAAAAAAACAAAAGCCGCCAACGCGCACACGTGGCTTGGCGGTGTTGTTAGACAATCGCCGCGCAATCAGTTGACTAGTGAATAATATTGTACATTCCCTATAAAAATGACCCCATTGTTGATTAACAATTATTCTTGCTGTAGTCGTTCAAACAAATAGGTGTCAGAGTTTTAATTAGTAGTTATTTACAATGGATAACAGTACACGGAAACGTTAAGCTTTTTTTGTTAAAGAGAAGCTTGAAGCCATGAACAGGATTAAGTCCGGTATTTCCACAAGTCAGATTTAATTCCCAAGTGATATTTCCCAAGTTATCTGCCAGTGCCGATAAGCCTCTGGTTTGTAAAAGCACTCACTTTGTTTTCAAGTAGAGTTATACAACATCCTGTGCATTTACTTTGATCCTAATCCCTTAGCTTGTAAAGGCACCACACTATTTGTTTTCCCACATGACAACCCTTTGATCAAGCCGCGAGTTTAATACTTGTTCAGTGCCAAGTAACAGAGGGTGGTTATTTGAACTCCCTGTCTTGCCGCACAATTGACACGTGTCCAGTTGCATCCTTTAATAGATTTCTGACTTATGATCAAAGTGTTACTTGCAAGAGCCCAAGCTCAGTCTCTGCATAAGCACCCACATATGACAGTACAGCTGAGGAATCGGAGTCTGACGTGATTTACGATGACTAGATGATGACGATTTACAATGACTAGACGATGATGTAGGATTTCAGAACTTTATCAGACAATGATATTATACTTCTGTGTGCATATTTTCGATGGAATTATTATGGACTCACTCCTACGCATGCCATGAGATCGGCTGGTGAGTACACGTGTTGATCCTTTAACTATTCATGCTATACAATAGACATGTACATATAAATGTACCAATGCATGGTTCTCTGAATAAAGTAAAATATTATATGTGCAATCTCTGTTTTCACTGCGTGTGTATTTATCGTTTATTATGCATTGATTTAAGATGGTAACTGTGCCAATGAAGCACGTTGTTTTGAGCGCACAATTTACCCCCCCCCCCATTTTTTTGGTGCATGCATCATTTTCTTCAGCTAAATGACTTGGTTTTGTCTAGGTTGGTTATAGCATGGTTTGGGACATAGCACGATCCCGTTTTGTGGACCCCAACCATCGTGCTATAGCGGGGTCCTACTGTATGTCCCTTCCAAATTAAAAAGATCAACCGCATGTCATGTAATAAAAAAATAAACCATGATAAATTCCCCTTACTGGTCTCCTATGGCATACAAGTTACTCAGCATGTTCCCCCTGGGTGGTGTTACTATGTCAATGGATATCAGTTTTTGTCAGTCAATTAGCTATTGTCAGTCAATTTACTAATCTGTGCATGGGTTGTTGATTACCTCTGACCCACTTTCATGTTTCAATCACCTCTATGACAATCAGAAATACTTATGTGACAGTGGAGGGGTAAAACGCGTTAGGGAAAGTCTGAATTCCATGAAATTCCTTTCCATTCTTGCTGATAGAAGTACTGATGCTACCATACCAGAGCAAGAAATGGTGCATATAAGATCCCTGAAAATTGCAAAACTGAAAACCTCTGATATAACAAAATGTATTTTTCTAAGTACATTAATGGGGGAGAATGTAAAAAACAAAAAAAAAGATTGTGCAGTGACAAATATATTGACAATAAAACTACAACTAAATATGTTACCCCATTTTTTTGGTGCATGCATCATTTTCTTCAGCTAAATGACTTGGTTTTGTCTAGGTTGGTTATAGCATGGTTTGGGACATAGCACGATCCCGTTTTGTGGACCCCAACCATCGTGCTATAGCGGGGTCCTACTGTATGTCCCTTCCAAATTAAAAAGATCAACCGCATGTAATGTAATAAAATAATAAACCATGATAAATTCCCCTTACTGGTCTCCTATGGCATACAAGTTACTCAGCATGTTCTCCCTGGGTGGTGTTACTATGTCAATGGATATCAGTTTTTGTCAGTCAATTAGCTATTGTCAGTCAATTTACTAATCTGTGCAAGGGTTGCTGATTACCTCTGACCCACTTTCATGTTTCAATCACCTCTATGACAATCAGCTATATAAAACTGCCCAAAATGATAGTTTTCCATGAGCATTAAGCAAGACTGTTTACTGTTTTTGCAGGTTACTGGCATATATCATGGTGTCAAGAAAGGTCTCTCTCTAATGTTTTTCACATGACATGTCATGTTATGGCAGGTATGTAATTGTTGTTCTAAAATAGAGTGCTAAAGTAATTTTACCAAAGTCTGTTCATTCCTGATTATTAAGTAATCTCAACTTAGCTGTCATCACAAAACTTCAGGATGAAAATTACCGATCATTATGGACTTTTACAATGGCCGAATGGCACTAAATTGGGTCAAGGAAAGTAGACATCTGGACTAATCATTTACAGTGCAAGGGGGTAGTTCAAATTTTTCCAATAAGTAGAGCTTTCATTGTGACATCATAGCGCAACATTCAAAATCTGGTTTTCACTGGATCACACCAGTGTTCAAAAAATCCGATAGCCCGACGCCCGGGGCCCCTCTAATATCAGATAGGGTCATTGCTATATTTTAAGTGAAAAGCCTGTCGGGCTTGTCGAACAAAAAAATCTAAATTTGCCTGAGAAAACTTCAATCTCGCTAACTAAATGCAGACTTTTATTGTAATGTTGTTGAAAAACTAGTAAATATTTATACATTATATATATTTATCCCCATGTTGACCCTTTAGTCATTTGAAGTTCGTCTACTGATCGTAATTCTATAGAAAGCTGTAAACTTTGTGTACAACGTGAGGCATGTGACATATGAATTGGGAACAGATTGCCTATGCCTAAGGTTACATGTACCTATAAGTAGTGCTCAGTTGGCTTCAAGGAATAAATTGAGCTGCCCCTTGCTCCCGCTTCTCGTTCCATTCTGAATCGTACACCGCCTTCGGTCTTCGAAAGTATTTACCTGGCCCAGTTAATAATCTAGCTGAGAATTATTTAATCCCTTTACACCTTACACAATTTCAAATCAAGCCTTGGTTCCGTCTGCGCAAACTTTTTTAATTTGGAAAAGTAAAGTTGTTAACGGCGAGAGCAATGTTAAAGAAATGCTAGTTATATTACAAGCGCAGCCTAATCCACGTCTTAAGGTGCATATTTGTGACTCGGATCCTATTGCAGGTAAAACAAAAAGTCGGTACATCTATACTGTATAAAACGTGCAAAATACCATCCGCTGTAATCAGTAAAATGAAAATAAAGTCTACGAAACTACAGTGAAAACAAATTTCTGAATCATAAAAATGTAATGTAAGTAGAATATAGACATTATCATATCTTTGTTAATTATATGCCTCACATTTCCAAAATAATGCAGTCTGAATAAAAATGGCATTATAATATTTTTGTAAAAATCATAATTAAGTACATTTAAAATAGTAAATAATTTAGACATTATAATTATTATAGAAGACAAAAAAAAACCCAAACAAAAACATATACACATGCATGCAGAATAAGTAATAATTAAAATAATAATTATTTATAATGTCTACATTACATGCTCTTTTTAAATGTTACTCAAATCGCTAGCATGCTAAATGCCATGTAAATATGAATTAAATATGACGGTACAGTGAAGACTGATTTGGTCGATATAGTCGATTTAAAGGCTGCAGATGCTATTGGTATTTAACGAACATCAAATGCAATGTGCAACGTCGTTCGAAAAATAATAGTAAAAAATAGGGCCCTTTTGGGCACATGGTTTTGGAGTCAGAGCTTGTGGATTTTGAGTCAGGGCTTGTGAATTTTTTCAAGGCACCAGCCCCGGGCCTGTGTCTAAAACTTTTTTTCTTTGAACTGAGCACACATAGTGGTTGGCCTTGCCTAAAAAAGTTGATGTACTTTAACACTGATTTTGCCGTATTTCTAGAGGAATTTATATGATGATCTTCCATGGAATGATTGATCAAGTACTAAAAAAAGTGAATATTCACCATCTAAAGGTATGTGTAATGAAATTCTAGAAAATGACACCTACTGCTGAAATAGTCTGTGCCAAATACCTACAGGACATGTATGACTTGCACTTTAGTGCTGCAACTTAATCGAGCCTAGTGGACATTCTCTCAGATTACAGTCACTGCAGTATGCTCCTAAATTTAACAAATTCCCAAATCTATTGTGTATCATTGTATGTCAACGTGGTCATGAAGGTACATTAATGAATCTCAAATAAAATATTAATTATTGTTCTAATATTTTATACTAATAAAGTTTAACCAAAGTCTATTTATTCCTGATTGTTCAATGCTCTGCACTTTAGTTGTCATCACAAAACTCCCAGATGAAAATTATTGACTGCTATAGACTTTTACAAAGGCGACTAGGTACTTAACTGGGTCAAAACAAGACGTCATGTTTTTCCAACATGCTGCGCTTTAATTGTGGCATCATAGCGTGTGACATTCTATTCGTTTTATACTGGAACATACCTCTTGCTAAAATGTCCACCTACTTTAACACTGATTTTGCCATATGCATTTCTCTGCGTGCTTATATTATGACCTTCCAAGTAATATTGATCGATGAGGAACGAAATAAACTGAAAAGTCGTTATTTAAAGGTATGTGTAATAAAATTCTTTAAAAAATGTCACCAATTGCTGAAATAATTGGTACCGAAGGCCAATATGACCACTATGACTGGTACTTTAGATCAGATGCAAAAAAATGTCTCCCGACATCTCAACCAAGGCGCAACACTACTAGACAATTTGTGGTTTGTTTTAACGAATGCTAGTACTAATATTAATACCCCGACCTCCTTACTTGTTGAGGCTACGACATCGTAGATAAACGCATGTATGAAATGTAATTGCTCGGAAATAGGTGATCAGCGGAAACATGTTCCTGACGATAAGGACCACTGTCACTGGTGTCAACTTCCTTCTAACTTACCCCTCGATTCCTGTTGTCTCTACAGTTCCTGCCAGTGACACACATTCCACGATCTATATGAAAGAAAAATGATACGAATTAGGACATGCTACACCATATACAAATCTAGACAAATACTGACTTCAAGGATACCAAACTTACTCTCCATAGTCCTATGTACTCATCCTCAACCTCCATCTTTTCATTATCGGGACGCATGCGCGAACTCTCTTAATAAAATTCCTCTTGATGCTAAAAATAGCTCTGGCTCAGCTGTTTGCTGTCAAAATCAAATTCAACCATAAGAAATCGCTATTAATATTAGGTGAATCATTTTCAGTGTAAATTAAAAGTTAGAACATTCACATTTCCTGTGCAAGGGTCTGTCATAACATTTATAGACCTTTTCACAGCAAAATATTGGTAAGAGTTGTTCCCCTTTAACTCTCTCATAGGGCTACTTTTCCCCAATTGGTTATTATTGTGTTGTGTATCACAAATCTTCTAAATTCCTAAACGTATGAGGTTTATATTCAGTTTTCAAATACATTATTCATGATTCTTCATAATAGCACAAATGTAACATTGCGTGCATAACATTTCTCTACAAGTGTTCATCATATCCGTTAAAGGGAGATAATGTTCTCTATGTGAAAAGCACATATCAGTATTATAATCATCACTTTGATGGCGTCACTATTTTTATTGGCTATGTTACAAGCATATCACTTATCGGAAAACAACTTAGTACAACATATGGAAAGTTACCGTCGTACACTCTCGCACTACCTTCGGATGACTCGGATCTGATGTACTTGGATGTATCCGATGGTATTACGATGGTATTACGAGAGTGTCTCCCTTAAAACAGTTGTTCATTTACTCACACATTAGGCGCCATGATGTAGTTGTACTTATAACTGAAAAATGGGACATAATTATATTGGCTAGCATGATATTAAAAATAGGTAAATTAAGGAAACCCCCACCCCGTCCACACCCATCGCACTGAGAGAGAGAGAGAGGGGGGGGGGGGGATAATATACATTAAAATATAAGGAACAAAAGGGTTGCAAGCTACAAAAAGAAATAAAGATGAAAATATAAATCAGGATGTACAACACACTGAACAGATAGTCAGTAAGTACGAAAATATATCGGTTACCTAGAATATAACAATGATTTTTTTTTTTTTTTTTATTTTTTTTTTTAATAACTATACATTCAGTTTCAATTGAGGAATAATCAGTGCTTCCACTCAGAAGGCTTGAAAATGACATAGGAAGATATGCCTGATACCTGCCATCTTCGCTAGCCAAGGGAACTCGTTTATTGGGGACAAAGGGTCGAAAGTTTATGGAGAAAAACGGGAATGGTAATGTCAACATTTGTATCTACAATCCAACACACCACATATACTATCCAGTAACTGCTTTTTGATTACAATCCAACACACACACCTTCAATCCAGCAACCGCTTTTTGATTACTATCCAAACAAACACCCCTTCTATCAGCAACTGCTTTTTGATTACTATCGAAAACACCACATATACTATCCAGCGTCCACTATTTGATTACAATCCAGCACACACCCCTACACTCTAACGAAAAGGGTAGGAGTTTCATAGACACACTCTGTACTTATATACATACAAACAGACTTTCACACAGGAAGAGGGGTAGGATGTAAGAGAAGGGGGATGAAATAGACACACTCTCACATAAACATACCATCACACACAAGGGTAGGAAATGTTAATAGACACACTATTATACCCATACACACATACAAACACGAGAAGGGTAAGGGGGTTTAAGTTTTAGTTACAAAAGATAGACATACACACAACATAACCACAAATGTTTTGGCAATTGATTAGTATCCCTCTTTTGTAGAAATCTGGGTGGCCCTGAAAAGGACCGTTGTGGCTTGTTAAAGAAGGTCAGTTAACACAAGTGCACCTTTTGACTGTTCTTCTCCGCAAGCTTCTTCTCACATGGTCCATAGTGTAAGACCCGCTTCAGACACCCTTACCTCTCCAAATACATTATTCTTTTCCATATCGCTGTGTCTGTGATTCTGGTAATAGCCCACGATGCCTTCACATACATGGGGTAGTCCGGGTTGAACAGCATGCCCGAAATGATAGTTGATGACTCTACTCTTGTCCACAACATGGTTGAGTTGTCTTGAGAAAAGGTGAAACCATAGGAGAATGCACTTGTATATATAGCCTAGGATCGGATTGAAACGGATCGAAATGTTCCACCCATCAAAACGCGTGTTACAAAATTCAGTCAGAGCGTGTGGTCTCTCTTCCAATCAGAAAAGATCAGACGCGTGACGTTACTTCAATATATATGCGCACGAGCGTTAACACTGTTTACAATTGCGGAGAAGTTCAAGAACAAAACCTATGGCTGAAAAAAACGAAGAAAATGTATTGGGGTGCGCATGCTGCGGATACATCGTATACTTGAAGCGATAGTACCATGCCTACGACTACTACTGCGGCTGTCACCAGTATTTTTATTCCAGAAGAGGATGACTTCAGTATAGTTTGGGCTGATTTCCTGTCGTCTCCGCAATAATTTTTTCCTGCGACGGTAGTACCACCTTCACCTATTTATCTATCATTACAAGTAGTTGATGATTTCAGAAAGAAACAGAAGGAAGAATTTTGAGAGGTTTTTGAAACGTCAGAAAGAAGAACAACAAGCATTTGTTTAAAAACAACAACAATAGGAAAGAAGAAAGCGAGAATACGAAGAAGAGAATAGGAATAATTTGAACAGTCAACAGAAGGAAGGGAGTGAAAACAAAACGTGAGTTTGTTACAATATAGTTTGGCAGAGTTAAAGTATTTGAGAGAAATGTATCAGACTTCTTTAGCTCAACCCAAGACAAAGAGACCTTAACGATCCAAGACAATAAATTAACATCTGTGGAACAGTATGGAACTGAAAGATCCAATAAAAGAGCTAGAGAACAACTTGACGAAAACAAGAACAAGATATTAGATTCACAACACTTGTTAAAGCAAAGATTTATTACCCTGTCTACTGTAATAAACGATTTGCAAAATATAAGAGAAAAAACAGTTGAAATACTAAACATTCAACAGTGCTAACTTGAAACCAATTGAACAAAAGACAAACACAGAGACTGATGGATTAGAGTGTAACATGGAGACTAGCTCTAGAAGAATATAGTACTGTACAACCACAGAAAGTCTTAAATATTAAGATATAAAAACACGATCAAAAAATAAGATAAGAATTCTTTATTTGAGACTGAATGGTCCATACATCTAAATTAAAATGCAAGTGTATTTTAAACATAAAAAATCACAGATGTCTTATGTACAAATATGGAGACACATATACCACTAATGAATGTTTCTCTCACTATTAAGAACAAGACTATGTAAGGCATTCAAAGCGTAATTTGTTCCATCTATCTATAATCCGAGAATTAAAACGAATATCATAATTCCACTGAGATTTCAATATACAGTTTTTGACTATTTAATATTCTTGTCTTCATTGAAAACATATACTTTCTCATTAATTCTTCACAAGTAAATATATTATACTTTACAAACATGGTAGAGGCACTGTTCCGTTTTGGAACGCTTTATAGTAAAAGAAGACTATTGCTTTAACCAATAAATAATTTATTCTTTGTATACATTCCAAAAATTTTGACTATAGAGCTGTGCAGCTAAATGATTTGAATAATCTTATTTTTATATTCAAAGAACAATTTCTAAATTTGCTTAAAAGCATGTTTGTTTGAGTACACAAAAATCTGTAATGTCTCGTCAACTCTTCATCACCTGATAGATTGGATTTTTAAAAAATATTACCCAAATAAGTATAGCTGTTGAATATGCAAGAGCATGACTGTTAAGAAGTACAGAAGGAGGAAATGTTAATTTGAAGATGTTGACTGAAAGACCATGCATACCGATCTTTTTGTATTATATGATATAACTCTCAAATGCGTAATGTTCACATATCTTGAATAATTTCCTTCAACCTGCGATAGAAGAACTTGTCAATGACATATCATCAGTAAAAGTAAAATTCTTAAGAAATAAAACATTTGGTGGCAAATTAGACCCACGTGACACTGACCAAACTTACGATTTAATCGTCTATGCATAAAGGCGAAAGAACACCTCCCTGCATCACTCCATTGATTACATTGAATAAATTGGATACTGCACTTCCCTAATTCACATAGAACAACTATTTCCCATGCCAGTTAACTATGATATGAACTGTGTAGACGGATATTTGATTGTCGAGTAACTTTTCAAGAGAGTCAAATGATTGAAACTATCAAATGCCTTACTAGCTAAATAAAAAGAAAATATAATATATATATATATATATATATATATATATATATATATATATATATATATATATATATATATATATATATATATATATATATATAATTACAGATTTAAAGTACTGTGAAAAAAAGATAATAGCTGACACTAATACTTGGTCACAGTTGCAAAAGAAGAATGCTTAACGAATATAACCAAAAAAAGATCGATGACAACAAAGTACTAATAGACTTTCCCAACTCTTAAAAATGAACTTACTGTTGAAATATGAAAATCAAAAACAGAAACAAAAGAATACGTTGATCAAGAACGAATACAGAATATCGGCGTGGTTAAAGGAAGTATTGATGAATTAGGTAGGAGACTGTAACGATTAAGAAACAAGTTTAATGAATCAGAACAGATACATTCAAAACCGAAGTAGATAAAAATGTATTAGCATTAAATGGAAGAAGAGATATAGATAAAACCGAAATAAAAGAAAATATACAGACATGGAAAACTGAATTGAACACACAAATGTGTATAAAGAGTATTGCATTAATTACTACAATATATGAAATTAAAACAGGTGAAATAAATTGGATGAAAAACTTATAGCAGTTCCTGGTTGTATAGTACGTATGACTTTCACATTGATGAAATTATAGTGATTAAAAAAGATCGCCCATTTGAAATTCAAAAGCTTGTAAGAGATAATAATACAGATATATTGTTTTGGTTACTCATTAAAGCCTCATAGTGAACCTGATGATGAAAAAAACATAATGCAAAAAATTAAATTATTAAAGATTCACGTACCTCTTTTCTGGAAAAGAATTTTTTTTTTTATCAATTGATAATTTTTTGGACTTTATGAAGAATTTATATCATGCACAAAAACCTGCAGTAATTATCAGCTCTACTTATTTAATCTTAGTGGAATTGATGAAGGGTTAATAAGATACGAAATATCATTGGAAAACTACAGAGTTCAACGGTAAACAGAGCAAAGACACTCGACTACCTTCATGAGTGATTGAGAGAACAAAGTTTAGTTACACAAATTTGAAATAATGATGATGATCTTTTCGCTCTCTGTTCTGCTACTCATCATGCTGTTTTTTAGGGAAACCTTTGAGACCTAAATTTAATGATTTTTACCAACCCTATGATAAGCATGGTAATTATGACTATGCATTCGTTATAATGTAATGAATAATAGTGCTTATGTAGGTTACAAATATCTTTAAAATTTGCAACTAATAAATAGAGATGGCACAATATGGAAACTACATAACTCCTCGCAAGCAAATAGAAAATACCACAGGGCGTTCAACATCTTAATCCGACACATCGTTGTATTACACACACTCCAAGTAGTATAAAGCCCGAATAAGTGCTCCCAGTAATAATATCTTGTTTTTTTCACACTGTTCGGTGTAAATATTTAAAGGAAATGTTGATAATGCAGTTGTAAACAATTTGGTAAGAATGCTTATCAGATAAGTAACGACTACACGATTTTCATGACGTTTACAGAATTGTGGTTACAAGCGTCTATGAGAACAAACCAAATAGAGCAAGGCAAATCTAATGAAACATTGAGAAAGTTAGATTAGGAACGGCTAATGCACAAAACACTGGTGTGGAAACTGTTCAGTTTATTGTATATGGAAAGAGATTCAGAATAACACTTGACTTCCAGATACAAATAGGTCATTGTCAATTGTATCCTTACGTTCTTCCTATGGATTTGAGATTTACAATTATATTGGAGAAAGCATCTGAAGTTATAGAAGGTGCAAACCAGGAGTATGAATTGTACATTATTTGACTACAGTACGAGACAATTTCTTCTCATATAATGGATAAATCTGTTAACAAAAGTACAGAAATGGAATTTCTTTCTTTTATAATTACATCACAAGAGAGAGAACTATTGATGCGGCAGCTACTACATCTTTGACATATATCATACTTAATTTTACCAAGAATGAGTTTAAAAGGGGTCTTGATACTGTGTACAAAAGAGAGAAACACGGATCCGGAAAAGTATTTTTGTTCCGCAATAGAAAGTATAATTACTGTGAAATGATTACCTAACATGTTATACAAGGATACAAAATGAAGCAGCAAACTATTCCTTTGGACAAACAACAGAAACACACGGACCTCAGCAATGTGAGTGCTAACAATGTCTATACTGATCACCGTTGAATATGATTAGATTAGATATGAGAAGTATGCATGATACTAGATTGCGCAGAACATGCCATAAAAGAAGCTAATACATCTGAAAATAAACAAAAGGGACAACGTAGATTCACAAAATATATATATTTATTTTGTGTCTGATGGTCTAGTAAATATTCAGAACAGCCAGATACAGTCTATACTGTTTTAAAATTTACCATTTTAAATAAATAAAACTCCCAAACATGGATCAATTAGAGATTTTAGATGACGAGTTGAATGGTTTTCATGTATAATATTTGGTGAATGTGACAGATGTAATAGCAATGGAGCAGTTGAGCACTTAGGTATAAAAAGTATAAGAACGTGTGCTATATCTGAATTTGAATAATTAAACATTTTTAAGGAAGAAGAAAATTAAAAGACAAAACGTCATAAGTGAACAACAATTTAGCTTAGCTGTAAAATGCAATGAGGCGACTACAAACCATGTAATGTCCTAATGAAACAATGAAAGATCTTATAAATGCGGTGACAAACTGTAACTTAACACACTTGAACTTTGATAATATTTATAATACTTCAAAAGATAACTACAACATAACTGACTCCAAATTGATGTACGATACTGAAGAAGTTAAAGGAAAATGAAATAAGCAGAAAGAATATTGTGTGGTTGTTAATGTATTTAGGTTATTTACCAATTTTGTACAAATCAGATACGGTGAACAAAACATAAACTATGCCTTCTTTTAAGACAAGATATTATCCGTGCATGCTTTAGGCATTTCTATGAAAACATCCAACACCAAAGTACCTTAATGAATTAAATCACAACCCAACTAATATGGGAGGAATCTCATGATTGCATTGAGGCTATGAACAAGATAAATTGTAATACCTCCTTTACAACATCTAGAAAACAAATTTTTATTTTTTTTTAAAAATATTTTTTAATAATACCCACATAGAGCTTTTACCAGACATTCAAATTATATATATTTGAAAGAACTCCAAAATATGATTATGTGTTGGCACTAGATTTGGTCGAAACGGAAGATAAAAATTTGTTTTTTCTTTGTTGTCATAATCTGTCCAACATTTATGTACAACAAGACTTATACCAGGAAATAACCTTTTAGAGACGACAATGTAATTGTAACAAATCCTGGTGATAAATTAGATAAATAGTGTGAATTACATTACTGTTTATGCGGGAACTCATACTTTGTCCATGATAGACGAGTGTGCAAACTTAGAAGATGCAAAAAAGGCAATTAACCTAACAAGTTATCATTCAGTAGTATAAGTAGACAATATCGAATATATTTGTGAATGATAGTACGTAATACTATTCTGTCATAAGGGGTCTGTTAGACTTATAACTGTCTTTTACTCCAAAGAGAAGAAGTCTATGGAATATTTGTTTGAGGAAAACAACGTAGTACCTGTGGTTATGAGAGAAGAAATACTTCAAAAGTTAGAACAAATAAAAAAAAATAAACTATTAATGCTGTGGAATACCCGATTAATTACAAGGTTGTAGAGTAAAACATATGAAGGTGTGCTTATTTTCCCAACTAAATATCACCATAACAACTTATTAAACCTTTATACTACGTAATATTATGTTATTATGATCTAATTAAATTAATCTCTTGGTGATTTACAGTTTTGTTAAAAAGACAATCTTCGTACATTTCTAATTTTATGTATTCTATTACTGATCTCTTTAATACCCTTGCATACTTTCTTTTCATCTTCACAGTCGTAAAAGCATATAGATTACTTCTCAGATCATACAGTTCTAGTATTGGTACACCATTCAGCACATCTAAAAAAATGTCCTGGTATATTTTTATTCATCTAAGGAACATCAACAATATTATGCTTTTTTTTTTTTTTTTGTTGTAGCCACGTTTGTCCTAAAACTGTATTTTTTGTTAATGTTATTGTAAACATTTTCCCTCTCTACATGCATTCGTAACGAATCTGTATCTGTCATTACAAGTTTCATTTTATCACCATCATGGTTTTTAATCTGGCTTGATTTATAAATATTTGATTTAAGCATACATTTGCTTGATTTATTTTATATTTTTATAATTTAAACTGAAAAATGCCCTTTTTCTATATTTGTTCTCCTTGCAAATGATATATTCTTTTGAAGTTTGAAATATTTCTATTCTTTAATTCGTACTTTTATATTTGTTCTCGTTTTAAATGTTACAACTGTTAACTGAACACATAATTATTTATCAGCTGCAAGAAATCCGTTTAAAATTTACTGGTTGCCTTTTGTCTCAAAGATGTCTTCAATGTATTCTTTTAGTTTTAATCTAACTGAAAATACAACTTCAAATTACGACAATGAATAACATATCTCCCTTTGTTTTTATGTTTTTTTTTAACGTGCACAATAATTTAGTTACTGAAAGTTTCCTGCCTTTTTTATCTTCGAACAATTCTTTAAAATTGTGATAAATCACATTCTTTAGGAATTAGTGTTTCTGGTCCTAAAGGAGAATCGATCAAACAGTCGTGCAAATATGTTGGTACTTCTAATATCTACTTCTCAAATACCATAAAATTTTGTTCCTCACTTCAAGACAAAAGAATTTCTTGTATGTATTTATGTGGTGCTTCTTTTACCATTTTTTTTTTTTTTTTTTTTTTTTTTTTTTTTACAAGCATTAATTGACACATAGCCTAATCATATAAACAGATGATTTGCTTTAGAATATCTATTCGGTGTCATGCTAATTCCTATTCTAATTCCAGATTCAATCAGCAGGAACATATCATAATCTATTAGCAAGTCTAATTCTACCTGACTTATTTTTAATCTAGCATCATGAACTAGTCCAGGTACACTAAAAAAATGTACTTAATCTACGTTATGATTACTCATGCATACATTTCTAAATTCTTTAAAAATATCACGTAACATAAAATTGTCTTTCTTGACATAGTAGTGGTGAAGATCACCAAGAGTTTTGAATTTAAATTGTTTCATAACATCTTTAGCATACAGATAATCTTCACCTGTTATCTCTGATCTTCTGAGGTGTTTCCTTAAGCCTTTCAAAAAATCGATGACGCACTCATATGGATAAAGATCTTTTCTCAAATCATTTGGTTCCATGTCACTAAAAATTTTCATGGTTTCTGTGAATTTATTATTGCTTAGCTATTTTGTAAGCTATTCTAGTGACTGCCTCATAAACCGAAAACTATCTAGGAATCTTATTGTTCTTTTTATGAAAACCTCTTTGTCGTCGTCTTTTTTAAATATAGCGACCATTAAAAAAAATCCTTACTGAATTAAATGTAGTTTTAATCATTATTTGGTATTATTGCTACTTTTTGATCTGGATCTTTATTTGTTTTAGTTACTAAGATTTTGATAATCAGATAAGAAGCGTAATCAGACATATTATTAATAAACAGTGGTATATATTTTGCTTACTTATAGTTCAAATTACACTCATTATGTGCAGGGTCTCTGTATTTACCCGTGAAGTGATCATACTCTCTTAATTTGAATTTGGGTCTGGTAAACTCTGTGCTCACGGTCTTTGTGAAGAGATTTAATTCAAAGAGAGAATCTTGATGGACTATCTTTTGCTGTTTTTATTGTCCTTGACGTATTCGGGTTTTGTTCACAGTTGCTTAGTGGCTGCATGATACTGTGAAAATCACAATATAGAACAAAAGGAAATTTAGTTGACGATGGTAGTTTTAAAATTTAACGACATTTTCAGGCATTTTATATATTGTGTTATCAATTATATTGCATACTTTTGTGGCCTTGTAATGATGATTCAGAATAAAATGATTCAGACACTTCTTGCAAAAGTATTTGTAAGTGCTTTTGTTAATTTGAGATAACGGCAAACTACACAATCCCACAATAATGATAATTATTCTCCATGCAATAAAATTAGCATATCTACGTAACTATATCTCTCTCTGTCTCTATCTGTCTCTGTCTCCCTGTCTCTCGTCTTATGAGTTTGTCTACGGTTTCATATCGATGATCGTTTGGTTGATTTATCATTGATTCTATAGCATAAAAGAAACATTTGCTATTATTTTAATCTTGAACGTTAATAATCCTTTTGGTAAACGCTATGCTATTTATATGCAGACAAAGTCATTTCATGTTGAACTCTTGTTGATTGTTCATTGGTAACTTCAACATCTTTTACAACTACAATCGGATTGGATGTTGAAGACTGTAAAGAAACAGTTTTACTTTTTTAACAAATCAACAAGATACCTATAAAAAAGACTATATAACTATCGGTCAAATAACTGATTATACTGTTTCGCTATGTTTATCTTACGTAGTGTGCCGTGCACCAAAGGTGTAACAAAGTGTGCCAAATGTACACTTGAAGCATCTTTTTGTGTAGACATTTGTTGTTCTTTCTTCAAATGTTCTGCTCAGCTTTGGCTATTTTATTTTCTGTGAACATTTTCCAAGTTACCAGCCGAGTTCAACTCTACTTGGATCTTTTGACTTTTGTTGAGTAAAAAATATCAAGTTCCTTGTTTTGTTTTTTTGTGTTTTTTTTGTTCAACTTCTATTTATTTACATGTTAATTACTAAACAAAATTATTTAAAAATGTTGAAAAGGTTAGCTGTAAGTCATGTTTCAATGTTACTTTTAATAATGAAAAATAATTTGAAACCTAACTTTGTGAATAAAATGATAGATTTAAAAACATGTTCATAAGGTCAGCAAAACCAAACAAAACAAGTTGCATAACTGGTTCAAGAGACACCGCTATTGGAAATCTTTTCATAAAGTATACAACAAAAAAGTGGTATCATCACCATAAATGCACAAGAAAAATCTATTAGAGAAAAATGAAATCACATAAATGATTACATTAGACAAAATACCATCATAATAAAAACCACGAAATTTCAAATTGTCAAGAAGAAGAATTTGACATATATTATGAGACAACATTAAATCAGATACTAAGTTAAAAGTAATAGATGTTCTCTCAATTGATTCATACTCTATATAGATAAACTTTACAAAGCCTAAAGGTGTTAGTAAAGATGATTTAAAAATTAATTGTGGATTTCATTCCTTGTTCTTCATTTGATCTATCCTATCCTGAACAGCAGAGAAAATGTTTTACTGGACAAATACTAGATACATGATAGCCAGCAAAAACAGATTTTAAAAAATGTCATAAAGGTATAAAAAAGCACATAAAAAAGTTGAATCATTCGCGAGCTAACTTAATCATTGAAGAGATTCTGACCTATATCACATAGTATCTATTCCTGTAAGACTTTCCTGCATGATAAGCAGCTACTCCTGTAATGACAACTATTATAGCAATTGTGGTTAAAGTTACAAATATACTAAGAATAAAGCAACCAGTACTCATTTATTTTAAAAACATTTTGTCAGCATTTTCTATTTCCTCCATTTTTCTACCGTTGGCTTTTTGAAATTAACGTGTTTGAAATTTATTAACTAGCACTTAATTTGGATAAAGGTAATCCCAATTTATATGACACAACCAGTGTATTACCTAATTCCCATTTGATATCATGTAGTCATCTTTCTATTAATTCAGTAAACTACCTAAATTGTCGATCAGAAGAAGATCCTATGAAATCCAGTAATTAACGTTGTCACAGTACAAATCACAACAACAGACAATGACTTGCAAATTTTAGCAGTTATAGCACTGACAAAGATTTCATATGCCTTTTTTATTTGTTTCCCGCTTAACTCTTTTTCAGTTACATTTTTACTGGGTATCTTTAAGTATGTTCCATTAGAAATATATTCCTGTTTATACTCTTCAGTTTCTGTAGAAACTGAATCATTGATTTTTTGTCCTTGATGAATTCTACATATTTTCCAGTTGTGCTTAGTCCATTTCTTCGCTATTTAAATAACCAAAACTTGACAGAGGATGGTGGAGATCTTGAGATGAAAGAATTAGAAAAATATGCCTTAATTCTTGCTAATAATTTTATGACGTCACACCAATTGTTATTTCTAGAGTTTGATGCCAAGTTATCGACTTTTAAAAGGAGAGACATAACGGAAGGCCCTAGCATTAATAAATCACAATACTATTTGGAACAAGCCAATCTTAAAATACAAAACAAAACATTAATCTGTGAAACCAGATGATAAAACATTTCAAATCTTAGGAACAGTCAAAAATAACAATAGCACCAGATTTATTAGGTGCATAATGGATAACACATGTTTCATGCACCTGTAGATTCAAAATATGTCGCGGCTCATGTGGTTTTCTTCACACAGAAGCTTGCATCAAGGATGAGTCTATACTGATAAATATTGGTTTGATCATGAACATTTAGAAGTTTAAAGTTATTGAATTTGTAATATCATGGTGTTTCCATAGGTTTACTATGGGAGTTGAATTAGTACCGTGAGTCCTGTAACAATGTCAGATAATGTCGAAACTGACCGTATAATAATTGTTCTGTTTTGTACCTCTGTTTAAAATGTGAAGTTAACATAGGACCTTATACTTTGATCCAATCTAGCTATTCCCTCACCTGTTAATTCGTTGTTATCTTGCATAAAGAAATAAGTCTGTCATAGAATTTATTTCATCAGCTGACAATGTTCTCTAGTATTCAACACTGCCTGCTACATAGTTATATCAACTTTCGCAAGCAGCTAACACAACAGCAGATGTGTTTCTCGAAAGATTTGGTGTACAGTTTAATCTTCTTCTGACCCATTATTGATTAAGCATTTGATATTTTCTTGAGGGATCTCAAGTCATGCTCTAGTGGAATTTTCAAATTGCTTCTGATCAAAAACAGTTGTTTCGTATATATACTATTGTTAATCGATTTGAATGCATCGTCATCAGGTAACGGTATTTTACATTCAGAGAGCAGTTTACTCATCTGGAAATAAACACGAAATTTGTTACTGATTTGACTAAATGTTGAATATTTTGCTTATAAGATGTCAGTAGGAAATCCCTGAACCAGATGTTGCCATCCACACTGCCCAGTTTAGCTGCTTCTGCCAAAATATATAAAGTTAACCTAATTTTAAATTGTAATTATCAAAAACGTTTAATGGCCTGTTTGTAAAGTTTGCTATACTTGTTAGATTTTTTAAAATCTAAAGTTTATATATCAACGATAAAGTGTTATCTTTTGCAAACCCATTATTTTGATAAATGGAAAAGATTATGTGTCTTTGGCACAATTAAAAAAATTAATATGAAATTAGCTTTTCGTGCGCAAATACAATGCGCCTCTATTTATCTTTATTCCACAGTCACGTTTACGGCTTCGTTGATTTCTCTCTCTAATCTTTACATTTCCTACACTGTAATACCAGGTTAATCTCGCTTTATTCACACGACCGTTGCATCCCTGATATTTTGTATTTCGTTCTTCCGTTTCCTCTATAAATTTGTTTTGTTGCATTTGTAACGTTTTACAACTGTATGCATCGAAAATATTGATTGTACCATTTATTTGTGTAGTATAATTTCAATAACTACTAAATATTAAATGAAAGTTCTAAGAAAAGTGGATTTTAATATATATATATATATATATATATATATATATATATATATATATATATATATATATATATATATATCTTTCTTGTATTAAAATCTGTAACTGAGATAATCAAATTATATAAATTAATGGTGACAGTATGTGTCATTGATTAAAAAAATAGTTTTTTTATCTTTCTTAATATGAATTAATCAATTTACATAACATAAGCTTAAAATGTTCAATAGCTTAAAGGTAGGTCTCCTAGTCTAATGATATAGTCTCGGGCTTCTAACCCAGGCATGATAAAGTTTAATGCTCAAGCGACGCCATAGGCCTGCAAAATTTTTCTATTTATTCAATACACCATTAACTCCAGTAAGGGGCGAAGCATAGTGTGATGTCAAAAAAATCGATATATTCTAACTTAAATATTACAATTTACGTAATTTTCATTACCCTCCTGTAAAAGGCGTAGCATGGTATGACATTAGAAAAATTAATAGAATTAGAAAATTTACGAAATATAATTAATCAAATGGGAAAAACACATGAAATGAATATTCTTCTTTTGGTGATAATAACAGGCCATCAAAAGAATTACTACATCATGTAAATGGATCAATAGTTTTAAAATATATAACGATTAAGGCCTAGTTACGGAGAAGAACATTATTTAGGACAGCTTTACTACGATCCTGAAAGTCCAGTTGCTTTCACGAATATTAATCAATTGTAGGAACAGCTAGAATTAATCAAATGGGATAAATAGATGACATGGCAATCAATTTCAGACTTGTGGGGATGTACAATTAATATTTATGCATCTATTTTAAATTTTGGGAAAGAGTAGAGCTTTCCACTCTCTACATCAAAATTTGCATGCACTTTAAATAACAGTAGCTGATAGGTTACACAAGGCTTTGTTAATCTTTTACAATAATGTAGTTAAAATTGGTATTGTTTACAATAATGTAGATACAATTGGTATTGTTTACAATAATGTAGATAAAATTGGTATTGTTTCAGCAGATATAATTGCAATATATAACACAATCAAAACCGTAAAAGAACCGAATTGTTTCATCAGAAAAATGCTACGTGAATTATAGTACATTGCGGACTTTCTGCAAGACATTCAAAGATGTGAGTACTGCAAGACACGATTCTGAAACAAAAAGGCATTGAAAAGACACGAAACACCTTGTTCTCTGATGAATTAAAGCATTTTGGGAAAACATTTTGATGTACTTCTTGTCTATTAACGTTTTTGGTGTGTACTTCTTTTGATGTATCCTCACGATTCTTGTCCTTATGATTGCTGTACGTCTGCTCCGCGTTTTGGTTTGATTCTAATCTGAAAATGATGTAGCCCAAAGCTCCTTATATCACAGTGTTGGCTAATGAAAGGAAACCGATTAATAACAACTCTGTTTTCCTTTTGTTAGCTCTTTTTTCATGTCATCCTCCATTCTTCGAGATCGTTATCAATTTGTTCTGACTCAGTTTGATCGATTAATTGCAAACTGAAAAATCTATTCAAGCTTGACTTTGAATCTTCAATTCGTTTGAAAGCAATTTGAATGATTCATCAGTGGTCATTTTCCTGTCAGCTTTAGGAAGGCTTTCTTCTAAAATGTTTCTTATATCAAGGCGCTGTATATTATCTTGTTACTTTTCATCTGTTATTGCAGGCAAAGGCGTTTGTAGTAAATTGAATACATCTGCCCTGTTTGGATGTTTATTTTTCACATGACTAGTTAAATTCCACCCCAATCCCAGATGGCCTATAAGAACGATTTTTCTGTGTAACTTCGAAGCAACCCCTGCTGACTTACTTCCTCCTTGAAAGTGTGACACATACCTTATTTTAATCCATTAATTAGTCTCTCTTATGTTTTCTAACTCCCGCCGAGGAAAGACTTTGATGACGTGACATTTTATAGTGTTTAGGTCAAACTCAAAAGAGAAATTTCAATATCTGATTAGTCGAAGATTTCCGTGTACGCCAGGGGAAAATGCTTTAATTTCGACCCAGGAGTATGATGGTCTGGATATGCAAGCTCTGAAAATGTCCTGAAATGAAAGCACGACAGTCTTGTGAAATTTAATCTAAATTTTTTAATGTAATTTTTATTTATATTTATTTTGACTTATTCTCCTTCCGTCTATCTTATATATTGTATTTCATTTCTAATTCTTGTCAAGAACAAGTTAAGGAGGTACTTTTGAGGACAAGAACACAACAAGTTAAGGGCATACTTTTGAGGACAATAACACAACAAGTTAAGGAGGTACTTTTGAGGACAATAACACAAGAAGTTAAGGAGGTACTTTTGAGGACAATAAAGCAACAAGTTAAGGAGGTACTTTTGGTGACAAAAACACAACAAGATAAGGAGGTACTTTTGAGGACAAGAACACAACAAGTTAAGGGGGTACTTTTGAGGACAATAACACAAGATAAGGAGGTACTTTTGAGAACAAGAACACAACAAGATAAGGAGGTACCTTTGAGGACAATAACGCAACAAGCTAAGGCGGTACTTTTGAGGACAAGAATGCTACAAGCTAAGAGGTACATTTGAAGACAAGAAAGCAATAACTTAAGGAGATACTTTTGAGGACAAATGTGTAAATGTCATGGCAACATGAAAGTTAATGTATATTTAGTAAGACCTATTTAAGTGTAAAAAAAAATGCTTACTCAAAATTAAAATATATATGTTCTTGTACACTTAGTTATGCGATACGTAATTATACTCCCTCCATCAAACACCCTGAGATGCTGCAAGACAAGCGTTTCATTAGACAGCATTTAGGACCATAACCAACACCAACACTAGCCTTCAGTAAAACAAAGAGAATCAAAATCTGACCAAACTTCTCCATAGTTTTTTTTTTGGGGGGGGGGCTGGGGGAACATGGGGGGGGCAGGCAGTTACGATATCGCATGAAAAGAAACATATCTGCTAAAGTGGATTATTATCAATCAAAAATCTTTATGAATGACTTGGACTGCACAGTCTATTGTCTATGTTACAAAGTGACAATGTTAGGAAACAAATATACTAATTTATTCAATATGCGCAATAATGTGAACTTCAGTAATATAATCTAAAGGAACATGAAATTTGTACAATCGAGGATGGATATTATCAATATTGTTGCTATTATTTTAGCACATAAAATATAGTATTTAAGCTCATAACAAGTATAACCTATAGTGCTACACTAGAGAATGTGCATTTCAGTACTTTTAAACTGTTTATATTATTTTTGAATTATGCATGAAATTACTTTCCATGCTAAATACACAATGAACATATTTTCCAAGATTAATGATTTAATTAGTTTTGTCATACATATATAAACTTACTAACTTATACATACTATTGTGAGTATAAATATTTTTCTTGATCAATCCCTACGCTACTGAGTGTACAACGGACATACCATAATCAAATGAAATTAATCTTCTATATCTACCGTTTTTATCATCCCGCATATTTAACATAGACTATCACCTCTTTCTATTTCATCGTATCTGTTTCTATTCTGACCTTACATGCAGACATAGGTAATTTAGTCAAATCAATACGATCAAAATAACTTTCATTTTCTAAAACATGTTTAATTTCTTTACAAATAAAAGTTTTTGATTGTCACATAAATCAGCTCTCCATTTCTTTGTAAAACGATGAAGTAATCATCATTTGAATACTATTAAAAATATTTAAAATTCAGCACGGTAGGATTCTTTCAAATATACCCAAAACCGTACTCATGTAACATTTGTTTGATATTTCATCCCCAGGATTTTGCATTCCTGTTGCACAAATATAATGGCAGTTATAAGCTGTTTTCCAAATATAACTATTGGAGAATATGACATCAGCATTGTACAATTCTCAGGTATCTACTGCGGTACAATGGATATCTTCCATGTTCACCATATGCAGAAACATTATTTGTCTTTGTGTTAATTTGTAGGACAATTTTCATAAATTGATCGTGTCTTTCTCGATTTATTTGGACTCTAGTAAACTCCATAGCTTTAATGCATTGTCTTTTGTAGAACCAACATAGGGATCCAATAACTGAAGCATTGTTTGGGGCGTAAAATTATGAATTTTTGTAATAGTCATAGTTTTCAGTCCTTTTCCAGAAAGGGAATGAACTGCTATACTGAATCGACCATTAAAATTAATAGCAATTTCCAATTCATTATTATTATAATACCAAACGGGGGCAAGGAACCTAGTAGATTATATAATACTATCGTCAGATTTATTGAAACAAGTTCAACGACACACTGTTCAAACGAGACCTGAATCTGATCATTTACCGATCATAGTTTCAATCAAAATATTGTATGAAAATAATACTGCTCTGGATGATATAAATTTAGGCACAAAATCCTATTATCGCTTTAAGTCGAATGAGAATGCAAAGAATTTATATGTGACTAATTTAGGATTGCTACTTACGGAATCGTTTTTTAGTGATTATTTAAACACTGTCACAAATATATAGAACATGCTCTTGACATGCTCCTAAAATGTTATATAATGCAGCAGATAAGTTTTAAAGTAGACTGAAGCAAATCAAATAATCCTGAAGCGTCCTGGTACGATTTGGAATGCGTGAATTTGAAAAGAGGAAATACACTCTCGTAAACCAGTTTAGGAAAACAGGTAAAAGGGAATTTTATCAAACGTTTCTGAAACTCATAAATAAATATACAGAATTCTGCATAAACAAAAAGAAACGTTGGATCAAAGTTTTGTATAACAAATGAGAGAATTCATGTGATGAGGCAAACTATTTTTGGGATCTTGTCAATTCGATATCTAAGAGTACCTCACCTGAAATGCCAAAAAAGGTATAAAACCTGGAATGGTTCAGGTATTTTAAAAGCGTACTGAATCCATCTAAAGGCAAATTAAACCCAAATTGTGTTGTATTTATCAGAAATATTATGAAAAAGTATGACAATAATATCTGTGATATATGCAATGACGATGACACAAATCAGATTCTCAACTTACAAATATATGAGAATGAATTGAATTTGCTTTAAAGTAGCAAATCACCTGGTGAAGACGGGCTTCCTGGAAAATTTTTTTAAAGTGTAAAAAAGGTATTATAGTACGTTTTTTAACACCTCTCTTTAACACTATTTTTTTTTTACAATGGTACCTTTCCTGATAGATGGAGAAAGGGTTTAATTATACCACTTTTGTAAAAAAGGCAATCACTGTGATGTAAACAATTATAGAGGAATAACTTTACTAGATACTTGTAGTAAATTATTTACTACAATTTTAAATTAAAGACTTAATACTGCAAATGTTATGAATTATACTTTAGTCGTTATGTCAGAGAGTATAAATATTCTACAGTGGTAGATTCAGACCCATATTGGATGGGGGGAGGGCACCCTTCTTCCGTCTTCTGACACACCACCATTCCATATGTGTGTGTGTGTGTGTGTGTGTGTACTAGAAATGGAAGCCATGGCAGATATTCACACGTTTGCATACAATACCTTTTGATCTGCTCGCACGCACTCATACACACACACATCTGGGGATGCACTAAAGGTTCGAAAAGTTCAATTTTATATTTATTATACTGAAACATAATACCGAAACAATACCCTCACGCAATCGGTGTAGATGTTACGAGGATAAATGATGGATGCATGGAGGGATGGACATGAATCATCACACGTGTGGATATATTAATATATTAATTATATTATATTATTCCAGAAAATCCGTGTATATGTATGTATGTATATATGTACAGGGTTTAACGGTACATAAGCACAATCCTGGCTATATAGTGTTGATTAAGTTTAGGTATCCCAAAAAGGGCATACAGAACAAAGATGAAGGCAGATTTCGCTGTTAGCTGGAATAAAATCTCCAAGGGTAGCATGACTGTTATATTATATATATATATATATATATATATATATATATATATATATATATATATATATATATATATATATATATATATTCATCCCGTTATCACGTACGTATCATACATTATATTAAACATTTGTAACGATCACATTTAAAATAAGTATATGATGGAAAAACTTTTGATTTTGTAAACCTCACTAGACAATGTTCGATGCACAGCTGAAGTGTTAAAATACACATGCTTAATGGCTTGCTAGTACACATTTAAGATATTCCCCTCCCCCAAATTATAATTTCTGTTTAAAAATTCAATACAGAGAAGTCAATTTATATATATAGGATATACTCTGCGCTTACATGCAGTGTAAAAATATACTGGTTAAAATAATGGTTGGCCAATACATCCTTAAGATACCATTTACATGCATACCGATTTTAAATATACAAGGACAAGGACAGACAATACAAAACATGCTAAGCACACATATACGATAAGTGGTATTGCATCAGAAGCATATAATTAATATCCTTCTTTTTGTGTCTTGTGGAAAAACTGCCTGTACAGATGGGATTTATTTCATCAAGGAGTCGGAGAAATAAGAAATAGCAGACAATACAACAGATACAACGGAGCTAGACGCCTCCAATCTGTGGAAAATGACTAGAGGTAAGTTGATAAGAGAGAAAGAGTGGCGTCTCAAAACAGTTGACTACAAACGCTGGATTATTAATGATCTAGTATTGATAGCATGACTTCCAATCGATTCTTGCTGCAAATTTAAATCACAATAATAGTTTTACATAAATTAGTAATGGATGAATGGATATCCATTCTATAAAATGGATAAAGCTGTGGCTACTGGAAATTAACGTGGAGAGTGAAAGCGTACATATATATTCATCCTTTTGATCTTTAACTGAGTGCATGACTTCAGTGCTTGGTATCTACATAACCAGAAAATCTTGCTAATGTCATTAATATTGTTTTATTCAGAAAACTGTTACTGTTAAACTCCAATTCAGTTGCTTTACTTAACATTTCTTCGTTGTGCATTGCACGTACTACAGATGCATTCAGCAGGGCATCATACTTCATGAATTTGTTTTAGTTTATATTCCTTATTCATTTTTTTTTCAGGTATCACGTTACATAAAGGACCTTTAAAACCACTGTTTAACAACAGTACTATTCAAGTGAACATAGCATAGGCCTAGCAGTGACTCTCATATATTAGAATCCAAAACCCTTTGTCCGTTTCGACTCATTGTGAGTTAAGCTTACATTGAGAGGCTTTTAGCTGTTATAGTAAAGGATTCTATGTATATTTTTACCTTGGTCAGATCTGTACTTTACCTACAATGCATCCAGTGAATGGGTTTAGTTTCTGTTCACAAATCGCGATTAAATTTGTGTTCTTGGAAAGAAGAAATTTTGGTTTGTATCAATGTCTGCATATAAAAACAGTGTTGCTAACCAGTATCATAATATAGATAATAATTTCAGTATCTTTCAAAATTATCATCTGAAGGGAAGAAATCAAATTTACTGGTTGCCAACTTTAGTACACTTTTAATACCTAGTAATCTGAGGAATTCGGATATCACAAATACCATGAAATCACATACTGACAGCTTCACACAATAACCACAAACTGTAAAAGCTTTATTTTTCTAATTATAAAACTTGAGGTAGTAGTAGTAGTAATAATAATAATAATAATTAATTGCAATGCGCATAGGTTGTTATTTACAGTTTGCCTTGTCCCATTCACTACTTGTATGTATCTCGCAACCATTCCTTCTACAGTCATGACAACTGAATGGAAAATTTATATTTAATGATAAATTGGAAGACATTTGGAATACCATATTAATAGCGTGGCTGGAAAATAATATCTTAGCTAGAGTTTATTTTGTTTATAGTTGTAATACAAGTATAATTTGTATTGCAAGTTAAAATAAAAGTTTTGCTGATATAATAATGTGTGTAAGTTATTAGTTATATCATTAAGTTCAGATATATGTAAATTTGTTTTGTGTTTTTCATATCAATAAAAGCTGTTTCATGGAAGGTGTACTTTGTCAACCAAAGATTTTCTCTAAGTATTGATGGTATTTTAAATCTTTTCAGAATTATCATTTACAGTCTTAATGTTTAAATAAGTAAAAGAAAATTAACATGACTTTTATCCCCATGCAGCTTTTAAAAAGGTGGGGATTATGTCTTCCTGTCTGTATTTCTGTCCCTCCATTAGTAATGCAATGCGTCTCCTACATCATTAAAGACACACATTTGAAACTTTGGGATATGATTGGGGGTAGTCTTTAGATATACACAGTGGTTTTAAAATTTTAATTATGACTCTTGGGATGGTACCAGTGTCTGTGGTAAATTTTTTCTTCTTCAAAAAATCGAAATATTTGAAGTCTTGCAGGCGGAGATCTGAAAGTTGGTTTTTGTCATCTTCAAGGTGAGTGCTCTAAGATCCCCACCCAATAACCATATATAGGTTTGAAGGACATGAGACGGAACCAGACATACCGATATATCCAATACAGACCATGGGTCATGCCCCTTAGGTTCTGGACCTTCCCCTGAGTCATAGCTTGGAAGCAGTTGAGATCCGCACATTTTAACCATATATTGGTTGAAGGACATGAGAAGAAATTATACACATTTCCAGTACAGAACCTGAAGAAGGAGACTTGCTCTTTGGTCATCACTTGGAAACTGTCGAGATCCCCAGCCTATAGCTATATATATGTGTAGGTTTGAAGGGCATAAGGAAACAATATTAAACATATATGCAACACAGACCCTGGGTTGTGCCCCTGTGATTGGGAACTTGACCATATCTCATAACTTGGAAACTGTTAAGATCCCCATGCTAGAACTATATATACACATAATGGGTACAAGGGAATATATGCACTTGTATGTACAACACATATCCTGGGTCATACCCCCGGGCAGGGGACTTGCCCTTGGCTCATAACTTGGAAACTGTCAATGTTCACACCATATAACCATATATATATATATATATATATATATATATATATATATATATATATATATATATATATATATATATATATATATATATATATATATATACTGACTGAATAAAGATAAATAGACATTTACAGTATTGAAAAATGTGCCCCTGGATCAGGCCATACCCCCAGATGTATAGATTGAAAGCGTGATAATATGCTGTGCCATGTAATTTACCTAATTCTAGAATTTTTCACGTACTCACAGAAAACAAACCAGTTAGTGATGTCATGGTCATCTTCGAACTCGAAGGACGAACAACAAAGCATTTTTCTGTATCTCACTTTAGATTAGACTGAATTTGATGGTTACACAGGCAATCATCCAGTGTGAACGCCGTACAAGTGACACTACCTTCATGCTTCTTGAAGAAAATGTGGAATCAGTGTATATGGATACTTGTGTAATTTTGTGCAAAATCTACCAGTATTATGCAACTTGGAAGGTTTACTGAAACTAGCTTATTGGCTGAACGATGTTTTGTAAATTTTATCAGAACTAGATAGTGTGTTGTTATTCTTTCTTGAAGGTCAAGGGCACATATTAAGGTTACATTTACTTTAAGTGTGCTGTTTGTAACTCTAAATCGGATAGACGTAGTGGTATGAAAATTGGTAAACCTTTACACATTTGTTCGACAAGGGTACAGAATTTGCCACTTTCATGGTTCTCATTTGAAGGTCAAAGGTGGACATTACTATATTTGTTTGGAGCTGTAACTTGCAAATTTTTTAATGCAGTAATAGACATGAAACTTGGTATAACAGTATATCAATCATGACTTGATATTGTCACTTGGCACTTTCATGGACCTATCTGTATGGCCAGCTCTCGGGTCTAGGTCAATATCATTTTTTGTGTCCAAACTGTCACCCTGAAGCTGCTGTTAAAGATCATGGAATTAAATGTTTCCCCCTGTGAAATCATAGCTTGAGGGTGTATCATTTACCTGTCATGTGTATCAATAGCATGGTCCTATCAGGAAGATCAAACTCACACGTGAAGCTTAATCACTTTTTATTTCGGACTGTAACTTTAAAGTCATTGAAGGTAGTTTAATGAAACTTATGTTTGACTCATAACTTCTGAATGTATCATTTATTTTTCTTGGTATTTTCAATGATGTATTAATCATTGATCAACATTATCTATTTTTGTTTCCAGACTCTAGATCTCAAATTTTAAAGGATAGTGAGATGAAACTGTGTATATTTATGCATCATGACCACAGGTCATGTCACATAACACACTTTTATTATCCAATTTTAAACGTCAATGTCATTTTTCATAGTTGGACTGTAGTTCAGAAGCTTTTAAGTAATGAAAATAAAATATTTGGATGGTGTATCTTGTACCACTATCAAGATCCTTTCTGCAAAGTTAGGGACAGTCATCTCAAGGTTACTTACTTGTGATGTCATGACTGTAACTTTATGCCATTAAAAGTAGTATTATCAAACATTGTACAATTTTACATCCTAACTTTTTGTGATTTTCATAATCATAGCTACAAAGTTATGGTCACATGCCAATATGCATATATTTCTTGTCAAGTCTTGAACTAAAAACCCATATTTAGAGACATGAAACTGAATATGCTCATAGCCATGATAATCTGACAATGTTTCATGTACCACTTTCATGGTTCTATCTTAAATGTTAAGGTAATCAATTTTTGTATCCAGGCTGTAGCTCTGAAGCTGTTTAAGATACTTGGAAGAATGTATGTATAATGATACAGGGAGTGTGTTGCATACCATGTTCTATGTCATTTCTCAAGGTCAAGGCAAGAACACTTCTGGCGTCATGTTAAATTATGTCATGCACCCATCTTAAATCAGGAACAATTATGTTAACGCTATATCCGTCCATCTTTCTGTTAACATTTGCTTGTCCAGCCAATAACTTTGTGACAGCAGGAGAGATTTAATGAAACTCTGCCCATGTATATATCATGACTGGTATGTCACATGCCATATACAGGAAACCCTGCCATTAGGTCAATTTGACCGGCAAGGCAAGGGAAAATGTAATTTTGTGATTTTGTACATTGTCGGGAGGATAACTTTTAAACTACTGAAGATATTTTAATGAAACTTAAACCACTTATATATCGTAATTAGAGATACCATAGCCATGACTTCAGTCTCAAGGTTAAGGTCACAGTCAGGGAAAATATAAATCAGTGATCTCTGTCCATGGGCCGGTATAACATTTGAACCATTGAAGGTATTTTCATGAAAATTTAGCATGCTACATATCTGGACTTTATAGTGTCTCAAGTATTCATAGTCATACCCTCTGCCCCCAAGGATAAGGTCATAAACAAGGGTAGTCACAAGCCTGTTTTCTTATCTAGGCTCTCACTTTTTCACCACTTAATATATTTTTATGAAATTTTATCTAGCTCCACAAACGTATCATGCAGCTGGCAGGTTTGTAGCTCTAAGGTCAAGGTCATTGGTAGGAAAAATGACACGCAATGAGCATATAATGTGCTGTGTGGTACTCTTGTTACTTAAAGTCCGGAGGCTGCGTCACATATCATTGTTTTGGTGCCATCTTCAAAATCAAAATTGTAGACTTCGAGAGGGTTCTTCTACATGGTTTTACCATCAATCCATGTGGCACTAATGTGAAAATTTGGGTGCTTTGAGTATGTACATCTTAGCCACCTTTGTAGTGGAATTTTCATCAATTTTCTGTGCATTCAGCATTAGCAGTATGAGGTTAATAATGCATTAAAGAGAAGAGCAAGCAGACATGCTGCTTTTCTGAAGATTTCTTTTTGAAAATAACTATCCATAAGTTCAATATGACACAAATTTTGGTCCAAAGAACTCTTCACATTTTCAAATTTGTGAAATAGGCTACGAATATGAGGAGTGTTCCAACTGCTAGGAGCTTCATAGAAAGTGAGACATTACACGTACAATATCATACATTGTTCATTTATTATCTGTCCTGTATAAACTATGGAAGTAACAGAAACTTTACAAGAGTTTTACATTTTCTGCAATAGCTGTATTTACGGAAACTAGAAACTGTCTGCTAAGGGACCAACCCTTTATTTTGGCAGAGGGGGGTGGGGGCACCTTGGATTTTCTTTCAAACCAGACTTTTTCTGTTACCTCAAGATAATTAATTCTTTTCAACTAATATAATGGATATAATACGTTTGTTGTCCACAAATCAGAGCGAGAATTTTTTCAAGCTATCTGAGGTTTGGAAATGCGTAGTTTTTGGGGTAAAATATTCCAACCCCCACCCCTCTTCTGAAAATTAAATGGGCAGTCCCCGAGTTGAATGCAACCATGTTAAAAATCTCTGAACCAAGTTTAACCTGCAAATTACAATTATTTATTATTTTTACATTTATTTAAATGTTGGCCTAGTAAGCGATACTTTATTATTTTAAAAGTATGTTTCATAAACCCTAATAAAATTCACTTCATTTCTTGAAAGGTAGTCAAGAGTTGCGACCTGTTCAAAATATTTCCTTTTATACCTTCATGTCAATAAGCTGGCGGTATATGATATTTAATTTGTCCATCGATGTATGTGGGTCCATCTGTCTTCCATGTCCATGCTGAAACTCCTATACAGCTCCACTTATTAAACTTTGACTGAGGGTGAACTTGGGATTAATATTTGTTTACCATATATATATATAAATATATAGAGAGCTCGTCCTTTTATTATTTTATTTTACGAGAGAGAGAGAGAGATATGTCATTTAAACGTAAACTTTCAATCTGTAGCACTTTAAGATGACCCACACGATTCTATTACACAAGAAATTACTTGCTTTATCCACTCTCTAAAAACTGCCTAACGTCAAGGAGATTACATTGCTTTGTATTAACACTCTCTCATCCCATCGGCGACAGCAGTAGACAGATTAACGTGAAACCATATAACATCCCCTCTCAAGCCTTTTGCGCCTTAGATTACCATTTTGATTTGTCACGTGACCATATTACGCATCGTCAAGCTCTATTTTTAGACCAGGAAAGGCCTGCGTGCGTGGAAGTTTGACCGTCTTTAAGGGCGATTTTCAGCCTTTCTAGATGGAACACAAACATTTTTCGACATTACGATACTAACAGATAAAACGAAAGCAAAGTAAAAAAATTTAAAAAATGTATGCACTAATGCTCCTATAAGTTTCAGTGGTATCGCTAGGGCACAACTGTTCATCTAAGTGAGGTTGGGCTCAAGCATTTGTCTTCAAACTACACATTTATTCTTTAAGTATATTCGTGAAAACAATTTATATTTGCATTCAGTGTTAAGTCTTCCTATAAGCCTTGGCTGTTTCAAGAAACCTTTTTGTTTATTTCTCACAAACTTCTAAAGTTACTTTTTTTTTTTAACTCTCCACACGAAGGTAAAAATAACAGAAAAATGATCAGTACGTAAATAATATATATATATATATATATATATATATATATATATATATATATATATATATATATATATATATATATAGAGAGAGAGAGAGAGAGAGAGAGAGAGAGAGAGAGAGAGAAACATTACCAAGTAAATAAAGTAAATATTCCGTAACTCTTTACATGTATTATTGGTATTCTTCTTCTTATTATTATTATTATTATTATTATTATTCCTATTGCTATTATTATTATTATTATTATTATTATTTGAACTCTTGTCCATTATCTCGCTATACCATGCTCTTGACATACTTCCTTAGTACCTCCATGCATAACTGTACCGAGATATAATTTCCTTGGCACATTTTGATGATGTCGTTGATTTATCGTAGCGCGTGGTGTCAGTCCATTGTTCTAAGCCTGGAATTAGGTAAAAACACTTTGGTCCTCTGCATGATAAGCACGATAAACACTTCTTTTAATTTTTTTACACAACTTTGTTGGGCTGATGGCAGTATAACATAGATATGTAGTGTACCTGTTTTAGACCGTTTTTTAATCTTCTATTGTTTATCCTTTGTTTGTTAATTTCACCGTCATTTAAACCTGTAAGAGTCAAGAATTCTTCTTGGGTTTTGTGTTTAGTGTTTGTTTTGTGGATGTAAATTGTTTCTTCCCCTGACGAAGAGCTTGTTTAGCTCGAAACGTGGTGAAACTTTTTTACATTTGCGCCGTTATCAATGTTTGTGTTATTATTATTATTATTATTATTATTATATATATATATATATATATATATATATATATATATATATATATATATATATATATATATATATATATATATATATATGTTCTTGCCAAGCATCATTAAACGTTTAATTACATATCGTCTATCAATTATATTTTGCAAACCATACTATTTAGAGATCTTATATACCTTGCTGGGGATATTGTAAGAATAGCGATGAAGGACAATTGCTTTATAGAATAAAATCCATGCTCTATTACAAAAATGTTCCCCAGTCTGTTAACTTTGTATAAGTTTAAAAGCTACTGCATTTCAATGAAAACTATAAGACTCCTTTCTCACTAAGGCATTGTACGATGTGTTCTGTAAGATTACGAAGGCCAAAGTATTCAATCAGTTATAAATAATGACTTGGAAACTTGACAGATAAAAAAATACACAACCCGTGACACGTTAAAGCTAACATTTACTAGTATCACAGACGTCACAAGGCTTGAAATATTCAACTTTTTTTTTCTCCATATTTAAGTGTTAAAACTGCGGCCATTTTCTAGTTTCGTCTGAAATACATCTACACATGAGTTTATCTACCTAAACACTCGTGTCTGTCCGTTAGATCTTTACGTGTGTATCTGAATGCTTATATCTGTCTTGAGAGATCTTAACTTGTCTATCTCAACACTCGTGTCTGCCCGTGAGACATTTAATTGTCTACCTCAGCACTCATGTCTGTCAGTGAGATCTTTACTAGACAGTCGAGGGAACATTCGTCCTTTTTGCTTTATTTCACAGCTGTTGCTAAGCAACATGACTTATATGATTTGACACTAGAAAAATGATTCTTAGCAGGTCTATCACAGAATGCATTATAATCTCCCACTGAAAGTCACTTACTCGGGTATAGTTATGTACACGAAAATAACCAAAACATCATATTACAAATAAATAATGGCCAATGAATTGCTCAAAATATATTTCCAATTGGAAACTATGATTTCCAAATATGTAACATCATAATCAATGGAACCACAAGACTTCAGTTTACTTTAGAAGCAAAACGCAGGCTAGATAAAAAAAAAAATCTCACCCAATCATCTAAAATAGTAGGTCTGTGACCACATAAATAAATACATATACATGTACCGGCTTGAACCATTAAAAGCAGTCTAAAATCAGCGTAGAAGCGTGGAATTTCATGCTGAACATGTGACAAACTCTCTCAAGTGAAAACCATCATTTGTCAGTGGTACTTGCTAAGGGTTGCCTCCCGTGTTGTCACGTGATGTGCTGGGGCGGCTGGCTGGGGCGGCGGTAGACGCTAGCTGCCTACAGTCGTCATTGTAAAGGTCAAGGTGAATTCCAGCCTGACACACGTGTAGTGGGCTCTGCAATAACTGAATACATCGGCCGGGAAACCGCTCAGTCTGAGTAAAGAAAACAATTTGCTTTGCACATGAGAGATAAAATAATAAGGAATGCAGCAGCAGCCACAACAATAACAAACAACAGCTTCACCAACAACTGCAATTACAACAACAACAACAACAATAAGCCGTATGTTGCAAAAGTAACATGTGACATTTAAATTATTTTGAGAAAATCGCGTCTGAATGTTTAACTAAGCTGCAGTATTCAACTCTGTAGATATTATCTTAAGCTCTATCTGAAACATGCATAATGCCTTACTAAAGTCATCGTAAATGCTACATAGTGGTACTTAATATGCTTGTTAACAAAACTTTGCACCTGTCACCTTCATTTTTCAGGTAGGTCGGGTCCATGACACATGGAACTTTCTTGCACAAGTACATGATGAGGAAATCCGTAAAAACTGAGGTTTCCTCCTCAACAACTTTAGTTTTGCTGACAACACAAGAGTAAGTCCTATCTGTTCTGATAAACGAATAGCAACACTTTTCACAATCTTATTTGGTACGGTCCGGAATTTCGATTCCTGGTGAAAAAGGAAAACGTGGAGGAAGAATAAATATTTCCCTCTTTTTGCTAATAATTGAGTATCGATTTACAAAATGTTTGTTAATATAATTCAGTAAATGTCATTCAATATTATATAAAGCGGGTGATTTGTTTTTAATTTGTTGATATATATTGGCAAATAAAGTGTAATCACAGTGCAGTCCCACATCACTCGGTGATGATGTCAAAAAAAGATAAGGCAAATAGTGGTCAACAGTGACGTGTCTTCAAAGTTTGGGCCCTCCTGCAAATGCAAATCCCCTACCCCCCCCCCCATGTAAAAACTTGGGATTTTGTGTCCTCTTCATGAATCCCCACCCACCCCCACCCCCGCATAGCAGGGGCCACGACGCGGTAGTTAGCTACTGGTGGTCAAATTCCATCAATATACTGATCAGAAGATGATTCTCAATGCAGCATATATGGTTAACTGGAAAGTCAATGAGAGATATTTTGGAGTTCGTGAACATTATCCAGTTGAAGTAAAACAGACGGAAGAAGCTTTCCGAAATAATGACACAGGAATGAAGAAAAGTACATAGAGTGAAACTAATATGAGACAACGACGGTCACCTGTATCAATCCTCAGAGTAGGGATCCATACAGGACGGTCACCTGTATCAATCCGCAGATTAGGGATCCATACAGGACGGTCACCTGTATCAATCCTCAGAGTAGGGATCCATACAGGACGGTCACCTGTATCAATCCGCAGAGTAGGGATCCATTCAGGATGGTTACCTGTATCAATCATCAGAGTAGGGATCCATACAGGACGGTCACCTGTATCAAACCTCAGAGTAGGGATCCATACAGGATGGTCACCCGTATCAAACCTCAGAGTAGGGATCCATACATGACGGTCACCTGTATCAATCATCAGAGTAGGGATCCATACAGGACGGTCACTTGTATCAACCCTCAGAGTAGGGATCCATACTTGATTAGCTTTCTATTCTATCTTGGAATGCATATGAATTAAAAAGAAAATATGTGACCAGGATTTTTTTAAATTTTACATTTGACTCTGACATTTTTCTTTTGACTGAAACCAAGGCCGACCCCAAATGAAAAATCTGATTTGAATATAAATGGTTTTGTGAATGATGACATATATAACAAATCGAACATAAGTAAGAGAGATTTATTGGAGAGATTTCGGTTTATTACAACTAAGTGTTGCTGATAAATTGTCCATTGTTGGAAAATAAAAAATATGGTTAAGTGTGGCTAAAGTTCGATAAAAGTTTTTATGATATTTATGCTGTCGAGAGCACATTGTGTACATTGTTTGAAGTTGTTGACCTCAAATGCGACCCTATGACCTCTAACTGGAGTTTAATACTGAGGCTACATTGTTACACTGTTAGAAGTTTTTGACCTTAAATAACACACATACCATCCAACACGCCATGAGTAGTGATCAATACCTAGTCATGTACTATCCAACACCCCACACTATACTGTCACGGAATTCAGCGGCGACTAGAAAAACCGGAACATTAGATTTAAATGGTCTAGACTAAACACAGTATTAAAGTTTCGAAACTATTACGGACTTTAGCGGAGACTGAAAAAAAAAATCCGGAAAAATGTAAAAATTTAGGTCTGGACTAAAAGTAGTACTAAAATTCCGAAACTGTCAGGAACTTTAGCAGAGATTAAAATTAAATATTTTTTTTTTTTTTAAATTTTGGCCTCGATTTAAAAGTAGTACTCAAATTTTGAAACTCACATGGACTTCAGTGGAGTCTAAAATATGTCTGGAAAAATGTTAAAATATGGCCGAGACGAAAAGTAACACTAAAATTTCTAGACTAATACGGAATTTAGTGGAAAGTAAACAGAAATTTCCCCCCAAAATGTAAAAATTTTAAAAAGAATATTTACAAACCCATAAACAAATTTTAAAGGTGAAAAATGTTAAAATTTTAATTTAACAAATTATATAGACTTGAGCGAGGACTGAAAAATGTCCAGACCAATTTAAAAAATGCCAACAATTTTTAAAAGTGCAAATATAAATTTAAAATGTTAATAATTTTCTTCTCTTTTTTTAAAAAATTGTTGAAGTTATCTATAACAAAAAAATTCCGCCGTTTTGAATGATCAACACCCCACAGTTACTAACCAAAGTAAAGCATAGAGTGACCAACACACAGTCATCTACTATCAATCACCCCACATTTACTATGCAACGCGCAATTTTTTGTCCGTGAAGGTATGTTTGAGTATCTTATCTATACTAAATGAACAGATCAAAACAAAGATACACTAAAGTTTTTGGTTACATTTAAAAACACATCACAAAGTACATTTATTCTTCTTTTTCACTGTCTTTCTTTTCTGAATTTCTTCGCTGGCACGGGATCTTCTGACATTACTTCAGCTTGTCTTGCCTTCTTGAATTTGTTTGGTGGAATCAGTTCTTCTTCTTCTGAAATCTCCTTTCTCTATTTTTCCACTTTTTTGACATTGATGCCAGGTGTCTTAACTTTTGTTTCTCTTTTCTCCTGTCTTAAAGATTCATTTGTTATGACATGACGTCGTGGACATTCTGGAGCCCAATGTCCTATGACAAACATAGCAGGTATCTTGACTTTTATCTCGAGAGGAGTAGTCAGAAGTCTTGTTGGTCTTGTTGGAAGTGTACTTTCGAATGACAGTGTAAATGTCTGACAAGAAGTGTGATCTGTTGTGACTTCTCCATCTTCACAGATTGAAACGAGTATATTCTTTTAGGTCGAAGGGTGCTCTATTTATATAGGGAGAGAGATGTAACTTAGTCAAATTAAGTTTGAATTATGTACTGTCATGAAATGATGACACATTTACAAGAAGAAACCAGAAGCCAAGCAACGATGACGTTCTGTGTTACCCAACACTCTCCAAGACGTTTTGGCAGAAGTTCACCAGGGCAAATTTGAAGAAGATATGAGTAATCTTGAGCTAATACCATCTATCTTTACCACAAGACATAAATAGTCAATATTAGCCAAGAAAGAAAGTCGTTCGGTAGCACCGGAAGATTATTTTTACATTCGACCTACCCAAAAAGTGACCTCCAGAAAAGTTCGAACTACGATTTACACTTACACAATCAAATTTAAAGAGTTCAAGTCTCAAGTTCCAACAGAGAAAGCAGCTGTCTTCATTGCAGATTTATTTGAGTCAATGTTAAAGAAATTAAAACGACAATGCCAAGCTCAAGATGAAGATCGTTTGAGATTATCCATCATTTACAACAGTTTGAAATTTACTATGTGGATCGAGTTTGGTACATCTGCAGCATTAACTTCTTCCAAAATCTTGGAAAAAATTTAACACGTCAAACAATCCAACAACAAGTTTGACAAGACCGATGGAAAAGCTACTCTTGACACGACACACGTTGAACTTTTACGTCTTAAAGGACCATTTACGTCTTAAAGGACGCCTTAAAGTCTGGTGAAGATCAAGACTGTCGTGTGAAAACTTGGATGCTCACAAAATGGGATGTTTGTCAAATAATCAAGTCGTTAGTCGATCATTGTAAAAAGTTTATCAGATCGTCTACAACAAACGAGTGCGACTTCCCGATCACAACACGGTACCGTTCTCCAGTATAAACAAGTTCAAAGATAGAAAGATTATTTTGAGTACAGACGCTCACCGAGAATGATGAGTTCAACACAGCAACAGTGTGATGGACCCACTGACTCCAAGTTCAAAGAATGCACGTTTCCTGTGGCTTTGCCTGGCTATGAAAATTTTGAAAGTCGATTCCAGAGGTTCAGAGGGAAATGACCTAAATATACGGAAGGGCCTACTCCCAAAGCTTTAGCTAGAGTAGGATTTGTCTACTTGGGACGAGGAAGCCAGGTGCAATGTTCAGTTGTGGTGTGACGATCCGTATGGACTATATAGATTCAGCTTTCCTTAAACACGCCAGATTGTCTGTGTACTGTCGCTACCATCCTTTGGTTGGTCCACCGATCTCCAGTTTAAAAAGTTCCCAAAACATACAACGATCAGTGTGACCAGAAACTTCCACCAACATGATGAATTCAACATAGAAACAGTGTGATAGACTCACCGACCCCAAGTTCACTGAACTCGAGTGCGATGCTGTGCACTGCAACCAAAATGATGCCGTACTCTGCGACATAGGTGATGCAGCACGACATTGCCTCTCTAGTATCGAAAGCGATGCCGTTCGTATAGATGTCATCCACGTACTCACAACCGCTTTGGATACAACCAGTTCATCGAGAATTACGAATCAAAGAAAGAAGACTACACATTTCCTGTGGCTTGGCCTGGCTATTTTAATTTTGCCAGTCTATTCCAGACGTTCAGAACGAAAATGGCCTAAATATCCGGACGGACCTTCTCCGAAATCTTTAGCCAGAGCAGGAGTTGCCTAATTAGGACAATGAGACCAAGTACAATGTTTCAGTTGTGGTGTGAAGCTTCACAAATCTGAGTATAAAGATACAGCTTACCCTGAGCATTCCAGATGGTCTCCGTGCTGTCACTAGCTTCATTTGGTCGGTCTAGAATATGATTCGTATGGATACTTTAGAAGAGAACATTTGTTGTTTGCCTTTGGAGCTAGGAGAACGCATTTCCAGAGAGTTTGTCAAGATTCAAGTGAAATGCAAAATGAAAATCATTTCTCGATCTTTAAACTATTGCTATTTCCACAGGATAAGAAGAATGATTCTTTGGAAAGACTATGACAGGCATACTACTTTGTCCAGATTAAAGTGAAACGCAAAGAACAATTGCATCCGAAATGGCACAGACTTCATAATCATTGGTATCTGAATGCTACAAGAAGACTGCTTACTTTGAAAGTGTTAAAATGGACAGACATTGATAAATTGTGAAGACATTATAAGACTTGCCATGTCACGACTGCTGTTATCAATGTTACGCTAAATTCCGTAGAATGAAGTCAATGACAGTGTTCAAGACTTAGTCGATTACCAAGAACTTATAAAAGAACTGATTTCACAAGACGCGATGATTCCTTTTAAATTTTGGACGACGTGTGGTGTGTGTGTTAGTTACTACCTTTCTTGTATTTCGTTTACCAGCAGATTCTTTGTGGCTATTACATGATCGTCAAACCTTTATCTGTGCACAAAAAAACTCATTGTGTCAAAAGTGTTGCGAATCGTGATGCAGACGACTTGTGTACCCGCGTGTGAAGAAGACATTCGTCGTACTTTATCAACTCTTTATACTTACCAAGAAGTGTGTAAAGCTAGTTGGATACACCAACACATTTACGACTTAAAGGATGTACGTGACTGGAAAATCTTGGATTGATTCAACACTTGGACACAAGAAGTAGCTGACTATGCCAAAGACATCGTGTATGACTGATGAAAGAAAGAAAAACATGAACTTTGTGTTTTTGACATGTAAATATCTTTGTTTGTTGTGTTACATCACCATGAAAGAAAAATTAAATGTATAAAATGTCTTGTGTCTTTGATGGAATCTCAGAAATGAAAACACCACTTGAAAGTTATGGCTGCATCCTCCGTTCTCAAAGTGATTGACGGAAGGTCAGATTGTTTAAGTTTTATTAGGCACTGTATCTTCGCCACCCCTTTAACACGTTGATTGCTGGACTTAGTGGTTCAGGCAAAACAGAATTAGTCAAACGTTTGATCGAACACAAATCAAAATTGTTTCATCGACCTCCACAACGTATCGTCTGGTGTTGCAAAGAGTGGCAATGTTCTTACTCGTTACTGCAAGAAAGTCAAGTAGAATCCATTTCGTTTGTAGAAAGGATTCCTCGCGAAGACTATCGAATCGTATCTAACTTTAGTCAAACACATCTTGTCATCTTCGATGACATGTTAGGAGAAGATGAAGATAAAATTAAACTTTAGTTTACACGAAAATGACATCATTGTAATGCTAGTATTATTTACATTACTCAAAATCTGTTTCAACAAGGTAAAGTGCATCACGCCATCAGTCTCAATGCACATTATGTGGTGTTGTTTAAAAGTCTGAGAGACAAATCTCAAGTACAAGTGTTAGCTAAACAATTAGGAACACCTTGGTTAAATTATGCTTATGAAGATACCACTCAATCTCCACATGCCTATTTACTCATCGATTTAAATCCTACTGTTATGTATAATGTTTATATAATATTATAGATATTTTAGGAAATTATTAATGTTTATTGACATTAATATTTGCTTAAATCTTTATTTTGTTTATCAGAAAAAAACATGTTTAACTAGTGTCCTTGAATTAGGTTGTTTACTTCAGATTTGAGCTAAAGGATAGTTTTGATAAACAATGTTTTCTAAATTTGAGGTCAAGGTTGATTTTGTTTACAGATAAAACTGGAAAATCCTTAGAGTTATGTGTAAAAAGACATGTCCACACAAGTAAAATTCCATTAAGATGACACATATTCTAGAACATTCTGTCATGTGACCAATCTTTATATATACCATGTTTAGTGGACAGTTTTTCAGTTTCGACATTACTATCAGTCTTGTAAAGAGCTATTACAGTCGTGGAAAGTCATTCCAAATTCTAAGAGAGGAACTATTAAAAATATTAATTGGATTTTAACAGTGCTCATAGACTTTTGGATTTTGGATTTTTAATTAATGATTTTGGAATTTATGTGAACTTATTCAGAGATATTTTGGAGTACTTCGTTTTGAGATCAGCACATTAAAGACTACTAGTACATCAGGATTTTAAAGACCATTGGCATATCACAACATTCAAGGATACAGCCGGGAATTCGGGACATTTAGGACTTGTGATTAGAACACTGATTCTTATTGGATTATTTGGATTTTAATACACATTACTGTAAGTGTCTTTTTGATTTTTCATCTTAATTATCTAGAAATAAATTGCTTGTTGATTTTTACTTGATTTTTTGTTTCACTTTCTTTCTGTTACATTTTTTTAGACCATAGAGTCGTAACAGAAATTGGGGGCTCGTCCGGGATCGAATTTCTTTAAAACATATTAGAGATATTAAAGTTATTTTTGAAATTCATATTGATTTTGACTTGGATTTTTTTTTCTTTGGCAAAGATTTTAAATAGTGAAAAAATGTTGTGTGAAACCAACAAGCATTCACAATGGCATCTAATGTTCAGAATTTCATTTCAAATCCTACCCAGGAGGGGTTATAGTGTATGAGAAAGGATGAGTTGCTCGAACTTGCCAGAAAATACAGTCTGTCTGAGGCGAAAGCATCATCGACAAAACAGGAGATAAAGATTATTTTAATTCAATATTTAGTAGGAAAGGGAATTTTGAATAGTAGTGCTTTAAGTCCGAAGAGAAAGCCTGTATCTGGTTCTGACAGGAAATTAAGGGAATTAGAGTTAAAGAACCAGATGGATTTAGAATTAGCAAAGCTTCAGATTCAGAGAGAGAGAGAAAGAAGAGAGGCAGATACAGATGCAGAGAGAGGAGAGGGAGATGCAGAGAGAGAGAGAAAGAGAAGAAAGGAAAATGCAATTTAAATTAAGAGAATTAGAACTGGCAAACAGAGCACACTTCACTCCTTTAAACACAAGTTCAGGTTTTGATGTTACTAGATATATTAGGTTAGTACCCCCTTTTCAGGAAAAAGAAGTAGATAAATACTTTCTTCATTTCGAGAAAATTGCTGAAAACTTGAAATGGCCCAGAGAGTATTGGACTTTGTTATTACAAAGTGTACTTATTGATAAAGCTCGTGAAGTCTACATTTCACTGTCAGTACAACAAATCACTGATTATGATGTGGTTAAGGAGTACATCTTGAAAGCTTATGAGTTGGTACCAGAGGCATATCGACAAAGGCTTAGGAATTGTAGAAAAGAAACTGGACAAACTTATGTCGAATTTGCAAGGGATAAAGAACGACAATTTGATAGGTGGTGCTCAGCCAAGAAAGTTGATCAAGATTATGATAACCTCCGACAGCTCGTATTAATTGAAGAGTTCAAGAGGTGCATCCATAGTGATTTTAAGACCTATCTTGACGAGCAGAATGTGGAAACTTTGGAAAATGCTGCTCGTATGGCTGATGATTATTCCTTGACTCACAAAATTTAATTTGGCAATAAGTTGTCCTCTCAGCAATTTTCTGGTAAAAAACCATTTCAATCTCGTACGAGTACTTCCAAATTTCACAACAGCACAACTGTTAGGAATCAAACATCTGATAAGACTGATCAGAAATCCTTATCTCTTCCTACGTGCACTTATTGTAAAATAAAAGGGCACGTTATTTCTGATTGCTTCAAGTTGAAAAATAAGCAACAGAGTAAAGACAGATCTTTTCCGAATGCTCTTATTTTAAAGAGGTCAAGGTCACGGTCTTGTATTGAAGGCAATACATTTGTTGGGTCAAACAAACCCCAGTCTGATTCTATTTTGGAGGCTTATGAACCATTCATGTCAGAAGGTTCTATATCACTTATTGGTGATTCTGCCAAGCCTACCCCAATTAAAATATTAAGGGACACTGGAGCTTCTAAGAGTCTTTTATTATCAGATACTTTGCCTTTGTCTGAGGAGTCTTCATTCAAGTGAAAGTGTTCTTGTTCAGGAGTAGAGTGCGGCTTTGTAAATTTTCCTCTTCATTGTGTCAATTTGGCATCAGACTTAGTTTCCAAACCTGTGACTGTTGGGGCAGTGACTTCTTTACCCATAGAGGGTGTTCATTTATTACTAGGCAATGACCTAGCTGGAGATAAGGTTGTGGTTAATCCACTTGTAACTGACAAGCCTTGTTTGGATCAGAAAGTTCATCCTGTCGAAATCGAAATCCCTGATTTGTACCATGCTTGTGCAGTTACTAGAGCTATGGCAAAAAGAGCTCTTGAGAGTGATGTTGATCAGGATATAATTCCTTTAGCTGACACATGTATTGGTCAGTCTTTTGATGAGGTCACTTTTCCCTCAGGTATTGATCAATCAAACGGTATTGATCACAGTTATCCTCTTTTGGCAACTTATTCTCTTTGTTCTAATCAGGGTAACAAACGACAATCCCTTGTCGTTGAACAGTAGCAAGATCCCGAGATATATTGTTTGTTTCAGAGGGCTATTAGTGAAACTGAATTCACACAAGTTCCAGTGTGTTACTTTGTGAACAATGGGGTCCTTATGAGGAAATGAAGACCACCTGAGGTACCCGCTGGTGACGAGTGGTCAGTGAGCTATCAAATTGTTGTTCCTAAGTCATATCGACAGGAAATTCTTAATCAAGCTCATGAAACTCCTTTGGCTGGTCATTTAGGAGTCCGTAAGACTTATCACAAGATCTTGAATCAATTTTATTGGCCGAAACACAAAAGTGATGTTTCTAAATACTGCAGATCTTGTCACACTTGTCAAATGGTAGGAAAACCCAATCAGAAGATACCTAAGGCTCATTTGCAACCTATTCCTGCATTTGATGAACCATTTAGTAGAATAATGGTAGACTGTGTTGGTCCTTTACCTATGACCAAGTCAGGCAACCAATATTTGTTGACCATCATGTGTGCATCTACAAGATTTCCAGAGGCAATTCCTCTGAGAAATATAAAAACTAAAACTATTGTGAAAGCTTTGGTGAAGTTTTTTACACTTGTTGGCCTTCCCAAATCCTAGGGTCAAATTTTACGTCTGGAATTTTCCAACAAGTTATGCATGAATTAGGTATCCAACAGTTTAAATCTTCTGCCTATCACCCTGAAAGTCAAGGTGCTTTGGAAAGATTTCATCAAACTTTGAAGAATATGATTCGATCATATTGCTTTGATACAGAAAAGGATTGGGATGAGGGTGTTCATTTGTTGGTGTTTGCTGTTAGGGAATCAGTTCAAGAGTCGTTGGGTTTTAGTCCCTTTGAACTAGTTTTTGGTCATACTGTCCGTGGACCATTGCAATTATTGAAAGAGAAACTTCTTTCAAATGAAGATTCAAAGATTAATCTTCTTGATTATGTCTCTGATTTCAAATACAAGTTGTCAAAGGCCTGTGAAGTAGCAAGAACTAATCTTCACACTACCCAGTCAAAAATGAAATTAAGGTATGACAGAAATACACAGGAAAGGAGTTTTAAACCTGGTGACAAAGTTCTGGCTCTCTTCCCCATACCTCAGAATCCTCTCCAGGCTAAATTTTATGGTCCTTATACCGTTGAAAAGAAAGTAAATGACTTAAATTATATCATTAACACTCCTGGGAGACGGAAACAGAAACAACTTTATCATATAAATATGTTAAAGGAATATTTTGACAGAGATAGCCCAGCTAATTATTCTGTTAATTTAGTTGTACCTGTCGCACACAGTGAAGATATTAACGATGGAGTACAATCAGACTATAGTGACTCTGGTATAACCAATCTTCGGAATTCAGAAATATTGAACAATCTAGACCAGAAACTTTCACATCTGCAACAACAGGAAAGAAATGAACTAAAGCAGCTATTACGTGACTATGAGCACTTGTTTCCTGATGTTCCTACACGAACAAGTAAAATTTATCATGACGTTGACATTGTAGATTCTGTACCTGTGAAACAGCATTCTTATAGGATGAATTCTCTCAAACAGAACTATTTGAAGAAAGAAATTCAGTATTTACTGGAGAATGATTTCATAGAACCAAGTAAAAGTAACTGGAGTTCACCATGTATTCTTGTTCCCAAGCCAGATAATACATTCCGTATGTGTACTGACTATAGAAAAGTCAACAGTGTCACCAAAACTGATTCATTTCCAATAACAAGAATGGACGATTGCATTGATAAAATTGGAAGTGCGAAATATGTCACCAAGTTTGACCTTTTAAAAGGATTCTGGCAAATTCCACTAAAGGAAAGGGCAAAAGAAATTTCAGCATTTGTAACTCCAGATGGACTTTATCAATATAATGTCATGCCGTTTGGAATGAAAAATTCGCCTACAACGTTTCAACGTCTGATGAACATGATAACATTTGGTCTTGATGATTGTGACGCTTATATCGATGACGTCATTATCTACAACAACACCTGGGAAGATCATTTGGAAACCATTCGAAAATTCTTTGATCGACTCAGCGATGCGAATCTGACAGTTAATTTGAGCAAAAGTGAGTTTTTCCATGCTTGTGTCACATTTTTAGGACATATTGTGGGACAAGGTCAAGTTAAACCTATAGAAGCTAAGGTCAAACCTATCTCTGAATTTCAAGTACCAATTTGTAAAAAGCAACTGATGTGATTTCTAGGTATGGCTGGATATTATCGGAAATTTTGTTCCAATTTTTCCAAAATTGCTGAACCTTTGACAAGTTTATTGAGTAAGAAACCAAATTTCATTGGTCTGACAAGTGTCAGGAATCTTTTGACAAGTTAAAGGCCATGCTTAAGAATGCACCAGTTCTTTCTGCACCAAATTTCAGCCAATCATTTATATTATCTGTTGATGCAAGTGATGTAGGGGTTGGTGGAGTATTGATTCAGGAAGACAAAAGTGGCGTGGATTACCCTGTGTGTTATTTTTCTAAAAAACTAAACCAGCACCAGAAAACTTATTCCACAATTGAGAAGGAATGTTTGGCTTTGATATTGGCTTTACAGCATTTTGAAGTGTATGTTACCTCGGCTCTTTCTCCAATTATTGTGTACAGTGATCACAATCCCCTTACTTTCATCAACAAAATGAAAGATAAAAATCGGAGATTGTTGAGATGGAGTTTAATATTTCAGGAATATAATATTGACATCAAACACATCAGTGGAAAAGACAATGTGATTGCAGATGCACTCTCACGTGCATAGAAATGTTATATTGCTTGATGTACTTAAGTTCAGTAGCATAAAACATTTTCTTATGTAATTTTTGGTTATTATAGCATTAGATGTATATTCAAAAGAAAGCTTTATTACATAAATCTTTCATTTTCTTTATGAGGGGAGGTGTTATGTATAATGTTTATATAATATTATAGATATTTTAGGAAATTATAAATGTTTCTTGACTTTAATATTCGCTTAAATCTTAATTTTGTTTATCAGAAAAAAACATGTTTACTAGCGTTCTTGAATTAGGTTGTTTACTTCAGATTTGAGCTAAAGGATAGTTTTGATAAACAATGTTTTCTAAATTTGAGGTCAAGGTTGATTTTGTTTACAGATAAAACTGGAAAATCCTTAGAGTTATGTGTAAAAAGACATGTCCACACAAGTAAAATTCCATTAAGATGACACATATTCTAGAACATTCTGTCATGTGACCAATCTTTATATATACCATGTTTAGTGGACAGTTTTTCAGTTTCGACATTACTATCAGTCTTGTAAAGAGCTATTACAGTCGTGGAAAGTCATTCCAAATTCTAAGAGAGGAACTATTTAAAATATTAATTGGATTTTAACAGTGCTCATAGACTTTTGGATTTTGGATTTTTAATTAATGATTTTGGAATTTATGTGAACTTATTCAGAGATATTTTGGAGTGCTTCATTTTGACATCAGCACATTAAAGACTACTAGTACATCAGAATTTTAAAGACCATTGGCATATCACAACATTCAAGGATACAGCCGGGAATTCGGAACATTTAGGACTTGTGATTAGAACACTAATTCTTATTGGATTATTTGGATTTTAATACACATTACTGTAAGTGTCTTTTTGATTTTTCATCTTAATTATCTAGAAATAAATTGCTTGTTGATTTTTACTTGATTTGTAGGTTTCACTTTCTTTCTGTTACCTTTTTTTTAGACCATAGAGTCGTAACACTACTGCTAACGATTATTTGAGACTTCGTACGCATTTGTTTCACGATTGGTGTCAAGAAGGAGGTCGAGTCATTTACACTTAGCCTTCCTCGTTTTCGTGTGTCTAAAATAAACTAGAAAAACATCATTCACTTCTTTTCTTTCTAACAGCACTCAACATGAGTTCCTTTCAATCTCATCCCCCTGCCAAATTGATTCCTGCACTGTATGCTATCAGTCGCAAAACAAATGCACAAGTACGTTCACATTTGTTAGAAGCTAGTCTCAAAGATGTCATACTATGGTTTCCTTTGACAGCACGTCAATTAACATTTCACATCAAACACATAAAGAAGCTTTGTCAAAACTGGCTGATACAATAGTTGATACTCAAACTAAAAAACAAATCACCCTGAAACCATGGGGAAGTGGATCTTTAGGAAGTGTCATTATTCGTCAACGGGAAGTGGATCTTTAGGAAGTGTCATTATTATTCGTTCGCTTTTAAGATGGGATCCTAATGGCGAAGCTACCAAATCCAAACCACCTAAAAGACAGACCAAAAAAGAAGAGGGGTGCAGCAAGTACACATTTGAAGAAGAAGAAGCAAACCCAACAGAAAACAAGACATTCAAGAAAGAGACGTACTGCTGCTAGAACGCTCACGAACTCAAGAAGTACTCTTTCTATGACCATCTCGACTTCAGCTTCTTCTTCTCCGTTAATGATAATGCCTGCCAAACCTGATTTTAGACCAGTGTTTCCCAATCTGATGAAAAAATGAAAACCCATTTCTAAAGAAACTTCTGCAACGGCGGCGATGTCTTCTTCTACTGCTCTAGCTGCTGCTGCTGCAGCCAAGAAGGTGGCCTCACCTAAAACAAAAGTACAAGACGGAACAGGTGTGTTACAAAGTTTACTGGATTTGTCCAAACAAGAACTGGCAAGATTTAACCCATTGAGAACATATGTAATACCTAAAATCAAGAAGATACGACGTCCCGACAATCAGTGGGACAAATTCCAGCGAGAACATCAGTAGTACATAAAGTCAGGTTGAAACGACGTCCCGACAATCAGAGAAGACGAATTTCAGTATACAAAAGAAGTATTGTATAAGATTCACTTCAGTTTTCCTTCTGAACAAAGATTTCACCAAGAAGTTCACACCATCATCTCAAGAAACCTTCTTCCAAAAAAGGAGAAAAGAAGGGGATCCCTCCTCGTTTAGCTAAACATTGAGATGTTTTGTCACTACTGACTAAATCCAAGACCCCGATGCAAAAACAAATCTTTCAAAAAGCACCTAAAGAAATCATTGATACTGTGTGTGAATGTTCTTTGAACGTTTTGAAAGAAACGGTGCCCTTGACGCAGAGATAGAAACAGCAATTAGGACATCGTCACGGTCTTCGCCAAATGGTGCAAAAGAAAATGACCATCATTTTAAAAAAGTGCTGGTTTAGCGAGGATGATTTCTACTCTTTCTCATTAGATCATTGTTAAAAGACTCTACTCCTTTGTAAGGATCTATTGCTAGACTTGTTTTAGGAGGAATGTGAAGAAGAAGATAAAAAGGACACACTTTTCTGGAAGGACGAAAACTAACTTTAGTTCCTTACAAACGGTGGATGGAGCTCCATCGTTGGTACGAACAATGGATACCACATTTGCCTCCTAATCCTAATCTCACCGAGATGTCACATTTACAACAAGAGTTACAATCGTTGATGGATCTAACAACTTTCTCAGAAACAGAAAAATCGCAATTGTACAGACACTTATTTCTGCGTCTTGAACTGAAAAGCTTTAGACGAGACGACACTGAGAAAAAAACAAAAAAGTAGTAGTAGCAGCAACGCACAAGAGGATGATGATAGACATAGCTATGGGGATGAAAGAATAGAAAGAAACAAAAGATGTATTTCAAACTCTGTCTTCTCAAACACCTTTTCTCTCCAGTGTGGCAACCTTGTTGACACCGTCCCATACTAAGAGACGAGAAGAAATGAAAGCCTATGTCATAAAGATGATGCCGACACCTTCTTCAACAGAAGACAAAAAGAAAGATGGGGAGACAGAAGTAAACAAAATTAATCAAGAAAAAAAGTGATCAAAGAACAGATAGCTACTTCTACTCCTATTGCTCATCGGACACGTCAAGATTTGCAATCCAAAATACCACAAGACCCTAAAAGCAGTATCGAACAGTGGTTAACTTATTGAGAAGCAACAGTAGCAACAAACAGAGACACATTTAGCCAGCATTTACTACAATCCTGCTCATGCTGCTGGCTACGGAGGAATTCAAAAATTGTATCGTGCAGCCAAATCAAAACTCTACAATTTACGTCTGCAAGATGTACGACAATGGTTACAAGAACAATCGACGTGCACGTTACACAAACCCATTCGACGCACATTTTCCAGAAGTCAAACGAAAGTAGCTGGAATCGATCATCAATGGTAAGCAGGTTTAGATGGTGTCTCCCATTTAGCGTCGTACAGTCGGGGTTACAAATGTTTGTTTTGTGTCATCGACGTGTTTTCAGAATCAGATTAGGTAGTTCAAAGGTATCGAATTTCTGAACCAAGCTTTTCAAAAAAGTATTGAAAAGACACATTCATCTTTTTACCGAGGAAAATCCTGAAACGAAAGTAAGTGTCGTGGAACGTTTTCAAAGAACTTTGAAAAAAATTATGTAGAAATATTTTACACATCAATACAATCTTAAATACTTCGACGTGTTACCATGTTTAGTTCAAGCTTACAATGAATCGTACCATCGGATGTGCTGCAGAAGAAGTGACACCTCAAAACGAAGTGATTGTGTTTGATCGTTTGTTTGGAACGTTGAAGGTCAGAAAAAGGAAAAAGTGTTAAACATCGGAGATTGGGTTCGCATTGGAAAAACCAAACGCACTTTTGACAAAGGTTATTTATCCAGTTGGACGACATAATTCTTTCGTATCACACGAAAAGTACGCGTAAGTTATCCCCCTGTCTTTAAATTAAAAGATATGAACGGTGAAGTGTTAAAAGGAACCTTTTACTTTCCTGAATTATAACGAGTGACTAAGAAATAAGACGCCGTGTACGATATAGAAAGCATTCTAGATAGAAGAACACGTAAAGTGGGAAAACATCGACGCCAAGAAGCAAGAGTTCATTGGAAAGGATATCCAACCAGCTTTGATTCTTTGATTGCCGCTTCATAAGTCATTAACTATGAAAAGAAGTAGAAGTCACGACCATGCCGCTAAAGACTACTGCATCCCCTTCTCAGAGTCCATCTCTCCACGAACTACAAAAACAACCATTGTGGGTGTGGTGTGGAGAACGTGTCCCTACCAGTCAAAATCGTCTTTTTCTGACAAATAAATGTGGTGTATGGTGTCACTGGAGTAGCCTTGGAAATTTGACTTTGCAACGAGGAGATACATAACTGTGGACTATTTTACTCAGCAGTTGTATTGGTTATCTTCTTCCCAGTCGTTCATTGAAATATACCGACAGAAGTAACAACAACGGTAGCCTCGCCAACTTCAACCACCATTCCTCTTCCAATCACAACAGCAGTCCCCTTCTGGAACCATTGAAAAATCATCCATTGATATTGAGTGATTCCTGATAGATCAGAACCATTGAACTATGAATAACCAATTTTAATTAATATTACCAAGTCACAGTTCTATGAATGTGTTTCCCAACGACACATTATGTTGTTTTACAGCCAAATCACCTCAGTCAATACAGTTATATCAGGAAGCTCATTGGGAAGTGGATTTGGTAGAAATCATTTATCCCACTCAAGTCAAGAATATGGTCGGAGATCAAACCACTCTCCTCGTCGAAATATTCAACGAACAAGTTCAAGAACACCTCGACAGAAATGATCCTCTGATTTACGAATCCAAAACACCATCGCCAGCGAATCTTCAAATGAATAATATTAGCATGAGAATTTCTACAGGATATTATTTCAATGCTCAGCGTGTCGTCGGTACGATTTCGTCTGAAATATACTGATCCACTACCATAAAATTCCTCATCGTCTTAAAATGGATTTTTCCGACGCAAAAACGCTGTCTATTAGATTTTCTCTCAGTTTCTTTGCTATTCTGAGTGGAAACACAAACATAGAACCACAGTAAAAGGACATTCACAGCAACGATCGATTCTACAAGTATTTTCGCTTCCTTATCGAATTAAACGAAGGACTAAATTTGCTGAGAGTTATTCCTTTCAAAGTGGAATCTGCCATAGCTGCTAACGATGAAGAAGGAAACACGTATTTACCTAGAATTTGTAAATCCACATTATCTTCCTGTCAGTAAATCCTATTTTGACAGTGTCAATTTTAGTGCAAAAGGAGATCTTGGACAAAATATTGTATTCTCAAAAGGAAAGTCACCATGAAACTATATTTTCGAAATCGATTCTCTAGTGAAGTGTAACGAGAACATGACTTAGGAGATATGTTAAGATCAGCTTTTCGTGCCGATGGTCACTCGAAGAAATGTTGAAAATGTACTCATCGCTCAATAAAGTCATAAAGAAGACTTGATGAAAGCAGGAAAAAATGTCTTGATTCAAACTGGAACATACCGAGAAACTCCTATAAACTTGCTTCACGCTTCTGGTGAAGGCGTTACCATCTCCGCCACGCTACAGCAAGGACAAGGCAGAAAGAGACTTCGAAAATTCTTCAAACTTCACAAACATCCCCTCCCCCCCACCCTCCCCCCCCCCCCAAAAAAAAAAAAAGAATAAGTAAAGAAGAAGAACGGCAGTCAGAGAGTTTCATTGCATTCATTGTTCAGCGAAATGGATTTGTACTGGAATAACAAACTGGGAGCAGCAGCATGGACATTTACCCTTACCAAGCGTACCTAGAAAATATGTTGACGCATGAAAACGATGCCAAGAACACACATCTTAATGATGATCCTCACAATGTTGGATTTAATGACCTTCGAATGAAAATCAAACAAGTACGTAGTTTGGAAATGATGGATCGTTTGCGCTTGAACATGTGGATGGAAGACAAGTATTTGTTAAATGGGGTGGATGTACGTCTGAGACTGAATTGAAGTTGTACCGCGTTCCATCTGATGGCTAATGCGAACGAGTACAAAACGAACATCGAAGAAGCCAGACTTTACGTGCGACGTGTAGAAGTCTTACCTAAACTGGGAAACGACATCAGTCAAACTCTGAGCAGAAGAACAGCCTAGTATTGTCTACGACCAGTGAAAGTCAAAACCTTCATCATTGGCTCTAGACTCCTATTCAAGATCGAAGATCGTGTTTTCCAAAGTCAACTGCCAAAACGTTTGATCATCGACATCGTCAGCAATGCAGCTTTCAATGGAGCTATCGATCAAAATCCTTTCGAGTTCCAACACTTCAACGTGTCCAAGATAGAAGTCACCCGAGATGGCTAGATGTTGTCTACCAGACCCTTTGAACCTTACTTTGCCCATAAAAATTACTTGAGATCTTATTTGACACTGTTTGAATCCACAGGACAATTAGGAACCAACAGTAGCCACGGCATTTCGTACGATGATTACGCAAGAGGATATGCTTTGTGCGAATTTGATTCACTTCTGACCAAGTCAGCGACGAAGGACATTTCCACCGTATAATGTCAGGCCAACTTCGTATGGAACTTCAGTTTGCAGTAGCTCTGGAGAGCACAGTGAACGTCATCTTGTATGCAGAATTTGACAATACACTAGAAATGATCAGTTTGAGAGAAGTGATCTTAAAAAAGATGGAACCCATGGAGATCGGCGAGGATGATGTTTTATATCCAGAACAACAGTCACTGGTCCTCAGTGGAGAAGAAGGAGAAGAGATAGTCATGATGTTACGATGGTCAGAATAAGAACAACTTTTGGTCTCCTGTTTTGCTCGTCAATTGGCTAAAACAAAACACAAACCTGACTAGAGAACATTGTTATGGTTGTCAAATTGATCATCCTAGTCCAGTGCAACACGACAAATGTCTGATGATGAGTCAAGAGGAAAAGTTGGAAGACTATCTGGAAGACGCATGGATACTCATTTCAGAAGAAAAGATCTTGAAAGGGTGGTATAAAGACTTGTGTGACCATTCCCATCCTCAACTGATTTCTTTTGAAACGATACGCATCGAAGCTCAACACAGACGACAGTCATCGACCAGGAACCCATTGGGTAGAAGTCTACTTCGCCAACGACCACAGCGTGGAATATTTTAATTCCTATGGATTACCTCCTCTGGAAGACGATATCATTGACTTCATGAGATGTAATGATGTATCCACTCATTCAATAATGTGAGAGTATAAAGATCAGATTACATAGTGTGTTGACAATAGTGTGTGTATTTTCTTCATCAACGCAGTATTGAATTTCCATTAGAACATGTACTGACTTGCTTTAAACGCGATTTCTCTAGAAACGATGACAAAATAGAAAGGTGGTTTGGTGAACATTATGGTTATCTATTATCTTTAGAACAGAAACGTAGTGTTTGTCGATGGTAAAAAAACACTGTACTAGATTAATGGAAGTCTAGAGTGAGTCCACAGCGTTGCCAAAAATGTAAATACGTTTATGTTTAATATTTGGTATTTGTAAATGAAAATGAAGGGACGAGCCTTAATCCTCCCTCTTCGTTGGTTTTGTTTATGTTTCAGTGAGCGTGGCTTATTAATAAAAAATGTTGATTTACAAAAATGGTGCTGGTTTGTTTTTTAGAAAGAAAAAAATTCGTTCACATTGTCTCTGTCGATCTTTGGACATTTCCTAAGATGAATGTTTCCATCATGTCCTCGCCTCCATTGTTTAGTTTTCGTTAGTAAGTGTGGAGTGTTGGTCATAAAAAAGGCGTGAATTTTTTATGCATATTTTCCACTATTTTTAACAAATTGTATTATAATTTACAATTTTATATTTATACTTTTTAACTTTTTTTTCAATTTTTAAATTTGTACGCACATTTTTCAGTCTTCCCAAAATTCGGTATAATTTGTTTATTTTGTTATTTCAATTTATTAAAAAAAATCTTCAGTTTGTACATTTTTCTCTATTAAAATTGGTTTACAATTTGCAAAATTTCTTTTTACGAGTTTGACACTGCGGGAAATTTATTTTTAATCAATGCTAAATTCAGTATTACTTTAGATATTTTAGTATCACTTCTAGTTTCGGCCATATTTTAACATTTTTAGTGTTCTCTAAAGTCCTTAGGAGTTTCAGAATTCTAGTACTATTTCTAGTTTAGGCCGAAATTGTTACATTTTTCCGGATTCTTTTTAGTCTGCTAAAGTCCTTAACAGTTTCAGAATTTTAGTTTCAGTCTAGGTCGAAATCTTTACATTTTTTTCGTATTTTGTTCAGTCTCTGCTAAAATCCGTGACAGTTTAAGAATTTTAGTACTGCTTTTACTCTAGGCCGAAATGTTTACATTTTTTCCCCGGACTTTTTTAAGCCTCCACTAAAGTCCGTGACATTTTCGCAATTTTAGTACCACCATTAGTATAGCCCATTTTCGTGTTATTATGAGTTGGTTCCCTTGATTAAAGCTATTTTTATGCAAATCTACTGACACCTTCAACATGATCTGAGGTATAGGTAATGCTTTATATATAAATCTCGGATAGCTGTATATAACCACAAGGCAGCAGATCACTACACACGGCGTATTGGTGGTATACGTATAGGTTATTTACTGAGTATTTACAAATATTGGACCCGAAAACCAAATACTGTTTAATACTTAGTCAATAACTTTTTTATTATATACTTTAAAACAAACATAGTAATTATTCTATTAGGTTATAGGAGTAACACAATTGAAACAACAACAAAAATATTTAAACGTTTTATTGAACATTTTACACGTTGTTAATTCAATGAATGAAACCCGAACTCCGCGCAGTAATACATGCTACATTACTGTTATGCAGGTGCACGCGTACATGGGGTGATTCTCATTCAACTCTGAACCAAACTAAAAGTTTGTTAAAGAGGATGGAATGTCATGTAGCCAAAGAAACACGACGAAATATTGATAATAGGAAAAAATGATGCGATACATCAATGAAAATTGTAGATATCATAATGAAAAGATGAACCAGAAAAATTCAATCTAAGGTTATCGTTGCGATTGTCTCAATGATACTGTCATGGTGGCAGATACATTTGAAAGTGCAGTGTGCGTCATGATTGTTGCCAGGGTATTGTGGTCCATCGATCTTGGATAATACCTCAAAAAAGGCCATATATTCATTTCGAGTCGCAGAGTAAATGATAAAAGTGCACTGTTTACGTGAAAGAGAAGTTGTCCACTGATACATTGTACTAAAGGTCATTCTGACACATATACACACACACACATACTCTCTCTCTCTCTCTCTCTCTCTCTCTCTCTCTCTCTCTCTCTCTCTCTCTCTCTCTCTCTCTCTCTCTCTCGTACTAACAGCAGCATTTTCAATATTTTTATAAATCATATTTATTTTTTATTGCCATTTCTGCAATTTAAATCTTTGGATGTATTCAGATTTTCTTTGTTTAATTTGTATGATAGATATTTTTATTTCAATGAGAGCTAGACGGTAGACCTACTGAGTCTCCAGCACTGGTGTCAGGTAGAACGAGTTACATTCTTTGTCGGCATCTGGTAGTCATCATATTTATGACGTGGTCGGTGTTCCACATTTCCTTCGCCATTTTTATTTACCGTAACCAGAAGTAGTTAATGGAATGCGGACACGTGTTTACCATATAAGAAAGCGGTTAATATTTTTACTTGACTACGGTTAATACCGCTGGATATTGACCGATAGCAACAAAATGAAACTAATGGAACTATTTATAAAGTGTATAATAATCTGGGGTATTGGACAGTAGATGACTGGGTGTTGGACACTACACGCAGTGTGCTGGATAGTAAGTGTGGGGTCTTGGTCACTGCACACGGTTTTTTGGATAGTATTTGTCCTGAACGCAATTATTTCCGAGGTTATGAGTTCCGGCAAAAACAAAAACATATTATATTGCGCATTCATCTATAAAATTTGGTGTCACGGGGTTAGTTCAGTTATGGATAAGGCTTTACGTGCTATTTATAATTATATAAAATCTTGTGTAATGGTTTTCAAGGGTTTTTCTTTTTTACTCATAATATGGCTTGAAACAAGGAGAACCTCTTTCACCAATATTGTTTGCATTTTTTATAAACGATATTGTTACTATTATACAGTATAATGTAAATGTACATAATGTTTTCTCTTTAGATGATATGATTCTATGTTTGCTATTATATGCAGACGATGTAGTAATTTCAGCAAAAACTGAACAGTCATTACCAGCTATGGTGAATAATTTGGAATCATATATCTGTTCTTGAAACCTCGATGTTAACACTAGTAAAACAAAAATTATGGTTTTTAACGAGCCAAAAAAGACAAATCTATCACTATATTGCAATGGTGAATTATTAGAAGATTTAAATTTATTTAAATACGTAAGTTTGCATTTATTTAAAAATTGTTCATAGTTACGAACACAAAAGTGCTGAAGTGTTCAGGGGAATTCAGCTGTTTTTAATTTATACAAATTATTTGAATACATTGTTCTACCTGTAAACGAAGCATGTAAACGTTTCGATACCCTCGTTGGATCTGTGCTTAATTATTAATCAGAGATATAGGGTTTCAACACTGGAAAAATATTGAAAAAATTCATACCAAATTTTGTAGACGATTATTAGGGGTGACAACATGTACTAATTAGGATGTTATATATGTTGTACTAATTAGGATGTTCTATATGTTGTACTAATTAGGATGTTCTATATGTTGTACTAATTAGGATGTTATATATGTTGTACTAATTAGGATGTTATATATGTTGTACTAATTAGGATGTTCTATATGTTGAGCTGAGGAGATACCCACTGTGGGATATTAGAAAAATATGCCTGTTAAAATTTTGGACTCGAATATTGGCAAATAGGGCTAGTTTGATAAATGTAACTCTTATAATGGAAAATGTGGGCATTTCAGGTTAAATATCTGTTAGATGACCTATGATTATCGTACGTATGGAACAATCAATTTTTTATTGTGATTCAAGTCAATGAAATAAACGATAAAGTTTTGATCAGTATAAGCAAAAATGGATATCTTCTGTAACATCATCAAACAAGCTAGATTATTATTTCTTTATAAGGAATACTTATTATTTAAAAGTACTTAGGTGTGATAAATGAAGCTCGCTTTAAAATTGCATTAACTAAATTTAGAGCAGTACAGCATAACTGGAATAAAGAAGTGGGTCGTTACGATGGAGTACCAAGGAACAAGCGGCTATGTAATAGGTGTAATATAAGAGCTGACAAAAGCGAATACCATGTTTTTTCTTGTCTGTCCATTTTGTAAGAAACTGACGAGAAAACATTTACCACTATATTATTGTTCATGGCCGAATATAGAAAAGTTTAAACACATTGAGTTTGAAAATTCAAAAAGGAATTTTAAACGCAATGTCTAAATTTTTATACTTTGCGCAACAGAAAAGCCTAGAAATTAACTAATTGTGTTTAACTAATTAATGATAAAATTCAAAAACTAATATAATTAATTATAGTTTGATCTTTACTTTGCATGTAAATTTAATGGTACTTTTTATTTTGTTTTCATTAAATGATATGTATCTTAGATTTAATACTCAACAGAATTATTTAAGTTATCATCTGCAGTAAGACATGTTTGCATCCTTACGTCTGTAGCTATAAATTGCCTTTGCAATTTAATGCTAAATACAGTTTGTGTGTTGTGTTGTTGTAATCTAGGTACTCTATCAGTTAGAATTAATTACAATGTATAGTTTCTGCATTGCTCATTTGAATTCATATCGTTAAAATACATTGTGTAAATACCAAAATGGGAACATAAACCTTAAGAAACTTTGCCTTTTTAAAGTTATTCTTCCATTTTATTAGGCCCCTTCTTTTTTTTTTTTTTTTTTTTGTATATATGGGAGTCTTACATGCTTGTTGTGAACTGACATTTGTCTGCCACATTGAAGATTTTAGGTATATATAATGACACAAAAATTATAACGGAGCAAATACAAAACAGTTTCCCAATGTTTCGAGCTAAACAAGATCTTGGTCAGGGGAAGAAACAATTTACATCCACAAAACAAACATTAAACACAAAAGGCAAGAAGAATTCTTGACTCCTACAGGTTTCAATGACGGGAAAATAAAGAAACAAAGGATAAACAAAAGAAGAAAGAAAGAAGACAAAATTAATAAATGGTCTAAAACGGGAAAACTGCGTTATGCTGCCATCAGCCCAACAAAGTGGTGTAAATAAATTCAAAGAAGTGTTTATCGTGCCTATCACGCAGAGGTCCAAATTGTTTTGACCAAATTCCAGGCTGGGAACAAAGGACCGACACCATGGGCGCCTAAAAATCAACGACATCATCAAAATGTACAACAGAAATTATATCCCGGTAAAGTTATGCATCAAGGTACTAAGGAAGTATGTCAAGAGCATGGTGTACCGGGATAATGGACAAGAGTTCAAATAATAATAATAATAATAATAATAATAATAATAATAATAATAATAATAATAATAATAATAATAATAAAAGTAATAATGATAATAATAATAGCAATAATAATAATACATGTCAAGAGTTACGGAATATTTACTTAGGTAAATATTATCGCAAATATTGCGTCCGTCTGATAAACTGATGATTGGCTGTAGTTTTGGTAAGACTGCATTAGGAAGGTTAGACATTTTCATTTAGGCCGAACTCCCCATGAGTTTTTAATTGTAGTATCCAGTATCATTCCTTACATGTGCGTTCTATATCGGTCCACCCCAGGTCGAAATCAATCGGAAGCATCTCGAGGGACTCGAATGAATGCCCAGTCGCGGTGTAGTGGTTAGTGAGTTTTCACGTTGATTTTGTTGCGAATGTGGAGGGTTATTTATTCGTTTTCTGAAATCAACAGTTTCGCCAACGTATTGAGTGGCACAGGTCTTGCATGTTAGAAGACAGATTACATTTTTGGTTCCACATCCTATCTTCTGATTGATAGTGTATCTAACTCTTGTCGTCGAGCTTCTGGACGATTCGGTCTCGGGCATATGTTTGCAAAATTAGGCAACGCTTGTCTTTGCAGCAATATGTGCCTTAATCTGTTGTCTTGTTTGAAGTTACCTTGGCACGTACCAGATGGTCCTTCAGATTTTTAGATCTACGGTACGCAACCATAGGAACTTCTTGAAATATGCCCCTCAGACGTTGGGAAAATTCAATCTGGTGTCAATGCTTCCGAATTATCTTTTGTAATTGTGGTGCGTCGTGGTGGAAAGTAACCACGATGGGGACACGTTTTGTTGGTTTTCTTGGTTTTATATTTCAGGAGTGCTCCTCTATCGATGAGTTTAGTTTTGTTAATAGCCTCCTCGATGTAGCTATTTCTGTATCGTCTCCTTCTAAGGTGCCCCGTGAGCTCTCCGAGTCTCTTTTCAAATGTAGCCGGATTAGAACATATGCGTTTGGTCCGACCTTAGTTACCGTAAGCGAGATTTTTTATTACGTTCTGGGGGTGGCAGCTGGTCGGGAGTAGATACTGGTGAGAGTCAGTTGGTTTAGAATACAGGTCAGTGTCTATTTTCCTCTCCAGGAGGGTAGATTGAGTATCCAAAAGATGTTGGACTTGTTTGATGATGCTGACGTAAATTTAATCGTAGGATAGAAGTTATTAGCGAATTCAATAAATATTTTGAAATTGTCGCCCGTTTCGATCCATTTTGATTCTGTGTCGTAAATAAATCTAGACCAGCTTAGAGGTCTATAAGGTGCCTCGTTGAGAAGCTTTTCCTCGAGTCTTCCCATAAAAATATTGGTATACGAATGAGTAATTTTAGTGTCCATTGCAGTTCCATTAATTTGTAGGAAGTGTTGGTTGTTGAATACAAAATTATGAAACTTAAGAACATGTGTTAAGAGTTTGACTAAATAGTATGTAGGCGGGGAAGAATCAAGTCGACCGTCATCATGCTTCCTTGCAGGCTGGGATACCTTCCTCGTGTGGGATGTTGGTGTATAAGGAACAGACGTCCATAGTTATGAGGAGAGTGTTATCTGCAAGGTTAGTTTTCGGTGTTTTGTTGAGATAGTCCGTTGTATCTTGGACATATGAAGGCAGTTGTTCCACGCAAGGCCGAAGGTGACAATCAACGAATTCAGACATTTTTGTCGGTGGGATTGTTGTTTGCGGAAATGATTGACCTCCCTGAGTTCCCTTCTTTGTGTATTTTAGGGAGTAAATAAAATCTCCCTGGTTTGGGGTCGACTGGTAGGAGGTAATTCAGTGCTTTGTCATCAATGTGACCTGCGCTATGCATGTCTTTTAATACCTGACACATGATCTCAGCCTGTTTAGCTGTTGAGTCATGACTGAGTTTCTTATAAAATCTCTCGTCCGAAAGTTGTCTGTTCACCTCGGCGATGTAGTCAGACGTAATCATGACAACAACGCAGGATCCCTCGTCTGCTGGCTTTATAACAATATCTTCCCTCTCGCGCAGTGTTTTCAGCGACTGTCTTTCCTGTCGGGTTAAATTGTCCTTTTTGGTATGGCTCTGTTCGTGGGAGTTATCGTCATTTACCGCCGCAGACAAAAATGCCTCTAGAGCTGGAACTTTACTAGGGCGTGGAACATAATCGCTTTTGGGGCGGAATCTATGAGGCTCATCGTTACTGACATTCGATTCTCCAGCATCGTCACTAAATTTTTACTTGAGTCTCATTCTTCGTGCAAAACTCGCAAAGTCTTCTTTCAATTCCAGTGCATTGTACATTTTGAGCCAGGGACAAAAGTTTAGGCCCTTAGAGAGAAGATTTATGTCAGAGTCAGACAACTGAATCGATGACAGGTTTAAGGCAGTTTTGACATTCCGGTTTGCCGAAAGTTTTTTTCCTGCGAAACTATCTATTTATTTTCTTTTTCGTTTCTTCTGTTTAGAAACCGCGTTTGAGACTTCTCGTATTACATGATCTCTAGAAAATCTGCTGTGTTGTTTGTCCGAAAGTTGCCTTTTTAGGCTCTTAAAAATGTATTCAGTTTTCCCATGTAGTCACGAAATGTGTTTAGGTCACAGTGTCTTTGGAGAAGTTCAATTTGAAATTTAATAGCTGCCTCCAATTTTCTGATTTGATGTAGAGATTTAGCTTTCAGGGTTTCCAGAAGTTTAAGAAAAGTGAACTGAAAAATAGAGTTCCATCTTTTGATAAAGGATGTGGAGTTTTCCCCCGCAGATGGTGGCGAAACGTGAATTTTTAAACCAAATGGGACAATTTTATTTTCCAAATAGGTAAACATAATTGGCCAAGTGATGTTCCGCCCTGATTTTCTTTTTAGGAAGAGATCTCAGATTGGCAAAAAGAGACCGAGTGTCTTTGGTTAAAATGTTGAATACGATACTTGAAACTCGGAAAAATTTGAAAACGAGAATCACGACACGAAAGAGGAAACAGACATAAAAACTAAAACATAGAAAAAGGAGGTCGGATTCTCTCAAGAAGAAAATTCTTCCAGACAATGCCGGTAATGACATAAAAAAAAGTAGTTTTATTAAAATATACCAATACAACCAAAGACCTGACCCTTGAATGGCGCCGGAATCCCATAATGCTAATTCTTACGCAAGGCGGGGTATTCTTGCGCGAGGCTGGTGTGGGTGAGGGTGGGTGTACAAATTCAAAATACCCATGAGCCAGCAATATATGCTACTATTTCACGACTACAATGGATGTCATCTATTTGATGTTCTGCACCTTAGTGACGCATTTCATTTTACTTTTGGAAGGTTTCTTACTGTATATTAGTGCTGGACCATATGTTTAATTCATTGTCGTGCATTGATTATTCACGTTAGAATTAAACACGTAGCAGTACTTGCTTACTTTTATTGATATTAGTGCAGTATTTTTACACGATTGCCGCTTTTAATATTTATTTATAATATATGTAGGAGACAAACTCTGGTAGGCACTAATTATGTGAAAACTAATTAGATGGCACGACAAGAAAGTGATGGTTAATTTTGATGAGGGCCTATAGATTGAGCAGGACTGATCCCTAATGAAAAATCACCAAAATTCAGGCCGATATTTTGTACAAAATCACAAGGTGATAATCATATATATGCCTTCTCTAACCAGGGAAAATATTTTGTAAGCAACAATGTTTGTCGTTTCCCCTCAGGCAAGTTATTAAAATACTAAAACATTTTAAAAGATACGATAAGCGTTATGAAAGTGACATAAATCTATTCATATCCTATATGAAACATTGTCTTTAATAGTCAAGTAGTTCGCGAACAAAAAAAAGTTTGAGAACCACTGCAGTAGACCATATCAGCTTTCTGGTACAGAGAGGTCAAATGTTGGAACACTCCAGGTTACTCAAATACCAAAACGATGTCATGAATAGCGACTGTCTCGGTTATCTTCCTTGGCGATGTTACTAAATTTTCAGATCCTTCTACCAGTACCGGTTCCCTTTAAACTCTGATGAAATATATACCTTTGTAATAGGTACTTTAAACTCTGATGAAATGTATTCCTTTGTAATACGTTCTTTTCCACAAAGGGAAGAAGCAATCGTTTCACGAATTTATATCGCTTCACTCATTATTGCAAAAAAACTTGTCCCGGAAAAAAAAATAAAACAACTGTGAACGGCACCATAAACGCCCGCCCTGTGTTTAACAGTCGGGCATGGTTGACTCTGGCGATTATTGACCAACGGGTCTCAATGACCGAAACATTTGGTTAAGGTATGCGGTCTTGAACTAAACTTACTCTACAGAAACCTTTATTTTCTTATTAGATTTACTATGGCCATGACCTTTTTGACCTTTCGACCTCAAAATCTATAGGTTTCTTTAGTATCCTAAGTGCAAGCCATCCTCAAAGTCTTGTCAAGGAACTTCATTTAGAACAAAGGTTAAACTGCAAAACCCATTTTTCTTTGAGCCACAATTATCATTACCTTTGACCTTTTTACCCAAAGATCGATAGGCCTCTTCCACCATATCTGAAGTGCAAGTCCCCACAAAAGTTTTTCAAGGTACGTGGTCTAGAACTAAAGTTATTATCCAAAATACATTTTTCTTTTTCCAATCACAGTGACCTTGACCATTGACCTCAAAATCAATAGGCTTCTTTCCTATCCAAAGTGAAAGTCATCCACAAACTTCAATGAAGGTACATGGTCGAGAAGGTACATTTTTGTGCAGAACCATTTTCTTCTTTCAGTCTCAACAACTTTGACCTTTGACCTATTGATCCCAACATTGATGGACTTCTTCCTCTCCCCAGGTGTAAATCAAAGTTTACATTATGAGTGTTCATTGAAAGATTATTTTCATCTTTAGAAGTTTTCAGTTGCCACTTACCACTTTAACTTCGGCATAGCACTGTATCTCATCTGAGGATGGAGGTCTTGGAGTAAACCTTGTCCAGTCAAATGTAGCTGCAGGTTCCGGTCTGGTTGCCTCCTGATGGAGAGCACGCAGTTCTGGTGGAAGTCCCTGAAGCGATAGTGAAACATTAATTAAAGTCTCGCGGCTTTATCTACATTCGTAAATGCACAAACAACGTTGTTGTTGTTATTATTGCTACAAATATTTGCTTATTGAGGAGCCTTACTTTTCATATAGCATTTAATAATAATAATAATAATAATCATAACTGTCGTCATTATTCTTCTTCTTCTTCTTCTTCTCCGTCTTCTTCTGTATTTTTTTGTTTTGGTCTTGTTTCTTCTTCTTCTTTTTCTTCTTCTTCTTCTTTTTCTTCTTCTTCACTGAAAAAGGTGCATAATAAGTAACCCATGTATAGTGAAAAGTAGTAACGTTTGTCCGTTCCACTGTACTGAAGCTTTGTAATCTATGTTTCAAGCGTTATCAAACCCTTTATGGAGCTGGACAAGTTTGTAATCTAGGTGTCACGGTATGAAATAATTTCATGTCTGCCTTCATTAAATAATGTTTTAAAGATTCACCCCACCCACTTCTTTTATTTGAGTGGGGTGGGGTAAGCGGTTAGAAGAAGATTAATTAAATTTAGATGACGTACAAAAAACAAGCAGGGGCATTTACCTGTTAAGCAGGCATAACTAATAGGACATCGACCCCGCCCACTTTTGCTCAGACATAGCATTTATAATCGATCATATCTGTGATCTCGACTGGGCGTGGTATATGTCAAGCAACTATCGCAAGTAGTGCGGAGAGAAATGATATGGAAATAAAGATGGAAATAACCTCGTGGGCGGGAGACTCTGCGACCTAAGGGAATTTATATGAGGATGGAAATAACCTATTTGTTTTGGGGCCACTCTAGGGACCTACGGGAATTGTAACACGAAGGGTGGCACTATGGGGTCCTAGCGCTGTATTAAGAGTGACCTCCCCCCCCCCAAAAAAAATAATAATATCCTAAGGCAAGAAAAACAAGGACATGTCTTCATTGTAACAAACTGACAGAGATGAATGGGTTTTTGGGGGAAAAATACCAATACCAATACCGTTTATACCAATATTCACACTTTAAAAATACGATTTACAGACTGGAAGATAGTGTGAATGAACGAATTCCGTTTAAAGTCATATATGTTTCACCTTGATAATCTTTGTCGGAAGTCGTAGAATTCACTTTAAAGGAAATGACTCTAAAAATGTGTTGTTGTCATTGATGATGTCTTTGGAGTAAAGAGTAAATCTATTCATAGACGATGAGAAGGTGCGTGGTAGTCGATAATTACACGTCTGTTGGTTTTGGATAGTGCGTCGCGGGACTGATTTTGGAAGAAATTCCAAATCGTATCGACGAGATGTCGACTATGAAAATAATATTCCTCAGAAATTTTCTGTTCATACACATTCAGTCTGGCATTGGCTGCCGATTTTTTTATTTTTTTTTATTTTTATTTTTTTCGTATAGGTCGGGATCTTTTTCTCCAGCTGTTCTTGTACTTGTTCGTCTGCTATTTCTACGACGAAAGTGGTTTGTTTTCCAATGATATTCAAGACTCGAATAGGTTGAATGATTTCTACCAAAGTGACTTCCCTATGGGCTTCGTGGTCCAGTTGCATGGCTTGAGGTAATTTCGACGTGAAACAACATAATGTGTTAGTTAGAATTACATCCAGAGAACTGAAGCTGGGTAAAGTTAAATAAAAGTGATTGTTCATAGTACAATTGTTCACGTTTCAGAGGAGTCTCCCAATTTCACAGGGCTATTTTTAAACTGTTCCAAAACTTTGCTGTGACTGTGATTGTTGCTGTTGTGATGGCTGGGAATGGGACTGCCGTTGCTGCTACTGTTAACATCGGCATATTCAAACAAATGGATTGGTAAGACGATAGCCAAAAAAAGTGCTCAGTAAAATCGTCCACAATTGTTTACCCCCTTGGTTGCAAACTTAAGTTTCCGATATCAGCTTCAAGCACACAATACAATACACAACATCGATCTAACATGAAAAAGAGGATTTGATTTTTTGCCAAAAAGTTCTCCACACCACACCGATGGTTGTTGCTGCTGCTTTTGTTTCTGTGGCGCACGCAGTCATGACTTTTGAGGCTGCAATTCAAGAATAAAAACTAGGTGGATAACCTTTCCAACGTACTTTCACTTCTTTCATGCGACATTTTCCCAATATACGTGTTCTTTGGTCAAAGATGTTTTTGATATCGTACATGTTGTCGTCTTTCGTAGTCACACGTTGTAACTCGGACAAGTAAAATAGTCCTTTTAAAGTTTCTCCGTTCATATTTTTCAATTTGCAGACATGTGGTTGACATCCCCGAGCGTGTCCCGTCACACGAAACAATTATGTTGTCCATTTGGGTAAATACTCTTTGTCAAAAGTGCGTTTCGTTTTTCTGATGCGAACCCAATCTCCTGTGTTTAACACCAAAGTAGGATGACGACAGTGATGATGACTGTGGATGTGATCACCTTCTTCCTTTTCAGGAATTCTAAACAATCGAACTTCGTTTTGGGTGGTCACTTGTTATGATGCACGTCTGATACGATGGTGCCACTGGTTGCAGACTTTCAAAGGGTGGTAACAAGTCAATGTATTTGAGTGTATGTTGATGTGTAAAATATTTCCACATACGTACTTTGTTTTCAGTATTTGCAGTCGTGAAAAAAAATGAATGTATAGTTTCTTCAATTTGTTTTGAAACTGTTGATTGAGAAATTCAGGGTCTTTATCCGTTTGGCATTGCAGAGGGCGCTGACCACTTTGTTTCAACATGATTTTCAAAGCTCGCAATAACTAAGAACCTGTTCTGTGGGTCAGATGTACAACCCAAGCAGATTTTGAAAACACATCAATCATACAAAACAAATACTTTGTAACCGTGATTGTACGAAGCAAGGAAGTGGCAAACATCAGCCAAAATGGCTTAAAATTGATGACTGATCCCAGCTGCCCTCGTCTGATAGCTTGGAAATTTGCGTCGAATGGGTTTTTGTAAAGTGTGCGTCGATTGTTCTTGCAACCATTGTCGTACGTCATGGAGACGTACACTTTTGTATTTTAAACCGATAATTAAATACGTGTGGTAAATGTGTGGCATCCACATCGGCAAAATTAAGCTATGGCGTTCCCAATTGTTTAGCACCTGAGATTTGTTTCTGTGACTTTTAAACAACATCACATACAAAATGGCATTGAGACTGATGGGGGGGGGTGCGCTTTGCTTTGTTGATATAATTGTTTTGGCAAGGTAAATAATACTGGCATTGCGATGATGCCCTTTCGTGTAAACGAAAGTTTAATTCCTTCTTCATATTCACCTAACATATATTCGCGATGAATATCCTGTAAACACCACCTCTACAAATGTGTTCTCCTGGACTTTTTGGAGTAAAGAATAAGTCACTTGTCACCCTTTGTAACACCACACGATGCGTTGTGGAGGACGATCGAACAAGATTTGTTTGTGTTCGATCAAACGTTTGACAATTTTGATTTTGCGCGAATCGCTAGGGTCAGCAATCAGCATGTTCTAGGGATGGCGAAGATACTATGCCTCCCAACTTTTGACGCTCTGATAATTCGTCGATCGCTTTGAGAACGGAGGATTCAGTCATGACTCTAGAGCTTTGGAATTCTGAGAATAAACAGACCACACAAGACATTTTATACAGAATAGGAACAGGATATATTTTTTTAAATAGATAACAGATCAACACAGTCTCATAGCGTCGACGGCAGAGATTTCAAAAAAGTTTATTTTGATTTTCTTTCTTATATCACATCACGGTCCGTCTGGGTTCTTATTGTGGGGATGGTGATGGGTAGCAGTGTTAACATTCACACACGACCTCTTCATGGTAGTCTGCGTCTCGTTTTCAAACCTCGAATCCAAAGACATTTTCAGTCGCGTAAACCATTTCAGTGCAAAGTCTGTTGGTGCGAATCACCAGCAACACAAAATTCTTGATAAGTGTGGTGTTGGAACAAAATGCAACGAATCTCTTCCTCACACAGGGATAGACTGGTATTCATCACCAATCGCATGACTTTCAAAAAAAATACTTTTCATGTGAACAAGGTTTTGGTGACGGTGGTTGCAATCATGTCTCTTCATGTAATGTGATAAATTTGCCAAAGTGAGTCCGCAGGTAAATGAAATCCAAGAAATACAGTAACTAACACACACACGACACGTCATCTCAACTTCAAAGGGCATTGTCCTGATACAATAATTCTACTAACTGCGCTTTGTAATCCTCTAAGTCTTTAATTGTTTGATTGACATCCTTCGTGCAGAAGTCGTGGCATCGATAGTATTATAACGTGATTACAGTTTATCAATGGCTGACAATTTGAACAATTTCAATGTAATCATACTTCTTTTAAGATTCAGACACCAATGATGACAAAGTCTATGATGTTTAAGATGCAGTTGGGGTTGGGTTTTTTTGTGTGTGTGTTTTGTTTTGCGGTTTGTTTTTTTTTGTTTTTTTTTTTTTGTTTTTTTTTTTTTTTTTTTCGTTTAACTTGAAAATGCACCAGATGGTTGTAAATGTGTTCTCGCAAATATGCTCTTCCAATGTGTACATGAAAATATCTCTAGGATTGCAGCTTCCCCCACCAGCCTTTTTTACAGCATAAAGATAACAAGGGAAATCCTGTTATATCGTGTTGGTGTCGTGTGAAAAATAAGAGTCCTTAGCCACTATCTGATACGACCAAGTGAATGTAGTGTTAGTTCGGAGACCATTGAGAATGTTCGTCGTATGCTGAATCATTATGTTCCCATTTGTGGAGTTCCACGCCACAACAAGAACACTGTATTTTGTATCCTCTTCACATGCACACAAATCCTGCTCTAGCTAAAGCTCTCGGACTGGATTCTTCCAGACATTTTGGCCATTTCATTTTAACACGTTCAATCGAATAGCAAATTAAAGTAGCCAGACACAGCCATAGAAAACGTATATTCTGCACTTATCGTAATAAGCCGGGGGTAGTTCTGAAAAGATCGGTTTCACTTTAACTTGTTGTGTTAAGTGTGAGTTGTAACAGAGAAGACGATGCCCATGATGCCGTCCTAAGTTTGGCATGGTGACCGCAACACTTTCTAGGGTTGGAGCAGAATGGAAAACACGAGTTGCCAGTTGCAAAACACTGTATCAAACAAGTCTTAGAATATGGCCTTGTAGTCAGAAGTTTGAGGCGAAGAAAATTGAAGCGGTGTGGTCTGTGTCAACTACTTTTATTATCTCACAACGGCCCTTTTATCATTATTGACAGTTTTTTTTACGTTTGTCTTCGTCTCTGTGTATGTGTATATGCATGAAGAACAAATAGATCCTTACCCCCTCTCCCTTTGTGTCTGTGTGATAGTATGAATGTGTTGTTGCATGTATGAAAAACAAAATAATAGTCCCTTACCCCCCACTCCTTTTATTTGTTTGTTTGCTTGTTTATATGTGTGAGATAGTCTGAAAGAATATTTGTATTTAACACTAAGTAATTGACTGTTATTAGACAGGTGTTTAGTCTGTTAAGATGACTATGGGTTTATTACAATGTATGTGTTTCTTTTCCCCAATTCATTTTCATCCATGTGTGTTTGTTACAATACAGATGTGTCTTTGTTTTTCCTTTTGGTTTTTCTTGTCCTAGGATATTCGTCTTTTTTTCCGGGTGGTGCGGGGGTCACTTATACAGCTGTAGGAACCCATTGCGTTGTCCCTCATGTTAAAATTTTCCAACGGGCATCCGAGTGTCCGTCTCCCAAAATTGGTTCTTTCCATTCTCATGTTAAATTCCCATAAGTTCCCGGAGTGCCCCCCCCCCCCCAAAAAAAAAAGGGCCCCAAAGCCTTCGCGCACCACACCCCAATAAACTACTATCACATAACAAACATTATTATGAACAGACATTCAATTGACCTTTGGGAGTAGCGCGACGATTCTCAATTAACTAGCGCATAACAGAAATTAAAATGGCTAGCTGTCAAATCTAATCATCCACCTTGGTATTGGCTTGACATTTCCTGTTAAGTCACGTGTACGGGTTGTACTATATTACATATACAATTTCAGGCCTTTAAAAATTCAACATCTCGTATCATATTTTCATGAAATTTTCACCACAAACTTTAAAAACTCCCGTTTATCACATTGATTTGTTACCAAAGAGAATAAACCCAAAAACAACTGTGTCAGTTAGTTGCAGAGCATTCTCCTAAAATACGACAGGTGAATCGGAATGCCTAGCTAGGTGTAAATATTTACCTAATCAAATTTTTACAGGTTTAATTTGGTGGTTAAGCAAGAGTTTGTCCACTGAGTGTGTCACCTTGACTGCCTTAGTTATATGACATACAATTGAAAATCTTTATAACACTGTTAATAACAATTAGTTTTCAGAGAGAAAAAAAAAAAAAAAAAAAAACCTATTTTCAATAAATACCTTTGCTAATTAGTGGGCGGAGCATTCTCTTCAAATCCGAGCGGGTGATATAGGAAAAAAATAATTAGTGAGCACAACGCCTCAAATCCGAGAGGGTGATATAGGAAATAAAAAAAGCTAGTGGGCGGAGCATTCTTTTCAAATATCTGGAGGTTGATACAGGAAAGAATAATTAGATTTTGGAGGTTATTCGTAAAGAATTGCTGGAGTATTGCAATAATAATAATAATAATATAGAAAACAAAATACACATCGTCACATACCACACAAATATGATTTCATTGTTTCAATTAATTATATGTCATCGAAATAATCTCTCAGCAGTTGTACAAGGAATCAAGCATTATATTAAGGGCGCTCAGAATGTTACGTCAATGTATCTTTTTTTATGGGCCGCTGGCCTAAAATAATAATAATAATAATAATAATGACAATACTACTACTACTACAGCTATTATTATTATTATTATTATTATTATTATTATTGTTATTATTGACAATAATAATGCATATGCGATCAGTTGGACTATAGAGTTGTATCCATTACCTTAGAAAATATATAACCCATCACTGTGGTGTATGCAATACAGCATTCAAACAAGCGGGAATGGGTGTAAAGAAATGCGAGCGAGCTAGCTCGGTTTGCGTTTACAGAAGTCATTTTTGTTAGAAATACAGCAAACTTCAAAAGTTCTGGTGTTCTTCATAACTGATCACTTCCATTTAGGCATTAAGGGATTGCGGCCTACTTGCATGGGATACTTACCTCCGAACTGAAGAGTTTGACAACTTGCAAGAATTACTAACCTCCGAAATTGAAGAGTTGAACAACGAAAGTGCACCAGCTGGGCAAATTTAAGGTTTACAAAAACACATGTTAATACATTTTTATGAAGAATTTTACTTAGTTTAAGTTACAATCAAGACATATATCAGCATGACTTAGGTAAGTCATCACTACCAATAAAGTAAAGGAATCAAGTGTGTGGAAGTATTTGTTGGACTCTAACCATGCATATGTGTCCGCCAAGCTTTACCTAGCGGCGATGGCGCTGAGTGAAAAAGTACAGGGCTAGACTAAAATCATGTACGACCATGCTAGAGTGTGTCCCTTGGGGGCATACGTAAACTGTTTCCATTATGTCTTTGCTGAAAATTTTCTGGTACAATGGTGTGTAATTATCAAGAAAATGATTTGTGTGCATTGATAACTTTAATAAACATCTCACTTAATTATTTACAAGATCCACCAACATATCCCAAACAACCACTGGGAATCATTATAACCGCTCCGTGATTAACGTTGTTATTGAGGATTGTATTTATAAACGAAGTTGTATGTATTTGCAAACAAAATGATTCAAGTAAACTGTCATTCAAAGTGGGATGTCAAGGTAACAATAGTATGAAAGGCGAATAGAATATACAAGTAAAACGTTATATATGTCATGATTGTAACTGTTTGGGAGGAAATGTAGCTTTTAAATGAGAAAACTCCCGAAAACCTCAAAAGATCAACAACGCCTGGATACCAAGACAAGACGAAAAAAACATCGACGTAAGTGCCGAGTTCAGTAGACTGGTAAATAAAAATGAAAAGAACAGATTCCCAAATCTCCAATGCTTTCTTGTGCATATCAATGCGGTCAGTATAGTGGGATTACCACCAATGCGGTCAGTATAGTGGGATTACCACCATATATAATAATTTTTAGTGACCACAAGTCCAAGAATATGTGATGTATTCATTGAATTCGTTCAGGGTATAAACAGTCAGAAGTCGCTATTCGTTCATTCGACTAGGTGTTTGACCCGGCTTTTGTCCTTACAGCTCTTTAACTTTGACAGCATATACAATCATTAAACCGCACAATTTTAGTTTTGCAAGACATGTGTTAATATATATATATATATATATATATATATATATATATATATATATATATATATATATATATATATATGACATTACTAGGGATAAGAGTTCTGACATGGAATTGGGGATACAGTTTTAGTAAACCGAATGTTTTCATCAACCGAAATCAGACTTTTGACCCGTGTATGCTAAAGTTATTGATACGTTTCAAAAAAAGCTGCATCAGCAAGTCTAGAACAAAAGATTTTATGCAAAAGCTTGTTGAACATAAATCTGAAGCTAGCGGCATAAAAGATCATGGTGTATGATGTTGAGGTTTAGCCAGTATGGCAGATTAAAATGAATGTATCTTGTGACCTAAATCATTACGTGAACTGCACAGACTCAATTAACAGACTAGAAGGTCTTATCAAGGACTTTGCATCAATCATGGGTTAAACAGCAGACAAAATCAGACAAGTACTCATGTTGGATTGTGTTTGATATCGGACTGCGTGCAAATTAAGACTTTGAGCAGTTATCGCAGAAAAAGGTAACATAGTGATTTTTCTAGGATCTAGTCTACAGCCATTCTGAGTAATGAAATTGAAATCAATTTTGTGTTTCTCCTTAAACTCCCGTCGCCTATTTTTTCACAAATCAAATATTGGTTCAGTCATGTAACTCCCAACTCGCAATCTATTTTATGACTCCATACAGAGAGCAGATAGACTGAATTAAATATGACCCTCATACAGAGAGCAGATAGACTGAATTTAAATGACCCTCATACAGAGAGCAGATAGACTGAATTTAAATGACCCCCATACAGAGAGCAGATAGACTGAATTTAAATGACCCCCATACAGAGAGCAGATAGACTGAATTTAAATGACCCCCATACAGAGAGCAGATAGACTGAATTTAAAATGGTGACGAATTTCAACTGTTTGCGCAGAGACGCTGAATTTGTCCTTTAAAATGCATATTTTTCCCTTTAATTTCAGCTACTTTAAAGTCACATGTTGATTACAATTCTTCCTGTGTTTACATCTATATACAGTCAAACCTGCATTGAATGTTTCCTCTATTAAACATACAACTGTCTTAAACAGCTATTTAAAACAAATTAAATATTTGTTTAAAAGTCCCTTACACCACATTTTATTCGGATATGAACCTCTATTAGGTTACAACCTGTCTTATGGGGTAATTTTTCTCACCCTCCAAAGGTAGCCACTTAAGACACGTTAGACTGTATATACAAGGCTCTTATCAATAACAGTTCGATAATTTTCACAGTTGAACATTAATTCTTTGCTACTACTTTCTGATTTGAAATCTGGGTCCTCCGCATATGTTCGTAAATGCATGCAAAATGTAATTACCAGGGAGGTGATCGATCATCTAGTGCCAGAATTTAACCAGATTTGTTCTATATAAAATGAATTAAATAATGTATGTGATGCAGCACTGTTGGGAAAGGATTGGTCTAATGGATTTATTCTGAATGCATAAGCCAATAAAGGCTCATTTTGAAGCATCTGAAAAAGGGAGCTCCCTGAAGTTTAGGTTGTTTCAGTATGTATTCCCTAGGTTGAAATCTTTTCTATAATGAGGAATTACATTTGAGAGAATTAAAAGATTAATTTCTTGATTTTAAATATTCAGAATGATATACCTCAATGTTTCATACAAGATGTAGATTTACAGGTTGCTTTGAACTATGATAGCATTAAAAAACATAGCGTCAACCCTGATAGCAGGGTGCTCAAAACAATGCAGTATGAAGAAAGAATAAATTACGTATTTGATGTGGGTTAATATACATAGTTTTATTCCACTAAATTTATAATACAACTTGAATATTTCGTACATTTTACAAGGTCAAACTACTAAGATTCGGCAAAAACAGAGAGAGAATTTGCAGAGGACATAGTTTGTTTTAAAACTGCACATGGCGACTCACTATATGAAGTATCTACATCAGAGTCAACGATAGATATGGCACAATTTGAGAAATTTGAAAGTATTCATACATTTGAAAAGATTAAAGATACATTGAAAATTGCTCAAAATAAAAGAACCTGTTGTAGTTGGATGTATTGTTGATTTGTTGATAATACCTAAGAACAATCTATTAAGTACAAAGTAATCTCTGGTTACTTTTATTTCGTTTTAAATGACTGAAAAGAACAATATTGACGACATATTTAATACAATCTGGAAAGTACAGTTGCTTACATAAATATCAAATAATTGTGGTACAAAATTAAAAGGGCTAAAGGAAAGAAAAATACAAGGCAAATTTAAATAATGGCAAACTGACGAATCTACTTACACATTACACAAGCAACCCCCAAAATTCCCTACAAACGAGTTGTGTCAGTAAAGTAGATGATATGTGGCATGTAGACATTGTTGACATGCAAAGATATAAAAAATACAGTGATCGATACAAATACATTTTGACAGTTATATTTTCTAAAAAAATACCCTTCGGCAGAAAAAATAAAAACAAAAAGAGGGAGATGCCATACACAATTCCTTTGGAAGAATATTTAAACCCCAAACCGGAAAAGATCCGTTTCATGAATGAAAGAATTGTATAACAGGGAAATTAAGAATTTGTTGAGAAAGGAATATCGAATACTTTCAGCTTGCTCAGACAAAGAAACATCTGTAGTGGAAACGTTCAACATAATTCTAAAATTAGAATGTGGAAGCATTTCACTCAAAACTAGAACTCACAATGGCTTGACGTTTGACCAAATTTAATTGAGGAATGCAGTAAAAGTCATCATAGATTAATATACATGACAACAGTGGAAGCAAGAAGAGAAGAAAACAGATCAAAAGTACAGATCAGCATATTAGGTTTCATGTGATTCATTTGGAACCCCTACATTCAAAATAGGCGAAACAATTAGAATTTTGAAATACATAACAAGTTTTGAAAGGGGCTACCTTCTTAACTTTACCAAGGAATATTTATATTCAGTCAAGTAATTTTAGGTGATCCACACTTGAAGGGAAATGGCGTGCTCTTTATATGACAAACAAGATAACATATACAACACTGAAAAGATCACGAAGGCCAAAAAAATGAATGGTAAAAAAATCTGTACTAATGAAATGGAAAGGATATGATGAATTGTTTAAAACTGGAAACTATCGAACACATTATGCCATTAAAATAAATGATGTGCTAAAAGCACAAATATCTTTCAGAGACAGACGAAGCACAATACATATATAGAAGTATTAAGAAGCATGAAAACTTCTGAGTTTTTGAAAGATCATGAGTTTCTTGACTTTGACAGCTGCTAAAAGAATGGTGCATTAGAGCATGAAGGAGTTAAAATATGCATAATATGCGAATATGTGTTGATTACAAAACCAGGCGGGAAAAAAAGATTATTTAAAAATGATATAACAACTGCACCATAAACTATGCATTTTTCCTGGATAACTTGTTACCATTTAATATTTTAACACATCCATAAAACTCTGTTACATATAATTATCGCAAATTTACATATAATAATCGCAAATTTACATATAATTATCGCAAATTAACCAAAATCCGTTGAAATAGGAATAAGTTTTATTTACATAACATGGATGAAGTTAAATCGAGTACACCCGGTGTAGATATACGAATTTTGAAGATACAATTTTTTCATTAGACATCTAATATTAATTGATATTAAACTGCAAATATAGATGGTACAAATGTGCACAAGGCACCGTGTATCAAAGTAGCAATCAGTTGCAACATTGTCTAAATGCAACAGAGACAAACTGATGACGGATGTGGAAGAAACGAAATACAAAATGCCAGAGATATAAATAGCATTTTAAGTTAACAAGATAAAAGTGGTCTTAACGTGGATACAATCTAAAGATTAGAGCGAGAAATCAAGAAAGAATAGCATGTGAATCGTGGTGTGACAATTAATCAGAGTATTCGAAGATTGGTCGGAAACAAAAACAAATGATCAAGTATTCGATTATGATTTTCAGTAATTGATTATAAACGATTAAAGTTTACTTCTTTAAAATATATTTCGCTTTAACACCTTTAATTTAAACTTTTTCACTTACTTACTTACAACGCAGCATGATTATTAGGTCAATGATAGACCACTTCACACATGTTCTTTTATTGGTCGTTGATTATCAGTGGAAGATATCTCAGACTTTTGTAAGATAACACAGTGACAAGGATAATTACGTTAACTCAGGGGCGCAGAAAAACGTTTCTATGTATAGGAAATGACATTTTCCATGAAAAATATAGAAAATACATGTATCTCCAGCCGATTAATATCAATGGTTAATCGGTTTTGATGAACACCAATCTTCATATTTAAACCCGATTCCCAACATTACACGTGAATGCGGAAAACATTATATGGGAGCTTGCATACAAAAATCAATTTTGACATTAATCGTGCCGCAACGTCTACGAATGGTTGAATTTTATCACACATAAATAGAATTCGCCAGGCTCATGTGGTAGACAGGGCTTTTATTAGATTTTTAGTAGAAATTGATAATGATCTAAATAATAGAGTTCGAAAAGCAGTATATATTATCTACTGCTTGTTGTGGGATATCGTACTAGTATTTGATTTAGTAAAACTAGTTTACAAAGGGGACGTACAATAATTTTTGGAATGGATGTTTGCATTTATAAGAACTAAAAACAGCTTTCAAGGTAGGTCAGGGTCAGCATTACAAAGACTGCCATTTTGGCCTAAATTTAGAACATTTAGAGTTTTCTTTATCAGACGATCGATTGAGAATCAGGGCCATACGCCACTGTAATGAGTACAATGTCTGTATATTCAATATATCTGAGGAGTCTTCTGGTTCTCAACTAAAGCGTTGACTACATATACAAAAAAAAGTAATTACTTCTCCAAAAAGGAATATTTTTGAATTTTTAATCGGCAAAATTCTTTGGGCATTTAAAAATACTTTTTATCACATGACTGTTGTGTTATTTTTGTTGATAACACTTCATGATGTCACAAATTATGTCATGACGTGATCTAAGGCCAAAGCGTAATGTCCAAAGCGTCCGGATGCGTTTAAATGCTATTCGGTTACACTGTATTGGAGATTCATTTAATAAAATCATTATGTTTTGTCATGTGATAAATAAAATATAATATGAGTGCTAATTTCAAATGGAATTTTCAACACGCGACGGATAGTTTCAAGATTTTATTCACCAAGGCTCGCAAAAGGTTTAAATTATTCAACTCATTTTAGAATATTTATTTGAAAGGAGCATTCATATCCTCCATATTTTATATCATATTTCTATTGTATTCAATGGGTGTTTTCGTATCAACCATACATGTTTTTGGTTCCAAGGTCAGTCATGGTTCTTCCGTCTGGTCTGGTTCTATTCACAGGAGATAAGGCAGACGTATTAAAGTGTATGCATAATGATCACGGTCAATACCACTAACACAGGAACTATAAAATGGTAAATCGGAAAACACCCATTAAATAACCTTTATATAACTGGTCAATCGGAAAGCACCCGTTTAATAGCATCTATATAAATGGTCAATCGGAAAACACCCATTTACTAACATTTATTACAAATGAACTTGTATAATGTATCAGTACTAACATCAATACTTAACGTAAACTGAACATTTAAAAGTGAAGCATATTGTGACATGTAATATTCAGAGGATCTCAAATGGGTAATGATTTAATATTGACTTTATGAAACTCGTTGAATAATCTCCAGCTTTTGCGAGCCTTCCATAATAAATTAGATTATCGTTACTACACGCTAAACGTGCAGCCTATATGATAGTGTTTAGAAGATAAAAGCACTCACCTTTACCTTTTTTTCCCTTCATATAAAGCACACTTATTCTATTAACTTACATGTAACCACATATTTCCATAATGCATTAAATCATGTATCCCTAGCTAAATGTATCAAGCTTGAAATATAATATAAATATCCCATAATATCAAACTTCAAGACAAGTATAATATAAATATCCCATATCAAACTTCAAGACAAGTATAATATAAATATCCCATAATATCAAACTTCAAGACAAGTATAATATAAATATCCCATATTACTTGTATGACAGAAAATGGAGAACTTTAACGCTGTTTTCAGATTTAAAACTTTTATGTAACTGTAACGGCATACAGAAAAATCACTGCCACTGCACATGTAAAATTATGCAGAAACGTGCAAGAAGAACGACTGTAAAATGGTTTCGATGGCATTTATATGATGAGAACGATAATTCGAAGTCACATAAATTACGACAACAAACTTTTTCATTCTATCAACCATTTCTGAAATTTTAAGCATACCATTTCGTTATAAGCAATGAGATTTAAATGTGGCGAGATCTGGCACTGATTGTCGAAAACTTTTACCACAACACAGCTGCAAAAAAGTTGCCGTTATTCAAATATTAGCTATTTACTTTCGCAATCAGAATAATGAAAAACATTGATATCTGCTATATTTTTCCTAGATTGGTTGCTTAGCGCACTATTGTGTAGTTTGAAAAAGACGTACAAATTGTTGGGAGAAATGGTCCTTGGCCAGTATGGTTACTTTGGCGTCTGTGACGTATATGTGTATTCGAGGTTGGATTATGATCATTGAGTAAGATATGTTCGATCTACGAGGACACATTATGATTACGAAAATATTTCTGACAATGAAACGGAAGATTTTTTGTCTGAACTATAGTATGCAGTAGACATATCAATTGATTACATATTTACCTCTCTCTCTCTCTCTCTCTCTCTCTCTCTCTCTCTCTCTCTCTCTCTCTCTCTCTCTCTCTCTCTCTTTCTCTCTCTCTCCGGAAAGAGACGAGTGTGTTCCGTATGTGTTTTTATTGATAATGGGTATACACTAACACGTTGCTAAAAGTATGAGGAAAATATATGACATTAATTTGATAACATCTATGTTTTATGTTATCAAGACATAAATTTCAATTGCGTATAATTTATGTTCCACATCAAAAACAACAGTCATTCAAACGAAACGAATTCTGTTTTTTCCGATGATGATGCAGCCTCGGGCGGAAACAAATCTATCCATTATGAAAAAGTTTGCTTTAAAGCATGATTTTAAAAAAATGCTTAGGTATGTAGGAAATATAACTTCCCAAAAATATGTTCAACTATGTTAATTATTTTTTTGAATCAATATTATTAAATGAGGAAATCTTAGATTTTTTTATTAGCACGTCTAGTTTAATCTTTGAAGCAATTTTTAAATGAACATTACTAGCATAACGTTCACTAAAATTTGCATGTCTATTTTCTTTTACATGTTTAAAAAAATCATTTTTTCTTCGAGAAGATCGTAGATGCGTTTGAGATGAATGGAAAAGTGTCGTAGAGTAAAATTTCTAAAAAGCAAACCTGATTATCGTGTAGGACCTGAATTAATTTGAATATGTAGATAGAGGATGCATGATATCGCGTTGGACCTGAATTAATTCGAAAATGACCTGAATGAATTGGAATATGACCTGAATGAATCTGAATATGACATGAATGAATTTGAATATGTAGATAGATGATGTATGACATCGTGTAGGACCTGAATGAATTTGAATATGACATGAATGAACTGGAATATGTAGATAGAAGATGCATGATATTGTGTAGGACCTGAATTAATTTGAATATGTAGATAGAGGCTGCATGATATCGTGTAGGACATGAATGAATTTGAATATGACCTGAATGCATTTGAATATGTAGATAGAGGACGCATGATATCGTGTTGGACATGAATGAATTTTAATATGACCTTAATGAATTGTAATATGACCTGAATGAATTTGAATATGTAGATAGAGGATGCATAATATTGTGTAGGACCAGAATGAATTCAAATATGACCTGAATGAATTTAAATATATAAATAGAGGATGCATGATATCGTGTAGGACCTGAATAAAATTGAATATGTAGATAGAGGCTGCATGATATCGTGTAGGACCTGAATGAATTCAAATATGACCTGAACGAATTAGAATATAGATAGATGATGCATGATATTTTAGATTCACTTTACCTCATTTTCTTGTATAAATAAAGTGTACAATTTCTTTGTGGTGTAAAAAGTGACGGAGTGCTATCGTACTAGTTGTCATTGCTAACATTCTAGTAGTTGCTCCAAAAATAATCGGTTTCCACAAATGTGACAAAAAGAATACAGAATGTAGTGTTGTGGCTAGAGCGCGGGATTGTAGGAATCTCGCATTCTTTTCGCAAATGTCCTTTTGAAACTTTGGAAACAAGGTCTTGCGTATCCTTGTCGATCTTATCCTATCTTTTGTTTCAAGTCTTACTTTTTCTGCCTGCCAAACACACCATGCCTATTAAACAGTTTCGCTAACAACTGTGTCACACTTCCGATGCTTGTGATACCGCAGATATCTAACATTCTCCATATTTGTGAAAGTACGGAATCTCCGTATTTCTTTCCTATGATGCACCGCGCCTATTGGTCTGGTTCCCTAATTCCTATGCTCCACGCTACACACTCCGCTACACAACTTACTAATCGGGAACAATAGATTTCTCTAATTACCGGCCTATGATATTTGGCTTGACAATTTAAGCCGCGTGTCTGCGAAATTAAACCACAAGAAAACCAGACTGGTTTTCGGAAAGAAAATCAGTAAAGATTCGATTAATTAATGAAGTTAAAACTCCAGTCAACCAAGTAAATCAACCTGGCCAGTCAAATAATTACGCATCGCTGATTTTGTAGATATCACGTGAGGTAAAGGATAGCTCTAACAGCGCAGAGCAACTTTGAAATGTAAGTAATTTTTATTTTTGAACTGAAATACATTTAATTTAATTTCAAGACTGAATTCGAATTGTTAAGTGTCTTCCTATATTTTATAACGTCCCCTTAAGAAAAGCATAAGGAGGACACCGTGTTCCCTGAAAATTTAAACTTGGATGCAACACTGGAATGAATAACAGATTTTACCAGGCAGAGAGACTCTAAACAGAGGAAAAGAATTCCCGCAACTACCCCGAGTCCAAAACATGTTTTCGTGCGCTCTTTCAAAATCAGCTGCACGAGGAAAAGCATTACCAGTACAGCTATAAGAGAGAAACCCGGCGTATTTAGTATTATGTCTTTCACTAGCATGTATGCTTCGAATAAATGTTCGCTGAAAGATCACTTTTCAAAGAAAGACTACTGTAGCATGAGTGCAAAGCACATTATAGTCTAGAACAAATTGAAAGATACATTTTAGAAATACATCAGAGGTAATAATAATTTCTGTTCCAATGGATCTGAAGAACACTGCCTGCTAGAAAATTTAGTGAGTTATATTTTAAAATAAATCAAAAGGATTAGCACTAGACGCGATGGCATAACAAGTCGGAACCCAGAAGCCTGAGCTTCCACATGCATAATTAGTCGGAACCCAGATATCCGACATGACGGCATAACTAGTCGGAACCCAGAAGCCTGAGCTTCCACAGGCATAATTAGTTAGAACCCAGAAGTCCGACTCAATGGCATAACTAGTCTGAACCCAGAAGCCCGAGCTTCCATATAATACGTTTCTGCGCTTTTTTATTGCATGTACCATCCCGCAGATAAGTGTATACCCCATAATTTTGTTTAGGAGACTTACGCGTGGTTTAAAGCCTAGCTGCGCTGCTGAGACACAAGAGGATAATTAGATATTAGCCACATAAAATTAAAATCAAACACATAAAACACTTATTGTAGTACTTTGAGTATTTATCAATTTAAAAAGAATTGTCCCTCATAAAATCCAAACATGTCAGAGTAGCAAGTCTTGAATTTGTGCTGAATTAGCCTATTAGCATGTATGATCTTACCTGGTTATGCACCACTTATTATGCCATGTTACCTAGTTATGCACCACTTATCATGCCATGTTACCTAGTTAAGCACAACGTATCATGCCATGTCATTCGCAGCATGCCCAGACAAAAAAATAAAACAACAAAAAAATTAAAAATAAGATTAATGGGTACTTACCCTATTTCCGGACATCGTGGGACCTACCCGTCTTCTGTTGTTGCTCCTTACTCCGCCATGTCTCATGCGGGACTTTCGGCGGCCACGTGGTTCGTCTGTTGTCCCGTCAACCAGGCACTCACTCGTCAGGACGACAATAAGCAAGGACATGAGAACTGCACGTAATAACGCATTCATCCTGAAGCAATTGTGCTGCTGATTGGTTTCTGTAGGCTCTGTTGCTAATTTTTGTTCAAAAATTATATCAGTAATCAACAAAATCTACCAGACTATTCAACAAAATGGTAAACACGTTGAACCGATAACGTCAAATGCTGATATTATCAAAAGATCTCATCTATAATTATTTATGGCATTTGATATGTTTCCTTCCTATGTATGTTTCCCTTTTTCCTCTTTCGTCCAAAGTCCAGTGTTTTAAGTATGAACAAGTGATTCAAGTCTGCTGGTTGCAAAGCTTGTTGCAGACCGTTGCGCTTGCTACAATATCGTAGTGCAGTTTGCAACTGCTCTGTGCCCGCTTGGCTACAAAAGTACACAAGCAGCACCTTGCAGTCGATATGCGCAAAAAGGAAAAACAAATGTAATCTCTCCATCTAACTCAAATAAATTAAATGCTGTAAGCGTTAGTCCGTAATTATTTTGCAGACAGGAAAAGAGGCTATGATTATACGTTACGGAACATTTTGGAAAGTGAGCTAAATTAGGGGTAATTTACATTGTTTTCTCTAATATTCAGTCTAGCATCGTGCTTTCTACATCTGCACTATGTTTAGATCGATGTTTGGTATCAATTGGGAATAATAAGCCACGATGAAAGTTTCCATTTGCAGACAAATACATTTGTCTGTGTGTCAATATGAAATGAGTTTTTTTTTAAATATACCAAATTGTATCAGAAATGAAAAGTGGAGCCTTTTCACTTGACAGAGTTTCACATGCATGATATTTATCTAAAAATTTCATCCAATCCAAAATTCCGAATGAAATTATCACAGCAATTCTAACCTGTGTATGTATATCGAAAAAAACTGAAAATTCTCGTACTTTTGCTCATTCTATCCAGTTTCTGATATTTAATTCTGGCCTTTGTGGATTAAAACAGAAAAAGAAACCCACAAAATGAACGATGGGGGTCATATAAGTGGAGTTAAATAAAACAAATATTTTGTTAAATAAGGAGTAACGAAATTATCCGCCAGTATGAAGCTTTAGGACAAAATAAACTACAACAGAGGAATTAAATCATAAACTACGTCAGAATGCGTTTTAAATCATAAACTACAACAGAGGGATTAAATCATAAACTAAGTCAGAATGCGTTTTAAATCATAAACTACAACAGAGTGGATCTAAATCATAAACTATGTCAGAATGCGTTTTAAATCATAAACTACAACAGAGTGGATCTAAATCATAAACTATGTCAGAATGCGTTTTAAATCATAAACTACAACAGAGTGGATCTAAATCATAAACTACGTCAGAATGCGTTTTAAATCATAAACTAAAACAGAGTGAGTCTAAATCCGAATTTAAAACAGAGTGGGTCTCAATTAGAAACTACAACGAAGTGGGTCTAATTAGAAACTACAACGGAGTGGCTCTCATTAGAAACTACAACGGAGTGGGTCTCATTTAGAAACTACAACGGAGTGGGTCTAATTAGAAACTACAACGGAGTGGGTCTAATTAGATACTACAACTGAGTGGGTCTCATTTAGAAACTACAATTGAGTGGGTCTAATTAGAAACTACAACGGAGTGGGTCTAATTAGAAACTACAACGGAGTGGGTCTCATTTAGAAACTACAACTGAATGGGTCTAATTAGAAACTACAACGGAGTGGGTATAATTAGAAACTACAACGGAGTGGGTCTCGTTTAAAAAGTACGACAGCGTGCGTTTAATTAAAAACAAAGACAGAGTGGGTCTAAATTAGAAGCTACGACAGAATGGATCTAAATCGGAAACTACAATTGAATGGGCGGGCTAAAATCAGAAGCTAGAACAAAGGGGGTCTAAATGAGGAACTACGAACGATTGGGTGTAATTATAAACAACAACAGAGTGGGTTCAAGTTAGAGACTACAACACAGTGGGTCTAAATTCTTATGTGGAATTCAACTGTTTCGTGGTAAAGTGTGCAGACAATCGTCCTTCCGCTTCCCACCCCGCTCAACAACAAATTCAAAAGAAAAGCAAATACTGTTGTTCACACGGTCATATTTTAATAGTTACAATCAAACCAGTTCTAATAATATTTTCTGATGCCTCAGTATGAAGACCACTCACATTAAGAGACTTTGCAAATACATATTCGTTCTGCAAGACGTCAAGATGTAATCCTCGAAAAAAATGTCTGTCGCAATTCGATGTGCAGCAAATATTTATGTTTAACTTTAGCTCGTCTTTCTAATTTGATGGACCTCATACATTCTCAAAATGGCACTTTTATTGCTTGAAATCTATGTACAAATATTTAACGCTGAACATTGCTCTTAGAAGCATTTCCTTACAGAATTCTGTACATCCATCATGAAACATGACATAATCGGCAAGGCTGGTAAGTGCATCCCAAAACGTCGTCTCGACTAACAGAATAACCTGGTCGGCTCAGTAATGCTAATTATCGATTCTCAGGATTCGTTAATGTCGGCATAATTGATTTGGCAGGCACGCATGGATTAATGATGTTCAATAGTGGTTCGCAGCTAAATTAAACAGTGCAGCTTTAAATAACAGTAAATGCATATACTTGAGAGAACGTATCTATAAATATAAAAGAATAGCATTCACTGAGCAAACCAGATTCGCGATGATTGGTATTTATTTCAAGATTTATTGAAGAAAAATATGGGGGATTTTGTGATCTTTCTTATCAGTGCATGCTTCATTGCCGTAGAAGTATTACCTCTTTCGTATAACGGAGGGGAGCGGGTGTTGGAATAAAATAGGCAAGGAAATTTGGGATTAGAATAATACTGAATTGCTTTATATTTGGGGATCAAAAAGCGGCATTACAAGAGAGGCAAGAATGGTCCCAAATGTTTCCTAAATTATGAATATACAGATTTATGATGGCCGGCCCATTCACAACATACACCCCGCACCCCAAAGGAGCCATCCCAAATGCAAAATCTCACCGAAACCTCGTCTTTTGCGGAATTCAGTCATTGTTCTGTTTGAGCTCTACATTGGTTATACCTATATAGTTACAAAAATTTACAAAGCCTTTTTAACAAGTATTTAGATTGGTTAAAATCGTATCAGGTGACGCAGAAAACTAGAAGTTATTAGTTTATAATATCATCAGCAAGGAACTTCTGTACCAACGCGCCTTTCTTATGTGATCAACATTTATTTTGTTATTTATTACTTGAGATTCATTTTATTACTTGTTATAACTCTGTGTAATTGATTTTCAAGCATGAATCCTGTAAAATATGAAGTTCGATAACAAAGTAGATTTTGGCGGAATTTTCACATAGACATTGTTCTGTTTTAGTCCTTTATTGGCTCTACTTTGCAAACTTGTGCAACTTCTGCTACGGTTTCATATCGTAAATGAAATACACTTTTTTATGGGAACAAGGACAAAATATCACAGGAAAAAAAAGCATGAATTTCGTTAGGTATTGCCAAGGAAACAGTCACCATGCATGATGCAAAAGTAATCTGCAATATCACAAAAGAGTTATTCAAAGTTTGTCTGAAACGTACTTCGACTGAGAAGAGAAAGCCGTTATATACATTAGGTTGTCGTTTACAAGAAACATGCATACGTAAACTCCTAAACATTTGCAATAAAAACCACTAATTAAAGGTATGTATTAAACAAAAATTCTATTAAAGACAACGCAAACATTGGTATACCGAATAATAGTATGCTAGACAACGGGTCTTTTCCTAAATCTCTTTGCTATATGTGCAAAGCCATTCGTATTGGCCCCAGTCTAGTTGTATTGGCTTTGGATAAAGCCGAAGGCCTATACAACAGACGTCGTGGACCTTTACGATTAAACGAGGACCTAGAACTTGGCCAATATAAAACTACCAATTAAATGCTATTTTATTAATCAAATTTATATATTTTAAAAAATATAGCATCCTTATTTAATGTACCTATTTCAAGTATTGTTTAACTCATGTCATACACTGACAACAGATCCAACTAAACCATAGCAAAGCAGATTCCGGGCAACACCAAAAAAAAAAAAAAAAAGGAGAGACCCTGTATAAAGCTATGTACAAAGCCTGTTTTGGCTAGCTGTAATATGGTCTGTTTATTAGATCCCAATTAGATGATTCATACTTAAGTGAAGTAGAATCAAACATTTCCCAGTGTCTTTGGAAGCCTTTTTGAGGATCAAATATTGTAATAGACAGTGACATGTATTACTCCGTATGATAATCATCTGCATTACTGCGAAAAGTACTGTAGACGAAAGACTATTCTTAAAATTTTCAAACGATTGAGGCTGCATGACACTTATTGAATAGTTCCTCTTCTGATGGGTAATACCAGTTGGTTCGTATACTATAAAAGCAAAGACTGGTATATTTCTCAATTTCGTACTAATGAGTAACATTCAAAAGATATGGAATCCAAATTGAATACATTGATCATATTATGTTTGCTCTTCTTTGCTTAATATTAATTTAAATTTTTTAACAAAATTCCAGAAATGAACTTCAAAGTATTTCACCAAGTTATCTTCACTGATTATTTCCCAGAAAATGGTCCTTTTATTTTTTTAAATCATTTTATTTCTTTCTTTAATGTTATTATTTTTTTTTATTTTATTCCTTTATTTATTTGGGGGTTGGGGTGAGGTGGAGGTGTTGAAATTAATCAAGGAAGTGCTAGACATTGATGAATTTGCCTAGAGTAATTATGATTTTTATTACAGTGACATGTGCATACAATATATTAAAATACATTACATAGCACAAATGAAAAATAGCACCCTGTCTCATGGACCCTACTCACACACACTCATATATATATATATATATATATATATATAGATATATATATATATATATATATATATATATATATATATATATATATATATATAGCGCTAGAATTCAAACGTCCTTAGATAAAACATTTTGTTCTTTTGTCAGTGATGCGGACATTTACTTTACAGTCTAATTAAAGTAATAATATCGAGACGCATGATTTGGTCAATATACTGTGAAGACGATGAATACTACAATGTGCGGTATGTTTTATGTATATCTACAGGGGCCCCGGGTGGCCGAGTGGTCTAAGGCGCTCGTCTTTACAGATCACTGACATCTCACCTATGTCCGCGTGGGTTCGAGTATCGGGCTCGGCAAACGTGGGTAAGAACTGTTGCCAGTAGCTTCCCGTGGGTCGGTGGTTCTTCCCGGGATTTTCTCGGGTTCTTCCTCCACCAAATATACTGGCCGCCATGTATAGCCTATCATGTGCTGAAAAATGGCGTTAAACCCTTAACAACAACAACATATATCTACAACCTTAGTCATGATCTTTTACAGAGTTCGTCTCTTCTAATCACAAAAGATTTGAACAGAAATTTTGCAGTTTTTCCCGAGCGAAATCTTGACATTTTTAATAATTTGTATTGTTAATGTTCAAGAGACGTTTTCAACTGAAAAGAAATGAGATCACTTGCTATGAAATTTGCAAGCTCTGAAGTTCCAATTCTGTTTCAATTTTCTTCTTTACGACAGTTTTGAATACATAAAAGAAAAGAAGTTCTACTTTTAAAACAGTAATTTTGTTTGTCACAATTATAACACATGAAATAACCATCAATGAAGTTTGCCTTTAAATTTCTTTATATACTGAGAGCGGAAACTGGTTTGGAAAGTGTATAACCTGAAAGCATGAATCGTTGGATGCACAAAGTTTTGGAACTCACACGTTGACAGACAAGTTTTCCTAGTAAAATGAATAGTCATCATGCACTAAGGACTTCGTCTGTGTACCAGACTAAGAATTTTATATCGTGGAAAATGAGGAAGTAAAATAGATCGGAACGAATTAAATAAATTAGGAGGTATCTATTTTTACCGAATGTTTGTCCAAATGGATCCGGTTTTATTTATCTTGGCAGAAAGTAACAACTGTAATTTCTTCAAAAAATATAACTTCTACACAAGGTACAAGCCATTGCAAAAGTTAAAAATGGGCACTAACTGTAACTGAATCCTTCAATAGTGATTCGAAAATCTGAGTCGGCGCCAAGAATACAAATCTGAATAAAAATCCAGAGTACTCCGGTTTTGTGTCTATAGAAAGTTCTGACGTGTAAAATGGATGTCCAATACAAATACCTCCAAGAGAAGAACTTTATAACTTTATATGTATATATATATATATATATATATATATATATATATATATATATATATATATATATATATATATATATATATATACAGAGAGAGAGAGAGAGAGAGAGAGAGAGAGAGAGACGGAGAGACGGACCACGACAATGAGTATTAGCAATGATATGGATACTAAACATTTTCAATCACGATATTGTAACATGGACGGAAAAAACGTGTTTTGCACTTCAGACTTTATTAGCGTCTTTGGTAACAAGTTTCATTAAAAAAATTCTTTGCAAACAGTATGTGTATTTATTTATATAGTTTAACTCCACATAAGCAAATGTTGATATATAGTGGCGAGCAAATGCTAGATTGCGAAAATGGTAAAGTCAAAACCTTGCCAAAATCTCCAGAAAAACAAACCCCTCCAGTCAGAATCTTGACAAAATCCCTAGCAAAACAAACCCCTCCAGCTAGAACCTTGCCAAAATTTCTAGGAAAATCCTCTTCTAGCCAGAACCTAGACAAAATCTCCAGCAAAACAAACCCCCTCCAACAAGAACCTTGACAAAATCCCCAGCAATACAAATCCCTCGAGCCAGAACCTTGACAAAATTCCTAGGAAAACTCCCAGCCAGAACCTGCCAAAATCCGCAGCAAAACAAACCCCTCCCATCCAGAACCTTCCAAAAATAAATATGACTTAACTTTTTAACAGCTAGCTCGCTGTATATCGTACTAATAGAAACAAAGCCTTATTTTATAAATAATTCTTCTCTTTACATCTAGTCGACACAGATACAATTTGGGAAAAAGTCATTGTATCAAGATTTTCATAAGGTACTACGGCGACCAGATGGATTAAACAAGACAAAAATGATGCTGATGCTGCGTAATGCAGTGTTTATTCAATTTAGAAAATCACACAGAAGAACTTAAGACATTAGCTAATGACATCGATTCAACAGAAAATTACAACACTCTAAACCAAATCTGATGTTATCCCTTTCGAATAAGATTGAAAATGGCATTAGTACAGAAGATGCATTACAGTCGGTACAAGAGGCGCATTACAGATTGGAGTTCCATTATTATAGAGTCTAAAGGATGATTGTGCAACTGATTTAGTAATCACTGCAAGGGAAGGTCGGCAAATGGATCTGAGGTAGAATTGGTCGAGTAGTCTCCTCGTAGATTGGCCTCCATGGCAGCCAGGGCGTCCCGAGCATGCATGATCTGGTTGCAATCTGAGTTGAAGAGGTCCAGATGGATTCCAGACTGGCATACGGCTGGACCATCTACCCCGCCCAACCGGATACAGCGCCCCCCAACACGTGTCGTCTGCAAGCACAAGTAAGTAAGTAAAGTGAGTAAGATAATAAGTAAGTAACTAGCCAATGCATATTGGAGATAAGAAAGCAAACTATGTAGCAAAAATGAAGGGATAAAAAGGTTTGATGGATTGATTGTGTCACGAAAAGTTCGCAAGTTCGATTATTAAATACAAGCTATCAGTTCAGCATTGTTTATATGTATGAACAAAAAAGCCAGGATGCTGTCATTTACCAAATTTAAGTCTTTCATAGTATAATTGGACTGAACATAAATTTATTAATTTTCATATGGTAGTTATATTTATGTGAAGTTCAAACAAAACACCATTTTATACCTGACCATATTTCGTGACAAAAAAATACTAACCACCTGAACCTCTACATGGCACTCCACTTCCTCTGGCGTCGGCGGCCGCGGTGCGTACATCCGCCAGTCAACACTGCTTAAAGTCCCCGTGTTTAGTTGTGTCCGAATATCTGGGACTTCCTGCGAAATAGATCAGTTCCACACATTATTTATATTTCAGGCAAAGTCTGGAAAATGAGGTGTTCCATATATTTACAACCAGGTTCTTTTATGGATATTTACAACCAGAGGCTTTTATGGATAGATATTAAACAAAGATCAAACACTCGATGTCATTATAAATCCCATATTAAAAAATATAGAAGACACATATGCCAAGATTTTTCAAAAGTTAATTTTAGAAAACAACCACTACGAGAGGGCAATAACTCTCGGCAATTGGCTCGAGAGTTGCAAAGTAAAAGCTTTGGCAATAAAAGCCTTCGTTCACCAGCTATCAAGCAACTTTATTAATTAGTAGTAAAGACGAGAAACCTAAAAGTCTTTATTTTGAATAGTCAGTCTACAAAACATGATTTTCGTTACAAGACATTTTAAGTTTCTTTGTATTAAAATTGTGAGACTAAATTTTGACAAGTTTAAAATCTCGAACATTTTGTTATAATTTGTTTGTTTCTTTGAACCTGTCAATAATTGTAATGCCGATCGATAGACAAAATAAGGTTCTACAAAGTGATCTGCAGCTGCATGTGTAGCATGCCGGACACCAGCAGATATATGCATGTGACGTAATATTGGTAATGACAGTGACGTAAACATGTCGGAGAAGGACAAACAGTTCTGCTACTGTGCAAAGACCATGTAATTCTCTGCCACATCTACAATTTTGAGATGATTTCATTATTTTAAAGATGGTTGCGAATCCATAGAAGATGACCCAAGTTTTTAAAGACCGTTATTTGAGCGGGATATGTCTGTTGTGACGGGAGCAATTGATGAAGATGCTCGATACACAGTGGAAGATATTTCTATTATCACGGGCATTAATTCGTCAGCAGTTTTAATATATTGAAATACATTTGAAGCTAGGTTTATGAAAGATGGGTCACGCATTTGTTCATTGCTGATAAAAAAAAGACTTGGGTTGAAATCATGGATTTACTTTTTTGAAACCGATTCAAGAGAAAATAATAATGTTTGGATAGGAGAAAACTAGCAGAGATCACAAATCGCTCGACGTGGACGGGCTGTCCAGAGAGTTTTATAAGCATTATTTTTTATGCAAAAGGCCCGGTCGTCCAGGTACTTGTGGCTGACTCTGCTATTCTCATTGGACATTTTTGCGTCTCCAAAGTGTTGCCAAAGGTTGTGGAACACTACCGAACCACCCGTCCGCGCGCCGGTATCCGAGGTACCCATCTATCCGTGACAACGCACCGGCGCATAAATTTGCCATCGGGACAGACTTCCTGAAGCATCCAGCTTTGCCACATCATCTGTGCAGCCCTGAGTTAGTTCCAAGTAATTTGTGGCTGAATCCCGTTATCAAAGATTCGCTGAGAGTCAGACGATTTGATAGCCGCCATGCTGTTGGAAGTGCAGTGTTCTCCATTGTATGAACAACATACTAAACATTGAATACAAAATGGCATTTAATAATTGGATAATCAGACTGAAACAGTGTGTAGAGTTGCATGGGGAGTAATTGGAACGGATGCACTGGCGTACTGGTCAGTAAGAAAGAACTCGTTTGTACAGCAAAATCATATTCAGAACTTTTTAAATACCTCTCGTTTAAGTTCCCAAAGAAGCTCTGCTTTGACACTGGCAGATTATTCATCCTATGTTACATTATTTTCTTTGATTTCAACACATGATGACTGGACATTAGAGGCACAGTAGTTTTCTTACAAACTATCATTTTAATACTCAAAAGGTACCACAACCTTTTTATAAGAACCGAAATATTAATTTTTACAGAAAACATAGAGCTGTTTGCTCTCTTTATAAAACTTGTTTAATACAAATATGTATATCACTTTAATGAAAAGAAAGAAGAAACCACCCGATAATCTAATATCGGCACAAATATAGGGACGCAATAGAGACATTATCTGTACAGTTTTTTTCCTAATTTATTTACCTTGATTTTAAATTAGTCAGATTAAAAGGAAAGTTGTGGAACGTATGCAATTATGCCAAACATATGTGTATGTGTGAGTGTTCTCAAAATGAGTGGGTATGTGGATTTCAGCTTACCCCGAAGTTTCTGTTGTTCCTGGGCCGCTGTCTAACCCTGCCGTTCCGAGCGGTGTTTCTGAAGTTGAAGGCCATGGTGTTGTCATCCTGGCAACCACCGAAATCAAGTGTGGCGATCAGACACATCGCCACCACACAGGCCTGCTGCAGTCTGGACACAGTCATGCTTTTCTATGACACAAAGAATCAAAACTGAAACCATTACAAATCATTTATACAGACCAGTCCTACAAAATTTGATTACACTGACACTGACACAGAGTTTCAAAGTTAAGAAAGACATATGCGATATAGCCAAGGATCAATAGATCATCTAAGAAAGACATATGCGATATAGCAATGGACCAATAGATCATCTAAGAATTAGAGACAACAGCAACCAAGCTGCACGAAAAAATGTTTTTCATATGCAATTGAAGCTTACATTTGTACTATGGCTGGAGGATACCGGTGCTATGTAAAGACATTCTGTAAACGATAAAATGAAGAATATTGTACATTTCAGACCTAACTCTAACCCAAGATATACTTTTATATTTAAGTGTTGTAAAGATGTTCTAGATAAATCAGACAAGTATGTTACCTTGGTATGATGTTAAGTAAACATATAAATTATAACATCACATTAAAAATAATTACCCAAAATGATAGCTGGGCTCTGAGTGCTCTTATTGCCAAGTATCAAAAGTAAGGACGCGTGATAATTGTACTATAAATTAAAGGATTCTTTAGCTTGGTCAGTATCTCACAGGTATGGAATATGAAGATATCAACGGTGTTCTTGTATATGTGTAATCTGAAATAGGACAAGGATATTTTATCTAGTTATTGATATTGTACACGCATACGTCGGATCTATCAACGGAAATGTAGGTGTAGGTACAGTAATTCAAGCATGGAAAACAGTGATCTTAATAAGCCTATTTTAATTTGGAGAAATAATAAGTTAATTCAATCACTTAAAATTACCTTTATTTTGTGAAGAGTAAGTTTATTAGTACTGGTCATCAGATGTACTCAGATATTACAGTCCCATTTTAAAATTACTATTTTTTCAAGATATAGTCAAATCCATGATGAATCAGTATGTGATATATTGAAAATCAATTTCAACCGCGTTGTTAGTATCAATGATCATAGGTGAAATAAGCCAAGGACATTCATAATTTGAAAACTGAATATAGTATTGAAACGTATTGTAAAATGATTCTGTCTTAAAGCCATAGGTAATTTTTTGCAAGGTTCGGTGTGGTTTTATCCTACTAAGAATTGAATAGGGGCAATGTGAGAGACTTACTGAACAAGGTGTGGTTTTGTCCAACTAAGAACTGAGACGGGGTAATATGAGAGGTTTACTGAGCAAGGTGTGGTTTTGTCCTACTAAGAAATGAGACGGGGCAATAAGACAGGCTTACTGAAGAAGATGTGGTTTTATCCTACTAAGAAATGAGACGAGGTGATAAGACAGGCTTACTGAGCAAGGTGTGGTTTTGACCAACTAAGAACTGAGACGGGGAGATATGAGAGGTTTACTGAGCAAGGTGTGTTTTTTACCTACTAAGAATCGAGACAAGGCGTTAAGACTGGCTTACTGACCAAGGTGTGGTTTTGTCCTACTAAAACTGAGACGAGGCGATAAGACAGGTTTACTGAGACGGGGCGATAAGACCGGCTTACTGAGCAAGGTATGGTTTCGTCTTACTAGAAATGAGACGGGGCGATACGACAGGTTTACTGAGTAAGAGCGTTTATGTGTTTCTGTACTGATGATCCAGTTTTGCACCTTAATTAAGCCCAGGGGACATTTTCCCACCCCAAACTGACTGTGTCCGCCTAAATTTAACAAATTCCCATGTATTCATCATTATCGGGGGACAAAAGAACATAAAATATCCCCATGACAGCGCAGCCGAGCGCAACACTGCTGATGTATTTGGGATGAAATGCACGTAATATTGAACTGCAAACTGTTAGAAATATTTTATAGGCCAAAGCCTGCTTTTTATCTAGCAATTTTCATAATTTTAAAAATTTTAACAAAACGAAATCTTGATTCTACCATCCCTGTACGATAAGGATACGTGCCAAAATCTGTTGTAAAATATTACAGAGACGAACTTCCAGGTTATACTTTTCAATCCAGTACTGAACTTTTAAAATGGTATGTGCAATTATTGCTTCCTTCTCTTTAAATATGGTATTTTATTTAATAATTAATATTTTTGTACGGCTATACTGTATGGATCAGTATATATTTATGTAGATACGTTTTCTTCTTAATTTGGGAAATGTTTACCATGGCTCCGACTGCATAATGCATGTGTTCAGTGTTACATGTATGCATATAATATCGCTCAATATGCATATGCGTGTGTAGGTGTTTGTTTGTATCACGTTTTTCTCCCGAGGGGTGGGAAGAGGAGGGTAATAAGAGTGTGTCGTAATAACAGTGATTCTGTTTTAAATAAGGAAATATGAGTCGCTTAGAATTATAAATTAGAATCTCCCTGTACATGAAGATATTGTATATAGATATGAATGAGTTTTACATACTTGGATTATGTTATCTTAAATGCACGCCCTTTGTATTTTATGGAGTGTGTACAGTTAAGAGACTTAAACAAGGAACATGCACATAAAAATGAAGAAAATATACAGCTCGATGGCTAAAAATAAAATATTCACAAAATACAAGTGTAACAGGCATGCAAATCAAATTAGGTTTGCAATTCCTTCAAGACAGGCGCTCAGATGATTGCTCACATAAACTCTAGGATATTCACCTGCGACCGAATATTTATAAGACAACTCACCAGGATAACCAGACGCATGCATCCTCTTTCTTTCTTACAGATTCAGTCTACAGCGAATTATTTTAAATATTTCTTATTTCACTTGGCCATCGTACAGAATATGAATATTTTCCCCATACGAGCTTCCTTTAAATCAGCAGTTCGCACAGTTTATTATTATATGCCCTAAATATATATATATATATATATATATATATATATATATATATATATATATATATATATATATATATATATATATATATATATATATATATATATATATTTAAAAAAAACTTTGTTTACTTTAGTTTCTAATCTCTTCACTTATTTTAACGGTATCATGCTCGCTGCTATCATTATTTTCCTATTATTTTTCTTCTTTTACAAATATGCACAGACGTGCAACAGCGCAGAATCATTACGAGATAGATTATTAGACCATTTGCAAGATAGTTCCTATGACAATTCATAAAGTGAGTCGTACGAATTTCATTACATTAAATATGATACTGTTTTACACAGATATATATCTTAGAAATGCCCTTGCAAATATTGATTAAATAAAGTATTTTTTAAAATAATATGACTTTTTCAAATTAATTAGAACAGTGAACAAGAACACAATTTACAATGAGTATATATGACATTTATCTAAACTTTTAAAAACATTTTCGCACCTTGTTCTTACTTTCACAAAAATATTTATTACTTTCTTAAAATTTATAATTTTATATATACAGACAAGTGGTTGAACGGTATTTCTTGATACCGGCAAGTTTGTAATTTGTTTTTTCTTAGTTCGGTGGTTACCGTGCTGGACATCCTACGCAGGAGTACCGGGCTCGATTCACAGACCACGCATGGCTGGTTGTCGTGCTGTGTCCTTAAGCAAGTCACTGCTCTCACTGCCCCCCCCCCCCCAAGTCACTGCTCTCACTGCCCCCCCCCCCCAAAAAAAAGCATCAACTGGACAAAACACCTTAAAAGACAGGCTTAGACTAAGAAACTAGAAATGTTGTTGTACGTCTCTGATGAACACCAATCGTTTTTCTCGCCAGAAAAGATTATACGGGGTAAAAGTGCAAGCAGAACCCGGAAAGATCTCGCCAGAACAGATCATACAGGGTAAAAGTGCAAGCAGAACCCGGGAAGATCTCGCCAGAACAAATTATACAGGGTAAAAGTGCAAGCAGAACCCGAGAAGATCTCGCCAGAACAGATCATTCAGTGTAAAAGTGCAAGCAGAACCCGGAAAGATCTCGCCAGAACAGATCATGAAGGTTAAAAGTGCAAGCAGAACCTGGGAAGATCTCGCCAGAACTGATCATACAGGGTAAATATGCAAACAGAACCCGAGAATATATCTGACACATGTAAAATGAAGCGTGACCAATCGTAAAAAAAATGAGTAATATGAGCGTGACCAATAACCTATCTTTTTTACAGCCAAAAGTTAAAGATAAGGTGGAACATTTTTAGATCGTCTCTACAAAAGTAGAGGAGAGCTATGTGTACCATCTGCTTCAGCATCCACACATTCTATAGTATATACATATTTACAGCCTCACTGCATCTCAATCATTCTGTCTCCCAAAGTCCTAGAAAACAGTTTGGGGTGTGTTTCATGGTACCTGCCCTTTGGGTTGGGAGCCAAGGGGCAATCGTTTTACATGCATAATACATTCTTGCTTAAGTGTTTGCGTTTAGCTTATGAGCATATAGTTGTTTGCACCCTGAATACATACTATGATATTTAGAATCATGAAACTTGTTAAGGGGATGCATCTTGATAAATAATACCTACTTATTACAGAAAGAGGTTTCTGTGACCTATGTCCCATGCCCCTCTCACTTTGTTTAAAGTTTGTGTTTAAAGTTTATTTCCTGGGCACAGTTGAATGAGAAGACATAAAACTTGATGATTTAATGCTTTTCTGATTGTACCACACCCTTAAAACAGAAAAGTCAGCTTGACCTACATTTCAAGTTTTGCTGGCTTTGTTTACGCTGTTGCGCTTACCTCATGACCACATAGTTTTTTTAATGAAATCCAAATTTTTTTTCTAAGTGATAATAATGTTTGCAATGGCTTCTGGAGACTTCCTTAAAGCTTCATAGAGGCTAGCTATGTAACAGGTTTTTAGATTCTGGTTCAAATTATTTCAAATATATATATATATATATATATATATATATATATATATATATATATATATATATATATATATATATATATATATATATATATATATATCGGTGTCATTGGATCGATGTTAATAATATAAACAAGATTGATGTGGGGCAATATGCGTTGAAAACATTACTTGCAGATAATTCCTACTGTCGGCAACAACAGCACGCGAGAAAGGTAAAAAAAAAGGAAAAAATAAGAATTGATTATGAAATAATAAAACAAAAAAATCGACGTTTACAAATTTAGACAAGTTCGTGTAAACAAGAATAGGTGGCAGGTTATATAAGATAGACAAACTAGGCGCTCAATGTGTCAAATTCAGTAGTGGTGACTTAACATGGACTATTACAGGTATAAAGGTTGATGATTTTCAACCCCTAATTTCAAGTAAAACTGATCGATATTTGAGTTCCCGGATGTGCCGAAATGTATTTGTCTGTTTGTAATGACGATAATAATACAATAATGAGGATGAGGATGTTACATCGATTATTTTGGCATGAATATTTCCAACGCATGTGCGCGGACAGGAATAATAATAATAATAATAATAATAATAATAATACAGGAAAGCATTAACTTAACGTCCCATAATTTTTTCCTCCCATAAACACACCCCTACCCGTCCCTCAGAGACAAACAAATACATAGATTGTTGTGCCAATTAATGAACCAACCTCAATTACATTGAAGTCTGTATCTCTGTCGTAAACAGGTTTGGGGCTAGTTTGTCGACATTATGCCTGCCAGCATGAACGGACATAAACATGAATGGGGAGAATCACACAATTCCCACGTTTTCTCTAAAGAGCGTGGGGAGAATCATCATCAACGATGTCTTCATCATCATCATAGTCGTCGTCGTCATCATCATCATCATCATCATCATCATCATTATGCTCATTTACCTTCAAAAACGTTACAGTTGCGTTTCTTTCATTATTTGTAGCGATTGTTTTTGATTTCTTGGTAGTGCATAAGATGCAGACAATCTCTGTCTTTACACACCTATTTATCTGTCGTAACGATCAATTTATCAGAAATTACATAAGAATGAGGACGGAAACAATCATTTATGAGAATTACATTCAAGATGACGGCACGACATTGCAGAATTCACTTTTAAAAAGAGATATTTTTTCATGTATTCGACAGTAAACAAAGAATTGTGTATAGAAAATAATGCGATAAAGTATCACAATAATTAAAGGTGGAAATTCAAATCATCATATGACACATATATCTGTAGACCATTCATCTTTTCTTATCAATCATTTAAATTTTATCCATCTCGTGGAAAAATTAGAAGTTTTAATTCTAAAACTATGTTGTTTAAGAGAAAATCGAGCTACGTATCTTTTCTCCAACACGGACGAAATGACAATGAAATTAATTTGTAATTACCATCATCCAACTTGGAGATAAATATAAATCGTGACACATATGTATACATCAGATAACATTAAAAACATAACCCTACCTCTAGCATATATGAAAGTTCAAAAATTCATCCTTGTGTTAAAATAAAAAAACACTTCTCCTAGAATCGTTCACAGGTCTCTGAACAAGTAAACTGATTGAATTCTCAATTTACCACAGGTACTGATTGAATTCTCAATTTACCACAATTACTGATTGAATTCTCAATTTACCAAAGGTACTGACTGAAGTCTCAATTAACCACAGGTACTGATTGAATTCTCAATTTAACACAGGTACTCCTCGTCTGATTTGTTTACCTTTCTATGCGATGTGTATTACGCTAACATCTAGATTGGTGCAGTTATTTACCAATTGAAATACCACTTGTGTATTGGGTGACCTTTCAACAACGAAAAAATGAGTTGGGTTTTCATGTTATCATTAAATTCATAGCGTGTACGGGGAAGTTGTCTTGTTAAATTAGAAAACAATCAAAACAATTCCTGCGTAGAATAGAATACAGAGTAAAATTTACTTACCTGACAAATTTAGCTGCCCGTGACTAGGTATCCGGCCTGAGTTACAACAAGTTCTTTCTGACTTTTAGACACAGTCACGCCACATCCGGTTAGGATAAAGCAATATATCGATTGTGCCTCATGTTCTGGGCGTAATCTCTCCGGCTACAACGGTCGCGGGAAGTCATTTGGGGTAAGAGGAAAATGGCATAATTAATCATCAAGTATTAACATATTAGGTCTCTTAGATCTCTTTTAGATGCAATGTATAGTCATAGAGATTAAAATTATTATAATTATTTTATAAAAGCACTGGTACGATTATATTTTATAAAATGACTGGTACGATAATTTTTTTGGGCGAAGTGTTCTTGCTACAGTAAGAAAGTTGGAACAACCTTTTATACAAAAATAACTTTTTAGAATCTTATTGTATGATGTTTTGTAAATATCCAACAAGTTACCACCTCAATCTGTCTTGTTAAGTACACCTTTATTGACACAGAAGTATGCTTTTACATAAACCAATATAATTATTCTTAGAGCTATAAACATAAAAAGAAACAACGTTCAACGACAACATTTTAATGGTCACGGTCAGTAAGGCTGATGGTATAATGCTCTGACGTTGTCTGTCCATCTGTCTTTCGGTCCATTTTGGTTTCGGAGCAATAACTTTTGTTTAAGAAAGAAGACTCGATTTTGAGATTAACAAGTTGAAGGTCAAGGTTACAGTGACTAAAATAATAAAACTGTTTTTGAGCAATGACTTTTGTTCAGGACAGGAGACCTTGACCTAACTTTTTGAATGACTTGCACTTGGGGAACAGAAGATTGATTTTGGGGTTGAAAGGTCAAGGCCATTATTACTCAAATCAGAAAAATGGTTTCCGTACAATTACGTTTGTTTTAGACAATGTATTTCAATAAACTTTGTGGATGGCTTGCACGTAGGAAAAGAAAGAAGCGCATTGATTGAGGAATAAAAAGTCAAAAGTCAAGGTCACTGTTACTAAAATAAATAAAAATGGTTTCTGCACAATAACTTTACTTCTAGACCACCTACCTGCAATAAACTGTGTGCATTGCTTGAAGAAAGGAAGAAGCCTGTTGATCATGAGTCAAACGATACAAAATCAAGTTCACTGTGACTGAACAAAGAAAACTACTTTCCTCATAATTGTTGTAGACCATGTATCATGAACTTTGTGAATGGCTTGCACTTGGGGTGAGAAAGACACCTAAACTTTGTGAATGGCTTGCACTTGGGGTCAGAAAGACACCTAAACTTTGTCAAAAATACGTTGTTGCATATATTTTTCAGCGATAACTTTCTTAGTTATAATCTGATAGAAAAGTGCCAGATAGATACACTGAAAAGAAATTATTGAGTTGGATACATTGTCCTATCCAAACGCTCCCATTGTACTGAAAATTTATTTAAACCAACACCTAGACACATATCCTTATGCAGAACTGTGAAATATCTGTACTATGAACATACTGGGCTGATACACACTGTATCAGACTGTTCCATAGTTCAGTTCTTCACTGAGTGAGGGATCACTTTGCAGCTGTTCGAAAAAGTCTCTGTTATTTTTATTTAACCTAATTACATTCAAATACTACTACTAGTACTACTACTACTAATAATAATATCTAATACGACACTTTGCTGATCTGTAAGTAGCGGTGCAAAATGAACTCCTTGTGTACGAACGTCATTTAACAATGTTAACGTAAGACATGTATATTACTCTCCGCTGGAGTGATATTGCATTCATGTTGTGTTATTTAATTTTTATTCACAAATATTACAAAACGAAACTTTTAAAAAAGATCAATGATGTGTGTCATTTTCCCCCGATTTCCCAAGTCTGGGATTCCCTGGTGATTGGCGGTTGATTTATTTAAAAATGCGGTTGCGGGTAATGCCGAGTCTAATTTTTTCTATGACAAATGAAAGTTCAGCTTCAATGACTTTGGTAGTCGCCAGCATCGATATAAATTGTAAATTGATTCAGACATGGTTGCAGGTTTTTATTTTTATTTGTTATTTTACACAGCCGCTTAATGGGTACATCCAAGTCTTGCCCTCTACATTGATGTGGAATGTGGGACATTACTGGCTAAATTATTTGTTAGGTTTTCTGAGATCTATTAAAAAAAATTGCATACACGAGGGATTCCAATACGGTTCCATCAGTTAACATCGAGAGAATCAGTTTTACTCTGGAAAAGAAATTTTTTTAACGGGAGTGGAGGAGAACAATTATTTCTTGTTTTTCGTTATTTTCTTCGGAGTTGCTGTAAAAGTCTGGATCTATTAAAATCTTTTCTCTGTACACTTGATCAAATTTGTGAAGGCTTAATACGCGTGTCCACTCAACAAAGTTCGAGATCTTTGTCATAGAAAATACATTTAACTCCTTTTGTCTTAGGAAAAGGAAGAGTACTTTTTTAAAACCGCAAGATTTTAAAAACATGTTCGTGCTCTGATTCATGCTCAACCAGTGCTGGATTACCCAAAAGGCAGACTAAGCGCGTGCTTAGGGCACCATCAAAGCAGGGGCACAAAAAAAAAAAAAAAAAGAGAAATTACGTTGTTGTTTTTTTAAATTACATTTGGGGGAGAATGGGCACCATAATCTTTTCAGTGCTTATGGCCTCTAAAGGTCTTAATCCGGCCCTGTGCTCAACTAAAAAATTCTTATTGTTCAGTTATTGTCTTTGACATTGTTTTTGAGTTGGATTTTTTATACCCCCCCCCCTCCCCCCCGTTGGGTACATCAGGCCCCACCGTCATAAAACTGTGCTCACTATTTGGAGTAATAAATGTTACTCCAGACTTGGAAATCTTGCTCGAAATGTACAAATGCAGCCTTTTGATAGATCAGAATATTTTCAAGTAAGATTTGGAGTCTAGTCAAGTTTTATGACGGAGTGGCCAGGCCAATAACCTTCCGTGTGTGCCAAGAGAACATAAGACGCTTTTAGACCAAGCGACGCCGATTATTGTGATTAGTTAGTATTGACTTCTCATCAGCAGCTAATGCATCGCCATTTGTGATTTAGCGAACCAAAGTGGCCATTACAGCAACCGCTCGATACAGGTAAACGTTTAATGTGGTGTGATTGCAATGGCGATTAAACAAGTTTATTAAACGAGGTAAATATTAACATTGATGCTGCTGTCGATAAGTCTAGAAATAAGTTTCAACTTTCGAATTTGATACGTAGATCTAGAAGATATGTCCTTCATCTCTGGAAATGACAGGCCATGAAATAACGGCAGTGCACTCACAAACACTCTTACACACAAGTGAAGGTTAACATGTCAACTGATAAGGTCATTGCTTCTTGACAAGTCTTTCAGTTCAAATTGGCGAAAATTCATCCGTTTAGCCACGTGCATTTAATTTTTTTTATCAAACGGATCTCCACTTAAAAAAACAAAATAAAATAAAAATAATGATAATAATACGTTCTCGATGTTTCTTGGTTTGTTGAAAACTAATGGAAGGACTTCTTGATCAACATAATTCAAAGACAAAATTCAATAACTATTGATTTGATTAATTAAGTGTGCTTAATTCTTTTTGTTTTTATTTAACTCGTAATATAATAGAGATAAAGACGAATTACCCAAACTCTGTCACATAAATTGTACTTATTATTTTTCCCTCGTAAATATAAATCTTTTGCAGAGAGTGCTTTGTATATTTTAAGTTAAGCAATCTAATTATCATTTGGCAGTGTAAGTATGGAAGAGACTTTATAAGAAACAAATAAATAAATAAAATTACCAATTTCAATTAGGTTTAAACTACATGTTTTTGCTGAATGATGTTTATTTTGAGGAGAGATTGTTGTAGTAAACGTTAAGTACATTTGGAAAACTAAATAACTTCACGAGCATGACCATGACGTATGCAGAAAAGCATGTCAGGGGAAGGTAGTTAGTGGATATTATTTTTACATTTCTGGAGAAATTATATATATAAAGTAGTTTTACTAAATTTCACTCAAGTTATTGACATAATGAAATGAAAGTAAATTGAATGCATGCTTGGAGAAATAAACATCATATCGAAGAATAATAGTATGCCAAGCATTTTACAAACCACTCGTTTTCAGAACACTTGTCAACAGGTAATTATGCAGAAAAGTGGACTGTACAAATAACTGAGCTTGTATATATTTGGGAATGATGGAAGTTAAAGATAGGGCACAAATGGGATGGGAACTACCAAATTTATATACCACTGGAGTTTTAACTGTAGTTAATAATCCGTGTTGTATACGAACCATTACTGATAACTGCAAAATGTAATATACAATAGACTGAATAGAAGATGATTTTAAAGATATTCAAGATTACCGTTTTCTTTATAAACATATTTTTTTATATTCTTATTCCTTGAATAATGCCGAATGCGTGATCTATTTCATCGACAATCAATACATAATGCTGAAATTGTTACATTTGATATGGTATAGTTTCGTGCCAGCTGTAGGAATTAAGCAAAATTGTAAATATAATATTTCCCCTAACTGTGTATGATTAGATTTGGAATGCATTTCAATGTCTCTGTGGGCGCCGTTCTTCAGTAGAGTGTCCAGCCAGTATCCTATAATGAGATAGAGCTCCATACAAGGCGGTGATCTAGTCTTTCATTAACGCAGGGACTTCCATACGGACAAATATTATGTAATCCATTACATGAGCAGACCGCTCAGTTAAAAATGCCCATATCCATTACAAAGGTTTTTAAAATAACTACCACTGTATCCGTGGAGAGACAACAGCCAAGGCATACACAGTAACACGTAGGAGAAGTGCGTAACGCCTCAGAAAAGAAAAAATAAAGAAAAAGAAATTGTACTTAGCATCCGGTGGGAAAACGCATTGACAGTGGAATATTTTATTTTAAAACAACAAAAAATGCCAGTTAGGTTAAGGTAAGTTAAGGACAGCATCCCTCAATGAATGCACTTTTTGTCACCGATGTACGGTTTTCTCAAATATTCGAGAAAAATTAATATGGTCAATCGAAACAATGTCTGAACTTGCACAGAATATCGTTAGTCTGACGTTGTCGCAAAAGAAACAAATTTCATACAAGCGTAAGTAACGCAAGAGAGTCTTATGATAAGGTAAATTTAATCATATCGAATAGGTAATGCAGGTGGAACACAAACGTAAGTAATGCAAGGGAGGGGGAGTCCCACCATAGCTTACCTATAAATATGTGTAAAACGTTGATTCTACGGTAAAATTGCGGTCGATATCTTTGCCAATTTCTCGTTAGATATAAATAAATCATCCACAGAGTGAGTTGACATATTACATTTATAAATGAAATTGCTGAGGACGCTCAATATTCTCTCTCTCTCTCTCTCTCTCTCTCTCTCTCTGACCAAGTTCTCCAACACTTCTTTATTCTTAGAATAATACACGATCATAGGTCAAAAATAATGTATTACATGAAAGAAGTCAAATATCGGAAAGAGTGTACAAAACAGTTGACAATGTGTCTGAAATATGTGAGATATAAATTAGAATACAGATATTATTAATTAGAGGTAGTTTTACCATACTGAAGGTAGCAACCCCCCACAACCAGCACCACCTCCACACAGAAATGTGCATGTAGGTAAGTTTAATGACAACACTATATCAACGAGTGTCGAATCTGGTGCATTATTTGTAACATGCTTTTAAACTTTAATATATCCTTCGAAAGGAGTTCTCTATCATACTTCAAAAAGCAGCCTGTCATTTTAAAACGCGAGGTCATACGTGACTTGAAATTGCATTGACTCTGGTGGTCTTTCTCGACATTGTCAATAGATGTGCCCTTTTCTTGATAAATATGGGTTGCGAGTCTCCTTCGCCTTCTTCTGGCGTTGAATCTTCAGGTATAAAGATATTAATTTGATGTCAGAGGTCTCTTTCTCTTCTGTCTTCAAACGCACAGACAGACAGATCTATCAAGAGTATCGGAAAACCTCTAATATGATTTGTTTACAAACATACAATTTTTAAATTAATCGTTCAATTTATACAAAGAAGTCTGAAGATTATTGAATGACAAAGCATATTTTGATTCTCATAGCAATGACTCTGCAAATCCTAAATTCTTGTTAATGTTGCCGTTCCCTCATACCCTTGATTCCTTAACTTGAAATCTTAATACACAACCATGAAGTGTATTTTTGCGACTTCATGTGATTATTCGTATAAAATTCCAAACAAGATCAATGCGTTAGGGAAGAAAAGGACTTTAGAAGTACCCATGAATAGGTTAGATTCTTATATCAGTCAGTTTTTTCCTTTACTAAAACTTTTACCATCTTGAAATCAAAAACATTTTAGCTTGTTTAACCCCAACAGTGAACATTCTTGCATCAACAAACAGCATGTACGCATTACGCTGGTGACAGACGTTTGCAGTTGCTACTGTGTGAAGCAAACGTGTCAAAAGGTTATTTGGCCTTTATGTAAAAATGTCAAGATAGTAATGGAGAGCAAAAAAATAATATTTGCATTGAGTGATCCCTAACTTATAGAGCTTCAAGATTATGTGCCTTCCCACGAAAAACAAAATGTTTCTATGATACATTTTATTCGAACTATTTTGTTGTTGTCCAGTACAACATGTTTGTAGTTCTCTTGATACTAACAATATCTAACAGTTTACAGAGGCAGTCGCAGAGTCAAATTCTACGAGTATAAATTGTATTTTTGTTGCTAACCAGATTTAGGAGAGCAATGTATTCTGTTTTAAGACCTATTTCTTCCAGAACCGAGATGAGAGAGGGCGTAAATGAATTCCAGTCAAAAGCATCAAATTCAAGGCATTTCTGATAGATAAGATATGTTTGTCTGATTATAGACACCCAGGAACCAGGAATGTCAACTGTGTATTCAACACATATCTTTCTAGAAGCCAAAACTCCAGAATAATTTTTGAAGTATTCTACAAGATTAATAGTTTTGTTCAATTCTCCAGACACACTGTTCTTATATCTCTCGTCAAAAAAACTTTTGGTCCCCCGTGTCCTCGATATGTTTGCAAGTGCAAGCACAACCATCATTGTTTCTCTGCATATAAGACTGGATTATTACAAAACGTGTTGCCATGCATAGCAAAATTAACTGCATTACAATGTATAGCAAGATTCACTGCCTGGTCATGTAATACATGATTCACTGCCTGGTTATGTATGACAAGATTGACTGCATGGCCATGTATAGCAAGATTGACTGCCTTACCATGTATAGCAAGATTGAATGCCTTTTTTTGTATAGCAAGATTCACTACCTTACCATGTATTGGAAGATTCACTGCGTTACCATATACAGCAAGATTCACTGCCTGGCCATGTATAGCAAGAGTCACTGCCTTACCATGTATCACAAGATTCACTGCCTTACTATGTACAAGAAGATTTACTGCCTGGTCATGTATAGCAAGATTCTTCGCTTGGCCATGTTTAGCAAGATTCACTGCCTGGTCATGTATAGCAAGATTCACTACCTGGCCATGTATAGCAAGATTCACTGCCTGGCCATGTATAGCAAGATTCAAAGTCTTACCATATATACCAAGATTAACTGTCCGGCCATGTAAAGCAAGATTCACTGCCTGACCATATATAGCAAGCAAGATTCACTGCCTGGCCACATATAACAAGATTCACTGTCTTACCATGTATAGTAAAATTCACCGCCTCACCATGTATAGCAAGAGAAACTGCCTTACCATGTATAGCAAGATTCACTGCCTGGTCATGTATAACAAGATTCACTACCTTACCATGTATAGCAAGATTCACTGCCTGATCATGTATAGCAAGATTCACTGCCTGGTCATGTATAGCAAGATTCACTGCCTGGTCATGTATAGCAAGATTCACTGCCTGGTCATGTATAGCAAGATTCACTGCCTGGTCATGTATAACAAGATTCACTACCTTACCATGTATAGCAAGATTAACTGCTTACCATCTATATGAAGATTGACTGCTTCACTAACCATAATTCTAATTCTTCCAACTGATACTGACTATGACATTGGTACATATCCGTGAGTTTTGTGTTTATTAATGTTATTATCCAGTTTCGACAGTTTAATGGTTACATGTCAGTACTAGTTGATTTCAGTGCATCATCCCTTTTCAAACCAATGATGAAATTAATATTTCCTCTTTCTTGCGTTTCCTTTTCTACCTGCTTTTATTTTATACAATAATTATAATTTCCTGATTAGAAGCATCAGTGCAAATATAATTATTGTACAGCTAGTGTTACTATAAAAGTTTCACTTTCTTATTGCCATCAGCCATGAAATTTGTTTCAATTTGCAAAAACGTAAAACTACCATTATTATGCGTGTTTGTACAACAAGTATTCCCGCACGCTTTCCCATTTTGATCTCCACCCTTAAATTAAACCTCTTGGGTAGGTCCCTGAGCGTAAAGACCGCCACAGGGGCAAAAATCAGTTATCTATTTGTTTGTCTTCTTATGCTCAGTCTCGATAGTTTCCAAGCTATAAACCAGTGGCTAAGCCCTTTTGGTGGTGGTGGTGGAGGGGAGGGGGGTACCACCAATGCCAACGTCAGTTACATGATTACATGTGTAGATTTATCTTTTCATACCCATTAAGTGTTCATATGGTTATAGAGTGGTGATCCTAATAGTTTAAAAGGCATGACTAAGCATGCACCCATAGGACTATTATTGACCCAAGGAGTTCAAGGGCATTACACACATACGTACCGACGGATTGTATTCAAATATTTCCGTGCGCTTCTTTGCAGATTTATTTTAATTTTATTATAGCTGCATGTTTCTCTTCGATTTTTATTGCTGTTATTGTGTGTATTATTGTATGATTGTGAATATTCTCAAACAGTATAATGCTTGTTATTGTATGATTGTGAACATTTTCAAACAGTATTATTCGTGTTCTTGTATGATTTTGGATATTCTCAAACAGTATTATGCGTGTTATTGTTCGATTGTGAATAGTCTCAAACAGTATTGTGAGTGTTATTGTATGGTTGTGAATATTCTCAAACTGTGTTATGCGTGTTATTGTACGATTGTGAATAGTCTCAAACAGTATTATGAGTGTTATTGTATGATTGTGAATATTCTAAATTTGTATTATGCTTGTTATTGTACGATTGTGAATGTATTTAAAATTTATGTTTTGAAGCCCCCTCTCATCAGGATAAGAAATGTTCTACCTCTCCCCCCCCCCTCCTCCAGTACTTCAGTGCTTTAAATAGGTAATATTATGTAGTGTATAAGTTCTGATTTCGACAAAATATTTAGCCGCATTTCATCTCTCAATCGTTCACTTTTGTGTACTTTATGCCCATTTGCTGATTTCAGGTTATCTTGAAAATTGTTTGCACAGGCATGTGCCTTAGTTTAAACTGCTTGTTTAAGTGCGCCAGTAGTCGACAGTAATTGACTGTTATTACATCAAGATGTATCAAGACGTAATATTAGTAGAATTGTTAGACTCCCTAATGATTGCATCTATTTCCAATTACGTGAACCTGAACACATCATAACAGGTAAAAGAAGCTAGACAGACTAAAGCCATTTAAGTGTTAGCAATCAACGGAGTTATTGTCTGTTTCTTGGAATGATGCAGTTCTGTGTGGGAGGGTGGGGGTGGGGTTCATCGGGTTCCAGGATTCAAAAGTAGTTGATGTTTATACTGAACTTGACTACGCACTTGAGCTTTTCTTCTGGTGCAAAGCAGTCATGTATTTGGAGATTTTATGATGTAACGATGGTCTTTCCATAAAATGTTGAGTTTACCGGCGAAGCACAGGTGGAATGGTTAAATATGTATAATTGCAACAGTCAAGACCAAACAAACCTACCTAAATCTTCAAATAAAAGAGTTTTATTAGTTTTTAAGCACATTTATAAACTTTTGTGTAGAAAATCCTTATGTGTAGCATAATATTACAAATAGCGCCATTGCATTACAATGGCACACACGTTACAAAGAGCTCCATTACATTACAATGGCACACACGTTACAAAGAGTTCCATTGCATTACAATGGCGGCCACATTACAAAAAGCGCCACTGCATTACAATGGCACACACGTTACAAAGAGTTCCACTGCATTACAATGGCACACACGTTACAAAGAGTTCCACTGCATTACAATAGCACACACGTTACAAAGAGTTCCGTTGCATTACAATTGCGTCCACATTACAAAGAACGCCACTGCATTGCAATGACGCCAATCTTACAAGGAGCTCCACTGCATTACAATGGCACACACGGTACAAAGAGTTCCATTGCATTACAATGGCGGCCACATTATAAGGAGCGCCACTGCATTGCAATGGCGCCAATCACATTACAAGGAGCGTCACTGCATTACAATGACGCCAATCTTACAAGGAGCTCCACTGCATTATAATGGCACACACGTTACAAAGAGTTCCATTGCATTACAATGGTACCCACCTTACAAAGAGCGCCACTGCATGACAATATTGCCCACGTCAAAATGAGTGTCACTGTATTACAATGGCGCTCACATTACAAGGAGTGCCACATCATTACAATGACGCCTAAGTTACAAAGAGCTCCATTTCATTGCAATCGCGCCCACCTTAAATGGAGCGTTATTGCATTACAATCGCGCCCACCTCACAAGAGCACCATTGTATTACAATGGCTCCCACTTTAAAAAGAACACGCCATTATAATGGCGCCCACCTTACAAAGAGCACCACTACATTACAATGGCGCCCACCTTACAAAGAGCACCATTGCATTATCATGGCATCCACCTTACAAAGAGCACCATTGTATTACAATGGCGCCCACATTACAAGCAGCGCCATTGCAGGATAATGGCGCCCACGTTTCTGGCAGTATACAATAGAATTTACTACCGCAAATGTAGATGTTAGAAAAATAAGGTTGCGCGTGACATTTCTGTATGTGCGCCTCACCTAAAAGGGCAATAACCAACTTATACTAATCAAACCCTGCAGATTACCTCCTCTTTGTTTGAACGTTTCTGACTTTCTTCTCATACCCGGTACATACGGTGAGTGTTGCTTATACGATTTGTCAGGTAGATTAATCTTATTATGATCAGAGACCCAATATAGTGTAAAATAAGATTTCCAAAGTCTTACGAGACTGTATTGGGAATAGAGGCGTGCATTTACATTTGAGGAATTCCTCAACTCTATTTCGGGAATATAAAGACTTTCAAATGCAAAAATAAAAAAAAATAAAGTAAATTTTCATCCTTTCTACATTCTCTGCATCTGAGAAAAATTCCAATATTGTTGGAATCATCAAAAGCAAAAAATAAAATAAAATGTGATCTCTCAATCTGACAAAATATTGTTGTTTTAATAATTTTGTTAAAGCGGAGCAAGATGACTAAATTTCGACTGCCTGTGGTCAGATGCCAGCTGCAACAGTGGTAAGTACTTTGTGTGGGCAAATACTAGTAGCTAACTCTGCATTTTTCTAATAAGACGTTGAAAGAACAGTGTCAAATTGAATTGTGGGAAGATGAAAACCATTTTTTGAACTTATCTAGTTATGGAATTTATATCACAAAAAGATGTCTCGCAATGTCTCAGTAGTTGGTATTTATTCCTTAATAAATGTGTCCCTCCACTTGATCAGTGGTGTAACAAGCTGGAGTACACTTTGATCCTTTCAATGATGCGAGAAAATTATGTAATTAGGAAACTTCCACAAACTTGTTGAGTATTCATTAACATCCGTGGTCTTGTCAACTAAGTTATATCTTTGATGTTGTTCGTCCTTCGAGTTCGAAGATGACCATGACATCGCTAACTGGTTTGGTTTCTGTGAGTGCGTGAGTGGCTGCTCAGGCCAATTTGTGCTCAGAACTGTTTGTGGCACACTGGACAATAGATTCCGCTTCATGTTGCTTGATCAATAGGGGACATGCTGCAGTTCTGTTGTTTACGCTGCTCTCGCTTCTACACTGCCGCTGCAATTCTCCCCAGTTCAAAGTCTGCAGCTCCAGTATGGATGAGACTGTGTCAGGTGAAGCGATTCTGTGCGAGATCTTTCCAAGACTCAGGGTCAATGTTGAAATGTTTCAATGATGACTTGAGGGAATTTTTATATCGTTTCTTCTGACCACCTTGAGATCGCTTTCCCTCCTTCAGCTCACTGTAGAAGATCTTCTTTGGTAGTTGCTCTTCTGACATCATGATAGCTTGGCCTGCCCATCTCAGATGTGATTTCATCAGCAGAGTGTGGATGCTTGGAATGCCTGCCCGTGTGAGAACCTCAGCGTCTGGGAACCTATCCTGCTAGCTTATCCTCATCAATTTCCTCAGACAGCCAATGTGAAAATGGTTCAGCTTCTTGGCATGGCGTCTGGTACGTCCAGGTTTCGCATGCATACAGCATGGTCGGCAACATAATGACTTTGTAGACCTTCAGTTTATTTTGTAGACTGATGCCTCTACGCTTCGACACATTTGCGTATTCTGCCAAAGGCCACACTTGCTTTAGCAATTCTGGCGTTGGTTTCATCGTCGATGTAGACTGCACGTTAGAGTGTAATGCTGAGATATGTGAACTTGTCCACTGCATGGAGTGTTTGGCCGTTTACTGTGATGGTAGGTTCGACGTAAAGCTTTTCTGGTGCACGTTGGTGCATCACCTCTCTCTTCTTGATACTGATTGTGAGACCTAAATTGTCGCAAGCTGAAGAGAAATGATCCATACTCGGTTGTATGTCAGACTCAGATTTGGTATTCAGAGAACAGTCGTCAGCAAACAGGAGATCACGAACAGTCACGTCCTGTAACTTAGTTTTTGATTGTAGTCTCCTCAGATTGAAGAGCTTGCCATCAGTCCGGTATCTTATGTCAATCCCAATGTTATAGTCACGGAAGGCATTAGTAAACATGACAGAGAACATCATACTGAAGAAGGTTGGGGCCAACACACAGCCTTGCTTGATGCCATTGGTGATTGCGAATGGTTCAGATGACTCACCGTCGTCCACGACACAAACGAGCACGCCATCATGAAATTACCGAACCATTACGATGAATTTCTTCACAACAATATTTGGCCAAGATCTTCCAGAGGCCCTCACGACTGACTGTGTCAAAGGTTTTTGTCAGGTCGATGAATGTCGTGTACAGGTTGGGTTTCTGTGCCTGACATTTCTCCTGGATTTCACGACTTGCAAACACCATGTATGTTGCTTAAAGAAAGGACGAGGGACCACAGACATCTTTGATATGTTGAAATAAAATGTCAATTACAATAATAAATAAAAGAACAAGAATTACATCCTTTACCGAGCACTATTTGGCAAGCAGTATAGGCAGTTTGTTTTTATTTTCAAAACAATAATTCTGATGTGAGTACATCCGAATATTATAATACAGACATCGTTTGATGTAAGTATTGTAAAACAAATCTCACTCGGGCCTTACTTATATCGGACTTGAAAGTAACATTCAGTCCAAAGAAATACCTGGCCGTTACCTTCACCGCCGGAATTTAGCATCCAGAGGCAGTAGAGAGTAAATGAGAGCGTGAGCATACTTGTACATTTTTTAAAATTATTATCAGCTCGTACGAGAACACCCCAATCATACCTAAAACGTTTTAAATCACCACCATCTCGTGTAGGGGTACGAGAACACCCACACACAATTGTAAATTTCTAAATCCTCACAATCTCGTGTAGGAGTACGAGGACACCCACACACAATTGTAAATTTCTAAATCCTCACAATCTCGTGTAGGAGTACGAGAACACCCACACACAATTGTAAATTTCTAAATCCTCACAATCTCGTGTAGGAGTACGAGGACACCCACACACAATTGTAAATTTCTAAATCCTCACAATCTCGTGTAGGAGTACGAGAACACCCACACACAATTGTAAATTTCTAAATCCTCACAATCTCGTGTAGGAGTACGAGAACACCCACACACAATTGTAAATTTCTAAATCCTCACAATCTCGTGTAGGAGTACGAGGATGCTGCATTGCAACAGCTCTTGCATCGAAAGTTCAACGAGAACACCTGAGCATACTTGTAATTTAATATAGTATGATCTTCACCCATGCATAGTACATTAATTATCAGGCTGAGAAATTTTATATCTACTCTAGCACAGTTGGATATTTGCACAGAGCACAAAATGTTACATTTTGTGGCACAACATAAATAATGGCACGAATTTATATTGTGATATATTCAACAGATTTCAGAGGGGTGATAGAAATATTTAAAGAGTTTAACATAAAAGCAAAAATCTCAGTACCAGGTAACATTTGTTTACAAGTTTGGGTGGGATAAAAGTGGGGTCAAATCTAGTTGTGTTACAAAATAACATTCAAGAGAATATAATTGTCGATTTGTCTATTTCAAACATCAAAAATGATATCCTGCAATGTTTTAGAAAAGATGAATTTTTACAGATTACATTCAATGATAATAGCATTGAGATAAGCGTCATTAATCCTGAGAGTAAGATTATTAAAACAGCACGGTATGAGTAGAGGGAGGGTGAGGAGCTAGAATAGTCAACCGGTTAAAACTGGTTTTAACATCCTCGTTCCTCAATACGAGAACATCTCTAGAATACTTGTACATTTTTAAATCACAGCCTGCCAGTGTTAGGGTACGAGGATGCTGCTTAGCAAACACTCTTACACTTTTGGTGCAACAAGAACATCTAAAAACACTTCCAAATTTCTAAATCCCAACCACCACACTCTACTTCTTAGCCCCAAAAAAATAATCGTTAAATTCTTCAGTGTGCATTGAGTACAGCGCAAATAATTTGAAACATTTCGGTTATCAAGTAAAACAGAATGCATTGACTGGTACTTTTCCACATATAGAGCTGATGACTTTAGATAATTGTGTAGCATCTGCAGATCAGAATTCAATTTAATTCACACCAGCCTAATGCATTAGTATGATGGCCCCCTATGTAAGATAATTTCATAGAATCTGCAGAGCAAAATCCAATTTGCACCAAGGCTAATTTTAGAAAATAATGAACACGTTTACTGTTTTCTAAATATAGTCTTTATAGCCTAAGGATGCAATCTGAATGTATTAGTATGGTGGTCCCCGATGTTAGATGATTGCACCTGCAATTCACTCCAATACTATATATTGAAACAAATAGTCAATAGTGTTCGTTGTTTTACTAAAAGAAAAATAGTTTTTTTAGCCACGTGGCTCCAGCCGAATACAATAGTATGATGATACTCGATGGCTTATAATTGCGTAACATTTGCAGATCAGAATTCAATTCAATTCAAACCAAGACAAACACTGTAGGAAAAGTAAACTAGTATCTAAACAAGTTTACATATTTCGAAAAATCAACCAAAATGAATTGCATAATAATAGACAATTATAAAATAGAAATAATTGACAAATTCCAGAACTTTCGACAAAGGTAGGTGTGGGTTTGTTTTTGAGCCCTTTGCCTTATAGTGGTAAGAAGATGTACAAAGATCAGTGTGTGTCAGAGAAAGAAAATTAAATTAGGCTTCCATTTTTCTGGCTTTAACTAATGTTATAATCGAGAAAGACGACATCTATATATGCCAAACGTAATATGTGTTGCTGGAAATTTCAATTAGGCTGATCGCAACAGCCTAGCATGAAAAAGAAAAAAGTTTTAAAAAATCAATAATCTGAAACATTATCACAGAGCTTTACGGGAAAGACAAGATAGATGTCGTATCATTCTTAAACACACTAAAGTCTGTACGTAATGGGAAAAAACTCTTGTCAGGTTTCGCTTTATAAAACTAGAGTTACGGGTTAATATGAAAATATCGTATGAGAAAGTAAAAATAATTTATTTAATTTTTAGGAGTAAATATGCTAATGAGCCATGCCTACAAGAACACCTGCTAACAACGGACACGTGTTTAAGTCAAAAACTGAAAAGGCATTACGAACAGATATTATTATTATTATTTTCTAAAATTAACCTTGGTGCAACTTGGCGTAGAACTTGAATTTGTGACAGACTAAGACGTATCGGTTGTTTATTGTGATTTAGAAAGTACCATCGTATTGTACACCACAAAACAGACTACATGTAAGAAATGTTTGAATTTACTCCACACACAAGAAAAGATATTATAAAAGACTATGTTACAGTGTAGACAACTCCATATATAAAATGCCTGAAGAGGGATCAGTTATCAGTTATAAAATTTAGAAATTATCAATTAAAAGTTCTGTATGTTGTTTATTGTGATTTGGAAAGTACCATCGTATTGTACACGTATTCTCGCTTCTGCGCACCACAAAACTGTACTAGTGATATAAATCAATCAAATATATCCTAGACGTTGGAGACTCGTTGTAAAAGGTAAAGTTTTCTCTCCAGAACAACAACAAGACTGGACAACATTCCATCAGGGTTTTGTCTGTACCTAAAGTCAGTCCATAAAAGTTACAGACCAATCGTTTACAGATGTATTAATCGCATTCAGGCTTTTTTTTTACAACTGATTGGCTAGGATAGCAGAAAGAGTGTACGATGAATTAAGGACAATAAATGCATTTTAACTCAACAAAATACATGTCATATATGCGAGAAAAAAAATATTTTAAAGACAAAGTTCCACTTGAATGGAATGTATAGAGGGGTTGCTCATTGAATGGAATGCATAGAGGATTTGCTCATTAAATGGAATGTATAGAGGAGTTGCTCATTGAATGGAATGTATAGAGGAGTTGCTCATTGAATGAATGTATAGAGGAGTTGCTCATTGAATGGAATGTAAGGAGGGGCTGCTCATTGAATGAAATGTATAGAGGGGTTGCTCATTGAATGGAATGTATAGAGGAGTTGCTCATTGAATGGAATTTATGGAGGAGTTGCTCATTAAATGGAATGTATAGAGGAGTTGCTCATTGAATGGAATATATAGAGGAGTTGCTCATTGAATGGAATGTATAGAGGAGTTGCTCATTGAATGGAATTTATGGAGGAGTTGCTCATTAAATGGAATGTATAGAGGAGTTGATAATTAAATGGAATGTATAGAGGAGTTGCTCATTGAATGGAATGTATAGAGGAGTTGCTCATTGAATGGAATGTATAGAGGAGTTGCTCATTGAATGGAATGTATAGAGTAGTTGCTCATTGAATGGAATGTATGGAGGAGTTGCTCATTGAATGGAATTTATAGAGGGTTTGCTCATTAAATGGAATGTATAGAGGGGTTGCTCATTGACTGGAATGTATAGAGGGGTTGCTCATTGAATGGAATGTATAGAGAAGTTGCTCATTGAATGGAATGTATAGAGGAGTTGCTCATTGAATGGAATGTATAGAGGGCTTGCTCATTGAATGGAATGTATAGAGGAGTTGCTCATTGACTGGAATGTATAGAGGGGTTGCTCATTGAATGGAATGTATAGAGGAGTTGCTCACTGAATGGAATGTATAGAGGGCTTGCTAATTTGAATGGAATGTATAGAGGAGTTGCTCATTGAATGGAATGTATAGAGGGTTTGCTCATTAAATGGAATGTATAGAGGAGTTGCTCATTAAATGGAATGTATAAAGGAGTTGCTCATTGAATGGAATGTATAGAGGGTTTGCTCATTAAATGGAATGTATAGAGGGGTTGCTCATTGAATGGATTGTATAAAGGAGTTGCTCATAAAGAATGCAATTTAAATTTGGATATCAAAAGTACATTCCATTCTCCATTCATATTTTGCCTGTATATGTAAGCAACTTATTCATCACGACGCTTGTAAAAATGATCCTAATGAAAGGGTACAAATCACACCAAACAACGATGAGATATATATTCCATTTAGCAAGGACTTCATAATTCAGAAGTTCATGAAGGATGGTAATAGAATAACAGTTAAATGGTTCGCTGTGTCATGTTTGTAGTCTTTCATACAGGCATTATGAAACTCCTCGAAAATGGCACACAGCATTGAAGTATGTATCTGGCGTAGAACTTGAATTTGTGCCAGACTACGACATATCTGTGCTAGACTACGACATATCTGTGACAGACTATGACATATCTGTGCCAGACTACGACATATCTGTGACAGACTATGACATATATGTGACAGACTACACCATATCTGTGACGGACTACGACAGATCTGTGACGGACTACGACAGATCTGTGACAGACTACGACATATTTGTGACATACTACGACATATGCGGGACAGACTACGGCATATATGTGATGATCGAGATGGGAATAAGAGGTGGTATTAGTGGGATACCACATATATACGCAGAAACAAATAGCAAATGCTATTCCGATATCGATGGCAAAGATATATAAAAATTATGGCGAGTACGAAAGGTCAATGTCATTCAATATGTATATAAACGCCAATAATTAATATAAATCGGGTATGAGCCAGTACATGTCGGTAAATAACTTTAAATGGACAAATGATGAACAAATTAGATAGGCTGAAGAAAATCTGCTCGAAATACGTGACAATAGTGATACTGGTTGCATATCAGAAGAAGATTTGGAGATTCCAAAAATCTCCATGATTAATTTAAAGACTGCTCTATACCACCGGAGAAATTAATTTCCAACGAAAATGATTGTATTTTCCGTGCAAAAGAAGTTGCTTAATGCTTACAAGCGTACAAAAGCAACCATACCAAAACAATTGTGGACATTGACATAAAGTAAAATATGTGATACATTAGAGAAACTTAAACCTTTACGTGCAATTAGAACTAAAACTAAATAAGATATAGAGTTATCTTTTATGAACAGTAATCTTGACAGAAATCCTACATATAACTGAATACTAGCTTTAGATATAAATGTAATAATTATTTTAACCTCTTTCAATCATTGATTAACGCTGTATTCGCTACACATATGCAAAATTTGAGAAAAGAACAACTGTAAAATTATGCCGAAACGAAAATAAAATTATATATATATATATATATATATATATATATATATATATATATATATATATATAGATAGATAGATAGATAGATAGATAGATAGATAGATAGATAGATAGATAGATACCCAGAAAGATCTGTCAGGATGGAAATAATTGTAGCAATAATTGAGGAAGACTTGGAGCTAGTCAGTCTTAAAAATTAAAAACAAAGAGATCAAATTAACCAAGATGATCTATATTGGTTTTACTGTGTTAGAACTATCCAAATGGCTAAAATAAATACAATGATAAGATGATGCTACTTTTTAACGATCTGTTTTCTCTGCATCTCTGTTGAAACAGAAAATTTTTACATCAACATGAAGCACGATATCATGTTCTTCATTCACATTTATTTTGGGATATTTCTGTTAAATCATCCTTTCTGTAATACTGACAGGGTATTGATATTAGCTATTATATTGTAGTTCAAATCATTAATTGTTGAGCCTAAAATCATTGTTTCCCTTTTTAATCTCCTGGTCGTTCTTTTGGGTGTAATTATTCAAAGCTCTCTGAAACTGTCCTAGTTGAGACTGCAAAGAGTCAGAGTCTTAATGAGATTTAAAAAAAAAAAATTCTCATGTACACTCTGCTTGATCGGTTGTGTATATTCTAACGATAGGTAAATCATCTGCTCCTTCTCTTACAAGGCTTGTACAGCAGTAGATAAAGAAATGAATATCTGTCTGAACAATTTTTGTACATCTAAAATCTTTCTTTTCTCTGTTCTCATCAATCTGTTTTTGTAGAGCTGGCATTTTTACTAGTTCTTTCCATTCTGTTCAATAGTTCATTCATTGTCAACTGATTCCCGCTGTGTCTTGATATCTTTCATTCATTGTCAACTTATTCCCTCTGTGTCTTGATATCTTTCAAATTACTATCATCTAAAGTTTAATGTATTTGAGTATCAACGAGTTTGTGTACAAAATGTTAATTAGCGGCATACAAATGTGTGTACATTTTTTTAAAATCCGTTTTGTACCATTGTTAAAAGGAGAACAACAGTCACTAGGGTCTTTAAGAGGTGTATCTCCAATGATTCTATAGATGATCTACGTTGTTTCCTTACATGCAAAATAATCTAAGTTGATTGATCTGCATGACGTTTTCCAATCTGGTATAACAATGACGTTATTGCTGCAGTGAGAGAAAAGGAGAAAACTTGGAGAGAGTGTGTGAAATGTGGATGTGTGAAAGTCTTAGAACAGTATTATGTTTTTTCTCTGTAGCAAGAAAATAAATAAACAAATTTCAAAAACGTATATACAAAGATTATATCACAAATATTGAATTTTCCATAAAAGAAAACCTTAAACGTTTTGGGCATGATCTTTGATTCGTATTGACTGTTCTGTATCCCATTTTAGACTTCATTGCATAATAGAAAGAGATTCCTGTTATGATAACTATTCTAACAAGTATGGTTAAAGGCCTAAAGTAATTATTCAAGATTTATTATTTCCTCACTATTTTCAGCTGGTCTTTTGAAATCAACATGTTTGAAAGTATTGAAACTAGCACTTAGTACAGATCGAGGCAAACCAAGCTTAAATGGCACAAATCCGGGAATGTATCGATTTCTGTTTGATGTCATGAAGTAATCTTTAAAATGTCCAAGCTGTCGAGTTCACAAAATTTGCTAAATACTAACAAGAAGCAAATCAAGAAGATGTGTGAAAATTGAGTCTCATGTTAGCAAAGAACTTGAAAATGATACTTCACAAAAGCAAAAACTTGGAATACAACTTAGGAAAAGTCACCGGAACTTAAAACAGCCAAAGCCGAACATTTAAAGAAAGAACACGAAGAGTGCAAAATGTCGAAGACTGCAACATTCGTCACAAGATGATTAAATCACACTACGTGAAAGTAATGATACAAACTCAAATAGCACAATTAACTATTTGATAGGTGGTGGTTAAGCTGTTTTAAGTAGTCTTCAGCTTCCAGTGGTAAAAGATGTTAGATTTAGCAATGAGCAATAAATAAAATCACAGCAACTAATCCAGTCTTGTCAATGACTTGTCGCTACGCAACAACGGCAAAGCCTGTCCAATATAATATCAGAATTGCTTTAGCGGAACTTTAAGCCTGCTCGTTAGTTGGATGCCTCTTTGAGTAATAAATAAAACACAAAACATTGTACAGACAATTTACCACGCAATATTAACCTCCGTTCTTACTGTTTTACAGAATGCTTTTGAAAAAGCTATTGAAATTTGCAGTTGTCCACGAACAACAATTAGAATTGAAGAAGTTGTAAAGTCAATCATTCTAGTTTCTTTAAGATAGTTCACAATCGACTACCTGATTGCAAATGTATTTGTACTTTGCAGAATTGTTACTCAATAAATGGATTTTATTGTCAGATAAATGAATGAAAAGATGTCAATTAAAACACAACAATGTCTGAAAAAAAGTTGAGATTAAAATTTATTTTATCATGGACATTGAAGACTATAAAGTTATGAGAAGTAGAAAATAGCATACAAAGTTTTGAATTGCTTAGAGGCGTGTATGGAAACAGTTTCAGTTGGCTTAGTTGCTCCACTAACCTTCACTGGACATAACACACCAGTTATATGAATTGTTTTAACAGCTTTTAATAATGAAAGATTTTACAAAAGCTTTTAAAATGATGAAATATTAAGCTATGAAAATAATAAGTTCAGCAATATCAAAAACAAGATAAACAATATGGTCAGTAAAAATGAAATCAACCATGAAGAGTTTATTTGGATCATCAACGAGTACAATAGAAACAGAAAGATTATAAATATTAAATAATTTTTTTTTAAATCAGTAAGGAAGAATATGAATACAGAAACAAAAGATACACAGATCTTGGAGAAAGTACAGGAGACTAAATGAAAAAGCTTTAACGGCGGTAGCCAGTGCCTTCGACGTCGCCGGTACTGGGTTTCCCGAAAGGAGATCAGCAAAACTATTGTCTCGCTAAGGTTTCTTATAAACATTTATTCACATAAGCGAAAATTTATCGCTAGATAAATGAACTGTGACGGCGCAAGCATTGCAAAACAAAAGAACTATAATACTATCATTAGTCTTTCTGGGAACGAAATGTATTACCAATCCATTTGATAACATAAATGAGAAACTAACCACTCCTGGCAGATAATATATTTTGCTTTTGGGTATTAAAATATTTCCGACGATATCATAATCATTGTATTTTAATACATCATGAGACAAGAGTGCAAGAAGGAATGTTTTAATTCCTGATGGTCAGTACAACCTTGAAATATATATAAAAAAGCCAAAGGTGGGTCACTGAAAATGGTAAGAATAACGAAAGTATTGATGTCGAATGTTTGAAACTCATTCATAAGTTTAATTCACTCTGTGTAATAATTACACAGTGCATATCATTTCAAAATTGTTAGGATTTAATAACCAGAGATATATACAAGCATTTAATGAATCTGATACCATTTGCGGGGTCGTGAAACCAAAACATTGATATATTCTCCTCGACCGAATGAAAAACACCAAAAATTGCACAAATGGCTATTATTTGTGTTTACTTGAGTCTGTGCTTGTTCAAAACTTTTTTCATGGAGACTTTGTTTTATACAATGTTAAGGGCCATTACAAGCAATTACAGATGGATGCAAATAACAGATTGAGTATCAGCATCAAAGGTGAAGATGAAAAATTATTAGATTTTCTATGTATGTTTGTAACGTGTTTTGCCATGAATAGCAAACGTAAATCAGGTATGGAATGAGTGGAGAAATATCTCTTAGAGGTCCTAGTGACTTTTGTTTTCCTTATAACATTGAGTCAAAACAGATAAAAACTGATGTACTAGGTGAAACAATTAATAATTACTTAAATTTCATAGAAACCCGTATTACCAATGTAGCAGATTCAGTAGAAGAATTAAATTAAATGTAGATAATATACATTTTATACACAAACGAGTTGATACTCAAGTACGCAAGACCCTGGAGGAGAATAATTTGAAATATATGAAGACTTGGAGGGAACAAGTTGAGAATAAATTACAAGTTATTGAACAGTGTGGTATTGAATGAGCTGAGAAAATATCCGTTTTACAAATATAGATTTACGAGAACAAGAACTTTTAAAAAGTAAACATGACTTATTCAGGCAGAGATTAAGTGTCTCTTCTATGGCTATTCAAGTATTACAATCAGAAAGGAGAAGAACAGATGTTCTGCTGCATGGAAACCTTGACAAAGGCGATAATATACCTAACATTTGACAATATTTAAAACCAATCGAAGACAGGATAAAGAGTGAAATAGCTGCTTTGGGGAGTGATATCAGCGAAAGAAAATAATCTCTTGAAGAATGAGTACTTAACAATCTCAACTTGAACAACTACAGAAATACTTGATTAATGAAATCCAACAGAACGATCAAGAAATCAAATACATAATTAAAGATTTTAACACAAAAATTACTGACCTGAACAACAAGATAACCTCTAACACTGATATCAGAGTTGCAGAAAAATGATGATTAAACAGATATAAATAATGAGATAGATGGCGTCAAAACAAAATGAATGCGAATGAAAGCAAGATCAGATTACATACACCGAATTTTAAAGATAATTACAAGCTGAGGTTGAACAATCTAAAACAGATACAAACGATGCTGATAGAGAACTGGTTTAAAATATTGGTGTGGTGCAAGCTAGCATTAAAGAATTAGGCAAAAGGATGAAACAGATGAAAACAGATTTGAAGGATTTGAAACAAAAGTTTAAGGACGGCTTTTATTTACGAATACATGGATTTGAAAGAACCTCATAACATCATATAATGTAGAGTGGCCAATTTTTAGAAAACATTGCTTGCACTAAATCTGATTGATGCTGAATACAAACACTTTGTCAATTACATCTTTATCATCTGTCTAGTTAATTTGTGTAACAAGTTGTACAATAGAATGTGGTTACTAAAATAGGAAAAGGTGATGGTGATAATTTATCGAAAATAAATTAGATAAGTGGTTAGAGTCACTGATTTATATCCATCAAGTTACAGAGTCACGGATTGATATCCATCAAGTTACAAAGTCACGGATTGATATCCATCAAGTTACAAATACTCTGCTTCTAATTGATGATTACAAGAACTTAGATGATGTGAAAAAAGCAACTAACCTAACTAGACTAACTCTTAATGCTAGACACTATGAAATATCAGTGATCGTGCAAAAGTACCACTATGCGATCAACGATTTTAGATGAAATTACACGATTTTGGTCGACTTTTATAGTAAGGCGAAAAAACAATGGAAATAGTATTTGAAGTAAACTAGGTTATTACTGATATGAAGAAATTATAGATATTTTGAAACAGAAGAAAATAAACAACCTTTTAATGAGATTTGAGTTTATTTTCATTACAAGGTACTGATGTGTCCGTAAGGTAATGTACTTACGTTGTCCACTAAATAACGTTTATCATCGTAAAAACCCATTTTCATTTGGATGCTATACACCTCGTGATTGTACTTTTAATCTGCTGATAATTTTCTTTATGTTCAAAGGAACAATTTAGGTACATGTTAAATTTTAAATTAGTTTTGATCACGCATTTCTTTAGTCCTTTAAACAATTTCTTTTCATCTTTCTCTGTCTTGATTAATATATTTTTTTAAATATAGTTTTGACATTAATTGACCAAACTCTCTGATCGGTGTGCCGGTTAGTTCGTATTTGAAAAGTCCAAAACTTTATTATTAATTTGTGGTAAACAAAAGAAGTCGTCGTTTTGATAGTAAATAGTTTCACAGAATTTATTGTCATCTTTCATGCCGCTGTAAAATTTATGTTCAACATACATGCACAGGAAATCTGTGTCGATCAAAAGCAGCTTCGTTTTATCAATGTGTCTATTTTTCAAATGTGTTGTAGTAGAATTCATACATCATTAATATTCCACAATGTCTACCAGAGACGGATATATATTCATGACATCTTTACTAATAATGATGGAGATATGGTTGGATAACTTATCCATACCTCTAATGTTAAAAATGTACCCCATGGCCAATCAGACGAAACTGTTTAGTGCTACATAAGTATGGCAGTTCCGACGTATTCTGTACCGATCAAATGGGTGAACCCAGTACGTCCGTTACGTGTCTATGTAACCGTTACTCTGATTGGATGCATGCAAATACTTTTTAAGTTGTGACGTTATAATGTTTGCCCATACGTCATACACAGAGCTTGGAATAGATGGAGGAAAGCCTAGCAACATACAACTACATGGCAACAGGAATCGATTTCCGATTTAATTTCAAAGGAAACAAATTAAATCACTATTTTTTAGGTTCAATAAAATGAGAAAACAACCCTTTCACCGCAATAAGACAATAATGTTCACAGCAATCTGTTTTTAAATAAGAAAGTTATTCCTCTTTTACAATGAGAGTACCCATGCGGAGTAAATATTGCTGAAATAAATTTATAATGAATTCTCTATAATAAACGCCAAGAAGTCTTCTTCATGTGCCTTTCTCAACTCATAAAAAGTGGCAGATACAATGAAAACGATACTAACATGTTTTTGCCAACTAATATGTATTTTCATCTAACTCTCTATCTCTCTCTCTCTCTCTCTCTCTCTCTCTCTCTCTCTCTCTATATATATATATATATATATATATATATATATATATATATATATATATATATGTAACACAACGTCATTTATATGTCTATTAGCCTGTGTGTTTGCTTAGAACCTGCTAAAGAAGGACAAAATATTTCCCAGCATACATGTGAGGACTCCTGCAATTTCATGCATGACATAAGCCACAAACCATGTGTTCGACATGGCACCGGAAGTAAAACTTGAAGTCAAAATGTCGGCTGTGTTGTGAAGAGTCCCGTTGTTAGGGGCCGGATCTATCCCCAGAAGCTTGCACATTAGCGGATAAAGGTCAATGGAGTTGAACGGCTTCGCTACATAGTTCCGTCTAAAGTTAGGTCCTCGGGCGTAGAAAATTGGCTTCATACTGCTTAGCTGATTGTCATATCCGTGCGCCCCGCGCACATCAACCGGGTGATATGCAGTGCGGTTCTGGAAAAGTACAAATCGAATGGTGTTACTGCTGCATAGTTCGAGAAATAAGGGTGTGTTAAATATCTTAAACTCTTTCATGCACTACGTCAAATGGTCATGTCACAGTTCCCTTGAAAGTTCATCTTAGACATATTATGGCGCTGTGACTGGATATTATTTCACCTTTAATTGATTTTGTTCGGAATTTCTTGGTGACCTTGGTTATGACGAAAATAAAAGGATTCTTATTAAGAATTCAGATGAACCAAGGTCACCAAAATAGCAGGGTGGTGATTATGCCGAGCCATATTCTTGTCACAAGCGCCAAGCACACCCTTGGCTGACCGAACATAAGATACACAGTAGAAGCAAGAGAAACATTCGCTAAAGTATCTAAAAACTGGTAAAACTTACAAATTCTCTGTTGGACGGAAATAAGGCTTAAAACGTGTAATGTGACATTATGATCACAGATGTGTGATATTTTAGTGGGTTTTAGCTTTTGGCAGGGATTATTTTCTAATGTGACATTATGATCACAGATGTGTGATATTTTAGTGGGTTTTAGCTTTTTGGCAGGGATTATTTATCTCTTCCCTTCACAGTTCATACTGTTTTAGTCATTCATTGCAATACTAACACGTTACGTCATTGTTGTCAATCATTAAAGTCCTTATTAATTATTTGGAAGAACACCATTCCTTACAGCATAAAATGCAGATACCCTCTCAACCACAAAGACAGGTCATAGAGTCCAGATAACCGAACTTATCTGAGAAATTGGTAAAATATAAATTCAGATATTCTGTTTAGCGGACTAGTATTTATTTTCAAACTTACTTTGTTAAAAACGCGGTATTACATGTAAAATAGGAAATGGCCGTTGACCTTCAGTAGAGAAGAAAAACAAGAGATGTATTTATAGAATATGAAAGTCACGCCATTCTTCTTCTGCAATATAACATAAAAGTTAATTAAGGAGTGACTGATGGATGGAAAAACGGACAATGGTATCGCTATATGCCCCTTCCACATTCTTAGCAGGGTGTGCAAGTAAAATTGTGCGGATTGCTAAACTTGTCCCATAACATGCGTCTCAATATGTTGACAGCTATTTTAGTAAATATCTAAATGATTAATGGGAAAGTTGAGAATGAAGGCTGTAACCTTTTGGGTTGCCATAAATTTCTCACAGTGTCGGTTGGCTTCGCGAGGTAATACTCTCAAAGACGACTTTTTAGATCACTGATCACATCGCAGAGTGCACCGAATACCTGTTACCTGTTCCAGCGGAGCTATCACATGCTCAGTCACTTACGTTTTCAAGCTTTTCTATTTTATCTTTTTCCATCCATCCCTACCCTTTGATAGCGATCACCTTGTATTTTAGGCTGCTTTCAAGCAAGATTCAAGACATAATTCAAGTGTTTAGTGATTAATTTTTTCTGCGTCTGCTGGCTACGACGTCTAATGGAATCCAGCAGCGCGTGTATAAAATACTCTTCAAGCAATACCTGAGTCAGCTCCTCGCTTGGAAATCATAAAATCTATGAGCTTGAGTTTGATATTGAGATTTGTGTCAGCCAAACACAAAAGATTTTTTGCTATTGGTAACGTCACTTTTTTATTAGCTAATAGTGAAAATTCAATCTCAAAATCAAGTTCAGAGTTTTATGATTTCCAGGCCAGGGGTTGTATGATTTACTATATAAACAAGCGTCTGTTACTATGTCCAAGTTCAGTTTGTGTTTTCTCATCTGCATGTCTTTTCTCTTTTGAGCTGCTCCCTTCATGAGGTGGTTACAATCTTTCCTTGAGCGCCTTCTAGAGACTCTCACTGAAGAGGTTTCCAAATACCCCTTGCTCTTTTCCACGATGGGAAACAATGAAATGCGTGTACTTGATTCTCAGAAGTTCAAATGCTTGATTGTACACATACCTAACAAGAGGTCTAAGTGAGCCTCATATCGCTCACCTGGATAACTGACATATGTAAACTTGTGAAAGCAAATGTGTACATGTAGTGAAACTATAGTGGAAAGAAAGGTTAGAAGAACTTAACTGCCACATTGGCACCTAGGCCATAAAAAATGTGTATTTCCGGTTTCATGCTATAATGTATGCAGTTTTGTATTAGAGTTTAGCCAGCACAATATTGGTTATATGGTGCCAATTAAAAAAAATGGGTTGGTTGGAATCAAAGTTTTAAAACTCATTTCCCCCTCCATTTTCCGACAGTGAACCAAGTTTGCATGACCTAATTTTATTCCTTTGATAAAAGTACCTTGTTATTATTACACATCACGATGGTTTACGATAGTTAGATATACACTCTCTATATAATTACTTAAATAATTTGCGTTCGTCTGATATAACTCTACATTTCCACCAACCACAATCAGCGAACAGCAAGCAAAGGTAGACATTTTTAGTCTATGTCCAGTAGACACTAAAGAAATATATGGGGAAAATGGTAAGCGTCTCAATGAGCGTGATGTCTAATACTGTTACCTATGAACTAAATGAAATGCGATCTGGACACAACATTCAGAACATATGAAATGTATTTGTTAGTTTGTTTTTTGTTTTGTTTTTTCTAAATCATGCTTTGTGGTCGGAAAATTTCAAGGGTCTGCATAGGGAAAACTGGAGAGTTCGGATATTTGGATTAATGACGGTAATGACGGTAATTCAATTTAGAAGTGGTTCAGGAGAAAAGGATATTGTTTTTTTGTGTGTGTTTTTTCAGTTATTATTAAATGCGAAAAATACAAATATAAATTTTAAATAATTTGTAACTAATGGCATTTAATATATGAAATGCCATTAAAAATGCATATATATGTGATAACATAAAAACACCAGTTATTCGGTATTTTAATACCTTGTATGTTTTTATTGCTATTTATTTTTACACGTAGTATTTCAATGGCTAGTACATACAATAGCATCGACAGTGAGCATCTCAGTCTTACTGATCTCTCTATGAGTTTTTGCTCCATTTACCTGAACTGTTGAAGTTATGTTCTTATATAGTAGTTTTAACCATTGACAGTAATTTTTCCAAAACCACATTTCCTTAGTATTTTGTCTACATTGCTAAGTTCTATACGATCGAAGGCTTTCTCCTGGTTCTATAACAACATTGTCCACTTTCTCCAATTCTATTGTATATATTCAATTACTGCTTGTATAATTAGGGTATTATTTATAATATTTCTTCCCCTTTCCCCGCAACTTTGATTAATATTTATTATTTTGCCCATGCATGCTCTTAGACTGTTTGCTAATCTCTTACTTAACATTTTATAATCGGTGTTTAAAAGTGAAATGGGTCTCCAGTTTTTAAATGTTATATTCTCCCTTTTCCTTTGTATATTAATGTTATAATTCCTTCTTTCATTTGCTTAGTCATGTCTTTGTTTAGAAGGGTATTATTGTAAACAAATCCCAGTATAGGAACTAATTCTTTTTGAAATTTATTATAAAATTCAGATGAAAGTCTATCGGATCCAGGTGACTTTCTTTTGCTAAGTTGTGAAGTAGATTGCTCTATTCAATGGCACAGTGCAGCAAATTCATTCATAAGACTGCACAAACAAAAGACTGTTTTCCAAGCTAATTTATATATAACTTATGTCATCTACTTAGAGTGTTACATGTTATATTTATATTTAATAGATTTATCGTACGTATTTTCAGCTTTAAATTCAAACTATTCAATATAATCCCTAAGGTGTATTACTTCACAATGTATATTTTTTCTTTTTGTTCAAATTTATGAATCCTATATTCTAAAATTATGTTTAAATGTTTTATGTGCTTTTCAAGAGGCAGAACTCATGGCAAAACTGTCACTTTCAATAGACCTTACAATATGTTACTTCCCTTGCTTTAGTAGGAGACTGTTTTCTACTTTTTAAAGGCGGCCATATTTGATGGCGGATCATCATTATTTCTAAAAACTTTATAGCTCTCCGTGCGAAGATTCTTTATGTAAAATTTGGTCAGATTCTGGTGAGCGGTTTTTGAGAAGAAGTCATCTAAAGGTATTTGATGGCGGATCGGCATCATTTGTATAAGTGTGAGATGTCTTAATGCTAGCATGCTCAGTCAAGTTTTGCCAAATTCCGTTTGGTAGATAAGGTCTTTTACATGTTTTCTTTCGTTTCTTTCTTTTCTTTAAAATTTTTTATTGTTGTTGTATTGCTGCAACAGCGGCTTTTGTATTTGAAGGCAGGTCGCCGTCATTTATTCAAACTTTGAAACGTCTTCCTCTCAGGATGCTTTCTGTCAAATTTGATGAAATTCTGTCTAGTGTTTTTTTAGAAGTCGTTTAAATGGTTTTTACTATTTTTAGCAACGGTGTCCATATCTGAAGGCGGATCGGCATCCTTTGTATAAATTTGGAAGCCTTTCAAGCTAGGATGCTCTGCACTAATTTAGCCCAAAGTGGTCCAATAGTTTCTTAAAAGAAGTTTAAAATAGCAATTTTTGACAGACGCACGACGCTCAACAGACGTGGGACCATGCCATAAGCTCACTTGGTCTTAAAGAACCAATTAACCAAATAAGTTATATATTGAGAACGGAGAACAAGCATCATCCAATTGAACCCTGCGAGTGGGCATAGTCAATGAGTCGGATTAAATTGGATAATGCGCGTGATCTGTTCTCTATATGGCTCGTCTCATGGGTCAGCGAAATTTTCAAGTTCCGCCCATCTCCTTTTATCTATGCCAACATATGTCATAATGCGATCCATAATACCGATCAGCTGACCTTTTGGCGCAAAATATGGGCTGCTGATGCTTAGACATTACTGTGACATTGACCCACTTATCGTGAAGACGTATTCATGTCACATACATTTTCTGTTCATCATAAGATGTCAAAAATGGGCTTGATTCAGCGAAAAAAGACTAGGAATTTGAACAGCAATTTCGCCGGGATATTTTAAAGGATTATTTTATAGTATTAGTCGTGTTGGATATAGGTGGTTACTAAAGCGCAGAACAGCCGAACAGAACAATGTCGCAACAATCAAAACAGAACATGTACACATGTGTTCACAAGGGAACGACGGAACACACAAAAAAGCAGGCAGTTGTTGCTCTTAAACCTATGGATTCGTTTTCGATGTAATGGCGTTTGTTTTAATAATTGTGCTGGTGATAATTGGAAGTTAAATTTTTAGGATATTATTTGTGTTTTTACGGATATGTTCTTCTTACTGGTACACGTAAGTACAGAAGCTTCTTTAATAATTTAGCTATTTTTATCTCAATATAATATAAACTTTTCAAAGCGTATGATTCAGCGTAAATTGCAGTGTCACATATTCCTTTTCGTTCTTTTGGAATTCACAGATTGTGATTTTCAAATGGACACTAAGGGTTTTAAAAAATAAAGTTATTATATGAAAGTATACCAAAGCCATTGCATTTTCTCGTATTTTGTCTTTGATTATTTAATGTTGCTCCCCTCATTCGATCTCTCTCTCTCTCTCTCTCTCTCTCTCTCTCTCTCTCTCTCTCTCTCTCTCTCTCTCTCAACATCTAAAGGTGTTTATTACGATCAGTTATTACAAGGATGATGCTTGAGTTATGGTTAAAATTTGTTGTTTTTTTTATTAACGAAATGTATCTATAGACAATATCTTCTGGGTGAATTACTGCTTTAGTTTTAATCTCGACTCTTTCTTCCCTCCCGTCTGTATTTAGTGTCGCTGACCTTGCCGAGGTAAAACTACACTTGCACTGAATCATATAATTGTATCATATAACGGGGTGCAGCTTAGCTGTACTATAACTTCCAAAATCTGGAAGTTGATGTACGGTTTCTAGTCTCTAGATTCAGCTATTTAAAGGGGTCTCACCATGAGAGGAAATTTCAGCATCCCATTATACAATGCCGGTTATTATGGCATATTATACTTTGAGCAGCTTGCTTTGTGGATTAAATGTTATTTATTTATTTATTTATTTATTTATTTATTTATTTATTTATTTATTTGCTGCTTTGCTCCAATAATTTAAATTTTTCGTTTGATGACTCACCAGAAAGCACATCTCAGTAGCCGCATTTCTCCAAGAGAACGAATTACCACAGCATTCTGTCCGAGGGTGACCAAGTGCGCTGGCACAGGTCACCAGCAAGACATGCATAAAATTACTGGTGAAGTGGACACGGAAAAAGTGCCAGATTCTGACTTCACTACGCTAATATTTTTAGTGACATTACTCACTTTTGTATGCATCTTTATACCCTGATCAGTTCTGACAGTACGAAAAGTTCCCCACCCTTTCCCCCTCAGGTTTGTATAAAGACCGGATGCGCCATCCTGCATGCCGTGATGGAGGCAACTTTTTTAACCTGGAATGCGTTCCGTGATGATTTTCCAGCTGAGAAAGTCTTAGATTTTGTAAGAGTACCGTTTATATAAAACATTTTACTTTGTAATTAAAAGATTTTAAAACTTTTTGCCTTTATCATTTTTTACACCTTTTTTTTTTTTTGGCATACCTATACTTACTTGGCTCTATATAGCCAGGATTGTGATGATGTGCCGTTAAACACTACACATGCATATTCAAACGTGAAAAAGTGCCGACACTCCAGGCACTTGTAAGTCCCACGATTGCGAACAACCACACCGCACCTTTTGCCAAATCTCGTCCGCAATGCGTTACAACTCCTATCCTGATACCTCATTCTCTAATCACGTCGCTGCCACCAATTATCACGTGATGTGTAATGGTGTGTGTTAGAGTAGATAATGTTATTATGCTGAAGGTTACGAGCCTTTGCCTTGTGGTACGTAATCTTGTTCTCCAGTGAATGGGAACGTCTCTTGAGTTCCTCTGTGGAACGCCACATATAATATCGGCATCCCATTGAACCAAATTCACTGATTTTGGCTGAAACAGTGGAAAGCCTTTCAGGCATGTCACACATAGCTTACATCTTCTTCGCTCTCTTCTCCTACAGTCGGTGATAGAATACCTGAATTTAGATGGACCTTTTATATACTACCAGGTACCAGAGACATATGATGTTACCTAGATAAATCCATTCATATTACAAGCTTTTTTTTTCATGAAACCCAGTGTCCAACTAAATCTATCCATCTACACACATACCATGACAATCAGCCATCCCTCATCCGCCACCAGCAGAATGGGCAGGATCCGTCTGTTGTTCTTGTAATGCCAATGTTCTGGTATATCCTGTTTTTTGTAGACTGTCATGTTCGGATGTTTGGTCAGATTTAGCGCCATTTCATCCTCCTTCCCATTGACAGGAAGGATGTTCAGGATCTCCCCAACTGATGTCGCAATCTTAATAGCACTGGGGTTCACGTAGTCATAAATATCTGCAAAGAGCGTAGTATTGTGAAATCATAGGGGGCTATTTAACAAATAAAATAGATCTTCGCAATAATTACATGATAGATATATACTATATTAGATTGGGTTATTTTTGCAGTGTGTCAAATTCGCACCACGTTTGCGTTGTGTTGAAATTTTGCGCTGATGTTCCACTAACATTAGTTCATATCATTATCTAACTTGTAATAAATTTTTCACGGGTGTTTTATTTTCGCTAAAGACTTAATAATCGCGCATTTAGCGAAAAATACAACCTCAGCGAGAACAACCGGCAATACGGTATTGATTTGATCTATTGGCATAAAATGATTTAGAAGACTTGTGTTTCAGTTTATCACCAAAATAAAAATTAGTACTGTTAGTGTATCACAGATAAAGGATAGGCAGTGGTGGATCTGAAAGATGGTCCAAGGAAACCGCTAATCATTTTATGATTTCAGCAAAACTTGCACAGTCCGAATCATTTTTCCCTTCAACACCATGATTAGACTTTCAAAAAATGATTTTATCAAGGATGTTCGTATTCCAGCGATTCTTGATTTTAAAGTTCGTTGATTATTATAAAGTAGGGTAATATATATCTACATTTACTTCTATAAGGACGGAGAGTTAATGCTTGACTCCACTGTAAGATACCTGTCTTAAAGAACCAATATGTCCTTCGCTTAAGTGTCATTTGCAAACAGGTTTTATGTATGTTAAAGTTCTACCTTGCACTAATAAAACCATTTACACTAGAATTCACTTGCCAGGATCCAATTTTAGTGACTTGAGTGACTTTTAAGAGATGAACGTTCGAGTAAAATAAACAGAAAATACATAATTAGACCGATTTAACTTATTTGTGCAGCAGTCAACAAGAAGTATTAGTTCTTTATATTATATTCATCAAAGTGTTATTTCCTCTCCAGGTTTATATAAATATACTTCTTAATATGGAATTAATACTGACTGTGTGTGTGTGTTTGTGTATGTGTGTGGTTATTCAGTGTATTTCCCTGAAATATATGTACAATTCAGAATTATATTGAATCGATCACGTGTATGCTCGTCCAGAATAGTTTTAATGTACTTTAATTTGTATATGTGATACCATATTTTCCGTACTATTTTCCTCATGTGTCACGTAATAGTCCTCATACTATCCGTACTGTTTTCCTCATGTGTCACGTAGTAGTCCTCATGCTATCCGTACTATTTTCCTCATGTGTCCCGTAGTAGTCCTCATACTATCCGTACTGTTTTCCTCCTGTGTCACGTAGTAGTCCTCATACTATCCATACTATTTTCCTCCTGTGTCAAGTAGTAGTCCTCATACTATCCGTACTATATTCCTCCTGTGTCCCGTAGTAGTCCTCATACTATCCGTACTATTTTCCTCCTGTGTCACGTAGTAGTCCTCATGCTATACGTACTATTTTCCTCATGTGTCACGTAGTAGTCCTCATACTATCCGTACTGTTTTCCTCCTGTGTCACGTAGTAGTTCTTATACTATCCGTACTGTTTTCCCTTGTGTCACGTAGTAGTTCTTATACTATCAATACTGTTTTCCTAATGTGCCACATAGTTGTTTTCGTCATGTGTTACGTAGTAGCTCTGAATGAATTATACTATCCGTACTGTTTTCTTCCTGTGTCACGTAGTAGTTCTTATACTATCCATACTGTTTTCCTCATGTGTCACGTAGTAGTTCTTATACTATCCGTACTGTTTTTCTCCTGTGTCACGTAGTAGTTCTTATACTATCCGTACTGTTTTCCTCCTGTGTCACGTAGTAGTTCTTATACTATTCGTATTGTTTTCCTCTAGTGTCAGGTAGTAGTTCTTATACTATCTGTACTGTTTTCCTCATGTGCCACATAGTTGTTCTCGTCATGTGTTACGTAGTAGCTCTGAATGAAATATACTATCCGTACTGTTTTCCTCCTGTGTCACGTAGTAGTTTTCATACTATGCGTACTGTTTTCCTCATGTGCCACGTAGTAGTTCTCATGCTATCCGTACTGTGTTCCTCCTGTGTCACGTAGTAGTTCTCATACTATCCATACTGTTTTCCTCCTGTGTCACGTAATAGTTCTCATACTATCCGTACTGTTTTCCTCATGTGTCACGTAGTAGTTCTTATACTATCCGTACTGTTTTCCTCCTGTGTCACGTAGTAGTTCTTATACTCTCCGTGCTGTTTTTCTCCTGTGTCACGTAGTAGTTCTCATGCTATCCGTACTGTGTTCCTCCTGTGTCACGTAGCAGTTCTCATACTATCCGTACTGTTTTCCTCCTGTGTCACGTAGTAGTTCTCATACTATCCGTACTGTTTTCCTCGTGTGCCATGTAGTAGTTCTCATGCTATCCGTACTGTTTTCCTCGTTTGCCACGTAGTAGCTCTGAGTGAAATATCATAATATCCGTAATGTTTTCCTCATGTGTCACGCAGTAGTTCTCATACTATTACTACTGCTTCCCTCATGTGTCACGTAGTAGTTCTCATAATATCCATACTCTTTTCCTCATGTGCCACGTTGTAGTTCTCATAATATCCATACTATTGTCCTCATGTGCCACGTTGTAGTTCTCCTCATGTGTCTCGTAGTAACTCTGAATAAAATATCATACAATCCGTACTGTTTTCCTCAAGTGTCACGTAGTAATTCTCATACTATCTGAACTGTTTTCTTCATGTGTCAAGTTGTAGCTCTGAGTGAGATATCATACTATCCGTACTGTTTTCCTTGTGTGTCACGTAGTAGTTCTAATTCTATTCGTACCGTTTTCCTCATTTGCCACGTAGTAGGTCTCATACTATCCGTACTGTTTTCCTCATTTGCCACGTAGTAGGTCTCATACTATTAGTACTGTTTTCCTCATTTGCCACGTAGTAGTTCTTATGCTATCCGTACTGTTTTCCTCGTTTGCCACGTAGTAGTTCTCATACCATTCGTACTGTTTTCCTCATTTGCCACGTAGTAGTTCTCATACTGTTCGTACTGTTTTCCTCATGTGCCACGTAGTAGCTCTGAGTGAGATATCATACAATCCATGTTTTCTTCATGTGCCACTTAGTAGTTCTAACTGAAATAAAACTCTCTTGAAGCTTAACTCTTGATCCATGCCTTAACACTTAACCTCAGAATGAATGCTAATCTAGTATGATTGGTCTTCACTGATTATTTTAACAATTGAACACGAACTAAACACCAAATATTACCCGGAAAGTATTCGATGTAAACTACAGTAACATTGCTTTTTCTACAATTTGCATTCATTAGAACCGTCTGTTTTACAGCATCCCAGCTCTAGTTACAACGATAACTTGGTTTGACAATGTAGCACAATAATTTAACTGTGGTCTGAACAACAATATTTTCACTCGTGGTCTTAAACCTAGGCCAAAAAAAAAAAACAAAAAAAAAAAAAAAACACCACACACATTTTGCAACATTGGGAAAGTCACAGTCTAGTTAGTGTGTTTATTAGGCGACAATAGATATCGAAGACGACAAAAACTAAATTTATGAAGAAAAAAAAACCCAATTATGAACGAAGCATTTGCCTGTTTGTGCACTGAATATCTTTTAAATACAACTTGCTGACAGTAAGTACCCGTTTAGTGAAAACTTTACATCTACGACTGGAACATAGAAAAAATGCAGTATTACAGCTGTATCCTACAAATTGAAAAATGTGTGATTACAACGATCAGATTCCCAACAATGTGTGTACAATATGGTGTGTATTTTCTTCATCAACGCAGTCTTGGATTCCTACAAGAACATGTACTGACTCAAAAGAAGAACCCATGCCAGTGAAGAAATGAAAAAAAAGACAGTAAATGAAGTGTAAAAATGAACTTTTGCGATGTGTTTTTGAAATTTCATCGTGATTCTTATTCACGAGAATATACCAAACAACGTAAGTTATTTTATGTCTTGGGTTTTTGTTTTTGGGTTTTTTTTAAGAATGGAAGTATGGATACAATATTCAAACACACACATACTCACACACAAATTTTATAATGGAGGGATTTCAGTTTTGCTTAATTTGGCAGTGGTGAGTAGTATCTCTTTTTCAAGAGATCTAGGCAGGCTCTGAAAAGGGCATTTGGTTTTAGAAGGAAAAAAATAATGGACTCGATAACATCACCTTTAACTGTCTTATACCTTCTTCCACGTCCAAGTTGCTGTAGCGGTAGTAATAGTTGCTGCTGCTGCTCACCGTGAGAGAGAGATAACAGAAGGCTCTCTATTTATATTTCTCTCCCTCCCCCCCTCTCTCTCTCTCTCTCTCTCTCTCTCAGACACACACACGTCAAGCTTCTGATTGCAATGATTGAGCTGTAACTATCTTAAACCTTTCTTCACCTTCAAGTGGCTGAAGTGGTAGTGGCAATTGCTGCCGCTGCCCACCGTGAGAGAAAGTTATCGGGATATCTCCCTCCCTCCCTCTTTCCATCCAACTCTCTCTCTCTCTCTCTCTCTCTCTCTCTCTCTCTCTCTCTCTCTCTCTTGTGTATGTCATAATGACTTGCCGTAGTCGAAATTGCCAATGATTACGTGAAAAAACTACTCTCTCTCTCTCTCTCTCTCTCTCTCTCTCTCTCTCTCTCTCTCTCTCTCTCTCTCTCTCTCTCAATCTTTGGGTTTGCCACAAAATAAATTCTGCAAGATGCACAGCTCTAGTTTTACTGTTTTCAAAGTTACTCTCTCTCTCTCTCTCTCTCTCTCTCTCTCTCTCTCTCTCTCTCTCTCTCTCTCTCTCTCTCTCTCTCTCTCAATCCCTCTCTTTCTGTCACTCTCGGGTTTGGCACAAAAGAAATTCCGTAAGATGCACAGCTTCGGTTTCGCTGTTTTCAAAAGACACATACAGAAATATGTCACAACCTTACAAGAAAATCTTAATTTTGCTGCTTTCGATAAAAACAACCATAAAAATGTCACAATTTTACACTAAATCTTAGCTTCAACGCCAAACTCGTTAGTTTGAAAATGCAGCATAAATTTAACTCTGGTTTCAACAGCACTATTTTCACTCATCGTCTTAAATCTAGGACGACCAATGTAACATTAAGAAAAGAGAAGTCAGTCCATGTACTAAAAATCTAGGGTCGGCAGATTTGTAACATTTGTCACCAAAACTGAAAAATTCAATCTGGCTGGCTTGACAATGAAAATGCTTGCAAACTTGCTGCCAGTAACATAGGTAGCGTAGTTTTTGTGAGAACGTTAAATCTAAGCTTGAAAACAATTCTAAACCCTACTTGGGCTTCTTACAGGATTTATAATGAATATGTCTGTGTATGGATTTTAAAATGTAAGTCAGTTCCCTGTTCTTAAGTGTGTTTGTGTGTATGTATTACTATTATTTTTCTTTCTTTCACTCCACTGGTAAAGTTATAAGGATTATAAGGGTAGTAGGGAGTGGTAATTTTTAGTTACTCTGTTTAGAAGGGGTTAATAGGGAGGTAACGGGATAGGGAAGTTAATTTTTGTTTATAAGGAATTTAAATTCTATTTTTTTATTCCCCTTTATTTTACATCCTATCCCTGCCCTGTGTTGATGAGTAACTATGAGTGCTGGAGTCGAAACGGTGTGTGGGTTAGTAGGTGTGGGAGTTTTGGATAGTAGGCCACTGGGTATTGGTCAGTAATTGTAGTTTTTACATTGCACCCGTTAGACCCCATCATTTTCTATATTCCCTTGAGCCCCCTATTCCCAAAAGCGACAATATGGGGTCATAATGCTAATTTCCCATATACCACCAAATGACAATTTTGTCCCCCAAGTGACATCTCCGCGTTAAATTCTCGTTAGAGGCCAGAGGCCATTTCCATGTTAAATTCCCGTTGGAAGCCATAATGCCCCACATATGTTAAACCTACGAGGTAATGTTACTTCCTGTTAGAGACAATAGTGCCCCATAATGTTACAATGTCACAGTTTCCGCGAAACAGATCCAACAGACCTATCATGTCAAACCTATTGACATTTTTAACATAGGAGTTCCCATCTTGTCCCAAGAATCCACAGACCCTTTTTAGCACATGATTCCCTTAGACCCCCATGTGACATTTTTGTGCCCGCCTCAAGCGATCTATATCTTAAATTCCCTGTAGAGGCCAGAGAGACCTCACCCTGTTAAATTCCCGTTAGTGGTCAGAGAGTCCTTACCATGTTAAATTCCCCTTATGCTCCATAAAGACGACTAAGGGTTAAACCATTTTTTAAGCATAGTATTTGCCGTTAGAGGCCAGACTACCCCATAATATTACAATGTTACATTTACCACCTGACAGACCCATCATGTTACAATGTTACAGTTGAAACCAAACAGATCCATCATGTTAAACCTATGGACATTTTGGTTCATGTTAAATTCGCAAAGAACTTTAGAATCCACAGACCCTATTTGACATAAGATTGACATTTGACCCACAAGTAGCATGCTCTAGTACTGATTTACAACTTGTACTGGTCTATTCCATAGGCAGGCTTACAACTTGTACATATCTATTCCATAGGGAGATTTACAACTTGTATAGATCTATTCCATATGGAGACTTAAAACTTGCATAGATCTATTCCATATGGCGACTTAAAACTTGTAAAGATCTATTCCATATGGAGACTTAAAACTTGTACAGATCTATTCCATATGGAGACTTAAAACTTGTACAGATCTATTCCATATGGAGACTTAAAACTTGTACAGATCTATTCCATATGGAGACTTAAACCTTGCATAGATCTATTTCAGAGGGAGATTTACAATTTGTACAGACCTATTCCTAAGAGAGGTAAACTTGCACAAACACATCCCATATTATCTTTTGAAACAAGACGGAACTCTTGCATGACATTAAAGCAAATTCTTTGGTGCAATCGATATAACTGATTTTTAACTTATATTCCTAATTTAGTCTTTGAAGAATTGTAATATAACCACATAAAATTATACTGTATTGTACCTGCAGATAGATGACCCAATTTCTTTTCCATACTTAAACTATAAAAAAGATCAAAATATTATTTTTGATTCTCAACAACAACACAACAGATTACTTACGATAGTCTTTACATGCCATTCCATATGCACTTCGTCACGTTTATTTTTTAAAAGATAGTTCTTGTTTTCATTGGTTTCCAGTATTTACTTGGCTATATTTTCGATACGTATGACAGAATATAAACCAGACTAGCTAAAGGAAAGAACATCAGAAATAAATCGCCTTTTAGAACTAGTTTTCTATTTTTTACGATAAATGTATACTTGTTTCTTGTGCAGTTTTCTCCAATAAATTTTGCGTCCTCTTCGGCACTTAGCTTTTTACATTTGTTTTACAGCGAACGGTAATTTACTACGAACAGCCAATGCAATAAAAGTATCGAGATTAGCTCTATGAAGGCCCGATATAGTCCGTTTAAAACAGCAATTATAACCAATGGTTGGTCTTAAAAAGGACTCACTGTAATTTTGTTTTGCTGTTGAATGATTCAATTTGAAAAGGTACGATTTTGTTTTTAATACTATCATTTCCACTATTCTATATCTGCAGGAATACGAGTTGAAAGTGTAGGCTATAGCGTTTGTAAACCGTGGGAACGACTGCAAGTGTTGTGATATGATTACGTCAGGTATTTTTGCTCGCGGTATATCGCCGTTCGCTTTAAGGTGCCTAATTTGATGCTGTATTTTTTATTTATGCGTTTAAAATTGCGTGATTCTGGGCGTATCTCATCGTCTTTGATTTGAAGCATGATTCCTAATCGCAGACATGTTCTGGTGTCCTTACTGCATTTCCCCCTGTATGTGACTTTGCAGAGAGAAAAACTAGCAATGAGCAGCAAGCTCCAGAGCCAGACAGAAGTGTACTTAGTTGCTTGACCCCATGGCAAGCGGAATGGGATCCGGCCTGTTGAACTATTAGTAGACTTGGATAAATTTTTACCTTAACCTAATTCTACACTCTGTGTAAATTCCATGATTTACTAAATTTCAGACCTACAGCCTCAAAATATACCTACAATATATAACATCACCTACTTCAACTATTCCTGTTATTGACAGACCTATAACTCTTGAGTTGACGTCGACGGCCGCCATGCCATGGTCACTTGTGACTATCACGTTGACTTTATCCCAAAGCCCATGGTCAGTAAGATTCGTCATAAGATAACCCAGCCAGCCGTCCATCTCTTGGACCTTTTTCGCAACCTGTGTCGAGTTCGGGCCGAAAATATGTCCAGTGTTGTCGGGCTCGTGGAAGTACAGCGTCACAATATCCGCCTGGTCTTTCAGTAACCAATCGATGACCGTGTCAATTCTGTTATCGAAAGGGTCCGATTCATTGTATGGCTTCCATTTATTAGGTCGGAATCCATGAATTTCCGTTTCGCTTCCTGGCCAAAAATAGGTGGCGCTCTTCTTACCATGTTTCCGTGCTGTCACCCAAATAGGCTCACCACCGTCCCACCATTTTGAAGTCTTTGTCGCCATAGTAAATATTTCTTTAAACTCTGGGTCGTACATTTTGTTAGCAATAATTCCATGGGTTTCTTCATAAAGTCCTGGGGGAAAAAACATAATTGATATGTCTCATACATATTTCATAGAATATTGTATTTTATTATTTTAATTTTTAAAAAAGTATGAACTAAAATATAGTTACTGAAAAAGTGTACACTTTCTTAACTCCTGCAGATACTTTCTGTTATGAAAGCCGATTTCAAACATGGTAAATAGAGCGTAAATATTGATTTCATTCCGCTAGAAAACATTCCGAAAAATTATTTTCATGGGTAAGCTGGCACGGATTGAGTGAATTTATTTTGAAATAAATCATGTACATCGTAATAAATATGCATGGGACTTGATATGTGTTCATATTTTGACAAACCATGATTTAGATATTGAGCAAATTATACGCATTCAAGACAACTATTCCAATCCATTTTGAAAACGCTTTTATAACAGAATCTGTATTGCATATTGGGCTATCGACCTTTTTGCAAACATGCATATATATATAACCAATATTAAATATACAACAATAATTAGTGCCAACATGAATAAATGGCAGGCACATGCGACGCGCTAAAAATCAGCATCAGACAATACAATTCAAAATGCAGTCGCATGTAGCGTAATAAAACTGTTGACGTAGAATCCAAATAATTATGATTCTTGAATCTATGTTAATTACTACAACAGAATTAAGAAATAACTAACTAGAGCAGATTTAAATAGAATATGAAAAAAAGAAAATAAAAAATATAATCACATAAAAAAAGCAAAAATTGAGCGAATTATTAATAATTTGAGCCGTTCAAGCAACACATGTAAAAAATATATAATTATCATTTTATATAGTGGCTGGGTGAGGTTGATTGAGAAAGCGTCCATTTTGTTATATGCTTGTTAGACTCATTGAAAGATTATGGGGTAGACTTCAACATGTCATTGTGGAGTTTTAAAGATATAACAACAGAAATGCGTAAATTTCGTATAACTTTCTGATTGTTACTTGAAAGTAGAACAATAAATTTGGCAATATTTAGATGCATCCAGTACTATTTCGATATATACTTGCGTCTATATTCCATGTAACACTGACGTTCTAATTAAGGCTGAAACATTCACCGAAATTTCTAAACGTGTACACGGTTTACAAAAACCGAAACGAACCCGTGTAATCGAAAAGATTAGAAGCTCAACTTTCCCCCGTATCTAACTGTAAGGAACGGCTGACAGCTTTATAAGACTCACGGTACTAATTCAGCTCCCATAGTAAACCTATGCAAATACCATGATTTTAAAAATTCAATGACTTTAAATTTCTGAATGCTCGTGATCAAACCTATATTTATTAGTATAGACATATCCTTGATGATAGCTTCTGTGTAGAGAAAACAATATGAACCTCGGCATTTTCTGGATCAACATGTGCTTGAAACATGTGCTTTCAATTCCGCACCAAAGAGTCAAGTGCTAATTTCAGAAATGTGTTTTCCAAACTCAAGTCTGTAAAAGGACTGAAATTCCATCACTAAAACATGGTTTCTATTTTTTTCAGTTACAACTAGGATAAACTCTCAAAAGTTTTTTTTCCTAAACTTTTTACTGTCGTTATCAACCAATCATGGCCAGCCAAATCCATATATACTCTATTTTATCTACACCCATTTCTAGACTCGTTCCCCTTCTTCCATATATTTAGCAACGTGAGTCCTATAACGTGCGTGCCGTACTTCGCTCAACTTGCGACTGCTTCATTTGCTCTACATTTTTTGCCTCTTTTTATAACAGGATTCAGTTTGTAAGACATGTCTTTGTTGAATAGATCTGACAATTTCGGTAATCCCTTGGATCGTCGTGATATCGTTTCCTACTGCTACATATATGTACATGGTGACAAAATTGATAATGCAACTGGACGCATTGCCTGAACATGCGCATGGAATACTTTTGCAGTAGCATGGCTTGAAAACTTGAAACGGTATTTCTTTAAAATAACATGTTACCAATCAAAGGTTCTGCTAATAAACGATGTTGTTCAAAAGGTAAAAAATCTAGTTTAAAGAAATTTGTATCAGCATTATCAGTAAATCAACCTAATGTGCAATATTGAGTATTGTGCGCTACAACCATTTCTCGTCAACTTCTGTTTTTTCCAAGACATACCACATTTGATGTGAAAATCATACATTCTTTAAGAAAAGAATTAACATAAAAATCCTACTAAACAGTCTTTTCAAGTAGTGATGTGGAAATATTTAATTCAATTGGAACGGGTAGTTCCTGCATCACTGACAGCCACATGAATGTTCGTTTACACGTGTACCGATTTTGTAAACGTTACAGGCAATAAACTTAAATGAACTAAAATGTTTACTTGTATAAACGTTGCAGACTTAATTCTAATACAAATCAAATTCGTCTTCTGACACCTTACATAAAATGACATGTTCTATTTTCATATGATACTGCTTGTGATTACGACTATTTATTTGTTTCAACAAGGAGTCTATGAGTTGATGTTCGCAATTTAGTTAGTACCATTCTAAAATTCTTAACAGTAATACATATTCTTTATATGAAACACTATTTGGCGGATAAACATACAGCCCTGCTTTTCTAAAAGATTAAATTCTAGAATTCTAATTATGAACAACATTATCTTTCAGGCGTTGCTTTACTACTTGCAGGAACACACCAACGTTACTTACACCCTGTGGCAACAACACGTCTCGGTAAACAAGTGTTATAAAAGCGCTTTAATTTTTACTACCCACGAAATTATTTGGGGTTTACTATACATTCTGCATACTATCTGACATACACAAATTATATATATTTCCTACTGCTAGAACTGACAATTGGTAACCAATATTTCATAATTCTAAAGAGTCAAAGTATTCTAAGAGGAAATGTCCCCGTTTCACAATATGCAATGTCATTAACACTTAAAACATTTGTATAAAAGGCACATGAATTCTTTCAATATTATCTCATTTAAATCCCCTCATTTCTGCAAGATATGATAGAACTGGAGAGATAATAATATCAAATAAATTTAATAAATTGTTTGGCAGTATATCTGAAGACTTATGCAAATACTTATTCAAGGGAAACAAAGATGTCATTGCTTGTCCTGCTCAAGTTTTTTGAGCATCTGCAAATGAGCCTCCCGTATAAAAATTAATTCCTAAATATACGAATTTATTAACAATTTCAATTTAGTTCCATCATGATAAAATATTTCACTATTCGCGACCATACCCCTTTCTGAAAAAGCATAACCTTAGCCTTAGATGCATTTATTAAAAATTTTCATTTCAAATAATATCCGTTCATTGCATTTAATCCCTTTTATAAGCCATCACTGCTTGTTGAAAAGAAAACATTAAAGCATCGTCAGCATACTACATTAAGTATATCTTTATCATACCAATGTAAATACCATCAGCACCCTTTTCAATACAAAGTATCTCTACATTATTAATAGAGACTGAAAAAAACGGCGATAAACATTGCCCTTGTCGTACACCAGTTTTACAATAGAATTCATGTAAAAGATCATTATTGTATTTAAACGTTGCTACTCACAGTAGTGTAACGGATTTCATTATATTGAGTATTTTATCTCTAATACTAATTTTAATAAGCTTAAACCATAACTAATCTCTTACTATATAATCAAACGCCTTTTTAAAATCCATAAATGCACAAAATAATTTTTCTACCTGAATTAATCAGATGTGTAATTAATTGCTGAAGTGTAAATATATTAGCAATAGTAGACATATTTGACCTGAATCCAACTCAAGCCTCAATATACATAGTGTTTTCTTCTGTCACCTCACTAAACATAGTGTTCAAACACGGGTAGTATCGACATGACAGTTCTGGACCACTTAAATTGACAATAGTAAAGACTTCTTTTGACAATAGCACAGCCCGCTTCCAGTATTGCTGCATAAACACACACACACACACACAAACAAATCCCTTAAACAAAACACTAGACCACTTCCCTTACAATTGCATAAAAATACAAAAACACAAGGCCACTTCTTAACTACTGTGTAAAAAATTTTTTGGGAATTAACGGTGACAAGAACAGTATAAAAGTCAGTCTGAATCCTTAAACATCTGACCTCATCTATATTGTCTAGTCTATTCACTAATTCAACGTATGATGGTACATTTAGTTGCATGGTCTTGATTCGAGGGTAATATAAATCCCAAGGCAACACCCCCCCCCCAATTCACTGTAGGAAAGGACGATAAGTCCTGTCGCTGGGGGTGGCTAGCCCCACAGGTATAATTAGCTTTGCCAACTCTCCATAAGTTAGCTTGTAATGAAGAAATTCAAAAACATATGCATTCAATATACTGTATGACAATAGAAGCAGTATGAAGTGCAGAGTGATAAACATCATTAATGACTCCCTTCATTAGCATAATGTATTTAGGTATGATGTGCATGCGCTTTAAATAGCATCCACAATGCAGAATGGCTTTACTGGGTAGGTTCCACAATGCATCCACACAAATTTGGACAAAATCGCAATTGTTTCAGCTGGCTTCATAACAACATCCGACGTAATCAAGACTGCGAAAGATATAAATTCATACATCGGTAGAATGCAAAAAGAACTACAACACATTAGAGACTTTATGCAAAACTTTTTTAAAAAATTTGATTTTTGCAACAAAGGTTACAAAAACAGAGAAAGCACGAGGCTAGCTGTGCTTGTGCAACCACGCATGCAAAATCTACAACATGTATGGAATGTAATAGTTTTAGCTGGCTTGCACGGTAGGTCTCATTTGTAAAGTCTCTGGTATTTTCATTACATGTTTTTCTTGTCTTCACCGTGTGCTGTAACTGCACTTTGAACACGTTTTGGTGATGTCTCCAATTGGTAGATGATGTATGCGATATTAATCAACAACAAAACCTTTGATAAAGACAGCCCATCCAATAATGCATTTTCCCCCTGTTTCATCCACTGTCAATTTTGTTCTTTTGCATATCATCATCCGTGTGTTCCTGTTTATAGTCAGTTTGCTCAAACCCTTTTTCCTGAGTTCGTTGCAGAATGAAGAACATATCCATTTATTTCTCTCTGAAGTGCTAATTCCTTTGATAGTTACTCTAATTCTTCCTCAATTCTTAATTTTTTGTCAGCCTTTGCAAGGCTTTCATCCACTATCATTCATTTTTTTCTTTCATTTCTCCCGTAACCTTGCTGGTCGTAGGGGCACCACTGATGACTTTGCGACAATCTCTCTCCATTTCGCCCTGTTCTCCACTGCTCTTTGGGACTTTGCAAAGTCCATGCCTGTCCACTCTTTGATATTGTCTTCCCATCTCTTCTGTCTGCCTCGTTTTCTCTTTCCTCTCACTGTGCCCTGTAGGATTGTCTTTGACAGGCCAGTTGAGCGTGAGACGTGACCATACCATCTTAGTTTGCATTTCTTTACAGTGGTGAGCCGATCTTCATAAGGTCCAATTGCACCTTGGATTTTAGTGCGCGCCTCAGCATTAGAGACGTGGTCTAAGTATGAGATTTTCAGGATCCTTTGATAACATCTCATCTCAAAGGCATGGATTCTTCTCTCTAATTCTGCTGTTAGGGTCCATGTCTCACATGCATATAGGAATATGGACATGACGAGGGAGTGCATAAGCTTGATCTTGGACCCAAGCGTGATGTTGTTGTCTTTCCAAATATCCTTCATCCTAGCTAGAGCAGCTGTTGTCTGCGCAATCCTGGAAAGAACCTCAGGTTTTGAACCTTCATCAGAGGCGATAGCAACTAGGTACTTGAAGCTTGTTACTCTGCCCAGCTTCTGTTCATTCACTCTTATTTCCTTTTGGATGCCACTCGGGTTGTTTGTCATTAGCTTTGTCTTTTCAGTGTTGATCTCCATCCCATATCTTAGTGATGCTTGATTGAGATGGTTCACTAAGGTTTCCATTTCTTCTTCATCTCCTGCTAAGCCATCGATATCATCAGGCGCAGGTTGGTGATTGTTCTGCCTCCAACACTGACACTGTCCTCGTGGTCTTCCAAGCCGTCGGACATGATCCTTTCTAGGTAGATGTTGAAGAGAGTGGGTAAGAGAAGGCACCCCTGTCTGACTCTGACTGTGGTTCTGAACCAGTCTCCTATGTTGCCATTGACGAGAACTGTACTAGTCGCTTTGTCATACAGGGTTTCTATAGCGCGGATTAGTTTTGCGTTTATGTTGTATATCCGCATGGTGGCCCACAAGGCTGCATGCCATACCTTGTCGAAAGCCTTCTTGAAGTCAATGAAGACTTGATAGAGGTTCTGTTGATGCTGGAGATATTTTTCACAGGGGATTCTAAGATTGAAGATCTGTTCTGTAGTGCTACGTCCTGCTCTGAAACCTGCTTGTTCTTCCGCAATGATGTGCTCTGCTTGGGGTTTGTCTATTGAGGATGATCTTAAGCATAACCTTGCTTGGGTGACTGATGTGACTGATTGTTCGGTAGTTCTGGCACAGTTGTAGATTCCTTTTTTTAGGAAGAGTCATGATCAGAGACTGGGTCCATGGGGTGGGCCATTCTCCTGTTTGCCAGATTTGGTTGCAAATTGTTGCAGAGTGCTGTCATGGGTTGTCGACCAGTGTCTAACAGGATGATTACAATCTGCATGAGGGCATCTCCCTTTAACATCACTATCATACAGGTCTATGCCCCAACATCTGACCATGATGACGAGAAACTGGATGAGTTCTACGACCAGCTTCAAACTCTCATAGACCAGACACCCAAGAAGGATATTCTAGTTATTCAAGGAGACTGGAATGCTAAGGTAGGAGAAGACGCACAAGTAGACTGGCGAGAAGTCTGTGGTCCATACTGTAACAAGCAGACCAATGAGAGAGGTCTCAAGCTCCTGGACTTTGCCACATACAATAACCTAGTGCTAACGAACACCCTTGGCCCCCACAAACTATCCAGAAGATGGACTTGGCACAGCCCAGACGGAAAACATCACAACCAGATTGATTACATCTTGGTGAGAAAGCGCTTCTGGTCTAGCATAAACATTGCCAGAACAGGTAGCTTCCCAGGAGCTGATATAGGAAGCGACCATGACTTGCTGATGATGAATATCAAACTTCGTCTGAGGAAGACCAATAAGCCAAGACCAGTTAGAATCAGGTTCGACCTTGAAAAACTTAAAGATCCAAGTGTGGCACAAGCATTTGAAGCATCAATAGGCGGCAAATTTGCACCACTCACAATTCTGGGACATGAAGAAATAAATCTAGACTCCTTGATCATCACCTTCAACAAGGCAGTAATAGACACAGCCGGAGAGATCCTTGGCAAGCATCATAGAATAAGAAGCCTTGGGTCACAGCAGATATCCTCGACCTCTGCGATTGAAGACTCAGTGAGAACAATATCGGTCTTGTATCTGCCCGCTTCACACAGCTCGAACTAAAGTTATTATGCTAAAACAGTTTTCATCTGTTGGTCACAGTGACCTAGACCTTTGACCTTTTGATTCCAAAATCAACAGGCTTATTTCTTATCCAGAGTGTAAGTCATCCACAAACTTTGGTGGAGGTACATGGTCTGGAACTGATTTTGTTTTAGCAGAACGCTAAGTGCAAGCCACCCATAAAGTATAGTCCAGATCTGTGATGTAGAACTAAAGTTATTGCATGAAAACCATTCTTCTTTCAGTCACAGTCAGAGTGACCTTGACTTTTGACGTTTGGCTCCGAAATCAATAACTTCTTCCTTATCCTAAATGCAAGCTATTTATATAGGTATTTATATAAAGTTTGGTAACGGTAGATGGTGGAGATCTAAAGTTACTGTGTGGAAAAAGAAGTATGGAACAGACAGACGGACAACTTCATGACATGAACGTTCTGAATTCTGGCAGGCGTATACAAATTTAAAACTCATCATGTTGATGAATCATAGCAGTCGTCCGCATCATTCTTTTAGTGTTGAGAAGCTACTATTCTCTATTTCTTCTGTTCAAAGGTTTGTATATAGTGACACTTATTCCTATATTTTAAAGGGTGTGTGTAAGAGAAATCCTTAATTAAACCTATACATTCTTTCAATGATTTGGTCAGTCGATACGCTCCTGTTTTGTTAGTATTCAACGTCTCTTTAGGTAAAATGGCGGTGTATGTATGTATGTATGTATGTATGTATGTATGTATGTATGTGTGTGTGCATGTATGTATGTATGTATGTATGTATGTATGTATGAATGCATATATGTATGTACGTATTTATGTATGTATCTATGTAAAGAGATAATTCCATCCATCCATCGATCTGTCTATCTATCTATCAATCTACCTACCTATCTATATATCTGTCTATCTAACAAACAAATCTCAGCAATGTATTTTGCATACTGATGACAAATTTGAAATGCTTAATTCAAAAGAATATCTTATGGTATTAAAAAATAATGCACATTTATTATTGTGTTAGTCATGAAACTGATAGCAATACCGATCTTACTAAGTGTCATTTCATTATTTGTCCCTACTTATGGATGATTATTGACTGTTACAAAGTTTCATTTCATTATTTGTCCCTACTTATGGATGATTATTGACTGTTACAAAGTGTCATTTCATTATTTTTCCCTACTTATGGATGATTATTGACTGTTACTGAGTGTCATTTCATTATGTGTCCCTACTTATGGAGGATTACTGACTGTTACAAAGTGTCATTTCATTATGTGTCCCTACTTATGGATGATTATTGACTGTTACAAAGTGTCATTTCATTATTTGTCCCTACTTATGGATGATTATTGACTGTTACTGAGTGTCATTTCATTATTTGTCCCTACTTATGGAGGATTACTGACTGTTACAAAGTGTCATTTCATTATTTGTCCCTACTTATGGAGGATTATTGACTGTTACTGAGTGTCATTTCATTATGTGTCCCTACTTATGGAGGATTACTGACTGTTACAAAGTGTCATTTCATTATTTGTCCCTACTTACGGAGGATTATTGACTGTTACAAAGTGTCGTTTCATTATTTGTCCCTACTTATGGATGATTATTGACTGTTACAAAGTGTCATTTCATTATGTGTCCCTACTTATGGAGGATTACTGACTGTTACAAAGTGTCGTTTCATTATTTGTCCCTACTTATGGAGGATTATTGACTGTTACAAAGTGTCATTTCATTATGTGTCCCTACTTATGAAGGATTATTGACTGTTACTAAGTGGCATTTCAGTATATGTTCCTACTATATGGATGATTATTGACTGTTACTAAGTGTCATTTCATTATGTGTCCCTACTTATGGAGGATTACTGACTGTTACTAAGTGTCATTTCAGTATTTGTCCCTGCCTATGGATGATTATTGACTGTCAGTAAAATTGATCTTACTAAGTGTCATTTCATTATGTGTCTCTACTTATGGAGGATTACTGACTGTTACTAAGTGTCATTTCAGTATTTGTCCCTGCCTATGGATGATTATTGACTGTCAGTAAAATTGATCTTACTAAGTGTCATTTCATTATGTGTCCCTACTTATGGAGGATTATTATATCAATTTGTATCATAACGACCCGAATATGTGATGGATGGATGGATAGCTTGATCAATTTATTTAAGCTTAGAATTTGTCCTTGATCACTTTTATTTCGTAATGCATCTTCTTTTCTTCATGGAAAATAAATGAATTCACCAGACATATCTATATCAATCTCGACATTTTGGGTATCCCTCGATCTATAAATAATCTTTAAATTCAGCAAGTCTCTGGTACTAACATATGCTAATGAAAACCAAGTGGGAGAGGGTGTAAAAGATTGAAAATTTTTATTAAAAGAAATAAACCATCGTATGAACTGAGGCGAAAAAAGAACGATTCAGTAGTGTATTTGAAACTTCTTAATAATGATGTCAACGTGAACTTCATTTAAGCTTTCTGCACAAATCTTAAATCCAATTTTACCATGATCCTTCTCAATCATACATAAAAAGACAGTAAAATTAAAATATGTCACCTTCTAAAATCGTACTGCCACTCAGAACCCATTTTGATTTATATTTCTCCAATAGCCGGTGAACATAGGCTTGCAAATATGAGCACTAGGTCGCATACGGTACAATAAAAATGTGGTGAAATAACCATTGTATAGATGTCACGTGGCTTGCCCAAGGAAACAAAAACAACACTAACTTGTTTGGAGTAAGTCTATTTCAAATCTTCATAACTATCCTAATAAGAGAAAAATAACTGTGCTAATTAGTGAGAAATAAAACTATGATAATTAGAGAGAAATAACTATGCTAATTAGTAAGAAGCAACATTGCTAATTAGAGACAAATAAGGATGCTGACTAGCGAGAAAAAACTATGCTAATTAGAGAGAAGTAACTATGTTAATTAGAAAGAAATACCAACATTAATTAGTGAGAAATAACTATGCTAATCAGAGAGAAATAACTTTGCTAATTAGTGAGAAATAACTATGCTAATTAGAGAAAAATAACTCTGCTAATTGGAGAACAATAACTATGCTAACGAGTGAGAAATAACTATGCTAATTAGTGTGTAGAGCATTCTTTTAAAATCCGAGAGATCAATAATAATTTAAGTTACGTTTTGTTCTGTATTAAAAAGAGGAAGATTTTACACATTTAATAAATGGTCTGTTGTCTGAATTGGCTCTGGTAATTGCCAACCTAGAATTAGCATTTGAGAAAAGAATGCGACAAAATTTCTTGTGGACATTAATTTACAGTATCTAGGACAAAGTCCAGAATCAGTGTAAATGTCTCAAATGTCATATCATGTTGTTGTCACATAGCCTCAAACACATCACGCATTATTCGTACCTTATATGCAGGTTTACAGTCTAACAAATTCTTTGTTGTGGGCCTAAACACATGAATTCTTAATTTGGACCTGTCTCATTTTCTAAGGGGTAATTCTGAAGTGTGCTCTCTCTCTCTCTCTCTCTCTCTCTCTCTCTCTCTCTCTCTCTCTCTCTCTCTCTCTCTCTCTCTCTCTCTCATTATTCATTCAATAGTATGTCTTCATTAAAAGTTTTGGATCAAATTCTTATTGAATACACATGGTGCATGCTTTATGAATGTTTATACGCCTGTTGACAATCCGGAAAATTTTGAACCGTTTATAAATTATGTTGGCAGTATTCACTCAATAAATGATGACTGATTGTGTGAATACTATATTTTGGGTGACTAGAATGCTGATTTGAATACCAAATCTGTCTTTGGCAGATTATTTGGTGCAAATTCCAATGTTTATACTTATATCAGCATGTACATCATACTGTATCCTGGCTAGATCACTGTATGTCCTCGATTTCAGGTCACAGGGATATCTCATATAGGAGTGTTCTGGCTAGATCATTGTATGTCCTCAATTTAAGGTCACATAGTTATCTTATATATGAGTGTTCTGTATGATTTTCTTGCATCTGATAACATATATCTTTTTTGTTACAAAATAAATGTTGTGAATCTGAAGTGCATGGAATATACCAAATGCTGAGGATATGGGTCATAAATGTATTGTTACAACTAGGGGTAAATGTAACAACAGAAAAGACTCAAACAAGCTTTCAAAATATTCCGAATAGAGATATTCCGAATGAAACCACTAAAGAGTTGATGTGTCTACAAGAATCAGTTATATCCAAATATTATTAATTCCAAATAATCCTTGTGAATATGGAATATCACAAGTCTAGAAATGTTTCCGATAATTCCAACAGAGCTGAACAATACTTAAATTTTAAGTATCAGTACTAAATCCAGAATGTACTGTATAATAATCTCTGAAGCCGAATAATAACACAAAATGAACCAATCTCATTTATGACCTCTCAGGCTGACGAACCATGCTAGAATCACGAACGCTGCAATTACATCTTATTTATAGTCTCTGACTGCACAAATCAAATAAAAACCCAATTATTCTACATCTCAAACAAACACATCAGAATTGTGATCTTAAACTCTAATTTCTGGTCAACAAAATGAATCATTCTCTGTAATTGCGACTTAATAACAATTTAATCCTTCTAGAAAACAACCTTCTCCGAACCAGTCAGAAACTAGGTTATACATGACACCGCTAAAGTACCTATGCACTGACGTTATTACCAGTCAACAAAGTATTGACTTCTTATTGAACATATAATCCAGGTCACAACATTGAATGCAGGATCAAATGGACAAATCTCACGCGCTGAATCACGTGATATGACTCATGCATCAACCGACAATATTTTCCCAAGACCAATATACTGAGTCCCATTGAAATACCGTATATGTACTTTCTGCGAGACGACAGCTGTTAGACTATTATGCAGAGATCATAAAACTATATCATTATTTAAAAACAAAATGATACATAATTCTGTAACAGTATCAAATGGCCATCTGTGTCTGAGCTATACCGTGACACTACTATTGTGACCATTGTATCTACCGACAGATGCCATACTATGCAAAATTACAAATTGTAAAGATCCTAGGTATTTTCTGGAATTTGATTGTATCTGCGTCTCTCTAGTTAAATGCTTATATGATAGTAGTGGGAGTTACTACAGAAAGAGTTATACTCCTGTACCTGGATGGAACGAGTATGTGTCTGATCTACATGAAAATGCACGGAATGCACGTATTTACTCAGGCGTGGTTGTGGGAAAGCTAGAATTGCTGTGTTAAGTCGAAATGAAAAGTCACTTAGTGATGACGCGCTTGTGTCAGTCTTGTTAGATGGAGATTATCAGTCCTTTTGGTGATTGGTAGATAAAGAGACAGGCAAAATCATGCCACTTGCTTCAACGGTGAATGGTGCATCAACTAAAACTTCTATCATTAATATGTGGAAGGAACATTTCGAGAATTTTATTAATTCTGTTGGCGGTGGATGCGACATGTGTAATGACTATATGAATCTAAAGGATGTTAAACTTGAGACAGAGTCAGTGAAATTGTACGAATTATCAAGTCTCTGAAGTTGAACAAATCAGATATGCTAATAATCAAATGCCTGTCCTCTTGAGTTTTCTTTTTAATACCATGATCATTCATGGATATAGAACGGGTGCTTTTTCTGACGTTATACTGATTATGGACAAAGATAAGTACATACCCTGTTTCTCTTCCTACCTTAATTTTAAATGTTTCGAACATGTTCCGTTGAAATGATCCCAATCTGATGAAATATTATCTGATAACTAGTTTGGATTTAGAAAGCATCATTATACTGATACGTGTTCATTTGCTTTCAAGAAAGCTGTGCAATATTATATAACTCATGGTAGTCCTGTATATGCTTGATTTATAGACGTTCAAAAGGCATTTGACAGTGTCAACCACAAGAAGTTCTTTTTGAAATTGGATAAAGGTATTCCTACATGTGTTGTTCACCTTTTGTTTCACTGGTGCCGTAGCCAGTTGTTCACTCTAAGATGGGGCAATGCCCAGTCAGATGTCGTTCGAGTAACGATTAGGGTTAGACAGGGAGGAGTCTTGTCCCCTTGTCTTTTAATATTTATATTGATGTTCTCAATTGGAGATTACGTAAATCTAATGTAGGTTGTCACATCAATGGTGTATGTCTGAATCACTTTGACTAAGTTGACGATATGTCCGTAATTTCCCCTACTGTATGAGCATTGCAGAAATTGTTAACCATCTGTGATGAGCATGGTATTGAAAATAATATGCTGCATAATACTAACAAAAAAAAAGAAAATAAAAAGAGCCTGAATGCTATTTAAACCTGAAGGATTTGACATTCCTGTAAATGCCCAGTTTGTATTGAACAGAGACATTTTACACTTTCTTACGAAATTTACATATCATGGTCATGTGATTTCTGCAAACGCCTCAACTAACACTCTGTATCGAAATTTCTCGATCTTTTGACAAAGGTACTGATTGACAAGGCCACTGACAAGTCATCGTGAAGCACGCTGATAGCCACCTGGAGTCTGCAGCCTAAACATAAACAGTACCTGGTCACTCGGGCATTCTTGGCTATTTAGTTCATGGATCAGTGTAAGAGTTATGACAGAAAAACGCAGAAACTGACCCAACCGCCAATCCACCCACCACAGCCAATAACTAACCAATTGCATGTCATCAATGATTGCTGATAAGACCTAATTGACTGCACAAGTCTTAGACACTTAGACAACTGACCGAGTTTCAGTTGATTTATATAGAAAATTTGAATAACAATATGTAAAACAACTATATGTTGAGCTTTATTAAATTAATAGGTTGCATTCAATGGCATAGACACTATTATAATTAAAAATTACATTAATAAATGTTTAAGAAATAATTTTTTAAAAATATGCTATGGTAGAAGGAGTAGGAGTTCGTATGCTATTGTGTCAATTGGCCTCACAATTTATTAAGGAGCCCATTATTCAGATTTGTGTCAATTGGCCTCACAATTTATTATGGAGCCCATTATTCAGATTTGTGTCAATTGGCCGCACAATTTATTAAGGAGCCCATTATTCAGATTTGTGTCAATTGGCCGCACAATTTATTATGGAGCCCATTATTCAGATTTGTGTCAGTTGGCCTCACAGTTTATTATGGAGACCATTATTCAGATTTGTGTAATCCAGAGATACTCGAGAACAGCATCCACTTTAAACATTTCTTTACATACGTATTTATTTTGAGAATGCCGTATTTGGATGGCGTTACATAGGTAGCAACAAAATAACTAAAGATACTAATTTCTGCCAGTAAATTATGTTGCTTAGTCATATCTCACGCAAGTCTTTCTAATTTCAAACTGAAATATACTTTTCTAAAACCCACTCTGTCGAAGTTTTTATTTCGCGCATTCAATTGTATCTAAGTCCCCCTTAGTCGTATAGGGGGTCAGAATGGGGATTTCATTGCGCATGTTCAGCAAGTCAGGCTGTTGTTCTGATGGCTTTATCTACATAGCTATCAACTGAGGTCACATAATCAGATTGAACCGGTAGATGGTATGTATGTTTGTATGTATGTATGTAGTAGCGCTTTACGGCACATCAGCACAATAGTGGCTATATGGTGCATAGGAAAGGTATATCTTCGAAAAATGTACAAATGAATTACACAAAAACTTTTGGAAGATACTCTTCCAAATAAATGTAAACATCAAATACAACAAGATAAAGTATAATACGTAAAAATGTTAAAATTATGTAAAATTTATATTTATTAAGGAGCCCATTATTCAGATTTGTGTCAAAAGGTAACACATGTAAAATTCTTAAAAGATATATGGTCAAAATTTGCTATATAAACCGCATTCCCTAAAAAAAAATCCAAGATTTTCTCAAGTCATGCAGTTTCTTTATGCAGTTGACATCAAAATACTTTTGTCTCACAGGGTGGAAGTCGACATACTCGACAAGAATGTGTTCCACTGTCAGTGGACAATGGCATGGTATGCACTCTGGTCAGAGTTCACCGTTCAGGAGGCATGCATGAGTTAAGTATGTTCGTCCAATACGCGAAAGGCACAATACCACCTCATCTATGCGATTTGTTATATGATCAAATGCCACTCGCCAATGGTGGGTTTGATGCTCTGAAGATTGTTTGTGGAGTGTCCATTCCACATATTTTGCCCGATATTAAGAACATGCTGTAAGCGCAGGGATATTAGATTGTTAGAATATGTTAGTCGGTAAAAGAAAATGTTTTTCTCTCATTATGTAAATATTATCAATGAATTTAATTTGCAATTTCAAACTCTGCACCTATATTTTGTCTTATCACATAGTAACATGCACCGCTCAAAGAAAAGAGAGCAAAACATCTTATAATACCAGAGTGGTGGAATGAGGATATAATTATCGCAATCAAAATCAGAGAAAAACAAAAATATACACATTCAACTCTCTACATAAAATGGAGTAATACTGTAACTAGTCTTATTGGAAAAGCAAGGAAAGAGTTCTACAACAATATCCTAGATCAACATATCAATACTACAAATGAGTTTGGGAAATATTTCGGACATATTGTGACAAATTCAAAAGTACAAAACCCCATCTTTTTAACAGCAAATAGGTATGAAATTACACATAGCAGGAAACAGGAAATCTGTTTAATGAATTCTTTTCCAATCTTGCTACAAAATACATTTTAGGGTGTAACAATCCTAGATGCTATAAGAAAGAAACTCAGAGATTTTATATCAGTCAAATTATTAAAAGGTACCAAATCTGAAATTCCACCCGTTCAAAATCTCGATGTTCTCAAATTTGTTAAATCAACTACTCATTAGAAATATACCGGCCTAGATGAAATCAGTGCACATTTTTACAGATTGGTGGTGACCATGTCAATCAAAGTATTGCCTCCATTGTGAACTATGATATAAAAACTCGTTCTTTTCCAGACCAATGGAAATCTGCGAAAGTCAAATCTATCTTCAAAAAAGGGACAAGAGACGATAAATCAAACAACTGGCCAATTTCTGTTCTTCCCATATTGACAAAACTACTCGAACCACATGTGAATACCTATTTGTATTCCTTTTTATGAACATATAATTTGTTATCCAAAAATAATACAGGTTTCAGAAAATTCTACTCCTGCCAAACTTCTTTAACAAATACTACTAATTCCTGGTATCGGAAAATAGATAAAGGAAATCTTATTGGTATATTATTGTTAGATTTTAGAAATACATTAGACCTGGTCAATCAAAATATTCCACTACAAAAATTAGGATTGAATGGATGCTAAAATCTAAAACTATCCTTTTCTTTTTTAGCTCTTGTTTAAAGAGCAGATATGAAGCCATTTGTTTTAATGGTATTTTAAGTCATCCATCTCATGTTACTGAATGTGGTCCTCAAGGGTCAATTTTAGGACCACTTTTCTTTTTACTGTGCATCAATTACCTCCCCTTGGTATTTGACCATACTAACATGTTTATGTATGAGGATGACAATGCTGCTCAAGCTGCAATACAAATATTGATGAAAATGAGGGCAGGTTAAATCCTTCCGGTGTCACTATATAGATAAAACCACAAAGAACAACAGTCCGATTTCTTGGACATGCGCAACGAAGGCCCCCATACGGGCGCCCTATACTAGTCCCCTTATTTTCCCTGGAAGCTCTAAAAACGGTAATACACATCATCTTTAGTAAGGATTCTGTAGTATGTAGCATAAACGTTGCATTTTTCTCAGTCATTTTTTTTTATCACGTACAATTTTAGCACACCAATAAAACCTTAAATCACGAAGAATCACCACAAGATTAGCAAAAATCAGTTGATATGGCAAGAACCTTTACAGTATTTGAATGAAGTAACAAGAGTCCCTCAAAGAGACTGACGCTCTATTGGGCGAAAAGAATTTCCTGAATTCAAGATAAGACCATTTTTTCCTTTAAACCGTCAAGTTTTGAAACCATGCCTGATATTCTTCAACAATAACAAGATTTTCAAATTAGCTGCTGTGGTACACATATTGGATGTCAGCTTGGCACCATTTTCATTTACGACAAAGTGGACATCATTAGATGTCGTTTGGTGAAAACCTTATGTCAGGTGGACTAGTGACTACAAGATTTTTAAGACAGTCGTCATCGCAGCCATATTGGATGTACGACTGGCACCATTTTCATTTAGGACCAACTAGGTATCATAAGACGTCTATTGCTGAAAACCCCATGTTGATATTTGCCATCCATTTGGAGAGGAGTAGAGATAACAATATTTTCAAGATATGACTTTCCATTCAGGATTAACAATAACAAGATTTTCAAGATGGCTGCTGTGGCGGCTATACTGGACGCCAGATCGATACCATTTTCATTTAAGACCAACAGGACATATATCATAAAACGTATTCTGGTGAAAATCCCACGTCAATATGACTTTCTGTTCAAGAAGAGTTGTGATAACAAGAATTTTAAGATGGCTACCATGGCCACCATATTGGATGTCAGATTGGCATCATTTTTATTTAGAACTAGCTAAATATCATGAGTTGTCTTTTAGTGAAAACCCCATTCTGATACGACTATCAATTCAGGAGGAGTAGCGATAACAAGATTTTAAAGATGGCTGCCTTGGCGGCCATATTGGACCTCAGATTGGCACATTTGTCATTTAGAACCAAGTAGACATCATAAAAAATCTTTCAGTGAAAACCCCGTGTTGATATCACCATCCATTCAGGAGGAGTAGCGATAACAAGATTTTCAAGATGGCCACTGTGGCGGCCATATTGGACCTTAGATTGGCACCATTTTCATTTTGGACCAACTAAACATCATAGAAAGTCTTTTAGTGAAAATCCCATGTTGATATGACCATCCATTCAGGAGGAGTAGCGATAACAAGATGTTCAAGCTGGCCGCTGTGGCGACCATATTGGATGTCCGAGCAGCACTATTTTCATTTAGTACCAACTAGACCAAGAGATGAATGTGTATGCAAAGTTTCAAGGCAATCCTCCAAGCAGTTTAGGAGAAGTAGCGATAACAAACTTGTGCTAACGGATGGACGATGAGGGACGACGGACAACTGACCATCCCATAAGCTCTTCTGGTCAATGACCAGTGGAGCTAAAAACCAGTACACCGTTCACATTGAGTGGATATACTGACTTTGAAGATTCAGTTATCACAGAACTTGCATCTGACATATAATAGTAACTGAAATTAAACTACTGAAATAATGGGACAATGATGCAGAATTAACCTGTGCAAAGCAGAATCAGTTATTTTAAAATGTTACAAATGCATCAGTGAAAAACTGATAGAGGAAATGAAGAAACGAAATGCAAAATACCAGAGATGTAAAGATTGTGTAAAAGAAACAAGATTAAGCTGGTACTACAGTGGAGGAAATGAACAGATTAGAGAGAAAGATTAACAGAGAATTACATGTGAATGTGGAAAAACAGTAATCAGGGGCAAAATATAACGTCCTTTTTCAGCACATGACAAGCTACAGGCGGACAGCGGTGAGATGTGTGAGTGATCTGTAAAGGCGATCGCCTTAGACTACTCAGCCACCCGTAGCCCCAAGAAATAGCTTGAGACAGTGAAGATGTTTATGCAGCTTGATTGAGTTTAGCATGAATAATTGCATACATAGGTGTTCATTTAGCTTTTACTGGTGTTAGTACAACACTGGTTGGTATTGCTGTAAAAGCTATAAGGAAAAATGACTTACAATAACGACGAAAAGCGATCAGTGACAATGCAATCAACTATGAGGAGTGTATTTTGATGACATGATAAGCAAAGCGATCAGTGATTTTGATGACTGATAAGCAAAGCGATCAGTGGCAATGCAATCAACGATGAGGAGTGTATTTCGATGACATGATAACCAAAGCGAGCAGTGACAATGCAATCAACTATGAGGAGTATATTTTGATGACATGATAACCAAAGCGATCAGTGACAATGCAATCAACTAGGAGGAGTGTATTTTGATGACATGATAAGCAAAGCGATCAGTGACAATGCAATCAACTATGAGGCGTGTATTTTGATGACATGATAAGCAAAGCGATCAGTGACAATGCAATCAACTATGAGGCGTGTATTTTGATGACATGACAAGCAAAGCGATCAGTGAAAATGCAATCAATATATGAGGAGTGTATTATGATGACACGATAAGCAAAGCGATCAGTGACAATGCAATCAACTATGAGGAGTATATTTTGATGACACGATAAGCAAAGCGATCAGTGACAATGCAATCAATTATGAGGAGTGTATTTTGATGACATGACAAGCAAAGCGATCAGTGACAATGCAATCAACTATGAGGAGTGTATTTTGATGACATGATAAGCAAAGCGATCAGTGACAATGCAATCAACTATGAGGCGTGTATTTTGATGACACGATAAGCAAAGCGATCAGTGACAATGCAATCAACTATGAGGAGTGTATTATGATGATACGATAAGCAAAGCAATCAGTGACAATGCAATCAACTATGAGGCGTGTATTTTGATGACACGATAAGCAAAGCGATCAGTGGCAATGCAATCAACGATGAGGCGTGTATTTTGATGACATTATAAGCAAAGCGATCAGTGACAATGCAATCAACTATGAGGACTGTATTATGATGACACGATAAGCAAAGCGATCAGTGACAATGCAATCAACTATGAGGATTGTATTTTGATGACACGATAAGCAAAGTGATCAGTGACAATGCAATCAACTATGAGGAGTGTATTTTGATGACACGATAAGCAAGGCGATCAGTGGCAATGCAATCAACTATGAGGCGTGTATTTTGATGACATGATAAGCAAAGCGATCAGTGACAATGCAATCAACTACGAGGCGTGTAATTTGAAGACATGATAAACAAAGCGGTCAGTGGCAATGCAATCAACTATGAGGCGTGTGTTATGATCATTAACGAGTTCAACGAATACAAAGAGATTTTACAAAACGAAATCAGGAAAATAATGAATAGAGAAACAAAAGACATGAAGTATTAATAAAACAACATTTTTAGAGGAAGGGAATAAATTAAAAGAAAGAGATCGTGGATAAAATTACAGGAAAGGATACGAGTTGAAAATAAAAACTATAAGTATTGGATGCATAGGTTTCGAATGTTTGAATTTTTCCTATTCAAATTTTTGCATAAGCGAACCTTCATTATATGGCAAATGAACGACAAAACCTTTGCAGTTCAAAAGAGTTATATTACAATCGACCGAATTCCGTGTGAAAGAAATCCATCTTACAAATCCAACTGACAACAGAAATGGCAAACTATTCATTTCATTACAGATAATATATTTTTGTCGTTGTTGGTATTACAATGTTTCGGATGAACTAAAACAAAAACCACAACATCTTTTACTACATCAATGATAACAATAAAATAAAGACTGTTTTAATTCTAATGGTTTTTACAACCTTGAAATGGACGCGAGTAAATCCATAGATGGAATGAGTGCAAATGGTGAAAACGAAGAAAGTATCGATGCTGAATGCTTGATACACAACTCAAACAGTTAAATCACATCCAGTCAAATTTAAACAGCGTATATCACCAATTACACTGCTAAATTGGTAGGATTCAATAACCAGACAACTATACATGTATTAGCTGAATCTGATACAGTCTGTGGATTTTTAAGCAAAGAAAAAATGTATACATTTCTTATGCAGGTAAAAAAAAAAAAAAAACAAAAACAACAACAACAACACCCAAAATTATTAATATCTCTATTGTTTGCTATTATTTCATATTTTTCAACTGAATTCCAACTCTGCTGTATTCAAGACCCGGGAATTATCGAATTAGCTTCCAGAAAGCTGGTTTTTACGAGCAACGAGATTCCAATGCTTCTGAAATCAAAACTCCATGGGTACGAACAGCAACATGTAACAGCTAAAATTTAGACACTGATATCCTCAAACTAGCAGGATATAGGTTTTTGCTTTCATGTTAGATTTAGTTACTTGTGTAATGTATTTAGTATTTATTCTGGAATTATTTTTCAACAAGTTGCAATTAAACCAGTTGATATTTTAAGGATCTATTTGGGTATTCTCTAATATAATCTCAGTAATTTCATTTATTAATTGAATTTATAGCTTCTATTATTCGTTACATTATGAAATTTAGTAATTTCTTTACAGTATATTTTATCTAGGATACATTTCCCTGAGTTTCAAATATTTATCTAATCAAGGCTCAGTTTCTTTCCTCTGAGAAGATTTTTTTGCAACTCCTAGTTGCCCTCGATTTTCTGTTGATGTACCACACTTCAGCCTTTATATAGTGTGTGTTCTCATTGGCTGAGAATATATCTTTCCTAATATCACACTTTTTCCATTCTGTAAATGTATATGTGATCATCCAGTGAGTATATTCTTCAAATATCACACTTTCCACGTCTGAATTCCACGTCTGAATTTATGTGACTTTGCCCAGCGAACGTATTATTTCTCCAGACACTACAGAGTACTTCAAGTAGCAAGTAGCAATCGTATATCTTTCAGTAAAAGGAATACAATTCTTTTCAAACAGGAATAAGTGATAGAACAAATTGACTCCCTTGATCTAGTGCTCTCCAGGTAATTTTACTGATCATTATTAGCAAGAATTTCCAGAAATAACAACGTCTTCTGCCCAATATTGCCAACCTTTCTAATAAAGAGAATCATTTGAACACCGACCCCCCCCCCCCCCTCCGCTTTATACATATATAACAGATAGCGATACATTCGGTAGGACTCGATTTACACAAATACACAAAGTTGATGATATTTTCTCCTACACACACTGATGACTGCGACCAAGTACGAGTACGAGAAAATACTTGAATATCCGATCGAAGTCAAAGTACGCGTTTCTGCCACTATGAGGAATTCCCAGGAATTGTGATGATTCCTGATTATTTGATTTATTGCTGTATATTTTTTTTTCATGTTGCAGCTTGAATAAATGTGCATAGTGTACATTTAAAAGCCTTACTCTGACATACATTTATCCAGTTTATTACAATAAGGTTTTCACAAATAAAGTGTCGGTAGTGTCTTTAGTTTGTTATATTATAAAGTGTCAATGAAACAAAGCGTCATACGACCAAAACCGCTACATCCATAAAAAAAGGATCCATTCAGATGCTAAGGAATCTCGTTGCTCGTGAAAACCGGCTTCTGTGAAGCCAATTAGAAAAATTCCTTGGCCTAAATACCCTAGAGTTGGAATTTAGTTGGGAAACAGTTGCGAGTTGGAAGATCGTTGGAGAAGTGTTGGATATCTGAAAGCTTGGAAAATTGTTGGAAAACCCTTAAATTGCCTCAAGACCAGAAATCTGTGTAAACAAATTATTTATTTGCAAGCAAACGAATATGTTTGCTGAAATTGGCAACAGGAGAAAATATTTTATTGACAATTTAGCCGAAATTCGTTTATGAATAGTAAATTGACAACTCATATCGCCCACTGTACGGTTGCGCTAGACTTGACCTGTCGGTACGAAGTCCACGTGTCACGATCGATCAAATGAAACACAGCAATTTGTATAAGAATTGGCGACATCTATTAAATATTGTCTCTGGTAATTGAGAATTATCTCGGGTATCATCTCCAATATATTTAACTTTTCTGTATCATGTCAAGGTGCTAATAGTAGACTGTAGTGTTAGACCAACGGTCTTCGTTTTCACTTCTCAGTAGTGTAATTACGGTAGAGACATGAAATATGCAGTCTGTTACACGTGCACAGAATGACTGGTGAGATATCTGTTAGATGTCTTAGTCGTTTTCTTTTAAACATTGACACAAAAACAAATGAAAAGATGTTGTACTAAATCAAAGAATTAAGAGTGATTTAAACCTCAGTAATAACCGTATTACCAATCTAGCATATCCAATACAAAAATCAGATGCAGTTGATATAGATTTTGTGCTAAAAACGAGTTTATACTCAAATACGTAAGACAATGGGGGATAAAATTTAAAAGATATCATGGAAAGAAAATCAAGACAATATATTAACTGCTATTGAATAGAGTGGCAATGAAAGCGCTAACAAAATGTCAGACCCAAGCAAACAGATTAATGTGAATAGAAACAATGATTTTAGATACACATGAACCTTTCGGACATATATTAATTAACTTATCTAATACTATACAAGCTCTACAATCAATAAACGAAAGAACAGATGTCCAAATTAGCACTGTAACTAATATAACTGCCATTCTTAATTTTGCATCGCCAAAAGAGCAGAGAATAAACAGTGACATAGATGCTTTGGAGAGTGACATGGACAAAATAAAAAGAAAATGTCTATAAAAAAAACTATAGCAAGTTACATTTTCAACTGTAACTGCTCTGGGGAGGTTTGAAAAATCAAACCCAATAAAATGATCAAGAGATAATAAAAAAAACTCATAAATGATTTTGGCACCAAAATTATTCACCTGAACAAAATTATAACAGCTAAACTAGTACACTGTCAGAGATGCGGACAACATTTTTTTTAAACAGAGATAATACTAAATATAGAGGACGTCAAAACAAAATGAATGCGGATAACAGTAATATCTAAAAAAATAACGTCCAATTCATCTATTGCAGATTTATTTGAGTGGTAAGATCAAAACTATAAACGATGTTACAATCACCGAATTGTACAACATATTACAAGCTGATGTTGAATAATCTAAACAAAAGTTTGCAACATGTACAAATGTATTTAAACTGAAATAGAAAAAACGACTCCAGCATTAATCGATGCAATTAAAACAAAAATAAGCAAAAAATAAAAAATAAGAAAAAAATAATTTACAAAATAATAACGAGACAATACAAAATTTTATTCAACACGGAAATGAGTTTAAATAATATTTCGTTATTTGTTAGAATCAGAACATTTTAAGAGGAACTCGACAATAACAAAAAGGAGTTTGATGAGAAAACAAAATTAATTACGGGATGTACACTGCTTTGCGATTTCCACGTTGTTCAAAGTCAGTAGTATCTGGATGGTTTTGAATTAATTGCATATCTAAAAGGAGAGATAATAATTCGTAAAGAAACACCAACATCACATTATCCTGCTCAATTTATGATTGGAGGTAAAATAGCTAACGGTCTGGTATTTACAGGAAGCAACTATCTGTATATGTTATTTGATCCAGCCGGAATTGATAAATAAAGAATGGGATCCGGCAAAATAATCAAAGAGTAACAGAGGAAGACAGAAGAGTTCAATGAAAACAGATCCAAGACACTTGCCTACTTGAATAAAAGATTGGGCGAACAAGGTTTGGTGACTCGATGCTTAATAAAAGCTTGTTATCGATATGCGTCTACTCAACAGTGATTAATGATAGCAAACATGATTTAAGCGATCCTGATGACAAGGAAAATAAGATAAGACCATTTATTCCTTTTGATTGCTGAGTGTTGAAACCATCTTTGATATTCTGCAGCAATAACAAGATTTTCAAATTAGCTGCTGTGGTGGAAATATTGGATGTCAGCTTGGCACCAGTTTCATTTATGACCAACAATGCATCAAAAGAACTCTTCTGGTGGACACGCCATGTTTCAGTTAGACTTTCCGTTTTGGAGGAAAAATGATAACAAGATCGTCAAGATGGATGCCATGGTGGTCATAAAAAATATCAGACTGGCACCATTTCTATTTAGTACCAACCAGACATCATAAGAATTCTCTAAATGAAAGCACAAAGTCGATGTGACCAGCCATCTAGGAGAAGTAGTGATAACAAGATTTTCAAGATGGCCATTGTGGCAGTCATAGTAGAAGTCGGATCGGCACCATTTTCATTTACGACCAACCAGACATCATAAGAAGTCTTTCAGTGAAAAACCCATGCTGATATGACCATTCATTCAGGAGAAAGAGTGATAGCAAGATTTTCAAGATGGACACTGTTGTAGGCTTATTGAATGTCTGAATCATGACCAACAAGACATAATAAGAAGTTGTTTAGTAAAAACCCCATGTTGATACGACCATCCATTCAGGAGTAGTGATAACAATATTTTCAATATGGCCTCTGCGGTGGCCATATTGGCCATCAGATCAGCACCATTTTCATTTAGGACTAAATAGACATTATAAGAAGTTTTTTGGTGAAAGCCCCATGTCAATATGACTTTCCGTTCAGAAGGAGTAGCAATAAAAAGATTTTCAAAATGGCCACTGTCGCGACCATATTGGACATCAGATCAGCCCCATTTTCATTTGCGACCAACTAGACATCATAAGTAGTGTTTTAGTGAAAAGTCCATGTTGATATGAACATATATTCATGAAGAGTGGCGATAACAAGATTTTCAAGACTGTCTTTTCGTTTGTGTCCTTCTTGAATAATGACAGTTTTGCTCTGAACCCACAAAACTCTCTAACTGGTGCGCCGGTAAGTTTATATTTAATTAATCCACCAACTTTCTTATGCATGTGTGGGTAACCAAACACATTGTCCGTAGGATAGTCACTTGTATCATAGAAACTGATGTTCTCTTGTATGTCAATGTCAAAAAATTCTGTCTCAGCATGAATGCACAGATAATCTGTAAGAGTTATGACTAGCACCAATGTTCATCAGTTATTGTTTTCCAACCAATGATATATTTTCTGGTATTTGAAAAATGTATGTTCATCTATACATAATTTTACTGTTTGTTCTTCATATGTTTACCGAACATTATGCATTAATTAAAAAGTCTTTCTCGAATCATTATAAGCTTTTTGTAACAGACTAACAGTTGCTGTTCAGACAAGACAACCCTATTTTATTTTTAGGTTTTAAACTATATAAAGCTTTACATTTCTATAATGCATCTCAGACATGTTGTTGAATATGTACACAATAATTTTCGTTTTGTACCCCTCTAAGCATCAATCAATTTCTTTTGTGAGGGAGAGAAATTCCGGTTCTAGTGCTAGATGGTAGTCCATAAACTGATCATAGAGATGTAACGGGATCTCCAAGTCTGCTTGAAAACGCAACCAGTATCTCTATTATCATGTATTTCCAACAGATTTTCTTCTATCCATCTAATTTGTTCATCATTTGCGCATCTAAAGTTATTTACCGGCATGTATTGGCTCAGGGCCAACCATAACAATATGCGGCATTTTGGTACATGATATGATTTTGATTTTATCTCATCGAACTCTCCATTATTGACTTAGTTTTCATTCACTATCAATATAGAATTAGTATTGTCTTTAGCGTGCCTATGCGGTATCATACTAATTCGGACACGAATTCCACTTTCAATGAACAGCAACATGTTGTAGTCTGTCAGCAGTTCAGATTCTATACTCGATATCTTTAAACTCGCATCATGTACTAGCCCTGGTATACTGCTGTCAACAGTTCAGATCCTACACTCGATATCTTTAATCTCGCATCATGTACTATACACTCGATATCTTTAAACTCGCATCGTGTACTAGCCCTGGCGTACTGTAATAGTCAGTAGGGTCTAACTTTCAATTTGCATTGCAATGTAGTCATTATTCGGTTTTTCGAAAACGTCACACATTAAAAATGTATCTTTTTTCGCGTACCGTTTATACTCGCGTATAAATCGCGTCCAAATGCAAACAACATAGACCCTGATCTGCCGTCGCATAATGCGCCGGCAGATCAGGGTCGTGTTGTTTGTTCTACTGATTAGTCCTTACAAACTGCATAGACCCAGATCTGCCGGCGCATTATGCGACGGCAGATCTGGGTCTATGCAGTTTTCAGTTGGTATGACATTATACTCGAGTACAGACGGTGATAGTCGTGAAGATCACCTTACGTTTTAAGGTTGAAATGTTCAGTTACATCATGTACATACTGATAATCGTCATTTGATATGTTGGTCTCATTAAATAACGAGTACAATATTTTTTGGGGTGATAGCTGTTTCATTAAACCATTAAAAGCTAGCCATGTATTCATATGGGTAAATCTCTGCATCCAGATATTTGGAATTCCTCTCCCCAAAATGTTTCCGTGTTCTTAGTTGTTGTTGCTTTTTGTTGTTTTTTACCACCAGCAGGAGGAGGCCAGGGGTTTTTTTATTTTATTTTTTTAAAGCAGATCTCTTTCTACACTCCGCAATCGAACATTTTATAGCTACCTTATTTTACATTAAGAATATTTCTTATTTTCTATTTTTGTGCCATCGTGCCACGTGAGTCTTTTGTGCGTAAATTCCTCTCGGGACTAGCTCCTCCCTGGAGACTTCCTATGATGCTTCTTTTGCGTTCACAACGTAGCTTTAGCTCAGTTTTTTATGGGCCTATTTGTTGATTCATTTATTTATTTATTTTACCATTGTGTCATGCGGATCTCATGCATAAACCTCACAAAACACCATTTCCTCCCTTTCAGATATTCCTAGTTTGCTTCATGCGTTCACATAGCAACGTTTAATTTTGTACTTTATGATCAAATTTTAAACCTTATTCCAACGGCGGAACTTATATTTTATTTTGAATCGCGGGATATACATTTGATCTTCTTTTTGTGGCTGACTTGAGAGAGAGAGAGAGAGAGAGAGAGAGAGAGAGAGAGAGAGAGAGAGAGAGAGAGAGAGATGTGCTTATTTATTTATATAGAAAAAGATTTTGAACAGCATTCGATCCACTGACTTCTCGATATGATATACAACGCTTTTTTACCGTTTGCGCTAACGAACTTTTGACACTGAAGTTCCCTATAGACTAACATACTAACAGACAATATTTTGGTGTTCGCTGTCTGTCTTTCTGGTGTGAAAGTATCTCTGCACTTTAAAAACCCCAATTACTGTTAGTAGTATCATTTCAATATCACGATAGTGATGTTGTGATACAGTGTGTGTATGACAGTGTTGAAAGTTTAGAATTTCTAAGTGTGATCAACTAGTTTTTCATTTATTGCGAGTACACAAATCCTATGCAAAAAATAAGGTTACAGTCGTAACAAATTACTCATGGTCCTTGCGCTATAAATTTGTACGTTAATAAGATACAATATTTCGTATTATGCTTAGGAAATGCTTGATGTAATACATAGCTCATGTGACCAGTCACACAGCCATTCGTCATTTATTGATTTCTGTGTTCGCTCTTCTTCTTGTGTATTTTAGCATTTTCACACTCCACTCGATGCACAATCAGAAAATTAGTACGTGATCCAGGGACTCAGTGGTATTTTAGTTTTAAAAAAGTATGAGTGGTTCAGAAATTTTCAGAGCAGTTTAGAAATGGACAGTGCTGAAATTACAATTTGTTGATGTATTTATTTACTTATTTATTTTTTGCGTTGGCAAAAAGACGACAGAAGAAGAAAAAAATATTCTACTATTTCAATTTGTTAAGAGGTCCAACTTTGTTCTGTTCTAAACTACCCGCAGGTACTCCAATAGGCCTTTTGCTTTTTAAATATAAATTTGCATAGGAACTTTCCAAATTGAGTATGTAGAATTATGCAATTTTGAAATCATTCGGTATGTCAGTCTGCTTGTTTTACTATCTATCTAAAAACAGCAAAACTGCAAAAAATACATTTGAGTGCATACATTTTGTCCTTTATATTGAGGCTAAATCTATAAAGGGAATGATGGAAAGGAGTTGTTAAATATTTACTTTTATGAACAAGTGTCTATTATATGGAGATGTCCGATAAGGCAGACTTCACTTTCAATCTATCTTTATATCTATCTATATATCCCTGTTTTATACTGCCTGTCTGTACACACTATTAAACCCCTGCTTCGTGAGGTCACACTTTTTTCCTATATTCAGTTCGGAGATTTAGTTTATCTATATCCTTTTTTTTACCACTAATTGGGATAAACGTTATTTGGAAAAAAATAGATTTTTCAATTTCAGGGAGAGATTATTTGATCAATCTGTAATCAATAATCTTATATAAGACAACCGACCGTGACCACATGCACCTCCTTTCATTCGTCTAGATTCCGGTAACGATCAGTTATTGCTCTTTTTTCTCTGGCCATTGTAAAGTGCTACAAACTCACACAAAATATCTTTGTCCTGCCTGAACTATCCTCTTTCAAATCAACAGTTCGAGCAGTCCATCATTTTATACACTAAAAACCATTGCTTTACTTGTTGTTTTTTTATCCCCTAGTTTCTTATTTCTTCAGTCATTTTAACATTGAACACGCACATACTTTAGCTTTCATCATTTTGCCTTTAAAGCGTTCTTCCCGTATTAATATGCATAAAACGTACACCTGCAAATAATACTTGAGAGAGGATGATGCATGATAGGTAGATAGATAATCAGTCATTGGCAGCTATCAATAGTATTCCACCCCTAACCCCTGGGGCGGACCCAAAAATATCGTCGGTGTGTGTGTGTGTGTGTATGCTTGAACAAGTAGGCAAGAGATATGTTGGATGTGGATGCAACCAATAATGGAGACCCATGGGCGAAGCCCCCAGAAGCTCCTGCGTTCTAAGCTTTCCAGGGCATAATTTTAACCATCGCTTACGACTGAATTAGCTAAGATTTTTCATAAATCAGAATGCACGTACTGACTGTAAAATATTGTTGCTTTCAGTGAAAAACGATAAAAGACAGTGAGCCGACTTTCCCGTTTCTATATGTCAGTTAGGGACAGATAACACGTGTTATCATGAAGATAAGTCAGCCAATTGTCTTCCTATCTCTTTCGTTTCGTCAGTTGCGGACATATACCATATGTTAGCGTACAGAAAATCAGTCAGCCGACTTTCTCTCATTTTCTTGTATGTCAGTCAAATTCAGGTAACATTCGATATGTAACGCAAAGATAAGCATTGGCTCTGGCTGGGGAAAAAATGCCTTTTTTTCTATACTTAGGCATGTACTGAGTAATAGCATCTTTGTCAAGTACCAACGGTTACGCTAGGCACCCCTTCGTTGTGTCCATTTTCAGCAAGGTTCGGCATATTCCGGACAGAGAACTCTATATAAAGACCAACAAGTTGTTCTCCCCCAAAGGCGGAGAACTACTTGAACAAGCGTACAAGCGTACGAGAAAAGAACTTCAAATCTACAAAGAACAAACAGGCACAATTTCCACCTTTATTGACTGGTGGCCACCAGTAAAAAAAAAAAAAAAACGGCGGAGAACAACTTGTTGATCCAGGGAGTCTGACCCAAGCATAATTTGTGCCTGCAGTCCTGAGAGTGCTCTTCTCTTCGTTACATGTATGATATTATCTTATTCTTTGTAAATTACAGATTTTGCCTATTTGTTCTTTGTAGATTTGAAGTTCTTTTCTGGTACGCTATGTCAGCATATTAATAATATGTGTCTGAAAACATTGTAGCAATCGTTTCAATTTTATATTTGAGAAATTTTAAAATATATAGTGTAACGGATTGTTATATATTTGATAGAACTTTATATCAAGTAATTATGAAAATGCAGTAATGCTAGGAATTGATTCTTTTTAAGTTTGTCGTCATTGTTTGTGATTATGGTAATTTTGTAAAAGTATTTCGCTGCCAACTTCATGATCTACGATAATTATATTTGGCAATGAATTCTTCAAATTTGAAGTTATAAACCATGACTTTTCGGCATTATGGTCTAACATTCGAAATTGTGTATTGATCTGAATGCTTGGACAACGCTTTGAGCATTATTAAGAAATATTGGTTTCCTTTTGGGGTTTATTGACTATTTAATTATTTACCAAATTTTATATTATATCTGAAATCCAGGCATTTTAGAAATATATGAAGTTGGTAGTCTTTAATTAAGTAGAATATTTTTCATGTTTGATATCATATATAATTTTAGATATAGTTTGTTGTTTTGATTTAATAAAGTATAATTGTGTCTGCAATCCTGAGAGTTCTATTCTCTTAGTTACAGTATCAAACCGGGACATCCCGTTCCGAATTCCCTCTGTGGAGTGACACATCTCAAGTCACTGTGACGAAGAGAAGGTCAAAACGCTCTCACAAACTCTCACTTTCTATGTCTGAGGGGTTTCCCAGCAAAATCTTCTTTGAAATCTGTAGAGAACACAACTTCCATCGAAGAAGGGACATATTCCCCATACAACCATATCATCATACATCTAACTGTAAAGGAAGCTTTCTCTAGGAAACGTACCAGTTGTTTTAAAAGGTGCGGGGGGGGGGGGGCATCACCCACCACATCGACCCACCAACCCCCAATCATACCCCCCCCCCCCCCCCCGCCTTTAACGTAATCATTTCCTAAGGTAGATATCTCTTCTAAGGAAATCAATATCTGTCACAACACTTTGAACTTTTAGTGCTTCGAGGGTCAAATGAAAAAAAGTTAGGGCATCGCTTTTCATTCACTCCTGGCTTTCGGAAATTGAAACAAAAGTTACCAAAAAAAATTACTTCTTGAGATTTCAAGCTGGGTACATGATACAATTTTCAGACAGGAGATCAATTATGAAATCCTCAATAAAAAAAAAAGCAAAATTGAGCAGACAAAGTATTGTTCTAGTTCTTTGTATATTAATCTATATCGATCTATTTATCCATCCATCCATTCATCTCTCTCTCTCTCTCTCTCTCTCTCTCTCTGGTTGTCTGCCTGTTCTCAACATATTGACCTACCTGTAACTATTGAATAGTGGCATGGAAAGGTCTTGGTGATGAAGGTGTTGTTGATATACTGGGCTCGGACTCCTTCTGCGGCAAAAGCGTGGAAATTAGGGGTCGGGTGGTCTTCTATGTAATCCCATCGAAAACCGTCCATAGATATAAGCAGAACCTTCCCCGTGTATTCAGAGCTGGTGACCCCTAGGGGCCCAACGCATACAATAGATAGAATGAGAAACATGTGGATGATGACATCCGCCATTATCATCATGAACTCGGACAGTACAGACTAGTACTGGACTTTAAGCGAATTTATACCCAGTGAACAAGGCTAGTCAGGAAGAAGCGTTGAAATGTCTACCGTATGTACACTTTATCACGTAGCATTAATCTTGGTAGCCTATAAATAATGGAGCACGCGCCATACTCTTTGGAACTTTGCAAAGGTCACAAAATTGTATGTTCCGTATGAGTTTTGTACAATTTAAATTGGTCTACGGTCATTATATCGCCGAAAATCACTCAATAGGTTTGTAGATTTCAGGAAGGACTTGCAATTTAGTAGATCTAAATCAATAGGTTTCAAATTTCTATGTGGAGTCAGGATTACCCACGGTATCCGCGGTTAATTGCCTCAGGAAATTGGCAGTATTTGTCAGTATAATAACCTTGAAGTCTGAAGACAGGCTACATACAACGGTAATAGAAACAAGTCACGTTAATGAACTGCTTAATAAAATTCTGTTCGCATGTTTGTTTTACAGCTTTACAATTTAATTCTCAGAAATAAAGTTCTGCCTTATACTGACTTAGGTGACAAGCTCTGTTTACCATAAACTCTCTTTTGAGCGGGATATAAATAGCTCTAATTCAATTGTAGAGCTATCGGTATTCAGTTAAATAGTATATATAAACGGCGGACCATACTCTCTCTATCTCTCTCTCTCTCTCTCTCTCTCTCTCTCTCTCCGATAAATCAGCCTCCCAAATCTGTGTTGATACTGATGGACTATGTGTGGATCTGATATCACCTATTCATAAAATCGATGAATCGTTTGCAGACAGATCTGTCCGCAAAATATCGGTGTATATTTTAGACACTTACCAGTATTTCTCGGGTCTCTTGAGCTACCGTCGGTTGAATGGTTCTTTTGGCGATATGTACAGAATATTTTCGGATCAAATCCTATGTTTGACGACTTGTAAATCCACGCGGAATGACACAACCCTAAGTCATGTGGCCATTTTGAATTTCGTGGCAACATACGGCTGTTACCAAATACCGGTAGATGTCTAAACTGTACGCGAGTGTGTTCCGGACAGATTTGTATGCAGCAAAATTGAACATTTTAATTAACAGGTGACATCATACCCACAAATAGTCCATCAGTATCAACACAGATTTGGGGGTTAATTTATCGAACTATCTCTCTCTCTCTCTCTCTCTTTACGATACTTTGCGTGTATTAGAGCTGCATGCACTTTGGGTTTTAGGTGAACATATATATGCATTGTTAACTGGCCGATCAAATTATTCATGGCATATTTTTAAAAAAGAATTGTTAAAAAATCCAGATTTCACAGTTCAATTAGTGTATTGTTGTAGATTACTGTCAAGAATTATTCAAAAGGGGCCACAAAATATGTGATGATGCTTCTCAAATATCACGAATCTCTTGTCGCACTTGTTACGAAATTATATATCATTTTTCTTTTAATAATGGTATAGTTTATTAGTTTATGATCTCTGTTCTTAGTCTAAACAGCTGTCGTCTTGCCGTGAGTACGGTAAATTGGATCGATATTTCACTAAAGCCTTAGTCATATCACGTGTTTTTAGCGCGTGAGGGTATGAACTGCTGGCCTAGATTCTATGAGTAAACACTTTATTGACTGTTAAAAACGTTAGTACACTGGTACTTTAGAGATGTCACGCATAACCTAGTTACTGATTGGTTTGGAGAAGGTTGGTTCTAGAAGGATTAAATGGGTTTTTATTTCGATTCTGCGTACTAAGAGAATTTAAAGCAGCATTCTAGCATTCCTAGCATAGTTTGACAGCCTGAGAGGTCATAAACGAATTTGGTTCAGTTTGTGTGCGGATATTCTGTTTCGGTGATATATATTATCATACAGTACATTCTGGATTAGTACTGTTTCTTCAACTTTAGTAATTATACAGCTCCGTGGAATTATCGGAAATATTTCTAGAATTTGTGTTATTCCATATTCGCAATGACTATTTGGAATTTATAAAACTTGGATATAACTTATTCTTATTAACACATCAGTACAGTAAAGGTTTCATTCGGAATCTACTTCATTCGGAACATTTGGATTAGCTTCCGGGTCAGTGAACTTCAGAACAATTTAGGACTTTTAAGGATATTCTATACTGTAAGTTATTTTTAATTCTTTCACTTTGATTATTTGTTGAAATATTTTAATATTTTAGGAAATTAAATATTTGTATTTTAAATATTGAAAGCTTGTTTTGAGTCTTTTCTTTTGTTACATTACCCCCAGTCGTAACACACTATAATATTTCCATTTTTAAAGCAGTAAAAAAAATGTGCCTCATTAGATCAAATTGGCTTAATAACATTTTTTAAAATAATTTTTTCTGGAAAGACTTAAATAAAGCAAAATTTAACACACATTAGCAAATTATTAATTCATAAATCATTGGTTGGATGTAAATCTTACCATTACTTCTGATGTCACATTTCCATCGATCTCGAATTTGTTAACCTGCCATGCCAAAGAATTGAATACAGAGAGCCATACACTTTTATAGTGAACAATGCTATTATTATTTCGTCACTATAGTATTTGTTTGACTTAGCCTAAACGTAACAAAGGCATTATTGTATAAATTTAGAAATGTTATTAACGTGATGTTTTTGATCAGAAATCAATCTCAGCATGAGGTTTATCATATTTACAGTAGTTTATGAGCAGTTGTTCTTGGACTCCTAATCTCAAATCTTACGTATTTTCGGGTTTTTGTATAATTTAGTTTTAACAAATGTAAAACTCGATAGTCACTTCTTATTTTGCATTTTATTTAATTGTAGATCAAACCTGAATTAAGTTGTCTTCTCGTGGAAAAAAGGATGTCCAGCGGGCGCGACTTTTCGACAACAAAACTATGCAGCCAAACCATACAAGAACAGCAAAAGCAACGTGCAACCAAGTGCATAGACGGAGTTTCCTGTGTCTCGGAAAGCATTTTATTATTTGGATATTACTGTCCCTTTCCAGGACAGAGTTTGATACACATAAATCAGGTGGGGGGGGGGGGTAGAGGGGGGAAACAAATTGCCAGCGTTTTTTTATGGCGGGTGTTTTCAAGGGCTTACGTCCATTTAAGAAGCACAGTTATTCAATACGTGGTTAGTCTGATCATTCAATTTCACTTCCAAACAGCTATTGGTCCAATCCAGAGTCAATGTTTTGCCAAATCGCCTTTTTTAGTCACCTACACAAGCCATCTTCCGAGTTTTCAAACATTTTTTAATCTTGTGTCTGACCTCTGACCCCGAGATCTTAGGCCAAAGGACTATATTGAATAAGGGTAGTTTTTGTGCCCCCTCTCCAGTTTTCTTCATTTTATATATATTACAAGTATGAGGTGGTTTGTTTTAGTTTCTGACATAAGTTTTGTGTTCTCATGCTGGTTGCTAAGGAAACCGTGTGTTAAAAAATAGCAAAGAAGATAGACAAATTTTTCATCTTTTCCATACATTTCTCATTGATACTGTCTATCTATAAACTATTCGCTAAATGTAAAATGACAATATGTATATGTATTATTTTTTCTGGTATAAAGTTGCATAAAATAAAGGTTTAATTTGTTAAAAAAATAACCGAAATAAACGCTAGTAACCCATGACAAATAAATCGAGCTTGCAAGTCAACATGAAAACTGTTCCAAGTTCCGTTGCAAAAATAATACAATCACTGATCAGATCAGAAACTGTGTCTGTTTGAAATATTGTTTATTATTATTGGCTGATATGATTGATAATGAGGCCTTCTAGAATCTTCTGAGTCCTACTTTTGTTCACCGAAAATATTGGTGTTTGTACATTGTTCGTGGAAACTAAAGATGTTCTGTTTACAATAGTTTTCCTTAATTTCATGGCAGTGTACACACACACATGCACGCACACACGTTTTCACGAAAAATGTTCATCGTTGCTCTGTCTCCACGATTTTGAAAATGAATGCCAGTATTCATTAGCTTCTTTCAAAAAAATCACTGGGCTGGTCTCTAGTATTTAAAAGTTGTCCAAAAACTCTTTCAAATAAGTATATTTGTCGGTACATGAATCTGATACCAAAGCAGATGCAATATTTGTTGTTTCTACACATTAGTATTGTTTGCTTATATTAGTAAAAAGCATATCAAGAAAATGTAAAGTTTGAAGAATTAAATTACTCATTCCATAACTTGGATTGTTTGTCTTAGTACACAATCGCAGAAAACTAAACAAGTGGTCACTGTTCATTCAAATAGCCTGTCACTGATATAACCACCTTCAAAATCTAGATATTTGATCGTAACAACTGCTTTCTTAATTCCATACATCACAAGTTAATGTTTTGATCTTTTTCTTCCGTATTCAGTTTCACTTTTATTCTGTTGTTTTTCTTGTTTTAAATATTGCTTTGTCAAGTGTGATCTCACTGCATTTACTCATTGTTATTAGTAGTATGCATGGCAGTAAATGATATTGAATCGAACTTTGGCCATGCCTGTTAAAAAAAAGGAAATAAACGTCCACGGGATGTGGTATTCAGAAGACAAATATATATTTACATCATAAATTATATATATTATGTCTGTATGTCTGTGTGTTTGTCTCTCCCATGATTACACATACACATACACACACATGCTCAATGCTGTTATCTGTAAAAATTTCAAAGCCACATCCGAATATGTGGATGTATAACTCATTATTTTATTAATTCCGTACGCGATTTATATTGTTTTGAAGGAATACTCTGTCTAATTGGTGATACATAATGCCACAGTGAAACATTTAATAACAGATTCACAATCTACATGACATATGCAGATTTACACACACACACACACACACACACACATATATATATATATATATATATATATATATATATATATATATATATATATATATATATATATATATATATATATATATATATATATATATATATCTGAGAAATTTTTTTAAAAAAAGCAAATCAACCCTGGTTAATATTGACTCAATTCGTATCTGTATTTTTCTTCACAGATCGTCAGTGAAAATCATATAGGAAAGAAAAATATATTGATTTTAAACGTTTAATAAAATTGTGAAGTATGTAAAAGAGTTTTCAGTATTAATACAATTGGATAGTTTTGTGCATACATCTGCAATGTGCAATATAATATGAAAAAAGAAACACAAATTCCCCCCAAATAATTTCTTTCTTTCTCGTGTATGCATACACAGAGCATTAAATACAAATATAGTGAAAATGGGAGATCGCAGAAAAATTATTCTTGTTGTCTGCAAAATGTATATAACACTGCAGGGCTGAGCAAATCCCATAGCCCGACGTCTTGGACTATTCATTTTCGCAGTCGGGCAAGTCAAATGTTCTAAGTCGCTAGTCAGGGACAAGTGCTTTTCTGAAAAGTTGAGGAAGTGCTTATTTTCATGCCATAATCACTTTATCTTCCTTTACCTGGTCAGTCATGCCCTCCGGGCGTAGTGAATACTTGGTTCTACCTCTCTACATGTACTTTTTTACATCTTGTATCACACCTACCAATGGTCATTGACAACATGTGCTCACGTTTTATTACCGCTTGACTGCATATTAGGCTAAGCAACCATATTATCAACATGTGAAACGGCCTCGTTGTATTGTGTTTACTCAAACCAGATCACGAATGACTCACCCTTTGATTTTAACGAAGCGAGTCAATCCAATTAAATTAATGAAAGGCACTTTACCGATATTATTGTCAGTTCCTTTCTAAACTGATTAAATGACAGAGATGATTCTTTAAGTTTTAATTGATTATACAGAGGATTAACTTCCATGCCCGATATTACTTTTGAAGTAAAACAATGACGCTAATTAAGGAGCTGTCGCTATATTTAAAGGACAAAATGTTTCTTTTGATCACTTTAGAAGTAGTTGTCAAGCAAGGTGATATTTACTATGTGGATAAAATGAGTTTACTAAATTATTTTCGCAAGGAAGTTGGAAGATTTGGAGAAGGAAAATTCACATTATAGTGGAAGTATAACATGTAACACTGCCACCGAGTCTGAGGTAACTATTTCTCCAAAGAGACATAAGCCAGACTATGTGGCAGCAAAAATTTAAATAATGACACTTCTAAGAAACTGAGAAATGTTCAGCCGCATTGGTTTGATAGCTATTCTTGGCTTGAATTCATTGACACGGAACAAAAAATGTTTTGCAGGTAATGCAAACAGTATCCCAAACCGGCATAGGTTAGAATATCAACCAGTGTATTTGCCAATGGAACTGACAAGTTCGGGATTGAACCAATCAAGTCTCATGACAATTCTGGGCATCGCAAAGCCTCTCAGCACAGTATATGCATGCTACTAGCCAGTAGGGGTGAAACGATTTTTAATGGATATCTCGATGTATCGATAATTTTTCCATATCGATACACATATCGACACAAGAGGTTAAAAATCGGTACAAAACGACACTTGCCCTATACAAGTTACTTCAGTCTTCAGCAGCTGTGAATAATTATTAGTCGTTTGCCTTTTTATTCTTTAAATTCAGAATACATCTGAGACAGCCGTAGCAGGTATATACACTCATTTCTGTCAGTAAAAAAAAAAAAAAATATTGACAACACCCACTCGCTTTCTTCAAATTAACACAAGGTGGTTCAAAATCTGCCCCCACCCCCGCCAATTCCATGCTAATTATTTTATTCCGTCAGAATGTTCAGCCACTGATAACATATATCAACGTAAACAAGACATTCCAGATTTGTTCTCCATGTATGATCTAAGTACTTTACTGATCATTTAATAACCACTTTTACACGAAGTTTATCTGTTGCTTCGTATTTTGTCTTCTTGGATCGAATTTGAAGGCTGCACTTGGTGTGTTACGCAGTGAAATATGTTACATTAAATTCTGATTAGTGGTAATTGTTTGTTCAAGTCCAGTGAAAAACAACAACCACCAATCAGAACTGACTGTAGTTTGTTCAAACGCCAGCTGTATTGGCATCCAAACTCAATCCAAACAGATAAAAAGCAACATAGAAACTTCGTGCAAAAGTGGCTTTTAAATGGTCTGTAAAGTACTTACTTTGTACATGGGGAACAAGTTTGGAATATTTCCTTTTACGCTGATGTATGCAATCAGCGACTGGATTAAGAAAGAACAAATTAGCACAGAATCGGCAAGGGGGCAGATTCCAAACCGCACGAGTTACGAGTTATAGCCACGAGGGTTACACTGAAAACGACTATATTTAAAACTTTAACATCAATGCTACCGACAACAATCCATCCATCAATCCATCACTGTGATACCTATGTCCGGCCTGTCCTTCACTGGCGAGAAAATTGATTGCGAACGATTTAAGTGAATTGTCTTTACATATAAATATTTTTAATGCTCCTTGTATACAATAGTTTCTCAACAACAGCCTCTCTCTCTCTCTCTCTCTCTCTCTCTCTCTCTCTCTCTCTCTCTCTCTCTCTCTCTCTCATATTAAAACGGTACAGCCAACATACATGGTACCTATTCAAAGCAATGATATATCACGGTTGGTGCCATGGTATCCCCATCCCCCCCCCCCCCCCACCATGCAAAATAAAATAAAATAGCAAACATAAAATGAAACAGACTATTGACTTTCACAACCTGTTGAACTTAGGTCAAATAACTATTGAAGCAGTGTAAAATCCATTAAAAGCAAAAGCAATAAAAAATAAAAACACATTTTGGGCCACTGTGAAAGTAGACGGTGTCAAGCTGCTTGGCAGGAGGCAATTTTGAATGCTGAATAGGACCTGAACCCACCCACCTATCCACCACCACAATCTGTTAGAAGACGGGGGTACCTCATATTCACTACTCAAATGTGAAAATAAAATTATTTGCAAGCAAATTTCAAATTTGCACTCGCATAAATTAATTCGTATTATTTTGGAAGGTTAATCTCTATATGTTTCTTTTTCCAGATATTTATATGATTGAAGAAAATTCAGCAATTACTTAAACTTAGATTTTAATCTGTAAATTTGGAGGTATTTATCACATTCAAAAGGTTATTGAAAAAGGGAAGAAACAAATATATTCCCTTCCCCGATTCGAACCTGTTTTTTTCTGCGTGGCTAACGGACGCTCTTCCATTTGAGCTATCAACTACTTGTGTAAGTACTAAGTTCAATAAATATACTGGCTTACACTGTCAATCTAGAGTTTGACGTCTGCTTCTGTTCATCAACCCCTGTTTTAACTAACCATCGTAATATTTTTCCCTATATCTTTTAATTTGTTATATAGTTGTAGAGACCATGAAGTACCGTATACACATTTGCTATGCCGAAGATACAATACTTATTTTATAGCAGATCTGAAAACATCCTTTTCTTATGTACACAGCCCCAGTCACCCCCACCTTTTTTTAAAAAGCTAGAAGAAAGATTTGACCTATATAGCAAATTTTATTTATGACGTGTGTGTGTGTGTGTGTGTGTAAAGAAATGCATCACAAGTAGACTCTATAGTATATTTAATTTCTCCCACATGATGGGTTGTCTCAAAATATAATTGAATTTAAAACGTTAAATCCTTTTGTTATACTTTATTTGTAAGCAACAATATATCTACTTATATTCATAATAGTTATTTCATCCTGTATGTGATAAATTAGCAATGTTCAGGCAAGTTAAACAATAAAATGTTACTTAATAGAGTCATTTTTCAGTTTATGTTTACTTTTTTCCAAATCCTCTGTAGCACCTCTAAAAAAAAATATTTTAAAAAAAAATATAAAAACAGCAATGTGCGCAAAGTAAGTTCAAATTTAGAAAGGATAAACAATGTAAGAAAGAAATTAATTAGATTGTTTAAAATAACTTTTTGTTGTTTCTTCTGAATATTTTGAGTGCAATACTAGTAGGAATAGAATAAAATGCAGTCATATTTCTTTACGCGTAGTGGAGATCGAGGTAACAACGGTGCAACAGGAACAAAATGCTAACGATACGTAGACAGTAAAACTCATGAATTGTTAGTTTTTGGGTATCAGCGCAACCTTTTTCCACGATGATATTCTGAAGACAAGTTAGCTTATAAGAAATACACAGTGTGCTGAAATTTCTTTGTGGAACAAGACTGCGCTCATATCTAATTTGGAGTATGAAGTTGATAAACTCAGCATGTATTCTGCAATTTCCAACACCAGCCCATATATAAGAGCCATTTTTATGCTATGAATTGGAGATCTATAAACACAATGAAAGTAGATGAGTTTCATTTTTACCTTAAATGACACAATTAGACAAAGAGTTATGAAATTAAAAGATATTTATTTTTTCACAAATAAGGGGGTAAAAACGGCCTTTTTTCAATATAGTTATTTGGCATCTTACGTCACGGTCGCTCAGTCCATATATGGCACTTCTGCAACTGTTTTCCTCGCTCTCATGGAATTTCAAAAACTGTGCCCAAAACGAAGTTTTACTCGTCCTCCCATTAATTACAAACCCTATTGGTGGTAAAACAAATTTAACATTAGGATGACACTATTGGGAAAAAAGCGAATTTTACATTGCAGATGACACTATAAGAAAAGGGAAACTGAACATGACGGATTCAGGGGGGTGGGAATTTCACATTAAGGAAATGGCTCTATGGAGAGTGTCTTTATGGCGGGGGGGGGGGACTATGGAAATGTAACACAATGATAGCACTGTGTGGTGGCCGGGGGGGGGGGAGAGAAGTTAACATTGCTGCTATACAAATGATAGGCCGCTAGGGGGGGGGGGGTCTATGGACTTTAACATTATTGATGTCACTATGGGGTCTATGAAACTGTAACATTGTGGGCCACTATGGGAGTCTCTGGAAGTATAACATTATGTATGGGTATGGAATATGAGTGGGTGAATATTGCGGCAAAAATAGCAGGGAAAACAACACTCCTAATTACAGAGAAGGACTAATTTTTACAATTCGACACTCACACCATTACAATCCAACACACGTTTGTTTTTACAATCCGGCAACTTCAATTACAAGCAAAAACGCATAACGGATAGAGTGGTTAAGTAACAGTCACTAAACCACAGCCTTACTAACCAATAGCCACCTTTATTGACAATCTCTCTCTCTCTCTCTCTCTCTCTCTCTCTCTCTCTCTCTCTCTCTCACACACACACACACACACACACACACACACACATGTGTAAGAGGGATGTAGCGAAGGGGCTAGAGTTATAAACAGTAACTCCTATTCTTATACAGACCCACACAAACGTTCTTACAGACAAACATCTATTCTGACTGACCAAAACCTATTGTAATTGACCAACACCTATGCTGACAGTGCATCACCTATTTTGACTGACCAATAACTATTGTGACTAACCATGACCTATTCTCACCGACCAACACTTACTGTGATTGACCAATTCATATTGTGACTGACCAAAACATTTTCTAACCAACCAACACTTATTTTGACACTGTCCAGGAAAACAAAGATTGCATGTTTACAACTGTCACCCTCGTACATACTCTATAGATGGAAATTCCGATTCTATTTGTATAGACCAATAGGAATGTTGACCTTATTCCATGAATACAATTGCAACATTGTATAAACTTTGCCAAAAACAAATTTTAAAGTTCTAAATTTGGAGTAAGGTCTCGTGTACTTCTGTACAGCAATCATAAAGTACATTGTTGTTCTGAATCGCTGAGCACTTTAACATTAGGGCCAGTATAGCCCTCTATATATACTTTAATACGGGTGTACAAATGGGATGGAGAGACGGACAAAAACAAAACTAATTACAATGATTTGTGTTTACAATCCAACACTCATACCCTTTCCATCCAACACCCACATTTACAATTCAGCACCTATTCTTACTATCAAACATCCACCTTTGCAAACAAAACGGATCAAGTAAAAGGGAATAACGTGTTGGTCACCAACACACATAATTACAATTCAACATATAACCATACAAACAAAACGGATGAGGGAAGGTATGGGATAGATAATGGAGACTAACACACGTTCTTAAAGACAAACATCCACACATGCATACAAAAAGAATGCGAGAAAGGGAAGTTATGTTATGGTCACATACACACGTATTTACCCCCCCCCCCCCCCACGGAAGCAAAACGTGTGAGGAAAACTGGAGTTTTGTTATGGTCGCTAACACACTCATTTACCATCCAACACCGACACACATACCAACAAAATGGATGAGGGCAAAGGAGGTACTTATCATAGAATTACTGATAAAGTTATTAACAATCAATACCGACACACTTACAAACAAACTGATAATGGAAGGGAAAGGAAGGGAATGTTTTGTTTCTTGTTTCTTGTTTGCATGCGAACACAAAACGCATAGAATCACACATTACTGGGGTGGGTGGGTTAAGCTTTGGTATTAAATACAAACAAAGACATAGACATTTACAAACAAAATACACAAAAATACACACAAAACATAGAAGCTGGCAATAATGATTAGTAGAAAAGTATCCTATTTCTAGAATACTAGATTGTCCTGGATAGGACCATTGGTTTGCCCCTGAGAAGGGTTGCTTTTAATGCTGGCACCTCTCTAACTGGGCTCAACAGCCATCACATCTCATTGCCCATCGATCCTACCTCCATACATCGGCCCCGACTGACGGTGAAAAGTGACGCTCGTAAGCCTCACTTTCTAAGTTCTAAACCTTAGGCACCAGTATTTCCTCTTGCTGCAGTGTTACTCGTATTGCGGCTATTCGTGTTGCCGCTATTCTTCTCGCTCTTTTGCATGAGCATGTCAGAATTGCATTAAACCCCGCTTCACTAATCACCTTCTCTCTGGCACCTCTACCGGGATTGGAGGACAGCCCACCTTCCCTAAATGGATCATCACCAGCTCTAAGCGCTGAGTCAAACTCATAGTTGCTCTTTGGTCGACAACGAACGTCAACGCTGGTGAGAAACTGCACTTTATATCGACAGACAATAGATTGAAACTAGTTTTGACTTGGTGGCAACCGTTGCGTGTCATTTTGCTACGCTAAGGCAAACATAGCGCGTTTTAATCATCCCATCCGTCGCGAGTTTTGTATCCATGAATGAGAACGCGGGATGACGTATGACGTGACTCTCATGTGATTTACAAAAGTAGCATTTGTACGATCAACGATTGCAAAGTGCTTCACAGTTTTAAATACAGTGGAGTACACGTCGCTGAAATGAAGGCAAAGACTATTTACTGGGATGGACCTACAGTCATTCTTATTATTAATAATGACAATATCATCGTTGTTTCTACTACTCAATCAGAATTATTGGATTTTTTTGGGGGGTGGGGGTGGGGGGGGGGCGGGTGGTCAACACAGGATTATCTGATTGCACATACAGAACACGACGAATTTAATAAGAACAAAATAAAAAAATAAAAAACCCAGAAAAAAGAGAAGATTTTATGAGATTGGTATAAGGTCAGAAAGAGGAAGAAGCGACTTTTATGTAAGAACAATAAGAAGAGAAGTAGAAATAAGAAATGGAAGCAATGACTGTCAATGTTCAAGAGAGTGAGTCCAGTGGAACAGTGGGTGTCATATATCAGATCCTAACCGAACGTAAACATATGAGGCTGTTATATCAAACGTCTTTGGAAATGTCTAAGACGAAATGACCCACACTAAAAGACCTACACTCAAGAATCCAAACTATCAGCAACAGCAATAACAAGAACAGCACCAAAGACGACAATGCCAACAGCAGTTGAACTCGGACGAGGGAAAGGACTGAGGCAGCTAGAGTTATTGATGGAAAATCCATGATTTGCTTTGGACCATTTTCAAAATGTCCTTTTCAGGGTTACTTACATCTCTAAGAAATAAGATACTAATCATGGGTTGCCGAATCGAAACAAAAACAAGCAGAACAAAATGTATTTGTGTATGCGTATGAAAGAAAAGTTCCCATTATCTTAATAAAACCAATATAGTATATTTACACATAAACATGATTTCAGGGAAAGGGAAAAATTAAAAAAAGTTTTGAGTGAAGTTCTGAAGTTATGAACTTGTTAAATAGGATCTCAAAATAGCATGGTCAGTCACAAATAGGCATTGGTCTGTCAGAATATGTGCTAGTTATCAAAATATCTTTTGGTCAGTCCCAATAGGTATTCGTCAGTCCGAATAGTTGTTAGTCGGTGGGAATATGTGTTGGTCAATCAAAACAGGCTATGGTCAGTCAGAAAAGGTTATGGTCAGTCAGAATAGGTGTCTGTATGTTAAAACGTGTGGTGGGGTCTGTATAAGAATATGTATTAGTCTTCATAATCCTACCTCCTACTTTACATCCCCCTTGAACACGAGTGTGTGTTTGTGTGTGTGTGTGTGCTGGTCAGTAAAGGTGGGGTTTTTTTTCAATAAAAACGTGTGTCAGTGACCCTTACGTATCCCCTATATCCCTTATCCATTTGTTTGTCAGTGTCGTTGATGGATTGTAAAAGACCTTGTGTTGGATTGTAAGGGTGTGAGTGTTGAATTGTAAATAAGTCCTTGTCTGTACTCAGCTGTGTCTATTTTCGCACCTTTTCCCCTGCTATTTTTCCCGACATAGTCACCCATTCATATTCCATTACCCTACATAAGGCCCAAAATATTAAAGTTCCATAGACACCCCCCCCCCCCCCAACAATGTTTAAGCTCCACAGTGGCCCATCATTTTATAGCCCGTAATGTTAAATTCCCCTTTCCCCCTTATGTTAAGTTTACAATCCTGAATTAAATTGTCTTGAAGACGTTGTCTGAAGTTGAGTAAAATACGTTTTCATCTCTCACATCCTGTGCGTACCAAATATAACCAAATCCATATCTGGATAGCGTGTCTTTAACATTCATAACCCATGTGACTTTACCCGACTCATCCAGTTTTTTCAACATAATAATATTAGATTGCCTTGGATCTCGATTTCCATTCTGAATAACCTAATTCAGTATTTAATACATTTAAAATAACCTAATTCAGTATTTAATACATTTACAATAACCTAATTTAGTATTTAATACATTTACAATAACCTAATTCAGTATTTAATACATTTACAATAACCTAATTCAGTATTTAATACATTTACAATAATAAGAAAAACTCTGAGGTCATATTTCACATTCTCCTCGTGGTAAAAGGGAGTATGTTTGTCTCGGAAGGTTCAGAAATCTAGTACCTTTTTAATTGTATATGAAATATTCGTACCCCCACAACACCCCCACCCACCAAATTTCAGCGGCATGTGTTACTATGAGTGTGATCATAGTATCAAATAATTTGAAACTTTCTGTCACAGAAAATTGTTTGCCTAACTTATTTTTGAACAATAAACAGTGTGCCTAGAGACTTTTTGGCTTGAATTGCGAGTTATTCCTATGCTTTCGTCCAAATGAGTTTAGGAGTGAAGTATAGTCCCATGTATTTATAACCAGATTCGTTTTGGACTTGTCTGCCCTTATAGCACCATTTTTCGTTACTCCTTATAAATCCACCATTTCCAAATACAATAATTTTAGTTTTATATAAACTAACACACGTTCCACTATTTTCACAGAATGTCTCGAGAATATTAATCTGTATTTGTTAAGAGCTGATTTTACTGACACGCTTTATAGCGTCATCAGTATACAACAGAGCAATAACATCGGATATTTCTTGTCTAATAAAGATTTTATTTGTACATTTTTGCCGGAGACCTGATACCAAATCATTTGTAAATAGATTGAACAGTAGAGGGCTTAATACGCAAGCTTGTCTGGTACCAACATTACAAGTGCAAAAATTTAGTATATATCCCTTTCATATGTACACATGAACATAGATGTTTGTACATAGAGACTAGAAATTTAAACAACTTCCCACCGATTCCTTTGTTAGTTAAGCAATTCTTTAATTTTTCGTGAATGATAGTCAAAAGTCTTGGACAAGTATATAAACAAACAATAAAACCGATCTCCGTTTTTACTCAGATATTTCTGAACCATTGCTTGAAACGAAAAAAATAAAAAATAATAATAATAAAAAGACTATTGCCAAATAACCCTTGCAGAATCCAGCCTGAGCTTCTTCAATAGTGATAAATATTGTGTTTAAATACACATGAGAGATAACTCTGTAAATGTTAGGTTCATCTAAAAGTCCGTTTTTCTAATGGGCATATGATGCTTTAACCCAATTGTTTAGGAAGTGACCGGGATAAAATATTTCTTTTAATAATCTGACTGAATAGGAGCATATGTTTGAAGTCGTACTTTTTATCATTTCGGCTATTATTCTGTCTGGCCCATCAGAGTTTCCTGATTTGAGATGTTTGGTACTCGTTTTGAGAACTTCAGCTTCAGAAATAGGACTTTCAAAAATGTCATCAGGAGTTTTAATCATATAGTCAAAGTTGTGATTAGTATCTGAGTAATTATGATACAATAACAATTTGAAGTATTCATATCATTCCTTACATGGTATCGTTCCGTTAGTGCATGCCTTGCGTGCAAGTGCTTGTTTAATCAGCTTCCAACACTTTTAAACATCTGACCTTGTTCAATTAACTCAAATTTCATTTTACGCTTATATTTCTCTTTTTATTTTCTTGATGCGAACCCCATTGTAGAACCAATTTCTTTTATTTCTTTAAATCCGTCGAAGTTTTAGTAAAACTATAAAATCTAAATTTAAAGAGAGAAAGCATATTTTGCCTTTTTAAGACGTCACATTGTTTATCCAACTATACATAGAGGTTGTGATTTCCTATCTTTGTCATACTGTAACAACATATAACGTGCTGACTTGTGGTACTTATCAATATTACATTGTACAGCTTCATCGAGAAAGAATAAAACTAGATCGAAAATCAGAAAGTTCACTTTGGAATGAATTCATAAATTTCAAAATCGGAACAATATGGAAAGAGGCCGGTTAAGGCAATCAAATAATCTACTACGCTAGCCTCATCGTTCGCAACACACGTGAAAGTTCTTTCTTGGTCTTGGTGCATTCTGCCATTTAAGACTTGCGTATATATCAGCCACTGAGATACCGTATGCATTACCAACAGAATCTTTTGATTTTCATATCATATCAAACTCATCTGACTCGTAGAAAGTGTTATTTTCTTAACATAAAGTAAGCAACATCACTCTCTAACAAATGATTGAGACTACCAGTTCTACTCTTAAGATCACCAGCCAGATTGACCAGTTTTACTCTTAAGATCCCCAGCCAGATTGACCAGTTCTACTCTTAAAATCCCCAGCCAGATTGACGAGTTTTACTCTTAAGATTCCCAGCCAAATTGACCAGTTCTACTATTAAGATACCCAGACAGATTGACCAGTTCTACTCTTAAGATCCCCAGCCAAATTGACCAGTTCTACTCTTAAGATCCCCAGCCAAATTGATCATTTCTACTATTACGATGTCCAGCCAGATTGACCAGTTCTACTATTAAGATCCGCAGCCAGATTGATCAGTTCTACTCTTAAGATCCCCAGCCAAATTGACCAGTTCTACTCTTAAGATCTCCAGCCAAATTGACCAGAGCATCAGTGTAAGAACTTTCGATTTTGGTATAACGCTTTCTTCAAATAAATCGACCCCATTCTCTTCAGTGTCAAACGCGGAGACCCTTGTGGTGATAAATTTACAAAACAAAGTATCAAATCTGTGTATAAACCTAAATGGTCTCCTTTAAGGTGGAGATAAACATAATCCTCCAGCTATAAATACATTCTTTTCACGATATTGTCTTCTATTAATTTTGATTTGACAAAAGGAGTTACATCTCCTGAATATGTAACAAACGTCTGTGTTTTCTTTCTTATTTTGCAAAATGTAAAGCATCCTTCTACAAAACCGCCGAATTGACTTTCTGACTGGCCCCAAGTTTCACAAAAGCGCAGATGTCAAATCTTGTAATAAACGTGTGAAAGGTAATATCAAATTTATATTTAAACAAGCCTTCTATGTTCAAAACACACATGCGTATTTTTGTTTTTACATGTTGCGCGTGAGGGCCTTGACTGCATTCCTATCTATCGTCCTCGTCAGTAGGCGTTCTGCTGTCATCACTTGAGATAGGGAAATATCATCTTGTGTACCATCACGTGTTTGTTCAGATCGTGCACTGATCCTAGTATATATTTCCGCGAGATTTCCGTCAGATCTGCGAAAGGCTTTCAGTTCACCGTTTATTTCATATAGTCCCGTCTATGACCGGTTTACTGAATGAAATTCGGTTGTCATTTCCTTGCTTTTTTCATGATTTGTGCCAACGCCTTCCTATCGTCTCACACGTTCCTGGTGTAGTTTTTGAGTACGGGGTAGGGATTTCACCAGTTTTTACCTTCCTCATTATGTTTTATCTTAAATTTTGACAGCACATTTTGTTTGTCTTTAAAGTTCATAAATGTGCCAATTATTGGTCCAAGATTGGAAACACTTCCGAGCCTGTGTGCACGATCTATCTGTACTTGATCGGTGTCCCGCATGTATGTTTTGATCGTCTCTACGGATTGTTCTGAGGTTTCGCGGTCATTGGGTTCATCAGATACATATAATATTGGATTGTTTCGTCGAGAAAGAGACTCTAAATGGCTACGCCGTTTTTCAAGGGTATGAAAACTACGTTACAAAGTCTCATAATCTTCCCGCAAGCGTTCATGCTCTTTATTTTATTAACTAAATGTATTGGCGATTATGCTGTTCAAACTTGAGTTGTTACGGTTGAGTGCTCAGAGTTCTTACTGTATGCCATTTAAAACAAGCAGAATATCTTCCTCGCCAGTCGCCATGTTCAGGAACACTATCACTGGCATCACCACTATAAAACCTAAATTTAAAGAGCGGTAAATAGCACATCTCGCACGTACGCTCGCCAGCTGCTGCTCAGTCTCAACACATTTACAATAAACCTAAATGTGACAAAACTTTCATCTTAAATATTACCTGGATAACATAACATATGCCTCAAGTAACATGACATATACCTCGAGTAACATATGCTTCGGGTTACATAACATATATCCTGGGTGGGCAATTTATGTAACCTCAGAACGAGGCTATTATATTATGACATGTTCCCGTGAGAGACGCTTTATCCTTGACTCACACAATGTCATGTAACCGGAAGTAGATCCCGATTTTGCGCTGTAGTGACGTCATCACGCATTTTTTTGTGTGGCGTTATGCAGTTGAAATAGAAATTTAACTGTACTGAAACGAATTTCAAAATTTTGCACTAAATCATGTAATAAAGCAAGTATAGACCTTTTTTTCGTGGAATATCAAGTTTTTATGAACCAGTGAACCTATCAGATTGACCTTCGCATCTCGTTGGTTAATACGAGGTTTACAGGTTTATAAAACTGCACATTCTCCTCAATAAAGGAAAATAAATGTATAATAATTTTTAACGGGTGGTGTCGCGCAGGCCCAGGAATGATTGCTGTAAAAACACTTTTCTGGAATTTTCCGTTTGTTATTTTTTTCTGTTTTTCGATATCGAGCGTTTTCTTGCCATCTTACATGTCCGTTGCTTTGTCAAAATCGAAATCCGCGTCGACAAATTGGACTCATCATTGCTCACCCCTTCCAATCATATTATTTGTTTGTTTACTTTTTCTTATTTAAGGCTACAGTATTACAATACAATAATTATTTTATCTTCAAACACGATAGATGTTTAACTACAGCTCTTATCTTTCTATTCATTACGATTTTAAATCTTATCACGTGCAGATTAAAAATGGATATATTTTTTTGTCTCATGTGAATCCTAACTACACACACACACACACACACACACACACACACACAAAATTACAAATTATATAACAAGTAATAATCTTTCCAAATGCACCGGATCTTGGAGACATTGTTTTTTCATAGGAAAAATTATTAAGGAAACAAACATAACAAGGCACGGTGCGGCAAGTCAGAAAAACTGGCCAAGCGCTTTCGAGATCTACGAATCTCTTTTTCAAGGCAAAGGATAGAAAAAACAATTACAAACACAAAAATGTAAATAAACTATATATTTACATACTGTTTTGTAATAGTAAAACCAAAATCAAAGACTCTAATGCTTATATATATAAAAAAAAGACTGTAATGCTTATATATCAGAAAAAAGAAACTTGTATACTTTGAACTATTTACATTGTGTAAAATCAGGTATTCCAATTTGGCAAGAAGATTATTTTGTGTTTAACTTGCCCGCAGGTGACCCATTTAACAGCCTGAAACAAAGAAGAAAGTTTCTGATATTGTTGTAATTATTGAATAGTAATGACGTCAATCTACGGTAAATACATATCTCCTCACATATCTCAACACAGCATTGTATCACATCTTCTCACATATCTCAACACAGCATTGTATCACATCTTCTCACATATCTCAACACAGCATTGTATCACATCTTCTCACATATCTCAACACAGCATTGTATCACATCTCCTCACATATCTCAACACAGCATTGTATCACATCTTCTCACATATCTCAACACAGCATTGTATCACATCTTCTCACATATCTCAACACAGCATTGTATCACATCTCCTCACAAATCTCAACACAGCATTGTATCACATCTCCTCACATATCTCAACACAGCATTGTATCACATCTCCTCACATATCTCAACACAGCATTGTATCACATCTCCTCACATATCTCAACACAGCATTCTATCATATACACAAGGAGCAACACTAAGCTTGAACAATCTTTACAGATACCGATTACAAAGCTAAACATGCATTGGTTGTACCAGGCAGTTTTCTCGTGTCATATGAAAGTAAATGGAAATGATAACAATGCAACGGAAACAGTTTAGGTAGAATGCTCGTGCTCCAGGAATCCCCAGTATAACTGTTACAGATTTCAAACTTAATCAGTTTGAATGGTGTTTTCATACTTTGCAAAAAAAAAAAAAAAAAAAAAAAAAAAAAAAAAAAAAAAAAAAGCAAAGTCGAGAAATTGATCATAATAAGTTTTGAAACTCTGCGTAAAACACCACTGCAGTGACTATAGAAAGTCCACGAAACATGGTTTATTCCTAGGGTTTCCAGTTGATACAAGAATTACAGAAGCCACAAGGTATAATCAACAAAATAATACAGAAATTAGTAACGTAATTGTTGTCAATTTGTACACTGAGAACCATGGTATCTGGTATCTGGCTTGATTTCAGATGTACACATGCTAATAGATTGCATAGTAGTGGTCTTGAATTAGATAATGTTCCACAAGGTATTCATTTTCAAATCTGCAGAATAAAATGAAGTAGATGCTTACAAAAATGTATTTTTTTTATGTCTAATGTTCAAGTAAACATTCAAAACAATCTTTTAAATCAATTATATTTTAGGGAAAAGTAAATGCATTTGAAAGAGGCCAAGAACATGATAATATGTGGATTGACAAATTGTGGAGATAATGTTTGCACTAAATCTGATAGAGTCTGAATAAAAAGACGTTTTCAATTAAATCATTTTATCTGTCCAACTTTTCTTATCAATAAAACTTACAATAGGAAGTGGTTACTCAAAGATGAGAAAGTGATCTCGATAGATCCTGATGATAAATGGTTACATTTACTGGCTAATATGTAACCATATACAAATATTTTGTTTATGGTTCATGGCTGTTGCAATATTGACGATGTACATGCCTTGGTATTGTGTGTACGAAAATGCCTATGTATTATATATGAATGAAAATGTAGATGGGTTTCGCTGCAGTGTACAGATTTACCCGGTCTTGTATTAGTTTTAACCTTGGCGATTTAGAAATACTGATTTCTGTTCACTCCCATTTGCAAGCACAAAGTTTCGGCAGTGGTGAACCTGTTTAACCTCGAGTTCTCTGGTCGTTGATGTGACCACGATTATCGTACTTATAGCCCAAATTCTTTTTGTATCATCACAGTACAGATGAGTCTTGCCAGGAAGCTGTCCACTTTACGGAAGCAATCAAAGCTGTAGAGGTGTGTGAAAATCAAAACGGTCTTCTTTCTTGCTAACCGTTCTATGTGATGATATTGATTAATATATGGACTGTTTCGGAGTTTATTAAAAATTTTCTAGAAAGTCAGACCTGTGTCACATAACGCCGTACTATCAGATAGATTTGATAGATCTGATAGAATATACTCTGTTCCAAGTTAGACATTTTGTTGCTGAACCGACAAACTGAATTCAATTATATGTGTTGTACACATTAAATGATGAGAAACGTTCGAGTTTTTATAATCCAGTGCGATTATTATTGTCGGAGACAGACTCGTGTACGGACGAGGTTATTGTAATAATAATCTCGTACAGACATTCTTATAAAAGAATTTAATGCGTAACGAAATCAATTCATGTGCGCGCATTTATAATGTATATCGTTGTATTCGCACTTGAACGTGTCTCGTGTATTACACGACTCAATCATTCTACTTTGGCTATTACGGGGAGTCATCGAACTCTGTGGGGTTTTTTAGCCTGGATACTGCGGTCAGTGGTGACGTTGGCTCGAGGGACGATACTGATTAACACATTGTGAGGCGCCAAAGGTTCTGGACCAATTGGACTGCGGAATAGGGAGGTTCTTGCGGGTTCCTTCGGACGGCTTTAAGGAGCGGTCCACACAATGTCGTTCCTTAACCATTTGTCGGGAGCTGTGGAATCGGAATCTCGTGTCATCATAGGTTTTGAACCTAAAAATCGATGTCACTATATGTGTGACAATCAAATACAGCATCATACTTGATGATAAACAATACATTGATCAAAAATCCATATGTTAATCATATTTGTTTATAATTTCATAAATTGATCATATCTGTTGATAGATCCATATATCCATCATATCTGTTGACAAATTTCATACATTGATTTTATCTGTTGATACATGCTTTGATCATATCCATTTTGTTATATTTGTTGTTGAACTTTGTGCACATGAGTCGCGTGTCTGATTTATTCATCATTAATTTGCATTATAAATAAACATCCCATTCACGTGATTGTGTTAAGTGTTTTCGCTAGATCGAATTCATCCTATTACAATAGTGTCAGAAATGAGATCGGATTAGGCGGAGCGCTGACATTGGTTTACATAGGTCTTGACTCCAGTACTGTTTTTTTACCTATCTGTTTCAGATTGTGACCTTCCTGACAAGGGATAACACAGGTGGGGTGATTAAATATCTCGCTTAAATTATTCCTTTGTCACTTCGTTCATCATATATACAGACATACATATTGTTTTTATTTAGGTTTCCCCTCTGAGAAGGAAGATACGGTTGCTTTGCGTGTTGTTTCCATAATTGTACGTTTCTCCTAATAGCGCACCTGGGATAGGTGATCTTAACAGCAGTAATAATCATGTCGTCACTTAAAGATCTCGCGGAGATGGGCAAGCAGTTTGGCTATGAGGAGGATTCCCTTAGAAACTTTGTTCAGAAGGGACAGCCCCGGGAGAGGGATCAGAGATTAAACGAGAGGGATATAGAAAGGGAAAAGTTTGAGATCGAGCGACAGACAGAGCGGGAAAGAAGGGAATTTGAGAAGGAGAAGATAGCGTTAGAAAAGCAAGCTGAGAAAGGAAGATATAATTAGAAAAGCAATCTGGGTAAAGGAAGATAGAATTATAAAAGCAGGCAGAAAAGGAAATAATATGGTGGGAAAGTGAAGCAGAAAGGGAAAAGATTGCATGAGAGAAGCAGGCGAAGTCGTAAGCAGAGAGATAGAAAGGGTAGAGTTAGAAGACAGAAATATGGAGAGGAAGCACACATGGAAACTTGCATTATTACAGGCTAAGAAAGAGGGGAAACAAAAATCTAAATCAAGCAAATTAAGAGGCCCTAAATTAACCCCGTTTGATGAGGATGAAGATAATATGGAGAGCTATTTACATAGATTTGAATGTTATGCCACTGTCCAGAAGTGGGGAAAGGATGATTGGTTGTTCCATCTCAGCGAACGACGCCTTAGATTATGACGCTCTAAGAGAGGCACTCCTAAAGAGAACTGAGAACTGAGATAAATGAACCAGGGTTACGAAGTTTAAATATAGTAAGCCCGAGACAGGGGAAACATTCACCCAGTTCGTCAGCAGGATTGGGATTTATTTACAACGATGGGTTGAATATGGTAAGGTGGAAAAAACGTTAGAGGGTCTGACAGACTTTTTACTCAGAGACCAGTTGCTAACCACTTGTAGTGGAGAGTTGTACCTGTTTCTGAGGGAAGAATCTTTCACGAATATTTGTGATATGGCTACACAAGCAGACTATTTTGTCGAAACTCAGAGTACACGGAATGTGGTGTCAAAAGACAATAAGTCGGAAATCAGTCTAACAACTGGTGCTAACAAAGATGGAAGTTTTTAAGTTTGGAATGGGTGCTAGTGATAGTCGTAAGGATAAACAATGTTATACGTGGTGCTACATCTCGCCCGATTGTCCCAAACAAAAGGGGTTTGTCCAAAGAGTAGCGGTTGCTACTGAAACCAAGGGGTGGTCGGAGGCGACAAGCATAATGATTTTTTGCGTGATAATTCGGGAACGAATAACGCGAGTACGGTATACGAGTCCGCGGCGCATGAGCAGATCAGTCGGGATTTTATTCAGTCGCTTGGCACTTGTTTTTTTCTCCGAGGCGAGGGTACCTACAGCTAGTATTACCGCCAATGGTCAAGAAGTTTCGGTCTTACGCGAGACCGGGTATACGGGCGTCGTGGAAGAGCTGAGTCTCGTTAGGGATGAACAAATGCTTGGTTGTAAATCCCCGTGTATGTTGTTAGATCAAACAATTGATAACGTTCCCGTCGCGAGAATATAAATCGAGACGCCGTTCCTGACTGGAATTGTCGAAGCGCTGAGTATGGACAATCCAATATAAGATTTAACAATTGCAAATGTCGAAGTTTCCAGACTCCCAACTATGTCAAATTTTCGTTTTCCATTATACCAGCAGTCGGAACTAGGTCGCAGGCGCAGACGGGGAAACAGCCACTGCAAAATTTGAAATTTCCTGAAGCCGTGACCGATGTCTCGCGAGAAAAATTTATGCGGAAGCAAGGGCGTGACGCATCCTTGAGCACGACCGCTTAAAAAATTGTGTCCAGTACCTAGAAACATTATAAAGGCGGGGCAAGTTCGAAATTGTTTCGCAGGAAAGGATTAATGTACCGAGAATTTACCAAATAGGATGGTAGAAAATTCTTCCTACTGGTTGTTCCCCGGAAATTCAGATCCCATTTGCCCAGAGTGGCACACGATTCCAGTATGGCAGTTTACTTAGGCATGAAAAAAAAAAAAAAAAAAAAAAACCAACCGATAGAGTATTGGCCGAATTGTATTGGCCTGGAGTGAACAGGAACGTAGCACAATTCTGTCAATAGTGCGACGTTTGCCAGAAGACGGTGTCGAAGGGGAGAATAGCCTGAGTACTATTAGGCCAATGCCTTTAATAGATACCCATTTAAAGGTTGGCCGTCGATATTGTGGGACCCATATTTCCTATTATAGACCGTAAAAACCGATATATTCTCACCCTAGTGGATTACGCAACTAGATACACAGAAGCCATAGCATTGCCAACTTTTGAAACCGAACGTGTGACTGATACACATGTTTATATGTTCAGCAAGGTAGGGGTGCCTGTGGAGGTTCTCACGGATTGTGGGACCCAAGTTACTTCGGAACTTATGGCGGTAATTAGTAGGTTGCTATCGATTAAACATTTAAGCACAACACCGTATCACCCTATGTGTAAGGGCTTTGTCGAGAAATTTCACGGGACGTTGAAACAAATGCTACGTCTGATGTGCGTTGAGAGACCGCGAGATTGGGACCGATATTTAAACGCAATTTTGTTCGCATATCGCTATGTACCGCACGAAAGCTTGGGTTTTTCACAGTGGACTAAGATTCTTTTTATTAAAAAAAGGGGTTTAGAGTAGGGTCTTGGAGGCCTGTTTTAAAATTGTAGTGTGTAATAGCATAGGGTCATGGTCATTATTAAATTAGCCCAGATAATTCTTCGTTCAATACGGGTAGGTACCATTATCCTAGCCTCGGGTTTAAAAAATAAAAAATGGTGGTGGGTAGTCCTGGTGTCCTAGGATGTTTCAAAAAAAGATCTTATTTTTATCGTGTAGGGGTAGGGTATTGATGTTTGAAAACAATATGGAGGATGTGACCCAGGAAATATAGAACCAAATGTGTGAAAAGTATTATGCTGGCCTAGGATATTTAAAAAAATGGTTTGGGGTAGGTTCTCCCCACTCCACCCGTAAACAAACAAACCAAAAGATAAATTACTGGGCTGCTGGCCTTGGGATAATTGTTGTTATTAAATTACATTCATCGTGAGGGCGAGTAGGGTGTCGATCTAAAAAAATAATTTTGGTGGATGGTAGTATTATTATGGTACAGGTCGTGTCCGATCGATACTATTTCAGAACTATTATTAAGCGCTTCTCAAAATATTCTTATTGCATGAAATTTGTTGGAAAATTTGGTGAATTTAACGTCTTTTATCGTTTTGATATTCTTACTTAAATCTGTTTGCAATAGATATATTATAAATTATCTACATACATCTAATCGCGCTTTTATTCAAATTTACTTTCTTCTTGACGTCCTCTATAATTTGTATGCTTTCTCTGTTCAATCATTCTTTTCCTGCGACTCTGACAGGGTATTAGCAATGATTTTGTTGCTCAAGTCTGTAATTTCTGTACTCATCCAATACCTTTTTAATGGATGTATCATTTTGTTGGATTTCATTATTTAAGTCTTTCTCTAATAGTTCCAGTTTAGACTGAGGAATACCATATATATACATATATATATATATATATATATATATATATATATATATATATATATATATATATATATATATATATATATATATATATATATATAGTTGAATATTAGGCACTCTCCTTTGTACATCTTTTCTTTCTCGTACTGTTGGCAGTGTTTGTATGGCACTAGATAAGGTTCTTAACCTATATTTTAACAATTCCTGTGCATCTAAATTCTACTTGTTTTCCAGCAGCGGCCTCCCCCAGTCTTGATGTTATAATGACACACTACCACGCAAGAAATACGGCAGCATCTATTTCTAACCAGCATGTAAAAGGAATTTAAAAAGGGGAAGTGAGAAATAGGTTTTGTTTACTTTTGAAAACACGTTACAAACTGATAACAAAAATGTTGTGAGCCACTTTCACTTGTCGGCTCCCCTCCTGGGACTTTCTGTAATCAGAGGTATTTTTTTGAACTTTATTTTTAAAGAATTCGATGGTCTTTAACTTCTCATCCCTTTAATTTATTCCTTATCCAAGTCAATGAATTAAATCAGTCATTCAGTTTGTCCTGATGTTAGTCAGTCTTGGCTGATTGTCCTCATGAGCTGTTTTATGCTTAGGAAAAAAAAAATTCTGGCTATGCATCATCGTTTGTACTGCCCGTAGTTTTTATATTCTATCTCTAGTTAGTGACCAAGGGTTATTCTGTCATTGTTGGTTAAAGTCGGCAAGGTAAAGTTCAGCATCATGATATTTGGAATGAATTCAGACTGTTCTAAGTTCGTTCTGTTACTTGTGAGTCAGTATATTCATTTGGTGATCATCATAGGTCATTTTCTTGTATATTAAAACAAGTTTATTTTGACCTGATTCATGTAATTCATTAGTACATAATATAAAAATCAATTTAAAAAAAACAACAGCAGTCAAAATTAACATTGTTTGCAGCAGTCAACAAACTGATGACAAAAATGTTGTAAGCCGCTTTCACTTGCATGCCCCCCTTCCGGGACATTCTTTAAATAGAGGTATTATTTTAATGATATTTTCAAAGAGTTCGATTGTATTACATTTTAGGAGTCCTTAACTTCTCGTCCCTTTTATTTCTTTCTTATCCAAGTCAATGAGTTAAATCAGCCATTCAGTCTGTCCTAATGTTAGCCAGTCTTGGCCAGACTGACCAGTAAAACTTGTCAAATCGGTCTTGGTCATATGACCAAGGCTGTCCGTGCACTGAACAAAGACAACCCTTATGATCACATGTGCTTTAATACCGGTCAAACCATTATGGGTAAGCATCTTCGTTTGCACTGTCCATAGTTTTTTTTCTTTCTTCCTGTCTCTAGTTAAGGGTCAAGGTTAATTCTGTTATTGTTGGTTATCGTCGGCAACGTAAAGTTCAGCATCATGACATTTGGAATGAATTTAGAATGGTACGAAAAGTTTATTTTGACAAGATTCATGTAATTCATTAGTAAAAAAAATAACTTGCGAATGTTTTCTATAGTTTTAACACTTTATCTATATGTAAATGCCTAGATATTATTTATCTCAGATACGATTATAAATTAGTGTCCTATCTTTAATTATCTGGCAACTTTACAGTAATTTGTAATTGTACTTTACACATGTATTTCTTACTCATTGTTGTGCAAACATTACTCTTATTTAAATTTAACGATCACGTGTATTTCCCAATTATTTGCAAGCATTCAGAATTAATTAATATGCGATCAATATTTAAAGAAACGTGAGTTTGTGTCAGAATACTTATGATGTAAATATTAATTTTAATGAATGCTAACTTCATCTCTATTTTCAGACTTTTTGAGTGTATTTGAATAAAGAACCTGCAAGAACTCACGTTAAGCCGTCGTTACATGAACGCACGGACACACAAACACACCCTTGTTACATTTCGACAATAGTAGAAGCTGCAAGGCAATTATTCTACATTTATACTGTAAAAGGGATGTACCTTTGTCGTGGTTGGTACTAATTTATTCACAGAATACAGGCAGTTATACTGGTACCCAACCAGTTTAATCAAAGAACAAGGTTGCACAATCAAAACACAATTTCAATATTACAAGATTTACAACAAAAGTCAGACAAACTTTAAATACAACGCATCTCTCTTCTTCAATGAAAGCATCCATTTTGAATGGAATATATGCCATCATTATTGAAAAGAAAGCACAACAACCATAATTCTTTTCACTATTTGATATTCAGTAGTTTACACATAAATGACATGTATTACACTGTTATTAATATCCAATGTTTGCTATTTTGGTATGTGGGAAATATGGGCACTGCTTATATAACATTGATTTTGGCTGACAATATCAATAACATATTGGGCAAGCCAACAACAGTCAACATCAACATTATACATGTATCAACACTAACATTATTTACAACAGTCAACCAACATCAATATTATATCAACAACATCATTTACAGCCGTCAACCACCAATATTTTACCCTGGGGAACAGAAGTCAATTGCAGATAAATTGAACCAACCTGGGAAAACAATGCACACGCTCTGATAAGAAACATTAATTGTTCTCAATAAATTAAGTTTCATTTCACTTTGCGTGGTGCAATGCACCACATGGTCATGGAATGAGGATACCCGATAGGGACGGCATTCCAGGACCAGTGACACATCAGTGTTGGGGAAGCTGCACAAAGTAGACCCAGATTTACATAGGAACAACATGATCTTCAAAATGATCAACCGGTCCAACTTCATTCAATAAAAATTCTAGAAACCTTGGAGAGTATTCAGAAACAATTTCTGACTTACTTTAGATAAAATGCACCCTATCAGCAGAAATGAGTACAGTGCATTCTCCGTGATATCAGAGTATCTAAAATATTACCCGCTCACTTCTCCAGGCACGAGGCTATTTAATCAGACACTGGCCCTATTCATGGTCTCAACATTATTTGAATGATGTCATGTCAGTCGCGGGAGAATCTGGGACCAAATTATACGCATGCAATGGAATTTATTGGCTAGATACTTCAATGTATTTAGTTTTGCTGTTGGTCTCAATTCGACCATTGAAATCAGACCTAAATCATTACCCCCACGGTGAACAAGCAGCAGTTAAGGCGGCGCCTCCAATTAGGACATGTGAATTTGCTTCCTCTTTCATTTACACAGCTTTAAGCAACTGTAGTCTTTTCACCAGATCGACACACCATGTCTTGATAACATCAAATTCGGTACACTTGGACGGTTTATTGCAGCTATACATAGGCTCTTTTTATAACTGAGAAACCCATGCACCAAACGGAAACATTATCTGAAACTCGTACATATCAAGTCATCATAGGATTCAGACACTTTAATAATATGCCACGGTGATTCTTATTAAAGGCACGTGAATATATGATTGGTATGCAGCCGACTTCCATCGTACAGACTTCTTAATCATTTGAATGCCCTCCAACTGCTGTAGCAGTATCTTCTAAAGTCCCGAATGAGTGTGATTTGTAGCTTCGTGATTATGTCCCAAGATAAGCGATTGTTGTTTGTAGTATACCAGAGAACTGGTTACGGGTCAAAGTGTAGTCATCTTAACAAAGGAAAAATGCCATGTGAACATTCCAATGGCCAACAAAGACATATTAACTATTGATTCTGCCTTAAGATATTTACGCAGTTTGATGTGTATGATATCCTCATAAGTGATACGAAAAGTGAATTTACAGAAGAAAAAACCCCAATGCAAAACGTTTGCAAAATGTTATATGTACCACGGGAATCAAGTCGTGTTTATCATTATTTAGAGGCATGAGAGCAAAACACGCAGGAAAGTGTCAGAACGACTTACTCCATACATGGACAAAGTGATAAAACTGGGCTACCAAATTCGAATTTATTACTTTTACCATGAATCAATAAATCAACGTATCCAGTGGATACTCGCCGCATGAATTTGTTTCTGATCAGCGACCAAAGTTTCCGCTATCAGTCTCTATAGACCGATTTTGATAACCTGCTTCGTAGCACCACGCGTATGTCAGAAAACATTCAAGCGTTACTCCAGGCTATTAGGGAGGAAGTGAAAACATTCTCCATTCCTAGATCAAACTGACGCTTTAAAATTATGCCACAGACCCTCTGATCAAAGGTGTGCGAATATGATTTATATGTAGTCGAATTCCGTCATCGAGACATCGGAATTGATTATGAATGCCTCGCAAATACGAAAGTTTACAGTTTACGAGGCTGTATGTATCTTCTTGATGAGACAATCGAAACAGTGGTTGATACCCATTTTTCGTGGATACAATACCATTGTGCAATCCTGACAGTGGTTTCGTCATAAAACACCCTATTGTGTGTCCAACACACACTTGTGAACAAACGCAAGAGAAAGCAAATAAAGAAACACCTGATAATGTGCAAACTTCAACCTCATCTGATGCAAATGTATTTAAAAAATTGTCGCGTCTTTCTAAATTTATCAAAACAAATGAAATGTTCCCATTCTCTACTGGATTGAAATAATGGTAAAACATTCTAATACGACAACATGATAAATGATAATTGAAAGTTTGCTCAGTTTTTGTATTATTTAACTTAATTCATCACCGTTCTTAGCAATTCCCACATCTTTTGCGTTCCATTGCGATAGCGCTGTAATGTCGTCTAGGTCAATCATGAAAGCCCTAATGCAGGCAGGCAGAAAAAGTGGGTGGCGACTACCAGTACTTCTACCATGCAACATATATCGAGAATTTCAATGTTTCGACTGATTATTCAATCATAAAGCTGAATACCCTTAAAATCATGTTACACTTTTGGTGGCAAGATGGAGTTGTCCAACATCTATTTTTGATCATACTCTTTATGAAATAGCTCTCCCACGCCCCCACCCCCCACCCCTATACGGTCAACAAGCATTCTCAACATTATGTAACTAATTTAATTCTAATTAGACGTCATCCAAGGTTTTACCAAGAAACATGCATTTACGTAAATTTAGAAATTGTTCTTTAAATATTAAAATTAGAGTATTCAAATCTTATTACTACATAACGCATTGCGCACCTCTATGGACAAAATTTAGTGACTGTATAAAAAGAAAAATAGTTATTGGTTATAATAATAATCTTCATTTATTATTAAGCGTTACAAGATGGAACAGTGCCTCTACAATGTTTGTAAAATTATAATGTAAAATAGTTGTGAAGAATTAATAAGAAAGTATGTGTTTTCAATGATGACAAGAATATCCAATAGTAAGAATTGTATCTTGAAATCTCCATGGAACTATGATATTCGTTTTAATTCTCGGATTATAGATAGATGGAACAAATCACTCTTGAAATGTCTTACATACTTTTGTTCTTAACAATGACAGACACATTCAGTAGTTGTATATGTGTCTCTTTATTTGTACATAAGAGACACCTATTTTTTTATGTGTAAAATACATTTATATTTTAATTTAGATGCAAGGACCATGCAGTCTGAAATAAAGAATTCTTATCTTGTCTTATCTTTACTGAATTGAAGGCTGTCAACCCTTATCTGTATTTCAACTCGTATTACATTTGGCCGTGCCTTTTTGCTGGATACTACAAACCTCTGCTCGCATGTTATCAAAACAAGCACTAGCAGAACATGTATATATTGCTTGGACAGGAATTTGAGATTCTTTTTAACAATCTTCATACATATCTATTTTGAGATTTTTTTAACAACAAATTTCTTAATACCCTTGCATACTTTCTTTTCTCCTATATCAGTTCTAAAAATATACAGCTGACTTGTAAGGCCACAAAGATTTTGTATTGGTACACCATTCATATCATCTTTGAATAATCCAACAGCTTTCTTGTAAGCTAATGGCATTCCATATATGTTATCGTTTTTGTAACCGCTTGCGTCGTACAACTTGCATATTTTGTTTCATATCATGGTAAAAATGTGTCTGTTTTAACATTTAAAAAATTCAAGCACTTGTTGTTTTTTTTTTGTTTTTGTTTTTTTTCGCCTTCGTTAACTTGAGATGAAACCAATTCTGATAAATCCTTTATTCCACAATAATGATAATTGTCTCCATTAAACACGATTCAAGGATCTACATGTCTGCCTCTTTCTCTTTCTGTTATTCTTACTGGTCTAGTAAATTTTCCTAGTGGTTCATAGGCATTAACCTAAATATTAAATTAATTTCAATGTTTATTTATTTATTTATTATTTTTTGTTGTTGTTTGTTACATATCTTTTATATTTATTGGACATTTATTAAACCAATGTTCACATTTATCAAGGTTATATTTTTGTGGTCTATACGGATGATCCCTAGATATATTTAAAATAGATTCTACTGGATGCAAGAAACATTGATTGTCATTATTCTGTACATTAATACAGTTTTGTTTTGTTTTTGAATTTGTTTATCCAGTCTTGTAAATCTTTGTATGAATTTCCTGCTATTAGTGTAAACTTATCACTATGTAGAGTTTTTGTTTAAAAAAAAAAATGAAACCATTTTTGTATCTACAAATATTTTCAGTCCAAAATTTTTGATGTAGTTCATCAAACAGTTCTTGAACTTTCCTTTTTATTTCGTTTGTGTTCACTATGTTTGTATATATGTTCTGTGATACCAATCTACAAACTGTGTATGAATTAATATGTCGCTGTCTCCACTATATCGAGTTTAATAGATAAATCAAGCAGGACTTTCATTGTTCCTTAAACTTTAATTTTTCTAATTCTCATTTTCCGTAAGCTTAGTTCAACTTCTTTTTTTTTAAAGTAATGAAATCTATTTAATGATTTGATTGAGTTTCTACTTTTGCAGGTACAGATCTATCATCATTTAAAAAAAATAAAAATAAAAAGAGTCTTGAAGTTTTCTTGTAATAATTCTTTTTATAGCTTGTTTTCACAATTTGTTCTTGATCTCTTCTCGTCTGAATACGAATTAAAGAAGGTTGTAATTTCCTTCTTTCAGATTTTGCTAGCTTTGTATGAAGCAAATGTGTGCCATTTACATAGTACTATTTTTTTCAGTAAAATACGTTTCATTTTTAGAGAGTGGGGTTTTTCCATTTATAAAATTAGTGTGAAATCTAGTTTTTGTTTAAGATAAAACATTGTGCATCTTTTTAGGGCTTTTCCAAATTTCCCGATAATTTTTATTTGGTTGTATTCTCTGATATTCCTATCGCTTCCACTATAATACCATTGAGATTTCATTTTATTTACACAATTTCTACATCGTATGTAGTGCATATTTCTACGTTCCATTTCATCAATGGACCTAATTTGTTAACACATATAACATATAATTGATTCCATTTATATAACATACTTTTTTCATGTTACTATTACAATATTTTAATAACGTCACGACCTACATAGTAACACAACATTTTCTTCCGGCTCCAGCTATTACAAGATTCATTGTATTTTTTTTCTTCTATTTTATCAGCACATATTTTTTACCTTTACATTCGCTTAGTTTTAAAAATGTTCTCAAATTCATCTTGTTTGTCGTATAGAGATAACTCCTCCTCGTAAAGTATTCCCTCAATATGCTCTCCCTTTAAGTCTTCTAATTTATATACTACAAGGTCTCCTAAAATTACTTGTCTGATTCTGAAAAATCTCTGCAGTGAAATTAGGAAGATAGCCATTAGCAAAAATATACATATTTAAAGATCCAAACTTTCTCACCTATTTCATATTTGGGTGTTCCATAGGCATCTGCTGTAAGATCAAAATAAGTTAGTCCATACTTTTGACCTGTTGATAGACTTACTCACTTCAGTTGGGGACATGCCAATAGATCTGTGATATGAGGCATTGTATCCTTCAATCGATTCAACTTTTCCACTACATACGCTTTTTTTGCATGAGTAAGTGGAAATGTATTGGATATTTTCTTTCTCCAGTGATTCCTTAAACTTTCAGTAATAAAATTTCTCAACTGTAATTTTTTTTCTGGTTTTCTATAATTTAATATTTTATAAAAGCGTCATGTATATCCAGGTTCGTTTATGTTTTTAATTTATTAGCTCAGGCGTATTTTGAAAATATATCTATCACTGCTAAAATATATTTCTATTTATGGTTGAAATTTTCAAAAATAAATCTCAAAGATGAAAAATAAAAATAGACCTAATTGGGGTAGGTGACTCAGGACTAATATTTTTATTAAAACTGGTTAAATCCGGTTTAAACTGAATATAACAGTGTATGAATCCCAGAACCGGGAATTTCTACGCTACTCTGACGCATCAGTTGTAATTCGCATATAAAACTAGTCACATCGGTAATATTTAATTCTCATAGAGGGATACAGTAACCCATAATGTTAAATTTCCATAGAACCCCCATAGTGACATTCGTAATGTTAAATCCCAATAAGCCCCATATCGTCCCAAATGTAATGCTAAATTTCCATAAACCCACACAGTAACATTCGTAATCTTAATTCCCATAAGACCCATACCGTGCCAAACGAAATATTATATTTCCAAAGAACCCCGGTAGTGGCTTCGGTAACGCTAAATTCCTGTAAGCACCATACCGTCCCAGACGAAGTGTATGACGGATCAGGTGCGCTCCATTATGACGTTATCAGTAACATCGTCAGTCCTGTGCCCTGCCTCTGCAAGCAAATAATTCCTTACTTTTCTCATACGTATTAGGTAAAATCTTCAGATTCTGCTCTAAAGCCACTGTGGATAAATGATGGAAGACAATGCAGTATAAACTTAGTGTGATGCTGTTATTAAAGTTTATGGTTTTCTCCAGTTGGCATTTTACCACCAAGTTTACAGTGTTAAGAGTTTGCTCATAAAGGGAGGTAACCCATTGTGATGATTATGCAGTATTAACATTCATTGTTGTAGGCGGCCGTGAATATGGTGAATGGTGTGTGTATGTAGCATGACCTTTATGTTGGTTTCAGTTAGCTATAAAGCTATTGAATTGGTAGTATGACAGTTTGATTTGTGAAAGAAGATTTGCCAAGTATAACAATGGATATGTTTTGTGATTCGTATTTCTGGGTAAGAATTATAATCGTATAATACGGGCAGCTGCTCATGTTACTAGTTTTCGTTTACTTTAATGTGGGTATGTTGGTCGATATTCAGTTTCATTCATCGCTTACAAAAACGTTTGCAGTCCACCAGTCCCCACCCCCATCATATTCAAAACTTTGTTTAGATTAAAAAATCAAACAAATTCACGTATTGCAGATAATCAAGTCTAAAATGTGCTGTATTTTCTGTTTGGTTGCCTATTGTTATCTTTTGTCCCTAAGGGGATTACAAATATTCGCTTTCCAAAACGCTTAAATTCATTGTTTTGTTTGGAAGAAAAGAAACTTTAAGAAAGTGATAGGAGCCAGGAGAAGTTGGTTAGGCAATCTATTTGAAACAGGAATACTCTTATTATGTTGAGCAGACGTGACAGTAGTAGTAATATGAGTATACTCGTTTCTCCTATTCTCGCGGGTTCGCTATTCTCGCGGTGTAGACTATTTCCATTTCAAATAGATACTTGCATCATCTGTCGGTCGTTTATAACGGTAGTTTTGTTAAATAGAAGTGTTTTATCCTAGCTAATAACAAATTCTTTCAACAATGTTTCCTTTTCTGGAAATAAATAAAAAAATAATAAATCAGTAGAAAACGTATCAAAGATCTACTTTCCCTTTATCACCTATCCAATTACAAGTCTCTTAAATCTCATACCGTAAGCCGAATCATGTCCCGCTTTGCTGAATAAGGTCATTGACTTGATGATGGTTTACACTGATACAAGCATAGTCACATGATTGATCTTGTTTACATATCGCTCATTGCCAAGAACATGGTATAGCATAAGGGTTGTTGTATTGATACCTTGACGTCGTCCTGGAATGTTGCAATCGCATATGGCTTTATCTATTGATATTGTTGATGATATGCCAAAATATATAAATGAAATTATACCAGTAATCCATATTAATTTTACTACATTATGAGAAAACCTGTATTGAATATGTAATAGACAATTCATTCTTATATAGCAATGTTTCCAGAAAACATCACATCTGACTACAGGATCTGTTCCTTTGATAGCATGTCCATAAAAGATGTGCAAGTAACATTGTCAACCATATACTGAAATGAAGAGGATGAAATTTTGCAAAGATTTTTTTTTTTTTTAATAAATTAAAAAAAACAATCGATAAAATCATCTATAGAACAACAGGTGCCTTTTGACAAACACAATAGCAATATGTACGTGAGCAGAGGTATCAAAGAGTTGAAAGTTGTTGATAACATGGAGCTTATTAATTGCAAACAGCTGTTGACTGCAAATGAGGGAAAATGTGGTGGTCTCACTATGCTTAAAATTCGAGTAATGTTGAGAGAACGTGTTTTCAGATGTTCGCACTAACTCTTCATAGAATAACTTCATATATGATTGTATAGACTCATAACAATTGTTCATATTTTAAAACTCTTAATTTGAAGTTTTCTGTTATGCAGGATGATGTTGTGTGTTATTACTGACATTGTATTCATTTCATACCTTGCCTGGGCCCCTGGACAGCAATTACATCATTTTCTGCGAGAATACAAGAATCTCATTTTATATTGTGGTACACACTATATGTTCTATTGGACATTGTTTATTGCAAAATTTGCATCATTTACAATATTTCCTAAATACAGGATTGGAGATAAATGATAAATAAACAAGTATGGCAACTTTCATTAGCAGGTAAATTATTGTCTTTTATTTGTGATTCGTTTCTTGTTTAGTACCGCAAGAATACAGTTTTTGCCAGTATACTCCTGCCTTCCTTTGTCGGCAGAGTACTACAAAATTATAGGGAGATAATTAAGGTACCCTGAGGGACAGTTTAATGATCAAATGTTTGTAGCTGCAAACAGTATAAAATTCCATTATAAATTTTAACGTGATCATGTTTTAATAATATTTGTTTGTGGTTGCCCAATGTGCTTTCACATTGGGAAAAATGGTTGCCCGGCAGTAATTTTTGGTTGTCCTAGGCTCCTGGGCAATGGATATTTCTACCCCAGTATATTGATTAACAATAGGCATTTAATTTGGTATTACACATGCAAAAAAAAATGGTGCAGTACAGTGGATTTATCATTATAAAAATCTCTTAGTAAAGAAATAAATGTGAATTCTTTGTTATTATTAATATTATGATCAACATTAAAAATTATATCACAAAAACTATCCATGTCTGATAAAAAAAAAATTCATTCACTTGTCCTAAAGAGTATATGTCAGTATTTCTACTGTATTCCAAAATTCCCCAAATAATTACTGTACTTTTTTTTTCTTTCTCACCTGTAATATTTTTTCAATACACAAGTAAGGCTGCAACGTTTACCAAAATTTGTAAACATGTACACAGAGTACAATAATTTAAACTATGCTGTTTAATCGAACTAATTCAAGACTCAACCCCTCCTCCCAATCAGCATGTTAAGCTAACAGCTGGCAGCTATTTATATATTCGCCGCTGACAATGTGAAAACTGTGCCACGTTCAACTTGCGATTGTGTAATTGGCTGTATGTCTTTTACCTATTAGTATGACAGGTCAACCCCTCCACCCAATCAGCATATTAGGCTAACAGCTGGCAGCTATTTATATATTCGCCGCTGACAATGTGAAAACTGTACCACATTCAACTTGCAATTGTTTAATTTGCTGTATGTCTTTTACCTCTTAGTATGACAGGATTCAGTTTCTAAGACATGTCTTTGTTGAATATATGACAATTTAGGTAAAAAATCAATAGAATTGTCAAGATTTTGCTACATACATGTATAGATACCTGATGAAAAAATCAATAATAGAAGCAGATGCACTGCCTGGACATGCTCATAAGTTTACACCTAATGTACTACTTGGGAGATCTCAAACAATGAATAGAATTGATTGGCTGTCCCTGTAACAAACGTAAGAGTGCCTGCTATAACAACATGGTTTGTCTGTATTTTAAAGCAGATTCCCATTCAACGCTGATTGAAGAATATTACTACGGCTATATACAACATTAAAAGAGCATGCTAATGAAACAGTATGCGGGAAATATATCCTTCATTATATAAATGGACAAACAAACAGATGAAAATATTTGCATGGAAATGGAGGAAATTAAAGGAAAAATACTGGATCTGGTGACAACTTTTACTTCGGGATATGGTTAGGGGGACTTAAGATGAAGTATAAGATGGAAAAATAAAAAAAATTAGAGTTGTTACAAATACAATTCCAATGAAAGTTATAAAGTGACTTATGCAGTCTCATTCAGTAAAGTTTAAGATCTATTTAAGATCTTGTGCTAAACTTTAAAGTGAAAGAAAACTAAACAAATTCCTAATGAATGGACAATTTGTGGATTTCCACTTAAAGTTATAGACTTTTGGTGAATTAGGAAGTGAAGGTAAGTCTGTTTCCGCCTGCTGACTGGTACTAGTTGTTGTCTCCATACGTTCTTGTTTGATGCAGGGCCTAGTAAGGGAACTGGTCCCAGGAAGAGGATTGTTCATCACGCTGACCTTATTGTCAGACTTTAGCTTCCATTTCACAAAAAAGAAGCTTGTCAGTGCTATCAGAGTCAAGAGACGATCACAGCTTTGTTACAGTACTACCAGCAGCAGAGAAAAGTCGCTCAGATGGGACTGATGTGTCGGGAATGCAAAAGAGTCTCCTTGCAAGTTTTGACAATATGTGGAGATTTTTTGAGTGAATGTTCCAGTAAGCAAAGGGGTTACTCTTGCTTGAAATTACCGGTAGCTTCTCAGAGGCATGTAATTGTACTTCAGCTTCAACTGAATCTGGAACTTCAACAGAACAATCATCTCCCTCAAAATAGTTCCCTAACAAGAAAGCCATATCATCCTGATTCAGTCTTCCTCTTGAAAAAGGAAATGTACACCCTGTCTGCTTAGTCTGATTACTCTCAGTAGTTGGTATGGTGTTTGTGACACTGTCAGAGGGGGTAAATGTTGCTTGAGGGACAACCATTTGTTTAGCAGAAGACAGAATGGCCTTTTTTACAATTTTTTTTTTCTCTTCGGCTAAAAAGGGGAGAGATTTATACCTTGGGTCAAGAAAGGTGCACATCATTGCAATGTTTTGACATATGTCATCACTATCAAGCTTGTGTCTGGACTGAATATCATGAAGCATATGTTGTTTGAATGCAGCAACAACTGAGATATCTGTGTCTGATTCATTCAAGTGTCGAGAACACAGACTGAAAAATATTGGGTACACCCCACTCAGTGTAGGATACTCCTCAGAACACATGACCCTTGTGGCCATATAGAGGGGTTTTAACACTGGAACCATGGATTCCATTATCTTCCACTGCTCATGTGATACATCTAGGATACGAGCATCTGCACTTTTGGTAGCCTTTGTATCGTATAGAATGTCATAGATGGCTAAGCTCTGTTGAAGCAGGTGTTCAAACATATAGGTGGAATTCCACCTTGTTGGACAATAAATTATAAGTTGGTTTGTGGGCAAGTTCATTTGTTTTTGGCTGGCAGTGAGCTCATTAGAGGCCAGGACTGATCGATGAAAATGTGCAACGTGACGTTTTGCTGCTGCAGTGGTACGAGCTAAAGCAGGAACAGCATTAAATGCACTTTGGATGGATAACTGAAGCATGTGACAAAAACATCTAACATGGGTGTATTTCAGGGTCTCTGCACAGACATATTTGAGGTGTTGTTACTTACTAGTGCACTAGCTTGATCGTGCTTTATGCCAAATTCTGCACAAAGCTTCGTAATATCAGTTATTGCGAGAGTTGGATGATAGACACACTGGTATTAGTATCACATTAATACCAGTGTGTCTATCATCCATTTCATGTGTTGCAAGCAAAGTATTCCATAAATTCCAGAATTCTTCAATATAGTTGAATATCAGGGTTAGGAAACATTCAGTGGCATGACTTGTCAACATACATGTATCAGTCATGAATGCTATGCCACATTGATTTTGAATGTTCGTAGAGAGAAGAAAGATATTTTGAAAAGGTAGGGCGATTTGGTACTTTATAAACCAGATTGAATTCATGGCAGAAAGATTTGAAACCATCCATGTCAACAGTACTTAATGGTCTTAAATCTAGGGCACACATTGAAGCCAATTTCTCCGAGCATTGGATCCATTTATCACGAGACATGATGGGATTGGTAAGCTGTTATGGCTATCTGTTTAGATGTAGCTGTCTTTGATGCACTACATATTGATTGAGACGTTTTAGCATGTGACACATCAGGGCTGAGCAAATTTTTTTTTTTTTCATCCACTAGTCCAGGACAAGTGGTTTCAGAAAATTCACTTGTCCCGCCTTACTTTTCACTTTTCCCACCTTACTCTTCACTTCTCCCACCTTACTTTTCACTTGTCCCAAAATGGTAATCACTTGCCGAGATTTGATGAGATATATGTACTTAATCCATAGAAAACACAAATAAAATAATATACAACATAATTATTTCTTAAAAGAATTTAATTTTTCAAAAACATTGGTTGTTATACATTTGGCTTCTTCAGGTTCATGTATATATGTTTTAGCTGATGGATTTGACTGATTGATGAAACAAAGTCTCTTGCTCTGAATCTGTTCTTATAATTCACACCAAGTTCAACACCGTTCTTCTCATGGAGTGCACATATCATTTCCATATCAGAAAATGGTTTTCCATAACGGGCTAGGGTGTAGGCTGTGTTAAAGAGAGCTCTCATTTTTTTCATTTCAGTCTCGTTTAGTTTTGAAAGGGCCTTTCCTAGTGGAGTGTCAGCAACTCTGACTTCACTGATTTTCTGCACATGCTGGCTAGTGTCGTGCATATATTTTGCTGCACAGGCCTTGTCGGGTTCAGACATGTCATGAGACTTGATTGGTTCAATCCTGAATTTGTCAGTTCCACTGACAAATAAACTGTCTACAGCCCAAATGCAGATAATCCAGAATTTTTTAAGACATTCTTTTCACATATGTCTAAGCTGAAACATTCCTCAGTGATTATACGTGGTGATTGGAATGTTCCACTTAATTATAACATTGACACAGTTAATTAGAGACAAGAAAACAATAGACACTCACATGATCAAATGCATTCTTTAATGGAAAAATCTGACTTCATAGATGTATGGAGAGAAAAAAAATCTAACACAAAGAAGATATACCTGGAGAGGTACAGCTTTGAAACAAAATTAAGTGGACAGGCTAGAGGATGGGGGACATGGAAATTAAACAATAGTCGTTTGAATGATCCTGATTGTGTAAATTCTGTAAGACTTTATATATCTGAAGCTATAAAACTATACAGATCAGACGAACAGGAAAATTTGGGTGAAATTCATTTTACCATCAATGATCAGCTACGTTTTGGAAACTCTCAAAATAGTGATAAGGAGAAAAACAATATCCTATTCATCAATTTAAAAAAAAGCAGAGAAATAAGCGAGAAAGAGAAATAGAGAAAAAACTTTAAAGCTTTTATAACAGTGACAATCTTGTTAATAAACATGATGAAATAGATATATTAGAAACAATACTGAAGAGCATTAGAAAGAAAAAAGTCAAAGGATTTATACTTGGGGCAGAATCAAGGTGGAATGTTGAAGGTGAAAAAAATACTAGATTTTTTTTGTAATTGGAAAAGAGACATTTTACGGAGAAATTGATACCAATAATAATTTTAGAAAATGGATAAGATATTAATGATTTAAGAACAATCCTCCAAGAACAGAAGTCTTTCTTTGAGAATCTTTACTTGTCTAGAAATCAGACAATTGAAAAAAATCATAGAAGTATATTTGTTGACTCATGCAACCTATTTATAAATAAGTTATATGCAGAAGATGTCAGTTCACTGGAAGGTCCATTATTATTATACGAATGTCTCTCTCAAAAAAAATAAAATGACAAATGGATGGTTTTACAACAGAATTCTATAAATTTGTTTGGATAGTCCTTGGACATTTTATACTAAGAACTCTTAATTATGCATCTGGAAATAATTCTTGATTTGGTACACAAAAATAAGGAGTTATTACTTGTATCCCAAAAGAGGGAAAATCAAAGTTTTATTTAAAAAATTGGAAACCTATATCACTCTTTAATTTTGATCTAAAAATTGTTTCTTCAGCCATAACATATAGAATATAAAAAAGTTTTACCAACAGGGCTCTCAGGGACTCGAGCTTCTGGGTCAAATATGCTTAAAATTCTTAAAAGGACGCACCCTTTCTTCATGTAATGTGTCCCCGTGATGTGCCTCATTTTCCCCTGGGACGCTCCCCCTTTTTATATTTTGGTCAGCCATGGCCAGTCTGCTGAATAGCTAAAGGAAAGACTTAGGTAAACAGGCATGAAGCCATTGTGACTAATTAACATTTAATCCTTATCACTGTAATTATCTTGTGAAAAGGACTGCCCCTCTGAAGGCTACTCTGGCGTGACTTCAAAGAAACCATTGTTCTATTGAGTGTGTATATAAGCACCTGCGATTGTTCAGCAAATAAATGATACCCTATTTTGTTGTAACAGTGTTTACATTAAATTGGTGATGATGCGAATATAAATCATGAAAGTAATCAAAGCTTTCTCAGAGTTTGATTTGGACAATATTCTCAAATCATTGATATGCCATAATAATAATATTAATATCTACTAGTTCGTTCGTCAGTTGAATTAACGACGTGTGTGGCCATTCGGTCATTTACGTCGAGTTAATGAGCGCGATGCGCCCTATTTAATTAGTCACCAATGGGTTAGAGTTATAACCCATTGGTGCATTAATGTGTGCAAAGCACACTATTTATTTTACACCCCTCCATTGCTGCATGGTTTCCCCAAGTGAATGGGGTTCATTGTAGGCACGATATAGGAGGGTGTGTAGATTTACTTTCAACCTGTACATAAGATTGGAACCTCAATGTTTACAGGTGTGATAGCAATGCATGCAAAGCATGCTGGTGTTCAGTGTGTCTGGAGCGAGGCAGGCAGCTTGGGCTAGGCAAGGGAGACGCGAAGCGGAACGGGATCACCGAAACGCCATGAATGTTTATGATCAAATTCTGCCCAGTTAACTTAGTCGGGCTGTCCCTAATATCAATAAAGTGTTAGCCACTTGTTCAATTATGGCAATGCTTCAAGTTACAAAGAATTTTTTATTTAATGCGATTATTCCAGTTTAAAAAATTTTGTGTACATGGTGTACATGTTTTTTTTTCAAAAACAATACCAATCTTTGAGTAAAAATTACTCGTATCATTTTCGTATCACGCACACTACAATTTAGAGTAATAACTTTTGACGGTGGTTCAGATTGATCAAATTTGTGTTTAAAAGAGTATAATCAAAAGGGGTTTTCGAAAATACCAAATTGAAAACCTCATTGATTCAGGCAAATATTTTAGCCCTTAAAAGGACTATTGTCAGCATTCTTCATACAGCAGCGTCTGCTGTATACCTCCAACTGCTGTGCCTTGCTGGAAAAGTGTTGGTCCCTGGTGGTGGTGGTAGGTGGCAGGTAGACTGTAGCCCAAACAGCTCCCCACTCCTTTCAATCTGCGCCTTGCCTTACACTCCCAGCCTTGGACTTCAGGTTGAATATGCCTCTGTCTTGTTGTTGTTCTCCATGGGGTGTTAGGTTGGCTGCACTGCACAACCCCCTACCGTCCTCATCTCTTGTAGCTGCATAGAATAATTGTTATTCTGCGCAAAATACTTGTTATTCTGCGCTGTGCTGGTTTTCAATACAGTTGGTCCCCTGACTTCCTATGTAGTAGAGTGATCCTCACTGCATAACCCGCACGAGCTGTTTAGACAAAGACAAAGTCATAAGACCCACAGCGGCTCCGGTCTCGATCGTCACTCTTCGAATGCTGACGCCTGAATGTGAATGACCAAATGGGATAATATCTACTATCTAAATATGTGTGATTTGTACTTGGGCACTGCAGTATCAGTAGAGACTTTTTAAAAAAGAGCATAAAAGTATGTTGACTCGAAAAAAAAATGAGTTGGCAAAGTCTGTTTTCATTTTTCGGGAAATGGACTTGTGATGAAAATGACATTAATGCCCACAACATGCAAAAGAGTAGTCGAAAGTTCCATTTGACTGGTGATATTTGAGTATCAGTACCTAAAGCTTGTGTGAATTCATCTTGACAACAGTTCACATCTGCAGTCTCAAGCTATTTGGGTACTGTCCATGTACCAAGATTGATTCATCTTTTCTATACAGCCCACGTTATATCCCACCTTTATTCCTTAAGGCCAGTTATTTAGGCATTTAACACTGTTATCAAATTAACATATTTATTTTGTATTAGTTTTTTGCTCATATGCTGCTTGGTATATTTTTTAATTCCTTCTTTGTTTTATTTAATGGTAGTCATTTACATTTAATTATACAGTACAGTGTAATGCCAGGTGTTTACTCATGCAAGTTTCTTTGGTGTGAATGGAGATGCTATTTTACTTGCACTGAAAACTACACAGCAATCTATATGATCATTCTTGGGATTTAAACTAATTGTTAATGATTTTATTGTTGTGGTTTATATTTTGTTTTTAGTGTTGTAGGCATACAAATTATAAAATTTACATGTGTAATGTTTAAACTTTACATTCTATTTACTGAAAATTATTTTCTTTTTAGTGTGATATTATAAATGGCTAAGAATTTAATCCAGATATATAATAAAATAATGATCATGTGCTTTTTAATTTTCCTTTCTATCCTCTTGCAAGTTAGGGGACCCCTGAGTTTATGCCAGGGACTCTTGGAAATAGGATGGGGACTCCCGAGTTCCATGAGTGAAGAGCCTAGGACTCCTTATCCTGAACCTGTTTAGAGCCCTGACCAAATAAAATCAGTGAAACTCTAACAGGTTTTATCAAAGGTCGATATATTGGAGGCTGTACATGTCAGATTTATGATCTGATAAAAAAAACAGCAGAAGATATCCCAGCATTGTTAGCTCTGTTAGATTTTGAAAACGTTTTTGACTCTATAGATTGTTTTTTTATTGAACAATCTTTGCAATTTTTGCGGGTTTGGTCCCTCCATTGGTAATTGGTTCAGAATTTTTTATGATATTTCAAGTTGAGTCTTAAATAATAGACACTTCTCCCAATTTTTCCTTATCGATGAAGAGTCGGGCAAGTTTATCCCTTTCACCCTACTTATTCATTATTACAGTAGAATTATTAAGTGCTGCCATAAAATACAATACACAGATAAATGGCATAAAATTTGACAATTCTGAAGGAACTTTTTCAAGAGCTTAAAGATATCTTGTATAATTTCCTTTTGAGTGGAAATGGTGACAAAGTGAAGCGATGCATTCTTGTCAGTGATTATCAAGATGGTGGATTTAAAATGCCACAAATTCTATCTTTTTGTACAGCACTTAAAATACACATTGATCTTCTTAATGATTCTTCTTGGAAACCTCACATTCTTGATATAGTAGAAGAATTTGGAGGTGATAAAATCTTTCTAAAAAAAAACAAGGCCTTCAGAAAATAGCATCCAAATTCACAAGGATCTGGCAAAAACATTTTTCTTATATGGTCAGAACTGGATGAGTACTCCACCACAACCCCTGAAGATATTTTATCTATGCCACTGTGGCATAACAAGCTCACAAAAATAAATGGTAAAACTTTATTTTATACAAAATGGTGCACCAAATGTATTTTCTACATCAATGATGTAGTCAATGCCAATAGCAATTATCATATAAAGATTTCCAAAATATGTATAATAATGATGTATCATTTATTGAATTGTTTGGAATTCTTGATTTTATTACCAAGTACCTGGAGAAAAGCTGTAGAAAATCTGCAAAAGCTTGATACTCCAGTAAATAATTACTTTGACATGTTGAGAAGGCATGATAAAGTGTTGAAGCCATTTTATACAATATTCTTAGAATGATACCAGCGAAAACTTCAAAATAAATAGAGTGATATATTAAATCAGAACTACCAACTCAGTGACTGGGAACATGTGAATTTGTTACCTTTCAAGATTACCAATGATACAGAGTTTCAGAGATTTCAATACAAATTATCCATTAGGTAATCTATACCAAAAATAGATTGTTTAAGATGAAAATTTCAGCAACTCATCTTTGTTCTTTCTGTAATGAACATTCAGAAACATTGTTTCACCTTGTTTCTTTTTTGTCATATTGTAAAAGCTTTACTCGTGAACTTTATGTTATTACTAAGAGATACACGTGATATTCAGTTTAATTAAAATGAAAGTTCCATGCTTCTGTATACACCCCCCCCCCCATATGCTGTATACACCCCCCCCCCATATGCATAAGAATTTGATTCAGTTGGAAAAAAAATTAAATTAAGAGCAAATAAAGCTTTTGTCATATCAGTGCTGCTTTTATCTTTTCACATCTGTTTCTAATTTTATCTGCTTTTGATCTGCTTTCGAAGATGAATAGAGATGTACAGAATAACGCTCAATACTTTCATAGAACTTGATATTTTTCAATACATGCGTGTAAAGAGGGAATATAAATATTTTGCATAACAGGAGTATATGTAAAAAAAGCTCTCCTTTTTTCCCAACTCATTCTCATTTAGTTTAAAATGGCCTTTCCTAGTCTAGTGTAATCAACTCTAACATCATGGATTTTCTGCACATGATGGCTAGTGTCATGTACAGGCCTTATGATGTCCTGAACTGTCACAAGATTTGATTGGTTCAGTATGAATTTGTCACATTCATTGACAAATAGACTGGCTGAATTTCCAACCTGTGCCAGTTTGGGATATTGTTTGTAACAACTGCAAAACATCTTTCCTTCAGAGTCCATGAATTCAAGCCATGGATAATTGTGAACTCAATTTGGCTGAAAAATTTCATACATAAGATGTAATTAACTTTTGTAATACAAAGCAGGTCTACTATTAACTGATTGTAACAGTGCAACAAACACTTCCAAAAGTCGCAGATCAAAACACAGTTGGCACTTAATTACGTTCTCATGTAAATGCTAATGGGCATTACTTTGACAGTCAGTTGACGCTTTTCATGTTTGAATACAAGAAGACATTTCACCTTTATGATGATTACACAGAAACCGAATTAAAAGCTAGAACTGAAACACTAATTTCACTTGACAAGTCTTATTTAATGGTATTTATTTCTTAAAGTGTTGCCACCAGTAGGCATTTACCAGCATTTACACTGATAAATATTTTATGGTATTTTGTTATTTAGAGTGTATTGAGAATTTTTTTTTTTTTAAAGAAAATTTACCAAAATATAGGACTTCTTATTAAAAGTTGCGAATTTCATGATTTTTGGGCAGTAACCTTTGTTTTTGACTGTAAAATGAGCGATATGTCTAGGTTTCATTTACCAATTCATTTTGCTCTTGATTTTATCGATGTTCAGCAAATACATGTAGGAGGGATCCATCTTGGACTGGTTATTGCATTAAAATCTCCCATTAACAGGATATATGGTGCAAATGTAAGTGAGTGTATATTCACTTTCTTTTGGCTTATATAATAAAGGGAGGTTACTGAAACATATAAGATTAACAAGATCTCAGTTGAATCTGTTTATAGAGTTGTCACAAGAGTGTATGTCATGCTAGTTGTGATGCCAGATGTGCATGAAAGTGTAACCCGTTCAGCTTCAGTGCCATGTTAACTATCAGAGATTGGAGATAAACTGTAACGGCTCCTGGTCTCCACTTTACAGCTTCAGTTCAAAGTTAACTATCAAGGAGGGGGGAAGACTGTGGGCTCACTGTCTCCACTTTACAGTTTCAGTGCCATTAGTTAACTATCAGAGATGGAGGAAAACTGTATAAGCTCACTATCTCCACTTTACAGTTTTAGTGCCAAGTTAACTGTCAAAGAAGGGAGAAAACTATAGGCTCACTGCCTTCACTTTACAGCTTCAGTTCCAAGTTAACTATCAAAGATTGGGGAAAACTGTATTTGCTGATTGTCTCCACTTAACAGCTTCAGTGCCAAGTTAATTATCAGAGGTGGGGGAAAACTGAATTGGCTCTCTCTCTCCACTTTACAACTTCAGTTCCAAGTTAACTATCAAAGATGGGAGAAAACTATAGGCTCACTGTCTTCACTTTACAACTTCAGTGCTAAGTTAACTATCAGAGATGGAGAAAATTGTATTGGCTCCCTCATCTCCACTTTACAGCTTTAATGCAAAGTTACATGTAGCTATCAGAGAAATGGAGAATGCAGCACCAACTGTATATCATAACTTTTGTGCATTTTTAAATATTATATAATTTCCTTGTTAATAAATTTCTTAGTTAAGTTGTGGTAATTTATATAATTCACAGGACTTTTAAATATAGTCATGAAAATTGGGTGAAATAAATGTTGAACTTTATAAAAATGAAATTTGAAATTGTAGGTTATATATTCTAGTGAGAACTACTTAGGTGTTCCACCAGCTCTTGTCAAACTACTGATATACTCAGTGTGATAGTCCAAATGCAATTATGCAAAGATCAAAACTTTTGTTATGGAATAGTTATATAGTCGGACAGATACTGCATGCAAATTGTTTATTGTGTGGACTGGTCCATGGCTCTACCATTTCTTAAACAGCTCTCCAATGATAAAAATAAAAAATGATGAATATTTCTGTTGTGCTTTTCAATGAAAGTTTTGTTTATTTCATCCTGCCTGCTCATGTGTGTCTCTGGTGTATAAATTCACTGTCTACACTGTCAAGAGACCTACAGCTTTGAAACTTTGCATTAGGAATGATTGGCAGGTGGACAACATTCATTACAGGAAGTTTGAATTTTAGGGACAAGCAATTGATTATTGACAGTTTAATTTGACATTGATTAATGATGGTAAAATCAACCAATATGGCATGAGGTATCTTATCCAGACTAAACGTCATTTAAAAATTATAAGTGTGACTGAAGCATCATCAGGTGTGACTGATTTACTCTTTAAAAATTGTCTTTGATCTCAAGCGCTCAGAATTTTTTTTTTTCAGACACAGGCCCAGGACTGGTGATTTAAAAAAAATCACAAGCCCTGTCTCAGATTCCATAAACCTTTTTATCTCACCTCTGCCAAAGGACGGCTGATTTTTAATCAGAACTCAGAATCCATCATGATTCACATTTGATCCCTTTATTACTTATGACACCTCAAACAACATCCCACATTTGGCTTAAACTCTTCAGATTACAACAAAAAGGTAATCAATTAACAGCTTGTTGTATACACATGTTAGCCTTAATCCCATCACTCAGCCATGCACCACTGGAATAGTCGCAACGACTATTGGAACAGTTCCAGTCCCCAGTAGACTGGTTCTGGCTGGTTTCTGTAATGCGAGGATAGAATGTGTAAAAATACTGGTTTTTTTTAATGTTTCTTTTTTCAATTTTTAAAAAAAAATCAGTTCAGTTTCAAAAGCAGTAGGTTTCAACTATAAAAAGGTATAATTGCAGTAGATGGCCCTAAAAACTGTATTTTTGTCCTACTGCTGGTAGAATCACATGTATGTTAAAGCCAAGTGAGCACTAATTATAGGTAACCAAGGCAATCTGTTCCCTGTTCATAGGTCACATGCTTCACTTTGTACACAAAGTTTACAGCTTTTTATAGAAGTATAGAAAGTAGATGATCTTCATAAGGGTAAGGGGCATACATGGTGATAAATATTAATAATTTGCTAGTCCTTCAACAACTTGAAAATAAAACTCCACATATCATCAGCGTGATCAAAGTTTTCACAGGCAAATTAGGTTTTTATTTTCGACAAGTCTAATGGGTACTTTCACTCAGAATAATGGATGGGCCCGATCTGAAATTAGAGGGGCCACGAGTGTCGAGCTATCAGATTTTTTGAGCACTTACCTCACACAAATAAAATAAAAATGAATATATTGTTTTAGCTTGCCTTTATGAAGTAGGTATAGATGCTGTCATCAACAACTGTTGATGTAAAAGCAAATACATTGGCTTCTCATTGCATTCCAACCATTCTTGCTTCTCACATTCTTAATTATATTTTGAATAATGTTTAATGGGATTAACCCCTCCCTAGGGTAAAAGCCAAGGGAACTAACTTAGCTGCAACATGAATCCACTCTTGGTTAAGGTTTTGCATTAAGGTAGCCAGACCATACAGGGACTTAACTTGGTGTACATGTATCTATATGATTTGTATGTCCTGGCTGCTTTCTACTCTAAATGTCCAACTTCCTGCCCAGCATAGATCACTACAGTTACCACTGGCCTACAGGCTTTTTAGTTAATATGGCACACAGGTGACACCTTGTCATCTAACACATGTGACACCTTGTCATCTTTTGTATGGTAGATATTTGTACCCAGTGCTGGATTACCCAATAGGCAGACTAAGCAGGTGCTTAGAGCACCAGCAAAGCAGGGGCACCCAAACAAATGAGAAATTACAGTTTTTTTTTTTATTAAATAGTGGGTGGATGGGCACCATAATCTTTTCAGTGCTTAGGGCCTCTAAAGGTCTTAATATAACCCTGTTTGTATCTACTTACCACATATAGAATACAGATCTAAGTACTTTGTAAGCCTTAATTAGAAACTGTAAATATTGAAACATTTAACATATTCAAAATTACCGTCTTATGAATTTACTACAAAACTTGTGTAAAATATTGATTAATGTAATATATATTTTTCTGAATGATTATGTAACTATAACTTCCCTAAAATCCACTCTGTGATCAATATATCTCTGGTTTCTCGGGTGATATTCCTTGAAGGCATGAGTCTCGGTGATAAGATGAATCTCAGGGATCTCTTTACCTTAAAACAAAATAGGTAAATTAACAAGTTTATATTTTATGCTTTACTGACTGAGTTTAAATTTGGCATCTAAGTTCATTTTTCAGACATTAATTATATTAGAGTCACTCATGAAACTAGTGTTTAAGCTATGCATGTATTGAGGGGCACTGTATTCTGTCTCCAAATATGCATGCCCTGCCTTTCTGACTCTCTGATTGTGCCCTGCCCGTATTGCATTTGTAAGATTGATGCTCCAATCTGTTTTTATGTAACAGGTGTTAGTAGATGAGATCAACAGTCAACAGGTTTCATGCAAATGACAAAGTAGTGAGAAACTTGATCCTAACAAATAACTAAGTAGCGGGAGACTCGATCCTGACAAATAACAAAGTAGAGGAAGACTTGATCCTGAAAAATTTCTACATAGTGTTCATTTAAATTCAAAATTGGACTAGATTTCTTTAAAGTCTCAACATATTTAAAATACTCGTATTGGTGCACTTTTAGAGTTTTTGTGATTGGAATGGGATGTAAACTGTTGCTTGATATGATTTATGAATTTGTCAACCCCTTTTATATCCAGTAGCAGCAAATTCGAATAATACAACTATTTTTGGCAGTGAATTTGTTTAAGTTAATTAAAAGCAGCTGTATGATATATATTTAAATTGGCAAATTTTTATAGCTGGATATGTATTGCCTCCTGTACTAGATATAACATTAAGTGCCCTTTTAAAAACATTTCATGTACTCTGTGCTCCTTTTTGGATGATTGTCAACCTGCCCTTTTCAGATTCTAGCTGTAACACTGCTGAATCTATGAGTACTACACCCTTTTTACAAACAGCAGGTGACCTGACCTTGATTTTTACATTTTACACTTCACTATGTTTAATTTTTGTGTTCAAATTAATTTCTCTCACACTATTTATGGTAGACTCGTGTAATTTTGCGATTAGATGTATCTGTGCGGATGCTTCATTCTTAATACAAAAGTTAGCCATTCTTTTTGTTACATTATTTCATGGTGTACTGATTTAGTTAACTTTTTTGAGTTGATTTCTCAGGCACTACCCATCTTAGCTTCTTGCTGATTAATATTCACAAAATTTCACTGGAGGTTTGCCTTTGTTAATGTTTCATTGTTTTAGGGGTCCTAATATCAAAGTGCAAGGTCATTCTAGATTTTTTTGGACATCCAAACACCTTTTGTAACAAAGTATTATGTGATCTTGTCTGTCAGGATGTGGATGTGTGTCTAATGTAACACAACTCCTTCTATACATGTACCATTAAAAATAGAGACTTCAAACCTTGGGATACGATTGGGGAAGTTTGTAGATGTGCACAACACCTGTGGGGTGGGGATGGATTTACTTAAATTTAAAATAACTCCAAAATTATGAGATTACCATGTCGGAGACTTGATGTTTTTGTGTGATTAATGACCCAAGTGTAAACACACCAGATGGGGCTTAGAGTGTGACTCCAAGGTCATACCCTGGTGGCATACAGGGACCACAACTTAGAAACTATTGAGATCCCCACCATATAAATATTTATACACTTATTGGGTATGATTTGCAATTTGCTGTATCCCCTGGGTCTATTCTTACTCCTAGGGATTTATCTCATAGGTCATAACATAGAAACTATTGAGATCTCCTCCTTATAAACATCTATACACTTACTGGGCATGAAAAGACAAATTTATACATGCAACAGATATTGGCCCTGGAGTCCATTCCTAACCACCATAATTTCCAGACTTAACCCCTGTGTCATAACTTGGAAACTATTTAGATCTGTATGCTATAGCCATCAAGGTTAGAAAAATTCCATTTTTTCCAACTTGCCCACTGGCCAAGTAAAAAAAAAATTGTAATTGCCCAGTGCTCATGGTGATGTGCACTAGTTGGGCCAATTTTTCAACCTTCCCTGATGTCTGGACAGATGGATTTTATTTAGTGCAGGCCATATATACACTTACCGAGTGTGAAAAAACAAATTTATGCATGCAACTACCGGTAACACTGACATATGGGTACATTCCAACCATCATGGACTTAGCCCCTGGAGCATAACTTGTAAACTGTTGAGATCTCCATCTTAAAGCATGCATGTTCACTTACTGGGTAGGAAAAGACAAATTTAGACATGTAGCTAAAATTGGGCTTTAGGTCTATTCTTACTCTCTGGGGTTTAACTCTAAGGGGACCCGGTACATATGGTGGTTGTAGGGGGGGGGGGGGGAGGCAAAGTGGGGATAGCATGGATGTGTTTTACAAACTCTGTATTACAAAAATGCTTTGTAGAGGTGATGGCACTCTTAGAAATAGTGTAACAAATGTAACATTTATCCATAACAAATTTAACATTTATCCGTAACAGATTTACCGTATATACTCGTGTATAGTTCGTGTCCAAACACAAACAACATAGACCCTGATCTGCTGTCGCATAATGCGCCAGCAGATCAGGATCTATGTTGTTTGTTCTACTGATTAGTCCTCACAAACTGCATAGACCCAGATATGCCTGTGCATTATGTGATGGCAGCTCTGGGTCTTTGCAGTTGGTAAGGGATTATACGCAAGTACAGATGGTAGCTGATAAAATGTGATTAACAGAATGATCTGGATAACAAGGATAGAATTAAAGTACTTTAAGAAAATGTTATGTGGTAATGAATTCTTAACTGTTTAGGGTGTAAAATGTAGGACATTTCAATCTAAACAGGATATGGGCACTTAAGTTTTATCTGCATCATGGTGTCTGTAGTATGTATCTGTCATTCAGTGCTCCATTTACATTGAAATAGATGGGCACTCCTCTTCTATGTCCAATCCTCTTCCTCTTGCATGGCACCAATCTCTCTAATGCATAGCAAGATCATTGAGTCAATGAAACCATGAGAGGGACCTTTCTGGTTGTGTATAAGAGGAATCAAGAATACAGAAGACAAAATGGGTTGTCAAATTTGAAATGGACATTCTCTTTTTGTGTATCAAATTAAAAAAAATATAAGAATATGATTTGACCTGTTCATCTCATATATTTTGTTATCTCTGAAAAAATTCTAAATGTGAAGATTTGGTGCCGCTATTTGTTGTGAATAGAAGTTCTAGCATAAAAAATGCATAAGAATTCAGGTGTTTTATTAAAGATATGTTACTTCCCATGCATTTTTCCTATTAGGTTTGACCGTACTTCACAAGAAATTTATGCCCCAAATCTTCACATTTAAAAAAAAAAAATCACTGATAACAAAAGAGTTGTGGCAGATGGGTAGAACCACACTCTTATATTTTTATATGCCAGCCTTTGGCAGAGCATAGTGTTGCACCTTAATGCACAAGCTCAGGGGACATTCTTCCACCCTGAATTGCCAGTGTCCCCCTAAATTTAAAAAAATCCCTGTATCTTGATAATTATAGGGGGACAGAGGTACATTAGAGGTATCCCTGGCTGGTCAACGAGTGTGGAACACTGCGTATTATGCTATGACCTTGTCTGTTTGTTACATTTTCCATGCCGTACTAGTGCCTACATAGAGCACTATTAAACATGGGGCAGACATATGACGTACTCTTCATGGTACTATTGATGAAGCATACATGAAAAGATAAAGATCTGTTTTAATCTGATAACCCACAGTTGACCTCCCCCATTCATGACTTGAATAGTCTCTCTTATGGTTTTACTTATGTAACATTGTGCTATGCATGCAACAGATTTGTGGTCATGTCTTTTCATCATGTCTACCCCTACTCCCACCCCCACCTCAGCCCCTGATGTTTGACTCTCTGGTCTTACATACAGTCACTAAAGTGTCCTGGTGAAACCATGTCAGTCTGAATTGATTCCCATCATTTCTGATGATGATTCCTCTTTAAATGTGGATTTTATCACCTTATCAACGGAACAGAAAATATTCTGTATGATGTCACAATACAAGTATTTACATTATCTTCTACTTTAACTTAGTGCCTGCTCCCCACCCCCCACTTCCAACTCAGACATTTCTAGCTGCAGGTGTGATTACACTGTGTTATAGCATGAAGACAGTTTAGAATACAGTATGTTCCATTTCTTGAACCTTAACATTTCCAGGATGTCATTGATTTACAAAGAATTTAATCAGTACATACTGTAGTAATTGTAAACATATGAATTGGTTTAGCTAACAGTTGATTGGAAAATATCAAAGTATTTATCGAGAAATTTAGCATGATTTTTTATGATTTATGAAAATGTTGAGAGCCTGTTTATGCTTGATATTCACCGTTCTCTTCAGCTTTCCATTTATCTTGAGTTAAATTTAGAAGAAGAAAAAAAAAGTGGTGAAATCAAGACTGATGTCAAATATAGACAAAGAAATAGAATGTAACTTATTTTCACAGTATATTTTCTTTCATAGCATTTTTTTTTTCAAATAAAAGTTTTATGATAATTGATAACTGAGCAAGATTATTTGATCATAAACCCAGTACCTGTAATTGATATTTGTTCATAAACCCAGTACCTGTAATTGATATTTAGTCACAAACCAGTACCGGTGATTGTAAAATTTTGACAAACTCCTAATTCTCTCATATGATCATCATTTATACTGAAAGTACATATAATGTCCCTGCCTCCTCCCACCACCATGGCATACCCCCCTCCATACACCTCAAAACATCTTTGTCTGGACCAATGAAAAAAAAAATAGTACCAGGAAGATATAGTTCTAGTAATTTGTCAGCTACATGTACATATGACATAATTCCAGAGTTTAACCTCTCATGTAATTGATAGTACATGTAAATTCAAGCTTTATCAAAAAGTAAATAGAGCGATTCCATCCTCATTGTTACATATATTTGTATGCCTCTTTGTAATTGCATGGTTATATAAGCATTCCAGCAGATATGTATATGATCACTTGTCTCAAGCTACAATGTTGTGTTCATAGGAAGGGTTAAAAATGGACATGTATTTTAGTGTCTATGTTTTATTTAATAATTATCAGTCACTTTCAGCTTTTGCACACAGTTCTTCTCAGAAATAAAAGTGAAATCTTTCAAACAAACTCAGTTAGGACAATTTTTGCATCATTCCCAGAGATTTAGGATGAGACGGTATTGGTGGGGTGTTGATTAAAAAGTTTTCTCAATTAGTATAGTACAATTTTTATTAGCTCTACCGGTCATAGACCAGAAGAGCTTATGGGATGATCTGTTGTCCATCCCTCTGTTAGCACAAGTTTGTTACCGCTATTCCTCCTAAACTACTTGGAGGATTCCCTTCCCTGGATGATCATTATGACATGGGGTTTTCACCAAAAGACTTCTAATGATGTCTACTTTGTCCTAAATGAAAATGGTGCCAAGCTGACATCCAATATGTGTACCACAGCAGCAAATTTGAAAATCTTGTTATCGCTGAAGAATATCAGAGATGGTTTCAACACTTGATAATGGTCTTATATGTGTACACACATTCATCCCATGGTCTAGTTGGTCCTAAATGAAAATGATGCTGCCCGGACATCCAATATGGCTGCCACAATGGCTATCTTGAAAATCTTGTTATTGCTACTCCTCCTGAATGGATGGTCATATCAACATGGGGTTTTCACTAAAAGACTTATGATGTCTAGTTGGTTCTAAATGAAAATGGTGCAGATCTGATGTCCAATATGGCTGCCACAGCAGCCGTCATAAACATCTTGTTATTGCTACTCCTCCGGAATTGATGGTCCTATCAACATTTCACTAAAAGACTTCTTATGATGTCTAGCTGATCCTAAATAAAAATGGTGACGATCTGACATCCAGTCACAGCCATCTTAAAAATGTTGTTATCACAACTTTGCTTAAACAGAAAGACAAATTGACTTCTTATGATGTCCAGTTGGTCTTAAATGAAAATAGTACCAATCTGATGTCCAATATGGCCACTACAGCAGCCATTTTTAAAATCTTGTTATTGCTACTCCTCCTGAATGGAAAGTTGTATCTTGAAAATATTGTTATCTCTACTCCTCTCCAAATGGATGGCTATATCAACATGGGATTTTCACCAATAGACTTCTTATGATACCTAGTTGTCCTAAATGAAAATGGTGCCAGTCGTACATCCAATATGTCTGCCATAATGACTGTCTTGAAAATCTTGTTGTCATTATTTCCCCTGAATGGATTATCATTATGACAAGGTTTTTTCCACTAAGTCCTAAATGAAAATGGTGCCAGTCATACATCCAATATGGCAGTCACGCTGACTGTCTTAAAAATCTTGTTGTCACTGAATGGATGATCATTATGACATGGGGTTTTCACCAAAAGACTTCTAATGATGTCTACTTTGTCCTAAATGAAAATGGTGCCAAGCTGACATCCAATATGTGTACCACAGCAGCTAATTTGAAAATCTTGTTATCGCTGAAGAATATCAGAGATGGTTTAAACACTTGATAATGGTCTTATCTTGAATTCCTGGAAATTCTTTTTGCCCAGTAGAGCGCCAGTCCCTTTGAAAGACTTTGTTCTCAATGAATTCTCAAAATGGTCATGAAAGGTTTTTATGCTGATTATTTATTTATTTAATATTTATTTAACTTTTTCATTCACTTTTTCATTCAAGTTTGTTCAGCGTTGCAGTTTCAGTTGTCTTTGGCTTTATACAAAAGTAATTGACATGCTTTATTCACAGCGAAGACTTAAGGACAGCTTTTGAACATAACTTTTGTGCTGTCCATATAATACAATCTGCGGATCAGGTTAACTCATCGCAAATACCCCCCATAAACGTAGTAATAGGAGCAATTGTCTCTGAGATGAAGGGTAAAACAATGGTAATATTAAAATAGTATCTTGAGATTTTAACATAATTTCTTTCCAAAATTTAAAAACAATAGTTTTCATGATTACTAGCAATCATACTAATGATAAATTTATTGGAATGGAATCAGGATATGTATCAGACAGCAGACTTTGAGTAAATTTATTGTAATGGAACCAGGACATGTATCTGACAGCAGACTTTGGGTACATTTATTGTAATGGAATCAGGACATGTATCAGACAGCAGACTTTGAGTAAATTTATTGTAATGGAATCAGGATATGTGTCAGAGAGCAGACTTTGAGTAAATTTATTGGAATGGAATCAGGACGTGTATCAGACAGCAGATTTTGGGTACATTTATTGTAATGGAATCAGGACATGTATCAGATAGCAGACTCTGGGTACATTTATTGTAATGGAATCAGGACATGTATCAGACAGCAGACTTTGGGTACATTTTAGAGTAGTTAAATTGCAGCTTGTATTGATCATTCAGAAAAGTACAGTATATAGTACATGACAAGAGACTAGGAGGCAAATTTAGCCATCTGCTGGGTCTCGGTTAAAACTCGGTTTGAAATAGTAATGTGTTAATTATCCTGGAAACATGGACTTAACTCTAAGCCTGACTATTTGTGTTGCCAGACAATAAATGGTGACTTGAAGAAAATGCATAATATGTCCAGAGAATAAAAAAAATTGAATCCAAAACATCGCTTTTTTTTTCTTTCTTTTTTATTTTTGTTTTCACTTTTAATTGTCCATGGACAATACATGTACATCAGAGAAATTATTATACAGGGTATAATCCATAACAATGTGTAAGACTAGAGAAATTATTATACAGTGTATGACTGTCATAGTTTATGGTCAGAGAGCAGGTAATCAGGTTTAATAACAAAATCCTGTTATTTGACTACAAGGGGAATGAGTTAAACTTGTTATTTAACCAGTGTTCACAGTTACCTAAATCCAACTGTTACAAGCGATACAAAAACAAGGTAATTGTCATCTAGAGATGCCTTGAATATATAACAGAATATATTGTTACAATAATATATCCATCTATATTGACAGGATTCTGAAGAGACATGGAACACTACAGATCCTGACTTTACTCCCTGCTTCCAGAAGACATGCCTGCTATGGACTCCATGTGTTTTTCTTCTTTTGCTTGGGCCCATACGTATAGCTTTGCTCCACAGCAGGGATTCGGCTGGAGTGATCAACCTCACATGGCTAAATATTACAAAATTTGTAAGTCACTAGCAGTTGTTTTTCATGTTTGGGACTCTACTGGTGTAAAATGACTTCTGTGTCCAGAGTGATTTTTGACTTTTTTGTTTCCACTTCTGCTTGGTAATGGTTACTATGCATATTTTGGTATAGAGTATTTTATTGGGTTTTATATATATATATATATATATATATATATATATATATATATATATATATATATATATATATATATATATATATATATATACTGTGTGTGCAAATAGTTGGTCAATGGTTCCTTTACAGCTTGTTGTATTTAGTTTAGAATCACTACACTTACTCAGAGTACTGGTAAATCATTTGACTTTTACTTAGTTGTGCTACACATCTCCCATGCTCAAGATAAGATTTTGATGAATCTGGTATTTTAATCCCTGGTTTGGATTTTAAAATTTCAAAAGGGTAGTTTGTGAACACCATACTACACAATTTATTAGGGCCCAGCACGACAAAGTCGGCAGAGCTCGATTGTAGTCATGTTGTTCATCCATCCATCCATCTTGCTGTCTATCAGCAATTTGGTTTCTGCAAGATAACTTCACTTCGAATTATTTAATTTTAATAAAATTTGGTATATGGCTTTATATTGATCAGCTCTCAGAAGAGTTCAATTTCCAGCCATATATGTCATTATTTAGTTTGGTTTGGTGTTCTACAGCACAGCAACACAAGTAGGTTATTAAGTGCCAAGGCAATTGGAGTAAAGTGCCTTGCCCAAGGGCACTGCGTTAGCTGACCTGGGCTGATCTGATGGTAGGTTTGGAACCCACACCCTTTCGGTCATGATTCCAGATGCTTGCGACTGCACCACTACTGTTCCTGTGTCATTTGGTCATCTCTTATGAAATGCAGGAGGGTGCATCAGACCTGTTCTACATTCCTGAGTCATCATCATCATTCAGAGTTACAGCCCCAGATTGATCATTCCGAGTTATGGCCCCAGATTGATCATTCAGAGTTATGGCCCCAGATTCATCATTTAGAATTATGGCCCTAGATTTCCAATCCTTTTTTCCCTTCTGCAGCTTGACTTTACCAAGGATTGTTGAATCTTGAACCAAATTCTTAAGCAGCTCTGTATTGATGAGACCTTGAATGACTTCAATTTCTAGCATTTTATGGCAGCACTTACAGGAGTTATGTCCATTGATTGCTTGTCTTCCTGACTTTGGTTTTCACAGCATAACTTTACCAAGGTTTGTTGTATTTCAGCCAAATTTGGCATTCAGCAATATATTCATGAGACTTTGAATGAGTTCGATTTCCAGTGTTTCATTGTGTCAGTGTACAGGAGTTATGCCCCCTGCTTGACTTTGATTTTTGTTGCATAACTTTACCAAGGTTTGTTGGATTTCAAGCAAATTTGGTTTGTAGGTTTATATTGATGAGACTTTGATTGAGTTTGATGAATGCATCATTCCACGACATCATGTACAGGAGTTATACCCCCTGATTGCCTGTCCTACTGACTTCTAGTTTCTGCAGCATAACATTACCAAGGATTATTGGATTCAACCAAATTTGGAAGGCGGCTTTATGTTGATGAGACCTTGATTCATGAGTTGTACTTCAATTTAGGGCATACATTTACCATTGGACAAACTTGATCAAATTTAAGCATTAGAATGTGGTGTAACAGAATATGGCATTGAGCTCAATGCAGGTAAGACTTTAAATTTTGAATATTTTTTTCAGAGCTGTAGATAAGAATTTAGTGCATTGGGTATTTTACTCCCTAGCAGGGCTTAGGAAAAAATTTCCCAAGCACTCATCCCTATGACAAGTAAGTTGCAAGAGTTACTTGTCCCTGTCCTCATTATACTCAACACAGTCCACTTCATTGCTTATGCTTTTACTAATAAACCACAGGTACCTGGTGCAAGCTTGATACTAAAATGCGTAAAATCATGAAAATATTATTTTCTTACATGGCTCCTTAAGATAAATATATAATGAGACATGGTTTGTAACTTGAGAAATTGCAGTTGTACATATAACCCTTGATTTCTTAGTGGTATTCGCATTTACAATGAAACCTTTCAGTAATCTAGGTGTCATAATTTTTCTTTTCAATGATCTATCATACATCTTTATGAGTTAGATATGGGAGAAGTTTACGAGACAGAATGTCAAAATTGTATGATTTTCGTCTGGTTAGACATTGTTACGCTTGCCCCAGATCTCCAGTATTTTCAAGACTATAGCTTTATTAATACATTGTCTTGCCAAAGTAAAGATGCCAGCATATATTTATATAAGTATGTAATTATGTTTGGCAAGACAAATGTCAGTAGCTTGCATTTGAAAGAAGACTTCCAACCATCTCAATTTCCACCAACTTTCATGCTAAATGATCCTTTTTTAGTCAATCTAGAGAGCTACACACAGGTGCCATGAAAAGGAAGATTGCTGATTGGCCAAAAGAATTGGAACATATATAGGTCATTATCCCAACTAGATTTCGATCAGTTGGTTGTTGTCTTGGCATTATCTGCTTTAGAAATACGTTACAACAGCATGCATTGTGTGAAAGTTGGTGGGAATCAGCTGTGACACTTAAAATACTCATTTCAGATGTAAGTTGGCAAAAATTATCTTGTGAAAAGGAATTACATGCATATAGAAATATTTGCTAGCATCTTTCTTTTGGCATGACAATGTATCAAGAAATCTTCAGTCTTGAAAATACAGGTGACCTGCGGTAACTGTAATAATGCCTGATCAGATGAAAAATATAAAAAAAAAAAAAATATTCTGTCTCTTAATTTCTCAAAGGTCTGATTCATAAAGATGCGTGATAGCTCATTGAAAGGAAATCTTTCTCTACATCAAAATGATGCCTAAATTACTAAAAAGTGTCATTGTAAATGGAAACATCATAAAGAAAACGAGGGCAAAGTGCACAACGGGGTCCAAAAACATATACTGCACTATAAGCGAGGGCGCGAGTTACCGAGGGACCAAAAAAAAATTAAGAAGGGGATGCCATCCCCGCTGGACATCGAGAAAACCGCAGTGGGGGTGGGTAACGGGGCTGTTTTTAATGGCTGAATACTCGTTTTATAATTACATTGGAAATAATTGTCAATAAAGAGCTTTTTTCTGATGTAGTTGTTTGCTTTTCTGTTTAAATTACCTTTATTTTCAAGATACTGAACCTATGAAAGATTGTTAACAACATTAGTCCAAGCAGTTTCAACAACATGTGTACGCAAAAACATTGTGTATTACGTCTCTGCTTTTTGTTGTTGTCGATTCACAACAAAACAAGAATCCTTTTTTCATAAACTACGTACATTTATTTCGTGAAACAACCGTCAACATCGAAACTCTATTTATTTATTGTTCTATTAATAAAATATGGATGCCATGATTTCATATCAAGTAACAGTGAAACTTATTCTCATCCTTGAGGAAATCCTTGAGTAGCAAGTCAGAAATTTTAAGTTCAATACAAACTCTGGAACTCGCCTCTCTGTAATGAACCATATCTGTAAAACAAAGCTTTTAATTCACCAAGTACTCATTTGGCTTGGTTGCCTTACCAACTTTGATCACATTTGTGAATGAGTAGGCTAATTTAAGGTAGATTAATTATATTACTTGCATAATAATATTCATAACAGTGTTCGATTGATCAATTGAAATGAGTTGACCTGACACATGGCTGTGACTGCTAGCTCTTACGCTGGCAGGATTTGCACGCCTTTTAACTTTTCTGTTATTCCACCCCCTTTGTTGGATTTGATACAAAAGATGTGATTAACATGATAATGCAAAGCAGGTCTGCTATTAATTGAGTGTAACAACACAGCAAATACTTCGGCAAGTCAGAATTAAAAAAAACGGTCGGCACTTGGGTCGGTTGAATTATATTTTTCACGTTTGAATACAAGAGGGCATATTGCATTTATGATGATTACACTGTAACCAAATTAAAAGATAGAACTAAAACACAAATTTCACTTGACAAAAACTTATTTAATTGGTATTTATTTTAAAAGTATTGTCACCAGTAGGTAGTAGTGATGTTTTCATTGATCGAAATTTCGTTGAATATTGTTATTTATAGTGTACTGAGAATGTTGTTTGGAAAGAAAATTGAACAAAATATATGACTTCTTATTAAAAGTTGAAAATTTAATGATCTTGATTGAAATTTCTGGGTACTAACCACTATTTTTGATGATAAAATGAGCAATATATCAAGGTTTCATTTGCTAATTTTGATCAAGATTTTTTTCACCTTCAACAAATAGGGGCCATTTTTTTATTTTTTTTTATTTTCTAGTTTAAAAAAAATGGAATCCACACCTGACCCTGCGTTATAAGCGAGTCCACGAGTTATCCAGGCGTGATTTATCGAGAGAGTGGTGTATTTACCCATTTTAGTATCAAGCTTACATCAGGTACCAATGTAAAAAAAGAAACAAACAAAGCCATTTTCTTTGCAATAAGTAGGCAGATTAGGCGAAGTTATTTATAACAGAAGCATGCCAAATGTTAAGCAATGTTGAACTTTGGTGCTTGTTAGGGGTAGAAAATGTACTCAGATTTATTCTCAAGGTTCGATTCTGCATCTACTCACCCCAGGGACGAGTTCATACTAAAGTTTTACTTGGCCCAGCCAATTTTTCCCAGTCAGGACGAGTGAATTTGTCCTTTCCTGAGCCCTGCTGCCTAGTTTAAAATGATTTTTTTTTTCTTGAAATTAGACGTGAAAGGGTATTTTGTAAACACATTAAACACAACACTTGCACTATGGGACTGAGTCTTAATCATCAAGAAGTTAGTCATGCCTTTTTTCATGCGTCAAATGGCTTAGTGACAAAGACTAGTCCACAGTGTGTTTTTGATTATGTGGCTCCATTTGAGTGAGTGTTCTCACAGTAATCAAGTACTGCCATTTTAAATGTGCAGGGAACATCTGGAGCATGAACTGATAACATAGTTTATATTGATTGATCGTACCATCATGCAACATTGACTGCTTATGGCTGGAGCAATATGGTGACAACTTTGGACTAAACACTTAAACTTAAACAGCTTGGTATAATTTGTATGCATATAAAGATTTCTTTGTGTTTTTTGTCGAATTGTCTAAATAAAATATGCAGATATGCTGCTTATCTTGAGTTCTGTGTTTTTTTCTTCAAAATTAATGTTATGTTTATTTTTTATATTTATCAGATTCTTGGGGGAGCTATTGGTGTGCTTGCAGTGCTGGACATAACAAAGAGCGTGCAGGAGCAGATTGCGATAGGGGCTGTCCCTATCGTAAACTTTGTCTCACCACTTGTTCTCCTCATCACCATGGTAAGGACATCTCCAGAAGCAATTGGACAAGAAAAATAGCTTAATTTCTTTTCCACTGTTGTTACTGTTTTTTTCCTTTCTTTTTTTAAAAACAGATTGTGTGATTATCATTGTTACAAATCATCTTTGGATGATACCCAGTACACTCTAATAATGACATAACCATAAAATCTTTAATAGACTGGAATATATTTTGGTCATTTTATTTTGTTCTCATAATATTCAAAGCTAATATGAAATGCTGAATATAATTAACCATAGGGACATCAACAGAGTTTACAAGCATGTTCTTTCAGTCTTGGAACTATCTAATAGAACAAAATACTAAATTTTGACCAATAAAATAAGTTCACTGGTTTGATCAGGTCAGTATTCTGTAATGTTGAAAACTTGGAATAGATTATTGCTGAGTCTGTTTGAACTTTAATATGAGGATGTATCATGTCATGAAAAGTCATGGTGTATCTGCACTTTGGTTTTGCTTATCAGTGCATGGTGACAACGGATTTAGGATTCATGGTGTATCTGCACAGTTTTAATTATGCTTATCAGTAATCTGTTGAAATAAGTGAAACATTTCCAGTGGATGTTGGGTTCATTATACTGACAAGTTCAAGTTATTGAAGTATGAATTTCTTCTCCAATTTATCTGCCATTCCTGTTGCTAGATTATGAGGCTTCAGCAGATTTCATTCCTATGTTGAATACATTACCCAATCACATTAACATCAGGAAAATAAACTCTACTACCTCCTGAATCCAGCTGTCCCTAAAAGATGAAATTGTCTTTACATTTGGATGTGATATAGATGAAGGGAAGTAACTCTTACAGATTGCCTCCCCTTGTCATGGCTAGGTGGCCACCTGTATTCTGGATGTTTACTAGTTTAAGCTTTCAGTCAGTGACAGTCAACACACAGTTTTTTTTACCTCCTGAATCAAGTAAATATTTCACCATTTCAAGCCATACGTTATTTTATTTTTGGTGGTTCAGTAAGTCTAAGCGATAATATAACTTGAGTATACATCATTTTTTGACTTTATGGTGAAATTATGAAATTATTTCGACTGTCATTATGGATTTGTTTCTCAACTGCTAAGTCATGCATGTTTGCTTCATTCTTGTTATTTTTCTTTCTGGAATTATGCTGTAGACACTGTGATTTAGTATGTTTTTATTAATAGGTGTTCTCTTTCAAGTTTCACCTGTTTTGTATATATTGTATGCATTTGGTCTTCTCTCATTTGAGTTTCAGAGCATGTTGACTGAGTGCAAGAAGTGTAAGCATTTTAAGGTTGCATAGGATAATTAAGTCATTAGTCTGTATTACATCAAGTGTTCTTTTTTCAAACTTTGCAGTGTTAGCAGTTTGTGGGCTGAGGGGGTATGGTCTGATGTCTTACACAAACAGCTCAAAGGCCAAGAAAAAGGATCATGCAAATTGGCGGACTCAGATGAGTTAATACATTATCCCAATCTGGAGTTGATTGCAAGTGTCATGGGGGATGTCATGGCACCCCCGACTGCAGCAAAAATTCCACATACAGCGCCCTCAGCAACTGTTATGTCAGATTAAAAAAGAAGTCATGCCACAAGCTGTCGCTATGGACTCAACTCATACTTTTTTGGAATCACATGTGTGAAGGGTTATTCAGCAAGTGACCTGCAAGATGCTGGCTTCTGGAGACTTTGCTAAGGTTTCTTCTTGCATATCGATTGTAGATTCAGAGGATACATTTGGAAGTTTTTTGCCCTCCTTTGACAGCCCACTGGGCATAAGTTTATCTCCCCCACCCCCCAACTAATGCATGGTCTTTGTGCCAATGAAACTGGGTGTACTGGAATGCATTTTGACATCGCCATCAAGCTTAACTCGTGAGTTCAATACTATATGCTGCACATCATCCTGGCTGCCTACAAGTTGGTCCAGTTGGCTGGTCAACCTGGGTGGGGTTTAGCTAGTGAGATTCTCTTATACTGTCGAACTGCATGCCAGCTGCCTCAGCCATCCCACTGACTGGCTGGACCCACCAGATACATCAATCCAATATGATATAGCGGACCGACAGACTGGCCATCCCAGACCAGCATTCACCAGTGGGACCGTGGTCTGTGTTGGATATGTTGGTGGTGACTTAGTGTACACTATAGATAGATGCAACACCATGCATTGTAATAGCACAGCATCATCCCTTCCATGTGGCATGTTATACCCATATAAACAAGACATGCGGAATGAGCACAGCCCCTTTGTCAATGAAGAGGATAACCCAGATTTGCCCAAACACTCCAAAACAGCTATGGAGTGGACAGAGTTCAGTTTTATAATGGCAGTAATAGAAGAAATATCAGATTTTGCTGCTGTTGAATGCCCTTCTCCAGCAGTTAATACCACATACAAGGTTTAGGCCTCAGTAGATGTCAATGAAGAGGATTAACATCCATCATTCCAAATTGTGCCACAATCAGCAAAGATTGGCAAAATTACCGGACATCTCTCAGATAAGATTTGTGCCCCTAGTAATTTGAGGGCCTTGTTTTCATTGAGTCAGTTGCCTGCAACTTTCTGACCACACTGGTGTACATCACATACTGATGCATACCATTCGGATGTTCCTAGTCTTGATAAGAACATAACTGCCATCAACATGTCTGCCCCCATGTGTTATAAGGTGGACAGACAGGTGTTTCATGTCACATCCAAGTTGTTGAGGAACATGGGGTCGACTTCCTCCCAATTGGGCTTAGCATCTCAAGGAGTCTTTCATTTAGCTAATAAGGCAGGGAGCGAGTACACTTGGAAATCTGTGCCGCATAGCCAGAGTAGTCAACAGGGCAGCACACCATATGATTGTGAATGCCCTAACTGCTTCTTGCAATCTAGATTTGTTAACTAGAGATGCTCTTTTGTGATTTTCTTCATTCAAATCTCACCATGCATTCTCTCATTTTCCACACTTTCTGCGCCATTTTCCACACTTTCCACATTTGAAGGGAGCACATACAAGGAAAGATTCTGATGATTTTGGACAACTCAATTGTGAGGCCTCAGCTGTTGACACCCTGTCAGTCAGCTGGGAGATGTGAGCCTATACCTTCCCCTTAGCAGTCTGAATACTGAAACTAATTCAAAAGATGAGGGGCAAGACTTGCAAAATAGTTTTGATTGCTCCTTCATGATGAGACAGATCCTGGTCAATGATCTGCTCGATCTTGCAACAGATGTACCAGGAATATCATAGCAACCTTTATGCTGCTGAAGTTGTCAGTATTCCATTTGTGTTAGGAAAAACTCCTCCTTCACATCTGGCTCTTGTTGGGACGGCTTGAGTTCTGCACTTTTATCATGGAGAGGATATTGACAGCTAGAAGGCCCTCCATTTTGAAGGCATATGAGGGGAAGTGGCACGTTTTCACCAACTGGTATCAGATCAGCTAGCCTCCATTTCCCAGTTGGCTAACCCTTTTCTTTTCTTCTTTGAGGAGAAGAAGCTAGCCCTTATCACTATCAGTGGCTACCATTTATATGATTTATGACATGTTTAGATATGGTAGAGATGATATTGGTTGCAACTAGGATCTTTCAACCTGTTGTCCAATTTTTGACCTATCTAGGCCCGCTCACTCACCTTGTTCCAGAAATGGAACCCCTCCTGGGTTTTGACATGGCTCAATTGTCTCAATCTGAGCACCTGTCTAGGACCTCTCTGTAGCTGTTCCATTACTAGACTTACTTCCTGATAACCATCTGCCTGCAGGGTGGGTGAGCAGCATGTGCTGTCTATAGATCTGAACTACATGCAGTTTCATTCCAATGGCTCAGTTGTTCTAATGATGCAACTGTGTTTCATCTCTAAGCACTTCAAGAGAGGCTAATTGCCACACTCAGTTTGCACACTCAGATGCTATCTGAGGCACATGGAGAATGTCTGTGGTGCCCATCAGAGGCTCTTCCAACTTGTTTAGGCGGGAAAGCAAAACATAACCTCACAAGCGCTGGCCTCATGGCTCAAGTGGGTTATTAGATTGGCTTACTCTGACCTCTCTCAGGATCAGGTATGCCTCCTGAAGGTATCTACTCTTGAAATACAGGTGATTTCAATGAGCCTTGCCTTTGAATGTAATGTTTCCATTTGATGAATAGTGGAGTCATTGGGTTGGCATGCCCAATCTACGTTCTCCAGCTTATATTTACAGGATGTGGCCTCGCAAAGGAGAGAATTGAATCTTGGTGGGCCACTGACAGTTATCATGCCCCGTTCATGACAGCTCAAACTCAGTTACAGGTCTCACCTTATAGGTTTCGCTGGATTCACACAGGAAATGTTTGTAGGTAAAGTGATATTCAGGTGCAGGACCCCACTGGGGGCATCTTGCACAATTATAGGCCCATATTCTTCACTTGTGCTGCCTTCATGTGTTGGGAGATGTTCATCCTTTCAAGAGAGCAGTCATCTTGCTCCTGGAGGGTGGTGTGGGTCAAGGTTGGATGCTAATGGATTTCTTCCTCCTCTTACCTATTCTCCTAATGTTAATATGATCAGATAATGTATTCGATAGAGAAAGAAATGTTTTAGTAAAATTATGTTTTTCTGAGAATACTTGCCCAATCACATCACTATCAATCCCTCCCACCCTTTGCTGCAAATGCAAGCATCCTGTTATTGGTTTTGCTCAAGCTTACACTGGTAAAGATGTGGATAATGGGAGGCCACCTAGTTTGGGGACGTAATCTGCAAGAGTTACTTCCCTTTGTCTATATGCTATACAGATGGAAAGACGATTTTTGTTTTCAGGGAGGGCTGGATTAGGGTGGTAGTGCAGTTTATATTCCAGATGTTAATGTGAGCGAGGAAGTATTCTTGAAGTAAGATAATTTACTAAAAATTATCTGTTGCAGATTGTAAAATCAATGGATTAATCTACCTTTTGTCTCACTTTATGAATTTTGTATCTCATGTAAACATTTAAAAGCTTTTGAATGTCACATAGATTGGTGTTACATTAAATTACAGTGTGTGGGTAAGAGATAATGTTTCATAGAACATTTGTATTGTTGTCGAGCCCACGTTAGTGGGAAGTTAGACAAAGCAGTCACTATTCCATTGGCAGTCTTGCCAGTAGTTTAAGGTTTTGGTTGAAGTTTTTCATAGCATATATTTTCAGACTCCTTGGTAGATTCTCACCATCTTGAGATGAATGATTATGAAACTAAGACAATTCATTCTGCATGATGCTGGATGCTCATTTGATCATGGGTCAAGGTCACAGTCATGGAAAATTTGCATTCGGGTTTGGTTTTTCATTTGCTTATATTTTTATAAACCCTGTAATGGGTTTTGTTCATGCTTGGGATGAATCATTATGAAGCAAAGACAAGTTATTTTACAACATGCTCGCTCTTCTTTTTGACCTTGGGGTCAAGGTCACATTTTTAGAGCAATGCTTTGATCGTTGACTTTATATGCAGGCCCTGGCCTTCTTGTTTGAATGTGAGGATGATCAATGATTTTCAATTTTTCAGATAATGTTTGTAGCAGTTATTAATCTGGAGCGCAAGTCTGGTATAAGGACATCAGGACTGCTGGTCATATTTTGGTTCCTGTTGACCTTAGTCAACATTATCATCCTCAGATCCAAAATCAGAGTAGCTGTATCACAGGTATGATTATGTGTAGTGTACAAGTTATGAATGCAAGTATGTATTATTAGAGTTTGTAAGCAATTGGAATATACCTGAAATGTGTATGTATAATGTAAGGGCAGGAAGAGTATATTCTCAGAGGATGACAATTCCCAAGCCTAAACTCATGTTGGGCAAGTGAACATTTTATGCAAGTTGGACAATTTTTACATAAAAAAAGAACAACAATTTAAAATGTCAAGACCATTTTCACTGCATCATCCTTGTCAAGCTAGTAGGTAAAAATTGGAATTTGTTGCCCATTGATTTTTGTGTCAATGGAGAAGCATATGCAAGACACGGATATCACATTTCCGATGGCTTTGTTGTTGTAGTAGTCATCAGCATTCAGTTTTGCCTTTAGCTCAGTTTTTCTGACATATTTGTATGTACAGTCATGAAACTTTATGACAGTATTTATCTTTAAGGGTACTACTCACAAAACGGCAGAAATAAGTCATGGTGATCTACTTTTCATGCTCCAGCGATTATGTTAGGTTTTTGCATTTAGCTCAGTTTCTCTGACACATTTTATGTACAGTCATGAAAACTTAGCCCTTAAAGTGCTTGTTGCAACGTAAGTTGCGCCAACAGTAGAAGTCTCGTACTGCTTGTCGTGACTTAAGTTGTTTTTCAGGTAAGCAACTGTTTACACATCTCGGTACTTCGGCTTGACCTGAATGGTAGTGAAACTAAATTTGATTGGTACATTGGGCCTAGGAACAAACATTCTGTCATAGTTTTAACCTTGTATTCATCAAAGAAGTTTTGCAAATACATGTTTATAATAGGCACTACCTAGAAAACTCAAAATGGCTGACTCTGAACATGGTTCATCTCCAGATGACAATTTAATTCAGCAAATACTGGCTGATGATAGTGATGATGACAGAGATTTTGAAAGTTTTGAAGTATATGACATTATCAGAGCTGGGAAAGTGTTACTAGAAATGCCAGTGAGTGATTTTGACCCTGAAAATGATGTTAAGTACAAGTGCGATGTACATGCTGGATGGACCAAAACTGATGGCATGCCAGTCAACCCCCTCATCAGCGGTATTTCATAATTAAATGTAGAAATGGAGAATATCAAGCCTATAGACCATTTAAGGCTATTTTTTATGAGGATTTCTTGCATCTGGTCATAGATCAAATGAAACTTTGTGCACAACAGAGAATAAATGGGGCAGTCTTGATTAACAACAGCCACATGAGAAAATGGATGCCTGTCATACCTGTTGAATTGAAAGTTATCTTTTTTTTTGCATTGGTTATGGCCATGGGTTTGGTGTATGAATCTGATTTAGATTTTTACTGGGCAGCTGAATATGTGATATCAACCCCATACTTCAGCCAAAACAGTTGAGTTGGGATATATTTTCTTAATAATCTAAGCAAGTAACACAGTAACACCTGAACAGGTAATGAACTTGACAGGTGACTGTCTTTGTAATCTCATAAGTGGACATTAAATGACAGACATCTGCTAGAATAAATAATAAGAAAACTGCAAAGATTTGTGAACATTTTTTAGAGACTTTAGGGGTGTAAACTTAACTTATGGTGTTCCTTGACTGGATGCTCATTAACTGTTATCTATTCTACACCTGTGATTTTCACAACTTGGCTATAAAGTTGTAACAGACATACATATATATGGTTGAGCAATGAAAGAATGGAGTATTTTTTTTAAACATATTTAAACTTTTTCATTAAAAAAGATACAAAAATACATATGAAATACAATGGTAATTTTTATATTTACCAGTATTTGCACCTGTAAGTGCAAATATGATAAAGTTACATATGTGACTTGATGCTTATAATAAAGTTCAGACATCAATAATTATTTTTTTTATATAGGGTTTGTGTATCTGTTATGTACAGTAATTAAAATACAGGCAATTTAAAAGCAGAGTGCAACTTTCATTTCTTTTCTCAAACAATTCAGCACTGAGGGATCTTGTATTACAAAACTATATAGCACTTTAAGGATTAATGGATTAATTCATTTTGGAAAGTACCTCCTACCTTGGCCAAAAGTAGGTCATGGTGACCTAATTTTCACATTTCAGTTATTAGATGAAGTTTTTGCATTAGCTCATTTTCTGACACTGTTTTATGTATAGTCATGAAACTTGATGGATGTATTAATCTTCAGCAGTACTACTAACCACAGGTGCCCAGTGATTATGTCAATTTTTTGCATAGAGCTCAGTTATTCTGACAATGTTGTATGTCACAAAACTTAATGGGTGTGTTCATATTGGTGAGTACTACTCTCCGTGGGGCAAAGTAGGTTACGGTGAGTCTTTGCCCATTTTAACTTGCAGCTGATCTTGTGAATGCAGCTAATCTCATATATTTTAATGGATCACCATAAAACTTGGTAAATGTTATGGCCATCGTCTGAAGATGTACATATTGACAAATCACAGTGTTCCTGCAATTTTGTATTTAGAGGAATTGCCCTTTTTTGTCAGTCTCAGTTTTATTAAATGAATTGACATGAAACTTGGTACCGGATATACTCACATATAAGCCAGGTTCAAATACAAACAACATAGACCCTGATCTGTCGTTGCATAATGTACTGGCAGATCTGGGTCTATGTTGTTTGTTCTACTGATTAGTCCTTACAAACCGCATAGACTCATATCTGCCGGCACATTATGTGATGGCAGATCTGGGTCTATGCAGTTTGCAGTTGGTATTGGATTATACACAAGTATATATGGTACATAGAATGGTCATCATTGAAAGATGTGCATGTTGACAAAGTACTGTCCTCCTGCAATTTTTGCCTTGCAGCTGAATGTATTGTACAAGAATCTTATGAATGCAACTAGTCCTGCAGTTTTTAGCTCACCTAGCCATAAGGACAAGTGAGCTTATGGTATGGCCCTGTGTCCATTGTCCATCCATCATCCATCTGTCCTGCGGTTTTTAGCTCACCTAGCCATAAGGCCAAGTGAGCTTATGGTATGGCCCTGTGTCCATTGTCCATCCATCATCCATCTGTCAAATTTTCCTTGTTACCCCTCTGGAGGCCATGTTTTTTTATCTGAATTTGATAAAACTTGAAATATAGGTTTATATGATCATGCTCTTGCACAAGTTCAGTAATGAGTATACTAATAAGATGATCTTTACAGACAATTTCTGATCCGATTTTGAGTAAATCTGGTAAATAGACTTAAATGATCAAGATCTTAGGTACAGTTATGAGTAAGATGAGCATGTTGAGGAGGTGATATTGTATCAGATTCGCTGAGCTTATCAACACATTAGTGACTATTTGTGATAAAATTTGTATTAAACTTCTCAAAATATCAAGTGAATTATTATGAGCAAGATCCTCACATATTAGAAAAAATTCAGTACAGTCTCTCTCTCGGAAAGCATGGAAAGTAACCCATTATATTGACTTTTGAGAATCTCTGGTTTGAAGTTACACATAGTTCTTCCCTTTGCAAAAATATGCAAACCAGATAAAATAAAAAAGATTAAGAATACAAGATGCATAAATGTCAATAAAACAATTAATAAAATTTTAGGAAAATAATTCATCTTAGGGATTGAAATATATCATCTGTAATTTATAACTGAAGAAAAAGCATAAAATAAATATTTGGTTGGAGAAAATTTATAATTGCAGGCAAGCATACACATTGTGGAGTGTTGTAATTAAGTATCAGAATTTCTTTACACAACATATTTCTTGTAAAATCCATGTATAAGTTTATATATTTTTTTGCAGGGAATTATTTCTAAAAATTTTACCACATTTGACATTTTTAAATATTTGGAAATAATTTTGATGTTTCATGAGTTTGACAATTGCTAGTATTGCCATGTTAAAGTGCCTGAAACATTTGTCATTTTTATGTTATCACATGTATTGTGCATTATTTTATGGCATTTCATACATTTAGGACTTGGAAATTATTTGAAATTTATATTTTTGCATTTTTAGCTTTTAATTTAAAAAAATACCCCAAGGTACTTTTTCCTCAAACACTTCTAAATTTAATTGACAAGAGTAAAGAAACACATGGCTTAAAAAAAACAACAACTTTGAATTACAATTCAATTTGTGTGAAAGCCATGTGACTCTGTAGACCACAGATTAAAGCTTCATCTGTAAACTTAACTTTTAAAGATATGGGATGATTGATTATGAGCAACAGACAATGCATATTAATTGTATCTTTATCTTTGAAAATAATTTGTATCCGACACAAATAAACTAGTTAAAATCTACATGATATAAAGTCTGGGAGATGTATTCTTACAATAATACATAATCCTACAAACTTATGTAAGCCAGGGTAAGCAATATCAGGCTCACTTGGGCCTCTTTTTTATGGATCACTATGAAATTTGGTACACATTATGGTCATCATCTGAAGATCACATTGCTCTTGCAATTTTTGTTAGAGTTATAGCCATTTTTTACTTGGAGCTGGATGTAGTGTATGACAGAATCTTGTAAATGCAACTAGCCTTACAGTTTTCTGTGGATCACCATGAAACTTTGCACATGTTATGACCATCATTTAAAGATGTCCACCTTGACAAACCACTATGCTCTTGCAATTTTTGCTAGAGTTTTTGCTCTTTTTTTATCGTGCAATTGAATGCAGTGTAAGAAAATCTTGTGAATGCAACTTTTCTTGCAGTTTTGTTTAGATTGCATTGAAACTTTGGACATATTATTTTCAGTATCGAAAGAGTCATGTATTGATGAATCTATGTGCTGCCATGATTTTTGTAAGAGTTCTTGCCCTTGTTTACTTACAGCTGGATGCAATATTTCACTGAATTTTGTGAATGCAACTATTTGTGTAGGTTTTGCAGATTCAGGTGAAACTTAGGACATATTATGGTCATCAGCAGAGGATTTGCAAGTTAGCTAATTGTACTTGCACTATTTTTTAGAAGAGTTGTGCCCTTGGCTTTACTTTAGACTCCTCTCCATCATGGGTTAGGGGTGTGATGTAAGAGAGGATAGGAGAGGGTGTATTTATGTGATCTTATTGCTCATCATTCATCTAGTTTTAAGAAGAAAAAAAGTCAAATGACAGTTGTATCAGGTTTTCTTTTTGTGAACTTATCCTTATGATGATGTACCACCAGAGAAAACTCTTGGACTTTTTAAAAGAATGCTGTTTATATAAAAAAATTGGACCCCATATTTTAAGGATTTTATATTTTACCATTATCATTTATTTTAATATGTCTTTTGAAGAATTTTCTCATTAGCATTTAGCTTTAATCTTGTAGGACTATAGTTGTACTTTTATTAGTAGGAATTCATCTTCCTCTGTTTTTTTTTGTAATTTTTAACTCTACTTGGCATAGACCAGGAGAGCTTATGAGATGGTCTATTGCCCGTCATCTGTTGTCCATCCATCTATTAGCATAAGTTTGCTATTGTTAGTCCTCGTAAACTTCTTGGAGGATTGCCATGAAACTCCCATAGTCTAGTTGGTCCTACATAAAAATGGTGCCACTTGGACATCCAATATGGCTGCCACAGCAGCCATCTTGAAAATCCTGGTATCATTACTCCTTCAAAAATGGAAAGTCATATCAGCATAGGGTTTTGACTGGAATACTTCTTATGATGTCATGTTGGTCTTAAATTAAAATGGATCGATCGAACATTTTATAATGGCCACAATTACAAGCCAATTTGAAAATCTTGTTATTGCTAATCCTCTTAAATGGAAAGACATTTTGACATGAGATTTTCACCAGAAGAGTTCTTATGGTGTCTACTTGGTCCTAAATAAAAATGATGCAAACTGAACCTCAATATGGCCACCATGTGGGCCATCTTTAAAATATTATCTCTACTCCTCCCAAATGGATGGCCATATCTTCATGGGGTTTTCACCAGAAGACTTATTATGATACCTAGTTGATCCTAAATAAAAATGGTGCCAATCATACATCCAATATGGCTGCCACAATGGTAATCTTGAAAATCTTGTTGTCAATGCCTCCCCTGAATGGATGGTTATATTGACATGGGATTTTCACCAAAAGACTTCTAATGATATCTACTTGGTTCTAAATGAAAATTATGCCAATCTGACAGTCCACCACAGCAGCCAGTTTGAAAATCTTGATATTGCTTAAGAATATCAGAGATATTTTCAGCACTTAGCAGTTAAAAGGAAGAAATGGTCTTATCTAGAATTCCTCGAAATTCTTTTCAGCCAGTAGAGTGTGAATCCCTTGAGGGACTTTTGTTTATCGTTACATTTTTAGAACTTATCTTTTAATTGGCACACTCTAGTCAGTATTGTGCTGATGCACTGTTAAACTCTACAAATATACACAAATTTACAAAGTTCATATTTGTTTTTCTTGCAGGGTGCCATTAATGACATCTTTAGATCAACAACATTCTTTGCCTTCTTTCCACTTGTTTTGGTTCAGCTTGTTTTGTCAGCGCTAGTAGACAAGCCACCTACTGGTGTCCAAGCCCCTCACAGCAAGGTAAATAAAGAAGATTGCATAGAGTAATCAATTTTGAACGCTCCCACAATGAATATGACAAGAAGATGCAGCTTTAGCAGAGTTCAAAATACACAGTAGCAATTTGCAAATTTGCTATCTGTTTTATGATTTTGTTACCTTGTGAAAAATCCAGTAGAAAAATTTTGCTACCCAGTATTTTGAAAAGAACTCCAAGTAACACAAGATTTAAATTTTACTGATCAAAAAGATCTTTTCCAACACCTTTCTTCTGATGATGTTAGAAGTAAAAATTGCCTGTGTTTACATCATAATGAAAGTTACTGATGTTTTCATTATTCTTCAGAATGATGATGAAAAGAAGCTTGATTGTGTATGCAATTCATTGTTTAAAAAGCATCAATAAGATATGGATCAGTTGATCATGTATGCATATCATTGTTTAAAAAGCATCAATAAGATATGGATCAGTTGATTGTGTATGCATATCATTGTTTAAAAAGCATCAATAAGATATGGATCAGTTGATTGTGTATGCAATTCATTGTTTAAAAAGCATCAATAAGATATGGATCAGTTGATCATGTATGCATATCATTGTTTAAAAAGCATCAATTTAGGTATGGATCAGTTGATTGTGTATGCAAATCATTGTTTATAAAGCATCAATTTAGGTATGGATCAGTTGATTGTGTATGCAAATCATTGTTTAAAAAGCATCAATTTAGGTATGGATCAGTTGATTGTGTATGCAAATCATTGTTTATAAAGCATCAATTTAGGTATGGATCAGTTGATTGTGTATGCAAATCATTGTTTAAAAAGCATAAATAAGATATGGATCAGTTGATTGTGTATTCAATTCTTAGTTTAAAAAGCATCAATTTAGATATGGATCAGTTGATTGTGTATGCAGTTCATTGTTTGAAAAGCATCAATAATATATGGATCAGTTGATTGTGTATGCAATTCATTGTTTGAAAAGCATCAATAAGATATGGATCAGTTGATTGTGTATGCAGTTCATTGTTTGAAAAGCATCAATAAGATATGGATCAGTTGATCGTGTATGCAATTCATTGTTAAAAAGCATTGATAATATATGGATCAGTTGATTGTGTATGCAATTCATTGTTTGAAAAGCATTGATAAGATACGGATCAGTTGATTTTTTGTGTATGCAATTCATTGTTTCAAAAGCATCAATAAGATATGGATCAGTTGATTGTGTATGCAATTCGTTGTCACTTCTGCTCAAAAGTAATATCAGACAATGTCCTCCACATGAGTGAATGACAAAAATATAAGTTTAGAATCTTAGAGGCTGAATAGGCCTTGCATAGAAACTTTTGCTACTTGGTAGTCCATTTTGCTGCCAGATTGAAAAGTAGGTATCAAAAAGTTTCTACTTGTTACCTATGGTTTAATTTTAATTTTAACCTTGTTTAGGCTAGTCTGTCAGTCCTGTACGTATGTGTGTCCTGAAATTCATGTATATGCAACTACTCCCGCATCTTTTCATGTACTGTGTTGAAACCTGGCAGATATTATTGACATGGGGTCAACATGCACATATCATTCAGTTGTCATGCTGAGTTGTGTTTTTTTGAGTTATGCCCCTTTTGGGTGTATACTATAGTCCAGTATATGATAACTCTTGTGTGTGCAATGAGCCATAAAGTTTTTGATGAATTGTCTTAAGACTTGGCAGACATTACTGATGTAAAGTCAACATGAGCATTTTGTTCTGTCCTTATGCACTTATGTGTTTGTCAAGAGTTATGCCCCTTTTTGGTGTTAAATGTAAGTACTAGATATGATAATTGTTGTGTGCGCAACTAGTTGCACAGTTTTTGTTGAATTGCTTTAAAACTTGGCAGACATTGTTGACACAAAGTCAGCATGAGCATATTTGTTCTTTTGTTTTTCTGTGATACATTTTGAAGAGTTATGCTCCTTTTGGGTGTTAAATTTGTGTCCTATTTACACATTTCTGGTTTTTAAATAAATATTAAGGTGCTTGAATAGTATTCAAAACTGGCTGTCACTACAGTATTTGTTGACTTGAGAACAGACATGTCTTAATTACATTTAGGGATTTATTAATTGTACTGATATTTTTAGGGATTCTTGTATTATTTATATTCTTCCTCCCCTCTCTCCCATCCTCTTTGACCAAAAGGTCCAGAGGGATATAGCATGACTTCATCTATCAATTGTCTGTCCATAAATCCATCTTTATACAAGGTGGTTAATGGATGATAAGTTGAATTTGGTATGGTCTTTTTGAGACTCCACCACAACAGTGCTAGGGCATATATTTTTACCCTGTCTGTCCTTATGACCATCATCATATATTATTACCCTGTCTGTCCTTATGACCATCATCACATATTATTACCCTGTCTGTCCTTATGACCATCATCACATATTATTACCCTGTCTGTCCTTATGACCATCATCATATATTATTACCCTGTCTGTCCTTATGACCATCATCACATATTATTACCCTTGTCTGTCCATAGGTTAATCCATCACATTTTGTTTAGGCTTCAGGGCATGTACTATTATTATCCCTGTCCATCCTTAGGTTCATCCATCACATTTTGTTTAGGCTTCAGGGCATTTACTATTATCCCTGTCCATCCTTAGGTTCATCCATCACATCTTGTTTAGGCTCCACCACAGCAGTGGTAGGGCATTTCTCTCTAGGTCTGTCCATCACAAATTTAATCAGTATGGAGTATGGTATGAAAAATCATTAGCAAAAACAAAACCATGGAACAGATGATAAGTTACTGACTACTCTGGTATCTCGAATCCAACAAACTGCTATCAGACATTCAGTGTGGATTCAGACACCAGAGAAGCACACTAGACCATAATGTCAGACTGGAAGCAATTATTAAAGAAGCTTTCATAAAGAAAGAACATATAGTTGCTGTCTTTTTTGACTTAGAGAAAACTTATGACACCACATGGAAGTACAGCATAATGAATTGCCTATTCAACCTAGGTCTAAGGGGTCACCTACCAGATTTTATCTGCAATTTTTTGAAAGATTGAAATTTAAGAGTTAAGGTGGGCTACACCCTTTCTGAAAGCTATCCTCGGGAGATCGGTGCATCTCAAGGCAGCATATTGTCAGTTACCCTGTTGAACATCAAAATGAACAGCATAGTAAAATGCCTTAGTCCAGGAACTGACTGGTCATTACATATTGATGACTTTTTGATCTGCTATAGATCAAAGAGTATGCATATCATTGAACGTCAACTACAGATAATCTTAAACAGAGTTCAGAAATGGGTTGAAGAAATCAGATTAAATCTTTTGAAATCTAAAACTGTTTGTATGCACTTTTGCCAATAACATTGTATTCATGGTGACCCAAAGCTGTAGCTTGATATTTCCAACCTGTGAGACAGAACTGTTTTGATATGAACTGCTTGAAGAAACCATACATAGATATACCACCCAAGAAAATCATGGACTTTTTAAGGGAATGCAGTTTACACAACAAATTTCAATCATGTTTTAAGGATTTTACATGTGTTACCTTTATCTGTTATTTGTATACATTTTACACAATTTTAACATCTGTACATTTTATATTTAACTTGTACTTAATTCTTACATTTATTTGGAAGGGTTTGTCTTCCTAAATTTTTGTGCAATTCATTTTTACATTTTTCAAACTTTACCTTTAGTTGACACTAAATAGCCACTTTTGTGATGAGGTGCCATAAAACACTGCAACATATTGTTTAGGCTTCAGACATAGTATTGCCCGTGTCTGCATTGGGTCTGCCCATCACATATTATTTAGACTCCAGGGCTCCAGGGCATATATTATTACTGCTGTCTGTCCATCACGTATGGTTTAGGCATCAGGGTATATAGCTTTACCCCCGTCTGTCCTTAGTCCCGTCCATCATATGTTGTTTAGGCTGTACCACAACAGGGGTAAAGCATGTAGTATTACCCCTGTCTGTCAGTTACATCTTATTTAGGACTAGGGCTCCAGGGAATATAGCATAACCCTTATCTATCGTTATGTCCATCCATTACATCTTGTTTAGGCTCCAGGGCGTATAGCATAACCCCTGTCTGTTCTTAGGTCTGTCCATCACATATTGTTTAGGCTCCAGGGCTTCAGGGTATATAGTATTACCCCTGTCTGTCCTTCAGTCTGTTCATTACATATTGTTTAGGCTCCAGGGCTTCAGGGTATATAGTATTACCCCTGTCTGTCCTTCAGTCTGTTCATCACATATTGTTTAGGCTCCAGCGCATATAGCATTACCCCTGTTTTTCCTTAGGTCCATCCATCACATGTTGTTTAGGCTCCACCACAACAGTGATAGGGCATATAGTATTACCCCAGCCTGTCCTTAGGTCCATCCATCACATATTGTTTAGGCTCCACCACAACAGTGATAGGGCATATAGAATTACCCCAGTCTGTTCTTAGGTCCATCCATCACATGTTGTTTAGGCTCCACCACAACAGTGATAGGGCATATAGAATTACCCCAGTCTGTTCTTAGGTCCATCCATCACATATTGTTTAGGCTCCACCACAACAGTGATAGGGCATTTAGTATAACCTGTCAGTCCATCACATATTGTTTAGGCTCCATGACATACAGTATTACCCCTGTTTCTTCTTAGGGCCATCCATTCCTTGTTGTTTAGGCTCCACCACAACAGTAGTAGGGCATATAGTATTACTCATGTCTGTCCTTAGGTCCATCCATCACACAAAATATTACCCCTGTCTGTCCTTAGGTCCATCCATCACACAAAATATTACCCCTGTTTGTCCTTAGGTCCATCCATCACATAATATTAGCCCTGTCTCTCCATAAGTCCATCCATTACATATTGTTTAGGCTCAACGACAACAGTGGTAGGGCATATAGTATTACCTGTGTCTGTCCTTAGATCCATCCATTACATTTGGTAGGGCATATAGTACCACCCCTGTCTCTCCTTAGGTCTGTCCATCACATATTGTTTACTCTCCACCACATCACTGGTAGGGCATATAGTATAACCCCTGTCTTTCCTTAGGTCCATCCATCACATATTGTTTAGCCTTCACTACAACAGTGGTAGGACATTTGGTATTATGCCTGAGTGTCCTGTGTTCAATCCATCAAATCTTGGTTAAATTTTATGTTTAGGGTACATTTGTTCATTGTGATGGGGTATCCTTGTTCAAAAAGCACTTTGCTAGGTGTTAAAACCTTGTAATAAACAACTTATGTGTAGAGGAAGAGCCCTACTGATTGTGGTGTCAAATGGTCAGAGGTTAATGTCACTGGAGCCCAAATTATAATGTTAGTTTTGCTTGAGGAATAATATTTCTTATGCTAATATATCATCGTGTTTTGTAAAAAGGACTCCCCATTGATTTGAAGTTTAAAAATCAAAGGTTGAGGTTGCTAGAGCTGAAATTGTGATTTTGGTTTCCACATAATGAACTGTTTCCTTCAGCCATTTTCAGCAAACTTTTAAGTTGACAACTTTTGATTAGAGTGATTTTGAGGTCAGAAAGCCAAATGTCAAAACCAGTGGAGCTTAAATTGTGATTTTGGTTTTCACACAATTTAAAGTTTTGTGAGGTAATATTTAGCTTACCTGGTTATAAGGTCAAGTGAGCTTATGGTATTATCCTATTTCTGTCCCTTGTCCGGTGTGACAGTTTCTATTTTCAACTTCGTAAAAACCACTGGACCATTTTTGCCAAGCTTGGCAGAGAGCATCCTGGCATGAAGGCCTTTCAGTTTTTATACAGATGAAGCTGATCTGCCATAAAATATAGCTGCTGTTGCTTAAAATAGAAAAACCTTTAAATGCATTCTTCTCAAGAACCACTAAGCAGAATTTGACCAAATTTCACAGAAAGCATCATAACATGAAAGCCTTTTAAATTTATGATACATATGACTCCAGTTATCCATGAAATATAGCTGCTATTGCTAAAATTAGAAAAACCTTTACTTGAATTTTTCTTTAAACTGCTTAATTGAAGTTGACCAAATAAGACAGAAAGCATCCAGCCATGAAGGCCTTTAAAGTTTGTGCAAATGGTACTGATCCACCATCAGATTTGGTCATCGTTAATAAAAATAGAAAAAACTTTAAATGACTTCCCAAAAACTACTTTCCAGAATTTGACCAAATATGATGGAAAGCTTTCTGTCATGAAGACATTTCGATTTTGTACAATGATGCCAATCCAATATAAAATATGGTCGCTGTTACTAAAGACTGAAAAATCTTTAAATTACATCTTCACCAAAACCACTGAGCACAATTTGAACAAATTTTACAGAATGCACAATGGCATGAAGGGCTTTCATTTTGTACAAATGATGCTAATCTGCCATCCAATATGGTCACCTTACTAAAATAGAAACATCTTTAAACAGCTTTGTTTAAAAAAATACTCTACAGAATATGACCATATTTGACAGAAACCATCCTGTTTTGAGGGTCTTTCAGTTTTGTAGCAATGATACCGATCTGCCAGCAGATATGGTCACTGTTACAAAAAAATAGAAAACCTTTAAATGAATTCTACTCAAAATCTCTTTATAACATTTCACTAATTTTGTACAAACGAAGCTGAGCTGCCATTAATTATGGTCACCATTAATAAAAGTAGAAGAACATTTAAACGACTTCTCAAAAGCCATTGAATAAAATTTGACCATTTGAAATGGTCACTTTTACGTAAAATAGAAAAACTTAAAAATTACTTTTTCCTACAAACCACTCATGCCATGTATATTGTATTATCTTTTTTTGTACTAGAATAAAAACCTAAAAAAACAGGCAGTGTTGGGTTGCTCATATTTTTCTTTGCCCCTTTTCACACCAAGGTCATCTTGACCGCATCCAGTGACCATCAGTGAAGTTCTTCAAAGTCATGCAGCTCCAGTCCAAGAAGCATCCCCAATTCAGATCTCCCCCTGGGCAGTCAGACTCCAGAAGGGGGTGCTGGAAAGGCCCAGGGAGGAAGTTTGCATACCCTTCCCCCTTTCATAAGAAAGTGTGTATGTGTGTGTGTGCTTGGGGAGGACAGCCCTAGGGACTTGCTTCCTCTCCTGTGGTGTGTCTTCCTTCCATTCCCATAGGTGCCAGACTGACCCTTTTTTCAGATGTTTTGTCAAGCATAACGGACAATGGGTGTGTCCTCTCTATCATAAACAGAGGATACAGGCTTCAATTCTGGGAACTTCCTCCTCTTGTAGGACCCCCATCTGGTTCCACCAGTTTAATCTGGTGCACTCCTTTCTGCAGAAGGGTGCAGTAGAGAGGAGGATCAACAACCAATCTCCAGCTGTCTACTCCCAGATTTTCATAGTACTCAAAAGAGGCAGAAAATTTCAAGTAATTATCGACCTGTCCACCTTATACAAGATTTTGCATGAGGAACCTTTCAAGATGGACACCACAGCCTCAGTTAGTAATGCCATCAGGCCTGGTGACTGGGGTGGGAGTGGGGGTGGGGTCTCCATTAACCTTTAGGATACATACCTGCACATCCCTATTTTTCGTCCTAACAGAAAGTACATCTGGTTCTGTTTGGACAGGAAGGTTTTCCAATTTCATTTGATCCAATGTTGGTCCAAAGTACCCAAACTAGAGAAATCAGAGCTGATTCCATTTCAAGATTTTGTTTTCATGGGGATGAATTTCCTCACAAACAGAGTCAGTGTCCCTCAGGACAGAGTATACCCTGTTGGATGCGCTGAGAGCTAAGACCATGTTGTTGGCTCATATATATCTATCTCGTCTGGGAACCTTGAATGCTGCGGCGGACCTGGTTTCCCTAGGTAGACTGCACTTGCATCCCATCTAGGTTCTTCTTCTAACAAACTGGAAGCCACACAGGGATCATCTGACAGCTCAGATTTCTCTAGGACCATACTTGTACCATCACCTGAATTGGTGGTCAAATCGGGACTGGTTTCTGGCTGGAGTCCCCATGCACATCCTGGATCCCACTTGTATCTGTTCACAGACATGTCAGATTCAGGGTGGGGCACTCTTCTGGAGCCAGAAGGCTTAGTTCTTCAGGGCTCATGGTCCTAGGAAGAAGCTCACCGTCACATAACAATCTGGAAATGAGGGCTGTGTTCTTAGCCCTACAGGGGTGTGGCAATAAAAAAGGAAGTCACAGCGTGATGGTCTCCTCAGACAACACATTGGTGGTTGCATACCTCAGGTGACAAGGAAGCATACATGCACCTTCTCTCTGCATGGAGGTTTGGAACCTCCTTCACAAGGCAACCTCATAAGGGGTTACCCTCTGGGTTTGTCATATTCCAGGAAAGAAGTACATTTTGGCAGACAGTCTGTCCAGGAGAGGCAATATAGTCCTTACGGAATGGTCTGTACATCAATCCATAACAGATTCCCTGTTCAAACTATGGGGGAGACCCTTGGTGGACTTGTTTGCGACAAGACTAAACAACAAGCTCCTTTTTTATGTTTTTCTAGTCCCAGACCAGACAACCTGGGTATAGGATGCCTTCAGCCTAAAGCGGGATTGTCTGTTCACTTGCATCTTCCCACCATTCAGGATGATTCCACAAGTGCCTAAAAAAGTCAGGACCTCTACTGCTCAGCTCAATTTGATAGCCCCTATGTGGCCTCAACAATCATGGTTCAACGATCTTCTTGACCTGCTGGTGCACCAATCCAGGACATTGCTCTAAAGGAGGGATCTTCTGTTGCAGCACAAGGGCTCTCTCCTGCACAACAACCCACAGATTATCCACCTTCATGTTTGGCTCATCTCAGGTGATCTATCCAACAGGACAAGTTTTCAAGCAAAGTTGCCAAGTGCATCATTCAGGCCAGGAGATTCACCATACCCAAGGTCTATGATGCCAAGTGGAGAATCTTTTGCAACTGGTGAAGTAGGAAATGTGTTAATCCTAGTTGCCCCTCTTTGAGCACAGTCACCAGTATTTCAAAGAAAGTCAATGCTCAGTGTCTACTATCAAGGGTTATAGGGCAGCCATATCCAACACGCTCAAATTTTCAAAAGGCTCAGCCATTGGTGCGGACTCTAACATTGCCGACCTTATCAGGCTATCAGGCACATGTATTTTGAGCTGCAGACAACAGTATCTTGCTCTCTGATGCTTAGATGGAATCTCTCGTGTGTCTTGTGGTCATTAACTAAAACTCCCTATGAACCTGTGGGTGAAGCTTCTTTCAAGAACCTTACCCTCAAGACTTTTTTCTTGCTCTACTTGGTGTCTTTGAGATGAAGGAGTGAACTTCATGTCCTATATATAGAACAAGGCCGTCTATGGTTCAGTGGCAAAGTGTTTCTCCTTTGTCAAGCAGGTTTCTTAGCAAAAACCCAGCTTCCATCGGCAGCTCCACTCCCTATAGAGATTCTCAGTCTCAGTCATATTTGTGCTGAGGATGATCAAAAATGACTTTTATGCCTTGTTAGGGCATTATGTTTCTATTTGGCAGCCTCTAAATGGAGAAGAAAGAGTAGGAAGCATCTTTTTCTTTCCCTAAAGGGCTTGGCTGGTATTGTGGCTTCCACTGAGGTGGATTGTCTTAACAATCAAAAAGTGCTTATCAGTCCCTTTCTGACAGGGACATTTCATTCATGAAGATTAAAGCCCATGAGGTCTGAGCCACTGCTACCTCTTGGGCCTGTCAAACTCATTTTTCATTGGATGATGTGATGTAAGTCATGTTTTGTCAATCTTACACTACCATCTCCTCCTTTTACCTTCAATCATTGTTGCACAAAGTGAAAGTATATTTTCTTTAGGGCCCATAGTCATGGCGCAAAGATTGGCTCTACAAGATACCATCCTACAGTAGTGGACATTTCAGGAGTAAGGGTGAGTATTTCTTTGTTTTTCCCTTACCAATTTTGGGGTCATCAGCCTACCACCAACTGGCAAATTCAGCTATGCAATAGCAATAGGTATTGTATTACTGATATTGAAATGTAGTGTGGGGGTGAGATGTAATACTTATATCCTTGGAAAAAGGATGAAGATTACTGTGCATTGGCCAGTGATGTAAGGTTGACTTCAGAGCTTTCTGGAAGTCACCGAATGGAAGGATGAATTCTCATCATACGGTCGAGGGTAATTTCCATCTTAGAAAGGGTAAGCTATGCAATAGCAACAGGTAAGTATTACATCATTAAAATTAGTTTATCCCCCCCCCCCCCCCCAAAAAAAAAATACATATTTTGCAGAAAGCATCTTGGCATAAGGTTTTTCATGTTTGCACAAATGATGCTGATCTATCATCCAATATGGTTGTCATTACTAAAACATATAAACCTTTACATGTTAGTAAACATCATACTAATCCATATTTCTTGGCCAACTGCCCTAGCATTTGGTTTTTAGGTAGATGTAAGCCAGGTGAGCAATTTCAGGCCCACTTGGTCTCTTACTCATCAAACCTAATAGGGTGGTTGCATTTTAGGGTAGAGGCAGCATCCTGTCAATTTTAGGGGTCAAAAGGTAAAATTTCATGGCATATGTAACAGTTGGAGGGATCATCCACTCATATAAACGTTATTGTCTTCATGGCATCTGTGGTTATCGGCATCATAAAATGTGATTTATAGAGAGGAAAAAAGCAAGTAATGTACTTTCTTCCACTTATCACATTATGTAAAATGTCAAGAAAAATGTGAATGATGTCTTTAAAAAAATGCATACATGTAAAGAACCTCATGTCTCATTTTTAGCTCACCTGGCTTTAAGGCCAATTGAGCTTATGGTATGGCCCTGCGTCCATTGTGTGTCATCCATACATGCATTGTGCATCATGCATTGTGTGTCATTCGTGTGTTAACTATTGCTTGTTACAACTCTGGAGTTCATATTTCTGATTCAGTTTCAGTCAAACTTGGAATATCTATTCATTAAATCAAAATCTTGCACGAATTCAGTAGTTAGTGATATCCATGCATATTAATGAGGTGATCTTACATCTGATTTGTTGACCTTGTTAACACTCTAGAGGCCATATTTCTGATCTTATTTGATCAAACTTGGAATATATACTTATATCATGAAGATCTCAGACAAGTTCATTGATGAGTGAGATCCGCACATAATGAGGTGATCTTGCATCTGATTGGCTGACCTTGTTACCTCTCAGAAGGCTGCATTTCTGGGCTGATTTTGATTAAACTTGAAATATATACTTATATCATTAAGATTTTGGACTAATTTGATAATGAGTGACATCCACCCATACTGATGAAGTGATCTTGCTTTGAAATATGGACTTCTATCAACAAGATCTTGGTAATCTTGCATCGGATTGGCTGAGCTTGTTGCCACTCTAAGAGCCATATTTCTGATCTGGTTTTGATCAAACTTGAAGTATGGGTTTATATCATCAAGATCTTGGATGGATTCGATTTTAATAATCAGCAAGATCCATGCATATTAATGCAGTGATTGTGCATCTGATTAGCAGAGTTTATTACCACTCTGGAAGCCATAATTCTGATCCAGTTATGGGTTATATCATCAAGATATATAATGTTATTTATTATGAACGAGATATATGCATATTAATGAGGTGATCTTGCATGTGATTGGCTGAGCTTTATATCACTTGAGAGAGTGTCCTGATGACCTGAGTTTAATCAGACATGATAAACAGGCTAATATCATCAAGATGTTGGATAATTTTTATTATGACCAAGACCTATGTATATATTTATGAGGTGGTCTTGCATCTGATATGATTTTTTTTCCACTCTAGAGACTGTATTTTTTATAGGAATTTGATCAAAGTTGGTAAACAGGCATATGTCATCCTGATCTTGGTTGGGTATGATCATGAGTGAAATCCATGCATATTATTTGATGTGACCTTGCATCTGATTGACGGGGATTGTCAACAATGTAGCAACTATATTGCTGATCAGATTTTGATCAAACTTGTTAAATATTCTCATATTATCAAGATGTTGGATGAGTTTTATTTGGAGCAAGATCTATGCATAGTAATGAGGTAACCTTGTGTCTGATTGGCTGAGCTTGCTACCACTCTATAGAGACTGAATTCTAATCTGAGTTTGCTCCACCTTAAGTTTATATTTTCATTATCATACACAGGTTCTATAATAAGTGAGATCCATGCATATTAATGAAATACTTTGCATCTAATTGACTAAGCTTGTTACCACTCTAGATCTAGAGACAGTATTTCTCATCCAATTTTTGTTAAACTTGATAAATGCATTTATATCATCAAGATCTTGGATGACTTTGATTATGAGCAAGAAATTGTATATTAATTTTGCCATTATCTGTAAAATGTTTTGTTATCAGGATATAGTAAAATAGGTGAAATCAACATGCTATACAAATCGGGAGATTCTTTATCTACCGTATATACTCGCTTATAAGTCGAAGTTTTTTACTTAGAATTTGACTCATACAGAGTAGGGGTCGTCTTATAAGTGCGACATCAAAAAAATAAAAAATCTTGGGGTAATGTTGGAAACTCTAGATGTTTGCAGTACATAAAAATAGTCAATTCATATATTTTTACGTTTTCATACCACTATTCCTATGCAGTAATGCATATATGGTATGCACTGTGTTTATCCGTTTCATGACGGTATTCATTACACAATACATGTATCTACAGTTATTTGGATTTTATTAATTTGAAAATATTACCGGTAAATTAAATACTACCTACCGCAAAATGAAGTGTCCGTCAATGTTTACTGTGGGTGTTTACTAGTAAGTATATTGCCTCCATTTTCGTGCAAGTCCGAACAACCTGTATTTGTATTAATATTTGTGTTTTGCTGTATAAAGACTGTGCTTGATGCATAAAAGTTTTGATTTCATTTGTATTTTCCTTTTCCACAAGTCAGATTTAATTCCCAAGTGATATTTCCTAAGTTATCTGCCAGTGCACGTGGGCCGATAAGCCTTTGGCTTGTAAAGGGACTCACTTTGTTTTCAAGTTGACAATCCTTTTGATCGAGCCGCCAATCTATACTTGTTCAGTGCCAAGTAGAGTTCTACAACTTCCTGTGCATATACTTTGACCTTAATCCCTTTGCTTTGTTTTCCCATGTGACAACCCTTTGATCAAGCCGCGAGTTCAGCGCCAAGTAACAGAGGGTGGCTATTTGAACTCCCTGTGATCTTGCCGCACAATTGACGTGTTCAGTTGCAGCCTTTAATAGATTTCTAACTTTATGATCAAAGTGTTACTCACAGAGCCCAAGCTCAGTCTTTGCATAAGCACCCGCATATGACAGTAAAGCCGAAAATCGGAGTCGGACGAGATTTACGATGACTAGACGACGATGTAGGATTTCAGAACTTTATCAGACAATGAGGATTAATTCTTGGACTTTGTACCAGATGACATTGGATAGTGACATTTATAGGATACCGTGAATCACAAAAAAGTGGACTTAACTTTCATTGTTTATTTGTACGACGTGGAATTAATATATTACAGGATATTGTGAATCGGATCATTCTGAACTTCTATTTTTATACCGGTATGTGACCTATAATTGAATTCGTGGATTTAGCATATAAATAGATTCGGAGTCGGACAATGTTTATGATGATGGGATATGACATTGGAGGAATTTAGAACTTTATTTGGTAACTCTGATGATGAGGATGAATTCTTGGGCTTTGAACCAGAGGACATTAGACAGTGACATTTATAGGATACCAATTTTATACCTGTATGTGACCTATAATCCAATTCATGGATTTATCATATAAATGATTAAAAATGTTAAGCTATATGGATTGCATTACACGAAGATGGACAAAATGTAAGTTGTAAATTTATTTGTACATATTCAGCTCAATAATACAATTGTATTTATTCTACATTGGTTTTTGTTTTTATTTGTCCTATCTATCTATCCAGTTTGGCTCGTTTATTTTTCCTAAGTGCAGCTCTGACTCAGTGATGACATGTCACTCCTTGCAGACGGATTTAATTTGCAAAAAACACCTCGACTTATAGGAGGGTCATAGCTGAATTGGCTTTTTGCAGCCATGAAAAGGGGGGGTCGACTTATAGTCGAGTCGACTTATAATCGAGTATATACGGTAGGTTATGTTCTGACAATACTACATAAGCCTGCTTTGTGAAATAATCAGCTCTCAAGTTATGTAAGCCAGGTGAGAGATATTAGGCCCACTTGGGTCTCTTTGTTGTGAAACCATATTTCTGTAAAAGTTACTTACATTTGTGCACATGTCAGATAAAACAGCCTGACTTGTAAAAGACTGCATAGGGAGTGTTTGGGATAAAGTGTAGGTTATATCTTTTATGGGCAACAATTAAATTACTGACCTATGAGTCCAGCATTGAGGATACATGGAATGCTGTCTCAAAATTAAAAGTGTTGTTCCTTTTCTGTGCACACATTTGGCTAGTTATGTTAAAGGTTACTAGCCCAACAATTATTTTTAATTGTTCAGACTAATTGTGCATAGGAATTATCTCCCCTCTATCTTGTGCATGCATATGTAACATTAGCTTTCTTTTTGTTCAACAGTGTTACTTCGTCCTGCTTTTGACATCCAGGAGTATTCATGTGTCACCCTGACATATATTTAAAAGACCTCTTAGCAGTCTCAGAGTTTGCTGTGTTTTATGTATTTTCCTTATATAGAAGCACAGAAAAATACCAGTTAACCTAATATGTGTGTATGTCATGGGTTTAACAACACATTAGCACAATCCTGGCTATATTTTAGTACCAAGTAAGTTTAGGTATCCCAAAAATGGCATTAAAACAAAGATAAAGCTAAAAAGGGTAAAACCCTTAAAATACAAAGTTATATTCTTGATATAAACCGCCTACATTAAAAAAGTCCAGGACCTTCTCAGTTGGAACATCATCACGGAACAAGTCCCAGGGCAAAAAGGCTGCCTCCATAAGCCACCTCTTACAACATACCGGAGGGCAAGATATGTATTGTTCCTGTGCTGTCACTGTTAGAAAGTAAACATGATAAAATACTATGAGATCTCTGAATCTCATGTGTTGTTTGTTTTCTCTTTCAGAAACAGTGCCCGGAAGGAAGTGCATCCTTTTTATCCAGAATCACATTCTGGTGGTTCTCAAGGTCAGTTTGACTGCTGTTTTTTCTACTCAAGGTCAGTTTGACTGCTGTTTTTTCTACTCAAGGTCAGTTTGATTGCTGTTTTTTCTACTCAAGGTCAGTTTGACTGCTGTTTTTTCTACTCAAGGTCAGTTTGACTGCTGTTTTTTCTACTCAAGGTCAGTTTGATTGCTGTTTTTTCTAGAAGTGAGCGTTAAAGTTGTCTCTGGATTCTAAAAATGTTGCACTTTTATTTTGCATGATGTAATACATGTACATTGAACTCTTATCAAATATGCCTAAAATCTGACACCCCTCACTCCATTTTAGGTGAAAAATACCAATATATATTTCCTAATTAAATAGTCCTTGTTTTAGGAGTCTGAAGATATACTTCATTCAGAAAGTGAAGATTAGCAATTAGCTTCTCATATAATTTATAATATTTTATGAGAATTTCTAATAAAGGTTGTTATCACACAGATTTATAATTGTTATCACACAGATTTACAATTGTTATCACACAGATTTACAATTGTTATCACACAGATTTACAATTACCTGAGGGTCAGTATTTCAAAGCTCAGGATTCTGGGCTTATTCATTTATGAACTTTGTTTAAAAAAAGATTTTTTAATGGAATGTGTGCCAGTTTTATACATTCCATGAAAGTTTGGGTTTTTTCTTTTTCATTTAAACCCAGGTCATTTAGTTAACAGGTGTATGATTCCTTATAATATGTGATTAACTGTTTGTGTGTTTCAGTACATTAGTCCAAGGTTACAAAAGAGATCTGACCACGGAGGACTTGTTTGACTTGAATGAGGAGGACAAAAGTGCAAATGTTGTGCCCAGGTTTGACAAGCAATGGCACAAAGAGTTTCAAAAGTGGAAAAAGTATGTATCAGGATGAACTTGGTTCAAAGATTTTATTGAACAAAAGATAATGTTATATTGACAATTCTAAGAAGTTAAAGTTAAACTCTTTGAGTCAGCAGGAGGCTCTCTCTTAGCCTAAAGATGTTTCTCTCAGAGTCTATAAGTGGCTCTCTCAGTGACTACAGGTGGCTCATTAACCCAGAATTAAACGCTGTTTCCATGGTATAACAGAGCTGAGAACAGAGATAGAACTCTTTTTGCATGGAATACCAGTCCATTGAAGGTTAATTATCTAGGAACTCGGATACCCATTTACTGGATAGATGACTTAAACCCCATGACCATGAATTAATTCTTTCACCAATTTTAATAACGATTTATTTCAAAGTGCACATGCTGTTGCATGGTTTAGCATTAGCACCTATTGTTTCTGTAGAGACAACTATCTGACAAATGTTTCTTTAGTACCAAAGTTTGAGAAGTTGTACCATTTTCCGTTTTTGGTCTGGTATAGTAGTTACAGTGCATGCAATTTGCCTGCAGAAATGACACATTTTGGAATCCATTACATTCTAAACGGTTTTGTTTGTGGAAGAACTGAAGAAAATAAAGCAAATAAATTAAGAGTTAACAGAAATCATAATCTTATGTTGGTGGTCTGTTATTATATTAATTAAATTTCCAAGTATTTACTCAGATGTAGTGGTTTGTATTACATTATGATGTCTTTCTGTTCATTGGTTACTTGTTTTGTTTCCACACAATGACTCAAGTTGTCCACCATCTGCAGTTACCAAACTCTGTGTATGGCTTGCAATTGGGATAAGGAAGAAACCTATAAATTTTGGGATCAAATGGTCAAAGGTCAAAGTCACTGACTGAAAGAAGAAAAATGATTGCACAATAACTCAAGTTCTTCAATATCTACAGTTACCAAAGTTTGTGGATGGCTTGCACTTAGGGTAAAGAAGAACCCTTTCAATTTTGGCGTCATAAGGTCAAAGGTCATGGTCACTGTGACTGAGAAGAAAAATGGTTTCTGCACAAAAATTTCAGTTTTTGACCATGTACCTTCACCAAAAGTTTGTGGCTGACTTGCATGTTTGATAAGAAAGAAACCTATTGATTTTGGGATCATAAGGTCAACTGTCACTTGACTGAAAGAAGAAAAATGTTTTATTGCATAATAACTTTAATACCTTGACCAAAGTTGAAGGAGGGCTTGCTTTGAAGTTATGGAAGAGGCCTATTGATTTGGAGGTAAAAAGGTCCAATGTCAGGGTCATTGATGCTCCAAGAAAAATGGGTTTTGCAGAATAACTTTTGTTCTATAGTAAGTTGCTTGACCAAACTTTGTGGATGGCTTGCACTCAAGGTAATAAAGAAACCGTAAAATTCTGGGGTCTAAAGGTGAAAGATCACTCTCATGGTAAGTCTAATAAGAAAATAATGTTTTCTGCACATGAGGTTTAGTTCAAGACTGCATACCATGACCAAATGTTGAGGTCATTGAGACTCGGTGGTCAGTAATTTCCCCGAGTCAAAATACCATACTTGTACCTACATAGAGGACTATTAAACATGGAGGGGGTGTATAATGTGCTGTTAACAGGATTCATGTTACTATATTGTTTCCAGTTACAAGCACATATTTTAAGTCCACTGTTTACAGACGATAATCAGTAAAAGGCAGATAAATCCATTATTTAAAAATATATTTGCCCTAAGTATATAATTATCTTCACGCCTTCTATAAATATCACTGGTGATACATTCTGTCTGTCAATCAGTAAGTCCATCTACTTATCTATGCTTCTTTATGTCGCTCCAACACAATCAGGCACAATTTACCCACTCAATGATATGAATTACCCACATTGCAATGATGAGCAAGTGGAGATGCTTTTTTGTTAGCTATGCCCCAAGAAAGGGGTCAAGAGGTCATATTTGTAAACTGTCATTGTCAAATACTACCATCAGGTATACCAATTTTCTGCATCAGTCCAGAGTTTTGGATTCAGTGGTAGAATTCATGCATTAAAGTAACAAAAATAAATACTTTCCTTATGAGTTTACTGTTAAAGTGGTATAGAGGCTTAAATTTTGACTTTACAGACATGTTCTGTAACCCAATAAGGGAACACATTTAGAATACATTTTAAAAGAGTTGCAGATTGAGCCCTATGGTGCATTATTATCCCAGTTTGATGCTAAAAATTCTAAACACTTCATACAAACATAAAGAAAGACACATAAGATGAAGTATCTCCACTTGATCCTGGTCTAGATGGGAATGTTGTAAAAGAGGGATAAAGATGGGAATTTTATAAAAAACGAAAAAAAAGTTTCCTCTATATAATCCCCCCTCCACACACACACAAACACACATCAATACTGTATCTAAGATTAAAGATTGTGTTGAATGACAAATTCTGCCATTCAGATTGTAGCATGTGGATAGTGTGATGATTTACCATTATTGTAGCCCTATAATTAAACAATATCAAATTTTGTATCACTCTTAATTTCCTGTTCAGGTCTTGGCTAGGGTATAACACAAACCACCCTAGCACAAACCATCACAACTAAAATTCTAGCTTCAACATGATTTTGAACTTATTAGATTTTTTCACTGTAATTTCAGTTTCTTGTTGGTAGATTGATTTTAGGATCCACCACACCTCAGATTTAAGATAAGATTTTTGTCCCCTGCCTTTTAGAAGAAATTGGGGACATTGTATCAATGCTTCTGTTTGTCCGTCCATCTGGATGTCCATCGATCCATCTTTCACACTTTAATTTCTGCTCTATAACCTTAAACCCATTTGAGATTAAGGGAGGAAACTTAGTAAATTTGTATATCATCGCTTGAAGGTGTGTCACATACCACATTGGGAGTGGTGTCTTCAAGGTCCAGGCTCAATATTTTATGTTTTCATCACATTTTTGTTTCTACTTTAAAGCTGTTTGATTAAACCTTCACTGTATAATGACGCCTTTTGATGCCAACCTCTTTACTGCATAATGACAAATCAGATTAAGATACCCAGCACTACCAAAATTTATTCCTTGTACCCATAACTATCACTTATGCGGCTGAGAGAATGAATCTAGAAAATAAATATGAAGCAAATCATTTTATTCGCAGGATTAAAACAACTGTGCAGTTCAATCTACACTCTTCTGTTTTATGTAACAGCGTGTCCACCATTTGTAAACATGTGCTCTGCATCTCGCAGTTGCATTGTGAAGTCATTTGAAATTATGAATAGTACAATTGAAAGATTTTTGATAATATACACGGGAATATGCCATTCTTTGAACTAGTCCAATTTTTTATTATCAAGGTTTCACCAAAAAGAGAAATATTAGAGCAAACTTCAAACTTTGGAACAAGCTAATAAGTTACTGCTACGTGTTCACTTCGTAAGTTCATATCTGTCATTTCAGCAAAAAGATATGACCAAGAATCACCAGTTTCAAAAAAATATGGACTTTTGATATTTAAAAGACAGTTAATCGCTAATTGTAATACTAATCATCACGAAAAATATACAAATGAAGTCTATTATTAGAAACAAGGAAAAACCATTAGTCACATGGCAAATCCTGCTTAACTCCTCAAATCAATAGTGCATGTTTATAGTGGTAAAATTTGGATTTGCACTTAGAAAAATGTGTTTCAGTACTTTTAAATCATTAATTAATGTCACATATAATTTTTAAATCATTATAGCTCATAATTTGTTGAATTTCACAAGAAAGTTGATGCACAATAGCGAGTACCTCAGTGAGTGAATCAAGCACTTTACATTTAGAAAACCATTAAAATTGTTAAATATACTAAATTCTGCACATCAATACTGATTTCATTCTCAATTGCACCCTCACCCACCCCGGGTTTTCAAAGATCTGCTAGAACCTTTGTTTTTAATCAGTAGCAATTTCATTACAGCTCCCAAGAGCACATTTCAAGTTACTTCTGCATTGATAATGAGCAGTGGCACTAGGGTTTGAGGCGCCCGGGGGCAATGTTCTTTAATGGCACCCCTACTGATGTGCCTGGGGGCAATGTTCTTTAGTGATGCCCCTAATTTACCACAGAGAAGACCCCCCCCCCTCATCTAAGCCCTGAAATGAGGGGGGGGGGGGGGTGCATCAGAGTAGGAAAAAAAACAAACTCAAAAAGTGCCTCACCTGGCACCTGGGGGCAATTGCCCCCTGCCCCCCCATCCCTCGTGTCACCACTGATAAGGAGAGTGTAGGATGGTGGGTATTACTATTTTGAAAATTCAACACCCTTTTTTGACATAGAAAATGTACAGAAGTATAAAACTAAGCTAACATCATACTTTTTCATTAATAAGGGATACAGAGAAGGGATAAATTAATTTCATATTGGTCTCTGAATAACTTACTCAACAACAATAATGATCATAGTACATGGGTATAAAACTATATTGAGGTATATAGGACACATGATCAATTAAGTTTCAATTTCATGATTTTGCTTAACAGAAAATGTATCTGGTTTTAGAGTTACAGAATACAGTACATACAATATAATAAAATATATAATGCAGAGTATAATACGTACAAATAATTTAAAAAATACCAATTAGGAAAGATTATTGAAAAAGACACTAGACTTGTTTCAAGATATGTGTATCATTATTATGTCCTATTTATTCAAGCTTTACTTCACATAATTTCCAGTAATTTTTACCTATGCAAGCCTGTCAACTGTGAAATATAATTTTTTTGTACAATATTTTAGATTTAATTAAATACTTGTGTCAAGACATCCAATTATATGGTTTTTTTCATTCTTTTCATTGATGTGATAAGTTAACAAAAATAGTGATACAGTTACAAACTGAATGCATTAAATATGGCTATTATATTAGTAAATTATATTCCATACATTTTTGGGATGTCATGATTTCAGAGACATACATTCCCACTACCACTGACTGTCTTCAATTAAGATATTTTTCCTCTTAATGTTAATTTTTATTGAAAATTATTCTATGTTTATTCCATCTAATATGCTAGATTAATCATATGATAACTACATGTCTAAATATTCTTCATCATCCACAAAATGATATGGTGAAATGAAAGATAAATGTACCTTCTTTGTTCCTCTCATTACTTCTGAGTAGTGTCATTCAGACATTGATCTTTGAGAATATTTCATGGTTTATGAAGACATTTTCTAAAAAATAAATGTCTATACAGCAGTACATATTTTTTAATAATCCTTCAAGATCTGGCATCTTTGCCCCTCTGTACTCAAACAAGATATAAAGAAAGGGATGCTTCTACCATATTTGCATCTAATGCCCCCCCCTGCCCTTTCTAGCATCCATCCTCCATTGTGCAGATCACTAAAAAACCCAATTAAAACTGTGCTACTTGTAGCTTGAAATAATTTCATAAATTATTATGTTTTATTGAATATAGAATACTTTTAAGTGGAAGCTTCTTTGTTCTTTATTTTAAAAAGGACATTCTAAATATTGTGACCAAAAGTGTGTTCTTGGGTTGAAAAATACTTATGCTAGTCTGCCCTTTTTGTTATGTTCGAAAAATTACCCCTGTGCCCCAAAATGTGCCGCTTTTGTAAAAGGTGACCCACTTGCATACCTCTCCAAAATTTGATTTTCATATAATTATATTTTTTTATGACTTGAGTGTTCAGTTTTAAATAAGGCAGTTTTAACAAGATTTTTTACATTGCCCATGTCATCATATATATATTTTGTATCTACTATCCAATGCCAAAAAGTACTGTATTTTTTACCAAGTTAGTTTATATCCAAAACATATTTTTTATTTCAAGGTTTTAATCACTTTACTTTAAATTTGCTAATATATACACTTATATGATCTGTGAATCACTAGTATTGATGATAGGATTTTAGAACTTGGGTTGTACTGCTTTCTGACATCACGAGGACACATGCATTTACATGGTTTATACATTTAAAATTTTTTTTACAAGACAGCAAGCTTGTCAAATACTGCATACAGAAAGATCTAATGGAATGGCATACTTAAAGTGTGTTGGGTTAAATAGTACATTTCTTTTGTAGAGGTGATGGCTTGAAAAATCCATGATTATGTACATTAATTCCCACTTATTTAAAGTTTGCTACAACAGGAAAATCTTGTAACACATTTAAAGCTCATCTTCTTGGTTTTTCTGGATAAAATTCTGATCTTAGCATATAAGAGCTTGGTTCATCATCAGTGGTCATCGTGTTATATTCCTAGTGTCTGGATCAAAATAATGCAGTACCTAAGTACATGCATATGTATATATGTGAATAAATATGCATGAGATTGATTATACTACTTTACCTTCATGCCTTTTATTAATTGTTTGTCCTTCTTCAGCTTTCTTTCAACTTATTTTGAACTTGAACACTGGCATTCATATTTTGGAGATATGGTATAATTTCAGCTTTAATATCTTAATATTATCACTGCATTTTTCAATTGTTACCATTGTAACCAAGCTATTTGGTATAAATTTCAACAAATTCAATGTTAGACCAAAATACTTTTTTATATTTGAAATGTTTAAGACCATGTGAGTACATTAAAAAAAAACATAAGCACAGAATATACATCCAAAACTTTATTGACTTTATGTGTTCAATCTTAACACTTCACCCTAAACAATACAGCTGTTGTGCCTATATTTGTTGGAACTTCGACAATCCAAGTCAAATAAATAGAAAATCTCACTTTTCTCAATAAAAAATTGAAAAAATTCAAAGCATGATTAATTTGGCAAGAAAATAGTAAGCTTAATATAAAAGAATACTGAAAAATATGTAATTTTGTCATGATTTTTACACATACTAGTTTGGTTACCATGGCAACCAACCATTTCATCCCCTGTATGCTGAAATAAAGTATACCCAATACCCATCCAGTGTCCACAACAAATTTCCCACTATAAAGAAAATTATTATTGCACAACAAGTAAACTCCAAAGGGATGCCAAATTATTGAATTAATGCATAAATCCTGTGCAAAACAAAACACATGTTGTGCCTGTATTTGGTGGAACTTGGACAATCCAAGCTAAATAATATCAAAATCTCACTTGTCTCAATCAAAAGTTGAAAAAATTGAAAGCATGACTGATTTGGCAAGAAACAGTAAGCTTAATATAAATGAATACTGAAAAGTATGTAATTTTGTCATGATTTTTACACATTCTAGGCTGGATTTGATTGCCATGGCACCCAGCCATTTCATCCCCTTTATGCTGAAATAAAGTATATCCAGTACCCATCCAGTATTGACAACAAATTCCCCACTATAAAGATAATTATTATTGCACAACAAGTAAACTCCAAAGGGATGCCAAATTATTGAATTAATAGATAAATCCTATGAAAATCAGGCAGTTTAACTTCCAGACTGATGCGCAATAAAGGGTTAAGGGATGAAACTTGGTATACACCACTCCCTCGATGACTCACGTCCAGATAACTTGCGAACCCGCTTATAACGCGGGGTCGGGGGTTTGTCCTATTTTTTATACTAGAAAATGCCAAAAACATTGGTCCCTATTTGTTCAACGTGAACAACGCGATCAAAATTGGTAAATGCAACCTTGATATATCGCTTGTTTTATCGTCGAAAACAGTGGTTAATACCCAGAAATTTTAATTAGCGTCCTGAAATTCTCAACTTTTAATACGAAGTCATATATTTTGTTCAATTTCCTTTCCAAACAACATTCTCAGTACACTGTAAATAACAATATTCGACGAAATTTCGATCAATGAAAATGTCACTAATGCCTACAGGTGGCAACACTTTAAAAAATAAATACCAATTAAATACATTTTGTCAAATGAAATTTGTATTTTAGTTCTATCTTTTAATTCAGTTTTAGTGTAATCATCATAAATGCAATATGCCCTCTTATATTCAAACGTGAAAAATATCATTCAACCGTCACAGCTATGTCTGCGAGCGTTTCCGTGAGAATCTAAGTGCTGACCGTTTTTTTTTATCTCCGACTTGCGGAAGTATTTGTTGTTGTTACACTCAGTTAAAAGCAGGCCTGCTTTGTATTATCACGTTAATTACATCTTTTGTTTCAAATCAAATAAAGGGGTTGGATTAAAAGAAAAGTTAAAAGGCATGCAAATCCTACCTGTGTAAGAGCTAGAAGTCACAGCTGTGTGTCAGGTCAACTCATTTCAATTGATCAATCGAACGCTGTTATAAATATTATTATGTAAGCAATATAATTAAAGTACGTTAAATTAGCCTACTCATTCACAGATGTGATCCAAGATAGTAAGGCAACCAAGCGAAATGAGTATTTGGTGAATAAAAAGCTTTGTTTCACAGATACAGTTCATTAGGGAGAAGCGAGTTACAGAGTTTGTAGTGAACTTAAAATTTCTAAATTGCCACTCAGAGATTTCCTCAGGGATGAGAAAATGTTTCACTATTACTTGCGATTAAATCACGGCATCCATATTTTATTAAAAAATAAATCAAGTTTCGACGTTAACGGTTGTTTCATGAAATATATGTCCCTAATTTAAAAAAAAAATTTATCTTGTTTTGTTGTGAATCAACAAAAACATAAAGCAGTTCTGAATCGACAAAAACATAAAGCAGTGATGTAATATACAATGTATTCGCGTACATGTGTTGTTGAATCTGCTTGGACTGATGTTGTTAATGATCTTTCAGCAGTTGGGTATCTTGAAAATAAAGGTAATTTATACAAAAAAGCAAACAACTACATTAGAGAAAAAGCTCTTTATTAACAATTATTCCCAATGCAATGATAAAACGAGTATTCACTCATTAAACAGCCCCATTACCCCCAACTGTGGTTTCTTGATGTCCAGCGGGGATGGCATGCCCTTCTTAATTTTTTATGAGGTCCCTCGGTAACTTGAACCCTCATTTATATTGCGGTCTATGTTTTTGACCCCGTTGTGCGTGAGTTATCGAGGGAGAGGTGTACTTATACATCATTATTAGAAGGTGTGTCATGTACCACATTGAGCGACTTCAAGGTCAAGCTCACAGCTCAGTACTTTACATTTTCAATTGCACATTCCCTTACACTTTATAACTTAATAGCCATTTGAGTTTAAGGGATGAAACTTGGTATACTTACACAACATCACTAGAAGGAGTGTCAAGCACCACAATGAAGTGCTATTTTCAAGGTCAAGGTCATAACTCCTAACTTTAAAGCTATTTGAAATTAAGGGGTGAAACTTAGTATATTTATGTATCATATATAGAAAGTGGGTTGTGTACCACTTTGGGGTCCTATCTTTAAGGTCAAAATCATGGCTCAGTATTTTACATTTTCCGTCATATTTTCCCTTTCACTTAATAACTTTAAAGCTGTTTGAGATTAAGGGAATAAACTTGGTGTACTTTTACATCATCACTAGGTGTGTCATGTTCCAGATTGGGGTTATACTCTCAAGGTCAAGGTTATGGCTCAATATTTTATGTTTTCCATCACATTTTCATTTCCACGTTATAACTTTACAACTGTTTGAGACTAAGGAACACAGCTTGGTATACTTATATGTCATCATGAATAGGTGTGTTGTGTAACACATTAGGGCTCTTATCTTCAGGGTTAATTTTTCAATTACTTTCCTTTCCTCTCAGATTTTGGAGCCATTTGAGATAAAGGGATTAAACTTGGTAAAACTATATATCATCACTAAAAGGTGTGTCACATACCACATTGGGGGTCCTATTTTCAAGGTCAGGGTGAAGCTTTTAGGTTTCAGTCACATTTGCCTTTCTGCTTTCTACTTAAGAGATGTTTAGATAAATAAAGCAATATATACTTATCGATTGCCACTGGAAGCTGTGTTTCATGGCACATTTGAGGTCTTATCCTTAAGGTCAAGGTCACATGTCAATATAAGGTTTCTTTTGTTTCTGCTTTATATCATAAAAGCTGTTTGAGGTACAGGGATGAACCATGGTACACTTTTACATCCAAGTTTGATGGCATATCATGTAGCACAGTCAAGGCTTTGTCTTCAAGGTCAAGGTCACTGATCAATTTTGTTTCTCCCTTTTGAGCACTTTTCCTCTAGGGTCCTTTGAGATAGGGCAATCAAACTCTGTTACTCTCCGTGTCTGCCCAGTAACTTCGTAGCTCTGTCATAAAGACCATAGATTCCATTATTGTTAACCTTTGCAACCTCACAATTGGCTGGGGACAAACATTCACTAAATTTGCTTGTTTGATTTTGTGTTTTTTTATCATCAAACTATTTTTTAGTTATTATTACAACTGCATACATGACACTGTCTTAGGCTTACAACTATCAATATTTTATTTATTAGTCATTTAGGTATAAAACTATCATTAAGTTGATCACAATATAACTTTATGAATTTTTAGTCATAATTAGAGTAGGACAGACAGGTAGAGATGCTGCCAGAGTGCGCACGTGCACAAATCATAAAGAAATTTTATGAATTTGCACACTTAGAAAGTAGTGATGCATGAGAACTCCTGCAATTTAGTTAAAAGTTGCACATATTAAAATCCACTCTGTGCAGTATAAAATTTTTATTAAGTGCTAAGATAAACTGAATAAATAAGTAAGGATACTTATTTGATCAAAATACCTCTGTGCTTTCCAAAGTATGCACATGAAGGTTAATACAAAAGGATGCTAGGAAATCCCACTAATTATTAATAACAGAATAGCATGGCTGGGTAGAAAATTACAGCTTTTTTCCAACTTCAAGTCAGTGCTGGTGTCAATGTGCAAAGTGAATAGAAGAATGAAGAAAGTGAAGGATGAAGTGGAGTTTCTCGCCAAATGGAGGATGATAATTCTAAAACAATGTCAGATGCCGGGTTAGATGAACCACCAAAGAAGAAACCAAACCTTGATGCAAAGTTTCAGAAATCTATGTTGTTACATTACAAATGGTTACAACACAACACCAAGCCGGGAGGAATGTTGTGTAATATTTGCAAAAATTGTGGGAAAAATAACCCTTTTGCATCGGAAATTGATGTTTGAATTGTAGGACTTCAACTCTTATATGACATACCAAGTCACCAGATCACATGCATTTTGGAGCCGAGATATCCATCAGACAGTACCTATAAGCTGTGAAAATTCTACAAAACAACCATAAAGAACTGTTCTCCCAACTTGTTTAAGCTAGTTAAGGTAGCTATGCATATACCCCTTCAGATGGCAGACTGTGAAAGGGAGTTCTCAGCACATAACACTATTCATTCACAGATAAGGAACAGATTAAGTTCAGAAACAGTCGACAGATTAATGTTTATACAAGAGGGAGCATCTTCTGAGGATTTTAATTTCAACAGAGACCAAACAGAGTGGAGCAGAAAGAGAGAGAGAGACAGATATTTAAGTATTGGGTAAATAATGAACTCTGGTGATTCCACACACACATCTTTTTCTACTCCTCCTTTTTTTTTGGTGATAAGGGGGGGGGGAGATCTCCCTTCAGATAAAATCCTGGCAGCATCTCTGGACAGGTTGGATTGACACTTTACTGTAGTACATGGAAATTTTATTTGTGTATGTTCGGGGATATTTATTGTCAGTTATTTTGTTTACAGGAAACAGTCACCAGTGCCTGATTTAGCAGTGAATGGAAATGAACTGGAACTGAAAACAAGAAGTCAAGATGGACAACTTTATACGGAGGTCAAGGTCACCAGTCCTCCAAAGAGTGAACCTCGACTTTTTCTGTCAATGTTTAAAACCTATTGGTTGCAGTTACTCATTGCAGCATTCTTCAAACTTGTCTATGATATATTGCAGTTCATAAGTCCATTGATACTCAAGTAAGCTACAGTTTTTACTATTTTCTTGTGTTGTTTCAACTTTGCAGATTGTCTAGCAGTTGACAAGGAGCTAGACCTAGGTGTCACTTTACTGGTATGTACAGTGTTGGCATCACTTTACTGGCATGTACAGTGTTGGCATGTACAGTGTTGGCATCATGTTATTGGCATGTACAGTGTTGGCATCACATTACTGGCATGTACAGTGTTGGCATCATGTTACTGGCATGTACAGTGTTGGCATCATGTTACTGGCATGTATAGTGTTGGCATCACATTACTGGCATGTATAGTGTTGGCATCACATTACTGGCATGTACAGTGTTGGCATCATGTTACTGGTATATATAGTGTTGGCATCATGTTACTGGCATGTACAGTGTTGGCATCACATTACTGGCATGTACAGTGTTGGCATCACATTACTGGCATGTATAGTGTTGGCATCACATTACTGGCATGTACAGTGTTGGCATCACGTTACTGGCATGTACAGTGTTGGCATCACATTACTGGCATGTACAGTGTTGGCATCACATTACTGGCATGTATAGTGTTGGCATCACATTACTGGCATGTACAGTGTTGGCATCATGTTACTGGCATGTACAGTGTTGGCATCATGTTACTGGCATGTATAATGTTGGCATCACATTACTGGCATGTATAGTGTTGGCATCACATTACTGGCATGTACAGTGTTGGCATCACGTTACTGGCATGTACAGTGTTGGCATCACGTTACTGGCATGTACAGTGTTGGCATCACGTTACTGGCATGTATAGTGTTGGCATCACATTACTGGCATGTATAGTGTTGGCATCACATTACTGGCATGTACAGTGTTGGCATCACGTTACTGGCATGTACAGTGTTGGCATCACGTTACTGGCATGTACAGTGTTGGCATGTACAATGTTGGCATCATGTTACTGGCATGTATAATGTTGGCATCACATTACTGGCATGTATAGTGTTGGCATCACATTACTGGCATGTACAGTGTTGGCATCACGTTACTGGCATGTACAGTGTTGGCATCACGTTACTGGCATGTACAGTGTTGGCATCACGTTACTGGCATGTATAGTGTTGGCATCACATTACTGGCATGTACAGTGTTGGCATCACGTTACTGGCATGTACAGTGTTGGCATCACATTACTGGCATGTACAGTGTTGGCATCACGTTACTGGCATGTATAATGTTGGCATCACATTACTGGCATGTATAGTGTTGGCATCACATTACTGGCATGTACATTGTTGGCATCACATTACTGGCATGTGCAGTGTTGGCATCACGTTACTGGCATGTATAGTGTTGGCATCACATTACTGGCATGTACAGTGTTGGCATCACGTTACTGGCATGTACAGTGTTGGCATCACGTTACTGGCATGTACAGTGTTGGCATCACGTTACTGGCATGTACAGTGTTGGCATGTACAATGTTGGCATCATTTGCCTTACCTGAGGTTATTTTAGCTCTTTAAGTGTCTAGCTATACTGATTGTGGGGACTTTAGAGCTAAGGTCAGATGCATAGTTAGGTATGTAAGTCAGCTGCAATTGAAAATAAAGGCTCAGAATTGTAGATTTCTGGCCCTTTTGCACCTAAACTTGCTTGAAACAAGTTGAAAAGTTGTTGTAGAATACAATATGCTTTTTTATTTGGCTACAATCAATGAAGAGATACCACAGAACTTACCCCAAGTGCCAGATCGCTGGGATCTGGCAATTCTGCTGAAAATGTCTATGCATTTGACCTTAGCTGTCCTCACCATAAGTAACCTCAACTGCACTGGCTTTACATCAGGCTGTAGTTAATGTTCATATTTTACATTAAATTTAATGATTGCTGTCATAGGATTTTCATTTGGAGACGAGACATTGCTTTTTAAATTACACGAGTCAAAAGTGGGATATAAAACTGTCAGGTGCATCAAAAACCATTGCAGGGATATTGTCATTTATTTTGAATGCCAGTTAAAATTGTCAAAGATGATCAGGCTATTATTATATTAAACTACTTGTTCTCAGTTTGTAAGAAAGGATAATATAAGTTTTCCCAGTTGCATGCTATTATCTACAAGCATAAATGATTTTGGAGTCAAAAGGTCAAAGATTAAGGTCACCATAACTGAAAAAAAAGAAAAATTGTTTTGACACAATAACATTACTTTTTCATCACAAATCTGGACTAAACTTTGTGGATGGTTTGCACTTGGAGTAAGGTAGAAACATATTGATTTTGAGGTCAAAAGGTCGAAGTTTGGTCACTATATCTGAGAGAAGAAAAATGGTTTCCACACATAACATTTGTTCTTCATCACAAACCTGGCTTAAACTTTGTGGATGGCTTGCATTTGGAGTAAAGTAGAAGTGTATTGATTTTGGGTCAGAAGGTCAAAGGTCAAGGTCACTAACTGTAAAATAAAAAATGGTTTCTGGACAAAAATTAAGTTCTCAGCCATGTACATTCACTAAAGTTTTTGGATGGCTTACAGTTTGGGTAAGAAGAAAACATTGATTTTGCGTTTGAAAGGTCAAAGGTCAAAGTCACTGTCAAAAGCATTGATCTGGTGGGTTTGGATCACTGAAAAGATGACTGGTTATCAAAATAACATTAATTTACAGTATATCAGAGAACCTAAAATCATTGTATTTGCCGGACATGACCAGCACATACCCTGAGCAACTGCACATTGGTCATAGGATATCTCCACTACCATTATATCAAATTGTCTTTGATTTGTTTATCCAATAAACTGTCAGATAAACACCTTCAAGTAAAATTCAAAGGTCACTGTGTCTATTTTATATATTGTTTCTTTATTGGACAATCAATAAAAGTGCCACATACTAAGCCTAATTCAAAGGTGACTAGGTCTAGTTTACACATTGTTTCTTTGTCTGCCAAAAAATAAATGTGTTGCCTGCTAAGCTTCTTTGATCATTATGTTTTCCCATTTGTTTAAACACTCCTTAGCCACAAAGCACAAAACAGTTGTCAATAAAGAATGAATTTTTTGTTCAAGTAGAGTGGAATAAAATAATGTTGTTGGGTGAAATTCTAAAGTATAGTTATTTGAAAGAAAAATATAGCCATAGAAGGATAATACTAATACTAAGTAGCAGCAAATCTGGAAGCAAAAATGTAACATTTAGTAATTAGGTATATCAATGTTTTCTTTTTTTGTCACAAGTTGTTATATCCCCTTTCAGCGTTTTTATATTAAATTTCACGAATGTATGGCTGCCACATTAATTGCTGGTAATAAATGTCTTGCAAGAGCCATTTGAATTTCAGGATCCCTGATATACACATATATATAAAAACCTACTCAAGCAGTTGCAGTTCTGATAGCTCCTAGCTTCACAATACAATATTGATCTGGTACACAATTTACATTAGACAGGTACTTTCTATGATTGGTCTACACAAGCACTAAATACTGCTACTTGAATGATACACTGAATTTTAAATGAAGTAGTGAGAAGATTGCTGGATTTATCTGCACTTACAATGGAATAGCTACACATTGCCTGTTTAACAGTACACTATATCTGGTGCACATTAGTCTTTCCAGTGGCCCTGGTTTTATGACTTCTCCAATTGTTTTCTACTTTTTTGTCATAGTCCCTATTTTTCCATACATTGTTAGAAATGGCCCAACTGTCCCTACTTTGTTTCAATTTTTTTTTTGAAAATTGATTACACACTGCATGAACAGCCATAGTGAAGCGAATTCAGGTATGGACTCTGTGATCTGGAGTTGGGTGTTTAAGGTTTATGTGCCCATTTTGGTCATTTTTCACCATGTATTTGGGCCATATGACTTCAAATAAGCACAGCAGAAAATATACATTATAATTAATTAAAAATGATAGGAGTACCTAGATTACATTATTATAATTATGAATAGGTAAATATTTAATCAACTGCAAACAGAACATGCAATTTTGTTTTTAGTTTTCTAAAACATCACTTAAAAATGACCCGAGTTCAAAACATTTTAAAGATATTTTGAAACAACCCTTATAACTGTACATGAGAGCATACACATAGATGTCTTCCATTCAAACCATAATGGTCACTAATATTGTGCATGAGTAACCTCAACTTTACAACTACATGTTTAAGGAAACGATTAAAAACTGAATGTAAATCTTTTGGACTTTGTCAATTTTGGGTGATTTTTGGAAACCGAAGCAAAAATTCAATTGCTTGTTCTAGTGGCAGTTGATAGATATTTTTACCTAGTTGTAATAACAATAATGTAATCTAGGTACTCCTTTTGGTTGCCATTAATTACAATGTATAGTTTCTGCTGTACACATTTGAAGTCATGTGGCCAAAATACATTGTGTAATGACCAGTGTAATGACCAAAATGGGCACATAAACTTTAAGAACATAGAGGCAACCTGGACTAATGAGACAGCTAGTATGTATGAGCATGCTGTTGGTGTTGGTTCAGGTTTACAAAGGTAGGTCAAGTAAAGGTTTTATTTTTGTCAGTAATTTACATAAATTTCATATTATGTTTCTTTTTTAAATATTCCTGTTCGGCTCTATTATTTACCTACTTTTTTAAAAAAAAAAGTTGCCACACATTATCCCTACTTTTTCACAGAGGGTTGCTGGAAAGACTGGCACATAACAACCATGAATTATTATATTATGTTAACAGATATGAAATCATTCTGTTGACTTGACAGATATGAAACTGTTCTGTTGACTTGACAGATATGAAACTGTGAGCCTAAGCTGACCACATGAAACTATGAAACTATGCTTATCACCTAAGAGACATGAATGTATCGAATTGTGATATTATACTGTTTATATAACAGACATCATGAGAGTATACAATTGTACTGTTGGTCAATAATATCCTGAGTCAACCATGCCCTATAAGTGTCTAAATAGATGACTATTAAACAGAGGGCAGGTTTATAGTGTGCTATTCAAAGTACTCTTGTTCTAGGGAAATTTAATTCAGATAAGACATGTGAGTCTGCAGTATTCTTGTATAAAATATGTGCAGATGTAAGAGACCTATTGACTGTTATATGAAGATTATTTTCTCTTCCAATTTTGCAGGCTGGTAATAAGCTACACCAAAGACAAGAGTGAGCACCAGTGGCATGGGTATTTTTATGCTGCTCTCATGTTTATTGTGGCCTTTTTCCAGTCCCTAATTCTACACCAGTACTTCCATGATTGCACTCTGATTGGTATGGGACTGAGGACATCAATCATATCTACAGTCTACAGGAAGGTAAGTAACAATAGGTGATGTCTGCTTATCTAGTCTTTAGTGAAGAAACATTTAGAGCTCAGTAGTGTTTGATAGCTTCAGCAACTTTAAGCAAAGAATATTGTTGATATCTCCACCTTCATGTGTTATTTCTTCTCTTTGCTCTCATAGTAATTAATGCCAGAGAATGCCATTTTACTCTTTATCACATTGACAGACTGCAGTAGTCGAATTTGTCACTAAAAATGAGTTAAGCATCAAGATTGTTGTTACTGACCTTCTCACCTACCATGTAATCATCAGTCTTTAAAATAACCCAGTGAATGTTGTCACACTTGTTGCCGATGCAGTAGTATCTGCACCATGAGTCATATGTGAAATGCAATTAAGATTCATGTAGCCAAAGGTATGGTACTGGATTTTAACATTCTTGAGGATATCATTGGATGTTGATGGACTGATGTAGGCCCACCCCCACCCTGATTTAAGTCTGTTGTCATTGGATATCTGACATTTCTGTCAAATCTATAGCTTGATGAAGTTATTCTGTTTTCTTTTCAAAAAATTTTCATTTAAAAAATGTATCATATGGCAAAGTTATTTAGAGTTCTGTCATGTCTATTTAAAAAAAACAATATATTTCCTGACCCTGTAGGTCAAAATGTAGAATCCAAGTAAAAATAACAAACTGTTGACTCACAATAAATTGTTAGATTTCATTAAGTAGCACCAACAATTTCAGGGTCACCTCATTCTTTATATCAGTATGAGTTCTGACTTTTGAAGTCTTAGTTCAAATTTTGAGTATCTTTTTACAAATACAGTCTAAAAACTTTACTCTAAGTCTGATTTATCCAAACTTATGACATAATTTTTCTGCTTCAGATGCTGATGCTGTCCAATGCAGCAAGAAGGACATCAACAGTTGGTGAGATTGTGAACCTAATGTCTGTTGATGCTCAGCAGTTCATGGACATGATGACATATATCAATATCATTTGGTCAGGACCATTCCAGATCATTCTGTCTATCTATCTGCTATGGGTGATGCTGGGACCATCCATCATGGCAGGCCTGGCAGTCATGATCCTTCTGGTCCCTCTCAATGCCCTGATTGCTAATAAGACCAAAAAATATCAGGTCAAGCAGATGCAGTTTAAGGACAAACGTATCAAGATGATGAATGAGATACTCAATGGCATCAAGGTAAGGTTATAAAACAGGCTGTACTGCTCTGCTTTTGAGGAGATACTCAATAGCATTAGGGTAAGGTCACAAAATAGGCTGTACAGCTCTGCTTCAGAGGAGATACTCAGTGGCATTAAAGTAAGGTCACAAAATAGGCTGTACAGCTCTGCGTCAGAGGAGATACTCAATGGCATTAAGGTAAGGTCACAAAACAGGCTGTACAGTTTTGCTTCAGAGGAGATACTCAGTGGCATAAGGTAAGGTCAGAAAACAGGCTGTACAGCTGTACATTAGAGGCAATACTCAATGATATTAGGGTAAGGTTGCAAAATAGACTGTACAGCTATACTTCAGAGGATATCCTCAATGTCATCAAAGTAGCATTACAAAACATGCTGTATAGCTATGTTTCAGAGGAGATACTCAGTGGCATCAAAATAGCATTACACAATAGGCTGTACAGCTCTGCTTTAGTGGAGATACTCAGTGGCATCAAAATAAGGTTCAATACAGGCTGAACATCACTCCTTTAGAGGAGATATTCGATGGCATTATGGTAAGGTCACAAAACAGGCTTACAGATCTGTTCCTGAGGAGATACTCAGTGGCATCAATGTAAGATCACAAAACAGGCTGTACAGTTCTGCTCCTGAGGAAGGAAAGGCAATAGATGTTTGTATCACCAAACTATATATAAACAAAATGTCCTACCCGCATGAAAGCCACATTTTTATAATTGAGTAACTAACTACTTAAGAAGTTGTAAAAAATCCTCAATAAAACTGATTATAACACTGAAATGAACATTAAAAAAAAGATTTGGTCAGTAGTGTAATTTTGAACAAAAAACAATGGATGCTTAGAATTACAAATTACCAGCTCTTTTAACAATCACTTTTCCAGTTAAACCAAATTTTAGAAATCAGTATACACCATGAATGTTAGGGGAGTTTATTTGCATTGCAGTTTGGTTTCTTAGCTGGTCCCTACAAAGTAGAGTTGAGCTATTGTACAACCCCAGCTGTCAGTGTTGGCATCTACACAGATAAAAGCATATACATATGTACACCCTCACAGAATCTCAACCATTCTTTCTTCCTAGTACCTTGGCAACAGTTTTGAGTGGGTTTCAAACCACCTCCCCCCTGGGAGTGACTGTGGGGACTAACTCTGTACATACATAGATGTACATTAGTTGACATTCTTGGTTAAGTTTGTGTTAATTGTCAATGTTTTCTGCACAGTGTATAAATACTGTAATACCTAGAATCACAAAATTTGGTGAGGGGATGAATCTTTATGAGTACTACACCTTCATCACAAAAGTAGGTCACTGTGACCCATATTTCATGCTTTACTGAGTTTGGTTTAATTTTTTGTTTTAAGTTTATTTCTTAGGCTAGACTCATCAAACTAGATGATTGTGTGCATCTTAGTACCACACCCTTACACAAGCTCACTGTTACCTACAGTTCACAGGTTACTGCCTTAGAACAAGTTTTTGGTCACTGTGACCTTATAGTTCACATTTTACTGCCTTAGGATAAGTTTTTGAGTTTAGCTCATGACCAAATAGGTTTTTAGTGCCCTGTAAATATATTGTTTGTACCAAGATTCACAAAAGTTGGTTAGGGGATGCATCTTGATGAGTACTACACCCTCATAAAAAAATGAGGTCACCATGACCCATTTTTCACACTTCACCAGCTTTTTAAATTTTTTGTTTTTAGTGTATGTTTCAAGCTCTGTTTGTGATAGAATCATGAAAAAAGATGACTATGCATTTATATTTGTACCACATTTTACTACAAAAGAATGTCACTGTGACCTATATTTCACATGTTACTGGCTTAGGTTAAGTTTGTGAGCTTAGCTCGTAACCAAATAGATTGTTTGCACCCTGTATACATACCACAATTAATGAAAGTTAGTGATGGAATGTATCTTGATGAAGACTACACTTTGTCACGATAGTAGGTCGCTGTGACCTGTATTTCATGCTTCACTGACTTAGGTTCATTCTCAAGCACTGTTCATGTCAGAATCATTAAACTAGATGAATGCATACATCTCTTTTAATACCACACCCTTGCAACTAAAAAAGGTAATTGTGTCCTGCATTTCACATTTTATTGGTGTAATTTAAGTTTTTGTGTTGAGCTTATGACCACATTGGTTTTTATCTCCTGTGTAATAATGTTATACATGGAATCATGAAACTTGGTGAGATGATGCATCTAGATGAGTACTACAAACTCATAAGTAGGTTACTGTGACCTATATTTCACAGTTCACAGATTTTGTTTTGATTTAATGTTTTTACTGTTTATGCTTGAATCATTAAGCTAAATGATCATCTACATCTCATAGTACTGCACCCATACCAGAAAAGGTCACTGTGACCTACATTCCACATTTTGGTGGTTAAGGTTTTTGCATTCATGACCACATAGGTTTTTGGCATGCCGTGTACATATTGTCCTATATAGAATCATGAAACCTGTTGAGGGGATGTATCTTGATGAGTACCACTCCCTTATGGCCCATATTTTATGCTTCACTGACTTTGGTTCAACTTTGTGTTTGATGTTCATTTCTCACACACTGTTCATGCTAGAATCGTGAAATTGATGATAATATACATCTCTGTTACTACCACACCCTTACAACAAAAGAAGCTCACTGTGACCTAAATTTCATGTTTTTAATGGCTTTTATAAAAAAAATTGCATTAGCTTTTTGACCACACAAGGTTTTGGAATGTTACATGCATACTACCCTACCTAGAATTGGTGAGTGGATTCATCTAGATAATTTCTACATCTTTATTGGAAAATAGGTCTCTGTGACCTGTATTTCATGCTTCAGTGACTTGGTACAAATTTGTGTTGAAAAAAGTTATTGGATGCATCTCTGTTGTTACTCTACCCTTACAACCAAAGAAGGCCACTGTGACCTACATTTCATGCTTTACTAACATGGTTTAATTATTTGTGTTTATGATCACATAGATTCATCCATGCTACACCTTTATACATCCTAGCCTACTCAGAAGAACCTTTCAAACTGGTGCATTTGGAAGTAGGAATAAATATTCAATAGTATACTTTCCATATTAATGACTATATATTGCATGTTGTGATAGGTTACCTTCAACAGGTTAATTGTGTGTTGTTCATGTCAGTGAGTATAGGAATTAGATGAATGGACTCCATTCTACATTTCATGTGAGGCCTCATCTGTAGTGGCTAATCAAGGTAATTATTGATTCATGAATTTTGTTAGCTTTTACTCCAAGGTTACTTAAAGCCTGTTATTTTTCACCCAGTAAAATCTGACATTTTTATTATTTATTTTCTGTATTTCTTTCTACTCCAGCTAGACAGAGGTAGCAGCCTTTAAAATTTGAATAGTGGACTTGCACTTAATAGTTTATCACTTTCTTGGGTTTTTTTATTGAATTTTTGTTTACAGAAGTAAACGGTCAGCCATGAATTTGATTGATTGGTTGATCTGACATGGCAGCTAAGAGTGGCCCATAAATTCCCATTTATATCCTTATGGAATATTATGAACATGAAAGATTGATGACAAAATGATATTTTGTCTTATTAGTGGAAACTGAGATACCATATCATTTTTTTGTTAATCTACTATTGATTTGTTTGACAGCTATGCATGATCTTATTTCAGGTTTTGAAGCTTTATGCCTGGGAGCCATCCTTTGAGAAGCAAGTCCTGGATATTAGAAACAAAGAGTTAAATGTGCTAAAGAAAATGGCTTACCTCAATGCCTGTTCCACCTTTGCCTGGACCACTGCTCCTTTCATAGTATGTACCAGAATTGTGGTTTCAATCAGTAACACAGTCTACAGTATTTATAACCTGCATCAAAATGTAAATAAATGCACTGCCAGTCTAGGTCTGTGTTGTACATAATGCACCGACAGGTCCATTTTTGTGTTGTTCATAATGCTCTGACAGGTCTAGGTCTGTGTTGTACATAATGCACTGACAGGTCTAGGTCTGTATTGTACATAATGCTCTGACAGGTCTCGGTCTGTGTTGTACATAATGCACTGACAGGTCTAGGTCTGTGTTGTACATAATGCTCTGACAGGTCAGGTCTGTGTTGTTTACTTGAAATTATAAGTACACTGAAACAGCTTCAGGGTGGGGGCACCTGATCTGCCAACAATGACAGCAGATTTGGAACTATGCTGTTTGCATGGGGGTGTAGGGTGTTTTATAGACAAGCAGGTGTGGTATTCTGTTTGCATGGGGGTGTGGGGTGTACTGTAGATAAGCAGGAGTGGTATTCTGTTTGCATGGGGGTGTGGGGTGTACTATAGACAAGCAGGTGTGGTATTCTGTTTGCATGGGGGTGTGGGGTGTACTGTAGATAAGCAGGAGTGGTATTCTGTTTGCATGGGGGTGTGGGGTGTACTATAGACAAGCAGGTGTGGGTATTCTGTTTGCATGGGGGTGTGGGGTGTACTATAGACAAGCAGGTGTGGTATTCTGTTTGCATGGGGGTGTGGGGTGTACTGTAGATAAGCAGGAGTGGTATTCTGTTTGCATGGGGGTGTGGGGTGTACTATAGACAAGCAGGTGTGGTATTCTGTTTGCATGGGGGTGTGGGGTGTACTGTAGATAAGCAGGAGTGGTATTCTGTTTGCATGGGGGTGTGGGGTGTACTATAGACAAGCAGGTGTGGTATTCTGTTTGCATGGGGGTGTGGGGTGTACTATAGACAAGCAGGTGTGGGTATTCTGTTTGCATGGGGGTGTGGTGTGTACTATATACAAGCAGGTGTAGTGTTCAAAACAATAAGGTAAAGATTATCAGCAGGAAAAAAATCAAAATCTAGTTTATTAATTATCATAATCCTGTAATATTAAAACCAGATTTGTGTAAGACTATAACACTTAGGAAACTTGCCCTTAACTACCGTTTACATGTTGAAATAGTTAAAAGCATTGTGAATATTATAAACTTTCCATAAAGTATCTTCAAACAAAACAAGATTCCTCACATCATTTGAAGCATTTTCAAAGCTAAGGATTAGTATGTTCATTCTATGGCAGTGATTTTTGCAGCAAATAAAAAAATAACAATAAAGATGCAAAGCATACTGATGTATTTGTGACCTGTATTATTTAGTTAACTATACCTACTGAAAAGTAAACAACAACAAAAAACTTTGAAAACATGTTAAAGATGCAAGGGGATCAAACCATATTTAATAAATGTTGGTTGTGTGAAACAGAAAAAAATGGACATGAACTGAAGTCATGGTGCACAAAGGGTAGTGACATAAATCATTCACTTTGCACCACCTGCAAGACTCGGATAAAGTGGGACAGTAGTGCTCTAAAATTCTCCAACATGCCAAGGGAAATCTTCATAAGAATCGGTTTAAATCTATCCAATTTCTACATCAGACCAAATAAACATTCAAAGTGTCATTGATCATAGTGCAAATGTTGCCAGTGTCCTGTATATGCACCTTTTAAAGAATTTTAACATATTTACCTTTTATCTTTTATCTTGGAGGACTACATGCATGTATTTATTTGGAAGAGTTTATCTTCCTGAATTTGTGTGCAGTTCTTACCTATATATTTTTGCAACTGCCATATATATTTGCGTATAAATCAGGTCCAAATGAAAATAACATAGACCCTGATCTGCCTAGCATAATGCGCCAGCAGATCAGGGTCTGTGTTGTTTGTTCTACTGATTAGTCCTTACAAACTGCATAGACCCAGATCTGCCGGCACATTATGCGACGACAGACCTGGGTCTATGCAGTTTACAGTTGGTATCAGCTTATACTTGAGTATATATGGTAGCTTTTATAAATTGGCATTATATATTTCACTATTTATTATGAGTGATGATGGAATTACAGACTGTTGTAAGTTTTGTAAATGAAACATATGAATTCAAATTTGACTGTTTGTGGGTTTTTAAAAAATATTTGTCCTCTTATCACACATAGTTCGTACATGTTAATTTTGAACTTAAATTAATAAGCTAGTTTGTAGTGTTTGAAGCATACAGTGCCATATATTAGAATTTGAGGTATAGCCTGACAAACTTTCTACTTCGTGGGTGTATACTCATAAATACAAAATTTTTGGCCTATCTTGATGGGTAATTTTAAAGTGTGGGTGCTCTCTCTCTCTCTCTAACCTTAATCATTCTTTAGTATGTCTTCATTCAAAATTTTGGATCAAATGCACATTGAATGCACAATACAAACAATGCATTTGTGCACATTTTTCTCATTGACACTTCTATCCTAAGAGAGATAATAGAACCTACCAAAACCACACCCATAACATGTTTAAATGAGCTATATGTATTATTTCCTTGAAGTGATATTGAAATAGTACTGCTATCTTCAAAAGTCAGCTTTTCATCAATACTTGAAATTATGCCCATTGCAGTTATAGAGTTAATTTCTTTGCCTTGTAATTTCAGGTTTCCCTGGTAACCTTTGCTGTATATGTGCTGTCTGACCCAGATAACATCCTGGATGCTGAGAAAGCCTTTGTCTCCCTCTCCCTGTTCAACATCCTACGATTCCCCATGTCAATGCTCCCTAGTGTCATCTCTAGTATTGTACAGGTAAACCATTGTGTTACGACTCTAGGTCTTAAAAAATATGTAACAGAAAGAAAGTGACACCAACATTGTAAGTAATATCAACAAGCAATTTATTTGCCTACAATACAAAGTGAAATTCAAGAGATACTTACAATATTGTGAATCAAATTCCAAATAATCCTAAATGTCCTAATCACAAGTCCAAATATATAGAATGTTCTGAATTCAATAGTCTTGAAAAAATATAGAATGTTCTGAATTCAATAGTCTTGAATGTCCTGATATAACAACATGATACAATCCAGAATGTCTTCGAATGAGTTCACAAAAGTCCAAAGCAATGTAATGTATTATTCAAAAGTCAATGAGCACTTTAGTAATTCCAATGAATATATATATAAAATAAATAATTCCTCTGGAATTATATCTGATTTCAATGGCTCAGTGTAAAATCTGATTACAAATGGATTCCCAAAGACTAATCTAAAACAGGAATTAATTATTTGTTTACCAAATCCCTATTTATACATATTTCACTTGACTATATCATAACAGGATGTGAAGCAATCAAATGGAAAGAAAACCGTCTAACTGTCTACAAGACTGGCCTTGAACTCAAATGCTTGTAAACATTCTGTTTACAAATGACCAGAATCTAAAATACATGGACAAGATTTAAACACACATTATAAATTAAATATACATAACACCTCCCCTCATAGAGAAAAAGAAAGATTTATGCAATAAAGTTTTCTTTCACATATTTGTCAAATATGCATATGATACTATAATAATCAAAATTACATAGGAAGATGTCTTATGAATGACACTCAGCTGAATTACACAAAATGTACACAAAATAAAGCAGTATAGTACTTCTATACATGTGAGAGTGCATCTGCAATCACGTTATCTTTTCCCCTAATGTGTCGAATATCAGTGTTGTATTCTTGCAGCATTAAACTCCACCACAACAATCTTTGATTTTTATTTTTCATTTTGTTAATGAAAGTAAGGGGATTGTTATCACTGAATACAACAATTGGAGAAAGAGAATATCAAAGCCAAACATTCCTTCTCAGTTGTGGAATAATATTTCTGGTACTTGTTTACTTTTTTAGAAATATTGCACACTGGATCATCCACACCATTGTTATCTTCTTGAATCAATACTCCACCAACCCCTACATCACTTGCATCAACAGACATTTTAAATAATTGGCTGAAATTTGGTGCTGAAAGAACTGGTGCACTCTCAAGTATGGCCTTTAATTTGTCACAAGATTTCTGACATTTGTCAGACCAATAAAACTTGGATTTCTTACTCAACAAATTTGTAAGAGGTTCAGCAATAATGGAAACATTTGAGCAAAATTTCCAATAATATCCAGCCATACCTAAGAATGGCATCAGTTGCTTTTTACTACTAGGCACTAGGAATTCAGATATGGCCTTGACCGTAGCTTCTACAGGTTTAACTTGACCTTGCATGGTAAAACTGACTTTTGCATAAATTAACCATCAAATTTGCATCACTGAGTCAATCGAAGAATTTCCAAATGGTTTCCAAGTGATCTTCCCAGGTGTTGTTGTAGATAATGATGTCATCGATGTTTGCATCACAATTATCTAGACCAGATGTTAACATGTTCATCAGACATTGGAATGTTGCCAGAGAATTTTTCATTCCAAAAGGCATCACTTTATAGTAATAAAGCTCATCTGGAGTTGCAAATGCAGAAATTTCCTTTGCCAGAATCCTTTTAAAGGTTAAACTTCGTGACATATTTCGCATTTCCAATTTTGTTGATGCAATCATCTTTTCTTGGCATTTGAAATGAATCCATTTTGGTGACACTGGTGACTATTCTATAGTCAGTACACATGTGGAATATATTATCTGGTTTAGGCACAAGAATACATGGTGAACTCCAGTTACTTTTACTTGGTTCTGTAAAATCATTCTCCAGTAAATATTGAATTTCTTTTTTAAATATTTCTCTCTTGAGAGGATTCATCCTATTAGGATGCTGTTTCACAGGTGTAGAATCTACAATATCATTGTCATCATGGATTTTATTTGTTCTTGTTGGAACATCAGGAAACAAGTACTCATACTCATGTACTTGCTGTTTTAGTTCATTTCTTTCCTGTTGTTGTAGATGTGAAAGTTTCTGGTCCAGATTGTTTAATATTTCTGAATTCTGAAGTTCGGTTAAACCAGAATCACTACGGTCAGATTGCATCCCATCGTTTACATCCTCACTATGTGGGACATGTACAACTAAATTGATTGAATAATTTACTGTGCTATCTCTGTCAAAATACTCCTTTAACATATTTGTCTGACAAAGTTGTTTCTGTTTCCGCCTCCCAGGAGTGTTAATGATATAATTTAAGTCATTTTCTTTCTTTTCAACTGTGTAAGGACCATAAAATTTAGCCCACAGAGGATTTTGAGGTATGAGCAAGAGAGCCAGAACACTTTCACCAGGTTGAAAACTCCTTTCCTTTGTATTTCTCATACCTTAATTTCATTTTTGACTGAGTAGAGTGAAGATTAGTACTTGCTACTTCACAAGCCTCTGGCAACTTATATTTGAAATCAGAGACATAGTCAAGAAGATCAATCTTTGAATCTTCATTTGAAAGAAGTTTCTCTCAATAACTTCAATGGTCCATGGACAGTATGTCCAAAAACCAGTTGAAAAGGACTAAAACCCAATGATTCTTATACTGATTCCCTAACAGCAAAACAACAACAAATGGACTCCCTCATCCCTATCCTTTTCTGTATCAAAGCAATATGACCGAATCATATTCAAAGTTTGATGAAATCTTCCCAAAGCCCCTTGTCTTTCAGGGTGATAGGTAGAAGATTGAAACTGATGGATGCCTACTTCATGCATAACCTGTTGGAAAATTTGTGACAAAAAATTTGACCCTTGATAAGACTCGACAGATTTGGGAAGGCCAACAAGTGTAAAAAACTTTACTAAAGCTTTTATAATGGTTTTAGTTTTAATATTTCTCAATGGAATTGCCTCAGGAAGTCTTGTGGATGCATACATTATGGTCAACAAGTATTGGTTGCCTGACTTGGTCTTAGGTAAGGGACCAATACAGTCTACCATTTTTCTGCTAAATGGTTCATCAAATGCAGGAATAGGTTGCAGATGTCATTAGGTATCTTCTGATTGGGTTTTCCTACCATTTGACAAGTGTGACAAGATCTACAGTATTTAGAAACATCACTTTTAAGTTTCGGCCAATAAAATTGATTCAAGATCTTGTGATAAGTCTTATTGACTCCTAAATGACCAGCCAAGGGAGTTTCATGGGCTAGATTAAGAATTTATTGTCTATATGACCTCAGAATGACAATTTGATAGCTCACTGACCACTCGTCATCAGTGGGTACCTCAGGTGGTCTCCACTTTCTCATAAGGACCCCATTTTTCACAAAGTAACAATCTGGGACTTGTGTGGCTTCAGTTTCACTAATAGCCCTATGAAACAAACGGGAGATCTCAGGATATTGTTCCTGTTTGACAACAAGTGATTGTCTTTTGTCACCCTGATTAGAATAGAGAGAATGAGTAGTAAAAATAGGATCACTGTGATAAATATATTTTGATTGATCAATACCAGGAGAAAAGGTGACCTCATCAAAAGACTGACCAATAAATGTGTCAGCTGTAGGAATAATTTCCTGATCAACATCATTCTCGAGAGCTCTTTTTGCCATAGCTCTGGTAACTGCACAAGCAGGACACTAATCAGGGATTCAATCTCAATAGGATCAACTCTTTGATCCAAACAAGGCTTGCCAGTTACAAGTGGATTAACCATGACCTCATCTCCAACTAGGTCATTGCCTAGTAACAAATGAATACCTTCTATAGGTTAAGAAGTCACTGCCCCAACAGTCATGGGCCCAGAAACTAAGTCTGATGCCAAATTGGCACAGGAAAATAAAAAATTTATTAAGCAATACACAACCTGATATTAATTTGCTTTTGTTTCATCCTACTTATTTATGTTTTTATTGATTTCTTCTTTCAGTCCTATATTTCTATCAAACAACACAATATATTTACACCCATTTCTGTGTTCAGTTTTGAATGTCTCTTTGTTTTCGTTTATTTCAGTTTTAACTGCATCAGTGCTACCTCTTAATACGACAGTCTTTTACTCCACTTGAATTTTGAATGCATCTGTATCTGTTGTAAACTTTTGTTCCAAAATGTTTAAATCTTTTCATATTCGCTTCATCCTTTTGTCTTTTTCTCCCTAGCATCATCTCTAGTATTGTACAGGTAAGAGTTTTTCTCCCTCTCTCTCTGCAAAATCCTACATTTCCCCATGTCAGTGCTCCCTAGCATCATCTCTAGTATTGTACAGGAAAGCCATAGTCTCCCTCTCTCACTTCAGAATCTTATGATTCCCCATGTCAATGCTCCCTAGCATCATCTCTAGTGTTGTACAGGTAAGCTATTGTCTCTCTCTCCCTCTTCAAAATCTTTCAATTCCCAGTGTCAAAGATCCTTAGCATCATCTCTAGTATTGTACAGGTAAGTCATTTTCTCCCTCTCCTTCTTCAAAATCTTATGATTCTCCATGTCAATGCTCCCTAGCATCATCTCTAGTATTGTACAGGTAAACCATTGTTTCCCTCTCCCAGTTCAACATCATACGATTCCTCATATCAATGATCCTTAGCACCATCTCTAGTATTGTACAGGTAAACCATTGTCTCCCTCTCCCTCTTCAAAATCCTATGATTCCCCATGTCAGTGCACCCTAGCAAATTCATTGGTTTATTTAATGTAGCATCATTTGTCTGAAATGAGTGTCCATAGATCTTGAACATTGTGGATGTTAAAAGGTTGTGTTAGTGCCTTACCCTGCATCTATAACATTAATTTATTTTTATATCATACTTAATTTGCCATGTTAGAATGTTTGTCAGAACATATGGGAAGTGTTTAGACATGAAGAAGAATGATAATTATTTTCACATAATCAGTCCCTAAAGCAACTAGTTATTTCCAAATTGCAGCTGAAGAATTTTCTCCCGAGTTTCTTTGGGTCCTTCGCATAGTACGCAATGTGGAGTGCATATAAGACATATCCCCAAAACCTGCTCCTTATTATTCCTTTGTCTTGTGCTTTATAGATGGTTGTGTCCCTTAAGAGGTTGAGGCACTTCCTCAGCAATGATGAGTTGGATCCAACAGCTGTCAACCGTGATGAAAACATTAGTAAGTACTTGAGGCAGTATCTGTACACATGTAAAAAGATAGACTTAATAGCAGTCAGCTATGATTTACACCTTCAAATAACTCTGCTTTATATTTTCTCTTAGACACAAAGAAAATTTGGGGTCAAGAGGCAGCTCCAAAAATCCATCAGAAGCATTTTCCATTGTGTTTATCAGCAATATCCCAACTGATCAGTCATCAGGCCTCTCCAGTTGGTTTCCTTACTTAATCATCTAAATTTTTAAGTGATAAGATGTTGGCTAGGTTTGCATATATATATATATATATATATATATATATATATATATATATATATATATATATATATATATATATATATATCCCTGCAAATTGATTTTGGGGATGTGGGTAATACTGGAGTAAGCATGTCCATCCATCCATTGAAAATAATGTGTTAAAAGTTGGGGTGAAACGATTCATCGATATATCGATGCATCGATACTTTTGCCATATCGATACACGTATCGATACAAGAGATGAAGAATCTATACAAACAATACTTACCCTATAGAAGTTACTTTAATCTTCAGCAGTCATGAATAATTATTAGTCATTTGCCTTTTTATTCTTTAAACTGAGAATTTATCTGAGTCAGCCATCGTAGGCACAGGCACTATTTGTTTGTCAGTAAAAATGAAAAAAAAAAAAACTCTTGAAAACACCCACCCACCTTTTGCAAATTAGCACAAGGTTACATGGTTCGAAATGTGTCCCCCCCCCCATATATCAACGTAAAGGAGACTTTCCAAATTTGTTACACATGTGTGATTGAAGTACTTTACTGATCATTTAATAACCACTTTTCCGCGAAGTTTCTCTGTTGCTTCGTATCTTGGCTATATGGATCAAATTTAAAAGCTACACTTCCAGTGTGTCACTCGGTGAAATATGTGACACTAAATTCTGATTGGTTGGTGGTTATTGTTTTTTGCAGTCCAGAGTAAACAATAACCACCAATCAGAATTGATTATAGCATATTCACTGCGTGACACACTGGAAGTATTGGCATTGAAACTTGATCCATGTACTAAGAAACAGATAAACTTCATTCAAACTGGTTATTAAATGATTTGTAAATTACTAAAGTCGTACATGGAGAACAAGTTTGGAATGTTTCCTTTTACGTTGATATAGGTAATCAGTGACTAAACGTGCCAACATGATAAATAAATTTAGCACAGAATCAGCAAGAAGGCAGATCTCAAACCATGCAGGTTTGTCACCTTGTGTTAATTTGTTAATTTTATATAGAAGTGGAGAGGGCATTTGTCAGTAGTTTTCCTTTTCACTAACAGAAACAAGTGCCTATGACCGCGGCAGTTGTTTTACATCTGCAGAAAGTACAATGTGATAGATTTTGGTTGTAGGTCATCTCCACTCTCACATCTGGACTTGATCCAGATAATATTTTCCTTGCAGGTGGGAATTGCACCATTTCTTCTGTTTTGAAGATAACACTGTCATGTCTTTCAAATTTAAGTGAGGACATGAAATTGATAATAAGATGTTTTACAAGCATTCATGCAGTGCAAAACAAATGGTGTGGTTACCAAGATGAGTCCTGGATCTAATCAAATGGAATAGCCTCAAATGGCCTAAATAATTGAATTAAAATCACTAACAACTAATATGTAGTCAGTTTGGATGTATTTTTCTTTATCTTGTCAAGGATGAAAATGGCATATGAACAGACTACTAACTAGAAATACAACCTGTATGTCAACACATATAAAATAGCACAACCCTACCATTGACAGACCTTCTAAAGATGAAAAGACCATCAAGTTGATATGTGTATCGATAATGTATCGTATCGTAGGCTGTGTATCGTGAATCGTATTGATGCGCGGCACAGGTGTATCATTTCACCCCTTTTTAAAAGTGATATTAAAAATCAGCCAACCAACTTGTTTAGACAAATGGTCAACTGTTGTGTAAGCCAGGTGAGTGATATCATGCCCATTTGGACCTATTGTTTATTTAACTTTGAAAATGTTTTGAATTCCTTGTACTGTTTAATGGGTATTGTATCTCTTTTCAGAGCCTGCAGTCGTCATAGACAATGGGGTGTTCACCTGGGAGAGAGAAGTTGTGGCTACACTCAGAAAGTATGTCACTCATAAAATACTTTACTTTAATTTGAAATTAAATTTTGAATTCACCCATCTAGTTTAAACATTAACAATAGAATTACCACGTAGCACAAAGTCCTGTTTGATTACAACTTAAATCTTTCTTTGTATTGACATATAAGTAACCATTATTGGTGCAAAAGAATGTCCTATGACATATTTAGCATAATATGGGGAAGGAAATCATCATGTAAGCTAGTAATTTTGACAATATTCAACAATATCGGCACATGCTGTAATCATCATACACCCCAATATTTTTTACCAAAATGCATAAAAGTCTTATTTATGCAGCACATGCATCTTGATCTCAGCTGGAAAAGGAAGCAGCTGTTAAAATCAGCCTAGAACATCCAGATTTTGCTGGAAATAACCAACATGAGTGCCTCGTTACCTCTTAACTTGGAAATTGCCACCATGATTGCCTGGTGCCTCGTTACCTCTTAACTTGGAAATTGCCACTATGATTGCCTGGTGCCTCATTACCTCTTAACTTGGAAATTGGCACCATGATTGCCTGGTGCCTCGTTACCAAAATACTTGGAAATTTCCACCATGATGCCTGGTGCCTAGTTACCACTTAACTTGGAAATTACTCTATGATTGCATGGTGCCTTGTTACCACTTAACTTCGAAATTACCATTATGATTGCCTGGTGCCATGTGACCACTTAACTTTGTGGATTGATTAAATCTCGAAAACAGATCTTACATTTGTTTTATTCAGTATGACAACAATAAAAGAGGGAAAGAATCTCCAAAGTGATGTTGGAGAGCTACGAAGAAAGACAAAGGGTGCGAACTTGTAAATACTGTATATTGTCAGCTCCAACTGCAAACAATGTAGACCCTGATCTGACTGATTACTCCCAACAAACTGCATAAACCTAGATCTGCTGGAATCTATGCAGTTTGCAGTTGGATCTGACTTATATGCGAGTATATACATAACTTAAATTTGGATATCGTCATTTATGATTGGTCTTGATATTGGTTTTGAGTTTTTCTTAGTACTATATCCCTCCGGATGAGTGCTTATTATGGTGAATTATAATCTTATGATAAAAACTTTTAAGCATAGAGTGTGGGTCTTGTGTTTAGTATATTGGGTATATTTGGAAAAGAAGAATATCATGAATGTATTTACTGTGAAAGGTACATGAATGTACTGTTGGTATCTGTCTTTAGTTGATAACTATTACTATAGACCATGTTCATTAAGGTCACTCGCAGACCATTTTAAGTTGCAGTTGTCATAAAATTAACCTTTGTGGATTAAAAGTTGGAAGCTGGGCCTATACAAGTCAAGCAAAATGTACCCTTTTCAGCAAGGTATGCAAGTCGACCAAATTGTTCCATTTTCAACAAGTCATGCAAGTCAACCAAATTGTTCCATTTTCAAAAAGTCATACAAGTCAACCAAAATGTACCATCTTCAGCAAGTCATATTGTAAAAAACTGACACACAAAAATAATTTTGAGACTGTCGGAAAGCCTGTTTTCTGCAATTTCCATTGATGTACATTATCTTGAGATTCCAATCATTGTACTCCCAGTCTAATCAATAGTAAAATATATCAGTTGTAATCCAGTCTTCTGGTTGCTGATAATGTCACTAATAAAATATATCAGTTGTTATCCAGTCTGGCTGCTGATGATGTCACTAATATGATATATCAATTGTAATCCAGTCTGGCTACTGATGATGTCACTAATAAGATATATCACTTGTAATCCAGTCTGGCTACTGATGATGTCAATAATATATAGATCCTATATAATTGTTACAGTAGCTGTATATTTCTATTTCATTGTTAGTGTTGTCCTCCACATTAATTTTACTGCATTTGGCTCGCAATACCAGAGGGCAGTTTGGTAGCTGTGGTTGGAACTGTGGGCTCTGGCAGGTCTTCACTATGTCAGCGGTTACAGTAGCTGTAAATTTCTATTTTATTTGTCAGTGTTTTATGCCCCACATAATTAATTTTACAGCATTCGGCTCACAGTGCCAGAAGGCAGTTTGGTAGCTGTTGTTGGAACTGTGGGTTCTGGCAAGTCTTCACTTCTGTCAGCCATTCTGGGGGAAATGGAAAAGCTGGAGGGAAAAGTCAATGTAAAGGTATCCTGTAACATCAGAGGAATGAGTGTATTTTAATGTCTGTGCAATCATTTGAGTATCACTAGACTTTCCATTTATACTACTTGTGGAGAGACTGTAAGTTATTTATGGTATTCCTCATGTACTTATTACCTCATATACTGATTCTAAAGGGAAAGAACATTATTTCATTCAAAATTTTATCAAGACTACAGACCTGCCAACCCTTATAATTTGACCGTAAGTCTTATGGAAATGACCCTTAAAATATGGACTTACGGAATAAAAGCAAAAATTATGGAAATATGATCGTTGCGGTAAAAATCTGGATACTGGCTTGTCCATGTTTGATTCGGATCTGGGTTTTATATTAGATTCAGTTGAGTTGGTAAGGGAACCAGACTAATTTTACAGGAGTACCTTAGATGCTTTAAACTGCACATATTTTTTCATGCAAAATGTCTGCATAATCAAGCTGTTGCTTATAGAATTTTCTAAAAATGGTGTCCAACAAGCTATATATGTTCAAGATGAAAGGGACAATAAGCATCTTAAAAAGTTTTAATAGTCAGTACAGAAGAATATAAAGAAATATTCAGATTCTTGGGAGAAAAAAAGCAGGAAGGGCAACAATTACGTTTCTTGGACACCATGTGTTGATTTAAGTATGTCTCATGGTGGGAGAGATGATTGCCGTCACCACGTGAAATTGAAAAACAAAAACCCAATGATTACATCAGGTTGAGAGATAGCAAGAAGCCATTGAGCTCCATAGGGTTTGGAACTGCAGTTTGTGAACTGTAGTGGAGGTAATTAAGGTCTAAATGTACTTTACAAACTTTTTAGTTAAACATAATGTTTACCGTTTCTGCATCAGTCTTGAATCACACTTCTGAACTTTTTAAATGCATGTTTTCCAACTTGACAATAGCAGTACATGATATTTTGTTACACCTTACTGAAAACTGGTCTAACTTAGAGGAAAAAAATCAACTGCCATAGTGAGAAGGTCTTGTTAGGGTTGGCAGGTCTTAGACTAGAGTTTCCTTTTTACCATATTTAAAGACCTTGATATTCATGTTTGAAAACTTGGTTCTTGAAACACATTCAAATAATTTTTTAAAAAGGTGTAGTTCCATTAGTGTCCTGCTGAGTGTACTATAGTGACAGTAAAATGGTATATGTCCATAAGTGGCCTGCTGAGCTTATTATTGTGACAATAAAAAGCTTTTTTTGTTCAGGTTGATTTACATACACTTTTCATCAAGCAGCATATTTACATATTTCAAAGATTTTTAGAAGTTATAATTTTTTTGCTGCACCATGACAGAGGTAGGGCATATTGTATTACTCTTGCCTGTCCATTTGTCTTACTGCCTGTACATCCAGTCCATCCTTCACACTTTGGTTAAGTTTTGCATTTAGGTTAGTTTTCAGGCACTATGGTGGGGCATGTGTGTTCCATGCACATTTCTTGTTGAAAGTGATTTTATTGTAATTGTTTCCTGATGCATAAAGCTCACCATACCTTTTCTAAACTTATAGTTTTTAGCTTTACTGGTCATAAATTAGAAGAGCTTATGTGATAGCTTGATGTCTGTTGTCCATCACCTGTTTACTTTCTGTCTGTCATTCATCAAGTTTGTTACTGCTGCTCAACCGAAACTATTTGGAAAATTGCCATGAAACTTTACACACACACTCATCCCAAATTTTAATTGTACCCAAATGAAAATGGTACCTGTTGGACAGCCAATATGGTCACCACAGCGGTAATTATAATATTCTTGTTATTGCTATACTTCTCCTGGTGATATTGATGTGGAGTTTTCACTGAAGGACTTTTCATGATGCTAATTGGTCCTAAATAAAAATTGTGCTGATTTTGACATCCAGTATGGCCACCATGTGGTGACCATCTTGAAAATTTATTGTGTCTAATTAGTAATGCATGAAAATGGTGCTCCTTGGACATCCATTATAACCACCATTGTGCCCAGCATGAAAATCTCATTATCACTGCTCCAGAATGAATGGTTAGGTTGACATGGGGTTTTCACTAACTATTTCTTATTCCATCTAGTTTCATCTCACATCCAGCATTGCCACCATGGTGGCCATCTTCAGAGTGTTGTTTTTGCTACTCCTCCTGAATTGATAGTTTTATTGAAATGGAGTTTTCACTAAATGACTTATTATAATGTCTAGTTGGTCCTAAATGAAAATGGTGCCAATCTACCATCTAACATGGCTGGCATGGTGGCAGTCTTAAATATCTTATTGCTATTTCTACTGAGTTTATGGTCATAGTGACATAGGCTTTTCACTAAAAGACTTCTTATGATCTAGTTGGTCCAAAATGAAACGAGTGTCGATCTGGCATCCAGTATGGCCACCACAGCAGCCATTTTGAAAATCTTGTTAATGCTACTCCTCCTGAATGGATGGTTATATCAACATAGAATATTCACTAAATGACATCTTATAATGTCCAGTTGATCCTTAATGAAAATGCTGTCCCTTTGACATCCAATATGGCTGCTATGGTGGACATCTTAAAACCTTGTTATCACTACTCCTTCTGAATGGATGATCATATTGACATGGGTTTTCACTAAAAGACTTATGCTGTCTAGTTTGTCCTGAAGGAAAATGGTGCCAATCTTATATTCAATATTGTCACAATGATGACCATCTTGAAAATCTTGTTATCACTACTCCTTCTGTGTGGATAATTGTATCGACATGTAGTTTTCACTAAAAAAACATCTTATTATATTTGGTTGGTCTGAAACGAAAATGGTGCCAATCAAACATTCTCCATGGCAACCATGGTATCAGTCTTGGCTGAGTGGTCTAAGGTGCTTGCCTTCACAGAGTACTCACACATCTCACCTCTGTCCACTTGAGTTCAAGTCTCAGCTCGACCAGCATGGGTATGTGAGAAAGCTTGCCAGTAGCTTCCTGTGGGTCGTTGGTTCTTCCCACGGTCTTCCCTTCTTCTTCCTCCACAAAATATACTGGCTGCCATGTATAGCCTATCATGTGCTGAAAAATGGTGTTAAACTCCACAAAACCAAACCAAACTAAAAAAACTTCTTATATATCTAGTTAGTCCTAAATCAGAATAGTGCTGATCTGACATCCAGTATCATGGCCATGGTGGCCAGCTTGGAAATCTTGTTATAGCTACTTCTCCAGAATTAATAGTTAACACAGCTTGGGGTTTTCACTGAAAGACTTCTTATGATATTAAGTAGTTGGTCCTAAATGAAAATTGTACTGATCAGACCTCCAACATGATGGTCACCATGTTGGTCTTCTTGAAAATCATGTTATAGCTACTTCTCTTGAACAGACAGTCATATAGACATGGAGTTTTCACTAAAAGAAATTTTGATATCTTATTGATCATAAAAATAAAGAAGATACTGTTTCATGGTGGCCATCTTGAAACTCTTGTAATCACTATGTCTTTTGAATGGGATGGTTGTATTGACATGGGGTTTTCACTCAAATACTTCTCACTATATGCAGTTGGTCCTAAATGAAAATGATGCCAAAAAAATAGACCTTCCAAAATTTGAACAATCTAGTATCAGCTTATTGCTCTGAATGGATAACCATGATACTGACATTTTATTTAAAAAAAGATGCTTCTTTCTTGCAGTATATGTTAAAATGAAGTGATCTAAGCTCCAAAATGGCTGGTTTGACAGCCATCCTGAAAATCTTTATATGACTACTTCTCCTGAACGGATGGTCTTATTGACATGGGGATTTAACTAAAGCACTATAGCAATATGTGGCTTGTTGTGAATGGTGCTTATCTAACTTCTAACATGGCACCATAGTGGTCACCTTGAAAATCTTGTTATCACTGCTGCTTTTGCATGAATGGTGGCATTAACATGAGGTTTTCATGAAAACACTTTTTGCAATATTTAATTGGTTTTGAATGAAATTGGTGCACATCTGTTATCCACACTTTTGTTAAAGAGTTTTGCAAACCAGGCCTAATTAATCTTTGTTTCATTCCAGTGAACAAGTTGATAGTCAGTACTCTGACATTGATTTCAAGTTCAGAGGTCTTGATTTATGTTTTTAGCTGTACTGGCTTGTGAGCATGATAACACAAACAAGTATGAATGGATTTTTATAAAACCCAGTTTGTGGATATGTGAGAAGAATACCTTGAATGATGCCATTAAAATAACTTTGTTTTGTTTTCCCCCAAAATATTAAGTATAGATTTAACCAAACTTACATGCGGTTATACCTTAACACTGTCTTAAGCAAGTTAACCGATTTTTTATCCATAATATCAAGTTCACGGTCAAAGGCCATGACAAATAATCTTGTACTGTACTTGTAGGTATCTTGTAAACATGTTAACCAAATTAAAAGGACAGAAGAAACAGGCTTATCTTGGATTCTTGGTAATTCTTTGTGGTCAGTAGAACATGTCTCATTGAGGGACTCTTGTTTATTTTGTGAAACCAAGTGCTGGCCCTGTATTCACAAAAATTCTCAACTTAAATGCACTTTTGAACTCAAATTTTGATCAGAAATTTCAAAGTAGCAGTGCATATTTAGATGCAGATATCTGTTCAATATGTATAGTTTATTTTGTGACAACAAATATAAAATATATGATAATGGCAATGTTGAGTTTGAGTGTAAAGTTGTGGAGTTTCATGACTAGTGATGATTATACTGAATAATGTTCTTCCCAGTCTTTCCCTCCATGTGTACAATTTCTCTAGAGTTGACAAATCTTATTCCCCGTCTGTGGCTTCATGGATACAATTTCTATAGAGTTGACAAATCCTCTTCCCAGTCTTTGCCTCCGTGTATACAATTCTCTAGAGTAGTTAGATCCTCTTCCCAGTCTTTGCCTCCATGTGTACAATTTCTATAGAGTTGTCAAATCCTCTTCCCAGTCTTTGCCTCCATGTATACAATTTCTATAGAGTTGTCAAATCCTCTTCCTAGCCTTTGCCTACATGTATACAATTTCTCTGAGTTGATATTAACCTTATTATTATGATCACTGGAAACTTAGTTCTGACATTGATGCAGTATTCAAGCTGGTGATGTCTGGTTCCAGGGTTCTGTTGCATATGTACCACAGCAGGCATGGATCCAGAACACCAGTCTAAAGGATAACATCCTGTTTGGAAAGGCCATGGACCTCCACGAGTACAGGACTATAATCGATTCCTGTGCTCTGCAACCAGATCTTGACATCATGCCAGCAGGAGACCAGACAGAGATTGGAGAAAAGGTACAAAACTTACATTAAGCTGGAAATTTTGCTGTTTTGCTAGAAGTCAAAACTAGTTTTTTACGTCAGTTAAGTCCAGAATACACATATACAGTACAGCTTCAAAAACTTGCAGTGCTGTAGGCCCTGATTTGTATATGCCTGCCTTGAGTCTGGCAAAGTTTGTTATTCTGTTGTCCCATCCATCAATCCACCTGTATTTCCATCCATCCATTAACATTTGGTTCTTTGGCCAATAACTTTGTAATGTGTGGATAAATTTTCATGAATATTTGTCCAGGTATATATCATGACTAGATGGTGTTTTGCATACCAGGCCACAACTTTAGGGCAACTTTAGGGAAAATGTAATTCTGTGACATGTATCCTTGTCTTGAATATAACTTTTGAACCACTGAATATATTTTAATGAAACTTTGATGAAGTATATGTAATGAGTAGATGGTGTGTCACCTATCATAACCATGCCCCCTGCCTAAAGGTCATCGTCACAGCAATGGAAAATGTAATTCTGTAACTTGTATCCTTGTCTAGAATATAACTTGAACCACTTAATATATTTTAATGAAACTTTGCCAGTGTATATATTAGACTAGACAATGTGTCACATACCACTGCCTTGCACCCTCTGTCAAGTTCAAGGTCATGGCAAAGGAAAATGTAATTCTGTGACTTGTATCTATGTATAAAGTATAATTTTTGAACCACTTAAGATGAAACTGCCCAAGCATATATCATAACAAGACAGTGTCTCTTACCACAGCCATGCCCCCTGCCTCAAGATCAAGGTCACAGTGAGGGAAAATGTTGTTCTGTGGCTTGTATACTTGTCCAAAAATATAACTTTTGAACCACTGAAAATAGCCAGTTATATATCAAGTATAGATGGTGAGTCAGATACCATGGCCATGCCCACTACCTCAAGGTGAAGTTCACAGCAAGGAAAATTTAACTCTGACTTGCATTCTTATCTGGAGTATAACTTTTTGAACATACCAGAGCTTTGCCCCCCTTTTCAAGGTCAAAGTCAGGGCAAGGGAAAATATAAATTAGTGACCGCTGTCTGTGTATGGGTGTAACGTTTGAAACAGTGAAGATATTTTAATAAAACTTTGGCCTGTTAACATATCTTATCTTGGCAGTTTCTCATGTATTCACAATCATACCCCTTGCCCTCCAAACCATGGTCACAACAAGGAATAAAGTAAGTCAGTGGCCTGTTTCCCCATCCAGACTTTTTTATCCCTTCAGATATTTTCATGAAACTTTACCCATGTCCACACCTTATCATACAGGTCAAGGTCATTAATAGGGAAAGTCGTGAGACAGTCATATTATGTGCCATTTGTGGTACCATTGATCTGTTTGAGTTGTAAGTAGTTCAGTATCCATACCAGCCAACCATTACAGTTTTGGCGTAATCATTCCGCTTTTTTTTCACCTAATTATGTCTTAATCTCACCTGTATATGGATTATGCTTTTTTTGGTACATAAAAAAAAGCAATAAAAGTTGTGTTTGACATTTTTATTATCATCTCATTAATCCCACATGTCATATAAATCGGAGAATATTCTAAAAAAGAAGACTGCTGCATAAGAATAGCGTAAGAGTACATTTGTCATAGACCTCCATGTACTTTCCTTATTTTCTATTTATAGCAGCTGTATATGACACATTTCCAAGAAAACAGATGGGTTTCTTCAATTTGAAAACTTTTATCACAGATTCATTATATTAATTCTCAGAATTTGTTAGCAGACCAGTCTATACTTAAAAAAATGTCAGCAGATGTTAAGTGGAACAGGCTTTATCGATGTGACTCATTGATGTTATATGACTGAAAAATGTTAGAGAACAGGGATCTTTTTAAGCTTAAAAACAAGTCAGATCAGAAAAAAGACAAATCAATAGTGCTTTACAAATTTATAAAGATGAACATGAGAGGGGTAATACAGCACTCAGCTTGAGCACATGGTAATGATCATTGCAGAATTTGTGGAGTTGACTTTACAATCACTCAGCGAAAGTTAGACATGTAGACTAGTTAAAGTGAGTGTTGTGTACATATAATTTGTCAATATGTTTTGTGGTTTGTATTCTGGTGCAAACTGCATAGACCCAGATCTGCCAGCCCATTATGTGATGGCAGATCTGGGTCTGTGCAGTTTGCAGTTGGTATCGGCTTATATGCGAGTATATATGGTAGCTGGTTTCAGCTGACTTTGATATTTGTCTTTTTAAAAATATGTTTGCTATACTCCAGTACTGATATCGGACATGTTGATTGAGTAGAATTCTTTTTCTTCTTTAAAAATCTTTTTTGTCAGTTCATAAATGTAATTCATTCATTTTTTGATTGATCATGTAAGAATACCAGTCATATAGACTTTTGCTATGTGCAGACATTTTGTTGAAGCACTTGGGAAAGACTACAACCTTGGGCTCAAACCCTTCACTCATGCTCTGGCAAATGTTTGCATGTAGCAAATCTTGTATGGTTCCTATATAACGGTTTGTTCCTAAATAAAGGCTATAATTCGAATAGCTGTTTTTGAATATAAAAAAAACAACTCTTGTAGAAAAAAACAATCATCAAAAAACATGTATTGAGCAACCAGGCCCAGAAACGTTGTTTGTCATCATGCATTTAACATGTTGTTATGTCATGCAGGATGCACTGTTGTGTAACATGTAGCAACACAAAGCTATTGGGTCAAAGCAAAGCAACAAGAGCTGTAAAATGTCCAGTATAAGGAAAATATTGGATCATGTTGCACCATAAATCAAAATATGGGTCTATACTACCATGTACAGGGTATCAACCTGAGTGGTGGACAGAAGCAGCGAGTCAGCCTGGCCAGGGCAGTGTATCAAGACATGGACCTCTACTTGCTGGATGACCCTCTGAGTGCTGTGGACTCCCATGTTGGCAAACATATCTTTGACAATGTCGTAGGGCCAAATGGTCTCCTCAAAAACAAGGTATGTTTTAGAAGGTGCTGCCTTTGTCTCACTCCTGCAAGCAGATAGAGTGATGATATCAGCAGTAGAATGATATAAGACACAGATAGAGTGATGATATCAGTAACAGACAGAGTGATGATATCAGTAACAAATAGAATGATGATATAAGTAACAATGTGATGATATAAATAGCAGATAGAGTGATATAAGTAGTGAATAATGATGATATAAGTAGCAGATAGAGTGATGATATAAGTAGCAGATAGAGTGATGAGATCAGTAGCAGATAGAGTGATATAAGTAACTGTTGATATAAGTTGCAGATAGAGTGATATAAGTAGTGGATAATGATGATATAAGTAGCAGATAGAGATGATATAAGTAGCAGATAGAGATGATATAGGTAACAGTGATGATATAAGTAGCAGATAGAGTGTTGATATCAGTAGCAGATAGAGTGATGATATAAGTAACATATAGAGTGATATAGGTATTGAATAGTGATGATTACAGTAGCGGATAATGATATAAGTACCAGATAGAGTGATGATATAAGTAACAGTCATGATATAAATAGCAGATAGAGTGATATAAGTAGTGGATAATGATGATATAAGTAGCAGACAGTGATTATATAAGTGGCAGACAGTGATGATGTAAGTAACAGATAGAGTGATGATATCAGTAGCAGAGAGAGTGATGATATCAGTAGCAGAGAGAGTGATGATATCAGTAGCAGAGATAGTGATGATATCAGTAGCAGAGAGAGTGATGATATAAGTAACAGAGAGAGTGATATAAGTAGCTGATAGAGTGATGATAGAAGTAGCAGAGAGAGTGATGATATAAGTAGCAGATAGAGTGATAATTTAAGCAGCAGACAGTGATGATATCAGTAGCAGATAGTGGTGATATCAGTAGCAGATAGTGGTGATATCAGTAGCAGACAGTGATGATATCAGTAGCAGATAGAGTGCTGATACCAGTAGCAGATAGTGATGATATCATTAGCAAATAGTGATGATATCAGTAGCAGCAGATAGTGATGATATCAGTAGCAGATAGTGATGATATCAGTAGCAGATGGTGATGATATCAGTAGGAGATAGAGTGATATAAGTTGCAGATACAGTGATATAAGTTGCAGATACAATGATATAAGTTGCAGATACAATGATATAAGTTGCAGATAGTGATATAAGTTTCAGATACAGTGATATAAGTTGCAGATACAATGATATAAGTAGGAGATAGAGTGATATAAGCTGAAGATACAGTGATATAAGTTGCAGATACAGTGATATAAGTTGCAGATACAATGATATAAGTTCCAGATACAGTGATTTAAGCAGCAGATACAGTGATATAAGTTGCAGATAGTGATATAAGTAGCAGATACAGTGATATAAGTAGGAGATAGAGCGATATAAGTAGAAGATAGAGTGATATAAGTTTCAGATACAGTGATATAAGTTGCAGATACAATGATATAAGTAGGAGATAGAGTGATATAAGCTGAAGATACAGTGATATAAGTTGCAGATACAGTGATATAAGTTGCAGATACAGTGATATAAATTGCAGATACAATGATATAAGTTGCAGATACAGTGATTTAAGTAGCAGATACAGTGATATATAAGTTGCAGATACAGTGATATAAGTAGCAGATAGAGTGATATAAGTTGCAGATACAGTGATAAATGTTGCAGATACAGTGATACAAGTAGTAGTAGATAGGATGATGATATAAGTAGCAGACAGTGATGATATCAGTAGCAGATAGAGTGATGATATAAGTTGGAGATAAAGTTTTGGGTTTAAGTCAGCTTGGCAGGAAATTCGTGTAATTGCAAAAGATAGGGTGGTGGGTCATCTATATCTAGTTTTCTTTCAGACCCGGATCCATATGACCCATGGGATCAGCTTCCTGTGACAGGTAGACATGATATTGGTGATGTTGATCTAGTTTTCTTTCAGACCCGGATCCTTGTGACCCATGGGATCAGTTTCCTGCCACAGGTGGACACAATAGTGGTGATGTTGAATGGACAGATCTCAGAGATTGGGTCATATCGAGACCTCATCAGCCGTGCAGGGGCCTTTGCAGAGTTCCTCAAAAACTACCTGGCTGAGGAGCTGGAAAAGGAGGAAGCTACAGAACTCAGCACCAGTCTTAGTGGTAAATATGGATATTCTTACAGACCTTGAAATAGGTAATTTTGCAACATTTACATTTCTTTTGTGCTTCATTTGCTTTTGAAATGCATTCAGAATTAATGCATTTGCATTCCATTTCAAGAAATATGGATGAGTGTCCATCATAAATAACAAAATTTAGCTGTTTTTGTGTCCATACACAGAATAATTGCTCAGTATAACTATCTCTAAGGACTCCAATCAATCACTCTGATCTTGACCATCTTATTGAACAGCACCTTTTGTTCTACTGGTTGAATTTAACAGCCACCATACACTTTGGGGTTGCAGAGATATCAATGAGAGAGGGAATAAAATAGAAGACTTATTTTCCAAATACAGTCTTTGCCTTTTTAATGATAAGTCATATACCTACTTGCATCCTGCATAGGATCCTACTCATCCTTTGATCTGACCATCTGTAATCCATCTCTTCTACTTGACTTCTCTTGAGAGTTGGTGACTACTTAAGAAGTAATACTCCCAAGCCTCAAGGGCTTTTGCAGATATGGAAATTGAATGAGGCAGATTGGGAAACATTTCAATGCTTCTGCTGATTGTTTTTACAACGTAGTGGATCCAGTACCCCTATTTACAAATATAATCCAGAATATTGCTGGGAATACAATACCCCAAACTTCAGCAATTCCAGAATGTGTCAGAAAACCATGGTTCAATGATGCATGCAAAGACATGACCAGGGAATAGAAAAAGGTCCTTCAAAATTTCAGTGCCAATCCAACAGTTGAAAATCTGAATAAGTACCACATATACCAAGCTTTTGCTCATCATACCACTAGAGAGAGCAAGAGGAAAACATGGAGATTCGATGTCTTTATGTTGAACTTTCTCTCCCCTATTAAATCAGTATTCAATCTTTATCTGTTGTATGATTATGGATCATTTACAACCATATCTGGGTAAATGGGATTGGGGGAGGGGGGGAACACAGCCAAAATTTGAGTAACAGCTTTAATTATCAAATGCGGTTTGAAGGTCTTGGATAACTCAAAAGATTGTCAAATAATGTGGTTTTGAGGTCTTGGATAACTCAACAGATTGTCAAATAATGTGGTTTTGAGGTCTTTGATAACTCATTGGATTGTCAAATAATGCGGTTTCAAGGTCTTGGATAACTCAACAGATTGTCAAATAATGCACTTTCAAGGTCTTGGATAACTCAGCGGATTGTCAAATTATGCAGTTTTGAGGTCTTGGATAACTCAATGGATTGTCAAATAATGTGGTTTTGAGGTCTTGGATAACTGAACGGATTTTCAAATAATGTGGTTTTGAGGTCTTGGATAACTCATTGGATTGTCTTCCTTGCTTCAGATAACAACATTATAATGATTACTGAGTGTATCACAATTTTGAACATTTTATTTGCCTTAGTTTTGGATGTTTTTTATTTGATGGTTGATGGCTGCTCTTTTAAAGGATTATTGACTCTCTTATCATTTGATATATTGATTTTTTATTAGTTTTACCATGATACAGGTATTAAAAGTAGTAGTGAATGTGTGAAACTTGAAATTAATAATGCAATGCCACAAAGTTGCAAGTAACTTCTTAAAGGATTTATGATGTTCTAAAAACATGAAATGCAGTGTTTAAAATTTTTATTTGTTTGCCTAAATGCACATGTGTACTTGTTCAAAACTGAGGTGCACAGTTAATTGTCATTATACACTTCTGGCAAATGTTAAACATGTATTTGGCTAAAACAAGATGCATTGTGCATACAGGGCTAAAACAAGATGCATGATACATACAGGGTTAAAACGACTTGCATGGTGCAAACAGACTAAAACAATATGTATGGTGTATACAGGTTAAAACAAGATGTATGGTACATATAGGGCTAAAACAAGATGCATGGTGTATACAGGTTAAAACAAGATGTATGGTACATATAGGGCTAAAACAAGATGTATGGTGTATACAGGTTAAAACAAGATGTATGGTACATATAGGGCTAAAACAAGATGTATGGTGTATACAGGTTAAAACAAGATTGATGGTGCATATAGGGCTAAAGCAAGATGTATGGTGCATATAGATTTAAAACAGTATGCATTGTGCATAAACAACTTGCATGATACATGTGTCAATTCATGTATATTGATTCCTGAGATGGATTTACCAATGCATAACATGTACGCAACTCAGAACACAACAGACCCAGATCTGTTGTAGCATTATGTGATGATGTATCATGGTCGTGACAGTTTGCCAAAAATCAGACATGGAACAAGGAACAAGGACCCAGATCTGTTGTAGCATTTTGTGATGGCAATTCAGGGTCTAGACAGTTTGCCTAAAATCAAACATAAAGCAAAGAACATAGATCCAGATATGTTGTAGAATTATGTGATGGCAGATCATCATGTAGGCAGTTTTCCTGAAATCAGACATAAAACAAAAAACGGAGATCCAAATCTGTTGTAGCATTTTATGATGGTAGAGCAAGGTCTAGGCAGTTTGGCTAAAATCAGACGTGGAACAAAGAACGTAGACCCAGATTTGTTGTAGCATTATGTGATGGTAGATCAGGGTCCAGGCAGTCTACCAAAAAGCAGACATGGAACAAGGAATCTTAGTAGTTTGCCTGAAATCAGACATAAAACAAAGAACATAGACCCAGATCTGCTGCAGCATTATGTGATGGCAGACCCGGGTCTAAGCAGTTTGCCTAAAATTAGAAATAAAACAAAGAACATAGACCCAGATCTGTTGTAGCATTTATATGATGGCAGATCTGAGTCTTTGCTGTTCCTAGATGGAATGAAAGTATGTGCTAATAGAGTCTCTCCATTTTCCAGATCTGCCTGTAACAGAGGAGATTATGTCTCAGCTTGGCTCCGTGATTGAACCCGACAAGGCAGCACTTATGCAGAGGTAAGTATGACATATGTTCCAGCTTGGCTGCATTATAGAGCACAACAAGGCAGCACTTATGCAAAGATAATTATGATATATGTCCCAGCTTGGCTGTGTGATAGAACCCAACAAGCCAGCACTTATGCAAAGATAAGTATGATATATGACCCAGCTTGGCTGTGTGATAGAACCCAACAAGCTAGCACAGCTTGGCTCCATGACAGAACCCAACAACGCATTGGTAGGGCAGCCATTTATACTTACTATGACATCCAAGGTAGAGTAACAGTGGTCAACACCAGCTTAGACATGGCTTCTTCGGATGCAGGTAGGGACTGGTTATGGTGATCTAATATTCCCTAACCAGTTCTGGCACCATGAACCTCAACTGGAACAGACATTTTCTGCAGTACCAATAGGACTAATTCCAGATAGGTACGACAACCCGTCTATACTTCCTATGACATTCGAGGCAGATCAACTGCAGTCGACACCACATGGCCTTACCTGATGCAGGGTGGTTTTTTTTGTTTTTGTTTTTGCTTTTGTGGGTTTAATGCCATTTGCAGCACATGACAGGCTATACACAGCAGCCAGTATATTTGGTGGAGGAAGAACCTAGAAAAACCCTGGGAAGAACCACTGACCCACCGGAAGCTACTGGCTAGCTTTCTCACATACCCACATTGACCAAGCCGAGACTCGAACCCACACAGACAGAGGTGAGATGTCTGAGTGATTTGTTAAGGCGAGTACTTTAGACCACTTGGTCACCCGGGGACCCTTGCAGGGAGGGACTAGTTATGGGGATCCAATATTCACTAACCTGTACCTACATCATGAACCTGGCACCAAAAGGAAGGGATTGATGGCTTCGTCTGTCAAGACCAGACTCTGACATCAGATATAGATCGCTCACAGTCAATACTGATTCCGATCTAGCCTACAGATGTGCCTGAGGGGACTGCATATGATGATCTAATATCACATATCCCATCGTGTCATCTTAACACAGGCACTCAAAGAAAAGAGACATCCAGTATAGAGCCATTGCGGTCCCAGTTTGCTTGAAGGTCAGTTTAGTGCAGTTGTGCCCAGTTGCTATTATGGACCAAGGGTAGTCTGTAGTCATGAAATGATCCATACCTATTATGGATCCTAGTAGGCCTGGTACCTTATTGATCCATCTCAGTCCAATGCTATTACTGACCAATGTGGAATGGCTCCAGGACAACTCATCAAGGCTTATTTCCAGTTCCAGCTAAGGCGACATTTCAGTCCCAGATGCCCGGACTATGAATGATACAGTGAGTAATAGGTATTATGACCTTGGCACCAAAAGAAGGAAACGATGGCTCTGTCCTATCAAGATAGTATTGTGCCATATGATGTGGATTATGTACGGTCAGCTCAGATTCCGATACAGCCTTTTCTTATGCCTGAGGGATGGGTGACAGTGATCCAGTTTCATGTATCCCACCCTATCATTGCAGATCACATGGTCTTTACCCAGTATAGGACCCATGTCGGTCTATGGCCAATATAGTGTCACTGTACCTAGGTACCACGACAGACCCATGGTCAGTATAGTGCCACAGTATCCAAGTGCCACAACAGGCTCAGGTGCCAAGACAGACCCATGTCAGTCTATGGCCAGTTTTATGCCACAGTACCCAGGTACCATTAAGGAACCAATGCAGTCCATAACCTGTTTGTGGTCCATGGCTTTTATGGATCCATATAGGTCCTTGCAATCATGGACTAATGTCTTACAGTTTCATGGCTCATCAAGACTTACCAGTACAGTACCAGCGATGACAATGTTACAGTTCCATATGCCTGATACTATATCAGTACAGTAAAACCTGTGTTCAGCGGTCACCCATGGGAAAGGGCCAAAGTGGCCTTTGAAGACAGGTGACCTTTGAAGGCAGGTTCAGCTCTCAAACTTGGTTCATGACAAATGCATGTACTATGCACCGAATAACATTAACATTACTAGTAGTAGTATGCTATCAAGATACATATATTTAGTTTAGTTATTTAGCAAAAAGAAAAATAACAAAATAATAAAATAAAAAGTTCCACTTTAATAAATCATGTACATTAAATCATCACTTATCAGTAGAAATGGTGTCTAAATAAAATTACTAATTGACAGCTTACCTGTGATTGTCAGACACAGGACTCACTTTTTGTTAGGCCAGCTGGTATAATTAGGCATGAAAACAGATGTTCACACTTCAAACAATTGATGAATTAAGCAGTTGCTCAAACTCACCGAGATCAAAAGACAGTCGGCTCATGTGTGAGACCTTTGATAATTAAGGAATGAAAAGAAGCTTTCTGTGGATATTGTTAGTAGTATATAAACCATAAGGGATATCAGAAGTGCAGTGTACATGTATCTCTACTCATTTGGTGTGATTGTACGTAATCTCTTACACTCCAGATTAACATTGTTCTCAAAATCGGCCATAATATCTCGCTTACGCTTAATAATCCCTTGGATCTGAGTTCATCCGACTCCCATTTCTGCTGTAGCTACATGACTACATTGTCCACAATCCAGGAAATGAGTTGCTTCGATTCTCTCATGTAAGGAATAAAAACCGCTTTGCTTCTGAAGCTGACATGTTGACACCTTTGAGTTTGACTGACATCATGATTGGAGTACGGTAAGTACAATCGAGATATAAAATGCTTCAACATCAATTCACATGATATGCCTTTATCTAAACAATGCCTTGTTCATCAAACAAAAGAAGTGTTTTATTTGCATAGTTGGAGTGGTCACTGCTGATACACTCCAGTGACTGGTTAAGGCAGGGTGAAACCATGGTTTGGTTAAGAAACACCTGGCTGCTGACTGCTGAAAGCAGGTGACTGTGAAATACAGGGCATTTATATAGGAAATTTGCAGGGGGAAATTAGAATTACCGCTGAACACAGGTGACCACTAGCACAGGTTTGACTGTGTATGACAACTCGCGCTCACAAGCTCGATCATTTCTTGATTCAAGAATGTCAGGAGATGAATCAGAGTGTGCTTGAGTTGCAGACTTATTAGATGGCTATCTTTTTATCTTGAGATAGGGAACAGGAAAGGTCCTCTAAGGCAGGCATGATGGGGGTGGGGGGGTGGAGACATTCCTTCCTTTTCTGTTGATTTGGTCAGACATAAGGCCATATTTATGCTTCCCTTCTAACATCCTGTTTGGAGGAATTAAAATTTTCTAAAGTAAAGGGGGTCATTACATCACTGTTCCTTGAGTGATACACAGTTATTCCATGGGAGCCTCCAGACCATGTTCTGTGCCCCTGTCACTTACATGTTAACGTTCATTAAAGATGTCCCAAGAGACTGGTACTAAGTGGATGTCCTGCAGCTAGTCAACACCGGGAGGTTACTCCAGGTGGCTCTTGCTGCCAGTGGCACTCTTTGGCTGGTTATAGATCCAGCTCTCAACATGTTCATTCAGGCACCATGGTTCAGAGTGGAAAATGCCCAGACGGGTTGTAAATACCATTCACAAGGGAGACTAATCACACTCAGTGACTCTGTATACCAGTTCATGGCACTTTCCTTTGGTTTGAACATCAGTCCTAGGGTTTTAACGTGTAATATGAAGAGAATTGTGTCACTCTTCACAGCCACATCCACATCAGTGATTTTCATCTACCTGGTCAACAGTCTACATAAGCACCAGGTGCGTTATATTCTAGATTTAAGATGCGTTCTTGTTTCGTGTCTGTTCCTCCTTGGGTTCCTTGTCAACAAGGACAAATCTGTTATGGTACCATCTCAAGGTTTTACCCCCATTGGGTATATAGTTCAAAATGCATGTGAACAGAGTCTCTTCCTCTTGAGAATATGCCTTAGAATAATCTCAGCAGCATCTTTAATCCTCTCAAGAATCACATCTCAGCCCAAGAATTCCTTTGTCTGTTGGGTCTCCTCAGTGCAACAGGGGATGTCATTGCAGAGATGCTGCCAGGGCATGCGAGTATGCGAATTGCACAAAATTTGTACAGATTCGTGCACTTGGAAAGAAGTGATCACGAGAACTCTTGCAAATTAGTTTAAAGTCACGCATATTAAAATGTACTCTGTGCAGTATACAATTGCATTCATGAAGTAAGTTTTACAAATGCGTGTTTAAAGTAAGGGCTCCTAGAAAACCCAAAATGGCTGACTCCCAACATGGTTCATCTTCAGAAGACGATTTTTTGTTCGGCAAATACTGGCTGATGATAGTGATGATGACAATGATTTTTAAAGTTTGAAGTATATAAGATTATTGGAGCCCGGAAAGTGTTACTGGAAATACCAGTGAGTAATTTTGAACCTGAAAATGATGTTGAATACGAGTCTGTTATACATGCTGAATGGACAAAAACAGACGGTATGCCGATCAACCCCCTATTAAGCGTTATTTCAAAATTAAATGTCGAAAAGGCAGAATACCAAGCGTAATTACAATACAGGAAATTTAAAAGCAGAGTGCAATTCTATTTATTTTTTTGATCTTGTGCTACAAAACTATATAGCACTTTAAGGGTTAAGATAAATTGAATAAATAAGATTCTAAAAAGAAATTAAAAAGTAAGGATATTTATTTTTCATCAAAATACCTTTGTCTGAACAAGTTAACTGTGGCATTGATGGACTTAAAACCCTAATACAACATTGTGGAACAGATAAGAAATCTGGCATAGTAGTCAGCAAAGCACTGATTCAAGAAAGTAAAAATTTGGCAGAGCTTTTGTTAGTGAAAACTATTATTTTGGAGCAGACATATCCAAGAGACAATACCTATGAGCTGTTGAAAATTGTACGTAACAACCATAAAGAACAGTTTTCCAACTTGTTCGAACTGACTTAGCTAGCTATGGATATGATGTGAAAGGGGGTTCTCAGCACAGAACAATATTCATACACAAATTAAGCTCAGAAATGATCAACAGATTAATGCTTATACAATCAGAAGATACATCTATTGAGAATTTTGATTTCAATAGAGCTCTAACAATGTGGAGCAGGAAAAAAGAAAGAGACAGATATTTATGTGTTAGGGAAATATTGAACTATGGACATTTCCACCTCCCCCACATTTTTTTCTACTCCCCCTCCATATTTTGGTGACAAGGGGGGAGCTTCCCCCCTTTAGATAAAATCCTGGCAGCATCTCTGCATTGTCCTGGAGCACTGGTTTATTAGACCATTGCCAATTATTCAGTTGTCCTAGTGGTGACTGAAGCTTTGCCCACAGAAACAAACAGTACTATTTTCCATTTATATGGGGTTACTTCTCAGTAAATGGCAGAACCCGACTTGGATTACAGCATGTGTTCCCTTGCAGATCCATCCTCCAGGAATCACATTTTGTACAGATGCCAGTACAGCGGGCTGAGATGCCTACCTCCTGCCATTGTTTTGGAAAGCCTGCGGATTATTCAGTCAAATCTTTACCTCCTGGGATTGATTACTAGTGGATCTATTTGTGACAAGGTGAAACACAGAACTCCCAGCCTTTGTCTCTTTAGTCCTGGATCTGAAGGCCTGGGCAGTGGATGCTCTTTCCATAGATTGGAACAGTTTGGACACCAACACATATCCTCCAACACCTCTGATCCCAAAGATTTTGCAAAAATGAGGGAATCAGAGTGCTGTCTTATCCTGATTTCTTCCCTCAAGTGGGAAAAATCATAGATAAATGACTTGTTAAATCTGGCAATGGAAATTCCATGGAAATCATGACCTTTCCTCACCTACTCAGGTAATCTCAACAGCAGGAGTTTCATCTGAACCCAGATCTGTTGAAAGTGCATGTCTGGATTGTATCAAACAAGCCCTCAGGGGCAAACAATTCTCAGAACAAGTGGTGGAGAAATTAACTTGGGTGAGAAGGCCCACCATTTTTAAAACATTTGAGGGGAAGTGGAGACTTTTATCACAGTGGTGTGAGCAAGGACACCTTCCTCCATTTAAGGCATCATCATCCCAAATAGATAACTTTCTCATATGGCTTTTCGAGGCAAAGAAGTTAGCACCCATCATGATAAAATAGGACCAAATCACAACTTCAGACACATTGCATTTCCATTTAATGGAGTATATAGGACAAAACGAAAACCTCTTCCACCTTCTGGCGAACTTTGATCTGTCACGAGCAAAGAATTTTGACCCTATGTCTGAAATGGAAACTACATTGGGTTCTGACATAGTTGAATAAGGCACTGTCTGAACCGCTCTCTAAAGCATTATTGGTTATCTGTTGTACAAGACCTGCTTCCTACTCATCTTTGCTACAGCAGGCAGGATCAGCAAAACACATGCCTTGTCAGTCGACCTGAACTATCCACAGTTCCATCGGGATAGTTTGATTTTACTCATGGCAGCCCCTGCCTTTATTGCGAAAAACAGGCACCCGCTCTTGGGCAATCAATCTTTTGTGGTGAAACCTCTTTACAAATTTTCAAAAATTGTTTTCTTCAATAATACTTACCTTGTAATAATAAGGGCACATCCTTCCAAGCCCTCCATGATTGCTCCATTGGTAACTGACAATTGATGCGATTTGGCATGAATTTCTCTATCCAATGAGAAACCACTCAAATCTGACTTCTGCCAAGGCAAAGAGACAACAATTTAGCTTTTTTGTTGCTAAAGCATGCCAGAAAACATGGTGACTGTTTGTTTTAGCTTTGTTTATGTATAGTATGTACTCCTAACATATTATGGTATTATCAGTGGAACACTTTTTTTTGCTCCAAAACTTGGTTTATAGTTCCTTCTTCCCTGATGAACAAATTCCAAAAGATTGCAAGGAGATTTTGTCTCGAAACAATAAGATTGAGAAATTAACAAACCTCAACCTCGCCTCATCCCCTACACTCTACTTCAACAAATGCAGAAAATACACTTACATATGGTCTAGTAAAATTTTGGACAAATTAAAGAACACAAATCTTATCGTTTTCTAATACATATTGTCAACATGGTATACAAGTACATTGACTGAAGGCTATCCATCACATTTTAATAAAAAAAATACCTCAAATTTGTAGCAAGCAATGTATCAAGAATGTACCATTGTTACTCGTGTATAAACCAGGTCCAAATGCAAACAACTTGGACCTTGATCTGCTGTCACATAATGTGCCGACAGATCAGGGTCTATGTTGTTTGTTCTACTGATTAGCCCTTACAAATTCCATAGACCCAGATCTGCCAGTGCATTATGCGATGGCAGATCTGGGTCTATGCAGTTTGCAGTTGGTATCGGATTATACGCGAGTATATATGGTAATCTTCCACAAAAGTCTAAACCTTACAACCCACTGATACTGTTATTTTCAAAGTGACTCTAAGATGGTGCAAACATTGCCTGATTTGAGCAATAATACATACATAAGTGCTTCATTAGTCTGATATATATTAATATGTGTTACAGATTTTTAGCTCTGCTGGTCATAGACCAGAAGAGTTTATGGGATGGTTTTTCATCCATAAGTTGTCCGTTCATTAAGACAAGTTTGTTATCATTACTTCTCCTAAACTACTTGGAGGATTGCCATGAAACTTACACACGCATTCATCCCATTGTCTAGTTGGTCCTAAATGAAAAATGGTGCCGCTCGAACATCACATATGGTTGTGCAAATCTTGTTATTGCTACTCCTCCTGAATGGATGGTCATATCAGCATGGGGTTATAACTAAATGACTTCTTATGATATTTAGTTGGTCCTAAATGAAAATGGTGCCACTTGCACATCCAATATGGCTTCCACTGCTGTCATCTTGAGAATCTTGTTATCACTACTCCTCCTGAACGGATGGTTGTATCAGCATGGGTTTTTTTACTAAAAAGCTTCTTATGATGTCTAGTTGGTCCTAAATGAAACTGATGCCGCTGAGACATTCAGTATGGCCACATAGTGGCCATCTTGAAAATCTTGTTATCACTACTTGTCCTGAATGAATGATCATATCAGCATGTGGTTTTCACTGAAAGATTTCTTATGATGTCCAGTTGGTCATAAATGAAAACAGTGCCAATCTGACCTACAATATTGCCACCACAGTGGCCATCTGGAAAATCTTATTATCACTATTTCTTCTAGATGGCTGGACATATCGACATTGTGTTTTCACCACAAGACTTCTTATGATGTCTAGTTGGTCCTCAATGGAAATGGTGCCCATCTGATATCCAATATGGCCACCATGGCAGCCATCTTCAAAATCTTATCGCTATTTCTCTGAAATGGAAAGTCATTTTGACATGGAGTTTTTCATCAGAAAAGTTCTTATGGTGTCTAGCTGGTCCCAAATAAAAATGATGCAAATTGACCCTCAGTATGGCCACCATGGTGGCCATCTTGAAAATATTGTTATCTACACTCCTCCGAAATGGATGGTTATATCAGTGTGTGGTTTTCACCAATAGACTTCTTATGATACCTAGTTGGTCCTAAATGAAAATGGTGCCAATCATATATCTAATATGGCTGCCACAATGACTGTCTTGAAATTCTTGCTGTCGCTACTTCCCCTGAATGGACGGTCATATTGACATAGAGTTTTCAGCAAAAGACTTCTAATGATGTCTGCTTGGTCCTAAGTGAATATGGCACCAGTCTGACATCCAGTATATCCACCACAGCAGCTAATTTAAAAAACTTGTTTTCACTGAAGAATATTAGAGATGGTTTCAAGACTCAGTGGTTAAAAGGAAGAAATGGTCTTATCTTGAATTCCTGGAAATTCTTTTCATCCAGCAGAGCATCAGTCCCTTTGAGGGACTCTTGTCTATTATTGTCACCTCTCTTTGACATCCAGGCAGGAAGAGGGAGCTGATACAGGCCATATTTCTGACAAAGTGTAATAATGCGTTAGTTTCATTTCATGTTAACTTGGATACCATAATCATAATGCAGCATATTATCACTAATACACTTTTGTACAACATCTGAAAAAAAGCATATTTATTTGTACAGTTTATGGATAAAAGCATATTTATTTGTAATGTTTCTGGATAAAAGCATATTTATTTGTTCATTGTTTGGATAAAAGCACATTTATTTGTGCAATGTCTGATTAAAAGCATATTTATTTGTAAAATGTCTGGATAAAAGCATTTGTACAGTGTCTGGATAAAAGCAAAATTTATTTTGTGTTTCTGTGATATGTATGGAACTTCTTGCAGTTTGTAGTTTTAAGCTTTTGGTGATGATACTGGGACCCATCTTTACTGTTTATTCACTGCTTCATCTTTGTGTAAATGATCCACTTGTCATTGGTCTGGTTGTACTTGGAATCAATAGTGGTATATCTAACATTAATTTAGGGGGATTCATTGTATATTTTTTAAAATTTTGCTTATTTCTGCAATTTAATAGGTAATGTTTGCAAAATGAATAAAGTTTCGTTGACTTTGGATTATTTATATTGTAAGAATCTGAGGATCTTACTTACTCAGAAAAGGAATTAATCAAATCAGTTTTCTTTATTTACTTTTATAATTTCGTTAGTTTTCCTTAAAAAATTAAGTTTTTATAACAATGAAATTCTGTGTTACCGTTTGAAATCCAGTAAAAAATCATCTTGTCTTTGCTTTCTACTTTAAGAACATGGTGTCAAAATAATATATTACTCTCCCCCCCCCCCCTGTAGGATTATTATTGTGCATACTGTCACAGTATATCAGTAATTTATATACAGTGGTCCTTCACTATGGTGCAGGTTTGGGGAGCTATATAATTTGTGCTGTATTATCAATGACGCCACCTATGCCACATGATTGTGGGATTATCACAAAAATTATCAAGAGTCACACAACTTTTAAAATGCAGTGAGGGACAGATCAGGCAATTATCTGTGGTTTCCATGTTTTGTTATACCAATTTCTGTGTTTTTATTATTTTGAAAATAAGTGTCTATCAGATTGTCTTTTTGTACTTTTGTCCATGATCTCCATTTGTCTTTCTCTAGGCGTTGTTTATGCAGAAACTGTTGTGGGGCTTCCAATTGAATTTTTTCCTAGAGTAGTGTAGCAAATTCAACCATTGAATAGCTATGAAGAAAATTTCTAGAGCATGTAAGGTCAATAGTAGCTACAAGTCATTGTCAAAATGTAAGATAAGTGGAAAATGGAGGGGACAGAAAAAATTGTCTGCTCAAGATGACACTAGGGAAGACCATAGATTGGATTATTTTACTCTAATGAATAAAGCTCAGCTTTGATGCAGAAATGGCCAGGCACCTCACCATCTCGGTTTGTAAAAGGTGAACAAAGTCATTAAATGCTTCTTTTACACTTTTCAGTTGTCATACAGCATTGTTATCTGTTATTGATCATTCCCTTAACCAATTCTCCCCCTCTGGACATATGTGTTGGGAATCTCCGTCTCAAAAGAACATTTGTGGCTGCATCTCTTTTTATACAGGAGTACATAACATGGAAAAATGGAACTCATTTAATATAATGGGATCCATGACTGTACCCACATTATATCAGAGACTGTGTTATACTGAAGTGATTGATAGTGAGGGAGTCTGTTTAAAATGAACTCCTAAAGGGACCAGTGATACTTGTTCATTTAAACCAAATTTTGTTTAAAGCTGTTTGTCAGAAGAATAAACATTGTAGACCTATATTTTTAGTATTTCCCAATATCCAAACATTTGCTAAACCAAATTGTGTCATTAAAGAATTATCATGTGTTCTTGTATATTCTCATCCCTGCTATGTACCATCTATATTCGTGTATAAGTCGATACCAACTACAAACTGCATAGACTCAGATCTGCCATTGCATAATGCACCAGCGGATCTGGGTATATGCCGTTTGTAGGGATTAATCAGTAGAACAAACAACATAGACCCTGATCTTCCGGCGCATTGTGCGATGGCAGATCAGGGTCTATGTTGTTTGCATTTGGACCCTGATTATATGCGAGTTTGTAGGGATTAATCAGTAGAACAAACAACATAGACCCTGATCTGCCGGCACATTGTGCGATGGCAGATCAGGGTCTATGTTGTTTGCATTTGGACCCTGATTGTACGCGAGTATATATGGTAGGTACTTGGTTCATTTTGATATTCAGCTGTAATAACAAGATAGTTGAGAGTTAAACATGCCTTATCTTTTATTCACTTACATACAGACATGTTTTGCCTGTTAAAGGTTAGAAAAATATTTAAGTTTAGTATATTACTTCAAAAAATGTCAAGTTTGTTTTATTTGGATGTAAAAGTATTTAGAATCTGATAGTTAGAAAAAAAAGACAGAGAAGAAGGAGTGAAAAAAAGTTCTTTGCATTTTTAATTTCTTGTGGTTATTTTCCTTAATGTAGAAATTGTTTTTGTTTAAATTCTTCACATTTATTCTAATTGTTTCCTTAACATTCATTTGCATGTGTGTTATTTTGAAGTATCATTGTTTACATGCAAGTGTATATGAAAGACTTACAAGAATTTACATGTACTAAGTTACCAAAAAAGAACAGGGAAAATCAGCCTCAGGATTACAGTTCCATAATTATATACTCACTGAATCTTAAAACTTGCTACTTTTTTGCTGGTCATATGTTCTCTGTGGGCATTCTTACAATATTGTGTATGCAATAAAAGGTCACTGAGAAGTGTTAATAAAGTACAAGATTAAACTTGTTCCAAAAATCATTGAAGCATGGTGGTGCATAGGTAAGGTATGAAATATTGCATCTGTGCAGCACAACCAATTGCCAATGAGCGAAAATTTATTCATTAATCTTGATGGAAGATAGCACAGTTGAAAAACATATTGAAATCTAGTTATTTCTGTTTGAAGAAACAATTTACAGTGTGGTTTAGAAGAAACAAGGATAATTTGGGCTGTTACAGGCCAGAATGTCTGTCAGAATTGTTGGAAGAAAAATGTATTGTTCTCACATTACTGTCCAACAGCCTGGTTTTTCCATGCAGCGCAAAAATGCAGCATTGGAAATTTGTCTTTTCTGACAGAAATTTCCAAACTTGTGTGCGTTTTTCACTTAGGCTGTCCCTTTCCAGTAAGAATGAATACTCCCCCCCACCACCTGTGTTTTGTTGTGCTGCATACTAGTGCAAACAAAATTACATAGGCCTCAAAATTTAATTTTTGACCGGTTCTTCCAGGACCAATAGGATCCAACGCTGCCCAGGTCTGTATAAGCCAAGAATGGGTCCAACATCCAGTCTAACATGTGATATTTATTTCTGTGCATTGAACATAAAGCACAGGAAAAATTAACAAAATTAATATAAACTGAAAATTCTGACATCTACATACTCTATTGGTTATTAATGCCAATATTATTTATTTAGTTCTTAAATTACAATAAATATCAGAAAATAATGTATTTCCACTTACCAAGGTTCATGATTCTCAGAAATTTGCTTAGCATCCATTTTTTTTTCTTAATATTTTTTTAATGAAAATCTGAACTTTTGCAGCAGAATGTTTTACTTGAAAGTGTTGCCTTACTGTTACATTAGATTTTTCCTTACATTAAAATCCAGTGATCAAGTTGGAAAGGGGGTCAGTACCTTTCTCACCTGTCTTCACAGGAAGAAACAGATACATTGTCCTCAGTTTTTTTTGATCATAGTTGGCATCCTTTCAGACCAGGAATATTTGCCATTATGCACTGAAGCAGGTACTTCACTAGTTGTAGTAGATGAATTCCCAGTGCTTGATTTTGGCCCACCAATAAATCCATACTTAATCAAATTCATTTTGAACATTCTGTATGCCCATACAGTAGATGCTTAATATCAGCTGAGGTTGAGGAAAGACAAACACTTGATTGACAAAGATCAAGCTTAGACTGGTGCTCCAAGTATAACATATTAAACTTGACCATCTCCAGTAATGTTTTTCAACACCAGTGTCTCACTATCGAATGATCAACTTGCGCTTGCATGAGTCCACTGTTATGATTATTTTCAGACATTTTAAGGATTAAAGAGCAGATTTTTTTATGGTATAGGAACAACTAAGAAATATATTAAAGCTCAGGCGGGCTAGTAATGTATGACAGTTCTGCAGACAAAAAGATGGCTTTGAATGTTAATCACATATACTTGCATTTTTTTCAATTATATGCATGGAATCAATGACATGTTTTCCCTAATGAGCATTATACTGTCATTTTTTAAATGGTTTGTAACTTTCTTATTCTAGGTATAGAATACATAGAGACTAAACAAATCCTTTACACAGAGATGCTATCAGTCCTTACCCATTTTACCTCAGACCTTCTAAAAATCTTGTTATGGTTAACATTGTGGTAGGAGAGTTGTTTTCAGGCAGTGTTTTGTCTCATCTATATTATAGATAGTAGTACATAGATGCTAGTTTTCTGATGGTGACAGCGTTGGCTGTGCTGGTGTTGGCATCAACTGTGCTAGGATTTTGTATGAATTTTTTAGGTTTTTTTTTTTTGGTCATGTAACATCTTGGTTCAGTTCACAGGTGAGACTGTTTTATTTAACCCATATTTCAGATACACCTCTCTCTTGATAACTCGCGAGCAACAGGGTCCATAAATATGGACTGCAGCATAAGCAAGTGTGCGAGTATGAACACAAATGAATTAAAGCCTCATAGCTCATAAACCACTGGATCCAAAGACATCAGTATGGTTTTACAAGTTAATTCCTCAAGATGGCAATTTGAAATGTCGCTACTTGGTCATGAATAGCACATGGAAATGACTGAATACAGCTCCATATTGTTTGTACTAATAAACATAGGCAGCATGTTGCACTGTCCCAGAACACTACATCCAGGTTTGAGAATTTCATGACAACAATTCCAAATGGCTGTGCACTGACCACCATTTTCAACGACAGAATGATATATTGACCTTTTCTTTCAACAATTTTAATGACAACATTTTCATGTTAAGCAAATAGAAGCATAAATTTGGCCTTTTATATAAGAAATATATGGGATCCACATTATAAGCAGGTTTGAGTTATCCAGGCATGCTATAACAAGGGAGCAGTGTTCATTTTTGTATCAAAGTGTAATTGTTCTAAAATCTTTATATCTGAAGATTTGTGGATCATTTCCAAATGACTTTAGAGATTTAATGTCCTTATTCTCCATCTAGGCAAGTATCCATGTTATCAGAGCGGATAAGGACAATGTCTGAGGCCTCCAAAACAAGTGACAATAAATCTGTACCTGGCACACCTCTTGTCACTTCACATCACAGTCACCACCACCCACCTGGATCCCCAATTCAAGAACAGAACTCTATCCCTCCTAAGTCTCCATTGGCAGAGAAGGGCACTGTTCCAACAGGGGAGGCCACACCTCTACCAGACAAGACCAAGGAACCAGAAAAAGAGAAGTTGATCAAAGCTGAGGGCATAGAAACAGGAAGGGTAATGGATTTTTCTTTTACTCTTGTTATATTCTGTTAAAGAATTATAGTGAAGTATTGAGCAATTCGCAAAAATCTACCTTACCTCAAGCGCTGTTTAAGAGAGGTCAAAGTAGGAGAAAAACAATATCCAGACTCTACAATACATGCTGAATAGCTTTACCCTGCAATGTGTACTGTGATAACTTACAGGACTTACGATTACAGTGGATAGACTGAGATACTTTGCCATTTTTACACTGCGCTAGTCGACCAGGATCTGAGCTATTAATTTGTTCTTGGTTTCCGTTGAAGATATTTTATGATTGTCCAGACTGGTAGATTGTATCCTTCAGGTCAGATGTTTAAGTCTTGTTACATGAATGTATACAGCATATTGGTATCATTTATGTCAGATGTTTAAATCTTGTTACATGAATGTATACAGTGTATTGGTATCCTTTAGGTCAGGTGTTTAAGTCTTGTTACATGAATGTATACAGCGTATTGGTATCCTTTAGGTCAGATGTTTAAGTCTTGTTACATGAATGTATACAGTGTATTGGTATCCTTTAGGTCAGGTGTTTAAGTCTTGTTACATGAATGTATACAGGGTATTGGTATCCTTTAGGTCAGGTGTTTAAGTCTTGTTACATGAATGTATACAGTGTATTGGTATCCTTTAGGTCAGGTGTTTAAGTCTTGTTACATGAATGTATACAGCGTATTGGTATCCTTTAGGTCAGGTGTTTAAGTCTTGTTACATGAATGTATACAGTGTATTGGTATCCTTTAGGTCAGGTGTTGAAGTCTTGTTACATGAATGTATACAGTGTATTGGTATCCTTTAGGTCAGGTGTTTAAGTCTTGTTACATGAATGTATACAGTGTATTGGTATCCTTTAGGTCAGATGTTTAAGTCTTGTTACATGAATGTATACAGTGTATTGGTATCCTTTAGGTCAGGTGTTTAAGTCTTGTTACATGAATGTATACAGTGTATTGGTATCCTTTAGGTCAGGTGTTTAAGTCTTGTTACATGAATGTATACAGCGTATTGGTATCCTTTAGGTCAGGTGTTTAAGTCTTGTTACATGAATGTATACAGTGTATTGGTATCCTTTAGGTCAGGTGTTGAAGTCTTGTTACATGAATGTATACAGTGTATTGGTATCCTTTAGGTCAGGTGTTTAAGTCTTGTTACATGAATGTATACAGTGTATTGGTATCCTTTAGGTCAGATGTTTAAGTCTTGTTACATGAATGTATACAGTGTATTGGTATCCTTTAGGTCAGGTGTTTAAGTCTTGTTACATGAATGTATACAGCGTATTGGTATCTTTTAGGTTAGCTGTTTAAGTCTTGTTATATGAATGTGTACAGCACATTGTCATTACCAGTAGTCAGTATAAGATAAATTTTGTTTTATACCCATTTAACCTTGTTAACACTCCATTTTGGATTAATGTGAATCAAAAATGTTATATGGTTGGTTGGTGTTGGCAGCCTTTAATCAGAGATCGAACTAATATTGTCAAATGTATTTTGGTTGGTTATTGTTGGCAGCCTTTAATAAGAGATGGAACTAATATTTTGATATGTTCTATCCTTGGTAGGTGTTGGCAGCCCTTAATCAGAGATGGAACTAATATTGTGTTATATGGTTGGTTGGTGTTGGCAGCCCTTAATCAGAGATAGAACTAATATTGTGAAATATTATATGGTTGGTTGGTGTTAGTAGCCTTTAATCAGAGATGGAACTAATATTGTGAACTGTTATATGGTATGTTGGTGTTGGCAGTCCTTAATCAGAGATAGAACTAATATTGTTAAATGTTATATGGTTGATATTGTTAAATGTTATATGGTTGGTTGGTGTTGGCAGCCCTTAATCAAAGATAGAACTAATATTGTGAAATATTATATGGTTGGTTGGTGTTGGTAGCCTTTAATCAGAGATGTAACTAATATTGTGAAATGTTATATGGTTGATTGGTGTTGGTAGCCTTTAATCAGAGATGTAACTAATATTGTGAAATATTATATGGTTGGTTTGTGTTGGCAGCCCTTAATCAGAGATAGAACTAATATTGTGAAATGTTATATAGTTGGTTGGTGTTGGCAGCCTTTAATCAGAGATGGAACTAATATTGTGAAACGTGACGAGGAGATTCTTACCTACTCTTGCCTTTGTATTTCACAATGATTGCTTTGTAAATCTAGAAGTTGCTTCTGTTACAACTTGGCTTTTGCATTTCAAATGTTTCATTTGACAAAATGGATTATATTGAATTTACCTGTCTCTATAGTCATCATTTTCTGTAAAAAAAAAAACATGCACTGATTGATGAGGACTGTGTAGAAGGAAATTGTTTCACCTTCAAATTTGAGTAAATTTCTGTTTCAGGAAAAAATGATGTCTTGAATTTTAGTTATATTAGATACAGTCTTTATTTTTATTTGTCAAGATTCTGAAAGTCTTAAAAATGAAACTAAGCAAACATTTCCCTTATATGGCATTTATTCGATTACTTTTTACTTTAAATACACCACTGCCCTCTTTAGGTGAAGCTGTCAGTGTTTATGTCATACCTGAAGTCTCTGGGAGCGTTAATCAGCATCATCTCGGTCCTAATGTTCATCCTGTACAATGGTGCCAGCATCTACTCTAACATCTGGCTTAGTGAGTGGAGCAATGACAAAGTCACCAACGGCACAGTGGATGAAGAGAAGAGGAATATGAGACTAGGGGTATATGGAGCTTTAGGAATTGCGCAGGGTAAGTCTGTCCTAACTCACCATCCCTGTGTAAACTTTTTTATTCTTTCTTCAGTTTATTTTGTAAACAAGAAGTTAGTCTTTATGTTTATTATTATACCACCTTGCTACAGACACAGTATTCTAGGAGATTTCACTTTTTCATATGCAAAGAGTATTATCCTCAGTTAGAAATATTATTGTAAATGTTAAAACAAAAAGTTCTTGTCTTTAGTGGGTATGAGGGGACATATAAGTCAATAAATCTTTAGCTCTGAATAGCATATGATGACAATATCAAGTAATGAAGCACCTTTTATCATAAGCATCTGATTCAGGTTTGTGTGAAAAGTGTTATTGTGTGTGTGTTAACCTGCAAATAGACCATATGCTTTCTCTTGTGAGTACAAAAAACTTTTGGACCAAGTTCCTTGCAAATGAAGGCCATTCTCCTGAGTTTAGTATTCATTAAAAATGCAGAGATGCCAACCATTTTGGATTTTGCGGAATTATTATGAATTTGTTTTTTTTTACAGATTCTGTATTCTGAATTATTCTGAAAATATTTTGGAAAATCAAATTTGAGGGGGGAGGGCATAATTTTCAACAAGAGTTTTGTATGTGGACACAGGTGGGCAGAAAAGTGTTTCAGCACCAGTATATTAGAGTGGTACATGGAGTATAGTATATTAGAGCGGTACATAGAATTTTCTCAATGATGAATAGTGAAAGTGTCAACAGATGTGAAGAGAAAAGAACAATGCTTACAATTCCTGAGGAAAACTAATGTTTATGGTTATTATTTTGGCCAAAATTGTTAATGGAATTCAAGGTTCTCAAATTGGACAAATAGATAAATCATTTATTCTCACTGGACCTTAATGTATACGGTGTTTTCTCCAACTTTCCAAAGGCTCCCTGCGTTGAGTTTATGAGGCCCTTTGCATTTTCAGGGGGCCTTGCCTATTATTTGATATTTACTTAGTACTTGCTTATTAAATCACCACACTTATGAACATTTACATGAAATTCCTTAAAATTGCCATAGTAAATTTATACTTGTAGTTCTCTTTGATACTAAATTATTGTTCTTATTTAATGCAAGAATTTCTACAGTACATGTACATTAGAATTGAAATATCAGTGCCTATACATGTACATTAGAATTGAAATATCAGTGCCTATACATGTACATTAGAATTGAAATATCAGTGCCTATACATGTACATTAGAATTGAAATATCAGTGCCTATACATGTACATTAGAATTGAAATATCAGTGCCTATACATGTACATTAGAATTGAAATATCAGTGCCTATACATGTAAATTAGAATTGAAATATCAGTGCCTATACATTATTTCTGTATCATGTGTATTTTCTTTTAAATTGCTGCACAGTTGTTAAAAAAAAAATTATTTTTCATTTTTCATTTTGGTTATTTTGAAGCTGACCTTTTTATTCAGGATATAAGCAGTGTGATTATTAAATTTTCTTGTGATTATTACATTTTCTTGTGCATTATTTATGCTCGATTGGTCGAACTATCACTCCTGGTACTGGTATAAGATGCTGGATTACAGTTCCCATTGTCATCATGGTTGATTCAATTCATTCTTTTTCCAAGATCTGTAAATTCATAGTATGTGCATCGTTATCACCTTCAGTTAAATATTCAGTGTGACAAGGGGATACATTTACTTAGAGTTCTATCAAAGCATGAAGTGAAATCTTGACCAATGAGAATCATGCCACATCACCCGAGTGATAAAATCAAGTATCTTGATAACTCAGTGGACATGTCTTATAATCGAGACACAGAGCACAAGATAGCAAACAATATAGATGGCCTTTTTTTGAATCTTTTATGATGTATCGCTGATGTTTAAGTGCACCCTTTTGAATTTTACTCTGAAAAATTTTGCAAGGATGCAGCCTGGAGAAAATACTCTGTATAGATTCATAGAAAGAAAACACCATGTATAGTTTAATAGAAAGATGGAGAAAACACTGTGTATTGCTTCATAGGAAGATGCCTGGAGAAAACACTTTGTATTGGTTCATAGGAAGATGGAGAAAACACTGTGTATAGACACAGTTTTCTAATTATCGCCCATTGTACTGATACTCCTCACTAGGTGCGTAGCAGTAGCATCCGCTATCTCACTAGTGAAATAGATTGTAAACAAAGTGAATTGGTGCGTAAAAATGACCATAAAGAATTCCATTGATTGCTCAAATTTTATAAGTGAATATTAACATTCCAAAATTTGTAGGAACTAACTTCACAAACCAGAGACTTAAGAGTGAAGTGGCAACAAAACAATATTTCAATTCTAATCGATATTCTGTTATTTAAAAAGGTATTCATGTTTCTGTGCAGGAAAACTGGTTGTCAGCGAACCCAGATGGAATTTTAAATGAAGACACACTGCTTGAAATTAAAAGTCCAATGCCTACTAACTAGACCACATTGGATTTTTTTTTCAAACAAGAAATGTGATGTCCAAAAGAGTGGCAATGACAGTCTGATTATTAAGCAGAAAGGAAATAGAGGGTTCTATATGCAAATACAGATGACAATGTTTTGCACTGGTCTTAAGAAATGTAAACTTCTTGTATGGCTTAGTGCAGATGACTGCAAGTTTGTGAATGTAAAGTATGATGAGAATTATGTATATGGCCATATTACAAGACTGCCTTCCATTTATGCTGAGAAAATGATGTCACGAATAGTTGATGAAATTGAAGAAGATCGCTTATTGTTCAGTACAACTTTCTAAACATTTATGCGTATGCATCTTTAAATTTATATATTTATAGTTTTATGTTGGTTCTGATTTTTTTAATCATGTTATGATGTTAATGAATGTGTCATTTATTTAAATTACAGATTTGGGAAAATATAATTTAGTCATTTTATGTGTCAGTTCAAGTTTCACCTTTAGTCAAGTGAAAAAACATCAGCTCATAAGAAAACAAATATGAGTTTCTTCAGATCTGGAATATAACATAAATTTTCTTGTAGCGAGAAGGACTTGTAGGTTGAGAAATTTACTAGTCCTGCTAAATCTTCACTAGTAGTTCCCACAAAACAATTTTAGCTACAGATTAACAACACTCCGAGGAGAAGGTAATTTAAAAATCCGCTTTTTTTTCCAAATATGAATTTATCACTTGACCATCCACCAAATGCCTTTGAAATAAACATAATTTGCCCATGTGGAGATATTCCTACCATATATTTGGCAGTGCTGTGCGATTTATAATTGCCTTAAGTCTCACCTCTACTTTTGAGATTTGAAATTAGTTTGATTCTGAATAAATATTTATCAATAATACATGTTGTGCAGGGTAGATTCTCTGAAAGATTCTGGGCAACAGTCTCTAATTTTTTCTCTTGTAAGTCATATTATCAGTGATTTTAAATTATGTGCTAAGTTTGGAATCCAAGAATTTAAAGTCTTGCATTCCCATCTGTCAGCAAAGACTGAAATTTAAATGGAACCAAACACACACAGTCTTCATGTACATGTCTGTGTATTGCACACACTGATTTCTTCCATAAATTGTGTGTGCAATGATTATTTGAACATTCATTGACGGAACATGAACTACCTCCACCTTTCTTATTTTTTCCATTGCTATCAATGTCAATTTTTAAGAGAAAATGAGCACAGATAAAATATAAACAAAAAGACGTATATTCTTTTGATCGTGGCACGTGCAGCATCTAATGTTCATTTCACTATTGTCATGGCTGATTCATCACGTTATTGGTTAATGGCTGTGCCCATGAAACTGGTGTCAAATACAGATAACAGTGTCTTTAGCTTCACAGGCAGATGCCTGGAGAAAATACTTTGTGTAGGTTCATGGGAAGATGGAGAATACACTGTGTATAGGTTCATAAGAAGATGCCTGGAGAAATCACTGTGTATAGGTTCATAGGAAGATGCCTGGAGAAAACAGTGTGTATAGGTTCATAGGAAGATGCCTTGAGAAATCACTGTGTGTAGCTTCATAGGAAGATGCCTGGAGAAAACACTGTGTGTAGTTTCATAGGAAGATGCCTGGAGGAAACACTGTGTGTAGCTTCATAGGAAGATGCCTGGAGGAAACACTGTGTGTAGCTTCATAAGAAGATGCCTGGAGAAAACACTGTATAGGTTCATAGGAAGATGCCTGGAGAAATCACTGCGTATAGATTCATAGGAAGATGCCTGGAGAATACACTGTGCATAGGTTCATAGGAAGATGCCTGGATAAATCACTGTGTATAGGTTCATAGGAAGATGCCTGGAGAATACACTGTGTATAGGTTCATAGGAAGATGCCTGGAGAAAATACTTTGTATAGCTTCATAGGAAGATGCCTGGAGAAAACAATGTGTGTAGCTTCATAGGAAGATGCCTGGAGAATACACTGTGTATAGGTTCATAGGAAGATGCCTGGAGAATTCACTGTGTATAGGTTCATAGGAAGATGCCTGGAGAATACACTGTGTATAGGTTCATAAGAAGATGCCTGGAGAAAATACTGTGTAGGTTCATCGGAAGATGGAGAAAACACTTGGTATAGCTTCATAGGAGAAATCACTGTGTGTAGCTTCATAGGAAGATGCCTGGAGAAAATGCTTTGTATAGGTTCATAGGAAGATGCCTGGAAAAAACACTGTGTGTAGGTTCATTAGAAGATGCCTGGAGGAAACACCATGTATAGGTTCATAGGAAGATGCCTGGAGGAAACACCATGTATAGGTTCATAGGAAGATGCCTGGAGGAACACCGTGTATAGGTTCATAGGAAGATGCCTGGAGGAACACCATGTATAGGTTCATAGGAAGATGCCTGGAGGAAACACTGTGTATAGGTTCATAGGAAGATGCCTGGAGGAAACACTGTTTATATGTTAATATGAAGATGCCTGGGAAAACACTACAGGTTCATAAGAAGATGCATTGTATGGTATGACAGTATAAGAGTTTGTTACTTTTAATGAACATGTAATCCATTCCTGACAGGCTGCCTAATTTCCAATGAACATGTTATCCATTCCAGATGGCCTGACTAAATTCAAATGAACATGTTATCCATTCCAAATGGGCTGCCTAGATTCCAATTAACATGTTATCCGTTACAGACGGGCTGCCTAGATTCCAATTAACATGTTATTCATTCCAGATTGGCTGCCTAAATTCCCCAATATAGATACAAGTATTTCAGATTAGCATGAAAATAATGTGAAGACAAAATAGTTTATGATCACTTCAGATGTAAGTACACTTTGTCAACCTTGAACCAAGTAAAGTTAACAGTCAACCACATTAAATGTATACCTGATATTGAATTAGAACTAACATCTGCTTTGTTTTGTTTCCTGTGAAATTTTAATTTCCAGACATTTTGGACAATCCTGTTGTTTTAAAAAGTGTCAGATCAGTAAAAAAAACATCGAGAAAATAAAACATTTGAGTTACTCAAGAGAGAGGAAGGTTTCTATGCAAAAGTAAGCATGGATAATTAGTTGCTTTCCAAACAAAGTAAAGGATTAATGGTATTCCAAAACTTTTCTTAAATTTAAAAAATACTTGAATACTTGTAATTTACTACCACATTTAGTGATTAATTATAGCTTTTCTAACATCACATGCCTAATGAGCTGATCATCTCTAGACTTAATTTTCTTTTCAAAGCTTTTTTGCTTTGGTTTTTCAAAAGTTAATATAACTCTAAACCATGAAAGTCTCTCATACATATGCAGAAATGTACAGTATGACACGTTGTATCTGCAGTACCAAACTTTGCCTTTGTTCAAAATGGAATAATTTCGGGAGATAACATTAGGTGCATTTGTAGTAAATTAACTTAACATTTTTAAGTAGGCTTTAATTTTGGTGCTGAGTTTTCAGCCAGTCTTAGTATGCACCAAACAGTATGCAAGGTTTTTGTTTTGTAGTGACTTCTGTTGATTGTCAATTACATTTGTCCACAATTCATTCTCTTCCATCTCACGGACCAATCTGTGTGATAATTTGTATTTTACGGCTTAACAATAGGTTAGAAAAACTTAATTTACAGAATAGGAAGTAGTGGAGCACACAAGAGGGAATAGCTAGGGCAAGTTTTCAGTTTGGAAAAGTTCATATTTTTCTATTATTCATTTTTTCAGAAATCAGAAAATGGTAAATAATTGATCCATGACTTTTACTTATTATTTATATAATCTGTTACATTACATATTGTAACTTGTTACACCACTCCCTCGATAACTCGCGCCCGGATAACTTGCGAACCTGCTTATAACGCGAGGTCAGGCGTGGATTGCTATTTTTGTAAATAGAAAATACCAAAAACATTGGCCCCTATTTGTTGAACGTGAAAAAAATCGCGATCAAAATTTATAAATGCAACCTTGATATATCGCTAGTTTTATTGTAGAAAACAGCGGTTAGTACCCGGAAATTTGAATCAACGTCATGAAATTCTCAACTTGTAATAAGAATTCATATATTTTGCTCAATTTTCTTTCCAAACAACATTCTCAGTAGACTGTAAATAACAATATTCGACGAAATTTCAATCAATGAAAATGTCACTAATGCCTACTGGTGGCAACAATTTAAAAAATAAATACTAATTAAATAATTTTTGTCAAGTGAAATTTGTGTTTTAGTTAGATCTTTTAATTCAGTTTCATTGTAATTATTATAAGTTCAATATGCCCTCTTGTATTCAAAAGTGAAAAATATCATTCAACCGTCACAGCTATGTCTGCGAGCGTTTCCATGAGAACCTAATTAAGTGCCAACCGTTTTTTTTATCTCCGACTTGCGGAAGTATTTGTTGTTGTTACACTCAGTTAAAAGCAGACCTGTTTTGTATTATAACGTTAATTACGTCTTTTGTATCAAATCAAATAAAGGGGGTGGAATAAAAGAAAAGTTAAAAGGCATGCAAATCCTACCTGTGCAAGAGCTAGAAGTCACGCCTGTGTGTCAGGTCAACTCATTTCAATTGATAAATCGAACATTGTTATAAATATTATTATATAAGTAACATAATTAAACTACCTTAAATTAGCCTACATATTCACAGATGTGAACAAAGATAGCGAGGCAACCAAGCGAAATGAGTACTTGGTGAATAAAAAGCTTTGTTTCACAGATACGGTTCATTCCAGAGAAGCGAGTTCCAGATTTTGTAGTGAACTTAAAATTTCTAAATTGCCACTCAGAGATTTCCTCAGGGACAAGAAGATGTTTCACTATTACTTGCGATGAAATCACGGCATCCATATTTTATTAATAGAACAATAAATAAATCGAGTTTCGACCTTAATGACTGTTTTGCGAAATAACTGTCCCTAGTTTTTGTGAAAAATTAATCTTGTTTTGTTGTGAATCAAGAACAACAAAAAGCAGTGAGGTAATACACAATGTTTTCGCATACATGTGTTGTTGAAACCGCTTGGACTAATGTTGTTACCGATCTTTCAGCAGTTGGGTATCTTGAAAATAAAGGTAATTTATACAGAAAAGCGAACAACTACATTAGAAAAAAAGCTCTTTATTGACAATTATTCTAAATGCAATTATAAAATGAGTATTCAGCAATTAAACAGCCCTGTTTGTTCACCCCCCCATGGTTTTCTCAATGTCCAGTGTCCAGCGGGGATGGCATCCCCTTCTTCATTTTTTTTAGGTCTCTCGCTTATAGTGCAGTCTATGTTTTTGGACCCCCTTGTGCGTGAGTTATTGAGGGAGAGGTGTACTTTTTATTTATATCATAGATCTATTACATTACATATTGTATCTTGTTACTCTGCAGCTGCTTCATATTTTTAAAAAAATGTAAAGTTTTGATCTACCTTAAAATTTTGTGGTTTAATTTACAGAAAAGTTATTCATGTTTTTTTTTAACTTAATTGATTTGTCATTTGGTATTTAAAAAAACAATATATATATATATATATATATATATATATATATATATATATATATATATATTATATTATGTAAGATCACATATATATATATTTTTTATTTATATATATATGATTTTATGTAAGATCATACCAAAATTGACTTCCACACATTTCTGAGCAAACATGCTTAATACTTACTGCAGTAATTGGGATATTAGGCAAGTTATTCATTGCTAATACTAAGCATAATGCAAAGATCTGAATCAAAGAAGATGCTGAAATTCTTCTTGCACATGTACATGCAACCAAGTTTAATTCTGCTGCTGTTATTAATTAAGTTTTTTAGTGCTTTTAAAGACTGCTATGGTTTGCACAGGTCTTGGCAAACCCTTGAATTGGAAAAAGCCCTTGTAAGGTCATTAAATTTACATTGACATTCCTTTTAAAACCCTTGAATTTTGCTAATTTTTGATGTATTACTATTAAATGTTTCATTTTTACCCATGTGATTATATTAAGGGAAAGCTGAGAATTAACCATTATTCTGATCCTTCATTTGATCACTCATTGTCTTTACTCGGATACCGTCAGTATTATCCCTTGTATTATGGCCAGACTGTGATACAATTTTATTTCCCAAAGCATAGTTTAGGTGTCACCATTGGTAAACCAGTCAGCGCAAATGGTGAATGAAGCATGGTGAACATCAATTTCATCGTCTGCTTTAACGATGGGGAAATGTGTATTCAATCACAGATGGATCAGATATCCCAAATACTTATGGATTAGAGATTTCAAAGGGGATAAGTCTATAGCAATGTGTGCTTTCTGTAATAAGTTCAAAGATTTGGGGAAAATGGCAGAGTATGCCCTTTCCACACATATGGGAAGTAAAAAACAATAATCAATAGTGAGCACTGTGGAATCCTCTGAACAATCACTGATGACTTCTGGAATATGAGAAAAATTATATCAGTCAGTTACAAATTCACCCTCTCCCTCCTGATGCAGCGGGTGGATCAAAATCTCTATTTGGGCCAGATGAATCATTAATAATAAGGCGCAGCTTAAGCAGATGGATATTTATATCCAATACTGGCAAGGTGTCGAAGTTAAACAAGGTATTTTGGATCCTAGATTCTTCGGCATGCAACTGCAGATGGTATCATGAGTCACTTTACAAGTGGTGTACACATGCAACTGGAAAATTAGTGATGACAGTAACTTTTGTTGACAGTGCCATTATTGTATATATGTTGATATATATATTTCAAGACCTAATTTTTTCACACTTTATTTTTTAATTTGGAAGATGAACTCAGCACTAGTATAATAAAAGCAGTTTAAGAATTTGACTTTAAAAGTTGGTAAGTTAATTTAAAAAGCCCTTGAAATAATTATAACAGGCCCTTGAAAAGTCCTGAAATTTTGTCCTGAGATTTTTGTATAAGCTAATAATTCGGGATAAGGCACTAAAACAAAGCCAATGACAGCAAAACCAGCTTTTTCAAAACAGTTGTCTTGAAATTGAGTTTCTCTCAGCTTTCACATTGGTGCTGACACAATGGTCAAAGAGTGGGAAACTTCAAGTAGAATCTCCTACAATTGCGGGCCTGAGTCTAAGGAATCCTCTATTTGTTGACTGGATTCTGATACTATGTGAAATCAGTATGTGACTTGCTGCCTCTTAATCAGTGTGATCACAAGGCAGTAGAGCACTTTGATCTTTTCAAAGCACATTGTGCAGAGAGGCTGCTGTCTTATTTAAATAAAATGGCATCATACCACAGTTTGTGCTACCTTGAAACTGAATAAATATATCACTTTTTAAGTTCATAATTTTTTTTATTTGCATATTTTCAAAAAATGATGAATAGATAAATATGTAAAATGGGGTTGAATTGGGTGGATTAAATGACACTGGTACTTACCATATTGGGTTGCATTCCTTTGCTCTAGTGGCATGCTAATTTTGTGTTTTTTCTTGTACTTTTGTACCTATTTATGCAGTAAAAAACCAACAAAGTAACTAGGAGAAAGTTCCCTTTCCATAAAATAAAAAAAATACTCGTGTAAAAGTTTTGGAAGTCCTTGAAAAATCCTTGAAAAGAACTCATTGGGGCTGTGTTAACCATGGATTAGGTCAATATTGAGCTGAAAACATCTACCCTTAAGACAGTTTATGCAAAGTGGATTATACCTTATCTCCGTGCATAACAAAGCATCACTTTGGATGGAAGTGATTAAAATGAGAAAGTGGGACTGATCTGCTGATTATTTATTCAGCAGTGTGTTATATCAGAGTGTATTAAGTCTCTGGTTATATCTATGAAACCTATTTAGTTATAACAATGTGCTCTTGTGTTTTGTTTGCTCAGTGAAATAGTGACTAACATTTGTGATCAACAGAATCAAAACTGCATTAAAAACTTGATTCATGAAATAACCAGTGTTTTAGTCGGACAAGGTAATTGCTTTCACATTAATATATCTATTCAGTATGGAACAATTTTGGTACAGTATTTGACAGCAGATAATAACAGTGCTGTCAGGATCCATATGTTATGTCGGATATTTTCATGAATAAATGATGACTAATGTCTGCTTAAAAAAGGCACAAAAAACTTACTGACATTATTTTTTCTTGAATTTTAATGCTGCTACTTTTCTCAGATATTTCCAGATTTCACTGGATTGCATAAAGTTATAATGAGTAATAATTATTACAGATGGATATAATATGTGCTGTGGGAAAGTAAAGAAGGACACAAGTCATCAGTAATTTTGAATTTATTACTATGGCATCAGATAGACTCATTGCATTGGTACAGAGCTTTCAAGTTCACGAAATTTTGCATCCGAATTAAATATTGGTAAATTTCAGTTGTTCATCATCTTTCATAATTGTATTATGATAAATTTTTCTCAGCACTATAAATACCATTGGTATTAAAACAAGCAGTGATAATTTACCATTGTATACAGTGAGGAAGGAGGAGGATGCTTTTGAATTCATGGTATGGTTATTATGAAAACCACAAAAAATTTTGCCCCACAAATAATCATGAATGTACAGTATATTAACATACAGCAGCAAATAGCATAGACTTAGACTGGTTTTAGTAGTGTTGCTGTCTGTCATAGACCAGGGCAAACTGAAACAGACTGGTCCTGCTTGGTTTTCCTGTCCTTAACAAGACCACCTTTTGTCTTTTTGTTAGAGAGAGGACATTGACACAGCTGAAATAGCGAGAACTCATTAACATATTTAAATAGCGAGAACTCATTAACATGCTTATATAGTGAGAACACATTAACTTGTGTAAATAGTGGGGTGTTTGAACATGAAATTGTAATTCAAAACATTTTTAGTTATTACTGCAAATACCTCTTTTTAAGCATTATTAGATTGTAGCAAACTTTTTTTGTAGACCTTAGGAACACATATTTCAGAGAACTGTGAGTGGGACTTATTCAGATTTGTTGGCAATTCCTCCTAATCATTTGGTTATCTATTTGACCTGCATTGCCATATAGATAAATAATTTGAGACAAGATTCTAAAAGCATTACAAAATAATCATGTGTCGCTACTAGTAACATTTTGGTAAAACTTTGGTAAAAATACCTAACAAGAAGGTTAAATTTGACAAAGAAATCATGAAATCATGTACAGTCAGCCTGAATGTTTAACATTACAATGAGATGACAGTATAGGTTGCTGTCAATAGGATACGTATCCCATTTGTGAAGGTGACATCTTTGAATAGTGCGCAAAGCAAAAATCTAATGCACACACTTTCATTTGTTCTCCCCTACTAAGTATGATTAGGCCATGTCTGTAATGTTCTAAAAAACTTATGTTGTAAAAATGTACAGTGGTATTAAATATCAATAGTGTTATATATAAAGAGGCATGCCAAATTTCCGGGGACTATTCCAGTAGAACCTCGGTTGCATGTCATATTTTTACTTAATTTGTCAATTTGTTATGCCAAGGTACTCTGATTACTCAAAGAGTTCATATGAAAATGATACAAATTCTAAATTGCATCTGTGGGTGACTACTCCACCCTGAAAGTGCTTTCACTGGGTCCCAAGTATGTTTTACTGGAACAGGTTTAATACAATGTGTGGGGTTCCCATTCATGACAAAAATTGACTGTACCGGATAGTGTAGATTAACTTTGCAGGTAAGATACATTTTCATTAGTGGCGGTTAAAAACTAAATATAACAGGACCACCATTGCAATTTCATATTGGTCTTGAAAAGGAAATCAACTGTAAATGTTGTACATAAAATCTTAGTAAATTTTGCAATCAGATTTTATAATCTTGCCATATCCTGTATAATAGCATATATTTTGTATTTACGGTATTTTGGTTAATTGAAAATGTGGTACTAGTCCTGATCAGGCATTTTAAAATTGCTCTATATTTTACTCTATCACATGACTACAGTGTTATTTAAGTTTATATATGCATATCATAATTTTGATATATGTAATATGTGTAATAACACCATGATGTCACAAATTATGTCATAATATCATACAAAGGAAAGGCGTAAGGCATCCAAATGTATGTTAGAGTCACTTCATGTGCTCACGTCAAATGAAATTTATGAAACTCATCAAATAATTTCAATCTTTTGCTCAGCAAGGCTCGCAAAAGATTACAAATTATTAGACTTGTTTCATAAATATAATTTGAAATTAGCACTCTTGTAAAATCCTGTATGTAAAGTAATTTAAATGCAGAGAGCAAAAGCCAGAGTTACAAACTACTGTTTTACATCCATTATCTATTGTACATCGTCATGTTGACTTGCTTTCCTCTGCTAGTCATCCTCCCAGTCCTATTATACTCAGATATCTGTAATATAGCAGCATTTTCATGTGCTTTCCTCTACCAGTCATCCTTCCACTCTTTTAATACTCTGATATCTATAGTACAGCAGCATTTTCATGTGTTTTCCTCTGCCAGTCATCTTCCCACTTCTTTTATACTCTGATATCTGTAGTACAGCAGCATGTTGACTTGCTTTCCTCTGTTAGTCATTCTCCTGCTCCTATTATATTCTGATATCTATAGTACAACAGCATGTTGACTTGCTTTCCTGTCAGTCATCGTCCCACTCCTGTTTTACTCTGATATCTATAGTACAACAGCATGTTGACCTGCTTTCCTGTCAGTCATCCTCCCACTCCTGTTTTACTCTGATATATATAGTACAACAGCATGTTGACCTGCTTTCCTGTCAGTCATCCTCCCACCCCTGTTTTACTCTGATATCTATAGTACAGCAGCATGTTGACTTGCTTTCCTCTGCCAGTCATCCTCCTACTCCTATTATACTCTGATATCTATAGTACAACAGCATATTCAAGTGCTTTCATGTGCCAGTCATACTCCCACTCCTATAATTATACTATATATATATTACAGCACCATGTTGACTTGCTTTCCTCTGTCAGTCATCCTCCTACTCCTGTTTTACTCTGATATCTATATTACAGCAGCATGTTCATGTACTTTCCTTTGCCAGTCATCCTTCCACTCCTATTATACTCTGCTATCCATAGTACAGCAGCATGTAATTCCCTCTGTCAGTCATCCTCCCTCTCCTGCTGTACTCTGATATCTGTAGAACAGCAGCATGTTTATGTACTTCCCTCTGTTAGTCATCCTTCCAATGGTTTTTTTCTCAAATATCTGTAGAACAGCAGCATGTAACTGTTTATGTACTTTCCTCTGCCAATCATCCTCCCAGTCATATTATACTCTGATATCTATAGTACAGCAGCATGTTGATATGCTTTCCTCTAACAAACATCATTCCAGTCCTAGCCCTGCTCCCATCAAGTGGAGCTAAATTCCTAGTCTGTTGTGTACATCCAAAAGTAAGAGTCAGTCATATCTTTATTTTCAAATTGCTTCAGGTGCATCAAGTGTGGGAGTGATGCACATTGAGTACACATATGCACTAGTGCACATAATGATCCATGATAACATGTTTGCTTCATATTCCTTGAAATGAATGCAGACAGTAAGAATGATTTTATATTTGTATTATGATGTCAGACTGATATTGGCCTATTACTGAGTTAACCTTGAGTTTACATGCACTGATCATTTTGTAATGGTCTGTACTAGATGCAAGGTTTGCACTGTATCATTTGCTACATCTGTCAATAGAGAAATTTTATAGTATGTATCAAAGTGCATGCTATTTGCAGTATGTATCAAAGTCTATGCTGTTCACAGTATGTATCAAAGTCGATGCTGTTCACAGTATGTATCAAAGTCTATGCTGTTCACAGTATGTATCAAAGTCTATGATGTTTGCAGTTTGTATCAAAGTCGATACTGTTCACAGTATGTATCAGAGTCTATGCTGTTTGCAGTTTGTATCAAAGTCGATGCTGTTCACAGTATGTATCAAAGTCTATGCTGTTTGCAGTATGTATCAAAGTCGATGCTGTTCACAGTATGTATCAAAGTCTATGCTGTTCACAGTATGTATCAAAGTCTATGATATTTGCAGTTTGTATCAAAGTCGATGCTGTTCACAGTATGTATCAAAGTCTATGCTGTTCAGAGTATGTATCAAAGTCTATGCTGTTCACAGTATGTATCAAAGTCTATAATGTTTGCAGTTTGTATCAAAGTCTATGCTGTTCACAGTATGTATCAAAGTCTATGATGTTTGCAGTTTGTATCAAAGTCGATGCTGTTCACAGTATGTATCAAAGTCTATGCTGTTTGCAGTTTGTATCAAAGTCGATACTGTTCACAGTATGTATCAAAGTCTATGCTGTTTGCAGTATGTATCAAAGTCGATGCTGTTCACAGTATGTATCAAAGTCTGTGATGTTTGCAGTTTGTATCAAAGTCTATGATGTTTGCAGTTTGTATCAAAGTCTATGCTGTTTGCAGTTTGTATCAAAGTCTATGATGTTTGCAGTTTGTATCAAAGTCTATGCTGTTTGCAGTTTGTATCAAAGTCTAGGCTGTTTGCAGTTTGTATCAAAGTCTATGCTGTTTGCAATTTGTATCAAAGTCTATGATGTTTGCAGTTTGTATCAAAGTCTATGCTGTTTGCGGTTTGTATCAAAGTCTATGATGTTTGCAGTTTGTATCAAAGTCTATGCTGTTTGCAGTTTGTATCAAAGTCTGTGATGTTTGCAGTTTGTATCAAAGTCTATGCTGTTTGCAGTTTGTATCAAAGTCTATGATGTTTGCAGTTTATATCAAAGTCTATGATGTTTGCAGTTTGTATCAAAGTCTATGATGTTTGCAGTTTGTATCAAAGTCTATGCTGTTTGCAGTTTGTATCAAAGTCTATGATGTTTGCAGTTTGTATCAAAGTCTGTGCTGTTTGCAGTTTGTATCAAAGTCTATGATGTTTGCAGTTTGTATCAAAGTCTATGATGTTTGCATTTTGTATCAAAGTCTATGATGTTTGCAGTTTGTATCAAAGTCTATGATGTTTGCAGTTTGTATCAAAGTCTGTGCTGTTTGCAGTTTGTATCAAAGTCTATGATGTTTGCAGTTTGTATCAAAGTCTATGATGTTTGCATTTTGTATCAAAGTCTATGATGTTTGCAGTTTGTATCAAAGTCTATGATGTTTGCATTTTGTATCAAAGTCTATGATGTTTGCAGTTTGTATCAAAGTCTATGCTGTTTGCAGTTTGTATCAAAGTCTATGATGTTTGCAGTTTGTATCAAAGTCTATGATGTTTGCAGTTTGTATCAAAGTCTATGATGATTGCAGTTTGTATCAAAGTCTATGCTGTTTGCAGTTTGTATCAAAGTCTATGATGTTTGCAGTTTGTATCAAAGTCTATGATGTTTGCAGTTTGTATCAAAGTATGATGTTTGCAGTTTGTATCAAAGTCTATGATGTTTGCAGTTTGTATCAAAGTCTATGATGTTTGCAGTTTTTATCAAAGTCTATGATGTTTGCAGTTTGTATCAAAGTCTATGCTGTTTGCAGTTTGTATCAAAGTCTATGATGTTTGCAGTTTGTATTGAAGTCTATGATGTTTCCTTGTATGGGTGATTCATATCAGGAAGTAGAATTCAGTGATATAATCAAAATGTCTTACTTACCTAGGTTCCTATGATGTATACTGCTTCTGCATTGCAAGAGTGACATAAAGTTAGTTACGAAATTAAGAAAACATTGTATTGAGATATATGTCAATCTTTCAAATACCTTGTAAAGTTTCTTTGCACAACTCGTTATGTTTTTGCGCATGTATATTGGATCAAACACTTACAGTCAATGAGGCATTTTTCTGTTTTCTGCACATTACTCATTTCTTCTTCTTGAACGTGGAAGGGACATAATGGTTGCCCTAATCCATTCAATAATTGCTAGCCATGGGCAAAAATCAGCTACTCTCTTTTCACCTGTGACTACCTGCAATAAGACTTCCGTGTTTCTTATGAATATGCTTAAACCTGCTAAACCTATCACATTAAGCTTGTGTAAGATTTTGACCCAACAGACAATTCATGCTGATTTAGTAAACCAATTAGATTTTTGTATCCAGTCACTTATCGATTGATAAGAAGTAGTTTTTGTTGATTTATAAGAGCTTATTTTATTTGCTTGTTGATAACATATTCATAAGAAATAATGAAATCTTATCACTGGCAGCCATGGGTGAAAAGAGATCATTGCAGATTTTCTCCCATCGCTCGCGATGATGTGTCCATTCTTATATCCAGTTTTGTTACTGGGGGGCTTTCATGTTCCCTTCAAATATTTATCTTTGTGCTTAGAGATATATACACATGCAGTCTTGTAAACTAGCTTAGAGATATATACACATACACTCTTGTAAACTAGCTTAGAGATATATACACATACACTCTTGTTAACTAGCTTAGAGATATATACACATACACTCTTGTAAACTAGCTTAGAGATATATACACATACACTCTTGTAAACTAGCTTAGAGATATATACACATACACTCTTGTAAACTAGCTTAGAGATATATACACATACATTCTTGTAAACTAGCTTAGAGATATATACACATGCACTCTTGTAAACTAGCTTAGAGATATATACACATACACTCTTGTAAACTAGCTTAGAGATATATACACATACATTCTTGTAAACTAGCTTAGAGATATATACACATACACTCTTGTAAACTAGCTTAGAGATATATACACATACACTCTTGTTAACTAGCTTAGAGATATATACACATACACTCTTGTTAACTAGCTTAGAGATATATACACATACACTCTTGTAAACTAGCTTAGAGATATATACACATACACTCTTGTTAACTAGCTTCCTGCAGATAACTAGGAATTTCCCTTACTCAGAGCATAAATATTTTCGAGTTTGAAATTTTCGGCGATATCACACTGCCTTCATCAGCGAGTCATCTGTAATACATGAACATTGCAGCAATATGGGACATTCCATCATTCCCAATCAGACCAAGATCATATCAGAGGACAATCTATGGAAAAGGAAGGTGAAGGAGGCAATTGAAATACGAAAGCGGAGACCAACACTAAACAGGGACGAGGGGCTTGATCTACCACCTATCTACACCAGTCTCCTCATTATCACGTGACTATTATAAGTCACGTGATCAATAGTCGCTGATGAAGGCAGTGTGATATTGCCAAAAATTTCGAACTCGAAAATATTTATGCTCTGAGTAAGGGAAATTCCTAGTAATCATGAATTATCCAGAGCAAGGAAGCAACCTTTTCAGCTTCCTGCAGCTTTCAGCTACCTAGCTTTCACTTGTCCAAACTTGGCTCCATGTGTTAAAAAATTTTCTAATTATTGAATATGTACATTTCCCACTAAATCTACTTTTTCTCATTCAAATTTTTTAGGTTATGGTTGATGTACATGCATCAATTACTGGTACGTACTCTGAAATAAGTAGTATAAAAGTAGGGCTACAGTATTTTAATCAAACTTCTATATGCAGAATTTTTTCAGATGAATGAGCCAATCATTAAAGATTTCAGAATTTCAGCAATAATATATGATTTCATTTTTAAAAAAAAATACTGTGTAAACCTAATGATAAGCAAAGCATTTTGTAAAGTGGCAGCTTTGAGAAAAAATGATAATCTTTGTTTTGTAAACATATGTCATTTAAATGTTATTGGACCTTCCCCTCCCAGGAACAAAACAGTAACTAATAACAGTATGCACAATGTTGTGATCTGCACACTGTTAAATTCATTATTTAAAATAAGCAACACAAACACATAAAATCTGTGACCGGTCTCACTTTATTGCTTCTTCAGACTGAATTCAGATCATTCTTTACGCCATTAAATCAATTTGGTTTATAAGAGAAATGAATCTCTTAGAAACCAAATGGATTTAATCACATCAACGTTGATTTGAATTCAATCTGAAGAAGCAATAAAGCAAAACCAGTCACAAATTGTATGCGTTTGTGTTGCTTATTTTAAATAAATATCTTACAAAACAACACTATCATCATCTGATGATCCACGTATTGATAAAACAATATCATTAAAGTCATCTTTAGCAAGACTGGCAGAGAAACAAATGAAGAATGGACTTCATGCAAGATTTCTTGAAAACTGTATTGAAGATCAACTTATACCAAAGGGACTGCATTTAAAACAAAAAATACACATTGGGTACAATGCAGTGGCACAAGAATTTCAGCAGTCAATAGATTTTCTATTAGAAAAAGTTTCTCTTGAAATTTGCAAATGAGTGAAAGAAGAACATCACAAAAGAGTTACAGATATAGGTAAAGAATTTGAACAATGCAGAGATGAAGTGAAAATGTTGCTGTAAGGTAATGTTTTTTATTTTTATTAGGAACTGTTCACAAAAACTGAATCAAAGAAAGATGAACTTCTGTCATTACAAAATAAAAAACTTGAGAAGATACAACAGGTTAAAACCAATTCTTTATTGCAAGAAGAAATATCATCATTAAAAATGACGAGAGGAAAACCTAACAGAAATACTCAACAACCCAAGCCATCTGTGAAGAATAATAAGAAGAAATGTGATAATAGGTCCTTCAAGAATAATAAGAAGAAATGTGATAATAGGTCCTTCAAGAATAATAAGAAGAAATGTGATAATAGGTCCTTCAAGAATAATAAGAAGAAATGTGATAATAGGTCCTCCAAGAATAATAAGAAGAAATGTGATAATAGGTCCTTCAAGAATAATAAGAAGAAATGTGATAATAGGTCCTTCAAGAATAATGAGAAGAAATGTAATAATAGGTCCTTCAAGAATAATAAGAAGAAATGTGATAATAGGTCCTTCAAGAATAATAAGAAGAAATGTGATAATAGGTCCTTCAAGAATTATAAGAAGAAATGTGATAATAGGTCCTTTAAGAATTATAAGAACAAAAACTTAACAGAAATGTGAATCTCACAAAGAATGATGAACTAACAAAAAAGGCACATCAAAACAATGATACTTCTCTGAATGTATCAAAACTGAACTATCAGGCAACTATATCTATGGAGAAAACAAATGCCACGAAGAACACTTCCAAATCAATAAATCCAATGCATAACAACCAAAAAATGTAAGAGCTCCAGGCACCCAGAAATAAACTTATGCTGAAGCCATCAAAAATGTGGCAAAACAAACTGCGCAATAAACCAGCTAAGATCTATGGACAGTACTGAGAAGCCTCATGAAAACCATAGAAGAATTCACAAACAGAAGAAAAAAACAGCTGATTTGTTCATGTACAAGACAAAAAGAAACAGAGAAAACAGAAGAAACTGCAAAAACAAATTCAAAGAGGGAATGGAACAGTAATTATATTATCAGATCGGATTATTACAGATTATTATGACAGTGATTAAATACTATTAGATAAAAGTCTTCATATTGTCCAAGAACTAATGCTTATGATAAGACAACAGTAGCAGAAGAAGCTTTTAAATATACAAGAAGATTAAGATTGAAAAAATATTTGAATTCACAATCGCATTAAAGTCACAGGATGAAAGTAAATCTTTTGTACAGTTCTTTCATTAATGAAATAGCTTCCTGTGGGTCGGTGGTTCTTCCCAGGGTTTTCTCAGGTTCTTCCTCCACCAAATATACTGGCTGCCATGTATAGCCTATCATGTGCTGAAAAATGGCGTTAAACCCATAACAATCAAATCATTAATGAAAATGTTTGCTTCAGTTGCATGATAACTTTAAAAGTGAGACATAGGGTATTTTAGACAAACCCTTCAGCAAGTATCTAAACGCATGAACAAACATTGATTTGACATAAAAAAAACTTTCTCAATCCATCTTTTTCATATCATCTCGCCACTCACTTTAATGACATCATCTATAAGTTACAAGATTTTTTGTTTATACTAGTTGATATTGTTAATTCAGAAATGGAACATGTGTTAAAAGAAGAATATTGGATTCGCCATCTGGATACTATCTATCCAAAAGGTTTAAATTCTAAAATTATATATAAACTTCATTAATTGTTAAATTCATAATATTTGTAATTGGTGTGTGTCAGAAACACATGCTCAATAATTGATTTGGTTGGGCTGAGTCCCCTTTAAAGTATTTTGCCTACAAAGCTTTTGGTCATTTCTATTTCTTAATGGCAACCTATACAAAGCAGCTGGTTTCCCTACTGCTGTATATATAATAAAAATTGCCTTGGTCATTTCTGTTTCCTTACTGCTATATATATAATGAAAATTTCTGACCCACTTTTTATAGCTTTATTTATTGTTTGTAGAAAACTGACAAAATTATCAATACAAAGTATTGTGCAGTTTTAAAATGTGTATTCTTCTCTATGATCTTTCTTTTTAACTAATGTATATACTCGCGTATAAGCCGGGTCCAAATGCAAACAACATAAACCCTGATCTGCCATTGCATAATGCACCAGCAGATCAGGATCTATGTTGTTTGTTCTACTGATTAGTCCTTACAAACTGCATAGACCCAGATCTGCCAGCGCATTATGCGCCGGCAGATCTGGGTCTATGCAGTTTGCAGTTGGTATTTGCTTGTACACGAGTTATACGGTATTTGTTTATCAAATTAATGAAAAATAGTTTCAATATTATTATTTCATACTTTAAAGTCTGATATTATAAAATTTTACAATCTTAAAAAGTTTGTACAATAACTGTATGAAGGAGCATAATTCTAAATTAGTTCTGGATTGGAATGTGTATTAAAGGAAACATTGGATTCACCATTTGGATACTGTCATATCTAAAAAGTTCTAAGATTATTTATAAGCTTCTGATCACTAAATTATAAATTTACAGTATTTAATCAATTATACATATTTAAAGGAAAATAAAACTGTTTGCCTCTATTTCTTTATATATGCACTCTGTTCAAGTAATTAAATTATGGCATATACAATGTTGTGATCTGCATGCTGTTCAAGTAATTATGGCATATACAATGTTGTGATCTGCATGCTGTGCAGGTAATTATAGTATATGTTCATCCCTGCAGATTTGTGTTAGGAGTCTGAAATTTAATTCCTCCACTTGTCTTGAAGATCAGATTTGAGAGTAACATCCAGATGCAACTATTGAAACTGGAACCATGAAAGATTCTGATATTGATAATTTATCCACACAGTCATCTCTGATGGGAATGTTTGTTAGCACAGTCAAACTGTATGTAGCAGCCACATGCACCACCAGGTCATAGCCACAACCATTGTTTGTGTCTTTGCCAATTCCTACATAATATGCCTTTATATAGTGACCAGATGCCTAATGCAACCAGTGACTGCTATTTTTGTTTGCACCACCACAAATGTGGATGGGCAGTTTGGTCAGTTTCTTGGACATTGTTAAACCTAGAGTCATGAAACTTTGTATTTAGATGCATTTTAACACCATCCCATCATAAGCATGCCACTGTGACCTACATTCAACACTTCATTGACTTTGGTTAAGTTGTGCATTTAGGTTAGTTTCTCTATCATTGTTGCCCATTGAATTGTGCAACTTGCATGCTTTAGTGAATGTAATTATCCACCTAAAAAGTAGGTCACTGTGACCTACTGTTCACAGTTCAATTTCTTGTATTCAGTTTTGCATTTATGTGAGTTTCTTGGGCATTGTTGGCCACGGAGTCATGCAACTTTGCTTGAAGATGTGTCCTGCTGAGTACAATACCATCCCACCTAAAGTAGGTTACTGTGATCATCCATTTGTGTGTTCAGTTTTACATTTGTTTCAGTTTCTCCAACATGGTTGACCACATAGGCATTTTTGTGTTTGGATGAGTCTTCATTAGTATTGTGTCAGTTGCAGAAATGTGGTCAGTTTTGCGTTTTCATGCTTCAGTGACTTCAAGTTAAGTTTTTAGGTCAGTTTCTCATGCACATTTGACAGCAGGATCATACAAGAGGCATGGCAGGGCATTTGGGTTCCATGAACACAGTCTAATTTGGTCTCATGGATCTCAATCAACTATGTGTAGTGATCAGAAATCATTTACAAGTGTTTGTTTGTTCTTGGGGAGCTGCAGTAGCTCAGTTGGTAAAGCACTGGACTCGTAATCCAAGGGTCACAGATTTGATACCTGCCCAGGTCAGCTGACTCAGTGTGTCTTTGGGAAAGGCACTTGGCTCCCATTTCCTCATCATGAATTAGCCAATATTGTTAAAAGTGCTGTTTAACCCCAGTTTTTTTTTTACATGAATTATCACCTTGACTGTAACATCTGTTTATCTATCTGCTCTCTGTCTCTCCGTTATCACCCCCCTGCAAGCTCTGGGGTGTAGAAACAATATGCCTGTGCCATGTATCGATATGTATTGCAATACACAACTTGTGATACATATAAATACATGTAAAGAATAAAGAGGCAAAGAACTAATAGTTTATCATGACCATTGAAAATTAAAAGCAACTTTGATAAAGTATTGCTTTATATTGATTCTCCACCTTTTGCATCAATGTGTATATCGAAATTGCAAAATTATCAATGCATCGGTGAATTGTTTCACCCATATGACATGTATGATGCATTCTCCTGCACATGATAAGAAGAGACTAATGTTGGCAGCTTTCATTTCCAAGGGATGTGTCCATGATGATGTTCCTCATGAGAAGGTCCTGGACTTTTTTAAAGAATGCAGTTTATATTTTTTTTTAATGTCTTGGACTTGACCCTTTTATTTTGACTTTATTTTTGTTTTTGTATGCATTTCTTGTGATTCCTAAACTACATAGCACCATATAGTGAAGATTGTGCTGATATGCCATTAAACCCAATATATGCAAGATACATACATATATATATACTGTCCTTTTATCTATCCATGCTTCATTCTGTATTTGTCTCCCTATATAATGATTACCTGCATATAAAGACAATCTGTATATAATGACCACCTGTATATAAACACCACCATTATATAAACACCAATTTTATCTGGTGCTGCAAGTGGTCATTATACATAGATTTTACTTTATACTGATAAAAGTACCAGATACTATTGTCAGATTTTCAGTTTGCCACATATATGAAAAAACATATATGTAGTAAAGAAGATATTTTGCATATTTGACAAATTTTAAAGTATTTAATCAATTTAAAAAGTTTGGAAAAGAAACTATCTGTACACATTGATTCTAGAATAAATGAATGTACAGATACTTACCCCCGGCCATGCGGCCATATATCCTTGTATCCACACATATATTGTTGATATACTATATGCAGAATTTAAATTTATACCAACTTATCATGCTCAGATTTATAGGGATAAAATGAAGCTGAACATTTTCAGCAGTGGGTAATACATAGGTACGGTTTTTATTCCTTTTTCAGCTAATAAGAGAAATGTAACAGAAGTTTGATTATGCACGTGTAATGCTAAAGGGCATAGAAATTGTCATTAAATTTGTCATTGAAACTTAATCATATGAAAATGATTTATCAGTGAATTTAATAATGGCAGTTTTATAGTTGGCTAATACATAATATGTGTACTCGAATAATAATTATATATTTTACAAATGCTCTTTTTATTGATATACAGATAAATTGGTCAGCTGAAACCAGGTAAGTTATAGAGGATTTTACACAGGTGCTTATTTCAAATTAAATTTGTGAAATCAGTAGAATATTTTCTATCAGCTGCAAACCTTAGTGAGCTAAAGATTGAAATTTGACGAGTTTCATAAATTTTATTTGAAATGAGCACAAATGTAAGATCTTATTTATCACATGATGAAAAACATTAGATTGATTCAATAAAATTGCAAAAGAATGTAGTAAAATGACCTTTCAGTACATTTGGATGCCTTGAACATTACACTTATACTTAAAAGGACATCATAATGTCATTATGCTATACTTTGTGGTATGTATGATCTCATCATTCCAAAAGTAAGTCACTGTGACTTAATATTTTATGTTTCATGGACTTTTCTCAAAGTTGTTTGTTTGGAATCAGTGTGTTGTGCATTAATAACTGTTGCAGTACATGTATATGGCTCTTTATTGATCATAGTGAGTAGTAATTTTGTAACTTCCCAATTCAAGAGTTCATTGTTTATATTATCTCATTTTCCTGCTTTGGCAATTTACTAAAATCCCCAAAAAATGCCTCGCTAACTGTGTCTCAAAAGGCAAGCTACCATATATACTCGCATATAAGTTGGGTCCAAATGCAAACAACATAGGCCCTGATCTGCCATTGCATAATGCACTGGCAGATCAGGGTCTATGTTGTTTGTTCTACTGATTAGTCCTTGGAAACTGCATAGACCCAGATCTGCCTGCACATTATGCGCCGACAGATCTGGGTCTATGCAGTTTGCAGTTGGTATCGGCTTATACACGAGTCAGCAGCATTCAATGATGATACGCCTTAATTATGAAAAAAGCTTAAAAGTAATTGCCTAGGAAGCTAGGATTTCTTTGGAAATTAGAACAATATGGTCCTCATCAGTTGGTACTGATTGGCATTGGTGTACAGGCAAACTATGCTGTCTTCTGACAGCTCTTGTTTTGTGTTGTCTTGAATTGTTATTATAGATGTGTAATATGGAATAAATATGATACAGACTTATAAACCTCAATAAATACGTAGTCATGTGATAAAATATATTGAATGTGTGGTTACATATCACTTGTCAACAGCAGTGCCACTTGTCAGTAGCAGGGATGTTTTAACTTTTAAAATATGGGATGGGTGCAGAGGCTGACACACCATGCCTTTATTTTGTTTCAGGTGTTTTTATTGTCCTGGGCAGTCTGGGACTTTTTCTTGGCAACGTCAAGGCAGGCAGACTGCTTCACTCCAATATTTTGAAAAATATTGTTGCCTCCCCCATGGTCTTTTTTGACACTACACCCCTTGGCAGAATCCTGAACCGCTTTGGAAAAGATATAGATGTGATAGACACACAGATACCCAACAACTTCCAGTCATGGCTTGCCTGCCTGTTGCGAGTGTTGACAGTACCCATTGTTGTTGGATACAGCACTCCCTTGTTTCTAGCCTTGGCTATCCCACTTGCCATCTTCTATGTTGTCATACAGGTTAGAGAGATGTTACATTATAACTTTAGGGTGTATATTGTTATTAAATGTTAATTTAATTTGCATAACAGAAAAAGATTAGATTTTGGACACTGCAGAAATTATAAATAAATACATTTTCAAGAGTTTTGCTAATGTCTCAGTCTGCTGGCACTAGTCTCTGTACTCAGATTGTCTCAGTCTGCTGGCACTAGTCTCTGTACTCAGATTCTCTTAGTCTGTTGGCACTAATCTTTGTACTCAGATTGTCTCAGTCTGCTGGCACTAATCTCTGTACTCAGATTATCTCAGTCTGCTGGCACTGGTCTATGTACTCAGATTGTCTCAGTCTACTGGCACTAGTTACTGTACTCGGATTGTTGACTTAATACATGATTTTGGTGCAGAGTTTAGAATAAGAAATCACTTGCTATAATTTTCTACAAATATCACCTCTTCAGAAAATCCAAGTATTGTTCCATCTGAAAGGTGTTAGAAACTCATCTTTTCAAATTTAAAATTGGAAAATTTTGAAGGAAATCTGTAATTACAAGCAATATTCCAGTCTAGAACGAATTTTCTGGAAGAAAGGTATGATTGGTTCCATGGATTCTGGTAGAAATGACAACATGGAAAATTCCTTGCCTCTGTTTGAATAGCACAGCTCCCTGTATAAGCAATTATCCCTCACACTGTCTCACATATGATTTTACCGGCAGTGTCTTACTTTGGTGCACAAATGTTGCATACTAGGTTCAACAAGGTAAGTCTGAAAGTAAACACATTAAGATGCCATATTTATGCACTAAAACTCAGCAACCCTACTGATAATCTTTCATTCCTATCCTTAAGTCCTATCCTAAATAAATGCCTCACCTGCTTCCATATAGGTATACATAATCATTATTCAAGAAAATAGGTCAAGTCAAGATCAAGTACTGAGAAAACTTGGATTGGACATGAAAAATGCCTATAGATAGAACATTCTGATTTCAGAATTGAATATAATTTAATTCTTGGTCCTTGTGCTCACAAGTAAAGCATGGTTAATTATTGAAATAGATAACTTCCTTGGTAATGTTTGCATTAAATAGATATCCTAAATGGAAGATTTCTTTAAAAATAAGTTTCTACTTGTGTTAGTGATTTGTTTTTGATTGAAAGATGTATTAAAATTGATTAGTCAGCCCTTCTCCCTTCTTTTTTGTTCTGTCCCCTGTTGAAGAAGATACAACTTTTGCCCATTATAACATGCATCACTGTATAGTGATTCCAGATATAATGCAGTAGCACTATGGACCCCATGACCAAAATTATAAAATAATTGGGGGTTGGTTGGTATAGAATTGTGACCATCTGTCAGCTGACAGCTTTACATCAAAACCATTCTACTTGATTTGGACATAGCCGTAACATGTTTTTACAGTTAGCATTTGACTCTAATGAGCCACTGTTGTATTCAATCAGTGTCAGATATTCCTGACAGGCTATAGCACACATGAAATTGCCCATATCTCAAACGAGCCACTATTGTATTCAGTCAATGTCAGATATTATATTCCTGATAGGCTATATAGCACATATGAAATTACCCATATCTCTAATAAGCCACCATTGTATTCAGTCAATGTCAGATATTGTATTCCTAACAGGCTACATAGCACACATGAAATTACCCATATCTTTAACGAGCCACTATTGTATTCAGTCAATATCAGATAATATATTCCTAACAGGCTATAGCACACATGAAATTACCCATATCTCTAATGAGCCACCATTGTATTTAGTCAATGGCAACTGTTGTATTTGGTGACAGTATACAGGACTGTCAAAATTTCCTTTAGCACTAAAGGCACTCCAGTAGATCAGTGATTTGATCTCTCTAAACATACCTTGGCAATCATGCTGGTACATGTAAGACATGCTACCACGAATCCTTTCTGTGGTCTGTTGCCATCCAAATGTCAATAAACAATGGCTTATGATAAGCTTGTCTTTTGTATTTGTCATGCTAACTTAGTGACTGAAGTGCTCTAATGCAGCACAGAGTGCATTATCCAATCACCAGAGAGAAACTGTTGGTCTCTAATGGATGCTTATTTACATAATGTACCTGTTAATAAGGTCCATTAAAACAATTGAGGTGGCTGGAAAGCGAAGATATTGGGCCTTCAAAGACAATTGATGTGGCTAGAAAGCCAAGACATTGGGCCTTCAAAGACAATTGATGTGGCTAGAAAGCCAAGACATTGGGCCTTCAAAGACAAAGGATGTGGCTAGAAAGTCAAGACATTGGGCCTTCAAAGACAATTGATGTGACTAGAAAGCCAAGACATTGGGCCTTCAAAGACAATTGATGTGGCTAGAAAGCCAAGACATTGGGCCTTCAAAGACAATTGATGTGGCTAGAAATCCAAGACATTGGGCCTTCAAAGACAAAGGATGTGGCTAGAAAGCCAAGACATTGGGCCTTCAAAGACAATTGATGTGACTAGAAAGCCAAGACATTGGGCCTTCAAAGACAATTGATGTGGCTAGAAAGTCAAGACATTGGGCCTTCAAAGACAAAGGATGTGGCTAGAAAGCCAAGACATTGGGCCTTCAAAGACAATTGATGTGACTAGAAAGCCAAGACATTGGACCTTCAAAGACAATTGATGTGACTAGAAAGCCAAGACATTGGGCCTTCAAAGACAATTAATGTGGCTAGAAAGCCAAGACATTGGGCCTTCAAAGACAATTGATGTGACTAGAAAGCCAAGACATTGGGCCTTCAAAGACAATTGATGTGGCTAGAAAGCCAAGACATTGGACCTTCAAAGACAATTGATGTGACTAGAAAGCCAAGACATTGGGCCTTCAAAGACAAAGGATGTGGCTAGAAAGCCAAGACATTGGGCCTTCAAAGACAAAGGATGTGACTAGAAAGCCAAGACATTGGGCCTTCAAAGACAATTGATGTGACTAGAAAGCCAAGACATTGGGCCTTCAAAGACAATTGATGTGACTAGAAAGCCAAGACATTGGGCCTTCAAAGACAATTGATGTGACTAGAAAGCCAAGACATTGGACCTTCAAAGACAATTGATGTGACTAGAAAGCCAAGACATTGGACCTTCAAAGACAATTGATGTGACTAGAAAGCCAAGACATTGGGTTGGCCTTCAGAGACAATTGATGTGGCTAGAAAGCCAAGACATTGGACCTTCAAAGACAATTGATGTGACTAGAAAGCCAAGACATTGGACCTTCAAAGACAATTGATGTGACTAGAAAGCCAAGACATTGGGCCGGCCTTCAGAGACAATTGATGTGACTAGAAAGCCAAGACATTGGGCCTTCAAAGACAATTGATGTGGCTAGAAAGCCAAGACATTGGGCCTTCAGAGACAAAGGATGTGACTAGAAAGCCAAGACATTGGACCTTCAAAGACAATTGATGTGACTAGAAAGCCAAGACATTGGGTTGGCCTTCAGAGGCAATTGATGTGGCTAGAAAGCCAAGACATTGGACCTTCAAAGACAATTGATGTGACTAGAAAGCCAAGACATTGGACCTTCAAAGACAATTGATGTGACTAGAAAGCCAAGACATTGGGCCGGCCTTCAGAGACAATTGATGTGGCTAGAAAGCCAAGACATTATGCCTTCAAAGACAATTGATGTGGCTAGAAAGCCAAGACATTGGGCCTTCAGAGACAAAGGATGTGACTAGAAAGCCAAGACATTGGGCCTTCAGAGACAATTGATGTGACTAGAAAGTTAAGACATTGGGCCGGCCTTCAGAGACAATTGATGTGGCTAGAAAGCCAAGACATTGGACCTTCAAAGACAATTGATGTGGCTAGAAATCCAAGACATTGGGCCTTCAAAGACAAAGGATGTGGCTAGAAAGCCAAGACATTGGGCCTTCAAAGACAATTGATGTGGCTAGAAAGCCAAGACATTGGGCCGGCCTTCAGAGACAATTAATGTGGCTAGAAAGCCAAGACATTGGGCCGGCCTTCAGAGACAATTGATGTGGCTGGAAATCCAAGACATTTGGCCTTCAAAGGCAATTGATGTGGCTAGAAAGCCAAGACATTGGGCCATCATACATTATGTAGCTGAAACAAATCATAGACTTAGCAATTAAACAAAAATGATCAGGTCTCAGACAACATAAAATCATGGAATACTTCAAATAGGCGTGACATTATTCTGTGTGTGATAAACCTGTACATGTTAGTGGGTATGGAAGCAGGGAATACACCGTGCTGAATAAACAATGCTTGTTCTATTTGGATTAGTATTTTTTGTGAACAACAGTGCTTGTTTTTGACATCACTGGATGTCAAACATTACTTACATTCCTGGATGTTAAACAGATTACTTACATTCATGTAAAGTGTGTCATTATTTTGTGCTTTAGAATTGCTAAAAGTGTACTTCACATGGTTTGACATCATTCAGTTGCTAATTTTGACCTTTAGAATTGCTAAAAGTGTGCTTCACATGGTGTGATGTCATTCAGTCACTAATAAGCATATAACTGATGCTTTGAACTGAAGATGAGATATTTAATTGACAGAAGAAATGACTTGACATTACTCATTGTGGATTTTTACAGATAAATAATTTGATGTTCAATTATTTCATTACAAAATATTTTTAGAAGTGTTAAATATGTGATTTTGAGCTCCTAATTAAAAAAGAATCATGTTCTTAACATCAGGATGTGCTGGCCTCGTCTGGAACTGGAATTTAATTATACTATTATTTTTTCACATATGACAGACTTTTCATCAATTTAAATTACTTTAAACTTCATGACAATGCAGCTGTATATTTTTGGGAAATAAGGATTGACAAGTATGTTTATTAAAGGCAAGTGTTACATCATGTATTTAATGCTATATGGTTTGATCTTTCAAATGTATAACCATATGGGTTGAAAGAAAAAGGATGTGAAACTTGATATTATATCTTGATTTCCTTTTTAAAACATTATTTTTTGACAAAATTAAATGCACAAATACCATGTAGTGAAAAAAATATTTAATTTACATAAACTAAAAATTATTACCATGTGTTTGACTGTCATTTTGGTTTATCCCCTCCTGACACACATGCATTCATTGAATTTTCTACCATTCTTGCTATACTGCAGTTTAGTACATAACATGGTCGGCATTTATGGACTCCAAGTACCATGTTATAATGGAAAAGAGTTGTATCATCATGGACACCTTGTCAAACACAGTTTAGTTATGAGGTGTGCCTTTTTGACAGGGTTGTTTGCTGTTGTGTCAGCTTTCCTCACTGCCATTTTGGGAATCAGAGCATCCAGGCACCTGTTCTTGAGGCTGCTCAGGAATCTGTTAAGATCCCCTGTTCAGTTCTATGAGCGCACCCCAACAGGTCAGATACTTAACAGGTGCAGTGGTGACATGGCGGAGATTGACTTTGTTGTGCCATTTACTGTCCGCTCCATGCTGAATGTGTTACTAATGGCCATCGTTACATTTGGGACTATCATCATCTCCACACCACTGGTAGCTGTGTCCATCCCTCTTCTTGCCATACTCTACTTCTTCATACAGGTATTTTGTAGCCATTTGATGTAATTTGGCTGTACGAGTACAGCATGATCTGGGACCATATGCTTAGGTCTAGGAAAATATTGTACAGGGCTGGAGGCATGTTCATTTATCCCATATAATTTTTTATCACTCCATCACTTGTCTCAGAAATTGCTACAGTGTTCATAATCAGGATCAATTTCACTGAAAGTAATCTTGGAATATTTGGTATCCATTAGTTTTTTTTTCTTATCTCCAAAATAATATGCAAATATCCATGATAAACAAAGTTTTGCTTCTTTCCAGTCTGCATCATGCATTTTTCCAAATTAGATCTAAAACTGCCTTATTTATTGAGTATGTTTTGCTTATAGTTTTGTTTTTCTAATAAAGGCAATATGATATGAAAGTTCTGCTTGATTAATAAAGTTAGAGAAGCCACATATAAAATACCAGACATGAGCATAACTCTTGAATTAGTACAGAATAATGGAGTTACAATTTTAAGTGTAAATAAAATTTCAGTAAGTAGTTTAGGTCCCATCTATTTATGTGGTAGTTTTATGTCCCATCTATTTGTGTGGTAGTTTTATGTCCCATCAATTTGTGTGGTAATTTTATGTCCCATCAGTTTGTGTGGTAATTTTATGTCCCATCAGTTTGTGTGGTAATTTTATGTCCCATCTATTTGTGTGGTAATTTTATGTCCCATCTATTTGTGTGGTAGTTTTATGTCCCATCTGTTTGTGTGGTAATTTTATGTCCCATCAATTTGTGTAATAATTTTATGTCCTATCTGTTTGTGTGGTAATTTTATGTCCCATCAGTTTGTGTGGTAATTTTATGTCCCATCTATCTGTGTGGTAATTTTAAGTTTCATTAGTTTGTGTGGTAATTGTATGTCCCATCTGTTTGTGTGATAATTTTACATCCCATCTATTTTTGTGTGATAATTGTTTTAACAAGTGTAACATTGTAAAAAATAATATTTCATATGCTGCATTAACTTTTGAAATAAAAGTTACTGAGATAAGTAGAAATTAGATACGTGTATTTCTGAGTGGATAAATAGACACAGAGTCTGTTGTATTTTTAAAAAACACAAGTCATTTCTAACCTGAATAATAATGACTTTATAAAGATAAATGTGTATCTTCATTAGATGTTGAATATTAGATTGTATTTCATCTGAATAAATAATGTTCCTTGAATTTCTTCACTAAGCAGAGTGAATCAACTTTGGTTCAACTACTTTTGTTACATTTTCTTTTTTTGTATAACAGTAAGTTAGAGTACTCATAATGAAAAATAAAGATCTGCATAAATTAACATGGAGTACAAAAATGTCCTTGAAATAAATTTTAGCAGTGTTTCCTTGACCAGAAATGAATAATTTATGTAGTTCACAGAAGAGGTATAAAGTTAAATTGTTCAGACATGTCATATTTTCATTCGTTACTTTGTTGAATTGTGTTGTACAATGGAAGATGTCTTAAGAAGGGAACCATCAATTCAGGCTGGATTGGACCAGTGTCAAATGTACCGTTTATACTCATATATAGGCTGATACCAACTGCAAACTGCATAGACTCAGATGCGCCGGCAGATCTGGGTCTATGCAGTTTGTAAGGACTAATCATTAGAACAAACAACATAGACCCTGATCTGCCAGACCATTATGCGACGGCAGATGAGATTTGGACCCGGATTATACACAAGTATATTTGGTAATAGAAAGAATCCAAGGCAGACACATTTGAACAGGATTTATAATACTCAGTGGATGGATTAGACAGGTTCCTCTGTAATTTAATTAATTTTACAATGATTTACATTTATTGTATTTTAGAGGTTTTATGTGGCCAGCTCCCGACAACTAAAGAGGTTGGAATCTGTCAGCAAGTCTCCCATATACTCCCACTTCCAGGAGAGTGTGATGGGAGTCGTAACAATACGTGCATATCAGCAGCAGCCACGCTTTATCAGAGAGTCAGAAACTAGAGTGGACAACAATCTGCATTGTCACTTCCCTACAGTTGTTGCCAATAGGTATCATATTCATGTTAGCTATGCCATTATTTTGGCAATGCTTTTAATAAGATTATTTTCTGCATGCAGGATTGCAAATAATCATAAATGATCAGTAAGCCAACAAAGGCCAGAAGATGCCCAAATCACACTACTCCTCTGGTCTTTCACTGCCTCCCAGATGTTTTAGGATATTTGATTGAAATTTCTCTCCATAATGTGATTGACTACCTTGTTGTAAAGAGCCGTATATCGGGGATCTTTTTAGGGGTCCACAGGGGCTGAAAAAAGAGCCCTGTTTTAGTGAAAGAGATTTCAAAATTATGCAGTAATCTCAATTTTAGCTATATGCTCTTGAAAATTGTCTTCCCTTTTGGTCTAATTCTTTACCAAAATGATAGCCCCAGCCCCAGCCCCATTTCCACTTACCCAAGAAAAAAACCCTGATATATTGTTTAAAAAACATCCACTGATAACATTAGTACAACTCATCACAGGCCGATTTAACACAGATTTTTCCATTGGTCAGAAGGACCAGCTCACAAGAAAATCAACTGGCCACGCAGAAAACCAGCTGACTCTCCCAATCAAATAAAAAAAATTCATTAGCGTATATGGCATCCAAAAATATTGTCCGATGAAACTTCATGATTTGATGGATTTTATTTAATAACAGCTTCTGAAAATGTAACTGGCCCCACAGTCCTTTGTCTGTCAGTATTAACTGGCCCTCCTCAGAACCCATGGGCTGGCCATAAGCCAGCAGTTAAATTGACCCCTACCCATGGTCATTTTGGTTATGCTACAAAATATAATGGAAGCTGTTGTTAAAATAACTAACAGTCAGCAGAATTTTTTAAATGGACTGTAACAAGTCTGAATGATTACAAATTTTATTTTCCTGTTTTAACAGCTTAGGCTTTTAAACAAAATATGTGCTGGACCATAAAGTGAATGCTGGCATGCCTTTATAGCTGGGTTGAGTGGAGTAGGGGTGCACAAGAACAATAGCCAGTGCTGGATACGAATTCATGATTGGACCTTATGTTCATGTGTGCACTATGTCTAGTACTTGACTACACTGCATCATCATCACAAGAGTAATAGCCAGGGCTGGATAGGAATTCATGATTTGACCTCAGGTTTATTTGTGCACTATATCTAGTACTTTGCTACACTACATCATTGTCACAATAGCAATAGCCAGGGCTGGATAGGATCTAATGATTTGACCGTATGTTCATGTGTGCACTATGTCTAGTACTTGACTACACTGCATCATCATCACAAGAGTAATAGCCAGGGCTGGATAGGAATTCATGATTTGACCGTATGTTCATGTGTGCACTGTATCTAGTACTTTGCTACACTACATCATTGTCACAATAGCAATAGCCAGGGCTGGATAGGATCTAATGATTTGACCGTATGTTCATGTGTGCACTGTATCTAGTACTTGGCTACACTACATCATTGTCACAATAGCAATAGCCAGGGCTGGATAGGATCTAATGATTTGACCTTATGTTCATGTGTGCACTGTATCTAGTACTTGGCTACACGACATCATTATTACAATACTGGTAGTAATAGCCAGGGCTGGATAGGAATTCATGATTTGACCTTTGTACTTATGTGTGCAGTGTCTTTGGTACTTGGCTACACTGCATCATTATCACAATTGTAATAACCAGGGTTGAATAGGAACTCATGATTTGACCTTATGTTCATGTGTGCAGTGTCTCTGGTACTTGGCTTCACTGCATCATTATTATACTACTAGGGTAGTGACTGATGGAATCCTATTGTAATAAGTTGCATGTAATCTCAGCAGATAGAAGTGCACACATCATGTCAGGATGTTAGTTAGTAGTGGGGCTGTTTCACATAAGTATCCTCTTAGTTTTATGGTATAGATGTCTGAAATATTCATAGCCAACTTTAAAAGTCACTACCTGGGACTGGCAGACATGCAGTTGTTTTTACAGTCTTTCCTGCAGCTGGGAAATGGTAGCTACAGTTTGTATCAATTTGTCTGTTCACAATTTCTTATTGGCAGCATATTTAGGCAACAAGTAGACATATTTTTATGTTTTTCAATCTATGAATTTCACTTGTGTTTAGATATTTTCTATGATTAGTGCCAGTTTTTGCATAATTACGGCCTTCTATCAAATTTATCTTTAATTACTTCATGCGGGTTCCTGTGTGACCCTGTATATTCTATGGAGGGACATATAGTGTTACCCATGTGTGTATGTCTGTGTGTGTTCATTTTCTGCCCAGTAACTTCTGAAGTACTTGATACATTGAAACAAAATTTGGTGTGAGGATTTTGTATAAAGACGACCAAGGTTATGTTACATTTTCACCTGTTTCTGTCAAAGTTAGAGTTGTTACCCTGTTTGATTGAAAAGTTTGCCTAGCATCATGAATTTCATTTCTGAATGACAAATTCTGAAGGACTAAATTAAGATTTGAGTTTTCCTATTTGACTTACAAATTTGGACCTCACTTTCTTCAATTTACAACATTGGCAGGGGCAATCATGTCCTAGATACATTTTAGGTCTTGTTAGCTTTACTGGTCAAAGATTAGAAGAGTTTATGTGATGGCCTGTTGTCCATCCAGTGTCTGTCTGGCATCCATTTGACCAGTAGCACAATTTTGTTATCTCTACTCTTAATCAACTGGGAGGATTCCCATGAAACTTTACACACCCATTCAACATGGATTCTTGTATGTCCCAAATGAAAATGGTGCCCTTGGATATCCAATATAGCCACCAATGTGGCTGTCTTGAAGATTGTTATCACTATTCCTTCTGAATGGATGGTCATATTTGCATTTTTTTATGATATGTAGATGGTCGTAAATGAAATTGGAACCAATCTGATATTCATCATGGCTGCCATTGTGGCTATCTTGAAAAATCATGTTATCGGTACTTCTAAACAAATTTATATATTGGCATGGATTTCACTAAAAAAACTTCCTATGATATGTAGTTGTTTCTAATGAAAACGGTGCCAATCTGACCTCCAGCATGGTCACTATGGTTGCCATCTTAAAAATATTGTTATTGCTATTCCTCCTCAGTGAATGGTAATATCTATAGCAAAAATACTTCATATGACAGTTGGTCCTAAATAAAATATTGCCAATCTGACCTCCAAATGGTCACTATGGCAACCATCTAGAATATCTTGTTATGGCTACTACTCCTCATTGCATGGCTATAATGACATGGGGTTTTTACTGATCTGATATCCAACATGGCTGACATGGTGTCATCTTGAAAATCTTGCTGTGGCTACTCCTTATAAAAGGATGGTTGTATTGGATTTTCACTAAAACACTTCTTGCAGTATATAGTTGGTCCTATTTAAATAATGCTGATCTAACCTTCAAAGTGACTGCCTTGACAACCATCTTAAATCTTTTTATGGCTTCTTCTCAGAACAGATGGTTGTATTGATATTAGGTTTTCACTGAAACATTACAACACTATGTATTTAGTCCTGAATGAAAATGGTACTCTTGTGACCTCCAGCATGGCAATCATAAGGCCAACTAAAAATATCTCATTATCAATACTCCATAATGAGTGGTTGCATTGACATGGGGTTTTTCATGGAAATACTACCTTCAGTATGGAATTGGTCTTGAATAAAAATGGTGCAGATCTGTCTGCTAATATATCCATGCTGCTGTGAACAAGTTTAAAAACCAGACCTTCTTGACCATGGGGTCAAGTCAGAGGTCTCTGCTTTCATTTTTGTACTTCACTAAGCTGATGAACACAGTGACCAGACATTGTATGTAGTTACATTCCAGTGAACAAGCTGATAGTCAGCACTCTGACATGGATTTCAAGGTCAAAGGACTTGACTCCAGTTTTTATCAGTTATGGGTTGTGAGGATGATAACACAAAGAATAATTAATGGATTTTTATCAAACCCAGTTTGTGGATATATCTGAAGAATACTTTGAATAATGCCAATTCACCGACTTGTTGTTTTTTTTCCTTAAACAAATATTATGGATTTAACCAAACTGAGCATGTGGGTATATCTTTACAGTCTCTGAGATTAGTTAATTGATCTTCCATCCAAGGTATCGATTTCAAATCTAAAGGCATAACATAACATAATAACTCAAACATATCAGAAAATATTTATGTTACTGATGTTGGAGTTTCTCAAGAATATCTGATGTGGTATCAATACTTAGCACTTATAAAGAAGAATAAAAGGAGGGAAGAAATGGACTTTTAATGAATTTCCATAAATACTTTCGGCCAGTAGAGCATCAGTCCCTTTCAGGGACGGTTGTTTTTCTTTTGATATTGTCAAACAAGTTGCATGCCTGTGATGCAGAATGTATTTTATGATGATCCAACAAAAGTGGGAATAAGGATGTTATCTTGTATGTGTTACTTTCCAGATGGCTTGCCATTCGCCTGGAGTTTGTAGGGAACAGTATTGTGTTCTTTGCCACATTGTTTGCTGTCATTGCCAGAGAACACATTTCCCCAGGAATAGTGGGCCTATCCATCACATATGCCCTTAGTGTAAGTATAAAGGGTATTTATCCAGACTTTATGTTTAGAGGTTGCATTTGCACTTTGAAGGAAAAGAGTATTAATATATAAGATGGAATGATCACAGTCATGTTTTATGGAAATGTACACCACTGAAGATGAAAACTTTGCTACAGATTGTTCGGGAGAAAGAAAGGTATAACTCTGCTTGATCATTATATCTAAAAATTCGCATCAAAATTTGGGTTTATATGACATGTTCGGAAAATCCTACAACATAGCAATATAATGCTACATTTCTGTGCATGATTCACATTCAGGGATTAGCAATCATCAAAACTCGATTTTCTCCAATTCATGAAAGTATAGTAATGTGCTGACCAGCATTTATAATACTTCATTTTCATGATTTGCAGGTGACTCAGACACTGAACTGGATGGTGAGGATGACATCAGAGCTGGAGACAAACATTGTAGCTGTGGAAAGAGTCAAGGAATATTCAGAAACACCCACAGAGGTAAGGGTACTCATGTTGCTTTGAGACACAGGAATGAATTGGTGCTCATGTTGAAAATGAATAGAGAATCAAGACAAGTAGAGCATTTTTCAAGTAAAGATAAATCCCTTAACTTGTGTTTCTCATCTTATGCATATCATTGCTCCAATAGGTACTTGCCAGCTCAGTTTCCAGCTTTATCTATGTTGGTGAAGTGGTTTCCAAGTTAACATTTTTAGAACCTAAGTTGAAACAGGATTCAAGTTATATTGCAGCATCAGTGAAAGACAGGAACCTTTCTGAATCAGTGTTTGCATTATTTTCTATACTCTGTTAAATGCCTTGCTTTAGTACCATCATAACATTGCCGCATCATGGAGTATGGTTCAGAATACCTTACACTTATTTGTCTCAACAGTCTGTAGCAGAATTGTATTTTACAGTCAGTATCAAAAGTTAATATATTATGTGATGTAACTTGATTGAGAGGATCCATTTTTGTCTGACCACTGAATGGTGAGATATAGGGATAACTTTTTTTACCATGAAGGCAGCGTCAGCATTGGTGTCAACAACTTTTAGGTCCTGTGTTAAAGTATTTGAAAGTCTAATATCTTATGCATCATTTGCTGTATTAAGCTGAACTTTGAATCAAATATTGCTATATGCCTAAAGTTTGTAACCTGATATGCCAGGATGTTTTACATGCATCATTATAAAGCCATTCAAAGACAAGAAATATTTGTGCGTGGAACAGTTGTTTATTACTGAAAAATAGTTTTCTTTTAATTAATTTGATTTCACACAGTGTTTTATCTTAAGCTATTTAACTGTTCTCACAAAAATTTCATGGAAAAAGTCAAATGTTATTGCACATAATTTCTAAGTTAAAACCCTTAGTCAGCAAGAATTTTACCATGGCATACATACATATAGGGGGAAACTTACTCCAACTTTGGTTTGGAAAGGTGTCCCTTGAGTTAAGGGGTTATAGTAACATCTCAGAAATTCTCTTAAATATGTAGAGGAATTGTGATGGTGAAAATTATAGTGTTTCAGTGTATTCTCTTCAATGAAAACTCAGCATTCAGCAAATGTACATAGAAGTTAGTATATTATTGACGTTGATAGTAATCCTTGATAATTTACAGAGGTGAGATTTATATGGGTTGTTCAGTGTTACACAGAAAACTTTGATGAAGAGTGTTCAGATACAGCACAGTAGAGATATTGGATACGTGGAGTTCACAGATATTATACCATAGATATGTCGGATATATAGAGTGCTCAGATACAGCGCAATAGAGATGTTGGATACGTGGAGTTCACAGATATTATACCATAGATATGTCGGATATATAGAGTGCTCAGATACAGCGCAGTAGAGATGTTGGATACATGGAGTGCTCAGATACATTACCATAGATATGTCAGATACATGGAGTGGTTGATACAGCAGAGATGTCAGATACATAGGGTGCTCAGATACAGCACAGAAGAGATGTCAGATACATAGAGTGCCCAAATACAGCACAGTTGAGATATCAGATACATAGAGTGCTCAGATACAGCATAGTAGAGATATCAGATAGAGTGCTCAGATACAGCATAGTAGAGATATCAGATACATAGAATGCTCAGATACAGCACAGTTGAGATATCAGATACAGAGTGTGCTCAGATACAGCTTAGTAGAGATATCAGATAGAGTGCTCAGATACAGCACAGTAGAGATATCAGATACATAGAGTGCTCAGATACAGCACAGTTGAGATATCAAATACATAGAGTGCTCAGATACAGCACAGTAGAGATATCAGATACAGAGTGCTCAGATACAGCACATTTGAGATATCAGATACATAGAGTGTTCAGATACAGCACAGTAGAGTTATCAGATACATAGAGTGTTCAGATACAGCACAGTAGAGATATCAGATACATAGAGTGCTCAGATACAACACAATTGAGATATCAGATACATAGAGTGCTCAGATACAGCACAGTAGAGATATCCAATACATTGAGTGCTCAGATACAGCACAGTTGAGATTTCAGATACATAGAGTGCTCAGATGCAGCATAGTGTTGATGTCAGATGCATTGGGTGCCCATGTACAGCACAGGAGTAGAGTTGTCATGAACATCGAGTGCTCAGATGCACCACAATAGATACGTTAGATGAATAGCATGTTCAGATACAGCACAGTAGATGTGTCAGGTACACGGTTACTCAGATACAGCAGAGTTGATATGTCAGATGCATAGCATGCTCAGATACAGCACAGTAGATGCAGAGATGCCAACCCTTACAAATTTCTGTAATTTTTATGAATTTTTTTTACCCATTTTACAGATACATTATGAATCAAGTGAAAATTATGAATTCTGAGAAATGGTTAAGCTAGCTTTGGGTAGGTGACGTCCTGACCTCTGCTGAGTAGATAAGCATTGTATTTGCATGTTATGCAGAATTCGACTAAGTTGTCAGCATATGTTTTCTTGTAAGCATATTCCATTTTGTATGATGTCATGTTCAATCAATATAAACTATGCTAAAGTTCCAGATTTTCCATTGTTCTGTGCCGATTGAAATAATAGTACTTGATCACTGTGAGAACACTCGCTCAAATAGGGCCATATAATCAAACACACCCGGAATTTGTCTGGTTCACTTGCCACATTTGTAATGCTGCATTGGATTGGCTCCTTCAAAGTGTAACCAATCAGCATTCACATATCTTCATCCTTTTCCAATGTGCACACTCGAGCAAAACTGGCAGACACTGGCATTAAGAGTCAGTGCAAACTTAAAAAGTTATGGTGTTTTTCAAAACTGTTTACTTAGCAGCAATGGTGCATGAGTGGAGTCTGAATGGTCAAACTCAGGCCAAAAACGTCCTTCAAATGTTTGGAACCAGGTACACCCAAGAATATTTTAGCATCACAAAGAGGTGAATTATTGATATTGCAAAGTATTTGACTCTGACATTAACATCAGTCACAGTGAAAGATATGACATACAAACACACCCCAAGTCATTAAAGCACTTGGAAACAACAGCCCCCACTAAAACAATAAATATTGATAAGCTTCTTAGGTAGTAGCAAGACATTATCGCACATAGATGCTGTTACAAAGGCAGAATGCCTTGTTACTACTTTCTTGTGTACCATAAAATATTCCATTTTTAGCTCTATTGGTCATAGACCAGAAGTGCTTATGGGATGGTCTGTTGTCTGTTGTCCGTTGTCCGACATTCATCACTTGTCCAGCTGTTAGCACAAGTTTGTTATCGCTACTCTTCATAAACTATTTAGAGGATTGCCATGAAACTTTACACACATTCATCCCAAGGTCTAGTTGGTCCTAAATAAAAATGGTGCTGCTCAGACATCCAGTATGGCCGCCACAAAAGTCTGCTTGAAAATCTTGTTATCACTACACATCCTGAATGGAAAGTCATATTGGCATGGGGTCTTCACCAGAAGACTTCTTATGTGTAGTTGGTCCTAAATGAAATTGGTAACAATATAGCCATCACAATGGCCATCTTTAAAAAAAATGTACTGCTACTCCACCTGAATGGATGGTCATATCAACATGGGGTTTTCATTAAACAACTTCATTAAATGTCTAGTTTGTCCTAAATGAAAATAGTGCTGATCTGACATCCAATATGGCCACCACAGCAGCCATCTTGAAAATCTTGTTATCGCTGCTCCTTTTGAATGGAAAGTCATATCAGCATAGGGTTTTCAATGGAAGACTTCTTATGGTATTTAGTTGGTTTAAATAAAAATTGTGCTCATCTGCTGTCCAGTATCACTGCCACAGCTGCCATCTTGAAAATCTTATCACTACTCCTTTTAGATGGAAAGACATATCAGCATGTTTCCAATCTGACATCCAGTATGGCCATCATAGCTGCCATCTTGAAAATCTTTTTATTGCTACTCCTCCAAAATGGAAAGTCACATAATGGAGTTTTCACCAGAAGATTAACTATGATATCTAGTTGATCCTGAGTGAAAATGGTGCTGATCTGACCTAAAATATGGATGCCACAATGAAGATATTGAAAATTTTGTCACTAAGTCTCCTGAATGGATAGTCATATCAACATGGGGTTTTTACCAAAAGTTTTCTAATGGTGGCTAGTTTGACCTAAATGAAAATAGTACCATCCAGAAGGCTGCGACAGTGGCTAATTTGAAAATCTAATTGATCAAGAATATTAGAGATGGTTTCAACACTCAGCAGTTAAAAAGAAGAAATGGTCTCATCTTGAATTTCAAGAAATTCTTTTCAGATAGTAGAACATCAGTCTCTGCATGGGACTCTTGTTTTTCCAGCTACGGTATGGAAATAAATACAAAAATATTCAGTATCAGATGAATATCAGGTCTGCAAAATATAAATTGACCATCATTTCAAAGTGATTTTTCAGTTTTCTTGCTCATCTAAAGGTCTTGTGTTCACACCAAGGTATGTGTAAAACTTTATTTTTGAGTTAGATAATTACAGATTTTCATCTTGAAAATTAAAGAATTTGATCCAAGATTACAGATTTTTGGGCTGGTGATTACAGATTTTTTCACAATTGGGTGTTGGTATCTCTGTAGATATGTCAGATACCTGGGGTGCCCAGATACAGCACAGTAGATTTGACAGATACATAGAGTGCTCAGATAAGCACAGTACATGGAGTATTCATCTACAGCACAGTAGATATGTCAGATACATAGGGTACTCATACACAGCATAGTAGATATGTCAGATACATAGGGCAATCGTACACAGCATAGTAGTTATGTCAGATAGATAGGGTTATCATACACAGCATAGTAGATATGTCAGATTGATAGAGTAATCATAAACAGCATAGTAGATATGTCAAATAGATAGGGTTATCATACACAGCATAGTAGATATTTCAGATAGGGTACTCATACACAGCACAGTAGATATGTCAGATAGATATGGTTATCATACACAGCATAGTAAATATTTCAGATTGGGTACTCATACACTGCACAGTAGATATGTCAGATACATAGAGTACTCATACACAGCACAGTAGATATGTCAGGTACATAGGGTAATTGTACACAGCATAGTAGATATGTCAGATCATAGGGTTATCATACACAGCATAGTAGATATTTCAGATAGATTGGGTAATCATATACAGCACAGTAGATATGTCAGATACATAGGGTAATCATACACAGCATAGTAGATATGTCAGATCATAGGGTTATCATACACAGCATAGTAGATATGTCAGATACATAGGGTAATCATACACAGCATAGTAGATATTTCAGATCGACAGGGTTATCATACATACACAGCATAGTAGATATTTCAGATAGATAGGGTTATCATACATACACAGCATAGTAGATATGTCAGATCATAGGGTTATCATACACAGCATAGTAGATATGTCAGATACATAGGGTAATCATACACAGCACAGTAGATATGTCAGATAGGATACTAATACACAGCATAGTAGATATTTCAGATAGATAGGGTAATCATACACAACATAGTAGATATTTCAGATAGTTAAGGTACTAATACACAGCACAGTAGATATTTCAGATAGGGTAATCATACACAGCATAGTAGATATTTCAGATAGTTAGGATACTAATACACAGCACAGTAGTTATATCAGATAGATAGAGTAATCATACACAGCATAGTAGATATTTCAGATAGATAGGGTAATCATACACAACATAGTAGATATTTCAGATAGTTAAGGTACTAATACACAGCACAGTAGATATTTCAGATAGGGTAATCATACACAGCATAGTAGATATTTCAGATAGATAGGGTAATCATACACAACATAGTAGATATTTCAGATAGTTAAGGTGCTAATACAGAGCACAGTAGATATTTCAGATAGGGTAATCATACACAGCATAGTAGATATTTCAGATAGATAGGGTAATCATACACAACATAGTAGATATTTCAGATAGTTAAGGTACTAATACAGAGCACAGTAGATATTTCAGATAGGGTAATCATACACAGCATAGTAGATATTTCAGATAGATAGGGTAATCATACACAGCACAGTAGATATTTCAGATAGTTAAGGTACTAATACACAGCACAGTAGATATTTCAGATCGATAGGGTAATCATACACAGCACAGTAGATATGTCAGATCGATAGGGTTATCATACACAGCACAGTAGATATTTCAGATACATAGCGTACTCATACACAGCATAGTAGATATTTCAGATAGATAGGGTAATCATACACAGCATAGTAAATATTTCAGATAGGGTACTCACACACAGCACAGTAGATATTTCAGATCGATAAATTAATCATACACAGCACAGTAGATCTGTCAGATAGATAGAGTAATCATACACAGCACAGTAGATATGTCAGATAGATAGGGTAATCATACACAACATAGTAGATATTTCAGATAGTTAAGGTACTAATACACAGCACAGTAGATATTTCAGATAGGGTAATCATACACAGCACAGTAGATATGTCAGATTGATAGGGTAATCATACACAGCACAGTAGATATGTCAGATCGATAGGGTAATCATACTCAGCACAGTAGATATGTCAGATCGATAGGGTTATCATACACAGCACAGTAGATATTTCAGATACATAGCGTACTCATACACAGCATAGTAGATATTTCAGATAGATAGGGTAATCATACACAGCATAGTAAATATTTCAGATAGGGTACTCACACACAGCACAGTAGATATTTCAGATCGATAAAGTAATCATACACAGCGCAGTAGATATTTCAGATACATAGGGTACTCATAAACAGCACAGTAGATATATAGAGTGCTCAGAGACACCAACTAAATTTATGAGTATAGTATAAAGTTATTGAAACAAATGACCAAAGTCAGTTTTATGAGTATCAGTCATGGACCAAAGGGTGATACAAACTTAGTTACTTGAAGCAGCCCACTCATAGGTCAGAGGGTGATTAAAACCTAGTTATTTGAAGCAACACAGTCATGGATCAAAGGATGATGCAAGCCTAGTTATTTGAAGAAACCCAGTCATGGATCAAAGGATGATGCAAGCCTAGTTATTTGAAGCAGCCTGGTCATGGTTCAAAGTGTGATATAAACCTAGTTATTTGAAGCAAAGCAGCTCAGTCATGGATCAGTTGTGATATAAATCAGGTTATTTCAAGCAGCCCAGTCATGGATCAAAGGGTGATACAAGCCTAGTATTTAAAAGCAGCCTGAGTTCATACTGTAGTATACACAATATGCAACAAAAGTAAAACCACATGTGTTGACAAATTGACTTGTTGGCTGTATTTTTGATAGTTTGCCATTGGATACAGAATTATCGCCATTAATTTTATTAATACAGCAAATACATTGTATTTTTCAGGCTGATTGGATTATCCCAAACAACAAGCCAGACAACAAGTGGCCAGAGTATGGGCAGGTCACATTTGAGGATTATGGCACCCGTTATCGGGAGGGTCTGGACTTAGTGATTAAAGGCATAAACTGCACCATCAATCCAGGAGAAAAGGTATGTGGTCTTAAATTGTCAGGATGTTGGCATGTGTTACATTTTGACAGAGTCTGCCAAATTAATACAGAAATGTATAATTAAGGGTGGAATTTGGCTCTCGGGCCATTTAAGTGTAATAAGACATGATGATTGAAAGTGAGGAATAGATGAATGAATATCTTATAAAAATAATTGTAAAATATTTCATATTGAATATTTATTACCAGTGCTCAGATAGTATTAATATCACTGGTACTAGTAGTGGAATAGTAGAAGTAAGAGGAGGGAGTAAAAGTATTTGTAGCTGTAATAAGAACAGAAATTGTTCTAGTAGCAGCCACAGCAGTAGTGGCATAAATGTAGTAGTAATTGCAGGTATGTGTTATTGGATTTCATTTTAGACATTGTTAGAAATGTAGTTACAGTGAAACTCCACTGTAGTACACTGATCAGGGTCCACAGTGTGCCATTGTGTGCTATGTAATGTATTGTGCAATACCACAACAAGTCAGTTAACTAAAAAAATGATGCACGCATATCCCCGAGGCTCTGCTTATGGGGGTGGGAGGTATAAGCTTAGGTGCAAAGCTCATGCTTCAGTGGAACAGTTACCATCTTAAATCAGTGCATATTAAATGAGAAATAGTGAATATTTTGTGAATGCATATTTAATATTTGATTTTAAGCAAGATATTATGTACTGGTACATACATGTATAGGATGAATAGTTATAGTATCAATACATGTACTCACTATTCTGTGTCATTGCATCCATAACATTGAATCCATAATAATTCAACCAAAAATATGCACAAAGTAGCATACGTTTCGGTCACTTCAGCATAGATCATGATGTGTCTAAATTCAATTATAAAAAAAATGAATCCATTTATATCTGAATTCATGATATAATGAAGCGTGCTGTAGTGGGGTTTAACTGTATACATTTACTTTGCATTTCTTGTTCTCAAGATCTCAGATAAGCTCGATTCACAGTCTTTAGCTGACCTGCATGAAGTACAGAAGAGCTTATGCTATACACCTAACACTTTCAGTGTTATTGGCATCATCCACAGTCAAGTTAATCCCAGTGTCAAGTGTTGTTTTCCTCCTATTACCTCCATCTTTAGGTATTATCTCATCATGGAATTTAGTGAGGGTCTTCCTTGCATGTTTCTGAACTAGGAAAAAGTAGGTTACAATGACCTCTTTCTGCACTAATGACTTTGTTGTTTACTGGTTAACTTCAGTATTAAAGTTCTCATTTTATAGCATAAGTTGTAGGCATGGTATGTTCATTTAACATGATCAGGATATTACTTTTATCCATTTTGAAGCACAGGGAAATTAGGTCACAGTGGCCTACTTTTCATGCATTAATGAATTATTTAGTTCAGGTTTACCCCATTGTTAAAGTTTTGTCTTCCTGCAAGATCTCCAGCTTTAGGTATGATATGTTCATGGAACTCAGTCGGGGTCTTCCTCAGATAAATGCAAACTAAATTAGGTTACAGTAAACTTACTTTTCTTGCACTAATGACTTTGTTATTTACAGGTTATCCTAGTGTTAACATGATGTTATCATGCCGTTAGTTACAGCTCTGTGCATGGTATGTACATGAAACTTGGTCTGGGCATTCCTTGCATCAGTTTGCCACTTTGTCAGGGGAAAGTAGTGACCTATATTGCAACAGAGTTGATTGATTGTAGGTTAACCCCAGTGTTAAGGTTTTGCTTTCTTGGCAGAGCTTTAGTTTTTGGTTTGGTATTTTCTCGCTCATGACACCTTAGTACTTAATGCCGATCTCTGACTTTTTGATTTGGACATTCAGTGTTTATACTGTGGTCCATGACATTATAAACTCTTACAGGAATCTTTACTAGATTACCTGATTAAGGAGGCATGGACAGATTTTAACTTCACTGGTCCTAACTGAAAATGATCCCAGTCTGATGTCTAATATGGTCACCGCAGTGGCCATCTTGAAAATCTTGTTATAGCTACTCGTCCTGAATGCATGGTTATATCAACATTGGGTTTTTACTTAAAGACTTCTTATGATGTCTAGTTGGTCCTAAATGAAAATGGTGCTGATCTGACCTTCATTATGGCTGCCATCTTGAAAATCTTGTTATCTACTCCTCCTGAATGGAAAGTCATAGTGATATTGGGTTTTCACCAGAAGACTTATAATTTCTAGTTGGTCCTAAATGAAAATCGTTCTGATCTGATGTCTGATATCTTGAAAATCTTGTAATTGCTAGTCCTCCTGAATGGATGGTGATATCAGAATGGGGTTTTCACTAAAAGACTTCTTACAACATCTAGTTGGTCTTAAATGAAATAAAAATGGTGTTGCTCAGACACCCAATATGGCCACCATTGTGGCAATCTTGAAAATCTTGTTATAATTACTCCTGAATGAATTGTCATATCAGTATGGGGTTTACGTCGAAAGACTTCTTATGATGTCTAGTTGGTCATAAATGAAAATGGTGCCTATCTGACTTCCAGTATGATCGCCAAAATGGCCATCTTGAAAATCTTGTTATAGCTTCATCTCCTGGATGGTTGGGCATATTAATATTGTGCTGTCACCAAAAGTCTTATTATAATTTCTAGCTGGTCCTGGTGCCAGGCTGATGTCCAATATGATCACCATGGCAGCCATCTTGAAAATCTTGTTATTGTTACTTCTCCAAACAGAAAGTCATATCAATGTGGTATTTTCACCAGAAGACATTTTATGATGTTGTTTCTAAATGATGTCTTGTTGGTCCTAAATGAAAATGGTGCCAATCTGCCATATACAGCAGGTTATTTCAAAATCTTGTTATTGATGAAGCACATCAGAGATGGTTTCAGTACTCTAGAGTTAAAAGGAAGAAATAGTTTTATCTGTAATTCCTGGAAGTTCTTTTCATCCAGAAGAGCATAAGTTCCTTTGAGAGACTCTTGTTTTATCTTGCGAGCCTCTCATATCTGCATGGGGTTCAGAAATACAAAATTCAGCAGATGTAATAAATAAAGCTTGAATTTTCAGTTTGTTTAGCTGCTGAAGTGCAAATAAATTATAAATCAAGACATCTCCATGCCATGAAGTGTGAAGTAATTGCATAACATAACTATGAAATTTCTTAGTGATACATGTTATTTGAATGACTATCCTGTCAGAAAATTTCAGATCTAAACAATCTAGGAATCTTTTTAAGATTTTATAGCATCATGTATCTTAGTGCCAGTGCCAAACATCCAAATCAAGAATTTAAAGATAAGTGTCAGGTGTTGAGGTGTCCTTGGCTAGGTGTCTTCATGTAACTTACCGCAGTCAATATGTTCCTTGCAAAAGGTCACAGTGACCACATTTCATGCATGGATAACAATTACATCATCAAACAAACACTGGTGTATAGATGTACTTGTTTGTCTCTGAGAGCTTTTGTTATAATTAGTTAGGATTTTGGCAGTTTGTTAGAAATCCTCGTGTTTTAATTAGTTACAAAGGCAATTTATCTTATTTTTAGCTCGCCAAGCAGTAAGGCTAAGTGAGATTTTGGTATGACCCTGCATCACTCCTGCATTGTATGTACATCAACAATTGCTATTTTCAACTTTTTCTCAAAAACCACTAAACAATTTCAACCAAACTTGACAGATAGCATCCAGACATGAAGGTCATTCAAGTTTATAAAAATTGATGCTGATCTGCTTTCATATATGGCCATCATTGCTAAAAATTGAAAAACCTTTAAACAAATTCTTCTAAAAAACTGCCCAGCAGAATTTGAGCACATTTGACAGAAAGCGTCCTGGAATTAAGGGCTTTCAGATTTGTACAAATGATGCCCAATCTCCCAAATATGGCTGCCATTAAAAAAAAATAGAAAAACCTTTAAATGTTGTGAAAAACTGCTCAAGAGAATTTAACCAAATTTGACAGCATCCTGCCATGAGGGGCTTTCAGTTTTGTATAAATAATACTGATTGCTATCAAATACAGCCACAGCTACTAAAAACATAAAAACCTTTCAACAACTTCTTTTAGCAAACTGTTTAACATAATTTGACCAAATTTGACAAAACGTATCCTGGCATGAAGCACTTTTACATTTATCCAAATGATACTGATCCACTATCACATTCAGACACCATTACTAAAAATAGAAAAACCTTTGATGTTATCTTCTCAAAAAGTCTTTCACAAAATTTAACAGAAAGCATACTGGCATGAAGGGCTTTCAATTTTGAAAAAATTATGCTGAGACACCATCAAATATGGCCACCACTACTAAAAATAAAAAAACCTTGAAGCAACTTCTTGTTTAAAAAAACCCTATAAAACGGAATTTGACCAAATTTGACAGAAAGTACCCTGACATGAAGGGCTTTCAGTTTTATGCAAATGATGCTGATCCACTGTCAAATATCGCTACCATTACTAAATATAGAAAAACCTTTAAACAATGTCTTTTCAAAAATGACTTGACAGAATTTGACCAAATTTGACAGAAAGTATCCTGGTATAAAGGACTTTCAAATTTGCACAAATGATGCCAATCCACCATTAAATATGACTGCCATTACTTAAAATAAAAAAAAATCAATCAACAACTTCTCAAGAACTGTTAGACAGAATTGGACCAAATTTGACAGAAGGTATCCTGACATGAAGGGTCTTCAGATTGATAAAAATGATCGCTACTTGCCATCAAATATGGCTACTGTTATAAAAAAAAAATTGAAAAAAGAAACTTGAAACAATCTCATATCAAAGACTGCATTCCAGAATTTGACCAAATTTGACAGAAAACATCATGGTATGAAGGGCTTTCATGTATGTACAACTGATGATGATCCATGCTTAAATAAGGCTGCCATTAATACAAAATAGGAAAACCATTATATGATGACTTCTTTTAACGCTCTTCAGAATTTGACAAAATTTAAAAGCAAGCATTTTTACATAAAGGGCTTTCAAATTTTTACAAATGTTGTCAATTTGCCATCAATTTTGCTGCCATTACTAAAAATAGAAAATCGTTTAATAAACTTCTTCTGAAAAAAGCTCTTGACAGAATGCATAATGGCATTAAGGACATTGAGATTTTTTACAAATGATGCTAATTCACCATAAAAATGGTCACCATTACTCAAAATAAAAAAAAAAACTGTTAAAAGACTTCTTCTCAAAAACTGCTTAAGAGGATCTGACTAAATATGACAGAAGCATCCTGGCATAAATGACTTCCAAGTTTTGTACAAATGATGCTGATCCACCATGAAATATGGCTGCCTTTACTAAAATACAAATACTTTTAGTGAATTATTCTCAAAAACTGCTTCACAGAATTTAACCAAATTTGACAAAAAGTACCTGTGCATAAAGGGCTTTTAAATTTGTACTTGTGAGCGTATCCACAATCAAATATGGCCACCATTACTAAAACTAGACAAACCATTTCAAATCTTCCCAAAAACTGCTCCACAGAATTTGACCAAATTTGACTGTAAGCATCCAACCCAAAAAGCATTTCAATTTTATACAAATGGTGTCAATCTGCCTTCAAATATGACCCCCTTACTAAAACTATAAAAACAATTAAACAACTTTATCTATCAAAAAAACGCTCAAAAGAATTTGACTAACTTTGACAGAAAGTATCTTGGCATAAATGCATTTCAATATTGGACAAATGATGCTATGTACCATCAAATATTGATGAAGATACAGTAAAACCTGTCTTGAAATACCACTGCTATGAGAGACCACCTGTCTTGAGAAATCACATTCTCTGTTCACAACTTTATTGATTATATAGTGTTGTGACCTGTCACAAGTGACCATGTGTCTTGAGAGACCATGATTTTTGGCAGAAGGGGAGGTCTCTCAAGACAGGTTCTTGTGTACAAAAACATATAGAAAAATTGAAACAATTGTTGTATAGATAGCATCCTACTGACCCCAGACTTATTGACCAACTGCTCCTTCATTTGGCTGTTAAGAAGATGTCAGCTAGGTGAACAGTCTTAATCCCACGTGGGTTTGTTCAAAAGGTAATACAGATTTGTTTATATTTTAGATGGGTATAGTGGGTCGAACTGGAGCAGGGAAATCGTCTTTGACAATGGCACTCTTCCGAATCATTGAGCCAATACAAGGTAGAATTATCATCGATGGAGTAGATATTAGCCACATTGGACTACATGACCTCCGCTCCAAGCTAACCATTATACCTCAGGTAGGTTAGACACAGACACAGGTTAGACACATGTTTCAGCTGAACAGACACAGTTCAGTGGAACTGACACAGGGGAGACATGTTTCAGGTTAATGGACAAAGGTGAAACACATAATTCTGATTAATGAACACAGGGGAGGCACATGGTTCAGCTGAATGGACACGGGTTAGACCCATGGTTCAGATTAACAAACACAGGTGAGACACGTGGTTCATCTGAACATACACAGGTAGACACATGGTTCAGCTGAACATACACAGGTAGACACATGGTTCAGCTGAACAGATAAAGGTGAGACACATGGTTCAGCTTAACATACACAGGTGAGGCACATGGTTCAGCTGAACAGATACAGGTGAGACACATGGTTCATTTGAACAGACTCAGGTGAGATACATGGTTTTACTGAACAGACACAGGTTAGACACATGGTTCAATTGAACAGTTATTATTATTTTGCAGAAAGAAAATAACATTTGCAATAAATAAAAGTTACGATGGCCACATACTCTGTTTTTTTTTTGGGGGGGGGATTCAACAGTTTTAAAAAGTTGACATAGTTTCATATAGGAATATTGATTAATCTGAAGGGGCCCATTTTTTTTTTTTGAATCTAAAGAATACCTGTGTTAAAAAAGTTGATGTAAATGACTTAAGGATAGATGGTACAGTTGATTGTGCATAATTCCACACATCAATCTGCTTTACATTCTTGGACAAAGATTTTGTTAACAAATTTTGATAGATCAACAGATTTAAAAAGAAGTGTATATATTAAAGACGTAATTAATCCCTTTACATACCAGCATTAAATATTATTCCATTTAACTAATGTGTACAAAGTCCTATAATTGCAACAACAATTCTTGACTGGCTTACAGCAACGTTTAAAAGGTGAGTGTTTTGAATTTTCAGAACAGTGATAAGTTCATATGAAAAGAAATGCAAAGGGGTATATCTATTTGATGTAAGAAAAGGAGAATCTTAAAATGATATATTCAATGATCTTATGGAATTTCCAACAATAAAATTATTAAAGTATTGTTGGTACTTCTATAAATAGATTAACTGTGCTTTTCTTTTACATCATAGAAGCAATAAAAGTTCTTTTATCTAGAGAACAACAATGGTGAGTGCACATTTAAATTTAAATTTGGAAACAACTGACTCCACTTTAAATATAGGGAAAATATTTTAAAAGTTTCATTTTTCTGATAATGGGTTGAATTTTCTTCTTGTAACCATTATTGACCCCATCTAGTGTATTATCAAATTAGCTATCTCAGCAAGTAAGGTGTGGATAGTCTATGTTATGCTAATATTGGAACTATGGAGCTTTACTCAGTATATGAGTAAAATATTCAAAAATTCCCTTTCAAGAAGTTGTGTAATTTTTTAGCTCACCTGGCCATAAGGCCTTATGAGCTTATGGTGTGGCCATGTGTCCATCGTCCATCCGTCCATTGGTCAAACTTGGAATATAAGTTTATATCATCAGTATCTCAGAAATGTGTGAATATGAGTGAGATATATGCAAATTAATGAGGTAATCTTGCATCTGATTTTTGGCTGAGCTTGTTACCACTCTGTAGGCCATATTTCTGTACTGATTTTGATTAAACTTGAAATATATGCTTATATCATCAAGATCTGGGACAAGTTCAGTAATGCACAAGATCCATACATATTAATGATGTTATCTTGCAATTGATTGGCTGGGCTTGTTACCACTCTGGAGTCCACATTTCTGATCCAATTTTTATCAAACTTGAAATATATACTTACATCAAGATCTTGGAGACAAATTTGATTATGAGTGAGATGCACAATATTAATGACATCATCTTGCATCTGATTGGGTGAACTTGTGAACATGCTAGAGACCATATTTCTGATGAGATTTTGACCAGATTTGGTATATAAGTTTATATCATCGATGTCTTGGATGAGTTCAGTTATGAGCAACATCCACAAATACTAATGAGGTGATCTTGCATTTGATTGGCAGAACTTTTGAACACTCTAGAGGCCATATTTATGATCAGATTTGGTATGTAAGCTTTTATGATCAAGCACTCAGTTGAGTTTGATTATGAGTGTTATCCACACATATTAATGAGAATCTGGCTGATCAGATGGTGGGAATTGAACCTGTGACCTTCTGGTCATGAATTGAATGCCTCAACCACTGAGCCACCACAGCTCCCTTAAGTGGTGATTTCAGTGGTTTCCAAGTTACAACTCTAGGGGTGCAGCCCCAGCAGGGTAATGTCAGACCCAGTAATCCATGCTGACTGGACAGATGAACACCCCTTATAATGCAAAGCAAGTTTATGTACTTTATGGGTGGGGCTGTGAACAACATCAGCATTATGAATCAGGGTCTAGTCCCCAGGGGCAGGGAGAGATCTAGGGGAGAATGATAGTTGTATAAATGACGTCCTTTTTATGCCAATAAAGTGATCCTAAATTATATATATGATCAAGGAAAGAAGATAAATGACACCAACATTAATAGACATGTGTGTGAATTTGCATTCACAAGCTGACATATGTCAACTACCCAGGTGAGTAATACCAGGCCCATTTTTGCTTTTGTTCATTTTTCTTATCATCTGTCAGAATTTCTATTTTTAACAATTATATACATCACTAAGATATCATCATTTTTGTGCGCTTCTCTGACAAAAAGGTTAGTCAGATCATGCCCACTTTTTATTAACTATTTTCACCATGCAAAACCTCCTCTTCACACAGAGAAACTTGCAAACAGATATTGTTGGTAGATCAGACTATACTCATCATCCTTAGATGGTGCCTGGGCATGTGCTGATAGGAATGCACATAAAGCAGTTTAAACAGTTTCTTTCTTTTTTGGAGGATGCTTGCTGAGATACCTAAAAAAGAAACATGACTGCATTATATGAGACTCAGTTACATTAAAATATTATTAGTTAACCCTATGTATTGCCCACAGTTATTAAACAGGATATTAGTTAACCCTATATAATGCCCACATTTATTAGGCTGGATATTAGTTAACCCTTTATAATTCCCACAGTTATTAGGCTGGATATTAGTTAATCCTATGTATTGCCCACAGTTATAGGCTGGATATTAGTTAACCCTGTGTATTGCCCCCAGTTATTAGGCTGGATATTAGTTAACCCTATGTATTGCCCACAGTTATTAGGCTGGATATTAGTTAACCCTATGTAATGCCCGCAGTTATTAGGCTGAATATTAGTTAACCCTATGTATTGCCACAGTTATTAGGCTTAATATTAGCTAACCCTATATATCGCCCCCAGTTATTAGGCTGGATAATAGTTAACCCTATGTATTGCCCATAGCTATTAGGCTGGATGATAGTTAACCCTATGTATTACCCACAGCTATTAGGCTTAATATTAGTTAACCCAATGTATTTTGCCACAGTTATTAGGCTGGATAATAGTTAACCCTATGTATTGCCCCTAGTTATTAGGCTGGAAATTAGTTAACCCTATGTATTTCTCACATTGTATTTCTCACAGCTATTAGGCTGTATATTAGTTAACCCTATGTATTTCCCACAGCTATTAGGCTGTATATTAGTTAACCCTATGTATTGCCCACAGCTATTAGGCTGGATATTAGAATATTGCAAAGTATATATAGTGTCTGAATGTTAATTAGAATGTATGAGTTGATGAATTTTTGCATATTCTAGGAGCCTGTGTTGTTTTCTGGAACACTGAGGATGAATTTGGATCCATTTGATTCATACACTGATGCAGAGGTATGGCGGGTCCTGGAACATGCACACTTAAAGAATTTTATATCAGGGCTGGCAGATGGACTGCAGCACCAGTGTACTGAAGGAGGCGAAAATCTCAGGTACTCTAGTGCAAAGTTCATCCTAGGAAGCTATTCAGACGAAATAGCCACCTTCATCTGCGAAATTTCACTTCATAACTGAAAAGCGAAGTTGACTTCACCTAGCCATAGAATGCTTACCCCTGCCCATTTCCTTAATTAAACCCATTTGATAATCTGCCCAAAATAGTGAATCTTGTGTGTTTTTTTGTCTTGCCTGCAAAGCATAGGGATCACTTTTCTGATGGCATTGTCACTGGTGTAGGTGTCAACATAAAAATTTGCATTTAACTCCATTTTACTGACACTGTTGTATGTACATTCATGGAACTTAATGGGTGTATTCATCTTAGATGATAATACTCACCAAGGGAAAAAGTAGTTTACAGTGACCTACATTTCTTGCTCTACCAATCTTGCAAGGTTTTTGGATTACATCACAGCAGAGCAGGTGAGACATAGTATTCTGCAGAATTCTTGTTAGTTATAACACTTATGTTTATAGGGTAAAACTAGGGGTAAAATACTAGAAACATACTTTAAAATAAACTTTTGTCTAAGATATTATAGACCTATCATAATTCAGGTGTATTATATGATGGCATTTTCTGTCTGTCATCCAGTAACAGTTGCTTGTCCAGTCCATGACTTTGTAACAATTGGACAGATTTTCCTGAAATACTGCTCAAGTATACATCATGACTGGATGGTGTGTCATGTACAATAGCCATGCCCCCTGCCTCAAGGTCACGGTCACAGCAAGGGACTGTGTAATTATGTCACTTGTATCTTTGTCCAGAGTATAATGTTTCAACCACTGAAGAGATTTTAATGAAACTTCAGTCAATTATGTATCGTATATAGAGGGTATGTCACATACCATAGCCACATCCCCTTCCTCCAGAGCAAGGTCACAGGAAGGGTAAAGGTAATTCTGTGAATTATATCTTTGTGAGGAGTATAATGTTTGAACCAATGAACATATTTTAATTAAACTTTAGCCAATTATATATCATCTATAGAAGGTGTGTCACATACCATACCCACACCCTCTGCCTCAAGGTGAAGATCACAACAAGGAAAATTAACTATTGACTTTTTGTATCCTTATCTGAATTATAACTTTTGAAGCACTTAAGATATTGTAATGAAACTTGAACCAATTATATATCACAACTAGACAGTGTGTCACATACCATAGCCATGCCTCCTGCAACGAGGTCAAGATATTGTAATAAAACTTGAACCAGTTATATATCACAACTAGACAGTGTGTCACCATAGCCATGCTCCATGCAACAAGGTAAAGATATTGTAATAAAACTTGAACCAGTTATATATCACAACTAGACAGTGTGTCACCATAGCCATGCTCCATGCAACAAGGTAAAGATATTGTAATAAAACTTGAACCAGTTATATATCACAACTAGACAGTGTGTCACCATAGCCATGCTCTCTGCAACAAGGTCAAGATATTGTAATGAAACTTTAGCCAGTTATATATCACAACTAGACAGTGTGTCACATACCATAGCCATGCCTCCTGCAACAAGGTCAAGATATTGTAATGAAACTTTAACCAGTTATATATCAAAACTAGACAGTGCATTACATACCATAGCCATGCCTCCTGCAACGAGGTCAAGATATTGTAATGAAACTTGAACCAGTTATATATCAAAACTAGACAGTGCGTTACATACCATAGCCATGCCTCCTGCAACGAGGTCAAGATATTGTAATGAAACTTTAACCAGTGATATATCATAACTAGATAGTGTGTCACATACCATAGCCATGCTCCCTGCAACAAGGTCAAGATATTGTAATGAAACTTTAACCAGTCATATATCATAACTAGACAGTGTGTCACATACCATAGCCATGCCCCCTGCAACAAGGTCAAGATATTGTAATGAAACTTTAACCAGTCATATATCATAACTAGACAGTGTGTCACATACCATAGCCATGCTCCCTGCAACAAGGTCAAGATATTGTAATGAAACTTTAACCAGTCATATATCATAACTAGACAGTGTGTCACATACCATAGCCATGCCCCCTGCAACAAGGTCAAGGTAACATCAAGGGAAAATATAAATCAGTGACCACTATCCGTGTTTGGGTATATTGTTTAAACCAGGCTGCATGATTGTGTGATTCCCTATATTCTGCAAGCAGCTTCCACAAGAATACAAGTTTAAAGGGAAAGAAGTTGCGCAAAAGAAATAAAACTCCCACATGTTTTATCTAATGGTGCATGATATTTATAATAAAAATGTAGTAAATTCAAATAGTTGGACTGATTCTTACATAATTTCAACTGAATCTGGACCAGTGCTCATCATCTGCTAGTGTCCATAAATAGTGGAAAAATTCCCCTAGTTTTCATTATATACTGTTTCAACATATAAGGCTTTCATGTAGGAACAGGTAGAAAGCTATATGACATCACAAAACCCCCGATTTTTCACCCCCATCCCCATATTTAATGGTGGGGAGATGTAGCTATTGCTATGTCAGTCTGTTTGTCCATAATCCATCTGTTTGTCTATAAACACTTTCATTTCTGAAGCATAACTCTCAAGCTGTTGAAGGAATCTCATTGAAACTCGGTACACATATAGTGCTGGTGGGCCAGATGTGCCTTTTGTTATTCACAATTCAGTTTCCATAAGTTTTGTCTTTATCGATTTTCTGTCCATCCATCCTTTCATTATCAATACTTTCACTTCCTGGGCAAAACTGTAAAACCATTTAAGATATCTCTGAAATTTGGTACACATATTAGACTAATAGTCCTGATGTACCTTTTGCTATTACAAAGTTCTTTTTGTTTCATTATTTATGGAGCATAACACCAGGACTGTTCAAGATATCTAAATGAAATTTGGTACACATATTAGGCTGATAGTCCTGATGTACCTTTTGCTATTACAGTAGAATATGTCTTGAAAGACCACCCCTTCTGCCAAAAAATAATAATGGTCTCTCAAGAGAGGTGGTCTCTCAGGAAAGGTGATAACTCTATACTGTATTTTGGTGTGTATAATGCACAACGCGATTTTTTACCCAGAATGAATTTAAATAAAAAAAAATAAAAAAAACTTCTGCCATATAACGAGCATGTGATATAACACTGTTAAAATTTTGATAATTTTGCTCCATTTTCCTAGTGTGACAATATTCAGCCATTTTGGCTAGTGCACTCATCATCATTTATTTCACAATGTTTGATTGGTTTACAATAAACCAATGTTGGACTGTTTTTCAGGTCTTTCCTGTCAGTACACAGCACCAAATCATGGCCAGTAATTTTTTAAAGATATCGTAAAAGAAAAAACAAACAAAAGTGGCAATATTGAAATTACATCTTTCTGATTTTATGGTTGGCCCTTAAAAGAGCCTTTTTAAGGTTTGCCTTGTTGATGGAGTTCAGTCTGTTGCATCAAATCCCTCTTCATCATCATCACGAGAGAAAAGTCACTGTATGTCCTCATCTGTCATCATTCCAGGTGTTGCTGCATAATACAGTACAGCTCACGTGATTTTTCGGAACCCCATACATCGCGGTGGGGGATTTGAACCCCCCAACTCTAGCTCCGCGATAGCACTCTGTGGTGGAATCATAAATTGGCATAAATACCTACAAATCACCACTGCGTTTCGGCAGGCACGCCGATGTAAACTCCACCTTGGAGGGGCTAGTCAACATTACTGATTGACATCTGAACAGCCAATGAATGAAGACCACCTATGGAAAGATGGAGACGTCAAGAATGATTTACAACCGGATACCATTTGAAGAATCAGTCGTCTTTATTTCGATCATATTTGGACAATAAAAAATAATTTCAAAAGGCTTGTATATTCAGTACACATTACTGTTTATAAAAGGTTGATCGACTTCTTTTGCAATAAGTTTTTGATTTTAATTTATTTCAAAGAAATATGAACAAACTTATGCACTGACTTGACGAGAAGCACACATTGCTGAGCTTCTCAAGCAGAATAAATTTATCATTTTGTTCCAAAGGAAAGTAATTCTCTGAAATAAGGACAATTAAAATCCAAATTGACATCTGCTTCTGCTTACCCCCCCCCACAACAACAAACCTAAAACACTGAATTTACACTGAAATGCAAACCGCGTGCTTAGTCTTTAAGCAGTAATAGCAGAGTCACGAGGCTGAATATTATGACTCCATGTGTACTGTCAGGGACTGACCATTTAATATATGGGGTTTATATGTTGTTGTTTTTTTTCTTCGACCAGGATATTTTTTGTTCTTTTATCACAATATTTATTTATTTTAAGTGAAATATGGAACGGATTAATGTCTACTACAAAAATCAGAGAAAGACAATTGTTTTCATGCATTTAACCCCCTCCCCCCTTGGAAAATTCAATTTTCTCTCCCTATTAAAGACTTGACTTCAGCGGATGTTCTACAGAAATCAAGGCAGTGACCATTGTGAACACTGTTGTAAAATATTAACAAGGGTTTGCATCAAAGGATGATGTAAGTTTCAGCTTGGAAACAGTGTGTTTTTATCACACGAAGCCATCTGACTTGGCATGTTGTACTTTACAGCCGCAATTATGGTCCCGCCATTAACAACGGAAGTTTGATAATTGTTAGTAATTAATCTGAACTCGGCTTATTACCGAAATGAAAAATAACATGGAAAATTCTAAAATCTGAGATGTTCAGAGATATTTATTTCCATCAAGTTTAGAGCATTTTGCATGTATGTATTGTCTCCATGTGTATCCTATTATTTGCTCATTTTTCTACGGCGAAAATATAAAAATAAAATATACTCTTTTAATTATTTTTATGCAGATATTAAAGAATGCAGTTTCCTGTTTGTGACTGTTAGAGCCTTTGGTTATTGAGCGTGTTTCTGTATGTGGTATATTGCTTTACAGCTAGAGAGCTCGAGTTACTGTGGCCCAGTGGATAAAATGTGCAACTCACACACACACACAGTTGGGTGTCTGCAGGGGGGGGGGGGGGCATGTTGCCTTGTCCCGCCCCGATTTTAAAAAAATAATAAATATATCCCTTTTACTTCGGCCCCCCCCCCCCCCCCCCCGAAAATTCCTGCGGATGCCCATGAACACACACACGACTTTAGAGCACGTGCTCGGGAGTTCCTGTGCAGTGGTGGGAATATTTCTTTCTATTTTGCTCCATAACGCTATAATGTCTAGCATGTTATTACTTTTTTACCACTACTGAACATTTCCAGATTTCAGTTTGTGTACGTTGAGATTTATAATCAGTCAGATTTTAATATTTTAATTCTGACGATTGACTAAAAATGTCGACATGTCAAGCAGCGAAAAAGAAAAATTTTGGTTAACATTAATAAGCATTTTAGCGTTATTTTTGAAACTCGCATTAGTGAAAAACTCATGTTTCCTAATATTTGCTCATTTTTGTAAGAGGAAAATATAAAAAAGATTTTTTTTATCATCTTAGAAAAATATTAAATCGTATGGAAATGATATGTCAGTAACCCAATCGTAATATTGATCTATTTCTTATAATTAATTTTACACAGATATTAATGTATGCAGCTTTATCTTTGTGACTTTGGAGTGGTTGCTTAGTGAGACAAGAAATAAACTAATTTTTTTGAATAGTGTTTGGCATGTTTCTATATATGGTATATTGCTTTACAGCTACAGTTACTGTGGCTAAATGGATAGAGTGTGTGTCACACACACACATTTGATATTGGAGCACGAGGCCGTGAGTTTGCAACCACCGACGGGAAAATTTGTTTCTTTTTTTCCCCCTCTATTATGCTATAATGTCTAGTACAGTAATACTTTTCTTACCACTTATAAACTTTTCCAGATTTCAGTTTACGATAACTTGTGCAGTAGTGATTTGGATTCCATATTTTATGAGAGAGAGAGAGGGGGAGGGGAACTTTACTAAGAAGAGTTAATGATATAAAATTATTCATCTTATTTTTCTGTATTATTCATATTATGCAATAGGAAAACAAACAGAAAAGAAAAAGTTAAACATTAATTTCATCTGATGCACAAGTTTGTCAAATCAATGGCAAAGAAAACAAACCCGCAGAAGCGCTGCTGTTGTACTTTTAGGTTAACAGTTAGCACATGAAATTAACAGGTCAATATCAGCAGTGTTGATGGCTTCTCTTGTGCTAGGTTACTTGCACGTGTCAACTACATGTATCTAGGATGACCTTTTGCAACCATTTGTGATTTTAAAAAACCCCACTACTTTGGTAATTAATGCAAATTAGTACAGTTTAAAATAAAAAAACGATGTGAAATCTTAATAATGCTTTATTTAAGCAATTGGATGTCAGAAAAAAATCGTACAATATGTGAATAAGTACTCCTGCATGGAGTAACCATCGGAACTTGTGCGATTTTGTTTCACTTTAGTCAGGTATGACTGCAGCTTTGTTATTAATTTGTTCGATGTTTATCGTTCTTTTCATTGCAGGTAGTACAATATCACTGACTTTCATATGATCATTAAAATTTTGTATTGCGTTTACTGAAAAAGAAATAAGGATATGAATGCATGTTTAGATTCCGATAACATAGTATTGAAGAAAAAAAAATTAGATTCATTGCGCAAAATGTAGTATTAATACAGTTTGCGAGGCATTGTCATTACATTATCATCATCTAAAATATGATTTGGCACTATGTATCATACATTATCTTCGTTAGAACAAGGAAATATTTATAATTAACTGAATTACTATTTTTTTTTTAGTATCAAAAAGTTAGCAAATTGCCAGATCGATAACGATGTAGATAAATCGGTGCCCCCCTCGACCTCCCGTCTCTCTCTCAACCTCTGCTTGCATGGGTGATAAACAGTAAACTACACCCATATTATCGAGACCACGTCCACTCCGCGGTGGTGATCGAATGCGACTCCTCGAGAAAGCGTGGTGTGCAGGGCTATTCTCCGTGACAACTCCATAAGGACGCGTGGAGTGATGGTGGAGGGTTTTTTCTTAATCCTCTCCACTCACTCTCCACTCACTCTCCACCCCCACCACGATGCGTGGGGTCCCGAAAAATCACGGGAGCTGTACTGTAGCTCTTGTCTCATTTTCGTTCTTGCTTTCTGGGTGGTAACACTTAGAACTGTTCTCCCACAAGATGTCATCCTCTGTGCAGCTTCTGGACTATATGTGTGTGTTGCTGAATTGATAAACACTGGTGTCATTAAAATGAATAGGCCAGTTCACAGACCCTTTGTAGTCGTCTATTTTTTCCTGTTTTGCAATTAGTATTGCCTGAAAGCAAATCTCTGTGGTGGATACTGAGATTCCCTGTCTTCTTCTATCCATTGCCCATTCAAAGACTCCACTATCTTTGTCTAGATACTTTGTGGTTGTCCCTCTGTCTGCCTGTTTTGTTTTCAGCATTTTCTTCAGTCTTTCTTTCATTCTTCTCCACTCCATAACAGAAAACTCTCCTACACTGAACTTCCTTCCAGTTGCTCTGTTACCATGTGCTTCTGCATAGGCAATGATGGTAAGCTTGTCTTTCACAGAGTACGAGTTTCTTACATGGCCCATGTCAATACTTTATCAGACTATATTCATTCAGATTTAAGATCTAACACAAGATGCTGTGTAAAAGTTCTGGTCCATTATTTATACTTATTTAGACTATCATGACACCTCTGAAATATATCCCAGGGTAGAATTTAGCAAGACAATGCATCATAACTATGTCTGGCACATCAAAGTTTTAGCCAGTGCCGTTATCTTTACAAACACCACGCCAAGTCAATTAAACGTTGGTCACTGTATTGTAACAAAGAAGTATCAGATACTGCAGTTTAAGATGTAAAATAAAAGAAAGAACCAAGTTTATTTTCCAAAGAAAAGTAAATAAATTGCTAATTTACCAAGACAGAGCAGTGAAATTAAGTTTTAGCAAATCAAAGCTTTAGCTGTCACTGATTACCTTGAAAAGACTACACTGAGTCAGTGAAGCACAGACCACTGTATAGTCACAAAGAAATATCAAATAGATGTACTGTGATTTAAGATGAGAAATATAACTAAGAACTAAGTTTATTTTCTAAATAAGAAAAGTACTTTGAGACATGAACTTATTATTGTGTTTATCGATACGTGTCAATGTTACCATAACAGACAAACGTAGTCACAAAAAAGATGTCATCAAATGTGCCTGTGATGAGAATACTGCTAGAAAATTTGGCATATTATCTTTCAATTTAGAAATAAAGAGAAAAAATGCATTACATCAATCGTTCTGAAACATTTACATCAACAGTTATCAAATATTGAACATTTACAGTTCGTCTCTTTCATAATTTCTGGAGCAGAACTCCAGAACCGTTCAAGATATCTCTGTGAGATTTGGTACATATATTAGACTAGTGGTCCAGATGTGCCTATTACTATTCATAATCCTTCAGTTTCAGAAAATAATGAAAATCAAACTTTTAGCTGGATTTGTTTAATGTCAAACCTGATACCAAATTTCGTTTTTGTCCATCGAGTCCATCAGAAGTTATTTAGCAGAAATGACATTCATGAAAGGAGTGACAGAATGGAATATGATGGAATGACATGCATAACACTGTATTCTCCCTCATTAAATATGGTGGGAGTATACAAGTTTGCACATCCATTATAACATTTTTATATTATGTTATTGGAAGAGGCCGCTTGGTTGTACATCTCAACTACACATGAAACAATATTATTACAGGAAGCTATCTCCCTTTTCTTGATATAATATTTATGATATTTAAGTACTGTATATACTGAATTATAGGTTGACCTCTTTTAGGGCTGCAAAAAGCCAATTTCTATATGACCCTCCTTTAAAGTGTGGTGTATTGTGCAAGTCAGACCCATCTGAAGGGATGACTTGTCATCAGTGAGTCAGAGTTGCACTTTGGAAAAATAAACAAGCCAAACTGGATGGATAGATAGATAGATACATAGGAAAAATAAAGACAAAACCAATGTAAAATACAATAATGTATTATTGAGTGGAATATGTCGCAAATACATTGACAACTTACAATTTGTCCATCTTCGTGTAATGAAATCAATTGACACCCATAATGCTTGACATTTTAAATCCGTTTATATGATAAATCCATGAATTCAGTTATAGGTCACAAACTGGTATAAAAAAATAGTAGTTCAGAATGATCCGATTCACAACATCCGTAATATTTTAATTACACACGTCTTACAGATAAACAGAGTCCACATTTTTGTGATTCACGGTATCGAATAAATGTCACTATCTAATGTCATCTGGTGCAAAGTCCAAGAATTCATTCTCATTGTCTGATAAAGTTTTGAAATTCTTCATCGTCATCTAGTTATTGTAAATCGTCATCATCTTGTCATCATAAATATCATCCGACTCCAATTCCTCGGCTTTATTGTTATATGCGGGTGCTTATCTAGAGACTGAGCTTGGGCTCTGTAAGTAACACTTTAATCATAAAGCCTGTGAAAATCTATTAAAGGATGCAACTGAGCAGGTGTCGATTGTGCGACAAGATTACGGTGAGTTCAAATAACCACCCTCTGTTACTTGGCACTGAACAAGTATCAAACTGCTGGCTCGATCAGAGGGTTGTCACGTGAGAAAACAAAGAGGTTGGATTAGGGTCAAACATGCACAGAAAGTTGTAGAACCCTGCTTGGCACTGAACAAGTATTAAATTCACGGCACAATCAAAAAGATTGTCAACTTAAAAACAAAGTGAGTGTTGCCTTTACAAGCCAAGGGCTTATAATTTTCTTTGTATGTCATGCTTATAAGACAACCCCTACTCTGCGTGAATAAAATTTTCAGTTAAAAAAACATTGACTTCTAAGGGAGTACCATATATACTCGATTATAAGTCGACCTTCCTTTTTAGGGCTGCCAAAGGTGATTTTCTCTATGACCCTCCTATAAGTCGGGGTGTATTTTGGAAGTCAGATCCGTCTGAAGGGGTGACTACTTAGTGAGTCAGAAACGCACTTTGGAAATATAAACAAGCCAAACTGGATAGATAGATAAGAAAAATAAAGACAAAACCAGTGTAAAATACAATTATACTATTGAGTGAAATATGTCACAAATAAATTGACAACTTACAATTTGTCCATCTTTATGTAATAAAGTCCATTGAAATCCATAATGCTTGACATTTTAAATCCATTTATATGATAAATCCACTAATTCAATTATAGGTCACATACCGGTATAAAAATAGAAGTTCATAATGATCCGATTCACAATATCCCGTAATATGTTAATTCCACACGTCGTACAAATAAACAACGAAAGTTAAGTCCACTTTTTTGTGAATCACGGTATCCTATAAATGTCACTATCTAATGTCATCTGTACAAAGTCCAAGAATTAATCCTCATTGTCTGATAAAGTTCTGAAATCCTACATCGTCGTCTAGTCATCGTAAATCTCGTCCGACTCCGATTCTCTGCTTTACTGTCATATGCGGGTGCTTATGCAAAGACTGAGCTTGGGCTCTGTGAGTAACACTTTGATCATAAAGTCAGAAATCTATTAAAGGCTGCAACTGAACACATGTCATTTGTGCGGCAAGATCACAGGGAGTTCAAATAGCCACCCTCTGTTACTTGGCACTGAACATGTTTCAAACCTGCGGATTGATCAAAGGGTTGTCACGTGTGAAAACAAAGAGTGTGGTGCCTTTACAAGCAAAGGGATTAAGGTCAAAGTATATGCACAGGAAGTTGTAGAACTCTACTTGGCACTGAACAAGTATAGATTGGCGGCTCGATCAAAAGGATTGTCAACTTGAAAACAAAGTGAGTCCCTTTACAAGCCAAAGGCTTATCGGCCCACGTGCACTGGAAGATAACTTGGGAAATATCACTTGGGAATTAAATCTGACTTATGGAAAAGGAAAATACAAATTAAATCAAAACTTTTATTGCATCAAGTACAGTCTTTATACAGCAAAACACAAATATTAATGCAAATACAGGTTGTTCGGACTTGCACGAAAATGGAGGCAATATACTTACTAGTAAACACCCACGGTAAACATTGACAGACACTTCATTTTGCGATAGGTAGTATTTAATTTACCGGTAATATTTTCAAATTAATAAAATCCAAATAACTGTAGATACATGTATTGTGTAATGAATACCGTTATGAAATGGATAAACACAGTGCATACCATATACGCATTATTGCATAGGAATAGTGGCATGAAAACGTAAAAATATATGAATTTACTATTTTTATGTACTGCAAATATCTAGAGTTTCCAACATTACCCCAAGATTTTTTTATTTTTTTGATGTCGCACTTATAAGACAACCCCTACTCTGCATGAGTCGAATTCTAAGTAAAAAACGTCGACTTATAAGCGAGTATATATGGTATATATGGTACACTCTTTAGAGCTTCATTTACACCAAGTATATACCTGTAAGAAAATTATATGTTGAATTTAGACTCATCAGTCAGTATTTTCTACAGGATGTGCATTTGCACCTTTTTGCATCGTAAAATTAGAAAGGGCACACATAAACAGTGGCAACGCATCATACAAGACACACATACATAAACGGTGTATGTATCATTTGCAAACTTGTGCTCTGTGCCTCAACTATTAAGCAAGTCCATTAAGTCATCAAAGACGCTCAAGTTCATCACCCAGGCCATGTGGCAAACTTCTCATCAATCAAGATCACCTTGTTCTTTGATAGAGCTCTGAGCAAGCAAATTGTAAAAATTTAAAGAACATGTAATATTTACAATATATATATATATATATATGTGTGTGTGTGTGTGTGTGTGTGTATATATATGCTGAATACTTGAGTCATTGAAGGTGATAACAACTGATAGACTGATTCATATTCAAGTACCCTCTAATTAGAGACCATAGGAAACAAATTGCTTCAGCATCTGATACCAATACCAGGAGTGATTGTTCGGCTGATTAAGCGTAAAGAATGCACAAGAGAATGGAATAATGTCACTGCTTACATCGCAAAAGGTTAGCTTCAAAATTTAAAAAAATACTTCACAGCAATTTCAAAGAAAACACCTGTGATGGAGCTATGTGTAGGCGCTGTCATTACAATTCTGATGTTTGAGTAGAAACTGTGATATTGAATAAGAACATAAGTTTATAATTGAACAATAATTTTTTATCAGCGAGAACTGCTTGTGTGAATTTACTACAGTAATTTAAAGGAACTTCATGTAAATGTCATGTAATAAGCAAGAAACTAATAGGCAGGGCCCTCTGAAAGTGAGAAGTGCTCCAGAAACTCAACCCAGGGGGACTTTTATTCAGAAAGCTGGAGAAAACTCTGATCAAATGGTACTTTTCAGCCTTTATATTTTTTATATGCCTACCACAAACTATGCACTCACTTGGTCTATTGCAGTACGCCAAATGTTCTGTCCTTATTACAGTGTTGGTCAGAGGCAGCTGATATGTCTGGCACGAGCTCTACTCAGGAAGACCAGGGTGCTGGTCTTGGATGAGGCAACTGCAGCAGTGGACCTGGAGACTGATGATTTAATTCAGAAGACCATTCGAGAGGAGTTCAAGGACTGCACTGTCCTCACCATTGCTCATAGGATTAACACCATCATGGACTACAACAGGTAAACACCACATCTCCCAACAATCACCCATGTCCTATTGTCAGACTACAACAGGTAAACAACCTATCTCTCAACAATCACAAACAGGCTCAACATCATCATTGACTACACGAAGTAGCTGCCTTAACTCATAACTATCTCTTGGAGGTTCAATACCATCTTGGACTACAACAGGTAAACACCTCAGATTTTTAACTATTGCCCACTGTTGCTCACAGACTCAATCCCATCATAGACTGAAATAGGTAAACACTTCATTCCCAATTGGACCCAGCAGGTCTGACTTTTACAGGATTAACACCATCATGGACAACAGCAGGTAAGCACCCAACCTCTGTTCTCAGGTTCAAGACTGCCAAACATGGCAAGTGCACATGGTTCCATTTGTATGGGACTACATGGCTTTTATTGTCACTTGTAAGCTCAAAACTATTAAAGACCAGATTCGGTTAATACTTCATTTTTAGCTCACCTGGCCATAAGACTGATTTTCATAAACACAACTTTTATTATTTAAAAAGGACAAAAATAGCAATAATTAAAATAATTTCCACATATATATTTAAATATGATTAGGTAGCAAAAACAAGCAAAAAAACACACAACTTCAAAAGCATAATAAAATTGTCACATTTGTCAGTGCACAGTAAAGCATGTAACATCATTACTTTCTATCAGAAAATTTGATAAGTAGTGAAATCTGGGTCCCAGTTTCTATTACATTAATAAAACATGTCAGCATCACTTCATATTCACTGAGAATATTGCAGCTCCAGTATCCTTCATAAAAGCACATATATCCAGGAATCAGGAAAAATATTTCCAGCACTAGTCACTGGGACAAGTGAGTTGCAACAGATACTAGTCCTGGTCATCACTTTACTCAACACAGTAAATTTACCTGCTATAGTACTTACTACAAAACCACAGGCACCCGATGCAAGCTTGATACTAAAATGGGCCCAGACATGAAAATATTATGTTCTGAGTGAAGGCAGCAAGTTTAAAACATTTCTAATACATGGCCCTTTCGATAAATATATAATAATAGACAAGGTTTGTAAAGCAGAAATTTTACTTTTGCACCTAGCCCACCATTTCTTAATGTGTTTTTTTGGACAATTTTTAGTAATCTAGGTGTCATTTTAATGTGGAGAAGTTTTGCTATTCAACTAGCTATGACACATCTTATAAGTTACATATGAGAGGAGGTTAAGAGCCAGAAAATGTCAATTTCTTTTAAATGTTTCGTCTGGTCAAACAGTGTTTTATTCTGCCCAGGCTAGAGGTATTTTCAAGACTGCACAGCTTTATTGATACATTGTCACACCATATCGAAGATGCCAACAGATATTTTTATCAGTAAGTAATTACTTTTCACACAAAAACTGTCACTAACTTAAATTTGAAAGAATTCCAAGCGTCTCTGCAGTTTTCACTAATTTTTGTACTCATTAATCAATTTCAGTGAAACCTCCATTTCTAGAGATTCCTGATTGGTCTAAAGTGTTGGAAAGTTATTATGTCATGGCCCCACTTAAATTAAGACTAACCAGCTGTTGTCTCAACATTACGTGCTTTCTAAATAGATTACAATAGCATGCATTGTGTGAAGCTTGGTGGGAATCGGCAGAGACACTTAAAATGCTTCTCTTGAATGTAAGTTAGCACCATTTTGGGGGGAAAAGTAATTACATACCCGGTACTTACAGAAATATCTGCTGGTGTCTTCACTTTGCTGTGACAATGTATCAATAAAGCTGTAGTCTTGAAAATTTTGGCGACCTGTGGCAAAATAGGCAAAAGTAATTGATAATTCACCCCACACTAGATTTTAAGCCATGTTGAACCGAATTCAACTCTTGTTAAGGGTATCGGATGGACACAGATTTATTCTCAGGGTGCAAATCTGCATCTACTCAGTCAAGTAAAGAGTAAGTAGTAAAGTTTTCCTCAAACACAATTTTTACACAGTCAGGATGGGAGGACGAGTGGTTTTCCTGAGCCCTGATATATCACTTTAATGCTGACAAGCACCTGGACACTTAGAAGGCAACACTTATATTCACTCAATTCCTGCTTCCCAACTCCCCCATTTGATTTGGGACTGCAACAAATGTTTGTTTGTTTTGTTTTTTTCTTTTTCCTTTTATTTTAGAAAAATGTGCTATTTAGGCCTAGAACTGAAGATTTTAAATCAGCAAACTGGCTTAGTGTCAGAAAAAATCCATTTCAAACTAGCTCAAAAACATAACAAAATTCTGATACATTCATACAGCTCTTCCCCATTACAACTCTGTACTTGGATCCGTAAATGTTGACCGCATTATGTATTGAACCACGTTATAGTGAGAATGATAGAAAATTAGATGAATGCATGTATGGGGGGTGGGGTGGGGTGAAATAAACAAAACACCAGTCAGATGTATGGTAATAATGTTAGTTTAATGTAAATCACATTTTTTTTCACTTCATGGTATTTGTGCATTTAATTTTGTCAAATAATGTTTTAAAAAGGAAATAATGAGTAACATGAAAACATTGACGCAACTATTTTCCCTACCACTGACATGTATATCTGCTGTATACGTGTGCCTTGCCTCCACAGTGACTGATAAATCCTTTTTAAACCAGCACTACTAACATCCATAGCAGATATACACGCTTGCCAGTTATGCACACTAGACCTTAGTAACAGATAGATCCTCTCTCTATGTTATTGTTACAGATGATCTCACTTGTCAATAATGGGCAGTAAAAAGACATTTAACCAATCAAAACAGAGTTCAGAAATGATGGTTCTTGCTGTAGAAGACATCACATTCTAAATCTGATTACTAATAGCCTGGGTAGTTTTCTGGAATTCGTATCACGTGATTGTTAATACATGCAGTTGTTGTTGATAGTGGAAACAGTGGCCTTTGCTAGTGATTTGGAATCGGAGTTTACTGGTTGTTCAGATGACAAAATTCATTAATCGAATTAGGGAGTGTTGGCAGTAATATTGAATTGTCGTCATTGTCCAGTCTGTTGAAAATTGAGAAAGAATCAGATGATGAAGACAGTGCAGTGTGGACAAGAGAACCATGTGGTCCACATCTCACGGAGTTCACTGAAAGCATTGGTCATTCTTTTATTTTGGATGAGAGGAAAATAGTGATAGATTTCTTCCTGAAATATTTTTCTTAGGCATTAATTGAAATAATTGTGACTGAAACCAATAATTTTGCAGCAAAATGTATGGAAGAGAAACCAGATTCTCTCTGGCAACCCACAACACTGGAAGAAATGCTGGCCTTTCCAGGCATACATCTAGTAATGTTAATCTTGGCCCTTGTGACATATACCTTATCTTAGCGATCTACATGGCCTTTTCAGATACCCAGTATTCCGCAAATTCGGACTAGATTACATTTTGAAAAGCTGTCCAAATATTTTCATGAAACTGACACCAGTCAAAATCCACCAAGATGCCACCTGACATGACAAGTTGTGTCATGTAAAATGTGTAGAAAATTACAAGGCACATAAAGAGCAGACCGTGCATGAAGGGAACAATTTGAATAGATGTACTTTCTAATATAGTACACATGCCCAAGATTTGGTTTTGCTGGTATGTTTACAATATCTATACTATGTATGATATTTCTCCTTTTATAATCCTCTTGCCAACTTTGTTCCTTTATTCATATTTTCATTTGTTCATTTATTCATTCATTTGCTACATTCTCAATATTTTGTTACCACCAAAATATCTCGGACCCTATTTCACCTACACTTATGAAAATTGGCATGTAAATGTTTTTGTTTTTGGGCATTTTAATGGTACTTTTAACACATTATTGGCTATATCATGCTGAGGAAATGGGAACTAAGTGCCTTCCCAAGGACACACTGAGGCAGCCGATTCTGGCTAACCTGGGTGGGTATCAAACCCATGACCCTTGCATTACGAGTCCAATGGACTACCAATTGAGCTACTGCCATATCAGGGAGAGTAACTCAGCCATGCCAAAACTTGGTCACTGTGACTTAATGTGTGTGCTTGAAAGACTTTTCTATTTTCAGCAGTTAATTTATTACACAACCAATATTTTAGACTCTATTTCACCCACACTCTTGAAAATTGTGTTGTGGATACATCTGCATAAAAGTAACTCAACCATACCAAAAGCTAGGTCAGTAACCTAATTTGAACACTTGAGTGACTTTTGTAGTTTTAGCTCTTTTTATACAGTCCATATCTTAGACACCATTGCACCTATGCTTATTATAGCTGGTATGTAGATATGTCCTGACAGAAATAACTCAGTGATGCCAAAACTAGGTAGCTGTGACCTAATTTGCATGCTTTAGTGACTTGTATTTTCAGCTAGCTGTTTGTTCATTACACACTCAATATCACACCTACATGACATTTGGTATGTAGATACATCTGGGTGAAAGTAACAACCGTACCAAATCTTTGTCACTGTGACCTAATTTGCATGCTTGAGTGACTTTTGTATTTTCAGCTGCTCACTTATTACACCATCCATATCATGGACTCTATTTCACCTACACTCATGAAAAATTAATCTGTAAATATATCTCAACAAAAGTAACTCAACCCCTCAATATGGTCTCTGAGGACTGTGTATCTGTTTCGGTGAGAAGGATTCTAACCCCATTTCCTACATGATCAGTGGATATTAATGTTAGTAAAAAATCCAACGTTAGGCTACTCAGTCCAAGTAAAACATTTTTCACCTCAAGAGCCTTTATCATCAACTAGAATAAAACATTTTGCTGGAAAGGTTCAGATTTTCATTATAAAATATTAAAGAACAGAATTATATGGTAAGCAGATATATGAAAATATGAACCATGGTAAGTGGAAATATAATATTCTAATATTTATGGTAAATGAAGAAATAAATAATGTTATTGAGTTACCTAAATTTTAGACTATATACATTTCCTGTTGAAATACTGACTTATATATATATTTGTATTATGGCTGTAATAACTCTATTTTGTCAGTATTATTTCAAGTCAGAATATTTGCTTTTTCACTACAAGAGTCGTTTTCATCAACAAGAATAAATTGTTCTTCAGAAAGAAAACCATTTTCAATTTTTGAGTTGAAAAACATACCTGTTTCATGCAGTCAATTATTCCAACATTTAGCAGCAAGTGCTCATTGTACATATTATTGCTCTCCTTCACTTTCAATAATTTATTTTCTTTTCATTATGTGCTGTCATAGTTTCTGGTCTTTCTGTGTACCAGTTGCAGCTTTTCTAAATTCTACTTTTATTGGATCAGACAGTAATGATTATTTCAACTCAAGAAAATGATCTCACCATTGCATCTTGTGTTTAGAGCACATGATTGCGAATATGGTACATAGATACAATCTGACCGTTAAACGATTTCATTTGAGGGCCAGATACTTGGGTATTTCAATGATGATGATAATATATCGCATAAATTATGGCAAGAGAATTATTAATTCTGTCAGTTATATGTAAAATATGAAGTGCATCATTTCATCTTAGAGATTTTAATATGGCGAGAGTTGGTACTGTGAGCCCCAAAAATGTTTGCCAAAACACCAGAGAAAAGAATTTGCCATATTTCAAATAGTAGCAATTTCCTTTTGCAATCAAAATGATGAAAAACATAGACATAGGATGGTTTTCCTTGGTTGGTTGCTAAGTGCAGGAGTGGCATGTCTATTGTGCAGAATAAAAAGACACTGAAATTGTGGTGAGAACTGGTCCCCATCCATTATCCTTAGCTTTCAGCTCTCAGCATGACATCAGTTAGAGTAAATTAAGCATTTTCCAGACAATCCAGAAGGGGGGGGGGGGGCCAAGAAAAGTCTTGGTTTTCTCAAATGTAGTCATTGTATCAATTTGCTGGTATATGAAACTTTATATAGTATACTTGACATCAGTCAAACACATCAGATCATTAAAACAAACACTGATCAGAACAACAAAATCAAGGAAGAAGCTGCCTGAATGAAGGTGGAGGCATTACTTTCCATCTGTGGGGGTGGTGTGGTCATCCCCAGTCCCAGACTGGTTTCATTAATGTTGTAACTCAGTGGAGGGAAGAGTTCTGGTTGATGCATTGATTCAACAGATTGCCATGTCTTGTCAAAGAAACTAAAGTTAACTCCACATATAACACCCAAGGGACCCAAAAAAACTATATCACTGTATGCATCCACTGCAAGCTCAGGGACAGACATGATGCACCCATGTTTTGAAGAGGCAAGTAATGGAGGCAGGAGCCACAGTTGCTCAGTTGTTAGCATGCTGGACTAATTTCCAAAAGGGTGAGGGTTCTGATCCTACCATCAGATCAGCCCAGGTTGGCTTCTGTGGTGTGTCTTTGGGTAAGGCACTTTACTCCAATCGCCTCTGCACTAAATAACCTACGTGTATTGCTGCGGTACAAACCACCAAACCAGACCAAACCAAATATCATTATATCTACTACATGTATAACTGAGGTTAAATATTGTATAAAACATCAGATGGGACCTTGCAGTGGTCTTTTAAATATCTGACAGTTCATTACATCTGATCTTGTTGTAAATGTAATTTTCTGTGGCAGCTTTTTACTTAGAACTAGGGCAGGTTAACCTAGAATTAGAGCAGGTTACTAGGGCAGGTTAACCTAGAATTAGAGCAGGTTAACCGATCTCTTATTAACAACTATTGTCATTATTATTATGAACTTGTAATCGTACTGAATTCATTTAGAAACTGTTAAAATGACCACTGATCATAAATTATGAATGAATTTTGTAATCTGCTTTTCATCATCATATTTGGAAAAATATTGTTTTCCTTCCATGAATTTATTATGCAAGGTTATTGTTAAATATGTCACTTCCAGTATAGATGATATGTATGGGTATAAATATGTAAAGTTATAAATAGTGTATAGATGATATGTATGGGTATAAATATATAAAGTTATAAATAGTGTATAGATGATATGTATGGGTATAAATATATAAAGTTATAAATAGTGTATAGATGATATGTATGGGTATAAATATGTAAAGTTATAAATAGTGTATAGATGATATGTATGAGTATAAATATGTAAAGTTATAAATAGTGTATAGATGATATGTATGGGTATCGATATATAAAGTTATAAATAGTGTATAGATGATATGTATGGGTATCAATATATAAAGTTATAAATAGTGTATAGATGATATGTATGGGTATAAATATATAAAGTTATAAATAGTGTATAGATGATATGTATGGGTATAAATATGTAAAGTTATAAATAGTGTATAGATGATATGTATGGGTATCAATATATAAAGTTAAAAATAGTGTATAGATGATATGTATGGGTATAAATATGTAAAGTTATAAATAGTGTATCAACATCAGTTTGAAATTTTTTATTTAAAAACTAATTGAAGAGAAAATGTACATCGTGCTGCATTTAATTCAATTTACCTTAGTTTATCGGTGAGATCTTCAACTTTTACAATTTTATCATGACATTGCTATATAGCAAACTGATTTTCATTGGCTTCAGAGATAGCTGAAACATATTGTTGAGTTTTCTTTTTCTTGTATATTCACAGAGTGATGGTGTTGGATTCAGGAAGGATTAAAGAACTTGACACCACGGATAATCTCTTGAAAAATTCTGACAGCATTTTCTATGGAATGGCAAGCGATGCAGGGCTGGTACATGTATAGATACAGCATACCAGATCCAGGCATGAAGTAAAAAGCTGAGAGGGAGGCTACCTGCAGCAGATCTTCTATATTGTTGCACATTATTATTATCAATAAAAAAAGGATGTTTTAAAGTGCCAAATATTAATGAGATTCCCGGTTTAGAATTCAAGATATTGATGGATTTTATTTCAGGAACATTTCCAGATTTGACATTTTTGGAATATTCATACCCTTTGAGAAGCAAGAGTATGTTCTAATCATATTTTCAGTTTTTTTTCATGCACACTCACATCATCTGATGATTCATTCATAGGCCATACACACAGTGATACAAACCAGTTATTATTCCGATTATATAATCATGCCATGTAGCTCATCAGGTGTCATGAAATTTCAGAAGAAAAAAATGACCATTCTAATATCTATATATTTGATAGCATCTTTACACTGTGAAAAAGTTACAGATATTGAATTAAAATTTCAAAATATGATTTGACATATGCTTATGGTTGATTTTAGTTTTCAACTCTGATTTCTAAACATTTAGGGCCAGTAGGTTATGCATATCTAACTCTGTTGGCATAGGATAACAAACGACAATAGCAAGTGTTCCATGAAACCCAATGTCCCACCTGCATAGATGCTTTGATGTATCTCTCCACAATCGTCACCCACCCTGTACCTGACTTGAAAAAACATTAACCTAAAACTTTAATGTTGATTCTACCATCACTGTTAAAGCTGTTGGGAAAATTGTAACTTTATCACCAAGCTTATGCAGGTGAGTCAAAGAGTACTGTAACTTGGGGACATTTTTAGCTGGTATCTCTGTAACTGGACCTAACTTGGAATAGCAAATCAATCAGATATATCACACCACATAAACCTAGGCCAGTTTCCTGTATTATTCCATAGAAGATCGTGCCCCATCTGCTGACCTACATGTTTGCTCATGTATAATTTCTGTATAGACCCAGATATGCCCCACCATTAGTACTATAAACATGATAATAATGATTCTGTTAATGCTGTAAACATGATAATAATGATTCTACTAATGCTGTAAACATGATAATAATGATTCTACTAATGCTGTAAACATGATAATAATGATTCTGTTAATGCTGTAAACATGATAATAATGATTCTACTAATGCTGTAAACTTGATAATAATGATTCTAACAGTACTGCAAACTTAATAATAATAATGATTCTGCTACTACTGTAAACATGATGATGAAAACACAGTCTAGTTTTGTTGATGCCACTTTTGCATCACTCGGTTGGAACAATTCATTGAGTCACTCAGATGACACCTGTTTGTCTGATACTTGGTCTTGTCAGATGATTTTAATGGCAAATGTTTGTCTCAGATTAACAAGTCTTGACCATGTATTGAAATCTCAATGTACAAAACTGCTTGGTACAAATGAAGAGGCATGTTGTTGCACTGTCAACTCACTTTGATGTGGAACTTTTTCATTGGTATGATCAGATTTTTTGAGATACAGAAATAACATTATTATTTAGCAATTATCTTGGATGTCTAGATTAGAAGCCTCTGAAAAGTCGAGAAATATAGAATAGTTTTGACCGTTTGTTACTTTTACCTCAGCTTGAATTACAATGAGCATCAACTAAGACATTCCCAAATGATCCAGTGATTTGAACATTACCATATAAAAGTTTTTTTTATGTTGGAACTAAAAATTGGGAAAAATTAATTTATCACATTGGACTTACTTCTCAGTAGTGTATGTTTGTGTTTAATGGTTATTTATTAATATATTAAGTTCTAATCATGTATATAGTGTGTTGACAGCAGCAATTTTATTTAAGGCATTTTGTATGCATGTGTATACAATAACAGTAAATGTTACTTTTCTGTCATGAGTAGTACATTAAAGTTATGAAATATGAACTATACATATCTGTGCGATGACGCTTTAATCAACAAATAAAAAAATTAAAACTTTTACAGCTGTATACAGGCACTACATGTGGTATGTAATTTAATGATATCAACCAGTTTGATAGATTTTTATCATTAATACTGTAAAACTTGTACAGCTGTATGCTGTATATAGATACCAATGTGTAATTTATCAACCAGTTTGATGGATTTAATGGTTTTATGCATATTAATATTGTTTTTTAACACAATCATTTTCAAAATTGGTAGGGGGGGTACAAACAAATGGGAGGGTAAGCGAATACTATAGGTGTGTTTGTGCATTTCTGATGTATTTGGCTAATAGGCAGATGTCAAGTAGTGAGCAATCTCAGTGCCACTTGGGCCCCTTGTTTATTAAATAATGTTTTCTGTCTTTGTCATGGTAGTTGTTAGTGGTAGGAGAAATGGTTATTAGAAAGATATAGAGATTAAGCAAAATTTAGTATCATATGTAAAAGAATCCATTAAACATATTATCACAGAAATATGATCTATCAATGAAAAGAAAGGTAGATGCTGTGGCATAGCAGCTGCCCAAGAAACCCCCACATCTCGGGGGTGGGGGGTGGGGTGGGGGCTAAAATTTCCATTAAACAACTTTTTATTGGTTTTTATTGGAAGAGGGACCCAGAATTAAGTTTGGCTGGGGGGGGGGGGGGCAGAATTTTTTTCTATCCCACTGGATAGATGGAAGAAAGGTAGACCAATAACTAGGTTAATAGTCTGGATAGTCATTTAAATAGAAACAGAAGAATCTACAGATGAGGAAATTTGCTTTTCTTCTGCACACATATATGTGCAATTATTTTTTGTTGCACTTGTTTTCCATATATGCTTTATTTCATGTATGCACTGATCCAGATGTAGCTTGACAAACAAAACATGCTGTGTTGTGGGCATGTGGTATATAGCTTGGCAAATATGCTGTGTTGTGGGCATGATGTAGGCATATAGCTTGACAAACATGCGTTGTTGTATTAAACAACTTTTTATTGGTTTTTATTGGAAGAGGGACCCAGAATTAAGTTTGGGGGGGGGGGGGGCAGAATTTCTTTCTATGCCACTGGATAGATGGAAGAAAGGTAGACCAATAACTGGGTTAATAGTCTGGATAGTCATTTAAATAGAAACAGAAGAATCTACAGATGAGGAAATTTGCTTTTCTTCTGCACACATATGTGCAATTATTTTTTGTTGCACTTGTTTTCCATATATGCTTTATTTTATGTATGCACCGATCCAGATTTAACAGTTCTTTGGTTTCCATATTAAGGAATGTAATTTAGGTATACAACCATGCTGCTAGATGATGATTTTTGGTTTTGTAGGGTTTAACACCAGTTTTCAGCACATGATGGCTATACATAGCAGCCAGTATATTTGGTGGAGGAAGAACCCGGTAAGACCCTGGGAAAAACCACTGACCCACGGGAAGCTACTGGCTACTTAGACCACTCGGACACCGGGAGTCCCACCAGATAATGAACATAAAAGACAAATATCAAATTTGTTCATGTGTTGTGTGTGCTCCAGTGAAAAAAGATTAGACTTAGAAGAAACTTTAATCACATAATACACTAGGAGATCCGAGTCTGTTCTCATGATTTCAAATGAACAATATGGTTCCAGATCTGCTGGTGTAACATGTAACATCAAATCTTTGTATACACCCAAACCCAGTTGGGTGTGATGAATACGTAAATATGGTACGGTAGATTGAATGTCATAGAAATATACTGAAACCCAAAACACATTTGGGTGTTGATGAATGGGGAAATATGGTTGACTCAATATCATAGAAATATACTGAAACCCAAACACATTTGGGTGTGATGAATGGGGAAATATGGTTGACTCAATATCATAGAAATATACTGAAACCCAAACACATTTGGGTGTGATGAATGGGGAAATATGGTCGATTCAGTATCATAGAAATATACTGAAACCCAAACACATTTTGGTGTGATGAATGGGTAAATATGATAGATGGATCGACATAGAAATATATTTAAACCCAGACACATTTTGGTGTGATGAATGGGTAAATATGATACATGGACTGTCATAGAAATATATTGAAACCCAAACAAATTTCGGTGTGATGAATGGGTAAATATGATAGATGGACTGTCATAGAAATATACTGAAACCCAAACACATTTGGGTGTGATGAATGGGGAAATATGGTCGATTCAGTATCATAGAAATATACTGAAACCCAAACACATTTTGGTGTGATGAATGGGTAAATATGATAGATGGATCGACATAGAAATATATTTAAACCCAGACACATTTTGGTGTGATGAATGGGTAAATATGATACATGGACTGTCATAGAAATATATTGAAACCCAAACAAATTTCGGTGTGATGAATGGGTAAATATGATAGATGGACTGTCATAGAAATATACTGAAACCCAAACACATTTCGGTGTGATGAATGGGGAAATATGGTTGACTCAGTATCATAGAAATATACTGAAACCCAAACACATTTCAGTGTGATGAATGAGGAAATATGGTTGACTCAATATCATAGAAATATACAGAAACCCAAACACATTTCAGTGTGATGAATGGGTAAATATGATACATGGACTGTCATAGAAATATACTGAAACCCAAACATGTATTGCCAAATAGGTCTTACAAACAGCGATGGGGCTTTTGGTATATTGCAAGTCTCATCAAAGCAGTAATAATCTTACACAGTTTAGAATTAAGTGCTGTCGTTAAGATAATATCTAGATAAATATGTCTTTTTGTGCCTGCCCACAATGTTGAATTTGACAGTTGCTTTTATCTCCGTTTTTCTTTTTCCCTTAAAGGTCAAAAAAGAAATTTTATTAAAGTGATATACAATATGTGCATAAGAACTTGGATACTTATGCAGAGCTGGCATATAGCTTGATAAACATGCTGTGTTGTGGGCATGTGGTATATAGCTTGACAAACATGCTGTGTTGTGGGCATGTGGCATATAGCTTTGCAAACATGAGTTGTGGGCATGATAGTGGCATGTAGCTTGACAAACAAAACATGCTGTGTTGTGGGCATGTGGTATATAGCTTGGCAAATATGCTGTGTTTTGGGCAAGATTCAGGCATGTAGCTCGACAAACGTGGTGTTGTGGGCATGTGGCATATAGCTTGACAAACATGCTGTGTTGCAGGCATGATTTTTAATATACAGTTAAACCTGTCCTAACGGTCACCTGTTCCTAGCAGTCACCTAGTCACAACAGCTATTCTAATTTGCCCCTGGCTAATTTCCTATATCAAATTCCAGTGTGAAATGGTCACCTACCTTAAGTGGTCATTGGAGCATATCAACAGTGACCACTCTAAGTATGGAAATTAAACTTTTGTTTGATGAGCAAGGCATTGTTTAGATAAAGGCATATCATGTGAATTGATATGTAAACATTTCAAAGCTTGCATCACTGTACTCGAGTCACACTGTCAGTTCAACTCAAAGGTGTCAATATGTCGGGTTCAAAAGCAAGGCAGTTTTTATCCATACAGGAGAGAATTGAAGCAATTTATTTGCTGTACGGTGGGAAAAGAAGTAAATGCAGCAGAAATGAAAGTCACTTTTTACACAAATGTGACAGGTATAGTTTCATATCTTGATCTATATGACTGTGAATTAAAGCTATCTTTGATGAAAAGAGTTCATCTTTGAGAAGAGATACGAGTTATGTCCTTTTTCATTAGGGTCAAGGGTCATTCAATATTTAAAACTGTCTGTAAAGGCAGGCAAAGTTTCAGTTCATGGGTCACAAAAATAATCATACATGTCTTCTCCTGATTCCCTATTCATCACGGGCCTCTTCACATAAGCTGACTTTCTTTTGATCTCGGCAATATTAGCACCTGGCTAATCCAGATATTGCTTTTGAAGCATGAACAGCTGTTTCCAAGCCTAATTTATACAAGCTGATCAAACAAAGAGTCTGTCCTCTATTTTACTGTTATTTGTAAGATGTCAATCAGTAATGAAAACAAACTAAGACCTGCGATTATTCTAAGTCAGTGATGATTTAATCTTTAGGATGGATTAAAGTGAGCAGGATACAGTAATCTTGTGCAGAACATAAATTTGGGAGAGAACAACATGTACATTTTATGATTTTGTTGAATAGTGCACATAAAACAATTTTGATAATGTAATAATAATAATAATAATAATAATTATAATAATAATAACAATAATGATATTCACTGCATGGAATTTGTTCAAAAACCAATTTTGAAAGGTGAACCTCTGTACAGAGGCTACCTGTGTACAAAGGCCAGTTTTGCCTTTTTTCATGTGTGGCCACTATTGACAGGTTTGACTGTACATTGCAGTTGGTTCAGTTCATGAGTAAATGCTTGCAGCAAAGATAACTTGTCAGGCTATACACTTTTTTTTATTTCACTGAAGTGTGGAGTTATCTGTTGCCATGAAAATAGTGTTTTCTACAGCTTTCCAAGAAAAGAGTCCTTGTCTATTATTTCATCATTTACCATTAATATTACATGCTTCTTACAGTACCACAGTTATTCATATTTAAATTAAATTCTTTTTAGATACATTAATATCATATTAGTATTTCTCTTTCATGTTAAATTATTGTGAAATTTTCTCATTTTCGTACTGAATATAAGACTGTCTACAGATAAGAATTTAAATAACTTAGTGCCTACACAAAACTTAGTCATGACTTTCTTTTCAATTGCTGCACAGTTGAAAAGAAATTAAATCCTATTTATCATTTTAGTCATTTTGAACCAACCTTTTTTGTTGGCATTATTAGTATAATTTTCTTATGCATTCTTTACATTTGAATGACCGAGCTATCACTCTCTGTACTGGTATCAGATGCTTAGGCTAAGCCCCTGTTGTCATCATCATTAATTTTTTGTTCAGTCATTTCCTACAGCCACTAAATACATAGTAATTCCATTTATATCATTATCACTTTCATTGACCTATGTATTCAGCATGGCAAAATCTGTTATATTCTTTAATTCCTTATGATTTGCAGCTCATAGGTCTGTCACAACACAAGGTAATATTGATCAATGAGAACCTTGCTGCATGGTCCGAGTTTTATAATCAAGCTTCTTGGCAACTTGTAGGATTTGCATAAATAGTCAGCACACAGAGCACAAGCTTGCAAATGATATAAACTGTTGTTTTTTGTGTGCCTTTTACAACACCCTTTCAAATTTTACTATGTTAAAAGGCACAAGGATGCAGCCCAAAGAAAACACTTATCATATCATTATTCTTGGTAAGAAAAATGGGTACAAGTATCATCACTGACCACTCACATACATGTAGCTTGTAAACACCAAGTTTTGCAGTTAGATAACAGAGATATGCATGCTCTCTTTTTCTATGATTATTGAATGTCAACATAGCATAGCTACTTTTGTTTTGTTTTAATCCATCTCACTAGAGAATGTGTTGATGTATGTGATGTATTAATTTATGGGGGGATGAATGCATGCATGCATGAAGTACAGTACCTTGGAGACAATTTTAGTTTGAATGAAAAAAGTAGATCATGATGTTAATGTCAAGAGTTTGAAGTTATTTTATTTTTGTCCTTTTATGCACAGGTTTTTAATTTGAGATATGCCAAGTTCTAGTAGCTGGTTTTGGTTTTAGATTATTCCTAGTTTGTATTTTGTAATCTTCTGAAGGATTTATTTTTAAAACTTGTATTGATCTTTACAATGTTTACCTTAAAAAATAATTTGTAAGTTGGGTTTTTTTTTTGTTTCCTTATATTCACTTGACTTCAGTAATGTTTGTTTGTTTGTTTCATTTGTTTTTGCTAGTCCACCTGATGTATTTCTGTGAACAACTGTGAGTTTAATACAAAGTGCATCTTGCCACATTTGATACTCAATACAGCACTCTCTCACTGTACGGCCCTTCATTGTAACACAGTTTCCATTATAAGGTCCTTCATTATAACAGTTGCCTTTATAAGGCCCTTCATTATAACACAGTTCCCATTATAAGGCCCTTCATTGTAACAGTTCCCATTGTAAGGCCCTTCATTATAACAGTTCCCATTGTAAGGCCCTTCATTATAAGTTCCCATTGTAAGGCCCTTCATTATAACAGTTCTCATTGTAAGGCCCTTCATTATAACACAGTTCCCATTATAAGGCCCTTCATTATAACACAGTTCCCATTATAAGGCAAGTATGGTCAAGAATCCCATATAAGTCAGTAGTAGTAAAATTATATGTACCGTGTACTTCAATATAAGACAGTCTCATTACGTGTTCATGACATCAGAGGTCCAATAGTTATGTGATGCCACCAAAAAAAATCTTTCCAAAGTTGTTGTACAAAAAACTAAAAATATTAGAGTCACGTAATGTTTATAAAGAAACAAAAGGGCACATAATTTTCAACATATTTATTCTGACAATAACAACCAGAAATGTGTCGCTGTCATAGAAACCTGGAAAAAGACAGATTCATCATGCAGAGAGCACATGACAACATGATTTTTGTTGTTATCATGTGACGATTGAACCTCTGATGTCATGGACATATAGTCTGCACAATTTGGGTAGCCTAATGATTAGCAATGCAAAATGGAGAGATGCCAAGTTCTAGTAGCTGGTTTTGGTTTTAGATTATTCTTAGTTTGTATTTTGTAATCTTCTGAAGGATTTATTTTTAAAACTTGTATTGATCTTTACAATGTTTACCTTAAAAAATAATTTGTAAGTTGGGGGTTTTTTTTGTTTCCTTATATTCACTTGACTTCAGTAATGTTTGTTTGTTTGTTTCATTTGTTTTTGCTAGTCCACCTGATGTATTTCTGTGAACAACTGTGAGTTTAATGCAAAGTGCATCTTGCCACATTTGATGCTCAATACAGCACTCTCTCACTGTAAGGCCCTTCATTATAACACAGTTTCCATTATAAGGCCCTTCATTATAACAGTTCCCTTTATAAGGCCCTTCATTATAACAGTTCCCATTATAAGGCCCTTCATTGTAACACAGTTCCCATTGTAAGGCCCTTCATTATAACAGTTCCCATTGTAAGGCCCTTCATTATAACAGTTCCCATTGTAAGGCCCTTCATTATAACACAGTTCTCATTGTAAGGCCCTTCATTATAACACAGTTCCCATTATAAGGCCCTTCATTATAACACAGTTCCCATTATAAGGCAAGTATGGTCAAGAATCCCATATAAGTCAGTAGTAGTAAAATTATATGTACCGTGTACTTCAATATAAGACAGTCTCATTACGTGTTCATGACATCAGAGGTCCAATAGTTACGTGATGCCACCAAAAAAAATCTTTCCAAAGTTGTTGTACAAAAAACTAAAAATATTAGAGTCACGTAATGTTTATAAAGAAACAAAAGGGCACATAATTTTCAACATATTTATTCTGACAATGACAACCAGAAATGTGTCGCTGTCATAGAAACCTGGAAAAAGACAGATTCATCATGCAGAGAGCACATGTCAACATGATTTTTGTTGTTATCATGTGACGATTGAACCTCTGATGTCATGGACATATAGTCTGCACAATTTGGGTAGCCTAGTGATTAGCAATGCAAAATGGAGAGTACCAGGTAAAATTTCATCAATGCTGGTGTTTGATCACATCTATCAGTAAATTAAAGACATAACAAATGTTATACTCTCAATTTTTAAGAAGATAAATCCTCTTCCTTTTGATTTCATGCAGGTAGGGGTAGATGTAAAGCCATTTAGGTTCGATAGGCCTGATAGTAATTGGCTACCCTATGCCAACACCATGCAGTTTTGGCTAATTCAAACTTTTGATAGGACATATGCTGTGGCCTCACACCCCAACATAAATGTCAAAATATCTTAAATGGGCTGGGGAAGATCAGAGGAAACTTGGACTAACTATAAGGCAGTAAACTTTATATCCCTTATGGACAGTGTTATCATGAGGGAGTGCTGTGCTACTAACAAGACGAATAAATAATAACTGCATGAAAATTTTCTACTGTATATTATCATCTATGCAAGAAATCTTTTTCCTACCAAAATTTGTTCTTGGAAGAAATCTTAGTATTTTCAGTATGATTACTGTATACCAGAAATCTTAGTATCTTCAGTATGATTACTGTATACCAGAAATCTTAGTATCTTCAGTATGATTACTGTATACCAGAAATCTTAGTATTTTCAGTATGATTACTGTATACCAGAAAATTAATTTTTTACAATCTGATTTTAAAAAGTTTATCTCTCCTTGAAGCGGTTTGTAGTAAGTTTAGCCAAGTGTACATTTTAAATCGTATTTGGTACTGTTAGCATCAAGGAGTATAGTATACATCAGATCTAATGATGTATCTTCTCATATTTTACATTCTGTAAAATTTGCATTACAAAACTTTTACATAATATTTTTGTATAATGGGACTGTTATGTTGCATACATAATGATGGGGGCAGAAAATTATTATGGAGCTAGGTTACTAAATTGTTGAGAGCTAAGCCGAGTTCACAGTTGTAACTTGCTCTTATTGCAGTTCTCATCATAACTTTGAATATGAAGTAAAGCCTACATCAGGTCAATAAAACCTACATCATTACCAAGGCTGGTTGTGTGGTTTGTTATGACCTAATAGTGAAATTACTTTCACCTACTTTTGATTAATTTGTAACTTTACTCACTGAAATCAAGTGCAGTTCATTTTCAGCATACTGTAAAATTTGCATATTAGGTGCATGCATGGAAATAAGCCAATACACAGAAATTTATTACAGTGAGAAAACGTTTTTTTTTTATGAAACTGTTTTTAATCTAGTGGCCATATATATCTGTTTTTAAACATAAAATAAAAAAATGTAAAGACTAAAACATTTTACTTAGCAGACCAATGTAACCGTAATTCATATCAGACCAATGTAACGGTAATTCATATTGGACCAATGTAACTGTAATTCATATCAGACCAATGTAACTATTTAATATCAGACCAATGTAACGTTCATTCATATCAGACCAATATAACTAATTCATATTGGACCAATGTAACTAATTCATATCAGACCAATGTAACTGTAATTCATCAATAACTTATAATGTGCCATAATGTAGATTTCAGTGATGATAAACTCATATCGATAATAAGCACATATGGCCTTCACTAATTTCATAAACACGAGTTTCTCAAAGGGACTGATGCTCTACTGGCTGAAAAGAATTGCCAGGAATTCAAAATAAGACCATTTATTCCTTTTAACTGCTTAGTGTCAAAGCCATCAATGATATTCTTCAGCAATAACAAGATTTTCAAATTAGCTGCTGTGGTGGTCATATTCGATGTCAGATTGTCACCATTTTCATTTGGATCCACAAGACATCATAAAAAGTTTTCTAGTGGAAACCCCATGTTGATATGATTTTCCGTATTGGAGGAGTAACAATAAGATTTTCAAGATGGGTGCCATGGTAGCCATATTGGATATCAGATTGGTACCATTTCCATTTAGTACCAACCAGACATCATAAGAAGTCTTTTGGTGAAAACACAATGTTAATATGACCACCCATCCAGGAGAGGTTGTGATAAGATTTTCAAGATGGCCATTGTGGTGGTCATATTGGGCACCACATCAGCACCATTTTCATTTAGGACCAACTAGGCATCAGAAGAAGTCTTCTGGTGAAAAACCCCATGGCAATATTACTTTTCATTTAGTAGGTCTCGAGTAGTGATAACAAGAGTTTTAAGATGGTCACTATGGTGGCCATATTGGACATCAGATCAGCACCATTTTCATTTACAACCAAGTAGACATCTTAAGAAGTCTTGTGGTGAAAACCCCATGGAAATATTACTTTTCATTCGGGAGAAGTAGTGATAACAAGATTTTCAAGATCGCCACTTTAACAGCCTTAATGGCAATCAGATTGGCGCCATTTTTATTTTGGACCAACTAGACATTAGAAGAAGCCTTTCAGTGAAAACCCCATGCTGATATGACCATCCATTCAGGAAGAGTAGCGATAACAAGATTTTCAACATGATTACCGTTGTGGCCATATTGGACATCAGATCGGCACCATTTTCATATTGGACCAACCAGAAATCATACGAAGTCTTCTGCTTATAACCCCATATCCATATGACTTTAAGTTCAGGAGGAGTAACTATAACAAGATTTTCAGGATGGTCACTATGGTGGCCATATTGGACATCAAGTTAGCACCATTTTCATTTACAACCAACTAGATATCATAGTGAAACCCCATGCTGATAAGACCATCCATCCAGGAGGAGCAGCAATAACAAGATTTTCAAGATAGCTGCTATGGCAGCCATATTGGCCATCAGATTGGCACCATTTTCATTTAGAACCAACTAGACATCATAAGAAGTCGTAGTGAAAAGTCCATGTTGATGACCATCCATTCAGGAGTAGCGATAACAAAATTTTCAAGATGTCCAGGCAGCACCATTTTCGTTTAGGGCCAACTAGACCATATGATGAATGTGTGTGTACATTTTCATTGCAATCCTCCAAGTAGTTTAGGATGAGTAACAATGACAAACTTGTGCTCACTGACAGACGTACATTGGACAATATACAACAGACCATTCCATAAGTTCTTCTGGTCTATGACCAGTAGAGCTAATAAGTATGTGTGCTTTTTAACAAGATTTTCCAGTATATTGACCCATAATCCTGATACTGTATTATGCCTATCAAGTTGTACATTGTTATTTATTTACATGGCCATATGAAATATAGATCACTGTGGCATACTTTTCATGAATAAGTAACTTTGTCGTCACACTCTGCATACCAAATTGCTGAAATTGTATCAATGACTGAGGGTATTCCTATTTAATTGACAACTGAAGTGATTTGATATGCAGTGTGTGGTCATGATTGCTATAAACCAAGCTACCATGACTTTACCAACCCAAAGAAGAAGAATGGTCCATCTGTGAAAAATATTTGGACTCACCCACCCCCCTTCTCAGAGAAATAATGGCACTTTTACTTTACAGCATAAACAAGATTTAAAATGAACAAAAGTTAAATTTTTAATTCTTCAAAATTTTTAAATTGTTCAGTTAAGTTAGCGAAAGAGACTTAAAACAAGCATGTATGTTTTAAAACTAATGTAATAGAAATATTCAAGCCTTGTAACACTAGTGTAATAAAAAATAAACTCCAGGAAACCTTTGACAACTCAAATACTAGGTATCAATCAAATTACTTGCTACATCCAGGAGTAGAGGCTTCTATTCCTCTGGAGCCTAAAAACTCTAAACAACTGAAAACTTTACCAATACATGCTTCCAGATAAGGTCACTAGCAGACGATCTTCTGCCAATGTTACCTGAAAGATGGGCAACCAGGCAGTTTCTCCTTCATGTGGCCACCAAAATTTGCCATTTTCAAAAGGGCACACTCAACTTATAAAGTACAAGTATAGATACCGACAGAAAGCCGGGTTTGCATTCTTTTTATTTATATATGTTTTGTAACAGTTTCTTGAGATTCAAAGAATTTATTTAAACTTCCAAACACTATATAAAATCAGTAGTAAATCTGTCAGCACTTGAGTTTTTCAAAGTTCTACAGTTTAATATTATTATTATTATTATTATTTTTATTATTAAACAAATCACAAATTAATAGCTAAATTTAGCACCTCCAAGAATTTTTATGGGCAAAAGTAGACAACAGTTCTGGTGAAAAATCACTGACGACAGCTGTCACTTTAACTCTTCAGTGAATGCCCTCTGGAATGCACTCCGACGCTGCAGTCGATCATAGTAATCGTGCAGGATGGGAAATTCATCCAGCAGAACACCATCTCGCATCGTGGCAGCCCACCATATGTTGTATCCCAGGACACAATCAGCAGCTGTGAATCTGTAATGTAAGGTTTATTGCTATTGAAAAAAAATTAAAAAGGAACTGATACATTTAACACATTTTCATTAATTTAGCTAAAGTCAAGTTTACATGGTCAAGTAGGTTTACCCTTGCATTGTTCTCAGAAAAATATACAAAATTAAAAATGATAACTACAAGCCTTAACATGTGAGCTCTGTTATATTGAGCAAGTAATTGAATTTAAATTTCAGCTAGAAGTATGATTTCTAGCAGATGATGGCAAACAAGGAAATATCTGTATGAATCAGCCACTTTTGCAAGTTATTATGGGTAATGTTCTGTAAGGCATTGTGGGTAAAACTGATACAGTGTTATAATTCCACTAGTTCATCTCTTTTATCAATGAAAATGTTTACAGATTTTAACCTAATGCCATTCATATCCATAATGCCTCACAAAATTACCTTCAATAACTTGTAAAGATAGCACAGGTTTGTACTGGACTTTCCACTGTGTAGGCCATCATAAAAATCATACTTTTAACTTAAATTAAAATTCATTTACCTTCTCAAAATAACTGAGCTTGTGTGCTATCAAGGTTTGTAGTTACTGCTTTAATTTGGTGAAGTGATTATTTTTAGAAAACCAGAAAGATATGCGGTATCTGTTTGACTGTACAAATAGACTTTAATACAATCAAACCTGTTATAGTCACGTCATTTAAGCAATAAGCTGCCTAGAAGACTTTAAAAAGTGCTCATTTGCTCATGACAGAAGCATTGATTAAGTAACTATACGTCTCGACTAGATCACTTTTGGTCTTACCTAGATATAGTTTCTACAGATAAGTGTGCCTGTGTACTGAGCATAATTTGTCATGAATAACGAAATAAAAACTTAAAAACACAGTTCCCCATACCTTTTCTGATTTGTCTTGATATAAATTACAGTACAAGTCATACAGGTCATGTAGACATTTGGTTCCAACTATTTCAACAATGGGTGTCATTTTGGAGAATTTGATTACACGTGTCTTTAAATGACAATTATTCAGTTTATTTAACTCCTCATCAATCAACATCCCTTGGAAGGTCATTATATAAACAATACAAGAAATTCATATAACAAGATCAATGTTAAAGCATGTGGACATTTTTGGACGAGGTCAATCAAAAGGTGTGATCGAGTATAAACTGGATTGAATGTTGCATGCTGTGATATCACAATGAAAGCGCCATGTTGGAAATAAATCTGTACTACCCTGCATTGGTTATAGACCCGACATCCTCTTTTCTTGACCCAGTTTAGTTCCTGGCTGCCACTGTCAAAGTCGACAGCAATCAATAATTTTGGTCTGGAAGTTTTTTTTATGACATTTAAGGTGCAGAGCATTCAACAATCAGAAATTACCAGACATTGGTTAGACTATATTACCATTAAATTTATAACAACAATTAATATTTTTAAGATCAGTAAATGCACCTTCATGACCACATTGACATACACTTTAATCCTTTTCAAGCTGACTCAAAGGCACAAACAGCAAAGCAAGCACAACGATCAAGTGCACGGCAGGAAAAATTCTATTGTGGAAAATTGTTCTCGACAAAATGTACTGAACTTGTACAAAGTCATAAAATATGTGACAGAAAGAAATAAAAAGAGGTGCCATTTTCCAAACCTTTTTGCTTCCAGGCAAGCATAACTTTTTCCTATTATTCCAGCCCTAAAGTGGCTTTGGTCAACTCCTGTTGCTAAATATTTTACTTCAAAATTGAATTTCTTTGAACTGCACTGTGCTGACAAGCTGTAAAAAATTATCCATTAATCTGTCAAATAATACAGAGGCTATGCAGTTTAAATCTTGAATGTTTCATATCTCATTATATAAAACAGGAAATTTGTTAATAGAACATGAATGCCCCAATATCCCCCTTTTTTATGACCATAGTCAAGTGTGTATGAAAGGCCTTTATGCCAGGATTTATGTACAAGTTAGTCAATTTCTGTTTCTGTGGGGTTTTTTAAGACAAAGTTCAAATATTTTTATATTTTAAGTAATGGCATCCATATTAAAAGGTGGATCAGTATCAGCTGTATGAATCAGAAAGAAATTTTAAAGGCCCTTAGGCTTGGATACTTTCTGTCAAATTTGGTCAAATTCTGTTGAGTGCTAAGAAAAAGTTGTTGAAAAATAGTTTTATTTATAGCAGGAGCTGCTGTGACTCCGTGGTTAGCATGCCAGACTCATGACTGTAAGGGTGTGGGTTCAAATCCTACCACTGGATCAGTCCGAGTTGGCTACCATAAGGTATCCTTTGGCAAGGCAATTTACTTCAATTACCTCGGCATTAAATAACCTACTTGGTTGTACCATAAAACACCAAACCAAACAAAACCAATTATATTTTTAGTAACAGCAGATATATCTGATGATGAATCTGCATCATTTGTACAAAAAATGTTTGAAAGCCATTTAGGCTAGGATGGTTACTGTCAAATTCTCTTATATGGTTTTTGAGAAGACAATGCTTAAAAAACTATTTTCGGCAACCATATTTGATTTGATTTGTACAAATTTTAAAAGCCTTTATGTTAGGATGTTTTCTGTCAAATTGAGTCAAATTCTGTTCTACAGTTATTTAGATCTATATATTTTAGTAACAGCAGCAAAACTTGACAGCAGAATTGTATCATTTGAACAAACCTGAAAGGTCTTCATGCCAAAATGCTTTCTGTCAAATTTGGTCAAATTCCGTCAAGTCATTTAAAAAAATTTCTTTTTTTCACAATTGATGGCAGATTTGTATAAACTTCAAAGACCCTCATACCAGGATGCTTTCTGACAAAATTGGTCAAATTCTGTTCAGCAGTTTTTGAGAAGTCGCTTAATGTTTCATTTATATTTTAGTAATGGCAGTCATAATTTATGTCAGATCTGCATAATTCATAAAAAAAAATTGAAAGGCCCTCCTGGAAGGATACTTTCTGTAAAATATGCTAAAGTTCTGTTTAGCAGTTTTAGAGAAGTCGTTTAAAGGTTTTTCCATTTTTAGTAATAGAGGCATATTGGATGATGGATCACCATGAATTTAATAAATTTCAGAGACCTTAATGTCAGAATGCTCCCTGTATAATTATGTGCCAACTGGTCAAGCAGTTTTTGACAAGAAGTTTTAAATATCAATTGTGAATGGATGACCTTATGACCAGTGGACTAAAAACTTACTGAAGTCACTGATGTGTTATAGTTTGGTCAGTGACCTTCTTTTAAAAAGATTGTGGTATTCTCACCAAAATGCATCTACATATCAAGTGGATTGACTCGAAGGCTAATAATGCTAGAGAAACTGACATAAACACAAAAATGAACTGAAATCACTGAAGTGTGAAATTTAGGTCACAATGACCAACTTTTGGCATGATGATATTGCACTCACTAAAAGGCATCTGACTACCAAGTTGCATGACTATGGGGTTATAACAATGCCTCAGAAATTGATCTCAGTGCCAAACTTTACCAAGGTATGATGGACTAATGGACATAAGGACAGACAATTGTACCACTATGTGCCCTTTCCACATTCATAGCAGGGCATAAAAAGCAAAATGCTTCTTAGAAAATAATAAAGATGATGTTTATAAAGGCAATGCAAAAGCACTGACCTGTGACTAATCATATCAATATCTCACTGTTTCTTAAAGCTTTAGGAGCTTAAAATAGAATATATGAGGGGTATTTAAAAAGTTCTGAATATTAGTGCATTACAACAAAGTTCTTAATTAGTGAACGGTACATCAGTGGATTCCCTCAAAGTACTCCTCATGGACCTCTAGGCACTTTCTAAGTCTGATTATCCAATTATTAAATGCCACTTTGTATTTACTTTTTGGTGTGTTGTTCATACACTGGAAAACTGCACTTCCAACCACATGGCAGTTATCAAATTGTCTGCCCCTCAGTGAATCTTTGATAATGGGATTCAGCCAAAAATCACCTGGGGTTAACTCCATGCTGTATGGAGGATGCTGTGCTCTTTCATGAAGTCTGTCCTGAGGGCAGATTATGCACCAAAGTATTGTCATGGAGTAGATGGATACCACAGGTACTAGTGTGCAGATGGGTGGTTGAGAAGTGTTCTGTAACATTTGGCAAAACTTTGGAGGCAACAAATGTCCAGCGACACCAAGTAAGGCAGGCACAGGTACCTGGATGACTGGGCTTTTTGCACTGAAAAATAATGTGTATAAAACGCTCTTGACAATCCAATTTCATCGAGCAATTTGTGGTTTTTGCTCGTTTTCTCCAAACTTTATTTTATCCCCTTCAGTCGGGTTCAGAAAAGTAAATCCATGTTTCATGGCCTGTAACAGTCTCATTCAAATGTCTCTCTGATCAATCTTTTCATATTTGGTGAGTAGCTGTTAGGCGATTTCAACCCGAGTCTGTTTTTGATCAGCTGTCAACAAATGTGGGAACCATCTTGCACAAACCTTTCTGAGTTTTAAATGATTCTTTAATATACAGCTGACGAATTAATGCCTATCATAATTGAAATATCTTCCACTGTGTATTGAGCATCTTTATCAATTGTTCCCTTCACAGCAGCCACTTCCTACTCAACAATCGCAGACAATAGTCTTCCATAAGCTGGGTCATCTTCCATGGATTCACAACCATCTATAAAACGATGAAACCACCTAAAAACTATATTTGATATGACAGAATTACATCCATAAACTTTATCCAAGATGGCCTTGATATCAGTAAAAGAGTATCCTAAGAGCCCCAAGATTTTTCAGTATTCTCTTTGCATAGTAGCAGAATTGTTCTTCTCTGACGAAATTTATAGGTCACTGTCATTTACCTATGTTGCATCACATGTACATATCTGCAGGTGTCTGGCATGCTGCACATGCAGGTGCAAATCATTTTATAGAACATTATTTTGTCTATCAATTGACATTAAATTTATTGACAGGTGCAAAGAAACAAAAAGTTATAACAGAATATTCAGAATTTTTTATATATCCCTCTTATCTACTGGTATTACATGTGTGGATACTTTACCATTACCCACCTATTTCCACAAATGTATGGTTTCCCTGTGAGTACTTTAGTGAAGTATCTTCCAAAAGTCTGGAACTTGCGCACATTTTTATCAATGAGCTGTGTGTCCTGATTCTCCAGGAGAGTGTCAATCCACTGATTATATAAGTTCTCTAGTATTTCATCCAGAGTACTGCAGGCATATACTACAAAACTGCAAAGAAAAGTATCAGCAAGCATCAATAAAAAAAATGCGGAACTCAGGATGAAATTTAAAGCCTAGAGTTCTACCATACTGAAGCAGTGGGTAGATGTTCATCATTTTGCCAGAGTAAGAATTATGCACTAATGGTGATACTAACATTTAAAGAAGAGGCCCAAGTGGGCTTGATATCACAAACCTGTCTTACATAACTTTACAGTTGACCATTTCACTTTATGTAGTTTTGTAGGAACACATCCTATGTAAACTATATCCCAAACTTTGCATCATGTTGATTTTACCTATTTTACTATTTCCTGATAAAAATACTTTCTAAAGATATTAATGACATAATTTGTATGCACAGTCTCTTGCTCATAATCAAAGTCATTCTAGACATTGATAATATAAGCCCATTTACCAAGTTTTATAGAAACTGGATAGGAAATATAGTTTCTTGATCTGGAGAGGTAACAAGCTCAGCAAACCAGAGGTAAGGTATCTAGTTAATATGCACTGATCTCACTTATTATAAAACCTGTCTATGACAACGATAATATAAGCTAAAGGTGGGGCAAAATCCGACTGGAATGCAGTTTCTAGAGTGGTAACAAGCTCAGTCAATCAGATACAAGGTTACCTCATTAATTATTATGCATAGACCTTGCTCATAATCAAACTCATCCAACATCTTGATAGTACAAGACTGTTTATGAAGTTTAATCAAAATCTGATTGGAAATATAGTTGCTAGATTGTTGACAAACTCAGCCAATTAGATACAAATTAACATCATTAATATGCATACATTTCAGTCATAATCATACTCAACCAAGATCATGATGACATAGGCTTATTTAGTCAGTTTGATCAAAATCCTATCAAAAATACAGTCTCTACAGTGGTAAAAAATCTCTGTCAGAATACATGGATCTACAGTAAAACTGTCAATTATCCAAACCTGTGAGAAGATGTGGATTTACAGTAAAACTGCCAATTATCCAGACCTACCAGGAGACATGGATCTACAGTAAAACTGTATATTATCCAAACCTATCAGAACACATGGATCTACAGTAAAACTGTATATTATCCAAACCTATCAGAACATATGGATCTACAGTAAAACTGTATATTATCCAAACCTATCAGAACATATGGATCTACAGTAAAACTGTATATTATCCAAACCTATCAGACTACATGGATCTACAGTAAAACTGTATATTATCCAAACCTATCAGAACATATGGATCTACAGTAAAACTGTATATTATCCAAACCTATCAGAATACATGGATTTACAGTAAAACTGTCTATTATCCAAACCTATCAGAATACATGGATTTACAGTAAAACTGTCTATTATCCAAACCTATCAGAATACATGGATTTACAGTAAAACTGTATATTATCCAAACATGTGATAAGACATGGATCTACAGTAAAACTGTATATTATCCAAACCTATCAGAATACATGGATATACAGTAAAACTGTATATTATCCAAACCTATCAGAATACATGGATATACAGTAAAACTGTATATTATCCAAACCTATCAGAATACATGGATATACAGTAAAACTGTATATTATCCAAACCTATCAGAATACATGGATTTACAGTAAAACTGTATATTATCCAAAGCTATCAGAATACATGAATTTACAGTAAAACTGTCTATTATCCAAACCTATCAGAATACATGGATATACAGTAAAACTGTATATTATCCAAAGCTATCAGAATACATGAATTTACAGTAAAACTGTATATTATCCAAACCTATCAGAATACATGGATATACAGTAAAACTGTCTATTATCCAAACCTATCAGAATACATGGATCTACAGTTAAACTGTGAATTATCCAGATCTATCAGGAAATATGGATTTAGTCCAGATCCAATGATATTAATCTCTTTATAAGTAACTATCACTTATATTGTATAGAATGATCTTTTCCTTCATTCACTCTATATGTCCTGCAATGCAACATGTATGACATGACATCATCTGTTGATATGGACAGGTCACTATCATAAGATTAGACTAATTGAGCATGTATCATAAAATAGTTAATACCATGTGATCCACTTTCAACTAATAGGATGAAGTTTTAATTTAGTGATATTCAATAATGACAGAATAAGTCATGTATTCATGGATCCTTCATTGATCCATATAACTGAAGTCATGTTTTCAGGGGACCCTTTGTTGGTCCATATAATTTAAAAGACCAGAAAAGTTGTATCTGTATCATCAATGTTTGCCAGGATATGGAGGTAACAAAACAAAAAAACATAACATTGTCACAGAACATTAGCTAGAGACAACACTTATCATTTGGTTGGGGGGGGGGGGGGGAAGAGGGGGCAATGTACTGGGGAGATAATCAGTAGCACAAATTTGAGATACTGTTTGGAAACCAGAAACATCACAAATCAGAGATAATATACATGTGCGGAGGAATTAGCCGACAACATTTAATTATTGACCATGGCATGTTAATACTGTTGCACATTTTGTGTGGGATAGTGGGTTTCCTGCAATTTTTTTGTCCTACAGTATATCCTCGAAATCTTGACCCTCTGTGCCCCCCCCCCCAACGCTTTTTTGTCACTAAAAAATCAAAAACTACACCTACAACTTTTCTTTAGTGGATGTCTATTCATGTCTATGTCGGCACTAGCAATGGCCAAAGTTGCTAAAGGTGATAAAAACTGTAAGATGGCAATGAATAACTATTTCAAAATAATGTATCGGGCAACGAAAACATTCATGGTTTGTGGTACTCAGCTGTGATGCAATGTAAAGTCTTTGATTGCCGCTTGTGTAATGTATTTTTGAGATTCAAGTCACACCTACAGCAAGGAAGATTTAATTTATTATGCGGCTGAATTAATGATAAATGAGACTCATTTATGCAAATAAACAATATGTCATTTAATTAATGATTTATTAATTTTAAAAGAAAATTATTAAGAAAACATGGGTATTTATCAGATAATGACAGCAAGATCCAGAATGGAAAATTCCATGGTGCAGCTCATTTCAAATTAACCAGATATTCAAACATGTGAATGTTTTCATGGGTTACTTGATCACATTATAAAACATTTATTGCAATGATGTTAGTGACCAAGGAAAATATGATAAAGTTAGAGTTGCAAAACTGTCAAAGCAAATAAGATTATCTCACTTCTTGTGCAGTATGTACTATAATTTTCCTTTGTCCTTTTAAAATGTTATGTGTCCCCAAAATCTGGAGCGTGAAAGACACAGTGTCACCTGCCCTTGGAATCCAAGTTGCAACAGTGCATAAATAGCATATTTTTGAATTGTAGGCTATTTCACACAGTCATATCATAATGTGAAATATTTGCGCAGTGAGTGGACAAACAATATAAAAAACTTACAACAGAACAGCAAGCTGAATAGGGGTATGTATGACTGGCCTAAATTTGTAAACATGTTCATCAAGGTGCATTCAAGTGCAATTGATTTGAATTTTAGTCAATGTACAAAAGAAACATTGGGACACAAAACTGTACCAAGTACTTTTAAGTATATTGCTGTACTTGTTTAGAATACAGTTCACAATCAGGAGATCTTGTGCTCCAATATAGTTCAGGTGACTGCTGTAGTCTGTTTCAATTTATTCAATAAATCTGGTTTGGTATAATCAACGTGTCAAAAACATTAGACATGCAGAATAAATATCAAACAAACAACAAAAAGTACAATGTCTTTCATTCAATATACCATAAAGACGTGATAAAGGTAACTTTAGCAAACAATTCCCTTGTCACTCTTAGTAATGTACCTACATATATTTATATTGAAATAGACTATATATAAAGTCCAATTGTTGTGTCACGGACTCCTATTTTGGAAGTAATAACTGCTAATGTACATGCTAGTTTCAGTTTTAATTATTTCCCTTTAACATCACAACATTTTCCATTGTTATTGGTTGCTAAGGAACCCAAAAGTGAGTCTTGTTTCAGACAAGTCAAAATAAGGCCGCACTTTTAGTGAAGGTGAATGACTGAAGAAGCTAAGACCCCTATGTTTATGATTAAATTTTTTTATTTGAATTTTTGGTTCTAGTTGTTATATTAGCGATAGATCACTGTAAGTACAATGATGTCTTCCTAGAGTTGCGTACATATCATGTTTCATTGTAGTGTAAACAGTAATTACAATGATGTATTCCTAGAGTTGCATGCACATCATGTTTCATTGTAGTGTAAACAGTAAGTACAATGATGTATTCCTAGAGTTGCATGCACATCATGTTTCATTGTAGTGGAAACAGTAAGTACAATGATGTATTCCTAGAGTTGCATGAACTTCACGTTTCATTGTAGTGGAAACAGAGTTAAAGATACTTAACATTTTTATAACAATGATGACAATAATGACTACTACAACAAAGAAGGTATGGTACACATTCTCCAGCACTTATATTCATGTGAGCTAAGAAGTTAAAGAATTTTACTTGTAGTAGTTGTGTTTCTGTGACAAGTCGGGTACAAGGCGGCCATACAGATCAGCTAGGTACAGACATATGGCTCCCGACTCGATAACTGTTTCATCATCCAGTTCCATGGCTGGAATAGTGCCATGGGGGTGGACTTGACGGTAGTTGGCAAGCTTCTCTTGATCAGGATCCTGGGGATTTACACATACTAGCTCCACATCATTCTGTACGCCCAGCTCTGAACAAAGAAAGACAGACACACAGATAGATGGGTTACAAGTGGTAATCAATTTAGAATCAACAAAAAAATCTCACATTTATCCAGACCCAAAGCTGTTCTTGGCAGATTTGGGATGAACTGCTTTCAATGTAATAATTAAATTATAATTACCACTGAAAAGCTTCAATACAATTACAAGCACAATTGCTCACTTTTGTGCCAAGTAATGAATAAAATTACATTAGTGTTTATAAGGTAATAACTTTTTTTATTATTATTTACCATAATCTCTCTTTAAAATTAAATATATACTTCAATGTAACAGTAATACCTATGTCATTATAGTATTACGTTATACATTTTCAAGACTAGAACTCTGTGTTTCTAAAACACATATCCCCATACTTCCCCATTTTGACCTCTATCTTGATTTTTTAGCTTCATAGGTAGGTCCCTGAAGGTAAGGACTGCCCCCCTAGCATATGTCAACTGAATATATACATTTGTCTTTTCATGCCTGGTAAGTATGTACATGGTTATCTCAATAGTTTCCACGTTTTGACCATGGGGAAATTTTGTCCTTTCATGCCCAATAAGCAAATAACATTACATGTACATGTATATGGCTATAGGTGGGGGTCTCAATAATTTACAAGCTATGACCCAGGGACTTAGAATCCATGCATCAATGACAGTTACATGTATAAATTTGTATGTCCATAAGTGTATATATGGTTAAAAGTATAAAATTACTCCTAAGCCCCTCCCCAGGGATGAAATCAAAATTCAAAAAGTGTTGGCACAATCTATACCCATATGAATACCACTGACCCAAATTTCTTATGTCTAGTTCTAATGGTTCAGAGACATTACACACCTGCTTATGTCTAGTTTTAATGGTCCAGAGACATTACACACCTGCTTATGACCAAATGTATATACATGCATTATATGTATGTATGGATGGACTGTATCATTCTTATGTCTAGTTTTAATGGTTCAGAGACATTATACACCTGCTTATGACCAAATGTATATACATGCATTATATGTATGTATGGATGGACTGTATCATTCTTATGTCTAGTTTTAATGGTTCAGAGACATTATACACCTGCTTATGACCAAATGTATATACATGCATTATATGTATGTATGGATGGACTGTATCATTCTTATGTCTAGTTTTAATGGTTCAGAGACATTATACACCTGCTTATGACCAAATGTACATACATGCATTATATGTATGTATGGATGGACTGTATCATTCTTATGTCTAGTTTTAATGGTTCAGAGACATTATACACCTGCTTATGACCAAATGTATATACATGCATTATATGTATGTATGGATGGACTGTATCATTCTTATGTCTAGTTTTAATGGTTCAGAGACATTACACACCTGCTTATGACCAAATGTACATACATGCATTATATGTATGTATGGATTGACTATATCACAATATCCCGAACCTTCTTTGAAAGTGCAGGGATAAAACTCAAACATAAAGATACTCATAACTACAATTTTTTTTAAAAAATTCAATATCCCACTCTAATGCTCTTTTCTTTCATCTCTTCAAATTCAAAATCACAGTTTGACAGAACACTTGGTAGTTACAATACCAACTTCCAGGACCTCCATTTTCTCTTCTAAACTCAGTTTTCACAATTTTGTTCTACGGTTTCTATATACTTGACTCTCAGTTTTTGGAAAAATGTGGCCATGGACTTCCATGTTCAAAATCCTACATAGAGTTCTGGTTCGAGTCAAAAGTATGTTTTTATGAAAAAGTAGTCATTTAGTAATCAGAAAGCAATCTTGATTGTAGTTTTTTTTTACTGCAATTGATTTACATTTATGTATATTAAAAAACCCCAGCAAATATCTGAACAGAACTCTCTGTAGGATTTTGAGAATGAAATTCCAGGTCCATGTTTTCCAAACAACTAAGGGTCCACTTTAAAGAAAACAACAGACAAAATTTAAAAAACTGTAAGTCCAGAACCAGAAATTGGAGATCCTGGAAACAGGGACTCGCACTACAGAGAGCACCTTCTGAGTACCAATTACTTATGATTACTTGGAAATCATAATTATAGTTATGATTGCTGATTACAATTACACAGGATCTAATTTTTGGTCACATTATGAAATATTTTTCTCACCAGTAATTGCAAAACTTCTATCCAACTGCTTTCTTCTCCATTTAGAATGCTGCAATCTCTCTTAATCAGAAAGTCAAAGAATAAGAAGAATTTTTTATCTATTGAAGTAAGATGTCTATTTAAGGGACGTACAAGCAGAAACTGGATGGATATGAGATGGCTACTGAGGGAAAGTGACCATTAATTAACTATAGCTGCTAATTTCAGTCAGTCAAAGTTATATAATGTATATTTGAAATATATTTCTTTGCACAAGTTGAAAGATACAGAGAAACTTGCCTTCTGTAGTGTTTATTAGAAAATATAGTGTGAACTAATAATGAACAAGAATACCATCAATGGCACATTATACACCAAACCATGTTTAATAGTCTTCTATGTAGGCACTAGTAGAGTATGGTTGACTCTGGAGATTATTGATCAATGGGTCTCAATGACCTTGACCTTTGCTCAAGGTATGCAGTCTTGAACTAAACTTAATGTTCAGAAACTTTTTTTCTTATTAGACTTACCATGACCTTGACTTCTGACCTTAAAACACAGAATCTATAGGTGTCAGTATTACCATAAGTGCAAGCCATCCACAAAGCTTGGTCAAAGAACTTTACTCTAGAACAAACATTTTTCTGCAAAACCAATTTTTCTTTGAGCAACAATAACCTGAAGTTTGACCCTTTGACCCCCAAATCAACATGTCTCTACCATACGCTAAATGCAAGACCTCCACAAACTTTGGTCTTGGTACATAATCTAGAACTAAAGTAATTATACCAAAACCATGTTTCTTCTTCCAGTCACAGCAACACTGCCCTTTTGACCCCCAAATCAACAGACTTCTTTCTTACCTAATGTGTAAATCATTCACAAACTTTGGTGACCTTAGCCTTTGTCCTTTTTACCTACAATCAACAGGCTTCTTCCTTATCCTAATTGCAAGCCATCCACAAAGTTTTATCCTGGTCTATGATGTAGAACTACTGTTTTTGTTTGGAAACCATTTTTTCTTGTAGTCAGTGACCTTGACTTTTGACCCCAAAATCAATAGGGTTCTTCCTTACCCCAAATAAAAGTTATACACAAAATCTGGTAAAAGCAGATGGTGGCAAACTCAAGTTATTGTGCAGAAACAACTTTTCTTCTTCGAGTCAGTGACCTTGACCATTTACCTATTGACCCCAATATTGATATGATTTTCCTTACCCTATGTGCAAGCCATCCACAAAGTTTGATAACTGCAGATGGTGCAGAACTCAAGTTATTGTGTACAAATCATTTTTTTTCTGTTGGTCAGTGACCTTGACCTTGACCTTGTGACCCCAATATTTAAAGGATTCTTCCTTACCAAAAGTGCAAGCCATCCACAAAGTTTGGTAACTGTAGCTGGTGGACAAATCAAGTTATTGTGCAGGAACTAAATTGGTAACAGATGGATTGATGGATAACATCATAACACAATATGCTCCACTCTACAGTGGGTGTATAAAAATATGCATCATATATGGTAGTATGCAAATACTATCAAATCATTAGTGTGAATCAAATAAATGTAAACATACAAAATTAAAGTTAATAACACCACTGTACTGATCAGTAATCTGTCATCAATACTGAACATTTCATAGCCATGAATTGATCAATCACAGCTCACATGTATGTTTGAGCTATGTTGAGTGAACCCAAAAGTGCACCACAGTGACCCAATTTAGATGTACAACCCACCTTTGCACCATTGACAATATAACCCAGACACAATTCTTGAGCAACATTTAACCACCTTAGGAAAAGGGGTCACCATGTTATGCACATTGCTAATGCAGTAGTCATGGGCTAAAAAAAAACTTGAACAGTGAAAGCTGTTTTTGTTTTTTAGGCCATGGCCAATGCGTAAGCAATGTGCATAACACAGCGACCTTTTTTTTCCTATAGTGGTTAAACACAACTTTCAAACACTGTTGAAAAGGTAGGTCACAATAAACTGGTTTAGATAATGCAACATATGTTCAACTCTAGGTGATTTTTACAGCCTGGAGAGATTTAAAAATATGGACCAGTTGTGCTATTGGACACTTCTTTCCTTTAAGATGAGGTGCTTTGTAAAAAATTCTACTGAGTAAATGATTAAAGTTTGATGCTTTATTATTCAGAACTGCTCTCACTACTGGACATTACATTCATAATAGAAATCAAATTTCATACAGTTTATAGAAGAAATAACAAACATGTACATGTGCAAAAATAGAGGTATTAGTTATATTGAAGCTGACCAATCTTTAGTTACCCAGACTAGCTGGACATAGGAATTGCCATCTCATGAAAAGTACATTCCTGGAAGACATGTAGCACATTGACTACCACAATCCCCTACATAGCTTTAATGGGCAAAAGTGCTATCAAAAGAAATGCATTAAAACCCAGTAAATAAATGTAAATCCTTACATACCCTACTCTGTACTCTCCTACACAGCATCAGTCCATATTTGATATTCTGTTTAGACTTGGACATGTACTGATGCTATAAACACGCCTACTCCTGGTATGTTCAATATAATCAATTTCCAGGATTACAAATCTCATTTTGGATGGTTTTGCTTGTGAAATAATCATGATAGCATGCAAGATTAACAAAACGGGTTTGGAAACTGAGACTAATTCCAAGTTTACAATTTGGACTAAAACAATAAATGCGTGCAAAAAATTTTCTTTTATTAATATGCTGAATTTTGCATATGAAACATAAGAAAAATGCAACGATGACATTTTATTTGAAGGACAATCTGGTGTGTCATAATGTAAAATTTATCAATGTTAAATTAAGGTCTTAAAATGTATCATTACTAGACTGTTTTTTTGTTTGTTTCTGTTTTGCTGGTTTAACGCCATTTTTCAGCACTTGATAGACTATACATGGTAGCCAGTATATTTGGTGGAGAAAGAACCCCAGAAAACCCCGGGAAGAACCACTGACCCAGCGGAAGCTACTGGCAAGCTTTCTCACATGTGCACATTGGCTGAGCTGAGACTCAAACCAACGTGGACAGAGGTGAGATGTCAGTGATCTGTACAGGCGAGTGTCTTAGACCACTTGGCCACCTGGGGCCCCTATTAGTAGACTGGAAACCAAAAATAAACAGTAAACTTATCTCATGGATTCTTATCTTGAGTTTTAAATATCCACTGGCCCTTTTTAGGGGTCTTAATTTTTTGCTGTAAATGTTAACAAGAAACCTGATTTGATTCACCCAACAAGAAACTATTATCGCCCAATGAAAAATATTAAAAACGGACAAATTATTCTGTAACTATCAGAGGAACAGAACTGATTCTGCTTGTTTTTAAACTCTCTTCGTTGGTGGTAAACTGAACCAATGAGCATGTGAATTTCACATTCAACACAAATAATGATTTGTTTTGTAAATAATCAAAAAGTGTGAATGTTTCAAACTTCATTAATACATTCTTCCCTCCTACACAAAATGACAATGAACTACATAAGTTCCTCACTATAATGCCCCTCATTATACAAACACACCTCCAGTGGGTATGTTCATGGATCCAACTAAGCTGAAACATTTGGATCTATTGTTACTATTGAATTTATTGAGTGTAGTTCTTGGCTGTTGAGAACGAAATATAATGTGGTCTAATTCACATCCTTAAACAGACCTGGGGTAATTGTAATTGATAATCATAATCATCTGTAATTGATTACTACTTTTCTAAATATACAAAACTAATTTTAATTCAACATTTTATGATTACATGTAATTCAATTAAAGTAAAATATCCTGTGATTAAAATTCCTTTCTGATTTCAAACATTTTATGATCACATATAATTATAATTTATTCAATTTAAGCCAAAATATCATGTGATTAAAATTCCTTTCTGATTACAGACAGTTTATGATTACATGTAATTATAAGTTTATTCAATTACACTTAAACTATCCTCCAATTAAAATTACTTTTTTTTCTAATTACAACTTATTTTTTAATGACCATAAGCTGCTGTTAATATGAACTGATTTTAAAACTAAATGGGAAACAAGCATGTTGATACCCAGGGTCTATTCTTAGATGCGCAATTGTGAGATTCATGCTTATTTCTAAAAAACACACCAAAAACTATCTGAATGCATGAAAATCACACATCCTATTTTCAAACCTTACCTTTATTTCTTCATTAAACCCCACCCCCTTTTTTTAAAAAAAAATGTCATCTTTTTTTTTTCAAATGTTGGGGGGAGGGGGGTTCTTCCCCCAGATTTTCACTTCTGGAAAAGACCCCAGGTTAGGCTATACATGGCGGCCAGTATATTTGGTGGAGGAAGAACCAGAGAAAACCCCGGGAAGAACCACCGACCCACTGGAAGCTACTGGCAAGCTTTCTCACATACCCACGTTGGCCGAGCCAAAGACTCGAACCCACGCAGACAGAGGTGAGATGTCAGTGATCTGTAAAGGTGAGCGCCTTAGACCACTCAGCCACCTGGGGCCCCTACATGATTGGAATCAATATATAGCATATTCATCTAAACTATTGTTTTTAAAAACCACCAAACTAATTTTGCATTAGATTACCTAGACTTTTGATGAATCTTAAACATGGAACAGACCTGACAAAACAAAGGGTCTTATCTCACTTACACAGAGCTGAGACCAACAGATTTGGCCAGTACTTACACAAAGAGTAACCTCAAGATATGTTGATTGTATGATCAAAATGATGTTGAAGGCAAATATCACTTTTTAATGGTTTGTAATAAGTATCATTCCTTGAGAAATTCCCCCATGACAAGATATTAGTACTGGAAACACCCATCTATGATCAAATTTGTAGAGGTGATGAACCGACTACTTGCAGTAAAATTCAATTTGTAAAATTATTTATATTTATATTTACTATGATATGAGAATGTAAGTTAGTCATCTAATCCCATCCTCAACCAAAAGTCTCAATAGCAATTTATGAGAAATCATACTTCCTTATTGAATAATTATTTATATATTTCTTCCATACACATGATAATTTCTGTGTTGAAATCAACAGGGAGGTTTTACATCTGGGTACTTTCAAATGATTCCACATTTGGCTGAGGTGAAAACTTGGTCTTAAATATGCTCATGGATATTAATATTGTAAAGTGACTCAAAGTTTCTGAATTTTCTTAAGATTGAGTCACTCAGCGTATTGAATGCAGCCAACCATCATAATGGGAGACAAGTAACAACTGCTCTTGATGCAACAAAAAACCTGTCTATAAGTGTGTAATGCTTTCGAATAAATAAAGAATCTATATATATATTAGTGATTTGAAAAACATATTAAATAATGATAGAGCTGTAATTGATTACATCACAGCAAGGAATGTTACATAATCAATTACACTGCCCAACAAAGTGACTGGTCTGTCATTAAATACTGTAATTGTATGGTGTGCACTACGACTATTGTTATAAAGAGATAGCACTGTAAATATAATAAATAGCAGATATTTATACTATATTTATAAAAACAGATATTGGACGATACAAATACAAGTGCACAAATAAAAGTCTATTGAAGAGGGAAAAAAAGATTTTCAAGATATGTGGCTGTGCTGTTTACAGAGCAAATAAGAAAAATAGATGTACAAATATATTTTGGTATGACCAGTTGTTCTTTTACAATTTACATCAGTTCAATATTTGCAATCATTCTAAACTTCTATTTTCTATTTGTTGGAAAGCTTTCAAAGAACTCCACATACTAGTCACTATCAAATTCACTACCGCTGTCTTCATCCTGAGGTATGACCCCTCGTATTTCACTAGTTGTTTTGTCCCGAATCACTGCATTCAGCAGATCATTAGCTGGTAAAAATCCATGTTCCTGCAGAAAGCTTTCAACATCTGTAGCAATGAATTCATCCCCAAATTCATCTGACAAGCGGATAAAGTTCCCGATCAGCTCTCCCTTTTTATATATCAGTAAAGCTGGCACACCTTTAGTTGAAAATTTCAAACTCAGTTTTGCCTCTGTAGCCTTTATTTTGCAAAATTTGGTTGTTGAGTATTCTTGTGCTAGACACATAAGACTTCCATTCATTGCCTCGCATGCTTTAACTTTGTCTTCATATACGTGAATAATAATTGTCACTTGAGGTTTCTCTTTATCAATGCTGTCCACAAAATCGTCCTTTGTGAGTGCTATAACGTTTCCAAATTTTGGAACATTTTCTAATGCCCTCCTCATTTCCTCAATCCTCTTCTGTCTGTATTCTTTCAGAAACTCGTCTTCAAATTCGTCCATATCTTCCTCTATTTTCTTCAGGAATGCTTCATCCTTTTCTCTCTCCTTCTCATCATCCAGATGTGAGCGACATGTGAATTGTAGCTTCTTCGCGAGAGCCTGACGCTCTTTCTCCTGCTCCTCGCGTTTTTCTGTCTGCAGACGTTTGTACTCTCGCCAGTCATTGATAACTCCCTTGGGCCCAGTGTTGGTACAGTGTCCCTCGTACTCTTTTAACTCGGCTTCAGGAATGAAGGTTGGACCCTTAAAGGTCTTGTCCCCTTTGTTTGGGGGTTCTCCTGTTCCCTCCTTTCCCTCTTCTTCCTCACCACCCTCGTCCTCACTACTACTGCAGTAGTAATGTGTCTTTTCTCCTAAAAGTTTATCGTCTAAGTTCAGAGCCATTTATAAGTGAAAAAATGGAAGTCGAGATAGGATCATACGACTCGAACTAAATATAAAATAAATTATAATTTGAAGGGAGACAACTGTGCCTAATATACCAAGGGAAGCAACCATTCTATTCACTAGGGGGGAGCTTACCTGCGATCAACCATTCACATCGTCTTGATCTGAAATTGTCATACCAATAGAGCGTCATTTTTTTCTTTTTTGTCTTCTGTAAACTCCATCTTTTTCTTTTGTACAAAACTGCAAATATTACAGATAGAATTCCGAAACCCGAGAAAATTACCAGGTGTTTGCCATTCATGTTTGAAGGGAAATGTTAAAGGCGTTACAAATGAAGGCAAAGGTGTTAAATGGTCAAGGATAGGCACCGTTATCCAAAATGCATCAAAATACAAAACGTTCCAATATGTTGGTCATTGTTATCGGCTGTACATTTGTTGTCGTCTATGTCATCGCTGTTATCTTCATAGTCTCGTTCAACCAGACCTCTCGCGTGGCTATGTCAGTCATCCTCCAATGAGAGTCTGTTGCGTTTTTTTTTTTTTCCCGTAACGCAAGAACAGGGCTTTCCCAAATTTTTAAAAAGTGATATGATTGACTGCCGGTGTTTATTTTACACCATGTCTGAATAGGTGATTTGTTTTTCAATCCAATTACAACAACATTGTTTCTCTTCTAGATAATATGTACGTGATTCTTTTACACTGTAAAGATAGTCAGCTGCGTTGAGTTCTTTATTTGACGTCTAATGAATAAGGACAGCAATGGTTGTCCGCCACTAATTTAATGTAAAAATCAGTATTAAATTTACCCAAAATGTTTATAGGTTAAATATTTAAACTGATATAAATTGTGTTTAAGCTTGATTTATTAACTCGAAATGCACGTTGCTTTAATACTTCGAAATACTTTAATTCAGCAAAACTTGAAGGAGAATTGTTCAATCCATAAATATCAACTAATGTATTGGGATCCATTGAGAGGATAATGATTGAATGACAGTATTCAACTGATGATATTTGGTTATTTGATCTATGGGTGGAAGAAGACACGGAAATTATACTTTGCACTTTTTTTCCGCCTCACGCACTCTCACCTTTGTCCAATATGGCCTGCAAATCCGCAGTAGAAAGCCGTGAGCTGCCAATGCCACTGTCAGCATCGCGCGTCTGTTTTGCCCCGTACATTCAAACTACAATCACAAGCAAAGCTGTAATAGTCAAAGCTACCAAAAGTACAAAGACATCAACAAGAAAGCACCCAGTGCACATTTTAACCACAATACTTTTTATTGTATTTGTTTCTAAAAGGTTATCACGCTTTGTTTTTATGCGCCCACTCATGGGCCTAGAGAGGAAGTCAACATGGTTTTAAGTATGCATTAAGTGAAGCCTCGGCTGTCGTAACGACGCCAGGCTCACAGCATGTCCGTGCATTGTTGGCCGACACAATTTATTGGCTGAGGTGGTGGTACAGTGGGGTTGCCAATGGGTTGTCCAGGGGTAAGCTAATCATTGATCATATTTTAGTCAAAAGCATCCAATAGGCCTCCCACTCAATCTCTGCAAGTGAAATAAAAGTTCTTCTGGCAGTACCATATTATATATTGTATATGCAAATACAAACGTATATAAGTGGATTAATATTTTTCTAAAATAAAAGTAAAGCACCTAGTTTTAAGCCGCCCTCAAGGGGAGGCTCGGCCGTCCTAAAAACCGCCGGTTTTCCCTTTTTTCAACCTGCTGACAGTCGTTTCCAGTATATAGCTATAACGCAAAGCATTAAATTGATTTTTTTTTTTTACAAAATGCAATATAAACTCGTTAAGAGTGGAACATGTACAATGTCAACACCACCAAACTTTGTTTACTGCGAGATCACATATGCAATTCTTGGTGATAAAGAATTACAACGAGAAAAAAAATACACCAAGAGCTCATGCTGCATGGTTTTACAGCTGAACCAAAAGAAAACCAAAAGTTCCTCATTTACCACAACACATATGAGGATCCCAAAACCAAAGCACTAAATATGAGGCTGAAATGCAAGTTTAATCTTTTCGACCACTTCATAAAAGATATAGAAATGTTCATTTAAAGGATTGAGCACAAAGAAACATATCTTTGGATACTTGTTACTAATTATTGAGCACTAGTTTACAGCAGTTGAGTTCGCATCTAACGTGTTTTCATCTTCACAAAAGTTCATTAGCCTGTATAAAAAAAATAAAAATAAATGAGCAACAACAGCTCAGTATAAAAGCCTGTAAAACCATAGTTTTTAGCTGGCCTCGACGGGTGGGTTGGTATGTGTTCGGTCGGCTTAACAACCCATGCTTTTCCCTCGCGTTTTAAAATGGCCCCCAGCCGTCTGTCGCCCAACCAGCTGATAGTCGTTCCAACGGGTCCCTCAGACCGGCTCACCGCAGCCCCCCACCCCATCCCCCGGCTAACCCCCATCCCCGGCTGGTGCATAAGCCTGGCCTATCTAAAACATGCGCCGTGCCACCGGGCAACCCCCAACAGGCTGACCCAATCCTGGCTGAGGCAAAATTCTCAAATTAATACTACTAATCCACAGCACTCTGACCACGTGGGTTGTAACATGTTCAGTTTCTACAGATCACCATAACCTCTACCATTCACAATACGCAATTGATTATTAATCCTAAATTCTAGTAAATCCATTTGTCTTTTGTCCAACACATCACATCTACAATTCCTGAAAGAAATGCCTTCATCTACTTTATATGTGTTGCCCAATGGGGTATGCCATCATTATTAAGTCAGTACTGGAGTAAGCCAAGCATTAAAATCTTGCAAGACTATAATATATCCCTCTCCAACTTGAAATTCATAACATTGTTCTTAACCACTTACAATATCATATGCAAGTTTATGTTTGTGGAACACCGACATAATTCTGCAAATATCTAAAACGGGGTGTGATAGGTCTGAGTAAACTCGGACTAAATACGATACGTGAGTGTTCTTAACTTAATAGACTATCCATATCTCGTTCTCGCAGACGGAACGAGACTATTACGGCCATTCCACCATCTTATATATCATTTTATCATTCATTTTATTGTTTTAAAAAAGTCGCATTTCAAGAAAATCTTTCATATTTGTTTCGTTGCAATTGTGACTGCTAAAAATCCTGACCACCCGATTCAGTACGGTACAGCTCAGACACTGCTGTGTAATATACTAAAATTGACGTAGTTACCTCCCGTATATTATATTTACCCACAAAACATTGCGCGCCACGTCCGCATAGTAAATTGTGAACGTGGAAGTCTGCAACAAACGTTACCAAGATGAATATTTTCCGACTTAGCGGCGATATGAGCCATTTGTTGGCCATAATTATCCTCCTGATGAAAATGTGGAAGACAAGATCATGCGCGGGTGAGTTTGCAAAATCCTTTACCATGTTACGTTCTGTGTTGCCGGCAAATGACAGCTACCCCACCCCCCTTCTGTAAGAAATGGTTTTGTGCCTGATCGGTAATATGTTATAATGCAAGTGCATATGAGAATGTGTATGTTAATAACATACAATGCAGTTTATTTATTATTCACGTTTTCGTTTTTAAAGAACCAAGCCCATGAAGGATATCGACTCTGGGTTATGTTTTATTGGATTTTTATTGTTCAACCTCGTCGAAATCACTTTGCAGGTTTTAAAGAAGGTATTCCGGAGAGTTGAGTGTGTTTGATCCGGCTTTACATTTTAACAGTTTCAACGTTGTTGGTACAAAAGTCATCATCAGAAAACCTAAAGTTTTATTTAGACATTTTCTGAGATTCTTTCAATATTAAGAATTCTCCTTACTACATTCAAACTAAAACAACACTCTAATGAAAATTGACCTTGACATTTTGACCACAGGCAGTGGGGGAAAGGCTTAGTTTCTGACGAATCGGGGACGTTTAGGCCCAAGACATTTCGCCCCACTTCAATGGTCATTTCGCCCCACTTCAATGGACATTTCGCCCCACTTCAATGGACATTTCGCCCCACTTCAAAAAAAAAAGAATGGACATTTCGCCCCACTTCAATCGACGTTTCGGACCATGACATCGTTTAATAAATAATTATGTTCGTTTAAAACGGTGTTCTTTTGAAATTATAATTATGTTTGAAACAAGTCTCCATGTATCGTGATGAAGAGTATAGAAAATAAGAGATAGCAAGACAAGTTATCGTGATATCAGAAGGAGATGGTAATAATAATAATAATAAGAAGAAGAAGAAGATGAAGAAGAATAGGCTTATACTTAGACTATTTGATTTACGGACCCATTTCAATTTGTTTGATTTACATTCAGCCTGTCATTATATCTGACAATATTTTACCCTTTTTCTTCGTTTTTGTACTAAGACTGATCAGAAAATGAATCTATCATTTACCGTGATCATTCTTTTCCATGTTCAGTTACGAAAACTAATGAAAGTCATTTTTGGGTGATGGTCATTTGCAATAAAGGAGTTCAATGTTTTCTTTTTTGTTTGATTTACAATTCTGATATTATTGTTTAAAATAAATCCACAAGAGTTCAAAGGAATAATCTTTTATTCAAAAAAGAAACAAATGGCAATAAAAAAGCTCATTGAGTGGATTCTTTAACAATGAAGATCAAACAAGCTACCTGGCTGTAATTAAGCCCAAATAACACTTCCTGAATTTAAAAAAAAAAAATCAAGGAAATGCCAGGTGCTTACGCGTGTAAGTTTCTCAAACCAAACGTTCTTTAATCTTGCCGACAGAAGTGTCAGACCAATTCAAGCTGACAATTAGCATGAGCAAAGATCAAACGAAATGCCGCTTAACTACATGCACTTTATTATGAACGGTAAACATATTTGTTGGGAATGATAGTGTAGAAATGTGCAGTGAATGTGGGGCGAAATGTATTGGGCCGAAACGTCCATTGAAGTGGGGCGAAATGTCTTGGGCCAAAACGTCCAGGTACGTCCATGAAGTGGGGCGAAATGTCTTGGGCCGAAACATCCATGGGGCGAAACGTCTCGGTACCTTTCTGACGACATACCCCAACATTGACAACTTCCCCAAAAATCATCTACATTTGGCAATAACTGCAGTGCCATCTAGCAATAGCAAGTAATTTCTGATTTTGATCAATTGGCAATATATAAACTGTTGATTTTATTACTTTATTGCCTCCATTTATCATTATGGTTGACTAAAAGAGTTATAAATTAATAGGAGAGGTTCTAAAATAATGTTAAATGCATTGAAATTGAAATACAATCGATAAATCTGCAAGTTTCAGATGTGTATTTCTTGGATGCTGGTTGCAGTATTACAGCAGTGTAGTGACTTCTGGCCATGAACTAGTAAATACAAGACCTACAATTCTGTTCCCTCAGCACAAATACATATGAAGTGCATCAATATAAAGTTATTGGTTTCCAGGGGTCAAGCAAGACTTTAATTTCAGGGAGAAGTGACTTCTCTTTTGGAGAGAATAGGGAGATGTGAGAGCAGAACAGGGAGAAGTGGCAGCAAAGCAAGAAACACAATAAATATATATATATATATATATATATATATATATATATATATATATATATATATATATATATATATATATATATATCTTATTAAAACTGTGTCCTGTATTTCTCATTATGTATATTTGCATTTAGCATTGGTTTTATACTCATATGCAATGTGGTTTTATACTCGTATGCAATGTATTAATACTTAAAAGTGTGTATGTTTAGATGGAAAGAAATAAGCAATCTATTTTGGCCATATGACTTCAAAAAAGCATATCACCTTGATTACAGTATTGTAATTACAAATAGGTAAGAAATACTTAAGCATCATCCACTTAAAAAACAAATGTAATTTTTAGTTAGTTTTTTCACTAGTAAATGGCAGTAGACAACATTTCTAAACTAGTTTGAAACAACCCCTCTAACATGTACATGAGAGCACATGCACAGGTGTCTTCACCATCATAGTGTTCATCCATTCAAACCACAGTGGTCACTGATGAGTAATCTCAGCTTTACAACTGCATGTTGAGGGAGTTGATTCTAAATTAAATGTGAATCTTTTGACTGTCATTTTTTGGTGAAATTTTTTAAAAGTATAAATATTAAATTGCTTGTTCTAGTTGCAGTTGATTAACTATGTATACCTATTTATAATTACAATAATGTAATTTAGTTGAAACATTACTTTAGCTATTCATCAATGATAAACTAAAGCACTGATGTAACTGAATCAGCACGCAGCCAAGTACAAATATGAAAATATGGCACGACGCATTCCATGTACATGCATATATTTTTAGAAAAGGGATTTTCTTCATATGACCACTCACTTTCTAGCTTTGTTACAACAATCCTGAGAAACCATTGAAAATGGATGGTTTTAATATTTATCTATGTACTGGTAATAATGGTGTGTATTGGTTGGATATTTTTTTTCTCTGCTACTTTTTCTCGTATTTTCACAAAAATGAGTGATCTCAGAAAACAACCTTGACCTTAAGTTACAGCTCTTATCAATTCCACAACATGGTATTGTCCCATATGTTTCTGACCAACAAATTTTTATTTGTAGGCTAAATCTTTTATCACATAATTGTTACACTTTGATTTCTACGAATTGTATAATTTCCTTAATTGATGTGCCCAAATTATGAAAACAGACAGTCTAATGAAGACGTACTTCCAAGACACAGTGATGTCTGCCATTATTACCCCTGGGCAGGTTCACTTACAGTTTCAAGCTGATTTTGTGAAGAAAATAATGCAAGCACGACAGTTAAAATCTTCAAAAAATATGTTTAGAAAGTGCTTTCACCAATTCTATTCTTTAAACACAAATTGTTATTTACATATAGATGATTTAGTTTTGAAACACAAGTTAAGTTTTCATCATCAAATGATAACTTGCAGAAATCGGGCAGTGATATCTTGCATGTGGAAATAGTTAATGGTCAATCAGTTATTACAACACATGCCTGTGAATGTGCAAAAGTTTGTTTTGTTGGCATAATTGATATGAACACCTGCTAAAGCAATCAGCAATCCATTTTGCCTGGGGCTTAACACTAACTACTTGACTGAGTTGAGGGAGCATCTCAAAAGCCCTAAACTACCATCACTCAGTGTAGATCTAAAACAAATGACAGGGCAAAGTCATTTTTGCTTTCCTAATAGAAAAAGGCAAAGTTTACATTTTTTTCGCCGTCTTAGTCGCCCACTTTATCTGGTAGCGTAACCCCTGGGACTTTGGAGACATTAGATGATGAAATTGCCCCCAAACTTCTGTGCCTTTCATGGTCAAAGAAATGATCTTACTTGCATACAAATTATTGTTTCCCCCTTCCCCCCTCCCCCAAGACATGTTCATATATAAAAAAAACACTATTTTTGGTATTCTTAGTAAGAGAGAGAGAGACCATTCTTCACACCATGATGTATGCCCGTAGCCTGAATACAAACAGTAAGGGATCATCCATAAAGGACATCCGCAAAGATGGGGGGAGGGCGGTTTGTTCAAATGCGGACAAGGGGTGAGGGGGTGTAAAGGACCTTGCAGACGTCCGCAAGCTAGTATTTTTTGTTATGATATTCTGTGTTGAACAGATGCTTTAGGCCTACTGCGTGTATTCCAGTATGTTTTGTGGACGTCCTTTATGGGTGATCCTCAAGTATAAATTATTTGTTAATTTCAATTTGTATGATTCATGCCACAGAATATATATGAATGGGTTGGCATTAATACATAGGTCTGGCTCCCAGTGCCTGAGGTTGATTACATGGCCCACATATCAGCCCTGCAGACCTGAGCGAGTATACAAATAGCCAAGTAAGATGCACCACGGCCTGTATAACGCTCTCAATTCAGACAATACAGTGCCTGGCCTGTGATGAAGACCCTGGCTGACCATGCGACTGCAGAGCTAGTGCCAGCCTCCCTTGAAGAAGGCGGCTGGCTGCAGTAGCCATCACTACACTGCTGCTATGCACAGTACATCTGAAAGCATCGACTCCAGCTGCCTTCCGCACACGTGTGTGTTAATCAGTGACATAGGCAACGTACTGTTTAATAGAGTTTTTAATATCTATATTTTTCCAGCTAATATTACATATTATTTAAGAATATTCTGTATACTACCGATGCTAATAATGGATGCGCATTATAAACTGTATAGCGATTTTAAGGATGCTTTCATTGCTGCACACCCTGATCTGAAGGCAGATCTGGCACATAAACGTGCACAGGAGCAGTGGAACAATTGTAAACAAAATGAAGAAGAAGTCAAAACTTGATTCGAGTTTGGCATGTGAGAGCAGCAGAAAGAAAAAGTCGTCTGATGAGCATGTGGGCCCGCGCTGCTACGCCTAAGGCTAGTCTAAGCCAAGCATCAGATTCAACTACTTCGACGCTAACCACGTCATCTCAGGAACTTCTGTCAACTGTGGTGATAATAAATAGTGACGTTCAGTCAGAGGTGGAAGAGGCATCTTCAACTGACGTAACAGCCAGAGAGACGGATGCCGAGACGCAAATGACAGCAGTAGCATGTCTAGTGAAGAAAAAAACCCAACGCTCTACACCAGCACAAGACGCAGCAAGCAATGAGTTAGAATCTCTCAACACACAAATGGCTAGTCTTATACAGGTAAAAAACACTGGACTGTGGACAGCTGATATGAAAACAAAGTCTGATGAACTCGGCAGCAAAAAGGTGCAGCTGGAGAAAAAGTTAAAACGTCTGGCAGCTGAACGAACACGCAAACAGAACTCCAGGCTTGACTTCAAGAGAAAGCTGACTGAAGTTACGGAAGAACATCCAGTCATTGGCCAGCGACTCAAAAAGTTATGTCAGCAGAAAGTAGGAAGGCCCTGCTTAGAAGATGACCAACCATAGTTGCTAAAGACAATCGTGGAAATTGTATCATGTGGAGCAGCTGCTGATCTGCAGCGACGATCAGAGAAGCTTAGTAGCTGCAAAACGTTGGATGACTTGCATGAAGCCCTCGTCCAAGATGGCTTCAGCATCAGTCGAGCAGAAACATATATACGTCTACTTCCACGTAATTCGGCGACGACTAAAGGTAAGTGTCACGTGACCACAGTGCCTGTCAAGCTGCTTAAGGCAGCAAACAGTGAAAGGCGCAATCACATGGATGCTCATTTTGCAGCAGCTACAATCTGCTACTTGAAAGATCTGGCTGTCGCTATGGGAGAACACTGTGTTTTTTTCTTGAGCCAAGACGACAAGGCACGTGTCCCACTAGGATTACCAGCAGCAAATAAGCAGGCGCCCATTCTGATGCACATAGAGTATCATGTGCAGCTGCCAGATCACGACTGGGTTATTGCTGAACACCACAAACTGATCCCATCAGTCTATGCTGCATGTGTTATAAATCCAGGGTCTGTATCGTATTCAGGGCCGACTGCTATCTTCATTCGCAGTGGGAAGCATGACAGTAGCACAGCAATGACACACGCTGCTGATTTTGAAGAACTCAAACAACTTCCTGCTTTTCAGCCTGTTATGTGTATTAAGGGATCAATGAAGCCGATTGTGGTCATAACAGCAGATGGCGGTCCGGATGAGAACCCTCGATTTCCGAAAACACTAGCCGCAGCCTATTGAGCCTTCCATTACAACAACCTGGATGCGATTTTCGTTGCATGCCATGCGCCAGGGCACTCTGCCTACAACACCGTCGAATGACGCATGGCTCCTCTGTCACGTGACCTATCAGGATTGATCCTGCCTCACAATCATTATGGATCTCATTTGGACAGCAATGGCAAGACATGTGATGTAGAGTTGGAAAGGGCCAATTTCCAGAAGGCCGGTGAAGTGCTGGCAGAAATATGGAGCTCAACGGTTATTGATGGATTTGATGTGGTAGCATCTTTTGTATCATGTGATGCAGGAAAACTGGACATCAGTCCACCGTCAGATGAGTGGTCAAGTCGGCACATTCAACAGTCGCAGTATTGCTTGCAGATTGTGAAGTGCAACAGTGAATCATGTTGTGGTCAGCGTCGCACTAACTACAATGATATATTTCCTTGACAATTTTTACCTCCACCTGTTCCACACTACAGCACAGATAAAGGGATTACCTATGCACCAGTTGGCAGCAACAGTGGAACGTTTGGATCGCTTTCTCAATGACTGGCTCTTTTACATCTGCAGCCTTCACATGACTTCCTGAGGATGCCATTTGATTTTTACATTTCTACTGTCCGTCGGTGACTGCTGATCTTGAGAAGCGCGTTTGTAATCAGTGTGGCCTGTACTTTCCATCTCAGGCTGCGAAGCGCAATCATGCCCGTATTCACAGGCATGCAGCAGTGAGCACACAAGCTGAAGTGGCAGACGTCGGCGCTGTGGAGCCTGAATCTGTTAGCGCTATTCTGTCAACAGCATCATCAACTTCCGCAACTGAAAGCAGTGATGATGGTCTGCCAGTTGTTCGCAACTTATTTGACTCGTTACAGTCTGCGTTTGTTGAAGTGGAGTAAGACATTGACAGTCTATCGAATTTAGCTTTCTGTGAGATGACAACTTTAGTTCTATGTTCTGAATAAAGACTTTTTTAAAGAAAGAACTTTCTGTTTATTTTTTTCTTTGTTTTGAGCTACATGTTGTGATGAGATCAGTGAGCGTTGTATTTTGAGAGCACCAGCTATTACACTGTCAGACCATAGAGCAGTGTATAATGCTAGATGGGGACGTCCGCAGCCGGGGGGGGGGGGGGGAGGCACTCTTTCAAAATGCGCATGAAAATCTAATCTAGATCACAAATGAATTTTGCCAAATTGTGCAAATTGATACAAATAATGGAGGAGGGTCTGGATATGAGTGTCAGTGTGAAGAAAGTTTTGGAACAATTTGAATTGTAAAAGCAGCAAAGGAAGTAATTCATTTTGTGAAGTACGTATACTGTAGTATCATCAATTTTCCTGGGGGACCAATTTTCGTGGTTTTCGTTGTAGCCCCAAACCATGAATTTAAATACCCAACGAAAAATTACCCACGTATGATGATGGTAGCCCCCCACCCCCCTGCTCATTTTCACCTACTTGTATTTCATAAATCAACGTCAATACTGTAATTTGGAAATAAAATATTAGCTTTTACACGTGTTTGTTTTATTTTAAACCTTTGAAAAAAGAATTAGAAAGCATTTTATATTGTTTCAATGCACACGTGTCGATAAGATTCTGATAGCTGTAATTTCCACTCACTGTCTTAAATCGATATGCGAGATAGCTAAGGATAGAGAGAAACAAGAAAAAGCATAAGGTATTCAAACACTAGTAATGTTGAAAATGAAAGAAAGAATAATAAAAAATAATAGTATATGAAAATTAAATTAAATACTTGTTCAAATTGATCCTTCACTCAAGTACAACTGTTGTTAAACAATTTAAATCCTCCTGAAACCACATTTCATTTTATCTATGCATTTTTAATCCAAAAGTACAATAAGCCTGTAAAATACTAGAACTACTGCTTGAAGCACTATTATTAATGAAACACTACATATATACACTAATTACAGCAGAGTATTAAAGCTCACACTTCACTGATTTTCGGACAAAGCCACTGTATCAACATCATGTCAATCAAGTTTCAATGTACACACAAATGCTTGTCAGGTAGATAATCCACAAATTACAGAATTAAACAATTCCAGCTGTGTTGTTGGATGCGTTTGCTTCAATTGATGTTATTCACTTGGACAAAAACACGGTGTCAGTATTGAACTTGTCAGGTTTTGTATTTGTGCTCATACATGTGAAAGTATTGTTATAAACATTCAAGTGACCGCCGTTTGCGTCGGCAGAGTTTTATTCTTTTGTATTCTTTATTTTGGGTATTTGTAGAGGTTAAACCACGAAATTAAACACTTAGTAATATGCAAACTTTGACAGGCAAAACCATGAATTTAAGTACCCACATAAATGGCTTTTTTTACAAAACCACTAAAATTGAGCCCCACGAAAATAAATGATACTACAGTAATTAATATGTTTCTATAGAGATTTTTAAATACTGCATTTCAATGTGATAAGTGATGTTCGAATTTCCTTTTGGTCTCTCCAATTTTGTTGTAATTGTGTTGTTTGTATATGTAACAAGATTCTTTGATGCTTTCTGTGTTTGACAATAAATGTAAATGAGGTTTAAAAGTGTTTTCTTTCTCCATGACGTTCTCATGACTCTGTGGTTTAAGATTTTTACTCTTAATCTTCAAAGTTTGACTCTTGGAAATTTCAGCCTTAAGTTAAAAATCCTAAAGGAAACCCTGCTTTTAGGAAATGACATTAGAGTTATTACAATAAACATGTTCTTTTTATTCTTTACTTGATTTCATTCATGACACTCATGAATTTATACTGTATGGCAAGTTTGATGATGGTACGTACTGGAAAAGATTGTTTTGGTACCCCTTATGGTAAGCCTATGGGACAAAATGAGAGTAGCAGGCATATAATAATACAGTATAAAATGTTCCCTCTCTTGTCAGGCCAGCCTTTCTGTGATGAAAATCCAGCCACATGAGAAGAGTGTTCTCTCACAGAGAAGGCAAAATGATAATACACTAATCTGATGTATTAAGAGGTGGCCTTTCCTGAGAGGGAACTTGTCTGATATAGGAAGATGTAGCCTCTTCTGAGATGTAGGAAGAGGTGGCTTCTCCTGAGAGGTACCTTATCTGATGTAGGAAGAAGTGACCTCTCCTGAGAGGTACCTTGTCTGATGTAGAAAGAGGTGGCCTCTCTTGTGAGATACAATATCTGATATAAGAAGATGTGGCCTCTTCTAAAAGTCATCACATAATTGGGAATACCACTATGGTATCCTATCATTATTTATGCTCATTTCAACCACCTTTCAAACTAAAAAAAAAAGCATTTTATCTCAATTTCAATGCCAAATTTCACAGGAGGAATACAATTAAGAAAATAAATGTCTGTTGAAGTGTTCCCAGATACTGCTGGTTGTTTGAATTGTGTCAGTAATGTTTACCATAATTTTCTTTGTGCAAGCAGCGTATGAATAAGGCCTGGAGATCATACAATTAATTTGAGTAGGAGATTGGGTTTTCACTCTCAGCCAGTCAAAAGTGGTGTTTCAAAAGTAAAGTCCATTGTGATTGGCTGACACAGAATCTGACTCTACCTCAGAGGTTTTATGATTTCCAGATCAGGTCTGGAAATCGTTCAACTATTGAGCTCTTGTTTCAACCAATCATAAATCATGCTACTTTTGAACAGTCATTCCTGATTGACTGATAGTGACCCTGGATCCATCAGTAAATAAAGTCTGCACTGCTTGGTTAAATCTTAGAATCATAATTACAATATGAGAAACAGCACATAATGTTCTTACAGTTATACTTGCGAAGGAAAGTTGTCCACACAATGGCATGCACAAAGCAGACCGCCAGAAAATCTACCGGACAGCCAGAAAACAGCATAGGACAACGCCTTCGTTAAGTATACTACTGAGGAATCACATGAATTGACAAGCAGCAAATATTACTTTCATAGACTGAAAGAAAAATGAACATTTTGAACTTTTGAACTGAATTATTACATGTACATTTTGACCTTATACCATTTGAATTCAAATTTGTGTTACCTACATATATTATGACATCTCTTTTGTGTGACCTTTACTTATACTGAAAACAATACAAGATCAAACGAGAAACAAAATGCCAGTGCTTGAAAAATATTTTAGTGCAACGCCAGTTTTCACAAATCAGGGCGGAAAGCTCGTGGCGGAGCGGAGACCAGGAGTCCAGGGACTGGACATATCCCACTGCCAGGAAACACCGCCAAGCTGTGCAGAAACACTCGCCGCCCTACATGCAACTGGAATAAATACTGATGACATCACAGCTCTACTATGGGGAGGTAAAGGCACCCTCATAATCCACCCATGGGGAGACAAACCACTGATTGCTAGCAGCACCTTGCAAATTGGCCGAAACCTAGCAACAGTGTTCAGACCTCCGCCAATAGTAAGAGAAATTAAATCAAAACTAGTAGATGTACACATCACGGGAATCCCCTGGGAAATCCCCATACAAGATACAGTAGTCCGATTTAATCAAAAATATGGACTGGATGTCACATCCTACAAAATGACCACATACCAACAATATGAGAAAATTCAGACGGGGGCCAGGATACTCCAACTACAAAAAGGGGATGAAGAAAAGATACCCCCTTTCTTCTACATCCACGGCTTCATGGTGAGGTCGTGGTACAAAGGTTGCATCTTCCACAGGAAATGCAACAAATGTGGAGGAAAGGGGCATGACCCAAGAAAATGCAGCCAACAAAAACAACAAGAACCAACAATGACAGACCAGCAATCCATAAATAATATGCCAAACAAAGAGCCACAAACACTGGAAATGCCAGATATCCAACAACAACAACAACAACAACAACAACAACAAGACATGGAAATAATACCAGAGGAGGGAATGATGAAAACACCAGAAGAATGGGAAGCTTACCTAAAACAACAAACAGTGTATCAAAGTAAACATGCCCAACACGACCAACTAAAAAACCTGAAAATTGTAGCCAAATTCCTCGAGACTCAGAAACATCAGACTGAAGCCCGACCCCCCAAATTGCCAAGGGGCACAGCGGACCAAAAGATCGAAAGAGCTGAAAAGACAGCACCAACAACAACAACAAAAAAACAAATACAACCGGAAGTAGTCCAAAGGGAACCGGATAAAAGAAGAGAAAAAAATAAATCTGGGAAGAAAACAACAGGAACAAACAAGGAATACTACAAACTGGTTCACTCCTTTGAATCAACAACATCATCAGAAGAAGAAATTCAGGATATAAGACAACAAAATGATGGAAAGAGGAAAAACATCTCACCTCTACAACCAACGACAACTCAAGACCGAAACTATAAATTATAATACTTGTATCACATTATTATATATACCTAACAAACTTTTTAAAAAAAAAAAAAAATCAAAAAAAATCAACAACAAAAAATCAAAAAAAAATTATAAAAAAAAAAAAAAAAATTCTAACAAATATATGTCACAATTCTCAATATTCATATATAACAAGATTATAAATCAAAATAATACATAACAATATGCAAAATATAACCACTCAAAATAATACTTTTAACAAATATGACAATGTATAACTCTAACAATATTCAAAAACTAATAAACAAAATAACAAACTAATAACGGGAGAAAGAAGAAACATGGTGACAGGTAAGCCACCACACCCGCACACATCAATATAAATAAAATTTATAATACAACTCTGTAAATTTGACCAAAAGCCCAAAAATCAAAATATACAACACAAATACTATAAAGAAAATCAAAACATAATAAACTCAAATAAGACCTAAGGGCATAGGTCACTTTTGGATTAGAAACTTCCTCAGGGTGGAAAGGAAAGGAAATCAGCCCTCCAGGAAATACTTGGGGGGAGGAAAGTACGGACCCAGAAACCCTGAACACAAGATAATTTGAATACTAGGACAAAACCTAGAAGAACCGCAAACAAAATTAATTATAAAAATAATACTAAAACCTACGGGTATTTTTGAAATTTATGCGGGGACGTCTCTACAGTTCTAACCAGCTATATATGCTGGGACGGGCTAAGAGACGACCACAAATAAAACATAATGTGAAGATAGATTAACTGTCTTCTCTTTGTTGGAGTGTTAAACACAAGCATATAATTATGTTAACCATCATTTGTGTTGCTAGGTGAGACAAACAAATCTTTTACATAGAATGTTCACATATCAGTTTTCATTAGTAAGATTCGATAAAGCTAGACAATTTTTAACAACAGTTAACTATGATATTTTATTTATTTTTGCAGGCATTTCAGGAAAGAGCCAGATTTTATTTGCCCTGGTGTTTGTGAGCCGTTATATAGACCTTTTATACTCCTTCATCTCGGTCTATAACACCGTTATGAAGCTATTCTTCATCAGCTCCTCGCTCTTCACAGTCTATCTTCTGTACTTCAAGTTCAAGGCCACCTATGATTCAAACCATGACACATTTCGGGCAGAATTTCTTGTTGTGCCAGTTGGAGGACTGGCTTTTCTAGTCAACCATGAATTTACACCTTCTGAGGTAAGCTTTGGGAAAGGTGATAAAAACAGTGGTGAAGCCCAGGAAGATGTGTAGTTTTAGCAAATGCATAGATGTAGTATTTGACGTTTCTTTGGATAAATTGATTGTCTCCCCTGCATTAGGCATATAAATATATATATATATATATATATATATATATATATATATATACATACATACATACATGGGTTAAGCATCAAGCTAGACTTGAATTTTAGGGAGAAGTGACTTCTCCTTTTGGACAGAATAGGGAGAAGTGAGAGCAGAACAGGGAGAAGTGGCAGCAAAGCAAGAAATGCAATATATATATATATACAGGGATTTACATATTTTATAAAAGTCAGCTTGCCCAGGGCTATATATATACAGGGATTTACATATTTTATAAAAGTAAGCTTGCCCAGGGCAAGCTGGCTGGACTGGAAAATTAAACTTGCCCTTGGAAAATTTGAGCTTGCCCCAAACATAATATCCAACATGAGTAAAACAAGATAAAATAATGTATGGTATATTTTAAGGAAATAGCGTTATGTTTATTTAAGCTTTTGTTTTTTTTTTTATCTTTGTTGGCACATTAAAACCATATGCCGATAATTAAAGTTATCAAACAATGTATATGTAAATAATGCATTTAGATAGATATGTAAATTAGAAAGAGCTAGAATGCAGATACAGTTAGAAGAACAAAAGCAGATATGTTGATGTATACATGTATAGACAGATAAATGGATAGATAGAAATGGGTTTGGACAAAGCTAGATTTTTAAGTAAGAGAGAGAGAAAATGAAAGCTAGATTGCTTGTAATGATTTATTTATACTCACAACTGAAGGATTCGTGAACACTTATTTTATTCATTTACTTAACAATTATCATTGGCGACATGCATCAAAATACTGGACAATCCAACTTTTGAGAATGATTTAAGAGCTTATTTTTGTCCACTGAATTGTTTGCCAAGCAGTAAGTATGTATCTGTCTCCTGTAATTATCATGTAAACAACAGATTATAAACACTGCTTGAGGGTGCCATGTTTTCGTAAGATCAATCACGCTTTGAACTAAATCCTCCTAGTTAATTGTTAGAGATGCTTGCCTTTTATTTCCAAACACACCTGTCAAAGAAATCTCATGAGTTGTATTATTAACAATTAACCTACTCACCATAAACTCAGCAACACGAATCAAATAATTTGTTAAAAGCCAGTTGTTTAGAGGCAGCAATCTGACAAACTGCCTAAGGCTAACTTAGGACCTGAAAGTCATAGAATCGCAGATACTTACAAATATTACGATTAAAATGTAACTGATAAGTTAAAATATAAATATTTATTCCTTTATTTGTCAAAACTTGGTTTTAAGCAATACTTTATCTTCAAGCAGAATATTCTCTATGTTGTATGTATATTATAAACACATTTTGTAAGTGTATGAATGTATGAATGTATCGTGCTCACATGCAATGTATTCTTACTTGAAAGTGTGTATGTTTAGATGGGGGGAAATATACAATGTATTTTGACCATAAGACTTCAAAAGAGCATAGCAGAAAATATAGTGTAATTAATGTTAACTGACAGGAGCACCTAGATTACAGTATTGTTATTAAAAATTGGGAAAAATACTTAAAGCAACTGCCACTTAAAGAACAAATTAATTTTTAGTAGTTTCTTCACTAGAAAACAGCAGTCGAAACCAATTCTAAAAAAGTTTTAAACAACCCTATAACACTCCCATGAGAGCACATATACATGTGTCTTCAACATTATAGTGTTCATCCATTCAAACCTCAGTGGTCACTGATGAGTAATCAGAACTTTACAACTGCATTTTGATGAAGTTGATTCTAAAGTAAATGTGAATCTTTTCACTCTACTATTTTGGTGAAGTTTTTAAAAGCATAACAAAATTAATTGCTTGTTCTAATGGCAATTGATTAACTTTTTATGCCTATTGATAATTACAATGATGTAATCGATGTGAAACGATGAAATAATGATAAAACGTTTTGTGCAAAGCTATTCTCCATGAGAAGTCGCTGCAGCTCCGTCAGGATGCACAGAGAGCTCGTGGAGGTTTTTTTCTTAATCCTTTCCACTCGCTCTCCATCCCCACCACAAAGCGCGGGGAATCAAAACATCGCATGAGCTGTACTGTATCACTGCCATATGTTGGTATATTGGCAAAAGATGAACATTCACCTTGAGGGGCTGGTAATATGGATGGTTGAATAATTGAGCAATATTTAGGGTGATTTTGTTGATCTTCAGGTCAACGTGATGAGCTTCATTTTTATGAATGGTTTGAAGGAGTATTTGAATAAGTCAAATTACTATTTGGCCAGTTCTGAGCCCAAAGACGAAAAAAATAACATGTGCCAAGGACTGCACTGGATCCAACTGAACCAGATGTATCTGTGTACAAAGAGTCAGATGCACCATATTATCTGGTAGAAACAAAGATTTACTGTTAAAACTGTTTTAAAACAGTGTTCAGAGCCTACAATTTTTTGACAGTACCACTGCATAAACAAAGTTGAGGGTACCTGTAGTGGACTATAACGTTCCGAGAATTATTATGATTGGAGCCAAAAATCATTTTAGAGATTTATTACACTTTTGCTGATTGTCCAGCTGAAGGCAAAATGCCATTCTCACTGAACCAATTCATATCAAACAAGAGGTGAAAAATAGAACTCTGAACATATTCGACTGAGGTCACTGTTAATTGGTACAGAAACTTCAGTAGAGTGATTGGGCCAGTGATCGGAAACATGTTTTCTGTCAAAAAACATTGTTGAAAACAGAAAGTAAACACGCTGAAGCAATGTTTATGATCTACACATGACACTTGAATCAGTGAATGAAAAACAAAAATATTGTCTGAATGATCCTTCACCACCAATTGACCAAAAATCAGGGGTTAGTAATCATTAATACATAATATATTCATACTATTAAGAACAAAGTAATATGTGTAGTTTCTCTTGTTTAATACAGCTAAACAATTACATTTTTTATTTCAGCATCTTAGATTGAAATTATTTGAAGTTGATGCCTCAAAACTGAAACCTTGACAAATTTACTTAATATAAAGGCACTCCAATATTTGAAGTTGGCATGTTTTAAGAAAAAGTAGGCAATAAAAGAATTGTGTTTTTATTGAATGGAAAAATGTTATTATATACAGAGAGATCTGTTTTGTTGGGCAGGTTGATTTTGTTGCTGGGCAGGTTGGAATAAATTGCATTTTTCTGAACCTGAGGCTGTGAAAAGTTTATTTCAGACAGTTTTGAGAAAAATGAACTTGAGATAGGTGGATCAGATTATCATGCTGTTCTGCAGTTGTCCTCACTGTTATTTCACCTATTCTGAGAAAAGCATGGAAAGCCAAAGTAAACATATCACACAATACATGCTTCACCAGAAATGGCATGCAGTAAAGATGTTGTGATTTTGAGTAGTATACTTTTGTGGATCTTCAGGTCAACGTGATGAGCTTCATTTTTATGAATGGTTTGATGGGGTATTTGAATAAGGCAAATTACTATTACCCCAGCCTTGAGCCCAAAGACGATAAAATAACATGTGCCAAGGACTGCACTGGATCCAACTGAACCAGATGCATCTGTGTACAAAGAGTCAGATGCACCATATTATCTGGTAGAAACAAAGATTTACTGTTAAAACTGTTTTAAAACAGTGTTCAGAGCCTAAATTTTTTGACAGTACCACTGCATAAACAAAGTTGAGGGTACCTGTAGTGGACTTTAACGTTCCGAGAATTATTATGATTGGAGCCAAAAATCATTTTAGAGATTTATTACACTTTTGCTGATTGTCCAGCTGAAGGCAAACTGCCATTCTCACTGAACCAATTCATATCAAGCAACAGGTGAAAAATAGAACTCTGAACATATTCGACTGAGGTCGCTGATAATTGGTACAGAAACTCCAGTAGAGTGATTGGGCCAGTGGAGCAGACACAGCTGATGTAAAATAAAACCCTTTCAGGGGTCACTGTAGTGAGATGCTGAACCAAACTACTTAAAAATTGTAACAAGTAAATAAACATAAGACAGACAAAGGTATTTATGGTGTGGAACCACAAATGAAAAAATGGAACCTCTGAACATAAATGACTGAGGTCACTGTGCAGTGGTACAGAACACAATCACTCATTTCTGTCAGTTAAAATGGAAACTATTGACAACATGCACTCCCCTTCAGATACTTTTAAGACATAAAGGAAATCATGTACCAATGATCTGAAACCAGCAATTATTTTTTCTCTTTTGGAAAATAATGCTTATCTTTCTGGTTGATCTGTGTTGTAAATTCAAAGAAACATGAAAAATTGGTAAAGACTGAAATACTTTTACAGAGTGCACACACAAAAGTTTTGTCACTTGAACAAAATTAGAAAATCCGTCCAGAGTGAAAACAAAACATCTCAACCCTTGAACAAAATTGGTTTGACTGAGGCTCAGTGGCCCTTTAATGGAGAATTCTTCCATGCAGTGAAGCCATGAAAGAATATCAATTGGCTTGACAGATCACATGACCTGAAACCTTAAATAGATTGGCCCTTAAAAGCAGGCTATGCACTGAAGCTAGTGAGAAAAGGGGGACCAGATCACACCTCCCAAAAATTTCATAACGCAAGAGTAAATAGATAAATGCTACATAAAGAGATTGGGTGCAGACTTCAAGCTGTGCTGTCATTTTCTATGTGAATTTTGTCACCAATAATCATATCATAATTTTTTTTAAAAACTATCCTGTGGTGTAAACAAGATACAAGGGGTATTCGAAAAGTTCTGATTGTTAGTGCTCTGTACAACAAAGTTCTTTATTAGTGAACAGTGCTCCTCTAAAAGCACTCCCCAAGCACCTCTACACACTTTCTCAGTCTTGTTATCCAAGTATTATTCTTAATGGTATTGCACTTCCAACAGCATGGCAGCTTTCAAATTGTCCCTCAGCGAATCTTTGATAACAGGATTTAGCCAAAAATCACTTGGAGCTAAATCAGGGCTGTATGTAGGATATGGCAAAGTTTGGATGCTGTGCTTCTTCAGGAAGTCTGGCATGACAGCAGGTTTATGCACCATTGTGCTGTCATTGAGTTGATGGATTCCTCAGGTACCACTGCACAGACAGGTGGTTCAGTGGTGTTCCACAACTTTTGGTAACACTTTGGAGGCATAAAAATGTCCAGTGACACTATCAGAGTCAAACACAGGTACCTGGACGACCAGGCAATTTGCATCAAAATATAATGCGTATAACACTCTCCTGACAGTCTGACTACATCAAGCGATTTGTGGGTCTCTGCTCGTTTTCTCCAATCCAGTCTTTTTATTTTCTCGTGAGTCGGGTTCAAAAGAGTAAATCCATGTTTCATCACATGTGGCATCTCATTAAACGTCTTGGGTCACTTTTTTCATATTTGGTGAGTAGCTGTTTGGCAATTTCAACCTCTCTCTGTTTTTGATCAGCCATCAGCAAATGTGGAACCCATCTTGTGCAAACCTTTTTGAGGTTCAAATGATTCTTCAGTATATTAAAAACAGCTGACAAATGGATGCCCGTGATGATAGAAATATCTTTACTGTACATGTATGTTCATTAGTTGCCCCCTTCACGGCAACTTTCCACTCACCTATTGCAGACAGCAGTCTTCCAGAACATTGGTTGTTTTCCATGGATTCATGACCATCTTTAAAATGATGAAACCACTTCATATTGGCCTTGATATCAGTCAGAGAGTTCCCTAACAAAGCACAGTAGCAGAATTGTTGTCCTTAAACATTTTTACATCACTATCATTTACCTATGTTACATCACACGCATATAGCTGCAGGTGTCAAGCAAACTGCAGGTGCAGAACATTTTTACAGAATATTATTTTGTCTGTCGATCAGCATTAAATTTATTGACAGGTTCAAAGAAACAAAAAAAAGTTATAATTATTCAGAACTTTTCAAATGCCACTCTTATTTCTTCAGGTAGAAATGCTTCCTATTTGTATAAAAACAGTTTCTACCTGTCGGGTAGTGTATGGCAGAATCCCTCTGTCAGTAAATAACCTGGAATTAATTCCTTGGTAGTATTGCATTATATATTATTAATTCTCAGACTGAATTGATGGTTTATTTTAATTATGATATTACTTGGAGTTAGATATCTTTTGATTTCAGCTAAGTCACTCAATATTCAAAACTTTTATTGCACAGATCCTGTGGACGTTCTCCATATATCTGGAATCGGTTGCCATCTTGCCTCAGCTCTTCATGGTCAGTAAGACAGGCGAGGCAGAAACCATCACAAGCCACTACCTGTTTGCTCTCGGTGTGTATCGAGCACTCTACCTTTTGAACTGGATCTACCGTTACTACTTTGAGGGATTTTTCGACCTGATAGCTGTTGTGGCTGGATGTGTACAAACTATCCTTTACTGTGATTTCTTCTACCTGTACATAACAAAAGGTAATAGGAGCTCATGTTTTAAATTGGATCCCATGTTTTGGCATATTTTATCAAGATGTAAACTGATTTGGAAGTTTTTCATATCTCAACTTTAACTGTATTTAAAAGCATATTTCAAATCTAAATTAAGACAACTATACTATGTTTAAGGGTAATGAGAATACCATGCCAGTACAGGGCTGAGCAAATTTTTTTTTTAACCACTAGTCCAGGACAAGTGGTTTCAGAAAATTCACTAGTCCCACCTTACTCTTCACTAGTCCCACCTTACTTTTCACTGCTCCCAAAATGGTAATCATTTGCCGAGATGATGAGGAGTATGTACTTAATCCATAGAAAAAACAAACAAAATAATATACAACATAATTATTTCTTAAAAGAATTTTAATTGTCAAAAACATTGGTTGTTATGCATTTGGCTTCTTCAGGTTCATGTATATATGTTTTAGCTGATGGATTTGAAAAAATGTCCATGTATATGTCTGCCACCTGCACCAGCACTAAGCCAGCAGTTCATAGCTGTGTCTGGGTTGAAGTCCTCAAGCTCTGGTCCATTTGTGGAAATGTTCATTAGCACTTGTAAACTCTTTTGGTTTAAGGAATTCCTTCAAGAAGTCTTGATTAAGTTCATTGAACTAAATCCTCGTTCACACTCAGCAGTGGATGGGCTTATAACAAAAATGATATCTAATAGTTTGCATAATTGACTGAGAGTGTTCCAAGAATTCTCTGTCTCTTAGCAGTGTCATATTTGACATTTTTTGCCATCACAGATTGTTGCTTATGTCTCTTTGGAGAAATAGCTACCGCACACTCAGTATCAGTCTTACGTTTTATCCCTCCACTTTCAAACAAATTTTCCTTCTCCGAATCGCCGTTATTACCTTCCTTGCGAAAATGATTTAGCAAACTCATTTTAGCCACAGAGTAACTATCAGCTTGCTTGACAACTACTTCTAAAGTGATCATAACGTTCGTTCGTTCGTTTGATTAACGACGTGTGCGGCCATTCAGCCATTTACGTAGATTTGATCATAACATACATTTTCTCTTTTAAATACGAACAGAGACAGCTCATTAATTAGCGTAATTGTATCGCTTCAAACGCAATATTGCACGTGGAAGTTAATCAATTGTATAATCAATTAAAAATTAAAGAATCATTACTGTCATTTAATCAGTTCATAAAAGAAACCAACACTGATGTCGGTAAAGTACCTTTCATTAATTTAATTACACTGACTCGCTGGATTAAAATCATAGTGAGCCGCTCGTGATAATCTGGCTTGAATAAACTCAATGCAACAAAGCCGCTTAAAACACTACTAATTGATCATACTGGCTTTCTTTTGTTTGACGTGTTTTGATTTGCCGATAATTTGGTCGCTTAGCCCAATATGCAGTCAAGCGGTAATAGGAAGTAAATGTATACACGAAGAGGGGTAGAATCAAGTATTCAGTACACCCGGAGGGCATGATTGGCCAAATAAAGGTAGATATAGTGATTAAAGCATGAAAATAAGGACTAGCCCAACTTTTTTAAAAAGCACTTGTCCCGGACTAGCGACTTGGAAAATTTTACTTGCCCGACTTCAAAAATGACTAGTCCGGGACGTCGGGCTATGGGATTTGCTCAGCCCTGCAGTACTGAAGTTGAAACTTAAATATAATAAGAATAACAATAACAAGAACAAAATAGCATGTAGAATTGTCAAGACAGGGAAAGAACTGTTTACACATTTTACATTTGTTGTCGCCTTGGGGAGTTATGAACTACCTTTGATGGATCACATATTTTGCTTACCTCTATTACCCCCTGCATCAGTGTCGGTGTCCACACATGTAAAAGTATATGCATACATATTGCCTCACTGCAGGTCAGCCATTCTTCCAAGGTCCAAGGCAGCATTTGACATTGGTTTCTATTGTTTTCACCAGGATGCACAATTGTCTGAATCCTGCTAAATTTAATGAATCCCCCCCCCCCCCCCCATAAATATGAGTGAGCAGATGAAAATTGTGCACAGTCACTTTGCTGTGAGTGTAACAAAACCTGTAACCTTCATTAATATTAACAAAGCATATAAGAGCTTGACTTCTAGATCATCCGCTTACTAAGTGACTTTTTGCAGTTGAACAAGAAGCTTTCATTAATTATCAAGTTATAAAATGTGTTATAACCAACTGTACTTGGCAATGGTTGTACCATGGCTGACATGAACTTTTTGGTATTTGGTCATAATGTCTCTGCTCTTACATGCAATTCTAATCCATGCGACATAGTGCCATTGTCATAGCAAACAATCACTGCTGCTGTGTAAACAATGAAGAAAAACATTTGGAAGTTTTATCTTTATTCATTAAAAGTCATTTATGACACACCTCTTTTTTAGCTCTACTTGTCATAGACCAGAGGAGCTTATGGATGGTCTGTTGTCCATCAGTCCGTTAGCACAAGTTTGTTATCGCTGCTCCTCCTAAACTCAAGAATAAATGGTCTTATCTTGAATTCCTGGAAATTCTTTTTGTACAGTTGAGCATCAGTCCCTTCAAGGGATTCTTGTTTTAAATTACCTCATGGTGTGTATCAGCACATAATAGCATCTCTTTTTTGATATTGCAGAAAATAATATTCTGCCTTATTGTTTTATGACGTATGCCCTGTCAAAAAGTGCCAATAAGTACGTGGTCATGGTCACTTGAGTCAGAATTTATTTTCTGCTTGATAGTTCATGTTTACAATGGCTTTTGGAGACTAAAAATGTGTACAGAAGAGCTTTGTAATTTGATTACATTTGGGTTTCCATTATTTTTAATGGCAAGCATATGCTGCAAAGTTGCTGTTTCAATAAAAAACAAAACAACAAATATATTGACCCATTTTCATGTTAATTCCCTCGAAGCATTCTTAATAATATTGAGAGTTTTCTGTTTCAGTCCTGAAGGGAAAGAAGATCAGTTTACCAGCCTAAGGACATTAAGTAATGATTCTGATGCAGTGTAACAATGGGCCATGTATTGTTTGCAAACAGAAGCAGTGATGTAAAAGGATTAATTGAGTATTACTTGAAGACTTGAAATGAGATATAAACTGTATAGGACAAGACAATAATTCATAAGCATTGTTGAGAAAATTGATTATTCTTGTAGTAGTGTTGTAGGATTTTCTTACATTAGGCAAAAAGAGTAATTTATTCTTATGTAACATAGATAACTAGTAATTTTTATGTGTCAGAGTGCACATAGGATGTCAAGTGCTGTCACCCAATGTTAAATTCTGGACATGGCTCTTTAGAGATGCTCAGAGAAAAATAGTTATGTATGTAATGTGGTGGAGAAAAAAATGGAAATTAGTCATAGATAAACTAATATAGTCAGCTGTTTGGATAAATCATTGCAGTACCACTTGATATTGTAAAACATTTGCATGATTTGGGAATGAGATCAATGTAATGAGATGAGTGAGATCAGACCTACTTCATTTTTCATTAAAGAAAACTAAAGGAGATGACTGTAAAACCTCGATTAAAATCTCTGATTGGGCTGTAGAACGTGGTCTGAATTTAGGGGATAAAACTACTGTTTTAAAAAATTAAAGTATGGAATGTAGTTATTCTAGCTAACAAAGGATCAGTAGTGGTCCATATCATGCAAGTTTTCAGAAACTTTTCCTCCTTTTAAAAAGAAAATACATTTGCATAATTACATTTCTATACATTTATGCAAGCCTACTATGTCCAAAAATGAGTCCAGTATTTTTATCCCTCACATTCATCCATTACACCTTGGTTAAGTTTTGTGTTTAGGTCATTTTGGGCTTTTTGGTGGGGCATCTGTGTTCCATGAACACATTACCATTACTAGTTAGTGTTGTTTTAGCTTAACAAAAGACATTGATTATTCCCTGTTTAAAGATGACGGGGAATGAACAAAAATAATTGTGTAGAATTTGGGCCTAGATTTAAAGCATTAGAATCATTCTAAAAAATCATAGAGACATTGTGGACATGCTGTCATTAAAGAGGGAGAAAATTAATTTTCATAACACATTAGTCTTATTTTGATCAAATGTTTTTCTTTGTTATGTTTATTCATGACAATTTTGTTTGAGGGTAATGTGCTGCAAGGTTAAAATACATGGTTATTATCCAAGTAGCATTCTCATTGCATGAAATCTGAAAATGTATGTAAATATTGTGTAGAGGTATACTATAGTAATCATACTGTTCAGAGTTTTGGAAAATTTATTGTGTTAAATTGAAACCAGTCAGTCATGTATAGTCATACTGTACAGAGTTTTGGATAATGTATAGTGTTAAATTGAAACCAATCAGTCATGTAACTGTATGTAAGAAACTTGCACCACATAAAAAGCAAAAATACTTATATAACGAATTTTTCCTTCTGTATTTAAAAAGAGGTGGAAAATGTATTAAGAGCTGCATATTTCAGTCCAACTAATTATATATATACCTGTACTGGCTTCACAGTTTGATACACAGTTTAATTTTCCATTTAAAGCAGTTGACAATGTAATATATAATTCTTCAAGTATTTAGTTAGAGTTTGATGAAGAATCTAGTTGTACAGTCCTACCCGTTTATGTTGACATCCTCGGGCCCGAGGAAATATTGTCGACATAAGCGGATGTCAAGATAAGTGTTGGGGGGGGGGGAATTGTCGTCAATGAGCAGGCTTTACACTTTGAGAAAACAATGGAAATTTAGAGAACATGAAGACAAAACCAGCGTGAAATACACATCTATATTGACAAATTACATTTTGGTTACCTTTGTGTAATAAAATCCACAATGCATTAAGTGCATGTATATGAAAAATCCATGAATTCGTGCACGAGTCTCATGTTAGAAAATATATGCATCGGTCACATCCTGATAGGAAACACATGTATAAAAAATGGTTGTCCTCATTTGATCTAACACGTCTTCACAATTCACTACGATAATCATTGTCGCCAGTAGCACATGGTTGCATAGTTGTTATTTACATGCTACAAAGTACATGTACATGTACTTAAATTGGCCTAGATTTTGGTCAGCCTGAAACAATGTTCCCATCTTACTGAGGCTACCAAGGGGATGTGGCTATTCACAGGGAAATTATATCATGTATTTATTTACGGAAGTCATTGTGAAAAGTACATCAAATTGAACAAGAGATATGCGGCTGATATGATTAATTTACCTTCAACATAGCCTTTCTTTATAGACTCGGCAGCTTTCATCCATCTAGACCAACAAGTTGTTCTCCTCCTTTTTTTTTTTTATTTTTTTTTTACTGGTCTGCCACCAGTAAAATAAAAATAAAAAAAAAAATAAGGCGGAGAACAACTTGTTGGTTTATCATCCATCCTGACAGGGTGTTATGTTTAAGTGAAAAGTTTTCACACACATATTTGCGAGATGCCCCACCTTCAACTTCCTTAACAGCCAGATATTTAGTTTCCAGAGACTGTAAATTTAATCTGCGTTTTACGCTGCCGTTGGTAGCCATCGTAAACATAAATAAAGTTAAAAGGGAAACTTTCACAGCACAATAAACTTGTTTTAATCACCGATCACTTTGGAAAATGCAACAATCGATCAGATTTCATTGCTTTTATTCAAGTTTGGTGATGATTTTTTTTAATGAGGGGTGGATTGTTTTTATTGAACATTGTAACCGGCTTGCTTTGATGAAGGGTACATGTGTTATTTAAGTCGCCGCGAGAGGCCAACTTTATAGGCCTAAACAAAAGCCTGTTTTTTAATCCACCGAGACATTAAAGACTGGCGGCAAGATCAACTAATTGTTGAACAAAGTGCAGGTCGGAACTGGCCGCTTGTCGACATAAATGACCCGGCGGCAAAATCAACTAATTGTTGAATAAAGTATGGGTCGGAAGTGGCAGCTTGTCGACATAAATGATTAGAAAACAAGGGATTTGTTCAAGCTGGGACCAAGGGCTTCTGTCGACATGTACGTTTATTTTTTATCTCGACGTCGACATAAGCATGAAAAATTTGGTAGTAATAGTAGACCAAGGGACCGGGACTTTGCTTTTTTGTCGACATAGGCGGCTTGTCAACATAAGTGATGTCGATATAAGTGGGTAGGACTGTATACTATTTTATGTTCTGCCAGATACAACTGAAATCAGATGTATACAGAATTGCACAAGACTGAGGATTGAGAGAAATAAAAAAAAATACAGTAGAACCTGTCTTGAAAGATCACCCCTTCTGCCAAAAATCGTGGTCCCCTAAGACAGATGACAGATCTTAACACTATAAAAATTAAAAAAAACTTGTTTTCGAGAATCGAGTCTCATAGCAGTCGTCTTTCAAGGTGTGTTTTACTGTACATGCATCAACTGGCTTGGAGATCATAAAACTCTGAGTTTCCACTATCAGCCACCAGAAATGAAATTTCAAAAGTAACATCATTTGTGAGTGGCTGAAACAAAAAATCTCGAGCACAAAATCAGACTCAAGAGTTTTATGGTTTCCAGGATTGTTCTGCAGACTGAAGATTAATGTGTAAAAGGACTCGGTTTTTTGTACCCTGTTCCTTCAGCAGCAGATGAATAGTTGTTTTTAGCTCACCTGGCCAAAGGTCAGGTGAGCTTATGGTATGGCCCTGTGCCTGTTGTGCATGATCTGTCCATCTGTAAACACTTGGTTGATGAACACTCTAGAGATCATATTTCAGATCGGATTTTGATCAGACTTGGTATGTTAGCTTAGATCATCAAGATCGTGTATTAGTTTGATTAAGAGTGACATCCATGCATATTAATGAGGTGATCTTGCATCAGATTGGCTGAGCTTGAGAATACTTGGGAGGCCATATTTCTGAACAGTGTTAGATTAGACTTGGTAGGTAAACTTACATCATCATGGTCTTGGACAAGTTTGATTATTGTTTATAGAATTTGTGGAATGTCACAAGATTCATTTCTAGGAATTTCATATTGAAACAAAGAAAACACATGGTGCATTGCATGTTAGTATTTTATTATAGGAAAGCATGTAATATATGAAAAGAACTATTTAGGATCACAGATTTGAGATTAAGCAGAGTTTTTTCCCTTCCAGAACAAAATTTAAATGGATTTAAAAAATAATTTTAGAATACAAGGTGCATAAATTCAATAAAACAAGTTTATGAAAAATAGCAAAATAATACACATGGGGTTATAATGAATGAGTTGTAATTATAATTGAAGAAAAATATAAACTAATGGTACAACAAGTAACATTCAAGTTGATGATTCTTTGATAATATAATTACATTTTAAGGGGCCCCTGAATGGCCGAGTAGTCTAAAGCGATCGCGGACATCTCACCTCTGTCCGCGGTGGTTTAAATCTCTGGCTCGGCCAATATGGGTATGTGAGAAAGCTTGCCAGTAGCTTCCTGTGGGTTGGTGGTTCTTCCCAGGGTTTTCCTGGGTTCTACCTCCACCAGATATACTGGCCGCCATGTATAGTCTGTCATGTGCTGAAAAATGGCGTTAAACCAACAACAACAACAGCAGCAGCAACAACATTTAAGATCAGTTTGTAAAATACAATGAATTATGACAATTTTTGGTTTCTGAAACTCAGAAGTGCTTTTTAGGGAAAATAACTTCAAGTGTGCTTGGCGAATCAAAACCAAATATTGTTGTGGTTATCTGATGCTCACCAATAAAAGTTACTAGGAAAGATGAGGTGTGGCTCTTCAGTTGTTAGCATGCTGAACAATTCCTATGCAGGAGTACAATGTTTTATTCCCAGACCAAGCCAGGTTTGCTGCCGTATTATGTACTTAGGCAAGACACTTTAATCTCATTGCCCCCCCCCCAAAAAAAGAACTAATCAAAGCCAGTAGGCAAAACACCTTAAAGTGGGCTTCCAACTAAACCAGAAATGTTGTGTGTCTCTTATGTATACCAATAGTTTTTACTTGAGAATAAAGCTGCATGGATATTTACAAAAGCATGTACTGCAGTGTAGCTTCTAGACAAAACAAGTACAAGTGGGTTTAGCTAAACCAAACTGTCTTTAGGTGTGTCTGATGCACAGCAATAAATGCATTTGAACATCAGAATTTTATTACATATTTAATTACATGCAAGAAAAAGATTATGCTTCAACAAAAATATATTTCTTTGTAAAATTCATGTCCAAGTTTATCAATTTATTTGCAGAGTTATTGCAAAAAACTTTACGACATTTGAAATTCTTCAGTAATTTTAAGCAAGTTCGATCTGTTTGGTTAAATAGAGTTTGATATTTGCTAGTATTGCCATCTAAAAGTGCTTGAAATATTTGTCAACTATATTTGATTACATATATTGTGTATATTTTATGGCATTTCATATATTCTGTGCCATTACTTACATTTTATTTAAAATGTTTATTTTGTACTCTTAGCTTTTAATTTAAAAAACCCCAAAGCAATATGCTTTCCTTCTAAACTCTTCCAAATTGAATTACTCAAAGCAACGAGACCCATAACCTTAAAAAGAAATCATGTGAAATTCGGTAGTCAATCCAGGCTGATTAGATAGTGGGAATCAAACCTGCAACATTATTGTCACAAGTTGAACACCTTAACCATTGAGCCATCACAACTCCCTTGGTTGGGGATCTCGATGGTTTCCAAGCTGTGACTCCAGGGAGTTAAGAACAGACCCAGGAATCCATGCTGACTGCAGATTATTAACTCTCCTTGTAATGCCAAATAAATCTACATTCTTTAAGGTGGGCTATGAGCAGTTTCTAAGTTTTAAATCAGAACCTAATCCGCACAGGGTAGGGATAGAGCCAGGAATGATGCTGGTTGTATAAATGACTTGTGCTTTTTATGCCAAGAAAGTGATCCTATATATATGGTTTAGGAATGAAGATAAGTGACACCAACATTAATAGACAACATAGCAACTATGTGCAATAAGCTTTTCTTTCCCCTCTATAGTTTCATTACATGTATGAATTTGCATTTATAAGCTGACATATGTTTACTACCCAGGTGAGTGATATCAGGCCCACTTGGGCCACTTGTGTTAATAATGCATCTTTTGTTTCATTTGAATGTACTCATTATTTGAAGCAAGCTTTTAATAATTGCATGTGACTGGGATAGAATGAGTGAGAAATGAATATTTTTCAGTAAATCAAATGATTATGAGTAAGTCTGAAATGAATAAATGCATGTAATGAAGAAAGGAGTTTGCTGGTCTCTTTTATTAGCAGGATTGTTGAAGAAATTTACATGTAGGTCATAGATATTTCATGACTTTCGAAGAAATTTGAATTAGTCCATCACTAAGTATATTTGTGTCATAAGTGGTAACTGTAGCCTCTTATGGAATATTGAATGCACTGTATTAGTAACCCCTGACCAACATTTGTTCTCTGGAACATATTTTTCCTTTTTCTTGTGGATAGATCATTTTGTCATATTATACTATGCCTTTGAATATGATTTTATTTGACTATGCCATCATAGAGTAAAATATGCTCAAAATGAGCTTACACCAGTGTTTTTCTTCTATTTTATCAAAAATCACAATTCCAATTGAAAAATCAATTCAACAGACATTGAGTTTTAGTATTTTCCATTATAATTGTGGTATAAGAGAATGTGTTCCTAATTAAAATGATTTAGCAAAATGATTGGGGTGTTCAGATATTTTCCCTGGATTCTGGCACAGGAATGTGTTCCTAATTAAAATGATTTAGCAAAATGATTGGGGTGTTCAGATATTTTCCCTGGATTCTGGCACAAAAATTGTGGCCAGTTTGGTGAGGAACTTCCAATTGCATGGGGTTTGTCCTGTAGATGTAATAATGTGCTTTGCAGCTGGAATTGACTCGTCTGACATGGATGAGATCAGTTATCATTGTTTTTCTCATAGATAGGAATGTGGTGTAGTCCTACATAGTCTTGCTTTGTTATTATTTTATGAATATATTGTATAGCTGATTTTATTAAGGTATTTTGTGTTTATCACTAAAAAAAATAGCTTATAAAAATAATTATCATGGAAAAATGCCGGTATTGGATTTTGTCCATCAATATAGTCATAAATTATCGTGGGAAAATGCCAGTATTGAATTATGTACCATCAATAAAGTCGTAATTATTGTGGAAAAATGCTGGTATTGGATTATGTACCGTCAATATAGGCACAAGTAAAGGAGTTGCAGCTTGTGCTTTTGGATGGATGGATGACAAAATCTCTTATGAGTATTGTGTCCATAGATTTTGGAGATGAATACAGGGCTGTAGCAAGTTTGCGCTGGACAAAACAGCACCCCAGGCAAGCATCACATTCGGTGCCCCCCACTCAGAAAAAAATACTACACATTCTGCAAAATGGCTCCCCGGGCGGTCGCCCATATCACCTGCCCCTTACAACAGCCCTGGATAAACATTTAAATCGAACCCAAGATATATCTCCAGTATCACAATTAATACACAGTGAAACCAATCTTTCATCATATTCAATGTCCATAAAAAGGACACCTATCCATAAAAGACAAACTTTTGTAGTCTCCTGAGGCCTTTATTTACAGGTGTTTTTTGAGCCCATATTAGTGGAAAGTGAGTCACTTTTCATCTGGCAGTTGTGGCAACATCATCAACAGTTTGTTATGGTTTACATTAAAGTTTATCATTAGCATATATTTCCTAAACCCCTTGATAGATTCTCATCATAATTTGAATGAATCATTATGAAGCTATGACAATTCATTCTGTTCACTCTCTCCTTTGACCTTAGGTCAAGGTAACGGTCATAAAAAATCTGTATAAAACTTTTGGTGAAAGTTTTTTCATTTGCTTCTATTTCCAAAACCCTTTTGTTCATAATTGGGATGAATCATTATGAAGCTAAGACAGTTCATCCTGCGACACACTCAGTCCTTTGACCTTGGGGTCAAGGTTACATTAAAGTTTTGGTTCAAGCTTTTATTTGTTTTTATTTCCGAAACCCCATGATGGATTTAGTTCATACTTCGGATCAATCTTTATGATGATAAGGCAATTCATTCTGTGACATGCTTGCATGCCCCTAGGCGCTTGTGGTCAAGGTCACATTCTTAAAAAATTTGTTTTAAAGTTTATTTTACAGTATTTTCATTTGTTTATATTTCCATAACCCCATGTTGGACATTGTTCGTACTTGGGATGAATTGTTATGAAGCTTAGACAATTCATTGAGCAACACGCTTGCCCCTTTTACCATGGGATCACAGTTATAGAAAATTTTTACAAAGGTTTTGGTTAATGTTTTTCGTCTACTTTTATTTCCTAAACTCTTGATGGAGTTTGTTCATACATTCACTGAATCATAATCGAAGCTAAGACAAAACATTCTGAGACATGCTCGCTAAACCTTTTGACCTTGGTGTCAAGATCACACATTATAACAGCAGTGCTTTGAACTTAGGGCTTGATGTGCAGGCCCTAGCTTTCTTGTCTAAATATCTAAAATAAATATGTTAACATTGACAGTACATGTACAGGGTACAGGTTAAAACATAAACTAACAGCTGATGTACGACAAAGCAATTTTCCGATAGAGCTTTAACTTTTAGTGTCATATTCATAATGTAGACAGTTTCACAAATATCTTAAGAAGACTTGCATCTTTGCTAAGATATACTCTACTTACGGGGATTTTGTGATAAATCTTGCCATTTGTATGCCCTGTCATGATTGTGGAAGGGGCATATTTGTGTTATTTGTCTGTAATAACTTGGATATGTTTTGCATTTAGATCAGTTTCTCAGGCATTGTATGTCCATGAACATTCCAATTTTTTATGTAGATGTGTTTTGGTGAGTACCACACATATAAACCAAAAGTATGTCACTGTGACCTGATTTTCATGCAGTGATTTTGACTGAGTTTTGGATTTAGGTTAGTTTTCTCAAAATTATATCACTGTGTCCTATATTTTGCACTTCAGTAACTTGCGTTAAATGTTGCATTAAGATCAGTCTCAGGCTTTATATATATATACAGGGCTCTCAGGGATCCAAGCTTCCAGGTCAAATACGTGTGAAATTCTCCAAGGATGCACCTTTTCTCCATGTAATGCATCCCCATGATGCTTCTCCTTTTCAGCAATGATGCTCCCCTTTTATATTTTTTGATCGGTCATGGCCGATCTGCGGAATAGCTAATGGCTAGACTTGGGTTACCCAGCATGAAGCCAGTGTGACTAATTAACAGTTAATCCTTCTCTGATGTGATGACTTGAAAGGAACCAATGTTCTATTGATTGTGTATTTAAGCACCTGCAATTGTTCATCAAATAAATGATGCCCTTTGTTGTTTTAACAGTATTTAAATTTCCATTCATGTTTTCAACCTCAAACAGTCAGATAGCCAATCCATCCATAATTATGGTCACGTTTTAGACCGGATTCATCATATACCTGATGATAATATTCTACAGTCTTCATTGGTGTCACACGAATTTACATCAGATCACCTCTGTTGCATATGCCATCTTGACGTATCGGTTCTTAATTCTTCATATTTGTTTGCTACTAAGAGTAACCTCCGTATGATAAATAGAACCAAACTAATGCATGACATCCAAGCAAACCAAACAACTTTGTTACATCCCACAGCTGAACAACTTGATAAGTGCTTGCGTTCACTGCTTGACAAACATGCCCCAGCACCCAAGTGCAGAGTATCCATTCCAAAATGTTGTCAATGGTATAGTGGTTTCAGGAACCAGCTTCACACTGCTAAAAGAGAATGCAGTAAGACTTAGAGGCTTTGGCTTTCATCCAGTCTTACTATTCATGAGCAAATCTATGAAGCCACTAAGAAGAGTGTCACAAATATTGTTCACGCAGTGAAATCAACCTATTTCACTACCAAGATCACTGGAAGTTCCAGCTGCAAAGAGCTCGTCCATATTACTAACAAGCTAATGTAAAGGAACAAATGTACACCATTTCCAACAACCTTCTCTCTACTCAACCTTCCGGACCTGTTTGCAAATTTCTTCCATGACAAAGTGCAAACCATTAGAGATCAACTTGACAACACAATTTCAAGCAACTCATCGTCACCACACAGTTATGATATAGAATTTCAAAAGCAACCTTGAACAGCATTTGAGCCTGTCTCTTTGGATTTCTTACATACAATCCTGATGAAGAGTGCCCCAGATCTCGTGTGAACTCGATCCAATTCCGATATCACTGCTGCTCGACTGCTTAGATTCAGTGCTGAAGTGCTTAGATTCAATGTTGTTTTCACTAACCGATGTTATTAATACTTATCTCTCATCCAGGGAATTTCCATCATTTTTCAAAACTGCTATTGTAAAGCCACTGTTGAAGAAACCATTGCTTGACCATAATGATTTTTAAAAAAAACTACCGCCCTGTTTCTAACCTCCCATTCATGTCAAAAATCTTAGAAAAAGTTGTTCTGTCCCAATTTGTATCTCATCTGAATTTAAATAGTCTTTTTAGCAATTTACAGTCTACATTCTGCCCTTCTGAAAGTAGTTAATGACCTTCTCTCTGCTTTGGATAGTGGAAAGATTACAGTCCTCACCCTCCTTGACTTATCTGCAGCATTTCACACAATAGACCATGATATATTGCTTCACCGTCTCCAGCAGTATTGGGCATTCATGATACAGCCTTACTATGGTTCAAACTTAAACTTTCTCCTTCCTATCCTTTACCTCAATAAGTATCAGCAACACCAACATTAAATTCACACAATCAGTACGAAACCTAGGTGTCACTCTCAACAGTACTCTCTCATTAGACCAACATGTCATGAACATATACAAGGCTGCATATCTGGAGCTGAGACGTATCAGCTCCATTCACAATTTTCTTTCTGTTGATGCCACTCAAACATTTGTGTGTACCTTTGTATTTTCTAGACTTGACTATTGTAATTCCCTTCTATATGGTTCGTCTCAGGATCTACTACAGAAATGCCAAAGAGTTAAAAACACAGCTGCTCGGATCATCCTTCGAGTACCAAGAACCAAGCACTCCTCCCCCCTGCTCTGTACCCTCCACTGGCTGCCCGTTAACTCCAGAATTAAACACACAATCTGTTCTCCATGCTACATTTCATTGACTGCCTCTAGTTCAAAATATCTACATATTCCTGACCTCACCAATGTGTATACCCTTTCTAGATACATGTACTTGGGCTCCTCTTATGACACTCGTTTTCTCATCATTCCCACTATCAAAACCAAGTCATATGGACAATGTTCTTTTTCGTACCAGGGCCCCAGCAACCTGCAATGAATTGCCTCTTGATCTTAGACACAATGACGCTTGGATCTCATTCAAAAGTGCTCTAAAAACACACCTATTTCGACTGCAAGAATAGACTTAAGACGTAATGTTTCCTTACCCTTAATTATTTTCAACATGCTTCTGTTTGTAATTTCACAGGGTTTGATTTTTTATTCTTGTATATATATGTATGTACTTATGTATTAACTGATATTGTAAAGCGCTTAGAGCTTTTAAAGATCAAGCACTGTTAAGTCCTCATTATTAATATTATTATTATTATTAAATTTGTGACAACATGTATATGAAAGTAATAAAAACTTTCTCAGAGTTTGAGTTGGACAATACTGTCCAATCATTAATATGCAATAATAATAATAACTGCTACTTAAGTACATATGATTTAGACTAATTTGAGGACACTACAGTATCTGTAGACACTTTTTAAATGAGTGCAGAAAAGTACTTTGACTTGTAAAAATTAGTCAGCAAAATTAGTTTTCTTCTTCAGGAAACAGACTTGCAATAAAAATGACACTAATGCTAATAAAAGGCAAAAACTAGATGAAAGTGAGAGCACAAGTGAAGACGGCAAAGAGAACTTGAACTCAGAATATATATTTATTGATGACTCTATCTTGACTACAGTGAGGGACTGATAAAAATGGTGGCAGAACTACGAATGTGAGAACTTAGAGACCTGAGTGGAAGAAGCAGTTCTCATAGTTGAAAAAGTGGAATCAGATCGTACAAAAAGCAATTTGTGAGTGGTGTAAGGCTGCTGAAAAGCAAAATCATTTCACTCAAAATGGAAATAGTAACTTCCAGCTATCAGCCTTTAGCTGTCATGAATTTAACCCAAATCATTTAATTGTTGAGGGTTGCTGTGCTATGCAAAAAGGACAAACAATCCCATATGCTGTTGAGAAAACTCTTGAAATTGGTGTGAAAAATGATGCATGCAAAGCAGCACAGTTCTGTACAATGAAACCGTGAATAAATTAATCAGAACAATGGAGTAGTATCCTGTACTTTAAGACTTTGATAACCAGAATGCCATACATACATTTGTTAAGTAAAAGAACAGTAAAAAGTAAAGAAACTAACTCATTTGAAAAACTAGTTTGCAGATGGTAGAGTGCGGTATGATATAAGTTTTGGGACAATTACTTCCGGTGAGTTTTGCGTTAAAGTCAGTTTTTCTGGCATTATTGGTCACAGAGGCATACAGCTTTGTGTGTTGATATGTCTTGGCGAGTACAACACCACCTTACCAAAATTGGGTCACTGATTTGTATTTCATACCTCAGTAACTCGTGTTTAGTTTCCATTTTTATTATATATTTCATAGTGAGATATTGAAATATATCAGTGGGAGAAAAATTATATTGCCACAGTGGCAATATCACTTTAGGAACTACTTTCTTTTTCCATTTAGAAATTATATCTGCCCTTATGTATGTTCTTCAGACTTATATTTATTTTTTATTTTTTCTCTCTCTGTCTCTCTCCCTCACCCATCCTCCCTTTCACCCCATCAGAATGAATAGATCTTAAAATGTGTCGAGACTGTTGACCCTCAAGTATACATTTATGTAATAAATGAAAAGGCATCGTCAAGAATACATAACAATAAACCCCAAACAACAAAAAACAGGCTTCAAGTATTAACTTTCTTATAATTAGATTTCCACATGAATCATGCAAATTTTAATATTTACTGCAAAGATTAATTTATTTTGTATAACTGAGTTGACAGCGGGCCCCTAGAAATCGCTGGGTCCTGGGCAATTCCTTCCCCCCCCCCCCTCTCAGCGGGTCAGGAGTGTACACAGCACCATAAGTAGCAACTCAGCAAGATATGCCACATATAGTTCAATGCAGTCAAATACTGGAAAGTTTAGATCCCGACTATAAAAGTCACTTCAGTCCTGATAAACAGCACCGTAAGTAGCAACTTGGTAAGATGTACCATATATAGTTCAATGTAATCAGATACAGGACAAGTTTAGATCCTGATTACAATAGTCACTTGAATGCTGATACACAGCACCACAATTAGTGACTCTGCAAGATATACAATATATAGTTCAATGTAATCAAATTCAGGACAAATTTAGATTGTTTAAAGCGTAGAAACAACATCTTAAGTACTACAAGTTCTTAGTTGGTTTTTATTTTCAGGTACTCTTTAAGTATTACAAGTTCTTAGTTGGTTTTTAATTTCAGGTACTCTTCAGTATTACAAGTTCTTAGTTGGTTTTTACTTTAAGGTATCTTAAGTATTACAAGTTCTTAGTTGGTTTCTACTTTCAGGTACTCTTAAGTATTACAAGTTCTTAGTTGGTTTCTACTTTCAGATGGATGCATAAAGTATTCTCTGGATGTTTTTATATGATTCTAAATGACTGTCAAGGAACAGTATTTAAGGCATCTTTACTATATTTGTGAAAGTCCAGTTGTTCAGACAAATATTGATCTGTTGTGGGAAGAAATTAAATGTGACAAAAATAAAACACACTGACATTAAAACACACATTATACAAGCAAGCTTGATTTGATTAGAGAAGGATCTATATTAGTTGCATTGCTTACCCGTGGCAAGCATACATTGTTGATATGCAATCAAATGAAAAATACAACAATGTATACAAATACATTTTGACAGTGATAGATGTCTTCTCAAAATACACCTGGGCTGAGAAAATGTAAATGAGAAATGGAGATGACATACACAATGCTTTCAGAGAAATCTTTAAAGAGCAAAATCTGGGGGAAAAAATACATTTGGATTAGGGAAAAGAGTTGTACAACCAAAATTAAGGACTTGTTGGAAAAGAAAAACATTCCATACTTTTGAGTTTACAAAGACAAAAGAGCATCAGTAATGAAAAGGTTTAGCAGAACTCTGAAGACTAGAATTTTGATTTTTTTCACCCAAAATGAAACCAGAAAGTGGGCTGACGTTTTACCAAAGCTAATTGATAGATACAATAACATTCATCATGCATTAGTAGACATGACTGCAGGTGAAGAGAGCAAAGAAGGAACCAATTCAAATTATAGATCAATGTTTTTGGTTTTTTAACAACTGATACATTTGGAACTTCTAAGATCAAAATTGCAGAAACAAAATTTCAAAACGCAAAACAATATTTGCAAAACGGCTATCTTCTTCGCTGTTTTTATGGAAATATTTAAAACCGGGGAAGTAATTTTAGGTGATCCAGTAGTTTACAGACTTAAAGGGAGAGGATATTATGGACATGTTACGAACAAGAGTTATCTCTGCACTATAAACAAGATGACATATACAAAGTTGAACAGATTTTTAAGACTATAAGAATGAAAGGTAAAAAGTAGGTATTCGAGAAATGGAAAGCCATTATGAATTGTTTAACATATGGAACTAGGAGAAAATATTATTACCTTAGGTAGGGACCGACAATTTAATTGTCATGGGGAGGGGCTGGGATTTAAAAACAAACAAACAAGGGAAGGGAAAAAAAACTCTCTCCCTCAAATAGAACAAAATATTCTTGCTCTTATAAATATAAAAAGAGCCTGTTATATCCATTATATTAGTTGAAAAAAGGTAATTATCTTAAGATAAAAGAAAAGAAATATCCCTGCTCGAAAGAAACTCCCAGCAACCCCCCCACCCCTCGAAAATTAAATGGTCGGTCTCTTTAAATAAATTCATGAAGCACAATGAATACGTAGTAGTATTGGGGAGCATTAAAACTATGAGTTTTGAAAGATAAGAATGTAGCAGATGTCGTAAAATTAGCACATTAGAAAATAAATAAATAAGAACTTGCACGTCATCCGAATTTGTATTACTCTCCAAACCCGATGGAAAAAAGTACGAACATTCAAAAACATTACAGTGAAACAATAAACAACAAAATGGTACACATGAAACATGTGATGAGGCGACTACATTAGGCAATGTCCTAGCATGGTAATACATGATATCAGAGCAAAGAAAAGTTTTTTGACGGCATGTCAAAAATAAATGTATAAAAATATCTAGAGAGAAGTTCAAATTCAGTACCCTCTCTCTCTCTCTCTGCGCGCGCGCGCAGGTCATGAAAATCACAGATGTTGATGCAATCATGAGGATATTTAAACTTTCACAATACATTCATAAAAGGTATAGCAGCGATTCACACAAATAATGAACTATGCATTGATCCTGGACAAAATTACAAAGAATTAACACAAAATTAACCAAATTCTCGGTTGATATGGGAAGAATTTGTACACCATCTGCACGAAATAATAACCAGTATATATTTCCTAATGTGTGTGTATATATATATATATAGATATATATATATATATATATATATATATATATATATATATATATATATATATATATATATATATTGAGAGAGAGAGAGAGAGGTTTTGAATATTCTCTTTTCACAGAACTTTAATTTGGTAGCAATTGAATTTAAACTATTAAATAAATGGCATAATGACTATAATCACTAGGGGTTTCATAAAGGAAGAACACTAGTTGTAAGAGAGAAAAACTGATGGAGGAAATGGAACAATGAAATACCAAATACCAGAGATGCAAAAACTGTAAAAGAAATGAGATTTTATCTGGTATTACAATAGAGGAAATTAACAGATCTGAGAGAAAATTCAACAGAAAATGACATGTGAATGTGGAAAAACAGGAAATAGAGTTATTTGCACAATAATTCAATTTCACACTAATTTTTTTTTTTTTTTTTTCTTTCTTTCTTTGCAATGCAAAAACTTTATCACACTTAAATGGACTCCAGATTTAAAAAATCACAAGTACAACACCTTACTTTTGTCTTAAAGCCGAGTTTAATGCATTAAATTGGTTAACTAACTTTAACCAAGTTGACATGTCAAATGAATTTACCGAGATAAAAATGTACTATACTAAAACTCATTTATAACATACAAGCCATTAAACATTTTTGTTAACTACACCTTAAAATTTGAAAGTGCTGACTCTTTGAATAGATATCGATGACACCATGACGTTAAATTTTGGCAGAATCAAGTAAACTAGGCAGTGTGAATGGCATTGTCTGGGTGCGGGATTTCTTTAATGGATTTGATAGACAAACAATACCAGTTACCAGTATAGTCAAAACAGTATATAAATTTCGTGTTTATTTCCAGATGCGAGAACTACTGTGTGAATGTAAAATACTTTTACTTGATGACAATGCATTCAAATAACAATAACATTGATATGAAATAATTTAATTTGGTACGCAAACAAATTTAAAATTCAACCACAGCATGACTGCCGAGACATAAAAAAAACCCCATTGATAATGGGTACGAACATAAAACTGTGTTAGCCGTTTACAAACGTCGTAAGAACAATGGAGCTGGTACCTTTGAATACTGGAGAACATCGTTAGATAATGAAATGAATTTATGGCAGACAAAAATGAACCCACATGCTGAACATACTTCTTTCTTCAAGAAAACAACGGCCTGACAGATGAAGTCACTGCAAGGTTAAATCAAAGTACCAGATCATAATGTAACCTGCATGTACAAAGCAGAACACGTATTACACAGTAGGTTTCAGTATCAGACACGAATAAAAAAAATAAAAAATAATGAAGCTATTAATTTTAGCAGGGGTAAATAACCTTCCAACAACTTGATATTCTTTATATCCGTCTTTTACACGATAAGACTACTAAAAAAATTTCGTCTAATTCAACAATTAATTCACACATATCAGTATTTCCTTGTCTTAATCTGCCTTTTTAATTCGAGCGTATTATTCAAAATTTCTTTTAGTAATGGTATACCTCCAGTGTGTTGTGTTGATTGCTTTTGTGCAAGAGTAGGTTCAAACGGATATTTAGATTGATTTTCTTCTGTGTTTCTAAGTCTGTTTAATCTATCCTGAAATTCATCTGTTATGGTTAAAGTATGAACAGTAGGTAGCGTCTCTCACGAGAAACCCTGATAGCTTGTATATTTCCTAAATTTTCATTGTTCAGTTCTTTCATAAAATCTTTTTCCGCCAAATGTTTGTTTTCTATTGACGTATATTATTAAAGTTGTTTACCACCATTTTTTGGGAGATTCCAATTTAATTTTGTTGTGATAGTGCTACATTAGTCTTGTATTGTCATCCTCAGCATCACTAGCAGGAGTTACAGTATTATAAACTTGAAATCGATCTTCTGTTAGTCTTGTATCATCATCATCATCATCATCATCATCATCATCATCATCATCATCATCATCATCAGGATTTTCAAGTTATTTCATGTCAAACTCATCACCTTCAGCCATTTATTGGTTATTTAAACATAGAAGAAATGGATAAGTCATAGCTAGAAAAAGAACTGGGAATTATAGCAGAAAAAAATAGCCATTACGTAGTATCGCCAAAGGTCAATAGGGAATATGGAAAAGAAGTTTTTGAAAAAATGGACGAGAAACAAATAAAGAAGACTTATGAAATCTTTGTAAATTCTAGAGCTGATAAAATTTACAAATCATTGATGTCGTAACTTACACTGTGACGTCAATAATTAGAACATTTCTTCCAATCGACAATGTGGGTAGCTTATAAAATTAACTGAAAGATAACTACATGACATCAAACGGAAGCAGATACTTCACTGGATTGGTCATTTAAACTTGGTTTGCCTCTATCTGCAATAAATGCTAGTTTGATAACTTTTCAAGATACAGATTTCAAAAGATCAACCGAAAATAAGAAATCGGAAAGTGTTGACAAAAATACTTTAAAAATAAAATATGTTCTGATTGATTTGAGATTGATACATTGTACCTTTAACCACACTTGACACAAACATAGACAAATTGTATTTACAGTTGGAACTGCACTGACATAATAAGAAACATTAGCTCGTTGGAGTTATTTCACCGACTATAAATAATAGCATATAACATTTAACTTAAACAATCAGACCATACATATATACATATGTATTTTTTAAAAATAATTATTTATGTAACTAGTTAGTAAAAATCATATATCTATGCTAAGAATACATACCCCATCCCAACTATTCCCCCCTCCCCACTGAGAAATCAATTTGCATGAATAGAGTCTAAACTGCAATTACACGCAGTGTTCAAATATGCATGCGTAATGGATGACCACTATACACCTTTTTTACATCTTCGCTAACCAAGGGTAGTCGATCCACTTCATTGCACATCACACTGATGTGCAACGAACTGGATCGACTACACTTGGATAGCAAAGATGCCATTTAAAAATTCATACAGATTCTAAATATACAAGGACAAGTAGTTGGAGAAGACTGCACATACATACAGAATGTACACATATATGACAAAAGAAATCAAAATTAAAAACACTACACGTGTGGCAGAGCTACATAATAATAAAAATAATAATAATAATAATAAATGTACCATCAAAAAGGCAGGAAAATCCATCTAAAACTATGTGTAAGCAACATACGCCAACATTTAGGGTAACTAAAATTTAGAAGCAAATATACAAGACTAGAAACTAAAACACTAGACATGTGGCCGATTATGGTAGCAGCAGCAGCTTCTTTACTGGTGTTTAATTATCGACCTTTACACATTACGCTTCTAGACCATGTCTTTAAGAGGGATTTCAATTTTTAAAATCTGTGGTTGTTCTAAAATTATTGGGGAGAGAAATCCAGACTTTAGCTGCTGCATACCTAAAAGATTGTAACCCATATATGGATGTTCTTACGTTTGGAATCTCCACGGTGTTACATAACTAAAGGAGTAAGAAGATTTTTATTTAAAAAAATAAAATAAATAAAACAACTTCCAGATTATTTAAGTATGTTGGACATTTCGTGTTTACAATTTTGAAAACTTAAAGTGCCATGGTCTTTACCCTTCGGATGTGGCGAGTTGATACATCTGCCAAATCCAAAAGTTTCCTTTCCAATTAGAAATTATTTTTCGTAACAATAAAGAGTGTAAAGACTTTCAAGAATTATTTTTTTTAAATCGGATTTTCAACCAACTAGTAAAAAATTATATTAAAAAAAGAATGAAATTTTGAATTTGATTATGGATTATTGGCTTAAAATATATTCTAAAGTTTTTACAATAACAAGACACTCAAAATGAAACTGTTTCAATTTCGTGTTATTCATAGAATTTTACCAATGAATTTGGTTTGGTACAAAATAAAATTGTCTGATGCCGATAAAGGTACTTTTTGTCAGACTTTCCTTGAAACAACAACGAATTTATTTTGGGAATGTAATGTGATAAACAGGTTATGGAATGTTGTGTCCCATTGGATTCGAAATAAAGTGAATATAGATGTTACGCCAAGAGTAAGAACTGTTTTATTGGGAGATTGGGAGATATACACATAGAAGGAACATATTATAAACCTTCTTCAGTTTTGTTCTTACCAAATATTATGTGTATAGATGTAAATATATATGTAAAATGGGAAAAAATACATTTGATTTTCTTACATTACTATGAACTTAAAAATTAGATCAACGTCAAATCTGAATATATATATATATATATATATATATATATATATATATATATATATATATAGAGAGAGAGAGAGAGAGAGAGAGAGAGAGAGAGAGAGAGAGAGAATCTCAAATGGGTAATAATTTAATATTAAATTAATTGAAAGAGTTTAATAAGGCTCTTAAAAACTGGAAATTATTCAACGAGTTTCATAAATTTAATATTAAATCATTACCCTTTTGAGATTCTGTTATCACATAGTTTTTATTTTAGTGGAAAGAGTTGGATAGAAAGAAGAACAGACGAATTTTGTCATTCATTAAATTCTGCCTCAGACGATGCACCTTACAGTTCTTGCGCATGAAAAAATAGCCCAAACGCGAGTTGAATTAATAATGCACAATTCGATAACCAGTAACATTTAGAAATAGATTTTATTTTTACAAATTATAATTCAAAGAGAAACCGTCCTTCCAAATCAACAGAACATTTGAAACGGACATCATCATTTTTCAACACTGGATCTCCAATGGCAATTTCTGTGTGACGTCACATAGTTCGCTCGCTTTGAGTAGCTGGCGCGCCATATACATGGATTTTGCTGACATTGTTTACAGTGTTTCCACCTAAAGTCTGTCGATTCCACTAAAGTTGCATTCCAGTTGTTGGATATTCTTGTGAAGGGATTATGACTGGATGCAGAAATTTTACTAAATCTAGACTATACAGGTGTTACTGTGTATAATAGTGATTCAAGATTTAATGGGTTTTTTTGTGACTGAATATTTGCATTATTTGATTCGGATGAATGCTGTGTTTGGAAAACTTTCTGTTAGTTGGGAGACCGGCATTTGTCCACATTCTTCTATAAAAAGAGGTGAGTTTATTTACTTTTATAGGTTAATATTTAAACCCTGCTTGTCCTGGGAGTGGGTAGCTACGATGTCGTATCATCGACATGGTCCACGAAGTAGGGGTGCTAATATTAGTACTACGGGTTGGGTAAAATGTACTCATGTTCTAGTTTTACAGTTGGACCCTCCAGCCCTCTATCCATTGACCGATACTATTAATTTTATTTGTAACGAGCCCCTGTGGGATTAAATTGGCCATATTCCGACAAACGTAACCTTTTTTTCTCTCTATGCCCTTTGGGCAATCGATTCGAAAAATAGCCGCCAAAATGTTGATAGTAATAGTAAAAAAAAAAAAAAAAATAGGTTCCAGAAGGCGGAGTAAGGAAAATTACCACGGTCCTGGCCAATCAGTAAAGAGAATACTGCGCAAGAATTTCATGAGCTTATTTGTAACAATCAGATTCATAAAAATTGATATGTCAACATGTTAATATATAATAATTTTTTAACGGCACACACTATATGTAAAGTATACCAACTATGATATATATATATATATATATATATATATATATATATATATATATATATATATATATATATCAACGCGAAAGTCGCCAACCACTACAACTCAACTGGGCATTCATTCGGATCCCTCGAGATGCTACCGATTGATTCTAACCTGGGGTGGACAGATATAGAACGCACACATAAGGAACGACACTGGATGCTTCAATTGAAATCTCTTGGGAGTTCGGCCTAAATGAAAAAAGTCTAACCTTCCTAATGCAATCTTAGCAAAACTACAGCCAGCCATCGGTTTATCAGACGTACGCAATTTTGCGATAATATTTACCCAAGTAAATATTCCGAAACTCTTTACATGTATAATTATTATTATTATTATTATTATTATTATTATTATTATTATTATTATTATTATTATTATTTGAACTCTTGTCCATTATCCCGCTATACCATGCTCTTGACATACTTCCTTAGTAACTCCATGCATAACTTTACCTGGATATAATTTCTTTTGCATATTTTGATTATGGCGTTGATTTTTCGCCGCGCATGGTGTCAGTCTTTTGTTCCCAGCCTGGAATTAGGTCAAAACACGTTGGTCCTCTGCGTGATAGGCACGATAAACACTTCTTTGAATTTTTTTAATACAACTTTGTTGGGCTGAAGGCAGCATAACAATATATATGAAGTTTGGCCGTTTTAGTCAGTTAAAAAAAAATTGTGTCTTCTTTCTTTCTTCTGTTGTTTATCCTTTGTTTTCTTCGCCGTCATTGAAACGTGTAGGAGTCAAGAATTTCTCTTGGCTTTTGTGTTTAGTGTTTGTTTTGTGGATATAAATTGTTTCTTCCCCTGACGAAGAGCTTGTTTAGCTCGAAACGTTAGGAATCTCTTTTGTATTTGCGCGTTTATCAATTTTTTCTGTCATCATATATATATATATATATATATATATATATATATATATATATATATATATATATATATATATATATATATATATATATATATATAAAGAGTACAAATCATATGGCGAATAACAGTCCTTTCAAGTGTACTGGATCCAGCAAGGGATCGCGAGTGTCAGGAGGGATTGATTATGATAAACGCAATAAACTCATAACGAACAGTGCAAAACTAGTTACGCTCTTTCGAATCTCACTGAGTCTTTTTCAAAGGCAAACACAAAATAAAGACAAGACAGACAATAAACACAAACGAAATTGTGTTTATTGTTTGTCTTGTCTCTATTTAGAGAAAATAACGGATTTTGGCATGTGGCTGAACATTTCCAAGGCCACTGTTCTAACTTGGCGACTACTTCATTTCGAAATGGAAACTTTTCGGCTATTGATTTTCAGAAGAAAGCATCGATGTGTTCTGACAGCTTGGTAGACCTGTTTGTTTGTCTAATAAAAAATATCGACATTACAGATATACTAGACTTGACATCAGATACCATTCCAGATGTGGTGGACATTGAATGCCTACCCAACACTAAAGTAACGTCCAACGACGACGATATCGAACATCGCGTTGCAGCCGAATGCTCCCCGAACAGCACAGCAACCTCCCCATCCTTCGACGACGCTGGCGAACTTGACTTGTAAAAACGAGCGTCGCTTTTCATGTTCTCGTTCTTGCAAAACTCCACTTGCCAAAGTTCCAAATGGTCGTAAGGAAAACGTTTTCTACATCGTAAAATATTATCACAATGCTATAAAAAAAAGGTCACACAGATGTAGAAGCGATTTCGTAGATGATTGCGGTGTGTGGCAGGGTTCCAAGGGTACCTCGCCTAAAACGCACTTTCTAATTTTGCCTGATGGGATGTTAAAGCTGATCGTTTTTTAAAAAAATGGGTTGTACGGAACTTTCATTAAAAAAAGTTCACGTTCCTGTGCCTGTTCAACCATTTGAGGACAACCATGTCATCATCCAACATTACTATGCCACACTAATAGGTGACCCAAAGTACAAGAAACGTGTGACGTGGTTGTCATTCATGTGTTGCTCTTGTTGAATACATTGGGAGTTTTCTGGGTTTTATCCTCATGGGAATGTCAAACATAACCCAGAGGGATACATTAGGCCGCAGACTGACATGATGAACGAAATGATGGAATTACTAAAAGAAAGAAACCAAGAAAAGTATTTAATATACTTAAACTAAAAAACGATGAGCTTTCGGGTCCCTGGTGTAAGCAACAAATATATGACAAGAAGTACAGAAATAAAAAGAAAACGGAGACTCCATAAATGTAGTGGACCATATTTCTCATTTGGAAAGGTTAATGGCTCAAAAGCATTTATTTGTTCAATCTGTTTTAAGAACTTCTGGTAAGCTACCTTGTGTAATTTTGCACAATGATAAACAACTACTGGACTTAAAAAAAAGTTGTGCTGTACTGGGCAGACGTTTCTTGGAATTAACAAGACGTTCAACTTGTGTGGAATGCATGTGACTGTTACATGCCATAAACAATTAACAGTGATCAGGACATAGTCAGGAGAACCGCCACGTTTCATAGGTCCATTATTTATACATGACAACAGTGATTTTGGAACTTACTCTCATTTCTTTATGCATTTAAAACTTTAGTTACATGACGTGGACACAAGTGACCTGCTAATTGGAAGTGACGATGAAAAGGCGACGGTGAAAGCCATTACATTTGCATTTCCTGGTTCAAACCATGTTCTTTGCACTCGTCATTTCCGACAAAACCCAAAACAGAAAATGACGGACGGCTCTGTCAACAAAGTCTATAGGAACCTCATCCTTGAAAAAATATTTGGTGAAAACGGACTCGTAACTGTTGACGACAGTTTTTGCTTTGACGTGAAATCCGACGAAATTCGTGGCTTCATTTCTAACATTTCGGCAAATTTTCTCAAATACTATGATCAACAGTTAATAGATCCAATGAAGCTCAAGGTACACGTACCCTCACGCGAAGGTAAAATAGACAAATCTTGGACAAACAACAACAGTGAGTCTCAATCACATGCTCAAACAGGATGGACAGTAGAAATCGCAGTAATTAACTGGCTTTATTAATAGCGTTCAGACAATGGTTGACGGGCAATTCAAGGGACTACGACAGGCGATAGTTGGAGCCAGACAGTTTAGACTAGCAGAAACTCACCGACATTTTTTCGTCTCAAAAATTATCTGGGCCTCAAAATCCGACAAGGACAGACAGAAGTAGTAGAGGGTGGGTACTGGGGGTCAATGGGAATTTAACATGGGCTACGGGTGGCACTATAGGGTCAATGGGAATTTAACATGGGCTACGGAGTGTTGGTACTATAGGGTCAAACGGGAATGGAAACAGGGTGTTGGCACTATAGGGTCAAACGGGAAAGGAACAGGATGGGGTCTCTACAGCGTCAAAAAAAAAACAAAAAAAAAAAACCAGAGGCTATATAGGCAATGATGGAAAATTAATCTTTTCTTGAAAAATGGGTGGCCCTGAAAAGGGCCCTTGGTTTTTTTTTTGGTTTAACATAGACATCTCCTGGAGGGTTGTCTTCTTTTTCGGAGACTTCTACGGACTTCCGGACCGTACATCAAGGCACGCTTTAAACATCCTTGTCTTTCTATATAGATGCGACGTTTCCATATCGCTGTCTCTGTGATTTTAGTAATAGCCCATGAGGCTTTTACATACATGGGGAATGCTGGGTCGAACAACATCCCCGAGATGATACTGGATGACTCGACGCTAGTCCACATTTTGTTTTTTCTTCTGGAGTGGTCTTGGAGAAAAACCGGTGAAGCTTTATGAGACAAGCGGTCGTATATATACCCTACGATCGGATTGAAATGAATCGAAATCAACTACCAATCCAAGCGCGCGTTACAAGTGGGTCGGTTTTTCTTCCAATGGGAAGAGAGCGTGGGAGTGACGTCATTTGGAGTATAAAGGCATCACAGCGTTCGTAGGGATTTTACTTTTTGGACAACCTAAGTATGACGGAGACCGGAAAGACAATGTATTGGAGTGAGCCTGCAACGAATACCGTGTTGAGCTTCCAACCGGAAGATTTTAATTTAGATTTTCTGTCTCAAGAATTTGAGCCTGAAATCACTACGACTGCTGCTGTACCACTACCCTATTTGCCTGCCCTGGATGATTTTAAAAAGTAGCAACAAGAAGAAATGGAAAATTTTTTACAGCGACAGAGAGGAGCTGAAGAAGTCTTTCTTCAACAAGAAGAGGAAAGGAGAAAGCGAGAAGAAGAAGTAAGAAAGTTAGAAGAAGAGAAGAGTGAAGCAAAGAAAGAAGAGAGCGATGAAGATAAAACGGTGAGTCTACTAGAAGACATTTTATTTGAGTTAAAGCATCTACGAAAGCTGTGTGAGTATTCTTTAACTCAACCCAAGAGAAAAAGACCATCACGGGCTAAACATGCTAAACCCATCACAACTACTAGTGAGATGCTACCACCACCACCACCACCACCACCATTTACTACGACTACTACTACCACCACCAAAGCAGCAGCAGCAGGAATTGGACTGGGTCGTGGAAAAGGATTGCGACAGTTGAAGTTAATCATGTCGAGCCAATAAGTTTGTTTTAACAAAAACAGACAAACACCCCAACGGTCCTTTTCAGGGCCACCCAGATCTCTAGAAAAGAAATCAATTTTGCCAAATCAAGTAAAACTTAAAATCCCCATTCCTTGGTTTTGTGTAAGAGTGAGTGAGTGCGTGGGTGCGTGCGTGCATCCATACTCTAAAACAAAATAACACAAAAAAAACACTAACTTTTTTTCCATTCTGGTCTATTCTCATTTTTTTTTTTTACAAAATAATTCACCATGAACATCACATTACACTCCAAAAAAGTTCATTGTTCACTGTCTGCTGTCTCTCTTGTTCTTCTTGAATTTCTTCACAGGAATCAAGGGTTCTTGTTCTTCCTCACTGTCTTCCAACCGTCTAGCTTTCTTGCTTTTCTTGACGATATGTTCTTCTTCTTCTTCTTCTAGGTTTGAAGATCCTTCGGCTTCCTCCCTCTCTGGTAGGTTTTCTTGTTTCTGAGGGCACTCCGAAGACCAATGTCCTTTTCCTTTACAATGATAACAGGTATCTTTCCCTTTATCTCTGTTTTGGTTTTGACGTTGTGGACATTCTGGAGCCCAATGTCCTTTCTCTTGGCAGATATAACAAGTATCTTGACTTTTATCTCGACAGGAAGAGGAGGAGGAGTAGTCCTTACTCTTATTGGTATACTTTCCAAGGACTCTCTGTAAAATTTTGATAGCCACAGCCGTCTGTTGTGCTGAAATTTTGAGCAGAAGGGCAAGGTTTTCTGACTTCTTCTCTTCCATCTTTACAGTTTGAAAGTGCAATCACAAAGACTGATTCTGAGGGTAAGAAGGTCTCTCTATATATAGTCTCCTGTGTGAAACTGAATCAGATTCAAATCAGACTTCAAGATGAAAAGATCACGCCAAATCTATGAGAAACCAGAAGAAGAAGAAGAAACGAAGAGGCCACGACGACGAAGATTTTCCGTGCCGCCTGAAACACCGTTTGCTGAAGTGCTAGCTAAAGTCAATGCTAGCGACTTCGAAGAAGAGATGAGTGAGCCTGAAACCAAAACCCAACCCAAAGAATCCACTACCACCAGAACCCCTGACCAAAAAAAACCTACTACCGTGGCTCCCGAAAATTACTATCGCATTCGGGAGACCCAAAAAATAACCTCTAGAAAATTTAGAACCACGGCATACACTCACACGGTTCACTTTAAAGACTTCAAGTCTGAAGTGCCTCCCGAGAAAGCTGCCGGGTTCATTACCGATTTGTGGGGTTCTGTCTTACAGAACTTGAAACAACAATGTGGAGCCAAAGAAGACGATCGATTGAGACTGGCCATCCATCACGACAGTTTGAAGTCCCCTGTTTGGATCGAGTTCAGCACCCGGCAGAATTAACACCAGCCAAAGCCATCACCAAAATATAACACGTTCAACAATCCAACGAAAAGTTTACCATCACCGATGGAAAGGCCACACTTTACATGACTCACGTCTCCCCTCCTCGAGGGAGCGGACGAAGTAGAAAAGCGTTACTGGTGGACGACCTTCGCAGAACCAAACGCAGTGTCGTCCAAAACGACAATGCACAAGACCAGATGTGCTTGGCTCGGGCCATCGTAGTGGGGCGAACGTATGCCAGCAAGAACGAGAGCGCAGAATGGAAAAGAGCCTGGGAAAACATTCGACAATCGGACAGAGCCAAACAACGACACGAAGCAGAACTCCTGTTACGACAAGCAGGCATCCCCAAAGAGACCGTGTGTGGCATTTCTCAAATGCAACAACTTCAAGACGTCTTGGCTCCTGGCTACACCTTGAAAGTACATCCTCAAGAACTGCGCGGAGCTCTGCTGTTTCGAGGCCCTGATTTCCCCGAAGGAAAATACATTCACGTGTATTACCACCAAGAACATTTCGATGCCATCACCAGTATCACAGGATTTCTAGGACACTCTTACTACTGCGAGAAATGTGACAAAGGATTTAACAATCGAGAGCGACACAATCATTGCGGTGAGAGATGTCAGGGCTGTTTAGCGGCCAAACCATGCCTTCCTGAACAACACATCCATTGTGAGACGTGTCGACGAACTTTTGTCAGTCCCTCTTGTTACGAACAACATCTCAGGACACAAGGACATCAACAAAAATGTGCTTGCGACTTATTGAAATTGTGCTCCACGTGTGGACAACTGATTGAAACCAACGACCCCAAGAGACACGTTTGTGCTGGAAAGAAAAGATGCCGCTTTTGTGAGCAGATGGTGTATTATGATCATCAATGTTTCATGCAAAAGTACAACAATACAGAGAAGAAAGAATTAAAGAGGGATCAGAACAAGAAGACCCAAGTGGATTTCATTTTTTTTGATTTTGAATGCATGCAAGAAACTGGCATTCACATTCCCAATTTCTGCGTGGCTCATCGGGCTTGTAAGAAGTGCATTCAAGAATCTATCCACTTTCACTGTCCTCATTGTACTAGGATTCCAGGAGGACGTGAAAAAATCTTTCGCGGGGCCAACACTTTGCCCGAGTTTGCTGAATGGATTTTAGACCCCACCGACGAGATTTGGAGCGAAGAGAACATTCAACGTTACGGAGACTGTCATCGCTATGCGACCGTCATAGCTCACAATTTCTCGGGATACGATGGACAGTTTTTGTTAAGATATTATTCGCAACAAGGTACCGAATACCCTAAAGTCACCATGAACGGAAACAAACTCATCTACATGAAAGTGGGACAAATGCAGTTCAAAGATTCCATGAGTTATTTAGCCATGCCTTTGAGTCGAATGCCAAAAACATTTGGCATGACAGAAATGGCCAAAGGATATTTTCCCCACTTCTTCAATACGGAAGCCAATCAACACGCCGTGCTACCGCATTTGCCTGACCTTCACTATTACGACCCCGACGGAATGCGCCCCGAACACCGAGAAGCCTTTCACACTTGGTACCGCGCTCACCAGTCAGAACCGTTTGACTTCCAAGAAGAGATGCTCAAGTACTGTCGATCCGATGTGGACCTTTTGCGCCGTTGCTGTGGAAAGTTTCGACAGTTATTTCTAGATCATGGAGACATCGATCCTTTGAAAGAAGCGTCCACTCTACCTAAAGCCTGTGCCTTAGTGTACACCAAAAACTTCATGCCCAAGAACAAAGTAGCCATCACAGACTCCAACACGTCTCTCTTTACCAGTCGTCAATACTCGGCCAAAGCTTTGCGTTGGCTCCATTACTTGTGCCAAAAAGAAGACAAATGGATATAACATGCTAGAAACGGAGGGGGGGGGGAAGAAGATTGGATCTTATTCCGTGGATGGATTTGATTTAGAAAACCCGCACACGGTGTACGAATTTCAGGGTTGCTTGTTTCACGGATGCCCTACCTGTTTTCCTAAACGAAACCTGAACAGTCCTTATTCAGACTCTACCATGGAACAGTTGTACGAACGCACTTACCAACGACGACTCCACTTAGAAAGTCAAGGATACCAAGTGGTAGAAATGTCGGAGCACGAGTACGATCGCCGTTTGAAAACCGATCCTGAATTTAGGAGCATCACCGAAAGTTACGACGTGACCGACATCGAACCTTTGGATCCGAGCCACAGTTTATTTGGAGGAAGAACCAATGCCACTCGCTTGCTGTACGACGTAGAGGAATCAAGAGGAGAAGAAATCAAGTATATCGACGTGTGTTCGTTGTATCCTTGGGTGTGCAAATATGCTCGATTTCCAACCGGATACCCTGAAATCTTGACAGAACACATCGACGTGGAACACATTCGTCAATACGAAGGATTGATCAAATGTAAAGTCTTACCCCCGACAAACTTGTACCATCCTATCTTACCTCATCATTGTCAAGGAAAACTGATGTTTCCTTTATGCCGTAAGTGTGCCGAAACATGCAACCAAGATCATCCCTGTCACCACACGAAGGAAGAACGCGCTTTGACAGGAACGTGGGTCAGTGCCGAATTGTTTCGAGCTCTGGATCGTGGATGCCGTTTGTTGAAAGTGTACGAAATCTGGCACTTTCCAACCACGGCACAATACCAAAAGGACGACGCCTCGAATCCGGGCATTTTCTCGGGGTACGTGAACCAATTTTTAAAACTCAAACAAGAAGCCAGCGGCTATCCCTCGTGGTGTCAGACTCCCGAAGACCAAGTCCGATTCAAAGAAGAGTACCGTGACATCGAAGGCATCACTTTGGAAGACGTAGAAAAAAACGAAGGAAGAAGATCGTTTGCCAAAGTCATGCTTAATTGTTTGTGGGGAAAAATGGCACAACGTACGATCTTACCCAAGACGGAATATTTAACCGATCCCTATCGCTACTTTAAATTGGTGGACAACAAAAGTGTACTAGTCAAACACGTCGAAATCGTCGGTGATGATTTGATCTTAGTCAATTTCGAAGAAGAACCCAAGTTTGTACAGCCCGACCATTTTAGCAACGTGGTCATTGCAGCTTACGTGACAGCCCATGCTCGCTTGAAGTTGTACGACGAAGCTTTAGAAGTCTTGGGAGATCGTGTCCTGTACTTTGACACCGACAGTTGTATGTACATCCATCGCCCCGGTTGCCCACACCCTATCATCCAAGGAGATCGTTTAGGAGCCTGGACAGACGAGCACCCTCAAGACACCATTCTGAGTTTTGCCAGCGGTGGTCCTAAAAATTACGGCTACCGATACCGAGACCCACAAGGACAATTTCACACCCCATGTAAAGTCAAAGGATTAAGCCTGAACTATCGAACCAGTCAAGTGGTCAATTTTGAGGTTTTGAAAAATGCTTTGCTGTCTGGACAAGTGGAAGACTTTCGAGTGCAAACGTTAGAACCTCACAAGATCGTACGGTTACCTAATCACCAAATCGTCAGTCGCCCTTTACAAAAAGTATACCAAATCGTGTACCAGAAACGAGTGAGACTTCCAGACCACACCACTTTGCCTTACGGACACGCCGATCTGCAGTATAAAAAAGGGACCACTTCCAAACCTAACCATTCATTGCAAATACAGACGTCGACCTAGAAAGATGAATTACACAGAGAGAAAAAAGATGAGTGAGAATTTTACCTCTACTGTGAACTCCAAGTGCCATCACGACTTGGAGTGCGATGCAGTGCCATGCGAGGAGACGGATTCCGTACGCTTTGGTATCAGCGATTCACACGACGAGACGGATGCCGTACGCGTTGACATCAGCGATGCTGCGGTGCGTGTGCCTCACCATCCCTCTAGCGATGCAGGACGTCCTTTCTTCTTTATTGCGAAGAATGCTAAACGTACCTGTGAATGTCATCTTTACAGGGGTAAAGAATTGACGATACCTGTGGCTTTGCCTGGCTATTCCAAGTTTGAAAGTCGACTCCAGACGTTCCAAGACAAGTGGCCTAAATATCTACTACAAGCAACTACTGCCAAAGCTTTAGCCAGATCTGGATTTATCTATTTGGGAGAAGGAGATAAAGTTCAGTGTTTCAGTTGCGGTGTGAGACTTCACCAATGGGAGCCTACCGACTCAGCCTACATTGAACATGCCAGATGGTCTCTGCACTGTCAGTTCTTACCTTTAGTGGCCTTCGAAGAGTACGGGTACGATGAGATGGATGACAAGAAGAAGTAACATGTCTGATGATACTTTACAATGGTACATTCGTGGTTTACCTTGGGAGTTGCGAGTACAAATTTACCAAGAATGGGTTCAGATACAAGTGAAACGCAAAGAACAGTTACATTCTTTACGACACAAACAATTTAATCATTGGTATCTGAATGCTATAAGAATACTGATTAGTGCCAAGTTGTTCAAATGGTCAGACATTGATAGAAATGGAAATTGGGCTTGTAAGGAATTGGATGGCACCATCTACAACGTGGGAGTAATTCACAGAATTCGATGGAACGAAGTGGAGGAAACAACCAACTTACAGGAATACCAAAAACGTTTACAAGAAGTGTCACCTCAAGACGAAACGCCTTTACGTCAAGTGAGGTTGTGTAGTACGGTTCTCACTGAAAATCTTGGATATCCTTTACCCGACGATTCCATTTGGCTAAAGTGTGACTGTTTTGTCACCAAGAAGACTAGTTTAGAAGACCGCATTAGTGATTTGCCTTTGAAGTTGCGAGTACGCATTTACAAAGAGTTTGTCCAGATACAAGTGAAACGCAAACTCAAATTCATTCCTCGATTTGCGCACTATCGCGACTTCCACCATATAAGAAGTCTGATTCTGAGGAGAAACTATCACAGCTATTGTGAAGAAAACAAAAGAGAGTTACTTCTTTCCAAGTCGAATACTTTACCAGAACACATTCGTGGTTTGCCTTTGGAGGTGCGAGAACGTATTTACAGAGAGTTTGTCCAGATCCAAGTGAAACGCAAACTCAAAGTCATTCCTCGATCTGTAAACTATGCTTACTTCCAAAGTATGAGAAGACTGATCATATCGCTGGCACCTTGGAGTAGACTATCACAAAATATACCAACCTTGGGAACCTGGATATAAAAACCCACCACAAAAGATACCCATCTTGGGAACCTCACCATATAAAATCTCACCATGTCAGATCTGTGGTCTTCACTCGTGAAACGTATTCCGTGGAAGGAAGTCAACGATCGTGTTCAGACCTTAGAGGATTATAAACACTTGATACAAGAACTGTTTCCATTGAATTTTGGACGCTATGTCGTGTGTGTGTTAGTGACTGCATTTCTTGGATTTCGTTTTCCAGGACATTCGTTGTGGAGTATTTTTGAGGATCAGTGTTTGTCTTGGATTATTTTGGAGGACCCGTGGTTGTTTTGGACTATTTTGATGAACCATCAAAAAAAAACAAAAACATGACCATTCATGCTTTATCGGTACACGAAATACAAATTGTACTCAAAGTGTTGAGAGTGGTGATGAAGACGAGTGGGGTACCTCCGTGTGAATAAGACATTAGTCAAACTTTATCTACCCTTCATACGTTTCAAGAAGTGTGTATTGCTAGTGAGTTACACCAACAACTTTACGCTTGGAAAGATGTACGTGACTGGAGAAAAATTGGTTTCGATGCTTGGCTACAAGAAGTGGCCCAGTTTGCCAAAGATCTGGCACGTCACTAAGTGTCCAAAAGTGAACCACTTGAAATCCAAATAAAAAAAAAATGACCTTAGAAACAATCCTGGAAGAACCTGACACAGCAGAGAAAGACCACACCGTCGTCGTCCAAATACAACCCACTGAGAAACACACCCCCTCCTTTCCGTCAGAGACATTTCATTCTTCTACCACCACCACCAGAACAAAGACGAGCAGAAGAATACTACCGCCAGTGCCTGTGTCTTCCATTCCTAGGACAGTGTTTTGTTCTTGTTGTACATTGACTTGTTTATACAGAACTTTAATTCTTTTAGTGGTAGCCTTAATCTTGTACCTGACCATTTTTGCGGTATGCATTTTTGTCCTTCATGACTTGTAAAAAAATGTTTTTGTTGTGTTGTTTTACAAAAAAAAAATAAATAAACGTGTTTGAAACGTATAAAATGTCTTGGGTCTTTTGTCTTCTTCTCAAAAATCTTCCTACTTCAGTCATGGCTACATCTTCTTCTGCCTCGTCTGCCTCTTCTACTTCCTCTGTGGTCAAAGTGATCGACGAAAAGTTAGATCGTCCCAGTTGGGAAGCTTTGTATCTGCGCCATCCTTTTAACATGTTGATTGCTGGACCCAGTGGTTCAGGCAAAACCGAATTTGTCAAACGTTTGATCGAACACAAATCTCATCTGTTCGATCGTCCACCTCAACGCATCGTGTGGTGTTACAAAGAGTGGCAACCGTCTTACACTTTACTTCGTGAAAGTCAAGGAGAAGCCATTTCGTTTGTGGAAGGCATCCCTCGCGAAGACGATGGGATCGTGTCTGACGTGAGTCAAACACATCTGGTCATCTTCGACGACATGTTAGGAGAAGACGAAGAAGAAATTAAACTTTGGTTTACACGAAAAGGACATCATCGAAATGCCAGCATCATTTACATTACTCAAAATTTATTTCAGCAAAGTAAAGCCCATCGGACCATCAGTCTCAACGCTTATTACGTGGTGTTGTTTAAAAGCCCCAGAGACAAATCTCAAGTGCAAGTGTTAGCCAAACAGTTAGGCACTCCTTGGTTGAATTATGCGTACGACGATGCCACTCAAACACCTCATGCGTATTTACTCATTGACTTAAAACCGACCACTCCCGACTATTGGTGCCAAGAAGGAGGTCCTGTCATTTACACGTCCCCTTCAGCCACTCTCTGAAAAAAAACTATAAAAACATCTACCGCGTCATTTCTGTCTCACAGTCTTCGAGATTACTTCCTTTCAAGCTCATCCTTCGGCTAAATTGATTCGTGCCTTGTATGGCATCAGTCGCGAAAAAAATGCACAAGTCCGTGCTCATTTGTTAGAAGCTAGTCTCAAAGAAGCGTTACGATGGTTTACTTTGACGGCACGTCAATTACTTCAAGGCATCATTCACATCCCTCATCAAACTCAACGTTTTTTTCAAAAACATAAAGGGGCGTTGTCACAACTAGCCGATCCTAGAATCGATCCACGGACTAAAAAACAAATCATTCTAACCCCTGGAGGTAGCGGTTCTTTAGGAGGTGTCATGATTCGTTCACTTTTGAAATGGGATCCTAATGCCCAAGCCAAGAACCCAAAAACACTAAAAAAGAAGAAAAGTCCCAAAAAGAAAGCCACAAAAAAGAAAAGCCCTAAAAAGAAAGCCCCCAAGAAAAAGAAAAGTTCTGCCAAGAAGAAGAAAACACCCACCACCACCACCACCACCACTGGTACCCGCAAGAGAGGTACTGCTGCCAGGACGCAAACGTACACCCGCAAGACACCACCACAACAGCCAGCAGTGACGAGGTCTCCTCTTGCGTCCACTTCTTCGTCTTCTTCACCTCCCTTCATGATGATGCCTGCCAAATCAGACTTAAGACAAGTGTTTCCTAATTTGATGCAAAAATGGAAACCCATTTCGAAAGTCACCACTTCGGGACCCTCGACTTCGGCTGATCTGGCCATGGCAGCGGCCGCTATAAAAGTACCGTCTCCTAAAACCAAAGTCCAAGAGAGAACCGGCGTGTTACAAAGTTTAGTGGATTTATCCAAAGAAGAATTGAGACGATTTAGTCCATTGAAAACACCTCAACGTCGAGTGAGGCCTGTCATGAAGATGGTACGTCGTGCAGACAATCAGTGGAGACGTGTTCCAGTATAAAATAGAAGGGTGACCTGCCAGACACTTCAGACTTACTCCTAACCTCTAAGATGGCTCCCAAACGTGCACACCACCAAAAAAAGAAGAAAGCCAAAAAAGGACTTCCACCTCGTCTGGCGAAACATTGGGACGTCTTGTCTGTCCTGACCAAATCCAATCCTCCCATGCGAAAACAACTCATTCAAACAGCCCCCAAAGAAATCATCGATACCGTGTGTGAATGTTGTTTTAACGTCTTGAAAGGAACGGTACCTTTGTCCAAAATACAGAAACAAAAATTAGGCAAACATCGGAACGTTCTTCGCCAAATGGTCAAAAAGAAAATACCTCTCCAGCAAAAGAAAAAAATGTTGGTGCAACGAGGAGGATTTCTACCTATGCTGATAGGACCGTTGTTAAAAATAGCGGCTCCTTTGTTAGGAACGATTGCTGAACCACTTTTAGGAGGTGTCATGCGATAAAAAAGAAGATAAAAAGGACACCTTTCTCTGGAAAGACCACACATTATTGTACCTTTGGATGAAATGGAAGGACGAAAACTGACTTTAGTACCTTACAAACGATGGATGGAATTCCATCGTTGGAACGAACAACGGATACCTCATTTGCCACCCAATCCTAATCTCAACGAGATGTCACAGTTGCAACAAGAATTACAAACGCTGATGGAACGAAACGATTTGTCAGAAACAGAAAAATCGCAACGGTACGGTCAACTCTTACAACGTCTGCAACTCTTTCACCAAAAAGCTGTCGACGAAACAGCTCCACCCACTCTGAGAGATTTCAAAGCTCTGATGAAAAGCGAACCTAAAGTCACCACCACCACTAAAACAGACACCGCCACGGGGATGACAGTGAAAGAAGAAGAAGAAGAAGAGTTACAAACTTCACCTCCTAAAAAAATACGAAAGTTAGCCACACCGGATTGGATGAAAAAGATGATGTCTACCCCTTTGCCATCAGAAGAGAAAAAGGAAGAAGTGAAGACAGAAGTCAAAACAGAACCGATGACCCCAGTTCAGTCATCCTCCTTTACACCAGTGGCTCGTCGGACACGTAAAGCATTGCAATCCAAAAAGATACCCCACTAAGAAAAGAGCATTGGTACTTGGTTGACTTATTGAGGAATCAAACCATGGAGAAACGTTTAGCCAGCCTTTATTACAATCCTGGCCATGCTGCTGGTTAAGGAGGAGTTCAAAAATTGTATCGAGCTGCTAAAAGTAAATTGAAAAGTGTACGTTTGCCAGAAGTACGACGATGGTTACAAGAACAATCGACGTACACGTTACACAAGCCCATTCGACGAAAATTTTCTAGTAGTCCAACCCAAGTGGAAGGCATCGATCATCAATGGCAAGCCGATTTAGCCAACGTCTCTCATTTGGCAGCCTACAATCGTGGTCACAAATATTTGTTTTGTGTCATCGACGTGTTTTCCAAATTTGCTTGGGTCGTGCCTTTGACTTCTAAAAGCAGTACCGAATTGGTACGTGCCTTAAAATTGGTCTTGAAACAAAGTGGTCGTCACCCTTTACGATGGCAAACTGACAAAGGCACCGAATTTCTAAACCAAGCTTTTCAAAAAGAATTGAAACAAAGGCAGATTCATTTTTTTTTACCACCGAAAATCCTGAAACCAAAGCCAGTATCGTGGAACGTTTTCAAAGAACTTTGAAAGAACGCATGTGGAAATATTTTACACATCAACATACTCTCAAGTACATCGACGTGTTACCCCGTTTGGTCAAAGCGTACAATCAATCGTACCATCGAAGCATCGGATGTGCCCCCGAAGAGGTCAGCCCTGAAAACGAAGTGACCGTGTTTGATCGATTGTTTGGTACACCCCAGAGCAGACCACCCCAGAAAAAAAACCTTGCTGGAGTTGAAGACGGGAGATTGGGTTCACATCGGAAAAACCAAACGCACTTTTGACAAAGGTTATTTACCCAACTGGACCACCGAATTGTTTCGTGTCACTACACCCGTGCGTGGACGCCATCCTCCCGTCTATAAATTGGAAGACATGCACGGTGAAGTGCTCAAAGGAACATTTTACTTGCCTGAGTTACAACGAGTGACCAAAAAAGAAGACGCCTTGTACGACATCGAAAGCATTCTCGAACAAAGAACACGCAAAGTGGGCAAACGTCGAAGAGAAGAAGCCAAAGTACGTTGGAAAGGATATCCTCCTAGTTTTGATTCTTGGATTGCCGCTTCCCAAGTCGTCGACTATAAAAAGAAGAAGAAGTAACCTAACATGCCATTCAACACAGCCACGACCTCGACTCCTTCGCAGAGTTCTTCTCTTCAAGAATTACAAAAACAACCGCTCTGGGTGTGGTGCGGAGAACGTGTGCCTAAAAATCAAATCGTCTTTTTCTGCCAAATTTTTGCGGTGTATTGTGTCATCGGAGCAGCTATTGCCAATTTGAGTTTGCAACAAGGGGACAAACAATTGTGGACCATTTTACTTAGCAGTTGCATGGGTTATCTTCTACCCAGTCCCTCTTTGAAATTTACGACGACGACAGACAACAGTCACCACAACAACAGCAGCCAACACCACGGTAGTGCGACCAACGCCAGGCCACCACCTTCTTCCAGTCACCATAATACCACTCCTCTTTTGGAACCATTTGAACATCATTTGAACTCGAGTGACTCCTCAGAGAGCAAAACTTTGGACCTACTATGAATGACCAATTTTATTTAACTTTACCTAGTGACAGTTCCATGGATGTGTTTCCCAAGAACAAATTATGTTATTTCACGGCCAAATTACCTCAGGCCATCCAATTGGATCACGACGCTCATTGGGAAGTGGCTTTGGTAGAAATCATTCATCCTACGCAAATCATGAACATCGACCAAGGTCAAAGCACTTTCGTCGTGGAAATCTTGAACGCAAAAATGCAAGATGAGTTGGAAAAAAATGATCCTAAAATGTGGGAATCATTCAAAAGGGTAGTAGATCCTAAATCTCCTGTCTTGTCGCAGTATACCATGAGAATTCCTCCAGGGTATTATTTTAGTGCTAAATATTTGGTGGACACCATTGAAACCATTTTCGTAGCCCAATTTGGCCAGGCCTTAAACACTGCCCAAAAATGGGTACGAATCGCTTACCATGCTGTGTCACGCCGTTTCATCTTGCAATTTTTCAAAGAGGCGGGTAAACTCATTGGCGAGAAAGACAAAGGCTTACCCGTGGAGGAAAAAACACCCTTAACCATCACTTTTTCTCCTGGATTGTATGCTATTTTGGGTGGAAAAAAAAAGTATGCTAATAAAAAAGTCGCAAGGAACGTAGAATTCGGAGATGGTTTTAAAGCCCCTATCGAATTGAACGTTGGACTGAATTTAATGTTTGTGTACTCGGATGTGGTGGAATACAACGTGGTGGGACACACAGCTGCTCCCTTACTGAGAGTCATTCCTTTCAAACTGGATTCTGCTGTTGGTGCGAACGAAGAAGGTGGAACACGTATCACGTTCACCGTGAATTTGTACACCCTCATTATCTTCCAGTAAGTAAATCGTATTTTGACAGTGTCAACATTAGTATAAAAGGAGATTTGGGACAAGATGTGCCATTCATTGACAAAGGAAAAGTCACGGTGTAACTACATTGTCGAAAAAAAGTACTCTAACGCATTGTAACATCCAAAAAAATGTATCCAGTGTACCGATGAGTGGCTCGACAACGAAGACATGGTTTAGGAGATATGTTAAAATCGGCTTTTCGGACGGTAGCCCCTATTTTGAAACCGATGGTGACTCGAGGATTTCATGCCTTAAAAGATGCCGCTTTGACGAAAGGAAAAGAATTTTTGCAAAACGTCCTCATCGACAAACAAAATCCCAAAGAAGCTTTTATGAGAGCAGGAAAAAATGTGTTGATGCACACTGGCAAAGATCTTTTAGGTCTGGAGAGAGCCCTATAAATTCACTTCACGCTTCTGGACCTGGCATTACTTCTTCCTCCACTCCACAGCAAGGACAAGGTAGAAAGAGACGACGTCGAAATCCCTTCAGAGTTCATGAAACACACGGCAGTTCAAAAAAGAAGAAGAAAAGAAGAACAGTCAGAGAATTAGACGTGTTTGATTACTAAAAGCCATTAAAAATGATGCACCGAGATTCTTGCGAATGTACCAAGTCAGAACTGGATCTGTTTGCCATGCCTCCTACCATGATGACGATGCAAGAATCCCAATGGGTGGAATTTCATCCTGTATCGTCTTTGTCGGATACAGCTCCTATCGAATTTGAAATCAAAGGACAAACCGAAGATTACATCGATCTGAATAACAGCTACTTGTATCTGAAACTCCAAGTACAAAAAAATGACAACACCCTTCCTGGGGACGGTGACAGAGTGGCACCCGTCAATAATTTCATGCATTCCTTGTTCAGCGGAATAGATTTGTACTTGAATAACAAACTGGTCAGCAGCAGTTTGGATACTTACCCTTACCGTGCTTACTTGGAAAATCTCTTGACGTGTGGAAAAGAAGCCAAGAACACTCATCTGGATGCTTGCGTGGTCTGGAAACCTGACACCGCGGGAGAGAATACCTTCAACGACACAGCCGCGACCGAACCGGCAAAGACTGGTGCTAATGATGGTGATCCTATAATTCCTGCAGTCCCACACAATGTGGGGTTTAACGACCGTCGAATGAAAATCAGACAGCGCAGTCTAGAACTGATGGATCGTTTGCATTTGGACATGTGGTTGCAAGACAAGTATTTGTTAAACGGAATAGATGTACGCCTGAGACTGAATCGAAGTAGTGCAGCCTTCCATTTGATGGCCGCTGGTGCCAATGCCTCCGAGTGGAAAACCCACATCCAAGAAGCCAGACTTTACGTTCGCCGTGTAGAAGTCTTACCAAAAGTAGCCAACGGCATCAATCAAACGTTGAGCAGAACCACCGCCAAGTGTCCTGTGCGACGCGTGGAAGTGAAAACATTTACCATTGGTAGTAGAGTCCAATCCATAGTCGAAGATCACGTTTTCCAAGGACAGCTTCCCAAACGTTTGCTGATTGGCATGGTCAGAAATTCAGCCATCAACGGAGCCATCGGTGAAAATCCGTTCCAGTTTGATCATTTTAATGTCAAAAAGATAGAAGTCAGTCGAGATGGCAAGGCATTGTGTACCAGACCTTTTGAACCTAACTTTGGTGTCCAGAAAAATTACTTGCGATCTTACTTGAGCCTGTTTGAAGCCACAGGACAGTTAGGCACCAACACCAGCCACGGCATTTCGTACGAGGATTATATAGGAGGGTATGCTTTGTGGGGATTTGATTTCACTCCTGACCAAGGCAGCGACGAAGGACATTTCCACCCTATAAAATCAGGCCCACTTCGTGTGGAAATTCAGTTGACAGCCGCTCTCGACTACACGCTGAACGTCATCTTGTATGCAGAATTTGATAATACTCTAGAAATCAACAGTTTAAGAGAAGTGATTCTAGACTATTAAAAGAAAGAAAAAAGATGCAACACGAAGAAGAAGAACCTATGGAAATAGACGAGGGATTTTGTGAAGTTCAGCAGTCACAAACTACCACTGATGATGATGACGAAGTCATTCATTCAGAACCTTAAAAAGAAGAAGAAAACAATACTGTTCCCAAGTTTGCTGGATTTATTCCATGTATGCCATCAAGATGGCCAGAACACGAACAACATTTAGTCTCTTGTTTTGCTACGGCAATGGGTTCCAAAATTACAGAACTGTCTATGAAAGATTGTCATGGATGTCAAATCGATCATCCGAGCCAGAAACAACACGACAAATGTTTGATGATGAGTGCACAAGAAAAAATGGACGAATATATGGAGGACGCTTGGTCTCAGATCTAAGAAGAAAAGGTGTTGAGACAATGGTATAAAAACTTGCAGCATTCTTCTTCACCTCCACTCACTCCTCTGGAGATCCGACGCATCGAAGCTCATTTACAAAAGGCTATAGAGACTGTCCGTGATTCATCGACTTACTTGAGAGACACATTCAAGCATAAAGTAAAGTGTGAATTGATAACTTTTCGTTACCTGTGAAAAAAATGGATACCAGGGAACTTCATTACCTGTTGACTCGCAGTTCCTACACTTCTTGGAATCCTGTGGTGTGTGCTAAAGATGAACTACCTCATCGCAAACCTAAAGACGTTCATGCCTATGTCATCAATACCGACGACAGTCATCGACCAGGAACCCATTGGGTAGCTGTGTACTTTCCCAACGATCACAGTGGTGGTGTGGAATATTTTGATTCTTATGGATTACCTCCTTTGGAAGACGACATCATCGACTTTATGAGAAGAAATGCCATCTCTACTCGATTCAATAATGCCCGATTACAAGGATAGGATTCAATGGTGTGTGGACAATATTGTGTACATTTTCTTCATCAACGCAGTCTAGGATATTCCTTAGAACATTTATTGACTTGTTTTGATAGGGAATATGCTCGAAACGATGCTAAAGTAGAACGATGGTTTTGTAAACGTTATGGTTATCTCTTGTCTTTAGCTCAGAAACGTAGTGTGCATCAGAATGATGTAGATGTAGAAAAGTGGAAGTTTAGTTTGCCTTCCCAACGTTGTCAACCCTGTAAATACGTTCCTGTTTAATATCTTGTTGATTGTTAGTTTGCATTTTTATGTTTTAGAGAAGCTTCTTGTTGTTCATTAAAAAATGTTGATTTTTTGAGAAAAAAATCGTGTTGTGTGGTTTTTTATTGAATTTGAAAAACAAAATAAATAGGATATATCTCTCTTTCTATCGATCTGAAGTCACCACCTCTATCCATTTTCTCACTCTCGATCTGAGCCCCATGTTTTCCATCGCGTCCGCGCTTCTAGCATACAAAGCGGTGCGTTGGCCAGTGTAGTCACTCTCGTTGACTCGTCAAGATCTCAACAACACTTCAAGAAGGTGGCAGCAGCCAAGATAAGCAAACTGAACGACGCTATGGTGAATATGCAGAGGGTGAAGCATCATTTGATGGAGACCAGCCCTGAGAGAAAGACAATGATCTTCCTACAAATGGCTCGTGATCTGGTGGAAGAAGTCCTAAGAGAAGAAATCATCAGGGACAGAACGGAATGGGAGGAGAGACAAAGACTACAGCAGCAGCAGCAGCAAAGACAACAACAACAGCAGCTCCAACTCTTGCAGTCCATGAAACTACCCGACGGAGAAGTCAGCTGTAAGATAGATTGTGATGAGTTTGCCTTCTCTTTTACCAGAAAGAGAGCTTGTCCATCAGCAGCCACGAGACCTGTGGCTAAACGTGGCCGCCCTGCTGCGGCTGCTACCGCTACTCCTGCTACTAGAAGTTAAACAACATAACTTCTTAACCCCAACGGCCCTTTTCAGGGCCACCCATTAATCAAGAAAAGATTAATTTTCATATCATTGCCATATATATGTGTTTGTATACGTGTGTGTGTGTGTGTGTGTTTGTGTTTTACCCACTCCAAAAAAAAATCCCTTTCCCCAAAAAGTAATGTTTGTATAGATAGTGTGGTGTGTGCTTGATTAAAAAATAAAAATAAATGGTGTGGTGTGTTTGATAAAAAAAATTTAAAAATGGATTGTATGTTTGTGTTGATAAAAATAAAATAAAAAATAAAAAAGGATATTGTGTTTGTATGTTTGATAAAAAATTAAAAAAATGGATTGTATGTTTGTGGTGTGTGTTTGATTAAAAAATAAAAAATAAAAATAAAAAAAGAATTGTGTTTGTGTTTGATAAAAATAAAATAAAAAATAAAAAAAGGGTGGTGTGTTTGTGTGTTTGATAAAATTTTTTAAAAAGGTGTTTCTTTTAGGTCCGCGCACTGGGTCTGTGTTTTTTTGGGGGGTAAGGGTCATGGAGTGCAGAATCCGCGAAGCCTAGAATGACGTCATAAGGATGACGTCAGACGCGGGTAGTGGGGGTGATGTTTTTTAGGTGTAAGGGATGTTTTCCTTCACGTCCGCGCTTCTAGCATATAAAGTGACGCATTCCCCCGATAGAGCTACCCCGTTTATTCATCAAAAGAATGAACAAAATAGAAATGATCAGACAGATCTGAGTTCATCTAGAGGTGGCGTGGTACCTCCTCCATGAAGTGGAGAAGAGGGAGAAGGAGGAACAGGAGAAGAAAGTAGCCATCAGGCCCCACCTGATGATGGAGGAGAAGGAAAATTGGGACCCTGAAACAACCCATCCTCCGTTTATCCTGGATAACAGCTCCAAGCGCTGCATGAGTGCAGCAACATGGAGTGCAAGCTGTCCAGCTTGTCGGGCTAAACCAGGGAGGTGCCGCACCTCTAGATGAACTCAAACAAAAAATATAACCCTTTTCATGGCCACCCGTTGATCAAGAAAAGATTAATTTTCATAATTGCCATAGGTGTTTGTATGTTTTGTGTGTTTGTATAGAGTGTGTTTTGTTTATTCCCCACTCCAAAACAAAATTCCCATTCCCTGGTATGTGTTTGTAGAGTGTGTTTGTATAGAGTGTGTTTGATTAAAAAAGAAAAAAAAGAAAAAAGGATGGTGTGGTGTGTGTTTTGTTTGTATGTTTGATAAAAAAAAATTTTGTTTTGGAAAAAGGGATGTTTTCCTTCACGTCCGCACTTCTAGCATATAAAGCGGTGCCTTCCGCAGTCGCACCATTTACAATATGTGGCTAACACACAATTGGTAATAGGGACAGCCCTACTTAGTTTAACTGGGCAGAATTTGATCATGTATGTACGTTCCTGGCGTTCAGCTTCCGTCACGCTTCGCGCTTTCGCTTGCCTAGTCCGTGCCTTTTCCACTCCTGACTGACAACTTGAAACAATTCAATCAACAAGTGCGCTACAACGCGCACATATATACCTGTAAACATTGTGGTTCTAGTCCTATGTACAGGCATAAATGTACACACTCTCCAATAGCACGCATTCATTTAACCCCCTTAATTGTGGGGAACCATGCTGCGCTGGAGGGGTGTACTCAGCAAAGTGTCAGGTGTGTTGCGAACTGTTAACACACCTGACTAAATATGAAATTAAAACTTACACATCCCTCTGGGGTGTGTAAACTGTACACATCCTCCAATAGCGCGCATTCAATTAACCCCTTTAATTGTGGGGAACCATGCTGCGCTGGAGGGGGGTACTTAATTAGAGTCAGGTGGTTGCAAACTGTCAACACACCTGACCACTAAATCCCCTTATGCGTGCTTTCCACGCTGCGGGGGTATATAGTCGTACATGCCCGAAGGGCGAAAACGACTCAAATTCAAGCATCATTCAATCAATCAGTCGCACCATTCACACTTTCACTCTCATAGAATGAACACTGTTGAATTATTGCAGGAAGCCTGGGATGTCATGGTGGGTGTGGAGTCTTTGGTGGAAAGGATGGAGTGTTGGTGGAGATATCCTGCCACCAAGCCATACGTCACCAGCCAACTAGCGGCTCTCACTTCAGCGAGGAGGCTGGTGAAGGATGTCTTGGTGGAGGAATCGCAAAAGACTTCTTCGGCTCCTTGTCGTGTGGGCTTTATCAAGTCGGCCCTCGACTTACTGGATGGGGTGGAATACTTCCTACACCAAGTGAAGGAAGATTGTTGGATCTATCCACCCGCCAGTAGCGTCAGGCGTGAAGAGATAAATCTTCACACGACAAAATTATTATTAAAACAAGTTTTGGAACAAGAAGTAGCCCACATTAAGATCTTGTGGGCTCTGGAACAAAGTCAAAAGGAGCAAGCCAGGAAAGAAAAGGAATTTCAACGCCTGAATTTAAACTGGATGAAAATCCAGGATAAGTTCAGACGAATGGAACATCCCGACTGGCTGCCCAATCCACCACCACTCGAGAAGAAGAAAAAATCTCACACCACCTTCCTAGGCTTCTTCACTCAATGTTGGAGGAAAAAGTAATCCTCCTCCAATGGCCCTTTTCAGGGCCACCCATTTTTCAAGAAAAGATTAATTTTCCATCATTGCCTATATACCCTCTGGTTTTTTTTTTTTTTTTTTTGTTTTTTTGTTTGACGCTGTAGAGACCCCATCCTGTTCCTTTCCCGTTTGACCCTATAGTGCCAACACCCTGTTTCCATTCCCGTTTGACCCTATAGTACCAACACTCCGTAGCCCATGTTAAATTCCCATTGACCCTATATTGCCACCCGTAGCCCATGTTAAATTCCCATTGACCCCCAGTACCCACCCTCTACTACTGACAGATACATTACTTGAAGTTTCGGAAATTTGTCAGAAAAGACTCTAAATACGTAACCTAAACCGGCGGAACGAAAACAGTAGTTGCCACTAAGGGCAAAGGTAAAAAGCCTGGACAGAGAAAAAGAAGCGCGAATGAAAGAACCCGGACAATAAAATCTGGACATCTATTGCTAACGCCGTAGACTAAGACCGCGGGTTATTATTGGAGTGAAATATTTGTATAAACTTGTGACAATGTAAGTTATTGGCATTTTTATTTCTCAGAACTCAATTATATTTAAATGAGATAACCTTTTTTGCAAATACAGTTTTATTACAGCACAACTGGTCAATGATATGCACTCAATATTATGGAGTCTTTTCTTAATCATAATGAAATGTTTTCCTTTCTTCAATTGTGAATGATAGCATGCATTCCGCTTTCCCATACTATATTTCTTTCATCATCGATAATTCGATGTGAATTATTTTATGATAGATTGTTTTACATTTAAAGTGAAATGTACATTATTTTTATTTAGTAATATAGTGTGTATTTATATTTGTCCAGTGTCTTCCTAGAACATAATTTTATTTCCTTTGTATATTATACACGTATTTGAATTTGTAATATTGTGTACTTGATTTAACTTAATTCATAATAAATGGAATAAAATAATCAGGTCTTTATGGTTTTTATTTTTTTTTTTTTTTGGTTTTTTTTTCTTTGTTTTTTTTTCTTTCAGCAATGTTTTGTTGGTAAAATACAGTTAATATTTATACTGAATGCTATATAAGATGAATTTGGGCGCTGAAAATAAAAACTATCGCGTAAGTGTCTCTGAATCTTTACTGACCAAAAGGGTATTCATTCTAAGACATCGCTTCTGCACTACTGAACACGAAGGTGTACAAGTGGATGCCAATTAAATTAAACTCACAAGACACATAAATATAATATGACCACGCTTTTGTGAACAATTCTGTTTTAGTTTTAATTTTTATATTTTTTTATTGCACCATATAATCTTCCCGCAGAATTAATTTTTCCCGTCAAATGCACTAAATGTCAGATTTTTTAAAATCAAGTCTTTAAACTGTATTTACTGTAATAAATTATGTAATTTACGTTAAATATCGATGTCACCATTTACTGCAAATGTTTGAGTTGCAAACAAAACCCAAATTTCGCTTACAAATGCATAAAATTTAACTCTTGGATCATCGTTTTATTCTGGTATTATACAATTATTCCTGTAATTACTTTTATTCCGGTATTTATTCCGGTAAATACCTTTATTCAAGTATTTTTCCGGTAAATTCCTTTCTTCCGCTTAATGTAACGAGCCAGTTATTTATAGCTATTTATAGCTATTCGTCACAGAAATCCCCCTTATAAATATGATTCATAGGTAAATCCTATACGAGCCCTGTGTAAATTCCCAACAGTACAGCAATGGGAAAAGTTTTTGATCTAGTGTTATTTCGAGCCTATTACACATCACTCATTTGTTATGTAATTAATTTCCTCGCCGCAGCGGCCAGCAGAATCGTGAGGGAAGTGAAATGCCGACCAGGTGAATATTACAGCGCTCCAGCGGAAAACTGCATCTCATGTCACATTGTCTGTGATAATGCTGTTATGAAGAAAAGTCTGAACCTTTGTAATACGTATTGTCCAGGTGAGAAAGTAGCATTTGCCTATTTGTTATTCCTGTGATAATGCTGTTATGTACATTATAGAAAGCTGATAAATTTGGTAAACAAATTAAATAATAAGTCTCCAAGAACGTACTTTTTAGAAAGATGTGCTGGGGGCACTAAATCTAGGAATTTCTGGTCAACTATTAAGCCATATTTTTCTAATAAAAGTTATGATGGTCAAGATAAGATCATTCTTGCTGAAGGTACAAAAATTGTAAACAATACCAGGGAAACTTGTGAAATCTTCAATAACTTTTATGTAAATGTGGCATTAGACATTGGAAAGGATGTTCCTTTTGACCCCTTAACTCATCAAAGTATCAAGGCTACTAAGGATAATAGTAACATAGATACAATTTTTGAATTTAAGCAAGTAAACCACGAAGAAGTGTATACAATTATAAGAAGTTTAAATTCGAAAAAAGCTACTGGGGTGGATCAAATTCCTGTTAAACTGTTAAAAGCGGAGGCACCAATCCTTGCTAGCGGGTTACTAGAAACACCGAAATACACTGAAACACCGAAATACACCGAAATACGCACCGAAATACACATGTATTTACATCTTCTCTCTGTATATATCGGTTTTCACTCACAAATTATTATTTGTTTTTGTTTGAAGACTAATATAAAGCAAAATAAAATATGATTTGAGCAATTTCGATACGACTTATTTACTTTTTCATAGTTATAGCACTCGTCAATTGGTCGTACTTTATTGGAAAGGTTGATCGTTCCGGAACGGAGGTATTATGATAAACCACTGATAGTTCCGGAACGGAGGTAATCTCCGGAACGGACGGTATAAGTCGGCTTAATTCATATTGTTTCAAGTCGCTTAATTATTATTTTAATTGACTGCACTGCACACACATTTTTTGTTCTCCCTTTGATCTCATTTCTTATTCAAGTTAAGAAAACAATTTTTTCTTCTAAGTCGCTTCATTCGGAACGGACAGTGAAAGTCGGCTTAATTCATCTTTTAAGTCGCTTAATTCATTTTTGAATTGACTGCACACACTTTATTGTCATCCCTTTGAACCCATTTCTTACTCAAGTTAAAGCCATATGTCGCGCACATTAAAGAAAAGGCACCCTTTTGCTCAACGTTGTCATTATTCGTTAATTGCGCACTTTGATTATGCACACATTTCATAACTGAGAAGTAAATGTTTTGATATAAAAGCGTTATACAATACTGATATTATCACATACACAAACATACGCAACAAGGATGGATCAATATCCATGTGTTATTTGTTCAAGTGAATGTAAAACTGATGATTTGCAATGCACAAATTGCCGACAATGGGTCCACAGTGATTGTATTCCCATGAGTGCAAAAGACTTGAGATCATGGTCTCGCGATTACTTGGAGTTTCTTTGCACGACGTGTTCTTTCAATGGAGATGTATATGATGCTGGACAAGCCTTACAAAGGTAATACAAATCTATGTTTTCTCTATAGATAGATAAATCGTAACCTTAGATATTATTCTTCAAGTAAATATTTTGATCGTGATATTCAAAGATATTAATAAGATTCTATTCGTGCCGCTTTTCTCGTTGAAATGAATGTACACGTTTGCGACAATTACATAGTTTTCCTGCATCTCTCTATGTATCCATCTATATATTCTGTCCAATCAATACATTATTAATGTTATATTCTTTACATTTGCTCTTACTATTTGGGGAGAGAGTACTCTAATATGCTCGTGCTTTCTACTAAATCCCCGTTTGTAATTGCAATTGACAAAGTTTCTTAAAACAAATGATTTAAACTATATGTGCCTAACCTATATCTGACCATTCTTGCCCTCTGGTCATACTTAATGCTTTAATCTACCTTTCTCGATGTGTCCTGCACACATTCTATTATTCATTTTTTAATTGACTGCACACCCTTTATTGTCCTCCCCGTGATCCCATTTCTTATTCAAACTAAGATAACAATGTCGAGCACATTAAAGAAACGGCACCGATTTTGATAGCGAATGTGGCTATGCATACGTAAGTTATAAGATAAAACAAACAAAAATTTCACTTATATTTCAATGACACTGTAAAAATATATTTCCAGACTGCAGAAAGCTTTCCATTTGAAGGAAAAGAATGCTCTGACCAATGCCGCAAAGTCAGAAAGTAAGCTTCTCATCACCTACGGGATTTTTATTCCAGAATCAGAGCACATGTCTACCAATGGAGAGAAAGATGCCGTTTCGGTGGAAATTTTAAAAATGTATAATCCAGCAATTTTATGGGAACTTGTACCAATGTCAGTTTGTGGTGATGGAAACTGTTTATATAGAGCAGTTTCTAGAGCACTGACTGGTTCAGAAAACTTTCACGAACTTCTGCGACTACGAACTGCAATAGAACTGATATTGAATCCTATCTACTATGATGAAAAGTCCAACAATTTTTTCGATTTGATCTGTGATAATCGCATTGTTGTTAGTGACTATTCAAAGCTTGTGACATGACGGCAAAACACGTTAGTAACGAGTCACATACTGATATAATCGACGACGTAACTGAGATACACAACGAGGTAAAAGACGGAAATGACACATACAAACATCCAGCAAAAGGCAAATTAGACCAGGGTGATTTTCTTGACACGGGAAAAGCAGTGGATTTTTTGTTAAAATCAGAATCGAGCGTACAATGCATTCCATGTGGTTTGAAAGAAAATGTATATTTCATTGTGAATAATGCGAAAAACCTCGAAAAGAGGTCGAATAATGGCAAAAGTTCTTTTTCAGACGACTGTGGTGTATGGGATACATCTGCTGGTGCATCCCCTAAATCCTACTATTTGCTGTCTGACAACGGGAATCTGACCATGATTTTTTTTAAAAATGGGAAGTATTCTTTAAAAAGACAAGTCCAGCGGAAAACTGTGTATCGACCTTTTGATCCGCAACCTGGCAAAGATCAAGTTGTCGTGATCCACAGATACTATACTCAGTTAAAAAAGGACAATATGTACAAAAAGAGGGTCACATGGCTTGGGGAGGGGGGTCTGGCAAGTAATTTGTCACTGGTTGAATATGTAGGGAAATTTCCTGGCTTAACGCCTCATGGAAACTCGCGACAGACGACAGAATATTTGCGGATTCCTGACCTTGTTTTAGACGACATTACAGAAATGACTGGAAAAATGAAACCCCATCAAATATTAAATAAACTTACTTCAAAATATGGTGAACTGTCACAACCGACAGGACTTCATCAAATTTATGACAAACAAAAATATCAAAAATCAAAGGACAGAAAATCTACCGGACACTCCAACAATATTGCTGACCAAATCCGACATTTCGAAAATTTGGTAACTGATAATAACCCTTTTGTAAGATCAGTTATCCGGACCAGCGCTAAACCCCCTTGTGTCATTTTGTACACAGACGAACAGATAACAGACATTAAGAATCTTTGTTGCTCCGGGCAGACTGTCCTTGGCATTGACAAAACTTTTATGCTGTGTAAAATGCATGTGACGGTCACATGTTACAAGCAACTTACGGTAAAACGAGTCAGAACAGGCGAACCACCAATCTTTCTTGGACCGCTCTTCATTCACGACAATAGCGATTTCGAAACTTACAGTCATTTTTTTCATCATCTGAAAGTAAAACTTATTGATTCGAATCTTAAGAGCCTTGTAATTGGAAGTGATGATGAGAAGGCTCTAGTCAAAGGCATTACGGCAGTTCTGCCCGAAGCAACACACGTTTTGTGCACACGCCATTTACAAGAGAACGTTAGACATATATTGACAGACGACGCAGTTACCATGACTGACCGCAACAATATCTTGAAAGAAATTTTTGGGAAAGACGGACTAGTTGACGCCAATGACAGTATTTGCTATGACGATAAATGTGAAGTGTTAGAAAATCATTGTGCTGGAATTTCAGGAAAATTTCTTTATTACTTTCGGAAAAAACTAAAGACAACTATCAAACTAAAAGTCAATAATCCATTAAGAATATATCAAATAGACCGCATGTGGAAAAATAATAATTGTGAGTCCATGAACCACGTTCTAAAACAGACAGTTGACTGGAAGACGAAAACGCTGACGGAATTTGTACAACTAACACATGAATTAGTAAGAGGACAATTGAAAAATCTGAGGAGTGCTCTAGTATGCACTGGAGAATTCCGGCTTGCCGACAGTCATAAACAATTTGAGTCGAGAAAAACAGACTGGATAAAAATGACAGAGCAACAACGCACAAACTTGTTCAAACGCTTCAGACGCCACATCGACATAGACACAAAATACATGATTTCTACGGACGGTCAGACAACTGTTGTTGCACCAAGGACTAATGGACGAAAACCTGGACAAAGGAAACGAAAAATTAATGTACGAACTGTGACAATTACAGCTAAAAAATCTAAACATGAACCAGAGATTTCATCATAATGTGCTATATTTTATTGTTTTCGGTTAGGTTTATTTTACCTTGTCTTGTCATTGATTGAAACCGGATACATTGTGTAAATGTAAATGTAAATATTAAATTCTGCCAAATAATGAATAATATATTTTATTGTTTTCGGTTAGGTTTATTTTACCTTGCCTTGTGCAACATGACTTGTAGTTCGATTTTCAAGAGGAACATAATCTTGAATACTATTCATCTGCGTGCTTGAAACCTGATACATTATGTGTGTAATTAAACGTAAATATTAAATTCTGCCAAATAATGAATAATACATGTTTTTTACAAAAATGCTTTCTTGAGTTGTCTTTGTCTATCATCATCATATATCGTGGCTTGTTACGATCACAACATTTCACTTTCACTTTGTGTATATATTTCAATTCGCCGTTTATCATATATATGTCAAATCAAGTAAAGAATAAATTATTCATATAAATTTAAATTATTTTGCTTTTTATTATTATTCAAACATGTATGACTATTCCCCGTTCACATATTTCCAAGAAGAAGACTTTCTTAACACCCTTACAATCAACTGTCATATCATCAAAAGCAGTATATATAAGTACATGTTTCACTATTGCCAAATATTTGGAAACCTTTTAAACAAAAATTAAATTAAATGTTATTTATTTGTCAAAAACTATATCATTAAAAGTCAAAGTAAATATATAATATAATGTCGGCAAATATTTTTGCTACTTCGATACTTTTCACTTTCACTCTGTGTATGTATTACTACGATTCAAAATGTATCAGGTCTGTCGAATCGAGTACGACCGAGTGACATCATGACATGAATTGTGCTATAAATAGCATATTTTTTTGCTTTATATTATTATTCAAACAAAAACAAATAATAATTTGTGAGTGAAAACCGATATATACAGAGAGAAGATGTAAATACATGTGTATTTCGGTGTGTATTTCGGTGTTTCAGTGTATTTCGGTGTTTCTAGTAACCGCTTGCTAGCCATAATACAGATCTTATTAACAAAACTTTACAGTCAAATATTTTTCCTGATCGTCTAAAGGCAGCACAAGTAGTTCCAATTTTCAAAAAAAAACAATCCTCTTGACAAAAGTAATTATAGACCTGTCAGCATTCTACCTATCATATCCAAACTATTTGAAAAATCGATTGAGACCCAGTTAGCATCTTTTTTTTGAGAACATTTTTCACAACTATTTGGGTGCTTTTCATAAAGGTCATGGATGCCAGACCACTTTTTTACGTTTACTTGAAGACTGGAAGAAAGCACTTGACGAAAACAAATATGTAGCTGCAGTTCTGATGGATTTGTCCAAGGCTTTCGACTGTCTCCCTCATGATATTATCTTATGCAAGCTTACGGCTTATGGGTTGTCAGATGGCACAGTTGGACTCTTACTGAACTATCTGTCAAATAGTAAGCAGCAAATTAAGAAGAAGGGTGTCTTGAGTAGCTGGACTGAAATTCAAAAAGGGGTTCCTCAGGGGTCAATACTCGGACCTTTACTCTTTAATGTTTTTATCAATGATATTTTTTATTTTATGCCGATAATAACACTTTGTCCTTTTCCTCACCGGACTTTGACACTCAGATTGACACACTTGAAACATAAGTTTCAAGCACTAGCTTTGGGTAAAAAGACATTCAGTATGAAACCTGTACTAAATATAAGCAGTGCTGTCATAAATTGTGAATAAATTGTCAAACTGCTAGGAATTTACATTGACTACCAACTGCAATTCGATCTACATGTAAAAATCTCTGTAGGAAAGCTTCAAGGCAACTATCTGTCTTGAAACGTATTGGTCAGAAGTTAACTAAACTCAACAAACTGACAAACCTACATATTTTTATCCTCTCCAATTTTAACTTCTTTCCCTTGGCCTGGCACTTCTGCAGTGACATGAACACTATTAAACTCGAAAAAATACAAGAGCGTCTTCTGAGATCTGTGTATGATGATTACACATACAGCTATAATAAGCTATTGCTAAAGGAAATAATGCCAGCCCTGAAGGTGCGCAGACTTAGGTCTATGGCTCTCGAAACTTTTAAATTCTGAACAAATTAGCCCCAAAATGTTTGGATGATTTGATATGTCTTAAACAAAATAAATATAATTTTAGATACTAAAATATTTTAGATGTCCCAAGAATTAAAACCTCAACATATGGCAAAAAATCTTTTTCATATGCAGCTGCTGTTTTATGGAATGAACTACCTAATCACTTTAGAGAACAGTAAAATTTTAACTCCTTTCGATCATTAATATTATCCTGGAATGGTAAAGACTGTAAATGTAATATCTGCAAATAAAGCCCCCCACCCACCGCCATGATGACAACAACTAATACTTGTATTACCATTTTGTTTTATGTGTCCTTGTCTTATGTACTATCAGGTGCCAACTGTGAGCTCCTTTCTTTTAAGTAATACATAATCTGCATTGTAGCCTGCTTTTAGTCCAAAATTGGTGCTTTTGCCTCTTGCATAATATAAATTTTGATTGTTAACCTGTAATTTTGTAGTACCTTTTTATTTTTTTTTATTACCTAAATACTGAATTCACTGCTTTTAATTACTACAATGTTAAAATACTCTGCCTGTATATATTTTAAGTTATGCACCATGTGTTTTTGTCCAATTGTAACTATGTATTATGTTTGTATGTCTTGCAAATCTTTGTTTTAATGTCATTATTATTTTTTTATGTCATGTCAGTAAAATGCTCATTAGAGCTTATGTTGAACTGTTGTTTTAAATCATGCAGACTTTAAATAAATCTTATCTTATCTTATCTATTGGCCGTATTATAGTGTATATGTTTGTATCATCCGACCAGAAAACAGTGGCGAGGTCATAGGTCGGAATGCTGGCTGATTCGGCCCATATTACGGGCTGATTCGGCCCAAATGCCAGGTTGATTCAGACCATGTGAAATATTATAAGAAAGGCAATGGAACACACATACCTGATTTATTTTAGTAGTTATTACTGTTTTCGCAAACATAGTAGAGAATGTAAAAGGTTGATTTTCAGCTCTTAAATTTACATCAGATAGTTATTAGCGAATTTCTAGCTGAAATCAAAACAAAATAGATATATGCTATCGCATTTAGATTTTTTTAAAAGCAAAATAATTTTTCAATGTTTACAATAAAGAAAAATAAAGTCATTATTTTAACTAATATATCTGCAAAACATTTTGAAACTTTTCATAAATCAGGCTATTATGGCCGACTTTCAACACTATCAAACAGTAATGCATATAAATTTACCCATGGCTTTGATTGATTTCTCATGCAAATCATGCTTATATATACATATATATATATATATATATATATATATATATATATATATATATATATATATATATATATATATATATATATATATATATATACAAACAAATGTTACTGCATGGGCCAAGTTTTCACGATTTTTTGCAGTTAGTAATTTGAATAAAATTAAATGATTCATTATGAATTCACAGAAAACCAGTAACATACTGTGCTTTAAACAAAAAGAGACGTAAAATATATTTCATCTTTCAACAGAGATAATACCACCATTTTCATTACATTATCATTTTCTTTATTTTAATTATGATGAGGTCCACAAGATTAGCAGAATATAGACATATAATATTGACATATGATATTGTATTGAATTAAATTATAAATTTGACAGGACCCCAGTTTTTATTTTTTTAGTATATATGATACTATAGTACAATGTACAGGACAAAGATAAATTCTAAATAAATCTAACAGAAGCATTAACATATTCAGGCCAAAATATATAGACCAAAAATATGTTATTACATGAGCCCTGTTTTCACCATTTTTTTTAGTGGTAGTAATTTTATTATTTCTCGATAAAATAAACTATTTAAATTTTGCACAAAGGTGAATGAGCTCAATATACCTCAGAAATAATCGGAAATATCATATTTTAAACAAATGTAAATGTCACATTTAAATCTAAGACGAAACATAATAATATTTCACATGGTCTGGATCAGCCTGGCATTTGGTCCAACAAATCAGCCTGTAATCTGGGCTGAATCAGCCCATAATTTGGACCAAATAAGCCTGGTCCAAATCAGCCTGTTACCATAGGTTGAAAGAATCAGTCTAATTTGTACATTGCAATATGTGGAGCCACTACTGAGATCCACAGACTTATTTTTGGCAGCAATCAAGCCAAATAAAGTAATAACTGGTCAGAAGAGAAAAAAAGCCAGTATTTGAGAATAATACAAAACATGAAGCCATGAAGCAGTTCTTATTTTGCTTCAGAAGATCATTTTAAAACTGCTTTGTAATGACTGAAAGCATGAATTACCATCTATACTCGTGTATAATCTGGGTCCAAATGCAAACAATATAGACATTGATCTTCCGTCGATATAATGCACTGGCAGATCAGGGTCTATGTTGTTTGTTCTACTGATTAGTTCTTACAAACTGCATAGACCCAGATCTGCCGGTGCATTATGTGATGGCAGATCTGGGTCTATGCAGATTGCAGTTGCTATTGGACTGTACGTGAGTATATACGGTACTCACTTTAAACTGACCACAACTTTGTGGAAGTGTAATTTTCCAGACTTTTGCAAAATAGAAATGACATTAGATCTGTTTCCTTAAATTATGAAGGCATACCTCAAGAACAGTGTTAAGACCTCATGAACCAAAATGGCTGACTCAAGATTGTAGTTTTGCACCTAAAGTTGTATTAACCAATCAAAAAATAAAACACTGCCAGGCAAGTGCATGAAAAGCCACCTAAAGCTGTATTAACCAATCAAAAAATAAAACACTGCCAGGCAAGTGCATGAAAAGCCACCTAAAGTTGTATTAACCAATCAAAAAATAAAACACTGCCAGGCAAGTGCATGAAAAGCCACCTAAAGTTGTATTAACCAATCAAAAAATAAAACACTGTTAGGCAAGTGCATGAAAAGCCACCTAAAGTTGTATTAACCAATCAAAAAATAAAACACTGCCAGGCAAGTACATGAAAAGCCACCTAAAGTTGTATTAACCAATCAAAAAATAAAACACTGCCAGGCAAGTGCATGAAAAGCCACCTAAAGTTGTATTAACCAATCAAAAAATAAAACACTGCCAGGCAAGTACATGAAAAGCCATGGAGCTAAAGTAACATACAGATGGCTGCATTTGTCCTGGAATTCAAATTGCAGCCAGAAAAGCATACATTTAGAATGGGGCTGCCACGGAATCCTGAAATTAAGCAGTCATAAAGGATCCCTTCAAAAGTGGCCATTACTAAACAGAATTGAGCTGTCCATCTCATGATATGCATCCAAAAGTGCATCTATATTTCTAGTGGAATTGCATTTGCAGTTTAACCCTCATAGAATGAAAAAATGGAACAGCCCCTGCAGCTTGACCAAGCCAATGATTAGATGGGAAAAGGTAAATAATGCATAATCAAACTCTTGGGGTGGCATGTGCTTCAGTGCTTGACCTATAGAAAATCACAATTGTTTAATGTTATTGGTTTTAATATAGCCATACTAATAGTGCTGGGCTTGACCACAATTGTTCTCATGCCAGGCTGAGCACACATTTTTCCTGATATTTCTGTCTGTAATTCTGAGTAATATTAGTCCATTATAAAATTAGTAAATTCATCAAAAATATTAGACATGGACAATGAATTTATCATCAGATGGTAAATACTCTCAAAGTTTTGTAGATTTGCTGATAAAGCATAGAACATTAAAAACAAAGGTATACATTTTATCATATATCCTCCAAACAGGTAAATCCTTTCTTATGAGTTATTATTAGTACCATTAATTACAACTTACTTTTAAGAAAAATATAGATTAAAAAGAAAATATTGAAGAAAAAAAAATAAAGACACATCAAGGTGTGATGTATGACCATTATAATGTAAATGCTTTTTAACTCATTTCAGACTTTGCAAAGTCACCAGAACATATTCCAGAAGGAATAACAGACTCTGCGCAGTCAGATCTGTCCTGGGTAGCTGGCCCAGTGGTGGGGGGAGTCGTGTTGATACTAGTGGTTACAGTGCTGGTGATTTACTACCAAAAACACAGCAGATTTGTGAAAGGAAAACAGTTTCATGGAAGCAGGAGACAGAGAAATGTTACAGATCTCAGCCATGGTTAGTTTCATATTCTTTTTACCAATAAAGACTCCTCTATGTATTTATTTTTTCAATTTAAAAAAATATTATATTAAATAGTTATGTATCAAGGCATATATTCAGTTTGGATGGAAAATAGTAATTAAAATGATCTAGAGGTCAAGGTTAAGGTAAATTTGCCTTGAGTAAGTAAACAGCACCAGCAATTCAAAATGATATGTGTTTTTAAGGCCTCCGTTTAGTGTGTTTGGGACAAAATATATCAAAATGGAAATGTTAACAAAACCTTTTGAGATTTATGCAAACCTTATTGACAGAAATTTCATACCAAAGAAATTCTGCCTGATATTAACTGGATATGCAAGGTTTGTTGAAAAGAGTTTTTATTCCAGCTGAATCTTACAAAAATTCCAGACTTTTTTCCTAACTCAATCTTACAAAAATTCCAGAGCATGCGATTAACAGTCAGTCAAGTTTTATTCTTTGTGCATGATGAAAGATATCTATCATGGAGACAGATAGATGTAAATATTAATGACAGTTTTTTTTATTGCAGATGAAGAGTTGCAGATATTGGATCCACAGCAGGGACCCCAACCTCCTCCAGGCCATCCAACAACTGGTTCACCAATTTTAGAAGGGAGACACCGGGTTGCTCTACACTGCCTTCCTGAAAATACTCACAATCCATTAGAACTCAATAATGTACCACACAGTCATGAAGATGTTAGCATTTCACAACACAATCCTGCTTCAGATCATCAAAGTCGTCAAGACTCCTCACATTATTTGCATCATCCAAATCAATCTTTTCAGAGTGCTTCACAGCCTTTTTGTAGTTCTCCTCCAGTTACAGATGACCAGCCTATTGATTCCAGTAGGGGTCCTATTCCATATGTCCCTGCAGCAGATGATAGAGTGCTAGAAGAAGAGTCTGATACCACAGTGATGAAGCTATTTGGCGAATCACAAGCTGCACAGAATGGTATGAAACTTGAAGTGCTAAGTAGTGAACCCCAGAGTTTTCAAAATGACAATAGGGATATTACCCAACCTCACTGCTCCATGGTTGAGTATTCAACTGGCAGAAGGGGCATAGAAGTGCAGGAGAGTTTAGTTAGAGCAGAAGTCAGCAGATCCATACCTCAGTCACGCAATCCTAACACAAGATCTCAGGTGTATTATAATCGAAACATGCCTTCCATGAATGAAAACTATCACTATCAGCCAGGCGTCATAGACACAACTAACAATGCATTCCACGCTGCTGTGATGGAGCACAATGTACAAGTATATGTAGCAATTCCCCATCCAACATCAATATCCATCCCAGTGATTGTTGAACATCCTGAAGGAGATCCTGACAACTTCGAGTGGCAGGAACAACAACATCGTGCAGCTCAAGATAAAAGATGTCTGCATCATCCTGGCTTAGGCATAAATCAATATGAGGAGAAAGAATTCTCAGTGGACATACAAAAAGCACTGATTCCCAGTATTTGACTTCTCATGTGACTAGAGTAACTGTTAACCGTCCCTACCCCCTCCTCCATGTGACAAAAGTGTTAGAGCAAAACAATCAAACTCGTGCTCAAATTTAAAAAAACATTATCTGCTATGACTGTGCTTGAAGTGATCCAGGCTCCATAGTCACAAAACTGTTCAAGTTTTACAATTGACTCAAAACTCTCAAATTAAATCATACTTGGACTTGCTCTGTCTCAAATTAAAAATCATACTTGGACTTGCTCAGTCTTAAAAATTAAAAATCATACTTGGACTTGCTCAGTCTTAAATTAAAAATCATACTTGGACTTACTCAGTCTCAAAAATTAAACATCATACTTGGACTTGCTCAGTCTCAAAAATTAAAAATCATACTTGGACTTGCTCAGTCTCAAATTAAAAATTATACTTGGACTTGCTCAGTCTCAAAAATTAAAAATCATACTTGGACTAGTTCAGTCTCAAAAATTAAAAATCATACTTGGACTTGCTCAGTCTCAAAAATTAAAAATCATACTTGGACTTGCTCAGTCTCAAAAATTAAAAATCATACTTGGACTTGCTCAGTCTTAAAAATTAAAAATCATACTTGGACTTGCTCTGTCTCAAATTAAAAATCATACTTGGACTTGCTCAGTCTTAAAAATTAAAAATCATACTTGGACTTGCTCTGTCTCAAATTAAAAATCATACTTGGACTTGCTCAGTCTTAAAAATTAAAAACCATACTTGGACTTGCTCAGTCTTAAAAATTAAAAATCATACTTGGACTTGCTCAGTCTCAAATTAAAAACCATACTTGGACTAGTTCAGTCTCAAAAATTAAAAATCATACTTGGACTTGCTCAGTCTTAAAAATTAAAAATCATACTTGGACTTGCTCAGTCTTAAAAATTAAAAATCATACTTGGACTTGCTCAGTCTTAAAAATTAAAAATCATACTTGGACTTGCTCAGTCTCAAATTAAAAACCATACCTGGACTTGTTCAATCTCAAAAATTAAAAATCATACTTGGACTTGTTCAGTCTCAAAAATTAAAAATCATACTTGGACTTGCTCAGTCTCAAAAATTAAAAATCATACTTGGACTTGCTCAGTCTCAAATTAAACATCATACTTGGACTTGCTCAGTCTCAAAAATTAAAAATCATACTTGGACTTGCTCAGTCTCAAATTAAAAACCATACTTGGACTAGTTCAGTCTCAAAAATTAAAAACCATACTTGGACTAGTTCAGTCTCAAATTAAAAATCATACTTGGACTTGCTCAGTCTCTCAATTTAAAAATCATACTTAGACTTGCTCAGTCTCAAATTAAAAATCATACTTGAGCTTGCTCAGTCTCAAAAATTAAACATCATACTTGGACTTGCTCAGTCTCAAAAATTAAAAATCATACTTGGACTTGCTCAGTCTTAAATTAAAAATCTTACTTGGACTTACTCAGTCTCAAAAATTAAAAATCATACTTGGACTTGCTCAGTCTCAAAAATTAAAAATCATACTTGGACTTGCTCAGTCTCAAAAATTAAAAATCATACTTGGACTTGCTCAGTCTCTCAATTTAAAAATCATTCTTCGACTTGCTCAGTCTCTTTCAAATTTGGCATGTATGTAGAGATACACACAATTAGATAATCCAAAATTTTCCTGATTCTGACAGCTGTCAGAAGAAAGTTATAGTAGCTTACAAATTTTGAAATTTGAGCATAGGTTCAGATTTTATGCTCGGACAGTGTCGTAACTATGAGGCCTGGAATCACAGAAGTTTAGAGCATTAACTTGTTTGTATCACTACTTTCAGTGCATACCAAATTTCAGTGACATTGAGAGACTAAGTTCAATTTTCCGTTGTGAAGTATTTTAGTGTGAGTTCAGTTTGCAAGCACATTTAAACAGTTTTCTGATTACAAGGCCTTTTAACAGATATAGTCTAGAATCTACTGTTTCAAACAATTTAAAAGATACATGATTTATAAAAGTATCATGATCATGATGGTATTCATTATAATTGTTATGTTTTGAAACTTGATTACTAATTTAAAACTGACTGAAATCTTCAAATAATATTCACTTCAAGCCAAACATGAAATCCATGTCAAATGTATGCGATATATTTTTGATATTCATATTATCCTGGTTCTGTTCCTTACAACACCCAGGTTTGAGTGCATATTCAATAAGAGGTTTATTTTTTAATGTTAATGTTTTATGATAAAATTATTTAATACTTTTTTATGTGTATTCTATAATAACAAGTTTGTTTTTTTGTAATATTGCTTTGATACAGTGTTCATTTTGAACAATGATGTTTGTAGTTTTACAGTGCTTCTTTCTTGGGTGAAAAATGTCATTCACAGCATTTTTTGTTGAAGTATGAAAACGTCGGTTTTAAATAGAGAACGTACTGAGATATTTTATTAAATTATATTCAAATTGCTAGTGTAATAGTCTCGAGTGCTCTAAGTCACTTAATTATTACTCAGTATGTATTTATGTTTTTGTTTGTTGATTGTTACAAATCAAAAAGTATTTTTTCTTCTTGTCAAATATTTGACCATTAGGTCATGGAATCAAAATTTAGAATTAGAGGTACCTTTAATGAAGTCAATACTAGTATTCAGTTCAAGTTGTATGCATACTAATATTCAGTTCAAGTTGTATGCATGCTAATATTCAGTTCAAGTTGTATGAATACTAATATTCAGTTCAAGTTGTATAAATACTAATATTCAGTTCAAGCTGTATGCATACTAATATTCAGTTCAAGTTGTATGCATACTAATATTCAGTTCAAGTTGTATGCATGCTAATATTCAGTTCAAGTTGTATGCATGCTAATATTCAGTTCAAGTTGTATGCATGCTAATATTCAGTTCAAGTTGTATGCATGCTAATATTCAGTTCAAGTTGTATGAATACTAATATTCAGTTCAAGTTGTATGAATACTAATATTCAGTTCAAGTTGTATGCATACTAATATTCTGTTCAAGTTGTATGCATGCTAATATTCAGTTCAAGTTGTATGAATACTAATATTCAGTTCAAGTTGTATAAATACTAATATTCAGTTCAAGCTGTATGCATACTAATATTCAGTTCAAGTTGTATGCATACTAATATTCAGTTCAAGTTGTATGCATGCTAATATTCAGTTCAAGTTGTATGCATGCTAATATTCAGTTCAAGTTGTATGCATGCTAATATTCAGTTCAAGTTGTATGCATGCTAATATTCAGTTCAAGTTGTATGAATACTAATATTCAGTTCAAGTTGTATGAATACTAATATTCAGTTCAAGTTGTATGCATACTAATATTCTGTTCAAGTTGTATGCATGCTAATATTCAGTTCAAGTTGTATGAATACTAATATTCAGTTCAAGTTGTATGAATACTAATATTCAGTTCAAGCTGTATGCATACTAATATTCAGTTCAAGTTGTATGCATACTAATATACAGTTCAAGTTGTATGCATACTAATATTCAGTTCAAGCTGTATGCATACTAGCTTCATTAATGGTACCTGTTATTATAATTTTTGATTCCTAATTTTTTTAACAGTTTAGCAGCAATGAAATTTCATGAATAACCATATTATCCAATAATATTATTTTCCTAGAGTTTGAAGTTAAACACACTTGAGGACCCAGGAAAGGTACTTTCAATGTGGAGTAGTCACCTGTAGATGCAATTTATAATTTTTTTAAATTTTTATATGAACTCTGAATACCTTGGCGTATATTTTTCAATACTGCTTTCCCTGGGTGCCATATATGTTTAAATGTTGCAAATGAAATCATTTGATAAGATATCACATATATGAAAAGCAGTATTATCAATAGATTTACTAAATGTTCAGCCCCCATCAGTGACAAAGTACTGTATTTAATAATATATAATATTCACACAACTCGGAGCAGAATAGACTCTGATCTGCTGTAACACTTTGCTGGAGATCATAAGCAGAATGAATAGTTTTGAGACGATTTGCCACGGTGTTATGTGATGGCTGATCTGAGACTACTTGTATATGGTTCGTTGTTGGGCTAATTTTTGTGTGTGAAATAAATATGGTGTTTTCAACTATTTGACTCATTTTAACCTACATATCACTACACCTATTGTTTTCATTTATAAAACTAGTATAGTTTAGTTTTATAATTTGTTTTAGAGCACAATTTTTAATGTACCCATTTGCTTTTCAAATTATTATTAGATTATGAGACCATTTGCTTTTATCCATCCTGCCTTGCACTATCATCACATCCTTGTCTACATACTATGCAAATATTCTCATAAAAGAAATAATGGACATGAAACTACTATAAGAGATAAATAAGAACCTGTACTTGTTTCAACTGTTTCATATATAGTTTGTGCCTTGTAAGATGTCTTTTTTTCTTTGAAGAGACAAAACTTAAACACTATCACAAAAGCATTGACCCATTCATAAATAATTGCCGCACTATCACATAAGCATTGACCCATTCATAAATAATTGCCACACTATCATATAAGCATTGACCCATTCATAAATAATTGCCACACTATCATCTAAGCATCGACCCATTCATAAATAATTGCCACACTATCATATGAGTATTTACCCATTCTAAAAATAATTGCCACACTATCATATACGCATTGACCCATTCATAAATAATTGCTATGCTATCATATAAGCATTGATCCATTCATAAATAATTGCCACGCTATCATATAAGCATCGACAAATTCATAAATAATTGCCACACTATCATATAAGCATTGACCCATTCATAAATAATTGCCACACTATCATTTAAGCATTGACCCATTCATAAATTATTGCCACACTATCATATAAGAATTGACCCATTCATAAATTATTGCCACACTATCATATAAGCATTGACCCATTCATAAATTATTGCCACACTGTCATATAAGCATTGACCCATTCATAAATTATTGCCACACTATCATATAAGAATTGATCCATTCATAAATAATTGCCACACTATCATATAAGCATTGACCCATTCATAAATTATTGCCACATTATCATATAAGCATTGACTCATTCATAAATAATTGCCATAGATCTTTTATCAGCAGCTCTTGTTGTCATTTGTTAGTCAATAAGGGCAGAGTTAGTATTTTTGTTGTTTGTTTGACATTTTGGTTTTGGTGTATGAAATCTTCATTCAGATCTTATTGGTTTATATCCTTTTCTGTGCAATTTTAGAAATTATTGTATGTGCAGTTTTGGGGTGAGATATTACTTTCTTGACATTTTCACAGATCTAACCTGGATCAAGAAGAAAAATATGTGGAATGGAAAAATGTAGAATTCTATGTTGCTTCCATCTTGATAAAAATGTAATGCATAATGAAATTATTGCTTCAGATCTGAAGAGAAACTGGTTTATTTTGTATTATGCTCCCACAATATGTGTGGCATGGACATATATTGTTACCCATGTACATACATCACAAATTTCCACTCAGTAACTTTCCCTGTTTGACTTGAAATACCTACATCACAAATTTCCACTCAGCAACCTTCCCTGTTTGACTTTGAATTTTTTACTTGTAATTACCTCTCATTAATGTTTGAAGAACTTAATGGATTAAAACCAATTACCTCTCAATAACTTTTGAAAAACAAATTTGGTGTGAAGTTTTATATTGGGAAGACCTAGGATCAGGTTTCAGTTTCACAATTTTCTGAAGTAATTTAATGGAGTTATGTCCCCTGCTTGATTTAGAACTTTGGTGTATCATATTGGTCAGGGCATATCTGTCACATGGAAGTGTTTCTAGTTTATATTTGTGTTGTTCAGGTCATTAGGGATTATATATGTCTTGTGGCAAGGCACTTGACTCCTATTGCCTTAACATTAAATAGTCTTTCATGTGCTAGGGTGGAGTTGAAGACCAGTGAATAAATAAATAAATCAATTGGATTTAACAGAGCAATTAAAGTAATGCACAATAAAAACAGCTGCCAGAGCAGCCATCTTGAAAATCTTGCAACTGATATACCTGCTGAATGTGTAACTGTCCTAACCAGTACCTTTCATATTAATTCATTCAAATTCATCCATGTAAAGTAATAGTTACATCCCCATGGCATCTTTATCAGTAAAATCCTAAAAACTTATTTTATATATAGGTGGTCTTATATCCAGTATTACCACCAAGTTTGTCAACATAACAAAATTGTAGTCTCCAGAAGAGCATTAGTTTGGGTGTGGGTCTCTTGATTCTCTAGCAGACAACAGTGTTCCCTCATTACAACATTGTTCTTGGAGCAATAAAAGTAACCGTCATTATAACTGAGGGAGTCTTATTCATCAGGATGTTCCAACATCGTTATGACCTGATGGTGCATTAAAACAGAAATTTAATGATGTAAAATCACATTATAATTTATTATCCTGAGCCAAGAGAAAAAACATTGTTGCAGTAAAATTTATCAGTATGCAGCAAATTAAAACAGACAAAGGATCTGTGTTGGTTATTTTCATTATAGACTTGATCAGTGACATAGTGTTAATATTATAACTATTTTAAGATAATTTAAGATGGGCATTTTAGTTGAAACCCACTTGCTGACAATTAATTATGTCATTTGCCATTTAAAGGCATTTAAAATTGTACACATTTTATTTTATTTGGACCCCACATGGAGATGTGGGAGCCTATAGTAAACACCTTTTCCATCTATGTTCTTCTGTCTTTTCAGCCATCTGTCCATCCGTAGACACTTCTTGTAACAAACATAGCTCTGCAGCCCTTACACATAATTAGATACCATTTGCAAAGTAAATTGCCAATTACATATACATCTTCCTTTTAAAGGTTTTGTCTTGTTAGGTCTGATTTAGTTAGAGTTATTGCCCTTTTTCCATCAATAATATATCTCCATTATAGCAGATCCTAGTAACCAACAAAGCTTAGAAATCAGTCAACATATTCTGATGTATGTTAGTGTGTATACTGTCTCACAGACCTAGATGTACTTTTTATTGCTTTTATCTCATCAACTCCCATGACAATTAACCTCATATCTTCACATGGGATCGTGTTTTTCATGAGTATAGCTCTTAAACATATCCTGATGTAACTGTAAATAATGAGGGAGAAACATGGAAATAAAGTATGGATTCTCTTCAGTCAAATATTTATTGATGGCCAATCATATAAAACTGTTTAGTGCTAAGGAAAGTATGAAAGTTTGTAACATCATTCCACTACCTTTTATGTGATGGTATACTTGATTATGAATAAGACAGCACCTATTCTTCCTTGCTGTGTGCAAAAGTAAGCTACCTATTGACCCATCTAAAGTTCCATTTTAGGAGTGTATTTTGTTAGCCACATATTTGAAACTTTAGCTGCATATCACCATGCAAATCTGTGACAAACAATGTTAAAAACAATTATAAATACCATGAAAGTAGCTTACTGGATGCTACATTTTTTATTTCAACATAAAAAGAACAATATTTCCTTAAGTGTATATGAATAACAATTTTCTAAGCTGGTATATATCAAAATTTGACCATAAATAGCAAAATAGCATGCCAGTGCACTTTATGGCCTTTGGCCCTGGCAACCTTCAGATTAATTTCTAATGGTAACACTTTCAGTGATAAGTGGTGAAAGTTTTAAATTCCTGTGTATTAGCATTACTCATGATGCTAGAGTGATATGGTTTGATTTGCTTTGATGTTTTTAAGGTACAGCAACACAAGTAGGTTATTAAGTGTCAAGGCAATCAGGGCAAAGTGCCTTGCCCAAGGCAACACCATGGTAGCCAACCAGTGTTTATCTGATGGTTGGATTAAAACATGTACCCTTTCAGTTGCACATGCAGCATGCTAAACACTGCACCACTTGTCTTCATTAAATGCCTCTTATGACATATGGGATGGCGCATCAGACCTATTCAACAGCCCACAGAGGAAAATTGCATTCTTCTATACATCCATATGTAGGCAGGAGGTGGACTTCAAGTTTCATGAGGTTTAAGTTTTGTAATCATACTATTTTCCTAGGAAAGTTTTGATTCAGGGATAAGAAAAATACAAATCATTTTCAAGTATGAAATTAAAATCGAAAAAGTTTGTAAATGGTCATTAAAATAGCACTAAACAGTGTTGTGAACAGCCAGTCGTGTATGTACCCCTAAAACCTTGGAAACCACCCACTATCAATCAAAAAGGTCCATAACCATCAGCATGTATACATTTTGAAACTTGTCAGAGAATGGAGAAACCAAATCCATAAAAGACTGGCATAGCAATGCTGATTCTTCTTTAGAGTCACACCAACCATCTCCAGACATATGAAAATCCATGTCACTGGCAGTATTCAACCATCTCCAGACATATGAAAATCCATGTCACTGGCAGTATTCAACCATCTCCAGACATATGAAAATCCATGTCACTGGCAGTATTCAACCATCTCCAGACATATGAAAATCCATGTCACTGGCAGTATTCAACCATCTCCAGACATATGAAAATCCATGTCACTGGCAGTATTCAACCATCTCCAGACATATGAAAATCCATGTCACTGGCAGTATTCAACTCTATAAAGAACCAATACTGAACAAAATCAGGGACATTTCATTGTAAGGTAGTGACAATTGCATCCCAGATATTACTTTAATAAAGAAGAATGTGGAATACTAAGAGACTAATCTCCCACAAAATCACTCACTATCAAAATTTTGGTTAAGACATAAAAAATAGATCTAGTAGAAAATGGAGAGCTTCTCATGTACATTGTAGGCCAAAACTTGATCTCAAAACTGGCTAGCACAAATATACCCCTGCACCTGAATTGTTCCTTTGTGTATGCAACATGAAAACTGTATTCTTGACATGGCTGTAAATAATAATAGAGAAACGTGGAGTTAAAGTATGGATGTCTTTTCAATCACAAATTTACCCTTTGGCCAATGATACAAAATTGTTTAGTGCTACTGGTACCTTGTGCTATTTTACTTGTTTCTTATCAAAGGGGTAAACACAAAATGATATCAAAGAGGATTAAAGATTAATAACCTATTTTACAAATTAACTATTGCAGCTCTTGCAACCAGTAGTTTTAATATACTGTATATACTCGCGTATAAGCTGATACCAGATCTGGGTCTATGCAGTTTGTAAGGACTAAGCAGTAGAACAAACAACATAGACCCTGATCTGCTGGCACATTATGTGACAGCAGATCAGGGTCTATGTTGTTTGCATTTGGACTCGGCTTATACACGAGTATATACAGTATGAGAGTTTATTTATTTCCTTGTCAGTATTGTTTTTTGTCATTTCTAAATTGGACTTTGTCCACTTTGTGATCACCATATGTCATCTGAATCTTCAAGTATCTATTAGTGCTCTGTACAGGCTCCAATATCCAGACATTTGGACTATCACCATATGTCCTCTGAATCTTCAAGTATCTATTAGTGCTCTGCACCGGCTCCAATATCCAGACAGTTCCTGCACAGGCTCCAATATCCAATCTTCAAGTATCTATTAGTGCTATGTACAGGCTTCAATATTCAGACAGTTGAACTACCCTGATCATATTCCTTCTTCTCAACATAATTATTATACACTTTGTCTTTCTTTTTGTCCTGCACAATTGCTTGTACTGTCACAGAGTGACTATCAGCCTTCAGAATACAGTTCTTTTCTACACTGGTATTGATGATAGGGTGTGACCCCAGTTTAAATGAATAACTGGATTCATGCAAATTGTTATTGTATCCAACGATACTACCCATTTTCATGACCATGTACCTTGGTAGCAAAATACACTGTCACCACGAACAGCACAGTCCTATTTCACTTTTAAATCTGTCACTTATTGTTGAAATTTTATCTTACCATATACACTTGTGTATAATCCACGTCCAAATGCAAACAACATAGACCCTGATCTGCCATCGCATAATATGCCAGCAGATCAGGGTCTATGTTGTTTGTTCTACTGATTAGTCCTTACAAACTGCATAGACCCAGATCTGCCAGTGCATTATGCGCCGGCAGATCTGGGTCTATGCAGTTTGCAGTTGGTATCGGCTTTATACATGAGTATTTATGGTAATTCTGTAATCTGGGTTGTAATTTTGATCTCCCAAAATTAATAGCTGCTTTCACTTTTTATGAGAATGTATTATACAATAGAAACAATCTGTAATATATATTCTGTTTTAAACTTGTGCACCTACTATGATTGTTAAATATGATTTGATGCTTTTATTTAATCTAGTAGTACCTTCTTATGTCAGACTGTTGTTATCTTGCAAAAAGAAGTAAGTCCAGTCAGCAGGTTCATCTTTTTCTGCTATATATATAGTTCATTCCATCTACTTATATTGTTCTCCAATATACAACAGTACATGCTCCATATGTACATGTATGCTTTGTTAAAGCAGCCAACACAATATCAGTTGTAGGCTTTCAAAAAAACTGGTGTACAGTTTTATGTTCTTCTGGCTTATTATTGATCAAGTATTTGTTGGTTTGTTTCCTTCTTTGAGGTATCTTCAGTCATACTGTGATGGAAATTTAAAATTGTTAATATTAAATGTACATGTTTTATATCTATGCTGCTGTTATTTGATTTGAATCCTTCATCATCATGTAAAAGCATTTTACATTCAGACAGCAGTTTTCTCATCTGAAAAAACAACAACATGAAATGTATATTCTGATTTGACTAATGCTGGTACAGTTTTATCTGGTAAATTCCAGTAAGAAATCCCACAGCCAGAAGTTGCCATCCAAACTGCCCAGTTTAGTTGATTCTGCCAAAATCTCATGTCATGCTATTATTTGTGACTTTTCAAAGGAATATTATTGACAAATTTGAAAGCATAGTTATCAAAAATGCTCAGTTGCTCACATATGAAAAATTGAATTTCAGTGTAGTAAATATTATTTTCTTAAATATGTTTGATATGTTAACTTGCTTAAGGTTGGTTAAGCAATTATTGTATTAAACTGAATTGTAGAACAAGGGTAAGGTGCAGTATTATTATTTTTTTTTATATAAATTTGTAGCCTATTTATATATAATACAGTGTTAGCTTTTTACAATTAAATTAGTTAATATGAAATTGGCTTTTCTTGAACATATACACTGAGTCATTTGTAACATTAAATGAATTAACAGTTTGTTTCGGTTGTTTAGATTTTCATTCATTATATATGCATATGATTGATGTGACTTTTCTAGAACATTTTATCTCTCTCTCATCCGCCATGTGACAATAAAGAAGTGTCTGTTCTGATCATGCAGTAATTCATCATATACAAGGACGAAACATGGTGTTAGATGTGAAAAGTGCTAAGCATTTAAACAGTCAGTGAGCACAGATGGATCTGTTGTGTAAATGAATGCATTTCATTGCCAACTTTAAGGAAAAAATATACATTTTGAGCTGACGACACCACAACAATCTGGTGTAAGGGTAATTTCATTCCACCACAGAGCACATAAAAATGCAGGTAAAATGAACTTTGATTCCAAACATGTAGCAGACTGTGGAAGAAGTGGAAAGAAGAATTTTCCATATATATATAGAGAGAGAGCAGAAGAACTTTCTAAAGAAGAAACAAATGAATTGAAAATCCCCCACATACAAACAGTGAATTAAGTAATTAGAAAGAAAAGAAGTTAAAAGATAGAAAGAAGTACAGTCCGGGAGAGCAATGCACCCGACAGGACAAAATGAGAACAGCTCAAGCATTAAGCAAATATCAATGTGCAAGTACTGCAGTCACCAGCATGCCAGGACCAAAATTTTCCAGCTTTTGGAGAAAAAAAAAAGGCAATTATTATTTTTAAAAATCAACCTATTTCGAGATAGCATGCCACAGAAAGAAAGCACACAAAAAAAAGAAAAACCGAGTATAGTTAATCTAGTGGAACATGAGTCAAGCAGTGAAAGGGAACAGGAAGAGTACTTCTAAATAAAGTCTGTGGAACTTGTTGATAGCATGAGAACAAATAATACAAGTCAGATCTAAGCAACTATGAACATACGCTGTGGAAAACAAAGAAAGAAACAAAAAGAGGCAAATTTCAGATTGACAGTAGCGCCACGTGTAATATCATTACAGTAAAAGAATAGGGAGATTTATCATAGCACTAGATGGAAGAAACAAATCAAGATAGTTCACTTCTGACCACATTCAACTCACCATTTGGACGGTATCGATGGCTGCGCATGCCATTTGGTTTAAAACCTTCTCCAGAAGAGTTTCAAAATTAGACACAATAATGTGATGGAAGGCCTACCAGGAGTGCGCAGCATACAGGTGGTACACTCATTTACGGAGAAGGGGATACAGAAGAAGAGACAATCAGAGACCACGATGAGAAATTCAGATTTTTTATGGAAAGGTACAGAGAAAGAAACTTGAGGCTCAACAAAGACAAACTGGAGCTAAAAACGAGGAAGGTCAAGTTTGTTGGACACCTACTTACAGCACAAGGATTGAAACCTGACCCAGACACGGTGAAAGCTGTCACCAACATGCTGAATCCAACAGATGTTAGTGGAGTCAGAAGATTCCTTGGATTTGTAAACTACTTAAGCAAGTTCCTGCAAAAGCTGAGTGAAATTTGTGAACCGTTCAGAAAACTGACGAGTAATGGTGTTGGACAGAAACACGTCATGATGCAGCAGTTTCCGAAATCGAAGGACTGACTACATCAGAACCAGTTTTGAAATATTACAAAGCTAGATATGAACCAACACTTCAAGCAGATTTCTCAGAGAGTGGGCTAGAACTAGAAGCAGACATTTTGCAGATGGAAAATCCTTTAGCCTATACCAGCTTCTGTATTGAAAAAGAGCTATTAGCAGTAATTTTCGGACCAGAAAAATGTCATCAGTACACATATGGTAGACCAGTGAACAGCGCAGAGTGACCACAACCCTTTAAAACGATAATGAAGAAAGAGCGACACAGTACACCAGAAAGATTACAACGCATGTTACTTCGCACCCAGAAGTATATTTGTTTGACTGACAGACCAGGCAAACAGATGCAGTTGACAGACACGCTTAGGAGAGCTTACATAACAGATAGGGAAATCAGCGAATTTGAAACTGAAGTCAAAACTGTCAATACACTACAGTGTCTACCTATCTCAGAGCAACGCTATATATATATATATATATATATATATATATATATATATATATATATATATATATATATATATATATATATATACACACAGATATATACAGCAACCGATAAATAGCCGAGGTAGTCCGAATGTCTCATGTTGTCGGCGCAGTAATTTACCGAAAATCATACATTTTGTTCGCAGGAAATTTCTTCACACAAAGAAACCGCAATCTATTCGGACAGCCTCTGTTATTTCTACAATTGGATTGACCGTAGGACTGACCGAGAAGTTGCAAATGAAACAAATAGTTCAATGCATTCGCAACCTCTCGGTCCATCATTGTTTCGTAAATAACCCAGGTGGTCCGAATGGCAGCAAAGATTTAGTGTAAGAAATTTTTACAACCCTAGTTTTATTACATTATCTAGCGGAGTTCATTAAGTTATATAAAATATTGTGAAAGTATGTGTTATTGATAAAAAATAAAGTTATTTGTGTATGAACTGTCAACTTGTAGCTTAAAGGGTTTTTATTTTATAGGAGGCTTTATCACAACAGATGCATATGGAACAACCAGATATAAAATAGGTGAGAAAGTCGGCATCTCAAAATATGCCTGTTTTTGCTCAATATTCTTCCTAATTTCATGGAAGAGATTTTTATAATCAGAGAAGATCTTTTGGGAGATCCTGTAGTATAAAAATTCGAAGACTTAAAGGGAGAGAATATTGAAGGAATATTTTATGAAGAGGAGTTATCTCTATACGACAAGAACGATGAAGCAAGTAACAAATGAATAGTAAAAATATCTGTGCTGGTAAAATGGAAAGGATATGATGAATTTTTTAATAGTTGGGAGCCGGAAGAACATGTCCCAGCGAAGCAGTCCTGACGTCCCGTCCAGTTGACCCTGATTAATAGTCCTAACAATTGTCGTAGTATTCATATGTATATAATTCACATTATATAAAGGGAACCAATTACAATTTATGTGTGTTATCAGATTAAGTCGAAATACCTCACACGACTTAAAGATTGTGCAAATATAATGAAACTTCAATGGTATTACAGTGGAGATCATGATAAAATGAGAAAATACAGTCAACAAAACATTGCTTGTGAAGTCGGAAAAAGTTTAAAAATTGGTTCAATATTCAGTCATATATAGAAGTAGATTTCACACTACTTTTATAAATGGAAAAACACCAACGAAAAAAGACGAAAATATTTTCACCGAACTGTTTATTTTATAAAAATCGTTCTTTAATAAATGACTAAAAAAATACCAAAATCTGAAATGAAATTACTGCCTCTTGTAATTCGTCTTCCAACTAGAAGAGAAATAAAAAGAATTGCGAATGAAACGAAAAAATGAATTGTTGCAAGAAAGCTACAAGATTCATTTAAAATAGATAAAGATACAGTATATCATCATCATTATGTAGATTGGTATCGTAGAACACCAGCAAAAAACATAATGAACAAACATGAAATAGTATAGTTGAAGAACTGTTTGAAATATTAGATACAAATTTGATCAGGAAATAAGTACAGCTACATGTTGGTTTATTAATAAGATGAAAACTGTAGTATTTGGGGCAAATAATGTAAACAATACATTATTAAAACACGGATATGGTAATGTTTGGTTAGGACACGGTGTCACTGATGAGCGATTGTTTATAGAAATGCTTAAGCAGCGATGTAAAGATATCTTCATGCAAGAAGTGACTGATGAGATCAATGGAATGGATAGTTTGCTTTTTTATAAATGTATTGAAGGTAACTTTACGAGGCAAATATATTTATATGATCTAGGTGAGACGTATTTGTTGGCTAAGAGCAGGAAATTTACCAATTAGAACAAATTGCTATGAAGATCAGGCCCTCCGAGAATGGGGGGGGGGAGGCAATTGCCTGCCGTCAACTCAGTTATAAAAAATAAATTAATCTTTGCAGTAAGTATTAAAATTTGTTCCTTGCAAGAGTCTAAGTTATGGTAGATTACTTCAGGTTTTATATGCAAAACTGTACACACGTTTTATATAAAAAAAAATTAAACTAGTTTTAGGGCCCGGAATTTCTGTCGGCGGGCCTGATAAAGATAGAATATGTCTGATATGTAACACAGAAATAGAAAAACGTGTATCACTTTATTGTGGCATGTTCTAGTTGTGCTGGACTAAGAAGAAAGTATATACCTTCGAATATTTACAGAATTCCAAACATCCAAGAATTCTACTCATATATACATACGAGTAATAAGAGTTTATTTGTAAAGCTATAAAAATTATAGAAACTACTATGACGACCTGTTTTAAGAGATAAGTAGGTATGCTAAACTATACAGCTATAAGAATATGTGCCATTTTAAGACTGCTTATGAACATCAACATGCATGAAAATTCTGCAAAGTCTAAAGTGCATGTAAACAGTGATAGTATAGCATGTGTACATCTCCCGTATGAAATGATGTACCGCATAAAAGCTATATGTATTTTGGGCAATACGAATTATTATTATTATTATTATTATTGTTGTTGTTGTTGTTTGTATTGTTGTTGTTGTTGTTGTTGTACCGCTGAATTTAAATACCTTTCAGGATTAGTTTCTCTGTCATTTTTGCAGAATGTCAAGACTCCTTTTAGACTCGTTCTTGATGAATATAGTATTACATTTGTTAAAGTCGTATTACCAGCTATGTCAATATATTTCTCTCGTGATATAATCATAAAAGAAAGAAATTCCATTTCCCTACTTATCGATTACATAATTAGTCAGCAGTTCAGATGTAACTGTATTGATTACATAATTAGCCAGTAGCTCAGATGTAAATGTATCGTACAGGAGACAAATATTTTCCAATTCATAATCTTGGTTTGAACCTTCCATCACTCAGTTGTATCCTTCTGCTCTTCCCTTGGATTTGAAATTTATGATTACCTTGAGTCCGTTGTATCTTTCTGCTCTTCCCCTGCATTTGAAATTTATGATTACGTTGAGTCTGTGTATCCTTCTGCTCCTCCACTGGATTTGAAATTTCTGATTACCTTGAGTCCGTTGTATCCTTCTGCTCTTCCCCTGGATTTGAAATCCATGATTACCTTGAGTCCGTTGTATCCTTCTGCTCTTCTCCTGCATTTGAAATTTATAATTACCTTGAGTCCGTTGTATCCTTCTGCTCTTCCCCTGCATTTGAAATTTATGATTACGTTGGAAAAACAACGTAATCATAAATATCAAATCCAGGGGAAGAGCAGAAGGATGCAATGGGCATTGATCTCTCAGTATTTAAAAATCGAGTGGTACTCTGAATTCTTTGAGTATACACTAAATTGAATAGCCTTTGTACCCTTGTTTTGTCAATTTGTCCTGATCCTTGTAACAGGTTGAAACAGGGTGGGATTGGATCTAGCGAAAACGTTAACACAATTACGTGAATGAGATTTTTTATTTATAATGCAAATTAATAAAAAACGAATCTGACACCCTACTCACTGGAACAAAATTCGTCAGTGAATGTAACAGAAGGATATCGTTCCTAAATGGACACCACCAAAACATGAAAGTTCAACAAATATGACTGACAAGAACCTATCAACAGATATGGTCAATGTATGGAATTATCAGCAAATATGATTGATGTATGGATCTATCAACAAATATGATTGATATATGGATCTATGAACATATATGATTGATGTATGGGTCTATCAACATATATGACCAGTGTAATGAATTATCAACAAATATGATTGATGTATGGATCTATCAACATATATGATTGATGTATGGATCTATCAACATATATGATTGATGTATGGATCTATCAACATATATGATTGATGTATGGATCTATCTACAAATATGATTGATGTATGGATCTATTAACATATATGATTTGATGTATGGATCTATCAACATATATGATTGATGTATGGGTCTATCAACATATATGATCAGTGTATTGAATTATCAACAAATATGACTGATGTATGGATCTATCAACATATATGATTGATGTATGGATCGATCAACATATATGATCAGTGTATTGAATTATCAACAAATATGACTGACATGAACCTATTAACAGATATATTCAATGTATGGAATTATCAAAAAACATGATTGATGTATGGATCTATCACTTGGTATGACCACTAGGCGCTTTGTGAGTCCAACAGTGAGTGAACATGAATCAGTATTTCTAAATCACTAAGGTTAAAAATAATGCCGTACACGGCAACGAAACCCATCTACTTTTTCGTTTATATATAATGCATAGGCATTTTCGTAAACACAATTCCGTGACAAATGTTAACGTTCTTAGTTTTTCATTCATTATACCTTGCTCGATTTTATCTGTTTTCACAAACGTTGGTAGCCACAAATCTTTAAACGTCATGAAAATGTTGTAATCATTCAGCTTAAAAATATCATCACTACCTTAAGATGTCCTTAATCATCCTTTTTCCATACTTGTTTGCAACTGAATTATTTGCATCTCCTTTAACCTTTGCATCGAAAGACTAGAAAGAGCTATCAGGTACAATTAAAACATTTTGTCCTAGCCTAGGTATTACAACTTGTAAATGTTGTTAAGGTTTTATACTACTTGGAGTTTGTGTAATACAGTGATGTGTTAGATTAAGATTCTTATCACCCTGTGTTGTTTTTTTTTTGTTTTTTTTTCCCCCAGTTTGTGAGGAGTTATATATTTTCCATATGTTGTCATCCTATTTATGTAGTTAATTGTAGTTCAATTTATTCTTAAACGTCTAAAACTTAAATACCTTCTCTCACGCTTTGCTTAATTCTCAGAGATATTTATATCCAATATAAACACTATCACCTATGGCAACTGCAATTAATGCATATTCATAAGTTATCTGTTAATCAGAAGGTTGCTAACAATCACTAAGTTTAAGTTGCCCAGGTTTTTTAAAAAGTGATACCATCCTCTGAATTAGTAGAACTCAAAATCTTGACCCAAATTATTTGAACACTGACTAACCAAACCTTGCTGTCCTCATTTTTCATTTATGTAATCAAGTGTGTTTGCTGTTTTCATTGAACTCATCAGTTTTTCTCAGCATATCCTCAAGTGCTTTGTTGCGTCTTATTTGTTCTGCATTAGATACATCAGAATCCAATAACTTTAACAGATAATTACTTCCTGTGAATGCTCAAGCATTAGATACATCAGAATCCAATAACTTTAACAGATAATTACATCCTGTGAATGCTCAAGCATTAGATACATCAGAATCCAATAACTTTAACAGATAATTACTTCCTGTGAATGCTCAAGCATTAGATACATCAGAATCAAATAACTTTAACAGATAATTACTTCCTGTGAATTCTCAAGCATTAGTTATTGCTTCCCCAATTATTATTGCTGCTCCTGCCATTTAATGATAGTAAATTGTTATACTGTCCCCAATTTTAAAACGTAACTACAAACATATTATTTTCATATTCTTGTATGTTTATAATTTCTTTAGTTATATTTGCTTTGTAAGCAAAATATTTATTATTTACCAAGAATCCAACATAATAGTCAAATCCATGTCAAGATCTATCTCGTATGTTTAAATTTAATTTAAAAAAAATAAAAACCTGATTTTTAAAATTTTTTAATAACATGCATCTCTATCTGAGCAGTACCTATATAATGTTTGAAGTATTCAGGAAAATTTGATGGAGCATAGTCAAATCCTTTAGTAGTATACAATGTTTGTGGTGATGTGAAAACAGAGAATATATCCAATAATCTGTATATGTTTGTAGAATCACGAAGACTTCACTATGAATGTGGGCCAGTATCTATATTAACAAAAAAGGGAACTTTTAATTTATGACAAAAATAAAAATAAAAGAACAATGTATTCCAAGTAGTTCATCATCATCGTCAACAACATCGAATTTAAATCCTCTATCTTTCTATTGACTACTTCAAAGTCATTCTTCCTCTACATCGAATTTAAATCCTCTATCTTTCTATTGACTACTTCAAAGTCATTCTTCCTCTACATCGAATTTAAATCCTCTATCTTTCTATTGACTACTTCAAAGTCATTCTTCCTCTATATCGAATTTAAATCCTCTATCTTTCTATTGACTACTTCAAAGTCATTCTTCCTCTATAATTGTGACAGACTATTATTGACAGCTGTCAGCATGTATTCCAACATTTTCACACCAGCTTTAAAGTCCTCAATTAACTTTTTAATATCTTCATAATTATCTCTCTTTTCATCTTTTAATTCTTCCTGAAACTGTTGAAGTTGTGATTGTTATGTATTACAATTTTCTAGAGACTTCTTTATTTCCTCGACGTCACTATCTAAGGCTGATTATATCCTTTGTTCTATCGGTTGCAAGTATTGCTGTAGCACCTTTTTTTGTACAAAACCTTTATTATGTGCATTAGATTGTTGTATAGGATCTGGTAGATTTGTAATACGATTGTTGTTCAAGTTTAAGTCATTGTTTAGTCTTTGACTTGAATGCTTCATCTATGTCATCTTTCTATATGAATTAGAAATTAAAATCACCACTACCTCTTAAAGATATTTCTGTCATTTATTTAATGCAAATTGGCAACTTATTGCCTGAGTTACGCGATTGCAAATTAATGTTCGTGATATATTCTAAAGATATATGTAAATGGCATTCCATTAAAATCTATTACTTTCCAGTCTTCATCTTTAACTTTGATACTTAATCTGTTTATTGTACCTCTTTGTAATTCTTTATATGAACTATTAACATCGTATGAGATTAAATGACCGTGAAATACATTTTTAAAAGGTATGGACACTAAAAGAGTAGAGTAGGAGCCGATACACTAATTCTTTGCATTGCTTAGTTAATAAAGGAAAGTGTATAAGTTTTTAGGCTTCAAAAATCCACAAACGGTATCTGATTCGGTAGATGTATTATATAGATCTGACACTATTAAATCCCATTAATTGAGAGCTGTTGCTGGTTATATACACTGTGTAATTATTGCTCAGAGTTCTTAAAACCTTAGAATTTTGTTCCTGACATTCAATATCGATGCTTTCTTCATTGTCGCCATTAGCAGTCATTCCCTCTTTGACACTTTTTTTTACCAGTCGTTCCCTGTTTTCATGTAAATCTCAAGATTATAGAAACCATCAGGTATTTATATGGCATTGATTTAATTATGAACGGTTATATAGTGGAATATATTGCGTTTTTATCGTTTGAAATATTGCAATAACCAACTACAAAATCTATTCTCTGTAACGAAATGTATACTTTACCATCGTTGTTATTAATGGGATTAAAAACTATATCCCCTTCTTAGACTGTCTTTCCACTGTAGTGTAGCTAGACTTTGTCGCTAGGTAACTTGGCTTCGCCATTTAAGTAACTGGAAAAGAGCCCCGATTAACAGTTCCACGAAGCAGTCCTCCCAACGCGCAGTCCTGGTGTCCCATCCCGTCCCGTCCCAACCATTTGCTGTATTCACTAACTATCATATTAAATTCATCGTGACTTGTATCAATTTCGCTTATTGCTTTACTCGTTATTTCGTAAATAGTATTCAACTCAGAAGTTACAATCTTATCGTATTTTAAAACTTTATTATATACCAGCTTGTATTTTAAATCTTTTGTAGCAAACCATAGTAAAGTTGCACCAAACCCTGTAAAAGCTATAGGTATAATAAGTTCTATGGTACAGGCGGCCGCAAATCCTAAACTAGCACCCGCGACACTCATTCCACCGGAAACACATGCCATACCAACCTCTATGAAGTTTAAAAACGTATATGCTGATCTATACTTTTTTCTATACCTATATAGATTTATTTTTTTAAAACTAAACTATTCTTAATTTTCATTACTTTCCATTAACCTAAAATGACGTCCGTTATTGTAGGGTAAATTATCTACCATCTAAAAGTATTACTTATAGTTAATAGTTATCTAATTAATAGATTAATTTCTGTATTATCTTCTCTGGTAGTATCTCTTTTGCTATTAGATAGTCAATTGTAACGAGAATAACCAATTTTAGTATTTTTTCCATACCCATTTTAGTTGGGGAATCTATTTTAAAATTAAATATTACCTACAAAAGCATCTGTAACTTGCTGTAAACGCTGAATGTAATGCTACATGGTAAATAGTGTTAATTATGTTGTTTGTTTCTCTGTGAAGTCATTAATATAAATGTTATTAAATTTACACATGCTTGCATAGCTCTGCTACAACATTTATGGAAGTGGATTTACTTTATTTGATTCTTTTGGAGAATATGTGAGCAGGCTCTCACGTCACTGATTCTTTCATTATTTTAAAAAATAATGTATAACACATCCTCCTATGGCAACAGCTACCCCATCTATCAAGTAATAATGTTCTAGCCTATTTTAACACCATCAAAGTCATGCCTGGGTAACTGTTTCATTTTAGTAGCCATATTGTTTTCTATAAATTTTGTCATTTTAAAATTCATGTGAATGTTTTCCAAGTTGTTTCCCAAGTTCAACTTTGCGAGGATCTTTTGTCTTTGTTGAGTTATCTTCTGTGGTAAATTAGGAACTTTCACATTTTATTCGGTTTCACTTTCACCACCTTCCATTTATTTTGCAACGAAATTACGGTAAAGTGTTCCTTAACAGTTATTCAAGTTAACCTTAAGTTACTATCATGTTATTTTAAAATTACCTTCATGTTCTTTAAAGTTACCCTGAAGTTATTTTCAAATATCTTAAATATTATTTATAGTACTGACATTCGAACGTAGTGGAAGTGGTCCGAATGGACCCAGTCAATGTACTTGAGTACACATGCGCAGAGACAATAGACTACAGTCTTGATGACGAAGGGGTCAGAACAACCATAAGGCAGTGATGTATTTTGAAAGGGTATGAGCTGTGTGGAGCATGACATGAGGTATTGTCTGGCATGACAGAAAAGGCTGAGGCTGCTCTGATTGCTGGTATTATGTATTTATTCTAATGTTTCTTTTAAAAAAATGTATGCCCAAATACCTATCAAGAAAGCATAAATGATACGATCAGTTTTAGTCTATATGATTTTCATTTTGATACGATATTGTTTTGGTGAAACGTTTTTCATTCTTCCAGTGGATTACATTCCATAGTGCAATATTGAACAGTCCTACTAAAGACCACAAAGACACACAAAGACAGGCGAAGACACACAAAGACACGCATAGACAGGGCAAAGATGGTGAAAAGACATTTTAAACTTACAATACTGAAAAATATTGAATGTTGATACATAATGTATAAAAAATAAATATGTAAGAATTTAGAAATGTTTGTATTGTCTATGTCTTGTTCGTTCTTTTTCTTTTTGAATGTCTATTTGCACTGAACGTTTGAATTAATTATGTTAAATATTCAATAATGTCTTTTGTGAAAACAATGGAATCTTCTCTTCATTATTTGTAACATATTTTATATCATTTAATAATGATGCAGAAAGTTCCTTGTGTGTATATAGCCTCGAGCAACCACTTTTCGTTTACTTAACGTGAATTTTAACACGTTCGTTATAATATTATGATAATCTATTTTAAAAAAAACCATAAAAAGTATTTAACTATATCTACTTCATTTAATCAGCGTGAACAGATTTTTGGCATTCATGTACATTAGTTCATAATTATCGTTTTTCCGAGCGAGTGTATGTTTACTTTTTTCCGGAAGTGACATCCATGGTTCGTGACACTGACTAAAAGATCACGTAACATATGACCGGACCGTGCCAGTTAGACCAAGGTATGGATATTATTAGTTTATAGCGTCTCCGTGTTTTGAAATTTAAAAAAAATACATTTAGAAATTAATAATTTTGTCCGTTAATTCTATATGCAGTTTGTGCACTTACATTACTGCTTGCTTGTTCTTTACCATATAAATACATGACTCAATAGACTGAGAGAGACAGACAGACACAGAAAGACAGAGGGAGAGAGAAATTTAAAAAAAGACACTAGTGAATGGATACACATTTTATCATAATGGATTCAATGTCTTTTGATGTAGAATATATGTTTATAATGAAATAATACTGAAACGAAAAAGTCCGTTGTGAATATACATTTCGAGTGTAAATTTTTCTTACGTTGTATAAGAACCCCACATGATTAAAACCAAATATTTACATTGGCTATCTAGCTGTATTAATTCCCAAAGTTGGTTTTCCTGTTCAAAATGTGTAAACAAAGTCATCATGTGATCGGCGGCGCTACATGTAGCATATAATAGAAAATTCAAGGCCAAAATGTCTGACACAAAAAAGGCATTAGTGAAAACATAGATTTTCATTATGATTTTTTAAAAATTACATGAAATTACCTTTTTGAATCTCATTTTGTTTGATTTTACTATATAATTAAATTCTGTCGCTCTTTAAGAACGCTGGTGACACAGCTGATGACGTCATTATCTCGCAACAAGCGCGTTAGATCGCGAGAAACATGGCCCACGATTGAAGGAGGCAAAAAACAACTGGCTGGTGGACGATATATTTTTTATGTACATAATGATAACTATTGGGAAAAAAGAAATAAACTAAGACATGCAAAGAAGTTTTAAAACTTTTCTTAACTGGAAAATTTCCAGTTATTGATACATATTTTGTATGAAGAAATATAAAATATGTGTATACTTGTGTATAATCCCATAATAACTGCAAACTGCATAGACCAAGATCTGCCCTCGGATAATGCGCCAGCAAATCTGGGTCTATGCAATTTGTTAGGACTAATCAGTAGAACAAACAATATAGACCCTGATCTGCCGGCGCATTATGCGACGGCAGATCAGGGTCTATGTTGTTTGCATTTGGACCAAGATTATACGCGAGTATATACGGTAATCTATGTATTGATAGTTGATGATATTTAGAATACGTTGTTTTAAGAATTTCATTTTGTCATTTCCATTTGGTCATATTGAAGTTGAATTTCTTTCACCATTTATTGTCACTTTTACTGTCTCTTCTTTTTATACTGATTATGAAAAATCCTCGTGTAAATTTCTAAAATATTTAATTATGGTAAGTACTGAGAGAAGGCATAAGATACGCAAAGACAGCACTGAAACACGAGACACGCAAAGAACAGCACGAGACACGCAAAGAACAGCACGAGACACGCAAAGAATATATAAAGGTTAATGTCAGTTTGAAGATTTGCATCGGTATTTCCGTAATTTTGCAAAAATTTATCATCTCTTTATACTTACACATCTTAAATTGTGAATTCTTGTATTAATCGTTAAAAAAAATATGTATTAGAAAATCAAAAGTATAAATATTATTACTAGTCAAAATTTAAAATGTTAAACAATATGTCATGAATAAATTCCTCGTAACTTGTGTCTTATAAACGATGCAGATCATCATCAACATTTGATAAAGTCAATCACATTGCATTGATTTGTTAACATCTGCATCCAAAAAAAAAAAAAAAAAACAATAATTCAATCACTTTTGTTTTTGACAATTTTGGTCTTAAAAATGCACAAGTTTGCCATTAGCAAATACAAGATTCAAAATTATGAGACTTTCACATCTTTGCTGCTCCATACAGACAAATGTGAAGCAAATGCTTGAAAAATTATACAAAAGAAAATAACAACTCGGTAAAATACCATCCACTGCCTTTGCGCGTCTTTACGTGTCTTTGCGTATCTTTACGCGTCTTTGCGGATCTTTGGCATGACCCATATTGAAGGGGATTTCCAAGACACGTTGAAATTACGTAATTGTCAATGACTGAGATTCACGTGACATACTTTAATAGATAAAAATAGCATAATGATCACAATGGCGTCCTGATGGGTGAACATTTTCCTTTTGAGTATGAATGATCTCGATCATGGTGGTGACTCATCAAAAATACGTTTTTTATCTTTATTTCCTTGTGACTATTAGGCTTAATCCTGTATTCGCCCGGTCTGTATGCCCGACAGGCCAGTACTGGGAAGACAGTGCCGACACGTGCCTGTCTTGTGGTTTAATCTGTCAACACCTCGACCTATTCCGGACGGGAGAAAAATGTGTCGCAAAGTGTCCTGGCTATACTCCTGGTGAGCACTGTCAATATGGAATTTTTTCAACAGCTTCAGATTTTCAATATGGAATAAGATAATGGGATATCTTTAAGTTGAGCGCTTACTTCCCCACCCCATCCCCGTCCAGTTAATGGCTAGTTCTAACTGTCACCAGTCGAAGTGATAGAACAATGTCAGATATATCTTGTTCACACCGAACATTCGCAGATCATCATGATTTCGGTCAAAGTCTATCTGATATGGTCAATCGATCGCGACTTTCAAAGATCTGGTGAACAGGTTGCGAGTATTATGGTAGACTCATGTTTAAAGGGCGGGGCATTGTACCCGGAATGCACCCAAATATACGCCAAATATTGGTGGATAGAATCACCGGAAAGAAGGTAATTCTTCATATGTGCAAGATGTTTGCACTCTCTATTAATTTTAATATTAGACTGTATAATCATCATAGATCTAAATATTTATAGGGAAATAAATTTGGGGTATTGATTGATATTATTTATTATTTCTTAAGGGGACAAATGTATTGCTCGAAATTTCTGACCATCTTATTAAATCACTGTAAAAAGGAGTCTCTTTTTCGTCCCAAGAAGTCCTTACATTTTTTTTTAAAGATTTAAATTGGGTTTTTATGTCACCAAAAATGTTTATTATTTTTTTATGATTCTTTATTAAGTTGTATTTAAACTTAATTGAGTTTTTTTAAATCTAGGTTTTTTTAGCAAGTGTGTATTTTGTTCGTTAAATATAAAATTTGTTCTCAGTGATTCTATTCACTGCCCAAATATACCCAAATACTGTCCATATATGACCAGACTCACCCAGTTACTTTTTAGCTCTACTTGCCATCACTGCATTGTATCTACTCCAATTTGGAATGTTTGGTATTGCATCTGTGCATCTGGTGTTGTGCATTAACTGGATGGATGTTGAACGTAAGCATAAATGTTAGCTTGTACTATATTGTTTTTGTGACTTTTAAACAATATTTGTACATAGTTGACAGTTTCACACATATATCTAAGGCTGAACAATTTTATGTAACGTAAGGTATAATAAAAATTTTTTAAAACGCATCTTTTTTACTCCTAACACGTTTGTTTCTTGATTGACAAATTTTACAGTTAAATTCAATCTTATATTTGCATGTAATAAAGGTATATAAAATTTAGTCAATCCCCTTCAGTATCACATTAACTTCGTGACATTTAATGGCCACCACATTCGCCATCTGGAACATTTTCTTATTACTGCTCCTTATAGATGGATGGTCATATTGACATTAGGTTTTCACCAAAAGATTATTTTAAAAAAAATGAAAATTGACCAAACTGATATGGCCACCATGGCTGCTGTCTTGAAAATCATTGTTGCTACTCATCTTAAGTGAATTTATATCGATATGGGATTTTCACAAGAAGACTTATGATTGTTGCCATCTTTAAAATTTTGTTATCGCTACTCCATGGGGTTTTCACCAAAAGACTTATAAAGATGTCTTGTTGGTCCTGAACGCAAATGGTTCCGATCTTACATCCATTATGGTCACAACAGCAGCTAATTTGAAATCTTATTATTGCAAAAAAATGTCAAAGATGGTTTCAGCACTCGGCAGATAAAACGAAGAAATTTGGTATTATCTCGAATTCCTAGAAATTCTTTTCAGTCAACATAGCATCAGTCCCTTCAAGGGACTCTTCTTTTATTGTAACTTACGTTACTGTGGATGAAACTGTTCAGCCTCAGGTTTGTGTGTGCATTTGTCAACTATGCAGAAACAATGTTAAAAGATCACAAAATAAATATTGCATCAGCTAATATTTCTGCCTTCTTTCAGAATCCCCCAGGTAATGCACAACACTAGAAGCAATAGTAAGCATTCAGAGTCAGAGTAGATACAATAGTCATAGACCAGAAGAGTTTAGGCCTAAACAGCAGAAAAATGCGTGTTTCCGACTTTTCCCAATCAACCCAAATGCATAGCTGATATAGAGGTTTACTGTTGAGCAGCATAAATGTCCAGTAGGAGGCCCAGGTCTTGTGCACTCAAGGAGACTGGCTAATGCCCAAGACAGGAAGAAAGTGCAGTACCACTCACTGTGCAGTTGTCTTACATGGCATTCTGCAGAGGATGAATAATGGGCAACAGGCATTGTAGTATTTTTAAAGCAGAAAAAAATGCCAAAAGTCAACAAAAGTTGACATATTTCTTTTATCACATATCTTGAATAATTTCTTGAAACCTATGATAGAAGGACTTGTCAATGGCGTATCAGCAGCAAAACTACAATATTTAAAAAATACACCATGTAGTGACAAATGTAGTCCCACATGACACTGACCCAACTTATGATTTAAATCATCTATGTATATATTAAATAACAATGGCAAAAAACACCTCGATGCCTTGCTCCATTGGTTACATGTAAGAAATTGCATGCTGCACTTCTCCCGTGGACATAATACAGCAGTTTGTGATGCCAGTTAACTAGGGTATGAATTATATATACAGGTATTTATTTGTCGAGTAACTCCAATGATTTATCAAATGTCTCACTAACAAAAATAGGGGCTAGAGGTTAAATCTGATTCATTCAGGGGTCACAGGGGTCAAGCTAGGCTTAAATTTTAGGGAGAAGTGACTTCTCCTTTTGGACCGAATAGGGAGAAGTGAGGGCAGAACATATATGTGTGTGTGTGTGTGTGTGTGTGTGTGTGTGTGTGCATGCGCACAGTCTGGTTCTCTTGTTTGAACTGTGTCCTGTATATCTCATTATGCATATTTGGGTTTAACATTGGTTTTAAGCAATACTTTATCGTCAAGTAGAAAATTCTCTATGTTGTAAGTATATTATGAACACATTTTGTAAGTGTATGAATGTATCATTTTCATATGCAGTGTATTCATACTTGAAAGTGTGTTATGTTTAGATGGAGAGAAATATGCAATGTATTTTGGCCATATGACTTCAAAAAAGCATAGCAGAAACTATACATTGTAATTAATTTTAACTGACAGGAGTACCAAGATTACAGTATTGTAATTACAAATAGGTAAAAATACTTAAGCAACAAATTTAATTTTTTGTTAGTTTCTTCACTAGAAAATGGCAGTCTACAACATTTCTAAACTAGTTTGAAACAACCCCTATAACATGTACATGAGAGCAGATGCACAGGTGTCATAAATATCATAGTGTTCATCCATTCAAACCAGTGGTCACTGATGAGTAATCTCAACTCTACAACTGCACATTGAGGGAGATGATTCTAAATTAAATGTGAATCTATTAACTCATTTTTTGGCAAAGTTTTTAACAGTATAAAAATGAATTTATTTGTTCTAACTATTAATAACTATTTATAATTACAATAATGTAATCTAGTTGAAACACTACTTTAGCTATTCATCGACCATGACCTGAAGCACTGAAGCAACTGAATCGTGGCACACACCCAAGTACATAGATGAAAATATGGTGTGACGCATGCCCTGTAGCTGCATCTATTTTTAGAAACAGGTTTCTTCATATGACCACTCACTTATAGCATGGTTTCAACAATCCCTAGATAGGATTGAAAATTTATGGGTTTAATATTTGTCTATGTACTTGTAATAAGGTCATGGATAGGTTGGATATGTTTTTATTTGCTACTTTTTATCATATTTTCACAAAAATGAGCGATGTAAGAAAAAAACCTTGACCATAAGTTACAGCGCCTATCGATTCCACGACATAGCATTGTCCCATTCGTTTCTGACCAACACATTTTTATTTTTAGGCTAAATCTTTTATCACATAATAGTTACACTTTGCTTTCTACAAATTGCATTATTTTCCTAAAAAGTTCATGTAATTAAAGTGTAGATGATTAATCAGGAACATCAAAGCTCAACATCAAAAGTTTAGCATCAGAATTCAAAAAAGTATAAAATCTTGATTGCTTATAAAGCTACAAATGTCTATTGTTAGTTTTGAATGTCAACAAATATAAAATCTGGTCTCGAAGCACATCAACAATTTCAGCTTCCATAGTCTATGCAAAACCTTGAAAATATCCAATTAATGAATTAATAAACAGTTATTGCTAAATTCTGGATCAAAATGTGAACAATTAATTACTCAAGAAGTTAAGATTTAGGTAAGAACAGTCACAGAAACACAGTTTGCTCTAGCCACAACATTCTGTGTGTTGGACTCATAACTGAAAGGCTGAGGGTTTGAATCCTGCTATAGAATCGGGTCATGTTGGCTGTTGTGATATGTCCCTGGTGAGAGTTTGATAAGTGCTATCAAATCAGGTCATGTTGGCTGCTGTGGTGTCCTGCTATAGAATCAGGTCATGTTTGCTCTTGTGGTGAGTCCCTGGTGAGAGTTTGATAAGTGTTGTCAAATCAGGTCATGTTGGCTGCTGTGGTTTCCTGCTATGGAATCATGTCATGTTGGCTGCTGTGGTGTGTCCCTGGTGACAGTTTGAATCCTGCTATCAAATCAGCTCATGTTGGCTGCTGTGGTGTGGTGTGTCCCTGGGCATAGCACTTTACTCATCTTGCCTCAGCATGATAATACCATCATGTTTAAAGTGCCAGTATTATAGACTTTTGCTATTAAAAGTCTAATTCATGAAAAGTTTTAAAAATGGAAGTATGCTTATATGTGAAATGTATGACTCCTTATTTAGTTTTCACATTTATCCAGTAAAATAACCTTGCTGGAAGAAGAGGTCTACTATTCTAAATATATTGCATTAGTTGTTGAATTTTATTTAACCAAGTTACATTTTTTATTGAACAATGTAAACTATGCTTTGAACTTGTAGGCTATGCAATATTGTTGGACTAATTCATCCCTACCTTCCATCACCATTCATTCTATGCAATATTGTTGGATTAATTCATCCCTACCTTCCAGCACCGTACATTCTATGCAATATTGTCAGGTTAAATTCATCCCTACCTTCCAGCACCATACATTCTATGCAATATTGTTGGACTAATTCATCCCTACCTTCCGTCACCATACATTTTATGTAATATTGTTGGACTAATTTATCCTTACCTTCCAGCACCATACATTCTATGCAATATTGTCAGGCTAAATTCATCGCTAACTTCCAGCACCATACATTCTATGCAATATTGTTGGACTAATTCATCCCTACCTTCCAGCACCATACATTCTGTGCAATATTGTCAGACTAAATTCATCCCTACCTTCCAGCACCATACATTCTGTGCAATATTATTGGACTAATTCATCTCTACCTTCCTGCACCACACATTCTATGCGATATTGTTGGACTAAATTCATCCCTGCCTTCCAGCACCATACATTCCATGCGATATTGTCAGACTAAAAATTCATCCTTGCCTTCCAGCACCATACATTCCATGTGATATTGTCAGAATAAAAATTCATCTTTACCTTCAAGCAGCATACATTCCATGCGATATTGTCAGACTAAATTCATCCCTACCTTCCAGCACCATACACTATATGTGATATTGTCAGACTAAATTCATCCTGTCTTCCCACACCATACGTTGTGAGTAAAGCTTTTCTCCCAAACATGAGGAACAGCTCGGCCAAGAAGTATAATTAAATATTTTTTTCCCTCAACAGCCCCTCCTGTAACCAGCAGTGCAACACCATTACAGCAGAATGGTACTTCAAGTCCACCCAGTGTGACAGATACACAGTCCATGACAATGATAATTGTCATAGTGCTGGCTTCTATTGCTACTTTGCTGATTGTGCTAGTGGTGGTATGGATCCTTCTTGTAAGATACAAGCCAAACATCATACCTAATGCACTGTGTAGTTCTAGGAGGAGTCAAGATCAAAGTAGGTATATAGAGAATCACAGGAGAATTCATAAGTCATTTTTACACCTTTTTAAGTGACAGGGGTTTTAGTAACACTGTTCTTTACATTATAGCATTAGTCAACATATTATCATACATTATAGCATCAGTCAACATATTATCATACATTATAGCATCAGTCAACATATTATCATACATTATAGCATCAGTCAACATATTATCATACATTATAGCATCAGTCAACATTTTATCATACATTATAGCATCAGTCAATATTTTATCATACATTATAGCATCAGTCAACATATTACCATACATTATAGCATCAGTCAACATATTACCATACATTATAGCATCAGTCAATATTTTATCATACATTATAGCATCAGTCAATATTTTATCATACATTATAGCATCAGTCAATATTTTATCATACATTATAGCATCAGTCAATATTTTATCATACATTATAGCATCAGTCAACATATTATCATACATTATAGCATCAGTTAATATTTTATCATACATTATAGCATCAGTCAATATATTGCCATACTTTATAGCATCAGTCAACATATTACAATACAATATAGCATCAGTCAACATATTACTACACATTATAGCATCAGTCAACATATTACTACACATTATAGCATCAGTCAACATATTACTACACATTATAGCATCAGTCAACATATTACTACACATTATAGCATCAGTCAACATATTACAATACATTATAGCATCAGTCAATATTTTATCATACATTATAGCATCAGTCAACATATTACTACACATTATAGCTTCAGTCGACATATTACCATACATTTATTTTGTAAAAAAATAAAGTCCAGCCTTTAAATGAATTCTCAGATCATCGCCCATTCTGGATGTGTATAAAATGTCATGTTTGTGTAACTACCTTATATACTGATGTATAAGCTAATACCAACTGCAAACTGCATAGTCCCAGATCTGCCAGCGCATAATGCGCTGTCAGATCAAGGTCTATGCAGTTTGTAAGGACTAATCATTAGAACAAACAACGTAGACCCTGATCTGCCAGTGCATTATGTGATGGCAAATCAGGGTCTATGTTGTTTGCATTTGGACTGGGATTATGTACAAGTATAGACGGTACTTGGATACAAGGCTGTTTTGTCTGAAGTCATGATGTAATGGAAAAGTATATTGCTGCTAGTAATGATTACAACAGTTTAGGTGATTTATCCAACTTTATAGTAGATATTAATTAGATTGGTAAAGATAAAAGTTATCTGGTAAATAATGTTGCTGATATTAATTATGAAACCAGCTGTTAGATCCATAACATTTAGAAATTCCACACCAACAAGATAAAGCAAATTTAGAGAAAGACATGGGAAACTTCCTTTGTAAAAGTCAGAAAGCAGTATTAAGAGCTAAGGAAACAGAAAAGGAGACAGTTTTTGAATGAGCTAACTTACAACTGAACAATTTACATAACAATAATCAAAGTCTGTTTTAAGAAAACAGTTGAGAAACTAAGAAATGATAACACTCAAAGACATAATAACAATATTTCAGTTGAAGAACTGATTAAATATTGTCAAGAACTTTATAATTCAAGGGTTTGTTTGGTTTGGTTTGATGTTTTACAGCACATCAACACCGGTAGGTTATTTAGTCCCATGACAATTAAAGTAAAGGAACTTACCCAAGGACACACCATGGTAGCCAACCCAGGCTGATCCAGTGGTAAGATTAAAACCTACACCCTTTTGGTTGTGAGTCTCGCATGTTCAGGACTGAGCCTCGACAGCTCCTTTATAATGCAAGGGAACATCCAACAACTTATTCATCAGAAGAACTAATAAAAAAGAAAATCAGCAAGGAGGAATTTGACCTTCTGTTTGCTTGTAAAGAGGTAAAAATGGGCATTTCAGAATTAAAAATAGCAAGAAAGAAATTAACCTAATAAATAATGAGATGATAAACAAGATGCCCATGTGGGACTGATATCACTCACCTGCCCTACATGCTTTGACAGTGTGGATTGTTTCACTAAGCAGGCTTATGTAGTATTGTAAGAACTCAACCTGTGTAAATTATCTCCCAAACTTTATATCATGTTGATTTTGCTTTTTTTCTATATTCTTATAAAAATTCTGTCTAGTGATAAAGGCATAATAATTAGCATGCATTGTCTTTTGCTCATAATTGAAGCCATCCAGGATCTTGATGATATGAACCCATTTACCAAGTTTTATAGAGCTTGGATGAGAAATATAGTTTCTAGACCTAGAGAGTCAACAAGATCAGTCAATCTGATACAAATCATCTTGTTAATATGCACAGATTTCACTTATTATATAGTCTATATACAATGGTAATAATAGAACTTTATGGTACTCATCATCACACTCATCAAACATTTTGATAATATTAGGCTATTTAACAAGTTTGATCAAAATCTGATCAGAAATATAGTTGCTAGAGTGTTGACAAGCTGAGCCAATCAGATGCAAATTTATGTCATTAATATTCATGAATTTTACTCAAAGTCATATTCAGCCAAAATCATGATGACATAGGATAATTTACCAAGTCTGAACACATTCCTATAAAAATACAGCCTCTGAAGCATTAATAAACCTGAGCCAATCAGATGCAAGATCACCTCATAAATATGCATAGGATTTGCTCATAATAAAAATCATCCAACATCTTGACCTGCATTGGCCAATTTACCAAGTCTGAATAAAACTGGGTCAAATATTTTCAGGTGGCAAGAAGCTCAACCAATCATATGCAAGCTCACCTCATTAATATGTATAAATCATGTTCATGATAAAACACATTGTATATCTTGATGATACAAGCCCATTTACCCATTTACCAAGTTTGATAAAACTATGATCAGAAAGAGAGTTGTTAAAGTGTCAACAAGCTCAGCCACTCTGATGCAAAAGTACATCATTAATGTGCATGGATCTTGCTCATAATTGTAGTCATTCAAGATCATGGTGATTTAAGCCTATTAACCAATTTTGATTCAAACTGGATCAGAAATACATCCTTCAGAGTAGTAACAAGCTCAGCTAATCAGATGCAAGATCTCCTCATTTGTATGTGTGTATTGTGCTTATTATTGAACTTATCTGAAATGTTAATTATATAAGCATATATTCCAAATTTGATGAAAATCGGATCAGAAATATGGCCTACTGTGCAGTAGCAGGGTCAGCCTAGCAGGTTCAAGATCACCTAATTAATATGTGTGAATCATGCTCATTATTGAACTCTTACTAGATTTTGATGATACAAGTTCATATTACATGTTTGAATGAAATCAGATTACTTATAATGACTCCAGAGTGGTAACAAGCAGTTGTTGACAGATGGATGGTGCACTAAGCATGAGAGATGCATGGCCATAGCATAAGTTCACTTGGCATTACACGAGGTAGGCATGGTCGTAGCATAAGCTCACTTGGCCTTACATGAAGGAGGCATGGCCATAGCATAAGTTCACTTGGCCTTACATGAAGGAGGCATGACCATAACATAAGCTCACTTGGCCTTACATGAAGGAGGCATGTCCATAGCATAAGCTCACTTGGCCTTACATGAGGGAGGCATGGCCATAGCATAAGCTTAGTTTGCCTTACATGAAGGAGGCATGGCCATAGCATAAGCTTAGTTTGCCTTACATGAAGGAGGCATGGCCATAGCATAAGCTTAGTTGGCCTTACATGAAGGAGGCATGGCCATAGCATAAGCTCACTTGGCCTTACACGAAGGAGGCATGGCCATAGCATAAGCTTAGTTTGCCTTACATGAAGGAGGCATGGCCATAGCATAAGCTTAGTTGGCCTTACATGAAGGAGGCATGGCCATAGCATAAGCTCACTTGGCCTTACATGAGGGAGGCATGGCCATAGCATAAGCTTAGTTTGCCTTACATGAAGGAGGCATGGCCATAGCATAAGCTTAGTTTGCCTTACATGAGGGAGGCATGGCCATAGCATAAGCTTAGTTTGCCTTACATGAGGGAGGCATGGCCATAGCATAAGCTTAGTTTGCCTTACATGAGGGAGGCATGGCCATAGCATAAGCTTAGTTGGGCTTACATGAGGGAGGCATGGCCATAGCATAAGCTTAGTTTGCCTTACATGAGGGAGGCATGGCCATAGCATAAGCTTAGTTGGGCTTACATGAGGGACAAATGGCCATAGTGTAAGCTCACCTGGCCTTACAGCCAGGTGAGCTAAAAATGGCAGCAGCATACTTGGTTAAACTGTTTAATATGATACGTAGTAAGTAATTGGCGAATTTCCCAAAATATGGAATATGTCCCTAATTTCTTCAGTACATAAGCCAATGACTCATATAATTATGAAAACTGCTGAGGAATAATTTTGAATAGCTGTTTTGGTAACTTATTATCTTCCTTATTAAAACACTGTTTACATCAATATTTTGAAGATTAGAATCTACTCAAGCCACATCAGGAAGGCTTCCACCCGGGATATCAAACAACAGGTCATCTATTTATTATTAAAACCCTAGTGAAAAGGTAAATTCTTAATCTAAAAAGAAAAGTATTTTGCTGTTTTATTGACCTCTCAACTAAAACCTTGGACTTAATATGGTGGAAAGGCTTATTATGGTGGGAAGGCTTATTTTGGTGGGAAGGCTTAATGTGGTGGAAGGGCTTATTATGGTGGGAAGGCTTAATGTAGTGCAAGGGCTTATTATGGTGGGAAGGCTTAATGTGGTGGAAGGACTTATTATGGTGGGAAGGCTTATTATGGTGGGAAGGCTTAATGTGGTGGAAGGGCTTATTATGGTGGGAAGGCTTAATGTGGTGGAAGGACTTATTATGGTGGGAAGGCTTATTATGGTGGGAAGGCTTAATGTGATGGAAGGGCTTATTATGGTGGAAAGGGTTATTATGGTGGAAAGGCTTAATGTGGTGGGAAGGTTTATTATGGTGGGAAGGCTTATTATGGTGGGAAGGCTTAATGTGGTGGGAAGGCTTAATGTGGTGGAAGGGCTTATTATGGTGGAAAGGCTTATTATGGTGGAAAGGCTTAATGTGGTGGGAAGGTTTATTATGGTGGAAAGGCTTAATGTGGTGGGAAGGCTTATTATGGTGGGAAGGCTTATTATGGCGGGAAGGCTTAATGTGGTGGAAAGGCTTATTCTTTAAACTGTTAAATAATGGCATAGGTGGCAGTTTTTTCAAAATTATTATGAATATGAATACAAACACATTTTACTTTCACATTTACTATCACAATAACTCATTTGTCTTGAAAAGGAATCCCTGATAGGAATAAGACTAGGAGACAGTTTCAATCCATTGTTATTAATTATTTTTTATAAATGACTTAAGAAATAATATTTTATTGTGAACCTTTTAATCCAGTTACCATGGATGAGCTAATATATATCTTATAATATTACACTAGTTTCAGCACAGCCATGGTGTCCTTGATCTCCACATTTGGTATCTTTTTTCAGTTTCTACAGCATTTAATATTACACTGGCTTCAGCACAACCATGGTGTCCTTAATCTGCATATTTAGTATCTTCTTCAATTTCCATTGCTTTTAATATTACATGACTAGTTTCAGCACAAAGAAGGTCTCTTTGAACTGCACATTTAATATTCTCAACAGCATTTCAGGATGCCAATGCATGTAGTATCAGGTAAAGAAGTATTATCACATCCATTTCAGGATGCCAATGCATGTAGTATCAGGTAAAGAAGTATTATCACATCCATTTCAGGATGCCAATGCATGTAGTATCAGGTAAAGAAGTATTATCACATCCATTTCAGGTTTCTAATGTAATGCATGTATTATCAGGTAAAGAAGTATTACCACATCCATTTCAGGTTTCTAATGTAATGCATGTATTATCAGGTAAAGAAGTATTACCACATCCATTATTTGGGAGTCTGCTTCTTGACAGTATAAGTTAAGTTCTAACATTACTTGTACAGGGTTATTTAAGGTATTGAACCATGAGCTGCAAACCTAGCACCTGTCAGAGCCATGTGGCCTCTCTGATCTTTACCATCAAAGTTAGGTTGAGATAAACACAACAGAGTATCAGTACGCATGGTACTAGCTAATACAGGTGTTGGCATGTTTTCTTTTAAGTGCTGATGGTAGTAGAGGTGCCTGTTGATAACATTGATTGAAAATGCATATACTGAATTATTTAGTTCTGAAATTCGCTTATTTATCTAAGAGACATTATTTTAGATCCTTGCTGTGAATCAATCAGACATCTGCAGTTGTCGGACCTTTTTACATTAATAAAAATTTATTTGTCCCAGACAAGCACTTCAGAAATTCTTACCAGCTCACCCAAAATTTCATTGTTATCATTGTCAGACTGTGGGATTAGCTCAGCCCTGGTTACAGTGTACAATAATATCAATTGTCTACTGTATCCTGATGATTTGTTGTCAATATGTGACAAAGTGAATGGCCTGAAGTCTTACCCAACTGTTAATATGTGACAAAGTGACTGGCCTGAAGTCTTGCCTGGCTTTTAACATGTGACAAATTGACTGGCCTGAAGTATTTGCCTGACTGTTAATATGTGACAGAGTGACTTGCCTGAAGTCTTGCCTGACTGTTAATCTGGAAACTGACTGTTAATATGTGACAGAGTGACTGGCATGAATTTTACTCCAACATGCTAAATAAGTTTGTATCATCATTGTCTTCAGTTCTAAAATAAGTGAGAGCTGTGCATATTAATGAGATGATCTTGCAACTGTTTTGCAACAATCAAACAGTACGGTAGCCTTTGCCACATGGATGAGAAAAAGTCAGTTTTATATACATTCATGGCAGACAAGTACACACAAAATGAACAATACTCAGTGGTTGTCATCACTTTTTTTGGATGAGCCCATGTTAGTGGGAAGCAAGACATAGTCACTTTTCCATCAAGATTGTCAGCAGTTTGTTAAATTTTTGTCAAAGCTTTGCAACAACAAGGGGAGATAATGTGTGCATTTTCATTTAACATTTTGATAACTTCATCCTTCTAAGTAAAACCAAGTGGGGAAAGACACATTTTCTACAATATCTTCATTAATTTGTTGCAGAAACAGGACCGGAGCTTCCGAAGAATCAACGGTATGTTCCTACTTCTGGTGGAGCTGATGATGATGAGCAAAGACAAATTCTTCTTTATCCCCTACCAACAGAGGAGACTTGCAACTCTGGTTCAGACATTAGCAATCATAGCAATCCTCAACAGGATCTCTCAGCAGGAACACAATGTGATGTCTCAGGTTGTAGTGAATCTGACACACTGGTGAAGGAAATGGAGGGATCACATCCAGATCCACACACACAGTATACTCTGGATGAAACAACCCCAAAGAGCCAAGTCTTTTCTGAACCTGGTGGCTGCATACAAGAGGAACCATGTAGACCTTTGAAGAAGCAAGATGAACCACAGGCTCCAGGATTAAGACCTTCTGATTGGTCAGATAGGTGTCCTGTTAATGAACTCCATGATGGAGGAGCTACACCTAGAAGCTTTGTCCATCAGGAGGAACCAGACACACTTTTGAAGGAGCAAGATGAACGACAGACTCCATGGTCAAGACTTTCTGATGGACCAAGTAGCTATCATATTGATATGCCTTATGATCATCAACCAAAACAAAGTTCCCCAAGTTCTGTACAGGGGCAGAGTGTATTACTGTTGCCTGGAGGTCAGACCTACCCAATAGTAGATCACATGGATGATAAGGTGGGAGTCCAGGTACAGGATGGAGCTATGGAATATAAAGAAAGCAGTCTACAAGCATTGAACAACACTCAGCCAGAAACTTTCAATCCAGCAACAGCCAATTTTTCTACACACCTAACCAGTTATGGGTCACAAAGAAACCAAGCTGTGGTCAGTGAGACTGAGAATCAGTTTGTTTATAGTAATGAGTCATACCCAGGAGAATTTGCTGTTCATAATTCACTGAAACATGACATAAATGTTCATCCAGACAGTCAGTGTGTGTCTCCTATTGTGCACAGTGAACCTTCTGCATGGCAATCACCAGATCTGACAGATGTACCATCTCCATCATCCATGATGCATCATCATACTGTTGCACAATCACCATGTCTTAGAAACTTTACAGTGCTATTGACTTCAATGCCAACCTTACCTCCCATTGTTGAACAAACTGATTCATTCAGTTAACAACAACATTAATCTTGTTAGAAACAGTAGAGCAAATGCATAATTTTACATATAGTGTGTATTCAGCTTATTTGTGAGTTTAGGCACGGTATGGAATGGATAATTGGCAGTTGAATTGCATGATGAATGGATGGATGGATCAGTTATTGCTTTGTTAGGGAGTTGAATTGCATGATGAATGGATGGATGGATGTTATTGCTTTGTTAGGCAGTTGTATTGCATGATGAATAGATGGATGGATGGATGAGTTATTGCTTTGTTTTGCAGTTGAATGTCATTTGTTAGAATAGAAACTAAATAGTATGAAAATATTCTGTGTACCTAAAGTATTATTTGTTTCCTTAAAAACATTTATTTTTACAATTTTTGTTGATCTGAAGACTACCAGAAAACCAACTGGTTTTTTACCCTTGTTCTTATTTCCTATAATTATTAGTTTCAGGCAGGAAGCTATTACCAGTGCAGTGATTATACTGATTTGACCAGTAACACTATATTTTTTATATATTCTATTCTTGGTAATTCCCAGATCTGTGCTAAGAAATATCATCTTCTTAGTCTTCTTGTTTAGGTATTTTTCTGCTGAACACCTAATTGTCATCAGACAACCTGATGAAGGTCAATGTTGTGCTAAATAGATTAGCTGCAGTGAGATTTTCAGTTTTTTTTACTTGGTTGGGTCAAATTTCAGGCTCTTAATCAAGGAGCCTTCCTGATGATCAGGGAGAAATTGCAAGTAGGATCATAGGTCACATTTCGGGCCTTAATTGGGGAGTCTTCCTGAAGATAAGAGCCTGAAATTTGACCTATGATCATACTTGTAATTTTGCCTGATTTGTTTTAAAAAAATTCCAGCACCATCAGGCCCTTCTCCCCTTCCACACAAAATGGTTGGTTCCTTCACTTCAGCAGTGACCTGGTGAGTTGAACTTCTTTTGTGTCATGGCCTGTTTGCTGATTACTGTCCAAAAGTGTGATCGTTATTTTCAATCTCAAGTATTTGTCTTAGTATGCTTGTATGTATGAATATTTTTATATTTGTTTGTTTCTTAATAAAACAATTACACCATATGTCTTCTATGATAACTCCAGGATGGACCACCCATTTGGACTTAGATTCCAATGCTAAGTTGATCTACACTAGCTTTGATCAATGAGTTGTTACGATTTATTTAATCAGCTGGGAGTCCATCTAGTAATACTTTTGAAAAGAGCCAGGTGCCCAGTGTTTCATCAGCAAAGTTTCTTACTTAAAATTTGCTGAAATGTTGTTTATGTATGGATGGGCTTCTCTTCATGCTACCTACTCTTTAATAAGGTAGCATAATAGTTTATGAAGTGATGACTGTTTTACCCAACTCAAATTTGACTTTGCCACTTTACAAACTTTATGATATCCATTATATTGTCTTCTTTAATTTGTGTTAACCATGTTGTGTGCTATTACCTTTGGTTAGAAATGACGCCGAGTCCAAATCACATAGATGTTTTTCAAACAATACTGTTTTCATTGGTACATGTTCATCTCGCCTTACACCAGAACCCTGTCCCAACTTGAGCATACCCAATATGGTGTTGCCAGTGTGGGGTTACAAATGTTGGCACTGACAGCTTTGTCATCCACCATTATTTTCACTATTAATCTGATTGGTTAGTTTTATCATATGCGTATAAATGCAATCTACATGGCATCACAATGACATGTCATAGACAATTGGATGATGTAAATCTTACAACACATGACAGATGCCACTTTGTCATGTAGACATTCACCATTTCTAGTCTCGTCTAGCACTTTATCATGTTCTGGACATCATTAATTTTATTTATGTTCTATCATTTATGTGATTGTTTTTTTTTTATAATATTGTTTTTCACAAAGACAAATTAAATGTAAGGTGTTTAATTTACTAGAGTCATAATTTCTCTCCTCCCACCCCAACACCCAATCAACAACTGTCTATTTATAGAAGCTCCTGACCTGTCTCTAGTTTTACTTGAAACAGGTGACAAGTCAAATCTTAGGCTGGGTCACCCAGCCCACTTCGGCTTTCATCACTATGCTAAGTAAGCCAAAAATCAAAATTAAACAAAAAGGAGACACCCAAATGTTTGGAATGCTGCTGTAGATGGTACTGTGAGCTTTGACTAAGGCCAATTGAATAATGAGAACAAAGCATGCTAATTCACACCTTTCAAGTAAAGGATCTACATCTGCTTTGTGTGAAATTGCAGTCACACTTGACTATTATGTTTCTTTGGCACAGCATTAGTGGAGAAAAAAAGTACATGTAAATAAGCAAAGCTGACCAAAAAATAAAAATTAAAATTAAAATATCATGTAATATTATGGAAAGAAAAGACAGAAAGGAAGATGAAGCTTGCACTTTTGGTTTCTTAATCTAGATAATTGAGCAACTAAAGTGGTCTCTGAGTTTTATTGCAACAAGCACTAGACATCATTAGATATTTCTGGTCATTCTCCATGTTGCCTCCCAATTTGCAAGGTTACTCAGATGTTTTAAAGGGTTTTGCAATCTTGGGTGGTATGGATGTCCATGTAGTGGATGCAGTCATCAGCAAACATTCGGGTCTTGAATTAGGTGCAGTCTGGCAGATCATTGATGAATATTGAATTGAGGAGTGTCTCGAATACTGTTCCCTGTGGAACTTCACTGACTACTGGAACCTTGTTGGAAAATGCACTGTCAACAATTTTCCATCTGACAGAAAAGACTTGATCCATTCCTAGGTAGATACCATAATACTATAGTCGTCTAGCGTTCTGAACAATCTCAAGTGTGGTACACAGTCAAACGCCTTAGAAAAGTACAAGATGTTAAAACTTGTTGTCTCTCACAACTTTGTGTTGCTCTGAAGCCCATGTTGGTAATAGGTCAGTATCTGGTGCTTTTCAAGGTTTTTTATGATATTGCTGGTGATAATATGCTCTTCGATTTAACAGCAGAGTCTGTTCAATAACATAGCAGTAGTTATGCATTGAATCTGTCTCCCATTTTTTTGGCCCATGGCTGTAACATTGGCTGACTTCCAATCATCAGGTGCTGCCCTACAGTTCCCTGGAAGATGGCAGTTAGTTGTTGTGTTGTTACAATGGCCAAATCGTGGAGTAGGTAGTCAGGCTGGTAATATGTCCAACCAACATGAATTGTGTGGGTTAATATTCATAAGTAATTTGTGAACCCCGTCAGTAGTGACTGAATTCTGGCATTGGTGGATAGGGCTGACCTGCTGGTTGGGGAATGTTTTGTAGCGGTCTAGGTATGTGAGGCCACTTACTAACCAGTCTAGCTGGTCCGGACCGTTTAGTCTAGTGGTATGTTCGCCCGACTGTGATACAGACGAACCGGGTTAGATTCCCGACCGCGATAGTTAGAATTTGTCTCCCCACCTGTTACAGTTTATTTCATCTTGATGAGTGAATACTGAATTGTATTGTTTATTAAGGATGTTTGCTTTATCCTTTGGGCCTGCATGCATTTTAGAGTTGAACTTCAGGTGTGCCACTCAGCAAATGTCCTTCTTCACGGACTTGATAAGTGACCAGAACCTCTTCTTCTTTCCTGGGCTGTGGTCACCAGCATCAATTATATTCTCAACATATTTCCTTGGTGTTCTGCTTTTCCACATACTTATTTGTGCTCTGGCCATTTTGTACTTGTCAATCTCTCTGACACTATACAAACTTCTTTGTCTCTTGAATAGCTTGTTTATAATTAGTTCTCGTGCTTGAGCTCAAAAGCTCATTTTATTTTTTAGAACTCATTTATATCTGCTCTGATAGCTTATTTAAAACAATATTGGAACATAGGTCTCAGCTTGTAAAATACCCAGTTTGAATCATGCCACTAGCTTTGACTTATATATATATATATATATATATATATATATATATATATATATATATATATATATATATATATATATATATATATATATATATAATTGAGAACCACTGCTATTTACAAGAGTTCACTTGTATTCTATGGTCAAACATGTCTCTGCAAGAAATCTGTACACAAAAATATGATGGGTCAAGAAAACAAATTTGTTACATACAAGTATATTGTGACTAACACAAAACTCTGTGACACAGTGGGTGTCTGGGCAAGGCAGGAGAAAGAGGTTCTTGACACAATAACCTTGTTTGAGAACTGTCAAGAAGCTCGTTCTCAGGTTGAGACCTCATACCCCCACTAAACCCAGAGTAGACAACAACAAAGATGGCGGAACATGAAGAGCGTTTATGTGCCATGTTTTTCATTCTAATATCAACTTTATTAGGTGTGCACATCTGAGAACATGTTGGTGTTTGGGCAAGAATCTCAAACAGAATGCCCAAAGACACTCAGTCTCTAGTGTATGGAAATAAGTCACATATAAAAAAAGCCAATAAAATATGTGACAGATGTAAATAGAAGTTTGTTGTGTGGCAAACATTGTCCCTACTGTACGAAAATAAGTCAAACAAACATTTCAATCATGGAGTATATAAGACTGTGACCTTCCCTGGGAGTAGTAAATGACATACTTGAAATACTATCCCCTGGGGCAGAATCTTGTAGATAGCAAGGCAGGTATTTTGCTAAAAAAATTTAATTAATGGAAACAAAAACATACAATTAATATTTTACATTTGACATAGTACATGTTTATAGGGGTGATAATAAACCAACAAAGTGGTGTCCTATAACTGAAGCTTTCACATTAAATATATTAGTGGTTATTTTTACTTTTGAACCCAATGAATCAGTTTAAATTTATATTATTTTACCTTTCTAATGTTGAATTTATTAGAGGCAGTTCATACATAGAAATCCATTAAACAATTTTAAATCTAACTTTCTGCAAATTCCACTGCAGCTTTTGTCGTGTCATTGTATATAGATTTTGAAAATCTACTAAATTCATCGTCTTAAAACAAAAGAAGCTGAATAAAGTTACAGAAAACTATTTATGTAGAATATAAAATGTATTCCTGTTTCATATTTTTCAGCATAAATGATTGCAGTTTGTCCACTGTGAAGAACTAATGCACTACTTGTGTCAATTATTATTAAACGTTATTTGTAAATCTATGTTTTTCTTAAAACATGGAAGAATACATTTTTGGATGTCGGAAATAGACAATATGATATTACAGTTTTCTCACGCATTATTTTTTTATATGTTGTTATCATTTTTTAACTTTTTTATGTTTAACCATACCTTTACACCATCCAAATTATAAAGCAAACAAATATTACTTTTAGATATAGACATGGTTGCTGTAGTATTAAAATTGGGAAATAATTATATTCTGCAAAGTCTATAATTCCTCACATCTCTATCCATTTAATTTTTATTTATTAAATAAAATGACCATATCATTAGGTATGATGATCTTAAAATCCAGTTGCTGTAAGTCAATTAGGGAAACCACTAAAACATTGTCAGATATATGTGGAAAAAAATACAAGTGACATAAATAACTATTATCAGATGCCACAAGAGTAACATGGGAAAAAAAAACAATTCAACAAATGGAAAAACGAAACAGAAAAATACAAACGATGTAGAGCGGTGTACATTTGATGAGATCAACTCTGGTATTATAGTGGTGGAAATGAGTAGGGAAAAAATGAAAAAATTACCTGATAAAAAATTGACTAAAAATGTAGAAAAAAAGACTAATTACAAGAATTCTCTTAATGGACAATTAAATGAGCATATATTTTACCAGTGAAATAACACACACACACAACACACACACACACACACACACACACACACATATATATATATATATATATATGAAGGAGAATCATACTTAAAAGAGATAACAAGAAGGAAAAAGGGACATTTTGGTCCAGTGAAAGACCAGTTAGATTTGGCTATGACAGGTAAACAAATTGTATTATCTGAAATAGAAGAACAACAATCACTCACCAAACAGTGACATCATTGAACAGTCTTTAAGCATAATGAACAGGCACAACATAATAGCTAATATGCTATCTTATAAACTACACAATATTTGGACAAGAAACAACGTGAAAGCACAAAGTTGGGTGTTTAGTAGAATAGATTACTTAACATTGCATCTGCATTAGAGGAAGATCATAAATAGAAATAATTTAACAAATGAGTGTCACATTTGTAAAAAGGAAATCTAAGGTGATGAAGACTTAGTAGGAGATTACAGTCATTTACCTAGAAATTATAGAGTTCCTGTGCATAATAAATGTAATTTTAATTTCAAGTATCCTAAATACATCGCACTTTTTAATCACAATTTATCATGCTATGATGCTCATCTAATTATTACAACATAAGCAAAAAATTATCCTGATAAAAAAAAGTACAAGCTAATGACAAAAAATTGATTTCATTTAGTAAAGATTTTATAGTTGATATACTTCGAAAAAAATTGAAAAGATAGTCTTGTGAAAAGGACAATTGGATTTGTAGATAGTTACATCTTTATCAGTGAGTTGTTAAATGGACTGTAAGTGATGAAAAGTTTTCTGATATAATACAAGATTTTGAAGAAATGAAAACAATGTTTTTAATTAACGAATTTTAACCACATTTGCATTTTGATTACTTTAATAGGTTCAAGGAAACAAACTTACCACGAAGAGAAATTTTTTATTCCAATCTCAGTGGTTAAGGAATAAATGAGGATGACTACCAATATGTAAAATCTGTCGGTGACCTTCACGACTATTATGTTAAAAAATCTTTTAATGTGTGTTATATTTTTTAAGAATTGATAAATGTTTGCATGGAACAGTATAATTAAATCCAGCTCATTATTATAGTCCACCAAGATTGGCTCCAGCTTCTTTAAAGTGAACAGGAGTAGAATTAGAGTTATTGACTGTTCATGACATTTTTAATGACCGTGTCTTGTGTACAAGGAGGAATTAGTATGATACTTAATAGATATGCTAAATCCAATCATGAGAATTATATCAAGGATGAAGGAAAAATTGTAAATGATGGAGAATATCATAGGTCAAGTCCAAGGACATTTATTATGTACTGAGGTTAAATAATCTTTATGATTGGTCAATGTGTCAACTTATGCCTGTTGAAAACTGTAGATGTGCAAACAAGAAACAAATCAAAACGATCGATAACAATTTAATGCAGTGGAAAGATGATGATGGAACAGGTATTAGAAGTAAATTTAGACGTACCAACGTATCTACATTATTCTTTTAGTGATTACCCATTAGCTCCAGAAAAATAATACCATGTATGAAAGATTTATCACGACTACAAGAAAAGTTTGTAGATATTAGAAAAAGAAGAAAACCAAAAGTTGCTAAGTTATTATTCTCCCTAAAAAGCAAAGAAAAATATGTAATTAATTATAAAAATTTGAAACTATTGTCAGGTAAAATTAAAATCCCCCCCCCCCCCCAAAAAAAGAAGATACATAGGGTCGTTATATTTGATCAAGATTCTCGATTAGAATCATACATTAACTTAACTTCAAATTTAGGACAAAAAGCAGTCAACTATTTGGAGAAAAAAAATGAAGTCAATGAATAACTATATATTTGGAAAAATTTAGTTTCAGTAAGCGTGAAGAAGAAAAAGGTCAAATTGATGAAACCTATTTACAGAGGACCTACAGTGTTAGAGTTATCAAAATGGTCGATGTATACATTTTAATACAAGAAGCTAAAAAAAACAAACACCAAATATGATAACAACATTTCATTATTAGTGACCGACACGAACTTGTTATTCATTCATATTAAAATGAATAATTTTTACAAAGACCTGAAAGATAACATTCTGCTTTATGATACAAGTAATTACAAAAAAAACGACAACATTTACGACATGCTGTTAGCAAGCAAAGAACATTGTTGGATTATTCAAAGATGAAATCAACGGGACACCCATTCAAGAATTGTGTAATCTCAAAAGTAATCTGTATTCCTTGAGAACATGTAAAGATGAAAAGAAGGCATACAAATACTAACAAATGTGTCATAAAGAAAAAATAAAAATTTAATATGTACAAAGATTGCTTGCTTAATCAAAGTATAAATTACCAGGAAATGAATTTTCTGAGATCGTATGAACATTAATTACATAACATTACTGTAAATAAGGTAGCTTTGTCTATGTATGATAAGAAAAGTTATTTAGTTGATAAAGAAAAAAAACTTTACCATATGGTCACTATAAATACTCTACAACCTTGTAATCAAACGGGTACTCGAGCCGCATTAAAACTTTGTGTCTTTTGTTTTTTTCTTAGCTTTTCAACTATCTCATCCTTCAGAACTGCATGTACTACATTCTTTTCCTTGAACACATTTTCCATTGAATTTTAGACTCCTGATCAGGGGCGTAAAAGTCAATGGAAAATGTGTAATCTTCCTTTCCATACATCCATCCCTTCTTCCGGCACAAACATTGTTAGCAAAACTAGTCCCACAAGATTTGATTGATGGCCATCAAACTTGGTATATATTAGGGTCATCACATGAAGATGAGCAGATAGGCAAATCACTTTGCTCCCATGGTTTTTGTAAGATTTATTGCCTTTACTGTTCTTTAGCATGACACTCTCATTAGTATAACCAGTTCTGCATTTAAAAAAAAAAATTCTTTTATAGATTCACATGAAATTTGAGAAATATTATTGTCCTGAAGATGCGCATATCGACACGTTACTTTGCTCCTGCCATATTTGTTAGACTTATTGTCCTTTGCATCTTGTAGCTTAATGCTGTGTATGATAATCTCGTTAGCGAAACTAGCAGTTTTTGATGGATTGCCATTAAAATTGGTAAATATTATCGTCATCACATTCAGATGCTCAGATAAACAAATCACTTTGCTACAGCAATTTTTGTTAGAGTTATTATCCGTTTGTCTTAATGCAGTGTATGACAAAATATCATTAGTGCAACTAGTCTCAAAATTTTTGTAGAATTATCATGAAAGTTGGCAAATATTATGGCCATCACCTGAAGATGCCCCCGCAAGTTTTGTTAGAGTTATTACTCCATTTGTATTGTGGCTTAAGGGGCATATACCATTTAGTTGTCTGAGTGGGGCAAGGGCTGGAATTTTCTTTCGGGCCGGGATTTAAAAAAATTTTTTTTTTTTTACCTTAAGATAATTTATTTGTGTCGACTAATATAATGGATAAAATATATTTGTGTACTATAACTTGAGGGCTGGATTTTTTTTCTTAAAAAAAATCCCAGCTTCCCCCCCCCCCCCCCTTAATATTAAATGGTTGGTCCCTAATGTACTGTATGTCACAATTTCGTAAGCTCAGTTAGTCCAACAGCTTTGGAAGGATTGCCATATTGCCATGAAATTTGGTTAATATTATAGTAATCAACTGATGATGCACATAACGATAATCACTTTGCACTAGCAAGAGTTATGACCCTTTTTGTCCAATAGCTGAACGCAGAGTAAGACAGAATCTTGTAAATTCAACTTGTCTTGCTGTTTTTTTTTTGTTTTTTTTTGTTTTTTTGTTATGGATTACTGTGAAACTGGTACATATAATGGTCATCACAAATGTGTGTGCTTCTTTGATTTTTGCAAGAGTTGTTGCCCTTTTTGAGTTATAGCTGGACGCAATGTAATAGATAATTTTATGAATGCGACTTCTCTTGCAGTTTCAAGTGGATTGCTATGAATCTTAGTGTATATTATGGTCATCATTAGAAGATATGCCTGTTGACCATTCATTGTACTTGAACTATTTTCGCAAAAGTTATTCCTTTATGTTAACTATAGATTCATCTCCATCATAGGGTATGTATGGTGTGTGGGAGGCATGAATATATTTATGTGAGTAAATTGCTCACCATTGCTCAAGTTATACTTAGAGTAAAAAGACCACTAAAAAGGTCAACATTCTCACGCAGATCACTTATGAAAGATGTGTATTTAATTCATACACTGAATGCTACATATGTAGCAAAGTAAATCTATATTTTATGTGCTTCTACATTTGCTTTCCTATTTATATGTAGATGCATTCCTTGTTGAACATTAGCTAACTTATGACCGCTACCATATTATCTTTTATCATGTCCACTTCTCAAATCGAGACAATGGTGGTCTGTATAATAATTGTGAACACTCGCATTGCTCAATTCTATGTATTTCTCTGCTTAATAAATAAGATAAAAATTGTTGCTCCTTGAAACTGTTGCCTTAATTTCAAATCTTGAGATTAAAACATGCTGGGTTATCCTTTCATAGTAATCATTACCTTTTCTATAGCTGCATTTTAAACAAAAAAATTCTGGATCACTCTTTTCTTTAACATAATATAAACACTTTTAAACTCATTCGTGGTGAGTCAAGTTTGATATTTGTTAAAGCTGTATTAGCTCTCATTCAATAATTCTCTCACCTGTGATTTAGTTTGCAGAGTAGAAAAGTATATTTCTGTACCTATCATTGACAGTCTGGGACACTGATTTTCTGCACAAATATTTTCCAACTCGCAATCTGGGTTATTGTCTTCTGTAACTTCAGAAGCCTTTACTAATGTAATTGTAAACCTCAGATCCTAGCAAAAAACAAATGGGCATAGTGGACACTGTTATGTCAGTAAATGGAAGTCAAGTAGTGCGATAATTTTTCTTCTCATATACTGTAAGCATAATAGTTTATGTGCCAGTGTTTTTGTATTAGCTGATCTTGATCTAAACTTTCTCAAGTTTTCTTTCGTGACACCTTATTGAGTCTTAGGTAACCATAAATAAGTGTACGTAATGAAAATGTTGAAGTAATTTAATTTTTAAAAGAGCATGCCTACCATAAAATCCTGTCTTTAACCAGAATTCTACCAAAATTTGTAGCATCTCTTGTCACCTTTAAATCAAACGATATGAACAAACTGATACAATCATTACATTAGGTCTCAGTATAGGTACTAAATCTTGCAATGTTTATTCTTCTTAAATACCACTTGGAGTATATGTACTACAATGATGTGGTGGGTTAAGATTTGTAACACCTGGTGTGTTTTTCTTGCTTTTGCAAACTTATGTAGTTGCCATATGTTTTCAATTGTATGTTAAGGCTATTTAATAACCATGACAACTTTAAGAAATTTGTAACAAACATAAATACTAATACCCATTAGAACAACAATAAACACATACTCAGATGTTATCGGATGATCAGCAGGTCGTTAAAAAAAATCACCAAGTTAAGGTTCTCGTTTTTTTAAATTTTTTTTTTCTTCTTCTAAAGTAATATTCGTATTAGAATCAATATGAGTAGAAGAACATATAGCAAAAATTTCATCCACATTATTAAAGTATGGAGTAGAAAAACCTTTGTTGGTTCAAGTAATCAAGCATCTTATATCTTATTTCTTTTCTCTCCATGTACTGCATGTATCTTTTGAAAAATACTTCCATTGTTTTCGTATCTAAATGTCTCGTTATTTGCAACTGTAGTATCAAATAATCCTAATAACATATTACTTTCTCTAGTATGAGATGGTATATATATGACCAACAAATGCGACGTAATAGGGAAGCTAGGGCCATTCCCTGGGAGCAGTTGCACTATCAATATTGGGTTCTGGCCACCACATCCGCCACCCCCAGTAACTTTGGTCAGGGCCATTCCTTTTGAGGTTTTGGGTATCGCGGATGCTCTGGCTGGGGAGGTAGGAGGAGGGGAGGGCATAGATTCCAGAGAGGTTTATGCTATGGCTTCAACCGGTCTGGAATTTGTACCGCCCTTAACTGCCCCTATAAACACGAGTATGCCGATTGTGATGGACAGCACTCATGCATTAAATGCCCAAGCCAGCCTGACGCCAACACAAGGCCCAACAAGGGAGATAAATTTACTAGTTAAAAGTTATGTTGACTCCATCTGTTCCCCTCTTAAAATCAAAGCCTTCCGTTTACTCCTTGAAGGATATTCGGCTCCCTATATCTCATTCTTACTCTCAGGTTTCCAGTGTTGCTTTAGACTTAGTTATTTTTGACCGAGGCGCTTCCGAGCTTCACCAAATTTGATTTCCGCCACTTGCAATGCACAAGCGGCCCAAGATAAACTAGACAAGGAAATATCCCTGGTCGAATAGCCGGTCCTTTTCCCTTTCTCCCTTTTCAAAATTTTCAGATGTCACCAATAGGCTTTGTTCTAAAAAAAGTACCAAATCAATGTAGACTCATTCAACACGTGTCATATCCACATGATAATTCGATCAATGCCTACATTCCAGAGTCACACTCCTCTGTTACTAATAGCACGTTAGATGATGTTATCAACTGCTAAGAAATTAGGCAGACTGCCTAAAACACGTCATACGGTGCATGGTTGCAACGCGGATCCTCGCGCAGATAAAACTAAAAGTCGGTACATTTATACTGTATGAAACGTGCACAATATCATCCGCTATAATCAGTAAAATTAAAATAAAGGCTACAAAACTACAGTGAAAAAAATTATCTGAACCATAAAAATGTGATGTCAGTAGAATATAGACTTTATCATTTTTTTAATTATATGCCACACATTCCAAAATAATGAAGTCTGAATAAAAATAGCATTATAATATTTTTGTAAAAATCATAATTAAGTACATTTAAAATAGCAAGAAATGTATACATTATTATTATTATTATTACAGAAGACCAAAACAAAAAAAAAAACATATACACATGCATGCAGAATAAGTAATAATTCAAATAATAATTAAAATATTCAGATGACAATACTTTTTTCCCAGATCAAAAATGAATAAAAATAAAAATAGAAATAATATTGTATAATAATGCTGATATTTTGTATCACAATTTTAAAATTAAGAAATTGAATCAGATTGTAAAATAAATAATTTTAATAATAATGATTTATATGTTTATCAGACATTTATAATAATATATTTAGGAATTTATTTGTATTATCAACAAGATCAATAATAATAATAATAATTATAATGTCTACATTACAAGCTCTTTTTAATTGTTAATCAAACTGCTGGCATACTAAATGCCATGTAAATATGAATTAAATATATTTAGATGGTGAAGAATCTTATGTTCATACTGCATTTTTTGTGGAATGTTTAACATATGATATAAAAATAATAAAAATCTATAATCTAATTATCTGACATATTTATGAGTTAGAGAATGACATGATTTAGAGAATTTTGTTAATGTCCATTTATTATAGTCATAGTCATTAAAGTAGTAGGCATCTTGTATGGTAATACAGTATAGATCCACATCACAACCGTGCACCTTACAATAAAAGTATTAACTATTTGATTTTACATTTCTATCTTTATTTGTATTCATCACTGATTTGGTAAAAAAAAAAAAAGGTGTAAAAAATATGTAATTCATATTTACATGGCATTTAGCATGTGCACGTTTAATACAGTGGTGTACGATTCAGAATGGAACGGGCCCATACTATAGCTACAATTGACCAAACGACCGCTAATCCTTTTTTTTTTTTTTTTTTTGAAATTTGGGCGTCCATGGCTGAGATATGATGGAAAATTAAAACTGATGTTCTGTCTCATACTTTTTGGACAATCTTCAAGAATTTTACATTCAAATGATTAGGTCCTTCCCGAATGAGTATTTCCAAGGTTACCCTTTATTCTCATACATAAACTGATTTTACGCAAATGTATTCATGTATAAGGCTTTCTTGCCCTATAAGAGGTAAACTATTTTCAATAAATCGTATACACATAGGAGGCATACTCTCAATTTTCCGTGTGCTGATTATCCGTGTGTCAGTGCGGGCAACAAAAAAAAAAAGAAGAAAATATATAAAGAAAACTAGTCTTGAACGGTAGTCTTTAGAAAACTATATTGAAACATGTACATAATAAGGCTTAACTCTTGCAAGTAAGACTGTCAAGTTTGTGGCCCAATTTTCTGCCTCATCTGTGTGTCATGAAAAAAAATACGGGTTCAGGATTTTTACATGTCTTACACATTAATTTATTCAGAGATAACTACTGCACATTTAAGTTAAAAATTTGTGCAAAATGTTATTTATTGCTCTTTAGGTATTATAAATGCCCTTACACGACAACGGTTTTTTGTTTTCTTTTCCTGCCTCAAAACTAGCTCTACCATGGATTTGAGCCCTATTTCATGTGGAAGAGTTGTCTATCCACTGCTGCATGCCAAGTCATTTTTGATAGGTTACACACAGCTGTGTTGGGTTCTTCTGAATGCTTAAGGAAGGCTTAAGTGGTTGATCCGTTTTAGGAAGTAGTTGTTGTTCAACATTTTCCTCATGCAGATAGGATGTCACAAGTTTTGTTTTCTCTATCTCATTTAACCTGTTTTAATTTCATCAGTTATAGAATTAAATGCAAGACTCTTTATCAATTTCTCTGTTTTAATGCATCTCTTTCTGTTGTAAACCTCTGCTCCATATCAATGAAATCTGTACATACTCATTCGTTTTATCCTTTTCTCAGATTCTTTAATACTATTTTGTACCACACCGATATTTTAATCACTTCTTGATGAACATATTATATTGTACCTGTTCTTGACTTTTCTATTCCAACAGCAAGCTCGCGTATTAGAGTTCATGAAGTTTGATCATTGATGACTTTGATTGTATCATTTAAGTCAGTGATAAATAAATTGTTAGTCATTCTCATAGATCCTTGCATGCTTTCATTAATATTTATTTTGTTCTTGTTGACCACTGTCTTTTTAGTTGTCTTGGTTAAATCATTCTTCTTTTGCAAATGTGACAAAGTATTGGTGTTAGCAACCACCTTGTTCTACAAGTCAGCATATATTAGCACTTTAATTGCTTGATCGTTTTCTTTTATTTCTTTGAGTCATTTTGTAGTTGTACAAGTTCTGATTGCAAGGTATTTTAGTTGTTTTCAGAGATTTCGTTATTTCTTCCATGTCACTCTCTAATGCATCCATCTCTAAATTGATCCTTTGTTCAATTGATCGTAAGTATTGTTGAATGTTTGGTATTTCTCCTGGTTGCTTGCCTGTTTCCTAATTTACAGTTTGCAATACTTGTATTGCATTAGACAGTGTAATAAATTTCTTTAAAAACATCTTGTGTATATAAAACCTTGTTTATCTGTTGGCATCAGTCTGTTTTTTAGCCCTTGTATTTGAATGACTCCTTTATTACCACTCTGTTCGATCAATAAAAGCATTGTGTTTATTTGTTAACTTCATGTTTATGCTTTCATAGTTCAGTTTTTCGTCTCTGCACCCTTGTATATTGTGTTCATCTGAAATAAAGAATTTCATTCTTCATTCATTTATTATGTTTCAAATAATTATCCTCCAAAGGCTTTTGTATTTTACCACTAATATGTGTGGTTACAAATCATTTAAACTCATTATCTTTCAAAATAAATTTGTTCTCATTTATTGCCTTACTATGTCATCGATATTGCTTAACTTATTAATCGCCAAAGCCACTATCTCATTGTATTTTAACACTTTGTTATTTGATGAAGTTTTCCTTTAATGCGTTTGCAACAAACCCACGTAGCGTTGCACCAATTGCAGTAAAAGCCAGAGGGATAGTAATTTCTGTTGATAATCCTGCGATTCACAAATTAGTAGCTACTATACCCATCTCATCTGAAACTGTAAACATTCTAAATTTGAAATTCATGGGAATAAAACAAATTTTGCAGACCTTCAACAGCCACTGAGATTTTTTCTGTTGCCGAGTTATTTAACTTTTCTGCATCATTTTTTTTTTTTTTTTTTTTTTAAGTAATCTTATTGTACTGGAGGTAAATGTGTTCAAGTTCATATTGTTGGTTACCATATTCTATCACTTCAAAGGTTTTTTCAAGTGCTGTGTTAAATCTGAAATCCAGAGGAAGAGGAAAAGGTCTCAGTGGAGAATAATTGGTTTGTATCTGAAAATCCAGTCTTAGTATAAACTTCTTCAATTGATGAATTGGTACTTCGCCTGCCATTAAAAATAATGTTTTTTATGCATTGAAGAGCGCCAAAGGTCAGAAGTCATTTGGAGTAAAACGGCGTCCATTCAAAAGGAATTTCGACAATTACACGCAGAAATAACGCAGATTTAAGGTATGTTATATAAAAGCTTATGCCTACTGTAAATTGAGACCGAATTCTTGCATATTTGTGCTTAAACAATTTTGATACTGAATCTTGTTTCAAAATCCGGCTGAGATTATCGTGGATGGAGATGAGAGCATGACATTCCAGGAATCAACCGATTACCACATTTGTGGTGACAAGCTCGGTGATAACGACAGTGTGCGAGGCCGTTGCCATATTACCGGCAAGTACTGCGGCGCCGCCAACAAAGCATGTAACCGAAAACTGCGCATCTACTCGGAAAAAAAGGTGCCAGTCATGTTTCATAACCTGTATGACTATGACAGTCATCTTATTATAGAGGATATCAGAACAGCCTCGTCAGGGAATATCAGCGCCATTCCAAACATGGAAAAAGTGCATGATGTTCTTACTAGGACAGTTACAGTTTGTTGACAGACTCCAGTTTATGAATAGCAGCATCAAGAAGCTGATGCCAACATACCTAAGAAGAAGCTTCGCGCCACGGCATGGTACAAGTAACAACGGTCTCTTCTCATATGAATACAATACTAAAACAGCTGGAAGCGATTCGAAGAACCATGGCTTTCACCGATAGAGTCCTTCTACAGCCAACTCGGCCATGCTGCATCAAAGAAAAGGACTACTAGCGTGCCCAGACGGATCTGAAAACCAGGCGAAGTCCAAGTTTGAGAGGGACTTCTTCAAACTGATGAGCAACTCCGTCTTTTGGGGAGACAAAGCGGATTTGTGTAGTCTTTGTGCGGCCTGAGGGCAAGGGGGACAAGTCGAGCCGTCTGACTGCCGACCCAGTGTTTCAGACTTGGAACATCTTTAGCGGTTCACTCCACGAAGGCCAATCTTGAGCTAAACTGACCCATTTATATGGAGCAAGCGATTCTTGACCTGAGCAAGGACCTGATGTAAGACTTATACTACAATTAGGTAAAGGCGCGCTAAGACGAGAAGGCGCGCCTGATGTACACAGACACTAACAGCCTGCTGATGAGCATCAAGATGGCCGAACTATACAGTGACATAGGCGAAGATGGTCACCTGTATTTCATGAGCGACTACCCAAAAGAGTATCTGCTCCACAGCACCGCCAACAAAAGGGTTGTTGGCAAGTTTAAGGACGAGTGCTGTGGACGGCCCATAACTGGGTTTGTCTGCCTCCGCCCTAAGATGAACTCCATCCTGGTCAGTAACCATGAGATACGAAAGGCCCAAGTCGTCTCGTGGGCTGTTGTTTGTGCCAACCACTGCCATCACCTCTACCTCGAGTACATGCAGTTGTGGTACACCATGACCGCCATTCGCAGAGATCACCACAAAATGGGAGTGTACCGAATCATGAAAACTAGCCTCAGCTGCTGGACACCAAAAATTGCATCGCCCTCGACGACATTACAATCCAAGGATATGGTCACTACCGCCCCAATCAAGAGCAATGCGTCTTGGCAAAGGAGTATCTCAACGAGCTATTCGACCTGGGTCAAGGATAAGAATGTCTTGAGCAGTAACTGGCTATCTTCAGGCACAATCCGTAATTCCTCGCAAACGAAGCTTCTCCGCAGTGTAACAGGATGAAGAAAGGTGGGATTGGATCTAGCCAAAACACTTAACACAATCACATGAATGAGATGTTTATTGTAATGCAAATTAATGATGAATGAATCTGACACCCTACTCATGCACACAAAGTTCAACAATCTACATAACAAAATGACATAGTTCCTAAATGGACATGATCAAAACATTGAATTAAAAAAAATAATCACAAATGATCTCATATGTCAATGGATATGATCAATGTATGGAACTTTCTAACAGATATAACTGATATATTGATCTACGAACAGATATGATCAATGTATGGAATTTATCAACATATATCACCGATATGTGGATCTATCAACATACATGTATATGATTGATCTTTGGGATTATCAACAGATATGATTGATATATGGATCGATCAACAGATATGATCAATGTATGGAATTTATCAACAAGTATGATCAATGTACTGTTTATCAACAAACATTAGTAATGTATGGATTTATGATCAATGCATTGCTCACAAACAAGTATTATCCCGATTTAGATTGATTGTCACACATATAGTGACATTGATTTTTAGCTTCAAAGCTATATATATATATATATATATATATATATATATATATATATATATATATATATATATATATATATATATATATATATATATATATGTCTGTGTGTGTGTGAGGGTATTTTTTTCCTACCAGGAAAAAAACAAAAACCGACTAAAATCGTTATGGGTCCATGGCATTTATTTAGGGATGCAATCAGATAAAGACCAGAAATTTCAAAATGAATATTTTCTAGACTACCATGATGTGGATTACATAAGTTATGTAGTTTCTCATTTACATTATTGGGGAGCTGCAGTGGCTCAGTGGTTAGCGTGTCATACTCACGACCGAAAGGGTATGGGTTCAAATCCTACCCCATCGGACCAGCCTCGGCACTTTATATATATATATATATATATATATATATATATATATATATATATATATATATATATATATATATATATATATATATATATATGTGTGTGTGTGTGTGTGTGTGTGTGTGTGTGTGTGTGTGAGGGTATTTTGTTCCAACCAGGAAAAAAAACGACTAAAATCGTTATGGGTCCATGGCATTTATTTAGGGATGCAATCAGATAAAGACCAGAAATTTCAAATTGAATATTTTCTAGACTACCATGATGTGGATTACATACAAATTACATAAGTTATGTACTTTCTCATTTACGTTATTGGGGAGCTGCAGTGGCTCAGTAGTTAGCGTGTCAGACTCACGACCGAAAGGGTACGAGTTCGAATCCTACCATCGGACCAGCCTCGGCACTAAATAGCCTACTTGCGTTGCTGTGCCGTAAAGTACCAAACCAAGCCAAATCATTTACCTTATTAGAACATAGATCTAACCTTACAACACGTAGCTGATAACAAATTATCAGATATAGATTGAAATTATGCTATAACATATGTTCACTATTAAAATAAATGAATTTCACAGCGTACATAAATACAAAAAATAAAATAAAATGCTAACTTGCCAGGTGGATTCTAGTAGGTATATATAAAACCTCTGCATATATCTTTGGAAGAGTCAGTTTTTAGTAATAAAAACGGGCTTTTATAAGGGACTCACTCAATTCAGATACTGATTATGGCTTAACTACTGAATTACGTTATGTATCCTAAAAGAGTCACGCCATATTTTGGCATATGGTATGTGGTATACATACCCATACGAGTTACAGTGAAAATTGTTTTTTCATTTATATCAGTGATATAAATATATATATGATAATTATCTCGTGGCATCCAGGCGACGATCACGAGATTCCGATTCCACAGCTCCCGACAAATGGTTGAAGAACGGCCTTGTCTTGTCTGCTCCTCCCGGCCTGCCAAAGGATCCCTCAAGAACCCTTCTATCCTGCAGACCCGTTGGTCCAGAACCTTTTGCCCCTTACAATTAGTAAACTAGTATCGTCCTTCGAACCCAACAACACCAATGACTGCAGCATAAGGGTACACAAACCCACATAGTTTGATGACTCCCTTTAACAGCTAAAAATACAATGACTGAGCTGTGTAATACATGAGACATGTTTAAGTAAAAGTACAATAATATACATTACATATGGCGTGCGCATGAACTGACTTCGTAACACGTTAATTTCTTTCATAAGAACGACTATATAAGATTATTATTATAATAACCACGTTCGTATATGAATATGTCTCCAACAAGAAAAATCGCACTGGATTATAACAACTTGAACGTTTCTCATTATTTAATACACAAAACATATAACTGAATTCAACTTGTCTGTTCAGCTATAAAATGTATAACATGAAACAGACTATATTCTATCGAAAAACCTGGCGTTATGTGACCTAGGAAATACTTTCTAGAAAACTTAGAACAAATTCCGAAACATTAAATATATAAAACAATTCTATCACATAGAACAGATAATAAGAAATAATACAGTTTTTCATTTTCACATACCTATACAGTTGAAAATTGCTTCCGTAAAGTGGACAGCTTCCTGACAAGACTCTTATGTATTGTGAAGATAGAGAGAATTTGGACTATAAGTACCAAATCGTGATCACATTCACGGCCACAGAACTCGAGATAAAACGGGTTCCCCACTATTGGCACTTTTTGCGTGCATGAATGAGTGAACAGAAATAAATATGTTGAAGTCGCCAAGGCTGAAACTGTACACATCTGGGTAACGCTGTAAGCGGCAACAAAACCCACCTACATTTTCCTTCCTATATAATGCGTAAGTAGTTTCATGCAAACAATTCCGTGACACTCGGAGTATCACTACCCGAAATATGGTATATAGATGGCTGGCCTAAGGTGTCAAACCCATCAGCCTGGCTGAACACCTTGAGCAACCACACAGGGTCAGCGGCATGGTGTTGCTCGCCTTCAAGCTGTTCAGACGCATATAGGTACCGCACCAAGGTATTTGAGGTTAGGTGATGCTTTTCCAGACCATCCGACCGCAACATTGATGTTGCAGGCGTAGCTTCATTGCTGTTTCATGAATGACATAAATAGCTCTCTTTCCTGTGAGCCGTGTTACCTCGCCGTTTTTTAGGCCACCACAATGTCAGGCAGCCGCCGAATCCACTCAGTGCTGCGCTTTGCAGTCTTGCTCTCTGAAGAAAATCTCCTGTGTGTACTTGTGCCTAAACAGATGCTCGATCAGAGTATGATTGAACCTATCCACAATGACATCTGCACAGTAGACGCTGGCCTCGCCTCGCCTCACTAACACCATGCTTGGCCAAGAGTTGAGACACGGCACCCATAAACTCCCAGCCGGAGTCAACTTGCAGCAGTTTGGGCCACGTTAGCATCCCCGCTTGTGGATACGTACCAAAGCGCAGGCGACATTGGAAGCTTCCTTGGTGGTCAAGGATTCGGCCTCCTTTTAACAACTAGCGACATCAATCACGGACAGCGCATGCTTGTACGTGCTTATCCTAACCTTGTCGTGTGATGAAAACAAAGGTCTGCCTGGTGCACCTTGTTAGGGATTGGAATATCACATTGCGGCCTGGGAATTCTGCGCGGTGCTGGCAGGTAAATCGGCCACATGTCCTGCTTGTCGAGTCACGCCCTGGCAGCATCTTTTGAGACTTTTGCGGCTTCTGTCAGCTTCTTGACCGCCGCCACGCCCTTCCAGTAAACTCGAGGGCAGTATTATACTTCCGCAAGCTAAGTGTCAATTGCGCTTACTGTTTGTATTGCAAAACAAGAACCATATTAAAAAGGCCGAAAACTGCAATGTTGGAACAAGAACAAGTGTTTTTGGCAGCACTTTCGCCCGCCATCACCAGCTTGGCTTCCATGCCACCTTTGACGAGGCAGTGGCCAAGGCGTTTGCCAAGTTGGAGTCCCTGGATGTTGTTCAGGCCTTATTAGGTTCATGTCGGCTTTTTGGAAATAGCAGATGTCGCGATTGCGTGAAAGGTTGTGTCGGTAACACTTGGTATACACATGGTACATTGCAGCCTCGCCGGGCTTCGGAAGGCCGTCGGTGTCCATTCGAACGTTAATTTTTTTGACCGGCTGTCAGTAGTTGTTTCATGGTAAATGTTTTTCCCCAGGATAGTTGCTTCAACGTCGCAGAGGTCCCAGACCCTGATGATCTAGACCACGACCAAGACAACTTCATCGCCTATGACGATGTGATGCTCAAGGGGCGGGGGAAAAAAAAAAAAAAAAAAAAAAGAACAAAAAAAAACCACACAAACATCTCTTTAGCCGGGGGCGACACACGAATGCCAATGTGTTGTACTTGGCTCAGCGCTACGCCCATGTAATGAAGGTGATTCGTGACAACGCTAATATGGTCGTACCCTTACGCGGGACTGACGTCTATGGCCTGCTGAAGGTGCACACCGCATGGTGTGCCGCTAACATGGAATGGCACGAGTTTTGTCGTTTCTTTGACGAGGCGAAGTCCATACCCTACAGCTTTGCCACCATAGACCTTATCAGCTTAGGCCCAGTCGATTTTTGGGTGAGCCTTGATAAGGCATGGGTCAATATAAGTCTTGCACGCCCCGAACCACATAGATGGTGTCATCGATCTCCAAAATGCCGGCTTTTGACGTCATCTTTCCGACACCAATTGAGGCCCACAAGGGGCACAACCTGGAGATTGCGCTGGCATCTCTCCCAGTCTACTACAGCTGATCCATCATCCGCTCACAGCCAACAATACCTCTGTGTCCTCCTCTGACAATGGCGGCACCTGGAAAAGCCTAAAACTACCAACTGCTGCCAATAAATTAAACGCCATTAGCCAGGAAATCCAGGTGCAGATTACAGCCTGGAGGGCGACGGCACCAAAATTATCATTCTTGCCAATGGTCTAACCCTTTAGGCATCAATAGAGGTCAGTTCCGCTGCCTACCGCGTTGACATTGCAAACTTGAGCCTGCTCTAGCTGTTCGGATGACTGGGTACGGTCGACCCCACAAAACGCCAGACTATGTCAGGGCTACCATGTTGCGCCCGGCTAAGTGCAGATTTCCACCACGATCTCTGTACATCTTACATGTGACACAGTGGGCTGGTCTTATGTGGACTCGAGCACCAGCGATAAGGCTAGTCCTGGATATGTGCTCTGTAGCTTTACCCCGGATCAGAGTCGGGCCAGCTCCTCTTATTCGCCCTATCACTGCCCGTCTACTTGCCTTGCTAAAACCCCTGCATTAATAAACTGCGCTTTACACTAACCGACCAGGATGGCAACCTGCTCAGCCTCTTTGACGAGAAGCTCACAGTTGGCCTCTATGTCCGAGACCGTTCTCCGCTTTAATTATAGTGTAAAGAGTGCACTTATGCAGTTGTCGCCCGAAGCGGGAACCGCAGCTAGCCTTGGCAAGCAAGGCAAAACACGCAACTCATTATACGAGTTCGAGTCGCCGGAGCCCGCCGGCTCCGCATTTAATGTGTTTAACCTCACAGACAATGAATGGGTCACTCACTTTGATAATCTAGGCGACGCTTGGATAGTAACAGTATTGAAGCCTAGTGGGATTGATCTAGCGAAAATGCTAGACACAGTTACGTGAATGAGATGTTTATTTATAATGCATATGAATAGTGAATGAATCTGTCAACTTACTCGTGCGCTTAAAGCCCAACAGTGGATATAACAAAATGATGCGCACAAAGTTCAACAATGGAACCAATTAAAGCACGGAATTTCAACCAATAAACACACATGGTCCCGTACATGAACGGATATGTTGATCATAAGAACGACTGTACGATATTAATATTATAATAACTACGTTCGTACATGAATCTGTCTTCGGCAAGAATAATCGCACTAGATTATAAGAACTCGAACACTACTCATCATTTAATGCATGCAACATATAACTGAATTCAATTTGTCTGTTCAGCTATGAAAATGGTTAATTTGAAACAAACTGTAGTCTGTCTGATAGCATTGCCTTATTGTGACATAAGTCTGACTCTCTATAAAATTTAGAATAAATTCCGAAACATCCAATATATAAAACAATTCTATAAAATCGAACAGATCGTAAGAAAGAATACAGTTGTTCATTTTCACATACCTCTACAATTGAAATTTGCTTCCGTAAAATAGACAGCTTTCTAGCAAAACTTATTTGTATTGTGACGATACAGAGAGAATTTGGGCTTTAAGTACCCTGGTTGTAGTCAAATACACGACCAGAGAACTCAAGATAATCTGGTTTCTCACCGCCATCAAGACGAAATAAATCGATAAAAGACTCTTTGATCTCTACTTCTCCTTCATTTATGTCTACGTAACGAAGTATCTGACATATTTGGTCGACATGTGAAGGATCGGGAGTACTCTCAAACATGATAGTAAAGTATTTAGCTTTTATCACAGAATCAATAATGGTGGCCCGAACACAATTTCCAAGAAGTACAATGAATTCATTCTGAATATTAGGTGAAAGATATGACACAGCTAACGTCCCAAGCGTAACCGTGATGAAATGTTCTCTCATAACAAGATCGTATTTTCCAAGCAATTTCATCAATTCAAGAAAATTCTCCGAGTTAGTGTCGCTTTCCAAAGATAGGGTTTCCCTGTGTCCTCTAAACGGGAGGTTTTGTTTAGCCAAGAACGTGATGCCATCCAAAATTCTTTTGAGAATATCTCTCCACTTTCCAGTTTCTCCAACAATTTGCTTCTGAACTTATTGATCAATCGTGGCACCAACCTGAAGTCTCATTGCCATATCTTTCCAGTTGTTGAAAGCAGTCATATGATGCCGGTTTATCTCATGTTCTCCAACTTTTGGACTGAGTTTTCTCCAAGCACAGAAGCCTTGGATTTTGCCAAACGCACTCTGATTTGAATTAAAAGTCGACAACAAAAGTAGTAGAGGGCTCCCTTTGAGCGGGAGTACAGCATCCAAGACCTCAAATTATTCTCTCCATTTCATAGCTTTTTGAAGAACCAATCTTTTGACAATGATCTGTTCTCATGTTCACCATCACCAAACTCGCGTTTAACTATGTAAAATGGTCCATCATTATTCTGGAGAGTTTCAGCGCCTCTCAAAATGAGCTCAGTTTTAAGTTCATCCGTTATAATTTCGGGCCAATGGCCAGCATAACTGAAAACAACCAAATTGGCATTGGTAGAGTCCTGATTTACATGTATTTCTTCATTTAAATGTTGCTGTGTAACTTGCTGATATTGCAGTGCAGAAAAGTTTGCTGTTGACATTACTGACATAGCTGTGGCGCCGTCAGCTGAGCCATCATTTGGTACTGTTTCATTCCGACTTTGTTCACCTTCAGTTTCATTGGCATTGATAATATTGCTATCGCAATTATCATTGTTGTCAACTAAATACTCCTGGTCCGGCGTTGCTGATGTTGTTGCTTGAACCTGAACAGCCAGAACAGGATCATCATTAAAATTATGCGGCTCAGCACTGTCAGGATGATTGTCGACGAATAGCTGCATAGTCACCTGCCTGTTTTTTTTTTTGTTTTTTTTTTGTTGCTATTTTCTCTGCACTTTCTATATTCGTCATCTCGAGCATCCTAAGCCAACCCGCAGTCAGCTTGGGGTAATTGTGCTTTGCTGTCAGAACAAAAGCTGAAAGTACTACTCCTTGGGATGCCAACGTGGTATTTGGCAAAATGACTTCGGCACTAACCTTTCCTTCGGGATATATAGAACCCTCAATGACTCGTCTCACCAACAGAAAAAACAGAGTCATATTTTGAAAAGACGGTGTTTTGCTGCATCACTGTAATCGGGCAGAAAAACAAACAATCGCTAAAACAGCACGGTAATTGTGACTCTTGACGAGCGTGTTCAAGACCGTATATATTCCGGATTTAAAGATATCCTGACATATTATTTGACAACAGGTTGCTATCTGTCCAGTACACCACTGTGGCAGGTTAGCGATGCGTGTACGCAATGGAGCTAACCATCCCACCTCTCCAGATCAATTAAACTTTTACATCATGCTCCTCTTAATGAGAAAATATAATGAACCACCCCTCGCTTCACCCAAAACACAAGGACCCACAAGATTTTCACCTGAAAAAATATGTAGGGCTGAAACATCTTTACGGGCAGAGGCATAACAGCAGCGCGCTCTGTACAAAAAGTTCAAGCGCACAGTAAATACGCTTGATGGTATTGACACTACACTGACGGCTGTGTGGCTGGCAGCTGGTGGCTTGGCACCAGTGTGTCGGGGATAAGGATATTGTCAACTGTTATCGAGCAGCTCGTTGCTCAAGCTAATGCCCTCATACTGAGGAACATCGCAAAAGACATGCGTGAGAAGTCGGGATGGGCATTTGACCGCTGACAAGTGCTTGAACACTTTATGTCGCAGTACCGTCCGTTTCATGTTTGTGTGCACAGGTGTGGCAGGGATTTGTATATTGTCAACAATCATTGCCACCCCCATTACAGTTGCTTTGAGATCACAGCTTTGGGATGTGTGCTTTTTTCCATGGCTGGAAATTTCATTAGACAGCTGTTCCCCATAAAGGCCAAAAGAGTTTAAGCTTATTCTTGATCAAGTCGACAAATACACGGCAATGAAGAACCAGATACGTCCTGCATCACACAATGCATACGTTTCGGTTGTCATCAACGAGGGGAGATCATGAAAAACCTCCCAGTGTAAAGCGAACATTTTCAGTAAGCTGTGTTTGATCTGCAGAAACCGTCGAAACGATTGGAACAACTGGACCGCCGGAGTGTTGGGACAACAACTTTTTTGCTCAAGAGCAAAGCATGAGGCATATTCCCAGCGCACTACCACGTGATGCAGTGTGCCCATCTTAACGTACTGCTCCACGGTGCAAAAACTATTGTCCGCTTTTTATGCACCTTAGAATACAGCATGGGGTTACCAGAGGATCTATGGGCATACATTCACGCAATAAGCGTGGCGGCACGCACTGAAATAACCCCCGGTTTCCACTGCCTTGCCAATCGCCAATCAGTTGCTACAGGCAAGGCGTGACCCGCAGCATGGAATGAAGTGGCTTATCCTGTTTGCCAACCCCCTCCCCCCCCCCCCTTTCCTTTGTGAGCCGTTATATACTCAATAGAAAATATGGGGTAAACACTAACAGCCTGCTCGTTACAATTTTGTATAATTTTATTGGAGTACATTACTCTGGGGGTAAACACTGCAGCTTCCTCAAGATGGTTGTTTTAGCATCTCATTAAGAATAACCACAGCCTCGTGTGCCATCGCCATCATTCAGTACGGTTTTTATCTGCAGCAGTAGGTCGTGCAACATCAGTGTTAGTAGCAGCACCGTTATTTGTTGTCACAGCCTCTTGGGATGGGTGGGGGAGGCTGGGGACAAGTCACGTGGGGTAAAACCACCCTTTTACATTATGATGGGCTGATTTGGGGCCCGTGGGTGGGTGAGAAATTATTTCAATTTAGCCTTTCACATCAGCTGCATGTATCAGCTAGCACAGCTGTCTGAATAATAAAAAGGCTGCCTGAGATGGGTGGCATATAATGTGTGCTGTCGATGGACACACTGTGATTGTATACGCCAGCACAGCTGTCTGCACTATCAAGAGGGATGGACTTCCAATGTGGATGTGATAGAATCCGTCCATTCCAATTAAAGCAGTAAGTCAGATTAGTATTCTTGTAACATTGAGTATATAAAGATCTCACAAATTTGTTTTAGAAAGTGGCTTTGACTGAGCAAAAAGAAAACCCTGTTCATTTTGCATAAGCTTGGAAACATTGCTTACATAATACCCATATACTTTGGAATGCAGAGAATCCAGGATATTATATAAAGGTTACCATGCAATACTGTGCTGCAATATAAGGGCCAGAAAGACATGGGTTTTATACACAGAATTAGTTCTTGATATGTATGATATTTGTTGCTTGTTATTTATAAAGCTGTACATATGAACATGAATGAATTCATAAAATCATCACCAAGTTTTTAATCGTGTGTACAACATATTAAATTACAATACCTACTCTTTAATCCAGCGTAAGATTAAGACACTTTTCTAAAATATAACTCTTTGTAGATACATGCATAGCTGCCATACTTTGAACTTAAGAGATTATACTCATGGTTCTCAAGTCATGTAGAGAAGATATAAGAAATAACCAATGTCTGTCTGTATGTATGTCTAACTATCTTGGTCTGTTTACAAGCTTACACATCAGATTGTTTCCAAACAGAATCTAACTAGTGCTCAACAGGGACATAGTAACAGTCTCTTCAAAATAATCTATTAAGGACTAAATTGCTAAAAATGACTTCCAGGTATCATGCAACAACTTGGAATAGGCATCATAACTTTGAAATATGGTTCCATGGCGACATAGTAACAGTCCATTCAGGACCTTTCCTACCTTTACAATAGTCTTTTGAGGACTAAATTCTGAACAATGGCATGCAGGCATCATGCAATAACTTTGAATAGACGTCATAACTGTGAAATATAGCTCCACGGACCGATAATAATAGTCTCTATACACTTTTCTTGCCGTCAAATTATTATTATTATTTTTTTTCCTAAATAATTAAAAGTAAATGACGCAACTGTATGAACAAACAAAGAAAGAAAAGTACATGGACACCTTATTTTATCTAGGTTCAAAATATTCATATTTAATTCTGAAAAAAGGGCATGCATCATGTAACAACTTAGAATAGCCTTTATAATTTAAATATGGCTCCACGGGGACATAATATCCATTCCTTTACGACGTTACCTACTCCCTTCAAGACCTTTACTACCTTTAAAAAAGTCCTTTACGGACTAATTCCGAAAAAATGGCATACAGCCATCATGCAACAACTTGGAATAACCTTTGTAACAGTGAAACATGGCTCCGCGGGGCAATAGTTACATTCCCTTTGGACCTTTAATACCTTCCAAAATATTCTTTTCATGCAGCAACTTCCTTCAAGGCCTTACTTACTATTAAAATAGTCTTTTAAGGACTAAATTCCGAAAAAATGGCATGCTTGCGTCATGCAAGAACAGAACTTAGAATAACCTTCAGAACTGTGAAATATGGCTTCGGTAGGCGATACCCTTTAGACCTTTAATACCTTCCAAATATTCTTTTTATGCCAAAATTGCTAAAATAAAATAAAATAAAATAAATATCATCCATGGATCATGCTACAACTTGGAATATGCTTCATAATTGGTAACTATGTCTCCACGGGTTGATAATAACAGTCCCTATACACCTTTCCTACCTTCAAAATTATTCTTATTAGGCAAAAATGATTAAAATTAAATAATGCAGCTGAAGAAAGAAAGACAGAAAGAAAGAAAGAAAGAAAGAAAAGTGCATGGACAACTTATTGAACTTACGTTCAAAATATTATGTTTATGCTTAAATTCTGAAAAAGGGCATGCAGGCATCATGCAATAACTTGGGATAGCCTTCATAACCGAAATATTACTGAATGGGTACACAGTATCCGTCCCTTTAAGACTGTTCTAGCTTCAGAATAAACTTTTAGACCGGAATAATAATAAACTTCCATACACTTGCATACAGGCATCATGCAACATCTAGGAGCAGCCTTCATAACGGTGGAATGTGGGTCCACAGGGCCAAAATTTCGAAAAATGTTTTGCAAGCGTCATGCAACAACTTGGAATAACCCACGTAAATGTGAAATATGGCTCCACAGGTAATAGTAATGATCCCTATAACAATAACAATCCATATACACCTTTTCTACCTTCATAATATCAACTTTAGGTCTAAATGATACGAAATAACTAATGCAGATTAAGAAATAAATAAAAGAAACACACACACACACACACACACACACACACACACACAATCTTCAAAATATTATTTTGGGTCTACATTCCCCAAAATGGCATGCATACATCGTGCAATATGTGTAATAGGCTTCATATGTGTAAAACATGGGTCTACATGGATATATTAACAGTCCCTTTAGATCTTTCCTACCTTAAAAATATTCTTTCAGGCCTAAATTATGAAATTTACCTTCAGGTATTATGTAACAGTTTGGAGTAGCCTTCATTACTGTAAAATATTTTCAAACCCCAAGTAAATATTTTTCCGCGGTGACCGTCTATTTAGTAAATAGTTATGTGCAACATTCTTAAAAAAAATGTTTTGTTTCAGTCTTTTCCAGCAACATACAGGGAACCACACTTGCTAGAAATATAATACAATAAAAATAACATTAATAGTTAAATATAGTTATTTCAACTGAATACAAAATTCATTACATTAATAAATAAATAAAAATTATATATTCAATCATTTAAGTATATTTGAAATTTATTTTATGCAAGGCCGTGAATTACTGGATTTTCCAAAAGAAATATTTTTGATAATTCACTGGAGTGAAATACCAGATATTTTTTTCACTGCCGTCTCTATAACATTCTGACCAAGAAATCTGAGCTATTTTTAGACGCTTGCATGGTCTAGTGGTAAATATGGCCGTTTCGAATGCAGACGAATCAAATTCAAATTCCACAATGTACATATACTTTATTCTTCAATTTTTGATCATGTGCCGTTTAACCTTGAATTGGGAAGGAGAATTGTGTTACTACTGATATTTTCTGTGCACATATACACAAAACACAGCTGAATATAAACTGTAATGAGCCGACATTATCGCGCAGGATACCGCACGAAATCTGTTACTTCAGTCTATTATACATATTGCTAGCCAATACGTTTGAGCATATAATAAAAAGAAAATGTGCTTGCTCCGAGTGGATAACGGATACAGTTCATCTCGTGGGTGAAAAACTTAATTATTTTAACTCCTGGCTTCGCCATTCGTGAACATACCGAGTTTTTCACCCACTCGATGAAATATATCCGTTATTCACTCATTTCAAGCAAATTTCCTCTTTCTATTTACCCAAAAATATTATTATTTTGTAGTGCATTAGCTGAGCTGAATATTACATATTTTTTGTGTGCAACAAATATTTTAAAATGTATGCCTTTAAGTAGTCCGAGTTTCCTCTGACCCTTCCCACCCCATTTTAGATATTTTGATATTTATGTTGGGGTGTGGGGTATGAGCCCATTGCCTATCGAAAAGTTTGGAATTCACCTCCACGGTGGCAGCATTGGGTAGCCACTTACTAACGGGCCTAGCAAAAAAACTTAAACGACCTTACATCGAGCCATACCCGCATGAAATCGATAGGAAGCCGCTTTATTTTAGGAAGCAGATTTATTTTCTCGGAAATTGCAAGTATAACATTCGATATGTGCTTAATCCGCTAAAAGACGAGACAAAACTAAAGCGTTGATGAAATTTGACCCTGTACTCGCCATTTGCATTGTTAGTCACTTGACTACCCAAATCGTGCAACGTACATGTCCATGACATCCGAGGTCCAATCCAATAGTCACATGATACCAAAAAAAAAAAAAACCCAAAAACTTTCCAATATTGTTGTACACAAAATTTGAAACTGTCAAATGAAAGCCACAAAATGAATTGAATATTGTATAAGATAGAAAACCCTTCTTTCTGCTTTATTTCGTTTATTTCCGTTACGGCTAAGTGTTTCGTCATTGATAAAGGCATTAATGTATTTAGACCGCTGCTAAACAAGAATTTATTTTGAAAAGCTTCTTTTTCCTTATACATAATATAAACTCAAACTATGCAGAATTGATATTAACAAATTAAAACACGCTGAGGATGTTGACAATATAACAATCCAAATTTTGCCTTAGAAAAGGGGAAACGATCGCTGTAGACCAGGAAAAAAAATCCCCCAAAATATCAACATTTTCATGCATCTAATGTTATAAATTTGTATCGTGCGATGCATAAATTATTTGTGTACACCGATGAAAGTCTCTAAAGATGTTTATTGATCAAGTTTGAATTTAAAACACGCCGAAAAGCTTACCATGCAATTTCTCGAGAAAGAGCGCAATAATTGGGAATTCATAGTTTCTGCACGCAATTTCTCGATACAAAGCTTATTTTATTCCAGATTGTCACCAAACACGTTTTACATTAAATAAGAATCATAATTTTAGGATTTTTCGACTTTTTTTATTTTCATCAAAACACAAAAAAACATGGCAAACTAAGATTTAAGAAAACTCTTAGAGCATTGCTCTTTTATATTTCGTTGAAAACCCACTAGTCTAGGCCTATTTATAGTTCAGACATGAATTACTCATGTTGGTTCATATCTATTTTTAGAATCACCGTAACAGTTATTTTAGTCCGTTTATTCATTTCCATTGCCAACGGATAATAGTTAACGGTAGGGAAATGACGATACTTTCAGTTTTACATAGTCTTTACGTGGGCGAGACAATAGTTCTAGTTTTCCTCGACCTCTTGACAGATTTTGTTCATACCGCAAGTTTACAAAAGTGTCCGCCCGGCTTTTTCTACGACGACGTGCTGCAAAAATGTGAAAGCTGCTATTCAGTCTGTTTAGATGCCGTATTGCAACGAACTGAGGGAAAGTGTGCTCAATGTAAAATTGGTAATTAATTATTTTTTATTTTCTAAAAGAAATGTATGCTTGTAGCCTAGGGGTTCTTATCGTGCTTACAGTTTACCTGTAAATCATACATGTACGATATATTATTAACCCAAGGGAGGTCACTTCTCCCATTTGTCTTGCGACCTATTTAAGAATCTCAACAAATATATATGGCCACACGTCGCGTAGCGTAATAACTTAAACAGCGATGTTTCGCTCAGATATTCGTCTTTTTAGGCCTACATCAAATTTGTCTCACTATCCCACTTTTAAGGAATGCCTGCCCGTTTTCCAATGTTTCCGCTGGACATGGCCTCGATCGCGCCAGCCTAATATGGTGGCACTCTCGAGTTTCGTATTTTGCATAAGGGTTAGATTTTTAAAGAAAAAGAATTACCAAGGTTTTCCTCACTGGCTGTCCTGGCTATTTAAAAAAGACCTTGTATATCTTAGGTATTGTTAAAAAGAACTTTGAATTCCCTTTATTTTGGTGTACGATTGATGGGTGAAATTTGGGTTTTAGAGTATACAGCTTGTTCTTAAGATGGAATCAGATCACAATTAATTTTCCTATATAGTCTCTACATTTGTTTGTCAGTACTGAACTTTCCACTGTGTCCAAATCCTAATAAATCATATGTTGCTGTAAAGTATCTTCAAAGATGAACTCACGCTGAAGTTCTTGTCAAAGGTTAACCGGCATTCTTGTGAATGGCTGGACTGTAAACAAAGCAACGTGCAATGAGTCACAGATTTCACTTCCGGATCAGCACCAATGCCTCATTACTCACTGTGCACTGTCGCCAAAATACACACAGACAACCACACTATAATGCTCATATTCTAAACAATAACCAATTTCCTTTGAATCAATACTAAGAATGACTAAATCTAATGCATACATCACCACCAAAATGAGAGAGGAAAAAAGGATCTAAAAATAGACTCGGACTACATTCGTGGGTACTGAACCGGAAGTATTAATTGAGTCCTGATTCCAGATGTGCACCTCTCAAAAAAAACTGCTAGCTCCGCTTGGTCATTTTCACTTCCTGGACTTCAAAGGTAAATGTTAAAAAAAAGAGCCGATAACTTTTTTTACTTTTTAGATATTTTGTAATTCATTAATAGTACTTTCAGAGGCTGGTTTTATCTGCTCTGGCAAAATTCATTTCCTTTTTAATAACTGCTGAAAATAGTGCACTTTTGACTAATTCAGGCTGATTTTTCGAGTACTTTGGAGTGGCCATTTTGTCTGCTGTGTGCTTAGATCATGTCCAGTTTCCACAAGTACAATATGTAAAGAAATTTCAGCCCCAGTACATGAAAGTAACATAGAGGTATGCCAACATTCTCTCCATTGTGCATGTTGCAAATGCAAAATACTTCATCTTATTACACCTATCACTCTCTCAGAAGCATGTATTATTTGTAGAGCGCCCACTATGCAACTGCAACGCGCTGAATGAATACTGCTTTCTCATTATTAGACTGAAGATGACGTACTGCGCCTAATGATAACCTCGTTTTCAGTCGACCAATGAAAGAGCAGTATTCCATTCAGCACGTTGCAATTGCATATTAAGAAGGCGCGATCAGTTCCACGTCCGGCGGTAACGTTGGCTACTCATTTTTTGTGCTCTATAGTCTCAGCATGTAAGAAGAATTATCGTGTTTTTTCCTACACAGTACAGCAGTATATAAAATGTGGAAAAACAACTGTATTGTATTCGTTTCAGATCAACTGATCCAACATAAAACCTGTAACCCTTTTTATATTTCATGGGAATTTTTTTTTTTATATAGATAATTTAATATAAAGCGTGTTTCAAGGTGGTTGGACCAGAATATAAAGAGTAATTTAAAAAAAAAAAAAGAAAAAAAAAAAAAGGATTATCAATAACAAATAGCTAAAATTTTGGCACGTTTAACAGTTTCAATACTCGTACTATTTACTTCTAAGTACAATTCTCAACATTTGCCTGCTGAGCAGATAAACATGAACTGGGTTTTCTGTAAATTTTTCTGTATGCGTTTATTGGCATACATCCATTTCATAGCAAATTGTAAAATATTCATTTAGTTTCCTCTCAACAATACTAACATCTTTATGACTAACATATTGTGATGTATCATCTCCATACATGGACTCTGAAGAATGTTTCAAACACTTTGGAAATCATATATAAAAATATGAAAAGCTTGCATATAATTAATCCCTTTGGTACTCAAATCGAAATTTACCTAAAATCATTTATTGCTGTACAAGTTATTTATCATTATTGTTATATAAGTTATTTACAGAGAAGATCAATTTCACAATAGAATCATCATCAAAACTGATTCTTTGAGCACTAGGTTAAATTACTCTAGTGCTATTCTGCAGCCAGTTTTATAAATGCAATCTTTAAATATGATGTACAAATGTTAGTAAATTGCCATTATGTCATAACCAATACATGCAATCCTAGTATCAAGGGGCAATATACATATATACACATATATATATATATACCATATGCTAAGGCACTGACTATAGTGCTATAGTGGGTCATTATGTTAAGGCAATGACTATAGTGCTATAGTGGGTCATTATGTTAGTACTCTGCAATGCTTAGTCATGTTGCTTTTTTTTCAAATTTGGTTATGACAGAATTATTATTATTTAACAAATGTATACATTCTTGGATTTAGGAGCTTTCTGGAGCCAATGTCCAGCCACACTCCTCTTGTCACAAACTTTTGACATAGCTAATGAAAATATGTGTGTGTGTGTGTATATATGTCTTGCTTGAGTAAATATGTTGTAACTGATTACTTAATTCTCCTTTGCAGTTGAAGCTCCACCCAAGCCAAGTCCTGCACCACCTCCAGGAGCCACCCCAGAATGGGTGGCACCAGTAGTAGTAGTGCTGATTATTTCCTTGGTTGTCACTTTGATTTTGGTCTTCCACAAGATACGTCCATTGCAACAATTATGGCAGAGTTTTCAGACTAGACTTTCTCAGCAGGATGTTAGAGGTAATCAGATTGAGGATTTTTATTTACACTAATCCAGTCAGGAGGCTTTTGTTGTAGTAATCTAAATGAAAAATCTACAATCCGTACAATAGAGATGACATCTGCTACATGAACTTATATTTCTCAAAAATCAATGTACAGCAGATATTGTTTAGAATAATTGACCATATCCTTGCTGCCAAAAGCTTCAAGTACATATGCTCCTTACATGTATCTAACTAATAAGACCTGTTTCAAGCTTTTAATTTAAGATTTGGTCAAGTCAGAATAAATGTCAAAGAAACATATCAGGTTTTTTACAACTTTATTTAGTCATAAGTCTGGTTTCCACTTACTATTTGGTTTATAGTCTCAGTGTGCATTTTTTTTTTAAGACTGGGTGTATGGTCAACTTCAAGGTTGTTTTTTTTAAGTAATGATTTTCTGATTTCTTTTGGAATGAAGAGATTGCTTTCTAAATTAAATGATAAATATCTTAAATTACACAGAATTCTTAATTTGGTATGTTATAACTGAAAATTTCATTCTTCTAGGTCTCATGATATCCATATGATGGTTAGCTGGTCAGGCCCCATATCTAATTATATCCACATGATGGTTAGCTGACCAGGTCCCATACCTAATTATATCTACATGATGGTTTGCTGGCCAGGCCCCATACCAAATTATATCCATATGATAGTTAGCTGGTCAGGCCCCATACCTAATAATATCTACATGATGGTTAGCTGGTCAGGCCCCATACCTAATTATATCTACATGATGGTTAGCTGGTCAGGCCCCATACCTAATTATATCTACATGATGGTTAGCTGGTCAGGCCCCATACCTAATTATATCTACATGATGGTTAGCTGGTCAGGCCCCATACCAAATTATATCCGTATGATGGTTAGCTGGTCAGGTTCCATACCTAATTATATCTACATGATGGTTAGCTGGTCAGGCCACATACCTAATTATATCCACATGATGGTTAGCTGGACAGATCCCTTACCTAATTATATTCACATAATGGTTATCTGGTCAAGCCACATACCTAATTGTATCCACATGATAATTAGCTAGTCAGGCCTTATACCTAATTATATCTACATGATAGTTAGCTATTCAGGCCTTATACCTAATCATATCTACATAACAGTTAGCTAGTCAGGCCCCATACTTAAGTATTGTCAAAATTCATATTCATTTCTTCAGTTTCATACAAAAATATTCAATCATATGGGCCTTGTCTTTTGACATAACTTATTCTTTATCTATGATGGTTGCAAACAAGAAAATAAATATCCAGATTTATTTTTCTATTTTCTGTTGTTTTCTTTGTCAAAAACTAGGGAATGGTGAATCAGATGGAAGCAGGCAGGATGATAATTTGCTAGAACCAATTCAGGAAATGAATGAGGCTGCTCCATGTATGCCAATGGATCATCCACAGCATGATCCAGAGAACCAATCAGATTATGAGAGGCAACAACATAGAGAGGTGACTCAGCAGGTCGTGAAGAGCTATGGATTTAGAGTTTTGACCACTCCAGAGAGTGACCAGGCTACTCCTTTAGAAAACTATGAACTGATTGGTGACACAGAAATGACAGCTATGGAAGCAGAGGTCCATGAAACAGACCTCAAGACCCTTTGACCTTGGACTAATTAGAAAAGAAAAGTTGTTATTTTAAACAATTAATCAATTACCTTAACCCTAGACCTTCCCATATGCCATATGCAGCACTCTTGAAATTTGGTCATAAAATTGTACTACCTTACTTTAAATATAAGCAGCATTCCTCTCTAATACTTCACCAAAGAAACCTGCCAAAATGCGGTGGATAGTATCAAATAGCGCTTATATATATATATATATATATATATATATATATATATATATATATATATATATATATATATATATATATATATGTCATCCCTAGAACTCTGATCCCGCTTTTTGGTAGTAGGGTATGGGGCCAGTGATACATCTCTGTGCTGTGTTCTTCCTCATTGCACAACAAACATTTACATGCTCTGTTAGCTTTTTTTGTGAGATGGTGTGGGTCCCTAGAACAGAAGGGGGAAAATCCTCTGTAAGTGTCTATAGAGCTCATCCCTAGAACTCTTGCATGAACTTTTATGAGTAAGGCATGGGGTTAGAGGTGTGTCTTGGCGCCACAGTCCTGCATGTTTCTCTTGATGCATTTAAAAAAGCATGTGCCATGAGTTTTCCAGGGTCTTAGCAAGCTGAGGTAACAAAAATGATAAAACCCATGACCTTGTGAGTAATGCATGGTCATATAGGCTTGTTTGTTGTTTATGCATCAAAGCAGGCCCATAAAAAAAAATATCTTGACAGTGGCATTGATAGTTCACGACTTTCTGCTGCAGATCTGCAGGCCATATCAGATAAAAGCAATGGCAACTGAAGCGGATATCATTCTTTTAAATTTTCTATAAAAAAAACAGGACCTAGGGAACAAAAAGTGAAAAACCCATGACCTCAGATTCTGCAAGTAGGGCATGGGGAAGAGTGGCACCTGTTCCTGCATGTTTCTCAATACATCTCATAATTTGGCATGCCAGGGCCCTGCGCAGGCCCTGTGGAAACAACTGACAAAAGAAAAGCACTGACATGCTTTATTTTTTATGTTTTAGAGAAATATTCGAGCTAATTGGCCCTAGTGCTTGTCCTACCATTTCAATAAATATTTGAACTTGAGATAATCATTAACAGTGAAGGGAAGTCATGTTTATCAGTTGTTAATAATAGAGGAAATCAAATGCTGCCAATTAACGTGTTTGGGTATTTATTGTTGGATTCATTTTGTTTCAACAGAGAAAGGGAAGTGTTTGCCTTGTTGGTTGTGTGGAAAGGGCACTAAAATCTACAAAGTCTTCCATCTTTTTAATATTATGTAGCTATCAGAGGTTATTTTTTGTCACTTTCATCTCTGCCACTCATTGATCAAGGTTTAGATCTTGTTAGTTTTTGCAGAATTATTTTTTGGCATTTGTATATTTAGTGAAACTTCCCTAAACCAGACACTGTCAGGACCAAGCATTTTGGTCGTTTTATAGAGATGGACATATTTCTAGTATTATAATGGCTGTTTTGGGGACGAAATTATCTGACCAGTCTGCAGAGGAAGACAGGTTACAGAGGGGGCCAGTTTAGAGAAGAGTCAATGTGTTTGAGATACATTAGTGGTATTTTGGGACACATTCACTGAGGCTTTAGAGACCTTGGGACAGTAGCACAGATCACACTGATCCTTCAGAATCAATGGGGCAGTAGTATATATCACACTTTATCCTTTAAAGACCATTGGGTAGAAGCAGAGATTAAACATGATGCATGCCTTTAAAACACAGACCAAACAATTTGGTGTGAAGATCAAAATTGAAGTCTCGACAGTCTGGACCAAATGAGGCACTGTGATTTGAAATATCAGAATTGAATTAAATGAGTCTGTAGCAAGGAAATTACCTATTTAGTTTTAAAGAATTTATGGATTATTTTTTCAAAATGTTTTAATGGATTTTGCTCACTGTTTGCTAGTATGTCATAATGATATGTATGACTTTCTCCATCAGTCATATACACATGCAACCCCCATTTTTACCATTATCTTGGGATATATTATAGAGAAAGAAAAAATTATGTATTACATGTACATAATTTGTTTTTACTTACTTTAGTACTTATAACCAGAATTTTGTTGTACGTGAGATTTCAGTAGAAAACTCCAAAGTAAAGCCTAGATTGGGTTATATTATTGCCATATATGGAATCATATAGAGAAAATAGTGAACATGTTGTCACCATAGGGCTAAAACGTTGTCACTATAGGGCTAAAACATTGCTAATATCTCGCAGACAGATGCATATTTTTACTTACTTATACGTACCTTGAAAAGATTATTTTGTGAGGTACTTTTTATTGTATGCATAATAAGTAAAAATTTGCATCTGTTCACAAGATATTAGCAGCATATTAGCCATATGGCAACAATTGGTACTTGGTGAGAACTGTTCCCCTGGGAGTATAATACTGTTTATTATGTACACTATTTACAGACATAATTCCAGTATCAGATCTACTTCTGTATAGATATTTATGTTGAACTCTACAGCTGTTATCCTTATCAGATCTACTTCTGTATAGATATTTATGTTGAACTCTACAGCTGTTATCCTTATCAGATCTACTTCTGTATATATATTTATGTTGAACTCTACAGCTGTTATCCTTATCAGATCTACTTCTGTATAGATATTTATGTTGAACTCTACAGCTGTTATCCTTATCAGATCTACTTCTGTATAGATATTTCTGTTGAACTCTACAACTGTTAGCCTTATCAGATCTACTTATGTATAGATATTTTTTTAACAGTCAAGAACAGTTATATGATATTTTTTACATGCTAGTACAAAAACACTAACACTACATAATGGATATGTAATATCCATGACTCACTACATCAGTCATGTAACATCCATAACTCACTACATTATAGTAATGTAATATTCATTACTCAATTCATCATGGTTATGTAACATCAATGACAAACACATACATGTGATACTTCAGGAAAAGCCTTCAGGGAGATTCATTCTTAATTCTTTCTCACTGCCCAATTTTTGTCTGAATAAGGGAGTTTTTCTGATGATCAGGTAGATATCACATACATGCTGACAAATTTACCTATTACTTGAAGTGCTCTTTTTTTCAATTATTGCATGTAAGGACAAAGAAGAAATAAGGCCATGCATCTCTACCACAAAATGTTATAAAATTCATGAAATTGAAACAGGTTGACCACCATGATGCTTCTATGGACTTTTAGTGCATGTCAATTTTCCAGCTTTTCTGAAATTAAGGAATTATTAGGAAAAGTGTTTTTATTCTTCCATATTCACAAATTTACTGCATTTCTCTTTTGGAATTTGTTGTGGATATTTGGTTATTTATCAGTCAGTTGAATACAAATTTTAATGAGTAAAACAGATTTTAAAAAAATGTACAAATCTGAATTCCTCATCTTTAAAATTTGCAGATTTTGTCCAACATATCTTATAGTTAACCTGCTGATGTATAATTATTTTATGATAGGAAAATTTGATCTCATAGTGTTCTTTTTGCATAATTGGTTGTGTTCTTTTAAATGGCACTTTCATTACTTTATTTGACTATATCATTCTGGGAAAGGGAGCAATATGCCTTATATATAATTCATCTGTACAAAGTACAAATACATTATAGCTTATGCTATACCCCCAGCATTGTCAGGAACCATCAGTGTTACTAGCATGATCATCAGCAGTAAGTTAATATTATAAAAGCTTTGTTAATGGAACTTTGAGTGTTTCTTCCATTATTCTGAACTACCTCTTAAAAAAGTAGGTAACCATGACTTACTCTTTTTTTTGCACAAATGACTTTATTATTAAAGGTTGATTTTTTGTAAAAGTTTAGTCTTCCTAGCACATCTCCAACTGTAGGCAAGGTATGTTCATGGAACTGGTTCAGGGTGTTTCTTGCATAGTTCTGAACCACCCATGGGAATATAGGTTAGAATGACCTACTTTTCTTACACTAATTACATTTTGCTAACACAATAACACAATGTAAAAGTTTTGTTATAGCGAGTCTCCAGGTGTAGGCATGCTTTTTTATGTACTTTGTTTGGGCTGTGATACCTCTACAGCTAAGAGCTGTTCACAGTGACCCGCTTTTCATATTTTTCTTATGCTAATGACATTGTTGATCATAGGTTAACCCTATGTACAGATTTTGTCCTCCTGGCAAATTTCAAACTGTAGGCATGGTACATGCATGAAAATATATCAGGATCACAGTTTCTTGCTTCATTGTCTACCTTTCTCAAGGGAAAGTAGGTCACAATAACTTACTGTTCTTACACTGATTATTTTGCTGTATACTAATTTTACCCAGTATGAGACAATATATATGTGTGGATGGAAGGATGGATTTTAATGACACATCAACACAGTACTGCAGGCTTGTTAGTGCTGATTAAAAATTAAGTTTCAAAAATCGCAGAAAAAAATGAGCAAAACAACATGAGAAAGATAAACCCTGCAAAATAATTGTAAACACATAGTCCTACAAAATAAAAGATGTTAAAATTCTTTATAATGTGCATTGTGAGGCAAGCACTGGTGTACAGGTGAGTTTGGTTGTCTCTCTTATTACTCTTGGTACGTAATTGTCTAAAGTACTCAAAGTGCCATTTAAAGTGCTGTTAACAAGAACAATGGGAAATATTTTGAATGTTAGCTATCATTTGTATTATTGATTTTAAAGTTTATATATTTTTACTCAAGAATAATAAAGTTGATCAAACATGTGACTAGTTCATATTTCTTTTTACATCCATTACATTGCAAATCTGGTTGTTCATACTGAAGATGCAGACATCCATTATTGCAACTTCTAATTGTCACAATAATTTTAAAGATGCCACAATAGGACAAGTGTATTAAAAATAAATTCACAATCTTATCTTTGTCTGACAGTTGGTTCAGTCCAACTATTTTAATGGAAAGTGACCCAATAAGTATGAATTGAGGCTTCAGCATGCTGCCTATTCAAACCAAATTGTATTCATTTTAGGTTCCCTTACAACTACAGTACTTCCTCATTATACTGCTGTCTATATGAGCCATAGAGTATACTGCCTTATAGTGAGATTACCTTATAGTGAAGTACATAATACATTACTCATTATAATGCTGTCAATGGGAGCTATATAGTATACTGCCTAATAATGTGATTACCTTATAATGAAGTACATGATACCATATTCCCTCATTATAATGCTGTCCATGGGAGCCATATAGAATACTGCCTAATAATGTGATTACCTTATAATGAAGTACATGATACCATATTCCCTCATTATAATGCTGTCCATGGGAGCCATATAGTATACTGCATAATAATGAGATTACCTTATAATGAAGTACATGATACAATATTCCCTCATTATAATACTCTCCATTGGAGCCATATAGTATACTGTCTTGTAGTGAGATAGCCCTATAATGAAGTACATGATACAGTACTCCCTCATTATACCACTGTCCATGGCAGCCAGATTATACCACTTAATATGTGAGGTTACCTAATAATGAAGTAAATAATACAGTACACCCTCATTATAATGCACTCCATGGAGCCTGAATATACTGTAATATAGTGAGATTATCTTATAATGAAGTACATGATATATATAATTTAACTACCACTAAATAAAATGGGATCCATGACCATACCTACCTTATAACAAGAACTGTGTTATAATGAAGGGCCTTATAGTGAGGAAGTTCTGTAATCAGCATCTACTACAACTGAATAAAACTCTTCTTTTTAACAAAAATAAATTCTTCTTAACTGTACGCAAACCATATATCAGATGAAGATGATAAATAAATGGATATATTCAATTATAAGCAAAACAAAAGACTGGAATAGGGCACTTTTGGTTAAAGAACAATAAATAACTATTATTTAATTTCAGGACTCAAAACCTATAAATAAGTACTATATATTGTATGTATTGACAGTATACCAATACTGTCAGTTTTGCATAATTAGCATAATTTATACAGATGTGTATAGAGATTTGTAATTTATCCACATGTGTATAGTTTTGTAATTACACATATGTGTATAGAAATTTGTAATTTATCCAGATGTGCACAGAAATTTGTAATTACAGAGATGTGTAATACATCAATAATTTTATGCTACCTCCAGACATGCTTTACATTTATACCAGATGCAAATTTACAAATATGTGTAAATCTTATCACATGACAAATTGATATACGTATGCAAATTTACACACATGTAAATCTTATCACATGACAAATTGATATACATATGCAAATTTACACATGTGTAAATCTTATCACATGACAAATTGATATACATATGCAAATTTACAAACATGTAAATCTTATCACATGATAAATTGATATACATATGCAAATTTACACAACATAATGAATCTAAAACATGAGTAAATTTATACAAGTACAAGGTTTTAGTGGTACATATGAACAAGATTAGATATGTTGTCTATTTATATCTCCATCACACGAAATGACACTGCCAAAATATTTAATGAGGACATTCCTATACAACACATTGGCACTAAAACCAGGTAATCTTTTATCTTAAATTTCTTATGTACAACTAACTGTACCAAAACCATGTAATTTTTTCCTTAAATTTCTCATGTACAACTAATTGTAAGAGTTGTGCAATTTGTGAGAAGGCAATATTTTACAGGTCTAGAATTTAACATAAATTTCTTTGTAGCCAGAAGGACTAGTCGCTTGAGAAATGTACCAGTCCTGCTGCATCGTCACTAGTCCTTCCCAGTGAAATTTTAGTAGCCATTGAACTATTGAAATCATGAAAACTACTAGTCTGACAAGAAATGTACTAGCCTCAGTCTTGCAGACTTCCACTAGTTTCAAGCCCTGTTTCCTGAAGAGCTGGCAGGTTGCAAAATTTACTTTGTACTCCTCCTGTTTGCCACTTATTTTGTAAAGATATAGTTCTTAATGTGGCTGCTATATAATGCACCTAAAGTCTGTCATCTTTATTGAAAACCAAAAAGAGAAGGGAATGCATTTCTGAGTGATATCATCTCGCTCATAAATAAAAATAGGTCATTGTGACCTGTGTTTTATTCAACATCAACTTTCTTTGATGTCTTTCAAGTATAAAGATTTATAACAGATGGTTAGAAGAGACATTCTCATGAGCATACTGTCACTTTAAGAAATAAGAAAATTGACAATAGTGATATTATTGAACTGCAAAGCATAATTTCGTCTGAATTGTGAATGATAACAGAGATTTACATGATTCGGCTGGTAATTTGTGTCTGAAAAACAGCTAAACACAGAACTTAAAAGCAAGTCACTAAAGGGTGAAATTTAGATCACAGTTACTCAATTTTACAGTGTAAGTACTTCTCATGATAATTCTACAAACCAAGTTACAATAATACAAACAAAGGCATTTGAGAAACTCAGACAATCACAAAAATGAATGCCCATTATCATAGCATGAAAAATAGGTCATACTGACTCAATATTATCCAAAGAATATGTGGTATTGTGCTTGTGAGGCATCTACATCTCAAGTTACATGACCCTGAAGTTAATATTTGCTGAGAAAGAAAGCTCAAGAGGAAACATTAAACATTATACTATCACAGTGAAAGTAGACCACTGTGAACTGAGATGTACCGAATATACTCGCATATAAACCCTTACCAACTGCAAACTGCATAGACCCAGATCTGCTGTCGCATAATGTGCAGTCAGATCTGGGTCTATGCAGTTTGTAAGGACTAATCAGTAGAACAAACAACATAGACCCTGATCTACTGGCGCATTATGCGACGGCAGATCAGGGTCTATGTTGTTTGCATTTGGACCAAGCTTATACGCAAGTATATACGTATGCTAAATTGACTTTTATAAAATATTGTTAAGTCAGGTGAGATATGCTAATTTATGAATACTGCACTTTAATTGAAGCTAGGTCACTGTGACACTATAATTTTAAATTGGGTAACTTTGACACCTTTCTCTTTGTATTTCTGATTCAATCTTCCTCCAAACTTTACTTTTTCGCCAAACTTGGTACATAGGTTGCCTATGTGGTAATCATCTTTGAGAGGGGTGTTAAATTTAGTCCTCTTCCCTGGGATCCCCAAGAAGGGTTCAGAGGTCAAATATTATATGCCACAATTGTAATTACAGTACCTGTAAGTTTGAATACTTTTGATCAAACTTTATGCATGCATTTGGATCCCCAAGAAGGGTTCAGAGGTCAAATATTATATGCCACAATTGTAATTACAGTACCTGTAAGTTTGAATACTTTTGATCAAACTTTATGCATGCATTTGTAGCAGATGGCCACCTAATGACCCCTGGATTTTACTTCAGAAAGCAGGGGGTGGGAAATGATGTGTGAAAAAAGCATATGGATTTCAGGGTATATTGGAATACACTGTATCTGTCAGTCCATCCATCCATCATACTGTCCATTTCTCCTTCTAAACTGCTTTGTGAAAATTTGGAAAACCTTCTCCATAGGTTGCCCTTGTGTTAACCATCTGGGTTCCTTAAGAATGGGTCAAAGGTCAAATATAATTTTTTTAAAAATTTGATTGACATTTCTAAATATGTTTGTACCAAACTTGAAAAATGCAGTCATACTATAATAACAGAGAATTTATGTACTGTAATGGGTTTGGGGTTTAGACCCCTGGGTCAAGGTGGGGAAGGGAATATGTAATAAAAAGTGTGAGTTTGCCTGAGTGTGGGCCAGGTAATATGTAATAAAAATGTGGGTTTCCCAAGGTGGGCCAGGTAATATGTAATAAAATGTGTGTGGGTTTGCCAAGGTGGGCCAGGGAAGCAGCTCTAATATACCCAAATGGAGTTGGCCAGTAGCCTGTACTTCTTTAAAAACTAGTATATTAATAGTGTCACTCATAAAAAATATTAATGGAATTCATACTAATTAGTAGTACATGTAGTACGATGATCATTATTACTATTTATTTTGGTATCCTTTTTATTTATGAGGCATGGATCACATCATGATTATCTCACATCTTTATTAATTATATGCCATCACTGTGAGAATAAAGGCACATTAATGTTTACATCAAGCAAGCTATTTCAACTGTCAATATCACAAACGTGGATATTCGTATCCTATGAACACGGTTATAGATTATTATTTTTTTGGCATGGAATTTGATGACGTAATTTTTTATGTTAATGTTTCCCAATTTGACATGTTCCTGTGAAATGTAGCTGGTATAGCGGTACCAACTGAACAACCCTGGGGGGTGGGGGGTGGGGGTGGGGCGGAGCTGAATGTGTAGGGAACATTGTTGTATTAAACAATAAACAACAAAACTGGCTGTGATTGGTGCATTATGTAAGAGTTGTACTTTCTGTCAGGCTTAAAAAAAAGTTGAGTCTCTTGGCAACATGTCAATGGGAATTTAACAATAAATATGACCCTATGCCCTATGGATTCAACGGAAAATGTAATATTAAAAGCATCTATTGGTCAGCACAGCTGTCTGCACAATAAAGAGAGACAACCTGGAATGGATGGCATGGCATGTGTGCCGTTGATTGGCACACTGTCTTTTTATAGGTTAGCACAGCTGTCTGCACTATCAAGAGACACAGCATGGGATGAGTGGCATGTAATGTGTGCTGTTGATGTGGACACTGTGCTTGTAATAGGCCAAAATAGCTGTCTACACTATTAAGAGAGATGGACTTCAAATGTGGATGCATTAGAATCCATCCGCTCTCATTAAAGCAATAAGTCAGATTAGTATCAGCATACTTGTATCCTTGCATATACACATGTCTCATAAAAGTGTTTTATAAAGTGGCTTTCACTGGGGAAAAAGAAAACCCTGGTAATCCTACATAAGCTTGGAAATATTACTTATATAATACATATACTTTTAAATGTAGAGATGACTGGACAATGATTTTGTTGATGATGATTGATTTATCAATTACTATTGTATAAAGGGGACCATGCAATGCTGTGGTACAATATATTGACCAGAAACAGAAGGATTTTATACACAGAATTAGTTCCTGAAACATGTATGATATTTGTTGTTTATATTATTATATTTATTTATTATATTATTATATTTATAAAGCTGTACATATGCAAATGAATAAATTCATAAAATCATCACCACTTTTTTTATCTTTTGTACCACATAGTATATAACCATACTTTTAATCCAGTGTAAGATTTCTTTAAAAGCATTTCACATATAACCCTTTGTAAATATAGTTGCCATACTTTTAACTAACATTAGGATATTATACTCATGGTTGTCAAGTCATGTAAGGAAGATAAAAGAATTGAAAATGCCTACCTACCTCAGTCTCTTGGTCTGTTCAAATGCTATACATTGTTTCCAAACAGAACTTAAATATGACTCATTGGGGAACTAGTAACAATCGCTTCAAAATAGTCTTTTAAGGACCAAATAGCTAAAAATGGTATGCAGGCATCATGCAACAACTTTGAATAGGCATCATAACAGTAGCCATATGCAGCACTTGGGGTGTAATGTTAAGTTTTAACACGAGATTTTCCATTTATCCCAAAAAATGTTTTACTAAAATGGCACTTGGGGTGTCTATGAGAATTGTAATGTTAAATAGTTATCTACCATCCAACACCCAGTTATCTACTATCCAACATGCCATGTGAAGTGACCGTTACTTTGGTTATCTACTATCCAACACCCACTGCTTGATTACTATCCAATACAGACTTTTTTATTACTATCCAACACACACTTTTATTTATGATCCAACACCCACTTTTTGAGTACTATCCAACACTCACTTTTTGATTACCATCCAACACCCACTTTTTGATTACTATCCAATACCTCACTTTGTGATTACTATCCAACACCCTCTTTTTGAGTACTATCCAACACACCATGTGTAGTGACCAAAACCCCACACATACTATCCAATGAAATGGATAGGATGTAAAAAAAAAAAAGGGGGGGAATGAAATCACACTTACACACATGGGTAGGAGTGTTTATACAAACACTATACTTACAGACATGCAAACATACTATCACATGCTCCAAAGTGTAGTAGTGTTTATATACAAACTATACCCACAAATATCTAATCACACAGAAGAGGGGTAGAAGGGGTTTTTAATTTTTAGTTGTTTGTAAACAGACATAGACATACACAAACATAGAACATAAAGCATATAGTGGCAATGATTTTGAGATTTGGTGGTCCTGAAAAGGGCCATTAAGGTGAGTTAACTAAAGAGGGTTAACACAGGTAACACCGCTTCACAGTTCTTCTTCTCTGGCTTCTCCTTACATCTGATATATAGACTAATACTCATCTGAGGCATTCTTGCAATTCCAAATAGATTATTCTCTTCTAAATAGCTGTGTTTGTGATGCATGTGATCATGCACATTGCCTTGACATACATGGGGTACTCCTTATCAAACAGCATGTTTGAAATGATGGTAGAGGATTCAACAGTGGTCCACATCTTGTTGAGCTGTCTTGAGAACAGATCACACAGCGGGCCAACACACCCTTATATATAGTCTAGAACCAGATCAAAACTGATTGGGAAATTCCACTAATCAGAACACATGTAACATAATTCAGTCAGGGTATGTTGTCTATCTTCCAATCAGAATACAGAAGATGCACTGTCACTTTTAATGTGATATACACCAAACCAGAGCAGACAGTGCTATCCCTGAATTCTACAGGAGAATGCTTGATAACATTAACAGAATTTTTAAATATGAATAAATAATATTATCATACAGGTTAGAGAATTTTAATTCATACTCTATGGAGATTCGAACCCTGATCCACAGGTTACATCACCCATCACCTTGCCTGTAAGCACCAACCCCTATACCATCTCAACAATACACACATCACCAAAAATTATGCTACAATGTCAGTGGTATAGGCATTTGTGCGTAGACCTTCATGACCCAAGACCTCTAAGCCTTCTATGACTACATTGATGTTCACCACTACCACTGAGATGCTGACAGCAGTAGCAGCTGTCACTATTACCATTACCACAGCAACAGCAGGAGTAGGAGGCTTTTACATGGAATAGGTTTCAGACAATTGCAGTTGATGTTGAAAAGTCCATAAGTATTTTTTTATTTAAAAACCCAAACTCTTTTCAGGGCCACCCAATTCTCTTTGAAAAGAGATAATACATGTAGTTCAAACCAAATCTCCATTGTCCATAGCAAGCAACCATTCATCAGTGAGTTTTGTTAGTGTAGACTAACAGGACTGGTTCCGTCAAAATGTAGATTGACAGAATTGATACTGGTCTATAATTATCTGAATTTGACTTTGAACCCATTTTATAAACTGGCATAACCTTGGCTGCCTTCATTTGAGATGGGAAGATTCCCTTTATCATGTTTTGATTAATTATGTAGGTAAGAGATGGAGCAATAATAGCAGCACATTTATTTATTATGGATGTACCTATCGGATCCACTCCAGTTGATTTCTTAGAATTTAGCTTTATAAATTTACTTACCACATGATACTACACATGACATAAATGGAATAGTAACCTGTACATATTCAGGAATTTTTTACTTGATAAAACCTTGTAACTTTTTATTTTTGGCATTATTATTTTATATATTGGAAGTTCCATGTGTTACATCAATGAAATGCTCATTAAATATGTTAACAATATCATGCATATCATCAATTATTGTTCCATCAATTATTAGTTGATTTGGGATCTTACTGTTTTTATTTGGAGTAAAATCCTTCAGAATTTTCAACTTTTCAACTTTTCATTTGGACATTTGCATTTTTTAACAGATATTTTTTTTAAAATTCTCTTAGTAGACTGAATCATAACAGCACATATATTACACCAGAGTTTCTGGTTGTGCCAATCCTTGACTTTATGAATGACTTGAAAAAAACGCAGAAAACCTGACCATGCAATTTCTCGAGAAAGAGCGCACCAATTTGGAATTCTAAGTTGTTGCGCGCAATTTCGCGAGAAATGGCTTATTCCAGTAGAGTTTATGATTTGCAGGTTTTGATTGGTCATTCTTCCGAAAACAAACTAATAAGAATGGTTGTTACTTGGGTGCTTCGGTCGGGTAAGTGGGGGGATATACTAGAAGCAATGTAACAATATTGGCAATACTGTAACAGACCATGCATGAGTTGATTACACTGTACATCCCAAAGAAGTATGTCGGGTACTTTGCTTGAATATGTTTACTCTAAATAATTTAAATAGAAGTAATATTTGAATTGAGAAGACAACGTATATACCATCTCGAAAATAGGTTTATGTTTGTGAAAGAGTTTAGGGATGCCACTTTAGTAATTACACCACGCACTATGGCGATACGACTTCAGTTAAGTACAGCAAGAACTACACATTGTAATGAATTGTAAGTGCTGGTTGTGCGTAGATTACATTAAGGTAATTACAAATTGGTACGAATATTTTAGTAACTTGCACTAGAACAAACAATCTAATTAAAAAAAAAAAATTTTGTAGTTTTTGAAACGAGACAAAAAAAAATGATCAAGTCCAATACGTTTACAAGCTATTTTGAAACAACTACTGTATAAATGTGCAGGGGAGCACATGCAGAAATGTATTTACACTATAGCGGTAATTGGGGCTCGATATTAACGCTAATCCGCCAACCCACGGTTAGTGACTTTAAAGATGGATCACTTAAACGCCAGCCGTCTCTAATTCTTTGGAAAAGTGAAAATTACTGCTGGTCACTATCACAACAGTTAAAAAGTATTGTGATGGATGTTTCAAATAAAATGTGAGTTGGCATTCCCTTTTATGGTTAATTGATCTATTTATTGTGTTAATTGAGTACCTACCAACATTTTGAACTTGATGAGGCACAACAAAAACTCAGTGCAAATGGACAAGTGGTCAACCACTCACCCACTCGTCAAGTAAATTAGTGTGATTATTGTTAAAACAGTCTTCGCACTTGTGGAACTAGCCTGGTGTACTGGCCCCAAGCACTGATTTCATTATTGATGATAACAAAAGGTATAGGATATCAGGCTAGTATTTACCGATCAAAAAAGGTCGCATTTGCCAACTGAACAAATAATCCAGAATTATACCAAACAGTGTTTTAATATTTATATCATTGTTGCTAAATATTCAATGCATTGTGTCATGACAATTGTAAACATGTGGAAGTATTTGCGAGGTGCGCAGCCACCAATGAAACAGCACAAATTAGATGATGACGAGAGAGTGTGATGGTAAATATGATCAAGAGAAGAGACTAAGAAAGTATGAGGAATGTTAGGCAAATTAATATGAATGGCTGAAGTATGACGCAGGAAAGGCTGTGATGTGCAATTATGCACTGAGTAGAATTACGGAGAAATACAAAAGTGCATTTGGTACTTCATTTGTCAATGGGTGTGAAAGCTTTCATAAATCGTCCTTGGAATTACACAATGCAAGTTTCCTGCACATAATGGCAGAAGGATATGTAAAATCAAAACGGAAAGTTGGTTTATCAGAAGCAGAGTAAATTGTGTCTCTTTTGAACAAGAGCATCTTGAAGAAGCTTCAACATGAACTTTCAGCTTTTCAAGAGTCCTGTTGGTGAAATACAGCTGTCATTGTTTTGAGTTGATGCTAATGAATAATTCATGTTGAATTAGAAACTGAACTGGCTGAAATTCAGGCAGGATCATTAACAATTTTATTGTGTGGGTTAGTGAAACAAATTCCCAATTTCTAGCCCTGGCAGTAATGTATTAAGACCATATTAAGTAGTGCTCACTGATGTACAGGTAAGTGAACTCAACTTGACAACTAGAAGTGTATCTGAATGTTTTGGACTTGAGGTGAAGTTTTAGAAACTGAAAATAAATTATTCAAGTGTGAGTTTGTTAAATATATTGACCAATTTGTAATTAACATAATGTAATCTATCTACTACCAGCAGTCAGAACTAATTACAGTGTGTAGTTTTTGCTGTGCTCATTTGAAATCATATGGCCAAATTATATGGTGTAATGACTTAAGTGAGGTGATGAGCCTTAATAATAATAATAATAATAACAGGACTGTGCAAATATTTGATGATACACTTGTTCCAGACAAGTGACTGCTGAAAAATCACTTGTTATACAGATTTTGTTTGCTTGTCCATGGTATAACTAATGTTAACAACACACTGTGATGTTGAAAAAATGCATCCAGTTCCTACAGTGTGTTAATGTTTTTATTTAAAATTCTCAGTTTTAATTTTGTAAAAATCAATTCATTTACATAAATATTGAATCCTTCTTTTTACATCATGTAATATTATTCAGAAGCTAATTTTTAAGATAAATAATAATAAATCAAGAACAATATAGCAGTTTGTTAGATCTTACCAAAAAATGTACCATATATACTTGATTATAAGACGACTATAAGTCGGTCGTACCCCCTTTTTAGGGCTGTAAAAAGTGAATTTCTCTTTGATCCTCCTTTAAATTGGGGTGTATTTTGCAAGTCAGATCCCACCTGTAATGGGTGACTTGTTGTCAGTGAGTCAGTGTTGCACTTTGGAATAATAAACAAGCCAAACTGGATTGATAGATAGATGAGAAAAATGAAGACAAAACCAGTGTAAAAGAAATAGAGTTATATTATTGAATGGAATAAATATGCCACAATTAAATCGACAACTTACATTTTGCCCATCTTCATCCATAGAAATCCATAATGCTTGACATTTTAAATCCATTTATATTATAAATCCTTTAATTCTATTATTGGTCTCATACTGGTATAAAAATAATAGCCCAGAATGATCTTACAAATAAACAGTGAAAGTAAAGTCCATACTTTCGTGATTCACAGTAAGCTATAATTATCACTGATCAATGTCATCTGGTACAAAGCCCAAGAATTCATCCTCTTTGTCTGAGTCACCAAATAAAGATAAAGTTCTGAAATCCTACCTTGTTGTCTGGTGGTCATAAACATCAATCAACTCGAATTCATCATCTTTACCATCATCTGGGGGTGCTTACATGGAGACAGAGCTTGGGCTCTGTAAGTGACACTTTCATCATACAGTCTTTGAAATCTGTTCAAGAATGCAACTGAACAGGTGTCAATGGTGTGGCATTATCACATGGAATTCAAATCAGCACCCTCTGTGAACTGAATATAGGACTGCATGGTACTGAACAAGTATAAAATATTTGCAGCTTGATCAAGACTATGTCTTTAAACATGTCATGTAGGTAAAAAAGATACACCTCAATCTAATCATATCCCTTTTGGTAGATGTAGATTCTTACAAAAGAAAAGGTCCCTCTTCAGCCAGTGAGGCATGCATTTTCAAATCTTGCACAATCACTTGCTGCTGGAAAGGTTGAACACAATAGTCTGCATAAAAACTGTATACTGTGCAGTGCAGACATCATCCCTAAGTGAAAACCATGCCTTCATAAATTTCACATTGGAATAAATGAGAATTCTAATGTTTCCCAGTAGTATCACAGAAAAAGTTTAAAATATTTTTCTCATTTTGAAGATTAATTTTGTATAATTTATGTTTCTATCATTGTCAGTCAGACTGCATGTTTTCAGGAACATTTTATGTTTGAAACCCCCTGCAGGCTCAGGGATGTAGAATAAGTCCGATAATGTTTTCCTACATGTCGCAAGAGAAGACTAATGGAGGCAGGAGCCACAAAGGATCAGTGGATAGAGTGCTGGACTTGCGATCAGAAGGGTTTGGATTCAAATCCCACCATCAGATCAGCCCATGTTGGCTACTGTGGTGTCCTTGGGCAAGACACTTTACTTCAGTTGCTTCAGCACTAAATACAGTTGCTTCGGCACTAAATAACCTACTTATGTTGCTATGTCATATATGTTAGATATATATTTTAAATAACAGATTTTAGAGAGTATTTTCAAAAATTTAAAAAAATTGCTTTAACATTACAGAAGGGTGCATTGTAGTGCATGTAAGTGCCACAAATGCTAGTAAATGTCATAAAGTGACCCCTGTATTTGTGACATTTACAAGCTTTTTTCATTCCAGTAAATATCATTATTTAATATTTACAAGTGACAATGAAATCATTGTTGCCAGTTAAAGGAATACATTTGTGAAATGTACCACTGTTGTGACATTTCTTGTTGACACAAACTGTCAATATCACAAATTGTGAAAATTACTGTTAAATAAATTCATCATCAATAGTAAATGTCATATTGTTCTAGATAAAAATTGTTTTTCTGTGTTATGAGTTTGCATCATTATATCAGCTCTTTTGTGGAGGTATTGCAGTTGATCATGCTTCTTGTCCAGCCAGCCGTGGTCTTTGTTTTTGTCCACATATCCATCTATTTTTCTCATTTAGTACTAGGATGAACAGCATATTTACTTACCAACATACCTTTCTTTATATTTTTTCTATCTGTCTGTCTATGCATATCTACCTATCTTTGCACATTTTTTTCCATAATTGTTATATGCCTGCCATAAGACACAGCATGCTGTGTTGTGATGTTGTCCCTCCATCCATCTGTCAGTTACTAAACTATGTGGGTGACTTGCACTTGGGCTAAGGAAGAACCCTGTCGATATTGGGGTCAAAAAAAGAAAATTATTTCTGCACAATAACTTGAGTCATCCACCATTTTCAGTTACCAAACTTTGTGAATGGGTTGCACTTGGGGTTAGGAAGCACTCAATCGATTTGGGGCCAAAAGGTCAAAGACCAAGGTCAGTGTGACTGAAGGAAGAAAAATGGTTTCTGCAGAATAACTTTAGTTCTCCACCATCTACAGTTATCAGTTTTTGTGTATAGCTTGCACTTGGTTTTAGAAATAAGCATATTGATTTGGGGGTCAAAAGGTCAGAGGTCCATGTCACTTGGACTGAAAGAATAAAAATTGTTTCCGCACAATATCATTAGTTCTACATCACATAGCTGTGTCAAACTTAATGGATGGCTTGCACATGTGGTAAGGACGATGCCTGTAGATTTTGGGGTTCAAAGGTCCAACATCATTGCCATTGTGACTGAAAGAAGAAAAATGGTTTCCACAAAATAACATTAGTTCTACATGATTGACCTGGACCAAACTTTCTGGATGGCTTGTACTTGGCATAAGGAAGAAGGGAAGCCTATTTATTCGGGGTTTAAAGGTCAAAGGTCAAGGTCACTGACAGAAACAATGGTTTCTGCACAACAAGTTTAGTTATCGACCATGTACCTTCACCAGAGTTTATGAATGACTCGCATGTTGATTAGAGAAAGAAGCCTATTGATTTTGGGGTCAAAGGTAAAGGTCACTGTCATTTATTCTCTTCATAATTTTTGGTTCTAGACCGTGTACTTTGACCAAAGTTTGTGGAGGGCTTGCACATAAGGCATGGAGGAGGCCTATTGATTCTGGGATCAAAAGGTAAAAGATCAAGGTCATTGTGGCTCAAAGAGGCATTAGTTTTGCAGAATAAGTTTTGTTCTGGAGTAAGACTTGCCCGTGCTTTGTGGATTCTGTAGATTCTGGGATCTAAAGGTCAAAAGTCATGGTTATGGTCATGGTTAGTCTCATAAGAAAATGATGGTCTCTGGACATTTAAGTTCAAGACCACATACCTTGACCAAAGATCTAGGTCATTGACTCAGTTCAGTAATCTCTGAAGTCAGCTTATAGTCTAATAGTGTCAACATAGAAGACTATTAAACGCAGGGCAGGCATATAATGTGTCAGACTCAGTACTCTTGTTTAACATTATGGTGGCAAATGTTCTTGTTTAGCCAAGTAATTGCACCCCACCCCATCCACAGACCAAATTACCACTTTATTTGCACAAGTGTCATCATTACTCTAATTATCTGGACATTTTAAATTTTAATTTTCCAGACCATATTTTCAAAATTAGTAACATTTTTAAATAGTACATAAAATTTCCAGACATCAGTTATGTTTTTTAAAGCCTACACAAAAAAAATTCAAGTTGGAACGTAAACTATAAGAAATATTTTACCCATACTAAAGATGATGACCATACTATACGTGATCAACAGAAAAGTTTCATGTAGAGCTAATTCTATCTTGAATTTGTTTTAGTTGTTAATTTTGTTACATTTAATGATTATTATCAGAGTGTAATTCTTGAGAATAGGTTGGAGAGGGTAGTCATAAAGGTATATACCAGATCCAAGTGTCCAGATTTTAATAATCTGAGATCATCTGTTCTTGTTTGCTGTCTATGTACGAAAAATGAACTAAGAAAGAGAAGGACAGTACATAGACAGCAAACAAGAACAGAAGATCTTGTATTATTAAAAGTTAATAAACATATGCTTAACTGTTCAGGAGGAAACTTTAAAGTCATTCCTTTACATAAATTATTTACTGATAATGAATATTTAAGAGAAGAAAAGGAACTTTATTTCATACGCACTCTTCAACCAGACACTAATAGTTCAAACTAATTATGCGAGATTCATGAAAACTTTAAATGGGATGATTTGTACATTGTATCAATATACTGACACATTTTCATAACATAATCATAGGAAACCTATATTGATTGTTTCTACTTTGAATACAATCCCCAATCACATTAATGTTAGGAAGAAGCTCCACTACCTCTCAAATCCAGCAATCATTGAAAGAAGAAAAATGTGTCTTTTGAGTCTATATTCCATATAGACCACATGAATACTCTCTTCCCAACCCTTCCTCTTACCTCCCCTTGCCACCGCTAGGTGGCTATGATTGTTTCACAGTTTTTAGCTTTTGCTGATAAAATATTAATCATACCTAATACCTCTCACAGAATCTAAGTTAATCTTTTTGGATTATTGACCATCTATCGACATAGTCATTATAGTATTGAATATTAAGGTATTTATTATATGTTGTAATCATTATTTTATTAAATTTGGTGATATTTATGTGAATTTTTTCACAGTTGTGGACTTCATTGTCTTTCTGACCATGTGCTACAACACAGTATAATTGTTGCTCATTGTATTTTCACTTGTTCAAGACACAAGAGTGGTTATTGTTGAACACTTTCAGGTTGTTATTTTCCAATTTGTCATTCTCTTCATTTCAGATTAATAATGATGACGAAATATGCTAAGTGCAAGATTTTAAGTTGACAAGGGCACACATGATATGTATTTCTCTTGCACAAATTGTTCTTCCACTGCTGTTATTGCTATATGTGAACACTTTCAGACTGTTATTTTCAATATTTGGTTATTATTGTCATTTCATATAAAACAATGACAACATTATGTACCAGAGTCAATGAAGACACACATGATTCATATCTGTCTTGCACAGAGTGTTCTTCCAGTGTGGTTTTTGTTATATGTGAACACTTTAAGATTATTTTCGAATTTGTAGCTTCTACTGGTCATTGACCAGAAGAACTTATGGGATGGTCTGTTGTCCGTAGTCCGTCCATCCATTAACACAAGTTTGTTATCACTACTCCTCCTAAACTACTTTGAGCATTGCCTTGAAACTTTTCATCACATAGTCTAGTTGGTCCTAAATGAAAATGGTGTTGCCTGGTGTCACAGAATTGTGTCGGGTAAAATTTGTATGCATGATATATGAACGAAAATGTATTCTGGGTTTCGTTGCCACGTACAGCGTTACCCAAGGGTGGTTTATTTTTAGCCTGAGCTATTTCAAAACACTGATTTTGGTTTACCCATTGCTGCACACACAAAGTGCCTGCAGTGAGAAAACCGATTACCTAGAGTTCTGTGGCTGTGGATTTCCACCACAACCAGGGTACTTACAGAGTAAATTCTTGTTGTCTTATAACAATACATTGAGTTTTTTCAGGAAGCTGTCCACTTTACAGGAGCAATCTTCAGCTGTAGATCAGTTTTTGACAGGGAGTCATAGAACTCTGGTGTTTCATGTAACCTGGATGCTAGGGTCGATGGTGACATTGGCATGGAGGATGGTATTGATTTACCGGCATTGAGGGACCAAAGCTTCTGGACCAATGGGTATTGACGGAATAAGAAGGCTCAAGAGAGATCCTTCATCAGACTGGGAGGGGTGGACCATTCATGGTGGCTTCTTGACCATTCAACGAGAACTGTGATCATCAACTGGATGCCATGAGATGCTTATGTTCCATTTTTTTAATCAATATTATTCAATATCGATATGAGTGAAATCAATGATTCAGTATCACTGTATGAATGAAAATCAATAATACATACATCTTACTTGTGGATGAAACATACATTATTCATATTTTTGTACAAATTCTATACATTGATCACCCTTGCTGATAGAATCATACCTTGTTCATATTTGTTTATAAATCCTATATTTTGATCACCCTTTGTGATAGAATCGTACATCGTTCATATTTGTGTATAAATTCTATAAATTGATCATCCATGGTGATAGATCCATATATCAGTCATATTTGCTTATAAGTTCCATACATTGATTCTCATTTGATTACTCATTGAAGTTACATGGTCTGATTAGTTCCATTTAGGAACAACATAATTTCCTTATACCAGTTGTTGAACTCGGTGCGGATCATTTTGTTAAATCCATTGTTGCACTTTATGCACATGAGTATGGTGTTAGATTAATTAATTGTTCAATTACATTATAAATAAACATCTCATTCATGAAATTGCTTTCAGTGTCTTCGCTAAATCGAATACCAACTCGGCTTCATCCTGTTACACCCGGAAATCCAGTCTTGAAAAATCCATGTTGAAAATCTTGTTATCGCTACTCTTCCTGAATGGATGGTCAAATCAACATGTGGTTTTCACTAAAAAACTTTGTATGGTGTCTAGTTGGTTATAAATGAAAATGGTGCCAATCTGATGCCCAATATGACCACCACAGCAGCCACCTTGAAAATCTTGTTATTGCAATTCCTCCTGAATGGATGGTCATATCAGCATGGGGTTTTCATTCAAAGACTTCTTATGATGTCTAGTTGGTCCTAAATGAAAATGGTGCCAATCTGATGTCCAATACAGCCACCATGACAGGCATCTTGAAAATCTTGTTATCACTACTCCTCCTGAATGGATGGTCATATCAACATTGGGTTTTGACTAAAAGACTTCTTATGGTGTCTAGTTGGTTCAAAATGAAAAATGGTACTGATCTGACGTCCAATATGACGACCACAGCAGCCACCTTGAAAATCTTGTTATTGTAATTCCTCCTGAATGGATGGTCATTTCAACATGGGTTTTTCAGTAAAAGACTTCTTATGATGTCTAGTTGGTTCTAAATGAAAATGGTGCCGATCTGATGTCCAGTATGACTACCACTGCAGCCATCTTGAAAATCTTGTTATTGCTATTCTTCCTGAATGGATGGTCATATCAACATTGGGTTTTCATTCAAAGACTTCTTATGATGTCTAGTTGGTTCTAAATGAAAATGGTGCTGATCCGACTTCCAATATGGCCACCATGGCAGCCATCTTACAAATCATCTTATCTCAACTCTACTTGAACAGAAAGTCAAATTGACATGGGGTTTTCAATGGAAGACTTCTTATGATGTCCAGTTGGTCTTAAATGAAAATGGTGCTGATCTGATGTCCAATATGGCCACTACAGCAGCCATCTTGAAAATATTGTTATTGCTAATACTCCTGAATGGAATTTAATGTCTTTAAAATATTGTTATCTCTACTCCTCTCCAAATGGCTATATCAACATGGGGTTTTTACCAATAGACTTCTGATGATACCTAGTTGGTTCTAAATGAAAATGTTGCCCATCGTACATCCAGTATTGCTGCCAAAGTGACTCTCTTACAAATTTTATTGTCACTACTCCCTATGAATGGATGATCATCATGACATCGGGTTTTTACCAAAAGACTTCTAATGATGTCCACTTTGTCCTAGATGAAAAAGGTGCCAAGCTGACATCCAATATGTGTACCACAGCAGCTAATTTGAAAATCTTGTTATCATTGAAGAATACCAGAGACGGTTTCAACACTTGACAGTTAAAAGGAAGAAATGGTCTTAACAGGAATTCCTGGAAATTCTTTTCACTGCATCAGTCCCTTCGAGGGACTTGTTTGTTGTCGTTTCGGATTAAACAGTGGCAGAGTTATGTACCAAAGTCAAAACTGACATGCATGATATGTCTCACACTTGCACAAAGTGGTCAGAAGGAATTTGGTCCATGGTTTTGCAAAACAGCTTGAAGTCTTGGGTTACGGAAAGTGACATAACATCCAGTAGTGGCTTGGAGTTATAGGGAGAGGGTCCTCCCATATTTCGGCAGCCCAGTGGGCGTAAGTCCCCCCACATGTCTGATCATAGCCTTGGGGTCTGTAAGTCCAGGTACATAGAGTATTATTGAGATATGGATGATCCATTTTTCCATCAGAGCAAGCCGTATAACACCATTTCAGCTAATGACCAGCCAGTCCAGCTCTCCGGCTGACATTACTTCACAATCAGTGACTGTGAATCCATCACTTGGCGAGTTGTGCCATTCACTGGCCATCTGCACTTTGGTATGCAGAGCCACATGGGGATCTGGTTAGCTGATCTGTCTGTTTCACTACATGAACCAATCAGGCAGTTACCGAACTGGCTGTCAGCTGGACAGCCAGGACAGCCAGGCCATATGTCCAGCCTAGAGCAGAGCATACCAGCAAGCTGAAAGCTGGGTCATCCATCCAGGCAGAGCAGAGCGGACTAGCCAACAAACTTACCAGCATTACTTACTGTCAAGACAAACCATGGCACTTGCCCAGCATCTAATTCAACCACCGTCTCAAATCTCTATGGCTTATTCTTTGTGGAGGTATCAAACCGTACACAGGGATGATAGTACAGCCTTTTCCCAGCCCCTCAGGATGTTTTATTCTGATGTTGACAAAATACCTGATGAGGACAGCCCCCACAGTGAGTGTGTGGATAACTTGACTTACCATATGCCGATCCTACAGTGGAGTATACGGAATACAGTTTTGAAGTGGCTGTGGAGGAAATCTAAAGAGTTCTACTGATTTTCCAGTTGCCAAGCCCCATCAACTGGAAGCGACGGTTAATAAGATCAAGGCTTCAGTGGATTTGGAAGACTTAAGACGAACATTTCATTTTTTTCCCACAGTCAGTGAATGTTAAAGAAATCACTGACCACCTGACATAAAATACAGGACCCAAGCAATTCCAAGGCTTTCAGTTAGGAAAGTCAACTACCAGCATTCTTCTCTCCATTGCTGGTATCGCACACATTTGCCTATGTTCAGCACTGAGCTGCCATCCAAGGACAAAATCATTGCAGCAGTCAATATGACCAATATGACCAACCCTCTGTTTCATAAAGTGGACAAAATGTCTTGCACGCAACCTCCAAGTTAGTGTAAAACATGATCGCTACCTCCTTGTTGCTAGATTTTGGCTCTGTTAGCAATTTTTCTACTGGCAAAAAAAGCAGGTTGTGATTATGCATCGGAATCCATGGCCCACCTTGCTAATTTGATTAACAGGACCACGCATCACATTGTTACTAATGCCCTGACAGCTTTGGCTAATCTAGATCTCGTGAGATGAAACGCCTGCCTGCACTCATCCTCCCTAAAGCAGCATCATGCGTTAGCCCTGCAATAGGCACCTTTTGACATGCCCTTGCTGTTTGTTGGAAAAATTGAGGAACTACTTAAGCAGGCATCACAAGAACTGCCTTACAACTTACCTTGTTGCCTGCAGCTACTTTCAGGCCAAACCAGTTTCAGCAGCAGTGAAGAGATGATTGCCAGCAAAAGGATAAGAGGCAGAATAACAGTCAAAGGCAACAATTTCATCCTCAATCCCACTTCAGGAGGCAGCAGGCCCATCTATTCCAGAGGGAGCCTAATAAAAGGAAACAAGGAGAAGTTGACTTATCACTCCAACCACCCACAGACAGCCTTCTGGTGGGTGCCAGACTCCTTCATTTTTACCTGTGTGGATCAACCTGTTTCCCGAGAATGAATTGGCAATCTTGAGTTGTTTCAGAGGGGCTTTTGATTTCACTTATCCAACTCCATCCCCTTTCAACTTAACCTTCCATAATGGACTTGCTGTCTGATCTGGAGAAGGCAAAAATTTTACATGAGATCTGGTTGTTACTCGACTTGTGGGTGGCGAAAATGGTTTTTGCAAGACAAACTCTCTGGAATTTTAATCTAGGCCATATCTGCCATAGACCTCATCTGGCTCAACAAATACATAGCTGCACTGAAGTTCAAATGGAGATGGCAATATTATTCAGACTTGAGATAAAAGGGATGAATTTGTAGTCAGTTTAGACTTAATCAATGCATACTTTCACATCCCTATAAACACATCCTCACACAAGTTCCTTTGGTTTTGTTTCCAGGGAACCATTGACCAATTTCATGCACTCCCATTCAGCCTCAGTATCAGCCCATGGACTTTATCCAAGATAATCAATTAAGTTGTCTGTATTTTCCATTCAGCCTCGTCAGCAGTGACAATGACATATCTCGGTGACATCCTTCAAAATCACATGGTAAGTTTATGCTTGGTCAGGAGCAGAAATGATCTTTTCCTTTTGAGTCAGTTAGGGTTTCTGATCAATTGGGACAGGTCAAACCTCACTCCATTTTTTCCACCTGGGCATGGAATTTTTCACAAATCTCAACCTTGTTTGCCTCCCCAGTTGCATGTGGCATGGATTATCAAGCTCGCAGAAACGATAATTTCTGGAAGAACCAATTATATGGAAAGGTAGTCATCATTATGATTAGTCCGATTTCCTCTGACCCTTCACACCCCAAATGTAGAAATATAAAAAATGGGGTGTGAAGGGTCAGAGAAAACTAGGACTACATTATGATGGACAATTCTGTAACGGTTGCCTATCTTGAAGGGGGGGGGGGGAAGAAATAATGAAATCTATGCATACTGGTTTGAGATTTTCTCTGCTGGTGTGCACAAATATAAAGGCCCAGATGAGACATATTCCAGGCAGCCTCAATGTCCTGGATGATTCATTGTTGAGAAGAGACCAGACCTTACACAGAGAGTGATCTGTCCACCCAGCAATCTTTCTGCTGATTTGGGCACTTTGGGGCTGCCTGATGACAGATCTGTTTGTGATGAGGTGGAATCACAAACTGCCCACCTTCATCTCACCAGGCCCGGACCCAGAAGCATGGGCCATGAATGCACTCTCAGTCACTTGGGAGGGGTTTTGAGGCTAAACCTACCCCCCACCCTGAACAAAATTTAGAAAGAGAGGGGCCACAAATGCAAACTGATTCTAATAGCCCCTCTTACGTGAGATAAATTCTGGGTGAACTATCAGCTCAATATAGCAATAGACGTTCACAGGAAAATTCCCCGAGACCCTACCAGCTCAAATAGCCATGGTCACAGGTGTTTCATCCATGCCTAGACAGGCTGCTCCTTCATGCCTGGTTCTTGTCATGAGAGTCTTGTGAATAAAAGAATTTAAGCCTTCTGTCATAGAGAGAATCTCACAAGCAAGAAGGCCTTTGAAGATGTGCACGGTCAGTGAGTTGCATGGCCTTTTGGTGAACCTGAACTATCTACAGTAAAGATCAGATGGTGTATTCTGAGATCTCGAGATCAAGTTTGCTGTATGAAAATTTCAGCTCATGAAATCAGCTATCTCTGCAAGCCTAGCATTCAGAAGAAACATGATGATTCAAGACATAATAGATGCAGTTGGCTGGCATACACAGTCAACCTTCTCAAGCTTGTATCTGCATGACTCTAGCTTTGCAGAGACAAGAATTGAATCTGTTAGGTCTGGTGGCTGCAGCTCAGATCCTCACCAGTCCAGTTTAAATGTATGCACAGCCTTACCACGGGTGTAGCACAGTGCTTTTGCTGGATTTGCCCCCAACAATTTTACTCTGTAAGAAAAGTCATTTGCTTCCTTTTCTCTTACTTGGGTACTGTCATCACAGATTAGGTGACTGTTGGTTGTGCTGTTCTGATATTAGGAGTGTGGTTTACCCTCATACAGGAAAGAATCCTTGTTCCCGCAAGGGTGATCATGGTAGAAGTATGATACCTATTCTCCTATCAATGGGTGATCAATGTATAAAGTTTATACAAAAAATGTAAACAGTGTATGGTTCATCCACAAGTAAGATGTATGCATAATTGATTTTCACTCATATAGCGATATTGAATTATCTGATTTCACCCATATAGAGATATTGAATACAGTAATATTTATTCAAAAATGGAACATATGTATTTTGTGGCATCCAGTTGATGATCATGATGTATTTCCAGTTCCACTGTTCTTGTCGAATGGTCAAGAAGCCACCATGCATGGTCTGCCCTTCCCAGTCTGCCGAAGGATCCCTCAATAACCGCCTTATTCCCAGCAGACCCATTGGTCCAGAAGCCTTGGTAAGCTTCCTGATAGCTTCTTGACTAAACATTGTATTGTAATAATACAGCAAGAACTTACTCTATAAGCACCATGGTTGTAGTGAAAATCCAGAGCCAGAGAACTTGAGGTAATCAAGTTTGTCACTGCAGACACTTTGCGCGTGCAGCAGTGGGTAAACTGAAAACAGTGTTTTGAAATAGCTATGGCTACAAATAAACCACCTTGGGTAGCGCTGGTTGTGACAACGAAACCTGAGTACATTTTCGTTCATATATAATGCTTTGACATTAAGTACACACAATTCCATGACACTCATCATGGTTACATTGCTTACTACAAAAAGAGATAGAATAGTTTTTCTTCTATTGACTAACAAAAATGAAGACAGCTGGCTGCTGCTATATTTTACTCAGACTGGTACCCAGCCAATATTGTTTTTCTAACATGAGGTACATAGTCAGATCTGGTGACCAATCAAGTTAAACAAGGTCAGGGCCTGAATGTCGAGCCCATGATCAAAGCATTGCTGTAAAAAATGTGACCTTGACCCCAAGGTCAGTAGGGGAAAGTAAGTATGTCACAGAATGAATTGTCTTAACGTGATAATGATTCATCCAATGAAATAAGAAATTCAATCTAGTGGTTTAGGAGATATATGCCAATGAAAAATCTTTAGCCAAGACCTTGATGCAAATTTTCTATGACTGTGACCTTGATCCAAGATCAAAGGGACAAGAATGCACGTTGCACAATAACTGTCTTAGCTTCACGATGACTCCTCCTAAATATGAAGAAAATCCATCCAGGGTTTTAGGAAATATAAGCAAACTAAACACCTTTAACCAAAACCTTTGCAAATTTTCATTGACTGTGACTTTGACTCCAAGGTCAAAGGGGTAAGTGTGCAACAATTTCCTACTAGCATAAGCAATAGGTAATGTTACCCCCTCTTGCTCCTGTAGCAGAACTGCTCCTAATCCTGTGTTGGACGCATCAGTTCTCAAAATGAATAATTAATTTAGCTCTGGCAACTTTAGGATTGATGCACTGATCAACTTTCCCTTAAGAGTGTTAAAAGTTCTTTTCTGGCATGAACCCAACAACTTATTGGGTTGCCATTTCCTAGTTAAGCCCGTCAACAGACTAGCTATAGTGGCAAAATTGGAACAAATTTCCTGTAAAACCCTATCAACCCAAGAAACAATCGAACCTGTTTCTTGGTTTCTGATCTAGAAGCGTCTCTGATCACTTCAATTTTGTAAGGGTGGGGTTTTAACTGTCCTGACCCACTTACTAGATGGTCTAAGCATTCCAAGTTAGAATATGCTATGCTTACATTTCGTGGTTCTCGCTTTGAGATTGGACCTGCGGAGTTTGTCAAACAGGTCAATTAATGATTTAATATGCTCTTCCCTGGTACGCGTGTATACTAGAATATTGTCAGCAAAACTATCTACGTTCTCCATGCCTTTCAACAATTTGCACATAAGACGAACGCACTGGTATAGACCTTTAGGGGTCATGAATGCTGTTAATACATGGACATTATCAGCGATGGGCACCTGCCAATATCCTTTGGTGAGATCTAACTTTGATATATATTGGTGCCCTGTCAATTTTGAAAACAAGCCCTCTATATCTGGCTTTGGTTCTGCATCAAACACAGTGATTTTATTCAATTGACAAAAGTCTATGCAAAACAGTTTGTTCCATCGTTCTTTCTGACCAATACTATGGTGGACGAATACGGGGAGTTTGAGGGTTCAGTCATCTCAGAGTCAAACATTTTATTGACTTCCTCATTGATTGTCTGCCGTGAATTAAAGGTTATATTTGGATATCCTTTAATTCTGATCGACTCTGAGGTACTTTAATTTATATCATGCTTTATTAACCGGGTATGAATTGGCCTGTCTGTAAATACATCTGGATACCTATTTAAAATCTCACTGATTTGTTGACGCTGACCTTTGGGTAACTCTGGACACATGCTGACCAAATCTATTCCGTCTTTTCCCACCCCCATGAGGCACTCAAGGGGAGTTACCATACTGGGGTCTGATTCTATCTTTTACTCCTCAAATTCTCTCTTCTCCCTCTCAAATGCTATCTTTCTTTCCTCAGTTTGCTTCTCTAATTCTATCGTCTCCCTTTCTATCTCCCTCACTTTTAGTCTCTGCTCCCACTCCTGATCATGCACCTTCTGAACAAATTTACTAAGGGACTCACCCTCATAACCAAACTGCTTGCCCATCTCCACAAGATCTTTAAGTGACAAGATGATTAATACTGCTGACAAGATCACCAATCCCAAGTGTGCTACCATGTGAAACATATAGTTATGGAAATATCAAACAAAATCAACCATATCTTCCTTCTCAGAGGGCAACAAATACAAATAATATGCAATATGTATATACATGTATGTAAATATGATGAACACAAAGCCCCAGAAATGACATGAGTGAGATATTTACTCACCTCCCTTCGTATCCCTTGTCAGGAAGGTCACAATCTGAAACAGATAAGTGAAAAACATTACTTCAGTGAAGACTTATGTAAACTAATGTTAGCACTCCGCCTAATCCGATCCCACTTCTGATACCATTGTAACAGAATTTAGCTGGGTTGGGATTGGATTTAGTGAAGACAGCAATTTCGTGAATGAGATGTTTATTTGTGATTTAATTGAATGATGAATGAATCTGACACCATACTCGTGTGCATAAAGTCCAACACTAGATTTAACAGAATGATGCACACAGAGTTCAACAATGGATATAAGAAAATGATATTGTTCCTAAAAGGAACTAATCAGAACCTAAGTTCAATGAGTAATCAAGCAAGAATCAACGTATAAAACTTCTAAACAAATATGATTGATATATGGATCTACCGCCATGGATGACCAATGTATAGAATTGATACACACATATGAATAATGTATGGTTCTATCACCAATGATGATCAAAATATAGAATTGATACAAAAATATGAACAATGTATGATTCTATCACCAAGGGTGATCAATGTATAGAGTTTATACAAAAAATATGAACAATGTATGGTTCATCCACAAGTAAGATGTATGTATAATCGATTTTCACTCGTATAGAAATATGGAATTTGATTTCACCCATATAGTGATATTGAATAATATTGATTCAAAAATGGAACATATATATCTCGTGGCATCCAGTTGACAATGTATTTCGAGTTCCACAGCTCTCATCGAATGGTCAAGGAGCCACCACACATGGCCTGCCCCTCCCAGTCTGAGAAGGATTCCTTGAGAGACTCCTTATTCCCTGCAGAACCATTGGTCCCAGAGCTTTGGTCCGTCACTGCAAGTAAACCAATACTGTCCTCCGAGCCAACGTCACCATTGACCTCAGCATCTAAGTTACACAAAACCCCCTCAGAGTTCTATGACTCTCCATCATAAACAGCTCTACAGCTGAATATTGCTCCTGTAAAGTGGACAGCTTCCTGATAAACTCACATTGTGATTATACAGCAAGAATGTACTCTCTAAGTACCCTGGTTGTGGTGAAAATCCACAGTCTGAGAACTCAAGGTAATCAGGTTTCTTACTGCAGGCACTTTGTTCATGCAGCAAACTGAACTCTGTGTTTTGAAATAGCTAAGGCTAAAATTAAACCATCCTTGAATGCTGTATGCAGCAACAAAACCCGAGTACATTTTGTTCATATATGATACTTTGATATTAAGTGCACACAATTTCATGACAATGGGGAGCCTATTTGCCATGACAATAAATTGAAGCGGACTTTATTTACATCTGCCAGCAATGATACTGTCTTTGTACTGAAATTTTTAAAAAAGTTTTCAGCAGTAATCAAAACAAAGGTGTTTTTTTTGTTGTATCAACAGCTGATGAAAAATATATTCATCAGATGTGCTCTATATGTAAACTGAAAAACTCTCTGAAACAAAAAACTTAAGTTAATTCATTATGTTTTTGACAGTCTGACAGGTAGTTTGCTAATCCACATCTGTAGTTTTCAATTTCATTTAATATATGTCGACATTGGCCTAGTGAGTTTGCAAGGATGTAACTATTTGTGGTCTTTTAGTACAAAAGAAATACAATAGACTGCTGAGCTTCTTGTGTGGAAATGCATGGTTCTTCTATAAGATACATGGTACTTCTATAAGATACATGGTACTTCTATAAGATACATGGTTCTTCTATAAGATACATGGTACTTCTATAAGATACATGGTACTTCTATAAGACACATGGTACTTCTATAAGATACATGGTACTTCTATAAGAGACATGGTACTTCTATAAGATACATGGTACTTCTATAAGATACATGGTACTTCTATAAGACACATGGTACTTCTATAAGACACATGGTACTTCTATAAGATACATGGTACTTCTATAAGATACATGGTACTTCTATAAGATACATGGTACTTCTATAACATACATTGTACTTCTATAAGATACATGTTACTTCTATAACATACATGGTACTTCTATAAGATACATGGTACTTCTATAACATACATGGTACTTCTATAAGATACATGGTACTTCTATAACATACATGGTACTTCTATAAGACACATGGTTCTTCTATAAGATACATGGTACTTCTATAAGATACATGGTACTTCTATAAGATACATGGTACTTCTATAAGATACATGGTACTTCTATAACATACATGGTACTTCTATAAGATACATGTTACTTCTATAACATACATGGTACTTCTATAAGATACATAGTACTTCTATAACACATGGTACTTCTATAAGATACATGGTACTTCTATAAGATACATGGTACTTCTATAAGATACATGGTACTTCTATAAGATACATGGTACTTCTATAAGATACATGGTACTTCTATAAGATACATGGTACTTCTATAACATACACACACTTGATAATTTCTTTTCAGATTGAATGAAACCATCTTGATAGCTTGGTGAGCCATGACATCAGGGGAAGACAGAGGCAGCGCCCAGCTTCCTCGAGGTCTGATTGGCAGAAAGGGTGTCCCCACAGTGAAAGGGGCCAGGTATTCTTACCAGACAAGGCAACTTAAGGGGGTTACATTGTCATATCTATCTGTCTACCTGATGAAAGTTTCTGGAGAAAGCCTTATCTGGTTTCCAATTTGTTATTAAGCAGACTTTCAATATAGATTTAACATTGGACATGGGGGAAAAAGGCTCTAGATTACTTTGTAACAAATTATGGCAATAGCTTTCAAAGCAGATTGGATTATAAATTTCAAATCTGGTAAATATCTTGTGACTTTGCAACTACCGTATAAGCCAGGTCCAAATGCAAACAACATACACCTTGATCTGCCATCGCATAATCTGCTGGGAGATCTGGGTCTATGCCGTTTGCAGTTGGTATCGGCCTATACACAAGTATACCGGTATATGGTATATATTTTCAAAATGTATGTCAAGCCTGTGTTGAATTTTGAACGCTTGGGTGCAATACCCAGTGGTTATTCTTGGATATTTATGGTTTCTTTCATTTTCAAGACCACCTAACATTTACATATATGCCCTAGAGACCAGTGGCTTAGACAGAAATCTTTTAAAGGGTGTGTCACCCTGCATAAATTAGATACAAACCAGTTGAAAGGGTTACAACCCAATCAGAATGTCTACAGATATGTCAAGAAGGTGCCAAATTCTTAAACTGTACAAATATGTCCATCTAAAACCAGACTTTGTCATTAAAACATTTTTGGGTTTAATTGAACCCATCAAAAAAAATTTAAAGTGTTTACAAGAACTTTAAGGGAAAGGTAAAAAAAACCCCCTCAAAATTACTAGATGGATGAAATTTAACTTTTGTGCAAACGTTTATATTTGTATTTATATCAAGATCCAATTGGCTGCCAAAGACTTGGACATGGTAATCATCTAGTTTAGAATCAGTACTGGAAATTAATACTTGAAATAGATGGAGAAAATGTATTGCATTGTAATTTTGAAAGGATTCAGAGTAGTAATTTTTGACAATTCGTCAACATACCATGAACATTTTAGTGTTTTTAATATAAATGCTTTTCTTCTCACATAGATTGCCATCCCTGAGGGGTCCAAGAGATTTGACATTAGGAGGTATCCCTAAGAAAGTGTTCACCCCAAACATCCCAACACGGCGAGAAAAATCTAAGGAAAGGTATATACAGTGTTGTGAAATATTCATCGGTATCTCTTAATTTCATATCCCTCATTACTGAGAAGAAAAATATTCTGATACTGCTATCCTCTCTCCTTTTTGGATATCCTCACTTTATCTTGGATATCTTCTTTTTTTATTATGGATATCTTATCAGCTGATTACACACAATATGTATATATGTACATGTGACCTACTGACCATTGCAAAGGATGCATATGCAAGTTTAACATAATAAGGAGAAGTTGTATAGATTGGTGATGGTTGCGGAGACAATGTTTGATTACCAGACATGATATTTAATAGATGTCACTACTTATACAAAATACTTGGCTTCATTGGATCCATCATTGCATGTACCTTTCATAGGTCACTGCCATCACTGTTTTTAGCTTACTGGGCATGCGTGTGACAGGCCGAGTCTAGTACACCTGTATGAAGGGCGTTATGAGCTACCAAACTGCAGTTCAGCAATGAATTTCGGATAAATTTTCAATAAAGTATTTTCCCCAGATGCCAATTTCACCAAATATGTCCATTTAGTTGTAAATAATTATCCTGTTTACGTAGATTTCTATTGTCAAGACGATTTAGGGTTTTCCAACAATTTTCCAAGTTCTCCAATATCCAACACTTTTCCAACAGTCTTCCGACTTCCATCAGTTTTCCAACTAAATTCCAATTATACGCTATTAAAGGGCCAGGAATTTTCTAATCTGAATTCGGCAAGCCAGTTTACAAGCAACGAAACTCCAGAGCGTCTGAAACCCAAACTTCTTGGGTATCCATAGTAATATCCAAGATTTAGATACTCAACTCCTCAAAATAGGAAGACATCGATTTGTACTTTCATTTTCGATTTCAGTTACTTCTATTATTTATTTAGTATTTATTTTGGATTTTTTTTTATCTTCAAGAAGTTGCATTTGAAATAGGTGACAATTTTAGGATTTATTTAGCTAATCTGAGCTATAATTTCAGTAATTGAATTTAGGACTTTATTTGTCATAACATTCTGAAATTTAGTAATTTCTTTACTTGTATATTTCATCTAGAATCCATTTTCATGAATTTGAAATATTTGTCTATTCAAGACTTAGTTCCTGTCCTCTGAGATTTGTTTGCATCTCCTTGTTGTACAAAATCTAAATGAGTTCACCTTGACGTTGGGATACACTGCATTTGTACAGCTTTGTTTGGGTGATCATTGATGACATTTTCTCGCCACATCTTATTAATTTGAGTGTGATTATTGAATAAGTAAATTTTCTCTTCATATACCACACCTTTACTCATATAAATTGTGTGACCATTGGATGAGAATATTTCTCTCCCTATACCACTTATTCCATTGTATTAATGTATGTGTGATCATCAAATGAGTATGTTTCTCTTCAAATATCACATTTTTCAAGACTCAACTTTGAGGTTCGTGAATTTCTGTGAGTTCCTTTGGTGAACATAATATTTCTGCAGATACCACACAGCACTTCAAGTAACAGTCATATCAGGAGCTGTTCAAGGGACATAACTCTTTTCTGTATTGGAAACAGCTGCAGGACTTGTTGTCTCCCTTGATCTTATGCTCTCCTGGTAATTCTGGTTATCATTATCAGCAATAATTTAGAGTAATAAAATTGTTCTCTGCCCAAGATTGTCAGTTATACTAATAAAGAGAATCCTTTCAATAATCTCCCACCCCCATTATCCACATACTTATTATAGGGAAAGATAAATTGAGTAGGACTCGAGTCACACAGATACAGAAAGTTGATTTTTTCCCTTGCACATCAGTGACTGCAAACAAGTAAAAAAAATCAACCGTAAAAGAAAAATGCCAAAATATCAGATCCAAAGTCAAAGTTTGCATCTCCACCACCATGAAGAATTCCCATGAATCCAAATTGCTGATTATTTGATTTATCACTGTATTTTTTTAATTTTTTTTTTCATTTTGCATCTTGAATAAATGTGTAAAGTATGCGTTTAAAAGTCTGGCTGTCATAAATTTTATCCAGTTTATTACAATAAGGTTTTTACAAATAAACTGTCAGTAGTGTCTGATGCTGTTGTATTAACAGAGAGAAACAAAGTACCATACGGTCAAAACCATTATAATAGACTCTTTTTATCATGGATATTCTCTCTTTTTGTCTCGGATATCCTATTTTTTTAAAATCCTAGATAGCCTCGCTTTTTATTTGGGTTATCTGCTCTTTTTTTCTTGGATATCCTCTCTATTTTTATATTTTTATAATGGCGATCCTCTCTTATTATCTTATTCTCCCTTGTTATCATGGATATCGTCTCTTTTTATCCTGGCAGCCTCTCTTGTTATTTTAGATATCTTTTCTTGTTATCTTGGATATCCTCTCTTTTTATTCTGGATATCCTCTCTTTTTATCGCGGATAACTGCTATTTCTGTCTTGGATATCCTCTATTTTATCCTAGATATCCTGTCATTTTATCTTGGATATCCTCACTTTTTATCTTGGATACTGTTGTATCATTTATTTTCATAGCGATCAATTTTTGTGGTTTTGTAAAAAAAAATTTTAAAAAAATTGATTTTACTGGATACTTAAATTTGTGGTTTTGTCTGTCAAAGTTTGCATATTAGTAAGTGTTTAATTTCATGGTTTAAACCTCTACAGATACCCAAAATAAAGTATAAAACTATGCTGATGCAAACGGTGGTCACTTGAATGTTTGAGCACAAATCAAAGACCAGACAAGTTCAATACTTACACTGTGTTTTCATCCAAGTGAATAACATCAAAGGAAGCCGACGCAGCCAACAACACTAAAACTATACTACCACATCTATGAGCACAAATAAAACACCTGTCAAGATCAATCACTTACACCGTGTTTTTGTCTGAGTGCTCAACATCAAAGGAAGCAGACGCAGCCAACAACACTAAGCCAATCGGTTATTAAAGTACATATGTATGATCTCTTACTTAAACCAGTGTCCATAAAGTGAACAAAACATGTGACTGACTGCCTCTTGCGCAATGCAGTCAGCAGACTGTGGCAATATTGTATGTGTTTAGAGCCCACCAATGTGAGAAGATGCTAACTAAATTGAAATACAGTGGAATAATGCATTTGTTTGTGTCTGCCTCATGTACAGACCAACTTCAACAACTAGACTTAACAATAAATAAAGAGTACAAAGAAGAATTAAAATCACACTTCCACAACTGGTATGCTAAACATGTCATGGAGGCAATCACACAAAATTAAGATGTTACTGGTGACGATCACTGATTGCATCCTCATTAATCGAGTAAATTCAAGCTGAATGGATAATTGCAGCTCACATGACAGTGAGTGAAAGATTGGACCTAATTATCAGTGGTTTTGAGAAAGCTGGACTTGTTTAGTTATGCAATTTGGGGATTATTTACCTGACAAGCTTTTGTGTGTACCTTGAGACTTGATTTACACGATGTTGATACAGTGGCTTTGTCCGAAAATCAGTGAAGTGTGAGCCATAATACTCTGGTGTAATTAGTATATATACAGTGTTTCATTAATAATAGTGCTTCAAGCAATGCATGGATAAAATGAAATGTGGTTTCAGGAGGATTTAAATTTTTCAACAACAGCTGTACTCAAGTGAAGGATCGATTTGAATGAGTATTAAATTTAATTTTCATATGCTAGCATTTTTTTTAATTCTTTTTTCTTTCTTTCATTTTCAGCATTACTAGTGCTTGAATACCTTATGCTTTTTCTCATTTCTCTCTATCCCTGCTTATCTCACATATCGATTTAAGGCAGTGAGTGGAAATTACAACTGTCGGATACCTTATCAATATGTGTAGATTAAAACAATATCAAATCCTTTATCATTTTTTTTCTCAAAGGGTTAAAATAAAACAAACACACTTAAAAGCTAATATTTTATTACCACATTACAGTATCGATGTTGATTTATCAAATGCTAGTAACCTCGTTAATCTCTAGGAATGACACACGGTAAGAAAATGAAAGGGGGGATCATCGTTATACGTGGCAAATTTTATGTTAGGTACTTAAATTCTTTTTTCATGACAACAATAAAAACGACCAAAATTGGTGTCCCACACAAATTTCTGATACTACAGTGTTATCTATTTTCATCTTGGATATCCTCTGTTTTTATCCTGTTTACATGGACCCATTAATTATTATTGTTACAGGAAAAATTGCAGTTTTGGTGTAATTGGTTTTCAGTGATTTCAGAATAGTTTGATTTTAATTAAAGTAGATGTCAGGGCTGTACAAATTGGATAATCTGATGCCCAGGACAAGTAAATTTTTCAGTTGGACAAATGCCTGATTGTAAGAGTTTAGCCCCATGCAAGTGCAATTTTTGTATATAAACCCCCCCCCCCCTAAAAACCACAATTTAATTTGCAAGCTTTATGCACTTACATTTTCCCTCATAACCATGTTAGTGTGCTGTCCTGGTAATGTCCTCTTCCAGATCAACTTTTTCCCTCATAACAATGTTAGTTTGTTCTCCAGATCAGCATTTCTTTTCAGTTGTCTCAAAATTTAAATCATTTGTCAAGATTTGATGAGATGTATGCACTTTAAGCCATAGAAAGAACAAACAAAATAATGTACAACATTTATTTCTTAAAAGAATTTAATTTTTCCAAAAAAACATATATATTATACATTTTGTTACATTAGAGGTTTTCAGTTTTCCATTGTCTAGGTATCTTATATGCTCTATTTCTTGCTCTGATACGGTAGTGTCAGTACTTCCATCAGCAAGAATGGAAAGGAATTTACTGGAATTCAGACTTTCCATAACTTCTTCTCTCAAGACTTGATCAATTGATAGAACAAAGTATCTGTCCCTGAATCTGTTCTTATAATTAGCACCAAGTTCAACTCCAATCTTCTCCTGGAGTGCACACAACATTTTCATATCAGAAAATTGTTTTACATAAAGGGATAGGCTGTAGGCTGTGTTTAAGAGCTCTCATGTATTTCATTTTAGTCTTGTTTAGTTTTTAAAGAACCTCTCCTAGTGGAGTGTCAGCAACTCTAACTTCAGGGATTATATGCACATGCTGGCTAGTGTCATGCATATACTGTGCTGCACAGGCCTTGTGAGGTCCAGAACCGTCATGAGACTTGATTAGTTCAATCCTGAATTTGTCAATAACTACAAAACATTTTTCCTCTCAAGTCAATGAATTCAAGCCTGGGATAACTATCAACCCAATGCAGCTGAGAATGTCTCTGTATCTTAGTAGTGTCATATTTGACAGTTTTTGCTGCCACAAAGTCTGGATTATATCTCTTTGGACAAATAGTTACCTCACACTTAGTGGCAGTCTTACATTTTACCCCTCCACTTTCACATGAATTTTCCTTTTCCAAATCTTCCTTATTAACTTCCTTGTGAAAATAATTGAGTAAATTCATTTTATCCACATAGTAAATATCACCTTGCCTTACAACTACTTAAATAATCAACATGCATTTTGTCCTTTAAATATGAACAGAGTCAACTCCTTAATTAGCATAATTCACTATAATTATTTGGCTTCAGACACAATGTTGGACGTGGAAGTTGATCTTCTGTATAATCAATTAAAAATTAAAGAATCATCACTGGCATTTAATCAGTTCATCAAGGGAACCAGCACTAATGTTGGTAAAGTGCCTTTCATTAATTTAATTGGATTGACTCGCTGGATTAAAATCAAATCATTCGTTTGTGAGGATCTGGTTTGAGTAAACACAATACAATGAAGCCGTTTAAACACTGCTAATTAATTATACCGGCTTTATTTTGTTTCACATGTTTTTGATTGGCCAATACTTTGGTCTCTTAGCCCAATATGCAGTCAAGCGGTAATATGGAACGTGTGTCCTTGCAACAGTTATCAATGACCACCGGTAGGTGCAATACAGGATGTAAATAAATACTTGGAGAGGGGTAAAATCAAGCATTCAGTACACCCAGAGGGCATGAATGGCTAGGTATAGGTAGATAACATGATTATGGCATGAAAATAAGCACCTGCCCGACTTTTTTTAAATAGGTTAAAAGCACTTGTCCCTGACAAGCAACTGGGAAAATGTTACTTGCCCGACTTCGAAAATGAATAGTCCAGGACGTCGTGCTATGGGATTTGCCCAGCCCTGGTGTGCTATCCAGATTAACATTTTCCCTCTTAACCACGTTAGTGTGTTGTCCTGGTAACGTTCTGTTCCAGATCAACAGTGTCCCTCAAAATCATGTTAGTGTGCTATCCAGATCAACATTTTCCATCTTAACCATGTTAGTGTGCTGTCCAGATCAACATTTTCCATCCTAACCATGTTAGTGTGCTGTCCTGGTAATGTTCTGTTCCAGGTCAACAGTTTCCCTCAAAACAATGTTAGTGTGCTGTCCCGATCAACATTTTCCATCGTAACCATGTTAGTGTGCTGTCCAGATCAACATTTTCCATCTTAACCATGTTAGTGTGCTATCCAGATCAACAATTTCCATCTTAACCATGTTAGTGTGCTGTCCAGATCAATATTTTCCCTCATAACCATATTAGTGTGTTGTCCTGGTAACGTCCTGTTCCAGATCAACAGTTTCCCTCAAAACCATGTTAGTGTGCTGTCCAGATCAACATTTTCCATCTTAACTATGTTAGTGTGCAGGGCTAAGCAAATTTTTTTTTCATCCACTTGTCCAGGACAAGTGGTTTGAGAAAATTCACTTGTCCAACCTACCTTTTCACTTGTCCCAAAATTTTAATCATTTGGGATATGGGCCTTAGGCCTATTATGTTCCACAGACAGAACTTTTAAGTTTTGTCACCAAACACGCACAATCATTAAAAAAAACTCAGTTTTGTTTGCATAAAACCGAGTATGCTATACAGATTAATAAATACAGTATACTTGGTTTTATGTGAAAATTGTTTACTTGAGGTTCACAGTCTTGTGGTTCCACAATTAATTTTGGCATTTCGAATTTAAGAAGTGAATTAAAATCAGTTTAATTGTATGTTGAAATTTTTTAAATTTAGCCAGATATGTTTTTTTCCCTGTATGTTGAGGCAAAATTAAGTGTCCTTTTAGAAATTCAGGTAATTGTGGGGACTGTCACAAAAAGTAAGAAACTTTCTTTATGTTTGATAATTTCAACAATGAAAATTAGCTCTTATTGTGATAAACAGGCAGCTAAAACAGTGAAATGTGCAGGTTAGTAATTCTAAAAACAGAAATGCACATACATAAAAGACATGACTACATCACATTGCAGTACATAAGATAGCACCTAATAATAGAAAGTACAATACAGTTATACTCTAATAATCACACAATCTTGCCCTTAGACATCATTATCAATATTAGACACTGGAAAATGAAGAGATCTATATATTTGAAAAACAGGACATGTAAAAAATTGGTCATGACAAGTCACTTTTCCAGAGTCACTTTTCCTCGACAAATGCAGTGGGGAAAAACATTCGTACAGTCCTGGATGTGCTCCTCTTTGTCAGAAACAATTCACTAATTTTATTTGGTATTGAAGGTGCGTGCTGTGCTTCTACAGATTTTGTTAACCATCTGCCTCATGATATCTCTGCCTCCTGATATCGCTTTAAAAGAGTCATCTCAGTAGCTTCAGTATCTTATTACATCATCATTAAATATATATAACCAATACAAGCCAACTTCCTAGACAGTGGGGAGGAGGGGGCTGTTGGTGGCATTCACTCATATGGGTGTTTTGTGGTTGAAAGTTGGGGGGGGGGGGCAGTGCTTGTGACCCAAGTTAATAACAATTTATAATGAGTAAAAAGTATAAGTTAATATTGTTCATTGGATCCACTTGTCCACTTATTTTTCAAGATTTTAAATTTAAGGAAAAGGTAATGATAAATATTGTTCATTGATTAAAATACAGATTAAAACTGTTCTGGCCTTTGCACAATAACAAATCTTGAAAGCTATTATCAGATTATAGTATGCCAAGTTGTTTTTTTTACTATGACTCTGTCAGTTCCACTGTGCATTCTTTTTCTATTTTATTGTCTTATTCATTTTATTTTATTTATTTTTCTCAGGCAATATCCTCAATATAGCACAAACATGATTCATTAATATTATTTCTGGATTTTTGGGACGTTTTCTATTTATGGATCAGTGTTTCCAACTAGTGCTCTTATTCACAATTTTCAAGTTATTTCCTGGAGATTTTCCTTGTTTGCCAACAAGATGTTACTTCAGCTGCAGCTGTTGTACATTTTACTGGATAAATGGATAAATTGTACAACTAAACCTGTTTATTTATTTGCAGAATGTTATTAATTTGCCTTCCAAAACTCTCAGACCTACCATTTCAATCAATCCATAGTACAATGAGCTCTTAACTATGACTTCTTACATTCCTGTCCAACCAGTTCATAGTACAGTGAGCTCTTAACTATGACTTCTCACCTTCCAGCCCAGTCAGTTCATAGTACAATTAGCTCTTAACACTGGTTTCTTTCCTTCCAGCCCAGTCAGTTCATAGTACTGTGAGCTCTTAACTATGACTTCTCACGTTTCAGCCCAGTCAGTTCATAGTACAATGAGCTCTTAACTATGACTTTTTATGTTTCAGCCCAGGCACTTCATAATACCATGAGTTCTTAACTATGACTTCTCACCATCCAGTCCAATCAGTTCATAGTACAGTGAGCTCTTAACTATGACTTCTTACCTTCCAGTCCAACCAGTTCGTAGTACAGTGAGCTCTTAACTAGGACTTTTCACCTTCCAGTCCAATCAGTTCATAGTACAATTAGCTCTTAACTATGACTTCTCACTTTCCAGTCCAACCAGTTCATAGTACAATTAGCTCTTAACTATGACTTCTCACCTTCCAGCCCAGTCAGTTCATAGTACAATTAGCTCTTAACTATGACTTCTCACCTTCCAGTCCAATCATTTAATAGTACAGTGAGCTCTTAACTATGATTTCTCACCTTCCAGTCCAATCAGTTCGTAGTACAGTGAACTCTTAACTATGACTTCTCACCTTCCAGTCCAACCAGTTCATAGTACAATGAGCTCTTAACTATGACTTTTTATGTTTCAGCCCAGGCACTTCATAATACCATGATTTCTTAACTTTGACTTCTCACCATCCAGTCCAATCAGTTCATAGTACAGTGAGCTCTCAACTATGATTTCTTACCTTCCAGTCCATCGGTTCATAGTACCATGAGCTCTTAACTATGACTTCTTACCTTCCAGCCGAATGACTTCTTACCTTCCAGTCCAATCAGTTCATAGTACAATGAGCTCTTAACTATGACTTCTTACCTTCCAGTCCAATCAGTTCATAGTACCATGAGCTCTTAAGTATGACTTCTTACCTTCCAGTCCAATCAGTTCATAGTACCATGAGCTCTTAACTATGACTTCTTACCTTCCAGTCCAATCAGTTCATAGTACTATGAGCTCTTAACTATGACTTCTTACCTTCCAGTCCAATGACTTCTTACCTTCCAGTCCAATCAGTTCATAGTACTATGAGCTCTTAACTCTGACTTCTTACCTTCCAGTCCAATGACTTCTTACCTTCCAGTCCAATCAGTTCATAGTACTATGAGCTCTTAACTATGACTTCTTACCTTCCAGTCCAATCAGTTCATAGTACTATGAGCTCTTAACTATGACTTCTTACCTTCCAGTCCAATCAGTTCATAGTACTATGAGCTCTTAACTCTGACTTCTTACCTTCCAGTCCAATCAGTTCATAGTACTATGAGCTCTTAACTATGACTTCTTACCTTCCAGTCCAATCAGTTCATAGTACTATGAGCTCTTAACTATGACTTCTTACCTTCCAGTCCAATCAGTTCATAGTACTATGAGCACTTAACTATGACTTCTTACCTTCCAGTCCAATCAGTTCATAGTACCATGAGCTCTTAAGTATGACTTCTTACCTTCCAGTCCAATCAGTTCATAGTACCATGAGCTCTTAACTATGACTTCTTACCTTCCAGTCCAATCAGTTCATAGTACCATGAGCTCTTAAGTATGACTTCTTACCTTCCAGTCCAATGACTTCTTACCTTCCAGTCCAATCAGTTCATAGTACTATGAGCTCTTAACTCTGACTTCTTACCTTCCAGTCCAATCAGTTCATAGTACAATGAGCTCTTAACTATGACTTCTTACCTTCCAGTCCAATCAGTTCATAGTACAATGAGCTCTTAACTCTGACTTCTTACCTTCCAGTCCAATCAGTTCATAGTACTATGAGCTCTTAACTCTGACTTCTTACCTTCCAGTCCAATGACTTCTTACCTTCCAGTCCAATCAGTTCATAGTACTATGAGCTCTTAACTATGACTTCTTACCTTCCAGTCCAATCAGTTCATAGTACCATGAGCTCTTAAGTATGACTTCTTACCTTCCAGTCCAACAACTTCTTACCTTCCAGTCCAATCAGTTCATAGTACCATGAGCTCTTAACTATGACTTCTTACCTTCCAGTCCAATGACTTCTTACCTTCCAGCCCAATCGGTTCATAGTACCATCAGCTCTTAACTATGACTATTTACCTTCCAGCCCATTGGAGGAACAAGCCAACAAAGCTGATGAGAAGTCCAGACACAAAGAAGAGAGAAGGGGGTTTAATCAGGTAGGGGACAGGGGCAGAGGACGTGGCAGGGGTCAAGGTCGAGGGGCCAACCTGATCCAGTCCCACTCTATATTTGAACAGGGACCAGGAGGAAGACTGCTGCCTAAGGGAAATTCAAGTATGTGTGACTGAATGTAGCAAAAAATTATTACAAGGATTTTCTTAGGGATCCACAGGCTATGATAGCAGAACCCTTTTCTAGGGTTCCACATGGTCTGATAGTGGAACCCTTTTCTTAGGGATCCACAGGGTCAGATAGTGGAACCTTTTTCAAGAAAAAAACAATATGCATTATTTTAAATTCCAGCAATTTCAGGCTTTACAAACGTTCTTATCAGTTTACTTTTTCATGGGCAAGTGAATTTATATTTTACTTTCCCACATTAATTTTCACTTTTCATGCCTAAGCATGTAAGTGTATTGGAAACATGACAACACATAACGTTTCCCATCAAAATTATGTGGAATACATTTCTTTCATCTAAGAAAACCCCACATTTACATTAGATCACATGCAAGTCGTAATGTACAATGCCATAGATGGAAAGTATCTAAGGGAAATAACTTTAAGATTCCATCTATTCTGAAAGGTACTGTTTTCTTGCTTAACTGAAAATTAACTTACCCAGGGAAACTGGCAGTGGGAGTTTCTAAGGTCTGAACTTGTATATTATTATTATATTTTATTGCTTTGATTTCTGTCTCACTTGCAAAGTGTAGGCAAGATATTGGTAACACTTTTCTGGCTCTATTGTCATCATCTATGGTGTCAAAACAAGTTTGTTTGTTGCATTTAGCTCTGTTTCTCTATACTGTTATATGAATAGTCATGAAATGTGATGGGTGTATTCATCTTAGAGGGTACTGCCAACCATGGCAAAAGTAGGTCACAGACTTTTTTGACTTTGCAAGGTTTTTGGATTATGCATAGGTGGAGCAAGTAAGACAAAGCATTCCATAGAATTCTTGTTAGCCAAAACTATGGGCTAAGGCCACATTCCAATCACCTTTTTAAGGGGTGTATGGGGAAAATAAGGTAGCATGCTGTATGGGGAAAACAAGGTAGCAGTACAAGGCTTTTTCCCTGTATTTGGAATCACAGATGCCTAAGCCTTTATATCTAGGTCAAAAACACTTAGCTGGAGAAAAATGCAGAGGTATTTGCAATAATTTTAAATATTGTTTTTAAAAAATGTGTACATAAATCAGTACTTTATATCCCGGTTTTGTGAATATCATGTACCAAATGGATTACATAGATTAAATTGTACAATCATTATCACTTTATTGTAAGTAGTACATGTATGTGTATATCATATTCATTGTAATGTCTGCACAGCACCTCCAAAATGAAGAGATGACAAGATAGCTCACTCTTCTTTAACCTCATGAAAGGGAGCTAACTCTTTAGCCTCATGAAATTTACCCAAATAATAACTTTTTAAGTGCACAGTGCAGGTTTTATATTAATTATGATAAAGAAACATAAGATTCAGCAAATTTCATGAAAAATATATAATGTACATATGATATTTCTTCTCAGGGTTTCTAGTTGACACATTCATTGAAATATTTACCCACTGCACTAAATTGCCACTACATGACAGATAAAATCAAGATAGAGAGAAAATATCCTCTCAGGCCAGAACATTGTGTCAACTGCCATCTTGTTACTTTAGATGTCCTGGCAGGCCAGAACATTGTACCAAATGTGATCTTGTTAATACAAATATCCTCTCAGGCCAGGACATTGTGCAAACTGCCAACTTGTTAATACAAATATCCTGTCAGGCAGGGACATTGTGCCAACTGCCAACTTGTTAATACAAATATCCTCTCAGGCAGGGACATTGTGCCAACTTGTTAATACAAATATCCTCTCAGGCAGGGACATTGTGCTGATTGCCAACTTGTTAATACAAAAGAAATTTTGTTGTAGTTATATTGGCTGCTTTTTTTCAGAACCTTTATTGTATTTTCTGTCTTAATAATATTTCATGAATAGTAAGGAAAATTTATTACATTTTATTATATTCATACACAATTGATCAGTCTTATTTCCCCTGCAGATGCTCCATTTGAGCCATTTGAGAGGGGCTCCATTGGGGGATCCTCAGGTTCCCGCCCTTCTGTCTTCAAGAAGGAGAAAACAGATACAGAGACAAAAGAAGTGCTGGACCAGCTGCTGAGGGATGATGTGAGTTCCAATTACAACTCTATTACTTAAAAATAAATTTTTTTAATGGCTTTCCTCAATTTTATTTATGTGCGATTGAAGTATATATTGGACAGTTTCCAATAGAGCAAAGGCCATGACAAATTATATAAAGCTGTCATCATCTTCATTTGTAGATTGTGTATCAGAACTCAATAAACTATGTCTCCCACAATAGTACCAATACCACCTTTATGTAACTTTTTATGTGGATAATCATAATATTAGCACTAGAAAAACAGCTGTTTGAGGAAAAAAATCTCACGTCTAAGACGATAACTTTCAACCAGTTACCTGACCATAATGTCAAAAATTGAAACATCAGCCTTGTAATGAACATAGGAAAAGCTGATCTGATTTGATTTTGATTAGTTCTACTGGTCATAGACCAGAAGAGCTTATGAGATGGTCTGTTGTCCATCGTCTATCGTCTGACATAATTCGGTCATCCGACCATTAGGACAAGTTTGTTATCGCTACTCCTCCTGAACTACTTGTAGGATTCCCTTGAAACTTTACACACACATTCATCCCATGATCTAGTTGGTCATAAATGAAAATGGTGCTGCTCAGACATCCAGTATACCACATGGAGTTTTCACAAAAAAAAACTTCTTGTGATGTCTAGTTTGGTCCTAAATGAAAATGGTGCCAATCTCATGTCCATTATAGCTGCCATGGCAGCCATCTTGAAAATCTTGTTATTGCTACTCCACCTGAATGGATGGTCATATCAACATGGGGTTTTCACTAAAAGACTTCTTATGATGTCTGGTAGGTCCTAAATGAAAATGGTGCTGAGCTGACATCCAATATGGCAGCCATCTTGAAAATTTTGTTATCGACATTTCTCCTGAATAGATGGTCGTATCAACACGAGGTTTTCTCTAAAAGACTTCTTATAATGTCTAGTTGGTCCTAAATGAAAATGGTGCCAAGCTGACATCCAATATGGCCACCATGGCAGCCATCTTGAAAATTTTTGTATCGACATTCCTCCTGAATAGATGGTCGTATCAACATGGGGTAGTCACTAAAAGACTTCTTATGATGTCTTGTTGGTCCTAAATATTGCCAATCTGAAGTCCAATAGGCCATTACAGTGACCATCTTGAAAATCTTGTTATAACTCTAATCCTCCTAAATTGGTTGTCATATCAGCATTGGGTTTTCACTAAAAGACTTCTTATGTTGTCTGGTTGGTCCTAAATTAAAATGTTGCCGATCTGACTTCCAATATGGCCACTATGGCAGCCATCTTGAAACTCTTTTTATCACTATTCCACTCGAATGGATGGTCATATCAACGTGGGGTTTTCACTAAAAACTTCTTATGATGTGTAGGTGGTCCTAAATAAAAATAATGCCAATCTGACATCCAAAATGGCCACCATGGCAGCCATCTTAAAAATCCTCTCCAAATGGATGGCTATATTAAGATGGGGTTTTCAGCAATAGACTCCTTATGATACCTAGTTGATTCTAAATAAAAATGGTACCAGTCGTACATCCAGTGTGGCTAACATGACAACTGTCTTAAAAATCTTGTTGTCACTACTCCCCCTGAACGGGTGATCATTATGACATGTGGTTTTCACAAGAAGACTTCTAATGATATCCCCTTTGTCCTAAATAGAAATGGTGCCAAGCTGACATCCAGTATGTGCACCATGGCAGCTAATTTGAAAATCTTGTTATTGCTGAAGAATATCAGAGATGGTTTCAACACTTGGCAGTTAAAAGGAAAAAAATGGTCTTATCTTGAATTCCTAGAAATTCTTTTTGCCCAATACAGCATCAGTCCATTTGAGGGACTCTGGTTACTAGGATGGAATTACTGCAGACTAATTTAAAATTATAGCACAACATGATATCTCACAAAGCTGACATAGCAAATCTTATTTTATTTAAAATATCAGCTTCCCTTGTATGGGCCTTACATCTGATTGAAAATATATATGCATATATAAGTTTTCATAACAAAAGACAAGAAAGATTGCAGTCAAGAAAATGTTAGTTTTTAGTGGAAAGACTGCATTTATACTTCTTATGGTTTATCTCAACATGCAAGTGTTAACAGGAACTTGAGAGATGTGTTTCGGAATTAAATGGATTTTGAGATTATATTTTAGTAAATAAACTGTATGAAATATGTCCAGAAATTTGAACAATGAATTTGTGTGGGCAGGTCCTGTTCATATTGCTTTCTCTAAGAGACAGTAATCTAACTCAGTGAATATTTCCTACTCAGAAATATATTTTGTAGATGATAACTGCTGTATACTGAATTAATTAGCTTGTAAAGACAGTTACAGCACTTACGACAAAATGCATTGAAGCTGCATCAAAACACCACAGAAGCTTTCTATGCACTAGTCATGGATATATTTGAAAAATGTGTTACTTGTTTCAGTTTTTAGACTTTGGGTCACAGTTGGAGGATGATACCTTAAAGCCAGTTCAGCTTCCTCTGGCAGCTACAAACAAAGAGGTCAAATCAGAGGCTCCAGAGTTCACTCAAGTCAAGGTCAAAGGTTGGAATGATAGAATATAAAAATAGGCAGAAACATGACAAAAAGATAATACAAACAAAAATGACAGTTATGTGCAGGATGAGAAATGTAATCATTTAGTAATTTAGTTTTAAACAATGATACAGTAAAGCCCTGCTATAGCACGCTTCATTAAAGCATAAATTCAGATATAACACAATTGTGGCATGGCTCCCAAAATTTCATATATTTTTCATACATGAAAAAATAAATATATTTTTTAAAGTACGAAAAAATAATGTATAAAATATTAATCATCATTTTAAGGTAGAGATCGTATATGAATTTGGATATAACACGATCGTGGCATAGCTCCCAAAATTTTACAATAATTTCAACAATTTCTTGAAGTACTGCAAAAGTGTTAATCTTATTATTTTTGAATCATGAACAATAAAGCCAGTAAGTCTTCTTTCTGTTTTTATTCAATGCATTCTGTGTACAATTGTTGTTCAAAAGAAAGAAGATTCTCATCGGAATTTATAAATCAATTAATTTAAGTAATTGCTAATCATCAAAGTCAATCTCGCTGCTAAAGGTTATTCAAATTATGGGGCAATGATTTATAAAAACATTTTAAAAAACAAACTCCAACACACACATGTGGCTTTGCGGTGTTATCAGGCAATCGTCACGCAATCAACTGACCAGTGAATAATATCATGCATTCCCTATACAAATGACCACGTTGTTCCTTAACAATTATTCTTGCTGTAGTCATTCAAAGAAATAGGTGTCAGAGTTTTAATTAGTGGGTATTTACAATGGATAACGGGATACAGAAACGTAAAGCCATTACTGTTAAAGAGAAGCTTGAAGCCCTGGGCAGGATTAAGTCCGGAGTTAAACAAACGCAATTAGCTTCAAGATTTGGGTCTTCACAAGTCAAGCAAACAATGTGGTGGAGTGAAAAAGTTTCTTACCAGAATTTATAAATCAATTAATTTAACTACCTTTTTAAGAGAAGATAATAGACTATCAATGCCTGCTCAATCAACTGTCATACACACCCACTGACACAAGTTTATGGTCCGAATTGTCAGGAGCAGTTTTGGTAATTGCCACACAAATGAAACCCCTCCTCCTCCCCCCCCCCCCTTAACCCTTTTTATTTTCCTGGTTCAGAAAACTGTCCTGCCAGTGATTGGAACAGAACCATTCAAGCTGTAGGGGTGGCGCGATTGGCTAATATAATATAACATTATACTCCCTGCTTTCGCTCTGCAGTGAAGCAAAGTCATAGTTATGAACAAAAGTTTAAATGAATATTGAGTTTATTTTATTTATTTTCTCCTCGTTAAAGAATGACTTGTATGTTTTTATGGAACTCACTGTGTAACCATACAATCGAATGGTTTACTCCTAAGCTGGGTTCAGGCAGTTTTACATGTGTACACACACCTGCAGAATTCTCATCGCAAGTACATTACAAGGTTAATACAGTACATTTAACCTCCTGTATGAAATTTCCGCTCAAGTGAAATGTACTTTTCAAGCCTAAACAGGTTTCATTTTAGAAACTCCAGATGTCTGAATCATGCAGTTTATTGTGTCAGAAATCAGACCCTTTGGACATGTCCAACAAATAAGAATGTTGCAGGGGAAAAAAACAAACTTTGTCATAAGTTTGTGTGAATGTATTAGCAAAAAATTAAATATTATGATTCAACTGAAACTATCAAACAGTTTTTAAAATATAAATTATGCTTCTTTGTGCACATTTTTGATGGAATTACTATTATGGATACAACCAGATTTGACCGGTGAGTACACATACTCTTAACTATTTACACTTAATTGGCCAATTTTGTATTCATAAAAATAACTATTAAATATATAATGACCATTTTAAGTAGTTCTTGTTCAATATGGAACAAGTTTATAACTGCGTCAATGAACTCCGTAGCATTGCCACACCACCCTGATTTAAGATGGTAACTGTGCCAATGAAGCATGTTGTTTTGCTCCCACAATTTCCCCTCACCCTTTTTTTTTGGTGCATGCATCATTTTCTTCAGCTAAATGACTTGGTTATGTCTAGGTTGGTTATAGCACGGTTCGGGACATGGCACAATCTCGTTTTGCGGACCCCGACCATCGTGCTATAGCAGGGCTTTACTGTACAATCAAACTTTCTAGATTGAAGATTTGTTTGACAAGTTATTATGTCTCGCTTCAAATGGAGGGAGACATAATATGATTTGTGCTGTCTGTCCTTTGTCATCTGTCCATTACACTGACCTTGTAAGCATGATATCCCTGGAACTATTAAATTAAACCACACCTACTGTATATACTCGTGTATAAACCCGGTCCAAATGCAAACAACATAGACCCTGATCTGCTGTCGCATAATGCACTGGCAGATCAGGGTCTATGTTGTTTGTTCTACTGATTAGTCCTTACAAACTGCATAGATCCAGATCTGCCGGGAAAATTATGCAACGGCAGATCTAGATCTTTGCAGTTTGCAGTTGGTTTGGGTTTATACACAAGTATATACAGTCAATTAGATATGCATATGTTCTAGGAGGTTATCAAGACCTGATTAGGTTTTGAAGACTTTGACCCAATTTTCAGGGTCAGAAAGTGACATTCTGCAATATGATGGGGTGGTGTAGGGAATTACAGTAAAATGTGGTAGTACAAACATGGATATTATAAATGTATGGTTAGTACAGAGTGATTTTGCATGCCTAATAAAAAGATATGATACAGTTATTGCCCTTTTTGAGGTTGTATGACAAATTCTCCACCCAAGGCATATTTCATGCTACCTAAGGGTTACATGACAGATGTCATAGATGGACAATTTATCATTAAACATCTAAAAAATAAAAGGATCAATAATTGTTTTGTTATACTGAAGAAAATAAATTACATTAGCAAAAAATGACAGAAGCTAAGTTATTTTATTTTGGGTGGTGAAACACCTGTTTGAACTATTACAAGTCTAGTTCATCATGTTTTAAAGGGAAATAAAACTGAGCATTAGTAGTCTGAACACTTGGGGAAATGCAGGGTCATATAATGGTAACATGAGAGTAAGTTGACTTGACATAAAGGGCATGTGAGGGTAATATGGCATGACCTTGAAGGAAGTGTAATGGCACCTGAGGAGACAGAATTTTTTCATGATAACATGTGTTAAATGTCACTTGTTTTAATTTCAACCAGTGACCAGTGGGATTCTAATAATGAGATATGCTAAAACAACTGAGTAATTTTGGGGTCCCGAGAGTTTGAAAACAACCTCCAAATTTCTTGTGAAAGCTAAGAAAATGGGGGGACTCTTACAGAATCTTGTTTACATAGACATGCATTTCCTTGTCATATATACATAACAGCTTTGACGTACAGCCCTCCTTGTTTATAATGCCCTTCATTTTAACATGATTTCAGATATAATGCTTGACATACATCCCTCTTTATGGTGTCCTTCATTATAATGTAATTATAGATATAATGCTTGACACACATCCCTCCTTTATGGTGTCCTTCATTATAATGTAATTATAGATATAATGCTTGACATACATCTCTCCTTTTTAGTGTCCTTCATTATCATGTAATTATAGATATAATGCTTGACATACATCCCTCCTTTATGGTGTCCTTCATTATAATGTAATTATAGATATAATGCTTGACACACATCCCTCCTTTATGGTGTCCTTCATTATAATATAATTCTAGATATAATGCTTGACATACAGCCCTCCTTTATGGTGTCCTTCATTATCATGTAATTATAGATATAATGCTTGACATACATCCCTCCTTTATGGTGTCCTTCATTATAATGTAATTCTAGATATAATGCTTGACAACAGCCTCCTTCTCTATAGAATTCTAGATATAGCACAGTCATGCCAAGGCCCCTGATAAAAATTTATTTTTAAAAAAGGTCAATATAGTCTCCAGTTTTCATCAGCTGAAAGATTTATATAACTTCATCCTTCAAGTTGGGCATCTGCATTCACCTCTACTAAGCCATTACCATGTTCTGCAATTGTCAGCTATTGTATTCACTAAGAGGCTATAGGACTACTCAAAAATTGTCAGGTTTGCAAGTTGATCTCTGCATCAGTACCAAACCTATCACATTGGAGTAATTCTAGTCATTAATTCTACCTTTTATATCATACAGTGCTTGTGTGAATGAACAATTGCCAATTTGATTCATCTATTTAGACAAGGGGTTTAAACCTTTAAATACAGCATGCCAGTACAAGTGAAGATCACATGTTCAGTGTCAGTAAAACACTGACAATGTGAAGCCAGTATGTGGATTGCAAGTAAACAGCCTAACAAGTGCTAATTGGTTCATGGTTTGCCTCTGCCTGTTTGCTGTTAATAGTAACACTGACTGTGCCACTGGAGACAAACCCAAGACAGCTAGTAAGGTCAACTCTGGTCAGTATCTCTTCAGTACATAGGTGCCTATACTTGTGTGAAATTTTCCATTATTTGAATCCCAGGCAGGTCTCTTACAGAATACATGTGGTTCTCACTCATGTGATTCTCATTTGTGCTAGAAGGAAAGTGATGGGAATAACTATGGTTTCTGAATGATTATCAACTATATACAACTTTTGCCAACCTATGCCAGAACTAGATTAGGAATGAACAGACTGAGGTATTTATATAAAAACCAGGTGCTCCATTTCTTTTTAATGATCATTAATGAACAATGGACCCATCAAACACAGACATATATATTAAGTGAAAACGGCACATTCATTTTCTGTAGGATATCTTTTACTTCCATCAATGTAACTATCTGATAAGCCTAAAAACTTAGTTACTCTGAAGTGATTAGTGCATAAACAAAACTACATACATGTTTTGTTCTGAGCAGGCAGAAAGAGCTAGTTGGATATGGCATAGGGATACATCAATGCCCTCAGGCTGAGATGTATTCATAAGCCATATCAAACAAGTTTTTTCCCCTAACTCAGAACAAAACACAAATGCAATTTTGTATTTATTACATACCCTCATTTTTATGCTTCTAAATATTTTTAGCTTTACATCATGAATGAAATTCAGAATAAATTGGAATTTGTACAAGTTTTATTGGTGCGTCTAATAATATTGACGAGTGGAAGTCAGAGAAAATGCCTAAATAGTTCCATTCTTGGTATGTGATAATGAAATATGGATTAAAAATATGTTTAGAATGCCAGATCAACTATGTTAGATTAAATGGTATGTAATAAATATATTTGAATTACTTAAATATTGTTAATATTCTTTTGGAATTGCATTTTCTGTACTTGTACCCTCTTTTGCGCTTCCTCCCTGCACATGCACATATTCATTCACAAGCTTTCTTGTCATTCAGCAGTTTGTTACATATTATGACAAGCAGTTTTGGACTGGTGCTTCATAATAAGGGGGAGCTTTAATAAACCTGCTATAGTGTATAAAGTTTGTGCTCTAACAGACCTGCCAACCCTTACGATTTGACCATAAGTCATAGTGAAATGACCTTAAATTACAGACTCACAGAATAATGGCAAACAATATGAAAATATGATCATTGCTGTCAAATCTGGATATTGGCTTGTCTGGGTTTGATCAGGATCCAGGTTTTCATATTAGATTCATTGGAGTTGGTCAGGGAACCAGACTAACTTTATAGGAGTACCTCAGATGCTTTCAGTCAGCCCATGTTTTTCATGCAAAATTTCAACATTATCAAGCTGTTACTTATAGCATTTTCTAGAAATGTCGTCCAACAAATGAAAACATGTTGAAGCCAAAAGGGATAATCAGCCTCTTAAAAAGTACAAATAATCAGTACAGAAGTATAAAAAGGATATTCAGGTTCTGGGGTGGGGTGGGGTGGGGGAAAGGCAGGAAAAGCAACAATTATGTTTTTTGGACATCATGTCATGTTGATTTGAGTATGTCTCATGGTGGGAGAGATGATTGCCTTCTCACACATGAAATTTTAAAAAAAGAAAAAAAGATTAGATCAGGTTGAGAGGTCTAGCAAGAAGCCATAGAGCTCCATGGGTTTTGGAAATGCAGTTTCTGAAACTACTGCAGGTCACTAAGGACTAAGTTTACAACTTTTTAGTAGAACATAATGTTTGTCTTCACTGCATGTATGAAATTTTAAAATGCATGTTTTCCCAGTCAATGATAGCAGTACAGGACATTTTGTTACGCCTTACTGAAAATTGGTCTAGCTTATGGAAAAATGTTGACTGCCTTACTGAGAAGGTCTTGTTCGGGTTGGCAGGTCTGCTATAGAAAAGTAAGTCATATGCCTCTGTCATTGGAAAAGAAATGTGTACATTTGTTTTGTTTGCACTTTCCCACAGTTGAGTCAGGTATGGAAGTGGACCCAGGAGAAGTGGGGGTGCAAGAGGAGAAGGTTGTGGCAACTGACAGACATAGGGCTCCTGTACCTATTGTAAAGTCTCCCACCTGTGCTGACCTCTTTGCCAATGCACAGAAAACAGGTAAGGCAAATGTGTGTAAAGGGTAGAAAATGTATATGCATCATAAATGGAACCCTTGCCTAACTTTATGCCAAATTCAATCAATCAGTAATAATGATAATAATAATTTGAGGTATAGTGATAATGAGTTCAACTCATCAAAGATTTTGAACATCTTTCACATTTGCTAATGTCTGCATCTTCAGTTTCTGTAAGTGCAAAGATTTTTTATTGCATGTTTTCTTGTAATGTTCTAATGAATAGTTTACTGTATATTAAGAGATGTCCTAAAAGAGATGAAATACATTTTTGTACGACAGGATTCATTTTGATTGTGTGTCGTACCTTTTCCCAAAGATGTAGGAGAGCTGTTGTTCCTGCAGCTGCCAGATGTAATGCCAGGTGTCCCAGCAGCTCAGGGGGATGAAGGGGAGTCTGGTGGGAGACCACACAAGTCGGACAAGTCCAAACAGGAAGATGAGGTTAGAGAAATATTGGCTCATTATGAAACTTGATATGTCAAGCAAAATTCAGAAAATTTGTCGTAGAACAAATTTGCATGTGCAAGATACAGATATCTTAGTAATTTGATAGTTTAATATCAGAGTAGTAGGGCTTTTTTTTCCCACCATTTTTAAAAAGTGTCTAGGATATTGTGATACCATTTATCTGTACACCCATCTATCTGTTACCACATCTCCTAAGCCAGAGGGTGTAATATCTTGAAACTTTGTGGTTATGCAGTGTTTTCTCCAGGACAAGCCATTGCTTGAATCCCTGTATAATTTAATACCCCCATGCACACACACCTTAAAAATGAGAAAGTGCATAAAAATTGTGCACCAGTTGATTTGCACTGGGCATAACAATATATGTAACATTATTATTAACAAAGTTTAATCTGATCATGTATGACTTCTAGATCAACTGCCATAATCAACCACTTACTAATTGACTTTTTGCAATTGAACAATTAGATGCACTCATTTATTATCTAGTTATTAAAAGCATTTTACCAACTGCACTTGGCAAGGTCGTACAATGCATGGCTCAGGAAAAAGTTTTCCAAGCACTCATCCCTGGGACAAGTGAGTTGCAACAGTTACTTGTCCCTGTCCTCATTGTACTCGACACAGTACACTCTCCACTACACTGCTTACACTCTTACTAAAGAACTACAGGTACATGATACAAGATTGATACAAAAATGGGTAAAAAAATCATGAAAATATTATGTTATGATACGTGGCCCCATAGATAAATATATAATAAGAGACAAGGTTTGTAACTTGAGAAATTGCAGTTGCACACATAGCCTTCTATTTCTTAATGGTATTCGCATTTACTGTGACGCCTTTCAGTAATCTGTGTGTCATTTAATGTGGAGACATTTTCTATTTCAATGAGCTATCACACATTTTGATGAGTTAGATATGGGAGAAATTAAGAGACAGAGAATGTCAACATTTTCTGATTTTTGTCTGGTCAGACAGTGTTACACTCGCTCCCAGATAACCATGATTTTCAAGACTGCAGCTTTATTAATGCATTTTCAAACCAAAACAAAGGCACCTGCAGATATTTCTATAAATATGTAATTACTTTTTACAAGAAAACTGTTGCTAACTTGCATTTGAAAGAAGAATTCCAACTGTCTCAGTTTCCATCAACTTTCATATTTAGTTATACATTTTAGTCAAACCTTCATTCTAGAGAGTTACTCAAGGGTGCCATAAAAGAGAAGATTGCTGATTGGCCAAAATAATTTGAATGTTTCTAGGTTATGCCCGAATTAAAGTTTGAACAGTCAGCTGTTGTCTTGATATTATGTGTAGAGATGCTGCCAGGCTGCAGGATCACGGGTTTCTCGCAAAAACAATTGTTGGTCACCCAACTTTTAAAAACCAATGGCAGAAAGGTTACACAAATTACCTGCAGTTCCCACAATTTGTTGTACCCAATGTACATTGGGGGGGGGGGGGGGTCTTCAAAATTGAAAATAAAGGTTTATCAAATTAAGTATTTATTGTCCATTTTGCCAGTGATCTCATTCAAGGTATACTAAGGTGGATTTAGTGTTTGAATAAAAGCATCTATATGATTGAGATCTGCTGTAGGTTTTGCAGAAAATATCCAGGAATTCCGATTTTATTGTCTTCTAGAGTGGTATAACAAATTGATCCATTGATCAGTTGTAACAGAAATTTAAAGAGTGTAAGCAGCAGCGAGTTACATGCATTTCTAAATGGAAGATAAACAATTTCTTTATGGTAAGATATCTGCTATGGTCAATAATATAGAGCAAGAGGAAAGCTGTCATGTTCTGATGCTAACTGAAGATGTCGCACAAAGTGATGACACAGAAATAGCCAGCACCTCATCCACAGGGCACGCCTTTTAAATTTTCTTTTATTCCGCCCCCGTTTATTTGATTTGATACAAAAGACGTAATTAACGTGATAATACAAAGCAGGTCTGCTTTTAATTGAGTGTAACAATGCAACAAAAACTTCCGGAAGTCGGAGATCATAAAAACGGTCGGCACTTAATTAGGTTCTTACAGAAACGCTCACAGACGTAGCTGTGATGGTTGAATGATATTTTTCATGTTTGAATACAATTGGGCTTATATGCATTTATGGTGGTTACACTGAAACCGATACTTATTTAATTGGTATTTATTTTTTAAAGTGTTGCCACCAGTAGGCTTTAGTGACATTTTCATGGATCAAAATTTCGTCGAATATTGTTATTTACAGTATACTGAGAATGTTGTTTGGAAAGAAAATTGAACAAAGTATATGACTTCTTATCAAAAGTTTAGAATTTCATGACGTTGATTCTAACCACTGTTTTTGACGATAAAACAAGCGATATATCAAGGTTGCATTTACCAATTTTGATCGCGATCTATTTCACATTCAACAAATAGGGGCCAATTGTTTCGGTATTTTCTAGTTTTAAAAAATGGGATCCTTGCCTGACCCCACGTTATTAGTGGGTTCGTGAGTTATCCAGGTGCGAGTTATCGAGGGAGTGGTTTACTGACATTTCTGTAAATAAAAAGCTTGGTATATATGCAAAAGTGATTAGTGATGATTTAAATGCAGAAACCCTTTTTCTTGGAACTTGCATGTGAATGAAGTATATGTGACAGCAGATGTTCTCTTCAGTGAGCTGGACAATTTTTTGAAGAAAAGAGGTGTGTCTTTAAGTAAGATTTGAGGGTTTGGCAGTGATGGTGGCTCCATTATGACTGGCAAAAAACTGGTGTTGCAACTCAGTTCAAAGCAAAGAATCCCCATCTTGTGTCAGTACACTGTATGGCACATAGATTAAACCTGTGTTCTTCCAAGGCTGCAGAAGAGGTAACTTACTTAAATGAAACCTTTCAAGAAGTTTTGAAGGAATTGTTCAGGTATTTTAAGAAGTCATCTTCAAGGACAGCTGAACTGAAACAAATTCAGAATGTCTTGGACATGCATTCAGTGAAAGAAGTACATGAAACTCATTGGATGGCATTCGACAGTACATTATATGCAGTTTACCATTCATTGAACCCTCTGGTCGGCTACCATGAAAAACACAAAAAGGACAGCAAAACATGTGCATATATGTATGAGAATCTTACACACTATAAGTTTGTTGCCATGCTTTATTTTCTGATGGACATTAAACCATCTTTGGCGTCTGTCAGCATGACATTTCAGAAGCAGCAGCTGGATGTATCTGCAGTGAAACCTGTTTTGGATGGTTCTCTACTGCTGTCGAGAGAGCTAAGGAAGGGAAAAGCCATTATCAGACTCTGGTTTTCAAATGAACTTAAGATGGACACTGCTGGTAAATGTGTTTCTATAAAGGGGGTTAAACTTGGAACAAAAGCAGGTGAAACAGAAAAGGACCAGAAGGAAGTAAGCAAAGAAATTAATCAGGCCAAGAAAGATTTTTCTGATAAGCTTGTAGCCCAGATGAAAAGAAGATTTCCAGCAGAACATACAACAACAGCCACAAGTTTTACAGCTTTGGGGCTAAGAAATCTGTCATTTCTTTCTAAAGAAGAGGTTGCCTATCAATTTGGAGAGGACAAGAAAATTGGTAATGTAACCAATAAAGCTCTCATTGATGGTGCTTCAACCTTGGCTGAATACAGCCTTGCAAAAAATGTGATCCTACAATAGAAATATCCTAGGGACAACATGAACAAGTTGTGGAAAATCATGCTCAAATATCATGAAGACCAGTTCCCTAATTTGTTCAAAAATTTGCCAAAAATGCAGTGGTTCTCCCATTACAAACAGCAGATTGGGAGAGGGGATTCAGTTCACAAAACATAACTCACACTGCTGTGAGGAATATGTTAACATCAGAAACAGTGAATAAACTGATGACTATTCAGATCCAAGAGGATCCAATAAACGATTTTCAGTTTTCAGAGGCTTAGAAGAAGTGAAGTGATATGAAGCAGGGAAGAATATTTACCAGCTCAGCAAACTGAATTAGGTATGCAGATACTTTATATATTTATTGTCAAAGAAGTGATACAAAGTTATTAAAATTCTTGTCCGAAATTAGGTATGCATATACCTTATAATAATGTTGTCAAACATCAGTTGTCATTCAGCATTTTTTACCACCACTCGCCACGACCTAGCCACCCCCCACCTCCCATGATTCCACCTCTCTGGAGGTAGGTGGGGGGGGACCTCCCCCTCTTAAGAAAATTTCTGGCAGCATCACCAATGTGCTTTATAAATAGATTACAATGGTATGCATCAGTGAAAGTTGGTGGGAATTGGTTGAAACACTTAAAATACTTTGAATGTAAGTTAGCAACATTTTTCTTGTTAAAAGTATTTACATACTTGCAGAAATATCTGCTGGCATTGTCATTTTGGCGGGACAATGTATCGATAAAGCTTCTGTCTTGAAAATGCTGGTGACCTGAGGCAAATGTAACACTATCTGACCAGATAAAAAATGGACAAATTTTTCCATTTTCTGTCTCTAAACTTCTCAGAGATCTGACTCATAATGATGTGTGATAGCTCATTGAAAGGGAAAATCTATCTACATCATAATGATCCTAAATTACTGAAAGTGTCACTAAAAATGCAAATACCATTAATAAATCAAGAGCTGGGTGTGAAACTGCAACATAATATTTTCATGATTTTTACCCATTTTAGTATCAAGTTTGCATCGGGTACCTGTGTAAAAAAAACGAAGTCGGCTTCCTTTGCAACATGTTCTAGACTTACAACAATTAGGGCAAATTAGCAAAAGTAATCTTCCATTTAAACACACTAGATGTTAAATAATGTTGAACTTAAGCGCTTGTGAAGAGTAGAGAATACACTGAGGTTTATTCTCAAGGTGTGAATCTGCATCTACTCATCCCAGGGATGAGTAGGAACTAAAGTTTTACTTGTCCCAGCCAATTTTTACCTGGTCATGGTGAGTTGACAAGTGGTTTTCCTGAGCCCTAACAATGACAGATAATGCAGTATTCAGTGGTATTGTCTTTGCTGTTATATGCAGTTCTAATTCATATGAAATTGTGACATTGTCATAAAACATGATCACTGTTGCTGTGCAGACAAGGAAAATAACCATCTGCAAGTTTTATCCTTATGCATTAAAAGTTACTTATCAAACACGTTTGTAGAAATATAGTATAATGGATCTGTTCATATATACTGTTCTCATAAAAACTGCTCCCCTCTCCCATTAGAAACTGAAATCACCCTACCCCCTACCCCCCCCCCCCTTTAGGAATATGCCAGAGAGGAATTCCCCTCTGTGTGACTGGTTATGTTGCCTTTGTGGTAACCATATGTGACAGGGCTGGGATACCTGGGAGTGATTCAAAGGTGAGATGTACACAAATTTCATTTACATTGACATTTTCAAATTTCATTTATGAAGTCATGGCAGGTAGACTCATATATGTGCACTGTCTGGACCTGGTGGGTTGGAGACTGGGAATGGGTGGTGTTGGGGTTTAGTTGGAATATGCAATAATAAATGTTAGGATTTGCAATGTTACACCAGTTGCAGGTTTTGTGGGTTGTTTTTACCCTATAGGCATGTAAACCGTGAGATAGTTGCGTATTCAGTTATCTTGTTAAATTTTTTTGTTTGCATGGATAAAACATTCACTACAATGTGTAGAAGTTAACATATTACCATCGTACTCATTTAATTAGTCACATGAGTACATTGTTGAATGCAGAGGCAAGAACAATTATAGAATTCATACAATAAGATGACACAAATTTAGAATGTTTGTTTCACAGTAATGTTGAACTAACTACTTACACAGTGATTCATAACGCTTAATTGTAGGAAGAGGTGAGAAAGAAGCTGAGTACCTGTTCTCTAGCAGGCTTCAGTGAGGGTCCAGTGGGGAAACTAGTCATCCGAAAATCAGGCAGGACACAGCTGATTCTCGGAAATACAGTGCTGGATGTCTCCATGGGAACTCCATGTGGATTTCTACAGGTAATAAGGACTCGAAAATTACTCAACTTTTTTTTCTTTAGCTCAATGGCCACAAGGGCAAGTGAGCTTTTGGTATGGCCTTGCTGTTGTCCAATCATCAACAATTGCTTGTTACCACTCTTTAAAGGTCATATTTCTGATCTGATTTTGATCAAGTTTAATTAAGGCATGTCTCATCAGACTCTTGGACATGTTTTTCAATAACCAGGATCCATGCATAATAATGAGATAATATTGCATCTGATTGGTTGAGCTTGTTACCACTCTGGAGGCCATATTTCTAATCAGATTGTAATCACACTTGGAATATAAGCTTATATCATCAAGATCTTGAACTAGTTTCATTATGAGCAAGCACCGTTTATATTAATCATGTGGTCTTGGATCAGATTGGCTAAGCTTATGAGACGATATTTCTGATCTAATTTTGATCAAACTTAGATTCTAAACTTCAGTGATAAATGATCTCTGAAAAGTTTTCAATGATAAAGATCTCTGAAAAGTTTTATAATGCATATTAATGAGGTGATCTTGCATCTATTTGGCTTACTTATTACCACTATGTAGGACATATTTCTGATCCAGTTTTGATCAAACTAAGAATATAAGTTTATATCATCAAGATCTCCAGAGAATTTTATGATGAGCAAGATCCTTGCATATAATGAGGTGATCATGTATCTATTTGGCTGAGGTGGTTAATCATTCTTTATTGGAGAAGTTAGGAGAGCCACATTTGGGTGGTTACACATTACTTTCTCCTCCTTTTACTTTCGGTCTTTGGTGCACAAGAGGGAAAGCACTTTCTCATTGGGCCCAAAACGTAATGGCTCAAAAAGTGGCCCAATCTCCTGGTAGATTACAGTAGTGAACGATATAGATGATGACACTATGAGTTTATACCAGTTTCATGAGGCCATCAGCCTCTCTCCAAACTGGCAAATTCAGCAAGGCAATACAGTAAAACCTGTGTTTTAAGTAACCTCTGCTGTGAGCAACCAACTGTCATTTATGACCACAATCATCATGCACAGATCAATTTTATTATATAAATGCACTGTCATGAGCGACCACCTGCAGAACGTGACCAGCAACCATAATTTTTAGGCAAAATAATCGATTTGACACTGCTATGAACAACTGCATCATAAAAACAGAGATAAACACCACTGACATTTATTTAATCCTTCATAATCACAACCACTTAGGAGGGTCTGCAGGTAAAGTGCAGATTGTTCTCAACAACACTGCTGTGAATGACCGTATCACAAGAACAGAGATAAACACTAACTTTTTTATTTAATCCTTTGTAAACATGAACTCTTATGAGGGTTTGTTCTAAACAAAACAAAAGTTGAGTCTGCTTACTGGTTTTTAGCTCTACTGGTCATAAACCGGACGAGCTTATGGGACGGTCTGTCATCTGTTGTCCGTCAGTCTGCTAGCACAAGCTTGTTGTCGCTACTCCTCCTAAACTACTGGGAGGAATGCCATGAAACTTTACACACACATTCATGCCATGGTCTAGTTAGTTCTAAGTGAAAATGGTGCTGCTCGGACATCCCATATGGCTGTCTCAGTGGCATGTTTAAAATCTTGTTATCGCTACTCCTCCTGAATGAATGGTCATATCAGCATGGGGTTTTCACTAAAAGACTTCTTATACTGTCTGGTTGGTCCTAAATGAAATTGGGGCCAGTCTGATGTCCAATATGGCCAGCACAGTGGCCATCTTGAAAATCTTGTTACTGCTACTCTTCCTGAACAGAAAGTCATATTGACATAGGGTTTTCACCAGAAGATTTCTTGTGATGTCTAGTTGGTCCTAAATGAAAATGGTGCCAATCTGATATCCAGTATGGCCACCACATTGGCCATCCTGAAGATCTTGTTATCACGACTCCCGAATGGATGTTCATATCAGCATGGGGTTTTCACTAAAAGACTTATTATGATGTATATTTGGTCCTAAATGAAAATACGGCTGATCAGATATCCAATATGGGCGTCACAGAAACCATCTTGAAAATCTTATTATCGCTACTCCTCCTGAATGTGTAATTAAAAATTTTGCACACATGAGAGAGCATGTTTTACCTTTTTGTGTAAAATTTCTTTGTCAGTTATTGTATGTAAGAATCATTCTCTGTAGTTTATGAAGTCTTTACTATCAGATGTCATGTCAACTATTTCAGTGCTCATTTTCCAATTATTTTTCTTGATTCGTTACTTTACTTCGGAGGAACTTGGTACAGTGCATCAGGGTATTTGGTGAGGGAATTCATTTGATCGAGATCTATACTGTCTCATCAGAATTTACTTACAATGATAAATATCTCATTTCTAAGAAATTGGATTAATTTCTGAATGTCTTTAAAACATAAATAGATTCTTGTCCAGTTTTCTTTATTACCATATTTTATGTCTTGTTTTCAGGATCTAGCCTCAGTCCGGGTCCATGAAGGTTCAGGAGAGATGATGGTGTTGGGACATATTAAACACAGACTTCTTTGTGCTCCAGACTTTGAGAACTTGTTGCAGATGTCTTGACCGAAAAAACAGACACACACTAGGGTTATCCTATTGGGCCAATAGTAGGCACTTCCATGACACCCTCTGCCATAGGCACAGACTGATACAAGACTTGGAAGATACTAATGCATTCCAAATGACACAGTGGTGGCAAAAAGCAGTAGAACTTGCAACAGGGCATGCCTATCAATTTAATTCAGTGACATTAATTGAATCAGTAAATGTTTTGGACAAACAGAATGTCCCTAGTATATAAATGTTTTGAATAAGATAGCAGGTATTTTTTCATGACAAAAGATATACCAGATATTTATTTTGAAGTTCCAAAAGATGATATTTATAGTTTCATACTGTTATAAATCATTTCCACATTTGTATCATCTTTTCAAGTTATAAATGTGTAGTACCTCTATTTCTTCCTTTTTATACATCTGACATTTTGGCAGAGTGTATTATAATGCTATTATTCTGTCTGTCCATTCATTTTTCTTACTCAGTATGATGACTTTAGTTCTGCTGCACATACTTCCACCAAACTTTATGGATAGCTTGTTTGGGATAAGGAAAAATAAAATTGATTTCAGAATCAAAAGGTCAAAGGTCACCATGACTGAAAGAAAAAAATGGTTTCCACAAAATATAATTATTTATACATCGCAAACCTGGACCAAATGTTTTGGATGGCTTGCACTTGGGTAAGGAAGAAGCCTATCAATGTCAGGGTCTAAAGGTAAAAGGTCACTCTGACTGAAAAAAGAAAACTTTTTTTTGCACCAAAATTTCTGGTATTGACCATGTTCCTTCACCAAAGTTTTTGGATGACTTGCACCATGGGTAAGAAAAATATCTGTTGATTTGGGCATCAAAAGGTCAAAGGTTAAGGTCACTGTAAATGAAAGAAGAAAATGTTTTTGGGATAATAACTTTAATTCTCGATGATGTACCTTGACAAATTTTTTAAGAGGGTTTGCCCTTAAGATATTAAAAAGTCCTATTGACGTGGGGGTCACAAGGCCTTAAGATATTGAAAGTCATATTGACTTGGGGGGTCACAAGGCCTTAAGATATTGAAAAGTCTTATTGAATTGGGGGTCACAAGGCCAAAGAGCAGGGTCATTGTAGCTCAAAGAAAAATTGGTTTTGCAGAATAACTTTATCTTCGAGAGTAAGTTCCTTTAACAAACTTTGTCGATGACTTGCACTTAACGTCATAAAGAAACTATAAATTATGGGGTCTAAAAGTCAGAGGTCACAATCATGGTAAGTCTAATAAGAAAATAATGGTTTCTGCACTTTGGTTCAAGACCACATACCATGACCAAATGTCCAGGTCATTGAGACCCATTGGTCAATAACCATTCCCTCCTAGTGCCTACAGCCTACAAAGATGACTACTATGGCATTCTTGTTTTACTATTAAACACAAGGTGCGGGGAGTATAATATGCTGTTTACGGTATTCTTGTTTCACTATTAAGCACAGGGTGTGGGAAATATAATATGCTGTTTACGTACTCTTGTTTCACTATTAAACACAGGGTGTGGGGAGTATAATATGCTGTTTATGGTACTCTTGTTTCACTATTAAACACAGGGTGTGGGGAGTATAATATGCTGTTTATGGTACTCTTGTTTCACTATTAAACACAGGGTGTAGGGAGTATAATATGCTGTTTATGGTACTCTTGTTTCACTATTAAACACAGGGTGTAGGGAGTATAATATGCTGTTTACGTACTCTTGTTTCACTATTAAACACAGGGTGTGGGGAGTATAATATGCTGTTTATGGTACTCTTGTTTCACTATTAAACACAGGGTGTAGGGAGTATAATATGCTGTTTACGTACTCTTGTTTCACTATTAAACACAGGGTGTGGGGAGTATAATATGCTGTTTATGGTACTCTTGTTTCACTATTAAACACAGGGTGTAGGGAGTATAATATGCTGTTTACGTACTCGTTTCACTATTAAACACAGGGTGTGGGGAGTATAACATGCTGTTTACGTACTCTTGTTTCACTATTAAACACAGGGTGTGGGGAGTATAATATGCTGTTTATGGTACTCTTGTTTCACTATTAAACACGGGGTGTAGGGAGTATAATATGCTGTTTACGTACTCGTTTCACTATTAAACACAGGGTGTGGGGAGTAAAATATGCTGTTTACGTACTCTTGTTTCACTATTAAACACAGGGTGTGGGGAGTATAATATGCTGTTTATGGTACTCTTGTTTCACTATTAAACATAGGGTGTGGGGAGTATAATATGCTGTTTACGTACTCGTTTCACTATTAAACACAGGGTGTGGGGAGTATAACATGCTGTTTACGTACTCTTGTTTCACTATTAAACACAGGGTGTGGGGAGTATAATATGCTGTTTATGGTACTCTTGTTTCACTATTAAACATAGGGTGTAGGGAGTATAATATGCTGTTTACGTACTCGTTTCACTATTAAACACAGGGTGTGGGGAGTAAAATATGCTGTTTCTGGTACTCTTGTTTCACTATTAAACACAGGGTGTGGGGAGTATAATATGCTGTTTATGGTACTCTTGTTTCACTATTAAACATAGGGTGTGGGGAGTATAATATGCTGTTTACGTACTCGTTTCACTATTAAACACAGGGTGTGGGGAGTATAATATGCTGTTTACGTACTTGTTTCACTATTAAACACAGGGTGTGGGGAGTATAATATGCTGTTTACGTACTCGTTTCACTATTAAACACAGGGTGTGGGGAGTATAATATGCTGTTTACGTACTTGTTTCACTATTAAACACAGGGTGTGGGGAGTATAACATGCTGTTTCTGGTACCCTTGTTTCACTATTAAACACAGGGTGTGGGGAGTATAATATGCTGTTTACGTACTCTTGTTTCACTATTAAACACAGGGTGTGGGGAGTATAACATGCTGTTTCTGGTACCCTTGTTTCACTATTAAACACAGGGTGTGGGGAGTATAATATGCTGTTTCTGGTACCCTTGTTTCACTATTAAACACAGGGTGTGGGGAGTATAACATGCTGTTTCTGGTACCCTTGTTTCACTATTAAACACAGGGTGTGGGGAGTATAACATGCTGTTTCTGGTACCCTTGTTTCACTATTAAACACAGGGTGTGGGGAGTATAATATGCTGTTTCTTGTACCCTTGTTTCACTATTAAACACAGGGTGTGGGGAGTATAACATGCTGTTTCTGGTACCCTTGTTTCACTATTAAACACAGGGTGTGGGGAGTATAATATGCTGTTTACGTACTCTTGTTTCACTATTAAACACAGGGTGTTGGGAGTATAATATGCTGTTTACGTACTCTTGTTTCACTATTAAACACAGGGTGTGGGGAGTATAATATGTTGTTTACGGTACTCTTGTTTCACTATTAAACACAGGGTGTTGGGAGTATAATATGCTGTTTACGTTCTCTTTTTTCACTATTAAACACAGGGTGTGGGGAAAGTAATATGCTGTTTCTGGTACTCTTGTTTCACTATTAAACACAGGGTGTGGGGAGTATAACATGCTGTTTCTGGTACCCTTGTTTCACTATTAAACACAGGGTGTGGGGAGTATAATATGCTGTTTCTGGTACCCTTGTTTCACTATTAAACACAGGGTGTGGGGAGTATAACATGCTGTTTCTGGTACCCTTGTTTCACTATTAAACACAGGGTGTGGGGAGTATAATATGCTGTTTACGTACTCTTGTTTCACTATTGGGAGTATAATATGCTGTTTACGTACTCTTGTTTCACTATTAAACACAGGGTGTGGGGAGTATAATATGTTGTTTACGGTACTCTTGTTTCACTATTAAACACAGGGTGTAGGGAGTATAATATGCTGTTTACGTACTCTTGTTTCACTATTAAACACAGGGTGTGGGGAGTATAACATGCTGTTTCTGGTACCCTTGTTTCACTATTAAACACAGGGTGTGGGGAGTATAATATGCTGTTTACGTACTCTTGTTTCACTATTAAACACAGGGTGTTGGGAGTATAATATGCTGTTTACGTACTCTTGTTTCACTATTAAACACAGGGTGTGGGGAGTATAATATGCTGTTTACGTACTCTTGTTTCACTATTAAACATAGGGTGCGGGGAGTATAATATGCTGTTTACGTACTCTTGTTTCACTATTAAACACAGGGTGTTGGGAGTATAATATGCTGTTTACGTACTCTTGTTTCACTATTAAACACAGGGTGTGGGGAGTATAATATGTTGTTTCCAGTGCTCTTGTTTCTCTATTAAACATCGGGTGTGGGGAGTATAATATGTTGTTTCCAGTACTCTTGTTTCACTATTAAACACAGGGTGTGGGGAGTATAATATGCTGTTTACGTACTCTTGTTTCACTATTAAACACAGGGTGTATGGAGTATAATATGTTGTTTCCGGTGCTCTTGTTTCACTATTAAATATGGGGTGGGGGAGTAAAATGTGCTGTTTATGGTACTCTTGTTTCAAGACACAGGGCAAGTATGTGTGTGTGTCTGTCTGCTGTTTATAGTACTCCTATTTAATTTGACGATTTCTGTTATTTCCAAGATCCATTCTTTAAAAGAAAGTGCCAGTTCTTCTTTTCATTACTTTCATTATTACATGTATACATACTTACATATTAACTTACTTATTTGTGCACCATTTTCCTGTCGGAGTCACTAAAGATATCACTGCTACATATTTTAAAATATCTCGCCTGATAAATTGGAGACAGACCATGTCTATTAAGAAGTCAAAATAATATGCATGTCTTATGATAAGTTTAACTTACAATATAATCACTAATAAGACATTTAATTGATGGTATTGCAGTAACTGTCATATAAATGGAAGTTAGAAAAATGAGGCTAGATCATACAGCTTATTGTAATTTTCCTTTTAAAAATAGGCACTCAATTATTGAAAAACACCATAGTGCCTACCGTATTTTCCTTTTTCCAATAGGCACTCAACTGTAAAACACCATAGACACAAAGTGCATACTGTATTTTCCTTGATACAGAAGACACTCAACTGTAAAACACCGTAGACACAAAGTGCTTGCTGTATTTTCCTTGAAACAAAAGACGCTCAACTGTAAAATACCACAGACCCAAAGTGCTTACTGTATTTTCCCTTATACAGTTGGCACTCAGGTGTAAAACACTACTGTATAGACTCAAAGTCATATATGTGATTCTACCTGGTGGTGGGACAAATATACCATTTTAAAGGCCATCTACTGCACATACCATTTTAAAGTTGAAATCTACTGCTTTTGAAAATTAAAAGATGGGGTGTTTTTTTAAATTGAAGAAAAAAATCCTTGATATTTTGTACGCATTCTATTTACACAATACAGAAACCAGTCACAACCAGTCTACTGGGGACTGGAACTGTTCCACCAATACAATGACTTATGCAGTGATGTGTACTGAGTATCAGATTAAGAATTGTTTACACAATCGCTGACACATGTACAGAACAAGGTGTAAATTGATTACTTTATTGTTGTAATTTAGAGAGTTTAAGGTCAAAGGTGGATATTTATTGAGATGTTATAAGTAATAAAGTGATAAAAGGTGGTTCATGATGGTTTGTGAGTCTTTGATTAAAAATCGGCCAACCTTTGGCAGAGATGAAATAAGGAGAGACCGACCAAATAATGGTTTCAGCAGAAACACTAGCATAAGCAGTGCACTTTCTCCCAATGCTAAAAACCATCAGGTAAATAATATTACAAGAAGTTCAACAATGCTTGGAAGTTGGTGCAGGAGAGTAGCAAAGGTCCTGAATTTTGCAGTGTGTGTTTCATACAGGTGGATTTTAAAATAGTATATGTGGGAAGAAATGATATCACCAGGCATATGCAGACACCATCACATGTGGAAAATCTGAACCAGAAAAGTATTGAGAGCCTGTTAAGTGTGAAACTTAATAATCACAATGAATGTCATCAATGGACATAGGGCAGTAAACTTGTGAAGGAAACTAAAAATGCTTGTGGATTTTATAAAAAGTATTTGCAGTGGACTACGAGATATACAATTCTTCCTTTTTCATTTAATTGACAATACCCTGACTCATATTAATTAATTATTATTGTAACATTGCCATCAGAATCTGATTCATGTTCAAAACTTGCTGTTTTTCATAACAAGAAGAGAATACATATTATGACCAAAATTGCACTTATTTTGTTTTCAACCCCCTTAAAACACATAAAATGTTTGTAGATAAAAAAAAAATTGCTGCTTCAGAAGCCAATCTACTGATCAAAATTTTGATATCTACTGATTTGATGTTCTGGTTCTGTCACATGTATGCAAAGTGCTTACTGTATTTTACCTTATACAATGGGCACTCAACTGCAAAACACCATCGACCCAAATTCCCAAAACATAATATGCTGAAAGATCATATAGCTTATTGTATTTTCCCTTGTACAGTCAGTATGAAACTGCAAAATACCATCGACCCAAATTGCCAATATATAAATCACTGAAAGATTATATGGCTTATTGTATTTTTCATTGTACAATAGCTATGAAACTAAAACACCATAGACCCAAATTGCCAATATATAATGTGCTGAAATATCATAAGGTTTATTGTATTTTCCATTATATAGGTGGCATGAAACTGTAAAACACCATAGAACCAACTTGTTTACTGTGTTTTCCACTATACAATAGACACTCAACTCCAAAACACCATAGACCCAAATTACCAATATATAATGTACTGAAAGATCAGGTCTATGGCATTCATTCTAAAATTTTGGTCACCAAACCATGATTCAGCCTTTCTAGCAGTTCCTAGAAATGTAACTCATTAAAACAGTCATTACCTACTTCAAACAGATGACTTTTTTAATACATTTGTAGAGGAAAATATCTGATTTATTACATTTAAGCAGACAAAAATTAAGTGAAGGAAATGGCATCATTGTCATATCATTATGTTGACTGATTATGATCAGTAATCTATTGGTTCATGGCTCTTTTTGGAGAGACCAGCCTAGTAAAAGGAAGAAGAACCGGTCAACATACAGTGAAAGAACAGAAATAACTATGGTGAAATTTTCTACATTGGATTTTCTTCTGGTAAATTATCAAATTAGTTTTAAATCAGAACTTTTCACCTGCTAATATATTCAAAAGTCATTTGTAATGACTATCAATCAGTAGACAAATTTGATAGAAAATGCTAAAAGGTCAAATTAGAGGGGTGACCAAAAAATCTTTGTAATAATTTCAAGGAAAAGCATAGATCCTGATCTGCTAGTGCATTATGGGTAAGGGAAGTTTGCAATTGTTCGCATATTATAATGGGTAAATACATTACATTTTTGAAAGAATTGGTTGTGTGAATAATTTTATTGCATCTGTTCCCGTGTTTTGTTTGTGAGTCAGTATGATAAACAAAAAATAGGAAACCAGTACAGATATATTTCCTTTTTAAGGTGGATAGGCTGCATCAAGATTTTAGATTTTTTGAACTTATTTATCTCAGAATCTCATTAGCTATAATTACATGTTCATTGTCGATCCATGAATTGGGCCAGATATATATTTAAGACATATTAAAAATTGAGTGGTGGTGTTATGTTATGAAAGGTGTGTGTATGTTTATATCATCAAAATCTTGGACAGTTTCAATAATGAGCGAGATGCATGCCTACTAATGAAGCAATCTTGCATCTGATTTGCTGAGTGTTACCACTCTTGAGGGTGTATTTCTGATCTGGAGTCTTGGAATATATGCTTATATCATCTAGATCTTGGATGGGTTTGATTATGAGTGAGATACATGCATATTAATGAGGTGATCTTGCATCTGATTGGCTGAGCTTGTTACCACACTGGAAGACCTATTTCTGATCCAATTTTTATCAGACTTAAAATACTGGCGTATATCATCAAGATCTTGGATGGATTTGACAATGAGTGAGATCCATGCATATTAAAGAGGTGACCTTGCATGAGATTTGCTGAGCTTTTTACCACTCCAGAGGCCATATATCTCATCTGGTTTTTTATTAGACTTGAAATATATGCTTCTATCATCAGGATCTCACATTAGTTCAATAATGCACAGGATCAGGTCATATTAATGAGGTTGTCTTGAATGTGATTAGCTGAGTTTGTTACCACTCTAGAGACCATATTTATGATCCAGTTTGATCAAACTTGGTAAATAGACTTCAGTTGTCAAGATCTTGGATGCGTACAATTAATGGCAAGAATCATGCATATTAATGAGGTGATTTAGCATCTGATTGGCTAAGCTTGTCACCACTTAAGTGACTATTTTTTATCATATTTTTATAAAACTTCGCAAATAGACATATATCTGCAAGATATATGAGTTTTATTATGGGCAAAATCCATACATACTAGGTGATCTTGCATATGATTGACTGAGCTTCTTACCACTTGAGAGACTGTATTTCTTGCCCGATTTTAATCAGACTTGGTAAATAGGCTAATATTGACAAGATGTTGGATGATGTTTTTTTTATGAGCAGGACCTATGCATATTTAAGAAGTGATCTTATTTAGAGACCTTTTTCTAAATAGGATTTTTATCAAACTTGCTAAATATGCCTAAGTCATCAAGATCTTGGTTGGGTATGATCATGAGTGAAATTTACACATTTTAATGATGTGGCCTTGCATTATACTGGCTGAGTTTGTCAACGCTATGGCAACTATATTTCTGATCAGATCTTGATCAAACTTGTTAAATAGTCTTATATTATTATCTGGATGTTATATAAGTTTAATTATGAACAAGATCTAGTATTAATGAAGTAATCTTGTCTCTGATTGGCTAAGCTTATAACTATTCTGGAGACGGAATTCCAGCAGAATTTACTCCACCTTGGTATATAAGTATATATTATCATTGTTGTAGACAATATCTGGAATAATTGAGATCTGCACATATTAATGAGACACCTTGCATCCAATTGGCTGAATTTGTTACCTTTCTAGATATAGAGGCTATATTTCTCATCTAATTTCTATAAAACTTGGTAAATTGGTTTATATCAAGATCTTGGATGACTTCGATTATGAGCAAGAGACTGTATATTAATTATACCTTTTATCTTTAGAATGAATTTGTATCAAGATATAGTGTAGATAAAATCAACATAATATAAAGTTTCAGAGAGAGTTTGCAGAAGTTGTATTCTTACAATACTACATAAGCCTAATTTGTTAAATGGTCAGCTTTTAAGTTAAATGCAAGCAAAGTGAATGATATCAGGCCCAAATATGCCTCTTCATGACCTTGTATTTTATATGCATTTTACGGAATTTTAACATCTTTACCTTTAATCTTTTATCTTGTAATACTTCATCTTTACATTTATTTCGAAGAGTTTATCTTCCTAAAGTTCTTTGTGTACTTCCCTATGTTTCCATTTTTAGAACTTTACTTGTAATTGGCACCATACAGCCATTATTGTGCTGACATGCCACTAAACCCTAATACACGTATACATTAGAATCTTACCAAATTAGCGTCTCTTGAAATAAATATAAAGATTCACTTTGGGCTATAATGCTACAAATTTCTGACACTCTAATTAAAGTTTGCTTCTGTGTGCTGCTTACCCCTAAAAACCTGAAACTCTTTTAAGACACTGTTGATATGGTGCAATAAAGCCTGTTATCTTTATAGCACATAAATACTCTTTGAGTTAAATTATATATTTAAATTCAGTCATATTTTGTCATTTCAATACAAAGATTCATGAATCTCAGCCAATCAGATGCAGTAACTTTACTAAATTTTGTTTAACCTTAGGAAAATCATAAACTTCCCATCCGGGCACAGATCCTCATCATAGTGAAGGAACTTCTGGGGCACCTCATAATAGATTTGTTATATATTAACTTGTGCATATGTCACGACTCTTGAAAAAACTTTGTGGTCATAATGCAAAATATCGACGAGTACATGCATGCAGATGTCATTTGTGCATCTAATGGCAGATTCTGTCCAGCTGTACTTTATTCCTGATGACAAAGACACAAAAAACATGGTTACACACGCAAACTTAGACTTAGGTTTCCAGTCAGTAAATCTCAGTGGTACCCCTCTGGTCACTTCTGTTCCATATGATTGTGCCTTTCTGTGCATATCTTCAATGCATGCTAATATTTTTATTTGCATTTTTCCATCAGAGTGTTAAAGAATATATACATTCAGATCTGGAAAAGTGTTTAAACTTTCTGCTTATCCAGAATCAAGATTTGTGTTAATTGTGCCTACCATCTACCATTACCAAACATTATAAATAGCTTGCATTTGAAATAAGAAAGATACATGTTGATTGTGCCATCAAAAGGTCTAAGTCACAGTGCTCTAAAAAGAAAATTGGTTTCTGCATGATATCTTGATATATTTATGACCTACTTTGACCAAACTTTGTGAATGACTTGCATTTGAGACAAGAAATGTACCAATTAATTTTGTGGTCAGAAGGTCAAAGGTTAATGTCACAGAGACTGAAAAAAGGACAAATGATTACCACGTGCCTTAACTAAACTTTCCAGATGGCGTGCATTTGAGACATTTGACCCATTGATTTTGGGGTTAAAAGTTCAAAGATAAGGTCCGAGGGATTTGAAGAAGGAAAATGGTTTCCACAACATAACTAAAATCTTATGCCACACACCAAGGCTAAACTTTGTGGTTGGCTTGGATTTGAGATGAGAAAGGTACCTATCAATTTTGGGTTCAATAGCCCAAAAGTCAAGATCACTGAGACTAAAAGGAGAAAAATGGTTTTTCTTGTACCTTGACCAAATTTTGTGAATGGCTTGCATTTAAGACAAGGGAGTATAAGGAAATATATACAAGGAAATCCCCTATTGACTTCAGATTCTAAAGAACAGTTTCTGACCAATGAAAGAGGGTTTTACATACAATAAGTATAATAAACTATTTACCATATTGTGGGAATATAATGGATTATTTAAGGTTCTTGTTCATCTTTGTAATACTATTACTATTTTTGTCCTTGCATGGATCAACCTATGATAGTTGATGGGCTTTTTGGAATGTGAACTTAAATTTCATAGGGTAATCTAAGCAACACTGCTGAATAGAAAGATAGAAGGAAAAGAGGGGGAACATGAAAGAAATTGAAGGACATGAAATGCAGGTTCAGAAAGAACTAATCTACCTGATTTAGAAAAAGTTAGTTGCCCTAACAAGGCAGTGATAATAGTATCAGAATAGATGCCCTAATGAGGCAGTGATAATATCAGAATGGATGCCCTAATGAGACAATGATAATATCAGAATAGATGCCCCAACAAGGCAGTGATAATAGTATCAGAATAGATCAAGCTGTATAATAAATATGTTTTACCTTTTGTTAGAAAAAATGATGGTGGTTTGTGATGACATGGAGGATAATTACCATATATACTCGCTTATAAACCGGGTCCGATGCAAACAACATAGACCCTGATCTGCCATCACATATGCATCGGCAGATCAGGGTCTATGTTGTTTGTTCTACTGATTAGTCCTTACAAACTGCATAGACCCAGATCTGCTGGCGCATTATGTGATGGCAGATCTGGGTCTATGCAGTTTGCAGTTGGTATCAGATTATACGTGAGTATATATGATAAGTTTCATCTTTGGCCTAGTATTTAACTATGCATCAATTGTAGATGCAGACAAGCTGTAGCTGTTATATTTAAACTTTGCTATTTGATATGTATCTGCGATACGGCAACAGAAATGCTCAATACTGGTATAATATACTGCTCAAAATGTTAAATCCTACATATTAGTTGGTCCATAAATGTTAACCAACACAACAAATTAAAATTTGACAAACATAAATAGTGATGAGATGTTGCCAGACACATGCAGTATCTACAACTATCATTATAGTTAGGAGCAGTCCTTAACATCATTTTATTATCATCTGTATCTATTATGACATTCAACATTCTAGGCAATCGGATATAACACTAGGTTGGGATAACTATTTTGAGCAGTACTGGTACATTAAGCTTTTCTTTAATCTGGGATTTGTGATGATAAATATTGTTTACCCTAAATCAGCATTTGCAAGTTTTAAAGACCTTGGGTCAGCTAAATTTTAAATCTGAAACCATTTCTTTTCATCATAATCAAGATCAACAACACCCCAAGCAAATACGTTCTACTCACAGCAACCAGACACCAGAACTATGTACTTCTTGTAATTCTTTGATACTTGTAATATTTACCAGATTTTAGGGTATATGCTTGAAATAGCAACAAAGAATGTGTAATAATTTTTATTTTGCTCAGTATAGATACGCTTTATATCTGCATTTAGCTTTCTATATTGCTGTAAAATTGATAATTGACTTGAAACAATGTTAAAGTTAAAGGAAACAAGTTTGTACTGATATAAGGGAACTAACTCTTCACAACTTAATCACTTCTGACTATTCATTCCGCGCTTACAAACGGCACAAATAACACAACCATTTAGGAAACCTGTCAACTCAGACCGAGGAGACTACCGTCAATTAGAAATGTTCATGTGCTAGAAGGAATAATATCGAAAATTATTGCCAGACACATGATATCTTTGTCCTACCAAAGTCACACTACATGATATATTTGCCTTACCACAGTCACACTACCCGATATATTTGCCCTACCACAGTCACACTACATCAGGGTCGTATGTTTGACACCCCTGCACTACATGATATATTTGTCCTACCACAGTTGCACTACATGATATATTTGCCCTACCACAGTCACAGTACATGATACATTTGTCCTACCACAGTCACACTACATGATATTTATATATTTGTCCAACTACAGTCGCACTACATGATATAGTCGTCCTACTACAGTCACACTACTTGATATATTTGTCCTACTACACTCACACTACATGATATATTTGTCCTACCACAATCACACTACGTGATATATTTGCCCTAACATAATCAGGCTTTCTTATCATTTCAAAAAAGTCGGAATCAACTGGGTGTTTTAATAAGAAAGTTCAGTTTTCAGTCTTTGAGTGCATGGGAATTGATTATTGGCTTCTAATTGTTTCGTCTTTAAAGTTTAAATATATTTTATATGGACTTGAAATTCGCGATTTTGTTAAAAAGAAATACACAGACACACAGACGCAATAGTCAACGTTAATTTATTGAAAAGCTTAATAACGTGGAACAATCGCTGTTCAGAAGTAAATCTACAAAGATTCCTGTATATTAAATACATAGATTTTAAATTGCTGTTATGCACTCTGTGTTGAAGTATCTTGAGCATATATATGTATTATAAACAACTAGTACACAGCTTTTTTTAGCTGAAATTTTTTTCTGAGACCTTCTTATGTTCTTTTTTGGTGAACCTGCATCTGTTTCGATTGTTCAGTATGACAATTGTAGTAAACCGCATGAATTTTAGCTCCAAACCACTTACACAGTTTGTTGAAAGCTTGATCGTTATATGTATAATATTTTTCACTCTGGGACCAGTAGCTGAGGCATCGGATTTGTTCAGCCCTTTCAGCGACATTTTCAATTGAATGTTATTTGAGGTCTAAATAATAATAATAATAATAATAATAATATCTGAAGAATTACATCCTTTCCCCTTCCCATATAGCCACTTTTATGCTGAGGTGCCATAAAACCACTACTGCATACATACATTTCCCTTCCGTGTCTCGGGCGTTTACCGCGCGGAACTTGCAGTTACTGTGTGGTGAATTAAAATCCTGCCCAGACTAAACCGTGTCAGCTGCCGTGGTGTGTGTATGTGTGTCTGTGTTTCTCCGGTCTGGACACCTTACTCTTATGACCTCATCATGAAGTAGTCAGTCATGTGCTGCTGTGCCTTTTAACACTAATCAACGACAACCCTTGTGTAGATGTCATTGTTATGAGAATAACGTCTACTGGATCTAATTATGACTGACAATTAAACCCCATAACCACTGCAGGTCTATATATTGTTATGTATGATGTTTATATAATATTATAAATATTTTAGGAAATTATAAATGTTTCTTCACTTTAATATTTGCTTAAATCTTAATGTTATCAGGAAAAACATGTTTAACTAGTGTCCTTGAATTAGGTTGTTTTGATCAATATGTTTTCTCAATTTGAAGGTCAAGGTTGATTTTTGTTTACAAGTAAAAATTCCATTAAGATGACTCATGTTCTAGAACATTCTGTCATGTGACCAATCTTTACATATACCATGTTTGGTGGACATTTATTCAGTTTTGACATTACCATCAGTCTTGTAAAGAGCTATTACAGTTGTGAAAATTCATTCCAAATTCTAAGAGAGGAATTATTTTAAATATTCATTGGATTATAACAGTGCTCATAAACTTTTGGATTTTGGATTTTTAATTGATGATTTTGGAATTTAAGTGAACTTATTCAGAGATATTTTGGAATACTTCATTTTGACATCAGCACATCAAGATTTCTAGTACATCAGGACTTTGGAGACCATTAGCACATCATAGCATTCAAGGACACAGCCGTGAATTCGGAACATTCTATATTTAGGACTTGTGATTAGAACAATCATTCTTATTGGATTATTAGGATTTCAAAACACATTACTGTAAGTGATTTTTTTTTATTTTTCATTTTAATTTTCTAGTAATAAATTGCTTGTTGATTTTTACTTGATTTGTTGGTTTCACTTTCTTTCTGTTACATTTTTCTTAGACCATAGAGTCGTAACAGAAATTGGGGGCCGTTCCGGGATTGAATTTCTTTAAAGCATATTAGAGATATTAAATTTATCTTTGAAATTCATATTGATTTTGTCTCGGAGAATTTTTTTGTCTTTGGCAAAGATTTTTAATAAAGAAATTTTTTTTGTGTGAAACCAACAAGCATTTACAATGGCATCTAATGTTCAGAATTTCATTTCAAAACCTACCCAGGAGGGGTTAGAGTGCATGAGAAAGGATGAGTTGCTCGAGCTTGCCAGAAAATACAGTCTATCTGAGGCAAAAGTATCATTGACAAAACAGGAAATAAAGATTATTTTAATTCAGTATTTAGTAGTTAAGGGAATTTTTGAAAATAGTGCTTTAAGTTTGAAGAGAAAGCCTGTATCTGGTTCTGACAGGAAATTAAGGGAATTAGAGTTAAAGAACCAGATGGATTTAGAATTGGCAAAGCTTCAGATTCAGAGAGAGAGAGAGAAAGAAGAGAGGCAGATACAGATGGAGAGAGAGAAAGAAGAGAGGCAGATGGAGAGAGAAGAAGATAGACAAATACAAATGCAGATGCAAAGAGAAGAAAGGGAAATGCAATTTAAGTTAAGAGAATTAGAACTGGCAAACAGAGCACACTCCACTCCTTTAAATACAAGTTCAGGTTTTGATGTTACTAGATATATTAGGTTAGTACCACCTTTTCAGGAAAAAGAAGTAGATAAATACTTTCTTCATTTCGAGAAAATAGCTGAAAACTTGAAATGGCCCAGAGAGCATTGGACTTTGTTATTACAAAGTGTACTTATTGGCAAAGCTCGTGAAGTCTACACTTCACTGTCAGTACAACAAAGCACCGATTATGATGTGGTTAAGGAGTACATCTTGAAAGCTTATGAGTTGGTACCAGAGGCATATCGACAAAGGTTTAGGAATTGTAGAAAAGAAACTGGACAAACTCATGTCGAATTTGCAAGGGATAAAGAACAACTATTTGATAGGTGGTGCTCAGCCAAGAAAGTTGATCAAGCTTATGATAACCTCAGACAGCTCGTATTAATTGAAGAGTTCAAGAGGTGCATCCATAGTGATGTTAAAACCTATCTTGACGAGCAGAATGTGGAAACTTTGGAAAATGCTGCTCGTATGGCTGATGATTATTCCTTGACTCACAAAATTTCATTTGGCAATAAGTCATCCTCTCAGCAGTTTTCTGGTAAAAAACCATTTCAATCTCATTCGAGTACTTCCAAATTTCACAACAGCACAACTGTTAGGAATCAAACATCTGATAAGACTGATCAGAAATCCTTATCTCTTCCTACGTGCACTTATTGTAAAAAGAAAGGGCACGTTATTTCTGATTGCTTCAAGTTGAAAAATAAGCAACAGAGTAAAGACAGAGCTTTTCCAAATGCTCTTATTTCTACGAGGTCAAGGTCACGGTCTTGTATTGAAAGCAATACATTTGTTGGGTCAAACAAACCCCAGTCTGATTCTATTTTGGAGGCTTATGAACCATTCATGTCAGAAGGTTCTATATCACTTATTGGTGATTCTGCCAAACCTATCCCAATTAAAATATTAAGGGACACTGGAGCTTCTCAGGGTCTTTTATTATCAGGTACTTTGCCTTTGTCTGAGGAGTCTTCTTCAAGTGAAAGTGTTCTTGTTCAGGGAGTTGAGTGCGGCTTTGTAAATGTTCCTCATCATTGTGTAAATTTGGCATCAGACTTAGTTTCTGGACCTGTGACTGTTGGGGCAGTGACTTCTTTACCCAATGAGGGTGTTCATTTGTTGTTGTTTGCTGTTAGGGAATCAGTTCAAGAGTCGTTGGGTTTTAGTCCCTTTGAACTAGTTTTTGGTCATACTGTCCGTGGACCACTGAAATTATTGAAAGAGAAACTTCTTTCAAATGAAGATTCAAAGATTAATCTTCTTGATTATGTTTCTGATTTCAAATACAAGTTGTCACAGGCCTGTGAAGTAGCAAGAACTAATCTTCACACTACCCAGTCAAAAATGAAATTAAGGTATGACAGAAATTCACAGGAAAGGAGTTTTAAACCTGGTGACAAAGTTCTGGCTCTCTTTCCCATACCTCAGAATCCTCTTCAGGCTAAATTTTATGGTCCTTATACCGTTGAAAAGAAAGTAAATGACTTAAATTATATCATTAACACTCCTGGGAGACGGAAACAGAAACAACTTTGTCATATAAATATGTTAAAGGAATATTTTGACAGAGATAGCTCAGCTAATTATTCTGTTAATTTAGTTGTACCTGTCCCACACAGTGAAGATATCAACGATGGAGTACAATCAGACTATAGTGACTCTGGTATAACCAATCTTCGGAATTCAGAAATATTGAACAACCTAGACCAGAAACTTTCACATTTACAACAACAGGAAAGAAATTCAGTATTTACTGGAGAATGATTTCATAGAACCAAGTAAAAGTAACTGGAGTTCACCATGTATTCTTGTTCCCAAGCCAGATAATACATTCCGTATGTGTACTGACTATAGAAAAGTCAACAGTGTCACCAAAACTGATTCATTTCCAATCCCAAGAATGGACGATTGCATTGATAAAATTGGAAATGCTAAATATGTCACCAAGTTTGACCTTTTAAAAGGATTCTGGCAAATTCCACTGACGGAAAGGGCAAAAGAAATTTCAGCATTTGCAACTCCAGATGGACTTTATCAATATAAAGTTATGCCGTTTGGAATGAAAAATTCGCCTGCAACGTTTCAACGTCTGATGAACATGATAACATTTGGTCTTGATAATTGTGACGCTTATATCGATGACGTCATTATCTACAACAACACCTGGGAAGATCATTTGGAAACCATTCGAAAATTCTTTGATCGACTCAGCGATGCGAATCTGACAATTAATTTGAGCAAAAGTGAGTTTTGCCATGCTTGTGTCACATTTTAGGACATATTGTGGGACAAGGTCAAGTTAAACCTATAGAAGCTAAGGTCAAAGCTATCTCTGAATTTCAAGTTCCAATTTGTAAAAAGCAACTGATGCGATTTCTAGGTATGGCTGGATATTATCGGAAATTTTGTTCCAATTTTTCCAAAAATTGCTGAACCTTTGACAAGTTTATTGAGTAAGAAAACCAAATTTCATTGGTCTGACAAGTGTCAGGAATCTTTTGACAAGTTAAAGGTAATGCTTAAGAATGCACCAGTTCTTTCTGCACCAAATTTTAGCCAATCATTTAAATTATCTGTTGATGCAAGTGATGTAGGGGTTGGTGGAGTATTGATTCAGGAAGACAAAAGTGGTGTGGATCACCCTGTGTGTTATTTTTCTAAAAAACTAAACAAGCACCAGAAAAATTATTCCACAATTGAGAAGGAATGTTTGGCTTTGATATTGGCTTTACAGCATTTTGAAGTGTATGTCACCTCAGCTCTTTCTCCAATTATTGTGTACAGTGATCACAATCCCCTTACTTTCATCAACAAAATGAAAGATAAAAATCGGAGATTGTTGAGATGGAGTTTGATATTGCAGGAATATAACATTGACATCAAACACATCAGGGGAAAAGACAATGTGATTGCAGATGCACTCTCACGTGCCTAGAAATGTAATATTGCTTGATGTAATTAAGTCCAGTATCATAAAACATGTTCTTATGTAATTTTGGTTATTATAGTATTAGATGTATATTCAAAAGAAAGCTTTATTATATAAATCTTTCTTTTTCTTTATGAGGGGAGGTGTTATGTATGATGTTTATATAATATTATAAATATTTTAGGAAATTATAAATGTTTCTTCACTTTAATATTTGCTTAAATCTTAATGTTATCAGGAAAAACATGTTTAACTAGTGTCCTTGAATTAGGTTGTTTTGATCAATATGTTTTCTCAATTTGAAGGTCAAGGTTGATTTTTGTTTACAAGTAAAAATTCCATTAAGATGACTCATGTTCTAGAACATTCTGTCATGTGACCAATCTTTATATATACCATGTTTGGTGGACATTTATTCAGTTTTGACATTACCATCAGTCTTGTAAAGAGCTATTACAGTTGTGAAAATTCATTCCAAATTCTAAGAGAGGAATTATTTTAAATATTCATTGGATTATAACAGTGCTCATAAACTTTTGGATTTTGGATTTTTAATTGATGATTTTGGAATTTAAGTGAACTTATTCAGAGATATTTTGGAATACTTCATTTTGACATCAGCACATCAAGATTTCTAGTACATCAGGACTTTGGAGACCATTAGCACATCATAGCATTCAAGGACACAGCCGTGAATTCGGAACATTCTATATTTAGGACTTGTGATTAGAACAATCATTCTTATTGGATTATTAGGATTTCAAAACACATTACTGTAAGTGATTTTTTTATATTTTTCATTTTAATTATCTAGTAATAAATTGCTTGTTGATTTTTACTTGATTTGTTGGTTTCACTTTCTTTCTGTTACATTTTTCTTAGACCATAGAGTCGTAACAATATATAAAAAATCGTATTCCAACAGCACTTTATGGTTTCGAGGTGTGGTCAAATATTGGATCGAAAGACAGTTAAAAATTAGATGTATTTCAGCATCAATGTGTGAAGCACATTCAAGAATTCTCACGTAAGACCAGATCTACAATGAGGGAAAGCATGCTTGGACTGAACAGAATTGTCGCTCAAATTTATAAAAGAAAGCTCAATTTCCTTGCAAATTATGTCATATGCCTGAGAATACGTTGTCGAAAAGAATATTTTTAATGAGATTGTATACCTTTCTTTGCAAGAATGACCGCATATTATCAATAATTTGCATATTCAACTTGCTGCATATCTTCATAATATATCTGACGAAGAATTTGTTCAATACTTGCTCGGTAGGGAATTCCCCTAAACATGTGGACTGAATGACCCCTAAGTTTACAGAAATTCGGAATGTTTTGTTTTTGTTTATTTTGTAAAAGGCTAACTAAAGAAACTATGATAAATGATTGAATAAACTAAAAATTATCCCGCTGGGTTACCTCCCAGATAACTTGACTTCATAGTATTAATTATGTCGTTATATAACTGTTCATACTTTTGATGTAATATTTATACAAGTTCTCAACCTTCAAAATTGTATGTATGCTGAGTTCGAGAATATATGAAGGACCGATTTATCTGTGATAACACCATCAAGATTAGGATGATTTAACATGTGTCAGCATTTCGCAGATAGAATGGAAAATCTCGACCTCAAAATGTGTGTTTAATGACTTCTAAATTTATTGCGTTATTTGATCCATTGGAATGTACTCAGTAAAACCACGCACCCTTTTGGGGATAACCATATCGCCTTTCTCCCTACGATCAATGGCGGCGTCAGGGGTGTCATGGGGGGGGGGGGGGCAATTGCCCCCGAGTGCCAGGCGAAGGAGGGCGCCGTCGGGATTTTTTTGTTTTTTGTTTTTTTGGAGCTGAAATTTTCATAGTATTTCACCCCACGTTAATGTAACAGGGGCAATTTTTCACAAAACTTATAGTTAGGTTGGGGGGGGGGGGGAGGGAGGCGGAAGGTTGGCAACTGACATAAAAACTGTTTTCTATGGCAATATAGGGGCGCCACTAATGAATATTGCCCCCAGGCGCCTCAAACCTTCGCTCCGCCACTGTCTACGATGGGAGACTAGCGGTCGCCAAATGTCCGGAAATATTCCTTATAGGGTGATGCTAGTATGGTACGGGGGATCATATCAATCAAACACAAAAATGTGTATTCTTGTTTATGTATGCATGAGTTTGTAATTTATATATGTAATTGTACGTCAATGTCATTCTCATGTCTGTACCATCTCTCTATGTTGTTATTAATCTCCTAACGGGGGAAACAAAGATGGATTGGACTAATAAATACTAAGATATGAATACAACTTTAAATTTCATACCACTTAAATCGAAAGGTAAGGTTTAGATATCTACATTAAATCTGTTTCATGGAGACTTCGTTTTACTCACAACTTGCATAAATTTATCATGAATTCGATTTGCATATTTTTATTTTTTTATTTTAAAAGTACGAAAATTTTACTTTGGGTCATTATCAAATGACGGTGAAACTTGGAGTATGTTTGCGTACAAAACTTCAGAAATCCACGAACTAATCTGTATAGCCTGCTGTATTTGGCATGTACATAGAGAAATGGCATAATCTTGCAATTTCATAATTTTTGCTTTAGTCAAGGTTGAATAAGTAAATAAGCTTAATATTTGAATTTTGGAATATGAATTCACATTTTGGCACTCAGAACGTTTCGTGACCGTAGAGGCCAGAAGTCGCGTGCGGGAAGTCATTATCCCATTAAGCCGATTACCTGTGTCAACACATTATTCACTACAAGTGCTGTTGACAACACTTAACTGATTGTCTGCGGTCAAACGGTCCATTTAGACTCAATCAAGGTGTCAAAGTCGGCAAACACAAGTACTACTACCTTGGGAGACTCTTGTTCAAAAGAAGTGTGTGATGAAATTAAGTATCTGCTGTTATGCCGATCATCATCAAATTAGGAAAATGTACATACCTTCCTTAGATATGACTATCTGCAATCTATTTCTTTTACTTTACTTATCTTGGGAAGTTGGTAATGACCTATATGGTAGTGATCACTTTCATGTATATTTAGGAAGTAATATCCCCAAACCCCAAAGGCTCGCGCAGAGATGGAAATTGAATAAGGCAGAGTAGGAAAAGTTGCAATCCCTCTCGTTTTGACAATGTAGAGGATCCAATACTCCTATTTACAGAGATACTCCAGGGTGTTGCTGGGGATTTCATACCCAAAACTTCGGCCTTTCCTAAACGTGTCAGCAAACCATGGTTAGATGATGCATGCAAAGACGCCATCAGGAAATGGAAAAAGGTTCTACAACATGTCAATGCCAATTGAGCAACTGAAAACCTGATTAAATACCGGATACACTGAGCTGAAGCTCGTAGTAGCAGTATAAAGAGACTAAGAAGAAAACATGGAATCGTATGTAAACAGGTTGAACTCTCGCTCCTCTATGATTTAATGTGGAATATGGTACAAAAAAAGTAATTTAAATTATTGGCAAAAATAAAAGCAGCTGTAAAGAAATCTGAAGAAACTGTTACAACCGTACCAGAGATATGAAATGCATTTTGAGAAACATTCTCGAAGAACTCCTCACAAGATAATTATTCTGAAAACTAACGCCATGTCAAAAACTTGACAGAAAATTTTCCTCTAAATTTAAAATCTGCTAATGCTGAAGATTACAATAAACCTCCCACTTTCATAAGGTTACAAGACTATTTTGGTCGATCCCATGACACTTCCGCAAGATAAATTGATATTCACTGTCAAATTTTGAAACATTTGACACAGCTTTAAATACTTTGCTAAACATTTTCAATAAATTGGGAAACTGGCGACTTCCCGCAGTCCTGGCGAGAAGCAACGGTGATATCGCACCCAGACCTGGAAAGAACCAAACCGACCCTTCCAACTATCGTCCCATAGTATTATCTGCAGAACGATGGAACGGAAGACAAACGATAGACTCCTCTGGTATCTCGAATCCAACAAACTACTATCAGACGTTCAGTGTGGATTCAGACATCAGAAAAGCACAATAGACCATATTGTCAGACTTGAAGCATTTATTAGAGAAGCTTTCATAAAGAAGGAACATATAGTTGCCGTCTTGTTCGACTTGGAGAAAGCTTATAACACCACATGGAAGTACGGCATAATGAATGTCCAATTTAACCTACGTCTAAGGGTCCTCCTACCTAACTTTATCTCCAATTTTGTTAAAGATAAAAACAGTATACAGCACCTTTTCTGAAAGCTGTCCTCAGGAGATGGGTGTACATCAGGGCAGCATGTTGTCAGTTACTCAATTCAATATAAACATTACAAGCATAGTAAAATGCCTTAAACAAGGAACCGACTTCTCATTATATGTTAACGACTTTTTTTAATCTGCTACAGATCAAAAAGCATACATACTATTGAACATCAAATACAGATAAGTTTAACTATAGTTCAGAAATGGGCAGAAGAAAACGGGTTACAATTTTCGAAACCAAAAACTAACTGTATGCATTTCAACCGATTGCATTGTATTGATGATCACACAAAGCTCTATCTCGATGATTGTCTTATTCCTGATGTGGAGAAGAACACATTTTTAGGGCTTATTTTCGACCATAAACTAACTTTTCTTCCACATCTTAGATAACTCAGGAACAAATGGTAAAAAGCCCCAGATTTAATACAAGTTGTGGCACAGATTGGGGAGCAGATCGGAAGGTCTTGTTCCGGTTACACAGGTCATTAGTAAGATTGAAACTTCACTATGGCTCGATTGTGCACGGATCAGCTTGTAAATCTTACCTGCAGATGAATGATCCCATACACAATCAGGGACTTAGATTCTGTCTGGGTGCATTTAGAACTTCTGCTTCAGAAAGCCTCTATGCTGAGGCAAATGAACCGTCACTTTATCTCAGACGAACAAAATTGGTTCTTCAGTATGCTACCAAACTATCTTCTAATCCATCTAAACCCGCATATGATGTAGTGCTGAGGCGCAAATACCAAACCTTGTACATTAAGAAACTAAACTTCATTCCACCCTTACTTAGAAAGCGCAAAAATCAATGTTAGAAATTCTGCAAAATTCTTTATTCCCAAATCACCACCGTGGTCATCAACCCTCTCAAAATATTTGACCTGTGCGAACTCAAAAAGTCTTCAACAAAAGACCTCCTGTCCTTTTTCAGAGTAAATTTAATGAAATTAAAGCCTCCTATCGTAGCATATGCCCGTACACAGACCGTTCGAAAGATGGAGACAAAGTTGGAGCTGTCATTGCAATACCCCATGGCACCATCTCGAGCCAGTTACAGGATAAAGCCTCAATTTTTACTGCAGAAATTACAACCATGCTCAGATCTTTGAATTACATGTACGTTGAAACCTTTCAAAATACGAATTTCACTACCTTTTCCGATGTACTTTCCACATTGAAAGCCTTACAGAACTTTAAATCTGAAAACCCGTTAATATCCTATGTATTACAGAAACATGATATTCTCATACAGTCTGGGAAAAGTAGTATGTACTGTTTACTGCCAAGTCACATCAGCATAATAGGTAATGAAAGGTCAGACAATGCGGCCAAAGCTGCTTTGCAATCACACGTTTGGAAGATTCCCTATAGTGACTTCAAATATTGTATAAAACAGCATGTTCATCATACTTGGCAAAATATGTGGAATGAAAACACCACAAACTTCAGAACATCAAAGCAACTATTGGAGAGTGGCATCCCTCGAACAGAACAAATCGGAGAAATGAGGTGCTATTGTGCCAATCACGTATCAGACACACAAGCTTGACTTGTGTTTACCTCCTTAAAGGTGAACCTCGACCAGAGTGTGTGCCCTGCCACTGTCTACAGACAGTGGAGCACATTTTTGTCGAGTGTTTAGATTTCCGTCCCGTGAGATGGAAGTATTTTGACGTGAACTGCTTGAAGAAACGTATGAGGACGTACCACCCGAGAAAATCTTAAATGTAAAATTAAGAACAACAAGATAAAATATAAAATGGTAAGATGTTAAAATAATCATAATGGTTAACACGTTTAAATCCTTAAAACATGATTAAAATGTGTTGCATAAACCATATTCCCTTATAAAGTCTATTTGGAAGGCTTTATCTTCAAAAAGTTGTGTGCAATTAATTTTTACCTTTTTCGAGCTTAACCTTTTGTTGGTACTACATAGCGACTTTTGCGCTGATGTGCCGTAAAACACTATAACGTACATACTTATTTTTGGTCATCCAGATGAACGTAAACTGGTAAGTCTACTAAATTCAAATTATGAATTGCTTTTGTTCAATATTTGTAATTTCGTGGTCAAAAGTGAATCATCCTCCTTGTTATTAATATTCTTGTTTTCAAAAAAAGCCATCGCACTTGCAGGTTTTCTAGGAACAAATTTCTATTATAATTGAAATGATTATGTTGCGAATAAACAATTGCACGTTGAAAACTTGGTAGTGTGGCTTTAAATACATTAGGTTAGATTGTGTTACCCTAAAGATGATATGTAAACCATATCATATTCTGAGTTTTTCCATGTAAAATGAACAGTTTACAAAAATATATGTATTTTTGTGAAACTTAAATAGCTATCTTTTAAGTTTGATGTATGTCAGAAATTACACAATTTATTGTTATCAGCCTCCCTATGACTTAATTACATGTCTTAGAATGAGGTGAAACATTTTAGATTCTATAAATGGCATGGATGACGTCAATCAGCTATATCTTCTGTTATCGTCCCTTGTGTAACGAATTTTGTTAGTTTATTTGCCTATAAATGGGGAAGTTCAAATTTAATATTAAACTTTAGTTTTGCCTTTGCGTTAATTGTACAAGTTTTCACAACTTATACTATGCAGATTTGATGCACAGATGTTTGCGTAGTATAATCTGTTGTGCTTAAGGAGACAATTTTAATAGTAGGCACGTAGCCTACATCTCTTGTTAAAAGTTGTATTGTTACACCCAATAGACGATACCCCTGCTGTCTTTAAGTCTTGTATATCAGAATGAAAATATGCATATATTATAAAAGTAATGATAAATCTTTCCTCTGGACATGCAATTTTAAATACAATAGTTTGCCTTTGGCTCTGCATCCCATCTTTAATCCAGATGCAAAACTAGAGCGTGTCTCAAGTTTAGCTAAATCATTTGATGAGCGACGGAAAATTTACCTGCCTAAACAATTCTTAATTTATATTGTAGATATAAAATATTATTCTGTTGCCAATCTATTACCGTATATCAGTTATGCTTATACGATATAACTAGTTATTTTGGCGAGGGGTTAACTTTCACTATATACGCGATCAGTCATTATACTGCCAAATACAAAATACCGTAAATATTTAATAAAAAAATTAAGTAGTATAAACTTAAAACCAAGGGGAAAATGTCCCATGGACAGCAGCGTGAAATCGAAATACCGAGATAAAAAGTCGTAAAATCTGAGCCGCGAAATACTGGCATCACGATAATAATTCGCTTTCAAATAGTGGCTTCCGACGACTTTCACATTTTGATTGTGGAGAAAAAGGTCTAGATCTGGGCTGTCTGGTTATAGCAAGCAAAGGGACTCGAAATAGGATATAAAAAGGAGACAAGTCTACAGAGAAAGAAGAACAGATGAGGTGCTGTATTCAAAGATTTCCTCGTCAATTTTCCTCACTAGATCTATTTTCCATTGGCAAGTTGGAACTTTTCTTGACTTTGAAACAAACGTAGCTTTCTATGCAGAGGCTAACTACTGCACCTGCGTCCCCTGCAGTGTAGGGGAAGGGGGGTATTCAAGAAGGGGTCCCAAAATCCCAAGTTTTTATTGGGGGGAGGGGAGAGGGCATTTCTGGATTGTTGAAGTTAAGTTACGCCACTGTATATATATATATATATATATATATATATATATATATATATATATATATATATATATATATATATATATATATATAATTTTATTATCATTTCAGGGTTTTGCATTGTAAAGTTTTGTTCGTTTTGCTTCGCTTAAATGAGAAGGCGTAATAAATCCATATCCTTTTATACTCAAATATCCTTTGATGTAGTACAGTACGGGCATCTGCATGCTTCAGTTGGCATAGTCCGTTGATGAAGAACAGTACTGTATTCTTATTATGACAGTCTTTTGTCGGTTAACAATTAGATAGATTTATTCAATTTAGAAGATCCTGAGATAGCTTTAAATGTCATTATGGAAATATTTCAAATGGATAACCAATAATGCATTAGTCGAATAATAACATGTTCTCCAGTAGTGAGTTTTGCCTACGATTTAAAAAAAAACATGTTTTATTACAACCTATTATATGTGACCTTTATAAATGTTTTAAAAACGCCACTTATTTACAGAAATATTATAGACAATTCCCAAAGTTTATTTGTTCAACACCAGAATAAAACTACCGAGTGTCTAATTTATGATAAACTCAACCTAACTTAACTGTTTGCGAGCCAAGTTGAAGAGCCACGCCCATTACAACTAAAATTTCTTTTCTTCTTTTTTTTTTTTCGTAGCCAAGGAAACATCGACAAGCCAACCCACGCGAAACATAATGGCACTGGAAATAAAAATAACGTTTACTGGAGGGCAATAGAATGCAGTTTGATTGGCAACATTTATTGTGGTAGGATTGATTGGCAACATTTATTGTGGTAGGAATTATCTTCCTTTGTGTGTTTGTTTATTTTAAAATTAAAAACAAATGTGTGTAATTTGGACTGGCACATAACATTACATCATTAGCTCTAGGTTATCTAGTGTGTAGGCAGTTGGAGTAAAATGGCATGCTCAAGGAAACACCCTGGTAGCCGACCCGGGATGATCAGACCACAGAGCCACCGCGGCTACCTCACATAATTATATTTGTATTACAATTTTGATATGCTCCTAACGAACTTCTACATTTAATTTAGAACAACTTGCTGGTCTGCCTTTAATTATTATTCATTGAGTCAGCTCGGCGGTTTCTCACATTTGAATGAATGATTTAATTGGACCAAAATAAACCTATAAGCGAGGTTTATATGCGCCGTTTTTTTTTTTCTTTCTAAATCTATCGATCGGAAATCTCAGCTATAATTTTGTACAAATTTAGGTTTTGATTTCATTATAATTTCAATCGCACCAAGAGAACTTTACAAAGTTTAGCGGTGTGAAGAATGTCATTCTAGGTATCACATAACGAAGTCGAGTCCCATTCTTCACTTAACAATAAACCCTCTGACACTTCCTATAGAAATAGTTGTCTTACATACGCGTGTTAGTTGTCAGCTTTGCACCCCGCTCGCTACTTTCATCCCGTCTAACGTCAGTGTATTGGGATTTAATGGTGAGAGCGGAGAAACGTGTAGTACCGGTAAACAGCCTGGGAGAAACTGGTATTCGTCGTTCCTCGCTTTTTCTTCACTGTTCTGTGATTCAGCATGGAGTATAATCCTGGAGAGAGGTTACACATTCACTTGGCCCGGCCCGACTCAGGGGTATCTTGGGGATTTCGTCTGCAGGGAGGAGTGGACTTCAATACCCTCCTGTCTATACAAGTGGTAGGTCAATCTCGAGTTTTACTTATGTTTTGCGGTCGATGTTTACATCTGACTCGGCAAGGTAAACATATTAAATCGACACCTTGACGAGACAGCTGTCAAGCCTAGAGTAGACTGGAGTTTCTCCTGTGTTTATTGCTTGCAGCGGTATTTTGTAGTTTTCACACGTAGTTTAAGTTCGGTTCGGTAAAATTTAACTAAAATTGACGTCGATATTCTCATGAACGTATTCATGTGTCTGTGTCTGTGTACAATTTCACACGCGTGTTTCGCTTGGTACTGATTGGTTAGAAGCGAGAGAGTCTGTGCTATATATGGCAATATGATATACTCGCATACCAAGTGAAAACTGACTCCAGTGTATATACATGCGCGCTTAATCAGTGCTTCATGTAGCACTGTTAGGTTAAATTATCAGATTTTGCATTGTGGGAAGTAAATTATATGCCAAAATTTCATTTTTTGGTGAGAATATAAAATCTTGTTGTGTTAAACAATTTTAGGAATAAATATTAAGATAAATATCTACACTAAAAAGTAAGCACATATTAAAAAAAAAACTTGGCCACTTTTAAACGCGAAGCAAACGTAGGATATCTCTCCTATCACATATTAAAAATATAATTACTCACAGTCTACATAAAGTGCACACCATTTGCAACTAGAAAATAGCAAATATGAAGTAGAAAAAAGAGCGATTTTATGAAGCTAGACTGGTCATAAAGAATTTGTTCATTTTCTAATCTCCAGAATGTAGAAGATGAATTCTTTTTATCACTGAATGCCCTCATTACACAGAAGAAAGATTACATTTATTTGACTATATTTGTATCCAGTTGAATTTTTTTTAATTGGATAATTTTTTCTGGATAATAACATGAAAATATAGACAGTTTGGTTAATTTAAATTTATTGAACAATGCAAGAAAACACGGCTGGGGTCAGGTGTGGTGGGGGTATAGTAGTTTGAAGGATAGTAAAGTAAAAAACCCTCTTGAATATTTGTACAGTGTAATTATATTTGATCTAGTCTTTTCTTTGTTTTACTTTTCCATTTTTTTCTATTTTCCAACCATCTCCAATCATTTATAATCAAATTAAAGTCTCTATCTTTAATTTCCATTGTTCTTACATTATATTTATATTGAATGAATGTGTATTTTAGTATGAGTTGCTGTTGATTAGGGGGAAATTTCACCTCCTTTATGATTATAATGCCCGAAATGGGACCTTAATTGGATAATACAAATCTGTTCTGTAGTTTCTATTTTAAATCACACTGGTACGATCAAATTGAAGACAGTGGAGGCAAAGGAAGTGAAAATAAAAAGTTAGAAGAAAGAAAAAAAGAGAGAAAAGAAGAGTAAATACTTGCTTATTCTATCATGAGATTAGTCCCAGTTCTATCTGCTGCAGATATATTTTACTATATTATTGGGAGCCCCATTCAGCTGCAGACACTATAGACCAAGTTATGGACTGGTACATTGTTGTCTCAGATCTATTATTCATTCCACGTGATCAATGTAAACCTTAATCTGACAAGGCCTTATGTGATGACAGATCTGGGTAACACTGTTTGGAGTTAGGTGGTCAATGTAAACCTTGATATGCCAGTGCTTTATGTGATGACAGATCTGGGTAACACTGTTTAGAGTTAGGTGATCAATGTAAACCTTGATCTGCCAAGGCATTATGTGATGACAGATCTGAGTAGCACTGTTTAGAGTTAGGTGGTCAATGTAAATCTTGATCTGCAAAGGCCTTATGTGATGACAGATCTGAGTAGCACTGTTTAGAGTTAGGTGGTCATTGTAAACCTTGATCTGCCAAGGCCTTATGTGATGATAGATCTGGGTTACACTGTTTGGAGTTAGGTGGTCAATGTAAACCTTGATATGCCAGTCTTGTATGTGATGACAGATCTGGGTAACATTGTTTGATGTTAGGTGATCAATGTAAACTTTGATCTGCCTAGGTCTTATGTGATGATGGATCTGGGTAACATTGCTTGTAGTTGTGTGCACATTATAAGGGTAAATATGGCACATTCAGTTGCTCATAAGGAGAGGAAAGGGGATTGGGTATAAAGGTCAAGGTCAAATATTTATGCATGTAAACATAACAGGACTATGACAGGGTCACAATGAAAGGTCAAGGTCACAGTAGCAAGATACAATTGCTTTTTGTCCACATAGCTGAACTTTATGTAAGAATAATGGATACTAAACTTTATTTGCAAAGTATATCTTCAGGTAGAAGTGATTGAGTTTAGTCTTTTTAAGTCATAATTTTCTGGTTGAGGTCAGAAATAAAAATGGAATGTTTAATTTTTTGTGTTCACAGCACAAACTCTATCTGCATAAGATAAGTAGATGAAAGGAAATATATTATTGTGTATTTAAAGTCTGCATGCTAATATAATGGTTAATATCACTTGAAAACCTGTTAAATTGTATCGGTATTTTTCCTTTAATCATGTGTTTGAATAATAAAATAACTTAAAGTTTTGTTTACTGAGCTTTCATCTTTTATTTTGGGTTCACAAGGTTATAGTTTAAGGTCATCAAAATATGTAATGTGTTAAAGAGTTAATTTTAACACATATATATTAGGGTTCTAAGACCAAACTCTACCTAGACTCTCTGGAGTGGATTGATATAGCTCCTCATCTATGGACAATTAGGTCAAGGTCATCAAAACACTTATTCATACATGCCTCACAATTTCACATGTAAAGTAGGAAAACCTTGGTGATTTAGGGAACTTGGGGCCATAGGTCAGGGTCACATAAAGTCAGTGAATATTGTTTTAAGGTTGGCTATATCATTATTTTAAGTAAAATAATATCAGTCTCTGCATATAAACTGTGATCTACAAGGCCCTTAGTGTGAAAGGTTGAGGTCAGAGGGCCAGTATTGGACTATTTGGAAGCTGTAATATCTGCAGAATCCATGAATGGATTGTCAGCAAAATGTTTTACAGCACTTCTTGATTTTATCAGCCTCCTTTCATTTAAAAGTGTCACCTGAAAATGTTTAGTTTTCCTAAATATTGTTTTAATTTAAAATTTAGAATCTGTTTCACTGTGTCATCTTCCTGTGCATCTCTGGTTTTCTATACTGCTATGGCTCTCTACTTAGAAAACATGAAAGTTTATATATATATGTGTGAAAAGTTCGTGTGCCTGCACTTGTTTCATTATCCAGTTATTGTCCCCTTAATTGATGAATTTTTTTTTCAAATAGTTTTTAATAAGATTTGGAACAGATTGGTCTGACATATATTAAGCTGTCATTAGACTGTATTGGAAAGGGTCCTCAGAAATGGGATCATCCAATCCATAGTTGAATATGAACATTTTTGCATATATGCATTGTTATCAGTAGGAAAAGTATACTTGCCACATCATTATTAATATTTTTTAATTTTTTAAAATATTTTTTTTCTTTCTTTTGGCTATGTGTGGAATGCATTAAGTCATAGACAGTGATATTGTGGTTCTATCACATTCCTTTGAGAGAAAATAAATCTGGCATTTTGTGATAAGATTCAGACTGGATTACTCCAGGTTTTACCGTAGTGATGGAAATAGCTGATTAATGCATAAATGTGATAACCCCCTGTAAACAAGGCTACTCTCCAGTTCATACTCTACAGTTTGGCCAAAAAAAGTGTGAAAAACTGGAAATCTCCCTGATATCTCCCTGTGAGTAGGGTTACACACTGATTCAGATTCAAGAATGTGGCCAAAAAGTGTGAAAAACTGGAAATCTGCCTGTCAACAGCTAAGCCACACCCTACATACCAGAGCAATTGAATTGTCTATGGGAGAGGGTGAGCCAATGACAAAGAGTGAACCAGTGATGGAGAGTAAACCAATGACATAGGGTGAACTAGTGATGGAGGGTGAACCAATGACAGTGAACCAATGATGGAGAGTGAACCAATGACAGGGTGAACCAATGATGGATGGAACCCACAGTATCATGTAGTGTAAAAATTATGACAGAAGATACAGAATACAACTTGCCCCGTCGGCTTTACGACAGAAGGTACAGAATATAACTTACCCCCATTGGCTCAAACCTTGATTGTAAGCTGTACACTTTTATCCTCTGTTGTGTCATTGTTACATTGCATGCGGGCATCCTGTGTTATTGGTTCATTGACAGTTTAAGAAATTTGATATGTACATGTAGGGTGTGTAATCAAGAATTTTCTTATATAGTCAATATATTTTGTAAAAATCTTCTGGAAATGGAGGTGAAATCTCCTTCAAATGAAGAAAAAGTCTCCTTGAAGGTTGTTCTAGTAGTATCACATGCACACTACTGCACAGTATAGATAACTTGTCAGGTTTGGTGCCAGAAAACGTACCAAGACTGTTTGGTCTGAGTTGATGCAGTTAAAAGTACATATACTTAGATTGTCCTGCTTAATGGTCCTCATCCAGCAGTTGGTAGAAGTCAGGGTGTCAGAAAGGATGTCCAATTGTGAGAGGGCTTTGTAATGGGTGAATACGGCAATGTAAGGGTGCATACTTCAGAAAGGATGTCCAATTGTGAGAGGGCTTTGTAATGGGTGAATACGGCAATGTAAGGGTGCATACTTCAGAAAGGATGTCCAATTGTGAGAGGGCTTTGTAATGGGTGAATACGGCAATGTAAGGGTGCATACTTCAGAAAGGATGTCCAATTGTGAGAGGGCTTTGTAATGGGTGAATACGGCAATGTAAGGGTGCATACTTCAGAAAGGATGTCCAATTGTGAGAGGGCTTTGTAATGGGTGAATACGGCAATGTTAGGGTGCATACTTCAGAAAGGATGTCCAATTGTGAGAGGGCTTTGTAATGGGTGAAGTAATGGGTGAATACGGCAATGTAAGGTTATGGTAAAATCAGATTATTGTGCTTGCAATGAATACCTTATCTACATGTGGAGTCTATATGTAGAAAGTAGATGTTTCTACTTCATGCCACTGAGCTGATGCATGTTTTATCTACAGTAAGAACACATTAACCAGTTTATAGTTCTCCAATCAGATTTCATGGTTAGGACATCGGCTAAATCTGTTTATTTTAAATATATAATATGTTACATTTATTCATACATACATAAAGAATGGCATTGAGAGTACTAAATATATCAACCAGTCTACTCAGCTAAGAATCATAAAAAAAACTGATTTTATCTTAGTCTGCACTGTTATAGAATTCGAAAGGAGGGGGGGGATTTCCCCCTTCATTTGGAGAAAAAGTTTCGTTTGATTTTTGGTGTTTGGTGTTTTATAGCACTGCAATACTTTGAAGGTTATATCATGCCAAGTCAATTTAAGTAAGATGCCTTGCCCAGAGACACACCATGGTAACCAGTCTGGACTGATCTGATGGTGGAAATCAAACCTGCACCTTTCTGGTGATGAGCCCAGTGCCATAAGTACTGATCAAGCCACCACAATGTCCTTTGGGGAAAAGGGGCAAGGTGCAGTTGTCTAAATATAATGTTGATTTAACAAAGTGAACAAGTTATGTTGGGCTTGCAAAAATGATGCACTGTTTTGTGCATTTGATTGATTTTTCAGCCCAGTTTTTTAAAATAGAAATTAGCATAAATCTTCCAAGTACTGACCCTGAGTCTGATTATTATCTGAGATCATTGACTCTCCACCCATTAGTTACATGGCATGACTAAAGGGAGTTAGAGATCTTCAGATTTCAATCTGATTGCTTTTACCATCACTGAATTTTACATTAACTGCAAACAGGGTATTTATGTATGGGGTTTAATGGCACGGCAACATAATCCCTGGTTTAGTGATATAGTGCTGAGTCAAAGAGGATCTTTTTGTATGGTGTTTAATGGCACATGAACATAATCCCTGGCTTAGTGATATAGTGCTGAGTAAAACAGGATATTTATGGATGGTGTTTAATGGCACATGAACATAATCCAGGCTTTATGATTTATTTAAAAGTTACAATGTTAAAATGTAATGGTAAATATTTGCTAATGTAATCTTTAGGAAGATAAACCCTTGTGAAGAATAGATGAAGTTGGCAGTAGGGTGCAATGACATTTTCAACATAAATGTTTTTATTAGTAGGTGTCCATACAGGTCATTCTACAGTGGAAGAGTACAATGCACCCCTCTCCCTTGTGTAAACAACAGGTGGTGAGGCTGAAAATTATATTACACAGGCATTCCTATATTTAATACATTATTTCTCCTGATAAGACCAGGAAGCCAACCTAATAAATCTGTAAAGAAATAGGGGGTGGGTGGGCTTACTATCTGATAAAGAAAGCCGTAGTAAATATTTGCTAAAATTATGTGAAAATGGAGGGTTGCCATATCATTCAGCATGGGCTTATCATCAAGCATGGGATTATCATTCAGCATGGGTTTATCATCAAGCATGGGCTTATTATGCAGCATGGGCTTTTTATCAAGCATGGGATTATCATTCAGCATGGGTTTATCATCAAGCATGGGCTTATTATGCAGCATGGGTTTATCATCAAGCATGGGATTATCATTCAGCATGGGCTTATCATCAAGCATGGGATTATCATTCAGCATGGGCTTTTCATCAAGCATGGGCTTTTTATGCAGCATGTGCTTATCATCAAGTATGGGCTTTTCATCAAGCATGTGCTTTTCATCAAGCATGGGCTTATCATCAAGCATGGGCTTATCATCCAGCATGGGCTTATCATCCAGCATGGGCTTATCATCCAGCATGGGTTTATCATCCAGCATAGGCTTATCATCCAGCATGGGTTTATCATCCAGCATAGGCTTATCATCCAGCATGGGTTTATCATCCAGCATGGGTTTATTATCATGCATGGGCATTTCATCCAGCATAGGCTTATCAACTAGCACGGGCTTATCTGTGAAGCATGATCTTATTAAACAGCATGGGCTTATCGTCAAGCATGGGTTTATCATCCAGCATGGGCTTATCAACAAGCATGGGCTTATCATACAGCATGGGCTTATCAACAAGCATGGGCTTATTATACAGCATGAGATTATCGTCAAGCATGGGTTTATCATCCAGCATGGGCTTATCAACAAGCATGGGCTTATCATCCAGCATGGGCTTATCAACAAGCATGGGCTTAAAATCCAGCATGGGCTTATTATACAGCATGGGCTAAAAATCCAGCATGGGCTTATTATACAGCATGGGCTTATCATCAAGCATGGGCTTATCATCTAGCATGGGCTTATCATCAAGCATGGGTTTATCATCAAGCTTTGGCTTATCATCCAACATGGGCTTATCATCCAACATTGGCTTATCATCAAGCATGGACTTATCATCAAGCATGGGTTTATCATCCAGCATGGGCTTATCAACAAGCATGGGCTTAAAATCCAGCATGAGCTTATTATACAGCATGGGCTAAAAATCCAGCATGGGCTTGTTATACAGCATGGGCTAAAAATCCAGCATGGGCTTATTATACAGGGCTTATCATCCAGCATGGGCTTATCATCAAGCATGGGCTTATCATCCAGCATGGGCTTATCATCAAGCTTGGGCTTATCATCCAACATGGGTTTATCATCCAGCATGGGCTTATTATACAGCATGGGCTTATCATCCAGCATGGGCTTATCATCAAGCATGGGCTTATCATCCAGCATGGGCTTATCATCAGGCATGGGTTTATCATCAAGCTTGGGCTTATCATCCAACATGGGCTTATCATCCAACATGGGCTTATCATCAAGCATGGGCTTATCATCCAGCATGGGCTTATTGTTGGATAAATGTACTATGTGCACTTCACTTAACTTTCTACATGATGAATAAAATAAAGGTAAGTGAGGAATTCAAATCATACATATATATATTTTTACCCTCGTAATATATATATATGTATATATACACACCATATATGCACTGTTATAAGTCCAGTCAAACTGCACAGATCCAACACATAATGCAGTTTGTTATGAGTAATCAGTAGCACAAACAACATAGACTGCAGATCAGGATCTATGTTGCAGTTGGACTTGACTTATACTCGAGTATATAAAGTATGTCCAACTTTCATTGGATCCATTTGAGTTCAGTGCTTGTCAGAGAAATATAAAAAGTACATTCACATCTGAAATAATTATAGTGAGATAAAGTTAAGAACAGTAGGTTGTTCCATGCTATGGGTATTTGGAGTAGACATAGTCGGTTGTTCCATGCTATGGGTATTTGGAGTAAGACATAGTAGGTTGTTCCATGCTATGGGTATTTGGAGTAAGACATAGTAGGTTGTTCCATGCTATGGGTATTTGGAGTAAGACATTGACAGGTTGTTCCATGCTATGGGTATTTAGAGTAAGACATAGTAGGTTGTTCAATGCTATGGATATTTAGAGTAAGACATGGTAGGTTGTTCCATGCTATGGGTATTTAGAGTAAGACATAGTAGGATGTTCCATGCTATGGGTATTTGGAGTAAGACATGGCAGGTTGTTCCATGCTATGGGTATTTGGAGTAAGACATGGCAGGTTGTTCCATGCTATGGGTATTTGGAGTAAGACATGGCAGGTTGTTCCATGCTATGGGTATTTAGAGTAAGACATAGTAGGTTGTTCCATGCTATGGGTATTTAGAGTAAGACATAGTAGGTTGTTCCATGCTATGGGTATTTAGAGTAAGACATAGTAGGTTGTTCCATGCTATGGGTATTTAGAGTAAGACATGGCAGGTTGTTCCATGCTGTGGGTATTTGGAGTAAGACATGGCAGGTTGTTCCATGCTATGGGTATTTGGAGTAAGACATGGCAGGTTGTTCCATGCTATGGGTATTTGGAGTAAGACATGTCAGGTTGTTCCATGCTATGGGTATTTAGAGTAAGACATAGTAGGTTGTTCCATGCTATGGGTATTTAGAGTAAGACATAGTAGGTTGTTCCATGCTATGGGTATTTAGAGTAAGACATGGCAGGTTGTTCCATGCTATGGGTATTTGGAGTAAGACATGGCAGGTTGTTCCATGCTATGGGTATTTGGAGTAAGACATGGCAGGTTGTTCCATGCTATGGGTATTTGGAGTAAGACATGGCAGGTTGTTCAATGCTATGGGTATTTGGAGTAAGACATAGTAGGTTGTTCCATGCTTTGGGTATTTAGAGTAAGACATGACAGGTTGTTCAATGCTTTGGGTATTTAGAGTAAGACATGGCAGGTTGTTCCATGCTATGGGTATTTGGAGTAAGACATGGCAGGTTGTTCCATGCTATGGGTATTTGGAGCAAGACAGTAGGTTGTTCCATGCTATGGGTATTCGGCGTAAGACATAGTAGGTTGTTCCATGCTATGGGTTTTTTAAGTAAGACATAGTATGTTTTTCCATGCTATGGGTATTTGGAGTAAGACAGATACAGCCAGCTATAAGACAGTGCTAGGTAAATGTTTAGGCAGCTGAAACTCAAAAGCAGATCCAGAAGAGAAAGATAATGCCATCTGTTTCCAAGGATCTGATTCTGATATTCCACAAAGTATCCTATCTATGTTCCACTCCCTTGTGTACACAGTGTTCAGGATATGTTCTTCAAATGCACACTGTCACTTCATGTGATACAGAATGTTCAAGATCCAGCTTTTCAAATGCACTGTCACTTCACATGATACAGCGTTCAAGATCCAGCTCTTCAAATGCACACTGTCACTTCATGTGATACACAGTGTTCAAGATCCAGCTCTTCAAATGTACACTGTCACTTCATGTGATACACAGTGTTCAAGATCCAGCTCTTCAAATGTACACTGTCACTTCATGTGATACACAGTGTTCAAGATCCAGCTCTTCAAATGCACACTGTCACTTCATGTGATACACAGTGTTCAAGATCCAGCTCTTCAAATGTACACTGTCACTTCACGTGAAAGAGGCATTACTGACATCCAGGGTATCCAGGATAGAACCATCATTTGTATCCATATAGTCCAAACATGTATGGATGGAAATGTCACAGTAAGGTCAGAGTAAATTAGCAGTGTCTAGATATGTGAAATTTTACAAATCTACATACATTGCTGTTTCTATGTTTTGTTTCTAAGTACAATTACTTTGAATATAAGTGTCTGGCTAATCAAGACCAGTTACAGTTTTCGACTAGTTCCCCAACCAATTATTTCACTAGATTCTAAATTCCCTATTTTTCATATAATGGATGCAGACAATCTACATTGTGTAGTACAGAAATTATGCCTGCAATTTGTTTTTTTTTGCATGCCAATTGAATTTTAATGATATTTTTTTTTTAAAATTGTTACTCATTAGGCAGGACCAATTTTTGTTACTCTCATGCTTTTTCTGTGAACCATCTGTGATGCTGGTTATCCACTCACATTCAGTGGTTTGTGGGTTTGAATTCTATTCTTTGTATTCACCAAACATTTTCAGCACAAAACAGAAGCTCAGAATCTTAAAACTTTGACAGTCTGGGACTTTAGTTGGAATAAACTTAAAATAATAGAATGTTCAGGACTTTATTCACTCAAGTTCCTCTCCTAGACTGCTAAATTTCATTCACTTATACATATTCCAAGTGACATAGCAGGCCCCAATGCATTTAAGTGACATAACAGTAACAGTTTCCTCATTGTACTGCAAATGATATAACATGCATTAGATGTAACAGGCCCCTATGTATTCCAAGAGATGGAACAAGCTCTAGATATGCTCCAAGTGAGATAACAGGCCCTGTTTCACTCTGCATGACACAACAGACCCTAAATCTACTCCAAGTGACACAACAGGCCCTGATGTACTCCAAGTGACATAAAACAGGCCCCAATTTACTCCAAGTGACAAAACAGGCCCCAAAGTACTCCAAGCAACATAAAATGACCCATTGTACTCCAAGTGACACAACAGTACCCAATGTACTCCAAGTGACACAACAGGCATCAGATGTACTCCAGTGGACATAGCAGGCCCCAGTGTACTCCAAGTGACATAACAGGCCACAGTATACTCCAAGTGACACAACAGGCCACAATGTACTCCATGTAACATAACAGGCCTTAGTATTCTCAAAACTTTTAGAGCATAAAACTCGAACTAAAATTTAAAACCTTACAATTAAATAAGCTACTTGGAGTAAACCAACATTTTTGCAATTTTGCATTCTTGTAGAAGAACCAAAGTTGAGAGTGTCCTGAAAGTGCTATGAGCCTGGCTATATTGCAATCAAAGTTACAAAATATCATGAAAGTTCTTTGAAACTAACTATATTCTAATGCAAGTTCCAGAATGTCCTGAAAGATTTATGAGTCTTACTTTAATTTAAAAATGTTATAGTCTAATCAAGGTTCCAGAATGTCCTGAAATTGCTATGAGCCTGACTAGATTCTAATCAAAGTTACAGAATGTCAGAGTTTTCAGACTTTGAGCTTGAGTTTTGTGCTTAAAAAGTTTTGAGAATATGGGGCCTGTGTAAACCAGCTTGGGTTAACTGCCATAGTAGCCATCTTGAAAATCTTGTTATTGCAACTCCTCCTGAACAGAAAGTCATATTGACATGGGGTTTTCACCAAAAGACTTATGATGTCCAGTTTGTCTTAAATGAAAATGATGCTGATCTGACCTTTTCCTACATGGATGGTCATATGAGCATGGGGTTTTCACTAAAAGACTTCTTATGATTCCTAAACAAAAATGGTGCCAATCTGACGTCAAATATGGCTGCAGTGGCAGCCATCTTGAAAATCTTGTTATTGCAACTCCTCCTGAACAGAAAGTCATGTTGACATGGGATTTTCACCAAGAGACTTCGCGTGATGTCCATTTGGTGTTAAATGAAAATGGCACCAATCTGACATCCAATTTGACCACCACACAGTGGCCATCTTGAAACCTTGTTATTGCTACTTCTTGTGAATGGATAGTCACATCAACATGAGGATTTTATTGTAGCTGTTGTGGTGTGTAGGCTACATGGGGAATTAACAGGTAGAGCAAACAAACAAACATTTTGGCTTCATAATTTAATTGTTACCCTACACTAAACCAAATTCAAATTCAAAATATTTCCCTGATAACCATTACTACCTTCTTATATATCAAGCTAGTGGACTTCACAGTAGACATCCTGATATCATATTTCTCTGATTGTCTTGAGTGCTTCTGATATAGATATCTGTACCTTGAATTCCTGGAAATTATCCACCCAGTAGAGCATAAGTCTCTTCGAGGGACTCTTGTTTATCTTAATTTATCATAATGCTATGAACTCTGGGAGAGATCAGACATAAAATAATGTGGTTGCAACTTTTATTTCTTATAAGAAAATGAAAAAGGAAAAGCTTATTCAAATATTAATAATTTCAATAATAGTCATTCAAAATAAATGATGAAGCCAACAAGAAGTATATGAGACCTTGAGAAAACTTTGACTCGTAAATCAGCTATGCAGGGTTTCTGTCATGGAAAATGAATTTGACCTCAGTAATTGTGTCGTACTGAAACAATTTAATGACCAACGTATGCTTTCGTTTGGTATTTTGAAAAGATAGGTCTGTGATCTTCAATCATTGAAAACTGTATGCATTTTAAAATACTTATTCAGCTGTAATTTTAATTGACAATTAGTGACAGGGTACTATTTCCCATACTCTTCTACAGGGCCATCATCACCAAATTTCTTTTGGTATGGCCATTCCCAATTATCAAGGGTCAGGGAGGGGACATTTTTCCCCAGAAAACTATAAATAGCTAACAGTTTTAATCTTTACACAGAATTACATGTTTTGTTGGTGGATGACTTGCAAATCTCATGTCACTCTGGTTAAAAGCTTGATAATTTTCTTTATATTCAAATGTATGGCCCAAAATTTAATCCAGCCAGGACCGTTCTTCCGGTTACACCTTCAATAGCCATGCTCTATGTAATGAACTTTATTTGAAGATGGATATTCAGCAAAGAGTACTGCAAGAAATTACACATCAACCTATACATTATGTAGTGATTTTGGATTGCTTGGACCCCATAGCTATTTAAAAATAAAAATTGTCAAAGGTTAAATACCCTAATATTTCATAGGCAATCATTCTTAAGGAACAATTGAACACGCTGATTGGTGTTTGTCAGTATATTATATGTAAATAGATCTGGGTCTATTCTGTTTTTGAAGTTAATTACAAGGGTAAAAGTAGCATATAGGTCAATCTGAATAATTTCAGGTGCAGCCCAATAGTGTGGCTGACAACTGTGGCCTTAAAGCCGGAGATGGAATCCTGACTATCAACAACCAGAACACTGATGAGATGACACACGAAATGGCCAAAATGGCCATTATACGATCCAGCAATGATATAGACATGATTGTACAGAGGTATATCTAATATATTACTTTCAGTTACAATAATTAGGACATTTATTGTTGTACAGTAAAATTTTATTTATCCGACCCTATTTCATCGAAATTATACTTTTGACTAAATAACATACTGTATATGTCCCCAAGCTTGCACATTTACTGTATATACTCATGTATAACTTCATTTACTGTCTATACTCATGTATAACCTCATACCAACTGCAAACTGCATAGACCCAGATCTGCCATCGCATAATGCACCGGCAGAAGTGGGTCCATGCAGTTTGTAAGGACTAATCAGTGGAACAAACAACATAGACCCTGATCTGCCAGCACATTATGCGACGGCAGATCAGGGTCTATGTTGTTTGCATTTGGACATGGCTTATACATGAGTATTTATGGTATGTTAATCCAATCCCATTTATCTAAAGTCTCATCCATTGGAATATTCTTCATGTTCCCAGAGGTTTTCACATGTACAAGACTTCTTTATATACATCCCTGTTCCCATTTTTATTTCATAAAATTCTGTAAAGCAGCTTGCATAAAGCCTATATAGATGTCAATGATAAATGTTTTGTCTGACCATGCATATTTTTTTAAACAAGTAATACAATTATTTTGATTTGTCATTTTCAGTCATTTGGAGCTGGCATAGTTCAGATATAAATATATTCTAGCTTCATCAGGCCTGGTGGTAATGCAACTGACTCAGCGCAAAAATTGAACTTGGCTCAAAATTTGAATTGTTTTTTATTTTAAATACCTTTATTCATAATAAAAGTAGAATTACACAATTTCAGAATTGTTGTGATATTGTGTTTCACTACATACATGAATTTGCACAGTTTTACACATGTTAATCAAATCTAAGTATGTTTTCACTACATGTGTGAATTTGCACAGTTTTACATATATTAAATGAATCTAATTATGTTTTCATTACATACGTGAATTTGCAGTTTTACACATGTTAAACAAATATAATTTAGTAATCTAATTTCAAATTACTTGAGTTTAACTTCAGAAGTAGAAGACTGTAATTTCATGACTATGTCAGCAACATCTTCATTTTCATGTCTGTACAAAAATTACTGAACAGCCACTTAAAATTACTCCATGGAGTAGGAGGAACAAAATAAATGATAGGTCAGTCGAATTATAAGGGCCCCCCCCCCCCCCCAAATGTGTTTTTCCTGGTTTTAAAATTAGGGTAGGCAGGTAGGACTTTTTTTTTTGTTTTAATATTTTTTAAAAATATTATATATATATCAAATAATATTTAAAGTGCTTCAAAGTACTGGGCAAAACCGACTCAATTAGATGCACAAAACAATTTCGGCAATGTGATTTTTAAAAATATTTATAAAAAGAAAAAATTGGGGTGGGGAGTGCTAGAGTCAACAATGAGAAACAGGGACGTTCAGCTGACTGGAAACACATATTTTTGTGTGTGCCTAATAAGCAGGATATGGTGTACTGCAATGTATGAATTATTCCCTACTTGAGTACAGGATATTGCCCTACATCACAGTACACTTTTGTCATTTGTGTCCCAAGTAATATCTGAGGGCAGTTCCCATTTGACTGAGTAAAGAAACATTTCTTGATATGACCCCATTTTCACCAGATGCAGGGTCTATACTAGGATGTGCAACTGTGGGATTCATGCTAATTTCTGAAGAAAAAAAGTTGCATGATAAAAGCAATGGAATGCATGAAAATAGTGCATTATATTTGCAAGCCCTACCGTTATTTTTTTCTGAAATCCTTCCTATATTTAGAAAATTTCAGCCATTTTTCTAAATGGAAGTAGTAATTTACCCCCTACATTTTCAGTTCTAAAACAAACCCTGCAGATGCAAATCAATCAAGTATACCCAGCCCTCAATTCACAAAGCTCCTTTATTTTAGAGTATTTTCAGACTTAAATATTATTTATGCAATAAATATCTGATTGAATTTTTGTTGATTAATGCTCCATATTTAAAAGCATCCTTCATCCAAATAATGGCGCATTATGCGACAGCAGATCTGGGTCTATGCAGTTTGCAGTTGGTATCGGCTTATATGTGAGTATAGATGGTAAATTGTTTCTTGCTTTAAAAAAATGAGTTTGAACATACACTCAAGAGTTTTGTGAGGTCATTTTCTGTTCCCTGTAGTTACTCTCAGTTACTAAGGTCTTCATCAGTAATTGCACTAGACTGACTTGAAGAAAATTACTTTTTCTCATGAGCTTTGCTTTTATTATGTTGCAGGGGTGCAGTTCAAATATGGAAGCCCAAGGTTACACCAATGTCTGAGTTGCGTCCAAATGAGCTTCGTCAGATTGAGACAGCCACAGGAGAGCAGATGACAGCTACACAGAAAACATCATTGGCTAGGGACCATTCAGATGTGTGTACAAATGGTTTCTTGATCTTGTTAGCATTTGTTAAGTTTTTTGTACTTCCTGTCCTGGCCTTCATCTTGCCAAATAATGAACACTATAGCAACATTTTATAAAACTGCAAATTGTTTTCACACAACAGAAGTCGCCCAAACATATGAGTCCTGCAGATAATATGTGTGTAATATTGTTTGCCTGGTTCCTTGATTTTGAAGCCTAGTTCATTACGAAAGACTTCTGAAACAGAGACCAGAGTCTAGAGTAAATTTAATGTATGCTTTGGCCATACAGCAACAGACGAGTTGTAGTTGAGCTCCATTAAAGGAATTAGATATGTTAGAGCAGCCATCAAGCAACAGACAAGGGTAATGGTTGAATTCCATTTCAGGAAATTAGTCAATTGTGCTAGAGTGGCAATCAAGCAACAGACAAGAGTGATGGTTGAGTTTTATTACCAAGAATTTGTCAGTTGTGCTAGAATGGTCATCAAGCAAGAGTGATGATTGAGCTAGTCAGTTATGCTAGAGTATATATCAAGCAACAGACGAGTGATGGTTGAGTTCCATTACTAAGAATTTGTCAGTTGTGCTAGAATGGCCATCAAGCAAGAGTGATGATTGAGTTAGTCAGTTGTGCTAGAGTAGATATCAAACAACAGACAAGAGTGATGGCTGAGTTAGTCAGTTTGTGCTAGAGTGGACTTCAAGCAGCAGACAAGAGTGATGGTTGAGTTCCATTACATGAATTAGTTGTGCTAGAATGGCAACTGCTTTTACACAATAACTCATGATAAATAACAAAATAATGATTAAGATATTTTGGAACTTTGTTCTGTTAGATATAAAACAAATCATGGTCCCAAATTCTTATAATTGCTCCCAAGATGTCTTCCTAATTCAATTATACATGCAAAATAGTTTCAGATCCTATTGTCTAATAGACCTTACACCACAAGGATGAATCGTATTACACTAGTGCTGTTCCAATTCATTTAGTCAAGCATTTATCAATTTCAATGAAACAACCAATTAAGCAATAATTATCAGTATTCCTGTTCTGCATTATTTCTGCTGTTTCAGACAAGTTTTTGATGAAATGCAAAAAGAAAAATAGTGTCATGTACAGTATAAATCTGTTTGAATCTGTTAGGAATGTTTGCTTGTCTTTTTTTAGTTATTATTTTCTTGGGAAACAGTGAATAAAAACTTTAGGAAAATTATTCATTTTTATAATTTCTCCATGAATTGTTGTTAGATTTCTTTGGAAATAAGATTCATTATCTTCTGCAGTAATTGATTTGTTCACTATCTTGCCATGTGAACACATTAAAAGATTATAAATGAATTGTTGATCATTTAAAAAAACAAACTTGTATATGATCTTGAAATTTTATTGAATTTCTAAAACTGCTTAATACATATGTTGCTAATTGTTTTAAATATGATTTGCTTAAATTTCAGGTGCACAAATAGTCTCTAACAATATATTTTAAGTACAGTCCAATCTGTCACTAGCGGCCACTCACGGGAAAAGGCAAAACTGTCCGTTGCACACAGGTTCACCTTTTAAACTTGGTTTTTGAACAAATACCATGCACCGAATATCATTATTGTGTTGTTGTTATTATTATTATTATTATTATTATTATTATTATTATTATTATTATTATTATTATGTTATCAAGATTGTTTTATGTGCACCATACAACAAAATCATAATTACGGGTATATGTTGTTCTCTCCCAGATTTATGCTCCACACAAGATTACTGATCAAAAGACGACTCAGCTTATGTGAGAAGCATGTGATGAATAGGAAATCAAAAGAAGCCATATATGGCTATTCGTTGTGACCCATGAACTGAAACTTCACCTACCTTTACAGACAAGTTTTGAATATTGAATAGCCCCTGACTCTAATGAAAAGGGATGTAACTCATATCTTTTTGCAAAGACGAACGTTTTTCTACGGAGATAGCTTTAATTCACAGGGAAATAGATGAAGATATCTAACTATAATTGTCACATTGGCACAAAAGGTGACTTCCATTTCTACTGCAATAACACAACTACTTTTCCCACCATCCAGCAAACAAATTGCTTCGACCCTCTACCTTAATAATAACAACTGCCTTGCTTTCAAATTTGATATAGTGACACCTTTGAGTTACACTGTCAGCGTGACTGGAGTATGGTGAGTAAAAGCGAGATAAGAAATGTTTGCAAATTGATTCAAATAATATCCCTTTATCTAACAATGCCTTCCTCATGAAGCACAAGACTGAGTGGTCACTACTGTAGATACACGCCAGTAACTGCTTAAGACATGGAGAAACCATTGTTTGGTTAGGAAACACCTGGCCACTGACCATGGAAGGCAGGTGACCATTATATACATATAGGAAATTTGCCCAGGGGGAAATTAGAATGGCTGCTGTGAGGTGACCGCTGAGTAAAGGTGACTGTTAGGACAGGTTTGACTGTACTACCATTAAGAAACAAACTGATCATGCCACACTGTATTTTGTACTTATGACAAATGATAGTAGAGTAAAGGGAGCTTTTAGTTATTACAGTATCTACTATTGCTTCATACATTACTCGGAAGATTACATTCAGAACTTTTGCATAAATACGAAAATAAACATGAAAAATAAGATTTAGAATATAATAATAATAGGCATATACCAGTAGATTGTTAAATCACTGGAGCTGGTTTGTGCAAAATATGAAAATGTCTACAAATAACAAAAATCTCAGGTTTCACATGCCATCTGTATTTGTTTGTTCAGGAGCCATGTACAATAGGCAGTACTCATAACCGGTCAGCACGTCCATTCCCTGGATCAGGCGGTATGGGATATGCATCATCTCAGAAAAAAGCCATCCCTAAAGTTGTCCATGCTCAGTTTAATTCCCCCATTGGTTTATACTCTCCTGATAACATCGCCACAACTTATGCACAACAGACTGCTCATATGCAATCGGAAATGGAAAAGTAAGTGATTCTTTACATTGTTACACAACGTCCTTTATCTAGTTTGTATCATATTTTCTGTGTTATCTAAATATAATCATGTTTGTATCATGCTTTCTGTGTTATCTAAATATAGTCATGTTTGTATCATACGTTCTGTGTTATCTAAATATACTCATGTTTGTATCATACTTTCTGTGCTATCCAAATATAGTCATGTTTGTATCATACTTTCTGTGTTATCTAAATATAGTCATGTTTGTATCATACTTTTCTGTGTTATCTAAATATAGTAATGTTTGTATCATACTTTCTGTGTTATCTAAATATTGTCTTTATTCACAGGATTTTCTTTACATTTTGCAGTTTTTAAAAAAAATTCTGAAGGTTATTTAGTGCAGTATGCTTTTGAAAATTAAAAACTCAGACATGAGAATCTGAAAAGAAATCCATGATTCTAGAGATTTTTATTCATCACTAATATCTTAACAAAGTTAACAATTTGGTCCAGTGTGATAAAAATGGAGAATTATCTCTGGAAGGGTATACATATCAGAGAATTTTGTTGCCACTATGAGTTTTTTTTACACTTAGTCCTTTTGATGCCTTACAAGAGGACTTTATGGAATTTACCAGCTATGATTTTTATAGGTTGCAAAAATCCTGCTGTATTTAATTATGATTCAGAAAGCAAGAAATTTGGAAGAAATCTTCACACTTATATCCATGGTGTCTTAAAGACAAGTATGCTGAGAGATTGTAAATGATCAAGACAGTCTAATACAACACAAAAGGGTGTTCAGATGTAATTGAGATCATAGATTTGACCTAAATGTGGGGTGTTCAGATGTAATTGAGATCATAGATTTTACGTAAATATGGGGTGTTCAGATGTAATTGAGATCATAGATTTAACCTAAATGTGGAGTGTTCCAATGTAATTGAGATCATAGACTTTACCTCAGCATGGGGTGTTCAGATGTAATTGAGATCATAGATTTTACCTAAATGTGGGGTGTTCCAATGTAATTGAGATCATAGACTTTACCTAAATATGGGGTGTTCAAATGTAATTGAGATCATAGATTTTACCTAAATGTGGGTTAATTAGCCAAAGAAATGAGTTCATTAGCTTTTGAGACAGAAATGTGCCTACATCTATTACAGTCTAGACATAGCAAGAGTCCCAGTGGGAGGAAAACTGTCGGGTGGAACATTGCAGCCAGTCAGCAGGGATGAGGGCAGAGGCTATGGTAAGGAGTCTCCAGAAACAACAACCACAGAGAATGCTGGGATTGCCCAATCAGAATCACTGAGAAGCATGCAGGAGGAGAATGAGCTGGATCAAGAAGTGTCATCACTTACTAACCAGCATGAACAACAGCTTACTAATGGAAGTATGTATTGTGTGTACTAACAATCACTGTGATGGTCTACATAATAGTAAGGGGTGTAACGATTCATTGATACATGATACAATTGTCCTATATCATGATACTTATAAAAATAGAGCAAACCTTTAAAAACTATATTTTCCAATGTCATTAATCCATAGTTGTTTTACTGCCATGTTCATGTTACTCGCATGCTTGTTTGCACTGAAACTGAATACATACGAAAGAAAAGTATTGACTGACTGATGAAGGCATATACTAAAATCTGATTTCATGTCTCTGTGCCCAGTTGCAAATTTAACGGTCGACATGCACCATTAACCTTTTCTCATATACAAACGTATCAGATGCTCTTACATCTTTTTAATGCAAGCGTGTTTAGATACCTCTACTACACTTCCGTGTAAGCACATTTGGATGCCATTGGATAACAACAGAAATCTGCATTGTCTGTCAATAGCCACCTGATGGGAATATCCTTCTAATAGGCTTTTTGGAAGTTTCTATGATGTCATAACATGTGCTAGTGTATTAGATAAATCCTAAACATCCGATCAGAGAAAAAAGGACATCAGAAATTCATCCAAAATGCAAATGACTGCCAGTTTCTGTGCAGATAGAATCAAGGAATTAAAATTAATTATCAGATTGATCTTTTGAGGATTACACTTATCTCAAGATCTTGTCAATAATCATGAACTGTTTTATAAGCAAAATGTAACACAACAAGCCTAAATAGCTTTATAAGCAGTGGCATGGATCACCAATTTTGAAGCGCAACATTGAGTGGAATCTATTTATAGCATACTAATCTGAGATTCATCACTTGATGTACAAGTAAGCAAGAATACTGCTTTTAACCATTTTATACTTTAGAAAAAAACAATAAGCGTTAAATGTTGAATTGGAATGCTAAAAATATGCAGACATAAATGTGCAGTTTTTCCCACATCGGCTGTATGGGGATACTGTCTTGTGTGGGTATACTGTTTTGTTGACAGCACATTGTATGATATAGCAAGAGACATGTATACTGGGATGTAGTTCAGTGGCAGGTGCTGTATGGGAAAGGATTCAGTTAGTAAAAGAAATTTGGAATGTATGTAAACAAAACCATTTCAGTGCAACACCAATATAAACACCTTATGGAGTTTTTTTCTTTTTTAATTCTATTTTGTTCACATTACTTTAACAAGTTTGTCTTCACTGCCATGTTCTGCTGGTGAAATACAGTACAGCTTGCAGGATATTAAAACATTGTAGAGTTTGGACACATTAAGAATTTTGTTAATAGATAAATTTAGTCTAATATTCATTACTTTTAACATTTCTAAGTGTATAACAGACTAAATGCCATTCAATCATTAATATTCTTTAAAATAAATTTATTTCAGATAAGTAACAAGTTGATTTTTCTACAAAGTTTATTTTTTCTCATGGTTGAACTTTAACTTGTAGTACAGCAAAATGTCGTGATATGTGTATTGTTATATGTATCATATCATGACTCCATCATATCGTTACACCCCTAATAGTAGTGGTTTTATTAAAAACTATATTTACCTGTTATAATATGCATCTAGCTGCAGGCAGCATAAATTCAGAGGTCTGTTGCTTTATTCTCAGATAGAACAGCATAGATTCAGATATCTGTTGCCTTATGCCCTGGTATAACAGGGTCTGTCCAGTTGAAGTGATAAATACAGCGTTCCCACACTGCTTGGAAATGGGAAAAAGCCAGGAATAAGAATAGGTTTGTTCCTGTCAAAGTCCGGGGGAGGGGGGGGGTCGGAAAGAAGGAAATTGTAGCTGATCATGAGTTTGATTTTTTGACTTATATTGCTGGAATTTTGGGAAGTTGTGGAACTCTTCAGTCAGGTAACGTACAGTTGCTGCATGGGTAACTTGTGCCTCAGTCAGTTGATGCACAGTTGCTGCATGGGTAACTTGTGCCTCAGTCAGTTGATGCACAGTTGCTGCATGGGTAACTTGTGCCTCAGTCAGTTGATGTACAGCTGCTGCATGGGTAACTTATGTTTATGCAATTCTTGGTCAGCACCTTAACCAGTCAACTAAATCAGGAGCCAAAGTGTCTTCTAAGACACAAGTCTAAATAATTCCCTCTTTGCACAACATAACCAGTAGCAGCCAAAACAAATGTAATCATAAATGTCTGTAATTTCAAATACATTTGGGAAAGAGTACTGCATAAACTGGTAGGCAGGGAAACACTAGCTAGATGTACATGGGGAATGAGTACTGCATAAACTGATGGTCAGGAAAACACATGTGGAAAGAGTACTGCATAAACTGGTAGTTTGGAAAATGCTAGCTAGATTTACATGGAGAAAGAGTTCTGCATAAACTGGTGGTCTGGAAAATGCTGGTTAGATGTACATGGGGAAAGAGTACTGCATAAACTGGTAGTCTGGAAAATGCTGGTTAGGTGTACATGGGGAAAGAGTACTCATAAACTGATAGTCTGGAAAATGCTGGCTAGATGTACATGGGGAAAGAGTACTCATAAACTGGTAGTCTGGAAAATGCTGGATAGATGTACATGGAAAAAGTACTGCATAAACTGGTAGTCTGGAAAATGCTGGATAGATGTACATGGAAAAAGTACTGCATAAACTGGTAGTCTGGAAAATGCTGGATAGATGTACATTGAAAAAGTACTGCATAAACTGGTAGTCTGGAAAATGCTGGCTTAATGTATGTGGGGAAAGAGTACTGTGTAAACTGGTGGTCAGGAAAACACTGGCTAGATGTACCTAGGGAAAGTTTCAAGCCCGTTTATAAAGTGGTAAACTGTTCATGTAAGGTTCGATGCAAAGTCACTGGATGATCTTTAAAGAAATCAGTTTCATCTAGGAAAAAACCTGGAAGGACCTGGAATTTACTTTTGTTTCAGAAAGTGTGGGAACCTTGTAAATAGAACAAGCAGCTTAGATCCAGATTTACTGAATATGTTGTTTGCAGCTGATACATGCTATACAGGAGTTTATAGGGTCTAAGAGCGTTTGTACTTCCCAATTCATTTACATCATCCCAACTTATTGTTAATTTCAGAGCATCTTATTTTCAATGATAATATTCTATGATGTTATCTAAATTTCCTTTGAAAATCAGGACAGTTAGATTCTTGTGTTTTCCATCTTATTGCTATGTTATGGCAGTGTTCATCCATCCATCCAATAACATTTGCTTGTCTGGCCCATAACTTTGTAATGGAAAGATTTCATGAAACTTTGTCCAAGCATATATCATGACTAGACAGTGTGTCTCATTCCATGACTTTTTCCAAGTACACTGCTCCCTCGATAACACGCGCACAACAGGGTCCAAAAACATAGACCGCACTATAAGCAAGGGTGCTAGTTACAGAGGGACCTCAAAAAAATTAAGACGAGGATACCATTCTCGCTGGACATAGAGAAAACCGCATGGGGGGGGGGGCGGGGTAATGGGGCTGTTTAATGTCTGAATACTCGTTTTATAATTACATTGGGAATAATTATCAATAAAGAGCTTTTTTTAATGTAGTTGTTTGCTTTTCTGAATAAATTACCTTGATTTTCAAGATAATGAACCTCTGAAAGATCGTGAGCAACATTAGTCCAAGTGGTTTCAACAACACGTGTAGGCGAAAATATTGTGTATTACGTTACTGCTTTTTGTTGTTGTCGATTCACAACTAAACAAGATTCCTTTTTTCAAAAACTAGGGATATTTATTTCGTCAAACAACCGTTAACGTCGAAACTCTATTTATTTATTGTTCTATTAATAAAATATGGATGCCGTGATTTCATATCAAGTAACAGTGAAACTTCTTCTCATCCTTGAGGAAATTCCTGAGTAGCAAGTTAGAAATTTTATGTTCAATACAAACTCTGGAACTCGCTTCTCCGTAATGAACCATATCTGTAAAACAAAGCTTTTTATTCACCAAGTATTTGGCTTGGTTGCCTTACTATTTTTGATCACATTTGCGAATGAGTAGGCTAATTTAAGGTAGTTTAAATATATTACTAACATACCAATATTTATAACAGTGTTCGATTGATCAATTGAAATGAGTTGACCTGACACACGGCCGTGACTGCTAGCTCTTATGCAGGCAGGATTTGCACGCCTTTTAACTTTTCTGTTATTCCACCCCCTTTGTTTGATTTGATACAAAAGACGTAATTAACGTGATAATACAAAGCAGGTCTGCTATTAATTGAGTGTAACAACACAACAAATACTTTCGCAAGTCGGAGATAAAAAAAAACACAGGTCGGCACTTAATTAGATTCTCATGGAAACGCTCGCGGCGATAGTTTGGTCGGTTGAATTATATTGTTCACGTTTGAATACAAAGGGCATATTACATTTTTGATGATTACAATGAAACCGAATTAAAAGATAGAACTAAAACACATATTTCACTTGACAAAACTTATTTAATTGGTATTTATTTTAAAGTGTTGCCACCAGTAGGTTTTAGTGACGTTTTCATTGATCGAAGTTTCGTCGAATATTGTTATTTATAGTGTACCGAGAATGTTGTTTGGAAAGAAAATTGAACAAAATATATGACTTCTTATTAAAAGTTGAAAATTTCATGATGTTGATTCAAATTTCCGGGTACTAACCACTGGTTTTGATGATAAAACGAGTGATATATCAAAGTTTCATTTACTAATTTTGATCATGATTTTTTTTACCTTCAACAAATAGGGTCCTTTTTTTTTTTTTTCTTTTTTTTTTTTCCTCATATTTTCTAGGTAAAAAAAAATGGGATCCACGCCTGACCCGCATTATAAGCAGGTTCGCGAGTTATCCGGGCGCGAGTTATCGAGGGAGCGGTGTATATATCATAACTAGACAGTGTCTTATTCCATGGCATTCTCCAAGTACATGTATATATCATGACTAGACAGTGTCTCATTCCATGACTTTGTCCAAGTATATATCATAACTAGACAGGGTCTTATTCCATGACTTTATCCAAGTATATATCATGATTAGACAGTGTCTTTTTCCATGGCTTTGTCCAAGTATATATCATGATTAGACAGTGTCTTATTCCATGACTTTGTCCAAGTATATATCATGACCTGACAGTGTCTTATTCCATGGCTTTATGCAAGTATATATCATGACTAGACAGTGTGTCTCATTCCATGACTTTATCCAAGAATATATCATGACTAGACAGTGTCTTATTCCATGACTTTGTCCAGGTATATATCATGACTAGACAGTGTCTTATTCCATGGCTTTGTCCAAGTATATATCATGACTAGACAGTGTCTTATTCCATGGCTTTGTCCAAGTATATATCATGACTAGACAGTGTCTTATTCCATGACTTTGTCCAAGTATATATCATGACTAGACAGTGTGTCTCATTCCATGACTTTGTCCAAGTATATATCATGACTAGACAGTGTCTTATTCCATGACTTTGTCCAAGTATATATCATGACTAGACAGTGTGTCTCATTCCATGACTTTGTCCAAGTATATATGATGATTAGACAGTGTGTCTCACTCCATGGCTTTTAATAGAAAATCCCACTGTCAGGATCAGAATTTTAGTCAGGAACTGCCTCATTCCTGCCTACAAATTCTGACCCTCGAGTGGGATTTCCCTATCCCACATCAGTACATACTATGGATTCTATTTGTCACAGCATTCTTTATATAGCATCAACACTTTGCCAGAGTTTCTAATGTTGCATCTGTCGATTAATCTTTCCATTATGCTCCAAAACTTTTTTTAAAACAAGATTTTATTGTAAAAAGTTGCCTGAATACTTCAACACCACTTTTGAGTGACAGTTTATTAAAACTTGAGCTTAAATTTGTCAAAATATAGACAAGTTATACAAATGTGACTCTTTTATGTGCCACAACTACTAACATGTCCAAGACCTCTGTACCATGACTTTTCCAAACAACTGGCAACAAGTTAATTGCATAAGAACTGCTCACAATATGATTCATCAATGATCAGCTGGAATCACCTTAAAGCAGTAATTGGTTTACAGATGTTGAAGAAACAATCATGATTTGGCTTTGCACATATGGTCACAAGGAAAGATTCAGGATTCATCAATGGTCAGCTGGAATCACCTTAAAGCAGTAATTGGTTTACAGATGTTGAAGAAACAATCATGATTTGGCTTTGCACATATTGTCACAAGGAAACAATCATGATTTGGCTTTTGCACATATGGTCACAAGGAAACAATCATGATTTGGCTTTGCACATATGGTCACAAGGAAACAATCATGATTTGGCTTTGCACATATGGTCACAAGGAAACAATCATGATTTGGCTTTGCACATATGGTCACAAGGAAACAATCATGATTTGGCTTTGCACATATGGTCACAAGGAAACAATCATGATTTGGTTTTGTACATATGGTCACAAGGAAAGATTCAGGAGTTATAGTGATGAGGAGGTAACATTTTTTAAAGATGAGAGTATTGTTTGTTCAGTATTTTTCTTAAATACTGTATCATTAATCACAATTATTTAACATATTACAAATTGTTTCAGAGTTTTATTTTATGTAAATCTTTATCATAACATAAACATTACTTGTTTCAGTACATTGTACTCACTTATCTACTCATGTAGCAATAAAAAAAATACATTGATGTAAGTATAATATGTTCTAGCTATGCTTTATTTTTGAAAATTTTTCAAGTACTGTTTTGATTTTTATTGCTTCATTTACATCAAGAGCATAAGTTTCATGATTCGATTGCTGTTGTGCATTTATAAGTTTGTTTTGGGATTATGTGTTGTAAAAAATTGCATGAATGATCGATTGGTGGTGTGCAGTGAAAAAACTGATCTAATTAGATTGCTTTGAACAGAAAATGTATGAATGTTTACAGTTTAGTTTTTTGCATTTGCATATGTTGTCACAGTTTTTGTTCATAAGCCAGCTAAAATAATTTTTTTTTTTCACTTATGTGTTTGTCTGTGGTCTGTTGTACTAAATAAATGCCATCTTTTCACCAGTGTTATGAACAAAACAAATCCAGCACATATATTGATTGTAGTTTAGACCAAATATATAGTTTGAACAAAAGTTGCTGAAGACACTCATACTTTAAAGAAGCTACTGACAAAAGTCAAGTCTTGCAGGGAGGAAAAAAGTAACCAAAACCTGAGGTCTGTACACATTTTTTTGACATCAGGGTAAAATTAAAACCCAGTTTGACATACAGGAATTTTATAGGGATCTTAACGAGCCAAGATGTATGCCCCAAACCCCAATGTAAATGGGCCCTAATTCCAATCTAAAATATTTCAAAATCATGCAGAATTCTCTATTTCAGTAATCTACTACTGATTTTTTTCCCCAATTTATCTTTTTTATTCTACAAATGATGGGCCCAGGCCCAATTCCCAATTTCCCAAGAAAAATCCCTGACTTATGTTCCCATCTAGATGAGAATTGGCATTTTACAGAATGTGTGCAATAGTAGATACAGTCAAGTTATGCATGAAGTAAAATGAATGTTGTTATGTTATGTGTTTGTACTTGCAGTTTTATAAGACATTAAGAAGTGCTAATCTTAGAACTACATTTTGACTATCATTTCATAACTATCATTTAATCCTATTATTTGATTGATATTGCTGAGATTCAAACAATGTGGGATATATAAATAGATATAATTAGTCGATTCTTAGTTTTTTAAATTCAAACAAAAATACTATTTGATGAAAGTTTCAACTTCTTGTTATCTTTAAGAAAAGTTTTATTTTAACATATTGTTATTAGAATGACTTTTCAGTCATAGGTTTTATTTTAACATTTTGTTATTAGAATGACTTTTCAGTCATAGGTTTTATTTTAACATATTGTTATTAGAATGACTTTTCAGTCATAGGTTAACAACTGATCTTTACATAGACTACCCTCAGAAAAAGTAAAGTAAATTCATTTGTAGAAAGATTATGTAGAAAATGAAATGTCAATGTCTGTTATAAAAATATGAAGCATATAATTAAATTATCAAAATGTTTTTTTAAAACATGAACTTTATAAACATTTGATTTTTAAGTGTACCATACCTTTGTTTCCATTTTACATCATTTATCATAGTTTTATATTAGCTACTGTGGTACTTCAACTTTTAAAAATTACATTCAGAGGTCATAAATCTTTTCCCAGAATGGCTCTTGACATGTGACCCTTGAATGTATTATCTTAAAAACCCTACTATATTAATGCAGCAGGACTGGTCTGGAGTGTCAATGTGGAAAGCTCAGTTGGTAGAGTGCCTGTCTAGAGTTTGGGTGGTCTTGGGTTTGAGCTCCAGACTGTCCATTAATTGTTCAACCCCTGCAACATCTGGCACCCTATGTTGATTTTTTTCTGTATATGACTCTTGCTGATGACCCTTACATTAATAATAGGTGGCCAGGATTTTTTTGTTTGGTATTCAAGCACTCTAAAATTTGTTTTTGTTTTCATCTGGTGTTGGCAGGTCAGCAGTTTAGTCCTACAGGTGAAGCTCCATCCTCTCATCCTACAGGTTTCCGCTCAGTAGCTGCCCCATTGATCAAGCCACCAAGTCAGCAGTCTCCGAAACCAGAGAGCATGCACTGCCAAGAATGTGGAAACTTAGTCACGTAGGTTTTATGTTCTATTAGTTTCAAGTATTCACTCATTTATAATACACAAGCAACTGCAAACAACATAGACCCAGATCTGCCATCACATGATTTCCCCAACCAGAGTCTATGCCATACCTACCAATCTACTAGACAGTGTTGGGTTTTTTTTTGAGACACAAAAAAAGTGTTTTGAGTTCTCAAGGGGGGGGGGGGGAGAATACATGGGACTCTAAAATGCAACACATTGTATGTTGAGAATAAGTTTTCTACTGATATAAGCCGATAGAAAATGACTGGAAATTAAAACTTGAATAAAAGAAAATCAAATATGTTTTCTTTGAAACATTTAATACACTTTAAAAGAAAAGAATTGTTGGTAAACTTAGCATTGTTTAAAATCATCACCACACACATATTCATGTGTACACACTCGCATAAATAAAACCATACAACCATTAAATGAAACAGTACACGAAGTTTCTGTCTTTAAAATCCATTGGGCAGTGGAATACAGTCTTAACTATGTGCAGTCTTTGCTGTTTTCAATAGTTCAGTGGAGTTTGAAGGTTATGCAAGTGTCATTAGAGTTCATCCATGCACTCATCAGAGACTGGTACTGTTGTTCAGACTTCCCTGAATATTTCGTTGAATTTGTATTAGCATATAAAATGATCTTTCTGCATCTACATTGCTGTGAGGAACATACAATAGCCACACTAGTTATATTGTTTAAACAATGTTACCGTCTATACTGGCATATAAACCGGGTCCAAATGCAAACAACATAGACCCTGATCTGCCATCACATAATGCGCTGGCAGATCAGGGTCTATGTTGTTTGTTCTACTGATTAGTCCTTACAAAAAACTGCACAGACCCAGATCTGCCAGCGCATTATGCAATGGCAGATCCAGGTCTATGCAGTTTGCAGTTGGTATTAGCTTATACGCGATTTATATACCGTAGATACTTTTGGAGATTGAGCTTGGCATTCATGCATTGTCCTGTTGCTGGGTGGTGTTACCATGTCAACGGATATTGTACACTCCAGAATGACTATATGTAGATATGCTGTTTGCAGAATAGGCAAAGAATAATATATGCTCCCCCTTGCTGCTGTGCTTCACAAAGTCAAACATTGTCAGCCAATTTAGTTTTGCCCAATGGCTCATCCTTTCCTGAGTCACAGCTGAGTTTCAACAATTTGCCTTCAGAAATTAATCACACTTTCACAGTATTCCAACTACAGAAATAATCATGTTTTTCATGTTAAAAACAAATATGGAGTAAAATCTGACCAAAAAAAGTTGCCACTGATCCATTACAGAATTATTCACATTGAAGCACATGTGGAAGTGCTGGGATGCCATTAAACCCTACAACTACTAAAGCCTTGCCAATCTGATATTGTACATTTACAATAAATTATATATATTAATTATTATGTTTATTATTAAGGCTTTTTTGGTCATATACACACCCCAATAGCCATAGATACTTTCTTTTCACAGCATCTATTTTTCAAAGCACATAAATTAAATTCCATAAAATGCTATCTTTGATCCAAAAACAATTCTATAGCTTTATATAGCTCTGACATGTGAACACATTTGTCTGCTAAGTCTGACAAGTGAACATATTTGTCTGCTAAGTCTGACAAGTGAACATATTTGTCTGACAAGTGAACATATTTGTCTGCTAAGTCTGACATATGAACACCTGTTGTCTAAGTCTGACAAGTGAACATATTTGTCCTAGTTTGACAAGTGAACATATTTGTCTTCTAAGTCTGACATATGAACACATTTGTCTGCTAAGTCTGACAAAAAAGTGAACATATTTGTCCGCTAAGTCTGACATTTGAACACATTTGTCTGTTAAATCTGACATGTGAACACATTTGTCTGTTAAATCTGACATGTGAACACATTTGTCTGTTAAATCTGACATGTGAACACATTTGTCTTAAGTCTGACAATTGAACATATGTGTCTGTTAAGTCTGGCATGTGAACACATTTGTCTGTTAAATCTGACATTTGAACACATCTGTGTGCTAAGTCTGACATGTGAACACATTTGTCTGTTAAGTCTGACATTTGAACACATTTGTTTGTTAAGTCTGACATGTGAACTTATTTGTCTGCTAAGTCTGACAAGTGAACACATTTGTCTGTTAAGTCTGACATGTGAACACATTTGTCTGCTAAGTGTGATGTGAATATATTTGTCTACTAACTCTGACAAGTAAACACATTTGTCTGCTAAGTCTGATATGGGAACATATTTGTCTGCTAAGTCTGATGTGAATATATTTGTCTGCTAAGTCTGACAAGTGAACACATTTGTCTGTTAAGTCTGACATGTGAACACATTTGTCTGCTAAGTCTGATGTGAATATATTTGTTTGCTAAGTCTGACTGTGAACACATTTGTCTGCTAAGCAAAGAATGTGAAGTAATCTTGGTACAGTATGCCCAACATCCAAGATATGGATATTCTGTTGAATTCTATACATTAAATGAGAGTTTCATTTTTGTTTTTTTTTTCCTTGCAGAGGTGTGTTTGTTCGAGTCAAGGGTCTGCCATACCATGAGAAATGCTTCAAGTGTGCATCATGTGGTATATACTTGAAACAGAAAGGTCAGTCACATGATCATATTTCAAAATTTTAAAAGAGATTTCCATAACAATCACTCAGTGGACTCTGCTACCACCTACCACCATCCATTGTATCAGTTGACTCAGTGGAATCTACTGCCACCATCCATTGTATCAGTTGACAATGTGGACTCTACTACCACCTTCCATTGTATCAGTTGACACAGTGGAATCTATTACCACCTTCCATTGTATCAGTTGACACAGTGGACTCTACTACCACCTTCCATTGTATCAGTTGACACAGTGGACTCTACTACCACCTTCCATTGTATCAGTTGACACAGTGGAATCTACTATCACTTTAAACCACCTGACTTCACCCTGTTTTATTGCCTGGGGTGAAGATTAAAGTCATTTCCTTTTATTTTGTTTAAGTATTTAAAGTCACAGCATCTTGTCCAAATCAAGGCAGCAAATTCTGCATATACTTGCTGTATGATGATGCATGACTAATTCCACTATGTGTGCTGTTGACACAAATAATGTGTGGCTTTATTTGCCTCAATACCAGTAATTGCTTTGCAGTAGCACCAATTAACTGACTTAGAAAAGGATTTGTAAAGATGTTTACAGTGAAATAGCTTGAGAAATGTGAACAATTTAAATTTTAATGTCGACACTTGAAAAGGAAATTTCCCATGGATCAATGAAACATACCAACTTAGCATCATCACAACAATTTGACATTTCATCCATTTAAGAAAAAATGACAAAAGGTTTTTTTTAATGAAACAGCAAACTTTTGTGGTATCATCTGATCAGATAAGTGCAACATCTTGCATTTTTAATTATGATGGGAATTTATGAAATTGTGCTTAAGTAACATTAATGTAATGACTTTAACTGTCAAGATGTTGCTAACAAGTTGGTTAGGTATTTCATGTTCAGCTCATCCAAATAATGCTACAAAATGCAAGGCTTCTGAAAATTTGGAAAGTGAAAAACCAAAAAAAGCAATGTGTTGAATCAGAATAATTTGAATTGGTATATTCAGGATGGCAAGTTACAATGACTATGCATGTAGTCATGAGACACTTTCTAAGATGACTAATCATGGTCATCATCCTCAATGTAATTATTTTTTAATGATTTTATCAGTATTTATGTTTTTAACAGTTCTTTTGTTTATATATATTTTGTACATGTTTACAGATTTAGAAAATATGAAATATCGTCATCAATGAAAATGTGATGGATAAATTAATATTGTATTCTTCTTTTCCTTGTGTTTACTTGATTTATTTAATATCTGCACTATATCCATCTGCTTTCTCTACATCTTCTTTCTTTAATGTTCTTTCCTTTTTCTTTAATTTGTTTTTTCTTTCTTTATTTTTCTTTTTTCTTTCACTCTTTCTTTTTATAACAATAATTATACAGATTTATTGAAATTTTGCTAAGTATTCTGAGTGACACAAAATAAAACACATTGACACAATAGACAATTCAATAATCAAGCATGACATAGTGACATTGCATAATTCATCTTTACTTTCATACATGCAACCACAGAGACACCACATACATACATACATACATACATACATACATACATATATACATAGTTGATATAATAGAGGATATCAGCATTTTTTTAGTAGATATATGGAAATATTTTACGAGTGAAGTGAAAACATTGTATTGTCATGAGTGGTGAAGCAAGGAGTGACAATACAAAATGTTTCCACTTCACGAGTGAAATATTTACATACATCTACTAAAAAAACGTAGATTTTCTTTTTACTATATATTTTTTAAAAGCAAAAACCATTGATTTGCATTGATTTTCTCGATTTTGTGCCAATGCGATTAACAGCTGCATTACTACATCGATTAAAAAAAGTTCCTAAGTTTTACAATAATTTTAGGACAGCAACATTTTACAAATTTAGCTTGTACATATCATGCTTCAAATTGTGTATTTTGTCAAAATAATGACTGTATTCATACGAAAATGAAGAGAATATTATTTTTGTTAACACATTTCATGCACGGATTGATACTGTTGGGGTGGGGTAATATAGTAACATCACCGAGTAGTTGCATCTGAGAGATTTCAGAATGTAACATCTTCAAACAACAGATTTTAATGATTGTGAGTTTACTTGTAAGGATTTTTGTTCTTTATTTTGTTTTAACGTGAATTTTTGTGTGGCCTTGGCTAGTTTGTAGTCTAATTCGGTAGTAGATGCTGTATCCAATTTTAAGTTGTCACTTAATTTTGGTTTGCAATCAACACTAATCAACACCTGATTTATCCATCATTTTCAAACACAATTGTGATGTGAGTTAAAATTGCTACTTTAAAAGGTTTATTACTATATTTAATCACTAGTTTTTTTTCTTCATAAAAATGTGTATCATTTGTCGCATAGTATTACAGGTATACAATACTATATGGGTGACATATAGCAACAGGTCATGTAAGTTAAGTCACTGACAGCTTCCATGATTCATGTAGAAAACTAATTCTTAAAAAAAAGTAATTCTTGAAGTCTTCATTTTGCTGTTTGAAGTTCATTTTTAGGCATTTCTTTATGGCACCTCATTGATTGCATAACTGTACACTAGAGGGTCTACAGTTGACACATTTTAAGATCTGTACATCCTGTTGTGGAGGGAGGGAGAGAGAGAAGGAGCAGAAGAAGAAGAAAAATGAAATAGGTCTAAATATGGAAATATAGGTTTGAATAACATACACAAAGGCAGATATATTTCCTAAATGAGAAAAAAGTAGTTCCAAAAGTGATACTGCCACTGTGACAATAAAAGTGGTATTGCCACTGTGGTGATAATCATTTATCTCCCACTGATATATTTCAGTATCTCACTATGAAATATATAATAAAAGTGCATATAGAAATTATTTTCCACTCAAACTATTTCTCTCTGTGAGTTCTCCCTCTTGGCCTTTTTAGGGAGAAGTGACCCCTAAAATTCTGACCTAGCTTGAGCCTATGTGGCATTCATATAAAAGGCTCCAAATTCAACAATATTTCCTAACATTTAAAACTCTGGAAATCTGGTTAGTTAATTTTGAGTTTTTCTCATAATGCTTATTGTAAAAAATGAGTTTCAGTATGAACTAGATTTTTCTTGATGAACTCCAGAAAAAGTATTTAATTAACACTTAAAACCTTGTCACCAACTCATCTCTCTGTAATGTAATTTCTGAAATATTTTTCAAAATATTCATTAGATCTGTATCATGCCAAAAATATAAAAAAAAAAATTAATAATTTAGATTTAGATTATCATACACATTATTTTTAAAAAGAAATCCTAAAATTTTCTAGCACTTTCCTAAAGAAAATTTACCGACACCAAATTGATTTAAAAGATTGTGATTATATGATTGAGTTCATAAAAGTGATATTGAATATTTTGTTTTGTTTTATATATGCACAAGGGTACTATAATTCAAGAGTTGAAAGATAAGGAAGAATATTCTCTCTTTTTTTTCTCTGTATTACAGGTTATTTCATAATAGAGGGAAAGCTGTATTGTGAGACCCATGCTCGGAGAATGGCCCAACCCCCAGGGCCAGATATGAAATATGCTGGCTCTGTGTACCAGTAAGAACCATATTATCTTTGCTCATGAGCAGTGTACACCCAACCAAGAACAGGGTAGACACAAATCTGCTACTGCATTTTGCCTCAGTAGATTATGATCTACACTATTCTCATAAAATAATGAGTAGAACAAACAGGGTAGACACAGATCTGCTACTGCATACTGCCATAGCATATCATGATCTACACTCATAAAATAATGAGTAGAACAAATCAGGCAGACACAAATCTGCTACTGCATACTGCCATAGCATATCATGATCTACACTCAGAAAATAATGAGTAGAACAAACAGGGTAGACACAGATCTGCTGCTGCATACTGCCATGGCAGATCAAGATCTACACATAAAATAATGAGTAGAACAAATGGTAGACACAGATCTGCTGCTGCATACTGCCATAGCATATCATGAGGTACACTCATAATGAGTAGAACCAACAGCATAGACACAGATCTGCTACGGCATACTGCCACAGCATATTATGATCTACACTCAAAAAATAATGAGTAGAGCCAATAGCGTAGATACAGATCTGGCACAGCACACTGCCACAGCAGATTATGATCTACATTCTTGTCATGAAATAAAAAGTATAACAAATGGCATAGATAGTGATATTATGGCACATTATGCAATGACAGATCAGGGTCTGTGCTATTTGCAATTGACAGTTGTCCAGTCACCTACCTTGGGCAATACCTGAGTGACCTCTGAGTCTTTTCTTGGGCAGTAACAACAACTCTGTGTTGTGCTGCAAAGCATTACAATAGAATAATTAAATCTGCCACTTTCCTATAAGTTCTTCTAAATCAAAGCTATTGATCAGGGAGATTATTTTCAATATATATTATCATCAGTGTTTATATTTTCACTGCAAAGAATTATTTTTTCATATTTTTTGAGATTATAGTAGAACCTGTCTTGAAAAACCACCCATTCTGCAAAAAAGTCATGGTCTCTCAGGACAGGTTGTCTCTTATGACAGGTCATAACTAATTAATCAGTCAATTCTGCCCATCACCAGTAGAGAAAAATATAAATAAAATGCCTTGTTAAAATGTAGAGAGTAAACAAAATTTTAGTTTAAAGTAAGCCCCTTCATTTCAAATGGTCATTGATCATTAATGAAGATGTTGAAAAGCGTTGTGTACTCAACTGGCCAGGAGGTTTAGACAAAATACACTTCAGGCAACATTAAATGTTTTTTTCACAAAAATAAAATAATTTATTCCTATATTAATTAGGAGTCCATATGCCTGTGACTTGCAAAGAAATAAAAAATGACTTATTTCCTACCAAAACACAAGTCTTACATCTAGCCAATAATGGTTACTAATGATTTGCCAAATTAAGATGTTAAATGTATTGGTTTGACAGATTGAGATTTCAATAGTCAGGGGACACAAGTGGTTTGAATGAAGATCACCAGGTTGGACTTGATACCCTATTTTACAGTTATTTTTGTCAAGAATTTAAGAGTAATCCCCTCACAAGTTACAAATGATAATTAGGATCATACATGGCAGTTTGTTTTGGGATATTTCAGTCTATCAGGGTTGATGCTGCCATCAGAATATTTGAATATTTTACAGTTTTGAGGGTATAGATACATAACAGTTAAGTATGAAAGGAATCTGTTTCATCAGTTTTTACTTCATATGGATAGTTTAGTAATAATAGAACTATAGATGGGATTTTCTCATGCTTCAGGAATTTTGAATCACTCAGCACAAAATAGGTGTGGAACTGATCTCATATTATAATACTGATGTCTACATACCACTGGCTGGCTATTCACTGCATTCAAGCTTAAATCAGGATATTTTAAGTATGGATGCCTATCACCACAAAGCAAAGTATTGAATTTATGATTACCTACTTGTAACATAGGTAAAAGATATGCATGTATCAGGAATAGAGTGTTAAGGTAGCGACACAGAAATGAGAATGATTGTCAAAGAGTTGCCCAAAATATATTCAAAGCAAGATATGTATTGATCTGATCAGTTACATTCCTAACATAATTCCTATCACTGGCTCGAAAGTTACATGGTACAAAATGGGGTCAAGTTAGAAAAATGCCTTACTGTGTGGGTCTGCCATGAGCAACTGTGGTATCTTAAACTTAGATAAGCAATGCTCAATCTGTCTCTTCACAGTGACTAATTCTTCACTTTTTGACCTTGTTCAAATACTGGCTTTACAGGGATGGAGTTTTTAAGCCATATTAGCTGACAAAAAAAATGAGAATACCATATATACTCTCATATAATCCCATACCAACTGCAAACTGCATAGACCCAGATCTGCAATCGCATAATGTGCCAGCAGATCTGGGTCTATGCAGTTTGCAAGGACTAGTCAGTAGAACAAACAATGGCAGATCTCGGTCTATGTTTGCATTTGGACTCGGCTTATATGCGAATACATACGGTATATGTCAACTTAGCAGTCAATTGCAAACTGCTATTTTTGCATACATCTTCTAGGCAAATTCTGTGTACTATAGGTCCGAGTTTTCTTCTTTTAAATCTAATAGGCCCTATCAATTGCAATTGAATGAGATACTTGCTGTTTAATTGAAAGGATAAAATAGATACAGCAATACCTACCATACATACTCGTGTATAAACAGGGTCCAAATGCAACCAACATAGACCCTGATCTGCCATCGCATAATGCGCTGGCAGATCAGGGTCAGTGTTGTTTGTTCTACTGATTAGTCCTTACAAACTGCATAGACCCAGATCTGCAGGCACATTATGTGATGGCAGATCTGGGTCTATGCAGTTTGCAGTTGGTTTCAGCTTATATGCATTTATATACTGTATGCTTGCATTTCTGTCTCTAGGGGGTAGATTGATGAAATTACTCTGATAATTATTTTATTAACCCTTAATATAAATTTAATATTTTCTTTCATCATAATGTTCACTATACCAGTATATAACATTGTAAGATTGTATTGATCTTGTTACAGCATGACTCATTGTGGTAAATTACAGTAATCCCTCAGTATAAGGTCATTCATTATAACACAGTTTCTGTTATAAGGCAGGGATGGTCATGGATCCCATTTCATTAAATGGTATTAACATTGTATGTGTTATTACTTCATTATAAGCCAGTTTCACTATAAAGTGATATACTCTGGCTTTCATTGACAGCATATTAATGAGGGAGTGCTGTATCATGTACTTCATTATAAGGCAGTCTCACTATATGGTGAAGTACTCTTGACTTCCATAGACAGCATTATAATTATGAGTACTGTATCATGTACTTCATTATAAGGCAATTTCACTATAAGGTGATACACTCTATGGCTTCCATGGGCAATATAATAATGAGGGAGTACTGTATCATGTAGTTCATTATAAGGTAGTCTTGCTATAAGGCACTATACTCTATGGCTCTCATTTACAGCATTATAATGAGGGAGTACTGTATTGTGTACTTAATTATAAGACAGTCCATCATAAGGTGATATACTCTATGACTTCCATGGACAGCATGATAATGAGGGAGTGCTGTATAGTGCTCCTCTTTTAAACTGTAAGACTTTGCTTTTAATTATCTTCATGTGCCAGTTTTGCAATTTAGAGACTGTAATGTAGATGGAGATTTTCTGAAAATTTATTTATAAATTATTATTATTACCAGGTAATAGAGTCTTTTTTCTGATGGCAAAAAATAATGTTCCAAACATTCTGATCCTGTGTTTAAAAGATTGAAGTTCAAATTAAATTTGGAAAATAAAATGACTGGTAGAAAATAATTTGATCTGTTTGAAAGTTCAGGACATTTTATATCAAAAGTGAAAAATCAATAGCTAGTATAAAATCCTTTAAATGCCATGTTGGAATTCATATTTTGTTTCTGCTGGAAGATTTGCAAATAATTCATAAGTTTCAAGTGCCATAGAATTTGTTTTGAAAACAAAATATACAAGCAAATAATGCCTAATGGAAAATATATATACAAGCAAATAATGCCTAATGCAAAAAAATATACATGCAAATAATGTCTAATAAAAAAAATATACAGTGAAACCCTGCTATAACATGATGCTCAGGGTCCACAAAGTGCTATAGTACTATGTACCGAATTGTGCTATAATCAACCAAATCAGGGTTGGGTGCAAAATAATGGACTTCATTGATGCAGCTACCAACTGCATGTATTTTAAATGAGAAATACTTAAAACAGTTATTACATATTTAATTTTGTTCTTGTTGCAGAGAACCGTTCATTCATACATATATGTGTACAAAAAAACTGGCAACTTAAGTGTACTCACCAGCAAATTGCATGGCATCCATAGTAATAATTACATCAAAAATATGCACAAAGAAGCATAATTTATAGAAATTTTCAGCTAGATTCCATTCGAATCCAAACATTTAATTTTTTGCTAACACACGCACACTAACTTGGGAAACACTGTATTTCCAAAACATTCATATTTACTGGACAAGTCCAAAGGGTCTGATTTTTTTTACAGACAATAAAATGCTTATATCAGACATTGGCAGTTTCTAAAAAAAACAACTTGTATTTAGGCTTGAAAAATACTTTAACTGAAAATGCATACAATGTTGGTAAAATAGCTTATATAGAGCTAGTGTTTTATGTATTTTACCCAGACCACCAATGTTAAATACAATTTCTTGTATCTTGTGTCTTGGTCAGTTTGTTTATTTGAATTTGATACATATTTGGCTATGTACATCTAGTCTTGGTCAGAGGTATTGACCTTGTAATGTACTTTTTATTAACACTGGAACAGATGTGTATAATTGCCTGGACCCAGTATGGAAGTAAACCATTGAATTTCATAGGTAAAGAGTGGTCTCCATAATAACAGTTGAGTCATTCTCTAAAAGACATAGGAAAAAAAAAAAAAAAGTAAACCCTATAGGGAGTTGTATGTTTGATTATAATAGCAAATCCCTCCATCCCTACACTTTAAATGGTTCTGTACCAGTTAATGGTCCACATCAGTACAAGCTATGTATATATGCATGTAACTTTACAATTACAGTGGGTTGTGCATATGAGTGATTTGAAGTTTCTGTCAACAGGTGTGTATGACAGTTGATTGAGCAGGCATTGATGGTCTGTAGTGTCCCTTAAATAGGTGGGTAAATTAATTGATTTATAAATTCGGGTGAGAAATTTGTAAAACCTCTGCATTTTGTTTGGTGCTTGGTTGAGTAAGCCAAATGACAGAGCAAACATTTGTTGGCTATTGTTTACCTAGAATTTAGCAACAATTGTTCACAGGATGCATTGAAGACACATGCAAAGAAGACCTAATGTCTTTATTGTTGATGGTTCAATAATAATAAGATTAACAATTATCAGCTTGTTAAGAAGCTAACGTCTTTTTAAAAATACGCAAGAATTTTTTTTTTTCTTCAAGAATACAAAACATCTTGCCAAATTATTACATCAAACTCTTGTTTATTTTGGCACTAAAGCTTTGTAGTACTTAAAAAATTTAGGTGAAATTATTGCAAAATTTCAGGAGCCATGTAACGATCATGCTATATCTGAATTTGTGCTATAACAAAGCGTGTTATAGCGGGGTGTCACTGTACATGCAAATAATGCCTAACGGAAAAAAATATAGAAGCAAATAATGCCTAATGTGCTCCTCTGAATATTTAGTACAGTAATATAAGCTGAATATTTTATTCCTTGTGTTTTTTCTTTACACAGCTACTACACTAATAAAAAATGAATATTTTATTCCTTGTGTTTTTTCTTTACACAGCTAGTACACTAATAAAAATTGAATATTTTATTCCTTGTGTTTTTTCTTTACACAGCTAGTACAGTAATATAAGTTGAATATTTTATTCCTTGTGTTTTTTCTTTACACAGCTAGTACAGTAATATAAGTTGAATATTTTATTCCATGTGTTTTTTCTTTACACGGCTAGTACAGTAATATAAGTTGAATATTTTATTCCTTGTGTTTTTTCTTTACACAGCTAGTACAGTAATATAAGTTGAATATTTTATTCCTTGTGTTTTTTCTTTGCACAGATAGTACAGTAATAGCAATTGAATATTTTATTCCTTGTGTTTTTTCTTTACACAGATAGTACAGTAATAAAAATTGAATATTCTATTCCTTGTGTTTTTTCTTTGCACAGGTAGTACAGTAATAGAAATTGAATATTTTATTCCTTGTGTTTTTTCTTTACACGGCTAGTACAGTAATATAAGCTGAATTTTTCTTCCATGTGCTCCTCTTTATATTTACACAGTACAATAATATAAGTTGAAGATTTTATTACTTGCATTTTTTCTTTACAGATAAATTAGCTTGCTGTATAGGAAATGGATGTAAGGAATCAACAGAACATTCTTGCCTGCCCCCCCGAGTTGTTTGTCAGTTCTACCCCAAATGCTAGTCATGTGATAGTGAAATGAAGAAGGATCAGAAATTCCATATGGAATCCTCTGTCCTCATTCTTCATGTATCACAATGAACAGTTGCCCTGTAGTTAGTAAGTTAGCAGTTTAATGTTATTGAAATGTAAAACTGCCAAAAAACAGTTTACCAAAAGTTTGCTCACAGAAATGTTCATGTAAGGAAGGCATTATTAAACAAATGTCTGAATTAAATAAATGTTTAAATGACCGAATCTACATATGTATTGTTAGCAGAATCTGTGTATTGTTTGCAGACTCTGGCATTAAGATAATACACTGGAATTGACAATGTTCATTTGTCATTGCTAGCAGACTCTAGCATTAAGATAATACACTGGAAATGACAACGTACATGTATTTTTAGTAGACTGGCATTAAAATAATACACTGGAAATGACAACGTACATGTATTTTTAGTAGACTGGCATTAAAATAATACACTGGAAATGACAATGTACATGTATTTTTAGTAGACTGGCATTAAAATAATACACTGGAAATGACAGTGTACATGTATTTTTAGTAGACTGGCATTAAAATAATACACTGGAAATGACAACGTACATGTATTTTTAGTAGACTGGTATTAAAATAATACACTGGAAATGACAGTGTACATATGTATTGTTAGCAGACTCTGGCATTAAGATGATGCCATTTGAGCAAAGAAAAATTACACTCGTAAACTATATCAATTCTAGAAAAATGTTTTTAATTTGACTTTGTCATTTTGTCTCTATTTTATTTAGCTCTGAGGAGAGAGAAGTAATCTGGTGTGTTCATGAATAAGTGTTTTGTCAGTGTAAATCAGTGCTTCTTGTACCTCATTAATATTTTATAATACAATACTATATTTTTATCTTAAGTCCTATAATACAGTGCCATTGAGTTAACCTATGTTTATGCCCATCTGTGAATGTGGAATGGGTATATAGTGTTTCCCTTGTCTGTCCATCTGTCACACCTTGGTTAAGTGTTGTGTTTAAGTCAGCTTCTTAGACATTGTTAGCCACAGAGTCATGCATCAATGCGTCTTCACATTTGGGCACGACAGCAACCATCAGATGTAAGTCACGGTGATCTAAATCTCACACTTCAGTCATTTCAGCTAAAGTCACCATTTAGGTCCGTTTCTTGAGTATTGTTGGCTACAGAGGCAGTGTAGTTGCATTCTGGTATGAATAGTGACTGGCTTGTGTTTAAGTCAAAGTTTTGGCCATTGTTAGGTGCAGTCAATCAACTTTGAATCTGGATGTATCTTGGTATGTAAACACCATACCACCAAAAGATAGGTCACTGATCTACATTTTATGCTTCAGTAACTTTGGTTAGGTTTTCCATTTAGGTCAGTTTCTCATGCAGATTTGACTATTTCACTGCAGGGGCATACAAAAAGTGGTTGTCAGGCATTTGTATATTCTATGAAGTATTTTCAAGTTGTTTTTTTTTTCTTTTTTTGCTCTACTGTTAAAGACCACAAGAGCTTATGGGATGGCCTGTTGTCTATTGTCCATCTGTCCATTAGCACAAGTTTGTTATGGCTACTTCTCTTGGAGTATTGCCATAAAACTGTACACATTCATCCTAAGGTATAGTTCTTCTTAAATGAACATGGTGCAGCTCAGACATTCAATATGGCCACTACAGCAGCCATCTTGAAAATCCTGTTATTGTTACTCCTGAGTAATGATTTTTTTTTTATGTCTCATTGGTCCTAAATGAAAATGGTGCTGATTTTACATCCAATATGACTGTCACAGTGGCAAATTTGAAAGTCTTATTGCTCAAGAATATATGAGATAGTTTCAACACTCAGCAGTTCAAAAGTTGAAACAGTCTTATCTTAGATTCCCAGAAATTCTTTTTGGCCATTAGAGTGTCAGACTCTTCAAGGGACTCTTCTTACATTTTAAAAATTAGACATTGATTTGGACAGGGGTCAAGTATTCACAGCTCAGAGTCATAATTGTCTGATTTCTGTATATCTGTTATAAACTTTGTGGTTCATTCACCACCAACAACAAATGCCCTGAAGTATTTTTAACTTGGAATTAGTATTTCTAAGTAAAGATTTTATTGCGATAAATGACCTTAACAGTGACACTAATGAAGTAAAAAAGGAAAAAGATGGAAAAGATTGGTAAACTTGATGGTTTACACAGTGTGTATTAAATAATATGTCAAAACCTGTTCACCAATATCAATGACAGGGAGCAATGAAAAAAGTATGAAACACAGAGATACCAGCTGTTCCAGATTTTGTGGAATTATTATAAACTTTTAGTGAAAATTCTGCATTCCAAATTGTGTTGATGAAATTCCAAAATATCACAATGTAATGGAACAATGGAACAGGAGTTTTGTATGTGGACACAGGTAGGGGACAAAGTACTTCAACACCAGTATAATAGACTGATACATAGGATATAGTTTCTCAATATAAAAAACAGTATGACCATAACAAGAAACAGCTGATTAGATTTTAATTGGGTGAAAAATGGTGGCAGAGATGAAGAGAAAAGAAAGATGCAGATAATTCATTAGAACTAATGTTTATGGTTATTATTTTGGCCAAAACATTTTAAGGAATTCAGGGTTCTGGAATTGGACAAATGGATACACCATTTATTTTCTGTGTATAGGCATGTATATGCATATAAGAAGATGCAATTTTATAGGTTTCTTACTTTTAACATGTTATCTATTTGGGACTGGCTGCCTGGATTCTGCCAAATTGACACTTGGAATCTTGATAAGCATGCTCAGGGATTGATATCTTTGAATATGGTTCCAAGAATTTATGTTGATCTTGTTTTAAAGTACTAAGGAATACAAGTTGTTGCTTTTTAACGGCACGTTTAGCACATTATTGGCTATATCATACTGAAGAAATGGGAACTAAGTGCCTTTTCTAATCACACACCGAGGCAGCCGACCCAGGCTTGCCTGGGCAAATATCAAATTTGTGACCTTTGGATTATAAAGCTGATTCTCTACCAACTTAGGTACCATGGCTTACTGCAAAAGAATATGTAAATGAAAATCAGTAAAACATCAGCTAGATAGGCATTTGCACAATTTTAGAGATATAACACTTACATCACAATAATTACGATAAGGGAAAAACTTTATGTATTTGTTTAATTAAAAAGTAACTGCAAATAATGCAACATAGTAAAAGTTTGATCGGTACTTAGCCTTAGGAGACTAATGGATCAATGTCAGAAGCTGACAAATATTGTTGAACTCTGTCACTACCTCAAATAAAAGTGATAGGTTGATTTTAACTTCTGTGATGTATCCATACAGTTAGGTACCTATTCAGCAACTTTCAGCTAATATCATCAGTATTAAGTAGTTTGATGAATTTTAGAGTTTCATTGAAATATAATTCTGCAGACTTACAGTACAAATTCATTGAAATGCAATAGTCAAAGTATTTGACAGTCAAAGTATTTACCCTGTGCATAATACAGTTCTGTAAGTTTGAGGAATAATTTTTTACCCATGATCATTTTAATTTTGTTACTTTTTGTCTCAGTGGAAATGGATATAAGTTTTTAATATAATACAAAATTATTATTGTTTTGAGGGTCAAATTTTGTTCACTTGTTTCTGTTGATCCTCATGAGATGTTTAAAGAGATTTCATAAAATGTTTGTGAGTGTTTTCTCCCCTTCTTGATCCATTGAAGTTGACATTATTTGGGTCTGATATTAAAAGAAAACATAAAATAGAATTGTCTCTAACATGTTGACATATATTGGTAAAAAAAAAAATTCTCCTAAGAAAGACCTGTTTCAAGAACAGTAAGTAAAACCTAAGTTGTGCCACCTCTTATTTCTCTCTTTCTTGTCAAGTGGTATTATTTCTACTGCTGTGAATGTTTTATTACAAGTCTCAACATCAGCTTGATATTCTCAACAAGTGGTATCTTGTTGGTACACATATTAGTACTTACTTTTTAGTCCTCATCATTTTTTCTTGTACATTAAATAATTATCAGTTGTATTTTATTTAATTTGTTGACAAAGTTATTATTATTATTATTATTATTATTATTATTATTATTATTATTATTATTATTAATATTATTATTATTATTGATATTAATATTAATATTACTATTATTATTTTCATTATTATAAAAGAAATTACCGTTCTATTTAAAAACACTTCTTAGTTGTTAAAATACAATTCCAATGTATGTTTTCATATACTTTGCTTATTCAAAACTTTTAAAATAGTACATTTTGCATGTTCTTTTATTTCTGTTATAAATTGCAGACTTAGATGCATTTTTGTTGTTGTCATCTTTGGGAATTTTTTTGGTTGTTTGTTTACTTTCTTGCAATTATTGCAATTCAGTTTTGTACATCATTCAAGCATTTCATATTTATATATATGTAACTTGTGGCAATTATTGGTAATATAAGTCAAATATTTTAATTTTTTAAAGGGCATTTGCTAATAATTAAGGGAATGTATAAAATAGTTTGGAGTTTGAGAGTCTAGCAATACAAAAATAAAGAATATGCAAGGCACAGACAGCTTTGTCCATCCAAATTTTTCTTACAAGTGTTTGCATGCAATACATGGTGTCAAATGTTTACTTCCATTTGCCTGTGGGTTGGATTGTTATTTTTAATCATACTTTAAATTGACTAGCATTAAGCAATCTGATAAAGTACTGTTATTTAGCATTTAATACATGTGATGTAAGTAATTCTTGTTTTGACAATATCTGCGAAAATTGTAACATGTATTATGCCACACCTCCATATACTTAAGTGCATTTTTAAAATTTTGAATGTGTTGCAATAAAAAGAAATTGTGCTTTTTATATAAATCATTATTTTGCAACTTGCACTGATATTATTAAACTTAAATATGTCAGCTTTTAGAACTTATTTTTATTTTGCATGAATTAAATTGAATAAACCAATTAGAAACATTGACTACTATATGTTTATTTTTTTATTCTTTGACAATATTATTAAAAAGGATAAATAGAAATATTGTTACCCGGCATGGTTCTGAACAGAATATGTGATGACAGCCAGTAATGGAAAACAGGACCCCTCATTCACACGAGAACCACATGAATAAACATTGAGTTGACTTCAGGTCGCTGTTTATAAATGCAGTATCTGTAAATGGAAATCACTATCACTGGAGGTCTTTTTTTATTGATTCAATGTTAGTGGCAACTGAAACATAGCGGTTACTTTAATGGTACCAACAGTTTTTAGCTCTACTGGTCATCATTCCATCTGTTAGCACAAGTTTGTTATTTCTGTGCATCCTAAACTACTTGCAGGATTGCCATGAAACTATACACACAGATTCATCATGAGGTCTTGTTGGTCCTTACTGATAACTGTGGCACTTGGTCATACAATATTGCCGCTACATTGACTTGAAAATCTTATCACTTCTGAATGGATGGTCATATTGAAATGGGATTTTCACTAAGTGACTTCTTATGGGCGCTAGTTGATCCTTAGGTCTAATAGGTCCTAACTGATAATGGTGCAGCTCGGACATCCAATATGGCCACCACAGCCACAGTGGCCATCTTGAAAAAATCTTATCACTACACCTGAATGGATTGTCATATCGACATTAGGTTTTCACTAAAAGACTTCTTATGGTGTTGTGTTGATCCAGAATGAAAATGGTGCTGATCTGACATATCATAGTGGCCATTTTAAAGAACTTACCACTGCTCATCTTAAATGGATGGTCGTATTGACATGTAGTTTTTGCTAAAAGACTTTTATGATGTCTTCTTGGTCCTAAACGAAAATGATGTCTCTTATACATCAAATATTCATCTTAAAAATCTTGTTATCGCTACTCCTCCTGAACAGATGGTCCTATCGACGGGGTTTTCGTTGAAAGACTTTCTATGTATAGTTGCCTCTTAATAAAAATGATGCAGATCTGGCATACAATAAGGCCACCATGGCATCCATCTTGAAAATTTTATTACACTGTATATCTATGCCTCCTGCACATATGGTCGTATTCAAATGGAGTTTTTACTAAAACACTTCTTGTGATGTCTACATGGGCCTAAATGAAAATGGTGCCCGTCGGACATGCCCTTAGACATCTAAAATGGCCACCACAGCGGCCAGCTTGAAAATCTTATTACTACTACCCCTGAACGGATAGTTATATCAACATCGGGTTGTCATTAAAAGACTTCTTATGATGTCTGGTTGTTCCTAACTTAAAATGATGCCCCTCTGACATCCAATATGGCCACGATGGTTCTAATTACATGGGCTTTTCATTATAAAACTTATATTGTCTACTTGGCACTAAATGAAAATGGTGCCAGTCTGACCGCCACTATTGCCCCAATTTCAACAACTTTTCAACCCCCATCCCCACCTCAAAAAATTAAATGGTCGGTACCTTACATGCAACTCTACCTTCCTATGAGCCAAGATTTGACCCGTTCATGCAGCTTGTGGTCTTCTCGTGGGCCGAGTTGAATCGCCTGATACTTGAAAGAGCCAAAATTATGCATCGGGTTGATGGCTGGGCTCAGTAGTACGGCCTGCAGAGTTCCACTATTTCTCACAATCTGATTACAATCTAGATCTCCGATATAGCGGATAGATAAGTAAATTTTTATATATTGCAATATTCCCTATCTAAACAGAGCCAGAGATATTTTACCACAATGGTGGCCACGCACCTACGGTGCCCAGGTTATATCATAATAATAAAGTTCCATATACTGCATACAGGGCAAGTCGGTATTACTGGCAAGTCAGTATTACTGATTTTCATATCTTACTGCATACATGGCAAGTCAGTATTACTGATTTCCATATCCTATTGCACACAGAGCGAGTCCGTATTACTGATTTCCATGTCTCACTGCATACAGGACAAGTCAGTATTGCTGATTTCCATGTCTTACTGCATACATAGCAAGTCAGTATTACCGATGTCCATGTCTTACGGCATACATGGCAAGTCATTATTACCGACGTCAAATGTAACTGCATACAGGGCAAGTCAGTATTCGATGTCCATATCTTACTGTATACAGGGCAAGCCAGCGTTATTACATATTGTCTCTAGCATTAACCTAAGCGTTAATATTGAAAATATAAATGAGGTAAATATCAATACCCTTAAAAAATCCTTGGTTCATACGTTTCATAATATGTTCCTAAACTATGTAACTCCTTCAAATAATGTGCAGTCTAATAAGCTAAGGACACATGGTATATTCAGAAAGCAAATTAGCTTCGCCAACGCCCTACATGTTATGAAAAACCGAAATCACTAAAATTATTATGTATTCTTCGCCTTAGCTGCCATACTTTTCGGCTTTAAATAAGTAGATATAATAAAACTGAACCAAATCGACTTTTTTGTAATTTCTGCCTAAACCAATGACGAAACACGCTTCCTATTATCATACTCTGTAAATCAACATCTAAGAAAAATACTTTTTGATACGCTACTCTCAAAAGGTTTTGATATCCAATCAGATAATGATTGAAAGAAGTCGTATGTTTCTAATGGACCCTAAAACAAGCATTGCAAATATAGTCGCTAAAAAAATGTGTATATGTGTCTTCTGAAATTCGCAAAACCCAAATGCCCTCTACAGCTTGATAGTTGCACTCTATATACTCGCCACACTATGTCAGCGTTATTTCTTTTGTTCGTCTGCTCTTCATCTCTTAGACTGACTCGAACTGGCTTCCTAATGGACCGGCCATTAATGGGGGGGGGGGGGGGGGGCTTTTTAATTGAAAAAATCCCAGCTTACAAATAACTTTTTTTTTTTTTTTAAATAGTTATGCTCTGATTTGTAGAAAGAAAAAACTAAAAACTAATTTCTGTCCATCAAATCAGTTTTTACAAAAATTATATTAGATATAAAAAAAACACGAAAAATATATAGATCGTGTCTGGTTAGAAAGAAAATCCAGGCACCCCCACCCTCACCAGCCCTAATACTCGCCGTGGAGGTTGACCCAAACTAAAGCACTAGGAAGTGTCGTACTGCATTTTGCATTAGCAATAAGCAATATGATGAGCCAGTGTGTTGTGGACCCAATAACAAGTTGCAATGTTCTCCTAAGTCTAATTTCGACACCCACAAACACTACAGTAAAATAATTGGTGTGCGTCATAGAAATGCACATAATATTGTGGTTTGGATGAGCTAAGTACATTTTATGGTGTTTTACGAAAATAGAAATAGCTCATATCCCCGGGTCATTATAATACAATGAAGAGTCGTTCGTGTCTCTCTGAAAGCTACAAACGTTATTTTATTTAAGTGATGTTATTATTGTCCTTAAAAAGCTACGAGGAGGCCACGAGACCATATCGCGTATTAATCTCGAATTGAAGCATAATCTTAGTTCTATATGAAAACTTCATCTTCTTCAACCTTCCTCGTCCTCCTCCTCATCACCCTCATCTTCGTCGACTTACGAACATTCGGTATTCCTCCTGAAGTAATGACATATTTGATCGACTCGTCGTGATAGGTGCTCTGTATATAAAACAATGCCTGAAATCTCATTAACATTTTATCAGATGTGACTTACCTGACCAGAAATAGTGGGATCGAATCTTCACATTTGTTTTATTTCTCAAATAACAAAAAGAAAGCGATGAACGAGTCGAATCACCTTTTAAGCTTATTATAACTTATATAGTTTGATAGGTAAAAATAAAGATGACCATTTTAATTATATATCTGCATGTGTCTTCTGCATTCTAGATCCCACTCATACATAACAAAGGTCCCACTTATGGTTTTCTCATCATAGCATTTTACGGTGCATGAGAGATTGCGGCCATGCTATTGACATCATGTTTGTTGTTTGTCAGTAACTTATATGATAAAATAGAAGTGGGAGGGGGTCATGTATAAAGTTCCCACACAACCTACAGTTTTATTACCAAAGTAAGATCACCTGTGATTTATTCTTTTTTCGAAGTAAATACATTATATGACAGATGGATCAATCTATTAATTGAGTGAGTGAGCTTAAAGCTACATCAACACTGTTCCGGTCAGATGAAGATACCCACATTATGAAACCTCAATAAACTTTTATTAGTTCGTAAAACAAAAGCGTTTGTCTTCCATGGCAAATCAAGAAAAGTATATTCAACAAATCATCCATGCACGAAAACCTCAAATAAGTATATTCAACAAATCATCCATGCACGAAAACCTCAAATAAGCTCAAGTCAAGTGGCAAAATACCTATGAAAGTAAAGAAAGGAAAAGCATATATACATGTCTAACATCAGTGCATTTCATGAAAAGAATAAAAGTTATTTTTTAAAAAATCAAGACATAACGCTGCCTTTATTGTATAACAGCTATATATGAATCTCATAGCTTCAATTCAGCCTCGAAGAAAACAATATATATTTTTTAATCCCATCTATATTTAAAAAAAAAAATTACAAAAAATAAATTTAAAAAAAATATATATATAAAAAAATACAAGCATATAAACTATAGCAGTCTCGATTTACAACATGCAATAAAATGTACAATTTGCCCAAGCTTTATCCTCCACCAGCATGGACATGGACAATGAATCAACAGTTCTATTATTTTATTTGTGTTTAAAATCGTATTATTGAACGTTTTAAGATCAATAACCAGATATCTCTTTGACGAAACTAAAGTAGCATTAGATCAAAAACCGATACACAGTAAACAAAGACCTAGTCAAGGTCGGCTCATTGTCAATGAAAGGAATCTGTGATCAATAACTTAATGCTCACTACACTTGGAGGCGACAGTGAAAAGATTGTAATTATCTTTCTTTTTTTTTTTTAAATTTTGTATAAAGTTCTTCCTGAAAACACACTGCACTGTGTTGTTGCTTCATGCTGATCTTGTGAAATGATATTAAAAAATATTGCTGCCGTTGGACTTGGTGAAACAAATCAATGCCACTCAAGCCGAAACCGCTGCTATCAGTCTGTATTCTCTCAAAACTTTGTTCACGCATAATGTTCTTTTGCAGTAGAACGAACAAAACTCCTATGTTTCCCAAAAATGTGTAATCTCGTAAATTGCGATGAAGATACATTGGAAAAACATGTACAATTTTTAAAGTAAATACTATTTAAATTTAAGTAAACTGTTTTCCATTCTGTATCACTCCATTCACAATGTATATATATTTTAAAGTTTTAAACTTTAACATTTTCTTTTCATCTAACTTTTTTTTTTGTTTTTTTCTTGTTTTTTTTGTTTATTCTTTGCTTATACCACATACCCAAGTATGATTCTTGAGTGAAAGCATAATCTTGGAAACTTAAATCACAATGAATATTAATTTTATGGTCAGCAGTTTTGATTCGTGACAGTTATATTTACACCATCTACGCAATGAACAAGATGGAGTCCAACTTCTTTGAAAATAATTCAGTCTGTCAAGAAAGTTTCTAAATCATTTCTATATCCCTCCCCTGCTTTGAGTTAAATAATTGCTAAAATGAATCTACGTGCAAACAAAATTTCAATGTATTTATTGAATTAAACATCAGAAATCTACTTAAAATCCTTTAACAGATGGAGAACAGAAGTTGTCTTTAACACAATCCAGGTCGGAATTTAGTTTCTAATTTCGGCGGCGTAATCCAGAAAGTATGTAATCCAGAAAGTATGTAATCCAGAAAGTATGTAATCCTTCGTAATGTAAATAGCCTTAATGCTAGTATGTTTTACTAACACAGACACAGTTTAAAGGAAAAAAAGAAAAAAAAAAAGAATCACCATTGATATTGATAAAAAGGTCCAAATAAAAATATCAAAAAAAGCTATATTTTGCCCATATTTAGGTAGAAATAGCAAACCCTTAAAAAAAAAAAAAAAAAAAAAAAAAAAAAAATGACTCTTAACAGTTGCGCACACTTAATTCTGGTTGAGAACATGCAATAGAATGAACACTATGAATACACATCCTAATCAACGTTAATTGAGTCCTGACATTTTTGTACTTTGAACGTTTGGGACCAGTCAACCATAATTTAGTGATCAAATCAATATAATAACAGCTAATAATTAAAAATTTTATTTAATAATGAGATAGCCGCGACCGAAAAGGCAAGGGTTCGAATCATACCATCTGATCAGCCCGCCTCGGTTACCGTCGTGTGTCCTTGGTCAAGGCATTTTAGTCCAATTGCCTCGATACTGAATAATATACTTGTGTTGCTGTATCTTAAAACACCAGCGTGAGCGTTGTGCCGTAAAACAACCAATTTGTGTGCTGTGTTGTAAAACACCAACTTGTGTGCTATACTGTAAATTACTAAACCAAACCGTAACAGCTTGGATATGTATCCACGTAGGATTGAATTTTACGCCCCTTGTTCAATAAGGAAATTAGTTTTCAGTCGTAAAAGCTGATATATTTTTACCCCAAAGTCACCTTGAAAATATTGTCAAAGCGACTGGATGGTTCAGTAAGCAACTGCGAATTGAGTACCTTCCACGATACAATCATCAGCGGATAGTCCTTTCAATCATCATTTGGTGATATTTGACCTTATCGTGACCTTGACCTTGATGGTTGTGGTGGTTGATTATGTATACAAAATTTACATCTGGTATCATAATACCCTTTTGAAGTCTCTACTTCTGTTGACCAATACTTCTGTTCACACAGAAATTATGTACTCTATAGACCCTCAACGCAGGGTCCATGTTAACCGTTTACCCCTATGCTTCCGAGTTAATATTTTTAATGACGTGATACTAGGGTTTCGTGTATAATGAGTAAAACTGGGGCGTGGTATAACTGGGACAACACTATAATAACAAATGAAAACAATTACTAGCGCATTAGCGAAGCATAATTTGTTGCACACATCAACTCGTGTAGGAATACAAAAACACTCAAATAAAACAATTAGGATATTATTGGCACTCTAGCGCAGCGAACACGAAATAATAGTAACTTGAATTTTGTTCATACGCATAAATAATAACACAATCTATATTGCACTGAACTCAACAGGGAGGTGATATATATATTTCATGAGTTTAACATAAAAGCAACAATGTCGGTATCAAGAGATATTGCCTATTTGTTTGCATGTCTGGACGAGGTAAAAGTGTTGTCACAGATAGTTGTCTAAGAAAATAGCATGGTGTAACAAATAAAATGAAACGGAATAAAATTTTGTTGATTTAAAACAAAAAATGATATACTCCAATGTTTCAGACAAGATTTGCAGATTTCTTTATATCATGAAAACATCGATTACTTTAAATGATGATAACATAGACTACTTTAATTGATGATAACATCGATTACTTTAAATGATGATAAATCGATTACTTTAAATGATGATAACATCGAGATAAATAGCATCAACCCTGATAACAAGATGGATAAAGCAATGAACAATGAGAAATGAATACATTACGTATTTTATGTGGGTAAATACACGAATTTGTATTCGGGTAAATGTACAGTACAACTTTAAGATCTCGTAGCCTTTACAAGATCAATCTACAACAATTCAAAGAAAACATATATAACTTATGGATGGCAAAGGTTGAAAACGACACATGGTGACTTGGTATATGAAGTAGCTGTTTTAGAATCACCAATACGAACGGCCAAAAGTTTGACATAAATCTGAAATCATTCATGCGTTTTAAAAGATTGATGAAACGTTGCTAATTGCTGAAAATAATGTTCACCTTCTAGACTGTCCTCCCGGCTTGTTTATAATACACAAAGGGCAATTTATCAAGCACAGCGTATTCTTTGGCTGTTTTTAGTTTGTTCTAAATGACTGACAAAGAACAGTGATATATATTTTTTCGAACTATTCTTACGCTGAAGAAAAAAGAAAACAAAAATGGAACATGATATAAACGAAACATTTTTTTGTGACGTCTTCAAAGAGCGAAGCCTGAAAATATGGAGTCTTATGATGGATAAGAGTGTTATAACAGGAAACATAAGGATTTTCTGGAAAAGATAAACATTTAATAGTTTTCAATTTACTCAGAAAAGAATAGAAGAAAAATACGGTACGGGTCAAAGTTTTGGATAAACCTGTTTGACTACCTGACAACATATACGTTTGGAACACCTATATTTAAAATTGGCGAAACAGTTAAAACTTCTAAATATAAAACAAATTTGTAAAAAGGGCTACCTTCCTAATTTTACGGAGGAATCATTTAAAATCAGTAAAACAAAAGGCAATGTTAGATCATCTAGTCATTTACAAACTGAAAGACTTAAAGGCAGAGTATATAGTGGACATGCTTTACGAACAACTTAGAGTTATCTCAGCGTGATACACTAGTATACAAAGTTGAAAAGATTTTGAAGATGAAAAGAATGAACGGTAAAAGGCGTGTACTTGTGAAATGGGAAGGATATGATGAATCGCTCAACAGTTGGGAAGCAGCTGAAAAAAAAAAACAAAAAAACATGACGCATTCATCAGACAACACCGCCATTGGAGATAACCGAAGAAGAGTGCATACACAGCAGTATTAAAAAGCATGAAAACTTTGAGTTTTGAAATATAACGAATTTCTAGAATGTGACTGATTTGGGGAAGAAAAAAAAACAAACAAAAAAAACAAAAACAAAACAACAACAACATACAACCCTCAGTGCTTTAGAGTACGAAATAGTTCAGTGATGCTCATCAAGTTATTTTTATTTTTAGTTTTATATTGACCCCAGAATAGTAACGATGCCAAGTTGTATGACCTAATTTTGGTTGATTTGTAGACAGCGACAGAGATAGACGTGAAAATTGTTTACTCCACGCTTTGCGTAAAACCAAAATTTACAGTCCATTGTAGGGATTGTAACATTGTAATAATTTTACACGCGCCTTTGCCATCCAGTATTACAATGTAGGCTAACAGAATAACTGCGTTCATTTGATAATGTTTAAAAAAATAACACTGGTTTTCAGAAACTAATCAATGAAAAACTTTGTCCATCACCATTTCAACTCAAGCAAACAAGCAGCCACTTGACATTCTGTCTGAATAAAATGTTGCAATATGACCAGGAATCTTTAATTCAGCACACTAAATTTAGCCAAAACACAATGGGCTGTTCAAGATAGCGGCCTGATGTTAAATTCTCGTTTGGGTGTAGCGGGCGATTCCCATGTTAAATGATCGTAGACACCCAGAGACTTTTTACCCTGTTTGACACGGGAATCCCTCAGACCACTAGATCGCCATACGATACTACTAGCCCCCAAATCCCAGATCGCCATACAATACTACTAGCCCCCAAATCCCAGATCGCCATACAATACTACTAGCCCCCAATTCCCAGATCGCCAGGCATTTACATGGCTATTATCCATGTATCAACAATTTATACGTAAACAGTTACGTGTAATGCAGTTAATGATAATAGTGTAGATAAATTTGCGTATATTGTACTGATGCTTTAAATAGATGTAAGCATACCAAGGGGCATGTATACCGAAGTACTATAAATGGAAATAACTGGAAATACATGTTTACTAAGTGAAGATATTTGGTCTTCGCTGCACATGATTTTATTAGTGATTGCCCTATCCGCCTGTATGTGTTATAGTATCCCTGAACTTTAAAACCGACATTTATTGTCAGTAGACAATAATGTTATATTACATATAGTGTATGTATATGACATTTTTGTTTTTCTCATATTTTGTAATTTAAAGCCTGTTAAATAATAATTTATACAATCGCTATTAACCCTTGATCTATAACTGTCAAATCTATAACTGTCATATTTCTATATGTTCTTTAAGTTGTTCACACCGCAAGTGTTTTACTGCTGAGTCATTTATTGATTTTCTGTTGGAGTTCGTGTGACCTGGCACATATCCAAATATCGTGATGATTTTGATTTTATGTTAGGCCATATATCTTAATCTGTTTACAACTCCTAGAGTAGATCATTTTTCTGTGAAAGAATATTCATTCAATCTGCAAAATAGTTAGCAATAATTTCAAATGCATGGGTATGGTAAAACAGATGCTGTGCCTGAATAGATATATTTTGATAGATATAGAATTTGAGTTTATCAGTGAATCGTGTTGTTTATTATTTAGTATGTGCTGGGCAAAAGAGGAGCAGACTAATTTAAATTTTATAAGTGTGCTGGTTCTCTCAATATCTATCTACTTTGTTGCATCCTCCCACGAGTTGGTTGGTTGCAAGAATTCACATCTCGCTTCTGTGCTGGTAATTTTGATTCTTTTATATTTTATTTTATTGTTATGCTGACGTATTCATGTACGAGATTGTTGGTGTGAACAATTATAATGGGCCAGTACGCTTTGTTTCTTGGGTCGCAAGAGTGGCTTAATTCAAAATATCATACCGCGCTATCAATTACTTTATGTATGGTAGTGTCTCATCTTCAGTTTCATTTTGACGATAAATTTATGTCCATTAAATTTCTTGAAATAGGCAAATACTAATAATAGAAAACGGAGAAAATTGGATGAGAGAGAGAGAGAGAGATAAAGGGGGGGGGGGGTGTAGCTATGGTATGCCCTTTAGTAATTATATTCATCCAGACGTTCATCGATCAATCCAATCATCCACCATTTAATCGGTTAACAGTTGCGGGTGGGTGGGGATGTCGACTGATCCATCTTTTTCCTGTAAAAACTTGTACACTTTTCAGTGTAAATCTCCTGTGAAAATAAATCAATCCACTTAATCGAGTATGAATGAGTGTATTTATCTGTAGTATAGGACGGCATTATGACCCCTTACGGGACTCCCATGTTAAAAATGGTCGAAAGTTTAAAGCCCCTTACCGGAATTTAACATGTGAAAATTTATGGTCCAAAGTTTCTGACTGTCAAGGATCCAATACTTAGTTATCTACTATCCAGTACTTCACCTATACTATCCAACATGACGTGTGTTCTGACCAATACCCCTAGACTAAAAATACTACTAAAATTCCGAAACTCATACGGACTTTAGCGAAGATTGAAAAAAAAATCCGGGAAAAAATGTAAAAATGTTGCTTGACTCTAAAAGTAATACTAAAATTCGAAAACTCATAGGGACTTTAGCGGAGACTGAAAAAAGTACAGAAAAGTTTTAAAATATTGTCGAGACTAAAAGTAATACGAAAATTTCTAAACTAATACGGAATTTAGTGGAGATTAAAAGAGAAAAAAAGTGAAAAATGTACAAATTATACATTTGTTTATAAATAAAAAAAATTATACCGAATTTATCGAAGACAGAAAAATGTCCAGACAAATTTAAAAATTGCAATTTGTTTATAAAAATTTATACAAAACATTTTTTTACTCTTAATAAAAAATTTTTTTTTTTAAATTTTGAAAGATAGGTATAACAAATTCAAAATATCACGCCGTTTTGAGTGACCAACACCACACACTTACTAATCAACGAAATGGGTAGAGTGACCAACACCCAGCCATCTACTATCCAACACCCTACATTTACTATCCAACACCCCAAACTTACTGTCGAAAACGCCAATTTTTGTCCGTAAAAGCGTGTTTGAGTATCTTATCCATACTAAAAGAAAAAAAAAATCGAGACAAATATACACTTACGTTTTCTTTGGTATATTATTGTGAAATCAGAATCACAGTGAAATTTCATAATACATCACAAAAGTCTACATTTATACTGTATTTCTCTTTTTAATTTCTTCACTGGTATGGTTCTTCCTCTTCTTCTGGTTCTTCTGCTTGTTTCGCCTTCTTGAATTTGTTTACTGAAATGGGTTCTTCTTCTCTTTCTGCTTATGAATGCTCGTTCTTGTTCTCTCTTTTCTTTGGACACTCTGAAGGCCAATGTCTTTTTTCCTGACATAGAGAACATGTATCTTTAGTTTTGTCTCTATTTTCTCCTTTTCTTAGAGGTTCATTTTCTTTGATGATGTGGACATTCTGGAGCCCAATGTCCATTTTTCTGACAGATATAGCAGATATCTTGACTTTTATCTCTAGAGGAGTAGTCAGAAGTCTTGTTGGAAGTGTACTTTCGAATGACCCTCTGTAAATCTTTGACCAGAAGTGCGAAGATATACTTTGTGGGGCTTTGATTTCACTCCAGACCAAGGCAGCGAAGAAGGACATTTTCACCCTATAATATCGGGCCAACTCCGTGTGGAACTTCAGTTTGCACTAGCTCTGGCGAACACAGTAAATCGTGATCGTGTATATAGAAGTTAACAATACTCTGGAAATCAACAGTTTGAGAGAAGTGATTCTAGACTATTAGAAAAAAGATGGAACCAATGGAAAAAGGCGACGAGATATTTTCCACCCAGAACAACAACAGTAACAGACCACAAGTAAACAAGAACAAAATACAGTCATGATGTCAAGATGTCCAGAATAACACTTGGTCTCATGTTGAGCTCGTCACTTGGCTTAAAGAATCACAGGCCTGACCATAGAACATTGGTATGTAAAATCGATCATCTTAGTCAGAAACAATACCACAAATCTTTGATGATGAGTCCAGAATAAAAGCTGGAAGAGTATCTGGAAGATGCATAGATTCTCTTATCAGAAGAGAACATTTTGAAAGTGTGGTATAAAGACTTGGAGTGACCATTGCTTACCTCCATTGACTTCTTTAGAAACGAAATGCATCGAAGGTCTCGTGCGACAGAGTACGTAGTCTTCCCGTTCATCCACTTGACAGATATATTAAAGGAAAAAGTCAAGTGTAAACGTATGACTTATCATTACCTGTGAAAAGAACGAATACCTCGGAACTTCATTACCTTCTGACTCACAGTTCTTACACAGCTTCTTGGAATCCAGTGGTGTGTGCTAAAGATGAACTTCCACATCGAAAACCTAAAGACGTTCAAGCCTATTTCATCAACACGGATGACAGTCATCGCCATTCGGTAACCGTCTCCTTTTCCAAGGACCACAGTGTGGAATATTTTGATTCTTGTGAATTACGTCCTCTGTAAGATCATATCATCGACTTTATGAGAAGAAATGCTGTATCTACTTAATTCAATAATGCAATATTACAAGAATCAGATTCCATTGTGTGTGGACAACATTGTGTGTATTTTCTTCATCAACGCAGTCTTGGATTCCTCTTAGAACATTTAGTGACTTGATTTGAACATGATTACTCTAGAAACGATGACAAAATAGAAAGGCCGTTTTGTAAACATTATGGCTATCTATTTTCCTTAGCACAGAAACGTAGTGTGCATCAGTGGCAAAACGACACTGTACTAGATGATCATTGGAAGTCTAGTCTGACTCCGCAACGTTGTAAACTTTGTAAATGCGTTAATGTTTAATGTTTGGTATTTGTACATGAAGGGAAGGGACTAACCCTAATCCTCCCTCTTCATTGATATTATTGATTTTTAAATTAGCTGCGCTGATCTGAAACAAATGTTGATTTATAAAAGTAAAAAGAAAATGACACTGACTCATGTTTTCGAACAAAAAGTTTGTTTTGGACATGCTCTTTCACATTTTCTCAGTCGATCTTTGAATTTTTGTCAAAGATGGATGTTTTTCTTCACGTTCGCGTCGCCGTTGTTGAGTTTTCGTTGGTTAGTAAGTGCGGGGTGTTAGTCACTCAAAACGGCGTGACATTTGTAATATTTAAAATTTCTTTCAAAATTTCTTTAAAAAAAGTGTATTAATTTAAAAAAAAAAAACAATTTGTAAACAAAATTGCTATCGTTAAATTTGTCCAAACATTTTTCAGTCTTCGCTTAATTCAGTACAATGTGTTTATATTTTTATTTGTAAAAAAAAAAAATTAAATTTGTACATCTTTCACTTGTAATTTTGGGGAATATATTTGTACCAACGCAAACACCTACAACGATAAACAACGAGAAGTGCTTAATTTAATACAACCTTTGGAGGAGCCTGCTGAGAGGTATATACCAAATAGATTTGGATATTATTTTTCATATACATAAAACCTGTTTTACTGTTCAAGCACCTTCAATTGAAATAATACAGCCTGCCAAACATCAGCTTAAGAAATATTTCAACTGAACTTAGCACGAGGAAGAGTGTTTAAAACACACACACATCCCCCTATTTACCATTGTTTTCTTCTTTTATTAGTAATTTTATTCTCAATATATATAAAGTTGAAAAATTGCTGAGAAACATGTTTATTTAAATGAAATTTGAACATTTAAAATTACAAGTTGGTTAGTTTGTACTGGTTACGCGATTTATTGAATAAGTATTGTGTCAATCAAAAGGGGTGAAACGATTAATCGATATATCGATACTTTTTCTATATCGATACCATATCGATACAAGAGGGGAAGAATCGATACAAAACGATACTTACTCTATGCAAGTTACTTTAATCTTCAGCATTCGTGAATAATTATTAGTCGTTTGTCTTTTCATTCTTTAAATTCATCTGAGACAGCCGTAGCAAGTACATGCACTCATTTCTGTCAGTAAAAAATAAAAGCAATTGACAACACCCACTCGCTTTCTACAAATTAACACCAGGTGACTAACTCACGTGGTTCAAAATCTGCCCCCTTCTCTCACCCCAATTCCATGCTAATTAGTTTATCTCGTCTGCATCCTCAGCCCCTGATAACATCTATCAACGGAAAGAAGACATTGCAGATTTCTTCCCTATGTAAATACTGTACTGATCATTTAATAACCACCTTTACACGAAGTTTACCTGTTGCATCACATCTTGTCTACTTGGAACGAATTGAAGGCTACACATCCAAATAGAAACAAAGCAACATAGAAACTTCACACAAAAGTGACTATTAAATGATATGTGTAAAGTACTTAAATCGTACATGGGGAATAAGTTTGGAATATCTCCTTTTACGTTGATATATGTCATCAGCGACCGAACGTGCCGATGGGATAAAAAAAAACAACAACAAAAAAAAAAAAAAAAAAAAAAACCCACATAATCGGCAAGGGGGCAGATTCCAAGCCGCACGAGTTCTAACCACCTCGTCAATTTGTAGAAAGGGAGTGGGTGTTGTCAATAATTTCCTTTTTCACTGACAGAAACAAATGTTTGTGGCCGCGGCAGTTGGATTGCATCTACAGGAAGTACAATGTGAAGGATTTGGCTATTAGTTATCTCCGCTCCCACACTTGGACTTGTTCTAGATAAGATTTTCTTTGCACAAGGAAATTGCACTGTTTCTTCTGTTTTGAAGATAACACCGTAATCTCTTCAAAATTAAAGTGAAGACATGAAACTGGCAATAAGATGTTTTAAAAACATTAATTCAATGTAAAACAAAGGGCGTGGTGACCAGGATGAGTCATGCATATGATCGAATGGAGCAGCCTGAAATGGCCTAAAAGGGTGAATAAAAACTACTAAGCTAGTCTGTTTAGAAGTATTTTTTTTAAAAATCTTGTCAAGGATGAGAATGGCATATGAACAGATGATAAGTCTATGTTTGTTTGTAATCTGCATACTGGAAATACACCCAATATGTCAACACATAAAAAATGGCACCACCGTACCACTGACAGACATTCTAAAGATGAAAAGACCATCAAGTTGATATGTGTATCGATAATGTATCGTATCGTAGGCTGTGTATCGAAAATCACATCGATGCGTGGCAGAGGTGTATCGTTTCACCCCTATCAATCAATTAAACCTTATCCATCTAATCCTTAATTTGCTTTTGTTTAAAAAGGGATATGAACTAGAACTGATATAGATATACAATAGAGAGTCTCTAGTATCACATCGTAATCATCATCATCATCATCTTCTTCTTATTCTTCTTCTTCTTATTATTATTATTATTAGTAGTAGTAGTAGTCAGTGGCGTACGGAACTAAAATGCCGCCCGGGGCGGAGGTCCGAGATGCCGCCCTCTGCCGCTTATTTAATTTAGCTATACCCTTGTTAGTTATTTGAAAAACAATCATCAACAAAGAAAAATGTGTTAACAATATTGTAATCATTATGTCACAGTGTCACTGTAATTTTGTAATTAAGAGTTTATAATTAGGAATTTTCAAATTTAGGATTCAAATCTATATCTAATGATCGAAAATATATAATGTTGTATGACTTTGTGTCGTTCAGGTCACAATGTCACAATGTAATTTTGCGCGCTTTTACGGCGGCAAAGTCACTAATGACGTCATCAAAGTTAATTGTTTCAGCCGTCTCCCTTTCAATGGACAGCATTGCCAAGTTGGTCAGCCGTGCCTCGGTCATTCTGGATCTTAAATATGTCTTAATTAATTTGAGTTTTGAATAGCTCCTCTCGCACTAGCTATGCTGACACACATTGTTAAAAATATGCATAGTGCAATGGCAAGGTTTGGATGATATTCTGCGTATCAAGACTTGAGAGTCCATTGTAAAAGTTCCAGTGCTTCCCAGTTTTTAGCTTTCTTGCCTGTAATTTCCTCATAATTCTGAATGTGACGACGAAGACTTTGGATTTCGTAATACAGACAATCAGCATCAATTGCGTCCTACTGCTGAGTAAGATTCGCACTTGCAATACGAATTTTGTCATTATTTGCAGGATTCATAAAGAAGCCAAATCGTGTGAGAAATCCGAACTTAGAGTTAATTTCGCGCATCTGCTGAGATCTACGCTCAATTTCCGCATGCAGACGATCGACAATCTCTATGTGCTCGCGATTGATTTCTTGCAGCCAAGTTAGTCACACATCGTCCGACTTTTCTCCAGGCATTCGACGTTTCTTCCGAACACGACGCTCTGTACTTATATCATTGTCTTTGCAAAACTTGGCAGCAGTCGTCTGGGCCTTCGTAATTAGATTGTCTCTTTCTTCGTTGAAGTATATACTTAGAGCATTCATCTTAGTTGCACAACCATCCATTCCGAGACCTTTTGTTTGTAGATGCTTCTGCGTTTTGTCTATCTCTTCCAGTATGGCGTTCCAAAAATACAGATATGATATGAAGGAGTATGACAATATTGCAGTGAGTATTGTTCCTGCATCACCTCTGGTTTCAACTGTCTCTAATTCGCCATCTCTTAACTCCTCTAGTGAATCAACAATTTCTTCAAGATGTGAAGCCTCAGCCTCCATAGCATCACGTTTTGCACTCCAGCGAGTTTCACATATCCGTTTTACATTTTTTGGAACATGTTTCTGAAGAATTTCCCATCGATGTGTGGAAGAAGAGAAAAATACATAAAATGTTTCGACATTGCCAAAAAATGTTACTGCATTTGCACTGAAATCAGCCAGATGAACTCCAGCTAAATTCAAGCTATGGTTTGTGCATAGAATAAAGATAGCTTTTTGGTTTAACTGCAAAATTCGCTGCTTAACTCCAGTGTGAATCCCTGCCATAGTCGCCGCATTGTCATAACCTTGGCCTCTGCAGTCTGACAAATTTAGACAATCCTCTTGAAGCTTTGTCAGAATTTTATCCGCTACAGCTTCAGCTGTCTTTAGATCAAGACGAAAGAAATCGATAAAAGACTCTTTCGTCTCTACTTCTCCTTCATTTATATCTACATAACGAAGTATCTGACACATTTGGTCGACATATGAAAGATCGGGAGTACTATCAAACATGATAGTAAAGTATTTAGCTTTTAGATTCACAGAATCAATAATGGTGGCCCGAACACAATTTCCAAGAAGTACAATGAATTCATTCTGAATATTAGGTGAAAGATATGACACAGCTAACGTTCCAAGCGTAACCGTGGTGAGATGCTCTCTCATAATAGGATCGTATTTTCCTATCAATTTCATCAATTCAGAAAATTCCTCGAGTTAGTGTCACTTTCCAAAGATAGGGTTTCCCTGTATCCTCTAAACAGGAGGTTTTGTTTAGCCAAGAACGTGATGCCATCCAAAATTCTTTTCAGAATATCTCTTCACTTTGCCAAACGCACTGAATTAAAAAGTCGACAACAAAAGCAGTAGAGGGCTTTCTTTGAGCGGGAGTACAGCATCAAAGACCTCAGAATATTCTCTCCATTTCCTAGCTTTTTGAAGAAGCAATCTTTTGACACTGATCTATTCTCATGTTTACCTTCACCAAACTCGCATTTAACTATGTCAAATGGTCCATCCTTATTCTGGAGAGTTTCAGAGCCTCTCAAAACGAGCTCAGTTCTAAGTTCATCCGTTAGAGTTTTGGTCCAATGGCCAGCATCACTGAAAACAACAAAACTGGCATTGGTAGAGCACTGATTTACATTTATTTCTTCATTTAAATGTTGCTGTGTAACTTGCTGATATTGCAGTGAAGAAAAGTTTGCTGCTGACGTCATTGACATGGCTGTGGCGCCGTCAGCTGAGCCATCATTTGGTATTGTTTCATTCCGACTTCGACTTCGTTCACCTTCAGCTTCATTGGCATTGATAATATTGCTATAACAAATGTCATCATTGTTGTCAACTAAATACTCCGGGTCCGGCGTTGCTGATATTGTTGCTTGAACCCAGGGGTGTACTGGGTAAGCAACTCGGCCCTGGACTTATCTACCGGGACAGGCCCGGGGTTTTGCTCACACCAGTAAAACACCGGTAAAAACGGATTTTTTTGACGGCCCACCGGCCCACCGATGCGGCGGTCTGCCGGGACAGGCCCGGGGTTTTGCTCACACCAGTAAAATACCGGTGAAAACGGATTTTTTGGACGGCCCACCGGGATTTGTCCCGGTATGTCCAATGGCCAGTACACCACTGCTTGAACCTGAACAGCCAGAACAGGATCATCATTAAAGTCATGCAGCTCAGCACGGTCAAGCTGATTGTCAGCAGCTTCAGTTGCAAGTGTAGTCGGAACAAATTATCGACGAATAGCTGCAGCGCCACCTGCCTCTGTTTTTTTTTGTTGTTGCGATTTTCTCAGCGCTTTCTATATTCTGCCCCACTTAGTTTCTGCCGCTTGCTCATGATGTGACTGTTGTAACACGGTTAATTCGCAGATTGAAAAGTTAGTATCCGAATAATCCGATTAATTAGATTATTTCCGTAAATAACTAGTACAGTTAAAATATTTTTAATGTTAATAATCACTGTACCCGAAATTACCCACGTCTCCAAGCCATAATTATCATTGGTCTGTATCAACTATTGCATTTGTCTAAAGTACACATGACTCGAATTTTCCTTTAGCACTAAAGTACACATGACTGTCGAATTTGCCTTTAGCACTAAAGTACACATGACTGTCGAATTTGCCGTTAGCACTAAAGTACACATGACTGTCGAATTTGCCTTTAGCACTAAAGTACACATGACTGTCGAATTTGCCTTTAGCACTAAAGTACACATGACTGTCGAATTTGCCTTTAGCACTAAAGTACACATGACTGTCGAATTTGCCTTTAGCACTAAAGCCATCCAAGCATATCAGTGACTTGATCTCTGTAAACTCAGCTCACAGAAGTCAAGCCGTCGAGGGCCGCACCGGCACCGCCACAGGGCGGCGGCATCACCTCCTCCTTTACCTCTCCCTCTCTCTCTTTCTTTCTTTTTCCTTTTCTTTTCCTTTCTTTTTTCCTTTTTTCCCTTTTTTGACGCCCTTACAGAAGTGCCGCTTCCATTGCCTCCTATTCGGTACGCAAGTGGTAGTAGTTGTATTATCTATTCCGCACATCCTGGTATTTTCAATGAGAAAGTCATTCGAAAAAGTACTCAGACATTATCCTTGTGAGATTATCAAGTTTAGAATGGTAAAATCGATCGTAGAACTGTTTATATTATAAATAAGCCGATACCAAATGTTGCCGAAATAGTAGGCCTAATTTATTTATTTTTTGCAACCTAAAAAAAAAAATCACAAAGAATAGCTTTGCTGTTCAAAGTGCAGAGGATCAGTATGAATAGGGCCGATATGAGTCATTCGTCTATTCAAGAAACTATGAGCAATGGCGTACAACAACACGGCATAATATGGTGTTCACTGATGAACTCGAGAATACCGGACACTCCTTTGCACATACGCAAAAATGATTACGTTAAGTAGGGGACCGACTAGCTGAAAAACGGACTGCCCAGTATAAAACCGGACGAATGGCCACCTTACGGCAGAATCGATTATTATTATTATTATTACTATTAATATTATTATTATTACCTGATTAAAGTTATGAGGGGCCTAAGGCTAATAGGAGGGAAGGGCCTAAGTATGTATTACATATTGGAATGGAGGGTCTAAAGTAGGACCTACAAAATATGAGAGCTCTGGCCTAAAACTGTAGCCTTATTAGCCTACGAGTTAATCCGATCATGATTATTATTATTACTTTCAATTCAAAGTCGTATTCACCGTACTGTTATCTCAAAACGTTTCAACCGTATAATCAGTATTTTTCAATCCATCGCCATTGTCGGCGTTGTTTCCTTAATTTTATTACAAATGTATGAAATGAAACATTTTTGCTATATTTTTCTTTCACTTAAAGCAACAGGTTTAAATTTAAGTTGACTTTGCTTTTGTGTTCTAAGAAAGACTTCTAATTTCCAGATAATTAAGGTAATTTCACACACAATACTGCCACAAACCATATTGTATAAGCAAGAGCAAAATATGCATGATTAGTTTATTTTCATACATAACATCAATGCTAATGTACCGTTTTGTTGAGAAAATCATGCATGATGATATGAAAAAGAGAAAGGGAATTGCAAAAATTTTCATATTTGTTTTAAGTTGGCGCTGTTCAGTTTCGTACTTTGCACAGGGCTTAATTTTTAAAGTAAAACAATTTCCCAGGTGTTCCTCACCGGTTATCTTGGCTATTTAAAAAGAAGACCTTGTATATCTTAGGTATTGTTAAAAAGAACTTATAATTCCCCACCCCCACCCCATTTTTTTTTTTTTGGTGTATGATTGATGGGTGCAATTTGGGTTATAGAGTATATAGCTTGGCCTTACTTCAGATGTGCATCTATGTAAAAAAAAAAAAATGCTAGCTCCGCTTAGTCATTTTCACATCCTGGACTTCAAACGGAAATTGTAAAAAAAAAAAAAGAGCCGATAAGTTTTGTACATTTTATATCTTTTTGTAATTCATTCATTGCACGTTCAAAAGCTGGTATTGCCTACTCTGTCAAAATTCGTTTTCCCTATTCTAATACCTTCTAAAGTTAGTGTACTTGGGACTAGTTCAGGCTGATTTTTCGAATACATGGGCGCAGCCATTTTGATCAGATGTGTGCTTAGATCATGCACTATTTCCACAAGTACAACATGTAACGAAATTTCAGCCATAGTACATGAAAATAGTATAGAGGGATGCCAATATTGCAAATCCAGACAAGTTCACCTTACACCTGTCACTCTGATAGAAGTACGTAGTATCTGCGGAGCGCCCCCAAATGTAGCAACGAAAAAGTCGGAATATCTCTAATGTATCAACCCAATGTAAACTTCGAAGAGATTACGGATGAGAGAACTTGCGTGTCGTGTGCAAAATAGATTGGCAATAACACTACAAGACAATCTGAGTCAGTCAGTCGGAGTGGGGCACAACGAAGCGTGTGGCTGTAACAGTGAGGTCATTATACAGGAAAGGAATTCAGTTTGGAATTTATCTTGTTTTAGACCAATTTCACATCAGATACTGGGAGGTTGTCGTCTTGCAACAGACAGAAGATGTCACAGTTGTTGACATTGGAGGCAAAATTGGAGAGAGCGGACTCGACAACACCATGGGGGTTCCGTATGCAGGGAGGAAAAGATTTCAGTGCTCCTTTCACAATAAACAGGGTAGGTGCCCCTCCCAGTTACAATATTACGCCCAATTTGACTTTTAGTTTTGTTACAAATTTAGTGACCTTAGCGAAAAGGGGTGTAACACGAGTATTCTGTTTTCGATCTTAGGCATGCGAGTTATTTAACTGTCAAGTATTTGAACCCTGATGACCCAGCCATATAAGTAGATGTTCATGTGCTTGTGTATTGTTTATGTGTTAATGCTGTATTTTCCCGGAATATGTGCTGGATCGTCACAGCTGATAACTTCTGTTAATGTACAATGCCCTGTATAGTCGAGTAATTATAGACAACGTAAACCCAGTACTACTTTCTCCACGTCTTAGGTGGAGATATGTGGCCTATAGGTGATTTATAGTTCATCCGTGCGTGCGTTCTTACGTTGGTTCAGTCTTAATTAAAAATCGGTGGATATGATTACAAGGTATAAAACAAAAGCTTTGTGAATCTTTTATTATCGACTGTTTAAAAGAATAATTTAAATGACATTCAGAATTATACATACAACAAGACCAATTACAAACATATGTTGAAGTTTGTTGCATAAAACCAGTTGGCCATGGCAAGTTTTTAATATACAAAAAAAATGGATGGTGGTACATAAATATAGAAATTGGATGAAATGCATATACATCGTTACAAATATACATTTACATTATTCAACAGGAAGATGATTGTTTAAATTCCAATATAGATTAGTGACATATTTAGGAGTTATACTGCGTGGCCTTTATTAATCAGACCTTGAGATAAATACTTTGTATATAAAATTACCCAGATTTCTGATAACATGACTATGCTGACAGTTTAATAATTCATTGAATTTGTACATATTTGACTTAATCCAAAATTGATGATTTATGTATTTGAAGCAGATAATAACTTTCAGAATCAGTGATATATTGATATCAATCTTCAAGTGCATTACAAAAGGACACAGTCTATGTCAAGTTGGAGTAGGATGTGGTCTGTTCCATCTACCACAACAGGGAATGATTTTTTTCAGAATTATAGAATATATGAAAATTGAATGTTTTCTGCATAATTTGAGTGTGCAGAATTAAAAAACGAACTCATTTTTATGATATCTTTTGAAATAAATTCACAGGAAGTATTAAAACACATCCACCATTTTTAATATTGGTCTTTGGTCACTTTCTGCAAATTCTTGACATCATGTTATTTCAAGTTGAAATTTGCATATTTCTTACATATGGTTATATAGAAATGTTTTATGAACATTCAGCTTTAAGAATAAATTTACACTTTCTGTGTTCCAGGTACTTCTGAAGCCATTCTTGGCTTTTTTACCAAGTGCCCTCCCCCCTTTGTATTTTTGCATGAAATTCGATATTCTTGAGTCATACACAAGTTTAAATGATATGTTACTCTTAAAATGGAATGTTTTCTGCATAATTTGAGTGTGCAGAATTAAAAAATGAACCCATTTTTATATCTTTCGAAATCAATTTACAGGAAGCATTCATAGTCACATGCACCACCATCATTTTTAATATTGGTCTTTGGTCACTTTTTGCAAATTCTTGCCCGTATGCTATTTCATGCTGAAGTTTGCATATTTCTTACGTATGGTTATATAGAAATATTTTGTGAACATCCAGCTTTAAGAATAAATTCACTTTTTCTATGTTCCAGTACTTCTGAAGCCTTTCTGTGCCTTTTTATGAAGCGTCCAGCTAACATTTTTGCATGACATAACATATTTTTTAGTCATACACAATTTGAAATTATATGTTACTCTTAAAACCAATAGTGCATTAATTTTTTTTAAAAATAGTGCATATTCATTACAGTGTTCTTGTACATATATACATTGATCTAAAACCACAATTTAGTAAATAATAATTGCCTTTTTAAAATTTAGTTATTATAACATATTTTTGGTAAATTTTCATATCTTACACAGTTCATGAATTAGAGGCAAGTGTTAAAATATAGAATCAGAGAGAGAAGGAACTAGCACCGAGTTGGTTCTCAAGAAAAATGTACATGTATGATTATGTTTTCTAAACAGAGAATACTAAAGGTCAATTTTCTGTTCTTTATTATGACAATATTTATATTGATATTTACAAAAAAGGACATGAATTGGCTTTCTTTTCTTCCAAATTCTTCAAAATGGTTTAACTTATACCTCTTTTTCGTCTATACTAAATATGAAAATTTTAATACTTTTGTCTGTAGAGAAGAATCTTATCTGGAGTTGATGGCCTGACAGTGATAATATCTCAGTAATTGTCAGTCACATATGTCGAGTCCAACCTCAAAAATACATTACACAACAAAAGTTGTACCAACATTTTGTAATAAATTTAGTATAATGACTGACAATATGTTTGTATAATCTGAATCCTTAGTATAAACGTCTACTTTTTCACACAATGAAGTATTCTCGTGTTTTTTAACCCAAAATGTCATAATGTTGTAATTGTTTACATTTGTTACCTAGCCGCATGCCGGGAAGAGTTACCGTTCTTGCTGTCATGGGTGACATTTAAAAAAGACATAATTTGGGGATTTGACGCAAATATTCATATACATTTTACCATTATTCTCCTTAAAAGAACTCCAAAGTACTTAAAAAGCAGGTTCAGATGAGTGTATATGTTCAATTTTTTAGTTTTTCTGCATTTGAAAAATTCTGTTGTTTATTTCTGCCGAATATGTTGTGGAAAATCCCCAGTGTCATATACGCCAAATATGGACAGTTGACCTTTCAACCATGAATACATTCAGATGTAATAATGTCGTCTTTTTACATATGAAAGTGGAGAAAGTACCAGGCATAATGAGGTTGCCATTTTGAGGAAATGTTAATCTTGATCACCAGCGCCCTCAAGTGACATCACCTGTTGCTACTATAAGCAAAGTATGTGATGATGTTTTTAATTTTGAAATAGTTTTTTTTGACATTTTTGTATTTAAATCAAATTTAAATATTTTTTATGTCTAGACTTAAGACAAAGTAACATATAGCCTAGATCTTGAGAATTCCTCTATATCCTCAAAGGTCAGTTTTTAACAAACTGGTCAACTGAATGTTGTTGGTTGATCCAAGCTTCTCCAGGTCATATTTTATATATATATATATATATCACACAGAGATTTCTCAGGGACACATAAATCCATGTAAAAGTTCGTGTACTTTAATTTTTGACACATTCAAATTCCAACACTTGAGTCCTCTGTACACTTGATTTTTTTTGATGAACTTCTCTTTTATTTGATCCATTTATGCAAAGCAGTTATGTAGGGTACAGGCTATCAAACAAAGTTCAAGTGATTGTAAAGGGGTGAAGCTGCATAGTTTAGATCTTTGCAGACAAGGAGATTAAGACACCTGCTAATCGATTGTCAAAAAAACTCATTACATGCGCATGTTCTTTGACAAGCAATACACAGCACATTTTTAATCTAGTACAGGCCAGTATGTCCTATTATCACGTTACTACTTAGAAAACATACCCAAAAGGAAGTCTACCAACATTATTCAAAATATCACTTGAACAATGGAAAATTGTACAACTGCATGAAATCGAATGTGTTCTTGATGCAGGGAAAGATGGCCTCTGTTTCAGTTCATTTGCATGACTTAAGCAGGTCTTGGAAATGCTCAAAAGCTGTGGTAATAGAGAATTATGAACTCCTATGTAAATTGTCATAAAATCAGCTGTTTTTCAGTGTCAAGTACTTTTGTTTTTGAGTGATTATCATGTGTACTTTTCCGATGGCAACTTTACATAATTTCTTTCATGCCATCCATAGGGCTGCAGATGAGCCTGATTCTTGTGAGAATGGTCAACAGAAAGTAGTAATGCATCTTGATTTGATTAAGTAAACATGCTCCATCTGTATTAATGAGTTGATATTGCATTTGATTGGCTGGGCTTATTGCAACACTGGAAACCATGTTTGATCAAACTTGTTTTTTGGGCTTTTATGGGTTCAATAATGAGCAAGATTCATGCATATTAATAATGTAATCTTGGATCTGATTGGCTGAACTTGATGCCATGCTGGAAGTCATGTTTTCAAACTTGGAATATATGCTTACATCATCAAGACCTAGACTGTTAGTAATGAGCGAGACACTTGTATATTTATGAGGTGATCTTGCATGTGATTGGCTGTGCTTATTATCACTCTGGGAGCCATAATTCTGGTTCTGTTATGATCAAAATTGGAATATGGGCTTGTATCATCAGGATCTTCTGCAGTTTTGAAAGTAAGCAGGATCCACACACATTAATGAGGTGATCTAGCATCTGATTCGTTACCTTGTTTACACTCTTGAGGTCATAGTGAACTGAATGCTTGTAATCAATCAGTCATCAGCAATTACGTTCATTTAGACAATGATGTATATTCCCAATATTAGATTGGGATTAAGGCTGCAACGTTTACCAAAACTTCTCAACATGTACATGGTTTTACAATAACCGAAACGCTGCCATTTAATCAAAATGGGTAGAAACTAAAACTTTTCCAGTATCTACCCATTAGGCATACAGTGGACAGATGTGCATGCCGTACCTCGCTCAACTTTTATGTTTCATTTGTTATATGTCTTTTACCGCTTATTATAACATGATTCAGCTTGTAAAACATGTCTTGATTGATTATATCTGACAGCTTGTAAAACATGTCTTGATTTAATATATCTGACAGTTTCAGTAAAATATCCATGGGGATGTCATGATACTGTTTTCTACTGTTACAGATATGTACATGATGAAAAATCAATAATGAAACTGGACGTTACTAATCAAAGTAATGTTAACAAATATTTTGTTTAAAGGTAAACACAGTAGTTTAAAGAAATTTTGATCAGCATTATCATTAAATCAACCTGATATGTAATGTTGTGTGATGGGCGCTATAAGCAATTCTTGTCTGCTGGTGCCTTTTCCTAGTGCTGTCACATTTGATGTGAAGATATATAATTTAGTTGGAACAGGTAGTTCCTGTGTCAATGACAGCTGCATGCATGTTCGCTTACACGTTTACCGATTTAGTAAACGTTTATTGGCAGTAAACTAAACTAAACCGTTTACACATGTGAACATTGCAGACCTAATTAGTATTACTTTCTTTTATCTTTTGAGTATCCAAAGTGGTCATGAGTCAGCTTCTTTGCAAATTTTTTTTTGTTGAAAATGTGAAAGAAGTCTCAGATGCAACTTCAGAACACGGCTGATAAGGTTTATGATGGTCAGAGGTCAAAGGAAAGACAATGGTGGTCAGATTGGATAGAGAAATTCCTCAACTAAGAAAGAAAGAGGATGATGTCAATGCTGTGTGTGCTGTTTGTTCCTCATGGGCAGAGGTCAGAAAGACAAATTCTTTTCTTAATGAAAATACTAATTTGCAGTTTTCTGCATTTACCCAACATGAGACAAACCTGGATGATGTACATGCTGTGGCAGAGAGGATTGCTTGGGAGAAAAAGGCAACGTTAATGATTCTGCTGGAAACAAAAGTTGATGAGGCAGACAGGGACAAGTAATCAAAATTTAATGTATGTTGCCTTCCATTAATGAAATGGATAATTTCAGTTGTAACCATTTTTGGCCATATGTCAGTCTGTTCTTATCTTTGTAATAAATATGTATTAAATGAATTGTCATTTATACATACCACGATTCTAATATTTACAACACTTAAATGCCCTGACTTATATTGTTTTTATTTTATACTAAAAATGTAAAACATTGTGTTAAATTGTTGTATTGCATAAAGTATAGCTCGGAACATATTTAATTCATACACTGGGGTTGGGATTCTTTGATTTGGTTGGGGATTCTGTGATTTGGTTGGGGACTCCCTGGATTTTCTTTGGGACTTCCCATTCTTGGAGCCAAAGAGTAATTTAATGTCAACTTTCAAAATCAAAGTTAATACCTGTTTTCACTTGTCCCAAAGTTTCAATCACTTGCCTAGATTCGATGAGATTCATGCACTTTAATGAAGAGAAACATCAAAAGAAATAATGTACAACATATTTATTTCTTGAAAATGCTTAATATTTTAATTTTCCATTGTCACAGTGTCTTAATTACACTATTTCTTGATCCAATATGGTAGCATCAGTACTTCCATCAGCAACAATGTAAAGGAATTTGCTGGAATTCAGACTTTCTGGAACTTCAGTTCTCAATAATTGATCAGTTGATAGAACAAAGTCTCAAGCCCGGAGTCTGTTCTTGCAATTAACACCAAGTTCAGCACCCTCCTTCTCCAGGAGTGCACACAGCATTTCCATATGAGAAAATGGTTTTCCATAATGGGCAATACAGAACAATACAGTGTTTATTCTGCTCAGCTAGGGTGTAGGCTGTATAAATAGAGCTCAATTTTATTTCTTTGATTCATTTTCTCGTTTAGTTTTAAAGTGGTCTTTCCTAGTGGGGTGCCATCCACTCTAACTTCAGGGATTTTCTGTACATGCTGATTAGTGTCATGAAAATAATGTGTTGCACACTGTAGCGTACTATCAGGGAAGTGGACGGGGTGGTTGCCCCAGGCGCCAGAGGTCTTGGGGTGCCAAAACAGCTGATACAAATTCGGGTCTCGTATTCTGACCCTTCGGGTCATCACCGTTGCCCCGGGTGCCATTTACCCTTAGTACGCCACTGGCTGCACAGGCCTTATGCTCCAGAACTGTCATGAGGATTAATCGATTCAGTCCAGAATTTGTCAGTGCCATTGACAAATACAAAAGTTGAATTTCCAGCCTGTGCCAGTGTGATATACTGTTTGCAATAACTGCAAACATCTTTCTACTGCTTGATTGGATGCAGCTGAAATAAACTGATCCAATCAGATTGCTTGTTACATCTACCTTGGAAGATATTTGGGACTAATCATATTAGCCTCTGTTGAGGACACATGTCACATATAGATTTTTCCAATTTAAACCTTTCATGCGCATTTTCCTTTTAAGTAAAAGCATGTGTAGATCATGGAAGGCACTACATGTATATTGAAAACCTAACAGGTCAGGTATCGAGCTGTCTGAAGGGTCAATTGATTTCGCTTAATGTGGACAGTAACTCTTCATCCACAAAGAGGGCAGGCACTACATGTATATTGAAAACCTTAAAGGTCAAGTATCTAGCTGTCTGAAGGGTCATCTGATTTCGCTTAATGTGGACAGTAACTCTTCATCCACAAAGAGGGCACTTGTTCAAAACACTGTTTTGGCTAGCTAGGGTTGATGTGGAACTAAGTGGATTGACGACCTTTGGGAAGTGAAGATGGGGGTCCCTGAAATGAGGCTTGATTTGTACATTGAAGATTGAAAATATCAAGTGACCTACAGGTCTTAGGTCAAACATTTATAGTGTGATAGCAGTTGCAGGGATCATGGTGGGAAGAATTCAAACCAATGTTGATTGGCAAAAAGGCTATAATTAGATTTTAAAAACTAATGGATACTGTAACATAGAGAGCTTGGTTCAAGGTTTCTGTATTGATAAGACATTAACCTGCTTTCCTAGACTGCTGAAATATCTTGGATGCTGGTCAGAGAAGTTGTACATGTAGGGTAGTCATCATTTCTGATAGCTAGCTGCTTAAGTGGCAGTTATATCAGTTGGAAAATGCTTCTTGTACAGGATGCTATATTGCTTCATATTGGGTTACACTTTAATGCACTACTCTTTCAACATTATCCTTATTTTAGAATCTGTATGGCTCATTTGACCAGCTGAGCTGTCAGCGTGTTGAATACATGTATGTTCTTTATAGGTGCGCACTAGTTTATTGCCCACACCCCCACACACTTTTGTAATGTTCCATGTCACAATCGATAAATCTCTCTTAAGTATTTGATGCAGTGTTGGATGTTATTTGTCCATTAAAGTCTTTACACTTTCTGCCCCACCATTTTTGCTAAATTGGGGACATAATATTAGCATTTATGTCTGTCCATCTGTTCATTAGTTCTTCTGTTTGCCAGAAGATGTGCCAGATAACAATGTTTCGGTCATATCTTCAAGGTCAATGTTGCAGATCAAGGTATGGACATGATTGGTTTTCTCAGCACCCATTGCAGCAGACATACAATTTACCAAATTTGCTTCTATTTTAATAGGCTCTTTCATCAGTTTAGTGTGGATGGATGCCAATTCTCTGACACTATTTGAGAGACCTAAAATCTTAAGATATGTTTGGTTTGGTGTGTAGATTTGAAAAATAATCTTGAAATTTTGATCTGCATGTATCCTGGTTAGTATTTAAGTGTGAAGTAGGGGCACTAATGTTGTTTTAGAGCTCTGGTTGAACATTATGTACCCATGTTAAGTCATGCTGTCAGATTAACACATAGTAATCTGAAACTTGCATTCTCAGTATGTGCAGCTGTGTGAAGGAGCTACATCAATGGCCTGTGTGAAGTTCTGACAGCTTCCAGCCAGGGCAGTCAATTATGCCAGGGAAAATGTCTTTGCAAATTCAGTACCAGTTTTTGTGGAAATGCCATGTTCCACAGATAGTCAAAGATACATGTACATATATATATATATATATATATATATATATATATATATATATATATATATATATATATATATATATATATATATATATATATATATATATATATATATATATATGAAATGTGTGACTTTCCTAATATCTCAAATCTCAAGTTGTGAAACACACATTTCATATATATGAAATCAATAAGTAAGTGTTGCACCTTGAGCAAGCCCAGGGAACAAGTCTAGTTGGTTCTGAATGCAAATGGTGCCAATTTGACATCCAATATGCCTTGGCAGCCATCCTGAAAATCTTGTTATCGCTACTCCTCCTAAATGGATGGTCATATTGACATGGGGTTTTCACCAGAAGACTTTGTATGATGCCTAGTTGGTCCTATATGAAATTGGTGCCACTCAGACATCCAATATGGCCGATAAGGTGGGTATCGCAAAAATCTTGTTATTGCTACTTCTCTTAAATGGATTGTCATATTAACATGGGGTTTTCACTATAAAGCTTCTTATGGTGTTTCGTTGGTCCCAAATGAAAATGGTGCCGATCTTGTAAATCTTGTTATTGCTATTCCTCCTGAACGAAAAGTAATATTGTCAAGGGTTTTTCACCAGACGACTTCTTATGTTGTCTAGTTTAATGCTAAATTAAAATGGTGCCACTTGTACATCCAATATGGCTGCCACAGCATCCATCTTACAAATCTTATTATTGCTACTCCTCCTGTATGGATGGTCATATCATCATGGGGTTTTTACTAAATGACTTCTAGTTGGTTCTAAGTGAAGATTGTGCCATGGCAGCCATCTTGAAAATCTTGTTATCATTACTCCACCTAAAACGAATGGTCATATTGACAAGGGGTATTCACTAGAAGACTTCGTATGACGTCTAGTTGGCCCTAAATGATAAGGGTGTTACTCAGACTTCCAATATGGCCACCACAGTGGCCATCTTGAAAATCATCTTATCACTATACTTCTGAATGAATGAATGGTCATAGCATAAGTTTCACTGAAAGACTTCTCCTAGATGGCTGGTCATACTGATATTGTGCTTTGAACAAAAGACTTCTTAAGATATCTTGATGGTCATAAATAGAAATGGTGTCAATCTGATATCCAATATCATGGCCATCTTGAAAATCTTGGTATTGTTACTCCTCCAAAACGGAAAGTCGTATTAACATGGGGTTTTGACCAGAAGACTTATTTTGATGCCCTGTTGGTCCTAAATGAAAATGGTGCCAAACTGACATCCAATATGGTAACCACAGCAGCTGATTTGAAAATCTTGTTATTGCTGAAAAATATTAGAGGTGGTTCAATACTCAGCAGCTAAAAAGAAGAAATGGTCTTACCTTTTTTTTATTTAATTTTTTTTTTTTTCTTTTTTACCTGTAGAGCATCAGTTTGTTTTAGGGACTCTCATCATACATCATCACTGGAAGATGTGTTACATATCAATTGGGGGTACTTTCTTTAAGGTCAAGGTCATGATTCAGTATTTTACATTTTCCATCACTCCTTTCCAATCTGCTTGATAACTTTAAAGCCATTTGTGATTAAGGAATTTACTTATACATCATTACTAGAAGGTGTTTCATGTACCACAGTGGGACTGCTATCTTCAAGGTCAAGGTTACGGCTAAGTATTTTACATTTTGATCATACTTTTCCTTCAGCTCTAGAACTTCAAAACCATTTGAGAATAATGGATGAAACTTGGTATATTTGTAGATCATCACTAGAAGATGTTTCACTTAACCACATTGGGATCTTATTTTTATGGTCAAAATTGTGCTTATACATGTATGTTGAATTTTTCCATAACACTTTCCTTTCCACTCTATAATTTTAGAGCCATATCAGATGAAGGGATCAAACATGCTATAACTATGTATCATTGCTGAAAGGTGTATTGTGTCATTGGGGGTCATATCTTTAAGATCAAGGTCACATGTGGATATTTTTGGTTTCAGTCACAAGTGCTGTTCTGCTTTCTAACTTAACAGCTGTTTAAGATAAATGGATGAAGCTGGATTTATATATTGTCACTAATAGATCTGTATTGCATATTGGAGGTCTTATCATCAAGGTCACAGACCAATATTTTAAGGCTTCTTTTGTTTCTACTTTATATGATACAAGTTGTTTGAGGTACATGGATAAAACCCAGTACACTTAATATTCTCAATTTGATGGCATCTCAGGCATAACAATCGAGGTTTCCACGTCAAGGTCAAGATCACTGATTAAAACATTTTGTTTTACCCCTTTTCCGAACTTTTTCTATCATTCCATTTTGAGATAGGGCAATGAAACTTGTCTACTTTCCTTGTCTGCCAGGTAACTTTACAGCTGTCTTAAAGGTCATACAAATTTCATCATTGTGAGCTTTTGAGCCTGCAACAATGGTGGGTGGGTGGTTGGTACAAAAATTCACAGATTTTGTTTGTTGAATTCTAGTTCTGCCATTTATTTATCTTACATATTAGCATGTTATACTGATGGTGAGTGTCATTTTGAGTTAGGTTAACTTGTGGCAGAAAGTTGTTTGTTTCCAGTTTACCAGCTTTGATATTGCAGACTTCAAATTATAGCCTACAATCAGAAATAGGTCTGAAATAGAAAACAAAATTCTGTTACAGTGTCAAAAGAACAAGGCTGAAAAATTCAGTAAAAAAATTTAAAATAAAAATGCAGATACCATAAAATGAAGATTTTTCCAGTAGTCACTATGTCATCTCGTCAACTTTTGTCACTTGTCTCCATCATTTAAAATCATTCCAGTAAGTAGGAGTCCAAAAGTGGCAGGGACAGTTTGGGAACATTTGCCCTACATGTAGATGAGGTAACAGAATTTGAATATTTTCTATTTGCAGGTGGCCCCAGGAAGCCTGGCAGCAAAGTGTGGCCTACAACAGGGGGACATAATCAAACGGATTGGAAATGTTGACTGTGACCAGCTCAAACATAAGGATGCTCAGGACGCCATAGTTCATTATGGAAATAAATTGGATCTCCTTCTTCAAAGGTAAATTTCACTTTGAAAATGCATTTCCAAAGCCCTTCTTAAATTAAATGTCAGATATTAAAATTGGTTTGTGATTTTGCATTCAAAATAATAGTGCATCCTTTGTGGGGTTTGGCCCTGTGTGTGATATTTTCCAATAACTACCATTAATTGGTTGAGCAAGGCAAGAGTGTGGCAGTGTATTTTAATTGTTCCAGAGTTGATCAAATGAAATAGAATCAGTTTTTGTTAAGATTGAAGTTGCTAAGATCTTAGCACGTGTCTCTTCATGTTGATGAAAGAAGCATTTTCTTCTCCAACCTGTGTGCAAACTTTATTTCTTCCAACAAAAATTGGAAGCAATTTTGTAGATCTTCAGAAATACTTTAAGTCTTGCCAAAAGATTTGTGCCAGTTCATTGTCTTAGTTGCTTGTCTAGTTTCATCTTTGTTACATGTATTACGCTCAGGGATCTCCCAGCTTGGAAAATCAGTGCACCCATGTAAGGGGCCAGTGGCCCATTTTCCTATATAAAGCAATGCAAAATTAAGAAAAACAATAGACCATATGAAAACTTCAAGGGTCATGCAGAAAATTTGATTAGGCAAACAAATGTTATATTTCAGTTAGTCATATAGGCGGCCAATTAAAAAATGAATTCAGTTTAATTGTATGTTATACATGTACTTGGAAATTGATGCCGGCCTGTCCCAGGGAGATCCCTGCTGCGGATGAAGGTCAATCAACTATGTTTGTTCCACATCCTTGAATGATAAAAATTGAATATTGTCTTGCTGAATTTTAATTGTATTTGACTGCTGCAGATAAATTCCCATTTGCCATTTTCTTGTGGCTTTTTTGGTATCTTTCTTCATTCTGGGTCCTTTTGTAACAAGATTATGCAGTGGAAAGATGGATAGATATTTGCAAATGTTAGGTATAGAGAATCTTCATGTTAAATGCCATGCTCATCACTATGTAAGGCATATTGCAAGAAAACATGATTACCGTATATACTTACGTAAAAACCGGGTCGAGATGCAAACAACATATACCTTGATCTGCTGTCACATAATGCGCCAGCAGATCAAGGTCTGTGTTGTTTATTCTCCTGATTAGTCCTTACACACTGCTTAGACCCAGATCTGCCGGCGTATTATGTGACGGCAGATCTGGGTCTATGTAGTTTGCAGTTTATATCGGCTTATACGTGAGTATAAACAGTAAGCAGGTCATGTGATCTTTTTGAACATCAGTGACATTGCCAGGTTTATCTGAAAGATTTGATACATGTACTTTTCCAGCTAATAGCATCTAATGATTCAGGATCTTCAGCTAATGTTAAATATCTGCCAGGCATGGTATCAGCCTGTGCTTAATGCTGTTTTAATCAGTTTAAACCACTCCTTGCAAATAAGTAACATTTTTCATATTTTACTCCAGTAATTCTGTTGTACATAGAAAAGGTCAATATTAACTATTGGCAGAAAATCACTCTCATGCACTAGGCATATACATTATACAATTTATGTGTACTTAGCCATTTTGAAGCAATCCATTTCAATTTCTAAGCATTTGTAAATTCTGTAACAAACTTCTAGCAACAATTATACAACTTTTTTCTCCTTTGATTTACCTATTCTTGCAGAAAAGATTAATAAGTTCATTTCTACCCAACATTTTCAGCACCAACATGACAATATGAAAGTTTATGTAATGTTAGATGCATCATTATAGCCATTATTTTACGAACTCATGTGAAAATCATTAAAGATACACACCATTCTGTACTTGCTTGTTAGTTCAGTCCAACTGCAAACAACATAGACCGTGAGCTGCCGTCACATAATATGTCGGCAGATCAGGGTTTACGTTGTTTGTTCAACTGATTAATCTTGACAAAACTGCATAGACCCAAATCTGCCGGCACATTATGCGACTACAGATCTGACTTATAAGCGAGTATATACTGTATATCCCTCTGCTGTTGGCATGATCGATTGCCACTTACATAATTTGACAATTTCCACACATTTTTCTCAAGTCTGTATTAAACCTGTTTTATCAAGTTGGGGCTTTCATCATCTGTGTATTTTATTTTCACACCAGTGATACTAAGCCAGGCTTCCTAGTTGTTTTTCCACCTGCAAATGTAAAGATTTTTAGTGATTTGCTCCACAGTGTGTGTATATACTGTATGTCACTAATTTTATCTACATAAATTGTTGCCAGTTTATTGTAAAAGGCAGGTCAGAGTAATGATGAAAAACTGATGACATACACAACATGAGGCTAGACATGGTGATCTTTAAAAACTTTTAAAACAAGTCATTTGTAGGTGTTCAGTTTCATGGTTTCATATTACTACTCTGTGGTGTTCTAGACATTCTTTTCTCGCTGTCAGAAGTTGTCACATAGAAAAGTTACATGCTTGTTTCTCCACTACTAATCAAGCATGACAGACTACTGTTCAGTTTGATGACAGATAACTCAGAAGATTCATCAAAGTCAAATGATAGTAAATGCAGGGCAGGTTACATGTTAGTAAATCTGAGGTAGAACCAAATGATGTATCTGTGTTGTGACACCAGTTGGTAATAGGGTTACACTAGTAGCATCAAGGGTTAAACATAACTGTTGGAGAAAAATAAATCCTATTTAAAGAAAAATACGGGATAAGATATTATATTTACTCAGTTAATAGAGTTCATTTTTGTTATTACATTTGTAAAATTTGAGCTCAATTGACTGAAGCAGGTTAGGAGAAATTGGCCTTTAATTCTAAATTTTTGGACGGAAGGTTCACCATTTTCTTGTAGAGGCAGCATTTGTGACACATAACTCTTGGTAATCAGCACTTAGGGTATTGCCGTATTAGCACAGTCAGTGAACAAATGTTGTCCACAAATGTCATCTAATTCATGCTACCTCTTATCATTATAAAATCGAAGTTTGTTGTGTGAAATTAAGTCTATTATGTGCTGCGAAGGACGTACGACGAGACAAGTTAACCATGTTGAATGACACAGTCTATCATTCATCAGTATGTTGACCACATTTGTGAACTGTGAAAAGTATCTTAGATTGTAGGCATACTGACACTAAATAATAAAAGAAATAAAAGAAGCAAAACATGAATAGTATTTGTATGTTTTTTATGTATAAATTAATTTACATATTTCTAATTATTTTTGTTTAATCATTCACTGATATTTTTGAGATTTTGATTGACAAAAGTGGATCTTGTATGGATTTGTATAAATTAAGTATGTAAAATAATTGATTTACAAATTATAAAAATGTAAAATGCTTATGCATGTATATTTTTCCTAATTCACATCCATCTCCAAATTTTGTAAATATAGTGTGCAGAAATTGAGTAAGCACAAGAATATAGAAGCAATCAGAGGAATGTAGACTCATGAAAAAAGTTTACCGTCTATACTCATGTATAATCTTATACCAACTGCAAACTGCATAGACCCAGCTCTGCCATTGCATAATGCACCAGCAGATCTGGGTCTATGCAGTTTGTAAGGACTAATCAGTAGAACAAACAACATAGACCTTGATCTGCTGGCACATTATGTGATGCCAGATCAGGGTCTTTGTTGTTTGCATTTGGACCTGACTTAAACGCGAGTATATATGGTACATCCAATTATTATCATTAGTGGGAAATGCTGGTGCAACCTTATTAGAAGAGAAAAAGAGTTATTTCAGTTAGTCTGAGTGCCTGGAGAGCTAACATATCATGGCTGTGTGATAATTAAATTTTGGCCTACATCTGTATATATTTGATTGCCTGATTAGCTGCAACTCTGTAAATTGGTATGATAGCTTAGAATGTGAAGAGGACTACAGTAAGATAGTCATAACAAGTTTGAAGGATGGATTTTCACTCTCAATTCTTGAATGTGGCTATTTGAATTTTACAAAGTTTTAGAAGAGAAAAGAAATGTTACAATTTGATATGCTAACAAAAGTCAAGAGGTGTGACAACTCCAATATTATGAAAATCAAAAGTTCATACTATTAAATGTACAGTACATGTAAGTTCAGGTTGTTTAATGTACAGTACATGTAAGTTTAGGCTATTTAATGTACAGTAGATGCAAGTTCAGGCTATTTAATGCACTGTACATGTTCTTTTGACAGCAGATATTTTAACCCCCACACTTTAGCAGAGTTATTTTGATACCTTCCATCCATCTGTCCATAGCCACATCTGGCCCTAAACCACCAGGTGGAAATACACCAAACTTTGTACATAGGTCTCCCAGGTGGTGACCATCTGTAAGAGGGGTATAATTTGTAAACCCCTCCTGACCGTTTCCAGAGGTCAAAAATGTAAAAAAAAAAAAAAAAACTTTCATTTACAGCAACACATTTTAAATATTTTTTGACTAAACTATTTACATGCATTTGTAGGAGGAGGACAAATAATACATGTAACAGATTTGGGGTTATGTTGGGTTATGACCCCTGGGTCACAGTTGGGAGTGGTTGGTGGTGGTCGGAGTTATGTTGGGTTATGACCCCTGGGTCACAGTCGGGAGTGGTTGGTGGTGGTAGGAGTTATGTTGATTTATAATCCCAGAGTCACAGTCTGGAGTGGGAGGGTGTGATGGTGGTGGGAGTTATGATGGGTTATGATTCCTGGGTCACAGTCTGGAGTGGGTTGGTTGATGGTGATGGGTGGAATAGAATACATGGGGATTTGCCATGGTGAGTTCTTGGAAGTAACTTTTTGTTCAAGTCAATTTACATTATTAATAAAATGGACTGAGAGGTCAGCTTGTTGGATGAAAAGTTTTTGGAGAGAGAGGACACAGTAAGTAGACAACTATGACCAGACCTCTATTGGATTTCACAGCATTTCCAGACTGGTGTCTAGTTTTTGACTGATTTGCAGAACCAGGTGAAACATGGATACATTTCTTAGACTGAAATGTCTTTGTTACTGGCTGTTATATCACACCTGGTTAAGATGTACATGTTGTTAGAATCTTTGTACTTTTTTCTGTCTGTTTAGGCAAGACACTGTGCTGTGTGGTATACTTGTTGAATCTAGGTGATACAGTAGTTGACTGTGTACAAAACAGGTGTTATACCTTGGACCAGGGTGGGTTCAGAACTATCAGATTTCATAGCAGCATATGAATGTAATAGGTGACTCACTTTTCACCAGCTGGGCCAGGTTAATTGAAATTCTACACCACAAATGCTGAGCAACATTGGGCAAATTTTTAAAAAAAAAAAGAAAAGATTATGATTCTTAAAAAAACCTACGTGAAGTTTTTATCTGACTTTCAGCAAAGTGTATGATGAGTCAAAAAAAAAAAAGCAAAGCTGTCAGTAAACATAAGCAGTGCATATGTATTTATGTATGCATATTTCTCTCAGAAGTACGTAATTAATAATAGTTCATTTTTTTTATTTTATAGCAGCCTGTTTGAAAAATATCTTCAGAACTATTTTATCAAAACTTTCCAAGCTGCAAGAATGGTTTCTTGTGAAAACCTTGATCCCATGGTGATAACAACTTGTTTAGTTCATTGGGCGGCCTTGTTTGAATTATGGAAGCTTGAAGCTGTAAAGATCAGTGGTTGTCCATCTAATGTACATGATTTTCCAGTTACCTCCTCCACAAAGACCTCCCAGGGCCACACTGGGGCCATGGGAGTATTTAATTACTGTATTTGAGGTGATACCCATGCATGCCTTAATAAGCACAGACTCTTTCCTTTTTGCTTAAAACTAGCAAAAAATAACAAGTGATACAATTTAACATTCCACCATACATGCCAAATGTCTTGTTAACACTTGTCTTTGTTGGTTAAATCAGTCTCAAAGCTGGATCTTTTTTGTCTTGTATTAGCATGACCATGTTGAGAGAGAAAATGAACCTCCTCAGTGAAGAACTGCCAACATAATAAAGGGAGCTAACACTTCTATCATGTAAATACGAGTGATAGAACATTTTTTCAAACTTTGTTGAACAAATATGTGCTTATTATGATGAGCTTGAACGTCAGAACATTTACCCATATAATTATATTTAAGCATAAAATGCAGCTAACATATCAAATACTGTAATATACATGTAAGTTGTTAAACTTACTGTCTAATTGATGTAAAATAAATCAAGTTTGATGTACTTTTTTTGTATGTGTGGTCTCAAGGCCTGGTTTGGTTTCATGCAGCAGTATCAGTGAGTCTTTTGCAATTGCATAATAATAATAATAATATAATAATAATAAATAATAATAATACTAATAATAACAATAACAACAAAAATGGCATTGAGTTAAGCCACTCAAAATCTGACATGGCAAAATTGCATATCATTGAATTGCTGTTGGGAACTGGCCTCTACCATCCGAGTATACATGTACTGGTATAGAGAAGTACTGTCAGGAACTGCCTTTTACCATCTGAGTATATTAATATCAAAAAGTACTGTCAGGAACTGTCCTCTACCATCTGAGTATATTAATATCAAAAAGTACTGTCAGGAACTGTCCTCTACCATCTGAGTATATTAATATCGAAAAGTACTGTCAGGAACTGTCCTCTACCATCTGAGTATATTAATATCGAAAAGTACTGTCAGGAACTGTCCTCTACCATCTGAGTATATTAATATCAAAAAGTACTGTCAGGAACTGTCCTCTACCATCTGAGTATATTAATATCAAAAAGTACTGTCAGGAACTGCCTTTTACCATCTGAGTATATTAATATCGAAAAGTACTGTCAGGAACTGTCCTCTACCATCTGAGTATATTAATATCAAAAAGTACTGTCAGGAACTGTCCTCTACCATCTGAGTATATTAATATCAAAAAGTACTGTCAGGAACTGTCCTCTACCATCTGAGTATATTAATATCGAAAAGTACTGTCAGGAACTGTCCTCTACCATCTGAGTATATTAATATCGAAAAGTACTGTCAGGAACTGCCTTTTACCATCTGAGTATATTAATATCGAAAAGTACTGTCAGGAACTGTCCTTTACCATCCAAGTATACTTTAGGGAACTGCCATCTACCATTCGAGTATACTGATACCGAGAAGGATTGTTAAGAACTGTCATCAACCATCTGAGTATACTGTTGAGAACTGACCTCTACCATCTGAGTATTACTGATATAAGAAGTATTGTTGGGAACTGCCCTTTACCATCCATCAGGAACTGCCCTCTACCAGCCAAGTATAGTGATACAAAGAATATGCCAGATGTGGTCCTCTGCCTTGTGAGTTTACCGTCTGGAACTGCAGCCCTCCATCATCCAAGTGCATACTGTTAAAAACTGCCCTCTGCCATCCAAGTATACTGATATAAAGAATATGCCAGATATGGTTCTGTACCATCTGAATTTACTGTCAGGAATTGTCCTCCAGCATCCAAGTATACTATTGGGATCTGTCTTCTATCATACGAGTATATTGTCAGGAACTTTCTTTACCATGCAAGTAGACTGTCGGAAACTGCCATCTGTCATCAAAGTATACTTTCATGAACTGCCTCTACCATCTAAGTATCCTGTTAGGAACTGCCCTCTACCATCTAAGATTACTGTCAGAAACTGCCTCTACCATCTAAGTAAACTATCAGGAACTACCCTCTACCATCTAAGTATACTGTCAGGAACTGCCCTCTACCATCTGAGTATACTGTCAGGAACTGCCCTCTACTATCCGAGTATACTGTCAGGAACTGCCTCTACCATCCAATTATACTATCAAGAATTGCCCTCTACCATCCAAATATTCATGTATAAAGAATATGCCAGATTTGGTTGATATTATGCACAAAATACTTATGAAATACATGTAGCGTATATACCCAGATTAGCTTTTAAGTAAAATTTTCTGTCACTGAGAGCAGATGCTACAGTAAGGAAGCTATGTACCAACCCCTAATGCAACAGGTTTTGCTGTACTGTTAGAGGTTACTACAGATATTCTCCTGTAGCTGCAAAACTAATTGAGTCCTTGTAATCTGTATTATAGGTACTGTACACTTCACAGGTATTAAAAGTAGAATTATACATATTTAGGGTCATACAACTGCTAGTACACCAAAGTATCATAATTATTGTTCCATCTAACTTTTTATTCAATTTTATTTTGAGTTTCAAGAATTGGTGATTGCTTCCTTCTCATAATGCATCCGGTTTTAATCGTTAATATATAGCAGCCATGATGGAATCCCATGAAAATCTACATGCAGTCTGAAATGGAAATGTATGGACAGAATTAGATGGATGTCGATCTTGATGCCAATGGTACTGTCTTTATACATCTACATGTAGTCTGAAATGGAAATGTATGTACAGAAGAGGGATGTGGATCTTGATGCCAATGGTACTGTCTTTATACATCTACATATAGTCTGAAATGGAAATGTATGTACAGAATTAGAGGGATGTGGATCTTGATGCCAGTGGTATTGTCTTTATACATCTACATGTAGGCTGGAATGGAAATGTATGTACAGAAGAGGAATGTGGATCTTGATGCCAATGCAGGGCTAAACTTTAATACAAATTTCCTTGTAGCCAGAAGGACTAGTAGATTGAGAAATTTACTAGTCCTGCTGAATCTTCACTAGTCCTGCCCTTAAAACAATGTCAGACACATATCTAGATTAACAGCACTTTTATTTCTTAAATATCACCATCATCCATAATTCAGAAGTACAAATCTTGCTTTAGAAAACCACAGAGGTTACTTGAAAATATTCACTACAAGTTCACAAGAAAAATAAAGACAGATTCTCTAGAAATTAACTGTAAAAAAGACGACACTGTAAACATTTTTAGAGCCTCATCATCCGGAAAAACAAAAAACTTTATAAGAGAACAAAACAGAGACCCCATTCAGACTGGTCATTACATATTGAAACTCCACAGACAGACACTTTAAGGCAGTACCTGTTGTGCAACAGTGAAACATGTATTTCATTATACAGTATATGCATTGTGTGGGTTTTAACAACAGATACTTTGAACAAAATATGTGTCTCCATGATGTAATCCTGTAAAGACAAAATGGTTAATTGTAATAGGGATTTTGATGACCATGGCACTATGCTAGCAGTTTGACAAGTTCATAAGTCCAGTTTATAGTCTTTTAGTACGAGTTTCATGTGACCTTTCCTGCCCCATTTTAGATATTCTGGCATTAATGTTGGGGTGTGAGATCAGAGCTCATTGCCTATCAAAAAGTTGGTATTCGCCGAAACCATATAGTGTTGGCATAGGGTAACTGCTTGCTACCGGGCCTAGCAAACTTAAACAACCTTACATTGAGCCCTACCTGCATGAAATCGATAGGAGGATGGCTTATCTTCTTAGAAATTGCAAGTACCGGTATAATATTTGTCATGTCTTTAATTCATTGACAGATTAATCAGGAAGAGAGCATGTCAATGCAGTTTTGATTAGTATCACATGACTACTGCACTGACATGTGCTCTCACTGTGATGAATCTGGCTTTTTTCCTGGTTGCTGCAGTAGTAACAGGTTTTTGGTGGTTGTTTTCGTAATAAAAATGTTGAAAATTATGTCTTTTCAATAAAAAAAACAACTTGGTGTGACTTTCATTTAGTAGTTTTGTACTTTTTTGTATAACAACATTGGAAAGGGGGTATTTGCTGGTATCACATGACTATTGGACCTCTGATGTCATGGATATGTAGGCTGCAATAGTTGGGAAGCCATTTGACTAGCAATGCAAATGAATAGATCCAGGTTGTATTTTGTCAACCCAGTAGTTTAATCTTGTCAATTAATGAATTAAAGACATAACAAAAGTTATACTTGCAATTTTTGATAAGATAAATCCTTCTTCTATAGATTTAATGCAGGTAGGGCTCAATGTAAGGTTGTTTAAGTTTGCTAGGCCCGGTAGTAAGCGGTTACCCTATGTCGACATGTCGTGGTTTCAGCGAATTCCAACCTTTCAATAAGTGTTGTGCTCTGACCTTACACTTGAACATAAATGTCAAAATATCAAAAATTGGGTAGGAAAGGTCAGAGGAAACTTGAACTAACAGTCTTTAACATAAAGATTTACCTTATAAATATAACAAGACCGGTAACGATTTATACAGCCTCGTTTTGAAATACGATTCGTAAAATCCTCATTTGTTCCAACTCTCTAGGAGATCAATGAATTTTGGGGATTTATGCGATTAGCTTCAAGAGAACTTGGACTTCGTCCGATCATTCAGATTTTAGAAAATTACGTATGATGGCATAAATAAACACTGACTGGTGACAACTGAAACTTGACTAGCCATCGGACTATTAAAATTATAAAAACTACTAGTCTGACAGGAAATTTACTAGCCTTGGGCTTGCGGACTAACGTAATTTAGAGCCCTGCAATGGTGCTGTCTTCATACATCTACACGTTGGCGGGAATAGAATTGTATGTGCAGAACAGGAATGTCAATATTTATGCCATTGTCTTCATACATCTCCATGTTGGCTGGAATGGAAATATATGTCCAAAAGAGGAATGTGGATGACAAAACTTTACATAATATCTCTGTGTAGGCTGGGATGGAAATGTTATGTGCAGTAGAGGAATGTGGATGGGAAAATTTCACATAATACCAGATCTTGATGCCATTGGTGCTGTTTTCATATATCTTCATGTCAGTTGGAATGTTATGTACAGTAGATGAAATATGTATGGGAAAACTGTACACAGTATCTGATCTTGATGCCAATGATACTGTCTTTATACATCTATGTATAACTGCTATTATACTGTAGATTATGAACAGTTATAAAACTGTAAGATAATTGTAAGACCAAGCCAAAAAATGTAGCTTGCATGTTGTATCATCAATTTTGGATCCATATCTGAACATACCCATCAGAACCAAGCCTTTGGTTTTGGAAATATTGACAACCCTGTAACTCCTTGGGAAATATAAATTGTTCATTGTCCCACTTATGAACCATAAAGTGTGTGTCTTTATATATATATCCCCATAATAATGTGTCCCGTTATAATGCAATCACAGATATAATGCTGTACTGCTATGGACCTCATGACCAAAATCACAACAGTGTATAACATTATGGGTTGAAAGAAAACAAATTGAAACTTAGTCTTATATCTTAATTTCCTTTCCAAAACACCATTATGTAAAAAATTGATAGTGCCCGCTATACCGCTGTTTGATATATTTTGCTATTTTCAATATATCGCAGTTCCATAAATATCACAGTTTTCAATATAACGTGGTACCATAATAATGTGGTCGGCGGTTATGGCCCCCGACTACCGCGTTATAATGAGGAAGAGCTGTATATATATATATATCAGAGATCCTAAGATTGCAGTATTTGCCAGACATGTCTGACAAATGAGCTCAAAACTTCAAATGATTGTTTGCTAACTTCACACATCAGACAAATTACATGAGGTACCCACCCATAATTATCCCATGCATTTGTTTGGTCATTATGTTTTCCCAATTACTCTATAGCCACAAAGCACAAGACAAATGAGGTGTGAAGGGTTATCTCTCAGACTTGTGAAAAAAAAACTATCATTGAACAATTGCCAGAGGGTCTGTACTTTAGACATTACATTAGTACCTCACATCATGTGGTGATGGTGTGTCAGCACATCAGACCTTTAGAACAAAATGTGTAACCAAGGCCCGAATCATAAAAAAAGAGCAACTAACTTTTATTATCATCCTCCAAGACTTGTTTGTGTGACTTTACCGAAAATGCATGTCAGTTAGGTACTATATATTTTTGAGGTAGTTAGTCTGCTTGTTGTCATATACCCCCTTTGGAGCTCAGTTTCTGGGTCTTACTGGAAACTTTTGAGATCTCCACCCTATAATTATGTATACACCTAAAAGTCCACATCATTTATGCAACCAGCATTGGTCCTTGAGTGTCATCCAAGCCCATGAAGACTTACATTTAGGTCATAGCTTAGAAACTGCTTGTAGCCCAACCCTAAAAGTGTATAAACACTTGTCATGAAATGGGGAATTCACTTATAGTGACCAGAAGACAAGTTCTCTGCTGAAGACAAAAAAAGGCAATGGTGTTCGATGGAACTCTCATTTTTGACTATTGTAAATTTGCTTACATCAATCGCCCCCTGAATATCATTTACAAAACTGCACATTCTTTTTTAATAGTCCTACTGTATAACCATATCCCATCTCCATACAGTCATGAATTGAACAATCAACCTACATTGTATCTAGCTATCTTTATATATGTTACCATTTGTTCAAAAATTGCATTTGAAACCTATAGGATACTGTGTATTGTTGAAGTAGGTAATTCTTCTGATGACTGAACATACATTGGTTCGAAAGGTTAAAATGTATTTCTTGTTTCACCTGGTAGCATATGTGTATTTGCCGTCAAAATGTGTGTGCACAAGTAACTGTTAGTTATTATGCAGCCTTGCCAGAAATTTCTGTATGCACAGGGCCTAAACAAAGTGCATGGGGCTTGTATTTGATACACCAAGGTATTTCAAACTCCTGTTAAGATATAATATGTACTGCAATGTAATTCTGAGTACTATCAGTGGGCAATACCATTAAGCTGCAGATTTTGAAGCTGAATTGTGCTGCTGTCAGCAATTTCCACTTGCTGGCAGAGAAGAAATCTGTACTGAGTAGCTTATGGTTTTCAATCTGACAGGCAGAGAAACAGTATGTGAATTATTTTTAGGTTTGTTCTTCTAGCTTTCCCTTACCTGTGGTGATTCTGATTGACATGTGTATTACCATACAGAACTTCTCCAGACATGTGCATGTAGTTAAATACTCAGTTGGTACAGCGTAGGACTCACTTGTAATCCAAGGGTTGTGGGTTCGAGACCTACTGTACATACTCGCATATAATCCGGGTCCAAATGCAAACAACATAGACCCTGGTCTGCTGTCGCATAATGTGCCTGCAGATCAGGGTCTATGTTGTTTGTTCTACTGTTGAGTCTTTACAAACTGCATAGACCCAGATCTGCCGGTGCATTATGCGATGGCAGATCTGGGTCTATGTAGTTTGCAGTTAGTGCAGGATTATTCACGAGTATTACAGTATACAGGACAGCCTGGGTCAGCTGCCTTACATTTACTGGGTAAAACCAGGGTCATACTCTGTAGACATAGATCTGTAGTGACCTTTAGTACAGATGATGTGTATGGTTCTGTTTCCACTTAATGGAGAATTAACAGTGTGGAATTTGGTTTGTAAGGTCTAACCATATATGGCACTCAGTATGGGGTCAATGCTGGCTGAAGTTGGATTCCATTTTTCACTACAGCCTAGCAGGTCTAAATGATAACCATGGGTTGCTCTTCAGTTTTTCAATTAGATCATCAATAGTGCATGAGCTAGAATCCATAACCCATCAATTTCAGAAATATAGTGTAAGATGTTGGCACTGATAGTTATGTTGGTGGTTGATCCCCCCTCCTAACACAACCAGCCCCCCACCCACATCATAACTATAAGTTTTGACATTTAACATTGTAGGACTATAACTTCCTATGCAATCTGTAGTTATATGGAATAAAATCATTACATTACACTATGCTGTAGTTATATGGAATAAAATCATTACATTACACTATACTGTAGTTATATGGAATAAAATCATTACATTGCACTATACTGTAGTTATATGGAATAAAATCATTACATTGCACTATGCTGTAGTTATATGGAATAAAATCATTACATTACACTATACTGTAGTTATATGGAATAAAATCATTACATTACACTATACTGTAGTTATATGGAATAAAATCATTACATTACACTATACTGTAGTTATATGGAATAAAATCATTACATTACACTATACTGTAGTTATATGGAATAAAATCATTACATTACACTATACTGTAGTTATATGGAATAAAATCATTACATTACACTATACTGTAGTTATATGGAATAAAATCATTACATTGCACTATACTGTAGTTATATGGAATAAAATCATTACATTGCACTATGCTGTAGTTATATGGAATAAAATCATTACATTACACTATACTGTAGTTATATGGAATAAAATCATTACATTGCACTATGCTGTAGTTATATGGAATAAAATCATTACATTACAATATACTGGAGTTATATGGAATAAAATCATTATATCAGAAGGTGTATGTCACAAGACCATGGACAATACTACTGCTGATGAACTATAACAGTTGAATCAGAAAATGTTTACAGCTGAAAACATGTATAATGTTTCAATGCTAACAATCAGTACTTAATGTAACTACAGAATTGAGGAATGATGTGTAATATACAGACAACTCATGCCATACTACAGCAATGAAGGCTTCATACCGGGGTTTATGCTGGAAAGTGTATCTTGTACTCAGTCTTTAGAGCTCTGTCTGCCTCCCTTTTAAGAATAAAATAGTCCCTCCTTTACTGGAAATAAAATGTTCAATAGCCTGTTTTCCTTTTATTATCACGTGAAAAAAATGTTTATCCTCAATAAGGATAAAAGAAAATTATTTTGGCTTGAAAGAAAATTGCAGCCCCTACCTCCAATTCAATTGTCTTCACCCTCAGAGCTTTTGGAAATTAAATTGGTTGAAGATATACATTCATTTGAAAAATTGTTTTTAATAAAGAATATGTTACATTTGATAATCAGACCATCATAATCATGGGCATTTGGATCAATTTGGGATTGTCTACATTAGCTTTCAATCTTGGCCAATTGAAACATTTGGTTGAAGTTTTTGAAAAAATTAGAGCCACATAGAAAAAAAAACTGCAGCTGAGATAATTAAATGTTCCATTAGTGACTTTGGTCCACTACAGTTTTTATAAACTTTGCTTCAAGCATAATGAGAGGCCAAACTTTGGATTGGAGTGTAGGGTATGGGGCTCTATGTGTTACAGAAATGACATTTCCTTAACACATACAGTTCCCTGAACTCTACTACCAATCCCTACCATTATGGTCCAGATCCATGTGGTCCAGATTTATTTGACTGTGACTGATTGCCAGCCATGACTAAAGTTACAGTGTTATTTCTTAATACCAGATATTATTTTGTGTATACAAAGATAGTTCCACCCATAATCAGTCTAATTAAGTAATACACAGTTATGGTGAAAATATCAATACGATACATTTGTACTGATGCAAATTATGATATGGTAGAGTACCAGTATGTACCGATATATATTAATTTGTCGTTACACCATGTACAAACACTGAAATAATAGCAGTTTACACCTGCTGTTTTTCTTGCGTGAGTAGCAATGATTTCATCAAACACTTCGACCAGTTATTTTGAATAGCTGACACATAATACCATGGCAAAAAGGACTGAAATATTCTGTATGCTCATGATGTAGGATGCCAAGATTATATTATCAGCTTAAAGGCTTATCACATAGTAATACATAGAGAGTGCTAGTTGTAATTATTGTTTTTCAGTACCGCCCGTACCAACCCCTACCACATCCCCATGTTTCACTATTACTGATGTATTGAGTTTTGGTATGTAATGAAACATAACTAATTCTCCAAAAAATAATGAATTAATGCAGTTTAGAAATTTACAGTTACATGTACATGTATGTACATGTATGTAATAATTATAAAAATAAGGCATAGCTTTCAAGTTGCCATTATAGTTTGCTGGAAAAAGGTCAAAAGTCAGTTGAATCATCACTGATGACATTAAGTAGCATAGAAAAAAAGATACATAGAAATGTCATCTTAAAGGAAACAATCATATTAAAACATGCAGTTTAATTTGAGATTTATGCAAGTCTTTTGTCATATTACATGTATATGAAAACCCGAGTGTTGGGCTAATGACCTTTGACCCCATACATTTCATGTAAATGGGTACTATCCATTTGTAAGGTTTATTTTCATAATTACCTATGTTACCTATGTTACACCTTCGATATATCATAAACTGAAGAGATTCTGAGGTGGACCATTTTGGCTGTTAGAGTATATCCCCCATTAACTACAAGCGGTAATTAAAAAGTTCCAAATATTATTGTGCTGTACAACAAAGTTCTTTATTAATGATCAGTATTACATCATTGCATCCCCACAAAATACTCCCCATGAACCTCTACACACTTTCTCATTCTGATTATCAATTTATTAAATGCCATTTTGTATTTACTTTCTGGTATGTTCATGCACTAGAAAACTGCATTTCCTATTGCATGGCGACTTTCAAATCATCTGCCCCTCTGCGAATCTTTGACAATGGGATTCGACCAAAAATCACTTTGAGCTAATCAGTCAGGGCTGTATGGAGGATGTGGCAGAGTTCAGATACTGTATTCCTTCAGTCACGATGGTGGATTTATGTGCCAGTGCATTGTTATGGAGTAGATGGATAACTTGGGTACTGGTGTGCAGACAGGTGGTTTGGTAGTGTTCCATAACTTTTGGCAACACTTTGAAGGCATAAAAATATCCAGTGACACTAGCAGAATCAGACACAGGTACCTTTTGCATTGAAAAATAATGAGTATACAACTCTCTTGACAGTCCAAGTCTGGTTTTTGATCAGACGTCAACAAATGTGGGACCCATCTTGCACAAACCTTTCTGAGCTTCAGATGATTCTTCTCTATATTAAAAACAGCTGACAAAATAATCCTAGTGATAATGGAAATATTTTCACTGTGTATTGAAGATCTTAATCTATTACCCCTCTTCACAAAAGCTACTTTCCACTAAACAATCAAATACAAGTCTTCCAGAACATGAGTCATCTTCCATGGATTTACAACCATCTTTAAAATGATGAAACAACCTCAAAATTGTAGGATATGACAGAGAATTACATCTGTCAACTTTATCCAAATCAGCCTTGATATCATTCAGAGAGTTGCTGATGAGACCTTAGCTGAGCTTGATTGTCAGTCTTTTATGTTATTGTATAGCTGACTTATACCCTTGATTTTCATACCCAACTGTTTTCATTTGCACGCAGTAAATCTTGTTATTATTTTACTGGATTTCAATCAAATTTTGTACACTGCTTGATGTTGAAGAGACCTTGGTTGAACTCTTTTGTCAGCATTCTGCATCATCTTGCAGGGAGTTGTACATGTAGCTCCTGATTATCAGATGTACCCACTTCAATTTCTGCACACAAAAAACTTGATTATTATTGGATTTCAATCAGATTTAGTATACAGCTTGATTTTCATTACACCTTGGCTGAGTTTGATTGTCGGCTTTATGTGTCATCATTTAATGAGTTATAACCTGGTTGACAGAATCACCCACTTAAATTTATGCACAGCAACCCTTTTATTTACATTTGGATTTCAACTGAATTTGTTTGTCAGTTTGATATTGAGTTTATCAGCATTCTTTGTCATTATTTAGCAGAGTTATAGCCCCTTTTTGTTGGACCCATTCACTTTCATTTCTGTACAGTAAGTAACTAGGGAGCAGTGTTATCTCAGTTGGTAGGAGCTTCAGACTCATAGTCCAAGGGTCATGGGTTCATTACCCACACAGGCCAGCCCAGGTCTGCTGCCACGGTGTGTCCTCGGGAAAGGCACTTAGCTCCCATTTCATCAGCATGATATAGCCAATACTGTGTTAAAATTGTTGTTAATAGCAAGAGAAACAATTTTTTTTAAAAATCTGTTCTGTAACGCAGCTTAAACTGGATTTCAACCAACTTTGGTATGCAAATTGATATTGATAACACCACAGCTGAGTTATTATCAGACCCACCCACTTTTATTTCTGCACAATAACTCACTGATTGGATTTTTAAAAATAATTAGTAGACAGCTTCATATTATTAAAACCTCAGCTGAGTTTTATTGTCAGTGTTGCTCAGATAAATGTTCATCATGCATGGCTCCTGATTTTCGGACTCGCTCTGTTTTCTTGGTGCACAATAACTCCCTTAATTCCTAGTGGATTTCAACCAATTATGGATTGCAACTTTATGTTGATGATACCTTGGCGTAATGTAATTTCTCAGCATTCAGTCTGCATCATTATTTAGTGGAGTTGTGACCACAGATTGTGGGAGCCATCCACTATTGTTTTCATGCAGTAATAATTCCCTTAATTGGATTCAAGAAAATATTATATGCAGCTCTCTGTTGATATAACTTAAGCCAAATTTTATTATCCAGCTTCCTATATGGTATTTTAGTGGAGTTACGGTCCCTGAATGTTGGACCCAGATTTTTTGCATGCAGATCTTTATTGGTAAATCCCTGACCTAAGTTCGTTTGTTAGTGTCAGCATCATCAGTAGTGTTTTCCTTTACTCACTGACATATTGCATAAAATAAAGTTTTCATCGTTATTATTATATTATTATTATTATTATTATTATTATTATTATTATTATTATTATTATTCCTGTCCTCTACAAAACTACACTCCAGTAATTCCCCAAAAATGTGGGGAACATCAAATCCTGGAATAAGCTTTTTCATCATAGTGATTTCTCTTTAATTGTACCACATTCTCTTCCTCATTACTATATCCTAAAGCAACTTTTGATATGGATTCTTCTGAAAACTTCAGATTTATTTGGCCTTACACAAAGTAGATGTACAGCTGTACATGAAATGCACAAAGGGCAAGTGTAGTCAGATGTATGCATATATACATGTACTGAGTAGGCTTGTACTAGAATCAATAATAATACTGTAACAATGAAAAATTTCTTTAAGTAAAATATGTTTACATTCTTGATCTTCAAGGCATGACAAAGTAAGGAAAGAAATAGTTACTTTTTAAAGCCTCCATATTAGTCCATAGCTTCTTTCTATTACTACTGGTTTACTGTTTGTTTTATATATGGAACAAATAATATGGTAGCCTGTGATATTGTACATAATTATGTGATGTAATTAAGTACTACAGTATTATAGTTGTTCATACTTTGTTATATTCTTTTTCTTGCTCCCACAATGAACACTGTTCCGTTGTATAATTAAAGAATAAGAGAAAAGAAGAGGGCAGTAAATGGTACCATTGGGTAAGTACAGCCGTCAGAATGGATGAACTCTTTAGGATAAAGACAAGATTCTGCTTTCAATTTGTAGAGAATGTTAAAATAGTTTTTTTCTCACTTTTTACAAGTTTTTCCATGCCTTTTCCAGTCTTTCTGTGTTGACACAAAGATCTAGAGTAGATCAATGAAAATATAAAAGGAAGAAGTTTAAATGCAAGAAAGATATGAAATCCAGTAATTTTAGAGTCTTTGCCTACTTCATCTTGGGTTTTACCTTTCTATTGATACATGTAACGGAGTCAAACACCACTGATAAAAATGGGCTTTTTCTCAACAGTCCTGATTTTATCTTTTTTTTTTTTTTTTAAACCAATAATTGCACACTACCTACTAGTATTTGGGGGTCAAATGATGTACATGTATTCCATTGGGAGTCAAACGATGTACATGTATTCCATTGCGAGTCAAATGATGTACATGTATTACATTGGGAGTCAAATGATGTACATGTATTACATTCATATTTTACATTTCATCTTCCTTGTAATCCAGTATCTCTGTACAATCAATGATGATAGTCTCTTCTCAGTATATATGTCAAAGGGTTATGGTCACAAAAACAAGAACAAAGACCTTATTACCTTTCTTATAATAATAATAATAATAATAATAATAATAATAATAATAAAAATAATAATAATATGATAAGCATTAACATGTAGAGCTGAGAGTTGAATCTCTCTGAGACATTTAAATGTAAAGAGTTCATGTTTATAGAAGATACACATATAAACATCAAAACTTGGGATGGAAGATTTAATAAGAGGTGTTTAGATAGATTTTTCTTATATTACACTTATTAAGTAGTACTACCTTCTAATTTGGCTGATATAAATTAGGAAAGTTTAAACTTCAGTTAATTATATATAACATCACATTTTCAGAACTTTGGTCTAAAAGGATGTTGTGTTTTTCATCGTATTAGATTGGAGATTATTGATCTGGAAGGTATATATTTCTAGTAAGTCAGTTACAGCAAGAAGTTCAAAAGATGTTCATTTTCCTGTAAGTGTTATTAATTGGATTTTATACAGTTAACCATCATTACTTTAATCAAAACAACAAATGCAGCTATCTTTAGGTAAGATAATGTATATAATAATTCTGCCTTGATCAGTCAGTATACAGTATATATATATATATATATATATATATATATATATATATATATATATATTGATCTAATTGGAGTCCGCATCTGGAAATATAGCAAATTAAATCTTCCCGTTTTCACCTTCCCTTCATGTCAACTCTGTTTTTAACTTTTTACAAGCAGAATCTTGTTTTTATGGTCCTATGAGTTCACAAGATACAGCATTGTTGGCAATTTGTTACATTTGTTCAACTAATGTTTGCTAATTACTTGTGTAGCCAATCATTAATGTGTCATGTTTTTGTATAATTAGTTGCATGAACTTCAACTATTTGGAAAGTTATGCCATTCTTTTCTAGCAGAAGGTAATATTTAGGCAACTGTTTTTTGGATGTATTAGCCTTAGATATTGTCTAGTTGTTACATTTTTATGTTTTTATTGGCATGAGAAATTTTTATTTTTTAATAGTCTATAGTCTTACCATCATGTTATTGTTCATAATTTCTTACTGACCATTTGGATCCTATAGATGCTATCACATATGCACTACCAAAAACGTGCTTGTAACCTTTTCTGTCTGTCTGTCTGTAATTGGGGCAGACATGTGAATGACTGTACATACAATCAAGTGTATGGAGAGAGGGATATCAGGTAAGAAGCAGCTACATGTACATGTATCTTACCTTTATCAGATGGCATAGGGCCACAGATTGTCAGGCAGAACTAGTTGTGCCTGATGATCAGCCAAATTCCTCACCACCTCTATACTTGGCCCTCATCCAGATACAGTCACCTTCAGCAGTTATGAAGAGAAAGGGTTGGGGGGTGGGTAATAATAGATTGTTCTAGACAGTTTGTAAAAGATAGACAAATGGATACAGAGCCATTGAAATCATTTTGTCGGATAGTGTACATGAGTATCAGTATTGTTACAAGTAACTCAGAGTAGTCAGTATTTCCGGAAAGGATTTTGTCATAACAAACTATCGTACTTAATAACTGACAAACTGTAATTCATATTACATTATATTCCCAGTACAAAGTTTTGTCAGAACAATTAGGGAGACTTACCCATTAATTGAGGAAGATAATGAACACCATATATACTAAGAGTGAAACGATTCACCAGTGTATTGATGCATCAATAATTTTGCTCTACAATACATCGATACTCAAGGTGGAGAATCAAATCAAAATTATATTTACATTATACAAGTTAGTTTTAATCTTCAACAGCAATGAATAATTATTAGTCCTTTGTCTCATTATTCTTTACATGGATTGAATAATATCATAGGTTGTGTATCACTATATGTATCATTACATGGAATAGATATATCGTTTCAACCCTAATATATACTTGTAATTACCTATTTTTGTTCTTTCTCCATGGTTCCAGTCATCATTTCGATTCACTACACCTCAAGTCTTAATCCTACAGTTGACCACTGTTTTATTTAGATCTGCTGGTCACAGACCAGAGCATATGTGATGGCCTATTGTCCTTCATCATCTGTCCATTGTCAGTCTTTTGCCGTCCATTCGTTTGTCCATTAGCACAAGTTTGTTATCTTTACTTATTGTAAACTATTCAGAGGACTGCCATGAAACTTTACATGCACATTTTTCCCAAGGTCTAGTTAATCCTAAATGAAAATTGTGTTACTCGAACATCCACTATGACTGCCATGGTGGCCATCTTGAAAATCTTGTTATCGCTACTCCTACTGAGTAGATGATCATAACAACATGGGGTTTTCATTAAAAGACTTCTTATAATGTCTAGTTGGTCCAGAATGAAAACAGTACCGATCTGACACCAATATGGCCACCGTGGCAGTCATCTTGAAAATTGTATTGCTACTCCTCCTGAACAGAAAGTCATCGACATGGGGTTTTCACCAGAAGACTTTTTGTGATGTCTGGTTGGTCCTAAATGAAATTGGTGCCACTCAGACATCCAATATGACCACCACAGTGGCTATCTTAAATATATTATAGCAACTCCTCCGGAATGAATGGTCATATCAGCATAGGGTTTTCACTAAAAGACTTCTTATGATACCTAGTCAGTTCTAAAATAAAATGGTGCTGATCTGACATCCAGTATGGCCACCACAGCAGCCATGTTGAAAATCTTGTTATTGATACTCAACCTGAACAGAAAATCAAATCAACATGGGCTTTTCACCAAAAGACTTCTTATGGTGTCTGGTTAGTCTTAGATGAAAATTGTGCATTTTTGCAGAGATGCTGCCAGGGTGTGCAAGTGTGCAAATCACACAAAAATTGTATGAATTTATGCACTTGGAAAACAGTAATTGTTAAGAACTTTTTTTCTTCAGAGATAGTTTTAATTCACAGGCAAATGGATTAAGATATCTAACTATATCTGTCACACTGACACAAAAGGTGACTTCCATTTCTGCTACAATAACACAACTACTTTTCCCACCATCCAGCAAACGAATTGCTTCGACTCTAATGATAAAAACTTCCTCGCTTTCAAATTTGACATAGTGACACCTTTGAGTTACACTATCAATGTGACATGAGTACAAGTGAGATAAGAAATGTTTGCACATTGATTCACATGATATTACTTTTTCTAAATAATGCCTTCCTCGTGAAGCAAAATACTGAGCGGTCACTGCTGTAGATATGCGCCAGTGACTGCTTAAGGCAGGGAGACACCATTGTTTGGTTGGGAAACACCTGGCCGCTGACTGTGGAAGGCAGGTGACCATTACATACAGGACATTTATATAGGAAATTTGCCTGGAGAAAATTAGAAAGGCTGTTGTGAACAGATAACTGCTGAGTAAAGGTGACCATTTGGACAGGTTTTACTGTATTTATAACAGAAAATTGTGTTCTAGAGGGTTTCTGCAAATGATGCCTTTTTCTCACATTTGTGCATGTGCTAATTTCGGTCCATTTCTGAAAGGTGAGATTATAGTCAATGGCTGGGCGGAAAATTACTGATTCTTTTTAACTTCAAGTCAGTGCTGACACGAATAAGCAAAGTAAATGGCAGAATGAAGAAAGTGAAGGATGAAATGGAGGACAATAAAATAATGTCAGTTGTGGGGTTAGATCAACTGCCAAAAAAGAATCCAAAATTTTGATGCAAAGTTTCAGAAATCTTTACTGTTACATTACACATTGTTACAACACAACACCAAGCCAGGAGGTATGTTGTGTAATATTTAAAAAAATTATGGGAAAAAAATCATTTTACATTGGAAATCAGTATTTGAACTTGAGGACATCAACTCTTATGACATGCCAAATCACCAGATCACATGCATTTTGAAGCAGGGATATCCATGAAACAATGCCTGTGAACCATAGAAATTCTACAAAACAACTATAAAGAACAGTTTTACAACTGTTTAAAGCTGGCTAAGCTAGCTGTGTATATGCCCCTTCAGTCAGCAGATTGTGAAAGGGACTTCTCAGCACAGAACACTATTCATACACAGATAAGGAGCAGATTAAGCTCAGAAACAGTCAACAGATTAATGCTTATATAACTAGAGGGGGACTCTAATGCAGATATTGCTTTCAGTAGAGACTAAACACTGAGTGGAGCATGAAGAAAGAGAGATGGATATTTAAGTGTTGGGTAAATAATGAACTATGGTCAGCACCCCCCCCCCCATTTTTTTTTCTACTCCCCCCTTGTTTTTGTGACAAGGGGGAGATCCCCACATCAGATAAAATCCTGGCAGCATCTCTGGGTCTGACATTCAATATGGCCATCACAGTAGCCATCATGAAAATCTTGTTATCACTACTTCTCCCAGTTGGAAAGTCATATAGAATGGTGCCAATCTGAAACCCCATATGGCCACCATGGCAGCCATCTTGAAAGGCTTGTTATCCACTCCTTCTAAACAGAAAGTCATTTCTACATGGAGTTTTCACTAAAAGACTAATTATGATATCTAGTTGGTTCTGAATGAAAATGATGCTGACCAGACATCAAATATGGCCATCATGGCAGCCATCTTGAAAATCTTTGCTACTCCTCTTAAATGGAAAGTGACATAGACATGGGGTTTTCACCAAAAGACTTCTTATAGTATCTATCTAGTTGGTCCAGAATGAAAATGATGCTGATCTGACATCCAATATGGTCAGAAATTAACAACATCATGAAAATCTTATCACTACTCCTCCAGAATTGATGATCATATTGACATAGGATTTTCACCAGAAGACTCCTTATGATCTCTAGTTGGTCCTAAATGCAAAATGGTGCCAATCTTAAATCTGACATGGCTGCCACAGCAGCTAAATTGCAAATCTTATTGCTCTGTAATATCAGAGATGGTTTCAACACTCAGCAGTTAAAAAGAAGAATTGGTCTTATCCTGAATTCCTGGAATTTTTTTTTAACAGTAGAGCATCAGTCCCATCTAGGTCAGAAATTACAAAACAAAAAGTGCAGATATTTTGTGATTGCTTCCATCTTAAGTATCCTTGCTACAGTGGTTCAGCTGCTGCCTGTCTCAGATTTATTCTTGCTACAGTGGTTCAGAGTTCTTAGATAAGTTTATTGTTGCTAGAGTTGTTCAGCTGCTGCCTCCATCACAAATTTTTTCATGCAACAGTGGTTCATCTGCTGCCTTTATCTCAAGTTTATCTTTGCTACAGTGGTTCAGCTGCAGCGAGTTCTTTGACAGTTTATCCTTGCTACAGTGGTTCAGCTGCAGATAGTTTTTTGTTAAGTTTATGTTTGCTACATTGGTTCAGCTGCTGCCTCTATCTCAAGTTTATCCAGCGGCCCCGGGTGGCCAAGTGGTCTAAGGTGCTCGCCTTTACATATCACTCACATGTCACCTCTATCTGAATGGCTTTGAGTTTTGGCTCAGCCAACGTGGGTATGTGAGAAAGCATTTTAGTAGCTTCCTGTGGGTTGGTGGTTCCTCTCCGGGTTTTTCCTCCACCAGTTATACTGGCTGCCATGTATAGCCTATCATGTGCTGAAAAATGGCATTAAACACACAAAAACCACAAACCTCAAGTTTGTCCTTGCTACTGTGGTCAGCTGCTGTCTCCATCTCAAGTTTATCTTTGCTACAATGGTTCAGCTGCAGAGAGTTCTTTGATTAAACTCACACAAATATTCATACATCTAAGCCAGTCTTAAAACTGGAATTTTATGTCTACATTTTTTGTAGTAAGAAATGTATTTTTAGGTAATGAAATCAATGTTTATTGACATATAAGAGGTCTTATTTTTGTGTATGAAACTAGCTAGCTATAGATTAAAAAATTAACGTTGCATGTTGAATAGATGCTGAAATTTAGATTGTAGAAATTGATGTCAGTATTTGCATTTATTCCAGATGACTTCTTTTACATGCATATTTTACTTTGACATCTAATGCTTAAAATTGATTTGTGACAAAAGAGATACTGCCTCTAAACTGAAATTTGGTACTACAGTACTATAATACAGAAGATGACTTTACTGTTTAGTTTTGCAGTAAATTATTTTCCTTACATACCGTATATACTCGCGTATAAGCAAATACCAGCTGCAAACTGCATAGACCCAGATCTACCGTCACATAATGCGCTGGCAGATCTGGGTCTATGCAGTTTGTATAGACAAATCAGTAGAATAAACAACATAGACCCTGATCTGCTGGCGCATTATGCAATGGCAGATCAGGGTCTATGTTGTTTGCATTTGGACTTGGCCTATACGCGAGTACATACGGTACTTGTTGTCTTTATCAGCCTTAACATCCTTATTATATATACATCTGTCTGTAACATTTGTATGCAACTTTTGCCTGGAATGGAGAGAGAGGGATAGAGAGAGATGGAGATGATTCTAAGTCAGCTGAATGTGATGTTAGAACTCTGTATTTATTAATGAAGTTATGAAAATTATACGTAACTAATTATAATCATTTGAATATAATACTAGTAACAGATTTTACACAGCACTGTCCAGTGTTTGCCAAACATAAGCAACATAAGCAACATATTTAGAAACTTAAAGAGGCCACAGAGTACATAGCAAACTACTCTTGGAGAGAAGGCCCATTTGTCAAGAAAGATAGATGAAAAAAGACCAAGATGCATGAGTTACGCCTTGCCATTGAGTGAGGCCTCAGATCTAAGCAGGCCATACAGTAACCTAAGGCCTCATGGAAGGGTAAGGCTTAAGTCTAGAAGATTATGACAGCTTCACACAGTGTTTTGGGTCATAACTTGAGCTGTTGTGTGTATATGTAAATATGACATAGTTAAACACTTAGATACCACCCCCTCCCCTTCCACGAAACCCTACCCATTGTGATTCTTGTGAGCGTTATAACCTTACATGAACATTGTGGAGCTGAGCTGAAATTTGAATTGTGCTGAAGTGCTTCATAGCAAAACAACTAACACTTAGCAAGGTGGAAAATAAAACAATTGGTGTGAAGGTCTTGATTTTTAGTAGTCTTAATACAGTAAAGTATTCATTAACCAGACTCATGGTGGACAGAGGTTTTGTCTGGATAATTGATTGGACAACATAGAATTTGTCCAGATAATTGATTGTCCAGATGATCAAAGTTTGGTTAAAGAAAAAAATAGAACTATGATTAAATATATCTGGATTAGATTGGTTGGATAATTGTACATTTGACATATATGTGTCAGTAATTAAGTAAATATTAATGTTTTGTAGACATTTTATATGTTTAAGATCAGAAAGATATTTTAAATAAATACTAAGTCATTTCCAAAGTGTACATGTGAACACGAGTATCAAAAGGCTTTGATTAAGGTAAACTCAATTGACATGGATTCTGTTAACACCTGTGACAGTAGGTAATAATAATAATAATAATAATAATAATAATAATAATAATGACTTTATTAAGAGAAGATAACTCAATTTTTTACTGGAACTACTCTACCTTGAGGCCTTCTGTAATGTACAATATATACAGTATATATATAGTGTTTAACTTTTATCACCCTTTAAGTCACCATTGATTGGAGATTGATGGTTAATTACATAGGCTTCAGAAAGCCTTTGATCAGACCATTATGAGTCTTTAATAATGCTTGATATAACTTTCTGTATGACAAATAACATGTCGTCATTGCAACAATCAGGTATATGAATAAATTTGCTCTCTTCCTATTTTATTCTCCCTCTCTCTTAATTACATTTAGTTTTTAAAAAGAAAATTTAGTTGTTCATAGTACCATTGTCATTATAATTGTATGAGATCATATTCAGTTGTGTTTGTTGCTAATTTTTGTTACTCTGTTCATTGTTGGCACATTGGTATGCAGATTAGTTTAATTTATAAGTACATGTACATTGTAATAAATAAGAATTTCTGGAGACACGGTAGTAGTCAATATGATGAAATGTTCCGGATAATTAATGTTTGGATAATTTATGTTTTACTGTCTGTGTTTGTGTGTGTATATATATAATAATAATAATCATTCCAATTACATATGTTTTGTTATGGTGAAACCCAAATCGAAGAATCTAATATTAATATATCCAAAAAAAAGCAGAAAACTATATACTTTCAACTTTAATCTTTGCATACTTTTTTTTTTGTTCATATATTATATGGAAGTCAGTCAGTATTTGCATTTGCCACAGTTTTACTTTCTGTACAATTAAGCATTAAATGGATAAGTTTCGTTTTGGGGCAAGTGCAATTGAAGGGGGTCAAATTTCACAACTGGTGCTCCAAAGAGTCATGATGCAGATATGTACACACTGGAATGCCCTGAGCAAAATGCTGCTGAAAAGATAAATAGTCAAGGCTGAACTCCAATCTGGCCCTAACACTTGTTCCTGTATGTAGACATATGTGTAGTAACCCCTATCCATAACTGATTTGGATACCAGCTAAAGTGTACCAGGGGGATACTTAGAGGTGAAGAGCTTGGCAATGAAGCAAAGTAGAGAGGTTTGTAGAACTACAATGTAGTTAGAATACCATCACCAATCTCAAGGCATTTGATCTTCTCTTTCACTCAGGATATAGATGTGCCATATACATCCATATCCTGAACTCACTAGATTTTGTAGAGCTGAGCAAGTAAAGTAATTTGTATACGCCCCTGCCCCCCTACCAAAAAAAAAACAAACAAGCAAACAAAACAACAAGATTTTGCAAAACCATTCATTGCAGATGATCTGATGAGATTTTTTTCAGGTCATCACAGCAATTCAGTATTTTAAAAACTTTTTGTACTTAGACTTTTTGGACACAAATCTTGTTAGCAAGATTAAGCATAATTCACTTGAGATAGAACAAATGCAATTTAATAGGCATATTTGTATTCATATATAGATGACCTGATTGATTTTCAGGCCATCACATCAATTGTTCAGTTTTTCAATAAATTATTTAACTTTGCATTCAGACTTTTTTGACAGAAACCTTGTTAGCAGGATTAGGTAAAAACCACTTGCGGTCAAATAATGAAATTTCAATATGCATATGTAGATGACATTAAATATTTTTTTTAGTTCTACTGGTCATTGACCAGAAGAGCTTATGAGATTGTCCGGTGTCCAGTAGCACAAGTTTGTTATCACAGCTTTTCCTAAATACTGAGAGGATTTCCATAAACTTTACAAACGCAGTCATCCCATGGTCTAGTTGGTCACAAATGAAAATAGGACCCCTCATACATCCAGTATGGCTGCCAGAGCAGCCATCTTGACAATCTTGTTTCTCTTCTACTCATGAATGGCTGGTCCTATCAACATTGGATTTTCACAAAAAGATTTCTTATGATGTCTAGTTGGTCCTGTATAACAATGATGCCGATCTGACAAATATGGCTGCCACAGAGACTGTCTTGAAAATCTTATTGCTGCCTTTCCTATATGGATTGTCATATTGACCTGGAGTTTTAAATTAAAGACTTCTTGTGATGTCTAGTTTGTCCTAAATGAAAATGGTGCTGATCTGACATCTAATAGGTCCCATTGCAGCCATCTTGAAAACCTTGTCATCGCTACTCCTCCTCAATGGATGGTCATATAGACATGTGGGTTTTCACTACCAGACTTCTTATGATCCCTAGTTGGTCCTGAATGAAATTGGTGCCTCAGATATCCAGTATGGCTGCCATTGCAGCCATATTGAAAATTATGTTGTAGTACTCCTGCTGAATGGGTGGTCATATATACATGGGGTTTTCACCAAAAGACTTCTAGTGATATCTGGTTGGACCTACATGAAAATGGTGCTTTTCTAACACCCATTATGGCCATCTTCCAAATCTTATTGCCACATTCCCATTATTTAAGGTCATAATGACATGAGTTTTTTTGTACTAAAAGACTTTTTATGAGGTCAAGTTCATTCTAGATGAAATTGTGCTGAACTGATGCCCAATATGACCTCCATGGCATCCACCTTGAAAATCTTATCCTGTTGAATGGATGGTCATATTGACATGGGGTTTTCACTGAAAGGCTTCTTGTGATGTCCATTTGGTCCAAAATAAAAATGGTTCCCTGTCGGTCCTGCCCTTGGAATCCATTATGGCCTCTATAGCAGCCAGCTTGAAAATCTTCACTTTACTCATCTTGAATGGATGGCTGTATCAACAGTTAATTTTCACTAAAAGACTTCATGTGATGTTTGTTGACCCCAAATATGGCCACCATGGCAGTCATTTTGCAAATCTTGCTATTACAACTCCTCGATGGATGGTCATGTCAACAAGGAGTTTCAACTAAAAGACTTCTTATGGTGTCTAGTTGGTCCTAAATTAAAATGATGTTCCTCAGACAACCAATAATGCCACCACATTGCAGCATGCTCTGGAAGCTGTGGCCAGAACCTCCCAGCATGCACTTTCTGTTTCAGTGGTGTTATTGGCGGAAGTTTTGCACAACAGCTGTGATTTTGCATTGACTCATTAAAGGTCTTACTTAACCATAGTAAAGACCTTATCAGGCTGCTCCTTTGGAAGCCAAGACTCTCTTTGGAGGATTCGTTCCTACTGTGGCTTCCAAAGATCTGAAGGATCATCGGCACAGATCCTTTACAACCGCTCCTGGCCGCCCAACTCAATTGGCTAGGAAGCATGGTAATGCAAATTGCCCTCAGGGGCCATCCACAAAGTTCTTTAAACCAATTAAGCCTCTGTCCAACCTGCAACCTCAATTTAAACCTCCTTCTTGACCATCGGGTCCAAGACGTGGTCACTGAAGACCCCCAGGGAGGAAGTTCTCTAACCTTCCTTTCCTAAGAAAGGGTGGATGGGGGGGACAGCCCTAGGGACTTGCACCCTCTCCTGTCATGCATTCCACTTTCAAATGTCCCTGTAGGTGCTTGTCTATGCCTCTCTTCAGAGACTTGGGCAAGCATCACGGATGAGGGGTGGGTCCTTTCCATTATGAGCGAGGGTTACTGACTACATTTTCGGAAACAACCCCATGCTTTTTTACCAATGCAGTGAAATGAAAGGAAGAGGTGCACATCCTTTTACAGAGAGGGGCAGTTGAGAGGGTTCTGAACAATCAGTCTCCCACATTCTATTCCCGAATCTTCCTGGTCACCAAGAAAGGCGGAAAGTTTTATCTCATCAATTTTACCCCTTTAAACCGGTTTCTTCTAGGGCAACTTCTCAGGATGGAGACCACTTCCTCAATCCGGAATGCAATACTTCCATCAGATTGGGCGGTCTCCATTGACCTTCAGGATGCTTGCTTGCACATCCTGATATTTCCTCCACATCACAAATACCTCCGGTTTCGCTTGGACTAAGAAGTTTTCAATTCTGGGTTCTGCCATTTGGAATCACTTCCACAGCCAGAGTCTTCACCCGAGTTATGGGAGTAGTAGTGGCATACTTCTGATTACTTGGAATTCTGATATCCAGTACTTCGACGATTGTCTGATGCACAATGTTCAGGTACAGTCATTCCATCAGGATCTGTTCCGTTGCTGGTCTACAGTAACTCGGTTGGGTCTTTTACCCAACCTTGAGAAGTCATAGCTCACTCCATCTCAGGGGATGAACTTCCTCATGAACCAGAACTTAGTCTGGATCCCATGGAACCAGATAGATCTAATCCTGATGCTTCTAGAGGCGCTATGACCAAAGACATTGTTGTTGGCTTGCCTTTATCTATTCCTACTGGGAATCTTTAATGTCACTGCAGGTCTGGTTCCCTTAGGACATCTCCATATGCGCCCTCTACACCTCTACAGTTTCTCCTCGTGAGGTGGAAACCACACAGATTATTTCTCAGCTCAGATTCTAGGACCAGATTTTCATCACCACCTGCATTGGTGGTTAAATCGGAACAGATTTCCCTTTTGGGTCCCCATGAATGCACCCAACCCTCACTCCTATCTGTTTGCCGAGGCATCAGATTCTTGTTGGGGCACTCATTTAGGGGTCTTACTGAGTTCTTCCTCTACCAAATATACTGGCCGCCATGTAAAGCCTATCATGTGCTGAAAAGTTGTGTTAAACCCACAAAACCAAACCAAACTGGGGAAAACCTTTGGTGGACTTGTTTGTGATCAGGCTCATCAACAAATATCCCTTTTACATTTCTCCAGTCCTGGACCAGAGAGCATAAGCAATGGACGCGTTCAGCTTTCAATGGGATTGTCTGTTCGCATACACTTTCCCACCATTCTGACTGCTACCTCAAGTTCTACAAAAAATGGCCCCAACGATTATGGTTCAGTGATCTTCTAGACCTGCTGATAGATCAACCAAGGTCCCTACCTCAGAAGAAGGATCTTCTGTCGCAAAACGGGTTTCCTCCTACACAACACGCTTGACTCATCGCAAGCGATCTATCTGCCAGAACAAGTTTTCAGGCTGAGTTGGCAGTTGCATCATTCAGGCCAGGAGAGATTCTGCACCCTAGGTCTATGATGCCAGGTGGATATTCTTCTGTGATTGGTGCAGTAGGAAACACGTTGATCCCAACTGTCCCTCTGTGAGTTCCTGTCGCTGATTTCCTTTTGTTCCTTTTCAAGAACAAAGGATGTTAAGTATTGACTATCGAGGGATATAGAACTACCATTTCCAACACACTTAAATTCTCTCACTGCATGGCAATTGGTTCAGACTCAAACCTTGCCAATCTCATTAAATATTTTGAGCTACAGAAACCTGTCTCCCACTCTCTTATGTCCAGATGGAATATATCTTGTGTACTGTGGTCTTTAACCAAAACCCCCTATGAACCATTGAGAAAGGCTTCCATCCAGGACCTCACAATCAAGTCTGTGTTTTTACACACCTTGGCATCTGCAAGAAGACAGAGCAAGCTTCATGCCTTTTCTGTCGACACTGGCTGTCTCTGGTTAATTGGGAATTACAAATCTGTTTCTCTCCTTTGTCAGCTGGGATTTTTAGCAAAATGTCAATTACCTTTGGTAGCTCCACTACCGATAGAGATCGACAGTCTCAGTCAAATCTATGCTGGGGATGATCAAGATAGGCTTTTATTTCCTGTTAGGGGCACTACATTTCTATCTTAATGCCTCTAAAGGGAATGCAAGGGTAAAAACGTCTTTTCCTTCTTCTTAAGGGCTCCATTTATACTTCGGCTTCCACCATCTCATGATAGATTGTTACTACCATCAAAAGAGCTTATCAGTCCCCTACCAATAAAGACCTTTCTTTTATGAAACTAAAATCCCATGAGGTTCGTGCCATTGCTGCTTCATGGGCCTATTTAAATCATTCTTCCTAAGAGGATGTCATGATGGCAGCATTTTGGTGATCACATGCTACTTTCTCCTTTTTCAACCTCTGCTCTTTAGCACAATGGAGCACAGGCATTGTTTCTCTGTGATCCATAGTTGCGGCACAACATGTGGCCCAAAGAGACACTGACATCAAGTAAAGTGAATCTCTCCCTCAAAGGATGAATACATTCCATGTTTCTCTGTTTTTTTGATAAGTTTTAACACATCAGCCAACCCACCTAACTGACAAATTCAGCTGTGCAATAGTGATGGGTTATGTATTACTACTATTAAAATGTAGTTTTTGTGTGTGTGTGTGTAGGGGGGTAAAACTAATTTTAATTATGTAACTCTGACCAATTGCTATTGCCGAATGCACTTGTTACCTCCCCTCCCCCACTGCTGTGATCTCCGTATATACTTGTGTATAAGCCGGGTCCAAATGCAAACAACATAGACCCTGATCTGCCATCGCATAATGTGCTGGCAGATCAGGGTCTATGTTGTTTGTTCTACTGATTAGTCCTTACAAACTGGGTCTATGCAGTTTGCAGTTGGTATTGGATTATACGCGAGTATATATGGTACTTGTGTACAATATATACATGAATTAACCAGATGCAATCTAGTTATTCACTACTACATATCACGCATCTTCTTGTCCCATACATATGACAGAAAAGATAGGTCAGGTCCGGACAGATTAGGAGATTTCCAAAATTTGGTAAGTTTTTTTTACCTCAAAAGAGGGAGGATTTTCATCGACCCAATTTTTAGCATGCAAATGGACAAAAACACAACTATTGAACAAATTTACATTTTTTAAATATTAAAATATGGACATCCTCTCATCAAATCAGTCCTTTCACAGTAACTTGTTGCCATTCATACTCTTATATGTACCACAAGCATTTTTAGCATTTCTTAGGAGATCGTTGCTGGATTATATTAGTGGCAGTCCTCATCATTGTTGATCTTAACACTTAGGAGATGATGGATTCAGGTTTCTTCTAGAGTCAGCCTGAATTTTCCTCTGAATGGAAAATGTCCTTTTTAGTGTCTGCACTGGAATGTGGCAATCTCAGTACAACTCAACTGAGTCCACCAAGAAGTTTAAATTGTTTCCTGCCTGTGAGTAGATTCAGATTGCTGACTGACTGCCAGAACTGTTCAAGATTGGTACTGTCAGGGTCTTATGTTGTTCTAATGTCAGTAAGATTCTTCACATGAAGCACAAGCACATACATTATACCATCACACCCTTTGTGACTTTAAGCCTAATTTGCAAACACCTTTGTTGTCATCATTATCATCACTATCACCACTCTTTAATAATGACAATCAAATCCGGAAAAGGATTATCACTTACTAGTATTATAGATGAAGACAAAGACCATATTCATCCCAGGCATTACAGATTACAGTGGCAGTTAGTGACATGTACTTGAGTCTGTTTTACGTTGTTTCAAAGCTGGCCAACGTAGAACAAGAAGAAAAATTCCAGTTATCTCCCTTTTGCCCTTCACAGCGATTTGAAAAGTCAACCGTTAATTTGAACAATTTAATTCAAATTCCTCTTCAATCATCAACCTTTAAGTCTGAGCAACCACTGCGCATTATTCAACACCTAATCTGTTGGACCACTGCGCATAGCATTATTCAACACCTAATCTGTTGGACCACTGCGCATAGCATTATTCAACACCTAATCTGTTGGACCACTGCGCATAGCATTATTCAATGCCCAATCTGTTGGACCACTGGAAACGAGCATAGAAATAATCAAGTTTATCAATGGTCAGGATATCAACATCTTTTTCCTGAAAGAAACAATGCTAAAAACATAAGGCGATGAGTGAAAGTGTGCGGATCTAACACCCCCGGTTACTCTATAAAGTCATTCCCCCCACCACTCCCGCAGAGGTGGAATTGCTGTCATTGCAAAGAACTCCTTACTCCATCGTCTTAGCTACACTGCAGCCTTCAATTTCGACCACACATCGTTTGAACTGGTCCAAGCCACCCTCACAATGGAACAAAGGTCAGTCCATTTTTTCTGCCTCTACCGCCCTCCTCCTGGTTGAAAAAACAAGCTGACTGAATCTCACTTTCTGAAATAGTTTCCTAACCTCCTAGAATATGGAAATTCGATAGTTGGCAGCCTGATTATTCTTAGAGATTTTAACTTTCGCTTTGACTGTTCTGGAAACCCATACACATCAAAACTCCTAGATTCCAATCACGTTTTCAACATCAAACAGTCAGTTAACCAACCCATCCATAAACATGATCACATTTTAAACTGGATTCTTCATAGACCTGATGATAAGATTCTACAGTCTTCATTGGTGTCACACGAACCTACTTCAGATCACTTCTGTGTCATATGTCATCTTGACGTATCAGTTCCTAATCTTCCATCTTTGTTTGCTACTAAGAGAAACCTCCGTATGATTAATAGAACCCAACTAATGCATGACATCCAAGCAAACCTAACAACTTTGTTACCTCCTACAGCAGAACAACTTGATAATTTCTTGCGTTCAGTGCTTGACAAACATGCCCCAGCAACCAAGTGCAGAGTATTCATTCAAAAGTGTTCTCCATGGTACAGTAGTGTTAGGGACCAACTTCACACCGACTGCTTAAAGAGAATGCTGTAAGGCTGAGCGGCTTTGGCTTTCATCTGGTATTACTATTCATAAGCAAATCTATGAAGCGTCTAAGAAGAATGTCACAAACATAGTTCATGCAGTGAAATCAACCTATTTCAGTACTAAGATCACTGAAAGCTCCTGCTGCAAAGAGCTCTTCGATATTACTAATGAGCTAATGTCAAGGAACAAATGTACACCACTTCCAACAACATTCTCCCCGATCGAATTTCCGGACCCGTTTGCAGATTTCTTCCATGACAAAGTGTAAACCATTAGCAATCAGCTTGACAGCACAATTTCAATTGACTCATCATCATCACACAGTCATGATACAGAATTTCAAAGGCAAGCCTTAACAGTATATGTGCCTGTCTCTACGGATTTCTTATGTACAATCCTGATGAAGAGTGCCCCAAAGTCATGTGAACTTGATCCGATTCCAACATCACTGCTGCTTGAGTGCTTAGATTCGATATTGCCTTCACTAACCAATGTTACTAATACTTCTCTCTCATCTGGGGAATTCCCATCATTGTTCAAAACTGCCATTGTAAAGCCTCAGTTGAAGAAACCAACGTTTGACCCTAATGATTTTAAAAACTACTGCCCTGTTTCTAACCTCCCATTCATGTAAAAAATCTTTGAAAAAGTTGTTTTTTCCCAACTGGTATCTCATCTGAATTTAAATAGTCTTTTTAGCAACTTACAGTCTACATATAACACTCACCACCGTACCAAAACTGCCCTTCTGAAAGTAGTTAACGACCTTCTCTCTGCTTTGGATAGTGGAAAGATTACAGTCCTGACCCTTCTTGACTTGTCTGCAGCATTTGACACAATAGACCATGATATACTACTTCACCATCTCAAGCATGTATTTTGCATTCACGATACAGCCTTACTATGGTTCAAGTCACACTTGGTTGACAGGACACAAATTGTGTCTGTAAATGGAAAACACTCCAGCCCAGTTGATCTATGTTTTGGTGTTCCATGGGGTCTGTTCTTGGACCCGTTCTTTTCATTCTATATGCTCTGCCCATCTCGAGTGTCATAGATCATCATCCAGTGTCTCACCAATTGTACACTGATGACACCCAAATATACAAATCTAGCCACCCAACTGAAGTTGATGCTACCATTCCAGGCATTGAGAGGTGCATTTCTGATGTGAAGTTATGGATGACATGTAACAAGCTGCAGATGAATGATGATAAACCTGAAGCACACAGAGACTTTCTTTTCTCCATCCTTTACCCCAAACAATAGGTATCAGCAACACAAACATTAAATTCACACAATCAGTACCGAAACCAAAGTGTCACTCTTGACAGTACTCTCTCATTACACCAACATGTCATTAACATATGCAAGGCTGCATATCTGGAGCTAAGAAGTATCAGCTCCATTTGCAATTTTCTTTCAGTTGATGTCACAAAAACACTTCTGTGTTCCTTAGTACTCTCTAGACTGGACTATTGTAATTCACTATTATCTGGTTCGTCTCAGTATCTCCTACAGAAACTTCAAAAAGTTCAAAACACAGCTGCTCGGATCATCCTTAGAGTATCAAGAACTGAGTACTCCTCCCCACTGTTCTCCGTGCTACATTTCATTGACTGCCTCCTGTCCAAAATACCTATCTAACCTCAGCCTTGTGTACACCCCTTCTAGATACTTGTGCTCCTCTTCTGACACTTGTGTTCTCATTAGTCCCACTATCAAAACGAAGTCATACAGACAACGTACCAGGGCCCAGCTACCTGGAACGAATTGCCTGTTGAACTTAGACACAAAGACACTGTGATCTCATTCAAGAGTGCTCTTAAAACTCACCTATTTCGACTGCAAGAAGAGATAGAAGACTTTGCAATGTTTCCTTAGCTTAATTATTTTCAGCATGTTTTTTGTTTGTAATTTCATGGTGTTTGTTTTTTGTAATTGTGTCCATGTATATGTCCTTATATGTTGACTAATATTGTAAAGCGCTTAGAGATTCTAAAGATTAAGCGCTGTACTAAGTCTTCGTTCTTCTTCTTCTTCTTCTTCTTCTTATTATTATTATTATTACGTTCATGTTTACAAAGGATTAAATCAAGGTCAGTGGTGTTTATATCAGTTTTTGCGATGTGGTCATTCATAGTAGTGTCAAATGCATATTTTGCCTAAAAATCATGGTCGCTGGTCTCGTTCTGCAGATGGTCACTCATGACAGTGAGTTTATATAATAAATTATTATTATTATTATTATTATTATTATTATTATTATACAATTAAGAGTATGATTTCTTATGAACAATAAAATAGTCACTATGTGACTAGTTTTTGTCCATTTGCATGAGAACTTTTATGGCATGTTTGAATCAGGGAACTTTTTTTTTACTAGATCTGAAAAATGATCTACCAGAAACAGGAGAATATGTTTGGCTATAAAGTTGGCAAATAGTGTCTCAGCATGTGTAGCTTTATCCTCATTTGATGCAAATTCCTTGAACATGGATTTCAGTGATGGCATATTTGTTGTTGCAGTTAATATGCATTTATGAGATGGGGTTTCTGCATGACACGTGATATAGTTCTTTCCACCATAACAGACTTTAAAATCGGCTTTACAGGAAGAGCAGAATGCATATTCATGTCCCTTTGAACTTGATTGCAACCACTGAAATTCCTGTTTCCAACCATCACTGAATTTTGTGTGATATTTCGGTTGCTTGGATTTTGGTGTTTTGACATTGGTACACTTAGACATCTCAACAAACTTGAAACACTGAAGTCAAACTGACCCCGTTTTATGCCACTTGAGCTCTTGACTAATCCAACCATACCGGTAATCAATTAACATCTTTAATCCTGTCCAAATTACTTTTGATCATACATAGCATAGACTCTAATCTATCTTGACAACTTTAAGCACCAAAACAGAACATACCTTGCGGAGATAATCAAAGTAATGTTTATTGTTTTTATGCTGATTGAGCTCTTTAGTAACCCAACCATAATCAATTATCGTCTTTAATCCTTTCGGAATTACTTCTGCTCAAACATAGTATAATCCACCTCGACAAATTTCAAACAATGAAGCCAGCTAACCAGTCCAACAGGATCAAAGGGTGAAATTAGCAGCTACATTGTCATGTCCTGCTTAAGCCAGTTCAGTCACATGATCACTGGCAGTAATACCGTAAATATACTACACTGGAACCAAAATGTGGGAAAAAAAATGAAAACAAATTAAATTGTTTCCTAATAATTTTGCGTATGCGGAAGATTTCAGTGAGTGATGGGAGGGATGGGAGACACCCCTATACTCGGGGGGGGGGGGGGGGGGGAAACGCCGATGCGGGAAGTTCAGATGTATGTTGTCCTGATGAGTAGTGGGTGGGTAAGGAAGAGTGAGGGGTAAGGATTAGTGATCTTTTCTAGACAGCAAGAAACTGTTGTCTCAGTATGGTCTTTTGTCCTGCAGGATGAGTGGCAATTTGAAAATCTTTTGAGACCTGTATAGCAAAATTTACATTTTTTAAAGAAGATATGAAAAATGTTATCAATAACTGAAATGGTAGCAAAATGTTATCAGTAACTGAGATGGTAACAACATGCTATCAATAACTGAGATGGTACATGTTATCGATAACAGAGCTGGTGCACGTTATCAATAACAGAAATGGTAACAAAATTTTATCAGTAACTGAGATAGTAACAAAAGTAATATGATTCTAAATACCCAGTACTACATATACAGCCAACTCATTATTTAATGCCAATAGGAAAAAATAGCATGTGGATTGATACTTAGTTTAGAATGCATTATTTACATACTTAAAAGCTGAATGTGTTCAGGAAGAACATAAAATGCCATGATCATACTTTATATAATGTAGCTGAGATAAACATACTTTACATACTTGTAGCTGACATGAACATACATTATATACTGTAGCTGACATGAACACTTCATTTACTGTAGCTGACATGCACATTGTATAATGTAGCTGACATGAACATTATATACTGTAACTGACATGAGCATACTTTGTATACTGTAGGTGACATGAGCATACTTTCTATGTACTGTAGCTGACATGAACATACTTTATATACTGTAGCTGACCGGAACATACTTTATATACTGTAGCTGACAGGAACATACTTTATATACTGTAGCTGACAGGAACATACTTTATATACTGTAGCTGACAGGAACATACTTTATATCCTGTAGCTGGCATGAACAATATATAATGTAGCTGACATGAACATATATATACTGTAACAGAGATGAGCATACTTTAGATACTTTAGGTGATGTGAGCATTACTCTATATATACCACAGCTGACATAAACATACTTTACAGACTTGTAGCTGACATGACATACTCTTTATACTGCAGCTGACATGAGCATACTTTATGTAATGTAGCTGATATGAACATACATTATATACTGTGGCTGACATGAAGATACTTTACATACTTGTAGATGACATGAACATACATTATATACTTGTAGATGATATGAACATACATTACATACACATAGCGGACATGAACATACATCATGAACATCATATACTATAGCTGACATGAATATTATATACTATATCTGACATGAACATACTTTATATACTATAGCTGACATGAACATTTTTTATATACTATAGCTGACATGAACATATTTTATATACTGTGGCCGACATGAACATACTATATATACCGTAGCTGACATTAACATACTTTATATACTGTAGCTGACATGAATATATGTTATATACTATAGCTGATATGAGCATACTTTATATACTGTAGATGACATGAACATACTTTATATACTGTAGATGACGTGAACTTACTTTATATACTGTAGATGACATGAACATACTTTATATACTGTAGATGACATGAACATACTTTATATACTGTAGATGACATGAACTTACTTTATATACTGTAGATGACATGAACATACTTTATATACTGTAGATGACGTTTACATACTTTATATACTGTAGATGACGTGAACATACTTTATATACTGTAGATGATGTTTACATACTTTATATACTGTAGATGACATGAACATACTTTATATACTATACATGTAGCTGACATGAACTTACTTTATATACTATAGCTGACATGAACTTACTTTATTACTACATGGTAATATGAATATTAACTATCGTTTGTACTTAGAAATATTCTGAAGGTACTTTGTAAGTCTTCTGTACTGTTGAAAACTTTTTGTGCATATCTGTTTATATTGAGTATTTAGTTTATTGTTGACTTGAGTTTTTAGTCACAGTGTGCTCTGTTTAGCATGGCTAGAGATGTAGGATGGTAGTCCATTATATTATGGGATTTCCTCATCAGGTATGCACACCATGTACATTGTAATGTATGCAAAAGTAGATACAGCTATCATATTGTCTGCATTCTATTCAGATGTTGGCAGATGAACACCATGGTTGTCTTCAATCAAGTTAAGTAACCCCAGCTGTCTTGTGTCAGTCTACAGACAGTACAACATAACCACTATACTGTGACATAACTATACAAGACAGCAGGAGGTTCACTTTTGCACATGCCATGCAGTCGGAACACCATTTAAGAATAATAGTCTCGACCTTAGTAAGTGGCATAGTGTTAAATACAGAGTGGAGTCTGGAATCTGGGTCTAGTGGAAGCAGTTTGTGTGTATGTTGGTTATAACATGCATTGGTATGTGTACATGCATGTGTATCTTTTAATAATAATTAATAAATAATAATAATATTATTATTATTATTATTATTATTATTATTGTTGTTGTTTTGTTATTGATGTTGTTCTTGTTGATGATGGCAATAACACCAAATTGGAAAAGTGATACATATGCCTCGCTTATGCTGTGCAGACAAGACAACACAAATTGTTTCATAGTCTGGCAATCTGATCAGGTCATCTTCATATTCAAAGAAATATCCTTTCCAAACTATTTAGTGATATACAGCAGCAGTAAAACACATAAGAGACACACATGTACGTTTACAAACACGTGTTAAAAGCAACATACAAACAACTGCTTCCACTAGACCCAGACCACAGACCCCAGACTCCAGACTCCTGACTCCAGACTCCAGACTCCACTACAAGATCCACGACTCCACTTTGTATTTTATACTATTGCCCTTAGAGGATTGGCATTAACAATTCAGCTCCCATAGTAAACCTATGGAAACATCATGATATTAGCAATTCAATAACTTTAAATTTCTGAATGCTCATGATCAAACCTATATTTATCAGTATAGACATATCCTTGATGCAAGCTTCTGTGTAGAGGAAACCATATGAGCCATGGCATTTTTTGGATCTACATGTGCTTGGAACATGTGTTTTCAATTCTGCACAAAAGAATTAGGTGCTAATTTCAATAATGAGTTTTCCAAACTCAAGTCTGTAAAAGGACTGAAATTCCATCAATAAAACATTGTCACTATTTTTTTTTCAGTTACAACTAGGATAAGCTCTCAAAAGATTCTTTTTACTAAAATTTTACTTTCATCATCAACCAATCCTGGCCAACCAAACCCATATATACTCTATTTTATTTTCACCCATTTTTATTCTGGTTCCCATTCTTCGATATAATTACTACAGTGAGTTCAAGAACCAGGGCCACTCTTTTTTAAGAAGACCCGTACGAAAATTTCTCATGGATTCCGTATGGAATACTTAAGGAATCCATATGGAAGAGATATAGACTGAAAAACTTATGGAATCAGACAATTTATTCCATATCTCTTCCATATGTACTTCACAGCAAATGAAAATTCCATATGGATTAAAATTTGCAGCTTTATCCATGAGCACTATTTTCCATATGGAAAGCAGGCTCTTGTGTCATAATATCATGGAAAATATTGTCAGAAATTTCCTTAAGAACTCTCTGATTCAAGCAGAAATGTTAGTGGGAGTTAGAGTACATGTATGTATCAGTGTAGCTGAGGTGGAAGGATGAGAATACATAGTCATATAAATTTGAAAGAATTGTTTAATATTTTTCCACAAATCTTTCGAAACTGCCAAACACATGATCAAAAAAAATAAATAGAAACTGTCATCATCAGAATCATAATACATAACCATAAATTCTTATGCACTTATATATCGCCACCAATCTTATGTTGAAGCATTCATGAAAAGAAGTATGCACAACATGGATCTAGAATGCAAAGAAGTATGCACAACATGGATCTAGAATGCAAAGCTCTATGGTGTAAGTATGCACAACATGGATCTAGAATGCAAAGCTCTATGGTGTCTTACTTATGATAAAAGAAGTATCCACAACATGGATCTAGAATGTAAAGCTCTATGGTGTCTTACTTATGATAAAAGAAGTATGCACAACATGGATCTAGAATGCAAAGCTCTATGGTGTAAGTATGCACAACATGGATCTAGAATGCAAAGCTCTATGGTGTAAGTATGCACAACATGGATCTAGAATGCAAAGCTCTATGGTGTAAGTATCCACAACATGGATCTAGAATGCAAAGCTCTATGGTGTAAGTATGCACAACATGGATCTAGAATGCAAAGCTCTATGGTGTAAGTATCCACAACATGGATCTAGAATGCAAAGATCTATGGTGTAAGTATGCACAACATGGATCTAGAATGCAAAGCTCTATGGTGTAAGTATGCACAACATGGATCTAGAATGCAAAGCTCTGTGGTGTCTTACTTATGATAAGCGTGACTGTGATCTATCAGGTGCAAATTCTCAGAAAAACTTAAATTTTCCATTATAATCAATCGGATTCAATTCTGTTTGGATACAAACAAATGTATGACAAATCAGTACAAGGCAATTCTGCATGGATGCAACCTGACTGAGTATTCTGAATGGGAAGAATAATTATTTTGTATGTCTTACAAACAGCAAGTATAAGACTCTTTTTCAGTAAAATGTACACATTTTAATTCCTTTGCCACAGCTAAAATATCAGTTTTCTCTGATTTTCCATTGGATAGTTCACAGAAGAATAAATGTGTCAGCTAATGTGATAAGTAAACAATGTTTTTATCATTCCGATACTGTACTGAGGGAATATTGTGATATCCTCTGTCTGTCAATCCATCTGTCTGTAACTAAAGGTTCATAGGTTGTCCATGTGGTAACCATTTGCAAAAGGACTATAATTTTTGGGCTTCTCCCCATGGATTCCTGGGAGGGAGTCAGTTGCACTGACAATTTTGAATATTTTTCTACCCAACTTTATACATGTCCTAAAAGGAGGACACATTGTCTTTGTAGTGGATTTTGGGTTTTGACCCCTGGGTCATGGTCCAGAAAGGAGTTTGGGGGTGTAATCGATTGTAGGTTACAACCCTTGAGTTTATGGTCCCGAAGGGGGGTGGGATGGTAATTAGGGGTGTAATAGATTTTGGGTTACATTCCCTGGGTGTGTAATGGAGTCATGGTCCTGAAAGGGGGTTAGGGGGTGTAATGAATTTGAGGTTACAACCCCTGGGTCATATTCCTGAAAGGGGATTTGGAGGTGTAAAAGATTTTGTGTTATAACCCATGGGTCATGGTATTGAAAGGGGAGTTGTGTGCATGTGGACTATGCAATAAAAAGCATGGGGATTTACTATGGTGAGCCATGGAAGTACATGTAGCTTTGGTTCATGTTACATGCAGTACCTTTCCACTTTTTTAAATAATTGATATCAGTGATATGAATTTACAATTTTTAACTTACCTGGCATATTGAATTTATTGTATAGTCCTGCATACAGCATGTGCTGTCCATCCAGCATGCATCATGGTGCATGTCAACTTTTGCTCTTTCAAATTCTCAAAAACCCCTTGACCAATTTCAACAAATTGGCAGAAAGCATCATGGCATTAAGGTCTTTTAATTTTGTACAAATGATGCCTACATGTATCTTCCATAAAATATGGTCACTGTTTCTAAAAAAAGAAAAATTTTAAGATGACTTCTCCAAAACCACTGAACAGAAGTTAACCAGATTTGACAGAAAGCATCTTTGCTTGAAGGCCTTTCAAGTTCATACAAATGATACCAATCCACCATCAAATATGGCTGCCTTTACTAAAAATAGAAAAAACTTAAAAAGACTTCTTCACCAAAGATGTTGAACAGATTGGACTAAGTTCCACAGAAAGCATCCTGGCATGAAGGCCTTTAAATTTTATACAAACTGTGCTATCTGTGATAAAATATGGCCACCATCACGAAAAAATAGAAATAGAAAACACTACAAACGACTCCTCAAAACTGCTAAACAGAATTCAACAGAGTTTGACAGAAAACTTTCTGGCATAAATTAAGCCTTTCAAGTTTTTTAGGAATGATGCTGATCTGCTGTCAAATATGGCCACCATTTAAAAAAACAACAATAAAAAACCTCAAATGTCGTCTCAAAAAATGGTGAACAGAATTTGACAGAAAGCATCAACACATGAAGGCTTTTCAATTTTATACCAATGATGCCAATCTACTATCAAATTTGGCGGCTGTTAGTAAAATTGTACTGTACCTTTCAATGACTTCTGGAAAACTGGTCAACAGAAATTAACCAAGGTCTTTCAAATTTGTAGAAATGATGCTGATCTGCCACCCAACATGGCTGTCTTTGCTAAAAAAAAGGAAAAAAAACAAACCCTAATAACTGTCAGAAAGCATCATACTGACCCAGATTTCTTGGCCAACTGCCCTGGTATTTGGCTTAGAGGTAGATGCCTGCTTAGTGGGAAATCTCACACCCACTTGGACCTCTTATTCTCTTTCTAACAGCTCTTCTTTTGAAGTTATTGAATATCAGATTTTGGAAGTTATTAGTCTGACTTCCATACACAATATATATGGTGTAGGAAATTTTGCACTTCTTCAAACTTCATTGCCAGATGGAAGTCGTTAATTTGTGGAAAATACCTCTGCTAAGCTCTGCTGAAAATTACTTGATTGTCTGCCAAGTTAGAATTTATGCTGTGTATGTTACTAAAGTTTGTGTTACAAGCACATTTATTTTACTGCAAATTCCAGGAATCACCTATCTGAAAATAGAGTATGAAATGAGTCTGAGATTTGGACAGTAATACAATGAAGCCAAACTGCTCCCCTGGTGGTGTTCTCGCTTTTCTCAAAATGATACTGTCAGTACAAATTGAAATCAGCCAATTTCTTTGCAGAAATGCTTTTTTGTTTTTACCACATTTTTCAAGGGACTCTCAAAAAGTTGTGGAAAATTTAGAAATGTTAAGACTTTAGCCAGCAACTCTAGCACTGTTATTGTTAACTTCTCATCTTATTTTGCCAAAATTAAAAATGACAACTCAAAATGAAATGACCCAGGGGGTAAAATAGTATATGCAGGCAGTGGCATTGTTTACTTACAGCACTTGAGAGCAGTTTGACAATGAAACATCATTCAGCTGGAATCTTTTTATACACATGTATTTTGTATTTCAATGAAATATTACTGGGAACAAACTTCTTCTGTCATCATTTTTAGTGAATCATTATTTGGGATTCCTTGTTGACCTGTATGAAAGGGGTAAAAACTAAAGTATTTGTATTAATGGGTTTCAGTGTATATTTAAGGGTCTGGGTATTATATATAGGAGATATACTATACCATTAGACAACACAACAAAAACAGTGTTCATGAGATGATTGAACTACAGGGCTGGGAGTTGATGGAAACAAGAATGAAACAACAGCTTATCATGTTATAAATACACAATCAGCAAAAACTTGGTAGACATTGCAGTCCCAGAATTCCTCACTCCTGCATCTCATTTGCTAAAATTTTGGTAGTATGCAACCAGCTTTGCCCAAGGTCAGTTCCTCTCTGGAACTCTTTACTTGCCATAGTAGCTGAGGCTGCCAGCTTGGTATCTTCTATGCAGGAGCTCTCCACCCTTTCTTTCTGATGTCTTTTCTTTCCCTGTTATTTCATGATCTTTTATGTTAATTTTTTTTCTGTCAGCTTTACTTATTTCCATTTCTTCTCCACCAGCCCTGTGCCAAGTAAAGTAATAATAACCGGGATAAATGTGTCTCTAGTTTTGCAAGAATTTGATGTAGATTATATATTTTCAAGGTTCTGAGTATTATATATTTTCAAGGGTCTGAGTATTATATATTTTCAAGGTTTGGGTATTATATATTTTAATGGGTCTGAGTATTATATATTTTAATGGGTCTGAGTATTATATATTTTAATGGGTTCGAGTATTATATATTTTCAAGGTTCTGAGTATTATATATTTTCAAGGGTCTGGGTATTATATATTTTAATGGGTCTGAGTATTATATATTTTAATGGGTCTGAGTATTATATATTTTAATGGGTCTGAGTATTATATATTTTGAAGGGTCTGGGTATTATATATTTTAATTGTTCTGAGTATTATATATTTTAATGGGTCTGAGTATTATATATTTTGAAGGGTCTGGGTATTATATATTTTAATGGGTCCAAGTATTATATATTTTAATGGGTTCGAGTATTATATATTTTCAAGGTTCTGAGTAGTATATATTTTCAAAGGTCTGGGTATTATATATTTTCAAGGGTCTGGGTATTATATATTTTAATGGGTCCGAGTACTATATATTTTCAAGAGTCTGAGTAATATATATTTTCAAGGGTCTGGGTAATATATATTTTCAAGGGTCTGGGTATTATATATTTTCAAGGGTCTGGGTAATATATATTTTAATGGGTCCGAGTACTATATATTTTCAAGAGTCTGAGTAATATATATTTTCAAGGGTCTGGGTAATATATATTTTCAAGGGTCTGGGTATTATATATTTTCAAGGGTCTGGGTATTATGTACATGTTTATACATACTGTATTGAAAAAAGTCCTGTTTTCTTTCCTTGAATTCAAAATTTGTGCTGTTATGCTCAAAACTTTATACACCTTATTTATCCTGTGAGGGAGGTACCATTGACATTGTCTGTATCCTAGACTCAGAAATACATATCAACCATGTTTACACAAAAATCAATTTTTTATTACTCTACCCAAATACAATTCATGGTCTGTTGATGATCAGAAATATGCCAGTTGTGTTCATTTTATGTTTTCAGTGATAGAGCTACAATAAATTTACATGAGTGATTTGTGTTCACTTATACTTGAAAAGAATGTTGCAATTTTGTGATAATTTATGCTTGTTTATATTTTTGCATGAATTAAAAGCTGCATTTCCTGACAAAAGATGGTAAATTAAGAAAATGGCATGAAATAATTTTGTGGCTATCTTAATAAAGAATAATGAAAACTATTTTGCAAAAATGTACAGCAAAGTCAATGGGAAAAAAAGGAAGGGGGGGGGGGGCAGTGGGATGGTGGGACATGGTAATTTCCAACCATTGTTCTTCATGAACATACTGTATATCACAATGTAAATAAACAAATAAAATTGTCAGTGTAGCAGTGTACCACATGCAATTATTAGCAGCCATCCTACATGTGCAAGTAACCCAAAGATTGTAAAAACACATGCCCTAGCTATCCCCAGTATGGCTGTTGGATGATCTGCATGGTCATCATCATGGCAGACATTAAGCTTGTTCTTCATAAAACTGCAATATATCCAATCAAAAACCAAAACAGTCTCAAGAACTAGTTACAATCTGAGACCTATATAAGTAAACCCATGTCATTGAATGCTAATCATCACAGTTTCCAAAAATTAGACAGGCCTATATAAGTAAACCCATGTCATTGAATGCTAATCATCACAGTTTCCAAAAATTAGACAGGCCAAGTCAGACAATATCAGAGGATGTTGGTATGTTGGCAATCATTGTTGAGATTTCCATGGTGGAAGCTTGACAATAGCAATCACATTTGGTGTCCATACATCCATCCATCTATCTGTACATCCATCCACACCCTAGATTAACTTTATTGTTAAAGTTTTTTACTTTCCTTTTATTTAAATATCATTTTATCCCACCCTCTTCAAATTTAAAATAGTTCCAGTTCTCCAGAGGGAGAAAAGGAATGTGTTCCGTTCGTAATGCTTTATGTTCTGCAAGTTTTATACCCTGCAATCTTGCCACAGTAAATATATCAGTTCCTTTATTTAGTGTTTATATGTTCCGCCACTTTTTATTACATAATTTGCCACAGTTTCTTTCATCTATCATGTCATTTCCATCTTTTAGTCATATCAAGGTCGGTCTAGCATTTTCTTGTGCAATCATGATAATGTGAATATTTACTATTTAAAGCAAGATTTGACAAATAAGGAATAAATATTTATATTTTAACTTATCAGTTACATTTTAATCATAATATTTGTACGTATATGGAATTCGCAGACTTCATGTCATAACCTAGCCTCGGGCAGTTTGTGAGCTTGCTGACTGTAAACAATCGTCTTGTCAGAGATTGTTATAATACATGTCACTAATTTTTAAGGTGAGTTTAGCTGTAGGTGTTGATTGGTATAACTCATGAGATTTCTTTGACATTTGTGTTTGGAAATAAAAAGCACTCGTCTCTAACGATTAACCACCAGAAGGATTTTGTTCAAATTGTGATCAATGTACCAAAAATGTACACCCACAAGCGGTGTTTATTATCTGTTGTTTATATGATAATTACAGGAGACCGATACATACTTACTGCTTGGCAAACAATTAAATGGATAAAAATTAGTGTTCTCAATATCAAAAGTCAGCTTGTCAAATATTTTGATGCATGTTGCTGACATTAAGGTGACTAGATGATAATTGTTAATTCAGTGGATTAAAAAAGTGTTCACAAATCCTTCAGTTGTGAGTATAAATAAATCATTACAAACAGTCTATCTTTAATTGTTGTTGATGTAGTTGATGAGATGAGTTGGCTATCTTATCTGGGCAAAAAAAGGAATTTCGTTCAAATATCCCGCATTTTTTTTTTATCTTAGTTTTTTTACTCATGATGGAATATTATGTTTGGGGCAAGCTCAGATATCCAAGGGCAAGTTCAATTTTCCTGTTAGCTTGCCCTGGGCAAGATCAATTTTATAAAAATTTTAATCCTTGGCTTGATATACAGGCCATGGTCAGCATATTTAAGATTTAAAATATAGCTCTGGTGATCTTGATATACAGGCCATGGTCAGCTTCTTGCTTAACAGTTAAAAGCTAATAATTAATTAATAGTCGTTAACGCATTCAAAATGTAAATTGTTTTTGAGGGGATTATGCAGAAAACTTTTGTCATTACTCACTTCATCCTAAAATGATGTTTTATGTTGAGGATAGGTGAGACAAAATGTCTACAAACTAGGCCATCCCCCTAAGTGATTCATGTAACGAGTATGATCAGGTCTTGCAGTCTTGTTAGTCAAAAACATTTCAACCTCAAAATTTTCCTGTATCAATGGGAAACAGGATATTCTGCACATTAATAAGCAGGTGGCAGGCTGTTTTCTCTGATAAATATTCTTATTGATTGGTTGACTCGGCATTTTTTGTTGTTGTACTGCAACCTTGCATGCCAATTCAAACCTCATCATTTTCTATTTGGCCCCACCCACTGAAGTACTTGTCATTATCAGACACAACAAACTGCTTCAACTGTTTCCTGTGTGTGATAGATCACTATTTTATCCACTTCATTTTCTAGATATAAGAGAAAATTAATTGGTCCTTTTTAGATAGCCCCACTGAACTGAATTCCTTTGCCATGTGTCTGTGGTTTCATTCTAGTCCTCCTAGCATGGTTCACATCAAGAAATGTTTTGAACAATATGCATGTGCCAGCCTTACTCACTTGGTTCTGGTGAAAAAGAAAAATAACTTGCTGTATAATTACTTATTTGTAATGCACAATCATATGTAAGCAAATATAGACCCATATCTGTCATTTAGTAATACATGTACATGTATATTACTGTATATACTCGTGTATACTCCGATACCAACTGCAAACTGCATAGACCCTGATATGCTGTCACATAATGCGCAGGCAGATATGGGTCTATGCAGTTTGTAAGGACTAATCAGTAAAACAAACAACATAGACCCTGATCTGCCGAAGCATTATGCAATGGCAGATCAGGTTCTATGTTGTTTGCATTTAGACCCGTTTTATACGCGAGTATATACTGTAGATGCTTAGAGTCAGTGATGTTTACTTAAAATCATTACATGTACTGTAAGTTGAACAAACAGCTTAAACATAGGACTGGAGATCATAAAATTCGGAGCTTGAGTCTGAGATTGAGTTTCCAAAAATTCGCAAATTAGAAATGACTTTTCATTTGTGGTTGGTCAGAACAAAATCACAAGATCACACTTTCCTTACCAGACCACAGAGTTATAAAACTCTGGAATTCGACTAAAAGCTCCAGAATAAATAATCATCCTTAGATTCACTCAATCTTGTTAAAATTTGTGGCATGTGTTTGGAGAAACAATATATTAGATAATCTCAAAATTTTTTTGATTCTTACCTCCCTCTGAGTCAAGTTATAAAGATCAGTAGTCTGGAAATTTGAACACAATTTGTGCTTAAATAGTTTTGTCACTGTTGGGCCAGGTCTGTTGGTGCATTATGCAAGGTCAGATATGGGTCAAAATCTTTTGCATTTGGTTGTGCAGTTACATGCAAGAGCAGTTGTAGGGCTTGATTCAGGCTGGTGAAAAGAAAAAAGCTATTCATGACAAAATTGACAAAAATGCTTACCTAAATTACTTTATTTTCGAAAATGTCAGTGGTAATTATATGCTTATTTAAAAATGATTGATATATAATTGAAGTATCCTAATATTACAGGTTGTAAAAATTATGAAATTCATTCATCTTAAGAAGATAAAAACCTGTGCAGGGAAGTATTTGGTAGAGTATTGTATATCTTACACAAAAACGCATCGTCATTGCAATTACATCGTAGTCTGATATTGTCACAGCACATTTTGAAGCACTTTGATATGACTTTACAAAGATACTTGAAAGAAGTCTTCTAGCTACCAGTATGAAGTATCACCCATAGTAAGTGTTGAGTATATCATAATCAGCACATGTCAAATATTTAACTCTGGAACCTACTGGTCTATGATGTTCATGGTTTTTTGTCCATAGTAATCATATTAATGACGGATGAGAACTGCCATTGCATATCATTGTATCCTAGTTTTTAGATACATTCTTTTGGAGAAATATTTAAAGAGGAAGATGAACTTTGAAAGAATTATGTGTATAATTGATATAGTGGCTTTAATAATGGTTGACTTATTTTATCCATTATTAATTTGCTGTTACAGAGCCAGCTTTACTCATACCCCCCAGTATGACATCTATAGCAGCTCCTCAGCCCCTACAAGTTACCAGGCCCCACCTCCAGCTGCACCTTCACCTGTCTCCTCCTCCACTCCAAACCAGGTAAGTTAGCATACCTTGGTAAGGTAATAAGTACATTAATCCCTCACTATAAAGCACCTCACTATAAGGTGATTCATTTCATAAGGCAGATATGGTAATGGATCCCATTTAATTATTTAATAGTAATATTAATAATAAAATACCTATATATAAGATGACCTCACATTCAAAACAGTCCACATTTATGGCTTCCATTAACACCATTATAATGAGGGAGTACTGTACTGTATCAAATGACTGGCACAAGGCTTCCATCAACAGTGTAAATGAGGAAGTACTGTACTGTATCAAATGACTGGGACATGGCATCCGTGAAAAGTGTTATAATGATGGAGTACTGTACTGTATCAAATGACTGGCACAAGGCTTCCATTAACAGTGTAATAATGAGGGAGAACTGTACTGTATCAAATGACTGGGACATGGCTTCCATTAACAGTGTAATAATGAGGGAGAACTGTACTGTATCAAATGACTGGGACATGGCTTCCATGAACAATGATAATTGATGGAGAAATGTACTGTACTGTATACATTTACTTGGACAAGGCTTCCATGAACAGCAATATAATGAGGGAATACTGTACTATATCATTATACTGGGACAAGGCTTACATGAATTACATAATAATGAGGGAGTATTGTACTGTATAAAATCACTGTGATGAAGTTTCCATGAACAGCATTAAATAAGGAAGTTCTGTACTGTGTTAAATCACTGGGACAATGCTTTAGTGAGCAGCATTATAACGAGGCAGTACTGTACTGTATCATCACTGAGACCTGGTTTCAGTGAACATTATAATGAGGGAGTACTGTACTGTGTCATCAACAGGACAGTTCTTTTGTGGACATCATTATAATGAGGGAGTACTGTGCTTTTCATCACTGGGGCATGGCTTCAGTGAACATCATTATAATGAGGGATTACTCTACTATATCATATCACTGACACATGGCTTCCATGAACAGTGTTATAGTGAGGGAGTACTCTACTGTATCATATCACAGGGACAGAATTAGATGTTGTTCCTTTGGATTTGCAATTTTAAATCTTCTAAACAGGGTTTAAAAGAAATGTCATTGACTCATTTTATTAATAAAGACTACAAGTACAGAGTCAGAAACAAAGCGAAAGTTTGAGATATAATATGAATTTTTTATACGGACAGTCAAATATCAAGTCTATGTTATACACCAATATATAAAACAACAGCCTCATATAAAAGTATCATGTGTGATGATATAATTTTGATTGATTTGTATCTATTAGGTATAAAACAACAACCTCATAAAAGTAACATGTATAATGACATAGTACTGATTAATTTATCTCAATAATAATACACGCTTGCTTCACACATGAATGCCTGATGTCATCCAGTATGTATATGTAACAGGTAGACAAATTATGTCGGGGATGGCCATTTTATTTATTTCATTGCAGCCTGAATAACATTCTTGGCACACCTGTATATGTCTACATTTGGTGGTATTTTTACATGTATAGTAATTGACCCACACTTGAGGGCACTAACATTGTATGACTGGTATAAGCTTGCAGTGCTGCGATATTGATACATACTTAACCCCATAAATACATTCATTATTAATTAATCAATCAAGAAGGTACTTTCCTGGTACATTCCAGTGGCTTTTCATAATGCAACCTTTATCACAATATTCATGTAGAGCTAACTGGACTCCGTTTGGAATCAGTGTTCAGTTGATTCAGATCATAATGCTGGATTGTGTCAGACCAGTGATTAATGGTCTGAGAAATTCTTAGGTAAACATAACTGAGCCCTGGGATAAGCTCATGTTTCAAATTATGCACTGTACATTGCATATCCCCTAAAATACTGTGTGGAAATTTATTTGTACATAGCCCCATGTGATAGCCACATGTAAGAGGGGCTACTGGTGTAGTTTTTTTTGCCTCTCCCCAAGGGTGCCTGGGAGGAGCAAGAGGTCATATATACAAATTTTGTAGTTACAGTGCCATTTTTTAATATTTTTTTTATCCGACTTTAAATGACTTCTGGGCGAAGGTGTGGTTGATAGGGGAATGTGTAATAAAAAGCACAAGGATTTGCCATTAAAGTAGCTGTTGTATGTGTTTGATTTATGACTGTGCCATGGGGTGGGGGAAGAAGTAGCTGTTATGTATTTGGATTTTGGCTGTGCCATGGGATTGGGGAGGAGGTAACTATTGTATGTGTTTGATTTATGGCTGTGCTATGGGGTGGGGGAAGTGTTTGCTGCTTGCCAAAAAAGTATCTAAAAGTCCCTTGTGAACCCTGATCTGCAAGCTGATTTTGGCAAATTTTATACATAGGGGAAATGTCTGCATTGTTGAAATTTTGCAAATCTCCAATTTTTGAAAGATGCACATTTTTGTTCGTGTTTCTACAATTTAACAATCTCCAAATATTGTATTCTATTTTTGTGTGGTTGAAATTTTCCCAATTGGTAACTCGGTCTTAAAAAAAAAATCACCAAAATTAACCATGTGCAATTTTTACCATATGCAGTGGTTGCTTTAATACTATCATCTCTCATGACAACCTGTTATCCAGACAGTTTTAGCCATGCTTTAACACTATCATCTCTCATGACAACCTGTTATCCAGACAGTTTTAGCCATGGTTTAACACTATCATCTCTCTTGACAACCTATTATCCAGATAGTTTTAGCCATGCTTTAACATTATCATCTCTCATGACAACCTATTATCCAGTTTTAGCCATGCTTTAACACTATCATCTCTCATGACAACCTGATATCCAGACAGTTTTAGCCATGCTTTAACACTATCATCTCTCATGACAACCTGTTTTCCAGACAGTTTTAGCCATGCTTTAACACTATCATCTCTCATGACAACCTGATATCCAGACAGTTTTAGCCATGCTTTCCATCAAGTCCAGAGAGTTGATATCCTGTAGCTTTCATTAGGAAGGCATGTATCAGTAATTTTGGATTTTGAACTGTGTATCCAGTTTTAATAAGGACAGGTCCTCAGTATAACTTTAGTAAATGATAAACATGAACTTGTACAGCTGTATGTTTATACAGGTCATCAAATTCTTCCTAGGACAGCATACTTCATGGTTTGATAAGTTTGATAGCCCTGAAGGTTTGGGTTGTTTATATTCATTCCAAAAGGACTACTTATGGTAATCTATTGTATTATTTTATCTATGACTGTTTTGAACCATTGACCCTCTTCAGCTGGAGGAGTTATTTTAGGTTTTACAACTAAATATAGATATCTGCCAGTAACTACTCTACTTATATAGCTCATCTTTTGAAAAACAATGATATAAGTGACAATTACCTTCATAGTTAGGGAAAGCCTCACTTTTTGGAACAAATACTATCTGTTTTATACCCTTTTAATGATGTGATAAAAATACAGGTAAATACTAGAGTACACTTAGTGGCAAAGTGGTGGCCAACTTCTACAGGAAAATTAAGTGCCAGAAACCTAATATTAACATTTAGGTCATACTTAAAAAGTGACACACAATATATCCTGCTGTTGAAATGACACACAAAATATCCTTCTGTGGTATTGACACTTAAAATATTCTGCTGTGACAATCAAAATGGAAATACCTCAACCTTTGTAATGGCATTCAGACATCCATATTTTGACTTATTGTTTTACTTAAAAGGTCAGAAAATCTATTGTTGTTTGACATTTATGTAGCTCTAATGAAAGTCTAGATTCCAGCAGCTAAATGTGTACAGTTAGAGGTCTCTACCCAGTAGAATTCCCAAAATAAGATTATTCACAAAACTTTGTACACTACTAATGAAAGTACATGTATCCACAGTACTTTGAAATTTTTTATCTTTCAAGGGTAAATTTTTTCATGGTTTTGCAACAGATGATATGTTCATTGACACTTAAATTTATGGATCTGCTTATTCTTCCAAACAAGGGGGTTGATGAAAACAATGATTTTCGCTGGATTTCTAAATTGTTGTTTAGTAAACTCAGTGAAAATTAGTATCTACAAATATAATTGTGTTCACTTGATTCTGTACCAGTAATTGGGGTAACTGTAAGAAGTACCAAAAATGTAGATCTTGAAACTTGCCTACTTGTATGCCATACAAATCCAGGATTCAGATGTTATCAATTTAATATAATTGACATACTAAGCACAACATCAAAGGCAGTTAAACCAACTTAAGTTTTGTTAGCTGCTCTAGGATATACATGTATGTGTGTAAATCTGCAGTGGTCCCCCTTATGAGAGACCACCTCTTTTGTAAGGCCATGTTACCCCGAACCACTATTACATTTTAATAATTTTGTCCCCTCAAGTGAGGCCAACCCTTTTGTAAGGCCATGTTGCCCAAATACCACAATATTATATTTTAATCGTTTTGTCACTCTCATGAAAGGCCACCTTTATTACAAGGCCTTGTTGCCCCAAACCACTATTATATTTTAATCATTTTGTCCTGCTCATGAGAGGCCACCTTTTTTTATAAGGCCACATTGCCCAACACCACAATATTATATAATCATTTTATCCCCCTCATGAGAGGCCACCCCTTTAAAAGGCCATGTTGCTCAACACCACAATATTATATTTTAATCATTTTGTTCCCCACATGAGAGGCCACCTCTTTTATAAGGCAATATTGCCCAATACCACTATTATATTTTAGTCATTTTATCCCCCTCATGAGAGGCCACCCCTTTTATAATTCCATGTTGCCCAAACCAATATTATATTTTAATCATTTTGTCCAGCTCATGAGAGGCCACCCATTTTATAAGGTCATGTTGCCCAACACCACAATATTATATTTTAATCATTTTGTCACCCTCATGAAAGACTACTTCTTTTGTAAGGCCATGTTGCCCAATACCACAGTATTATATTTTAATCATTTTGTCCCCCTTATGAGAGGACACCTATTTTATAAGGCCACCTTTTCATTGCAGAAGGAGTGGCATAACAAGAGGGGACCACTATTGCATACAATAATATAAAGCATTAGGGTTGTATGGTTGGCATTTCAGAGACAGTTCGATGTGATCGAACTTGTTAACATTTTTCATGAATATTGTAATTCATTTTGTACATAAATTTAAAAACAGATGAGAGATTTTTTTCTGCCATTTTCTTCTGCATCAGGTTTCCTGAAGTCCTGGAAGTTTCTGTAAAAAATCTAAGAATGTAGTGCCTATCAAAGGTCACAGTAATTAGCACAATCATGGCATGCCAGGGGAAAATTATGTTTGTCATCCAAGACAGCAGTAATTCTAGTGAAAGATTTCATCATTTGACTGAATTCCTGTTAGTTACCGGTACCGCCTGTCTCACTTATTTTTGTCTGTAAAAGGGAATGGGATAGTAGTAATTCCTCTTGAAAACAAAGTCTATTGTTGTTATAACTTTTGCTTTAGACCCTTAAAGTTATTTTGACATGTATGGATGTCAACACACTTAACATTGAAACATCTAATTTTATGTAAAAGTCTTGACATTTTTATTTTTTTATTTATGTGAAACCCTATCCAATAATGAATGTCCCCCCCCCCCCCTTTTTTTTAAATATAAAAAACTAGGGTTTAATTATGTCTACTTTGATATTGGGTTGTATGTTTGTCTCGGGTTGTACATCTCAGTTCAGTTTATTGCAAGTGATGTTTTTATTGCTTATTTTTTATGCTGTATTCTTTAATGATAGTAAGCTAATTTTGGATTGGCTGCCAACGGTTGTGAACATTTATTACTCTTCGATACTTTGTGGTGGAGAATTTCTGTGTTGTTTTTCAAAGGTTTGCTACATGACTTTAAAACGAAACTCTCTGGATTTCTTTTTGAATGTTATTTAATATAAAACATAGCATAGAAGTTGCTCTATTTCACATCTTGATTCAGTTAAACTTCCTAAGACATGTATCTCTTTAAACCTCATGTCAACAAATATCTTTTTTCTTTTTTCATGTGCAGTCCCTCTACAATAAGAGTGCAAAACCATTTGGTGCAACTGCAAACAAGGCTCCAACTCCCTATGGGTCTTCAGGAGTGAGTGGCATTACTCAGCAGACACAAAACCTCAATATTGGCAGGTAGGGTCAAACAGAAATGGTTCAACTGATCTCATCTGTCACTATATACTAATTTGTTAGCTGTTTTATCATCACCAGGAACTTCCATATTACATGATATGGTGTGTTTGATAAAGATGTGGGCCTGGTTTTTGTCCCCCACTTTTTTTTGGAAACTGAGGGATGTTAAATTTTGCCCTTCCATTTGTCTGTCATTTAATCTATCCATCCTTTTGTTCATCTGTCTATCTCACTTTTATTTCCACACAATAACTTTCTTAATTATTATTTCAGTTCAAATTTTTTTTTTATAAGCTTGATATTGATGAAACCGTGGCTGAATATGATTATCAATAATCTTCATTTGTTTAGCATAGTTACAGCTTCAGATTGTCAGACCCACCCACTTTGGTTTCCACACAGTAACTCCCTTAATTATTATTGGATTTCATTCTAGTCGGTATGGGGCTTGATATTGATGAGATCCTGGCTTAGTTTAAATGCTAGTGTTCTACATTGTTTAGCAGAGTTATAGTCCTTTATTGTCAGACCCATCCACTTTTGTTCTGCATAAAAAATCCCTTAACTATTACAGAATTTCAGCCAAATATGATGTGCAACTTGATATTGTTGAGATCTTGACTAAGTTCAAGTGTCAGCCTTCTCCATCTTCGTTAAGTGGAATTATATCTCCTGATTGTCATACCCACCCATATTCATTTCTACATAACAACTTCTTAACCAAATTTGGTGGAATTTGGTTTCCACACGATGACTGCCTTAAGTTTTGTTGGAGTTAAGGTAAATTTTGTAGGTAGCTTCATATCAATGAGAGCTTGCCTGAGTTTGATTGTTAGTGTGCTGAGTTAATTTTCAGCATATACTACATAATCTTTTAGCAGAATTATGTACCCTGATTTTCAGACACGCCCAGTTTGTTAATGGGTGACATATACACATATAATTGAGGTGATCTTGTATCTTATTGGCTGAGCTTCTTACCACTCTGGAAACCATGCTTTTTATCAGACTTGAAATATGAATTTATATCATCAAGATCTTGAACAAGTTCGAAAGTGAGTGAGAACCATGTATATTAATGAGGTAATCTTGGATCTTATTGGCTGACCTTGTTAGAACTCTGGAGCCCATATTTCAAATCCGATTTTGATTAAATCTGGAATATATGCTTATGTCATCAAGGTTGTAGACAAGTTCAATAACGAGCAAGATGCATGCATATTAATGAGGTTATGTTGCATCTGATTGGTTGAGCTTGTTACCACTCTGGAAGCCATATTTCGGATCCAATTTTGATAAAACTTGAAATTTGGGCTCATATCATCAAGATCTTGGATGGGTTCAGAAATTAGCAAGATCCATACATATGAATGAGGTAATTTTGCATCTGATTGACTGAGCTTCTTACCACTCTCAAGGCTATATTTCTAAACTGATTTGATCAAACTTGGAAATATGCTTATATCATCAGGCTCTTTGATGAGCTCAGTGATGAGTGAGATCCATGCATACTAATGAAGTGATTTTGCATCTGATTGGCTGAATTTTTTACCACTCTGAAAGCCATAATTCCGATCCAATTTCGATTTAAATGTGGAGTATGGGCTTGTCTCTTCAGGTTCTTGGAAGAGTTAGATAATGAGCATGAGCCATGGATATTAATGAAGTGATCTTGCATCTTATCTTGAATGACTTCAGTTATGATGAAGAAACTATGCATATTAATTATGCCTTTATCTTTTTAAAGAATTTTTATCAGGATGTACTAAAATAGGTAAAGTCAACATGATGTAAAATTTGGGAAATACTTTATATACATTATGTTCTTACAATACTATATAAGCCAGCTTAATGAAATGGTCAACTCTGTTAAGTTATGTAAGCCAGCAGTATAAGTCCAGTTTGAGCCTCTTGTTTCTTTATCCAAGCTTTCTGATAACTCAAGTGTGCTGATTTTGTAGTTATTTTTGTCTTTCTTATGAACATTATCAGTTTCACTCATGTTTTGCCAAAGACCTTTCAAAAGCAAACTAATGTAATATAGGTGCATAGTCAAGTGTTTTGCCTTGGTTTGTCATTATACAGTAAACGACTGATGGGAATATTTTGTACCATCATGTTTCAGCAAACCGGTCTCTAATTTTAGTTCTCTCGCACAAAAGTATGCTGATGTGGAACAGGAAGAAAAACCATCCCAGGTCCAGTCACGGTCTTTCAAGTTCCTGCAGGACACACTTAACAGCGGACAAGGTATGTAACACTGTGAATGTTATATTTTGCACATCATAAAATAAATTTTGTCTCACCTGAAGTGCATTTGGAAAAAGGTTTGAATTTTCTCTTTATGGGTTAAGTTTGTACAGAGAAGCATGTGGCAACAGAACAAATAAGAAATAGCTTTCTTGGTATGTTTTGGACTGGCTGAGCTAATTCTTCTAACTAAGTAAATTGTGCTTCTACTTTGATCTCGGGATGCTCAATCTTGACTTTTAAACTGTTAAAAAATGTTAGCCATCAATTCCCCTGAAGAACTGTACAGCCTTCCTTCGAGTTTTCATCAATTTTATTAAATTGTAAAACTTTTAGAATTAGTAGTTTTTCTTTTCTTATTCATATATTATAAGTAGCTTACCTTGTTTGCCTGAAGTTACCTATAATAGATAATTCACAAATCTTAATCTATGTCAGGTAATTTATTTTAATTCATCTGGCTGTCCTCCTCATATCACAACAATTGTTATCACTTTGTGAAATCTTTCTTATCACATAGGTTTTCCACATTATATTAGTCTTATTAACATGATTTGTGTTTTTGTCTATGACAATATATTACCACTGCACACAACATTGACAGTAGGTCTATGACAATATATTACCACTGCACACAACATTGACAGTAGGTCTATGACAATATATTACCACTGCACACAGCATTGACAGTAGGTATTGACAATATATTACCACTGCACACAACCAAGATAGACGTAGGTCTGTGACAATATATTACCACTGCACACAACATTGACAGTAGGTCTAGCATTCTCTTACTTTAAACACAGATGTTACCCATTTATATCACTGTACATTCCAATGAAAAAAAGCATTATAAGGGAGGTAACTCCCAATAATTCTGAAGTCAATGGAATGTCTCTGCTGTAGGTAGCAAAACAGTTTTTCTTATAAAAAGTAAACCTTAATTGATGAGTGTAAAAATGAAAAAAAAAAAAGAATCAGCAGTCCTAGACTGATATACATGAAATAAATAATAAGTTTTGATGTTAATCTCTTACACATGACATTCCTTTAGCATGTGGGATCAGCAATTTCTCTCTTTTAACAGATATTTCCTAACACAAACTCTCATCTCAAATGCACACTTTAGATCGCTGGTGCCAAACTTTGAAGCTTAGCAGACATTTCCCACAGAGACTCATCATTTGAATCAACAGAAAATGTAAGCAACTCTGTTCATTGATGCCTTCAAATCGGAACTGAATAGGTGTCATCCATTTTGATTTTGCACACTTTTACACCATGCAGAATTACTATTTCAGCCTCAAACTTGGGTGGCTTTTGCATATCAGATGCAGTTGGTATCTGCATCAGGATGCAGTACCCTATTCTGTAGGGAACCCTAAATGACCTATACATATTTTTACAGCAAAATATTGACCAACAATGGTCTACATCAGACACTGGCAACCTTTTAGAACTTCTGTGCCAGATCCGCTCAATTGTATAGTGCTGCGTGGAGAGCTGCGTACCATGAGACAAGTCACATTCCTAAGACTTTGCACTTTCCATAGAGTCTAGCATGCCACCGTCGACATGCATGCCATAGGTTGCCGACACCTTGTCTATATAGATATATCTCTGTCTTGATTTCCTGTACATTTACATCCATTCTAATTTGATTGGGCCTAATTTATGAAACTGCGGTGTACTACCTAATGCTGCATTTTGTGCTAGAAATAAAAATTGCCTCAGAGATATTTTGTGCTTTTTATGAGGGAAGAAAAAACAGAAGTGATAATCATGAAGAAAAATCAAGTTATTACATTTTCAATCCAGTTATAACATTTTCTTTTGATTTGTTATGTCTTTTGCTGTGGAAGTCTATGTGCTTGTTCCTAAGGTGATTGTATTGTGTGTGTCACAATAATCTTTTGATAATTGGAGAGCTAGCAGGCTCCATAGTTACATCATACTATAATCACATTCAAATTACACATCAAATTGCTGTACTTATCTCATCTTAAGTATTATTTTATACTTGTTACTGTCACAGTGATTGTCATATTCTAGTTTATCTTGCTTACATTTTATCATTACTTTTTTTCCATGGTGATTGCCACCTGTAGCTGCCATGGCAATTGTCACACGTTTTCATGGTGAAAGCCTGTATTTATTTTGTTGATCCTATGCATGTTGTTACTGATGTTTCAGAGCCCCCTAAAGCATTACGACCTCTTGACCCCAATAGAAGAAGCCCCTCCCCAGGGATTGTGGCTGAAAAAGGTACCAGTGGCATAGTTCAGGCTAAACTCGCCTTTGCCACAGTCACACCTCAACAGTTTAACACCCCCGTTGGCCTGTACTCCAAGGAAATTGTTGAGAAACAGACAGGATTGTTGCAAACAGAACAAGGGTAAAGAACTATAGCTAGGAATTCTACATAATAGAGAGTTCTAAGAAGTTACCTTCATTTACAGAAACACATGTATCTGATGAATTAAAGAATCTTTAGTCCACATGGGAGCCACGGTGGCTTAATGGTTAAGGCATTAGACTTGTGACCAGAAGGGCACAGGTTCGATTACTACAATCGAATGAGCCCAGATAGGCTGCTGTGGTGTGTCCATGGGCAAGGCACTTTACCTGTCTCAGCATGATATAACCTTCCTGCAATTAAACCAAATCTAATCAATCTACTTGTTTAGTCCTTTTGGGCCCATTGGATGGCTAGTTTCTTGTTTCAGTAATTAAAGTCCAATGTATTCTCTCATTTGTTGACAAAATGGCTTATCAAACCTATTGGTATGATTAAGAAGAAAATTTCAATTATATATGTTCTAATTACAAAATTCTTAATGTTATTTTCTCACCTCTATGATGACAGTACCTTCTTAAGCCATATAACACCTAAACAAAGGTACATGTATTTTTGTAAATGAAGATAGCCTGTCATTTCCCGTTATATAAATAATATTTAAATTCAGTAAATGCTTATTAACTTGCCAATGTCCTACATCCCAGGGTTCATTATGGCTGATGCAACTGAAACTTTCACAACTCCCTCATCCGGTTTCATAAATGAAATTGATGATTTAAAAAAAAATTTCATTTAATTTTTCTTCACATATTTGGTATTTGAAAAATATCTTGGATTATAGACTATTAATTCTTTCATTCTTGAAAGTAATGACATGCAATTATTACCATGTGGAATGGCACAGTATTACAGTTTTTAAAGACATGCTGTACAAAAAAATAGAAAGAAACAAGAACTTGAATTTGGATCATTATAAAACCATTTAACTTTAAAAAAACAACAAAATATGTACATGGCACTTTCTGAATTTATCCTGGTTTGGATACTTGAAAAATCTCTAAGCTTAAACACACGTAGTTGCTGTCAGACTGTATTCTTTAGTATGAAGGACCCCCTAAGATTAAATACACCAGTTGCTATCAGACTGTTTTTGTACCCTGGGGTATGTTGCTGTCATACTGTTTTTGTACCCTGGGGTTTGAAGGACTTTTTTGTACCCTGCGGTATGAAGGACTTTTTTGTACCCTGGGGTATGAAGGACTTTTTTGTACCCAGGGGTATGAAGGACTTTGTTTTGTCATATTATATTCATATATCAGTATATCTCAGTGTTTACATAATTGATTTCAGTGCCTCCAGCACCACATGCGCCACACAGGAGGTAACCAGTAGTTACAGTAATGGTGGTGTTGTTGCATTGTGTGGTCATGCATTCTTGTGTTTGAGTGTTTGAAAGTAACCCCTAAAGTGCATTATAAAACGATTCTGCTAAAGAAAGGTGCATGCAGACTGAAAACATAATATGTTATTGATAGTTCTTTTCATAAAATGTGTGAATCACATGCTACATTATTTGTTTCACATTTTGTTATGATGAAAATTGTGTTAAATAAAGAGTTATATTGTTGCATGAATTTTGTATAGCAGAGTTCTGGCTGGTTTAAAGACTGTTTTATTTCCATGTTCTTGCGATAATTGCTGTTGTTTTGTATTGTGATTAGTATGTTCAATTACAAGGACTGTAATGATTTGATAAAATTCTGCTCAGTTAATGTAATTTTCCATCAGTGATAACTTAAACTTTGAAAGTTGAAAGTTTACAGATGTAAAACAATATTAGCATCATGACAGAAGAATACATTTGTTTTAATTAGTTGCAACACAAAATGGGTTGTATTGAGAAAATGAGTGGTAGATCTAAAAAATTTACTGCTAACTTGTAATTGTTTGAATGGAAATCTGTTTTCTAAGATATAGCACAATTGATTGTGTACCAATCTATATCAGATATCACCATCACACAGTGCACACCAGTCCTTTGCTTTTGGCAATTGTATTGGCAAATCTGCTTAATTTAAAATGATGTGATCTTATTCTAGTGCAATAAACTTGGAGTTTGGATTAATTTTCATTGCACTTATCATTTATATGGCATGGTATTTTAATACCAGTTTGGGTAATACTATTGTTTGCACCTTGTTTTTTTATGTGAGTTTTGCTGGAAAGTTGTTGGGTATCACATACATTCTGTTTTGTTGATTCACAACTAAAAGAGGAATTGCTCCATGTACAGGCTTCAGACATTTCAACTAAGTCAATTTTATACCCCCACCACTATAGAGTACCATATTTAGCTGTGTATAACGCGCACTTTTTTCACCTAATTTTCTTATCTTAAGTCGGGGGTGCGCGTTTAATACAAGCACTAAAAAAAAAGATTTTTTCCAGGTCGATCTGATGAGAGGATGAAGGCACTATAGCCACCTACATGTGTCACATTCACTCCTTGTGAAATATTAAATCCGTTGTACATTGCATTGTAACTAAATTGTTTACCGGTACTAGCCATAATAAAGAAATAAATAATGCTTACAAATAGTCTTGTTCTTTGATAGCTTATGTTAATAAACTGGTTTCATTTCACATCACTGTGTAGCATTTTGTTCTGTGCCTCGACTGGAAATACATGTACATAATGACTGGTAACTTGTTAAAAAGCTGTGCAAAGTGCCGCATTGGAGCGGAACAAATACCACTGTGAGGACTACCGTACATGTTCCGTAAATGTTCAGTATTCCATAACTGTTGATCTAATACATTTTTTCTTCATTTATTCTTGGTTGAATTGAAATATAATATGTGTAGAATTCAAGCAGTGTTAATGTTCTCATCAGAGGCACCTTTAGGGGACATTTTTTGTGACTACGGTTTCTTTCTTACGGTAACACTGACACGTTGTAGAAAAAAATAATCAATTAATGTATGAAGTTGGAAAATATTTTTTTTTGTTGAAAAATAAACTTGGTTCTTAGATTTTATTCCTCATCTTAAATGATAGTATTTATATTTATTTATGACTATAGAGTGATCAGTGTTTCATTGACTAAGTGGTGTCTTTATCATTGGAACAAATATATGATCACTGTACCTGTAAATGTTCAATATTCGATAACTGTGGATCTAATTAATTTTGTCTTCATTTATTCGTGTTTGAATTGAAATATAATATTTAGAATTCAAGCAGTGTTAATGTTCTCATTTTTTTGTCGTGACTACGGTTAGCCTGTACAGTAACACTTAATGTATGAAGTCGGAAAACATTTTTTTTTTTCTTTGGAAAATAAACTTGTTTCTTAGTTTTATTTCTCAGCTTAAATCATAGTATTTGAGATATCTTTGTGACTATACAGTGATCAATGCTTCATTGACTCAGTGTGGCTTTTTCACGGTAATTGGCGCCAGGTAAGCTTTGATGCACTCAACATAGTTACAATGCTTTGTCTCGGTGAGCAATATTTAATTGATTCAGCGTGGTCTTTTTAACGGTGATCAGTGCTTCATTGACTCAGTGTGGTCTTTTCAAGGTAATCGGCACCGGCTAAAGCTTTGATGTGCTAAACATAGTCACGTTGCTTTGTCTAGGTAAATTTGCAATGTATTTACTTTTCTTCAGAAAATTAACTTGTTTCTTTGTTTTATTTCTCATTTTAAACAACAGTATTTGATACGGAACTTCTTTGTTACAATACAGTGAGCAGTGTTTAATTGACTCAGCATGGTGTTTTTAAAGGTAATCAGCGCCGACTAAAGCTTTGATGGGCCAAACATAAGTACAATGCATTGTCTTGGTAAATTCTAGCTTGGACATGGAGATATATTTTAGAGGTGTAATGATAATCCAAATAAGTATAAATGCCGGACCTAAACTTTCACATAGCATATTGTGTTCGATCTTGAATCTGAACGAATATAGTCAAAGTATCAACATGGGTCGTATAAGAAATTCGTACAATGTGAAAGACAAGCTAACCATCATTGCCTATGCAGAAGCACATGGTAACAGAGCTGCTGGGAGGGAGTTTAATGTAGGAGAGTCTTCTGTTAGGGATTAGAGAAGAATGAAAGAAAGACTGAAGAAAATACCGACAACAAAACAGGCAGACAGAGGGAAAAGTGCAAAGTATAGAGAGCCATGAGTCCTTGAATGAGTCATGGATAGAAGAAGACAGGGAATCTCAGTATCCATGACAGAGATTCGCTTTCAAGCAATATTGATTGCAAAACAGAAGAAAATAGATGACTACAAGGGGTCTGTGAGCTGGGCCTATGCATTTTTACGACGACACGACTTGCCAAGCATCATCATCCATGCCTTCAAAAAGTGCTGCATCTCAAATAAAATGGATGGCACAGAGGATGACATCTTGTGGGAAGACAATGCTAAGCATGAAGACCACTCAGAGCGAGGACGAAGACGAAGATGAAAGCTATTGTGCAGCAACACCAGGACAGACAAGGACATACAGTGACTTTTCGAGAGAGATGATGACGAAGAGGAATTTGAGGGATTTGATGCCAATAGATTGAACTCCATCAACTAGGCAAACCTTTAAAGGGCCCTTTTAAGGGCCAACCATAAAATCAGAAAGATATAATTTCAATATTGCCACTTTTTTCATTCACTATCCAAAATGGCCGACTGTTATCGCACTATGAAAACGGAGCGAAATACTCAAGATTTTGAAATGTATTATATTACATACGCGTTATATGTCAAAACTACATTTTTTCCACTCATTCTGGGTCGAAAATTGGGGTGCACATTATACATCTGTGTGCGTTATACACAGCTAAATACGGTATATAGTAATCCTTGTGTCTGTCCATCCATCCATTTGTCACTTGTTAGTGCAACTAGTTGTACAGTTTTGAAGGATTGCCATGAAACTTAGTAAATATTATGTTCATCATCTGAAGATGTACATATTGACAAATCACTTTGCTTTTGCAGTTTTAACTCCACTGGTCATAGACCAGAAGAGCTTATGGTCTGGTCTGTTGTCCGTCGTCCATCATCCGTCGTCCATCATCCGTCGTCTGCTGGCCGTCGCCTGCCCATCCATTTGTTATTTCTACTCCTTATAACTACTTAGAGGATTGCAATAAAACTAAACAAACACATTCATCCCATGGTCTAGTTGGTCCTAAATGAAAATGGTGCTGCTCAGACATGCAATATGGCCACTACAGTGGCCATCATGAAAATCTTGTTCTCACTACTCCCCCTGAATGGATGGTCATATCAACATTGGGTTTTCACTAAAAGACTTGTTATGATGTCTGGTATGTCCTAAATGAAAATGGTGTTGATCTGATTATTGCTGCGGAAAGTTGTATTGACATGGGTTTTCACCAGAAGACTTCTTATGATGTCTAGTTGGTCCTGAATGAATATGTTGCCAATCTTATATCTAATATGGCCACCACAGTGGCCATCTTGAAAATATTGTCATCGCAGCTCCTCCTGAATGGATGGTCATATCAACATGGGGTTTTCACTAAAAGACTTATTGTGATGTCTGGTTGTTCCTGAATGAATATGTGCTGATATGATGTTCAATATGGCCACCACAGCAGCCTTCTTAAAAATCTTGTCATCACTACTTCTCCAGAATGGAAAGTCATATTGACATGGAGTTTTCACCAGAAGACTTCTTATGATGTCTAGTTGGTTATAAATGACAATGGTGCTGATCTGGTAGCCAATATGGCCACCAGAGTGGCCATCTTGAAAATCTTGTTATTGCTACTCCAGCTGAATGGATGGTCATATCAACATGGGTTTTGACTAAAAGACTTCTTATGATGCCTAGTTGGTCCTAAATGAAAGTGGTTCCAATCTGATGTCCAATATGGCCACCACAGTAGCCATCTTGAAAATCTTGTTATTGCTAATCCTCCCGAATGAAAAGTAATATTGCCATGGGCTTTTCACCAGAAGACTTCATATGATGTATAGTTGGTCCAAAATGAAAATGATGTCGATCTGATGTTGAAAATGATGTTTGATCTGATGTCCATTATGGACACAACAATGGGCATCTTGAAAATATTATTGTCACTTCTCCTCCTGAATCGATGGGCATATCAACATGGGGTTTTCCTAAGCAACTTCTTATGTTGGTCCTAATGGTGCCATTCAAACATTCAATATGTATGCTACAGTGGCCATCTTGAAAATCTTGTTATCACTATTTCTCCTGATTGAATGGTCATATCAGCATGGGGTTTTCACTGAAAGACTTCTTATGATGTCTAATTGGTCGAAAATTTCTAATATGACTGCCACAATGGCCATCATGAAAATCTTGTTATCACTACTTCTCCTAGATGGCTGGTCATCGACATTGTGCTTTCACCAAAGGACTTCTTATGATGTCTAGCTGGTACTAAATAGAAATGGTGCCAATCTGATATTGAATATGGCCACCATGGCATCCATCTTGAAAATCTTGTTATCGTTGCTCCTCCAAAATGGAAAGTCATACCAACATGGGGTTTCTGCCAGAAGTTGTCTTATGATGCATTGTTGGTCCTAAATGAAAATGGTGCCAAGTTGACATCCAATATGTCCACCACAGCAGTTAATTTGAAAATCTTGTTATCCCTGAAGAATTTTAAAGATGGTTTCAAAACTCTGCAGTTGAAAGGAAGAAATTGTCTTGTCCTGAATTCCTGGACATTCTTTTCAGCCATTAGAGCATCAGCCTCTTTAAGGGACTCTTGTCTTGTAACAGTATGATACAATCTCATTAGTGCAATGAGTCCTGCAGTTTTTGAAGTATTGTCATAAAACTTGGTAAACATTATGGTCATCACCTGAAGATGCACATATTGACAAATCACTTAACTTCTGCAATTTTTGTTTGAGTTATTGCCCTTTTTATGCAGCATATAACAGAATCTTGTTAGCACAACTAGTTCTGCAGACACAATTTCATTAGCTCAACAAGATCCACATTTATTTATGTATTGCCACAAAGCTTGGTAAATATTATGGTTATCACCTGAAGATAGCGCATATTCACAAATCATTTTGCTCCCTTAATTTTGTTTGGAGTTATTGGCCTTTTTGTCTTGTAACTTAAAGTGTATGACACAGTGTTGTTAGCACAACTAGTCTAGCAGGTTTTATGGATTGTCATGAAACTTGGTAAATGTTATGGTCCTAACTGGAAGATGTACATATCAACAAATAACTTCGCTGCCTCAATTTTGTTTTTAGGGTTATTGCCCTTTTTGTTCCATAGCTTAATGCTGTGTATGACATAATCTTGTTAGCGCTACTAGTTCCACAGTTTTTCATGCAGATTTTGATGGATTGCCATGAAACTTGGTACATATTGTGATCATCATCTAAAGATGCACAAATTGACAAATCTTTGCATTCCTATGATTTTTATAAGAGTTATTGCCCATTGTGGCATACAGCTGAAAGCAATGAATGACAGAATTTTGTGAATGCAACTACTCTTGCCATTTTTTGTGTATTGTTGTTAAATTTGGACATTATGGTCGTCATCAGGCGATATGCATGTTGACATAATTGTACTTGCACTTTTTGCAGAGGAGTTGTACACTTTCTTTTACTTTACATTCATCTCCTTCATGGAGTAAGGGTGGGATGCGAGGAGGAAGAGGTATATTTATTTGAGCAAATTTGGCACCATTCCTCTAGTTTAAGTAAGCAACTAAATCAAAAATTAATAAAGTATTTTTATTTAAATATGTTTCATTTGTTTTTTAATCATCATTTTCTCTATTCTTTGGGTATTGGTGTGAGAAGTTTGTTTAGGGCACACATGTTTCTTGTAAAAATTTAAGTATTAGCTTACATCATCAAAATCAGAAGAATGATGCAATAATTTTTGTTGTTAATGAAATGGATACTTGATCTTTGTACACTTGTGTGATGCTAAAAGGAATGATTTTTTTTAGATTGAACAATTTTAGCAATTTAGCAGCTCAGTCACTAAAATAAATCCCATCAAAATACACCACCTTAAATATTACAACCTTGGTAGATCCACCATCACTAAAATAGCACTAGGCAAAATTAGAATCCTCTGTTTTTGAACAAAATTCACGAAATTTTGTGTCAGCAAAAAATTTCCACTATATGGTATTGGTGCCTTGTGCAGAATATGTAAGTAAAATGAAGGAGCAGAATTGCATATACATATTATGAAAAAACATCTTACTTTCATATTGATGTTAAATTGGGGGTCATGATAGAATTAAGTTTGAAGTGACAATATTTTTAATATGGCTAGTATGCATTTAAGTAAGGAGCTGCAGTGGCTTGGTGATTAATGTGTCTGACTTATGATTGAAATGGTGTAGGTTCAAATCCTATCATCAAATCAGCCTGAGTTGACTACTGTGGTGTGTCCTTGGGCAAAGCACTTTACTTCCATAGCCTCAGCACTAAATAAGCTACTTGTGTTGCTGTGCTATAAAACACCAAACCAAACCAAATCAATTAAAAGCATGCATTTAAGTAGACCCATGATACATTAAATTGTTTAACTGTATTGAGTTCATTTATGTCAATCCCTTTCTTATTTGCTGACCTCCCCATCCCCTTTGTCTTATCCCTTTTCTTTGTAAATATAATATCTGTTTCCTATATACATAATATGCATACTGCAGAAAATAACATGCTTTCTAGCCCCTGTTATAGTAAGTAGGTCACTGGTTCCCGACCATTTTTTGCTGTGACCCTAAATTGGCCACTAACAGGACCTCCCGACTCTCAGGGCATTTTTCAGCATTAAAAAAGCAAAAGAAAGATTTTGTTCTGATGATCCTTCACGACCCTACTGATGACCCCCCATGACCCTGATTTGTGTCGCAACTTGAGGTTGGGAACCACTGATGTAGATGCATGTGCATGATTTTTCAGGTCAGGAGATGAAGCAGACACTGTGAATAAGGAATACGATAGTGAGGGAAGGAGAATATATCATCCATCGGAAACTTTTAGGCTCATATTAGAAGAGGAAAACCATGTGCCAGCTAAAGAGGAGAAAAATCATGAACCTGAACACTCACGAACATTTAAAAAATTGCAAACACAACTGGGGTAAATATCGTGCCTATGTTAGCTGCTGCTTTTGTTCAGCTATTAAAAATGTATAGAAATTTGATTTCCCTTTTTTCTCCTTGTGAAAAATTACAATTGCTTAGAGACGTTAGATTAGGTTTAGGGGTTAGAAGTCAGTGTCAGTCAGATACTGAGCATTCATCAGGTGCCATCACAACAACATAAAGGAATTCTATCTGGTAGTTAGTTTTACTTTGGTATGTTGAAACTGTTCTGCATAATTTTATCTGGAACTTGCTGTTTGCATGAAGATTTTGTTTTGTGGTTGATAATTTACATATGTAAGTTCCACTAATAACTCCCAGTTGAAATACAGAACTTATATCAGTAATAGATCTTTCAAATTTTCAAGTGTCTCTAAATGTGCAGGAATGCAGTATTTAAATGGAAAGGGTTAGGGTTAGGAACATGATGGAAAGTACCACACTTATATTAATGAAGATTCCTTGTCTTTCCAAATTATTATTATCTAGACAGAGACAGGAGATATATAGTAATCGCCGTGTCCATCCATCCAACCATCTATCCTTCTGTCTAGTACTCATGCAACTAGTCCTGCAGATGTCCAATATGGCCACTATGACGGCCATCTTGAAAATCTTGTTATTGTTACTTGTCCAAATTGGAAAGTCATATCAACATGGATTTTTACCAGAAGACTTCGTATAACGGCATGTTGGTCCTAAATTAAAATGGTGCTAATCTGAAAATCTTGTGATTGCTACTCGTCTTAAATGGAAAGTCATTTTGATATGGGTGTTTTCATCAGAAGAGTTCTTCTGGTGTCTAGTTGGTCCTAAATGAAATTGATGCAAACTGACCCTCAGTATGGCTACCATGGTGGCCATCTTGAAAATATTGTTATTTCTACTCCTCCCAAATGGATGGCTATACCAATATGGGGTTTTCACCAATAGACTTGTTATGATACCTAGTTTGCCCTAAATGAAATGATGCTAGTTGTACATCCAATATGGCTGCCACAGAGGCTGTCTTGAAAATTTTGCTTTCACTACTGATCCTAAATGGACAGTCATATTGACATAGGGTTTTCACCAAAAGACTTAAGATGATGTCTGCTTGGTCCTAAATGAAAATGGTGCCAATATGACATCCAATGTTCACTGCAACAACTAATTTGAAAATCTTGTAATCGCTGAAGAATATCAGAGATGGTTGCAACACTCAGCAGTTAAAAGGAAGAAATGGTCTTTTCTTGAATTCCTGGAAAAAATTTTCTTCACCTGGTTGAGCCTCCGTTCCTTTTGAGGGATGCTTATTGTTAGAGTTGTTGTCCTTTTTGACATACAGCTAGAAACTGGATTCAATATATGTCAAGGTTGCAAATGCAATTACTGTTGCAGTTTTTAGTGGATTGCTATGAAACTTGCTTAGTACTTATTATGATCATCAGAAAATATGCATGTTGACAAATCACTGTACTTACTTGTTTCAGAAAAGTTATCAGCTTTCCTTGACCTTAGACTTATCTCCATCATAGAGTGGAAGTGGGATATGAAAGAAGCATATATACTGGAAAAATTGTTCACCATTCCTGCAGTTAAATTTAGGAAACTTCCAGAACAGCTAATTCATGAAGATTACTATTCAAGTTATCAGCTTAACATGGTAGATGTTCTAGTTTACCTTGTTGCAATATCAAATTGAGTCATTAATTTATAATTTAAGATGATTATACCAAGTGTTTCCAGACCATATAAGTTGCATTATACCTGGAAGACAGAGAGCTATTGTTGACTGAGAGGAAATGTTTATCTTTGCATGATTAAATTAACCAGTTGAGATTAGTCATTTTGATCTTCTTTTTATTTTTGTCATATTTTGATATATTGATGGTGTTTATATTGTGTAGTTCTGTACCTGTGTATCTTTCATCACAAGGACCAACGTGTAAAATAGATAAATAAAGTTCAGTGTATGTAGAGCTGCATATGGATCATATTTGTCCTATAATGTTTATAAAAATTATAGACCCAATAAAAGTCCTATATTTTAGAACATGATCCTATAATTCCTATATTTTAGATACTTTTAAAATTTATCTCTTTCAGCCAACCTACTGTTCAGTTCTGTGTAACCTGACAAATTTTGATTTAATGGTAGTAATAATTACCTGCTACTATTGCATTGCTTTCTTTTCCATGAATCTTGTCCCCAGTCCAAACTAATTATTCCATTCTCCAATTAGCATTGAAGGGCCAGAATTGAAAATAACATGATCCCAGTCTTGACTCCTTAGTCAGAGTCAACATATGGAATATCATCCTTTTTTCCTTGGATGATGAACATGTGAAATGTGTGCTGTATTGCTCATTGAAATTTACCTTCATTTTCATCAGTTAATGTCTTTTTGGCATTTCACCTATCTTTTTGTATTAATTGAGTGTTTGTCTCCTCAGTCCTTGCTTTAAATTAAGTGATATCTATGTTCTTTTTGTACATTGGTGATTTTTTTTGCTTTGCTTAGCAAGCAGTGCTTCATTACATTGTATCTCCTTTCATTGTTCCAGTGCTAGGGCAAGTATTGTCTGTCTTTTTTTGGTTCCGGATTTTTTGTTTTGGGTGAATTTTTATCTTTAAGAGCTTATGATATTGCAGGGTTTGGGCAAGTGTGGGCATAGGAAGGCCCAGTGGGACACTCACCCCACCTGCTTAGCATGCACAGGGTGTGCACGCATAGACAGCTGTCCAGTTTGTTGTCTTTGGTTTGACCAAGTGCACAGGGGGAGGAAGAGGGGCCCCTCTTTCTCCTAGTCTTCAGTGGATGATCCCTCTGTTCCTAGGAGGTATCTGGATCCCTTCTGATGTTGGGGAAGAGTACTGATCCTGTGGGGCAAGAATGTTCTGCAACCTCCATGGTTCAGCAATCACCTAAGGGCCAAGGATCCCTGATGCTCATTATGATGCTGTCAGTGCTGGTGAGGGATTGATCCTTGGCCCCTCCCAAAGGAGGAAATTCACCTGGGATTGAGTTGCACCTATTGCATAGAGACAAGCAGTACCCTCTCAAGGTCAGTGACCCAGTGACTGAAATTAGCAAATCACACCTTCATGAGAGGGAAAAGCAGTCATCTTATATGGATAGATCTGATGTAGGCTTGTCCATCAGATAATCATTGCTGGACTGGTCTTTGACTGGTCACCAAGCACAGGTCACTGAACACAAGGTGCATATCATTGAGCACCGGGCTTACCTGTCTCTGGTCACCAGGCTATGATTATTGGTCAAGGAATAGGGATTGTTTAATCCTGATGGGGATAGGGAGTACTCACCTGACTAAGGAGGGGAATTGGATATGCCCCCCCCCCCCCAAATATTCCCTTTTAATCTCTATGGGATGTGGGCATCCTCCTTTCCAGGAAGTGAGTCTTCCTTTCTCACTTTTGGCTAGGGGCAACAAACAGGAGGGGGCTGCCACTCAACCTCTAGATGATCTAGATGGGATCAGTGATCCCACTTACCTAGGAGGTCCACTAGTAGGGTTAGTCCCATCACCCCCCATGAGCAACATTGGGATGAGGGCAACCCCATTTTAACATCTCCCTCTGGAGAGAGATTCTGGGAAGAACAGTTCTGTCTTGCCTCAGGAGCAGGCTCAGGATGATGTCATCTCCATCATGGTGGACTTGAACAAGTTCTCAGAGGAACTGGTGGCAATGGCCCCTCCCTCTCTATTAGGGTCTCAGGCTTCTTACCTATAGGAAGTTTGGACATTCAATAAGGTGGTGAATGAAGTTTTACTGGCTCCTTCCCTCAGGCTTGTGTCCTAAGTCTTTGGAGAGTCTCGCTGGAGCAGCATCTGATCCAGATCTTTTTTTGCTCCATACTTGGCGATGGTCCATGAGTTTACACAGAGTTTTCTTGGGACAGGAGTTTGCCAGGCCTGGTCTGTCCCATCTTCTACACTTTGGCTGCTGGTTTCTGCCTCCAGTTATCAGGTCCATTTGCTGATTGGCCCCTAAAGCGCCCACCTTGGACTAGCAAGTGGGGATATTGGCTAGGGCATGGGCTTGCCTCCTGGTTAAAATCTTAGAGGCATTGGAGCTTAAGGCCTGTTCTCTCGTGATGATCACTTTGCATGCCGATCTCTTTTTAGTGGCCTCCTCCAGTCTCTTGAAGGAGGAATCATTGTCTCCAATGGCACTTCTGCATTTGTTGGAGGCTGTAGTGAAGACATTGGATTATGCACTCTCTATGTCAATGGTGCTGTTTATGGAGCTTCTTCACCTCCACAGGGATGCCGCTTTGGAGATGTTGCATGTCTTGCTAGACCATAGCAAGAACCTTTTAAGATCTGCATCTCTTGAAGCAGAGACACTTGTCAGAGGTCTCATCCCCACCATGGCATCACAGGATTTGAGGGATTTGAAACAGGCAAAGAAGCATGCCCACCCTGCCAACCATTTGGAACCTTTTCCCAATTTCTTGAAGCAGGCACAGCCTTAGCTGTCACACAAGCAGCCTCAGTTCCAAACTCCCTCTTGCCTGTCATTTGCTAGATAAGGCAAATGGAGAGGCCAAGGGAGAAAGTCTTCAGACTCCTCCCCCTTCCCCGAGGGTTGGCCCTAGGGAGTTGCACCCTCTCCTGCAGTGTTTTCACCTTCCCAGTGTCCCAGTAGGAGCTCATCTAACCTTTTTTTTTAAGGGTTTGGTCGGGCATCATGGATGATGTGTGGGTCCATTCCACCTTAAAGGATGGCTACTGGATTTGTTTTTGGGGAATATCCTTCCCTGTCATGGACCCCCATCTTCTTTCACCAGTCCAGACTGGCTCATTTAGGGAATAGCTATACACCCAACTGTGGATGAGCATAGTCGAGAGGGTGGAAAACAACCAGACTCTGGCTTTCTATTCCCTGATCTTTCTACTATTGAATAAAGGTGGAAAATTTTAGCACATAATCTACCTTTCCGCCTTAAACACACTTCTTTGGGAAGAATACTTCCAGATGGAGACTATCGCCTTGGTTAGGAACACCATAAGGAGCTGCAACTGGGTGGTATCCATCAATCTTACTGATGCATACATTCACATTTCCATCTTCCTCCCACACAGGGAATATTCCAGATTTTGTCTTGACCAGGAGGTATTTAAATTTCAAGCTGTTCTGTTCAGCCTTGCTTCCACCTCAAGATTCGGCCTTGCCTCCACCCCAAGAGCCTTTATCAGGATGATGCGGGTAGCTGCAGCACACTTGAAGTCACCAGGGATTGCCATCCTCCAGTATTTCAGTGACTGGTAGATGCACAACATCTTTAGAAATTCTCTTCTGACGGACCTGTCCCTCTGTCTCAGTCTTATCCCAAACCTAAAGAAGTTGGATCTCATCCCTTCTCAGGATTTCATATATGTGAGGATGAATTTCCTCACCAGCCTAGGGACAGGATCAGTCAAATCTGGTCTCTCATAAGAGCTCTTCTGGTCAAAACCTTATTGTCGGCTCACCTTTGCCTCTTTCTTCTGGTGACTCAGAACTCGGCTGCAGACTTGATTCCACTATGGAGACTTTACTTGCATCCTCTCCAGTTCCTGCTTCTAGCAAACTGGAAACCACACAAAGACCCTTTATCAGCTTGGATACTGCTGGGATTTAATTTTCACCACCACCTGCTTTGGTGGCTAAATCAGGACCAGTTTCTGACCAGCGTCCCAATTCTCACACCTGAACTCCACTCCTTTCTGTACATCAATGCATCAGATTTGGGAGGGGTGCATACCTGAAGCCAGAGGGGGTAGTTCTTAAGGGATTTTGGTCCCAGGAAGAAGTGACCCTTCATATAAACAACTTGGAAATGTAGACAGTGTTTCTAGCCTTACAGGGATGTGTCAACCTCACAAGGCATCAATGCATTATGGTTGCATCAGATAACATGTCAGTAGTAGTGTACCTCAGGCATCAGGGAGGTACACATGCTCTGTCCAGAGGGGGTCGTGTGGTCCTCAGTCGGTAGCAGTCACTTTTCCAACTGTGGGGAGACCCTTGGTGGACTTGTTCACTGTGAGACTGAACAACAAGCTCCCCATTTATGTCCCTCCAGTACCAGATCAGAGAACCTGGGCAGTGGATACTTTCAGTCTAAAGTGGGGTCATCTGTATGTGAATGCCTTCCAACCTTTCAAAAGAATTCCCCCCCCCCCCCCAGTGGCCTCAAATGTCATGTTTCAGCAACCTACTTGACCTGTTAGTAGACGAGCCCAGGAGATTACCACAGAAGAGGGACCTGCTGCTGTCACAGCACAGGTGGTCACTCCTCCTCAAGAATCTTACCCTTAAGACTGTTTCCTGCTCTCATTGGTGTCAGCGAGGAGAAGGAGTGAGCTTCGTGTCTTCTCAGTGGAAAAGGGTTGTTTATGGTTCAATGGTAATTATGATTTAGTTTTTCTTCTTAACCATCAGTAGCTCCACTTCCTGTTCAGATCCCTAGTCTCAGTTGTATCTGTGTTGGGGATAATCAAGCTAGGTTCCTTTGCCCAGTTAGGGCCTTAAGGTTTTATTTGGTTTTTTATAAAGGGAGAAGGAAGAGTTGTAATCTTCTCTTCCTATCTCTTAAAGGTTCCGCTGATATTTCAGTGGCCACTATTTCCTCACTATTGATAGAGCTTATCATTTCCTCACTGAGAGGATTTTACTTTCATCAGAATTAAAGCCCGTAAGTTAGGGCTATTGCTACATCTTGGGCTTATTTGAATCACTCATCTTTGGATGATTTTATGAGAGATGCCATCTGGCGGTCTCATACTACCTACTCCTCTGTTTACCTTTGATCTTTGGTGCATCAGAGTGAAGTCATTTTTTCATTGGGCCCTATAATGATCACACAACCGGTTGCCCAGCCTTCTACCAGCTTACAGTAGTGAACACTCCTACCATAAGGGTAAGTACAATAGTTTTCTATACCAGTTTTGTTGAGGCCATCAGCCTTTCTTCCTAACTGGTAAATTCAGCAATGCAATAGGAGTAGGTGTTGTATTACTGCTATTAAAATGTAGCTTTTTGGTAGGTAATACTAAGTTTAATTATGTAATACTTACCTGCTACCATTGCAAAGATTTCCTTCTCCCACACCAGTCTGAGGTCCTTCATGCTAGGTCCAAGTGAAAAGAGGATGGTATTCTGTAATTTTACCTGTGACTAAGGAGTCAGACTGGGATCATGTTCGTTCTGGCCCTCCAATACTAATTGGAGGAGGGTATAAATAACTTGGTCTGGGCACTAGAATCCAAGAAAAGGAAATCAATGCAGTAATAGCAGGTAAGTATTACACAATTAAAATTCCCTTTACCCCCCCCCCCCCACCATATATCTAGAAATCTGTCAAATATAATTTACCTACATAATGCACAATTTGTCCTCATTACAATTCATCTAAGTCATATATATTTTCATACATTTGAACAGAAGTCATTTTGTGTTTGTGCATTAGTGTTTGTTTTTCTTTTTGGAAAAATATTCAGTTTGTTTCCTGTAATTATCTTATATTTTATGAAAAAGTCTTCAATAATTGGCATGTTTCAAATAAGAAATTCCCATTTTTTCTAATGGTTTTGCACATAAGTCAGTATGATCCATGATGGATATAAAATTCTTTCTAATGAAAAACACCTTAACTTGACTTTATATTGCTTGTTTTGTAGTGAAGCACCACCAAACGCTCCAAAATTGACTTCATCAGGTAAGCTTTTGCCAACTTATATGTCTGTACATAAAATTTGTTAATGTATTTATTCCTGAATAGCATGTACCCATTTGTGAACTGTGTGGACCCAGATCAGCCATTGGACAATGTGCTGACAGATCAGGGTCTAGTGTGAACACAGATCTGCCATTGGACAACAACCTGACAGATCAGATCTACAGTGTGGATTGGGGACAACATTTTGGCTCCAGATATGCTATAGGACAACATCCTGACAGATCAGAGTCTACCGAGTGTACCCTGGTCTGCCATTGGACCATATGCTGACAGGTCAAGGTCTGCTGTGTGGACCCTGATCTGCCATTGGACAATGTATTGACAGATTGTGAGGGTCTACAGCATGGACCTAGATCTGCCATTTGACAGTGCACTGACAGAGCAGAGTCTGTGTGCAGACCCAGATCAGCCATTGGACAATGCAATGACAGATCAAGGGCTAAATATGCAGGTCCAGATCTGTGATTGGATAACACACTGACAGATTGAGAGGGTCTACAGTGTGAACCTTGATCTGCCATTTTACAATGTGATGATAGATCAGGATCTGCAGTGCAGACCAAAATCTGCCATTGGATAATGCACTGACAGATTGTGAGGTTCTTTGGTGTACAACATGATCTGCCAGTGTGCAGTGTGATGACAGATCAGGATCTTCAATGCAGACCAAGATCTGTCACTTGACAACACACTAACAGATTTGTGTGTACAGTGGGGACCATGATCTGTCATTCAGCATGTTGACAGATTAGGGACTGTAAGCATGGATCCGTGTCCGCCATTGGACAGCAAACTGACAGATTAGAGTCTGCCATTGGATAAAATGCTGACAAATTATGGTCAACAGCATGGACCCAGATCTGCCTGTGGACAATGCACTAACAGTGCATATGGGTCTGATCTGTCTGCAATTTAGTTAACTTTACACATGAGTTAATACATTATTTGTATAATTATCAGTATTATATTCTTACGGCATTATGTATTATCTTTAAATTATAATAGTTTTCATTTGGGTTTATAATCATTGTATTATAAATTCCTTAGTCCAGTAGTATATGCTATTTGTAAAGTACAAATGAACATCGACATGTTTACAGGAGTCATGTTAAGTCCTGGGAAAATCAATAATTATGTCGGTCAGCTTAACCCACAGTGGTGAAATTTCATGGTAGCACATGCAGATTTTATGACCTTGAATCCTGTGTCAACATCATGTTGATTTGAAATAAGGTATTTTAATTGTAGAGCGAAGGCACTTTTAACAGTATCATGCATGGTCTAGTTTCTGATTGGTTAAAGAAGGTTATTGACAGAACACATTCTAAGTTGCAGTATTAGAAGTTAAATTCTCTTTTACGCCGTAAGAGACTATATATGCCAAAATAACCACTGAATCTTTATTCTATGCAGTTCTCCAGAATCATAAGGTTATTGAGGAAGATTATTATTGTTTGTAAAATCAGCTGGTGAAAATCTATTATCTACATAGTACATTTTGGATTTAAGTACTATTCTTCAAGGAACTTAACAATATTCTACATTCACAGGAGTTTACCTTGGATTAATAACATTTGGATTTAAAACTGTGTTTCTTGTGGCACATCAACACTTTAGAGACTTCATTCAGAATACTTTGGATTAACTTCCGGATTATCAAAATTCAATAGGACATTTAGGATTATTTAGGAATTTCTAAACTGTAAGTTATTTTTAATTCTTTCACTTTGTTTGAAATATTTAATATTTTAGGAAATTAAATTTATATTTTAGAAATTGTGAAAGCTTGTTTGAGTCGTTCTTTCTTTTGTTACTATTTCTAACCCCTAGACATAACAATATCAATTTTGCATGTCTTTGAATATGCATTTTTTTTTCTACTTCTGGTAATTTTCTTCTTTATCAATACTGGACAATAATAAATTAATAAATCCTCAGCTGGCTCGCACTTTGTTGGGGACAGAATTGTTCTGATTTTAAGATCATTGTCCTGTATCTGAGCCACTCATCTTGACAAGCATCACCAGCTAACTTTCCTTTGGTCTGGAAGTGTACTCTTAGTTACGATGTCCATTATAATGATTTATGGCATCTGCTATACGTAAACAAAGTGATAGGCAGAAGATTGGCATGTTGTGCTGTTGTGTTCTGCTGAACTGGTCACAAAAAGAAAACCTGAAATAGATGGAAATATTTGAGACAGCTGGTTACTTAACAAAATGATTCAAACAGTTTTTATCTTTACTAAATGTCACCAGATTTTAGGGCTTGGGCCATATTCTATTTAATGGTTTTGTCTCTTTCAGCCACCAAACCAGGGGTGTGGACCCCCTCTGGTCAGCCTGGCCAGGCCTCAGGGGCCAAGCCCTTCACCCCAACTATCAAGCCTCCACCACCCCCACCCTCAGGCCCCATCTCAGCCCCATCCAAGCCAACAGGTGTAGGGGCAGTGAGGGGCAAGATAGGGGATGCTGTGATGAGGAGTGGTGATGTTCCTGCAGGAGGAAGGATCCCTGTATGTGCCTCATGTGGATCCCCCATCAGGTAAAAACAAGTATAGGATGATAGACATGGGCTTATGTAATTACCTTTCCCCCACAACCATAGCACTAGGAAAGTGATGACTGAAACTCCCTTAAAGATCATGTTTGATTCTGAACTTTTAACATTTCAAAGCTTTTTGCACATGGAACTTGTCCTTCATTTGATTGACATGTTAATTCAGACCTTCTGCAAGTTAGTCCTGTCATAATGTCTGAAATTTTTTGTACAGTTGAGATTGGTTAGTGTGTCAGCAACTGACTAATTTGAATGAATCTTTTTATCCATACTTAAATATTTTTTTAGTTTATTGTATATCCAGTATTGAACACATACCATTGCTCAGTACTTACTAATAAATAGATTTAATTTTTCATAAATTTATGTTCAGAAGTGGATTATCAGGACTTGAGATGAATAGAAGTGTGGTGATGGAGAATGTAAGTTACATATATGCTCAATTAGAATTCATTGATGGCCCATTGAGATGATAACTTAGGTTACAAAAAGCCTTCAAACATTGGTGCAGTCAAAGTCATTTCAAAATGGTGGATATATTTTATCATATCTACAGTTCATGTAATCACAGAAAAGTCCTTAAAAGTTTTGTTGCTCAAGTCGTCAAAGTCAAGAAGTAGATTTTGCATTGTAAAGATAATTTGAAAAATTCTTTGAAGACCTGAAATAAAGGTATTGTTATAGGAAAATGTTATATTCTATTGAAGTATTTTTAACTTAAGTTGTATGTTTTGCTTCTTTGCTTGACAGAGGCCCATTTGTGATGGCCATGGGCAAGAGTTGGTGTCCGGACCATTTTGTTTGCCAGAATCCACGCTGTGGCATTCGCCTGATAGAGATTGGATTTGTGGAGGAAGGGGGTAACCTTTACTGTGAGAAGGACTATGAGCTATACTTTGCCCCACACTGTGCTAAGTGTGATAAAGCTATAGTTGGGGTAAGGATTATATCAACAAAATTTTTCACTGATCAGAGTTTGATTTATATTTTTTCAGGCATCAGATGGTTTGAATTTTTTTTTTGTATACTATAATGCAGTGGCCTTTAATTCATACTGAAAAAATTATCTCACCCAAAAAAGTCATTTATAAGACTTTACATTTATATACAATGAAACTGCCATAAACCAGCCCCTCTATATAACTTGCCTTCCTCTGCAGACTGGCAACATATTTTGGTCCTTGCAAGACCAAACCTCATTAAACTGGCCACCTCTATAAAGTGGCCAGACTTTTTTCTCCAGTGGTGTCTGTTTTATATATACTTATTAAGCAAAAAGCAGTTACACAGAATCATAAATTGACCCCTTAGTGCATCAAGGTGCTATCTGCAATTGACATCAATTGCAGATAGCACCTTGATGCACTAAGGGGTAGAAAAAATTAATAATGTTACAAGAACTGCACCAGGTATTGATTTCTCTGTCGAATACATTATCTGATCACATTACCATTAGGATTTAAACTGCTGCCTCACAAATCCAGCCCTACTTGAAAGATGAACAGAATTTAATTTCTCCCATTTGTATATCGTATAGACAATGAAAATAGCATCTATTGGAAGAAATTATTCCAAAATACCACAAAATGCCCACTTTCTTGTCTGTTCTGGATTCAGAGGTTTGGGCTGTGGATGCTCTTTCAGTTGGTTGAGACAGGTACTGGGATTGTGCCTTCTCTCCAATTGTTTTGATACTAAGAACAATCCAGACGATAAGGGGTCAGACCTGCAAAGTGGTTCTGATAGCACCTCTCCAATGGGACAAATCTTGGTTGAGCAATCACCTCGATCTAGTGATCGATGTTTCCAGGTAATCCCAGTGATACCTAACGAGCAGCCACAGTTGCAGGTTTTCCATCTCTGCCTAGACAGGCTATCCTACATGCAAGACAGGCTATTCTACATGCAAGACTCTATTCGGGAGAGCCTTGTACATAAAGAGTTCAGCTCTTTAATTGTGGAGATGAATCTGGTAGGTCCAGTGGCTGCTGCCCAGGCAATCACCAGACCCTATTAACAACAGTACAACCTCCTCACATGTGTACATTTATTGCTTTTAATGGTTTCGCCCATTTTTGTTTCCTTGGTAAGAAAAACCATTCATTTGTTATTACTATTATGTAGACATCACGTCATGTGATCTTTGGTTGCACTGCCTTTATCTTAGGGTATCAGTTTTATCTTTCACAATGGACTCCAGTCATATTTCCTTTGAAGGGTAATCATGGTAGACATTTAATGCTCATGCATTTCCTCCTCCTGTTACTTATTCTCCTAATGTTTATGTGATCGGGTAATGTATCCAATGGAGAAAGGAAATTCTATACTAAATTATATTAGAATACTTACCCAATCACATTCCTATGAATCCCTCTCACACCTCCTATCAAATGCAAGCATCCTCATTGATGTTTCTCTCAAGCTTAAACTGATGAACATCAAGTATATGGGTGGCCACCTAGTGGTGGTTTCTTGGAAGAGCTTTTTCCCAGAGATGTTTTTTTCATTGTCTATATGATATATGGATGCAAAAGATGAAATTTTGTCATCTTTTAGGAGGGCTGGATTGATACACAGTGGAGTTTAATTCCTAATATTAATGTGATTGCACAAGTATCCTCAGAGAAACATAATTTTGTATAATATTTCCTTTCCACAGTTAAAAACAAACTAGAATCAGTCGTTCCTACTCTGTATGTGGTGGAATAGGCACAAATGTCTTTGTATTTTGCATTCAGCTATTTTTTTTAAGAACACAGTATCATGTGAAGCTGTGAAACTTGACAATAGCATCCATCTTGTGAGTGTTACTCACCATGTCAATAGTAACTTCTCAATTATTCTCATAACACTTTAGTTCTAAATATTGGTCAGTATTGCATATACCATCATAAAACATTATAAATACATTTATCTTATCGTGTAAGTGAAACATAGTAGTCTTTGGTATTACAGAAATAAAAGTAGAATATGGCAGGGGATTTTTGACAGTGGTAATCCTCATGTTACTGTTTTTCAGGAATGCGTTAATGCTCTGCAGAAGACTTTCCATCCAGCCTGCTTCGTTTGCCATCACTGTAAGCAACCAATTGCAGGTGGACAGTTCCATTTGGAGGATGGAAACCCCTACTGTGAAAATGGTCAGTTCCTATTGCAAATTCTGTGTTGCTGTGGGTAAAGTGCTTATAAGTTGGATATGTTAAAATTTCACACGTGATTAGTACTATTACTAGCATGACCTACCCTCCAGCAGCCACTCTATAAGTATATAGGCATGGGATCTTGTTGATTTTGTGTATTTTGGTTGTCTCCTTTTATCATTAAAGTTAAAACTGTCTGAAATAGTGCTTTAATCTACATTTGCCCCCTAACTGGGATGGAGTTGTCCTTGAGTTGGATAGAGTTTTCAGATTGACACAAAGGTAACTATTTGAAATTAAGAGAAACAAATGAGCGAAATTATTGTTGAAAGTTAAATATATATGCTTCTATGCATCTTTGTGAACATGAATAAACAATGTTTGGAAAATTCAAGGTAATCTAGTACATTTCCTCTTATGGGGAATGAACACTACAATCATAAACACAAGTTCCAGTTAAATGAAATAGGGGCTGTTTGATGACAGGGCACTTGATGTTGTAGCAAATGAACCTACTGAGATGAAAAATAATTCACTACAGATTCTTAAAAGTATTGCTTGTTAAAAGAAACATAATAAAATAATTAGCTTGAATAAAATATTTTCTTATACTGTTTTACTATGGTGTCTTGGAGCCTTCCAGGCACTACTTTTGGCATCATGTATGGGGTGTCATGGAGCCTTCTAGGCACTACTCTTGGCATTGCATATGGTGTCTTGTGGCCTTCTAGGCACTACTTTTGGCATTGCATTTGGTGTCTTGTAGCCTTCTAGGTACTACTTTTGGCATTGCATATGGTGTCTTGTGGCCTTTTAGGCACTACTTTTGGCATTGCATTTGATGTCTTGTAGCCTTCTAGGTACTACTTTTGGCATTGAATATGGTGTCTTGTGGCCTTCTTGGCACTACTTTTGGCATTGCATATGGTGTCTTGTAGCCTTCTAGGCACTACCTTGGCATTGGCATTGCATATGGTGTCTTGTAGCCTTCTAGGCACTACCTTGGCAATGGCATTGCATATGGTGTCTTGGAGCCTTCTAGGGACTACTCTCTGGTATCTTGGAGGAGATGCAGTCTGTGATGCATGATAATAGTGGGCTAAATAAAGTTATAATCTATGTAAAGTTGGCTTCTTTTTTAAATGTTTATAGATTGCATTCAGTTATGGTTAATATTTTCTGTCCAGGTATTGGTATACGGCTGATTCTAAGGCACTTTTCCCTATATTCTAAAGAATAGGAACTATTATTTATCTTTGTCATAAAAGGCAGGGATTGCAAAATTGCATGGTTGCTATCAAATGATTTTCACAGAAGTAAAAGGTGCCAATGATTATTTTTTATGTTATTTGTCAGATTAAGTATTAAAGATCCTTCAATTATTTTCTTGCCTGCATTTATTGTTACAAATGATGAAACATATTAGCTTTGTCCATTTGTTTGTCCGTCCAATTTTATCTTTATTGTTAATTTTGTTTGCTTCCAAATTTATGAGACTTTTCAGACAGAATTGATCTTTCTTACAACTGTTTATCTCCATGCACATTTGGTGTTTATCCTTTTCAACAGTATAGCTCTCTTCCTTGCAACTTGATTAGATGTCCATAATATATTTTTTTCTTCACATTTTACTTTGAGTTACACCATTTAACTTTATTGTCAAATTCACCTCTTCCATTTCTGTGTACACATATTGTTCAATATATCCAGGACATTTTACATCACAATTCTTTTTCCATATTTCAGACTGGCGCCAAATGTTCCAGACAATGTGTAGTGCTTGTAACTTCCCCATTGAGCCAGGGGACAGATGGGTGGAGGCCCTAAGTAACAACTACCACTCTGAGTGTTTCAACTGCTCAGTGAGTAGTCAACACTTAGTACCGTATATAGTCGCGTATAAGCTTGGTCCAAATGCAAATGTTATTTGTTCTGCTGATTAGTCCTTACAAACTGCATTGACCCAGATCTGCCAGTACATTCTGGGTCAATGCAGTTTGCCGTTGGTATCGGTTTATACGTGAGTTTATATGGTAATTATTATAAGAGGCCTTAGAATTTACATTATTGTGTATCTTTGCAGAGAACGATTAATTACATGGTTTGCTTGTGATTTAATATTAGATATTATAGCTTATGCAGAAAAAATTAAAAGACGATAGCATTTCAGCAAGCCAGGTTATGTTCTGTACTAACTGCATATCATCTTACATAGGGTCACTAACAATCAAATTTACCCCACTTACAAGCAAAAGGATACATTCAATATCAGAATATGTTGTGTAAATAAAGAAAATTGAATTGATTGTCTTCCAACAAAATGTACATTAAAAACGTTTTAATTTATTATCTAACAAAAATTATTCCATCCATGTCTCAGTGACAAATTTGCGAGCAGATGTTTTGTTGTAAACATAATTGAGATTTTATGTACTAGTCTTTGAAAATTGTATACCAAAGAACGCTTGGTAGGGCAGACCTGCCAACACTTACAACTTTACTGTAAGGCTTACTGAAACAACCCTTAAATTATGGATTTGTGGAACAATAGTAATAGATATGAAATTAAGATTGTTGCAGTCAAATTAGGGTATTGGCTTGTCTGGTTTCAGTCTGGATCTGGGTTTCCATGTTAGATTCGGTGTAGTTGATCAAAGAAACCAGACTAACTTTGCAATGGATATCTCAGATGCTTTAACCTGCCCATGTTGTTCATGGAAAACATCTGCTTGATCAAGTTTTTGCTTTTATATTATAACATTGTCTGCAAATGTCATCTAACAAAACAAAATCATGTTGAAGGTGAAGCGGACAATCAGCCTCTTAAAAAGTCCAAACAGTTGGCACTGGTCAGATACTCTGCCATGCTTGGAAAAAGGCAGGAAAGTTGAAACATATATTTTGTGGACATCATGTTGTGTTGATTTGAGTATTGCTTTTGGTAGGAGAGATGATTGCAGCTGCCATATGAATTAAAAGAAACAGGAAGATTAAATCAAGTTGAAAGATATAGCAAGAAGTCATTGAAGTCAATGGGGTTTGAAACTGCAATTCCTAAAACTGAACTTGAGGTCATTAAGGCTGATATGTACTTTATGAACTGTTTAGTTGAACATAATGTTGCCTTCCCTGCAACAGATCATACTTCTGAACTTTTCAAACATATGTTTTCCAAATTGACAATAACAGTACATAATATTTTGTTATGCCATGCTGAAAATTGGTCAGACTTGTGGAAAAATATTGACTGCCTTACTGAGGTCAGTTTAGGGTTGGCACATCTGGAGATGTGGGAGCCATATAATAGTACTCTTTTCCATCAATCCATCAGTCTGTCTCTCCATCCGTTCGTGCTTCTTGTAGCCACTATAGCTCTACAACCCTTTAATAATTAAATGCCATTTTGGTAGGTGAATTGCATATTACACGTAGATGTGCTTTTTAAATGTTTCACTATTTAAGGTCCAGTTTTGATGGAATTATTGCCCTTTTTTTTTGTAAATTGTAAACCTCCACTACATAATATCCTTGTAACCAGCATATAATTTGGTGTGCACATTGCCACATAGACCTAGATGTGTCTTTTATAGATTTTGTCTTTGCAACTACATTTTTGATAGAGTTATGACCAATGATAATTAATTTTGTATCTTCACATGGGATGTTGCTGGTAACTGGCATAGCTCAAGGTTTAGTTTGGTGTTTTATGGCTAGGAAACAAAATTAGTTTATTTAGTTTCGAGGCAATTGGAGTAAAGTGCCTTGCTCAGCGACACACTCTGGTTGCCAACCTGGGCTGATCCAATGATAACGATTCAGACCTGTGACCCAAAAGGTATGCTAACCACTGAGCAAGTGTGGTTCCTGCCTCCATTAGTTGCCTTTTACAACATGTAGGAGAGCACATTGGGCCTATTCTACAACTATGGACCTGCAGCGGTCAGCGTAGTTCTAGAACCATTCAACACATTCTGATGCAATGATATGAACATTATCTCATAGATTTGCATTTGCCTTTTATGGGTTTAGTTTTACAAATTTTGGACAGAGTTATTACCTTTTTTTTTCATGTTTTCTTTCAATGTGGGATCCTTTCTACTTCAGTCTGGCATGGCATGGGTATAATGTTATTGAGACATGACAAAATTAAATTTTTAGCCAGATGTAAAAGGGTTTTAAAATTGAGTTGTGCTTACATGTTTATAATGCAAATACATTTTCTTTTTTTCCCCAGACTTGCCAAGTGAATTTAGAAGGGCAACCATTCTATGCAAAGGGAGGTAAACCATACTGTAAAAAACATGCCCGATAAGCATGTCTGGAGTGACCTGTTGCATTGGATACTGGTACACCGAAGTGCTCCTTTTAGTATTGCCTTATGTAAAACATCTTGCAAGACACGTGCCTATCACATGTTGTAACTGAACTGATCTCTATAGTAACTAAGCCATGTTTCACGTACCATCTGAATTTTGTACTAATTTAACAACATACCAAGTACAATAAATGCAATTCAAGTGTGTAAAAAAGGTAGCAGGTAGAATTATACATTTGCTTGTAGTAGTAGGACTTAAGGCATCAGTAAGCATCTATGATTTTCTGATATACACTCTGCCATTTTGAATGTTACAGGCTTGTGTGTTACTTGGTATTTACATGCACAGTTCTGTGCTGCATTTATTAAGTAGTGTGTTATGTGGTGAATTCCTAGCCCCAGGTTGTTAACTCTACCAGATGCATTGTTAGTTGGTGGTCAAAGAATAAAAGTTAAAGGTTGAGGAAAGTGGTTCTCCATGCTAAAATTATGAAAAATAGTTTCCAGGTGATATGGCTAAGGTACTTAAAATGTGTATGAAGACCAGAGTAATAGCTAGGATACTTATGATGTATATGCAGCACATATTAAAAATACGTAAAGATGGGATAGAGAAGCAAGCTTCCCATGTAAAGTTTGGCAGTAATGACATTATTTGAGTATGCCTAGCAATTACCTTGTTTTTACACACTGAAAAGCTCATCAGTGATGGTATTATGATAGAGGCTGAATGGGGTTAGAAATGTGATTGATAGACTATCACAAATATCATGAAAGTAATTTAGGTCCATTTTGTCAGCAGTGCGAATTTAATACAAATATATTTGAGGCATAAATTCAGGTCTGTTTAATCAACAATATGAATCAAGTAACAAACATTTGGAGGCTTATATAGGAAATCTTACATGAATGCTTTTTTTAAATGAAATTTGTGAAACTACCGTATATACTCACATATAAGCCGGATCCAAATGCAAACAACATAGATCCTGATCTGCCGGCGCATAATGTGGCGGCAGATCAGGGTCTATGTTGTTTGTTTTACTGATTAGGCCTTATAAACTGCATAGACCCAGATCTGCCGGTGCATTATGCGACAGCAGATCCGGGACTATCCAGTTTGCAGTTGGTATCAGATTATACACAAGTATATAACATAGTTGACAAATTCCTATCTTTTCTGAGCCATGGTAAGTAAAAGATTAAATGTATTTGATGAGTTGATGACTTTATTTGTGATGTCATAAGTTGTTGTTATACATGTTAAATATATTAACTTACATAACACACTAGTCATGTGATACAAATATTTCTCAGCTGAATAGAGTTGCAATTTTCCTAGTAGGAGTGTAATTGCCTTCTGTTCTATGACCAAGATGACATAATCCTATCAGGAATAACCATGTGATGCAAGATTTCCACAACTGGAACATCAGAGTGTAAATGGCTGTTGTTCTATGACCAAGATGACCTAATACTATCAGAAATAACCATGTGATGCAAGATCTCCACAACTGGAACATCAGAGTGTAATTGCCTTCTGTTCTATGACCAAGATGACCTAATACTATCAGAAATAACCATGTGATGCAAGATCTCCACAACTGGAACATCAGAGTGTAAATGGCTTCTGTTCTATGACCAAGATGACCTAATACTATCAGAAATAACCATGTGATGCAAGATCTTCACAACTGGAACATTTCAGATCTGCTGTCATAATCTTAATGAAAGTTTTACTAACTCTTCCATGCCTAAAAATTGCATAGATGTCACATATAGAAAAACTGTCAATACATATAGGTGTATATGCACTATTTAAGCAGTGTAAATGGCTAGTTAATATATATATATATATAAATTGATTTAACTGTAGAAATAGAAGTTTGATACACATGCATACTGACGAAATACATCTAATATATGCAATATCTGTATTTACTTAAGTTACTATGCTTGACATTATACTGTTCATTATCGGATTTAACTTGTAATATGTTTTAATGGTAAATTTATTTCTCTAGTCTTTTGAAATGAAACACACAAAGTTATATTACTGAAGAAATCAATGTAAAATCAAATTGAAAATTCTCATTAAGTTTTTCATACTCATTTGATAAGGAAATAACTTTAATGATACAACACCCAAAAGGGGCAATTGAAGGCTAGAACACCCAAAAGGGGGCAATTGAAGGCTAGTGATACAACACCTAAAATAGGCAATTAAAGGCTACATATTTAATTCACATCAGTAATTCAGTGTGAAAGTGGACATTCACAAGTTAGGTCACACACAGAAATGGCTGGTTTACAGATTTGCATTTTTTAAAATATTTTGCATTTTGCTTACATTATGATTGTTGAAGATGAGTATGAATCATACACCCCAGTATGCCTGAATATGCAATACTGTATTTATGTGCTAATGTTGGTTTGCTTTAGGTTTTTTGCAATTGTTCTGTTCTCATCCTATAATTGCTGTGTGCATGAAAAATTATATTGTTATTTTCCTTGTTAATGTATCATGTATCTTAAGAAATTGTTGGGGAAATAATTGAAAGTGAATATTTAATTAGTGTATTCAGCTTAACAGTCATTAATGGATTGTTAATACTGTATTCATTACCTTCTTTTGTACAGGGTCTACCACTTTCCCTATGGGTAGATTGTATAGTATCTGATGTACAGTTTTATTTAGAGAGATTGCTGTTATATAGTGACAACACAAATATAAGTAGATAAAACTTGGGACATTAGTGCAGTATGTAAAATGATGCCTATAATTTAAAATTTTTTGCTATTCTGTACATTTGACCATTGAAAATGGAAGTAGCTTAAAAACAAAAACATTTGTAGTCCAGACTCAAACTCTGGCATCAAAGTGAAAGTCTGAATGTTACATTTAATTTACATTATGCATGGAGCTATTTCATCATTCAAACTTGTGCAAAAAAAAGTGTAATAACCTCTTGACCAGGCCTTGACTGGTTAGTAGATCAATCACCTGATCAATCATATTTAAGAATTTACATTAGCTTGAATATTATGTAAAATTGAGTCCTGTTGAAAAGAATGACTTTTGTAATTAAATTATCTGGTTGTATAATTGTTTAAAAAAATTTTGATTTCTGAGAAAGATGGAGTCTTTCATTTTAGGTCTGCTTTATTTGGAATCTTGTAATGTATACAGATAAAATTTGTTCACATTAATAAAAGTACATTTTTTAAAATACCTTTTTAATAGTTTTGAATGGTTTCAGCATGTGTGGTGCTGATTTTGCCCCGTTATGAGTGAAATATTTTCCTTCATCACAGGTGGTCTTTATACATGCACTTTTATGAGCCATTACAGGATATTTTATACATTTGCTTACATAAGGTTCTATTATAGTGTTTTATCACATGCCAAAATCTGATATCCGATTTCTATTTGGTGCCCTGTTTTTAGGAATGATAAATTAGCATATTTTTCCAGCGTTGGAAATAAACTTCTATGTTAATATTTGAATTTTGTTTTATATTCTTCCAATTGAGTATTTAAAAGGAATAACTCTATACTGTATTTTATTTTGCTTTAGTAAGCTTCACCAATAGTGTCATGCAGCAATGTTTGTCGACTTTGATCATTATTCTACCATCATGTCATCAGTTGCACGTTTACAGGCTTTTTCTAGTTTTGTTTTCATGGGTAACTTGGTTATCCAGTCAGGATAATACTTTATCGTGCTCATATCAACAAGAACAGCCAATCAGTTGATTGCCAGAGCAGAGGTAGCTCAGCTTACACTTTAGTGCTATCTAAATAAATGTGAATGTCAAACATTCTAACATTTGGATGAGGAATTTAAAATTATTTATCTTATCTCATGACAACTGCCTAGTGTCAGACCAGGGCTGTAAGCTCTGACAATATTATGACAGTTGCCTAGCTGTTAGAGCATCAGGACCAGAAGCTTTGACAATATTATAACAACTGCCTAGCTGTCAGAGCATAAGTGCCAGAAGCTTTGACAATATTACAACAGCTGCCTAGCCGTCAGACCATCAGGACCACAAGCTCTGACAATATTATGACAACTGGCTAGCTGTCAGAGCTTTAGGGCCAGAAGCTTTGACAATATTATAACAACTCCCTAGCTGTCAGACCATCAGAACCACAAGCTCTGACAATATTATGACAAATGCCTAGCTGTCACACCATCATGGCCACAAGCACTGACAATACTATGACATCTGCATAGTTGTTAGATCATCAGGACCACAAGCTCTGACAATACTATGACATCTGCATAGTTGTTAGACCATCAGGACCACAAGTTCTGACAATATTATGACAACTGCCTTGTTGTCGGAGCATCAGGGCCACAAGCCCTGACAAGCTTCAGGTGTGATTGTAGTAACATAATGGCTCATATCTTTCCAGAAATAGCACTGGTCAGCCATCCATTAGGATTTGTGATATGTTAATGTTTAACTGACAGGTTGGTGTAGTTAGTGATTGTTTGAGAATTGTGCCAAAAGTAGGTCACTATAATCTGCTTTTGGAAATTCTGCAGTGAGCTCATTTAAGTTTAGAAATATTTTGTTAATTTGTTCACCAGGAAACAACTTCAAAAACTTGATACATTGTTATCAATGCTTAAAATTAGTTAACTAATCTTAAAGAATTGCCTTTGTTAATCCTATAGAGAGGTATGGTTGGATGGATTTTATCATCATTCTTGGATACATCATGCTGAGCAAATGGGAGCTTAGAGAGTTATGGATTTTATCATTTAGTTGGACAACTACTTAACTGTTAATGCATAACGTTTTGGGTAGTCTCCCTTTGACTGGGTGCCTCCAAAGTCGGTGTGTACTGTATGAAATGTGGAAGACATTGGACATCAAATAGTTTTTCTATCAAATGAGCTAAGTCGTAGCGAGCAGGAGTTGTAGGGGGCAGAATTTGAGACCTTACCTTTGTTTAATAACACTGAAAATAATGTGGTGCCAAGTAAAGTACGGGAGCACCAAAATTTGAACTAATGGCATATACATTAATAGGCTTCAGTTTTGCAATTTCGACATGAGCAACTGCATATCCCCCATGCTTTTGTCAAACCCAACTTGGTGGAAATTCTATGTGGTGATTACTTGGGATCCATGTGCATGTACATTTGTATGTCTGTCAACACCCTAGATTAACATCAATATTCAAGATTTTACTTGGCGAAATAAAAGGTAGGCTTTACAATAATAAGAGTAATAAGGATGTCTTTATTTTATGAGGGTGACACAATTAGTACAAAAACTAATCTCCCTTGAGGTCCTTAATTAGTTGCACATGTACAAGCAAACATATCAAATGCAGCTGAGAAATGAGTATCATAATAAAAAAGGTATTACAGATCAGTGTACACAAAAGCAACAGAATATGGATTTGGCACCAAAGCATTGCGTACACAAACATGCGTGATTGCAAATCTTTTCTTTCTCTCTTTCTCTCACACACACACACACACACAAGTACATATGCATACACTTATATAATATATACGTATACAAATGTACAAGAAAGTTTGCTATAACCTGTTTGCATCCATTGCAAACATCTGTGATAAAAGGAAGACACTGTTGTTGCTTCTTTAACATGTTTAGGTAGACAATTCCAAATGACTGGATCAGAAAAAGCAAAACTAATTTTATACAATTCACTTTTGGACTTGGGGAAGAAGAAAATAATTAGAAGACAGAGCGTACTATTGGTAGACTGGTATCTGTATTAGTATTATTTGTCCTTAAACATGTCATTTATATAGTTGGGCATAGATCTCTTGGATACTTGAAACATAAATTGATCTTTCTTAAACATATTCATTCTTTCATAGACAGGAAGGATCTTCAGATTGTTCATTCATTGGTAGACATTTACAACATTGTTGTCAAGGATAATTCTGAATTTTGAAGTCTTTCCACTTTGAACCACTTCATATAATGTTTCAACAGTCAAGACGAGGTTGAATATAACTTTTATAAATATTTTTCTGTGTTCAACAGTTAGGTATTCTTTGATTTTTTTATAGTAACCAGATATTCTTAGACATCTTTTTGGTAACATTACTGATATGATCAGACCATAATATATCATCAACTTGCACTCCTAAAAGTTTATCTTGCTTAAAAATTTTCGGTTCAACATCGTTAAAATGTATGCATAAAATGTTATCTTCAGGTCTGTCACACCTTTGATGTGTAGTCAGCATCACTTTAGTTTTGTCTAAATTAATTACCATTCCATTATGTTTACACCATTTGTAGAGTTCAGCAAGAGCATTACAAGTTTCTTTATGTAGATATCAGTCTCAATATTTCCTGTATGTAATGTTGATGATTTATAAACATAATAAACAGTAGTGGCCCAAAAATAGATCCTGGAGGTAATCCACAAGTCACATATTTTTTTTCAAATGTGACATTGTTTATGGCAACTTTGTGCTTTCGAACAAAAAGGTCTTTTTGCATATTCCAATCCCCTTCCCCTCCAAACCCCCACCCTAGACAGTAACCCATGGGTCATAATGTAAAATCTCATTCTGTAGAACTACTTCCCATATCCACAAATTGAAGTACAAGCAAATATTTCCTTTTGTTTTTAAAACCACGTAAATTAAACCAATGAAAATAAATGAATTGACAGTACTATAATATTCTTTTGGTTAACAATTAACACTACTACAATTGATTTTTTAACTTCCACAACTGACACTAATATCCTTTTGGTTTTATAACTCGTCCACAATTTACAGTACTATAATATCCTTTTGATTTTAAAACTCCTGTTTAAACCAGTTTTTATGTTTCTGTTGTGTCAGACAAATTTTTAGATACCATTATAATAAGCACTATTCATAACTCTCTGTAGGATTCTGAAAATTGAAGTCCTGGGCTACAATTTCTTCAAAATTCAGAGTCCTGTATTTGGAAAACAGACAGTCCAGGACCAAAAACTGAGGGAGCTAGAAGCAGGGACTCTCACTACAGAGAGATCCAATGTATTACCTCTGAGATGCCAAAAATATGGTAATAAAGCTACCAATATTTCATCTCTTTGCTACAACAAATACTGAATTTACATAAAGTCCAGCTGGGTCAGAAAATTATACTGTCTGGTTGAAATGTTTGCATTTTCATGCACTTTCTGGAATTCTCCATTCTAGGCAAGTGAAGAAATATTTCCTGCCCATCCAGTGATGCCAAATAGAAACAAATAAACTATGTTTTGGCACAGATTGTTATGGAAGTAAAATGGTTCAATATATCACTATAATTTTTGGACTCCGTTATATTCTAACTCAAACATTTTAAATTATAAGGTGGTAATAAGGCAGAGAGTAGAAGTGATAACATAGGTACATGACTAAAGGTTCACGTATGTTAAGCTTTTGGAATGCACAATCCATGGAATAGTTCATGGAATCCATTTTTTTAAATACAATACAGGCAATGACCAAAAAGAAAGTTTCAAGGGAGATAATCAGGAAACCTAACGCTGTAAAGTGATGATGATCTGAAGGAAAAAGCCTTGGCCAACACATTGGCTTTACTATTAAATCTATTTTTACCAAAAACTATAATTAGCACATCAGGATACAAAGAGTTTCTTACCTTAAATGTAACAGGTTCTGGAATATCTAACTGGCAGGACTTTGTGACATGTAATGTGGAACTACATTTTATCAACAAAGGTTTTAATTAAGTGTTATGTTCATCAATTCAAATCAAAACTCCCAGGACTACAATTCTAGGAAAGACTGACAAATTATTATTTATTTATTTATTTTCCATATTTCACCAGGCTGTACATTTGGCATTCTGCCATTCTTACATGTAGGCCTTAACATTTTTAAAGTTTACATGTCTTTGTATAAATACATATAAATAAATGATGTAGAATGGTGAAAATTATATGAATCAAAACACATTCTCCACATTTCACAGAGTGACACACACAAACATTGTTATCCTCTTTTACATAGGTAGCATTTTATCCAAATGACCAAGATACACACACAATAAAAAACTGACTCATTCAATGACATTTGTTTCACACCCTTTCAGGCTGAGCAATATAATGACTGAAGAGTAATACAAATGGCAATATATGTTAGATTTCAACTTGGATCATTGCAATAATATAACATCCAGAAGCATTTTTAAATCAAAGACGAATTTAGAATTACAGATATCTAAAGATAAAGAGTTCCACAGATTAGGTGAAGAATAAGAGAAGGAAATGAAACAATTTGACACATGTATACCAACCACTTATTTGGAAGCATCAGTTTATTATAAAATTTTAGGTGCAAAAATTAAGAATTATAAAAATCAAAAGTTAACTTTGAATCATATAAGGTTTTATTATGATTAAATATAAGTGACCAATAAAAATTGGTGATGACAGTAGATGTAGGAGTGATGTCATACTGAGGATATTCTAAACACCATATGATTAACTAAATGATTTCCATCTATACTCGTGTATAAGCCGATACCAACTGCATAGACCCAGATCTGCTGTTGTATAATGCATCGGCAGATCTGGGTCTATGCAGTTTGTAAGGACTAATCAGTAGAACAAACAACATAGACCCTGATCTGTTGGCGCGTTATGTGACGGCAGATTAGGGTCTCTGTTGTTTGCATTTGGACCTGATTATACGCAAGTATATACGGTAGTCTGTATTGATGTGGAGATTCAAAGATCTCATGCTAAATCTTGTATAATTTTGCCTTTAGACTGGAAGTGGGGCAAAAAATTGGGTATAGTTCAACATCCAACCTTCAGACTGTCAAAGATGAAGAAGACTGAGTTAGAACTCAAATACAATTCTTTTATTGATTCTTCATAATTTAGCCGTATGCCAGAAATAGCTCATACATTTGTAATGAAATTCTGCATACAAATAGAATCTATTCAATAAGTGTAGACCACAGGCATTTGTAATAATTTTTATCAACATTTATTACATGAATACAAGTATAAAGAGTCTCTCTATATACTCTATACATATAATAAATATCTATACAAACTGTTACAAGCACCTATGATGTAGACTCCTTATTTGGCTTTAAATGAAGTCTAAGTCAAAAGGCCCCAGTTTCAAGGAATCAGGAGGGCGGAGTTGACATTACCTTGTGTATCACATAAAATATATGCATAGCTTACTGGTTATTTGATACTTTTTAATTATTTTTTAATCGAGGATAGCTGAACATGCAGCATAAAAAGTGTTACATGATCTACAGCATCAGAATTCACAGATGGTCCAAGATTAATTGTCACATGTCAGTAAATACTTGTACAGAGATGAGGTATGATAAAGATTAATTGTCACATGTCATTAAATACTTATACAGAGATGAGGTATGATAAAGATTAATTGTCACATGTCAGTAAATACTTATACAGAGATGAGGTATGATAAAGATTAATTGTCACATGTCAGTAAATACTTATACATAGAACATGAGGTATGATAAAGATTAATTGTCATGTCAGTAAATAGTTATAAACAGATTATGAGATATAATAAAAATGAATGTTCACATAATATTCATCTAATACTGATACACAGAAGATGAGGTATAATAAAGAAGGCATTAATAATCATTAGCACCATATCAATATTTGCTGCCAATGGAAAGAATGTAAATGTTTTTGGCAATACTAGTAAACAGATTGTCCTCACAGAGATCAATCATAAGTGTTAGATGATTTCTGCCATTAGATAGAGTAATGTATAAATGAAGTTACAGTAAATCCTGCCTTATCAAACACCTTCATGTAATGGACAATGTTCAAGTCCCTTTTCTTCATTTCCATATCATTTTAAAATTCCTATATAAAGGACACCTGCTAATAAATGACCATGTTTAAGCATGTTCCTTTTCTTCATCTCCTTATCATTTAAACTTGTATATAAAGGACACCTGCTAATAAATTACAATGTTTAAGTAAGTTCTTTTCCTTCATTTCCATTGGTTTAAACTCCTATATAAAGGACACCTGCTAATAAATGATGATGTTTAAGTTCCTTATCTTCATTTCTTTATCATTTTAAACTCCCATATAAAGGAGACCTACCAATAAATGACAATGTTTAACAAAGTTCCATTTCATCATTTCCTTTGTTTTAAACTTATATATATAACGGACACCTGCTAATAAATGACAATGTTTAAGTTCCTTTTCTTCATTTCCTTATCATTTTAAACTTCTATATATAGGACAACTTCTATATATAAGGCACCTGCTAATAGACGACAATGTTTAAGTAAGTTTCTTTTCTTTATTTCCTTATCATCATTTTAAACTTCTATATATAGGATGGTGGCTAATAAATGACAATATTTAAGTTTCTTTTCTTCATTTCCTTATCATTTTAAACTTCTATACATAGGACACCTGCTAATAAATGACAATGTTTAAGTTTCTTTTCTTTATTTCCTTATCATCATTTTAAACTTCTATATATAGGATGGTGGCTAATAAATGACAATATTTAAGTTTCTTTTCTTCATTTCCTTATCATTTTAAACTTCTATACATAGGACACCTGCTAATAAATGACAATGTTTAAGTTTCTTTTCTTTATTTCCTTATCATTTTAAACTTCTATACATAGGACACCTGCTAATAAATGACAATGTTTAAGTTTCTTTTCTTCATTTCCTTATCATTTTAAACTTCCATACATAGGACACCTGCTAATAATATATGACAATGTTTAAGTTTCTTTTCTTCATTTCCTTATCATTTTAAACTTCTATACATAGGACACCTGCTAATAAATGACTGCTTAAGTAAGTTTTTTTTCTTTATTTCCTTATCATTTTTAACTTCTACATATAGGACACCTGCTAATAAATGACTGTTTAAGTAAGTTCTTTTTCTTTTTTCGTTTTTGTTTTAAATTCCTATATAAATGACACCTGCAAATAAATTTCAATATTTAAGTAGTTTCATCTGATATCACAGGTCTCTGAGTATGTATGTATGTATGTATGTATGTATGTATGTATGTATGTATGTATGTATGTATGTATGTATGTATGTATTGTATGTATGTATGTATGTATGTATGTATGTATGTATGCATGCATTTATATAGGTATATATGTATGGGGTTTAATGGCACATTAGCACAATCCTGGCTATATGGTGCCAAGTAAAAGTTGGGTAATAAAAATGGAAAAGGCAAGAAAATCACTAAAATTGTTACAATGATAAACCATTTAAAATGAAACAAGAGTCTCTTGATGGGAGTGACGCTCTACTGACTGAAAAGAATTTTCAGGAATTCAAGATAAGATCATTTCTTCCTTTAAACTGCTGAGTGTTGAAACCATCTTTGATATTCTTCAGTGCTAACAAGATTTTCATATTAGCTGCTGTGGTGAACATACTGGATGTGTCAACTTGGCACCATTTTCATTTAGGACCAACAAGTCATCATATGAAGTCTTCTGGTGGAAACTCCATGTTGATAAAACTTTCTGTTTTGGAGGAGCTATAAGAAGATTTTCAAGATGGCACCACTTTGGAGGCCATATTGGATGTCCGAGCAGCCCCATTTTCATTTAGGACCAACTAGACCATGTGATGAATGTGTGTGTAAAGTTTTATGGCAATCCACCAAGTAGTTTAGGAGTAGTGATAACAAACTTGGGCTAATGCATGGATGGACGGACAACTGATGATGGACAAGAGACCATCCCATAAGCTCTTCTAGTCTATGACCAGTAGAGTTTAAAAGCATGTTTTCCTGTAAGATCAGAGCTCTTCTAGTCTATGACCAGCAGAGCTTAAAAGCATGTATTCCTGTAAGATCAGAGCTCTTCTAGTCTATGACCAGTAGAGCTTAAAAGCATGTATTCCTGTAAGATCAGAGCTCTTCTAGTCTATGACCAGTAGAGCTTAAAAGCATGTATTCCTGTAAGATCAGAGCTCTTCTAGTCTATGACCAGTAGAGCTTAAAAGCATGTATTCCTGTAAGATCAGAGCTCTTTATAGGCCTATAACATTGGGAGTTCTGGACCTTCAGTCACCAGAAATTGGGGTGGGGGGCAGGTTAAAAAAAAAATGAGTCCATAAGTGCGTGCAACATTATTACATTACATGCATATCAAACAACTTTAATGTAGTAGATGTTGTTGACAATAATTATCACTATCTTTTGGTTTCATTTTATCTTCATTATTGTTTACTGTGAGAATTCTTTATTGCTATTCAATGTATGCAAGTACCTTTCTTGCCAACTAGGACTTTTTTCCTTAAAGTTTATTTTGAAAACTGGGCATACACAGGATGCACAATTTCTGAAGAATGAGGGTCCAGAGCTAGTTATTGAGGGTCTATAGGATGCACCATTCATGAAAACTGAGGGTCCAGGGCTACTTATTGCGGGTCTATAGGATGCACCATTCATGAAAACTGAGGGTCCAGAGCTAGTTATTGAGGGTCTATAGGATGCACCATTCATGAAAACTGAGGGTCCAGGGCTACTTATTGTGGCTCCACAGTTTCAGAAAAATGCAGTCCAAGGCTTGTTACTGAGTGTCAAGGGCTAGTTATTGTTGATCCATAGGATACAGTTTCAGAAAACTGAGTGTCCAGGGCTAGTTACTGTGGATCCAAAGGATACAGTATTAGACAATAGAGGGTCCTGGGCTAGTTATTGAGGGTCCATAGGATGCATAGTTTTAGAAAACTGAGGGTCCTAAGCTTGTTATTGTGGGTTCGCAATATACACAGTATTCTAAAACTGAGGGTCCAAGGCTTGTTATTGTGGGTTCGCAATATACACAGTATTCTAAAACTGAGGGTCCACGGGATGCACAGTTTCAGAAAACTGCAGGTTCAAGGCTAGTTTTTGAGGGTTCACATGATGCACAGTTTCAGAAAACTGAGGGCTCAGGGGTAGAATAACTGCATGTCCAAGGCTAGTTACTGAGGGCCCAGGGGATGCACAGTTTCAGAAAACTGAGTGTCCAGAGATACCGGTAGTTATTGTGGGTTTACATGATGCACACAGCCTTAGAACTTTAAGGGTCCAAAACCAAGATCTGGAGGTCCAGGATGCACTGGAAATGCTAATATAAAGCCGTGAAGTTGAAAGTAAAGATGTAAAAAAATTCTTTAAAGGACATTACAGTCCCAATAATACAAGCAACAGTGGTGTAGAGATAATTGTGAAACTTTTTGAATTCCCTGTCTGTCATAGCATAATGGCATACTTGGCGCTGCTCGTATCTCCTGGGAATTCCCCCTGTCTGACATGGCATCACTGCATGCTTGGCACTGCTCCTATCTCCAGGAGTCACGTTACCAGTCCAATGTCATAAAGCTTTCTAAGAATGTAGCTGCTAAGAAGAGTTTTGCCCTGTGATGAAAGAAAAAAAAAGGAATGACAGACAAGGCCTAACATTTTGAGGAAATCGTAAGAAACTATTATCAAGCACAGTTTATCAAATTTGGTGTTTAAAATATATTTAGGAAAATATTGCTGACCTGTTTTTACTTGCTAACATGTTGATTTGACCATTTTCACTCATGAACATGTTGATTTGACCATTTTCACTCACGAACATGCTGATTTGACCAATTTCACTCACTAACATCCTGATTTGACTGTTTTCACTTGCCATCAAGCTGTTTCACTTGCTAACAAGCTGATATTACTGTTTTCACTCACTAACAATCTGTTTTCACTTACCAATGGGGCATTTTGAAAGCTGATTTGATTGTTTTCACTCACTAACTTGCTGATTTGACCGTTTTCACTAACATCCTGATTTGACTGTTTTCACTCACTAATAAGGTGTTTTTACTCATTAACAAGCTGATTTGACTGTTTTCACTTGCTAATAAGTTGATTTGACTGTTTTCAGTCACTAATAAGCTGTTTTGATTTTTTTCACTCACTAACATGCTGATTTAACCATTTTTACTCACTAACATCCTGATTTAACTGTTTTCACTCACTAATAAGCTGATTTGATTGTTTTCACTCACTAACATGCTGATTTAACTGCTTTCACTAACATCCTGATTTGACTGTTTTCACTCACTAATAAGCTGATTTGATTGTTTTCACTCACTAACATGCTGATTTAACCGTTTTCACTAACATCCTGATTTGACTGTTTTCATTCACTAATAAGGTGTTTTTACTCATTAACAAGCTGATTTGACTGTTTTCACTTGCTAATAAGTTGATTTGACTGTTTTCAGTCACTAATAAGCTGTTTTGATTTAAAACACTCACTAACATGCTGATTTAACCATTTTCACTCACTAACATCCTGATTTAACCGTTTTCACTCACTAATAAGCTGATTCGATTGTTTTCACTCACTAACATGCTGATTTAACTGCTTTCACTAACATCCTGATTTAACTGTTTTCACTCACTAATAAGCTGATTTGATTGTTTTCACTCACTAACATGCTGATTTAACCGTTTTCACTAACATCCTGATTTGACTGTTTTCATTCACTAATAAGGTGTTTTTACTCATTAACAAGCTGATTTTACTGTTTTCACTTGCTAATATGTTGATTTGACTGTTTTCACTCACTAATAAGCTGTTTTGATTTTTTTCACTCACTAACATGCTGATTTAACCGTTTTCACTCACTAACATCCTGATTTGACTGTTTTCACTCACTATCATGCAGATTTGATTGTTTTCACTCACTAACAAGCTGATTTAACCGTTTTCACTCACTAATAAGCTGTTTTGATTGTTTTCACTCACTAACATGCAGTTTTGATCGTTTTCACTCACTAACAAGCTGATTTAACTGTTTCCACTCGCTAACATCCTGATTTAACTGTTTTCACTCACTAACATGCTGATTTAACCGTTTTCACTCAATAACATTCTGATTTGACTGTTTTCACTCACTAATAAGCGGTTTTCGCTCACTAACAAGCTGATTTAACTGTTTTCACTCACTAACATCCTGATTTGACTGTTTTCACTCAGTAACATGCAGATTGATTGTTTTCACTCACAAACCAGCCGATTTAACCGTTTTCACTCATTAACATCCTGTTTTGATTGTTTTCACTCACTAACATGCTGATTTAACCGTTTTCACTCAATAACATTCTGATTTGACTGTTCTCACTAATAAGCTGTTTTCACTCACTAACAAGCTGATTTGATTGTTTTCATTCACTAACGTGCTGATTTGATTGTTTTCATTCACTAACATGCTGATTTAACCTTTCTCACTTGCTAACATTCTGATTTAACTGTTTTCACTTGCTAATAAGCTGTTTTTACTATTTTCACTCACTAACATGCTAGTTTGACTGTTTTCACCTGCTAACATGCTGGTTTGACTTTTTTCACAAAAATTCAATGACAAAACTGTATGTAATCATAATCATTTTCGAAGCTGAAGTAAAACTTGAGCAAATTTTCACAATATTGCAACAAAGTGCAAATGCCCATAATTAATAATGTTGATGACCATTTTTCTCTGGTATTAAAAATACTGTTGTACTCATAATATGTGTACAAATTTGTACGATTGTGAATTTTAGCATGCTTGTGCAAGGGTTCAGCACATCATGAATTATGTAAAGGATCTATTTAAAAAGAACAAATTAATCATTTAAGCCATCCATGTTCCAAAACTTTTCTGGAATCTCTTAGAGATGTATGTTACAGAATTATGTATCATCTTTTAAATTATAATATAGTTTCATTTGGTTTATGACCTTTGTATTATAATTTATATTATTCTTTTAGTAGCCAACACTATTATTGAGTACACGAGTCATTATTTCTGTCCAAGGAAATCAATAATTATGTCAGTCAACTTAACAACATGGAGATCACGTGGATAGAGCATGAGTAGCGCTTGGTGAAATTAATCATTTTCATGACCCGATTCCCTAGATTCAGTACTTGTTTACTTGTAAGAATTAAACATCACTCATTGGGTTTTATATTTGCTCTACGCAGTATGGATACCATAAAACTAGAATTTACCCCAGTGTGAGGCATTCTTCATAATTACTTCAGCTCATAAAAAGTCATAGAGGAATTTGTTTATTGTTTGTGATAGCTTGTGAATTCTTATTTCTAACTAGTACTTTTGGGATTACGTACTTATTTAAAGATCTGAACATTATTTAACTCCATGGAATTATTGGAAATATTTCAAGAACTTTTGGGATATTCTACATTCACAGGAATTTACCTGGAATTAATAACATTTGGATTTAGAACTGATTCTTGTTAGCACATAAGCACATTAGTGTCCTCATTCGGAATACCTTTGGACAGTTTCCGGATTAGTGAATTCTATAGAACAATTTAGGACTATTTTGGGAATTTCTAAACTGTAAGTTATTTTTTATTCTTTCACTTTGTTTGTTTTAAATATGATATATTTTAGGAAATTACATTTGTATTTTAGAAATTGTGAAAGCTTGTTTGAGTCTTTCTTTCTTTTGTTACATTCAAACCCCTAGTCGTAACAATGTACTATTATCTTTTCGATGCACATTTTCTAAATTTTATAAACACTGTCATACTTAGTGAAAGGACAAAGATAAGCCATAATAATTTACAAATTTTAAATAAAAAAAATTTAAAATTGTTTTCTCAATTTAGAACTACTAGTATTGCAAATAGATTCTCTCATGATAGAAAAATCTATCAATGTGGTGTCAATAAATCTAGTGCCTAGAGCCCAGAGGCTACCAGCATGGTGGCTCTTGGCTACCATATTTTCAATTTCAGAGCCCAAGGGGCTACCAGAGTGGTGGGTCTGGCTACCATATGTTGATTTCTAAAGCCCAGAGTGGTGGGTTTGGGCTATTGTATGTTAAATTCAGGTAGCTCAGGCTATACCAGAGTGGTGGGTCTGGGCTATCATATATTGAATTTAGGCAGCCCAGATAATACCAGCATGGTGGGTCTGGGCTATGTATGATGAATTCAGGTAGCTCAGGAAATACCAGACTGGTGGGTCTGGGCTACCACATGTTGAATTCAGGTAGCCCTGCAGACTTCTTTATGATTCTATGGGTCGTTGTACTTTTTCTTTTACTATATAACTACGAATATATTTCTGAAAAGAGAATAATAATTAAAACTTGTAACAATAAAAAGGGAAATCTTCAAACTAAAAGTTTCATGTACATGTTTCACCTTTAGGCTACTGAATGTAACTTGGGCACCCAGGTTCTTCTCCTGTTAGCCCAGTAACCCACTTAATTTTGAAGATTGTTGGACCATGCAATCTAAGAACCTTCAAACTAATTTAAGGTGAACTTTTTCTTCCAAACTGAATACTTACACTAGTTTTTTTACAGGTGTCATCTCTAACCCAGCCTTCTAAATCAGAGTACACCTGTGCTGGTATTGGTGTATGCAAGGTTTTACATATCTTGCAGAAGTTACACAGATCTCCTCCCACCTTATATTCATACTTCCACTTAAAGTAACTGTTGTATAAGCTTTTATTGTTGGCCACCTCCAGAAGATATTTTGCTGCTTCCTTCAATGAAGGGAAGTCAAGTAAATTAATGTAAGACCCAGGTGGAGCATAATTCTTCAGATGTTGTCTCCATGCAACCACTGGAATTTGGTTTCTAGAAAAAACCATCCAGAACTTTTCACTGATATAGTCTCTACAGTGACTATTCTCAATGGCAAAGTAGAACTTAAATGTTTTAAGAAAATCTTCCATACACTGATAATTTTTGTCCCCATCTTCATCCTCATTAAAACATATCTTCCCAGATCCACATTTTCCGTATATAGATATGTCAACTCCATAACGCCTAAGTTCTCCAATTATTTTGTACCTATGAGTTTGGTCAAAGCAGTTGCTGATCAGAGCTGCAGCCATTCGTGTTTTCTTTTTTACATAGTCAAAAACATTCTCTGCTTTTGCTGTATCTTGTCTCTCTTCCTCTGTTAATGTAAAGAACTTCCCATATGGCATATGTATGGTGCTATCATTGCGATATGACATTGTCCAGTTGTAAAAGTTGGGTAAATCCTTCCCCCATAAGAATATTGTCGGTTCCATATTGAACCAAACATATACCTGATTGGGATGTCTGACCTTTGGTAGATCAATCAGACTCTGATAGAAGTATGATGGAATTCCTTTGTATTTCCATACATCATTTGGATGGAATACTACTGCGTCACTATCTAAAACTTCTGATTTGTTCTTTGTCACGGTACAATTGTATGGACATGTTGGTAAACAATTTGTCTTAGCATCTTTAAAGTATTCCCATGAATCAAAAAATGTTGTCCATGTTAGGATTTTTTTCACAGTTTTATTCTGCCATTTGACATCTGGAAATTTCTGTATAAATTTTTCACTGGTAGAGGCATTAAAAAATCCAGAATTCTCTGTGAAACGATCATCTGTGAGGAGTAAATGGATTACATTAAGAATCAAAAGTACATAAACCAGCAAAAAAACAAAACAAAGATTAATGATTCGTCTCCTGCGTAAATTTATGCATATCCTCTGCATCATCAATCTGTATGATATATAGAAATCATCATCTGTCTCCAGGAGTCCTTTCCCTAAAAAGAAAATATAAATGTAATTGAAAAAAATGTACTCTAATGTTTAAAAGTCAAATGAAAAAAATAAAGGATTAATGTTCATTACAATTCCTGGAGACAATGAAAACAAAGAAACAAACTCAACAAAAAAATTACTAACAAACAATCCCACATTTCCATTAGAGGTGAATTTGATCAAAGCCATTTGAAAAATCTCTGTTCCTGATTCAACAGTCAGACCTGATTGTTACTATTGACCATTTGGTGACCAATCTCACGGAGTGTAAGAAATAGTGCTGATTAAATATCAACTAAAAGAAAAACTTCTAAATTAAACCCAATTTAAAAGGAACATGTGAAAGATTTATAAATGTTAATGACAGGAACAAGAAGACTGCCACTAAAATGGCCACTGTCCCCTACTGCACATCACCAAAAGACTGGAGCACTGGAAACTGGGTGTAGTACAGAGTTAATAAGACATAATAACTTGGTAAAGTATGGTCAAAATTCTTATTGAAATTGATGTCATCTAAGATCTTGCTAATAGAATCCTTCATAAGTATGATTTAAAAAAAAAAAAATTAATTCTAGTTTTTACAAGCCATAAAGATACATGTATAGTCAATCAAGAGCCAGAACATTGTAAAAAAAGTTAAATCTGCTAATCATCACTCATCTGAGATAATGTTGAAATAAGGCTTTTCAGGAAATTTAGATGAAATCAAACAAAAGAAGAAGATTCTAAAATGTTCAAATGACACTGATTCTATACAATATAGTCACAATCTGGTCATCACCAAACTTATCAGAGACCTTGCAGAGGAGAATTGTATTAGGAAATCCAGTAAAATAAAAAATAAAATGTAAATGCTAGTTTTCACACATGAGTAGGATACCTATTCTAAGTTATTCAAGGGACATAACTCTTTAAAATATCTTCATAATCTGATCATCAAATTCACGTGAGACCTTATATTAAGTTACACAATAAATTTGGTTCAAATGAAATAAAAAATGTGAATGCTATATTATCATTATTACAGAACTGAAATACTCTAATATACACATAATCTTGACATGGACTATCATCCGTATAGCAGAATCAATAAAAATTTCAACAGGAAAGGAAGAAAAGACTATCATCCGTATAGCAGAATCAATACAAATTTCAACAGGAAAGGAAGACAAAACTATCATCCGTATAGCAAAATCAATAAAAATGTAAACAGGAAAGGAAGAAAAAACTATCAACCGTATAGCAAAATCAATAAAAATTTAAACAGGAAAGGAAGAAAAAAACTATCATCCGTATAGCAGAATCAAGAAAAAAGTAAACAGGAAAAGAAGAAAAAACTATCAACCGTATAGCAAAATCAATAAAAATGTAAACAGGAAAGGAAGAAAAAAGCTATCAACTATGGAGTAGAATCAATAAAAATGTAAACAGGAAAGGAAGAAAAAAGCTATCAATTATGGAGCAGAATCAGACTTGCGTACGGTCTTATCAGACTTGCATACGGTCTAATCAGACTTGCATACGGTCTAATCAGACTTGCATACGGTCTTATCAGACTCAGATTTATTGGAAGAGATCAACTAACATGAACTAATTATTTTTTTCAAAATGCAAGACCCGCCCAAAAACTATTATATTTTAGTTATAGCCTTCGTCAATTACACTTGCGTAAGATGGTATTCAAATTTTGCACATTTCAATGATAACAATAAGACTTTACATGTTTCCAGTACGTCTTTGCATGTAGAATACATGATACAACTAAATACTTTCATTTAAAAAAGATAATAATAATAATAATAAACGACATATGATGGCTTCTTGAGGAGGCAAGTATAGCCACTGGGGGAGTGGGGACAACCACACAGCTCCCATTAGGGGATGCGTGCTACTGTCCCTCACTCTCATATACTAGAAAAGTCCTCACCAGGCATGTACATGTATATATACATGGGCTTGAAGGCATATAGGTGAATGTGAGGAATCAAAACAATAAATTTAATAAACTTAAAAAGGAGACAGAGAGAGAAAATATACACATGTAACCAATATATGCATATGGTGCATACATTCAGTACCCCAGGAGTGTAAGAATGCATCCACTGTCCACTTGCACAAGTGGAAAGGCAACAGACAATCCTGTGACAACCATCTGGGCATATCCTTGCTGTCAACAGCCAGCAAAATCCTCATCAGAATTCTGATGAATTACCTTGTGCATCACATTAATCATGGGCTCCTGCCTGATAGTCAGTAAGGCTGCAGGAAAGGCTGAGGGACCAGAGACATAGTGTTTGCAGCTCAACAACTCCAAGAGAAATGCCAGGACCAGAACCCCAACCTGTACACAACATTCGTTGACCTGACAAAAGCCGTTGACACAGTCAGTCATGGGGGCCTTTGGAAGATCATGGCAAAATTTGGTTGCCCAGAGAAATTCATCGTGATGGTTTGGCAATTCCATGATGACATGCTTGCTCGTGTCGTGGACAATGGCAAGTCATCTGAAGCATTCCCAGTCACCAATGGAGTCAAGTTAGGCTGTGTGTTGGCCCCAATCCTCTTCAGTATGATGTTCTCTGCCATGCTTACTGACTATGACACTGGGATCAACATCAGATACCAGACTGACGGCAAGCTCTTCAATCTGAGGAGACTACAGGTGAAGATGAAGTTACAGGAAGTGCTTGTTTGTGATCTCCTATTTGCTTATGACTGTTCCATGAATGCCAAATCTGAGTCTGACATGCAACAGAGTATGGACCATTCTCCTCAGCTTGTGACAATTTTGGTCTCACAATCAGTATCACAAAGACAGATATGATGCACCAACATGTCCACACCACAAATCACGTTGTTATTGCATATGTGTCTGCATGTTTCTCAAATAAAGTTCACATCGTGAAATATCTTACTTTTCTACAGGAAAAAGACAGGTAAATTCTGAGGTCAAATCTATTAGTTACCTTGTGCATACAGTGTATTTAGTGCATACACAGTGGTGTACGCAGTAAACACTGCATACAACCAGGTGAGCAAAGCGTGAATTTAGCATGGCGTTTATTAAATATTGTGAATATTTCTTTTCTTTGCAATTTATGGCCTTCTGGCACCTGGAATTTAGTTGATTCCAGACATACTTATCGAGGGTGCAGGAATCTTCCCTCCCCCTCATCTTAAGATTTTTCTGGATTCTCTCTTAGGTCTCAGCTTTTGGGACAAACTTCTCTGGCAGCCTGTGAGGCCCCTCCAGAAGGAGGGACTGGGCGTTTGAGGAGTCGATTGCCTCCCCCCTGCAGGGAGGAGAAGACAAACACTTCTCATGCCTCAGGTAGTGGGTTGCTCCCTCCCAATAGGGAGTGAAGCACTGCAACAGTGGGTTGCTCCCTCCCAGCAGGGATGTAGAGCACCACAACAGCGGGTTGCGCACTCCAGTTAGGGAGGTGGAGCACCGCAACTGTAGGTTGCACCCTCTCATTAGGGAGGTCGAGCACTGCAACAGCGGGTTGTGCCCTCCCATTTGGGAGGTAGAGTACCGTAACAGCGAACTGCTCCCTCCCTTTGGGGAGATGGAGCAACACAACACATCTCATGCTCACAGTAGCGTGTTGCTCCCTCCGACTCGGGAGGTGATGCACCGCTCCAATCACTTCAGATGTAGCGGAGATCAGCCCCGCACTCTCCTAAGTGATGTATCAGTTGAAGATGAGGTCTTCTCCGATTATCACTCATCAACCTCATGGTACAGGGACAGGGTACAGAATGAGTTCCCCCCTCTTTTACCCAACCTTGAGAAGTCAGAACTCATTCCATCACAGGTCTTTGTTTACGTGGGGATGAATTTCCTCATGAACCAGAACTTGGTCCAGGTTCCACTGGTTTGGGTGGATCGAATCCAGGCTCTCCTGGAGGCAGTACGAACAAAACCATAATTATCTGCTCGCCCTTATCTATCCCTATTGGGAACCTTGAACGCCGCTGCCGACTTGGTTCCTTTAGGACATCTCCATATGTGCCCACTACAGTTCCTCCTCCTAGCAAGGTGGAAACCACACAGAGATTCTCCATCAACCCCGATCCCACTAGGACCGGATTTTCACCACCACTTGCGCTGGTGGATGAATTGGGACAGATTCCAGGCTGGGGTCCCAATGCATACACCCGACCCCCACTCCTATCTGTTTGCCGACACGTCAGATTCCGGTTGGGGTGCTCATTTAGAGCTGGCGTGCATAAGTCTCCAGGGTCTTTGGACTCAGGCTTAATCATCCATCCACATCAACAACCTAGAAATGAAAGCAGTATTTCTAGCATTGCAAGGGTGCATCAACAGAGTATGGGGTAGATGCGTTATGGTCTCCTCAGACAACACGTCTGTCGCAGCATATCTACATGTACGACATCAAGGAGGCACACATGCCCCTTCTCTTTCCATGGAGGTCTGGAACCTCCTCCTATGGGCAGTCTCAGAGGATATCACAATCCATGTTCGCCACATTCTGGGCAAGAAGAACGTATTAGATGACAGCCTGTCCAGGACAGGTCGAGCCATCCTCACAGAATGATCTCTTCACTGCTCCGTAACAGAGTCCCAGTTCATACTCTGGGGAAGACCCCTGGTGGACCTGTTTGCAACCAGGCTCAACAACAGACTTCCCTTTTACATATTTCCGGTCCCAGACCAGAGAGCATGGGCAACGGATGCATTCAGCTTCCGGTGGGATCAGCTATTCACATACGCCTTCCCACCATTCTGACTGCTACCTCAAACTCTGCACAAAATTTGAACTTCCACAGTTCAGATCATTCTCATAGCCCCACTGTGGCCCCAGCGATCGTGGTTCAACTGGAGTGCAAAGGTCATACTGACCTTTTCTCCACTTTGTGGTAGGATGTATTCACATCAAAGGGATGGTGGTTTTTCAGCATGAAAATAGGATAGCTAAGCAATAGTAATAGGTAAGTATTGCATAATTAAAATTAGTTTTTAAGAAGAAGTTGAAGATAGCCAACTGTTGACAGATGCATGACAAATGATGCATGACATATGCAGGGCTTTAGCCATATGGACAGGTGAGTTAATGACACACACACATATATATACAATATGTATAAATGATACTAGCAATAAGTGTACACGTGTATGTAAATCAGACCATTCTTAACATATAATTGAAGCATTTACTTTTGAAAGTGTTGAGACTTGTTGATGTCTTAATGTCAGTGGGCAAACTATTCCTAACAACTGCTCCAGAATATCTGAAACTCTTCTAACTGGTAAATTGTTCAATATTTGACTTTGCCAAAGTTCAATTTCTAACCTCCATAGAATGTGATCAGAATGTATTTGTACCAAAAATTCTTAGAGATACTGTTAACATAGGAAAATTCCATTTCATGTTTTATATACTGAGAGATGGATGCTGACCATTTCTATGTTACCTCACCTGCTCAATATCCTGATTATGATTAGAATTCTTCGTAATTGATGTAAAATTTACTTCCAATTACTGGAAAAATTATGAAAATAAAAGTGGCACTTGGAATTTCAAATGACATTAGGGTAGGATTAGAGTTAATCCAAATTAGAATGACTGAGAGTAGTTGACCATGAAATTCTGTTGATTGGTTATAAAAACATTTGTTTGAAGGTTTCTCCATTTTTCTTGTATCTTCATCCATATTTGACAACAGATCAACATCATTTATTCAATTCTTAAATTTTCTTTTTATTATACCAGGATGCTTACAGTCAGAGTTGGTTCAGTTCTGTTCAGCAGTATTTTTTGTTTCTTGTTTAAGTCATTTAAATGTTTTTCTATTTTTAGTAACAGTGGCCATATTGGATATCAGATCAGCATCATCTGTTTGAATCTGAAAGGCCTTAATGCCAAATACTTTCTGCCATTTATTTATTGAGTTATTTTTGACACATCACTTAAAGGTTTTGTTTTTAGCAATGGTGGTAGCTGATTGCAAATCTGTATCATGTGTTCAAATTTGAAAGGCTCCTATGCCAATATGCTTTCAAAGTATGGAAAATTCTGTTGAGCAGTTTTAAAGAAAAGAAGGTTTCTTAATTTTCAGCAACAGTGGCCATATTTGAGAGAGGATCAACATATCTGCACAAAATTAAATGGCCTTCATACCAGGTTGCTTTCCTTCATATATGTCAAATTCTGTTAAACCATTTCTTAGAAGCTGTTTAAAGATTTTTCTACGTATTAGAAATGGTGGTCGTATTTCATGGCAGATTGGTATTGTTTGTACAAATCTGAAAGGCTTTAATGCCACTATGCTTTCTACTGACTTTGGTTAAATTATGTTAAGTGGGGTTTTTTTTTGAAAAAGTTGTTTCAAGGTTTTTTATTTTAATTTATGACGGCCATATTTTGATTGCAGGTGCAGGTCATTTATATAAACCGGAAATCCTTCATGCCAGGATGCTTTCTGTCAAATGTTTTCAAATTCTACTGAGTGGTTCTTGAGAAGAAGTTATTTAAACTTTTTATATTTTTAATAAAGGTGTCATATCTGAAGGGAGATTGGCATCCTTTGTACAAATTTGAAAGAACTTCAAGCTGGGATGCTTTCTATAAAATTTGTTCAAATTCTGCTGAGCAATGTTTGTGAAGTTCATAGATTCTTCAAATATATTTTGAGTAATGACAGTCATTTTTATATGGCTCATCTGCATTATTTGTAAAAAAAAACTGGAAGGCCTTTAAGCCAGGATGTTTCTGTTTTTTTAATGGGGTCCATATTTGATGACAGATCAGCATTAACTGTACAAACTTGAAAGGACTTAATGCCAGGTTGCTTTCTATTAAATTTGGTCATATGCTGTTAATTTTGAGTAGTTGTTCAACAGTTTTTCTATTTTTAGTATTGGTAGCCATGTTCAATGGCAGATCAGCATCATTTGTAACAAATTTAAAGGTTTTCATACCAAAATTCTTTCTCTGAAAGTTAGTCAAAATCTATTGAGCAGTTTTTGAGAAGTGGTTTAAAGTTTTTTTTTTATTTTAGAAATGGCAGACATATTTTTAAGGCAAATTGGCATAATTTGTACAAAATGTAATTGAAGTCTTTCATTTCAGAATGCTTTCTATTCAATTTTGTCAAATTTTGTTCATTGCTCTTTGAGAAGCTATTTTTAGGGTTTTAACTCACCTGGCCATAAGGCCAACTGAGCTTATGGTATGGCCTAGGGTCCATCATGCATCCATCAATGATTGCTATTTTCAACTTCTCAAATACTACTACACCAATTTCAACAAAATGTGACAGGAAGCATTCTGGTATGATGGCTTCTCAAGTTTCTACAAATTATGATGATCCACCATCTAATATGGCCACCATTACTAAGCATAGAAAACCTTTTTATGACTTCTCAAAACTGCTCAAGAGAATTGAAATAAATGTTAACACAAACCATCCTAGCATAAAGAACTTCAAGTTTGTACAAATGATGCTGATTCACCATCAAAAATGGCCACTGTTACTAAAATCACAAAAACTGTAACTGACTTCTTCGCGAAAACTGCTCGAATTTGACCAAATTTGACAGAAAGCATCTTGGCATGAAGGGATTTTAAATTTCGACAAAAGATACAGATGAAAGGCTTTACATTTTTTACAAACAATGCCGATTTACCTTCAAATTTGGTCACTTTTCCAAAAAATAGAATATAACATTTAAAAAACTTCTTCTCAGCAACCTGCAACTGTTACTAAAAACAGAAAAATGTATAACTGACTTCTTCATTGCAACCTCTGAACAAAATATGACCAAATTCAACAAAAATTATTCTAACATGGAATGCATTAAAGTTTGTACAAATGATGCTCATTTGCTACCAAATATGACTAACATTACTAAAAATAGAAAACCCTTGAAATTACTTCTTCTCCAAAACTGCTCAATTTAACCAACTGCTGATAGACATCATGCTGGCATTTCAAATTTGTACAAATACTTCCAATCCGCCATCAAGTATGACCACTGTTACTAAAAATATAATTTTTTTAAAACTTCTTCTTCTAAATAACCACTGAACTGAATTTGACAGAAAGCATCCCTAACATCATGGGCTTTCAAGCATTGTACAAATTATGCTGATCCACCACATATATGGCCTCCATTGCTAAAAACAAAAAAAAAACTTTAAATAATTTCTTCTCAAAAACCACTCAACAGAATATGACAAAATTTGATAGAAACATCCTGGCATAAAGGGCTTTTAAATTTGTGCAAATTATGACAATCTGCCATCAAGTATAGCTGCTGTTACTAAAATTAGAAAAATCTTTAACAGCAACTTCCCAAATACTGCTTGATAGAATCTGACCAAATTTGACAGAATTGCCTTAGCTTGAAGGCCTTTCATATTTATACAAAAAAGATGCTGATCTGCCATAAAGTATGACTGCCATTGCTAAAAAAAAAATGTAAAGAACTTAATCTCTAAAAAACTGATCAATGATATGTGGAATCAACAGCATTGGAAAATATTTCAACTCAAAGCATCCTACTGACCCAGATTTCTCAGCCAACTGCTCTTTCATTTGGCTATTAGGCCATCACAGGCCCACTTCTGCCCCTTGTTCTATTTTTAGTAATGATAGTCACATTTTAAGGCATCATTTGTACCAGCTTGGGATGCCTTTATGCCAAGATGTTTTTTGACTTATTTGGTTGAATTCTGTTCAGATGTATTTTTAGAAGTTATTTCAAGGTTTTTCTATATTTAGTACTGGTGGACATATCTGATGGCAGATCAGCATCATTTGTAAAAACATTTAGAGGCCTTCATGCCAAGATGTTTCCTGTTAAACCTGGTCAGATTATGTTAAAGTTTTTGCAAAATTGTTTTAAAGTTGTTTTCCTTTTAGTAATGGTGGTTCTATTTGATGCCAGATCGGCATGATTTGTACAATATTTAATTTAAAGGCTATCATTCCAGAATGCTTTTTTTTCTGTTTGGTCAAATTCAGTTCATTGGTTTTTGTGAAGTCATTTGGGCTGATCCTATCATAGGATTTGAACATGCACCCTTTTGGTTTCATGTATAACACGCTATCCACTGTGCCACTGCAGCTCCTGTTTCCATTAGTTGTCTCTTATGACATACAGGAGGGCACATCCGGCTTATTCTCAATCCCGGAGCCTGCAGGAAGAAGATGCTGACTGATGATTCTTGATGCACACATCCATACTTTAAGCTCATATGGCCTTACAGCCACTTTTCAATACTGAATCAACATACTGAATTTACAAACTCATATACTTATTCAGGTGTAACTTTCTCTGCTTCTAGTTCTTTTATAGAGGCAAAGAAACAACTCTATGCAAACGGTGTGTTAGTGATCAGGGGTGTAGTAATAAAGCGGGCGATACGGGCAACTGTCAGGGAGGTGGGGGAGGTGTGCCATTTCACAGATCATGTTCTTTTTATTCTGTATTTTACTTTAATAAACGTACAACTTTTTCACTGAAATACCTATGTTTAGGTATTATTCTCATGACTATTTAATACATTAAAAAAAATAAACAGTTTGCTGTTTTTTTTTTGTGAGGGTTGGGGCGCTGCTCACCCGGGACACCATTTCATCCTGTGCAAACTTGCAACGGCCCTGTTAGTGGTATACAAATAAAAAAGAATATTTCACTCCGTTCAACCTAGTATTCCTACCAGTTTACATATATTTGACCATGCTGTTATCAATTTTATTTAATATGCTATTGTAATATGGACCTGTTCTCTCCAAAAAAGCAGAACACTGCTGTTTTATTTGATTTGTGCAAGATCATTAGAAATTTGCCCACTGAAAAATCAACAAGAAGTTCAAACTTTGCTACATGTATTGCATCTGAATTTGATAGATACCCATTACAGATTGATATAGTACAGACAGCTGGGAAATTTGTACATAGCCTTGCATCTAACACTTCTGATCTGTTGTCTGATGCCTATACATGTTCCAAAAACACTCCATGAACAAGGGAAACATTACTGGTTTTTCAGTATTTCTAATCTTTTAGATGTTTTATGGGCTGTTGGTAATGCACAATTCATTATGGGTGGGTGGGGGATGGTACTATGAAAGTGAAGAAATGGCTAAAAATTTTGGTGATAGTGATGTCCCATATCTTTCAATTAAGTATTCTGTAACATTTAGCAGTGAGTGTGTGAAAGAATAACTTATAAAAAAAAAATGCCATACCTTTTTGTCCACAGACTTTGATGCAGTATACTGTAATATGGAGTCTGTACATGTATGGAGTGAAAAAGGAATGTCACTGACACTTATGAATAATCCATTTAGTGGCAAGGTGAAGTGGATTTTGTATAAAACTTGAATATATTGAACATGAACTGTTTTTCTGCACATACTGTTTGCAAATAAAATGGATTCTTATCAGTCATGAACAACCTTGACAGTAGTTCCTAAAACAAGGTAGGGAGGCCTGTACTGGCAATAAGCAGCATTTTATGATGTAGACAATGACACAGTTATACATGTATATTGGTAATAATAATAATGACACAATTTTCAGTGACAAACATTATGATGATCCCAAAAATGAACATTCTGGAATATTTCATATTTTCTGCTCACGTCTTTCTGTACATGCTGTACATCTATATATTTTACAACAATTAGTAAATTAGTTTTCTTTACTGTATTAATTATTGAGTCATTAGTTTAAATCTCTGACCATCTTGGTATCCTTGTAATGGGTTCAAGGCAAACTGTACAAAATGTAAGACTTTGGTCTAATATTTCCCCTTTATGTAGCCCACCAGCCACATTAAGCCAACTCCTGTTATCCTGCTTTTCTAAAGCACCCATGTCTTTGCAAATGACTACACTGTACAATGATAAAAAACTAATTTATCCAGTGTTCAAATGTCACACACAAATCAATATAAATAACGATATATCAAAATACCAAAAAATGTCACTAAATCACCACTAATATGTATATAATTAATAATATATATGTGTCAATTGGCCTATTCGACACACCATATAATCCACTGTACAAAGCACATGGATATATACATGCATATATGTCATATTCACCGTCACTAAGCATTTTGCGCTATACTTAGTTTAACATTTACAATTAGTGACAATTGTAACATCCAACAGAACTGAGCGAAATACCTTCTTCTAAAGTATGCAACTCCTCGTATATATTACCTGATCAGTTTTTAATTTTGTCTTTTTCTTAATTTGAACCACTCTTGCTTTGGGGGAAAATGCCTTCTCACACACTAGCGTAAACACATACCATCACTACAATAGTTCTCATACTTACAAGCAAATTCAATATATATCCCATTTATGCATACATATAAGGTTTATTTAGGATAATTAGCTAATGTCAAGCACTTTTAATTATCTTTAGATGGGTATTAGGAACGAAGGACTGAAAATACCAGAAGATATACACTTTGGCGGATTAATATTTATAGAACTACATATGGTGAAATAAGTGAGGAAAAGAAGTGACACGTAAACAAGCAAATAAGTCCTTTCATAGTATGTGTTTCAGGAACGTTTAGGAATTGTCTTTGCTATTAACAGTATCGACCACAACTGTACTTTCTATATGGAAAGTTTGATAGCAATCGGGTTATAGGTATGCGTGTAATATGACTGTCAGTCATGGGACTGGCTCGACTGGAAAAAGACCAAAATGGCAGCCCCCATTAAATGGCATCGTGATGTTTGCTACATGCAGCGTACTCAAGGTTCAATGTATATGAAAAATTTAATGTGCATTGCTTAGTCTCCATGTAACACGATAATTACAATGCAATATCTCAATTCTATCTCAGTGTCGTGATCTATTGCGCGTAAAATGCAATATCAAATTGTCTATTTTAGTTCTTATAAATACCTTTTTCCACAAAACAAATTATACCTACACATTTAAATGACAGTTTTTTAAGTTACTAATATACAAGTTTCCACCTATTATGTGCTATATGTGATTTTTGGCTATACCACACCCACCCACACTATGAAGCCTATTTGCATTACCAATACCCCTTCAACATTCTAATTTGCATAATACAGACTTTTGCCAAAAGAAACTGAATCACACTAAACAGTTGTTTAGCATATGATAAATATAAACAATTTTAGCATTATTATAAAAAAATTAACACAAATAGAAAACTTACAACTTATTTCTAAAGGATTTGCATATTAAAAATATCTTTCTGAAATCACAGACTTTTCTAAAAGGCATATTCTTACAAAATTCTCAGTGAGTTCCCATAAAATACAGAAAATGAAAGATATTTAAATCCTTTTACTCATTTATAAAGCAGAATTTGTGAACACTGTAATAAAGATTGAAAATGAATTACACTTCCTAATACAATGTCCATTTTATTCTAGTTTAAGGACTATTGGTAACGCAAATGAGTTTAACAGGGTGGGTGGTTGTGGTATACCATATATCACTTATAGTACGCAATAAGTGAAAATTTATCAATTATCAACTTAAAAAACTGTAATTTAAATGTGCAGGTACAATGCATGTGGCAAATGTCACGACGCCATGTAATGGAAGCTGCCATATTGGTCTTCTTCCAGTCAACTCGGTCCCATGACTGACAGTCATATTTTACGCATACCTGTAACCTGATGGTTATCGAACTTTCTATATTGAAAGTACAGTTGTGAACAGTACTGTTAATAGCAAAGCCAATTCCTTAACATTCCTGAAATACATACTATGAAATGACTTATTTGTGTGTTTACATTTTACTTCTTTTCCCCTCTTCTTTCACCGTCAATATAAATATTACTCCACTGAAGTTTATATCTTAACGTACATGTATTATCAGTCCTTCGATCTTAATACCTTTCTAAAGACAATGAAAAGTACTTGACATTAGCTGATTATCCTAAATAAACTTTATATGTATCCATAAATGGGATATATATTGAATTTGTTTGTACGTATGAGAACTATTGTAGTTGTAAGTGTTTCCACTAGTGTGTGAGGTGGCACTTCACCTAAAGCCAGTGTGTAGTTCAAATTAAGAAAAAGACAAATCTTAACAAAATTACATTCGATGTTACGATTGTCAATAATTGTGAATTTTAAACTAAGTATTGCACAACATGCTTATTGATGGTGAATATGACATGTATACATTTATATATCCATGTGCTTTTCTACAGTTGCTGTCAAATAAGCCACGTGTAAATATAGAAAGACAAGTGAAAGGAGAATATGAAAATACTCCAGACTCTTAATTTTGGGGATCATCATAATGTTTGGGGCTGAAAATTGTGTCATTAATATTACTACCAAAATACATGTACAATTGTGTCATTGTCTTCATCATAAATTGCTGCTTATGGCTAGTGCAGGAGACTGACAAAACTCAATTTTATTTGCAAACAGTATGTGCAGTAAAACAGCTGATGTTCAATTTCTGCAAGTTTTATACAAATTCCACTTCTTATTGCCACTAAATGGATTATTCATGTGTTAATGACATTTCTTTTTCACTGCATATAGACTCCATATTGCTATACACTGCATCAAAATCTGTAGACAAAAAGGTATGGAATTGTTTTTATTACAAGTTTTTCTTTCACACACTCGCTGCTAAATATTACAGGATAATTAATTGAAAGAAATGGGACATCACTATTACCATAAGTTTTAGCAATTTCTTCACAATCAGAGTACCACCCGCCACCCACCTGTACTCAATTGTGCATTACCAATAGCACTTAAGAAAGACACTTTACAATCTTGCAAACAATGATTAAATATTTCCATGATTTTCAGAAGAAAATAACAGATTTATTTCACGACATCAGAAAACAGCAATATACTGATTAATCTGTAATTTTCTTATTGCTGTCTTTTCAATATATTATTTGTTAAATTGCAACAACAATCATCATCCTGCATGCCTCAAACAAAGGATTTAGTTCTGGATTGATAAAATATATGTATTTCACTGACTAAATTTGTGAGGCATGGTACCTCAGATGGTACAGTGTCAGACTCGTAATACAATGGGCATGGGTTCAATAACCTGCCTAGGTCATCCTCTGTTGGCTGCCTCCATTTCCTTGGCATAATAAAGCCAAGTGCCATTAAAACCAGCAAAAACAAACACATTTTTTAAATTTCCTCACCTTCCTTGATCAATGTTCATTAATCATTCATTGTATCAAGCTGTTTCTCCATTTAATTGGGGAAATAAAGTTATTGCATTGTTTTATTGTACTGGAATAGTATGAATTTATTGTAGGAACACACCCTTACCAAAACAGTACCGTTGCCAAAATATACCAACAAAAATATACCCAAAGTATGTCAAAACGTACCCACTTTTGGTAAAAATGTACCCAAGTGATACCAAAATATACCCTTACCAAAATGTACCATAAAGAACTACATTATACATATTTTTTTTTTTGGGGGGGGGGGGGGCAGTGGGGGTGGGGGGCAATGACAAATAAAAGCCACCTCAGGCCTCATTCATGTCATAATATCATCCATTTTTTAATATACTGCTTTTCTTTAAATAATAAATCCAATGACACTGATAAATAATAGATCCAATAACTGATAAATAATAAATCCAATGACTTTGATCAATAATAAATTAAATGACTAATAAACAATAAATCCAATGACTGATAAATAATAAATCCAATGACTCTGATAAATCCAATGACTGATAAATAAGAAATAATAAATCCAATGACTGATTAAAAATAATAAATTCAATGACTGATAAATAATAAATCCAATGACTGATAAATAATAAATCCAAAGATACTGATAAATAAAAAATTGATTGATAAATAATAAATAATAAATCCAATGACTGATAAATAATAAATCCAATGACTGATAAATAATAAATCCAATGACTCTAATAAATAATAGATCCAATAACTGATAAATAATAAATCCAATGACTTTGATAAATAATAAATTAAATGACTAATAAACAATAAATACAATGACTGATAAATAATAAATCCAATGACTCTGATAAATCCAATGACTGATAAATAAGAAATAATAAATCCAATGACTGATAAATAATAAATCCAATGACTGATAGATAATAAATCCAATGACTGATAAATTCAATGACTGATAAATAATAAATCCAATGACTCTGATAAATAATAAATCCAATGACTAATAAATAATAAATAATAAATCCAATGACTGATAAATAATAAATCCAATGACTGATAAATAATAAATAATAAATCCAATGACTGATAAATAATAAATACAATGACTAATAAATAATAAATCCAATGACTCTGATAAATAAAAAATCCAATGACTGATAAATAAAAAACCCAATAACTCTGATAAATCCAATGACTGATAAATAATAAATCCAATGACTGATAAATAATAAATCCAATGACTCTGATAAATAATAATAATAATAAATCCAATGACTGATAAATAATAATAATAAATCCAATGACTGATAAATAATAAATCCAGTGACTGATAAACAATAAATCCAATGACTGATAAATAATAAATATTAAATCCAATGACTGATAAATAATAAATCCAGTGACTGATAAATAATAAATCCAATTACTGATAAATAATAAATATTAAATCCAATGACTGATAAATAATAAATCCAATGACTCTGATAAATAATATTCCATCATTTAGCAAGAAAAATATTCCACTTAGTTAAGTCCCTTTTTATTTTTTCTAATTCAAATGAAACATAAAAAACATCTTTATACAATATCCCAGGCACATGACTACTGATATTCCATCAAACAGTGAAATTAGAATTCAAACTTGTGTCAATGCTTTTTTGGAACAAGTAGCTTCAACTTAATTAATATGAAACCCCTTATAACGACTTTCTATGACTCTGGATTTCGGACCTCGATAATAAACGCAAAATACTCCAAAATTTAATTTCCGCAAAACTATACAATATCATGTTGCATGATATACATTCCGGCCTTATTTATAAATATTCTCAACATATTAAAAACATTTTGATTTCAGTTGGAACAACTGATCTGCTCTACCAAGCATCAATACATAACCCTCAAGCTCTAAAAGCAAGCATTGCACAATCATTAAATGATTTATTTATACAGGAATGGAGTACAAGATTAGAAGCTACATCGAAAGGTATGATACATCAATTATTCAAACGAGACTTAAACTTTAAGAAGTACTTGATATCTTTAGAAAGAAATGTTTATTTGCTAAAATTTAAAACTAGCAACCACAAACTTCCAGCAGAGTCAGGGCACTGGGAAAACATACCAAGACAGAAAATGCACCATGTGCAATAGGGATGACATAGGTGATGAATTTCACTATTTGTTTGTCTGTCTTTTTTCTCAAGAGAAAGATGTGAATTCTTACCATCTTATTATTGTACTAATTCTGATGTAATAAAGTTTGGTAAGGTGTGCATGTGTATATATGTATGTACTTGTATGTACGTATACATATGTATGCATATGTGTATGTATGGGTAGGTATTCGTACATGTATACAACACAATTTTTTTCCAAAATGTACAGTTTATGTTGTTTTACATCATACGATAGTAATGCACACCCCATTTTATCATATATTTGTTGGTACCCTAAAATGTTAAATAACTACTCTCTACACACACTGCCACCTAATATATATAAGCATTACATTGCTCTCATATGCTGCCTGCATGTGGCTTGAAATTTCAATATCAAATAAAGGTTCTGTTCTGTTCTAAGAGTTACTTTGATCATTACCCCCAATGCTGTTTTATCTTAATCAATTAGTCAGATTAGTATGTGGCTGCCTTTGTACAAGAAAGATGAACAATTAACACTCAATATGTATCAGGAAACATTTTTAATACATGATTTGGTATTTAAGTAACTATGATATTTAAACTAGATTATCTGAGGACAATATTTCTAAGTTAGAAACACAAAAGGGGATATTGGAGACCGTTTTATGACAGTGTTAACTTCTAGATTATCACAAGAGTATCTAAGTAGGCCAAGCTACACTCCTAGCATTTCACTCACATAATTATTTGAGTAGGCCAAGCTACACTCCTAGCATTTCACTCACATAATTATTTGAGTAGGCCAAGCTACACTCCTAACATTTCACTCACATAATTATTTGAGTAGGGCAAGCTACACTCCTAGCATTTCACTCACATAATTATTTGAGTAGGCCAAGCTACACTCCTAGCATTTCACTCACATAATTATTTGAGTAGGCCAAGCTACACTCCTAGCATTTCACTCACATAATTATTTGAGTAGGCCAAGCTACACTCCTGGCATTTCACTCACATAATTATTTGAGTAGGCCAAGCTACACTCCTAGCATTTCACTCACATGAGTACTTGAGTAGGCCTAGCTATGAGTAGGCCTAGCTATACCCCTGGTATTTCATTCACATGAGTACTTGAGTAGGCCTAGCTATACCCCTGGTATTTCACTCACACGAGTACTTGAGTAGGTCTAGCTATACCCCTGATATTTCACTCATACAAGTACTTGAGTAGGTCGTTACACCCCTGGTATTTCACTCACATGAGTACTTGATTAGGTCTAGTTACACCCCTGGTATTTCACTCACATGAGTACTTGATTAGGTCTAGTTACACCCCTGGTATTTCACTCACATGAGTACTTGATTAGGTCTAGTTACACCCCTGGTATTTCACTCACATGAGTACTTGATTAGGTCTAGTTACACCCCTGGTATTTCACTCACATGAGTACTTGATTAGGTCTAGTTACACCCCTGGTATTTCACTCATACAAGTACCTGAGTAGGTCGTTACACCCCTTGTATTTCACTAATATGAGTACTTGAGTAGGCCTAGCTACAACCCTGGTATTTCATTCATATGAGCACTTGAGTAGGCCTAGCTATACCCTTTGTATTTCACTCATATGAGTACTTGAGCAGGCCTTGCTATACCCCTGATATTTCACTCATACAAGTACTTGAGTAGGCCTAGCTACAACCCTGGTATTTCACTCATATGAGTACTTGAGTAGGCCTAGCTACAACCCTGGTATTTCAAAAAGATGCAATCTTTTAGTAGTAGCATGTGATACATTTCCATATATAAGATGTTTTTCCCACTTACATTAATGTATCAGAAAAAAACAACATAAAATGCGTATGCTTTAACTTTATTTGGTACACAAAAACACAATGACTAACACAACACCTAAAATAAATTAAAAGTTCGGACTTGGGAGCCACCCAAGTGGCTCATGATATTATATTACACATCAGATTTCTTTGAAAATCAAGTACATATTTGCTAAAATTAACCATTTTCTTTTGTAAAGATACAGTTCATTAAAGAAATATTTGAAAACCAAGTGTTCTTCCACAGTGAAATCTGAAAAGACAATTAAGTATGAATTATACAGAAAATAAAAGCAAAATTAGCTATCAAGATAATGTCTATCATTCATGAAAACACACAAGTATACAATGCACTGACTCTGTGCTGAGCACCTACAGATCACACCTTAAGAGCACATGGTTTTATCCAAGTGTCGAGGTGCTGTTTGCCAAGGAAGTTATAGTTATACAATGTTGAATGTCAACCCTTATAGTTATGAGGGGGGGGGGGGGGGGAGGGGAGTTGGGAGAGGGGATTAACCACCATCATAACTATCTGGGTCAACATCTTACATTATATTTCTGAAAATGATTGGTCATGGGTTCTAGTTCATGCAAAGGTGATCGATCAATTTGCAAAAAAAGTACCTCCAGGACCCACAAGAAGAGATGGAAGAGCAATCCTTGTTTATCATTTAGACCAGGTTGGTTGATTGAAATCGCCATAGAAAGTATTCAACTATATCTACTTAATTTATTCATTGTTGAAAAATGTTTCTAAACTCTCCAAATTCTTTGCGAGCTACCGTTTTTCCGAGCTAATAAAAAGGTCAAGAAAACCCAACATGTGAACAGCGGCCCTAACAGATAACTCTCACTCCAGGGCCACAAACTTGTGGTAAATATATCATTAGTTAAATTGGACATTTTCATTGTGTTTTCTTTGATTTGAATTGTAGTACGTATTTAAATCTTATTTCATCGAATATTTCTTAACCAGCACTTACTGTCAATGTCAACAAACTGTATTGACAGAGTTGACGATGTTTGGCGACAACTTGGAATAAGCCATTTCTTGAGAAATTGAGCATAACAACAGGGAATTCCAAATTGTTGCGCACTTTCTCGAGAAATTGCATGGTTACGTTTACTGCATACTTTAAGTCAGACATTATTAGAATTATTAGAAGGCTTCTTTAGAGATTTCGTCGTGTGTGCGTCTATATATATATATATATATATATATATATATATATATATATATATATATATATATATATATATATATATATATATATATATATAATGTCAGTCTTTTGTTCCCAGTCTGGAATCAGGTAAAAACACTTTTGTCCTCTGCGTGTGACGCACGATAAACACTTCTTTTAATTTTTTTTTACACAGCTTTGTTGGGCCGATGGCAGCATAACATAGATATGTAGTTTACCAGTTTTAGACCGATTTTTAAATTTGTCCTCTTTATTTCTTCTATTGTTTAACCTTTGTTTATTTCCCCGTCATTAAAACATGTAGGAGTCAAGAATTCTTCTTGGCTTTTGTGTTTAGTGTTTGTTTTGTGGACGTAAATAGTTTCTTCCCCTGACGAAGAGATTGTTTAGCTCGAAACGTGCCGTTATCAATTTTTGTGTCATTATATATATATATATATATATATATATATATATATATATATATATATATATATATATATATATATATATTGTATTTTGAGTTTATGCCTCTAGAAATGGTTGAATCTTTCTGTAGCGACTTGAATGAGCGAATCTGACTCACTTAGCCATTCATATTTTTCAAACTTAGTACTTATCTCAGCTGTCTAATTATTTATTTATTTGTTTTCAAAGATTTATTTATTTAAAGTCATTTTGCTACTTTATGGCATAATTTTAAAAAAAATAAATATTTGTATTTCAAATATATTTAATACAACTTAATATGTTTAATATTATAATATATTTAAACTTTTATTTACTCATTTATTTATTATTCTTTCTTTCTTTCTTTCATGATTTATTTACTCAATTAGTTATATTTAACCAATAATATTATTTTTATTGTATTATATTTGTAACAAGTGTAGTTCCGAGTATGTTGCTGGAAAAGACTGAGTCAAAACGTTTTGTTTAAGAATGTTGCACAGAACTATTTTTGAAGTAGATAGTCACTGAGGAAAATGTTACTGGTGCCTGTGGCATATTTCACAGTAATGAAGGCTACTCCTAGCTGTTAGATGATGTCTGAAGGACATTTTTGGAATTCAGGCCTAAAAGAATATTTTGAAGGTAGGAAAGATCTTAAGGGAGCTGTGACTATTGACCCGTTTCACGGATATGAAGCCTATTGCAAAGTATTGCATGATGTCTGTATGCCATTTTTGGGAATTTAGACCTAAAAATTATATTTTAAATGTATTGTATATGTGTCTCTTTTGTTTTACTTTTTACTTTTTTCTTCAGTTGAATTATTTATTTTGAATTATTTAGGCTTCAAAAGGATCTTATGAAGGTAGGAAAGGTGTATAGGGATTGCTATTATCAGCCATTGGAGCCATAATGTCACAGCTATGAAGTCTTTTCCACGTTGTTGCATGATCCATGCATGCCATTTTTAGCACTTTAGGCATCAACAAAATATTTGGAAGGTATTCAAGGTCTAAAAGGACTGTTACTATCCCCGTAGAGCCATATTTCACAGTTACGAAGGTTATTTCTTGGCTGTTGCATGCTGCTTGCATGCCATTTTTCGAAATTTAGTCCTTAAATGACTATTTAAGGTAGGTAAGGTCTTGAAGGGAGTTGTTTGTGGCGTTATTCCAAGTTGTCGCCCAACAACAATATTATCATAACTAAATGACCTTAGCACTGTTTGAGAGAATGAGTTCAGTATGCAGTTTAGCTACTTCTCATTTACCTTTTCTTTTCTGTTCTTTTCTTCTTCTTCTTTTTTTTTTTTTAAAGAACATTAACATGGCTTACTCTTGAATTGCTCCCCCCCCCCTTTTTTTTTTTTTTTTTTTTTGCTATTTCTTTCAGGACATCAAAATAAAAACTCGAAACTGATTCCGTCTTTATCATGCCGCAACCTATATAAGACTACCAGCTTTTAGTTCGTTATTCACAGCATATCCCCGAAACAGCTGCATACATTGGGTTTGACAGATTGATTAATTGAAAATTCCTGGATCATATTTGTGACACCAAAATAATAATAATAATAATAATAATAATAATAACAACAACAACAACAACAACAAAAACAATAAAGTTCTACTGGTCTTCTATCATCTTGGGATTAGATCACTTTATATGGCATTGTATCCCCTTCGGCAAGGCGTTTTAACATAAATTCATATTTAAAGTTAAGTGAAAAGAATGATTAAGCACAAAAAATGTACTTGAGTGAGATTAACTATATTTTCACTTACATGTGAGTAAAAAGTGTTTCAGTTAACTGAAATTGTTTTTCACTTTAAAATTGAAATAATTTTTGTATTTCAGTTAAATTCTTGTTCGCCTAAATGAAAAAGTCGTATATCTGAGTCACCTACGTAAAATAGAATTTGATTTCACTTAAGTGAAAAGAGTTTCATCTCAGCCTTTACTGTAGTGGGCTCTTCCACATGACATAGGCCTCCGTCAAACAAACAGGGCCAATATTAGTAGTATAATGATTAACGAATAGGACACAATACTATATTCCCAGGTATTGGTATTCAGCCGGTTTCTTGGGACTACTGGACTGCTTAGTAACGAAGACTTGACGCTCGCAAAAATATTGTTAAAAAATGTTCAATAGAATGAAAGTACTTGAACAGCAATACTCATGACCACAGTACTCTTTTAACCATTACTTTGCCAATGTTTATTACTTTGGCCACGATAAATTTAGTCTAGCAATAACACGGAAACTGTAAAATTCGAGAGTTACAATAGAGGAAAGAGAATAGAAGAGTTGGAAAAACGTTGAATAAAGTACAAATAATGTAAGAACTGCTCAACATCAAATACGGGGTCGTGGATATTACAATTACATTATCTGAAATCATTTACGATGAAAGGTTTAAATGCAATTGTTGTACGATAATAAAAATTAACTCATCTGATGAACGTTACAAAACAGAAGTACATTAAAGGTATGTGTAAGCAAAGTCGAAATACATAGAAAAGGAAGCAAAGGATTAGAAGAGAAAAATAAACAACAGAGTAAATGTGTTATCGTTTATAATTTTGTTGATGTATTCAAAGTGGTGATAATTAAATAAGAAACATACCTCTAACAGGTTTTAGTGACTAAGGTCAGAAGAAAGCAAAGATGTAACACTTGGTCAGTCAATTAACAATGACTTAAACTTGAATAAAAACCGCCTTACGCATTCTGTACATAAATCTGATGCAGCTAACAGAAAGTTTGCAATGAAACGTATTGGTATTTAAATACGTAATAGTCTAGAGTCAATGCGATTAATGATATCAAAACATGGAAAGAAGACGTAGACAATAAATTAACAGGTATTGAACATAATGGTAATGAGAGAGAAAAACATAATTCAAGAGTTTCAACAACAGACTGATAACAACAGAAAAGAAAAATGGTTTTAGATGAATATAACTGGTTTAAACAGAGGTTCACACGATATATGATGCAAAAAATACAAATCGGAAGAGAAAGAACTGATCATATATCAGACATTCAACAGTTTTTGAAACTTGTTGAACAGCTGATAAATTCAGAGATAGACGCGTTACACAGTGACATAGGGAAAATGTTGAATAATTCTGGAAGACTCAAAGACTTAACAATCTCAGCTGAAACAGAAAGACTTAAATTATGAAACTAAACAAAATACTCAGGTTATCGACATGAATGGTTTTAGTACCGGTAATACTAACTGCAACATCAAGATGCCTGCTAATACTTTGCCAGAGCTGCAGAAAAGGGAATGTTTTAACAGCATTGCCCCAAAATTCAAAGACAATAGAAACAAAATAAATTTGAATACAACTATGATAAGCAGAAGAAGAACAACATATAAGTTGTATATTACTGATGTAAAGGACAAAATCAAAATGTTAAATGATCAGACCCTACAAACTCTCAAAGATAAGGTTGCTGCTGGAATATAACCATAAAATGAGCTACAAATGAATATTTTGACGTAGATCTGGTTAATATTATTTGTGTGTTACATAGTAGTATTGACGATTCTTACAAAAGGATAAAGCTTGCGACACAATATTTATTAATTTAGAACAAACATTTAAACTGGTACATTCAAATGCTAAACTGGCTTTTTTAAAAAAAGAAACAAGAATAGAAAAGATAAGATTCTTGCATTAAGTACATTGTAGGAGGAAATTTATAAGTACGAACAGGAGCAATATAACAAAACCAATCTAATTATTCCTGCCTGGGTGGTTTTTGACGGCATTTTCATTACATTATATTTATATCAAGTTGAGAAAATGGGAACTAAGCGCCTATCCCAAGAACACACCGAGACAGCCAAATCGAGCTAGCCATGGCAGGTATAGAACCGCAACTCTTGGATTAGGAGCATGAGGCTCTATCATGTGAACTACCGCGTCTTGCACCAAAGTAATGTCCAGTATGTAGTGCTTTTTGAAATGAGGTGTATCCAGATGGCATCGATACAATCTTGTTTACTCAAAAAATGTTTAACCAGAAAAATATAAGGATGCCTGGTTCGTCAGTAAATTATCGGATAAAGGTACCGTTATGAATTAATGTACGAAGAGTTAAGATATAGAACATAATACCGATAGGGAACATTCATCTGTATATTCGTACACATATCACATATTATAAGATATATCCACAAAAAGGGCTGTTGAATATTTTAAGGGCTGAATTATACCTCACCGACTTGTTAGTACTTTTGTGCTTAACTATACCCCATCAGTCTTTCCTGAATACAAGTTCAGACACATTAGAGTTTGTAGAGCAATATGTCATTAAAATGCAAACTCAGGGTTTATATACGGATCATCACAAGACGATAATGAATTTATATATCTTTGACATATAATAAGACGTCTATTATCCAAACAATGTCCGAGTTCAATAATGGATGTTGTTACAGATGCAATGAAAATGGATAATATCCAGAATCCGATGATAATTTTGATTATATTCCAAAAACGTAATTAAACACAGAAGATTACATACTAGTGTACTAGATACTTAACAAGTTTAAAGGCAATTAAATAAACCTAAAGAGTGGTGGTATGGTCATAGGGGTTATTTAAGTTATTTGCCTATTTTGTGCCAATCAGATACGGTGATCAAACTATAAGCAATCCCTTCTTTGTTTGGACAACATGTTTCACTCAAGATTTCGATATGTCTATTAAAACCTCCAACACAAAATATAGCGTAATATAAATATAGCGAAACCAAATTGAATTTACATGGAAGGAAGTTTGATAGGCTAGCAAGATAAATTCTGATACCTCCTTTACGAAAGCGAGAGAAACCAATACCCTTTTTTTTAAAAATACCAACACAGAACTTATATCTAACATTTAAATTACGTATATAATGTTACAAATTGTGGAAAGCCAAAGTTACCGCTAGAAGCTAATAGAAACCGAATAAAAGAACTTCTTTGACTAATTTGTCATCGTCTGGAAAAGTACCATCTTTCGTGGAAATACAGTGATTTTAATTATGTACGTAAAAAAGACTTGCATGTATGTGTATCGTTTGAGGGCACATCAGCACAATTCTGCTTATATAGTGCAGATTAAAAGTTTACTTCTAAAATAAAAAGAAAAATTGCAAAAGACTTTAGAAAAAATGTAAAAAGACAGAGTCTTGGCAGTAATATTCGGGTGGAATTACAGCATTGTTAAGTCATATTTAGTGAATAAAGGTATTGTCTCAAGGGTTTGCAGTGATATGCATGATTGTGTGTACTACATATCAATGCAACTTTATTGAATATAAATAAAGCAAGAATGGTGGATAACTTGGTAAAAAGATATAGACTTATTCAATTCTTGTTATTTTTTTTTTATTCGAGAAAATTTCTAGCTTTATAGAGCCAATAGTTTGTTGTAGTGACGTGCAAAATATAACAACAAGAGCTCATATAATTTCTCATACGGATTACTGCCAGAGGTGCCACTTGACAACAATGGGGCCTAGCTTGCAAACGTCTCATTGTACAGGTGACGCCCTAATACGTGGATCCCTTTGAGTGTACTTGACCGGTTTAGACCTTTAACTGACAACAACAACAACAACAACCCCTGATAATTAAACATGCATATATTACTTAGAAAAACAAAAATCTCGATAGAAATTTTGTCATGATAAGAAACAAAAATACAGAGCAAAACAAACAAAAGAGCCAAATCTGAATCCTCAAAATATTTCATCCCTTTTAACATAGCACATGCATGAAAGAGCCCCCCTCCCCCTTCCCTGCAAATATGGCAACGATGACATGGACGCCTGTCATTACATTGTTATAAAGAAGGATCTAATCGTAATGTTCTATTCAATAGCATACAAAAATCAATTTTGTTATTTCGCAATTACACACATACGCGAAGTATCAACTGAAAATATCATACAAATTGATTGAAAAATGGCGCCGTTATGCACAATTTAATTAATATATGTTATGTAATGCTAGTAAGCAATGTGACGGACGTTAGATCCAAGTGTCCGTCAAGCTTGACATTGTGCCTGTGATACCGTAATACGTAATAACTTTTCTAGCAATAGTATTGGTCAGCGGCCCTAAAGAGCTCCTAAATACGGAAAACATATGTGAACCATTAAGAAATTGACATATTACAACACTAGATTTTACTATTCAATATGGAATGGTTCCTTAAAATATGTAACAGGTGGCAACTCTAGTATCGACACGTGTTTGACTTTGACATTCGGCGATAGGTTAATTAAATTTCATTATCATTAGTTGATGAATACAAAGAAACTATGAAACATAAATTTACGATAGATGTAACACAATACAATATTATTACACTTAAGATGCTTATTAGTATAAAAAAAGGTATACTAAAAATGAATTGATAAATAAAGGATTCAAATTTTAAAAAATTACGAAACCAAATATAGTTCTTTTATTGAACTCGATATCTACTCAAAAAAGTGGAAGTGATTTTATACATTATTTATGTTTATAAGAGCAGAAAATGTGTGGCAACAGTACTTCAGCAGCCTATAGGAGCTCCTGAGGAAATGGAAATGCAAGCAATTAAAACAAATGAGCCATTTTACTCGCATGTAAAAGGAGCAGAAACTATAAAAGATGAATACTATAACAGAACTGCTTGTGATCAACAGTGTAGATTATTTACTATGGAAGAAGAAATAGAATTAGGAGATTATGTAACGGCCGTTGAAGTAGTAGAATCAAAACGAGCTCATATTACTCTTGACTTAAAACAGAATTACCCGTTTATAAAGAAAAGAAAAGAAAAGCTTCTAACAAAAAGCATATCAAAATCCAGCACTTAAAACTTGTGGAAGTAAAATGGCACAAAACAGTTGGCCATTTAACAGATTTGGAAAATAACTTTAAAGAAAATATATACAACATTAATCTCAAAGTTAAAGAAGTTATCATTAGGTGACAGGTTAAAACAGCTGTTTAAGTAAAATGGGGTAGCAATTGGCGCACTTTTTGGAGTTATTGTTATGATACCGTCAATTCTTGGTATAACAATAGCACATTTTAAAATAAATTTAACAGTAGGTAGTGGTAGCGGTAGCGCTGCAGGCGGAGGTACTGGAGGTTCCACAGATTCTTTAATTTATATGTTTTAAACAGGTATGAAAAATATTGATAACTATTTCTTCGAGTCAGACAAGAAAGCAGCATCATTATTACTCGGTATGATTCGTTGGTAATGTAATAAAATGACTTCTTACATAACTTCTTAAAAGTTATTTGTTTGTTAGCTGATATTGTCATTTTCTTAATTCTGGTAATAACTGGATGGTTCTATGCAATCGTACTAAATGGTTTGTTTTCAGTAGCCAACATAGTAAAGAACGAACTAAAATTATAATTACATCACATCCTGCAACCAAAGACATAAGTATACACGTTTGTTTATCTTTCTCTTGATTTTTATTATTAGTTAGTGTACTGCCATTTTTATCACTGTTTACATTATCATTACTTAGAGTTACACAATTAGTATTCGTCTTGTTTTCGCCGTCATCGCTCGTTGCCATTTGGCGAATTGTTTAAGATTTGTTTTAATCAGCTTCTTTAATTGCATTTTTGTCACATCAGTATTTATAGAAGCATATATTCCTAAACAAATGAATTTGATGACATTTGTAAATCGTTATTGTAACCTACTATACTAAATATTTTCATCACCATATCACTAGGTAAAAGAAAGATACGCCACCAACAACTGCATAATTTAGTCTAATATTTAATTCTGAAATCTTATTGTAATGTATTCATCTGAGTCATAGTCTTGTTCACCTAAAATTAAGTTTTCAAACAGCTTTTTTTTATTGTGTCTTGAACAGTAGAAACATACTTTGTTGTGGTGTCTTGAACAGTAGAAACAGACTTTGTTGTGGTGTCTTGAACAGTAGAAACATACTTTGTTGTGGTGTCTTGAACAGTAGAAACATACTTTGTTGTGGTGTCTTGAACAGTAGAAACATACTTTGTTGTGGTGTCTTGAACAGTAGAAACATACTTTGTTGTGGTGTCTTGAACAGTAGAAACATACTTTGTTGTGGTGTCGTGAACAGTAGAAACATACTTTGTTGTGGTGTCGTGAACAGTAGAAACAGACTTTGTTGTGGTGTCTTGAACAGTAGAAACATACTTTGTTGTGGTGTCTTGAACAGTAAAAGCAGACTTTTTGTGATGTCTTGAACAGTAGAAACATACTTTGTTATAAGTGTTCTTTCTTGTACTTTATCACCTCAAAAGATATCAGATATGACCTAATACTCTGATCTGGTTGCGTTGTTCCTTCATCTGATAGTTCATTGCTATCTTGTAGAAAGAAATAAGTCCATCCTATGTTTTTTTAATCTGTCGTTACTATATAGCATGCTGCGAACTATATCGTATCTAATGTCATCATCAGTCATTTCCATCTCTTTTTCGTAATATGTTCTAGCGCCATTAATAAGCTTAAAGTCTTCCCATTTATATATCTCCAATCATAATGTGAAGGAATATTCAAGTTATTACACATTATATTAAATCTTTTAGATTTATGCTGTTGTTTGTATGATTAAATGATTAATCAGCAGTTAAAGGTATTGAACATTTAGACAATATTTTGTGAAACCTGTGTATCGATTTTACTGACTCACGTATACTTGGATCATTTAATGCCAGCAAGATATTCTGTAGCCTGACGTTGCCATCCAAACTGTCAAATTAAATTAATTTTGCCAAAATTTCATTTCACACTGTGCTCTATATCTGTTCATGGGAATTATCACTATCAAATTTTAAAGTATAACTATCAAAAACATCTAATGGCTTGTATAAAAAGTATAAAAAGTGGCTTTTTCTATGTAGTATATATCTATATTTTTTATTTCAACTGGTACATTAAATATAGTCGCTAGACAAAAATAAGGTGCACTACTTGTTAATTTTAAAAAAAATCCGAAGTCTATGATTTATTTGTATAAAAATATATGCTCTAACTTGTTATCCTATACTTTAGGGTGGGGGGGGGGGGCGACTCTAGGGGAGTGTGGGTTTTTAATACAAATATTTAAGATGAGAATGTGTGCTAATATCATTATCAAATAGGTGAGAAAAAAAATAAGTCTAGACTTTATGACTAAAATCAGGTCTTCACAAATTATTGAAAAAAAGCAAAGACGAGTACTTAAAAATATTATGAAAAAACGATGGGTTAGTGGTTCTCAAAATTAATTGCTATAACAACGAAAAGCTAAACCAGGGGCCTTAAAAATATGAAACAAAAGCTGCACCAGTGTTCCTGAAAAATGTATGAAAAAACGCTAGACCATTGGTCCTCATAAATGTATTAAAACAACATTAGGCCAGTGGTCTTCAAACATTTGCGAAAAATCTATGTGCCACTGGAGTTCAATTTTTTTTTTTTTTTAAATCGCTAGGCCTACGGTTTTTCCATATAATTTTGGAGAATAGGAATGGGGTGACCTGGGTTTTTTGAGAAAACAAATTGCGGATAGCTGCATGAGAATTGAAAAATGTTGAAAACCTGATTAACCGGTTTAAAGTGGGTGAAAACTGGTTAACCGGATTGTACTAGTAGCGTGGCCTAGAACTGTTACTTTTCTAACTACTGATGGAAGAGCCTGATTTGTCCATTTATAGCACATACCCCTTGTTCCCCGTAGAAAATCGTTCGCTGTAAGGTTTTATAAAATTACGCGGTTTCTTTTATCTTTTATATATTACTGCAAGAGCCCGTGAATGATAAATGAAATTAGTTATAAATATTGACACTTTTTCTATCTCATAAGCAACAAGAATTACTATTGGTCTCTAGAGTTACCGATACACAAGACACACGAATGCATTGTGACGTGTATTCGCAGGAGACGATAGTGACAAAGGACTTTTATTTAAATCCCGTATGAGTGTGGTCATCTGGCTTTTGTAGCCGTGTGAGACAGATACTTTTATAGACCGGTGATAAAAAAAAATGTTTGACTCCTATGCTAAATTCTTGAGTGACAAAACATTTGTTTTGTATCTATTAAAACTGGGTACGATCCCGTTGTAATGATATGCCAGATTAGTAGTCTTCTTTACCAGGTTGGTAAAGTTTCTTAAACATAATTCATCTCAAAGTCTGCTTTATGCAAACAGTCGGCTCCGCAATATTCGATATGATTTGTGTTATTTTTTTTCTTTCTCTACTTAAAGTCAAGATTTCATATTTCATATGAAGTACTAGTTGAGTATTTGTTTGTTTCTTTGTTCCTTTTATCGCTTATAAGTTGGTAATTCCTTAATTCGTTTGCTAGAATGTTTCTATCTGTCAGAGAATGATGCGCAGTCAGTTTAATGTAGCTCATATACACACACACACACACACACACATATATACACACACACACACACACACACATATATATATATATATATATATATATATATATATATATATATATATATATATATATATATATATAAATCAGTCTGACCGTTTTGTTTATTCCGAGGAAACTTTAACTATTGTGTATGTCTTGCTTCTAGTACTATTCCTACTAAACTGATTCCCGCGTGCAGCTTTACTCACGGTATTTGACTGACTTCTTTGTTTCATAAGTAGACTATATGCATTTTGTTTGTCGGTTGATTCATGATTTTTTTTCTAAATTGTGTCAGTTAAATTTAACATTGCATCATACTGCTTTGATTAAATATTGTTTGAGTGATTATTGTATTGTCTACTGTTAGAGTGATTATTGTATTGTCTACTGTTAGAGTGATTATTGTATTGTCTACTGTTAGAGTGATTATTGTAATGTCTACTGTTAGAGTGATTATTGTTTCGTTAGTAAATTAGTATACAATATTCGTTTTTGTTTATAGTAAATGATGAGAATGGTTTCAACAACATGAAATCCACTATGATGGTTCTTATCGTGAATAGATTTAAATGTATGTACTTGGATATTTGTATGTAAGCACCTTTATATTTATATCTTACATGTGCATGTATGCGATAGTTGTGATTATTACATAATTCCCGTGAGATGTTTTATCATTGGATGGCACAACGTCACGTGATATGTGATATTATTTCTTACTGTATACTTCATAAATAGTTTCTTTAGTTTCACGTTGTTGCTACTGGTCAATATCCAGCGGTATTGACTGTAATTGAGTAAACATATTCACCCCTTTCTCATATGGTAAACACGTGCCCGCATTCGATGAACTACTTCTGGCAACGGATAAAAAAATGTGTGACAGAAACTTCGAACGCTGACCACGTCATAGATGTGATGACCATCAGATGCCGACAAAAACTGTGACCCATTCTACCTGACACCAGTGCTGGAGAATCAATAAATCTAGCTATCATCCAAATAAAACTATCTATCATACAAATTAAATAAAGAAATTCTGAATACATCCAAAGATTTAAATTGCCAGGAAAAAAATATAAAATAAATATGATTTATACAAATATTGAAAATGGACGGCTAGTGATCGCTGGTTGCTGCTGTTAGTACGAGAGAGAGAGAGAGAGAGAGAGAGAGAGAGAGAGAGAGAGAGAGAGAGAGAGAGAGAGAGAGAGAGAGAGAGAGTCAAACTGCAAACTGACATTTGATACATTGTTACAATGTATCAGTCAACAACTTAACTAGCACGTAAACAGTGCACTTTAGTCACCTCTGAATGGCATTGTTTTATCCTTCACTCGAAATTTAATGAAACACAAGCGACTCCAAAATTAATCTATATATATATTTTCTTTTTTTAAATATTTTTTTATTTTGAGGCAATATCCGAGACCAATGGACCAGAATACACAAGCAACAATCATGACGCACACTGCAATTTCAAATTTACCTGTCACCGTGACAGCAGCACTGAGACAATCCCAACGATACTGTAACATTAGATTGAATTTTTACCTGTCACCGTGACAGCAGCACTGAGACAATCCCAACGATATTGTAACATTAGATTGAATTTTTACCTGTCACCGTGACAGCAGCACTGAGACAATCCCAACGATACTGTAACATTAGATTGAATTTTTACTTGTCACCGTGACAGCAGCACTTAGACAATCCCAACGATACTGTAACATTAGATTGAATTTTTACCTGTCACCGTGACAGCAGCACTGAGACAATCCGAACGATACTGTAACATTAGATTGAATTTTTCTGGCTCATCTTTTCGTAAAGGTAACTTCAATTTTCATTGTTTTATTGCATTATTTTTTCCTAATATTAATATTTCGTTGTGTTTCTTTGGCTACATGACATTCCATCCTCTTCAACAAACTTTTTTTCGTTCAGTGTTGAAGGAGAATAACCCCACGTACGCGCGTACCTCTATTGCAGTAGAGTAGCGTGTATTACTGCGCGGTGTTCATGTTTCACTCATTAATTGAACCACTTGTAAAATGTTCAATAAAACGTTGAAATATTTTACTTTTCAATTGCGTAATTCCTATAACATAACAGAATGATTACTATGTTTGTTTTTAAGTATATAATAAAAAGGTTATTGATTGAGTATTAAAAAATACTGGGCCCTCGTTCATGCGCCGTAGAATGCCTTCGCAACTCGTGTCAATTATTTTTCAATACTCAGTTAATAACCTATATATATTCACCTTAAGAAAGGTCTACAATTGTATGATAACGAACTACACAGTTTAGTACACTTTCAGATGATTGGAAATGGTAATACTAATGCTGAACAAAACGGGTTAAAGGCAATTTCAGTGTTGTTGTAGTTTAGTGGTCGTACTCCATTGACCGAGGGTTAGACTGTTCCCTTCAACAAGACACAAACGAGGGTCCGGTAAATGTATATACAACTGATTTTAATGCCTAAAACGAGGCCTACCCCCCAAAAACTGGTAAAGTTTCTGATTGGTGAACAGTTAATTAGCATAGACACGCCCTCTATTTACTGTCATTTACGAAAAATTTAGACCATACAAAATTTGTCAAAAAGTATATTTTAGTTATATCATGGACCAAGCACATACTATCTGTACGGGTAATAGGTTTTCACTTTAGCATGACAATCATTAAAAATTATGGACTGAGATACTCACTAGCTGGAAATAGAGATCTGTACGTTTGTATACATAATTGCCATTATATTCTACCACCTGGTAAGTGTGTAGCAGATAGGTTTACATTTGCATCGCATGTGCACAAATAGTGTTTATGTCCTGTACTAGATAAATTGTACATTTTTTAACAACCGATACAAATAAAATAAAAAGGGACAAAGAAACGAGCGGCATCTATCGGCAACAATGATGTGTAAAGACCTTAACAAAAAGTTTGCTTGGCGTAGATCTCTTGTAGTAGCGCTAAAGCCTGGTTGATCGAGACTAAGGATTAGATGTACCCATGGGTTACGTCTGAATACGATTGGGCGTATGTAAAATAAGCCGTTTTCCTGACACAAAAGCTGTTTAATCTTACTTAAGTCATACATTTAGTTCTAATATGGAGATGTTCGGATTATCAGTGGTATTAAAATCTGTTCAAATTCAACCAGTGTGGTTTGTATTCAGATTCTAGAGCGTGTCAGAGAAGAGTTATGATGTGGTAGATTTGTATCTTTTTCCCTCTCTTTTGTAAATATTGTTTTTGTTTGACATCTGCCCATTACCCCTTCACTAATCTATTCCCGCTCGGTCTATCCATGTGATACTTTTGTTGTTCTATATTTTGGCAAATCCACCTGGTTCAGCGCATTGCAATCAGTCAAGAGCCAAATGACCAGGTGCATGCCAGTAGCATGGATCGAAGTGCCAGCAGTCTCTGCGCACAGTTTCAAAGTGTCCAACTCCGATATCCTTGAATACAAGCTTGAATAGGCTTATGAAAAACTTAAATACATTTTCTTTTCTTTTTTATTTCCTTCTTTTGCTGAATTTGACCATTCCAGAGGATACATTTAGAATATTGCCGTTGCAAAGTCTATGATCTGAATGAGCAAACTAATTTCGTATTTGTTATTGTTTACATTTATGCACGACATGGCAAGAAATGAAGACACAATCGTTCATTTTAAAAAATCTTCAGAATCGATTACAAGTACATGTTTAAAAATGTTCATTCAAATCATAACCTTTTTTGTGTTGTTTCGACGAAACAATTTAGAACGTTACATAATATGTTACCTGGGGGTTGTTGAAACGTTAAAGCGCTTTAAACGGCACAAAACTAAATATTCATTTGAGACTGCACCGGAAAGCAAATATATTAGCGTAGTTTTGTGTCCCATACAGGCAATCTAAACCCGGCTCCAGTAAATCTGACCACCCGCTTAAATATTGATCTATTTTGTATCCATAGTTTATGATGAATTATTACCATTAGACTTTCACTTTCAAATAAACTTGAAGTCAAATTAATGCATTCACCGAAAAACAATGAGATAGCTTTTGTCACAATTGTGAAATACACCCCTTCGAATTAATTTGTTACATGTCTTCGACGCAATTTGTAAATTGTAGTGATTGTGTGCGCCAATTGATGAGTAAAGTTTTCACTTGATTTATCCAAAATAAACATTGTTATGGCTACTCTTTTATTTTCAGGATAAAATTCATGAGCTCGGAACAAACAAATATAACGACCTCACACGGGCTCTGTCGGTGCTGGCTTCCCGTGGGTCGGTGGTTCTTCCCAGGGTTTTCCCGGCTTCTCCCTCCACCATATATACTGGCGGCCATTAATAGCCTGTCATGTGCTGAAATATGGTGTTAAACCCACAAACCACAAACCTGACGATGCCGATGAATGCTGCACATATTGTTTGCTCATGGCGGTAAACGTGGAGTATTGGAAAACGATCACAAAGAATGGCAATCAAGTTCGTATTCCTTCAGTCTCAGACAAGTTTAGATTTACAGTAGTAGTTGTATCGGACACTTGGGCCTCTAACGGAAATTAACATTAACCAATAGGTTTACGTTATGGCATTAGGGCTTCTAACTGGAAATCCTATGTTATAATTGTATATAGGTTTAACAGTGAGAGTAAATGGCAATATTGTTAGAAGTGGTTGACCTCAATTTACGGGGTCTAACGGGAACTTAACATGGAAATAGCACTATGGAGTCATAACGGGAATTTAATATTGGGGGTACATTGTTACATTGTTAGAAGTGACTGACCTCAGATGCCACATACTATCCAACAAGTCGTATGTAGGTACCTGCTGGTGATACGAAAATGTCCCGGACTCTAGCGGAGACTTAAAAAAATCCCGGAACATTAGATTAATTTGGCTTAAACTAAAACTAGTACTAAAATTATGAAAATATCCCGGACTCTAGTGGAGACTGAGAAAAATCCGGAACATTAATATTCAAATGGTCGAGACTGAAAGTAGCACTAAAATTCCGAAATTGTAGAGATAAATCGAGACTGAAAAGTATCAATTTTTTTAAAACAAAATTGGCCAAGACTAAAAGTAGCACTAAAAGTCCGAAATTGTACAGGACTTTAGCGAAGACTGAAAATAATCCGGAAAAAATATGTAAAAAAAAAAAAAAAAAAAAAATTGCCCAAGACTGAAACTAATACTAAAATTCCGAAACTCATGTGGACTTTAGCGGTTACTGAAAAAATGTCCGGAAAGAATGTAAAATATGGTCCAGGCTCAAATTAATGCTAAAATTTCGAAACTAATACAGAATTTAGCGGTGATTAAAAAAGCAATTTCCCCCAAAATATAAAAGTTTTAAAAATAATTTATAAATTCTCAAAACAATTTTATGACAAATTAAAAAATTTACAGTTTTCTCACAAATCAAAAAATACACAGAATATACGATTTTTAGCGAAGACTGAAAAATGTTCCCACAAATTTTAAACTGCAATTTTGTTTCCAAATTGTAAAAATAAAATTTAAAATTTTCATAAACATTTTACAAAAGATATGCATACACAAGTAAAGATTTCACGCTGTTTTGCAGTGACCAACATCTCACACTTACTAACCAACGGAAAAGGTAGAGTGACCAACACAGTCATCTACTATCCAGCACCCTAAATTTACTATCCAACACCCCACACTTACTATCAAACACGCCATTTAAAAGTGTGTTTGAATATCTTATCCATACTAAAAGAAAAAGATCAAGACAAAGATACAGTTACGTTTTCTTTCGTATATTCTTGTGAAATGAGAGTCACAATTAAAGTTTATAAAACACCACAAAAGTCCACCTTTTTGCGGTCTTTCTCTTTTGAATTTCTTTACTGGTATGGGTTCTTTCTCTTCTACTGTTTCTTCTGCTTGCCTCGCCTTCTTGAATTTCTTTACTGGAATGGGTTCTTGTTCTGTTCCTGCTTCTGAATCCTCCTTCTCTTTTTTTCTTTTTTCCTGGGACACTCTGAAGGCCGGTGTCTTTTTTCCTCACATTGATCACAGGTATCTATTCTTTTCTCTCTCTTTTCTCCTGTCTTAGAGGTTCCTTTTCTTTGACGATGTGGAAATTATAGAACCCAATATGTTGTTTTCTTTCTTGACTTTTACCTCGAGAGGTGTAGTCAGAAGTCTTGTTGGAAGTTTACTTTCGACTTTTCCATCTTCACAAATGAATTAGTGCATTCACTCAGGTCCATGGGTACTATATATATAAGGAGAAAGATGTAACCTAGTCAAAATAAATTTGAATCATCTACTGTCATGAAACGATCGCACATTTCCAGAAGCCAAGCGACGACGATGTTCTGTGTCACCCAATACTCTCCAAGAAGTGTTGGCAGAAGTTCACGCGATTTTGAAGGAGACATGATTGACCCATATCCAATACCATCTACCTTCACTGGACAAAGAGAGTCAAGATCAGCTAAGAAAGAAAGTTCGGTAGCTACTAAAGATTTTTGTTCCCATATCAGGTACCCAAAAAGTGACTTCCAGAAAATTTAGAACGACGGTGTACATTTACACTGTTAACTCTATATAGTTTAAGTCCCAATGGTTGTCATGTCTTTGCCTGTACTGTTCAAAAATTTGCCATAAAGAATCCGTTGGTAAACGAAAGATAACATACACACACGACATGGCGTACAAAATTCAAAGGAATCTTCTCGTCTTGCGGAGTCAGTTCTTTGAACAGTACTTGAAAATCTGCTCAGTCTTGAACAGTGTCATGGACTTTCTTCCATTTAATTTGGTGTAAAACTGAAGACAGAAGTCGTTACATGGCAAGTCCTATAATGTCATCGCAGTTGATCAATATCTGACTATTTGGACAAGTAATCAGTCTTCTTATAACATTCAGATACCAATGATTCAAAAGTTTATGCCGTTTTGGATGCAAATTGTTCTTTGCATTTCACTTGAATCTGTAAAAAGTAGTTGTAAATGCGTTCTAGCAGCTCAGGAAGTAGATTCTGAATGTGCACCACTAACTGTTCATTTACAGAAATGTCTTCCGGTCATTTGAACATTTTTAAACTAATCAGCTTTCTTTTAATAGCATTCAGATACCAATGTTAAAAACATCTATGTCGTAGAGGATGCAATTGTTCTTTTTGTAAACAGTAAATTTGCAAACCTCACAAACGTGAAACTTTTTTGTTATTAGTACGAACATGTTACTCACAAGCTCTAGTGTAGGTATATCCTACTATCAAACGGTTTTCTTAATATTTATGAAAATAAAAATTTTGCCTCTCACCTGTAATATAATATATTTATTACTGGTAACAAAATCTATTAATTCTAAGCTACAAACTAGATATATTAACAACTCTGCCAGTGGACAAAGCTTAGACCGGTTGTAGGTCAAGAAAAAATATATCAAAGAACGGATATGCGAGAAGTCTAGTCCACGGAAATGGATTTGCGAAAATCCCGATTCCAGTAAGTAGGCAATATATGAAAATTCTGGAGCACTAGTTAATTTAAAAGATGAGAATTTATAATTGAAATTATAATTTTTGTTTTTTGGTGTCTATGACCTCTAACGTGAAATGCAATGTTAAAAATGTACATAGGTTTAAGATTATGCGTCTCTATGTCCTTTAACGGAAAATGTAATGTTAAAACTACACTTACTAACCAATACGATGTTTCGAATGACCAACACTCGGTTATCTACTATCTAAAATCCCGTTATCTGCTGGCCAGCACCCACACTATACCATCAACACTCCGCTTGGAGTGACCATCGCCCGGTTATCTACTATCCATCACATAGTTATCTTCTATCCAAAACCCACACAATACCATCAACACACCGTTTGGATTGACCAACACCCTTTTTTTTCTATCCAGTACCTAGTTATCTACTATTCCACACTCACACTATATCACCAACACGCCGCTTGAGCGACTAATTCCCCACACTTACTATCCAATATGATGTTAGAGCGACCAACACCCTGTTATCTTGTATCCACACATCCACATTTACTATCCAACAAAAAGGGAAAAGAATATGCACAAACTATACCTACAAACACAAAAATATCCTATCACTCAAGAGGCTAGAATGTAGAAGAAAAGGAATGAAATCATATACACACGCACACTATCAAAATATAAGCAAAGGTAGGAGTGCTTGCACACACTATACCCACACATATACTATCATACAAGAGGGTAAGGGTGGTTAAGAAATTCGGTGTTTTTTTCTGTTTGCCGTCGTAGAGGGTGTTGATCATTTTGTTTTAAAATAAGTTTTAAAGTTCGCACGAACTCTGAACTTGATTGAGAAGTCAGTTTTTTTCTTAAATTTTCGTTTTAAATTTTTCATTTTAAAATTGTGCTTCTCAAAATACTTTTTTTACATTTGCATTTTCAAATTTACCTTTCAATTTTGTTTTTCAATTTTTATATTTTTAAATCTTCATTTTCAAGTTTTCATTTAAAATTTCCATTTTCAAATTTCCTACTTTTTAATTTTAATTTTAAATTGCAATTTTGAATTTTTTTTGCAAATTTGAGTTTGCAACAAGGAGATAAACAATTGTGGTCTATCTTACTCAGCAGTTGTATTGGTTATCTTCTTTCCAGTCCCTCGTTGAAATATAACGACAGTAACAACAACAACAACGGTAGCCAAGCTGCCAAGACCAGTCAGCATTCTTCCAATCACAACAGTAACTGAACGAAGGACTGAATTTGATGTTGGTGTACTCGGATATCGTCGAGTCTAACGTTGTAGGAAACACAACTACTCCGTTGCTGAGAGTCATCCCTTTCAAAGTGGATTCTGCCATAGCTGCTTACGATGAAGGAGGAAACACGTATCACATTCACCGAGAATTTGTACATCCTCATTATCTTCCTGTCAGTAAATTGTGTCTTGACAGTGTCAATATTAATATAAAAGGAGATCTGAGACAAAATATTGTATTCTCCAAAGGAAAAGTCACCGTGAAACTACATTTTCGAAAACGATTCTTCAACGAATTGTAAAAAGAGATGTATCCTCTGTACCAAGGACTCGCTCGATAACGAGGACATTGTTTAGGAGATATGTTAAAATCAGCTTTTCGTACGGCAAGACCCATCTTGAAATCTATAGTCACTCGAGGATTGCATGCTATAAAAGATGCAGATTTGACGTAAGGAAAAGAATTTTTCCAAAACGTACTCATCGACCAACAAAGTCCTAAAGAAGCCTTGATGAAAGCGGGAAAAAATGTGTTGTTTCTGGAAAAGACTTTTTGGGTCACCAAGACACCCTTATAAATTCGCTTCACACTTCTGTCGAAGACATTAATTCCTCCTCTACGCCACACCAAGGACAAACCAGAAAGAGACGTGGAAAACTTTTCAGACTTTATAGACACGATCAGAAAAAGAGGAAGAAAATAAGAACATCTGTCAGAAAATTGGACGTTTTTGATTACTAACTCAAAAAGAAGGAAAAAATGATGCACCGAGATTCTTGGGAATGTTCCAAGTCAGAACTCGATCTGTTTGCCATAACTCCTACGATGATGACGATGAAAGAATCCCATTCAGTAGAATTTCATCATGTGTCGTCTTTGACCACATCAGCGCCTATCAAATTTGAAATCAAAGGACAAACCGAAGATTACATCAATCTGAATAGCAGTCACTTGTACCTGAAAGTCAAAGTTCTCAAAATGGACAACACCAATCCATAGGAAGATGCCAGAGTAGCTCCCGTCAACAATTTCATGAATTTATTGTTCAGCGAAGTAAATTTATACTTGAATAGCAAACGTACGGAAAAGAAGCCAAGAAGCCTAGAATACACATATGGATGCTTCCGTGACCTGACACATTGGATGTCTTCAACGACACTGAGTTGACAGAAGCTGACGATCCTCACAATATTGGATTTAACGACCGCCGAAAGAAAATCAAACAGGGGCGCAGTTTAGAAATTATGGATCGTTTGCATTTGGACATGTGGTTGCAAGACAAGTATTTGTTAAATGGAGTGGATGTACGCCTGAGACTGAATCGAAGTGATACCGTGTTCCATTTGATGGCTAATGCTACCGAGTACAAAACAAGCATCGAAGAAGTCAGACTTTACGTGCGCCGTGTGGAAGTCTTACCTAAAGTGGGAAATGACACCAGTCAAATTCTAAGCCGAACGACAGCCAAGTATCCTCTTCGACAAGTGGAAGTGAAAATCTTCACCATTGCCTGGACTCCGATCTAAGATCGAGGAACATGTTTTCCAACAACCGCTACCCAAACGTTTGCTCAATGGCATTGTAAGCAATCGATCAAAATCCTTTCGAGCTCCAACACTTCAACGTGTCCAATATAAAAGTCATTCGAGATGGCCAGACGTTGTGTACCAGACCTTTTGAACCTAACGTTGCCCAGAAAATTACTTGAGATCTTACTTGACTCTGTTTGAAGCTACAAGACAGTAGGTACCAACAGCAGCCACGGTATTTCGTATGAGGATATGCTTTGTGAGGCTTTTATTTCACTCCAGACCAAGGCAGCGACGAAGGAAATTTCCACCCTATAAAATCAAATGCAGTATCTTTGGCAAACACAGTGAACGTATCTTGTATGCAGAATTTGGCATTACTCTGGAAATCAACAGTTTAAGAGAAGTGATCCCTACTATTAGAAGAGAAAAGATGGAACAAGAAGAACCTATGGAGATAGGCTATGAGGATGTTTTTGATCCAGAACAAGAAGACGAAAATACAGTCATGATATCACGATGACCAGAACAAGAACAATAAGTTTTGCTACTGACTTGCTTGAAAGAATCACAGGCCTGACTAGAGAAAATTGGTATGAATGTCAAAATCGATCATCCTAGTCAGAAACAACACGACAAATATTTGATGATGACTTCAGAAGAAAAGTTGGAAGAAGCATGGACCCTCATCTCGGAAGACGCGATTTTAAAAAGTTATATAAAGATTTGAGGGACCATTCCTTTCCTCCATTGACGTCTCTAGAGACGAAACATATCGAAACTCTCTTGCAACAGAGTACAGACTACCCGTTGTTCATCAACTAACTTGACAGAACTTTTCAAGGAACAGGTCAGGTGTGAACTCATGACTTATAATTACCTGTGAAAAATACAAACAAAAAATGCATACCTGAGAACTTCATTACCTACTGACTCACAGTTCGTTCACACCTTCTTGGAATCCTGTGGTGTGTGCTAAAGATGAACTTCCCCATCGAAAACTTAAAAATGTTCAAGCCTATGTCATCAACACAGACGACAGTCATCGTCCAGGAACCCACTGGGTAGACGTCTACTTTCCAACGATAACAGTGTTGACCTTTTTGATTCTTATGGATTACCTATTCTGGAAGACGACATCATTGACTTTATTAGAAGAAATGCTGTATCGACTCAGTTCAATAATGTGAGATTACAAGGATCAGATTCTGTGGTGTGTGGACGATATTGTGTGTATTTTCTTCATCAACGTAGTTTGGGATTTCCCTTAGAACATTTAGTGACTTGTTTTGATCGTGAGTACTCCAGAAGCGATGATAAAATAGAAAGATGGTTTTGTGAACATTATGGCTATCTCTTTTCTTTAGCTCAGAAACGAAGTGTGCATCGATTACATCATTAGAAGTCCAGTTTGACTTTACAACGTTGTCAACCCTGTAAATACGTTCATGTTAAAACTTTGTCAGTTTTGTACTCCTGTTTGAGTTGGAGAAGTTTCTTCTTCTTATTAAACATGTTCATTTTGAAGCAAATGGTTTTGATTTGTTTATTTGTTTTAAACAAGTGTATTGACATGCTCTTTCACATTTCTCTCTATCGACCTTGGTCATGTTTTTTTCACGTCCAAGTACCGAATCGGACGGATGTTTTCCACCATGTGCGTGCATTTCCCATATAAAGCGGTGTGTTTATCAGATTTGCCATCAACCCTCGCTTGTGTATAATAGTGTGTGCATATTTCATCCCCTTCTTTTACATCCTACCACTCTTATGTTATAGTAGGTTTGTGTGTATGTAAGTATAATGTGTGTAAAGCACTCCTATCCTTTTCGTTGGTTGGTAAATGTAGGGTGTCTTGATCATCCCCACAGCGTGTTGGATAGTAATCAAAACGTGGGTGTTGAATAGTGCTCAAAAAGTGGGTGTTGGATAGTATATTAAAAAGTGGGTGTTGGATAGGACTTCAAAAGTGGGTGTTGGATAGTAGGATGAGTGTTGGATAGTATGTTTGTGTGATTTCATCCATTTCTTTCACATCATACCTTTTCGTCTGATGGTAGGTGTTCGGTTTTTAGACACTACACAAATTAGTTTTGGATAGTGCTATGGGGTGTTGAATAGTAGATAACTAAGTAATTAGATAGTAGATATATAAGTATTGGATAGTAAATAACTAAGTAGTTAGATAGTAGATAACTATTCCCATGTTACATTTTCGTAGACCCTCATACACGTTCCCATGTTAAATTCCCGTAGACCCATATAAGTATTGGATTATAATCAAAAAGCGGTTGCTGGATAATATAGGTGGTGTGTTGGATTGTAATAAAAAAGCAGTTGCTGGACAGTATAGGACTGTGCTGGGTTGTAGATAAAAAAAATTGACAGTTGTAATCCCATTTGAGACCATAAAACCGTTTGAGGCCATACATTCTCAGACCCATAGGTTTACATGGAGAGGCATTATGGACTCAAACCCACGACGTAATGTTAATTTCCCGTTTAAGGCTATAAACTTTCGACCCTTTGGGGCTATAAACTTTGAGGCTATAATACCATTTCCATGTCAAACTTATGGACAATTTTAACATAGGATATCCGGTTAGAGGCCACAGTGCCTTTTAATGTAAACCTATGGGCTAATGTTAATTCCCATTAGAGGCCTAAGTACCTGGTGATCATCGAAATGTAGACGTTGTCAATTTCTCGGATAATCGAATAACCCTTTAGTTTGTACTACAAAATATTGGGTTTGATTATGGCGTTTCCTTCCACAGATGAGATCCGTCGATGGATTGAAAATATTACATTGCATATCAAGCAAATTGTTTTCCTCATAGAATGCTCACAGCGGTCGAACTGTCAAAAAAATTGTTCGTTTCAAATAAATCGAGGACATTTGAAAAAGGGGATCAAAACCTTGGTAATATTTCATTTTTAGAGGACCCCATCATGTGAAGTTGGACCTATAAAACAGGACTAGGTTAATCAACTTTTCATGCCATAAAATACGATCCAATCCTATTTGTAAATTAAAACCCATTCCATAAACTCAAGCCACTGACAGGTCTGCTTTAGGAGATTAAAAAGTTTCCAACACATTTTTTCATTGTCTAAACTGACATGCAAGGAAACATGATCCGAAAGGTATCCAGTTAGAAAAGGACATTCCTGTTGCTGAGCCGATTGTGCAATGTATCTAGTGTAATATCCCCCCCCAAACACACACACACACACACACACACACACACACACACACACACACACACACACACAAATCACAAATGTTGTTATGAAATATAAAGAAGTATAATTAATTTAAATTCTGAGTGGTATTCGTTACAGATCATATGATTATATAAACCAGAGTTCGGGAGGCGTTTGACATAGAAAGACAAACCTATCTTTGGTAAAAAAAGTATAACGATTTCAAATTGAACGAATTTGCGCATTTAACGAAGCTAATCGAACTTTTTTAATTTTATATTCCCCTCTTTATGAATATGCAATTTTAGCGAACGTTTAGTTCGGAAAAGCGGGTCCCTCTGCAAATCATTCATATTCTTATTTGGTAGTCCATCAATGACTTGAACTTCCTTGATCAAGTCAAAATGACGCCATGCATTATTTCTTTGAATACTTCAGCCGCTTGTCTGTCTATGTGTTTATATGCCGTCCTCCCAACACACACACACACACACACACACACACACACACACACACACACACACACACACACACACACACACACACACACACACACACACCAAAGTTAGATGCTGAAAGAATCTGTGAACACAAGACTCGGGGATGACTGATACAAAAGCCTATATATTATAGATGTAGTTGCCACATGCTCACAATCCGCAGCGCTGACTTATCACAGAAAAATATTATTAGTATTCTGATGTGGATCAGTGGTTAGCGTACTGGACTCGCGACCAGATGTGTGAGTGTTCGAATCCTGCTCATACCAGACTGGGTCTGGGCAAAACACTTTACTCCTATTACCTCTGCTTGATTTAATCTTTCATGTGTTGATGTGCTTTTAAAAATATGGCAACGAAGAAGAGGCATCAGTATCGACTCTCATTCCACCACAATTCGCTCCAGACATATGAAAATCTTATCTAGAAATAAACACAAATCATATCCATCTAACACATCACTGCTACAAATTAATGAACACAGTCGGACTGCGTATTTATAGTTCTTCCATTCTCCACCAAATCGTTTCATTCTCAGTCATATCTTCTTTATGGCGGATTTCTAGAAATTAGCATCGTTCGTTATAAAAGATATATTAAAGAATTTTTTACTTTTTATGGTCTTTCACGGAGACAATGGATGATGCTTGTCAGGTTCAAGTCATGTGGAAACTTCATATATTACAATATTATCCTGATGTTAAACATTGGCTTTATAACATGTGTCTATCATTGGCCCCAGCAGATTGTAGCTGGCGTAAAGAACCAAGAACAATAAATATTGTCAAGAGGAGGGATTAATGATCTCCAATGTAGCCAGGCTTCAATGTATCTTGTTCGTGTGGATAGCCTGAGTTTATCCATAATATGGCTTCAATGTCCCATGCTGTGCATGGAATTGCAGACAATTAAGACCGAGACATAATTGTTCCATCTACAACATGTCTGCGAACTGTCAGAATATATTGGAGTTGACATGATATTTAACAATAGTGCTTCGTGTATTGGTTTTCACTGGGAAGAGTGCTGTTGCTGTTGAGTACAATTTTAAACGGAGGCTCTGTCTTCCCAAAGATAAGTTTTTCAACAAGAAGAACGCAACCTTATTCCAGTTTTTCATACGTGCGTAATTAAACCTAGGTTGATATGCATTTACAACAATTTAATATTATATTGGTGACACTTTTTGCTAGTGTAATTTTTTTTAAAAGTGCAAATTACTTAGAGTTCGAATAAGAGAGTGCCTGGAAAGAATAAATGAAATGTTCACATACCAATTACTGTATTATAACGATGCTGTGTCAATTAGGATAGATAGATAGATAGATAGATAGATAGTTAAAGCATACAATCCACATTTAAAAAAAGATATACTACTTGCAATAATGAATGACAGGTGGCATATTATTCTCTTGCAAATAACCCGGATGGAAATGGAAATAAAAGACTTTATGCTTTTTTATGTTGCTATAATTACCGTTAGATCCTGCACTGGGTAGGCCATCATCATACTTAGGCGACATGTCTAGCTTCGATGGGTTCATTCAGGACAGAGAGGTCAATTTAAACTTTTCAAGTAACATATTCTTTGGATAAACGCTTGACATTAATATTTTTAGTTGATAAGGAGATTTTAACAAGTTTTAAATTGGTCTGCTTCGGAGAAACAAACGAATCATGTCCTCCAGCGGGGCATAATGATTAATAGAGCATTGCTGAAGCCGCCACGTTTCGTTTTGGGGTAGAGTGGACCAATTTGATACCAAAAGAATGCAATCTATCTTCGCATGTCCTGTCAACTCTCTCAGAATACCGAGCGCGTTTCGGGATTCACCCACTTGGCTTACGCTGATTGACTCTGGACGAATGTCTAACAATTTCTTAAGTATCTTCATATCATATTCTATATACTTTTAGACGATGTGATGCTTGAAACTGATCACAATATTTTTAGCTGACGTTCATCAAAATAAAGGAATTTTTGTATAGAAAGAAAAGCCAATTTAAGTATCATCTTCACCATTCTTCAGATACATTCTCGAATTTCAGCTCTTTTTTTCACGTGAAATTAACCGTAAATCTCGTCGCCACGCGCTTACTTCTTCTGAAGTCCTGGTAGTGTGCAGGAGACATGTTAAATGATGATTTGTTACTGTCGTGATATTTTCTAAAGGTTAAGATAAGACACATAAGACACATCTCTTGCCTCAGTTGGAATATTCAGCTACACAATAACATTCCCCGTATATCATCAAACCGGTATGAATGTCCAAGCTGAAAATTTCTTACAAAATTCAAATAAAACTACAGTAGCCACATAAAGCCAATAAAATTTCTAAATGTCTGTCACATTTCTTTTAAGTCTATGCTAAGTTCTTGACACAAATCCGCCCGAAGGGTACCTATCAAATGATACATGACTGTGGACATTGAAAAGCAAATCCACCTGAAGGGTACCTATCAAATTATACATGACTGTGGAGAAAAAAAAAAGAATACGAGAACTTGCATAACATTTCGGAAAAAGAAGCGAAAGTAAAAAATAGCGGTACACACGGTTGTAGATTTTTCCATACTATTTGACAGGGAGTTCCATTCAAAATACTGATGATGAGTTATAAGTTATACTAGAATCTCCTGCATCGAGACATTTCTAACATATTTAAATAGCTTACAGAAGATTTAAAATCTTGTTATTACCATTTATAAATGTATTATTCTCAATAGCCACATAGAAATGTACATTTAAGATTCGTTCCTAAATTCTTCCTATTGAATTGTTTGCTATGTTGTGTAATGTTCCCTCAGAATAGCAATGCTATTTTCTGCAGTTTAAATCCAGCCCATCTAGTTGCCTCGTGGGTTCGTGCATTCCATGATGTTGCCAATGGATGTTCCGTTTACACTTTAGTAAACATTAAATGAAATAGGAATTAGGAATCACGTTTAGTTTTTCTATAATTAGTACTCTGCGCGCGTTACCTTGTATGGTTCAATTCAGGTGTCAACATGTTCACTGCAGGCCTTTTATGTGCGGCTAATTTTATGCCCCCTTCTTGGAGTCACCAGCTTTCAAATGGCTTGAAATTATCTTCTCAATCATGACAGAGATCTAAAGATGTCTTTCTTACATCATTTCAACACCAAAATAACAATTTGCTCACTCGGAGTGCTCATTAATGTTCGCGGGAACGAGATGTACACAGTAGTTGATCCAGACTTAGTGCGATTTAGTGCAAACATGCACGGTAAAATGCAATTAAATAATGAAGACTCCAGCTTTTGGGCGTGATTCATTCTCTCGGTGTAAGACCGATTGAGTCCGTTGTAAACATTATCTAAAACCGATTGTTGGTCTTTAAAAGACTCACTTTAAATACTTGGGGGTGGGGGCTTTGTGTGTGTGTACACACACAGACACACACACACACACACACACACACACACACACACACACACACACACACACACACACACACACTGGTTTGGATATTGTCTACAAATGAAACCTGAAATATACTAATGTAATAGATTATCTAAATCTTTTGAAATACCCAAAAGATAGAGGATATATAAAGAACTTAAAAAAGAATTCAGAGACATGCGGAAAATATGGACAACTAAAAACATGCAAGAGATATATAAAAAAGAAATTAAAATGACACACATAAAATAAATATGGCAAAATTGAATTGCATCAATTAAAAATAAAAATAAAAATAAAAACTAATTTTAATAAATCCTGTATTTACATAATGCATGGTTGATATGAAAAGTAGCTAAGAAGACAAATATAATTCCTTTCTTACGAATGTTTTAATTATCACAATGGCCAAATCACACAAACACATCTTATTCTAGACTGTAATCTGTATGAAAGGGAAAGAGAACAAATAAAATTAGGTATAATTAAAGAGTACAGAAAAATAGAAAATGATAACATATGGTATATCAGTAATCTCAAAAACGGCATAGTAAATAGGAAATGAACGGACCTAATTGTTAAAATGATGGATATAAATTCAAGACAATTCAAACAAAACCTAAATATTTATGACAACAAATATGATACCTCTTTAGAACTGTACCTTTGTATATGCTATATATATGTGCAATGTATGTATGTATGTATGTATGTATGTATGTATGTATGTATGTATGTATGTATGTATGTATGTATGTATGTATGTATGTAAGTATGTATGTATGTATGTATGTATGTATGTATGTATGTATGTATGTATGTATGTATGTATGTATGTATGTATGTATGTATGTATGTAAGTATGTATGTATGTATGTATGTATGTATGTATGTATGTATGTATGTATGTATGTATGTATGTATGTATGTATGTATGTATGTATGTATGTATGTATGTATGTATGTATGTATGTATGTATGTATGTAAGTATATATGTATGTATGTATGTATGTATGTATGTATGTATGTATGTATGTATGTATGTATGTATGTATGTATGTATGTATGTATGTATGTATGTATGTATGTAAGTATGTATGTATGTATGTATGTATGTATGTATGTAAGTATATATGTATGTATGTATGTATGTATGTATGTATGTATGTATGTATGTATGTATGTATGTAAGTATATATGTATGTATATATATATTTAGATAGATAGACATATATACTAGATAGACGGAGAAATAGGTGGTCCTTTATATATATATATATATATATATATATATATATATATATATATATATATATATATATAGAGAGAGAGAGAGAGAGAGAGAGAGAGAGAGAGAGAGAGAGAGAGAGAGAGAGAGGTGGTCCTTTCTTTTCCAAGGGCAGTACCAGTTTTTATTTGATATGTAATCTGAATGTTAAGCTCTTTGTTTATATATACTTTTTGTAACTTTAATAGAGGGACTATGCTCGCCTAAGACGTGGGAGGATCGAAGTACAGTCACTGGGAAGGTGGAGGTGAGGTATATCATTTCTATCAAGGGGATGGTGCGCTGGATTCGGCCCAACCCCCAGCCTCACATGCTGTAAAAATTCCACTTCCAAATAGAGGCGAACAGGTCCACTTAAAAGTAAATATATAAAGCTTCACAAATACGACCTTAACAGAAACAAATAGACTTGCATCTACTAATGTAAGTTTAACCTAATCTGACAGATGCAAACAAATAACAGGGGGTTATGACCCTTAAGGATCCACTTTGTCTGGCGTGTGTGTGTGTGTGTGTGTGTGTGTATATATATATATATATATATATATATATATATATATATATATATATATATATATATATTCTTCTGCTGTCACTGCTACTACTACTACTATTAATACTCGTTAGTAAATGTTGACAGGGTAGACTTGCGGATTTGCTAATTTACAAGTACTACATATAGGTGTCTCCTTGTACAGCGCATACTCTCTAAATTGAGTGACGATATCAGTCTGTGCGCAACCTATCAATCACTCAAATATCTTCAAATGTGTATTAAACATGTTTCATCCAGAATGAATCGTGTTTAATTTTACTCCATGATTTTAATTTTATGCCCAAATAATCAGAAATAGTCCCACAAGAATACCGTAGAAATTAAACTGTTATCAGAGAGAAAATAATTATCGCGACAGACGGCCTGAGAAATTTTGTTTTCATTAACAAATTCAAATATTTTACCCATCAAACCGATGACAAAAGGGTCTATACTACAAAGAGGCAAGCATATTTGATTATAAAAATTAGACGGAATGAGCCTATGCTACAAAGAGGCTATGTCACAAAGAGGTTATGTTACAAAAGAGCCTATGCTACAAAGAGTCTATGTTACAAAGAGTCTATGTTACAAAGAGTCTATGTTACAAAGAACCTATGTTACAAAGAATCTATGTCACAAAGAGTCTATGTTACAAAGAGCCTATGTTACAAAATAGCCTATGTTACAAAGAGCCTATGCTACAAAGAGGCTATGTTACAAAGAGCCTATGTAACAAAGAGCCTATGATACAAAGAGCCTATGTTACAAAGAGCCTATGTTACAAAGAGCCTATGTTACAAAGAGCCTATGTTACAAAGAGCCTATGCTACAAAAAGAGCCTATGTACTCAAATAGATTGGTACTTATTTCCTACTATCAAATAGCTTGGTACTTATTTAATACTGTCATATAGATTGGTACTTATTTAATACTGTCATATAGATTGGTACTTATTTAATACTATCAAATAGATTGGTACTTATTTAATACTGTCATATAGATTGGTACTTATTTAATAGAATCAAATAGATTGGTACTTATTTAATACTATTAAATAAATTGTTACTTATTTCCTACTATCAAATATATTGATACTTATTTCCTACTTTAAATAGATAGGTACTTATTTAGTACTATCAAATAGGTTGGTACTTAATTAATACTATCAAATAGATCGGTACTTATTTAACACTATCAAAAAAATTGGTACTTATTTCCAGCTATCATATAGATTGGTACATATTTCCTACTATCAAATAGATTGGTACTTATTTCCTACTATCAAATAGATTGGTACTTATTTCCTACTATCAAATAGATTGGTATTTATTTCCTGCTATCAAATATATTGGTACATATTTCCTGCTATCAAATAGATTGGTACATATTTCCTACTTCAAATAGATTGGTACCGGTACTTATTCAATACTCTCATATAGATTGGTACTTATTTAATACTATCAAATAGATTGGTACTTATTTAATACTATCAAATAAATTGGTAGTTATTTCCTACTATCAGATATATTGGTACTTATTTGCTACTATTAAATAGATTTGTACTTATTTCCTGCTATCAAATAGATTGGTACCGGTACTTATTCAATATTGTCATATAGATTAGTACTAATTTAATACTATCAAATAGATCTGTACTAATTTAATACTATCAAATAGATTGGTACCTATTTAATTCTATCAAATAGGTTGGTACTTATTTCCTACTATCAAATAGATTGGTACTTATTTCCTGCTATCAAATAGATTTGTACTTATTTCTTACTTCAGATAGATTGGTACTTATTTCCTACTTCTAATAGACTAGTACTTATTTCATTCTATCAAATAAATTCGTACTTATTTCCTACTATTAAATAGATTGGTACTTATTTCCTACTATCAAATCAAATAGATTGGTACTTATTACCTACTATCAAATAGATTGGTACTTATTTCCTGCTATCAGATAGATTGGTACTTATTTCCTACTATGAAACAGATTGGTACTTACCTGAACATGTTTTGGCTGCATATCTTCAATACAACACATATCTCTGACTCTGAATGCAAAGGCTCACGAAATTTAGTTACCGCTCTATTCTTTAAGTTTTTGTTGGTGAGAAATTCATTCCACAAGAAGCAAAAGTGAATTTTTTTATTTTTATTTTTATTTTTTATTTAATTTAATTTAATTTTATTTTATTTTTTGATTTATGTATTTATGTATTTATTTTTAATGGGGTTTTATTTATTTACATATTTTTTTTTTTTTTGGGGGGGGGGAGGTGATGATGCAGATATTGGTACGCATTCATCTTCAATATCGGATCATTAGCGATATATTTTGTCCCTAATTTGTTTTTCATTCAATAGCTACTCTTTCATCAGCCGCATTAGCTACATCCCTCCAAAGCCCCACTTGTCTCACAGAGGGCTGTGAATTCTCTGCCTTTGTTGATGTCAGTGGGAGGGAAGAGACTTTCTTGGGGAAATTGGGGGGGGGGGGACATATGTCAGGTCAAGGCATTGCTCAGAAGGTGACTTATAACATCTAGGGTGTTCATGTGCGCGGCACGCATTTTAACGACTTGTTTAGTGTTTTGTAAAGATTGTGTCGTTCAAAGTAATAAGCGAAAATTGTTTGTCTAGTTCGCAGCAATCTATTCACGGATTGGATGGGCAAATGCTCCAATAGAATATCTGTGTCTGTGCCGCTGCTAAAACTTAATCAATTTGGTTAACTTTGGATACAATATGGCGTGAAGCAAGCGATGTTTCTTGCCGACAGTGCTGTGTTTCTATCCAAATTGACAAATAATTAATATGTAGTAATAATGGACTAGCAAAATCCAACTTTACAAGTCCTGTTTAATAAATCTCGTCAGAGGAATAGAAAAATGAAGTTAAAATGTGTTTTTGAAATCTAACAGATGGCTGTAAACATATGCATTGTTTCAACATATAAAAAGTACAATTATTTATAAATAACACTTATAATATAGCTTGTAACGTTACGTAAGATAAGATAATCCTTCTTTAACGTCGGTACGTAGATACAATAGTAGCGCTTGTTTGAAGCTATTCACCGACATGACATAAAAAGAAAAGGAAAAATAAACAACAAGAAAATAGGAACAGAAACCAAAATGAAAGAAATTAATGCACATTCAATTACACATTTCCTAGAACCTAAAACATGTGATATACATGTACGTGCAGTGCAAAACACATTACCCGTATACTACTAAACATGTGATATACATGTACATGCAGTGCAAACACATTACCCGTATACTACTAAACATGTGATACACATGTACATGCAGTGCAAAACACATTATCCGTAAACTACTAAAAATGTGATATACATGTACATGCAGTACAAAACACATTATCCGTATACTACTAAACATGTGATACACATATACATGCAGTGCAAAACACATTATCCGCATACTACTAAACATATGAAATACATGTACATGCAGCGCAAAACACATTCTTTAGGATTGCACTGTTAAAACATTCTGTTAATAATTTTAATAATGTAAATAATGTAAATTTTAATAGTTTGGTCCATATGTTCTCACATCACAATATACTTGAATATCACGCAAGAATAGTACAGTTATTCTAGATCAAATAGGGGTTCCCATAAATCAGTTTTGTTATATTTTCTACTGATTTATTTAATTTATGTTAGACAAAATTGTTGTTGTAGGCGTCGAAATTTATGAGAACACAGAGTGCCATAATAAGTAAATATATAAAAAGTTAAACAAAAGCAAACTGCCAATTTATACATAATTAACAACATATACATTTTCGAAATAACACACACACACACACACACACACACACACACACACACACACACACATCTTGAAAATATTTTCAGGTAAAATACAGAAGAGAAAAATGTAATCCAACAAAGAATTTGGAATATTAAACTATTCCTTTCCACCTAAAATTCAAAACTTTCCTTTATTGAAATCAACAAATATTTTTCTTCTTCTGAAGGCAAATGAACTATTCCTAGCTTAGCACAATAACTGAATATTTCTTCTCTAAATCATTATTCATTTAATTTACCTATTTTCTCTCAATGAAGCAGTTTTAAAAACTCATTTTGACAAAGGAATTTTGGTTGTGTAATAGAAAGATTTCATGCTAGGTTACGAAAAATTTGTACAAGGAATTAGTAATATATTACTTTATCACATGACTAATGTGTTATTTACATTAATATACGCATATCGTAATTTTTATATATTGAACACGTGCAATAACGCATAATGACATTAACAATGACGTCATAACGTCATGCAAAAGAAAAGGTGGAACGACCGAAGCATCTGAATGCATTTCAAAAGTCATTTCACTACAACGATCTGTTGTTTGGGGAAAAAAAATCCTTTTCTTCGTCACGTGATAAACAGAATCTTACATTTGTGCTCATTTCAAATGAAAGTTATGAAACTCGTCGAATATTTGTAATACCGTATATACTCGCGTATAAGGCGAAACCAACTGCAAACTGCATAGACCCAGATCTGCCGTCGCATAATGAGCCGGCAGATCAGGGTCTATGTTGTTTGCATTTGGACCCGGATTACGCTAGTATATACGGTATCTTGCTCAGCAAGGCTCGCAAAAATATAAATAATTCAACTCGTTTCATAATTTCATTTGAAATAAGCACTCATGTAAGATCCACTATACATTAATGTTTCATAATTTAGAAATGAAACCCACGATGCTGTTTGCACGATTCTTATAATGTTACATTGTGACAGTATTCATGTTTGACTCATTGTATCGGCAGGTGCGTATGAATCATACCGTGTTAATATTTCTGGTTGGTGTGAATTTGTTGCTTGGTAAATTTGGGTGAATGATTCCCTATAATATTATTGTGGTATGACAGGGCAACTGTGCCAAAAAATGTGCCAGACATGGCCCAGATGACCGATTTTTGTCACCAAAAACTTGCTTCACAAAGCAATAGCTTTCCTGGACTAAGTCAAATATAAGTAATATTTTTCTTTAAAAGGTGGATAAAGACCGCCTGTAACAACCCAAAGGTATCTGCACTATTTCTGGGTGGCTCAAAGCTCCGCATTGATCTGTATATATCCCTTTTTTTTTTGATAATTCTCTGTGTTTTTTCTTCGACTTATCAAATAGCAATGGTATCTGCAGAGAAACAGAGGCAAAACATTTATTACTTTTCCTTACGATTTCGAAACCAACAAAACTATTGTCAGCAGTGGGAAATTCTTATATCTTATGAATAAGCATGAATTTTTAAAAAGAGAAATATGTACATAAATATCATTGACTATATCAACGAAGCTGGAATAGCAAAGATTGTGATTATAACACTCAATAAAACTCAGTATACAATAGAGCATGGCTCGGTAGAAGAGCACCCAATCAGCACGCTCCTAAATTATCCTGACCACAACCCTCCTATGCGCATGAATAAGATAACAAGGTATAAAACTGATCGCCCTTCCCCTTGGAAATGTTATTCTGAAATTAAACCAGAAACAGCACTCGGTGCTAGAGGACACAACACTCGGTGCTAGAGGACACAACACTCGGTGCTATAGGAAACAACACTTGGTGCTAGAGGACACAATGTTTTTGTGCAGTGTCAGATGTGGTGGTTAATTCACTGGATACGTGACTTGTGGTGAAAGTACGCCCATGACAAGAGGGAACCACACTGTGACGATATAGCAACGAGAGGATAAAAGGACAGATGCTCCGAATAAATCTCAATTTACATGATATGCGAAAAAGAAATAAAGCTTAAATTATTCTTTCACACTCCATGTGAGAAACAGCAAGATAATAGAACATAGGAATATACAAATTGAAGAAGGTTTTTCCTTAAAGTGGTTGTCTTTCTAGTTTAAAGGTAAGAACACGATTCTAATTTTCATTACACTTCATAAATTCTTTGCCTATATATGATCAAAAATTAAGCAGGTAATGACCAGATTCTTTTTCAGAATTTGCTTTGTTTCCTTTCTTATTATTGTTTTATTATTTTGTTGTTGTAAATATCACTGCTGTAATATCTACAATATATTAAATCAATAGATTATATTGGCCGGGAAATAACCACACATTCTATTTAGTAGTGATTTTATACTAAAAAAAAAACCCATTTGTTCTTTTACTAAATTCGTATCTGTTGAAATAATGTACAGCTCCACTAAACAATCGGTTTGCTTTCAATTTCCGCATTGTATTATTTAAGAAGGAGTAATAGTTTAAACAACAACAACAACAACAACAACAACAAAATAATATTTTACGCAGTTCTATGCGACTCCTACAATTAAAATATATCACCGGAAAAATTATAGGTAAAACATCAGCTACAGTCAAATGAAAATTGCATCAGAGACTACTTTAACCTACTTAGATGAACTAGTATAACAGGGACCTATTTTAGATGAACTAGTATGACAGGGACTTATTTTAGATGAACTAGTATAACAGGGACCTATTTTAGATGAACTAGTATAACAGGGACTTATTTAAGATGAACTAGTATGACAGGGACTTATTTCAGATGAACTAGTATGACAGGGACTTATTTTAGATGAACTAGTATGACATTGACTTATTTTAATATAAACTAGTATGACAAGGACATATTTTAATATGTTTCATTTGTAAATCTTGACATATTGTTTAGTCCAGGCATAAGTCATTCTATCTGAAAAATACGAAATAGACACAAAACTTAATCAACAATTTTCGGTTTTACATTCATGTAAGGTCAAGTTTAATAATAATGGAAATGCAGAGTTAACGAGCGAGAAGTAGAGACAACGAGAGATAACTAGAGACAACGAGCGATAACTAGAGACAACGAGCGATAACTAAAGACAGCGAGAGATACCCTAGTCCTTTACTGATTATACATGCCTAGACTTATAGCGTTTGTGAAGCGGTAGGAAGAATTTAAATTTAAAACTTTTCTAGATAAAGTAGACATTTTAAATACATTTACATGCACTATGCCCGACAAATAATTTTAAATATTATGAGCACGGACTACGAAAGTATACCATATCAAAGTGACAGTAAACTGTTCAGAACCGTAGTCAATTGTATTTAAGTTAAGACAATGTTACATTCACAAAAAGACTATCCACTTATACATACCACTACTACAGAAGCACACACAAGCTAAGAGACTGGGAGGGTTACAGAAGCACACACAAGCTAAGAGACTGGGAGGGTTACAGAAGCACACACAAGCTAAGAGACTGGGAGGGTTACAGAAGCACACACAAGCTAAGAGACTGGGAGAGTTACAGAAGCACATACAAGCTAAGAGACTGGGAGGGTTACTATTTTTTTTTTTTTTTAAATGTTACGCACATTTTTCTGAAAGTCTTTCCATTCCAAATAAGATTTCTAAAATAGACTTTAGAATGAATAGACAAGTGCACTAACATTTTCCAGCGACAGAAAAATATTATTATATCTTGTGTAGCTCTATAATTGTCAAAACTTTCTTTAATATTTTTAAACTGTATGAAACATTTTTCAGTAGAGAAAAGTAGCTCTGTCTTTAAATACGACAGTACACGTATAATCTATGCCATTTATCTTATTACCCTGTTTAGTTCTAAAAATTGGCTTATTACATATAAATGACACTAGTTTAAATGATAAATTATTGAAAATTATTGACATATATCGCACTTATGATAAACTTTACTTGTAACTAGAAGTTTATTTTCATAATGTAAGTTGACGGTAATAGTTATTTAATGATAGTTTCTAAGACCGAAAGTGGCAAAATACAATTGTAAAATTTTCATTTTGAATTTTACACTAAAAGAACTTGAGTAGACACTTAAAGGACTTTATTTATGGGGGAAATACAATAATAGTACTGTTTAGCATGTAACTTGGCTAGTCCATATATATATCTATCTATCAAGTTTGAGAAAAAAGTTAGTTTGTTCGTTTGCAAAGCAAAGGAAAATTTTTGTATGTACCACTGTAATAACAAGCCGGTTTGGCATAAATGTTATTTCAGTAATTTCCCCGTATTCAATACTTAATTTAATTTTTCATATTCTTATTGGAAGTCTTTGATAGCTGGTAGAAGACAGCATCATCAGCAGCTTGTTTCTTTTCTTATAAAACACTTGATTTACAAACATTCATTTCATATTTGTATCGTTGAATGCCTTCTATATCATTGTCCCCTTGCCTGGATTTGACTGCTTCCGTGGAATCATCCCCTGGCTTGTATATCAGGTGACTATGTATGTATGTATGTATGTATGTATACATGCATGCATGCATGTATATATATATATATATATATATATATATATATATATATATATATATATATATATATGTCCATCGGCACATCAGCACAATTATGGCTATACTGCGCCAAGGAAAAGCTAGGTAGAGACAAAACCTTGCCAAAATCCACAGGAAGACAAGCCCTTCAAATCAAGAGTAACGTGTGCCTTGTGACTAATGATAAAGTTACAAATGTTGGAAGAAATCCAGAAGATTTGCACACAGTGCAAAAAATAAAGGCAAAGAAGGACAAAGTCCTTAAAATATAAAGTCGACATTTTTTCTCCCTAAACCGCACTCTTTTTAAAAAAAACTCCAATACTTTCTCATTTGAAACATCATCACGAGACGCATTCGACGATGAACAGGTTGAGATAAATTATATGTATTTGTTCATATTTGCTTTTGGTAGCGTTCTATAAGGCAAGTATTTCATTGTAAAATTTGAAACAAATTAACTTTTTCTTGTTTTAAGGGATTTGAATATTATTATGTTGTCATTTTCTGCCTTATGTTTAAATTATAACTAAAATGTAAATGATTAAAACGCTGTAAATAATGTTATTTAGACTTCAGATTTCATGTACATATTTTACCGATTTGGTGATCTCGTATTTTTATTTCCTGCGTTGTTATGCTATCTTAGCAAATGTCGGGCAACAATTTTCTCCTGTCACCCCTAATATAAACGAATGAATACAGTGTAGATATATATGTTTATATATTAATATTTTAATTGTTTTTACAACATCACCTTGATAGTTAATTCATAATGATTGTATTTACAACGTCACCTTGATAGTTAATTCATAATGATTGTATTTACTTTAGTATTGTCTCTTAAAACCCTTTTACTGTAATTTGCATGTAGATATATATTTAAATTGTTATTTCATATAAACATGTGAGGTGGGACTTTATATATATATATATATATATATATATATATATATATATATATATATATATATATATATATAACTGTAACTATAACTTCATGTTTCATATCATTTGTCATTGTAACTAAGAGTCAAGGCATGCGCTAATGCGCTAAATGGAAATCAGCTGGAATTAACACCAAATAAGGGTTTTGGCTGATGACTCTTGGACACTCAGTGAGTTTCCATGGGCACAAATAATCTAACCATTTAGTGATACAGCCCATCGATAGTCGTTACATCCAGAGTAATCCCTATTTTACTAACTCAGGCAATTAACATCTCAAGCCGCATAGGTTGTCCATAATCTTAATTTGAACCAATTGTACATTAGAGTAATGGTGCAGGATGCGAATTCGGTGGATGTAGCGCAACGTGTAATGACCTCAGGCATAAAAATAGCCCGCGTGGACACAGAGTGGTGACGCAGGGGTTCAAGGCGCCCGGGGGCAGTGTTCTTTAGTGGCGCCCCTACTTTGCTACAGACAACAGTTTTTATGTCAGTTGCTCTTCCCCCCCCCCCCCCCCCCCCAAAAAAAAAAAAAAAAAAAAAAAAATAGTTTTGTGAAGAATTGCAGCCGTTACACTAATGTGAAGGTGAAATACTTTTAAAATTTCAGGAAGAAAAAAAAAAGGATCTCCCGACGGCGCCCTTTTCGTCTGGCACCCGGGGGAAATTGCCCCCTCCCAACCCTAGTCCCAGGACAGTATTTTAAACCCTACGGACAAACTTTGAAACATGGTAGCCAAGTTTTAATATGTCGAGTTAACCGAAGACAATGTTCCCGGGGCGAAATTACTTTACAGCCGACTAGAAAGTCCCTCTGTTATACAACTGAGTGGGTGTTTACAATATCACCTCCCCACAAATGGCAATCGAAGTAAATTTATATTATTTATTCAGTAATTTAAGGTCACTATATTGGAGCGCAATGCACTTCCTAAAGTATAACTGTCAATCATTAAGTGCAGGTGTTTGGTCTAGCTAATAAATGGTATATAAACTGTGGACTTTGAGATAACATCAAGCTCTAGAATTTTTCTAAAGATGGACAGGCACACCAACGTTTATCTTAATAGTTTTTCTTTAATATCTTGGTAAATTAAAAAAAAAATCATAGTGTTCGTCATGAATTAATAGTAAATTATTTCTGGAGCAGAATTTACAAAAAAAAAAAAACGCTCTAAAGCAATGTTACCTTCACATCTACCTGACAATATTACGTTTATGGCTAGAACATCTAATTATAGAAAAGTCCAGAGGAATGTGAAAAGGTAATGTTCTGCATAGATAGGTCTCAACATTCCATAATGACTTGTATTTTCTATAATACATGGATTTTGTTGACTGATTTTCCTTTTCATACCAGTTTTGATACATACTACAGTATTTTTAATGTCTGAAAAAAATGAATGCATGAAAAGCTTTAAATAGCGCGTATTATTTTCGCTCGATAAAAATTCAAATAATCTTCGGGAATTCCTCTAGCACGTTTGTATCAATTTAATCATAACTTTGTGCCTTAAGATTTTTCTGTCGATATTTTCTTCTAAATATTTATTATTGAGAGTGCCATTAATAATATTATTCATTTAGTTTTCGATTTCACCAATCAGTCTTAAAATAAAAAGGAATGCACAATGAAACGGACGAACAAACAGAGGTAAGTGCATATAAGTTGGTAAATAAAAGAGTAGACGTGAGAATAAAATGAATTAAAGAATGAACAAACGAACGAACAAAAATGAATGTAAGAAAAGACGACAAATAGGAGAATTGCAAAATGTATGAATTTACACAAGAATAAGAATAAACAAGAGGATAATAAATGACCATAACATTTCGCAAAACAGAGATTATAATTATACTGAAACCAGGAATGGAAATACAAGATGCAAATTACGACAATGAACGGAGGTTACTATTGAATGTTTTTTTTTTTTTTTTAATGTTTTGAATAGACCGAACAAAAAAACAATTATCTTCGTAGCCGATAAATCACTAATTTCCCCAAATGAGAGAATTTAAAAACTATAAAATAAGTCTTTATCTGTTTTATGTACTAAATCTGGTTAATATTTTATCTTTGAGTGTTATTTTGTACACATTGATATGAGCAGAGCAACATACCGTATATACTCGCGTATAAGTTGATACCAACTGCAAACTGCATTAACCCAGATCTGCCGTCGCATAATGCGCGGGCAGATCTGGGTCTATGCAATTTGTAGGGACTAATCAATAGAACAGACAACATAGATCCTGATCTGCCGGTGCATTATGCGACGGCAGATCAGGGTCTATGTTGTTTGCATTTGGATGTAAATTATACTCGAGTATAAACGGTAGTTCACAGAGAATAAGACATAGTTCAGGGTAAGCATCACATTGTGTACACTCCAATTTTGTTCTGTTTGTCCGAAATCAAGATGGCGGTGCACGTCAAGTATTGTGGGTAAATGACATCAAATTCTCTTGACTGCAAAAGGTGAATTCATAACCTGCCATATTTACATGTATATAATGCAAGTTCTCTTACCTTTACAAATCTCAAGCCATTATCCATTATGACTCCTTGGATATCAATATTGGGCCATGTTTGCTTCAACGAATGGATGGGTGGATAGATGGACGGATAAATAAATGGACGGAGAATAATTAATAAAATGAAACACGGTTTTTAGTTTTATTACATATAAAAACTCCAAAGTGTATGTCAAGTATTTTAGTCTAATTTCAGACTTTTAGGTACTTGTATATACATGTATATCGATCTGAGTGTATTTGCATGTGCAATTTAACATAGCCGACTATACTCGTTTTGTATCAATTGGATTTGGGTAGAATCCACAAACTTGTTTCAGCCAACACACTGAAATTGAACGTAGTCCGCAATTATAGTTTTTGTCCAGTACAGATTGGGGTAGAATCCACAAATTGGTTTCAGCTATCACACTAGCATTATCTCAAATATTACTGTTTTCAATTAAATTCAAATATTACTGTTTTCAATTAAATTCAAATATTACTGTTTTCAATTAAAATCATGCATAATTTGTAAACTCTCAAACTGTCCAGTTCATTTACTTTACTCATTAATTTGTTTGTGTCTGTAAAACTTTTTAGTTTCAGCGTCAACTGCATTTATCGCAATTCACTGTAATTATTATCATTATTATTATTATTATTATTATTATTATTATTATTATTAGTAGTAGTAGTAGTTCTTATACGTGCATCTATAACTCATATTTTTATTTTTTTTAAACTTGTGATATTGTCACTGTTTAAACAAATGACACTTCAAATGAAGTTTTTTATTTCAGCAGCAAATCGCTGAGTTGACAAGCAATCAACTGCCCCTAGAAGTTTGTTCAATGTTGTATAGAGACATGCCTTCATTCTCAGTAATCACTTTTTACTCAATTTTTAATAAAGATATAACACATAATGTTTTCCTCTCCAAACCACAAATCTTGAGTCATCTTATGCCTATATTTTGGTTTTCTTTCTTACATTTGGAATTAGTAAATAATGGACACTTATCCTACTGATTAACTGGCCCAAAACGCACAAATACATACAGTCGTACATTTATACATATGTATTTAGTCATAGCCCAATTGCAATAGTAATATCTGAAAAGTTGAGATGTACAGAATAGAAACTTCATAGCATATTAGCGTATCGGCGTTTGCAAATATATAAATATACAAAATTAATTAATATTAAAGTGAAGTAATGGCGGACACATATTAAGCAAAATATACTATAAATCAGTATCTACAAATCACAAAGTGTAGTTGAAAATGCAATAGTAGGATTGATATTCAAAACTTTAGACGTATGGGTCAAAATATGGAATAGTATGATTGATATTCAAAACTTTAGACGTATGGGTCAAAATATGAATTATTATGATTCTCGAATCTATGTTAATTACTACAAAAGAACTAAGAATCAATCTGGACAAGAAACACAACACAAAAAAAACAAGGAAAAAATACAAACGATCACATAAAAAAAGAAAAGGATAAAGTGTGTACATTATGGATAAAGTGTGTACATTATCAGAAACAGAAGTAATTAAATCAACAAATGTAAAAATACAACTATCATCCTATATGGTAGTTGACTGAGGCTGGTTGACAAAATGTACTTTCTATTACATGTTTAATAAATTCATTGAAAGATTGTGGTTCGGACTTCAATAGCTCATTGTGATGTTAAAAAGATCTATACCCTCCAAAACCCAACCCCCACTTCTAATTATTACTTGAAAGTAGATCTGTAAATGTGGCCACATTTGGATGCTTCTAATAATATTTGGATATATACTTGTGTCTATATTCTATCTGCCACTGACATTCTAATACAAAATAAAATTCGTCCTCTATTACGTTACAAAAACGATATATTCTATTTTCATATGATATCACTGATGGCTTAGCCCATCTACATGTTTCAACACTGAATCGATGAGATGATGTTCGCAACTTAGTGCTATTCTAGAAATTTCTAACAGTAATAAAAGTAATATATTCTTTATCTTTATAGGAAAAACTATTTGCAACATGAATATATACCGTTTTTCTGCTACAAGATTCAACCCTAGAATTCCATTTTTTAGAAAAAATGTCTTTCAAGCGTTGCTTTCCTATTTGTAGGACCACATCAATATTACCTATACCTTGTTGCAACCTAACGTGTCCGAAACCAATTATTTCTAAAAGTTCTTTAATCTTACTACATATGAAATTTTATTGAGGTATATTATAAATTCTGCATTAAAAAATGTCATACACTATTGTTGTATGTTCCTGCTGCTAGAATTTACAATTTTTAACCAATATTTAATAATTTTAAAGAGGCTAAGAATTCTGAGTTTTTTTTTCTTTCTTCTTGTTTTGTTTTTGTTGATGGTTTTAAGTGCACTTTTAACACATTATTGGCTATATAATGTCCAGGAAATAGGAGCTAAGTGCCTTTCACCGAGGCAGTAGACCCAGGCTGTCCTGGGAGGGTATCAAACTCGCGACCACTGGATTACGAGTCTGACGCTCTACCACGGCTCCCTGAGGAACTCTTCCCAATTCAACATGTGCAATGTCATCAGTGCTGGATTACCCAATAGGCAGACTAAGCACGTGCTTAGGGCACCAGCAAACATCAAAGCAGGGGCAAAAAAAAAGAAAGAAGAGAAATTACGTTTTTTTTAAACTACTTAAGGGGGGGGGGGGCACCATAATCTTTTCAGTGCTTAGAGCCTCTAAAGGTCTTAATCCGGCCCTGAATCTCATTCTATGTTGACTGTTTAACACATACATTTTTTTTGTACAAGAAAGCAAATGAACTCTTTACATACTACATATATGACAGCCTGCATTGTTTACATGTAAATAACTTTACTGGCAGATCGAAAGGAGATTATGCCCTTCCTGAGTGACTGCATAGGGCACTAAACTTGGGTTCTGTTGTAATTTGCCTTGAGGGTTATCAAAAGCAGTATCACACATTAAAAGGGTCATATTAGTTGCGCATGAGAAATTCTTTTATACTCCAAGTCCCTTTAATAGTATCTCCGGAAAACTGATGGCAAAGAGCCGGTTACATAAGACCTTTTGTTAATTGGAACACATTCAATCGCAAGGCTTGTCACTGGATGTTTTGTTGTCTGTCGAGGCTATTTTGATAAAGTGTTTAAATGAGATGTCTCGAAGGTTTTATTGGGCCTTAATTAAATATTACCTTACCTTTATGTCAAATCACTCGTATCAGTCTGTATGATCATGACATTAATTGCCGCTGGTGTAGAGCAATATATGTTCCAGCCATTTGTCACATGATAGTCTGCGCGTGGTTGCCCAATTCTCAGTATACAAACTGTTTATAGCCTTTTTTATTTTGGGAAGGACAATAAGAGGAAAAACGAACGTCAGAAGTAGAACATTTCACAACAACAACGACGATGATGATGATGATGATGATAGTATAGCCAGACATACTACATAAAGCCACACTTATCAAAACAGAAAGGAAATTGCGGAAGGTCTTTGAAATCTAAGGCCACGCAAGTGGTTGATCTCTGCCCCTCTCCCCCCCCTCCCCAGCTAAAATACCACCAAGGGCTATGAAAGAAAGGAATAATAATAATAATAATAATAATGATAATAATAATAATTATAATGGAATTTGGAATCAGCGTGTACACAGCACGTGGCTCTATAAATCAAGCGTGTCAAATTTAAACTAAACTATCAAACAAAACCCAACACAAAACAGGGGGTATTACACTGAAGACAACTTGAGATTGAAATAAGCATGAGAGAATGCAAATAGGAAATGCGTTAGAGTTCTAGAAATTCTAGAGACAAACAACATAAAAAGATATGAAGAGTAAGACCAGTAAAGACTACATTGGCAGGATGAGGAAAGTACTATGCTCCAAACTGAATGGAGATTATACAGTGGCAGCCATTAATACCTAGACAGTCTCCATCATCAGGTACACAGCCGACATTGCTGATTGGACCAATAAAGAACTGGATGACATAATAGGAATATAAGAGAAATAATCTCCATTACAATGTCTGATGCACAAGGAACATCCAAATGAAAGTAACATGCGACGAACGAACTGTTTGTAAAATAAACAGAACAATAGGCCAGTGAGGCACGTGAGAGAAGCTGAACCGGAAGATCTAAAGAAAGAAAGAGAAGGATTAGTAATGACTTCTCAGAGCCAGACACTTATAGTCAGCAAGGTAAAAACGATGGTTCAGAACTGAGACATATTACCATTGTTTGGATTGTCCACTACAAGCATGGTCTGATGTAAACAGATTGCGTATCTCAAAAAGGATGAGATATTTAATTACCTGACAAGTGAATGCAGATAGCTTAGTCACTGTGAGTACAAAATTCGGCACCATACATTTACCCTAGCCGTACACGGCGGTTATCTTATAAATACAGGATAAGGTGCGGAAACAAGTGGTGCAATCGCAAGGCATATCAAATGATAGCAAGGCGGAATCCTGTAATATTTCAACATCAGTGTCGACTACATGATACTGCACAGGAAACCAGGCATAGTAATGGTTATGAAGGAGAGGAACCTGACCTACATCGTACACAAAAGACTCTCGCGCCGTACGCAAGTGACAAGAAAATTTAACAAAGTTTGACCTGATCAGGAACTTATAAAGGTCTATAAGATAAAAAATGTGCACAGATTGTGGTCGTAAGACTAGTACTAAGACGTTATAACTCTGGGACGCCCTGATTGTGGATGTAACACTAGGACTAATACCTCATAACTCGGGGACGCCTTGATTGTGGTTGTAGCACTAGGACCAATACCTCATTGGCTCGCTGACACCCTCATTGTCGTCATAGTACTAGGATTAATACATCATTGACTCGGGGACGCCTTGATTGTGGTTGTAGCACTTGGACTAATACCCCATTAACACGGGGACGCCCTGATTGTGACCACAGCACTAGAACTAATACCTCATTGACTCGGTGACAACCTCATTGTCGTCATAGCACTAGAAATAATACCTCATTGGTTTGGGACACTCTCATTGTTGTCATATCACTAGGACTAATACCTCATTGACTCGGGGACACCCTCATTGTCATCATAGCACTAGGACTAATATCTCAATGACTCGGGACGCCTTGATTGTGGTTGTAGCACTTGGACTAATACCCCATTAACACGGGGACGCCCTGATTGTGGCCACAGTACTAGGACTAATACCTCATTGACTCTGTGACACCTTCATTTTCGTCATAGCACTAGGACTAATACCTCATTGGATCGGGGCACCCTCATTGTTGTCATATCATTAGGACTAATACCTCATTGACTCGGTGACACCCTCATTGTCGTCATAGCACTAGGACTAATACCTCATTGACTCGGTGACACCATCATTGTCGTCATAGCACTAGGACTAATACCTCATGACTAGGTGACACCCTCATTGTTGTCATATCACTAGGATTAATATATCATTAACTCGGGGACACCCTCATTGTCGTCATAGCGCTAAGACTAATACCTCATTGACTCGGGGACACCCTCATTGTCGTCATAGCACTAGGACTAATATATCATCGACTCGGGGACATCCTCATTGTCGTCATAGCACTAGGACTAATATATCATTGACTCGGGGACACCCTCATTGTCATCATATCACTAGGACTAATACCTCATTGACTCTGGGACACCCTCATTGTCGTCATAGCACTAGGACTAATATATCATTGACTCGGGGACACCCTCATTGTCGTCATAGCACTAGGACTGATATATCATTGACTCGGGGACACCCTCATTGTCGTCACAACACTAGGACTAATACCTCATTGACTCGGGGACACCCTCATTTTCTTCATAGCACTAGGACTAATACCTCATTGGATCGGGGAACCCTAATTGTTGTCATATCACTAGGACTAATACTTCATTGACTCGGTGACACCCTCATTGTAGTCATAGCACTAGGACTAATACCTCATTGACTCGGTGACACCATCATTGTCGTCATAGCACTAGGACTAACACCTCATTGACTCGGTGACACCCTCAATGTCGTCTCAGCACAAGGACTAATATATCATTGACTCGGGGACACCCTCATTGTCGTCATAGCGCTAAGACTAATACCTCATTGACTCGGGGACACCCTCATTGTCGTCATAACACTAGGACTAATATATCATTGACTCGGGGACATCCTCATTGTCGTCATAGCACTAGGACTAATATATTATTGACTCGGGGACACCCTCATTGTCATCATATCACTAGGACTAATACCTCATTGACTCGGGGACACCCTCATTGTCGTCATAGCACTAGGACTAATATATCATTGACTCGGTGACACCCTCATTGTCGTCATAGCACTAGGACTAATATATCATTGACTCGGGTACACCCTCATTGTCGTCACAGCACTAGGACTAACACCTCATTGACTCGGGTACACCCTCATTGTTGTCATAGCTCTAAGACTAATATATCATTCACTCGGGGACACCCTCATTGTTGTCATAGCACCAAGACTAATACCCTATTAACTCAGGGACACCCCGAATAAGCTATGAATTTTATTAAATTCAGACTTAGAAAATAATTTATTCTTTATTTCAGACAAAATTCACATAATTATATAACTGCTTTTTGTTTTCTTACTTTAGTATTATAAAAGACTTGCATAGTTTTAAAGAACTATCTTTACATTTTAATATTGTCATTTTATATACCGATCTTCTTAAAAAAAAAACACACGGAAAACAATGCTGAGGACAAATGCATCTTCCCTAAAAGATAGAAGGCACACCAAAAATACACACTGTAAAATCACAAAATCAAAGGAAATATACATTACAATATAGGCTGTAAAGTAAACCGATTGACAACTAATGAGCACAGAAAAGTGTATTAATTTCATTTTCTTTCCAGACAAATCAGGTGGTATGGGCGTAATAACAGAATATGACATTGATTACGGAAGAATATTTGGGCCATTCCCCACATTTCAGAACATTCATTCCGCCAACTTCATTGGACATCTGACCACTGATACACTCAACGACACCCACAAGATAACGGTATGATGCACTCAATATATTAACATACGGCCAATCGAACTGATTTCTCATTTTATTTTACATATACCTTATTTAATGTTCACTTGAAACTACTTCTAAAAAGAAACGTACGAAGCCTGTTGTGAAAAATAAATCCACAATTATATATAAGAATGTATTAAATAGAGAGAGTAAGTAGGAGAGAATGGTTTATTCTGAGTCTAATTGCCTTATTAAAAAAGAATCTTAGTCGACGGTGAAAGGAGAAAAACCCCGATTTCCTCCATCAAAAGAACTCTTATATTCCACTAGATCTAGCTACATGTCATCAATCAGAGGAGAACCATATAGTGCTATTATTTCCTTTTTTACTATTTGAATGAAATATTGCATTTGTTTCGAGCTAAATTTTGTCTATTTTTCAAATTATTTATCTTTAAACTAGTATTTACATTGGTAAAGACACCAGTTCATAAATTAAATGCTATGTTTTTTAATTCTATTACAGTTATAATATTTTACAGTCTGCATATAAATGATGCCATCAATGGCATTGCCAGATCTGGCATATCTCTTCGAATTCAGTTTATCACGCATTAGTATCTCAGCATTACCATACAAGCTGACAACACTATCTTTGCTCCAATCTAAACTTCACGGGTATTTTATCTGGTGAACAACACGCAATGGCGTGCTTCTAGATTAATAATATCACATTTTATTGTTTGTTTTAGATCGACGTCAGAGATGAGCGGAACACATCGGCCATGTTAGAATGGCTGCCGTATATCCAGCCCTCCAGAACTGAAGAAGAGCAAAACATGGAGGCCTACATGAAGGATGATGGGAAAGTTTATTACCGGACCCTGCGTATCATCCGGGCCAAGGAGACGCTGTTCGTCTGGTACAGCAAAGATTTTGCCCAAATTCTCGGAATCCCGGCTTTAAAACGGAGTTATGCAACCGGTAATTATTTTGTGTGCCAAAGTTATGCAAATCTTTTTTGATATAAAGAAATATATAGATAGAGTGCCTACACTGACGCTTGTTACATACCAGTAGATATGGTGCATACACTGACGCTTGTTACATACCAGTAGATATGGTGCATACACTGACGCTTGTTATATAGGTAGAGTACCTACACTGACGTTTGTTACATAGGTAGAAGACCTACATTACCACTTGTTATATGGAGTATCTATAATGTAGGTCATTTTAGTGTCATACCTTTTACAGTTGGATCATAGACGATTTACCGAATTGCTAAATTTTTAGCATTTTTTTTTTTAAAACTTTGGAACTGGATTTCATGATGTTGGTTTTTCAGTTGAAATCTTCAGCGAAATTTTAAGTTAATAACAATGGTCCCATGATAAACATCAACAGGATATAACGCTGATTAAAATCTAAATTTTACTTAAAATGACTTAGTAAATTGAATGAATACATGGTATACTTTAAATGACTTAGTAAACTGAATGAATACATGGTATACTTAAAATGACTTAGTAAACTGAATGAATACATGGTATACTTTAAATGACTTAGTAAACTGAATGAATACATGGTATACTTAAAATGACTTAGTAAATTGAATGAATACATGGTATACTTAAAATGACTTAGTAAATTGAATGAATACAAGGTATACTTTAAATGACTTAGTAAACTGAATGAATACATGGTATATTTTAAATGACTTAGTAAATTGGATCAATACATCTTATACTTTAAATGATTTAATAAATTGGATGAATATATTATATACTTTAAATGGCTCAGTAAATTGGATGAATACATGGTATACGTTTTAATTGTCTCATACGAATAGTCATATTGTATATTTCAGATCCAAACAGGGTCTACTACTGCGAGTTATGTGGGGAGAAATTCCAGTTTCCCTATCCGTACCTGGCACATGTAAGATTTCAGTGTAGCGGGAGAGATCGTCTGAACGGGATCAGGTGTTTGGAGCATACTGATACTCAAGCATCTTACACAAGCCGCGTTCCTGATAAAGCAATCATTGATGTTTGGAACGTGACATCCGACAAAAGGAAACCCGATCACGAAACTATGGAAAATTCGCCAAAGAAAAAGCTAGTTAAGGGACACAAAAGTTTTCCGGATAAATCTCACAGTGAGCAACTAGATCGATCGCTCCCAGCCGACTGTGACATCAAAGAAGCATTGAGCGCATTCAGGAAAGTGAAGAACGGGCACTTCAACGAGAATGATGGGGGTAACTCGGGTAATTATTCTAATCAAGAACACATGGAACAGTTAAGAGTCTTGCAAGGTACCCTGACCCCTCCAGAGACGAAAGTCGTGCATTCTAAATCCTTGGTTTCCTTAAATAATTTGGACAATGGTGGTGTTAATAACATTGGAATGTTGTTTGCATCAAATCTAATGCGTTCTGCAGCAAATATGGGTCTACACTTTCCAATGAATGACGCGAGTCCATATGGATACCTTGTGACACAGCGTGGAAATTTAGGCAATAATGACTTAAATATAGGACGTGTTGGAAACGGTGTTCTTGACAAACAATTATTTGTTGAGGAATTTTACAAATACCAGTTTCCTGTCACGAAGAGGAACAACCCCATGATAGAAAAAATGTTAGAAAATGATTCCAGCCCCACGATGACACATCCCCCACCTTTTGCGTCAATTATGCCCCAGAACTGGTGTGCCAAGTGCAATGCAACTTTCCGAATGACAAGTGATCTTGTCTACCATATGAGATCTCATCATAAACGAGAATTCGATCCCGTGAAAAAGAAAAGAGATGACAAATTAAAGTGTAAAGTTTGTGAGGAGACATTCAAGGAAAGACACCACCTGACGCGTCATATGTCGGCACATGCTTGATGATCGACGGCTGATTAACGTCTGTGATGTTTGCTTTATTCCTTGGCATTTGCTACGGCTTGCACTTTTTGTACTGTTACTATGCTGATGCAACACTTGTATGTTATTAGGAGAGCAATGTCTGATTTCATAGCAGCGTTCTTGTAGAAAAGGATGAAATTTGTACAAGAGTAACACAGAGGGGCTGTGAAAGATATAGTATGTCATCATATCGAAAACTAAATGTAATTTAACCGCAGTGATTGTTACATATGAGATATAACGTTTTATGATTTTATTTCTTGAGGCCACAATAGTAGGTCAATTATACCTACCTATCATCTATTTGGAGGCCCCATTTGCTCGAAAACCAGTTACAATCAGTGTCATACATAAAAAAAATCATTTGCTTTTATTTTTCAATCATCAATTTCGTTTTCAAGAGCGTAAGTTCAATACTTTTTTATTTCAATGCAATATCAATTGTGATTGACAGACTCTTAAAAGTCATCATCTGACTTGGACGTATATTTGAATAACTGTCAGTCGCTCTACCATACACTTTCTAAGTCCAATAAACAAATCCAATGAACCGATAGGGCAGTTTAAATAAAGCGATTCTTGTTTCTCTCTTTTGACAAAATGTATTCTTCTTCACTTATTGTGTTACGAGGTACATTTCCATGTTAAAATGTCTTCAATTGAAATACAAAAACTCAAATATATATATTTTTACAGTGTATCACCAACTACTTTCGATCCCTTGATTGTATCATCAACTACTTTCGATCAGTTGGTTGTATCATCAACTACTTTCGATCCCTTGGTTGCTTCTGATGCTCCGCTATTCTCTGTCTCCTTTATATATCTCTTTGGATTTTTAATTTTCATTGCTACTTCCTATGAATCAACAAATCTCTCATGAAGTTCATTTCAATTACGAGAATCATATCAATACAATTTAATTAGAAAAGATATAATATTCCTCATTATAATAATAAGGAGGGAAAATTCAACCAGCAGTAATTTCTAGTTTCTCATTTCAAAATCAAAGTAGTCTGGTGTACAAACGTTCATATACCTGACGCGTAATATGCATTCCACCCAATCCACCAGTTCTTTATTTGCAGATTGGTATTCGTGTGGACCCAAACTTGTTAGTCATGTATCTTGCAGTATGTATGTATGTATGTATGTATGTATGTATGTATGTATGTATGTATGTATGTATGTATGTATGTATGTATGTATGTATGTATGTATGTATGTATGTATGTATGTATGTATGTATGTATGTATAATAGGTGTCAATTCTTGCTTACTTGTAATTTTCAAATCGCTGTTATGGGCGGGTGTTTAGAATTGAGGCTTCTTGAAAAATGGGGTGGGGGAGGGAGTCAAAGTTAATTTGTACTCTGTTCTGAAGTACTTTGTTACTAATGCATAGTTTATATATTTAAATATTCGATGGTGTGGTATTTAAAAAAGAGATTTCTTGAACACTGGGGTTCAAATTTATTCTGAACACAAAGTAGTCCATACAAAAATGACCGCGGACGTCCCTATGGAACGACGGTTGTCACACAGTGACAACGCTGAGCGCAGACTTTCTCTGACGACAGAGTCCATGCAAAGCATGATCACAACGCAAACCAAATTGAATGTTTAATGCAACATAAATAATGGCACAAAAGTAAAATGTGATAAACTCAACAGTTTTCTGTGAGGTGATACAAATACTAGTATTACACGAGTTTAACATAAAAGCAACAATCGCGGTGTCAATAATATAAGGTGTATTTATTTACAGGAGAATACAAATGCTGATTTGTCGATTTCAAACATCAAATAATAAATTCTGCAATATTTCAGAAAAGATCGAGATTTACAGATTAAATTCAATGATTATAGCATGGAGATAAGCCGCATCAACACTAATATCAAGATGATCAAAACAGTCCATTATAAAGACGGATTAAATTACACATTTAATGTACGTAAATGCACCTATTTATATCTGGCTAAATTTACAGTACAATTCAAACTTTACAAGATTAATCTACAATGATTCCTCAAAAACAGAGTTAGAATGAATGGAAAACATTAAAAAAAACCAAAAAAACAAAAAAAAACCCAGCACATAGTGACTCAGTATATCAAGTAGCTGTCTTTCAATCAACAATAGGAATGACAAACTTTGACATGAATCCCAAATCATTTATACGTTTGAAAGTACTGAAAAAAGTTGTAAAGTGCTGAAAATAAAAATGATTGACATCACAGATGACGTAGCTATGCCAAGGCACAAGCGCAGAGCACGGCTTCGTCTACAAAATCGAAATCCGCCTCAAGGAGATCATCAAAGATGGATTTGAGGAGCAAGACAAATAATAGTGTTTAAGACATCCTTCTGTGATCCTTAAGTACAATTGCTAATTCAGACATAAATCAAATGTGGGAACAAATTAAACAAGATAAAATGAAATAAAATACGCAGAATTTAAAGAATGGTTAACAGAAGAATCGTCCTACAAGCAAGCTAAAAAAGATTTCCATACAGGAATATCTATTTAAGTCATGTGGGTGCCTAATAACAGAACAGGCTGATATTGTTGACATGCAAGCTTATAAAAAATACAACGACGGATACAAATACATTTTGTATGTATGTATGTATGTATGTATGTATGTATGTATGTATGTATGTATGTATGTATGTATGTATGTATGTATGTATGTATGTATGTATGTATGTATGTATGTATGTATATATATATATATATATATATATATATATATATATATATATATTCTAAAAATAGGCTTCAACTAAGAGAGTAAAAACGAAAAAGGGAGAAGACATAGGACATTTCATAAAAGTAATCAAAAAGAGAACACCGGAAAAGATAAAGTTTGATGAGGGGAACGACTTTTATAACAGGAAAATTAAGGGCATGTTGGCGAAGGAAAACATTGAATACTTTTCAACTTACTCAGACAAAAAAAAAAGCGTCTATAGTGGAAAGGTTTAACAGAACTCTGAAGACTAGAATGTGGAAGTATTTCACTCAAAACGAAATCAGAAGGTAGACTGATGCCGTCAAACGTCAGTATACATGGCGCCAGTTGAAGCCCCCTCCCCCCAAAAAAAATAAAATAAAAAAATAAAAATAAAAACCACAAAATAGCAAACCAACAAAAAACACAACAAAAGAAAACAAAATCAAAAGAATGGATCAATCTATTCGGTTATTTGACAACTGCTGCATTTTGAACTCCCAGAATCAAAAGTGGCGAAAAACAGTGAGACTTTCAAAAATTCAAATCAATATTTACAAAATGATACCTTCCTAGCTTTACCTTTAAAGGATTAAAAATCAGACAAGTAATTATAGGTTACCCAGTTGTGTAAAAACTGGAAGATGCATGGGGAGAGGCTACCGAGAGTATGCTTTTCCAGCAAGAGTTATCTGTGTGCAACAAACAAGATGACCTATACAAACTTGAAAAGATTTTAAAGATCTCAAGAATAAGAGGTAAAAGGTATGCACTCGTACAATGGAAAGGTAATAATGAACGGTTTAACAGTTGGGAACAAGCAGAACACATTATTCCGTTAAAAGAAATGACAAAAGCACACTACTGGGAAGAATGTGTTCACCATCTGGATACATAAAAGTTGAATATCAAGCTTTCACAGAACTTTCATTTCAAATTATTTGAAATTAAACTAGGCAGATAAATGGTACAATAATATTCAGAGATACGACGTTTTCTTTTGTATTTGTAAAGTGTTACAAATGTAATAGAGGAAAAGTGATGGAGGAACTAGAACAATGAAACGAGATTAATATGGTATTACAATAGATAAAACGAACAGATAAGAGAGGTTAATCAACATAGAATTACACGTGAATGTGGAAAAACAGTAAATAGAGGATCAATATATTTGCACAAGAAGTCAATTTCATACAATTGTTTTTGAGTTAGCAACAGGTAACACTTTATTTAGCATAAAAGTCACCGCACAGACGAAACATTACGTTAATATTCCAGCAGTACGAAACAGATTCAAAAGTGAAATTGGGCTACATTTATGGTGGTGATTGTGTCTTTTTTTACAGAGGGACATGGTGATTAAAATTGGTAGTATCGTTGGCTAAAAGAACAATTTTTACAGAATTTTAAACTGGGGTTAGACCCTACCATGAATACTGAGATAACGAAGAGCAGTATTCCAAAGGTTGATCAACAAGCTGTGACAACACGAAAAGAAATTGTATTGGACAATAAAGAAAGTAAAATAGGTACAAATTATTTTAAGAAGAAAGGTGACAATGGCTATGTCTATACTGTAAGTTCAACTATCCGATACTTCTACTTTCAAAAGACACATAACAATTTAGAAACGGCTTAAAAAGAATACCTAACTTTAAATAAACAAACACTCATTTAAACTGATTTTCATGGTTTCTGGAGCTGATAGGGTTTACATTGTTTAATAGGTTATAAAAATACTGACAAAGTGCGATTACTAGCCTTTAATTCTATTCGTTGCTTTGCTTACATCTTTGATAAAGAATGCAACTAACAAACCCACGAATTCTTAAATAAGTAAAAGACTAATTTAAACAATGACAAAAAAACTTTGTCGAGCACTCTTAAAAAAAAATAAAAAGCAAATAAATTAAAAAAAAACCCAACTTATTGCGCTACCAATAAAACCAGGTAATATTTCTGCTACATAACTTAACTAACCAAAGCAAATATTTGGCTAAGTTTATCAAACCTTTCAGTTCTCTTTCCTCTTGTGTAGTGAATACTCTTTTTAGTTGAGTAATTATTGTCTCTGCTCAGCTTACCTTTTTGATCAACCCTCTCATTTGTGTCTATTATTTCGCATATCAGTTCCCTTAGGTAATATTTATTGCCTTTGTACAACAATAGGTTCAATTTAATATTTCAGTTGTGTATCCACGAGGCCTTGATTGAGAACTTTATTAGGATATACCCATCTATCACACATTTTTTCAATCTAATTCGAACAATAAGTTCCTACCAGTCTTACTCGGTATATTGCCATATATATTAGTCTCATCAGACTCAAGGGTAGCATTTCACTGATTAAGAATTTCCATATAGAAGGGTATATGTTAGTCGCATGGATAACCAGTGGCAGGCAGATATTTATGACATGCAAGCATGTGAACAAGACAATAATGGATACAAATGCAAGTTTTTGCCAGTGATATATTCTCTCAAAATATGCTTCGGCTAAAAAAGTAAAATCGAAAAAAAGATGACATACACGATGCTTTTATAGAAATGTTCAAATAACAAAATTCTGAAAAATAAATTTTGATGAAAGAAAACTGTTCAGCATACTTGGACAAATAGAATATGTAGTGGAAAGGTTTAAGAGAACCATACAGATTAAAATGAACAAAAAACCACTTAAACCTTTGACAGTGTGGAGATATACTGATTTTGAAGATGCAATTCTTTTCATATATTTCATTTGACATATAGTAGCAATTTAAATTAAACCACTCGCATAAATGAAACAATGGACATTGGATTGTGATAGAATATATGCAAAGCATGATGTTGTTCACGAAGTCCAATCATGTTGCAAAGCAGGGAGACTCTTCTCACGACGCAATCAGTTGTAAAATGTTACAAATGCAACTGAGAAAAGCTGATAGAGGACATAATAAAAAGAAATAGAATTTCCAGAGCTGTAAAGATTGTGTCAATAAAACGACAACAAAATCGAATTCAAGAGGAGGAAGCTACGATATTGAAGCGATAAATCATGAAATAGTTCCACTTGAATGTGGAAAAACAGTTAAAATATAGGCTCAGTGTATTAGCACAAGAAAAACCAATTTCTCATTAATATTACGACACATACATGGAATGCACACGAATGATAGAGTTCGAAAAACACTAATAACATACAAAAAACTGTTGAGGAAAGCTGCTTTACTGAGCCAACTGAAATACACTTTTATGGTAAATTTGTACAAACCAATTAAGAAACAGCTGCATGTTTTAGCTTTTGCAATTTTGGATGAAAATTTTATTTTAAAAATCTTTTAAAAAACCCCGCTAAAAATCAGTAAAATATATCTTGAGAAAATCTGCATTATAGAGCCATCTGAAACACTCTTTCATGATACATTTGTACAAACCAATTAAGAAAGAAGTGCATTCCTTAGCCTCAAAAACACTATAACACTATCAAACTCACCTTCCCCAAACATATCATTCTAGGTCCTCTAAAACACTATAAACACCATAATCCTGGCTTCCTAAAGCATATAATTCTAGACCTTCAAAAACACTGTATATATCATCATCCTAACCTGCTACAATCATTTCATTCGAAACCCTCAGAAACACTATAAACACCATCATCCTGACCTTATCCAAGCAATTCGTTCCAAACCCTCTAAAATACTATAACCACCCTATTCTAAACCCTCAAAAACACAATGAACACCATAATTTTGATCTTTCCCAAGCATACCATTCCAGACCCTCTAAAACACCATAAACACCCTTTTTTAAACCCTCAAAAACACTATAAATACCACATTCTAAACTTTCTAAAACACTATTGACACCATCATCCTGACCTTTCCCAACATAACATTCCAGAACCTCTAAAACACTATAAACACCCTCTTTTAAACTATCTAAAACACTATAACTACCCTATTCTAAACCCTCAAAGACACTATGAACACCATAATTTTGATCTTTCCCAAGCATACCATTCCAGACCCTCTGAAACACTATAAACACCCTATTTTAAACTCTCTGAAACACTATAAATATCATATTTTAAGCCCTATAAACACTATATACACCATCATTCTGACCTTCTCCAAGCGTATCATTCCAGATCGTCTAAAACAAAAATACAATTTTTAAAAACAATGCAAAGAAGTAATAGTTTTTGAGAAAAAAAAGTATAGGAATTAGACAAAAAAAGTAGAATTCCTTTAAAATGTTTTTTATTTTACACAAAAATACTTTATTTAAACCCTCAAATACACTATAAGTTCCATATTGTAAATCATCAGAAATACTAAAAACATCATCATCTTGACCTCCTTTAAGCATATCAGTCCAAACCCTCAGAAACACTATAAACAATATATTGTATACACTCAGAAATACTACAAACACCATAATCTCGACCTCATATACTTTAGCATATGATTCTAAACCCTAAGAAACACTACGAACACCATCATCATGACCTTCCCCAACCATATCATTCCAGACCATCTAAAACACTATAAACACCCTATTTTAAACTCTCTAAAACACTATAACTGCAATATTTTAAACTCTCTAAAACACTATAACTGCAATATTTTAAACCCTCTAAAACACAATAAAACAATTAGGTAAAAACTGCAAAAAAGTAACAAATTTAGATAAGGAAAGAAGTAATTTTTTTTAGAAAAATATATATTTCTTAAACAAATATAAATTCCCAAACATTATATAACAAATTTCCCGAAATCCCCTTTACCCACTACTTGTAAGAGATTCAGCAAAGAAAGACACAGAACAAACTCTTTGATTTGCTAGTTTTATCAAAACACAATTTCGCAATATTTTAATTTCAAGTTTGAAAATTAAATTGATACATTTGCAAGAAGACTTCAGGGAAATCCAAATAATAATTACGTATCGCGTTTAAATTCAAGCATGAATAATTTCTTAATGTATGTTATGTAAATTAAAAAATAAGGACCGTTGAATAGTGCATGTATTATCATATAAACATGAATTTATTATCGGTTATTCCTGGGGTATAGGGATTTTACCGCAGGCAGGAAAATGCAGGGATTTACTACCACATACAGAATTTCCCGACTTCTTCAGGGTTAATGGTACAATGCGTACACTGATGACATATATTATATAAACCTTGCCCTCTCGTTCTATAACATTGGCTGTTGTACATATTATGTCATAAAATGGTGAACTGGTCTCACTTGTCCATAGTCAGCCATACTTTTCTGGTCTAAATTAGCCCATATTGATAACTCCATGGTCAGATCACGAATCTCCTTCAGGATGGATGGGATCATTAGAACAATCACGGCGTCAGTTAAATGCAAAGTGTCTTCTTATCAAGAACTTGAATAATTTATCAATATGTTGAAAATATTTGTTCAATGATAGCCGCCAATTTGCGTTTAGGTCGTTTAGTCGTCAATAATTACCCTAGAGAATTGAAATGAAAATGGAGAAATACGTTGCATGCTCCCCAGTAAGTGGTTGCAAGAAAGCATAAATAGAAGATACCCTCGAGGGGATCACTTGATTTCAATTTTCTCAGAACGAATGCGTGCCAGGAAATCATGATTTTAATACACGTGTGAAAGTTTGTGACCAATAAAATTGTATTGGTTCTTTTTCGAATGAATGCATCGTCATTTGTTATCCTTTGCGGATTTTGTCATCCTGATTTATCAAGCCTAGCATTTTATTTCTTATTTACACACTGAGTTTTATCATATAATCTAGAAAGGTTATGAAGGAATGTTCCCAAGAGACTAGTTAAACGTATATAACTTGTTAACCAAAGTACCAATCTATTTGTACTCACCCTTTATATAGCCTAAATATAAATAACAAACAATGATTCAAACTGGTGCTAGATTTGCTGAAATGCGTTAGAAAAGATAATATAGGACTAAATATAGGACCAACCTGTTAGATGCACGTTATTTTCCCTAAAGGACATCCTTGTGCAAGTGAAATTGGCTGCAAACAAAATGTCAGAACAAGTGCTCTTTATTTACATACCTATCGGAATCATATGACAGTTCTCATTAGGTACAGATGCAGTTGTGCAGTTGTTATGATTCTGAATCTATTCATTTTGACCCAACATACTCGCAGAGATTGTTTGAGAGATTCCGATGCAAAAATTCTGCTGGCGGAGGGATTATTTTGATCGGAACAATCCTTTTTAAAAAGCGTGTTTGCATTTGATCTTTCACCCAGATCAGTCTCATGTTAGTATTTGATCTTATACCCAAATAAGTCTTATCTTAGTATTTGATCTTGTTCCCAGACCAGTCTCATGTAAATATTTGATTTTTTGCCCAGATCAGCCTTATGTTAATATTTGATCTTTTCCACAGATCAGTCTTATCTTTGTATTTGATCATTTGCCCAGCTCAGTATAAGGTTAATATTTTATCTGTTAGAAATGTCCATAGGTTGAACATACACATTTACTGCTCAGCACCGCTACCTACCGACCAGCACCTACCTGACCTTTACCGACCAACGCCCATAACTACTGACTAGCACCCACATCTACTGACCAACACCTAGTCTTATTGGCCAGCACCAATACCTACTGACCAACACCCAGTCTTATTGACCAGCACTACTACTTACTGACCAACACACTATCTGACTTGCCAACACGCAGTGTGAAAGGATATGTGAGTAGGAGGTCAAGTAACACCGAGAGTAGACAAAATGATATTTCACAAATACTTACAATCCCTAAAGTGGAGTGTAGGGAGAGAAAAGAGGATTCGCACATAAACACAAACATACTTATATACTATCACAAAAGAATGGGACTGCTCACACATTCACACATAAACACCATAGCTAAATTACACTTATGCTATCACATATAAAAAGGGTATGGTTTTAATTTTTAGTTGTGGAAGAGAAAACCATAGACAAAGACGTACAAAACAAACACACAATACTTTTGGTAATAGTTTCAGTAGTATCTCTGTTTCTGAGAGATCTGGATGGCACTGAAATGGGCCGTTAGCATGTTAACCAAAGATAGTTAACACTGGTGACACAGCTTCACTGTTTTTCTTCAGAAGCTTCTCTGCAATGTAGGTCTGTAGGCCAACACTCTACTGAGGCACTCTTGCCTTTCATTGTACAATTTATGTATGTGATCTCGGCGCTGGCCCACGATGACTTGACATACATATGGTGGAATGCATTGAAGAGCATGTTGGAAATAATAGTCGATGACTCCACGTTGGTTCACATCTTGAATTTCTCTTGAGAACAGATTACATAAGGGGAGAACGCACCTCTATATATAGTCTAAGACTGGTCGAAACTGATTTGGAGGTTCCACCAATCAGAATGCGTGTGACATATCTTAGTAAGGGCGTATTCTCTATCACCAAATCAGAATGCAGCGGACGTGTTCGATATATATCCATGGACGTTTCTTCGATTCACAAGTGCGGAACAGGGCAAGTATAGTATAACATGACTCAGACGAAGACGTCGTGTTGCCTTGCGCCTACAGTGGATATTTCCTATACCCGGAGTGACAGTACGACTCCTGATGCTGTAACGAGTATTATTCCAGAGGAGATTGACCTGGATTTTGATTTGGTTTCTGTGATTCTGTGATTCATTATCCTAGCGGGATTTTTTTTCCGGTACCACCTCCACCTTCTCCTTCTCCATCACTGCATGAGAATAACGATATTAAAAAGAAACAGAAGGAAAAGTTAGAAGAAGAAGAGACTTTTGTCAAAAAAAAAAAAAAAAAAAAAAAAAAAAAAAAGAAAGAATAACAAAAAAAGAAAAGCGAAAACAACAAGAGGAGATGATAACGAATAACAGTTAACAGAAGGAAGGGAGTGATAACAGAACTGTCAGTCTGTTCCAGGACATATTCGCAGAGCTAAAACACGTGAGAGGAATGTATGAAGCCTCTTTAGTCAACCCACGAGAAAGAGACCTTCACAATCCAAGAATTCTAAACCTTCCATGACTATATCGACTACCACTGAGACTCCAACAGCGGCAGCAACAACCACTACCACAGCAGCAGTAGGATTTGGACGTGTAACAGGTTTAAAGCAGTTGAAGCTGATGTTCTTAAGTCCATACTTATCCTTCAAACCCAACTGCCCTTTCAGGGCCACCTTGTTCTCTCGGAAAAGAGATACTACTCAATGATTGCCAAATCAAAGAAAGGTGTGGGTGTGTGTAAATATCTTATGAATACTAGAAAAACAAATCAAGACATGGATACACTTACGTTTTTGGTATATTTTTGTGAATAAGAATCAAAATAAAATTTAGAACACATCACAAAAGTTCATTTTGTTTCTTATTAGGAATGTCTTGCTTTTAATTTCTTCGGTGGAATGAGTTCTTCTGTCGTTTCGTCTGCTTCTAAAAGCTTTTCCTTGTTCTCTTATTTCACTTTCTTGGGACACTCTGAAGACCAATGACCTTTCTCTTGACAGACATAGCAGGTATCTTCACTTTTATCTTGAGAGAAGTATTTTGTAGTCTCTCCATAAATCTTGTTGGAGGTGTATTTTTTTAATCACGCTATGTAAATCTCTGAATAGAAGTGTGATCTGTTGTGGCTTTTCCATCATCACAGGTTGAAATTGAATGATTGTATTTTCTTACGTGGGGAGGAAATGATGGATCCATATTCAACACTATCTACCGCTTCCTCCTCCCCAAGGCTGAGAAAATCAAGATCGGCCAAGAAAGAAAGTCGTTCGGTAGCCCCTGAAGATTTTTTCACATTCAACAGTCTCACAAAGTGACTTCCAGAAACTTGTAGAATAACCGCTTGCACTTACACGGTCAAATTTAAAGAGCTAAAGTCTCAAGTCCCGGCAGAGAAAGCGGCTACATTTATTACCGACTTACTGGAATCTATGTTAGATGAATTGAAACGACAGTGCCAATCTGAAGATCAAGATCGTTTGCTACTATCGATCATTCACGATAGTTTTAAATCTCCTGTTTGGATCGAATTTAGTACACATGTGGAATTAACCTCTTTCAAAATCTTAGACAAAATTCAACACGTCCAGCAATCCGATGATGAGTTTGACATGACTGACGGAAAAGCTACCTTTCATATGACACGCGTTTCACCTCCTTCAGGCTGAAGACGACGTAAAGTTTTATTGTTGGATGAACACACACTACCAAAACAAGTATCGTCAAGATTAATAAGAACCAAGAACAGTTGTGTTTAGGGAGTCCTTGCGAATTTTGACTATATGTCCAACCTGTGGACAGCATGTTCGTACCAATAACAAAGAGTTACACGTTTGTCCAGAAAAGAAACGATGTCGTATTTGTGGTCAAGTTGTCGAGTTGAATCATAAATGTTACATTCAGATATATGACAACGAACTAGAGGAATTACTGAATGACTAGAACAAGAAACATAAACGGGACCGTCATGTCGATTGTATCTTTTCTGACTAAAGTGTTATCAAGAAACTGTGGTTCACATTCGTAACTTTCGTATGGCTCGTCGCGCTAGCCATAACTGTGTTCAAGAACCTTGTAGCGTGATTCCAAGGGGACATGAAAAGTTATTTCGTGGCTCCCACACTCTTCCTGATTTCGCTCAGTGGGTTTTAGATTCCACGGACGATACATGGAGCAAAAAGGAGGTGAATGGTTACGGCCACTGTAATCAGTACGCTACAGTCATTGCTCACAATGTCTCAGGATACTTTTTAAACATTCACTTCAGAACAAGGAACTGAATTTCCACAAGTCTCCATGAACGGTGCCAAAATGATTTACACGAAAGTGGGAAACGTACAGGTTAACGATTCCATGAGGTATTTATTTGGCTATATTTTTGAGCAGAATACCCAAAATGTTTGGAATGACGAAAATGGCTAAAGGCTATTTTCCACACTTTTTCAATCCTGAAGAAAATCAACACGTCATGCTCCCGCATTTGACTGAAGTCCATTACTACGACACAGACGGTATGCGAACAGGACAGCGAGAAAGCTTCCTACGCTTAGTACCAAGCCCACCCTTCAGACCCTTTTGATTTTCAAGAAGAGATACTTAAATATTGTCGGTCTGATGTGGACATTCTACGACGTTGTTGTGGACATTTTCGACAGTTGTTTTTCGAGCTAGGAGGTATCGATTCCTTGAAGAAAGCTTGTACCATTGCCAAAGCTATTGACTTTGTGTACCGAAAGAAGTTAATGCCCGATAACAAACCAGCCATTATACCACCTCAGTTCTATCAATCTGTCAGCCGTCGATATTTAGCCAAAAGCTTTGCGTTGGTTGCATTACTTGTGCCAAACTCAAGAAAAGTGGATGCAACATGCCAGAAATGGTGGAAAACACGATTGAAACTTATTACGTGGAAGGTTGGGATTTAGATGTTTAACGTGTAATCAACATCTACCTTGTCGTTAAGATGACAAAGAACGCGCCTTGATTGGACCGTGGGTGAGTGTTAAATTGTTTCATGCATTCAATCGTGGATACCAATTGCTAAAAGTATACGAAATTTGTCACTTTCTTAGCACCGAACAATACCAACAGGATGACGACTCGAGTACAAGGATCTTTTTTTCAGCCTACGTCTACGAATTTCTGAAATTGAAACAAAAAATCACACTCTAGAAGAAAAAGATAAATTCAAACAATGGTACCGATCCATAGAAGGCATCGACTTGGAACTCGTTGAACAGAACGAAGAAAGACGATCGTTTGCAAAAGTTCATGTTGAATCGCTTGTGGGGAAAACTGGCTCAACGTCTGATGCCTAAGACTGAGTACTTGGTTGATTCAAATCAATACTTTCAGCGATTAAAGAAAACTCACCAAAGACGTCGAAATCATATATGAAGACTTGATGTGAATTACGAAGATGTCATGGAATTTGATCCCCCGATGAGTTTGGCAAGTCATCGTTGATGCGAACGTGACAGCCAATGCCCGTTTCAAATTGTATTTGGTGTTCGAACCTTTAGGAAACCGTATGCTTTACTTTGATAGTTGCATGTACATCGATCGACCTAGAGGCTATCGTCCTCGTATTGAAGACGAACGTTGAGGAGTGAGGTCCGACGAACATCCCCAAGAGACTATTTTGAGCTTCTCCAGTTGTGAAACTAAAAATGACGACTCCCAGTACTGAGATAAGAAAGGAAAACTTCATACCAAAATCAAAAGTGAAAATACTGACACTGAACTATCGTTCGAGTCAAGTGGGGATTTCTGACCAATAAACGACAGAGTTCCAAGAAAGAAATATAATTGTGACCAGAAAAGTCCACCTAGAAAGATGAATTTGACACAGAAACAGTGTGATGGATCCACCAATCCAAAGTTGAATGAAGAGGAATGTGATGGTGTGCCCTGCGGCGAGAGTGATATTGTGTCCTGCGTCCAGAGTGATGCAGCTCGACCATGTTCTACTATCGAAAGTGATGCCGCCCGTGTGCCAGTCTGTGGATGGCATCCATGCACTCACAAACCACTCTGGATACCACAAACTCATCGAGAATCACGAACAAAAGAAGAATACACGTTAACCTTGGCCCAAATTATTTGGATGGGCCCACTCCCAAAACTTTAGCGGGAGCAGGATTTGTGTACTTAGGTCAAGAAGACCAAATACAGTATTTCAGTCAACTTCACCAATAGGAGTATAAAGATACACCTGGGGCGCTGCCAGCCCTAGTTGTCGCCGGCGGCATAAAGGCCGTGGAAGCGTTATGTGATTGCCTCAACAAGTTGGCACTGCCCGTGGCAAAGGCTATACTGCCCAAAACACGCGTTGCTGTAAACAAGGTGGCCCGCCAAAAAGTCGCCGCCCTGGTTCGACCTGCCGCACAAACTTGATCATGGGCTCTGTAGTCAAGACTATGCCGTCTGAAACGCGCAATGCTCTCGCAGTTCATACTGTCGCTTCAACTTGGCCATGGGCTTTCGTCTCTCGCCATATTAGAAGATGGTATTAATTTAGCATATCTTTCGCAATAGCATTTTTACAGGACGTGCGAGACCCGCCCTCGATATAGATGAAAGCTGTGCTCCGTGGCCGCAGCATCCGCGACCTTCAGAACTACTTGAAAGACAACAACAATCTAGGATTCACGTTGCTAAAGGTACCGGTTGACGCGCATGGTAACTTCTCCTATGCTACACCGCTAACCCAAGTCTTCGGATTTTGTAGGGATGTACGCAACGTGATCTTCAGTGACAAACAGACCATCGCTTTGTCCCGTAAAACTACCGACAATGACGCAATCTTCCGCGCTACTGGCGTGACCGACAGCAAGGCCACGCTCATAAAGCTCGCCCTTTGAATTCCGGCTGTAATGCCGTCGCTGCTGGCGGAGACCAATCTTCTGGAGGAGGTCCCACACATCTGCGTTGCTTTCCAGGACGTGACACGGCTAAACAGTCAAGAGCACAACCTGATAGTGTTTGACAAAACGTGTACTCGGGCCTCCAGGTAAGCCAGAAGAACTTTACCGGCTTCTACCCAATCTATTACTTCAACCTTGAACATCTCGACTTGGTCAAGCAATCTGTTGTGAACATGTACTTTAAAGTCCGCGTCGCAAAGGGCGCAGGTGCCAACTGCAGAGATATCGCCATCAGCCTCTCAGACAAAATGTTGCTGCTAGAGGGCGCCGGCGGGCCAAACGTGATCGACGTCCACATAGAAAACATTATTTTAACGACACAGCCAAACCTTACATACGCTCGAAGTGATTTGTACTAGCACAGTCGAAATGACTACACGATGCCATACGAAAAACAATTAATATCCCTTTTTAAAGGCGGACCAAGGAGTCTCCCTGCGGCTCCTCTTTGGCAACCTTTATGGGCTTGTCCCACTCATGCTAACGCCCGTCCAGGCCAAGCACCTCAAAGTACCCCTCGAGGCAAAGCTTGGCATCCACCTTGAACTTTCGCCCTAGGCCCTTAAAGCAATGCACAAAGACGGTGGCATACTGTCCCTGCACACTCTTGTTATTCCAGCTCTGGTAGTTACCAGCAGGGCAGCAGCACTTGGAGCGGCCAGTGCAGTTGGTGGTCTTGCCATCAAGGGAATAGCCGCCAAGAGCGGCAATAAAGGCTCTCTCCACCATTGAACTGCTGCATATGGCCTGGAAATTAAAGCACTTCTCCGGCGTTTACGTGAGTTGCCACACCTACCAGGACGCAGCGGGCATAAAGCTGGCATCGTCAACCTCAACTCTTCACAGAACCACGAGACGTACAGGGTAGCCACACAGCCTTCTCTGCTTTGACTCGTTCGGTCTTGCGCCGGCTCTTTATTTTGTGTCCTCAAAGAGCATGGGGACGCGACACAGAGTCACTTCTACGCCCCCGATATAAAAACAAAAACAAAGAAAAAACGATGGGCCGATTTGCAGTTACCTATCCATCGCGGTGTTAAAGGTTCTTGAGCGCAACCAGATCCCGAACATATTGTTGGAAGAGGCGTTATTTGTCAACCAACTGACGTTAATTGGAGACAGACCCATCTTTTTGTGTAGTGCAAACACGAACAATGCCTGTAGACATATTCAAACGCTCTAATAGTTCCAGCGCGGTTATCTCCCGTGCTACTGCCGTTTCGGAGGAAACAACAAGCGGGCTCGACCTCACCAACTACGCGACCAAGGCCAACCTTGCCGCTTTTAGCAACTGTGCTATTAATGCAGACCAGAATGACATAGTCGTGTTTCCGATGCCGCGGAAACCTTAAAAGCTTTTGGCGTGGACGTCTCTACTCTCCCAACGAAACCAGCCAATGTAGCAACTGGCAATATTGCGGTCTTTGCCGCCTATGGTAACTAAGCGATATTAGTGTGTCAGCTAGCCGGTCTCAAGTTGTTGATATTGCCCGGGCTTCTGTTCTTACCCTAGCTGATCCCACCCAGTCACAAAATGCTGCCTCGAAAAGACATGTCGACAGCAACAACACTCTCAGAATTCTCAAGATCGGCGACCGCAAGACAGGGATCATGAAGATAAACTATGATACGATCATGCCTGTGGCAGACCCCAGGACGTAGCTAGAGAGCATATGTAGATAACAGTGGCAAAAAGCAATTCTAACCAAGTTCGAGTTTCTAAAAACTAACACAGTTGCTGGTAGCAGCAGTTTCGTACAGGAGACACTGCCAGTAGTGACGTAGCCGTCAAGAGTAACCAGGTAGACTGGAGCAAGGTAAGCAATTAAATGCTCTGGTTTCGGGCCATGTGGGCCACCTCAGATGAATTTCGCCATGAGTTTGGCGGCGCAGACGATGACACAGAGGTGCAGCGCGCGTTAAGGACATACTAGCAACTGATGACTCGGTGGCCAAGCAAAACACCTGCAATGATTGGCTTCTATTCAAAGGAGCGGCAGTTTGGAAAAAGGTACTTACAGATGCCCCCACAATGACAGTATGTGACCCATACAACCTCTGGAACAATCGGAGCGGAGCTTATGGCATAAAGAACCCTGAAAACGAAAGTAATATTAGCTACAGGTAATAAAGTTGATAAAAACAAAGTGACTGCTAGCAATGCCTGTTTGCATGATTTTAAAATATATTTTCACGTCTAGCATATTCCACAGTGTCTTATAGCAACAGTTTTCACGTCTAGCATATTCCACGTTTTTTTTTACATAGCAATAGTTTTCACGTGAAGCATATTTCACGTTTTTTATAGCAACAGTTTTTACGTCTAGCATAGTCCACAATTTCTTATAGCAACAGTTTTCACATCTAAGATATTCCATAGTTTCTTTATTACCTACAATCAGAAACATACAAATCTAATATTCTTTAAATCTCTAACGATAATCTCCATCTTTCCTATATTTAAGTTGCTATACTCATATATTAACCTTTTATTCTTCAAAACACCTTTCAGAGATCAAACATTTATATTTTGTAACTGATGAATTCCTCCACCAACCTCGCACTTCTTATAAAAATTATTACCTATTTTTATGTTCTTTTGTTTTTGTTTTTTGCTTGCATCTTGATTAATGTTTTCCAACGCAACATTAACAAGGCTAGGATTGACCGGAGTAACGTAGCTGACACCACAGATATAAATCATCCATGTATCATATGCGTACCGTGACAATTTCAAATCAGATTATTTGTTAGAAGTGACCCAGTAACAGCAGTCAATATTGATGCTGAAGGTAATGTAAATTGATTATCCTAAGATGCTAGCCATCTCATAGCCCTGAAATCTATTATTGCATGGCTCTCATCCGAACAACGATCGGTTTGTGTGCTCTTCTGGAGAATGAGTACGAACATATATATTCAATGACATTCACTAAATTCGTGACATTAATGAATGAACTTCTTGTATATTTAATTTCAATATAAAATAGCAGAGTTATAACAAAAATTGCAACACAATTGCATTTTTGGAGTGGAACGTATCTGAGAAAAAGTACTAAAAGAAATGCTGGACAATCAGAAATATATGATTTTGAAATATCAGGTTGACAGATTCCGAGTTTATTTTACAAAGAAAATATTTTTTTTAAATACAATATATATATGAATTGTAGATGGATAAATGTTTTCTGATGAAATACTTATCCTAAGCACAGAAATGTATGAATTTTGCCTTGACATGTGTGCTTTGACACATCTTCACATCTCTGCAGACCTTACTCTGCAGTATGTATGCTTTGACACGTCTTCACATGTCTGCAGACCTTACTCTGTAATATGTATGCTTTGACACGTCTTCACATGTCTGCAGACCTTACTCTGTAATATGTATGCTTTGACACGTCTTCACATCTCTGCAGACCTTACTCTGTAGTATGTATGCTCTGACACGTCTTTAAGTATCTGCAGACTTTACTCTGTAGTATGTATGCTTTGACACATCTTCACATCTCTGCAGACTCTACTCTGTAGTAGCAGAGTGGTTTTATTCTTCTGAAAAGATTCGATCATTAAATTCTAATAGATGCATTTGCCTATTTAAAAAGGTCATAGACTGTGCGATTTCCTACTTGCGATCAAGGGCTTCATCAGCGGTTGAGGTCTATCATGACAAAGTTCTGCAAGAACAGCCAGTGAGTACAATTGTTCGCTGCGATGTGAATTATTTGACATATCTCCTCCTTCAGTTAGAGTTTGTAATCAATAGGGAGGTATCAACGTATGCTGTCCTCTCAACAAGTCCTCAATCCTGGAATGGAATATTTTACGCGTGTGAACTTGGTTTGTCTCTCTTCAGATCGAGTTGATAGATATGCCGAGTTGACTGTTACGTGTTGAACAAGCGTGGATGACGCAAAAGAGATTTTGCCACCTTAGACCTATTGAATGTGTCTGACACACCGAATTCTGATCACAAGTGATTTAAAGCTTTCAAAGCATAAGTGCTTGAAGCTATCGACAGGACTACCTCTAGACCATGCCTCCAGCCTGAGATAACGGTATACAGGGACCCCCAGCACGAACGACTGGGGCACCAATCAGTTACTTCATTTCACCAAAGTCAAGTGCTTTTAGAATTCAGATGGAAAAGTTTAAAACATACATTTATTTCATACGAAGGCCAATGCTAATGTGTTTCAATTGTGGCAGGATGTTTTGGGTAGCAAGGTAGTGTTGTTCACGTCAGACAACCCTGGGGTTGTAAAATACCCCTGCAGACTTGAGGAACCAAATCAGCAGACCTATGTATTTTGGCTTGGGACTTTCTTAGTTGGTGTTCTCGTCGTCAAATCACATAACACGTCTGGTACATTCAGGGCAAACTATAACCATTGTCACAGAAAAATCATACACGGCATGCAATATGGCCCTTAGCTGTTTTTCAACGGATTTTCACCCGTGTTGGCCGTCTGATGATGATGATGATAAGCTGTTTGCAAAAGGTGAAATCACGATCATCCCATCTTGATGTCGACGTTACAGTCCGACATGAATCTGGAGCTATTGATGCTTTTGTTCATCAACTGAGAGGGCATCAAGAACTCCGCGTACCTATTCACGATTCTGCCCGTCTCGGTCCTATAGACAATGAAGATATGTTCTAATTATTACATTTGAAATGAGAATGTTATTGGTTAAGAATCTTCTTGCTCTTTACCAGGGAAATCTCTGATAATTTCCTAACTTTCTAACAACCAGTGGTGAATGTTTGTTTTTTCTTACGTGTTTTTGAGGAATTCTTACGAAAGGTCCCAATGTGGAAAACCTTGTAGAAGAAGTACGATTTTACCAAAGGTCACAGAGAAAATCTCAGATGCTAGAGGACCTTCGACTTAGAAGGCATACAAGGTAAAACATAATGTTTTATGCGAAGATGAGGGGACAAAAGGATTTTCCTCTGCATGCATTTTTTTCTTCGACTAGTTGTTTTCTTTTTCTAGTTCATTGTGGAGAAAGAGCAGCGTCCATATATATTCAAGTCTGTTGCTCAATGATCTACAACACATTCAAGCATCATGAAAAAGCAGGTTCTGGCCATAATAACGACACATCTAATACCGTGGTTAAATCTGAACTAAACAGACCTAGATATTTGAATTTGTTTCCACAAATATAATTTGCTGAGACTTTTCTACCTGGTTCTGTTTTTTTCTTGTCTAGGTCTCTATTGGATAAGAGATAAGACACGCTTTCGATTATTCTAGTTCCTGAATGCAGAGCCGACGAGTTGCACGTACTGACTGTTGATTCCAATTAGCTACATTTTCTTTATAGCAATCCAGTTTGTAGATGATGCAAAATCATTTGATGCAGGTTGGTAAACAGAAGGTGTCTATTGTCCCATTTTCATCACTAAAGCCTTCCACTGAGGGATTAACGGCCTTCACAGCAGCTTAAGTTCTACTTAAAGCAAGCAGAAAGCACATGCCAATACTTAAGTCGACAGTGACCATTTCTACTTGTGAAAGAAAGTTAATAGAACGATATTTCACAAGCTTCGGCAAATTGATTCATATAGGGGGTTCTTTGGTAAATTGACTCGTATAGGTGGTTCTTTGGCAAATTGACTCATATAGGAGGTTCTTTGGCAAATTGACTCATATAGGTGGTTCGTTTCAGGTGTAAATAGATCTCAGAAGATAATATATCAGCCTCTAAAACTACAGCGCATACAATTAGAGAAAAATCTCCACTAGCCTGGATACTAACACAAGCGTCACACTCGGAGCCAGACTTAAGAAGTCAATCGTGCTCGAAACATTGAAAGATGCCGATGAGAGGAATGCCATTATATACTTTGTACTATATATTCCAATATGGCTTCTGTTACTTGAAGAAAATAATTTTTCATTCATTCATTTGTTTTGATTCATTCTGCCAGTCCATATTTCATTTCCTTTTTTCCTTTTTCATTCGCTCATTCATTTGTTGGTTTCTTCCTTCGTTTTTCATCCAGTGATATACTTGATAAATTATCCGATTTTAATGCAGAATAATTTCTATAGATTTTATACTACAAAGTTATTCATTTAAGCTTAGACAAAAGTAACTTTCTCTGAAGCACGCAAGCAGTATATCATTACAAAGAGGACGATTTAAACAATTAGTAATAAACTTAATATAAAAAAAGAGTCAAGCACTGCTTATAAGTCACCCGAATAGATCACCTGACCAATCAGATTACCGTAATATGTGTAATAGGTGTGAATCACTGAGTACTTAATTAGATCTTAGCTATTATTTGCTAGATTTCTGCACGCGATCAGGATACCTTTTGCAGTTTAAATTAAATAATATGCAAATTATATCGTTATAATTTTACCGTTTATCTCTTTGTTGACGACATTTTTGAATTGATACTTAAGAGTTTTGTTTGAAATATGCAGGTATTTTTATTATGAAGAAAATTGTTGCTATTAAAGAAGTTGATATGTTATGAGTAGAGGAGCATAGTTGATACAAACGTCAGATGTGTGCAATCTTGTACCAGATCTCTTCATTTAACTGAAATTTTGAAAGAGAAATATTGAGCACATTTTACCGAATATCTGTTACTAACTGACCGTACTAATGCAGATATCAGATTTATTGGAAATTTGTCCAAAGCACTGGGAAGATCCCGTTTTAGCTGCAATTGAAAGGTAAGAAGAAATATTAACAGAAATAACAGAAGATATAAATATTTCTTGTTCTGTTATAATTTTATAATGAGTAATACAAAAAGTCAACAGAAGTAAAAGTGACACTCTAAAGGAGCTAATGTCTTTGAAGTTACTTCACTACTCTATAATAAACAAGCCAAATATAAGCATAAATCTATCCGATATTTCAATTCTAACTACTTTTATTTTTCTATTCGAATACAGGAACTTCTGAGTTCTTATCGTTTATATCAATTAGCTCTACCGACCTGCCTTCCTGCTTATATACGTACCATCCTACCAACGTATTTACCCATTTAAATAAAATGAGTCTACCATCCCGAAAAGAATTATGCTTTATCAATTCTGCTTTTTATATTGAAGGCAGTCATTTCAATCTCTTTTCTTAAAACAAGTTTATGATTCTATTCTGTAATTACAAAAAGTGCAGCCACCGTATTCGCCTAACCCACCCAAGCGCGATGCATTTTAAGTTATATTAATCAATTTGTTATTGCTTAGAGACTCATTTTTCTCGATGGCAGACTGGTTCTTAAGAATCTCTATATTTAGCCCTATTCCTTCCATATCATTTATACACTACGGCAGGAGACCGAAAATGATAAATGAAATTCGCCATCAATATTGACACTTTCCACAACCTACACAAAAATATTGACGCAGCATGATGTGTTTTCTGTGACGACCGGGGAAATATGATTTTATTTAAATTATTCATGTGCGTGGTTACATTCCTCTGGTGGTGGTATAAGACATATCCTATTGAAGATGAGCCAACGCTATGTTTTCTCCCTGAGGCCAACAGTGTGAGTGGCAAAACGTTTGCGTCGTAGCTCTTAGGACTGATCTCAATCCCGCAATAATTACACACCAGGATAAAAGTGATCTTCCTTACCACATAATAATCACGCATCATGATAAAAGTGATCTTCCTTACCACATAATAATCACGCATCATGATAAAAGTGATTCTTTACCACATAATAATCACGCATCATGATAAAAGTGATTCCTTACCACATAATAATCACGCATCATTATAAAAGTGATCTTCTTTACCACATAATAATTACGCATCATGATCAAAGTGATCTTCTTTACCACATAATAATCATGCACCAGGATAAAAGTGATCTTCTTTACCACATAATAAAACGTTCAAATTAAACGAGTTTCTTTAGTATTCATCTGATATGATTTACCAATTGCTGTTTCTTCTTTCTGTTTAGTATACGCTGGAAGTATATATATTACATCACTGAGTTCACATCATTCACTTAGCTATTTAAGTGTAAGCTTACTCCTTCATCCCATTTGAAAAGTTATATAAGTCCATTATATGTTTCTATTGCATGCGCCATAGAAAAGAATAAAATTTAAGTTTACATACATTCAGTTTGTTTGATGTTTGCTTGGTTTTTTCTTGATAAAATTACCTTCCACACGTGGTTAATGCAGAGCTTTTTAAAATTCATAAGTGTGTATGACCGTGTTTACCAGTGTAGAACAATGATGGGGTATATAAATAACTTTCATCAAGTGATTGCTGTCTTTCATCGCAGGACCTTCTTTTGCGAGCATACTGCACACAAACTTGCACAATCTCCCGGTTTCCATTATCATTTGAGCATTTTTGACAATAAGCAAAGTCAACATTATTCCTACGTCCTAGCAGCGGTTGAAGTTAGTGTCGCGCAAACAGGACCTTTTGCACGGATTGCCCTAGCAACAAGGACAACTTTTGTAGTGTCAGGTCAAAGAATCGTTGTTTTAATTGTCATATTCTCTATATTGTTAATGAAAGGAAAGTCTGTTCTAGATGAAGGTTGAATCAAAGACTATATCATTATGTTTGTCTATCTCGTTTAATCTTAGGAATAAGAGTGGATTTTATGTTTGGACCTCTTCTGATTTGTATCATTGTTCAAGCTATCTTCAGTACAAAATTTGGACGCTGTGTATTACCATTATATTGGCAGTTTCAACAACTGTTCTTTAACACTGATATGTGTTTAAGCGTCATTTAAAGTTTAGACTGATTTTTGTTCAGCGTAAACCTAACATTGTACCGTTCGTTGTCGTTTATGCACTCTGGAACCGCGTCAACGATGTCGTTTTTCGCGCTGACCCCAGACTTGACGCAAAGCGAAGTTAATGAGCAGTTTACATGGTAAATAAGTACCCAACATGGTCTCAGCGCACCCAAACACGTGTTCGTGGCGTTTCAAGATAGGGACCGAGTGAATGACCAAGAGCGTAGTGCGATGATATTTGACAAAGTATGAGTGTCTGAAGTTTCTCTGGGGTTAAACGGTAATGAGGAACCCACCGAATAAAATTTGCTTAACTCTACAGACAATCAAGTCGCACGTATGTATCACAAGCTATGGTCGTACATGCACCGGCGGCAAAACATCGACACGGTTTGCAGATTTCCCAGAAAGACTTCAGCACGTTGTACCCGATGTGTTACTTTTCTTTGGAACACCTGGAGTTGTTTAATCAGTCTGTGGTCGACATGTACTTTCATGCACACGTTAATCCGACTGCTGTCCCCGTTACAGATGTATTGCTGTGATTCTCTCTGACAAGACTCTGTTATTGGAGAGCGCAAGTGGCTGAATGAGGGTCATTCACGCCCCTGGGGAAAATTCGTAGTTGTTGTAATTGAACATCACACTTAAAATAATGATCATATCACGAAGTAAAGGTTGGCCTTAGCCCAGATCAGCTTGCAAAAATAAAGAGCGCAATAAGAAACGATTGCGGGGTCACACTGAAACCTTCTCCAGCAAAGTTAACTGGAATAATCCCCGTGTGGCTAACCCAAACTTGATCAGCTTAATGCGACCAAAAGAACACATCGGTGACATTAAAGTTACTCAAATCTGAGGTGACACAAATGCAAAAAACCGGCTGAATATTTTCATTCGTCGCGGCCATTCCAGCGTTGTTAGCGGCTGAGGCTCCCGCGGGTGCAAAAGCAGCTGCGTTATGGGCCGTCGGAACTACATCCGGGATGACTCTGAAAAAGGCGGCTGGATGCCGCATACCGTCTCGTAGACGAATAAAAAAAAGGGTAAAGGCCTTCGACTACCTGGGACAACTCGCAGAATACCCTCAGGCAAAAGTATTCGACTACCCGGTACGACTCGCAAAAGGCCTTCGATTCCATTGACCAATCTTGACTTACTCGCGATGACAAAATCAGTCAAGCATTTCCGAGGTCTCTTTATGCGGAATGAACTTGCATCAATGAAACCGGCATTGTTAACCTGGATTCGTCAACAGGACCTGGAACTCACTGGGTTTCATATGTGGTAACGCCTCAACATCTTTTGTATTTTGACCCGTACAGGCTTACACCGCCACGTGAAGTTGTTGATTATTTAACCCGGGGCGCTCGACCACTACCGCTGTTTAATTCGACGTTGCCTTTGCAAACTCGGATTGACGGCCCAGTATATAGACATCTTGTTGTTCAATCACTGCATGCACTTGAGCGTTCACCAACACCACATGCGCTTGTTGAGTTTGCATTGTCACTTAGAAAGTACGCTTAATAGATTAAGAAATGTCTATTAACATTTACGGACGCTACAGAGCAATGACCCGACGCGGCGCTGATATGGATCTGAGCAGGTTTGCCACCAAATCCGATTCAACTAAGTTTATCAGCCGGGTTGTTGTTGATGTCGACCCAGGCGAGTTTGTGATTTTCCAAGATGAAACTGGAATAATTAAAACATCCAACGTAGAATCAACGATATTTTTTTAAAACCTCGAGGCGCCATCGTGAAAAACCTGACCGAAATCACTGAAAACCAGGGGATCAGAGATTCTGGTGTGTCGGTGGAATCTATAAAACAAATTCATCGATGTTTCTGAGGCTGCAACAAAAAAATACGTGGATGCAAAGATCGCTGAGGTGCCCTCACCACCAAGTGTAGTAGCTAGGAATGTTGACCAGCGAAGGAAATGAGGAAAAAAATGCCACCATAACTTCTGACACAAATCAAGGGCGTAATCAAATATGGTTCTAAGTGAACGTGTTGCCATACACCCAGAAAGCACAATTGCCTGAGTCTTAAATATTCCCCCGGATGATATATTCGATGATTTTTATCGCAGTTGTTACTGTAAAAAAGGGTAATTGGTTAGAAGTGCGTGTGCGTGTTGCACCCGAACAAGGCCAGCTTGTTGAGAAATTATACTACGCGATCACATTATTAATAGAAGAACTGTGATGGACACTCAAAGTTACCGACGTGAAAAAATAATCGAAGCGGAACAACAGCTACAAGATGAAATCGATAAATTAAAAAACAACAACAACAACAACAACAAAAAAAACGTTTTACTCGCGAAATACAAACGCGTGTGTGTTGTCATAGATGCTATTTGCGGAATCACCGCCGCTACCACAGTTGGTTTGGGTGTAGCGGGAATCGTGACTACCGCAACTATCACAAGCACGCCAATCGGAATTGTTGTCGGAGGCCTATCAGTAGTAACTGGCAGCGCTGGCAAAATAATTTCGGTACGACTGCATTCGCGAATACGTGTTTATTGGGAACTTCTCGCGGCGGCACAAAGTAGTTTCAGTACAATTGCTAAGCTGTACTCGATGGCCATCGAAGATAAAACGGTTAGCATGGGTGAGTTCGAAATGGTGATGGTTGAAATAGAAAACCACCGACGTCTCCGAGCACAGATACGGAACCGGGGCGTTAGCGACCCAAAACAGGTAGCTGATTTACAGGCAGTGAAAATCGAGTATATGTTTGCTAGTATATCAATCTGCCTACAGAGACACCTCGTGGGAGGCTCACGCTGGTTACAAGCACACACATGTGCAAAAATCCTCAGTGGGAAAAAGTCACGGGGTTTATAGAAGGGGTTTAGGGATTAGGAACCGTAATCAGTCGGATCGTCCCAAAGTCCATTCTCACACCACTTCCTTCATGATGTGCATACTCTCTAAAAGCGGATACAAATACTAAATATAACGGTGTCTTTAGGAGTATTTCAAGGTAGGACAAGGACATACATTCAATCCCATGTTCAGAGAATCTAAAACTCAGATTTTGTAAGGGACGGCAAAAGCAGAGATAACGATTAAGAGAATATATAAGGCTACTAAAACATTTATTGAATGGAATTTTCATTGATACAACATTATTTGTACTTCCAAAACTCATTGGATTCTTCTCCAAACAATTTACGATTACGCACTAACTCAATTTATTTAACATATTTTACACAATCCAATAAGTCTCATATAAAGTCCAATATTATTAATATGTGAAATATGAACCTTAGTGTAGACATGAAATGACAGGAAAAAAAAACAAAAAACAAAAGCCCTTTCTCATAGCAAAAATGTTCTCATATATACTGCTAGAGACATCATCATTTATCATCATTAACATCATTTGCACAGTCAAGCGTCATCCGCAAAGAAGAAGAAGAAGATGATGAAAAAAAAAGAAAAAGGAGGAGCAGGAATGGAAGGACGATAGCAGAAGAAGAAACACTTCTTTCTGAATTTATTCATACGATATATTTGCAAGAGTTGTACATTAAAAAAGCATTGTTGAAAAGATTAAGTTTTTCTAAACTACTTTACCCCAGTTCCCTGGGTCAGGGTAATGAAACATTGAAACACAATGCTTATCATCTGGATAAAACATAATATACTCTGAAATATGTTCTTGCAAAATTGAATGTCTGATTTGGAAATAAATATCCTACAAATTTCTATTTTGCACCAATAAAATACATTGGAAAACGTATCAAAACACTACTATAATAAGTGCTCATAAAGACATTACAAAATGTCTCAAAACCATAATAAGACTCATCAAGACATTACAAAATGTCTCAAAACCATAATAAGTGCTCATAAAGACATTACAAAATGTCTCAAAACCATAATAAGTGCTCATAAAGACATTACAAAATGTCTCAAAACCATAATAAGTGCTCATAAAGACATTACAAAAAGTCTCAAAACAATAATAAGTGCTCATAAAGACATTACAAAATGTCTCAAAGGCATAAACATAACTGATACTCGTACATATTAAATGTATACAACACCACCGTAACTTCTGCTCATAAAGACATTATAAAAGGTATCAAAAACACCACCATAACTTCTGCTCATAAAAACATTATAAAAGGTATCAAAAACACCACCATAACTTCTGCTCATAAAGACATTATAAAAGGTATCAAAAACACCACAATAACTTCTGCTCATAAAGACATTATCAAAGGTATCAAAAACACCTTCATAACTTGTATTCCTAAAGATATTACAAAATATTTGGAAAACACCACTATAACTTGTGCTCATAAAGACACCACCAACAATTGAGTCAATGGCAAATAAATTGTTCATATGGTTGAATAATTTATTCCAATAATGCTCGCTTTGCTGAAGCAAGGAAGCACGCAGGTAAAAAGGGACAGATCATTGTGACAATCCTGAACATTTGAGGAGTTCAAAATCTTGACATTTCTACTATTTGTACGAGAAGTTATTTATTTGACACTTTACAAAATGAGCCAGATGTATTTGCTTTACTTTGTTCTCTTCTATGAGTCTAACTATTCAATAATATACCCTACCGCATGTTTATCAGAGTCATATTGTACGATGGATTATTTCCGTTGTACCTGCTTCTTTGCTATAGTTAAAGGTCTGGTTAAATTACTTTTTCTTACCAACAAAGACACAAAGTAATTGTTTGGCAAAATTATGAAATACAACACTTGCAATTAATGTCATAAAACATCTTCGATGAAATTTGTGCCTCTAATTCTTGTGCCAATTCATGATGAAGGTCGAATTTCATCTGTCAAAATGCCCTACTTTTAAGGTTACTTGGATTCTGAACATTTGATGGCATGAAACGCAGGTGAGGATGACAACCGTGTGCAAGGTGATGCGTGGAGACCAAAGCATGGAGTTTGTTCCGTGACGGGTAATATGCATCATTGCAAGTGTAGTGCAATGTAGAACTGTAAAGATTGCAATAGTACAATATAAGCCATGTTCAATCTTCTGAAAATAGGCCTTTACGTTAGGAACAATTGCCTGTTCTGGCAAGCAATGCCATCCTTAACCAATGATCTTTGGAATGAAGACATTGTCAATTGTTGGGTTAACGCAATGGACTAGTAGTCTGCATTGCAAAGTGAGTCATAAATAATGATCTTTATTGATAAATATCCATTTTCAGATGAATTCCGTCATATGATTGAAATATTACACATCAGATCTCACAAAGAGCTTCCTTATAGAATATTCACTGCTCCTGGAACTGTCAGTAGACAGTTTTCATTTAAAATAAATCCGAGGCAGTTATCAAAATGGCTCGAAATCTTGGTAATATGTCATCGTTTATGTGGGCCTCTGCATCACTAGCTTAATCAACGCTGCACTGTATAATTTATGATTGAAACCTATTTGTAAATTAAAACCCGTTCCATAAACTCATACAATTGACAAGCCAGCCCTTGCAATCTCCGGTTTGATATTTAAAATACATATAACTTTTTTTTAAAATAAAAAACTGTCACGATAATAAAAATAGTTTGAAAGACACCCATTTAAAACGAGATACTCCACTGTTGCGGTGCCAATTCTTTATCAAAACAATCAGAAATCCATAAGATAATTATTTCATTTATGTTGTATGTAAGTTAAATAAGCGGAATGCCAAGTTGTAGATAGTATTTGTTATATGATCTGTTGTAACCGAGTTTGCTTAATCGGATTAAGTATGGCGCGGGGAAGAGAAGTGTTCTGCTACTGGACTTCTGTCCAACTTCTTTTTCGTCCAATCAGATCTGTGAAGATTGGTCCTTTTGTGTAGTTGTTCAGTTTCTCCGACATACTGAAGGCTAGAAATCTTACACGTCATGAGATAAATTACATTCTCTGTTTTGCGTGTTTTGTCTGGACCATGAATGTTCAGATGTTTGCTCCTCACTGTACAAGTGAATATGCTTGTCTCTATTATATGTTGACATGTTTTGCATTGTTTATCACCACAGGGCCCAGATCATTACATCCTCCCAAGTCGAATGCAACTTCACGTAGAAAAGTTATTACAATATAATGGTTATTATATTTTTCTACTATTTTGTCTCTAATGAGACTCCATCATTCGCCTCAGACGATCGTTAATGAGACTCCATCATTGGTCGGAGCAGACCTGTAATGAAATTCCATCATTTGCTCCAGCCGATCTCAAATGAGACTCCATCATTGACCCAATCAAATTGCGGCTGGCGTATTGAATCCAAGAAAAATAAATATTGCCACTGAGAGTGATTAAAGGTGTCAATGGTAGCCAGTCTTCGTGTGAACAGCTTAATATGATTATAATTTTTTATATTTTGTAGACAAATTAAAGAAAACCAAAGCGATAAGACAATTTGTGTAAACGTTTGTATGTACAGTATGTCTGGATACTGTAAGAATGTTTTTGGAGTTGAAGTAAAACTTAATATCTATGTATTTTTTATAATAATGTTATTATGTGCTTTAAAATCTTATATATTAATACACTAGACAGAAGCTGTATATTTCAGAAATTAAAATTCACTCAGAAGATAATAATTTATTCGCATATTATTTCCTTTTTTTGTATTCCTCGACTTTAGTTGAAATGCATTGAAATAATACAAGTAAATATGCTTTTATTGGTTGACCTTGCTCTTATAAGAAAGCGTCTGAATTGTTGAACGCAAGGATGACAAAGTTATTATTGAATAAGATATTTTGTAAAATGTACATTAAAATAAATTAATAATTCAAAAAATAATTTGCGTACCTTCCCTACATGGTGAAGTAAATATCGGATGATAATCGAATTAACTTTGGCCTTTGCGACAGGACCATTAATAATGGACGTGATGCGCCTTAGATTTGAGGTTTGAATGTGTCATGGGAAAGGAATATGGTATGTCAATCAACTTCTTGTAATGAGGTTAATGCATCCCATTGTAAGGGTGCAAATTTCTGTCGATTTCTGTACAGCACAGTTTAGTTTGACAGAGAACCATTAATTAGATTTATGAGGACAGGTACCATATTAAATCGCTAGACTGCAATGGTTTTAATGTTCGTGTTGTGGGCGAGATTGATTCTTAATTAAGCATTCGTTTATTCAACGGTCAGACAGATTGGAAGGAAAAGGTTAACTTCTATCTTGGTATCGAAAATGTCAGAGTTGAGAGGGTACAGAAACCATTTGTAAGCTAGTGGACGTAGTATTATCTCTTTGAGATTGTCCGGAATCAGTTACATAAATAGCGCAAAATCTAGAAGGTTACGCTGACCGAATTGTCGCATATTTATAAAAGACGGTAGATCCGTTTAATCTGATTGGCTACGCTGAATAAGGGGCGTGTTTCCCAGAAGAAATTTCATGGTTTTTAATATGCCCCATCGCAAAATTTAGTCAGTCTACGTTTTTCTGCAAAAGAAAAATATAGCGGACTCCGAGATTGAATTTAGAAGAAATTATCTCGTAAAACAATTATCCAAGGGACCGGATGTCTGGAAAATTGACGGACACAATTCTGGCAGAAAAAGCAAGCAAGGCTTGAAAGCACAAGGGAAAGAGCTCCATCCACCCAGATACGTATCCAAGTACCTACGTATCCACGTACCCACGTACCTACGTTTCCACGTATCCACCTACCCACACAAATTTGAGGGCCGACAGAGGCGAGATAGAGAGAGTGCGGAGGGGAAAAAAATCGGAAGAACAAAGAAAACAGCAACGGTGAAATTTGGAGGGTCCAGGGTTAACCAGGTTATGCTGTTATGCAGGGACAATGACTTCGATTGTACACTCGATTATATGATGAACTAATTATATCGTTTAAACAGATTGGCTATTTGCATAAGTATATTCGTTTTCAAATTCAGTAAATGATTTATTTCAAAAAGAAGTGTATCTTCCTAATATAAGGCATTTTCCCAGTTTGTTTATGTAATTGATTAAATTGTTATATTTCATGTACGGGGGCTCGTGTTATTCTGTTCTATATATCTGCTCAGATCTCTAGTTATTCTATTTATAAGTTTCATAATTTATATTATTATTTACTGGATCCGGGCAATAACACCGAGGTCGATCATCCTCTAGAAAACGATAACCAACCGAATAAAGCGGACACCTTGTAACGAGGGTAGTAACCGCCACACCCATCTTTCATCATATAGTCTCAGACTACAACAGAGTTACATGGCAATCACAAAGAATAAAAGATTTTGACTCTGTTGACGCTGTGACCTTAGGAAACTATAATATTTTAAACATCTTCTAATCGTAAAGTGTAAATTTAAGAAGTTAGAGCTCATCTCCTGAACCAGAATTTTGAACAACCGGACCAAAGGAAGATATCGATAACTCACCTTGACCTCGAAGTAGGACGCTTAAATGCCATGACAACACATGATGTAGTCACGATGTCGGTACCTCAAAAATGAATTTGGAGCTAAAGAACAGATATATAAAATAATTACTGGTCCTTGAGACGTTCATCTTGATGAGAGAGAGAGAGAGAGAGAGAGAGAGAGAGAGAGAGAGAGAGAGAGAGAGAGAGAGAGAGAGAGAGAGAGAGAGAAAGAGAGAGATAGAGAACTTTCCAGGGTATGCAGCACAAATAATGCCAGCATCAGTAACTAATTCCAAGAGTTGAAAAGATCTTTTAAGTCACTTATGAACTAAACAAAAAACTTCAACACATATGTAATATCGATGAGGCCGGGCTAAACATTGATCACATCCAACAAAAACAGTAACAGCTGGAGGTTATAAGTCTTTTGTAGTGGATGTTGGTCGGAGAGTAACAACAAATGCGATTGTGGCAGATAGACCATTCCACCATTTGTTCTATACAAAGGCTATATACTTACTGCATATCAAAGAACTTGATGTTTCCCACACATTAAGTTTGCCTTGACACCATGGGGTTGGTCAACGTCAGAAACATTTTAGGCTTTGTTGAAAATCATTGCATACAACATGTAAAGACCAGACCATAACTCCTATTTCTACGATGGACAATAAACCTATATAATACTGACTACAACTGAAAAGGCTCGCACAGCTCTCATCAGTTACAAACACTCCTTTCTTCGGAATGTCACATACTATCTCATTCATGAGGCGGGCATTAGATCTCTGCCTGCCTGGAAAGTATTTACTTGTCAGCTATCACTGTTCTCAACCTAGTCAATACATTTCGCAAGACTGGAATTGGGATAATACTTTCAATTTTGATGCAGTGTCACACAAGTCCATGAAAATATCACAACAAAACTTAATCTTGGAAAAAAGAGCAAACATGAGAAGCATAAACCTAGTCTTTACTTACATTGACGACAGAGTGCATTCTTCTTTAAATGTAAGCCAGGTGAGAAACAGGTAATGTGTTATCCTAGCTAGAGGTACTAAAATGAATGAAAATAAATTTATGTAGAAGGAGAGTGGGCGCCAACCTGCATAGCAACAAAGCAAACAAATGAAAGAAAAAACCCGACAAAAAACAGCCTGAATAGTCAAGGAACCACATGGCAGAAAAGAAATAAAGTCAGTTATAATTGTTTTATGTTTCTGTTGTTCAGTATTATAATAAGCTGAACTTTTATGGAAATATATTTTTTTCATCAGCTTAGCCTGGATACGACATATTGACATTTAGTTGAACAATGTTACATCGACACTTTGTAAAACAGACGATAAGACTGAGATAATTCTGGGTTATTTTGTACAACCAGATACATCTACATAGAAGACGTTACAAGAACATGTACAGAATAGGAAAACAAATTTCGGGTAATTTATTAGTTTTTAAACATATTTCAATCATTTAGTTTCCACTATTGTACAACGCAAAGGAGATGGACTCAAAGTCTACCAATTAATTTAGTCTTTTCCCAAAAATACACAAACCATACATTATAATAGACATGGTAATTAATATAACATATATGAAAGAATTATCAATGACAGGTATACAAAACAAAGTAGAAAGTGCAGGAGCAAAAAGTATTTTGATAGTGAGGCACAAAATAAATATATACGTGTGTTTGTATATACATGTACTGCACTACATTTGAGAGTTCCATCGGAATACAAAAAATTCCATTCGTATTCCAGGGCACAAGTCCACAATGAGATCAGAAAGAGGTCGAAGACTACAATAGAGAATGTAGAATAATGTGGAGAAGATCCTAGTATTTAGCTGCTAAGACATCTTTTATTATTCCGACAGTTGAAACTTAAACTGAACATAAACTCATAATTACAGTACAGTAGAGGTCAATATTAGAACTACAATAAGAAGGAAATACAACACACAAATAGTAGTACAATCTTGACCTCTGTATCTGTAAATACAACACACAAATAGTAGTACAATCTTGACCTCTGTATCTGTAAATACAACACACAAGTAGTAGTACAATCTTGACCTCTGTATCTGTAAATACAACACACAAATAGTAGTACAATCTTGACCTCTGTATCTGTAAACAACATAAAGATAATTGGTTATATGCATGTATAAAGATAATAGGTTATATGCATGTATAAAGATAATAGGTTATATGCATGTATAAAGATAATAGGTTATATGCATATATAAAGATAATAGGTTATATGCATATATACTACTTCTTAAGTATGTTAAATACGATTGGATTGGATCTTTTAATATGCAAAAAAAATTTTTTTTAATTTTTTTAAAAAATTGCCTACAAAATTAAAAGAAATGGCATCATTCAAGTTGTCTTTTCCAAATAAAAAGGTTGATCAGAAATGAGAGTGACTGCAGGAATTTATCAGATGCTTTCGTAGAGTATTTCTATCTTGTCAAGAGTGTTATGTTCAATATGGATTTTGTGACAATAGCTGCTATTCAAACGGTAAGCCTTAAAGTATATTGCCTTCTGTCAAGTTAAACATCGAAGTCTCTGCGCACTCAAACTTAGCATCTTCAGAGTAGTTTCAGTTTGGCACTGGATGAGAGTTTTATATATATATATATATATATATATATATATATATATATATATATATATATATATATATATATATATATATATATATGTATTCCACATACTTCATTTTTTATATATGCATATGTACCCACGTTGACTTTTGTTCTCAGTGTCTAAAGAAGAAAATATGGTAAACATGCTTATTTCCTCTTTTGTTCTCTTTGGTTTCGTTTAAACTTCTCCAACTCATGGACATCATTTCATCAGTCAGGGTTACCTAGTGATTGTTTTATAAAATTTAATCTGTGAAAGAAATATTGTCATCGTAACTGATGTTTAAATAAAGCGGATAAGTGAATCGCATGGATGTATGTATTAATAAATATGTGATTAGATGTTTTTAAATTGATATTGGTGACTGGCTTTACTATTTATTTGAATGTTCACTTTCTTACGCATGTAGAAAACTATATGTGAAACTAAAGATTACAAAGATGACGACACTATTAAAGATAAGGGAATTGTTTCAGAATAGTAGGTTCAATATTGTTTGACAACCTTTTTAAATGCCAAATTAAAATTTCTAGTGCTCGATTGTGTATGGATCAGCATGTAAATCTCATCACCAGATGCTTGATCCGATACACAGACAAGGAAGGAAAAAAATAATTCTGGGTGTAATAAGAAATTTCCCTGCAGAAAGCCTCTACGTAAAACAAACGAATCATCACTTTGTCTCAGACGAACGAAACAAGCTCTTCAGAATACCACCAAACTATCTTCTGATCCATCTAATCCCTCATATAATGTAATCTTTAGGCACAAATACCAAACCTTGTACGCTCAGAAACCAAATTTCATTCCACCTTTTGGTATACAAATTTTCGTCCTTACTTAGAGGCAGGAAATATCAATATTGGAAATAGTACAAAATTCTATTATGTATATTTATTCTATGATTTGTGTTTAAATCTTGTCTATGAAGGTAAGTTGTTCTTTAAATTCTGGTCACTTGTAAACAGAATGTTTACAAGCATTTGAGTTGAAGACCAGTCTTGTTGACAGTTAGACTTCTCCCCCATTGTATTGCTTCACACCCTGTTATGATATAGCTCAAGTGAAAATGTGTATAAATAGGCATTTGGTAAACAAATAGTTCATCCCTGTTTTAGATCAGTCTGAGGAAATCCATTTGAGATCAGATTTTATAGTTTGTGGTGTTGAAATCAGTTATATTTCGAGAGGAATTATTTACTTAATATATTCATTGGGATTGCTAAAGTGCTCATTGACGTTTGAATTAATACATTACTTTGATCTTTTGTGAATTCATTCAAAGACATTTTAGATTGTATCATTGTGTTATATCAGGAAATTCAAGACCATTGGAACTCATTCTGAACATTCTATATTTTTGGACTTGCGATTCGGACATTTAGGATTATTTGGAATTTGATTCACAATATTGTAAGTATCTCTTGAATTTCACTTTATATTATAGGGAAATAAATTGCTTGTTGATATTACTTATATTGTTGGTTTCACTTTCTTTCTGTTACATATTTTTTAAATCCTAGAGTCGTAACACTATGTTCCCAAATCACCACCTTTGTTATTACACCAACCCACACCAATTATATTTGATCTTTGCCAATTCAAAAAGTCCTCAGCTAATCCTCTCCTTTTTCAGAGACGATTCAATGAATCAGAACCTCCAATCGTGGCCATACGTCCCTGGATACACACTGTTCGAAAGATGGAGACAAATTAGGATTGCAAGACCCATTGGCACCATCTTGAGCCGGTTACCGGATAAAGCCCCATTTTTACCTCAGAAATTACAGCCATACTCAAATCTGAATTACGTTGAAACATCTAAAAAATATATTTTATCTTTTTGGATTCCTTTTCCACACCAAATCTTAAATTTGACAACGCGTTAATATCCCAGAGCTTACAGAAATGTGGTTTGCTGATACAATCTGGAAAAATGTATTCTGTACTCCTGGCTGCCTAGTCACAATGGTATTAATGGTAATGAAAGCGCAGATAAAGCAACCAAAGGTGCCCTGCAGTCACCCGTTTCAAAATGGAAGATTCCATATACTGATTTCAAAATATTATATAAATCAGCATATTCTTAATACCTGGCAAAATATGTGGAATCGAAACTCCACAAACAATCTTGAGAACATCAAACCGACTATAGAGAGTGAGATTCCATCGTATAGAACATATCGCCGAAATGAGGTGGTATTGTGTCAATCGGACACACACACCTGACTCGTGCATATCTCCAGAATGTGAACCTCGACAAGAGTACATATCCTGCCTGTGTCCACTGACAGTGGAACATGTTCTTGTCGAATGCGTCGTCTTCTACTATGTGAGGCAGAACTGTTTTGTTGTGAACAAACCGTATGATGATGTACTACCAGAGAAAATCTTGGACGTGTTGAGGGAATGCGGTTTATATAATACATTTTGACCGTGTATTTAAAGGATTTTACATGTTTTATATTTATCTTCAATTTTATATACCTTTTACAGAATTTTTATATTTTACCGTTTTAATTTTTTCTTGTACTTCATGTTTTCATTTATTTGGAAGGGTTTATCTTCCTAAAGTTGTTGTGTAATTCTTCATGTTTACATTCTAGAACTTTACTTTTGGTTGGCGCCATATGTGCTGAGGTGCCGTTAAATACTAATACATACAGAAATACCATCTTAGAGTTGTATAAGAGAAAGGAAAGAAAAGCAAGCAAAACCAGGGCTGAACCCTCAGCGATATAGATAAGTATTGGTAGGTTACACGATTAGACGAAATGTAGGCAAGGGTACGAAATATGAAATAAAAATCCACTTGACACATTCGAACACTATTACGGAAAGTATGGAAAGATTAGAGCATATGCGACGGATGGGACACACCCTGTGACGGAAAGAAAAAAAAAGCGAAATCTATCTCGACCGAATTATATAAAAACCGAGGGAGAACTGAAAATAAGCACTTGTTTTCATTGTTACTGCTTTGATTGATAAACTACAATTATAAAGTTAACGGAAGGTAATAATTTTTTATTTTGCAAAACTTATCACCCCAATCCCTTGGCTACATCTAATACCAGTCTCGATCGAGTTTGTTCCTAACAGTTTTCTGTACTCCTAACACTTCACAAATATTTCACGTTGAACTATAAGCTTAAAACTTTGACACCCATGTGAACCATTTTTGCATTTATTCTAATGAGTTGTTAAAGTGTTTTGTTCAAAAGAGCCAAGTCAATGTCTTCTTGCGGAGCACGATGATTGGTATACAACCTGTTCCATTTTTTAGAGGAGGGGTCCACTCTGAAATCAGTAGTGTGCAGTACATCGTGCCCTGTCCTCCCAGCTCTTAAAGAGTACCGAAGAGAATTCATTTTCACCATAACTGATATATGCTGATCCTCGGAGGACAATGTTTCACGATTTCTGAAGAGTCTCTGTATCACATTCATATTTAAGATGATTAATATACAGGCCTAAAATTAAACGGATCGTTTAATTTTATCGGTGAGAATTCGAATAAAGACAAGTTATAAGAGCACCTGATGAAAATACCTTCTTTATATTTATAAATATGTTGCATTCCTAAATTTCAGAGCTCGACCGTATATCTTGTCGGCACGCGTAAGTACTTCTTCTGAAATTCGGGCACTATTTAGGAAACGCTTGAATTGATACTTTATCACTGTAGGATTTTTTTCCTCTCAAAAGATTCAGACAAGACAAATCTACGTGATCATCTAGAATGAGTCTAAGCCTCACTTACTTTCCAGCAAGGAATTGAACGTCTGAAGTGAAAATCTCCTGCAAGATGTATGGCAAATTTAAAATGAATAATTAAGTATGTTTTGGCTCATTAAAATATGCCACAAAACGTGCTAACTACAAAGTAAGGCCATTTCAATAAACTGAACGTTTCCCTCAGCCCTTCAATTATAGCTTGTTTTACTTCATAAGCACAATACTCTCTTTCTCGCTGAAATATCTCCATTCTTAAATATATAAATGTCATAAATGGACACCCTGTAGAATATCATTATACTTCTGCCCCATTATTCCGTCTTTTTCTTTACTCAGAAATATAGTTTTCTTGACAATTGTAAAATAAACTCATATAAATGTACAGTTCAGATATTTGTTTCTTTTCCTGCCTCGCCCCGTTTATTTTGTTAGTAGTATTTGTGATATTTATATGGCATACTTGGTACGTTATATAGTGTGTACATTTTATGGAATGAAGTCTGAATACTTCTCTGAGGATGAAGGTAAGTTAGAGTGTGCAGGGGCTTTATGGCTCTATAGTTTCGTGAATTCTAGATTGACAATGACATTCCGCTCTGAAATAGAAACTTATCTTGTAATTAAAACATGAGCAGGAAAGAGGGTGAATAGACTAGATTACTGGGGGTCGAGTTAGCTATCGCCGCAACTATCACCGCCCTTTTCGCCCCCCCCCCCCCGGCCCGTCGCAGTTCCTAAAGGCAACACTAAAACAGACCTGCTCGGCAAAGATGTTCATCTCTTCAGTAGACTCCCTACAGACGTACAGGCCCACCCTTTTGCCGGCTCGGTCTCTAGAGACGCTCCACATTGTTCCATTTAGAGACACGCACCAGTAGTGTATACAGTGGGCAATATGCCTTGTGATCACATTAGGAAGTACGGAGAGGTGTAACATGAGTTGTATAAACGAATATTGTCACATATACGCACAGAGACTTCGTAGGGATGGTTGAACTGATGCAGTATTGGTGTTAAGGCACGCCACGCGCTTTGCAGGGATGGTGACTCGAAGGTTTTACCAAAACGGCTTATAAATGAAGGGAAAAAAAACTCGACTGCTCAGCGAATTTCTGCGGCTTGTAGCTATTGAGGTGTAAATATTAAAAATTGTACACAGTTTATCACTTAGATATACAAATGGCACATGCACAACGAGAACTTGTATTGCAGGACGGGTTCGAAAAATTGACTGGGTTTCGACCTCCTTACCCCAGGAGCCGCATAACACTTCAGCAGCTCAGGGAGCAGCTCCACCGCCAACAGGCGGCCCGTGCAGAGTTTGCTTAGCTTGAGACAGCAGAGCAGGCAGCAGAGAACGTGAAGCCGGAATTTGGCCTCCTTGGCTCTATAGAAATCAAAGAAGTTCCTTCTTGATTTTGACAAGATAGTGCCACACCCTGCGTCTATTCCCCAAAACCTTGACCACCATTGGTCTCGTCATGTTCGTGAAGCCATGGAAGAATTTGAAGTCGAAGAAAAAGACCCGCTTGTACTTGGAGACCTTGACATTATGCCGGGATACCAAGTACGAAGCGATAGCCTTATCTTAAATAGCCAAATGACTGACGCACGATGCTATTGTTCTTGAGATTCTTCCGACAGGCGAAAAGTTTCTTATTCGCATCAAATGTATCGTTCAGGATGATGGGGATGATGAAGAGGAGGGAGGGGGGAGTGGATGGTAGTAGACAAGACTGACCCTGTGAAGACAGAAGAACGCAAGGGCAAAAGGTGGTTGAAATTACGCATGATACGAAACTTGAACTTCTTACTGGTACTAACAAGTTTTACTATGTAAATGTTTACCAGGTGGATGCGGTCGTATACGGCCTCTTACCCATTCAAGAGCCCGATTCCGACAACTTGGCCCCATTGAGGGACGGTGACCTTAACTGCTTAGAGGACTAGGCCTAAATGAGGCTCGCCGTCAAAGCCAGTGATGTGGGAAAAGCTATTCCACGAGATAGGCGTAACCATTAACGATGTGGTTGATCTGGAAAAAAATCTGAAGTCTGCAATGATCTTGAAGGACATTGCTAGCGGTGACATCTATAATAGCACAAACTATCGCTCGAGGGGGCAGGTAGTCGAGCTCATCGTCTGGGATGCCGCCATTCAAAGGCGATTTGGATTCTTGGCGGCGAAGACAAAAATACTGGACCCATATCTTACAGAGCAGTTTGTGCTGGCAGACTGTCGATGCTTCAGAACCCGGGGGAATCATCTGCAGGTTATCAATGTCTGCATCAACTACACAGACTCACGTTCCGCAGCCAACGAGTTGGCGATCAAAGTCTTCAGCTAAGCCTCCGCCGCTGCTAGTGCTACTCGAGAACGAAACGGCTGGAAGCCCACCCTCGCGGTCAAATTTAAAAACATCCAGCGGGCATGCGTCGAGTTTGGATATGGCGATCTTTGAAATAGCGCTGATGGATACAAGGTGTCTAATATTGTGAGTTTTGACATGGCCGCTTGCCATCCCACCACCTTTTGGGGCATGGGAGACTGGCTGTACGAACAAAAAGTTAATGACGTGCTCTCTGAGCAACACCAACTAATTATCTAGTGTTTCCACAGTCTGCACCGAGGTCGGCCTAAATCTCACTTTACTACTACTTCATTTCATCTGAGAGTAACACATGCGTAGGCTAGTAAAAATTCTTTTCACGCATAGGTGAGTCAACATCCGACTGATGCAATCAGTAGATTAGAACATTATTTTTGTGTAATTAGTGGTCTTTCCACTTCCTTGACCAAGTTAAGTTTGCGTCTTTATGCGACTAAAGTACCGACGTGTGACGGAAGAGATCGAATAAAAAGAGTGAAAGGCTAATCACTACGAGGTAAGTCCCCCTCCCCGCGCATATATCTGTCTTTCCATTAATTAACTAGACACAGGTATATTTGGCAACAAACATTTTTCGCTACTGCTACTAAAGCGGCCTTTTTAAGTATAGTCGTTCCTCAGATTTTCTTCATTTTGAAGTGAGTGGGTGGTAGGACTACATTATCTTACTTTGAGTCGGGCCGGCCCTTACACTCTTGATTAAAGATAAGAGCTTTTAGAACATACATTGGAGACACACAAGAGACCTGGGTCGGCGAGAGAGATGAGGCGGCCCTTATGGCTTTAAGGAACCGCGGTGGGAGGAGCGGCGACTGCTAACTCGTCCACAAGTAATCTAGTCTGTTCATCCTCCCTGCTGCTACATGCAAAAGTACTATCAATGGTGATTATTATTTATGACTAAATGATCTAAGAGTCTTTTATGTCGTATGCTGCGGATAACAGCTGCAAATGTTGTCACAACTATATATATATATAGTTGTGACAAGTTTCACTATCTATTTGAATGTTCACTTCTCGTCACATTAAGAAAACTACATACAAGTAATTATTACTGATGACTAAAATATTAAAGAAGAGGGAATTATTTCAGAGTAGGAGGAGAAAATAATTTTGTGACAACCTTATCATATTTCATCTAGTATACTTGCTACGTTCCACTCATGTAGCCTGCCCTCTAACATTTTGAAAACATTCACGCAGCAATTAATTAGGCTGGCGTTCCTGTAAGATGACTTCTTGACACGGTTAAGATTGCTTGCCTGGAATACACATAAGAATGTATAGAACACGTGCCGAATTTAGCCAGATGAAAGTCATTATGTTCTATTGGATTAGGTACGAGATGTATTTACAAAGTTCTGAATATTAGTGCGCTGTACAACAAAGTTCTTTTGTAGTGAACAGTACTGTAGTGCATCATCCTCAAGTATTCCTGATACACCTCATACTTATGTTTCAAAACTTTTCTACCTTGAAAGTAACATATATATTCCGTCTTATCTAATGCTAATGATCTCTTCCTATACTCTAGTTAACCATTGACTCAAACATGTATATGTATATATATGTTCTATTGGATTAGGTTATATATATATATATATATATATATATATATATATATATATATATATATATATATATATATATTATATATATATTGTTATGTATGATGTTTATATAATATTATAAATATTTTAGGAAATTATAAATGTTTCTTCACTTTAATATTTGCTTAAATCTTTATGTTTATCAGGAAAAACATGTTTAACTAGTGTCCTTGAATTAGGTTGTTTTGATCAATATGTTTTCTCAATTTGAAGGTCAAGGTTGAATTTTGTTTACAAGTAAAATTCCATTAAGATGACACATGTTCTAGAACATTCTGTCATGTGACCAATCTTTATATATGCCATGTTTGGTGGACATTTATTCAGTTTTGACATTACCATCAGTCTTGTAAAGAGCTATTACAGTTGTGAAAATACATTCCAAATTCTAAGAGAGGAATTATTTTAAATATTCATTGGATTATAACAGTGCTCATAAACTTTTGGATTTTGGATTTTTAATTGATGATTTTGGAATTTATGTGAACTTATTCAGAGATTTTGGAATACTTCATTTTGACATCAGCACATCAAGATTTCTAGTACATCAGGACTTTGGAGACCATTAGCACATCATAACATTCAAGGACACAGCCGTGAATTCGGAACATTCTATATTTAGGACTTGTGATTAGAACAATCATTCTTATTGGATTATTAGGATTTCAAAACACATTACTGTAAGTGACTTTTTTGATTTTTCATTTTAATTATCTAGTAATAAATTGCTTGTTGATTTTTACTTGATTTGTTGGTTTCACTTTCTTTCTGTTACATTTTTCTTAGACCATAGAGTCGTAACAGAAATTGGGGGCTCGTCTTCCGGGATTGAATTTCTTTAAAGCATATTAGAGATATTAAATTTATCCTTGAAATTCATATTGATTTTGTCTCTGAATTTTTTTTGTCTTTGGCAAAGATTTTTAATAGAGAAATTTGTTTTGTGTGAAACCAACAAGCATTTACAATGGCATCTAATGTTCAGAATTTCATTTCAAAACCTACCCAGGAGGGGTTAGAGTGCATGAGAAAGGATGAGTTGCTCGAGCTTGCCAGAAAATACAGTCTATCTGAGGCAAAATTATCATTGACAAAACAGGAGATAAAGATTATTTTAATTCAGTATTTAGTAGGAAAGGGAATTTTTGAAAATAGTGCTTTAAGTTTGAAGAGAAAGCCTGTATCTGGTTCTGACAGGAAATTAAGGGAATTAGAGTTAAAGAACCAGATGGATTTAGAATTGGCAAAGCTTCAGATTCAGAGAGAGAGAGAGAGAGAGAAAAAGAAGAGAGGCAGATACAGATGGAGAGAGAGAAAGAAGAGAGGCAGATACAAATGCAGAAAGAAGAGAGGCAGATGGAGAGAGAGAGAGAGAAAGAGGAGAGACAGATGAAAAGAGAAGAAAGGGAAATGCAATTTAAGTTAAGAGAATTAGAACTGGCAAACAGAGCACACTCCACTCCTTTAAATACAAGTTCAGGTTTTGATGTTACTAGGTATATTAGGTTAGTACCCCCCTTTTCAGGAAAAAGAAGTAGATAAATACTTTCTTCATTTCGAGAAAATTGCTGAAAACTTGAAATGGCCCAGAGAGCATTGGACTTTGTTATTACAAAGTGTACTAATTGGCAAAGCTCGTGAAGTCTACATTTCACTGTCAGTACAGCAAAGCACTGATTATAATGTGGTTAAGAAGTACATCTTGAAAGCTTATGAGTTGGTACCAGAGGCATATCGACAAAGGTTTAGGAATTGTAGAAAAGAAACTGGACAAACTCATGTCGAATTTGCAAGGGATAAAGAACAACTATTTGATAGGTGGTGCTCAGCCAAGAAAGTTGATCAAGCTTATGATAACCTCAGACAGCTCGTATTAATTGAAGAGTTCAAGAGGTGCATCCATAGTGATATTAAAACCTATCTTGACGAGCGGAATGTGGAAACTTTGGAAAATGCTGCTCGTATGGCTGATGATTATTCCTTGACTCACAAAATTTCATTTGGCAATAAGTCGTCCTCTCAGCAGTTTTCTGGTAAAAAACCATTTCAATCTCATTCGAGTACTTCCAAATTTCACAACAGCACAACTGTTAGGAATCAAACATCTGATAAGACTGATCAGAAATCCTTATCTCTTCCTACGTGCACTTATTGTAAAAAGAAAGGGCACGTTATTTCTGATTGCTTCAAGTTGAAAAATAAGCAACAGAGCAAAGACAGAACTTTTCCAAATGCTCTTATTTCTACGAGGTCAAGGTCACGGTCTTGTATTGAAAGCAATACATTTGTTGGGTCAAACAAACCCCAGTCTGATTCTATTTTAGAGGCTTATGAACGATTCATGTCAGAAGGTTCTATATCACTTATTGGTGATTCTGCCAAACCTATCCCAATTAAAATATTAAGGGACACTGGAGCTTCTCAGAGTCTTTTATTGTCAGGTACTTTGCCTTTGTCTGAGGAGTCTTCTTCAAGTGAAAGTGTGCTTGTTCAGGGAGTAGAGTGCGGCTTTGTAAATATTCCTCTTCATTGTGTAAATTTGGCATCAGACTTAGTTTCTGGACCTGTGATTGTTGGGGCAGTGACTTCTTTACCCATAGAGGGTGTTCATTTATTACTAGGCAATGACCTAGCTGGAGATAAGGTTGTGGTTAATCCACTTGTAACTGACAAGCCTTGTTTGGATCAGAAAGTTGATCCTGTCGAAACTGAAATCCCTGATTTGTACCCTGCTTGTGCAGTTACTAGAGCTATGGCAAAAAGAGCTCTTGAGAGTGATGTTGATCAGGATATTATTCCTTTAGCTGACACATGTATTGGTCAGTCTTTTGATGAGGTCACTTTTTCCTCAGGTATTGATCAATCAAATGGTATTGATCACAGTGATCCTCTTTTGGCAACTCATTCTCTTTGTCCTACTCAGGGTGACAAACGACAATCCCTTGTCGTTGAACAGGAGCAAGATCCCGAGATATCTTGTTTGTTTCAGAGGGCTATTAGTGAAACTGAAGCCACACAAGTTCCAGTGTGTTACTTTGTGAAAAATGGGGTCCTTATGAGGAAATGGAGACCACCTGATGTACCCGCTGGTGACGAGTGGTCAGTGAGCTATCAAATTGTTGTTCCTAAGTCATATCGACAGGAAATTCTTAATTTAGCCCATGAAACTCCTTTGGCTGGTCATTTAGGAGTCCGTAAGACTTATCACAAGATCTTGAATCATTTTTATTGGCCGAAGCTCAAAAGTGATGTTTCTAAATACTGCAGATCTTGTCACACTTGTCAAATGGTAGGAAAACCCAATCAGAAGATACCTAAGGCTCATCTGCAACCTATTCCTGCATTTGATGAACCATTTAGTAGAATAATGGTAGACTGTGTTGGTCCTTTACCTAAAACCAAGTCAGGCAACCAATACTTGTTGACCATCATGTGTGCATCTACAAGATTTCCAGAGGCAATTCCTCTGAGAAATATAAAAACTAAAACTATTGTGAAAGCTTTGGTGAAGTTTTTTTACACTTGTTGGCCTTCCCAAATCTGTCCAGTCGGATCAAGGGTCAAATTTTATGTCTGGAATTTTCCAGCAAGTTATGCATGAATTAGGCATCCAACAGTTTAAATCTTCTGCCTATCACCCTGAAAGTCAAGGTGCTTTGGAAAGATTTCATCACACTTTGAAGAATATGATTCGATCATATTGCTTTGATACAGAAAAGGATTGGGATGAGGGTATTCATTTGTTGTTGTTTGCTGTTAGGGAATCAGTTCAAGAGTCGTTGGGTTTTAGTCCCTTTGAACTAGTTTTTGGTCATACTGTCCGTGGACCATTGAAATTATTGAAAGAGAAACTTCTTTCAAATGAAGATTCAAAGATTAATCTTCTTGATTATGTTTCTGATTTTAAATACAAGTTGTCAAAGGCCTGTGAAGTAGCAAGAACTAATCTTCACACTACCCAGTCAAAAATGAAATTAAGGTATGACAGAAATTCACAGGAAAGGAGTTTTAAACCTGGTGACAAAGTTCTGGCTCTCTTTCCCATACCTCAGAATCCTCTTCAGGCTAAATTTTATGGTCCTTATACCGTTGAAAAGAAAGTAAATGACTTAAATTATATCATTAACACTCCTGGGAGACGGAAACAAAAACAACTTTGTCATATAAATATGTTAAAGGAATATTTTGACAGAGATAGCCCCAGCTAATTATTCTGTTGGTTTAGTTGTACCTGTCCCACACAGTGAAGATATCAACGATGGAGTACGATCAGACTATAGTGACTCTGGTATAACCAATCTTCGGGATTCAGAAATATTGAACAACCTAGACCAGAAACTTTCACATCTACAACAACAGGAAAGAAATGAACTAAAACAGCTATTACATGACTATGAGCACTTGTTTCCTGATGTTCCAACACGAACAAGTAAAATTTATCATGACGTTGACATTGTAGATTCTGCGCCTGTGAAACAGCATCCTTATAGGATGAATCCTCTCAAACAGAACTATTTGAAGAAAGAAATTCAGTATTTACTGGAGAATGATTTCATAGAACCAAGTCAAAGTAACTGGAGTTCACCATGTATTCTTGTTCCCAAGCCAGATAATACATTCCGTATGTGTACTGAGTATAGAAAAGTCAACAGTGTCACCAAAACTGATTCATTTCCAATCCCAAGAATGGACGATTGCATTGATAAAATTGGAAATGCGGAATATGTCACCAAGTTTGACCTTTTAAAAGGATTCTGGCAAATTCCACTGACGGAAAGGGCAAAAGAAATTTCAACATTTGTAACTCCAGATGGACTTTATCAATATAAAGTCATGCCGTTTGGAATGAAAAATTCGCCTGCAACGTTTCAACGTCTGATGAACATGATAACATTTGGTCTTGATAATTGTGACGCTTATATCGATGACGTCATTATCTACAACAACACCTGGGAAGATCATTTGGAAACCATTCGAAAATTCTTCGATCGACTCAGTGATGCGAATCTGACAATTAATTTGAGCAAGAGTGAGTTTTGCCATGCTTGTGTCACATTTTTAGGACATATTGTGGGACAAGGTCAAGTTAAACCTATAGAAGCTAAGGTCAAAGCTATCTCTGAATTTCAATTTCCAATTTGTAAAAAGCAACTGATGCGATTTCTAGGTATGGCTGAATATCATCGGAAATTTTGTTCCAATTTTTCCAAAATTGCTGAACCTTTGACAAGTTTATTGAGTAAGAAAACCAAATTTCATTGGTCTGACAAGTGTCAAGAATCTTTTGACAAGTTAAAGGCCATGCTTAAGAATGCACCAGTTCTTTCTGCACCAAATTTTAGCCAATCATTTAAATTATCTGTTGATGCAAGTGATGTAGGGGTTGGTGGAGTATTGATTCAGGAAGACAAAAGTGGTGTGGATCACCCTGTGTGTTATTTTTCTAAAAAACTAAACAAGCACCAGAAAAATTATTCCACAATTGAGAAGGAATGTTTGGCTTTGATATTGGCTTTACAGCATTTTGAAGTGTATGTTACCTCAGCTCTTTCTCCAATTATTGTGTACAGTGATCACAATCCCCTTACTTTCATCAACAAAATGAAAGATAAAAATCGGAGATTGTTGAGATGGAGTTTGATATTGCAAGAATATAACATTGACATTAGACACATCAGGGGAAAAGACAATGTGATTGCAGATGCACTCTCACGTGCCTAGAAATATAATATTGCTTGATGTAATTAAGTCCAGTATCATAAAACATGTTCTTATGTAATTTTGGTTATTATAGTATTAGATGTATATTCAAAAGAAAGCTTTATTATATAAATCTTTCTTTTTCTTTATGAGGGGAGGTGTTATGTATGATGTTTATATAATATTATAAATATTTTAGGAAATTATAAATGTTTCTTCACTTTAATATTTGCTTAAATCTTTATGTTTATCAGGAAAAACATGTTTAACTAGTGTCCTTGAATTAGGTTGTTTTGATCAATATGTTTTCTCAATTTGAAGGTCAAGGTTGAATTTTGTTTACAAGTAAAATTCCATTAAGATGACACATGTTCTAGAACATTCTGTCATGTGACCAATCTTTATATATGCCATGTTTGGTGGACATTTATTCAGTTTTGACATTACCATCAGTCTTGTAAAGAGCTATTACAGTTGTGAAAATACATTCCAAATTCTAAGAGAGGAATTATTTTAAATATTCATTGGATTATAACAGTGCTCATAAACTTTTGGATTTTGGATTTTTAATTGATGATTTTGGAATTTATGTGAACTTATTCAGAGATTTTGGAATACTTCATTTTGACATCAGCACATCAAGATTTCTAGTACATCAGGACTTTGGAGACCATTAGCACATCATAACATTCAAGGACACAGCCGTGAATTCGGAACATTCTATATTTAGGACTTGTGATTAGAACAATCATTCTTATTGGATTATTAGGATTTCAAAACACATTACTGTAAGTGACTTTTTTGATTTTTCATTTTAATTATCTAGTAATAAATTGCTTGTTGATTTTTACTTGATTTGTTGGTTTCACTTTCTTTCTGTTACATTTTTCTTAGACCATAGAGTCGTAACAGAAATTGGGGGCTCGTCTTCCGGGATTGAATTTCTTTAAAGCATATTAGAGATATTAAATTTATCCTTGAAATTCATATTGATTTTGTCTCTGAATTTTTTTTGTCTTTGGCAAAGATTTTTAATAGAGAAATTTGTTTTGTGTGAAACCAACAAGCATTTACAATGGCATCTAATGTTCAGAATTTCATTTCAAAACCTACCCAGGAGGGGTTAGAGTGCATGAGAAAGGATGAGTTGCTCGAGCTTGCCAGAAAATACAGTCTATCTGAGGCAAAATTATCATTGACAAAACAGGAGATAAAGATTATTTTAATTCAGTATTTAGTAGGAAAGGGAATTTTTGAAAATAGTGCTTTAAGTTTGAAGAGAAAGCCTGTATCTGGTTCTGACAGGAAATTAAGGGAATTAGAGTTAAAGAACCAGATGGATTTAGAATTGGCAAAGCTTCAGATTCAGAGAGAGAGAGAGAGAGAGAAAAAGAAGAGAGGCAGATACAGATGGAGAGAGAGAAAGAAGAGAGGCAGATACAAATGCAGAAAGAAGAGAGGCAGATGGAGAGAGAGAGAGAGAAAGAGGAGAGACAGATGAAAAGAGAAGAAAGGGAAATGCAATTTAAGTTAAGAGAATTAGAACTGGCAAACAGAGCACACTCCACTCCTTTAAATACAAGTTCAGGTTTTGATGTTACTAGGTATATTAGGTTAGTACCCCCTTTTCAGGAAAAAGAAGTAGATAAATACTTTCTTCATTTCGAGAAAATTGCTGAAAACTTGAAATGGCCCAGAGAGCATTGGACTTTGTTATTACAAAGTGTACTAATTGGCAAAGCTCGTGAAGTCTACATTTCACTGTCAGTACAGCAAAGCACTGATTATAATGTGGTTAAGAAGTACATCTTGAAAGCTTATGAGTTGGTACCAGAGGCATATCGACAAAGGTTTAGGAATTGTAGAAAAGAAACTGGACAAACTCATGTCGAATTTGCAAGGGATAAAGAACAACTATTTGATAGGTGGTGCTCAGCCAAGAAAGTTGATCAAGCTTATGATAACCTCAGACAGCTCGTATTAATTGAAGAGTTCAAGAGGTGCATCCATAGTGATATTAAAACCTATCTTGACGAGCGGAATGTGGAAACTTTGGAAAATGCTGCTCGTATGGCTGATGATTATTCCTTGACTCACAAAATTTCATTTGGCAATAAGTCGTCCTCTCAGCAGTTTTCTGGTAAAAAACCATTTCAATCTCATTCGAGTACTTCCAAATTTCACAACAGCACAACTGTTAGGAATCAAACATCTGATAAGACTGATCAGAAATCCTTATCTCTTCCTACGTGCACTTATTGTAAAAAGAAAGGGCACGTTATTTCTGATTGCTTCAAGTTGAAAAATAAGCAACAGAGCAAAGACAGAACTTTTCCAAATGCTCTTATTTCTACGAGGTCAAGGTCACGGTCTTGTATTGAAAGCAATACATTTGTTGGGTCAAACAAACCCCAGTCTGATTCTATTTTAGAGGCTTATGAACGATTCATGTCAGAAGGTTCTATATCACTTATTGGTGATTCTGCCAAACCTATCCCAATTAAAATATTAAGGGACACTGGAGCTTCTCAGAGTCTTTTATTGTCAGGTACTTTGCCTTTGTCTGAGGAGTCTTCTTCAAGTGAAAGTGTGCTTGTTCAGGGAGTAGAGTGCGGCTTTGTAAATATTCCTCTTCATTGTGTAAATTTGGCATCAGACTTAGTTTCTGGACCTGTGATTGTTGGGGCAGTGACTTCTTTACCCATAGAGGGTGTTCATTTATTACTAGGCAATGACCTAGCTGGAGATAAGGTTGTGGTTAATCCACTTGTAACTGACAAGCCTTGTTTGGATCAGAAAGTTGATCCTGTCGAAACTGAAATCCCTGATTTGTACCCTGCTTGTGCAGTTACTAGAGCTATGGCAAAAAGAGCTCTTGAGAGTGATGTTGATCAGGATATTATTCCTTTAGCTGACACATGTATTGGTCAGTCTTTTGATGAGGTCACTTTTTCCTCAGGTATTGATCAATCAAATGGTATTGATCACAGTGATCCTCTTTTGGCAACTCATTCTCTTTGTCCTACTCAGGGTGACAAACGACAATCCCTTGTCGTTGAACAGGAGCAAGATCCCGAGATATCTTGTTTGTTTCAGAGGGCTATTAGTGAAACTGAAGCCACACAAGTTCCAGTGTGTTACTTTGTGAAAAATGGGGTCCTTATGAGGAAATGGAGACCACCTGATGTACCCGCTGGTGACGAGTGGTCAGTGAGCTATCAAATTGTTGTTCCTAAGTCATATCGACAGGAAATTCTTAATTTAGCCCATGAAACTCCTTTGGCTGGTCATTTAGGAGTCCGTAAGACTTATCACAAGATCTTGAATCATTTTTATTGGCCGAAGCTCAAAAGTGATGTTTCTAAATACTGCAGATCTTGTCACACTTGTCAAATGGTAGGAAAACCCAATCAGAAGATACCTAAGGCTCATCTGCAACCTATTCCTGCATTTGATGAACCATTTAGTAGAATAATGGTAGACTGTGTTGGTCCTTTACCTAAAACCAAGTCAGGCAACCAATACTTGTTGACCATCATGTGTGCATCTACAAGATTTCCAGAGGCAATTCCTCTGAGAAATATAAAAACTAAAACTATTGTGAAAGCTTTGGTGAAGTTTTTTTACACTTGTTGGCCTTCCCAAATCTGTCCAGTCGGATCAAGGGTCAAATTTTATGTCTGGAATTTTCCAGCAAGTTATGCATGAATTAGGCATCCAACAGTTTAAATCTTCTGCCTATCACCCTGAAAGTCAAGGTGCTTTGGAAAGATTTCATCACACTTTGAAGAATATGATTCGATCATATTGCTTTGATACAGAAAAGGATTGGGATGAGGGTATTCATTTGTTGTTGTTTGCTGTTAGGGAATCAGTTCAAGAGTCGTTGGGTTTTAGTCCCTTTGAACTAGTTTTTGGTCATACTGTCCGTGGACCATTGAAATTATTGAAAGAGAAACTTCTTTCAAATGAAGATTCAAAGATTAATCTTCTTGATTATGTTTCTGATTTTAAATACAAGTTGTCAAAGGCCTGTGAAGTAGCAAGAACTAATCTTCACACTACCCAGTCAAAAATGAAATTAAGGTATGACAGAAATTCACAGGAAAGGAGTTTTAAACCTGGTGACAAAGTTCTGGCTCTCTTTCCCATACCTCAGAATCCTCTTCAGGCTAAATTTTATGGTCCTTATACCGTTGAAAAGAAAGTAAATGACTTAAATTATATCATTAACACTCCTGGGAGACGGAAACAAAAACAACTTTGTCATATAAATATGTTAAAGGAATATTTTGACAGAGATAGCCCCAGCTAATTATTCTGTTGGTTTAGTTGTACCTGTCCCACACAGTGAAGATATCAACGATGGAGTACGATCAGACTATAGTGACTCTGGTATAACCAATCTTCGGGATTCAGAAATATTGAACAACCTAGACCAGAAACTTTCACATCTACAACAACAGGAAAGAAATGAACTAAAACAGCTATTACATGACTATGAGCACTTGTTTCCTGATGTTCCAACACGAACAAGTAAAATTTATCATGACGTTGACATTGTAGATTCTGCGCCTGTGAAACAGCATCCTTATAGGATGAATCCTCTCAAACAGAACTATTTGAAGAAAGAAATTCAGTATTTACTGGAGAATGATTTCATAGAACCAAGTCAAAGTAACTGGAGTTCACCATGTATTCTTGTTCCCAAGCCAGATAATACATTCCGTATGTGTACTGAGTATAGAAAAGTCAACAGTGTCACCAAAACTGATTCATTTCCAATCCCAAGAATGGACGATTGCATTGATAAAATTGGAAATGCGGAATATGTCACCAAGTTTGACCTTTTAAAAGGATTCTGGCAAATTCCACTGACGGAAAGGGCAAAAGAAATTTCAACATTTGTAACTCCAGATGGACTTTATCAATATAAAGTCATGCCGTTTGGAATGAAAAATTCGCCTGCAACGTTTCAACGTCTGATGAACATGATAACATTTGGTCTTGATAATTGTGACGCTTATATCGATGACGTCATTATCTACAACAACACCTGGGAAGATCATTTGGAAACCATTCGAAAATTCTTCGATCGACTCAGTGATGCGAATCTGACAATTAATTTGAGCAAGAGTGAGTTTTGCCATGCTTGTGTCACATTTTTAGGACATATTGTGGGACAAGGTCAAGTTAAACCTATAGAAGCTAAGGTCAAAGCTATCTCTGAATTTCAATTTCCAATTTGTAAAAAGCAACTGATGCGATTTCTAGGTATGGCTGAATATCATCGGAAATTTTGTTCCAATTTTTCCAAAATTGCTGAACCTTTGACAAGTTTATTGAGTAAGAAAACCAAATTTCATTGGTCTGACAAGTGTCAAGAATCTTTTGACAAGTTAAAGGCCATGCTTAAGAATGCACCAGTTCTTTCTGCACCAAATTTTAGCCAATCATTTAAATTATCTGTTGATGCAAGTGATGTAGGGGTTGGTGGAGTATTGATTCAGGAAGACAAAAGTGGTGTGGATCACCCTGTGTGTTATTTTTCTAAAAAACTAAACAAGCACCAGAAAAATTATTCCACAATTGAGAAGGAATGTTTGGCTTTGATATTGGCTTTACAGCATTTTGAAGTGTATGTTACCTCAGCTCTTTCTCCAATGATTGTGTACAGTGATCACAATCCCCTTACTTTCATCAACAAAATGAAAGATAAAAATCGGAGATTGTTGAGATGGAGTTTGATATTGCAAGAATATAACATTGACATTAGACACATCAGGGGAAAAGACAATGTGATTGCAGATGCACTCTCACGTGCCTAGAAATATAATATTGCTTGATGTAATTAAGTCCAGTATCATAAAACATGTTCTTATGTAATTTTGGTTATTATAGTATTAGATGTATATTCAAAAGAAAGCTTTATTATATAAATCTTTCTTTTTCTTTATGAGGGGAGGTGTTATGTATGATGTTTATATAATATTATAAATATTTTAGGAAATTATAAATGTTTCTTCACTTTAATATTTGCTTAAATCTTTATGTTTATCAGGAAAAACATGTTTAACTAGTGTCCTTGAATTAGGTTGTTTTGATCAATATGTTTTCTCAATTTGAAGGTCAAGGTTGAATTTTGTTTACAAGTAAAATTCCATTAAGATGACACATGTTCTAGAACATTCTGTCATGTGACCAATCTTTATATATGCCATGTTTGGTGGACATTTATTCAGTTTTGACATTACCATCAGTCTTGTAAAGAGCTATTACAGTTGTGAAAATACATTCCAAATTCTAAGAGAGGAATTATTTTAAATATTCATTGGATTATAACAGTGCTCATAAACTTTTGGATTTTGGATTTTTAATTGATGATTTTGGAATTTATGTGAACTTATTCAGAGATTTTGGAATACTTCATTTTGACATCAGCACATCAAGATTTCTAGTACATCAGGACTTTGGAGACCATTAGCACATCATAACATTCAAGGACACAGCCGTGAATTCGGAACATTCTATATTTAGGACTTGTGATTAGAACAATCATTCTTATTGGATTATTAGGATTTCAAAACACATTACTGTAAGTGACTTTTTTGATTTTTCATTTTAATTATCTAGTAATAAATTGCTTGTTGATTTTTACTTGATTTGTTGGTTTCACTTTCTTTCTGTTACATTTTTCTTAGACCATAGAGTCGTAACAGAAATTGGGGGCTCGTCTTCCGGGATTGAATTTCTTTAAAGCATATTAGAGATATTAAATTTATCCTTGAAATTCATATTGATTTTGTCTCTGAATTTTTTTTGTCTTTGGCAAAGATTTTTAATAGAGAAATTTGTTTTGTGTGAAACCAACAAGCATTTACAATGGCATCTAATGTTCAGAATTTCATTTCAAAACCTACCCAGGAGGGGTTAGAGTGCATGAGAAAGGATGAGTTGCTCGAGCTTGCCAGAAAATACAGTCTATCTGAGGCAAAATTATCATTGACAAAACAGGAGATAAAGATTATTTTAATTCAGTATTTAGTAGGAAAGGGAATTTTTGAAAATAGTGCTTTAAGTTTGAAGAGAAAGCCTGTATCTGGTTCTGACAGGAAATTAAGGGAATTAGAGTTAAAGAACCAGATGGATTTAGAATTGGCAAAGCTTCAGATTCAGAGAGAGAGAGAGAGAGAGAAAAAGAAGAGAGGCAGATACAGATGGAGAGAGAGAAAGAAGAGAGGAAGATACATATGGAGAAAGAAGAGAGGCAGATGGATAGAGAAAGAGAGAAAGAGGAGAGACAGATGAAAAGAGAAGAAAGGGAAATGCAATTTAAGTTAAGAGAATTAGAACTGGCAAACAGAGCACACTCCACTCCTTTAAATACAAGTTCAGGTTTTGATGTTACTAGGTATATTAGGTTAGTACCCCCTTTTCAGGAAAAAGAAGTAGATAAATACTTTCTTCATTTCGAGAAAATTGCTGAAAACTTGAAATGGCCCAGAGAGCATTGGACTTTGTTATTACAAAGTGTACTAATTGGCAAAGCTCGTGAAGTCTACATTTCACTGTCAGTACAGCAAAGCACTGATTATAATGTGGTTAAGAAGTACATCTTGAAAGCTTATGAGTTGGTACCAGAGGCATATCGACAAAGGTTTAGGAATTGTAGAAAAGAAACTGGACAAACTCATGTCGAATTTGCAAGGGATAAAGAACAACTATTTGATAGGTGGTGCTCAGCCAAGAAAGTTGATCAAGCTTATGATAACCTCAGACAGCTCGTATTAATTGAAGAGTTCAAGAGGTGCATCCATAGTGATATTAAAACCTATCTTGACGAGCGGAATGTGGAAACTTTGGAAAATGCTGCTCGTATGGCTGATGATTATTCCTTGACTCACAAAATTTCATTTGGCAATAAGTCGTCCTCTCAGCAGTTTTCTGGTAAAAAACCATTTCAATCTCATTCGAGTACTTCCAAATTTCACAACAGCACAACTGTTAGGAATCAAACATCTGATAAGACTGATCAGAAATCCTTATCTCTTCCTACGTGCACTTATTGTAAAAAGAAAGGGCACGTTATTTCTGATTGCTTCAAGTTGAAAAATAAGCAACAGAGCAAAGACAGAACTTTTCCAAATGCTCTTATTTCTACGAGGTCAAGGTCACGGTCTTGTATTGAAAGCAATACATTTGTTGGGTCAAACAAACCCCAGTCTGATTCTATTTTAGAGGCTTATGAACGATTCATGTCAGAAGGTTCTATATCACTTATTGGTGATTCTGCCAAACCTATCCCAATTAAAATATTAAGGGACACTGGAGCTTCTCAGAGTCTTTTATTGTCAGGTACTTTGCCTTTGTCTGAGGAGTCTTCTTCAAGTGAAAGTGTGCTTGTTCAGGGAGTAGAGTGCGGCTTTGTAAATATTCCTCTTCATTGTGTAAATTTGGCATCAGACTTAGTTTCTGGACCTGTGATTGTTGGGGTAGTGACTTCTTTACCCATAGAGGGTGTTCATTTATTACTAGGCAATGACCTAGCTGGAGATAAGGTTGTGGTTAATCCACTTGTAACTGACAAGCCTTGTTTGGATCAGAAAGTTGATCCTGTCGAAACTGAAATCCCTGATTTGTACCCTGCTTGTGCAGTTACTAGAGCTATGGCAAAAAGAGCTCTTGAGAGTGATGTTGATCAGGATATTATTCCTTTAGCTGACACATGTATTGGTCAGTCTTTTGATGAGGTCACTTTTTCCTCAGGTATTGATCAATCAAATGGTATTGATCACAGTGATCCTCTTTTGGCAACTCATTCTCTTTGTCCTACTCAGGGTGACAAACGACAATCCCTTGTCGTTGAACAGGAGCAAGATCCCGAGATATCTTGTTTGTTTCAGAGGGCTATTAGTGAAACTGAAGCCACACAAGTTCCAGTGTGTTACTTTGTGAAAAATGGGGTCCTTATGAGGAAATGGAGACCACCTGATGTACCCGCTGGTGACGAGTGGTCAGTGAGCTATCAAATTGTTGTTCCTAAGTCATATCGACAGGAAATTCTTAATTTAGCCCATGAAACTCCTTTGGCTGGTCATTTAGGAGTCCGTAAGACTTATCACAAGATCTTGAATCATTTTTATTGGCCGAAACTCAAAAGTGATGTTTCTAAATACTGCAGATCTTGTCATACTTGTCAAATGGTAGGAAAACCCAATCAGAAGATACCTAAGGCTCATCTGCAACCTATTCCTGCATTTGATGAACCATTTAGTAGAATAATGGTAGACTGTGTTGGTCCTTTACCTAAAACCAAGTCAGGCAACCAATACTTGTTGACCATCATGTGTGCATCTACAAGATTTCCAGAGGCAATTCCTCTGAGAAATATAAAAACTAAAACTATTGTGAAAGCTTTGGTGAAGTTTTTTTACACTTGTTGGCCTTCCCAAATCTGTCCAGTCGGATCAAGGGTCAAATTTTATGTCTGGAATTTTCCAGCAAGTTATGCATGAATTAGGCATCCAACAGTTTAAATCTTCTGCCTATCACCCTGAAAGTCAAGGTGCTTTGGAAAGATTTCATCACACTTTGAAGAATATGATTCGATCATATTGCTTTGATACAGAAAAGGATTGGGATGAGGGTATTCATTTGTTGTTGTTTGCTGTTAGGGAATCAGTTCAAGAGTCGTTGGGTTTTAGTCCCTTTGAACTAGTTTTTGGTCATACTGTCCGTGGACCATTGAAATTATTGAAAGAGAAACTTCTTTCAAATGAAGATTCAAAGATTAATCTTCTTGATTATGTTTCTGATTTTAAATACAAGTTGTCAAAGGCCTGTGAAGTAGCAAGAACTAATCTTCACACTACCCAGTCAAAAATGAAATTAAGGTATGACAGAAATTCACAGGAAAGGAGTTTTAAACCTGGTGACAAAGTTCTGGCTCTCTTTCCCATACCTCAGAATCCTCTTCAGGCTAAATTTTATGGTCCTTATACCGTTGAAAAGAAAGTAAATGACTTAAATTATATCATTAACACTCCTGGGAGACGGAAACAAAAACAACTTTGTCATATAAATATGTTAAAGGAATATTTTGACAGAGATAGCCCCAGCTAATTATTCTGTTGGTTTAGTTGTACCTGTCCCACACAGTGAAGATATCAACGATGGAGTACGATCAGACTATAGTGACTCTGGTATAACCAATCTTCGGGATTCAGAAATATTGAACAACCTAGACCAGAAACTTTCACATCTACAACAACAGGAAAGAAATGAACTAAAACAGCTATTACATGACTATGAGCACTTGTTTCCTGATGTTCCAACACGAACAAGTAAAATTTATCATGACGTTGACATTGTAGATTCTGCGCCTGTGAAACAGCATCCTTATAGGATGAATCCTCTCAAACAGAACTATTTGAAGAAAGAAATTCAGTATTTACTGGAGAATGATTTCATAGAACCAAGTCAAAGTAACTGGAGTTCACCATGTATTCTTGTTCCCAAGCCAGATAATACATTCCGTATGTGTACTGAGTATAGAAAAGTCAACAGTGTCACCAAAACTGATTCATTTCCAATCCCAAGAATGGACGATTGCATTGATAAAATTGGAAATGCGGAATATGTCACCAAGTTTGACCTTTTAAAAGGATTCTGGCAAATTCCACTGACGGAAAGGGCAAAAGAAATTTCAACATTTGTAACTCCAGATGGACTTTATCAATATAAAGTCATGCCGTTTGGAATGAAAAATTCGCCTGCAACGTTTCAACGTCTGATGAACATGATAACATTTGGTCTTGATAATTGTGACGCTTATATCGATGACGTCATTATCTACAACAACACCTGGGAAGATCATTTGGAAACCATTCGAAAATTCTTCGATCGACTCAGTGATGCGAATCTGACAATTAATTTGAGCAAGAGTGAGTTTTGCCATGCTTGTGTCACATTTTTAGGACATATTGTGGGACAAGGTCAAGTTAAACCTATAGAAGCTAAGGTCAAAGCTATCTCTGAATTTCAATTTCCAATTTGTAAAAAGCAACTGATGCGATTTCTAGGTATGGCTGAATATCATCGGAAATTTTGTTCCAATTTTTCCAAAATTGCTGAACCTTTGACAAGTTTATTGAGTAAGAAAACCAAATTTCATTGGTCTGACAAGTGTCAAGAATCTTTTGACAAGTTAAAGGCCATGCTTAAGAATGCACCAGTTCTTTCTGCACCAAATTTTAGCCAATCATTTAAATTATCTGTTGATGCAAGTGATGTAGGGGTTGGTGGAGTATTGATTCAGGAAGACAAAAGTGGTGTGGATCACCCTGTGTGTTATTTTTCTAAAAAACTAAACAAGCACCAGAAAAATTATTCCACAATTGAGAAGGAATGTTTGGCTTTGATATTGGCTTTACAGCATTTTGAAGTGTATGTTACCTCAGCTCTTTCTCCAATTATTGTGTACAGTGATCACAATCCCCTTACTTTCATCAACAAAATGAAAGATAAAAATCGGAGATTGTTGAGATGGAGTTTGATATTGCAAGAATATAACATTGACATTAGACACATCAGGGGAAAAGACAATGTGATTGCAGATGCACTCTCACGTGCCTAGAAATATAATATTGCTTGATGTAATTAAGTCCAGTATCATAAAACATGTTCTTATGTAATTTTGGTTATTATAGTATTAGATGTATATTCAAAAGAAAGCTTTATTATATAAATCTTTCTTTTTCTTTATGAGGGGAGGTGTTATGTATGATGTTTATATAATATTATAAATATTTTAGGAAATTATAAATGTTTCTTCACTTTAATATTTGCTTAAATCTTTATGTTTATCAGGAAAAACATGTTTAACTAGTGTCCTTGAATTAGGTTGTTTTGATCAATATGTTTTCTCAATTTGAAGGTCAAGGTTGAATTTTGTTTACAAGTAAAATTCCATTAAGATGACACATGTTCTAGAACATTCTGTCATGTGACCAATCTTTATATATGCCATGTTTGGTGGACATTTATTCAGTTTTGACATTACCATCAGTCTTGTAAAGAGCTATTACAGTTGTGAAAATACATTCCAAATTCTAAGAGAGGAATTATTTTAAATATTCATTGGATTATAACAGTGCTCATAAACTTTTGGATTTTGGATTTTTAATTGATGATTTTGGAATTTATGTGAACTTATTCAGAGATTTTGGAATACTTCATTTTGACATCAGCACATCAAGATTTCTAGTACATCAGGACTTTGGAGACCATTAGCACATCATAACATTCAAGGACACAGCCGTGAATTCGGAACATTCTATATTTAGGACTTGTGATTAGAACAATCATTCTTATTGGATTATTAGGATTTCAAAACACATTACTGTAAGTGACTTTTTTGATTTTTCATTTTAATTATCTAGTAATAAATTGCTTGTTGATTTTTACTTGATTTGTTGGTTTCACTTTCTTTCTGTTACATTTTTCTTAGACCATAGAGTCGTAACAGAAATTGGGGGCTCGTCTTCCGGGATTGAATTTCTTTAAAGCATATTAGAGATATTAAATTTATCCTTGAAATTCATATTGATTTTGTCTCTGAATTTTTTTTGTCTTTGGCAAAGATTTTTAATAGAGAAATTTGTTTTGTGTGAAACCAACAAGCATTTACAATGGCATCTAATGTTCAGAATTTCATTTCAAAACCTACCCAGGAGGGGTTAGAGTGCATGAGAAAGGATGAGTTGCTCGAGCTTGCCAGAAAATACAGTCTATCTGAGGCAAAATTATCATTGACAAAACAGGAGATAAAGATTATTTTAATTCAGTATTTAGTAGGAAAGGGAATTTTTGAAAATAGTGCTTTAAGTTTGAAGAGAAAGCCTGTATCTGGTTCTGACAGGAAATTAAGGGAATTAGAGTTAAAGAACCAGATGGATTTAGAATTGGCAAAGCTTCAGATTCAGAGAGAGAGAGAGAGAGAGAAAAAGAAGAGAGGCAGATACAGATGGAGAGAGAGAAAGAAGAGAGGCAGATACAAATGCAGAAAGAAGAGAGGCAGATGGAGAGAGAGAGAGAGAAAGAGGAGAGACAGATGAAAAGAGAAGAAAGGGAAATGCAATTTAAGTTAAGAGAATTAGAACTGGCAAACAGAGCACACTCCACTCCTTTAAATACAAGTTCAGGTTTTGATGTTACTAGGTATATTAGGTTAGTACCCCCTTTTCAGGAAAAAGAAGTAGATAAATACTTTCTTCATTTCGAGAAAATTGCTGAAAACTTGAAATGGCCCAGAGAGCATTGGACTTTGTTATTACAAAGTGTACTAATTGGCAAAGCTCGTGAAGTCTACATTTCACTGTCAGTACAGCAAAGCACTGATTATAATGTGGTTAAGAAGTACATCTTGAAAGCTTATGAGTTGGTACCAGAGGCATATCGACAAAGGTTTAGGAATTGTAGAAAAGAAACTGGACAAACTCATGTCGAATTTGCAAGGGATAAAGAACAACTATTTGATAGGTGGTGCTCAGCCAAGAAAGTTGATCAAGCTTATGATAACCTCAGACAGCTCGTATTAATTGAAGAGTTCAAGAGGTGCATCCATAGTGATATTAAAACCTATCTTGACGAGCGGAATGTGGAAACTTTGGAAAATGCTGCTCGTATGGCTGATGATTATTCCTTGACTCACAAAATTTCATTTGGCAATAAGTCGTCCTCTCAGCAGTTTTCTGGTAAAAAACCATTTCAATCTCATTCGAGTACTTCCAAATTTCACAACAGCACAACTGTTAGGAATCAAACATCTGATAAGACTGATCAGAAATCCTTATCTCTTCCTACGTGCACTTATTGTAAAAAGAAAGGGCACGTTATTTCTGATTGCTTCAAGTTGAAAAATAAGCAACAGAGCAAAGACAGAACTTTTCCAAATGCTCTTATTTCTACGAGGTCAAGGTCACGGTCTTGTATTGAAAGCAATACATTTGTTGGGTCAAACAAACCCCAGTCTGATTCTATTTTAGAGGCTTATGAACGATTCATGTCAGAAGGTTCTATATCACTTATTGGTGATTCTGCCAAACCTATCCCAATTAAAATATTAAGGGACACTGGAGCTTCTCAGAGTCTTTTATTGTCAGGTACTTTGCCTTTGTCTGAGGAGTCTTCTTCAAGTGAAAGTGTGCTTGTTCAGGGAGTAGAGTGCGGCTTTGTAAATATTCCTCTTCATTGTGTAAATTTGGCATCAGACTTAGTTTCTGGACCTGTGATTGTTGGGGCAGTGACTTCTTTACCCATAGAGGGTGTTCATTTATTACTAGGCAATGACCTAGCTGGAGATAAGGTTGTGGTTAATCCACTTGTAACTGACAAGCCTTGTTTGGATCAGAAAGTTGATCCTGTCGAAACTGAAATCCCTGATTTGTACCCTGCTTGTGCAGTTACTAGAGCTATGGCAAAAAGAGCTCTTGAGAGTGATGTTGATCAGGATATTATTCCTTTAGCTGACACATGTATTGGTCAGTCTTTTGATGAGGTCACTTTTTCCTCAGGTATTGATCAATCAAATGGTATTGATCACAGTGATCCTCTTTTGGCAACTCATTCTCTTTGTCCTACTCAGGGTGACAAACGACAATCCCTTGTCGTTGAACAGGAGCAAGATCCCGAGATATCTTGTTTGTTTCAGAGGGCTATTAGTGAAACTGAAGCCACACAAGTTCCAGTGTGTTACTTTGTGAAAAATGGGGTCCTTATGAGGAAATGGAGACCACCTGATGTACCCGCTGGTGACGAGTGGTCAGTGAGCTATCAAATTGTTGTTCCTAAGTCATATCGACAGGAAATTCTTAATTTAGCCCATGAAACTCCTTTGGCTGGTCATTTAGGAGTCCGTAAGACTTATCACAAGATCTTGAATCATTTTTATTGGCCGAAGCTCAAAAGTGATGTTTCTAAATACTGCAGATCTTGTCACACTTGTCAAATGGTAGGAAAACCCAATCAGAAGATACCTAAGGCTCATCTGCAACCTATTCCTGCATTTGATGAACCATTTAGTAGAATAATGGTAGACTGTGTTGGTCCTTTACCTAAAACCAAGTCAGGCAACCAATACTTGTTGACCATCATGTGTGCATCTACAAGATTTCCAGAGGCAATTCCTCTGAGAAATATAAAAACTAAAACTATTGTGAAAGCTTTGGTGAAGTTTTTTTACACTTGTTGGCCTTCCCAAATCTGTCCAGTCGGATCAAGGGTCAAATTTTATGTCTGGAATTTTCCAGCAAGTTATGCATGAATTAGGCATCCAACAGTTTAAATCTTCTGCCTATCACCCTGAAAGTCAAGGTGCTTTGGAAAGATTTCATCACACTTTGAAGAATATGATTCGATCATATTGCTTTGATACAGAAAAGGATTGGGATGAGGGTATTCATTTGTTGTTGTTTGCTGTTAGGGAATCAGTTCAAGAGTCGTTGGGTTTTAGTCCCTTTGAACTAGTTTTTGGTCATACTGTCCGTGGACCATTGAAATTATTGAAAGAGAAACTTCTTTCAAATGAAGATTCAAAGATTAATCTTCTTGATTATGTTTCTGATTTTAAATACAAGTTGTCAAAGGCCTGTGAAGTAGCAAGAACTAATCTTCACACTACCCAGTCAAAAATGAAATTAAGGTATGACAGAAATTCACAGGAAAGGAGTTTTAAACCTGGTGACAAAGTTCTGGCTCTCTTTCCCATACCTCAGAATCCTCTTCAGGCTAAATTTTATGGTCCTTATACCGTTGAAAAGAAAGTAAATGACTTAAATTATATCATTAACACTCCTGGGAGACGGAAACAAAAACAACTTTGTCATATAAATATGTTAAAGGAATATTTTGACAGAGATAGCCCCAGCTAATTATTCTGTTGGTTTAGTTGTACCTGTCCCACACAGTGAAGATATCAACGATGGAGTACGATCAGACTATAGTGACTCTGGTATAACCAATCTTCGGGATTCAGAAATATTGAACAACCTAGACCAGAAACTTTCACATCTACAACAACAGGAAAGAAATGAACTAAAACAGCTATTACATGACTATGAGCACTTGTTTCCTGATGTTCCAACACGAACAAGTAAAATTTATCATGACGTTGACATTGTAGATTCTGCGCCTGTGAAACAGCATCCTTATAGGATGAATCCTCTCAAACAGAACTATTTGAAGAAAGAAATTCAGTATTTACTGGAGAATGATTTCATAGAACCAAGTCAAAGTAACTGGAGTTCACCATGTATTCTTGTTCAGAAGCCAGATAATACATTCCGTATGTGTACTGAGTATAGAAAAGTCAACAGTGTCACCAAAACTGATTCATTTCCAATCCCAAGAATGGACGATTGCATTGATAAAATTGGAAATGCGGAATATGTCACCAAGTTTGACCTTTTAAAAGGATTCTGGCAAATTCCACTGACGGAAAGGGCAAAAGAAATTTCAACATTTGTAACTCCAGATGGACTTTATCAATATAAAGTCATGCCGTTTGGAATGAAAAATTCGCCTGCAACGTTTCAACGTCTGATGAACATGATAACATTTGGTCTTGATAATTGTGACGCTTATATCGATGACGTCATTATCTACAACAACACCTGGGAAGATCATTTGGAAACCATTCGAAAATTCTTCGATCGACTCAGTGATGCGAATCTGACAATTAATTTGAGCAAGAGTGAGTTTTGCCATGCTTGTGTCACATTTTTAGGACATATTGTGGGACAAGGTCAAGTTAAACCTATAGAAGCTAAGGTCAAAGCTATCTCTGAATTTCAATTTCCAATTTGTAAAAAGCAACTGATGCGATTTCTAGGTATGGCTGAATATCATCGGAAATTTTGTTCCAATTTTTCCAAAATTGCTGAACCTTTGACAAGTTTATTGAGTAAGAAAACCAAATTTCATTGGTCTGACAAGTGTCAAGAATCTTTTGACAAGTTAAAGGCCATGCTTAAGAATGCACCAGTTCTTTCTGCACCAAATTTTAGCCAATCATTTAAATTATCTGTTGATGCAAGTGATGTAGGGGTTGGTGGAGTATTGATTCAGGAAGACAAAAGTGGTGTGGATCACCCTGTGTGTTATTTTTCTAAAAAACTAAACAAGCACCAGAAAAATTATTCCACAATTGAGAAGGAATGTTTGGCTTTGATATTGGCTTTACAGCATTTTGAAGTGTATGTTACCTCAGCTCTTTCTCCAATGATTGTGTACAGTGATCACAATCCCCTTACTTTCATCAACAAAATGAAAGATAAAAATCGGAGATTGTTGAGATGGAGTTTGATATTGCAAGAATATAACATTGACATTAGACACATCAGGGGAAAAGACAATGTGATTGCAGATGCACTCTCACGTGCCTAGAAATATAATATTGCTTGATGTAATTAAGTCCAGTATCATAAAACATGTTCTTATGTAATTTTGGTTATTATAGTATTAGATGTATATTCAAAAGAAAGCTTTATTATATAAATCTTTCTTTTTCTTTATGAGGGGAGGTGTTATGTATGATGTTTATATAATATTATAAATATTTTAGGAAATTATAAATGTTTCTTCACTTTAATATTTGCTTAAATCTTTATGTTTATCAGGAAAAACATGTTTAACTAGTGTCCTTGAATTAGGTTGTTTTGATCAATATGTTTTCTCAATTTGAAGGTCAAGGTTGAATTTTGTTTACAAGTAAAATTCCATTAAGATGACACATGTTCTAGAACATTCTGTCATGTGACCAATCTTTATATATGCCATGTTTGGTGGACATTTATTCAGTTTTGACATTACCATCAGTCTTGTAAAGAGCTATTACAGTTGTGAAAATACATTCCAAATTCTAAGAGAGGAATTATTTTAAATATTCATTGGATTATAACAGTGCTCATAAACTTTTGGATTTTGGATTTTTAATTGATGATTTTGGAATTTATGTGAACTTATTCAGAGATTTTGGAATACTTCATTTTGACATCAGCACATCAAGATTTCTAGTACATCAGGACTTTGGAGACCATTAGCACATCATAACATTCAAGGACACAGCCGTGAATTCGGAACATTCTATATTTAGGACTTGTGATTAGAACAATCATTCTTATTGGATTATTAGGATTTCAAAACACATTACTGTAAGTGACTTTTTTGATTTTTCATTTTAATTATCTAGTAATAAATTGCTTGTTGATTTTTACTTGATTTGTTGGTTTCACTTTCTTTCTGTTACATTTTTCTTAGACCATAGAGTCGTAGCAATATATATATATATATATATATATATATATATATATATATATATATATATATATATATATATACCTAGGTTTTAGTCGTTATATTATTTCATTCGAATGCCAAATTTTCTATCAATGAAACAAATACAATTATCTATTGTTTTTTTGCTCTAAAAAGTGAATCAGTATTTTAATTAAATACCTTTTCCCCAACCAAACTGATGTTTATAAACCATAGCATGGGCGTTACATATAGCGATGTTTATAAGCCATAGCATGGGCGTTACATATAGCGATGTTTATATGCCATAGCATGGGCGCTACATATAGCGATGTTTATAAGCCACAGCATGGGCGTTACATATAGCGATGTTTATAAGCCATAGCATGGGCGTTACATATAGCGATGTTTATAAGCCATAGCATGGGCGTTACATATAGCGATGTTTATAAGCCATAGCATGGGCGTTACATATAGCGATGTTTATAAGCCACAGCATGGGCGTTACATATAGCGATGTTTATAAGCCATAGCATGGGCGTTACATATAGCGATGTTTATAAGCCATTGCATGGGCGTTACATATAGCGATGTTTATAAGCCACAGCATGGGCGTTACATATAGCGATGTTTATAAGCCACAGCATGGGCGTTACATATAGCGATGTTTATAAGCCACAGCATGGGCGTTATGTATAGCGATGTTTATATACCATAGCATGTGCGTTACATATAGCGATGTTTATAAGCCAGAGCATGGGCGTTACATATAGCGATGTTTATAAGCCATAGCATGGGCGTTACATATAGCGATGTTTATAAGCCATAGCATGGGCGTTACATATAGCGATGTGTATAAGCCACAGCATGGGCGTTACATATAGCGATGTTTATAAGCCACAGCATGGGCGTTATGTATAGCGATGTTTATATACCGTAGCATGTGCGTTACATATAGCGATGTTTATAAGCCATAGCATGGGCGTTACATATAGCGATGTTTATAAGCCACAGCATGGTGTTACATATAGCGATGTTTATAAGCCATAGCATGAGCGTTATGTATAGCGATGTTTATATTCCATAGCATGCACGTTACGCATATCGATGTTTATATGCCACAGCATGGGCGTTACGTAATCCGATGCTTACAAGAATAATCCACCTACAAGATACGTGAAACGAAGAGAAATTCCCAGAAGAAAAATGAAATGGTATAATATCCATAGCTATTAGCCGGAAGTTATGTCTACGTTACATTTTGTAAAACGTTTCAAATACTACATGATAGTATTACTAATATTTCACTCAACTGAATTTCTAATTTGATCGAATAGTGCACGTAAAGCATATCATGTTCGTAGTTATGGTCAATGTAAATTTGTTTTAAGGTAAATTAGATCGATATTCTCTAATGATCTTTTTGATATTCCAAGGCCAACTGTATCAAATAGTGTGTCATTCAATGAACTAGATGACATTTCTTTCTTCAAAAGATGTAAAAGCACTGCGTCATTAAGTAAGAGCGTTACTAAATTACGCCTTAAGTTAAACTCGAATAATAACTTAAAACGGAGCAAATGTCTGACTGTCACAACCTGATGATAACTGCAATATTTCTTCGGTGATTTTATTGACCCACATTCAATTTCTTTATTCTCAAGATACTGGTTTCATATCTTAGCAAAAGTAATCTACCAAAAAGAAACAAAATATCTGTAGCTTTCCTTTGAATTTCTGAAGAGACCCAATCAATGTCGGCAGTTGGAAGATTCTAAGATATCTTCTGAAAACTTAAACAAGATAGTATTCCAGAGAAACCTGTAATAGACAAGCAACATAGTTTGCAACAATTTTCAAAATTTTCTCCTGTTATCCCTAATAGAAATGAATGAATTATTTGTACAATAATTATCGCCTGACAAACACTTGACGTCCTTATACATCGGATGTAAAAACGTAGTATATAAACCGTAGACTAGAAATGATCAACCAATAAGGGATTTGGTCAACATCACCACAGGGCATCTTATGGTAAAGAATCGTTTCCTCAAACAATCTTTTTTTGATCATTAATTTAATCACATTGAACTATCAATCGGATATGTCGCTGGGTTTTTTTTATCGCGCATTGATTTGATATTATCTTATTGTACTTTCATGTCAAATTACCCGTATCAATCAGTATGATTCATACATACGCATGGCGCTGGAAAAAAAACTATGACTGGCTGCATCGATTTACAACATGATAGTCTGCGCGTGGTTGTCTTCTGCTTAATGCAAGAACTTTTAATAGCCTATCCATTACGGAAATGATACAATATCGAAAAAGGGCACGAGAAGTAGCTCATTTGGAAATAATAATAATAATAATAATAATAACAATAATAAAGACATACAGTTACTATCAAAATCAGCACTCATCGGAACAGAAAGTTTATTGCCGAAGCTCTTGAGATCTAAGGCTTCAGGGAATGGGCAGATCCCGGGTACGATGACCAGCAAAAATACTATCAAGAAGCTATGGAACAGAGAAATAATAATAATAATAATATTAATAATAATAATACCAACAACAATTATAAAAGACTTGGGAATTGACCAGTGCGTGTTGCATGGATCAAAACAGAGGCATACTACTCTAAGACAATTATAGATTGTAACAACCAGGGCAGAATGAAGACAGATAGCATGCAATGAGATGAAGACTGCAATCAGAAAGGGAGTACATTGGAAGTGTGAAGACAATTATAAATAAATGGATGTAATAATGAATGCCGCAGTTGAAGTCACCAATACTTAGGCAGCCACCATCATCAAGTAAACAGCCAAAATCTTGGAGTGGACTAAAAGTAGTTTGAGGACATAAGTAGAAAGAATAGCTCGGTAATTTTCATCCATGGTTCACTGTAAGAAAGGACTGTACCAGTCAAGGAATATCAAAGAGGAGGGGAGTGCGAGGTCTCATGAGCAGTGAAGACTGTTGAGGTACAAATAAAGTAGCCTTGAGCAGTACGGCAGGGAAAGTGATAAAATATTCCTAGCCTTAGATCAGTAAGAGAGGTTTCCCAAAGACAACGAATAATATAGTAATTACCAGCGGTGGAATCACCAAGAGAGAACACCTGATCAGACGGAAAGGCAATGACGGGAAAGTTTGTAAGAGAAACAGAAACATACTCCAATGAAACGCCTGAATGTAGTTATAAGACGCGAGCTAAAGAAAAAACAGAAGGCGTAGTAATGACGTTTCAGGAAAAGATCATCATGGTCAACAAGGTTAAAGCAAGTGTACAAAATCAAGACGTCTTACTTTTTTGTAATGAACATACACGAGTAAGGATGAGACAATCTGTTACATGATGAGTGAGTGAAGATAGATGGACTATTTAAGTATAGAAATCGATATGGCGTACAAGCCATAGCCGTACAGTGAAAGCTAATTCAGAAACATTGAATGGAGTGTGCAAACAAGGGGTACTTGAATTCAGACCGATCACATATATAGGGCTAGATGTCAGACATTATACTGGTTGAGAAGAGAGGAACCCGACCTAAATCCTGATATAACAGTATTAGCGGATTCGCGTCGCACGTAAGGAAAAAGATAATGAAAATAAAAGTGACCCAGCAGGAAAACTTAGAGAGCTCTTGGGATCTCAAAGATTGCAACAATTGTGCTGATAGCACTAAGACTAATACCCCATAAAATTGGAGATGGCCGAAAAAAGCTGTGAATAATTCTAAACCCAGACCTAGTCTAAATTGTATGTCCATGTTTAAAACTAAACTCACCTAATGCTATGATTAGACTTTTCATTAATTTGTTATAATAACCAACCTAAATACTTTTGCAAAAAGGCATAAAAAATACACACGATACATCTTTAGATGTTAAATGGTTTGGGACGAATGCATCTTCTCTAAAAGATTGATATAACACCCCAATGATGCCTTAATTAAAAGGAAGTCGAAGAAACATAGATTTTTTTAATATTGGCTGTAAAGTAAAAGGATAGTCGTTGATTAATTTCATTGTATTGCCTATATCATCAAGCGGTATGAGTGTTAAAACAGCACATGACATTGAGTAAAGGGTGCTATTTGGTTAATTCTTCCAAGAAATAAATCCCACCCACTTCATTAACATCTGGTCATACTGATGCTTATAAAGATGGCTACAAATTATTTTATGATACATATAATATATTTTACCGTCAACTGTCATTCTTTCTTTTTTTTTGATACGTTATCAGAAGAAGAGAGATATTAATACTGTTGCGAAACACTATAAATTTACAACTGAACGTCACAATTGAATTTAATTTATGACTATTACATACAATATGGTCATACAATCCTCCAAGATGGCTGAAAACAAAACCAATTTTTATATTTAAACCTAATTGTAATTTTGTTCACATAAACAACAATTAATGATGTTATCTTCTCTTTAATTATTTTGATCAATGCTAGAGACACATAGAACCCAACCACCACTTGGGCGGCATGGCTGCAGTACATTTAGCCAGTCAGAACGGAAGAAGGGCAAAATTGAGGCCTATATAAAAGATGATGGGATAGTTCATTACCGGACCCTGCGTATCATCCAAGTTGAGGAGACATGCTTTGTCTTATACAGCACGACGTTTGCCCTAATTCTCAGAATCCTTCAAAAGAAGTGTAATGTTTTTTTTCTTTTTTTGTACCAAAGACAAACAAGATATTACTTCGTATATAGAACAATATACAGGTAGAGAACTTATACTGACGCTTGTAGGTCAGTTTAGTGTAATTTTTAACGCTGTATCTACACTTGATTTCGTAATGTTGGTTCACCAGTACTGAGCTAATACTAATTATACCATGGTAAACATCGGAAATGAAATAAATGTGATAAGAAGAAAATTAAATAAACGTGAAAAGAAGAAATTGTGACAAAAATTAAATTTTTGTTTCAACAAGTGAATAGATGAATGCATAGATAAATTACGACTGAACAGATTAATTAAAGAAGGCATACAACATATTTCAGATCCAAGAAGAAGTTTCTCCTATGCGTTATGCGAATGTAAATTAAAGTTTCCATATTCTGGCACTTGCAATATTGCAGTGTATTCGAAGAGAAAGACTAAAACGGCAACAGTTTTTTTGTGGCATGAAAAAGCACAAGCAATGCAGACAAGCCGTGTCCCTGATAGAGAACATCTTGATAGGAACATGGAATTAGACCATGGCATTAGACAAAGGAAAATCCGATCTTGAATATGTGGAGAATTAGCCGGAGAAAAAGTCAGTTTAGTGATCCCTTAGTTGCCAGAACAAATCTCATAGTGAGCCATCAGGTCGATTGCTTGTATATGACGATGACATCCAGGACACGCTGAGTACATTGAGTAAAGTGAAGAAGAGTTTACGCAAAAATGACTTGAACTTCAACAAAATATCCCTGATGGAGGAATTAAACAAAACCAGTCTCCTTTTGTAAGAAGCAACAACCGAACAAAGTGTATCTGGCCCAACCATTATACATTCTCCAATTGTTGCGTGAAATCTGCGCCAAAGCTTGTGTGCAAAGTGTAATGCAACTTTCTGAATGACAAGTACACTCGTCTACCACAGGAGATCTCACTACAAACTAGAAGTTGGTTCCGTTAAAATGAAAACAAAAGATTACAAATTGAAGTGCAAAACTTTTATCAGCTCACTTTTTAGGAGAGACATCATCTGACGCGTCACATGTCGTCAAATTCATGATTGCCGATGCCTTTTTAATTTGTACCACAGTTGCTTTCGTTCCGTGACATGTATTTGTCGCTTTAGTTTCCCTTACTTTGAAGATGCTTATGGTCTGACTAGTATCATAAATCAAGACAACACGGTTTTCAACCATTCAACACTTGTATACTATTCGTAGAGCTTGGTTTGATGTTATGCAAAAACCTTTATATAGAAATAGGTTGAATTACGTCAAAGCTTACACACTGAAGCTAGGATAATCTTCAGAGTATCATCATATCGAAGTGTAAACTGTATTGATCTACTATGTATGAATTGATACATATGGTATATAATATCATAATGGTTTAGTTTTGTTTGATCCACTTACAAACACATTTATGCAGTATTTTAATTATATAAAAATTCAAGCAAAGATATGAGCGATTTTTCAATTCTTAAATTTACTTATTATATATATTTTGGCTGAATTTGCCCAATTCGAATGTATATGTGTACAGTTGTCCTGGGTTTATACGACTGAAACATTTTCTCACTTTTGTCGAGCTTGTGTTCCAAAGCATACATTTTGTCTTTGGTTCTGGTTCATCATAATTTGGGATATGGATACGAGTATGAGTGATAACGAACGTGTGATCATTTAACAAAAATAATATTACTGATGTATAAATCTGTTCTTAACTAGATAATGCAAACAACATCCTCTTACACTGGGTGAGAACAAAAACGTTCTTAATATACGTTCGAACATTTTTAATACTGCTACTGTTTAGCATTTATGTCTAATTTACATGACACAATACACGTGTATGCAATACAAGGTCCGTCATCAAGCTTATGTTAATGACACGGAACATGGAACATGGTTTTCTTATGAAATGAAACAATTTGAATACAAAATTCAAAATTCTCATTGCATTTTGCAATATGCTGGCCTCATTTATAAGGTACTAATCAGACAATTTGTTCGTCCACTCAGCTGACTTGCATAGTTAACCGATAGGGCTGGCTGATTTATTTCGAGATCCCGACAGATGGTACAAAAATACTAAGAAAGCTTCATTTTCTCACTATGAAAGACGCCATCTTTTAAAGCATAATTGAGGCTTCCAGGGAACATAAAAGTGACGAAGGAAGAGTTAGCGAAGATTTTGATAAGATCTTCTGTTTATTTATTTCGTCATATGCAAGACCAAACTTGGCCAAGTTCGTTGATCTTTTAATTACATGATAATCGTCTTTCTCTTCTGAACCCAGACAACCTTTTTTCTTTCACGCAGTGGAAAGACAGACCCAAGCGGACCAAGAGAATATCTGGATACATAATAACATACTAATATCAAACTAGAATTCTTCGAAGAAGAATCGAGGAACATTTCGTCTCTCTTATTTGAAAAGCACATGACGTATATCATTTCTTTTTATAGGAAGTGATTGTAGGGTCAGCTTCCTCAAAGAACTATCTACATCTTTTAGTAAAGCAGTAAGATGATGAATACTACGGATTTCGAATAAATCGTTAAATCGTTCGATCCATACTCGCCGCACATTTTATCTTCAGTTGCCGCGGGTGCCTTGCCCTGTGAATGATCACGCCTTGTTTCAGCTGCTAGAATACTGCTTGAGTCCCTATGTCATGGATGGCGCGTTGCCAAAATCCTGGGTTATATTTTACCACACTAAACAAGTCCATAACTGACCCGAAGAACTTGGTACGAAGGCCAACCTGTAATGAACTGTAATAAAATCTTCTTTTTTTTTAAAATTATAAATTGGAAATATTAACACTCTAAAAGTCTAAATCACTGTAACATTTCACCCAATAGGATTGGAAATGAGAGAGAGAGAGAGAGAGAGAGAGAGAGAGAGAGAGAGAGAGGATATACTTCTATTGATATTACTGATGGAGTAACACTATTGTATGACATAGTAAAATACCCCATTGATACCAAATATAAAACTTTCATGCGATCAATTTACTTTAGTTCCCCTAATACAACGGTTAAGAGAGAGTTTTTAATGTGAATAACCTGGGGAATCGAAGACAGCAAGCTTTCTGTCACCTTTTAACCTATATTGTTATTAAACTGGTTTCTCAACTCCTCCCATCTTTTTCTTCCTTTCTTACATCCACTAAATCTGATTAATCCAATGTTATCAATCAGTACGTCCATTTATGCTCTTTAAATACGGTCATTTCCACTGCTGTACTAATACATCAATACCCATCTATAAACCCATCGGTATTATTTTCACAAGGGAGACAATTTAAACCAGATAGCAAAGTATATATTTTTGAAATTACTAATGTTCTGAAGTATTTACATTCGCTGCATCAATTACAGTTAACAACAAGCCGCAGGTACTATTATTGACTCACATGCGAGTATATACGATACCTGGTCAAGAGCTGCAAGTATTTTTGGCGCCGGTGGGTTAAACAGCACTGACCCAACCCTGGCTGCTGGTGTTTCAATGGAGACCTACTTAAAAATCAATTTATGGGCTGATACATGCTTAGCTGATTTTAATCCAAACAAAATCGAATCAAACACTATATTCAGAAAATCTAAAAAGAGCATCGCCCACAACTTTTAATGAATGATACGGCTCTTAGGAATCTCACTTCTAATAAATACTTGCGTCTAACACTAGATGAAATCTTTTACTCAGCATATATATAGGAAATAACTACAAAAGCACGGAAAAGAAGTTACACATAATATGAAGTTTGAAATTCAGATTGGAATCTTGAAAAGGTTCCAATATATTACTATTAAGACGGAAGATTAGCACAAATTATGCATACAAGACTTCGACAAGGCTGTAGTTTATTAAAGGTCGATCTTTTAAATTTAAATTTTTTTTATCATTTAGCAAAAGATGCTCATGCGGTGGACTTGAACCGCAGAGCATTTTCTCTTCGACTGTACAAAATATCTTGCCATCAGAAACCGAACAATATGAATTTGTCCCCGAGATACAGATTTTTTTTATACATTTTTTTTATACATATTTTGTCTTTAGGATATACAGTAACATGTTTCTTCTATAAATGCTTACAAGTTACCGTTTGATAATAGTTCTATATTGTCTGTATAATTGTCTTTCAATAGCTCATTAGAATGTTTCAATGTTTGCAATCCTATGTTATCCTTACACACGTCATATATATATATATATATATATATATATATATATATATATATATATATATGTGTGTGTGTGTGTGTGTGTGTGTGTGATGTATGCTCTCTTTCTCTCTCTCCATCTCGCTCACACAATCACAAACACTCAAACGTTCACACCAGACAGACCATATGTACGGATTCTGCCATTATATGAATTTTTCGTGTAGTTGCCAGTAATGAATCCAAAATGTACTGTATAATAATATATCTCTCAAGCAGAATATCCACACAAAATGAACCAATCTAGTTTATGACCTCTCAGGCTAAACGAACCATGAAAAAATGACGAATGCTCCAATACATCTTATTATATAGCTTCTGACTGCGTAAATCAAATAAAAACCCAATTATTCTACGTCTCAAACAAACACATCAGAATTGTGATCTTAAACTCTAATTTCTGGTCAACAAAATGAATCACTCCTCTGGGATTGCGAAATCTAGGTCAGAAGTTCAAAAGTACAAATTCTCACGCGCTAGAGCACGTGACATGACTCATGCTTAGCCGACAATATTGATTTTCCTAAGACCAATGTCCTGGGTCACATGTACCGTGTATGTACTTTCTGCAAGACGACAGCTGTAAGACTATTATGCAGAGACCATAAAACTATACCATTATTTAAAAACAAAATGATACATAATATATATATATATATATATATATATATATATATATATATATATATATATATATATATATATATAATACAAAAATCAATGGCGAATAACCGTCGTTTCAAGTGCGCTGGATCCAGCATGGCACCGTGTGTGTCAGGGATTGTTGTAAGAAAAAAACTGACAAGGAACAGCGCAAAATTAGTTTTCTTTTAACTAGCCTAAACGCTTTCGACTCTAATTGAGTCTTTCTCAAGAGCAAAATAGAAAACAGAGACAAATATAACAAATAATAAACACAGTTTGTCCTTAAATTACAGATAACTGTTGACAATATTCTAAAATAAGGGTAAAAACAAAGATTGTGTGGCCACCCTGGCAAACAAACATTGTTTTCCAGTCCAATTAAAAAAATTGTTTCCTTAGATTGCTTATATATATATATATATATATATATATATATATATATATATATATATATATATATATATATATATATATATATATTCATTTTTCCAATAGCTTCTATTAATTCACCTAAAATGTTGTGTCAATGTATTATCTGTTATCTATTCCTAGCTAGTTCCCATGGTTAGTAAGTGACGCTCTTTTCCATGGTGATAATAAACCGTTAAATCTGGCAATACTCCAGCTGAAGCAAATGTGACTAAAAACTGGCGCTGGATACTGTCAGTTTAAATGGCGACCTGCTGTTGAAGTTTACACGAGCCACATAAACAGGCCGTCAATGCTCACAGTGCATGGTACTGGATGCAACGCAAATAAAATAAAATAAAATAAAATAAAAATAACAAAACAAAAAAAACAAAAAAAAATTAAAAAATTAAAAAAAAAAAAGTGTGCAACGAGTCTGGATTGGACAATTCACCAATTCATTTTTGAAACCCGCAGTAAAATCCCATACTTAATCTTACAAATGTGTGCCTGATATTAATCGTGCGAATCATACAAATATGTGCCTGATATGAATCGTGCGAATCATACAAATATATGCCTGATATGAATCGTGTGAATCATACAAATGTGTGCCTGATATGAATCGTGCGAATCATACAAATATGTGCCTGATATTACTCGTGCGAATCATACAAATATATGCCTGATATGAATCGTGTGAATCATACAAATGTGTGCCTGATATGAATCGTGCGAATCATACAAATATGTGCCTGATATTACTCGTGCGAATCATACAAATATATGCCTGATATGAATCGTGTGAATCATACAAATGTGTGCCTGATATGAATCGTGCGAATCATACAAATATGTGTCTGATATTACTCGTGCAATATGTGCATGATATGAATCATGCGAACCATACAAATATGTGCCTGATATGAATCGTGCGAATCATACAAATTTGTACCTGATATGAATCGTGCGAATCATACAAATATGTACCTGGTATGAATCGTGCGAATCTTACAAATATGTTCATAGTATGAATGGTGCGAATCATACAAATATGTGCCTGATATTACTCGTGCGAATCGTACAAATATGTGTCTGATATGAATCGTGCGAATCATACAAATATGTGCCTGATATGAATCGTGCGAATCATACAAATATGTGCCTGATATGAATCGTGCGAATCATACAAATATATGCCTGATATGAATCGTGTGAATCATACAAATGTGTGCCTGATATGAATCGTGCGAATCATACAAATATGTGCCTGATATTACTCGTGCGAATCATACAAATATATGCCTGATATGAATCGTGTGAATCATACAAATGTGTGCCTGATATGAATCGTGCGAATCATACAAATATGTGTCTGATATTACTCGTGCAATATGTGCATGATATGAATCATGCGAACCATACAAATATGTGCCTGATATGAATCGTGCGAATCATACAAATTTGTACCTGATATGAATCGTGCGAATCATACAAATATGTACCTGGTATGAATCGTGCGAATCTTACAAATATGTTCATAGTATGAATGGTGCGAATCATACAAATATGTGCCTGATATTACTCGTGCGAATCGTACAAATATGTGTCTGATATGAATCGTGCGAATCATACAAATATGTGCCTGATATGAATCGTGCGAATCATACAAATATGTGCCTGGTATGAATCGTGCGAATCATGCAAATATGTGCATACTATGAATCGTGCGAATCATACAAATATGTGCCTGATATGAATCGTGCGAATCATGCAAATATGTGCATACTATGAATCGTGCGAATCATACAAATATGTGCCTGATATGAATCGTGCAAACAAAGGTTTCCCCTATAAATTTGACACTTGGCAGAATTCGTAGTGCATCGTCTGGTATGTATTTCCAAGCCAAACTGCAAGTTAAAAATATAGATCACTGCGGAACTCGAATGTACACTGGTATGTACAACAAATAGACCATCCCACTGACTTTCATATATGTTTTCAGAATGAAATATGTATTGACAGCGAATACAAATATGCACAACGATACGATTGTCAGTTCCAGGTGTCCTTAAGGTTCATGAGTCTCAATAAGATCTGAAGAAAAAAACAACATAAACTAATCTTTGATTGAAATTCATAGACGTATACGCAGAAACTACTAGTAATCCAATATAATACCTACTAATTGTTCTTATTCATGAATAATTGGTCAAGAGAGATCTTCCTGAACCTGAGTACTTGTTGTAATGAATTTGTATTCTATCATATGAGCTCTTTTCACCCACTTGTTTTACTGAACTACTTGCCACTTGCCTTCTTACATGCACACATATGTACCTAACTACACGTACCTGTATATGTATATATATAAGTATATAATGCATGTACGTATGTATGTTTCTGTCTCTCTCTGTCCATCTGCTAGAATGTTTCGTGCATGTAGAAATTATGACTGTTTGATCCATGTACAGTTTTATGAATGTTATCTAGAGTCTATAAACTGACGATAGACTCTAAAACCATTTGCATAACTGAAATATGCATCAATCACTTAGTTCGCTTCTATTTCTAGCGATTATCTCTTCCAAACCATTACTTCGTCGCATTGATTTCAAGTATTTGCCCCGCTGGAATAAATACTTTTTGTATACTAGCATGCTATTTGATACAATTACAGTATTTGCTATATTGTAATCCGCACGCGGGATATGAATATGGTTGCATATTTGAATCACAAGGGGCAATGAGGTCCGAATACACCGAGAAAGGCCTTTTTCTGCAGGACAAGAAGTTCTGAGAAAATCAACAAAGGCTTTTTCTGCATGGGGCAAGGTTGTCTGAAAACACAGACAAAGAACTTTTTCTGCAGGGACAACAAGGTCTGAGAACACAAACAGAGGCCTTTTTCCGCAGACTTCAGACCAGTAGTAGTGACCATAAAACGAGCCCGAGTGTTGCGCCCAATTCAAGCTATGTGGACAAATTAAACGGCTTGTTGATTAATCTAAACACTAAAAGTTAACACTGACATTTAAATTTATTTCGTTTGCAGATTTCAAAAGTTGATTTGCAATTCATTATTCGTTTCACTGCTGATGACATATTTCAATGGAATTTCCAGCAGAAATATTGCCGTTCCTAACTATGTTTAAACGCGTTTAAAAAAGTTGCCATACGTTGGTTTGTAAATTATTTCCCTAGTTAGAAATCAAAAGACTCCTTTCATCTGACTCCCCAAAAGCTTACCCACCATGCTCAAAGAGAGAGAAAATTATATTAAAAGAAATTCATTGGTTGTATAAATGTGAAACTGAATTTTATATGAACTGAAATAATGTCTTTCTCTTTACCTAAGTTCATAAACACATAACTGTCCGGGATAACAACGTCTTTTCCATTGATAAAACGTCATTTAACAACACGCTCCAACAAGCGCACTGATTTAGCTTCAAACAAATGAGCAAAAACAATTGTAATAAACCTAGAGTATGTGTAATTTGTATTCACGTCTCCTTTTATAGCTTCGTTAGATTTTAGTGATTATTTGTTTGATTATGGGGAGTCGTTGTTGGGAAGATATTTCTCAAACCAAGTAAGTAGCCAACTTCTAGGAGCATACGTCATAACGTACAGTATTCACGAGACTTTACGGTAGCATGGATTAGTTTAGTAAAATGGGCCCTCCCTAATTTCTCAACATAAGGAATTCTCAGGATATACTAATGTATAAGTGTTTAGTAATTTGAGATAAGAATACTTCTTTGTATTAGTTACTTGTGTCGTGTTTCGTGGTGCATGGCGTAAAGTTCAAATCTTCGGCTTGGAAAGGCTCACTTATGAGTCACAGATGTAAAGCACACAAAAATTCCAGCAGCAACAACAAACAAACAAACAAGTAAACAAACAAAAAACCTTGCAAGTGTGAAATTAGACTTTCGTGATGTGTGGTCAATAGGAGTTTAGAGGAAAAGTATTTGCAGTATTATCTCGGTTAAGAACCATTCAGTTTACAACGACTACTGCCTTCAGGTCCTTGAAAATGGGATAAACATGGACCTCAAGCCAGACTCATACAGGAGTTGTTTGATTTGATCGCTAGCGAGAATCCCTTGCGTGTTACAATTTTCTCAAATTTCAGAAGCAGACACCTCATGTTACATTAAACATTTTGAAGTTTAATTGAATAGTTGGACTAGAAAGTAATATGTCTTTGATTATCTGATAAACACCACTGTGTTAGGTCCATATCTGAAGCAAGAGAAATAACCATTTACCTATTGTCAAAATCATAACATAAAACAAGGGTAGTTCTTGTTGCTGTTTTGGGTCTTTATAGATATTCGGAGACCGCTGAAAAAAGGAGTGTTTAAGAAGACAAATATCAGTAAGCAAGTGACTAGATGCTCGATTGCCACACATTTTCTGTCCATACCCTTCTATTCACATAGATAAAATTGCAATTAGTAATGAACATGCTAGTGAAATCAATATTGACTCCAAAGATATTTATTTTCAAATGTTGGTAATACGACATTCAGTGTCTAACCAGATTAATGGACAACAGCCATCACGAAAAGTTTTAATTCCCCAATTGTCTGAAACGGTAAAAGCTTCACTTGCTGCGCATATTCAAAATAGGCTATAACGTAATTATCATTTAATGTGTGTCATCAGTGAAGGTTTTTTAAAACTTTTATTTTGCGTCAATCTCTGACCTGAAATGGATCCAATCTTAGTAGCGATGTTTATGTATATGAAAACAGATGCAAACACTGATAAGTGCTAGTGTATGACTTTACTAAGAGCTTGTTATTTAGTCAGATATACGAGTAGTTTTGTCCCACTTTAACATTAGTCTTAGAATGAAAAGGAAAAAAATTGCTATATGTGAACTGTTTGCAAATGCTAAACCGGAATGAGGAAATCCTGAAATATATGCACATATATAACGAAATTATCAGATAGAAAAACGCTTAAAAAAAAACAAAAAAAAAAAAACATTGGAAGGGTCTCTTTTACATACGTAAAGTTCTAGTCATACACTTTTTATAGAATCTGGTAGATATGATGGTGTTACTGCTTCATATCGTTTGTGTAATTTTTGTTATCGAAGTAACTTTTTGTTTGTAGAAGATGAATATCATGCACTTTTCATTTGTAAATACTATCAAGAGCTAAGGATTAAGTATTTAAACAAACCTTGGTATATTTATCCGTCTCTAGAAAAATTATATGGCTTTATATCAACACAAAATTCTTTTTTTATTCACAGAGTTGCATTATTTATATTCTATTTGCTGCGTCGACAAGAAAATACATGCAATATTTAGTATAAACACAATATGTATAATATGTGCGCTTCATTTGATAGATTTTGTCTATGTACATATTATTGTAGTATTGGCCGGTGGTCTAGATTACCAATTAAAGCGTCATGAATCTTGAAAGCAATGAGAAAACTTGTCCTATATATATACAAATAAGAAAACACATTACAAAAACTTGGTTCAGTCCACCCGGTCTATGCGCTTCTAAACCTACTGATCCCTTCCTTAAAGGAAGAAAATACAAACAATCAACAAGAGTACAGAAAATAACTTGAAAAATAAGATGAAGAAAATTCCTTTGCTTGAAGTGTTGTATACTTACAATTTGCAAAGGACAAATCTTAGAAATAAACAATAAATGAATAGTTACTGAAATGTGAGTACTAAGTGTGCTGAAATATACATGAAATGTGAGTACTACAATGTGCTAAAATATACATGAAATTGTATTTGTGTAAAATATTATTAATATACAACGTAGCATCCTTTCAGAATCATTAGGAATTTTAAACCATACATCCATCTGACCATTAAGTGTGGAATGACAGTTTGTATGTGTGGAACCACAAGCAGGTTGCAAGTGTGGAACCACAAGCAGTTTATAAGTGGGGAACCACATGCAGGTTGTAAGTGTGGAACCACAAGCAGTTTATAAATATGGAGTTACAATCGTTTTGTAGGTGTAAAATCAAAAAAAGTTCTTGTCATTAAATTAAATCATCATAATACAATGACATTTTGTTCCATCTACTTTATTAAAAATAAAATGGGGGCAGAGGAAGCTCTCGAGATCGTGTCAGTGCGATGACTTAACTTTACATCCAGCCATAAAATGGGAATCAACTGGTGTCGTATAGGAATACAGGTATACAATAGGTCGTATAGGAATAAAATCTTGTGGATATGAAGGTCTGAACAGGTTGATATGGTGGCATGTTGTTTTGCTTGAAAATTAGGCAAGTTAGAGAAGACTATATTGAAATTTTTCAAACACAGAATGATTTTCCAATCCAGGAAAACTGTAGAAATTATCTGTTTAAAAAACAAATAATATATATATATATATATATATATATATATATATATATATATATATATATATATATATATATATATATATATATATATATATATATATATATAAAGAATTCGGCCAATATTATTTTATGAGTTGAGTGAACATTTGACCGGCAATACATAGAAACTGTGTCACGAGAAATTAAGTTTTTAGAAGTGAAATTTCCTAATGTCCGAATCTTTCTCTTTCTATTACACATACTCATACACAAAACCAAAATCAATACAAATGTATTTGTTTTGTTTTTCTTTAATATTAAATGTATGAAGAAGAGTTGTTCGTTTTTTCCTCTCTACTATTTATTTGAATCAGACTTCCATTAGCAATAATGTTCACATCTGGCATATACCATTTATCTTTTAATTACTTCCCCACAGTATATATCAATCCAATATTTCTTAAGAACACTAACTATTATCACATGTTTCCTATCTTTAAATTGTTTTAATCAAATATCAACATTTATGCTGGTCTAAATATCTTCCAGCAATATATGTGATTATTTTTTACACCGACGAATTCTGCCACCACTCTCGCACTTCTAATTAACACTATCACTTTCGGTTTCTTTTGCATCTTGAATAATGTTTTCCAACGCAACATTAACAAAGCTAGGATTGACCGGAGTAATGTTGCTGACACAACATATATAAATCATCCATGTATCATATGTGTACCGTGAGAATTTCAAATCAGATTATTTGTTAGAAGTGACCCAGTAACAGCAGTCAATATTGACGCTGAAAGTAATGTAAATTGATTGTCCTAAGATGCTCGTCGTCTCATAGCCCTTACATCTATTATAGCATGGCTCTCATCAGAAAGAAAAAAGTTCGATTGATGTGCTCTTCTGGAGCAATGAAGATATACATTCAATGACAGAAAAAAAAAGTTTCATAAATTAACTTTTGTATATCTATTTTCATTATAATCGAGCTGAATAATAAGAATGCTGCAACACAAAGTTGCATGTCCAAAAACTTTTTTGACTTGTTTTTGCTTCCGTGCCTGTCTTACGTGTCTCGAAGTTACGGAGTAAAATGAAAACATTATTAACAATATTTATCTTAGGAAGAACCATTATGGGATTCAATTGCATACGTAATGCTATTTGTATGGGATAAAATCATTGTTCCTCTATCTATAAATAGCTAAATAGCGGAAAAGTTGATTCAGTTTAAAAATACATTTTATTTTAAGAATTGGCAAAATGATAACCTTAAATAGTATGGACTCACGTGATTAATTCTCAACAATGTGGACTGTCCTGATGATTTTGGGCAGAATAAGACGGGAACACAATATTTAATTAACAAGTTTACTTGCAAGATGGCGAAAACATGCTACAGCTCTGACCCTGATAATGTGTGATTCCTATTAGAGTGACGAGTTTTAGAATGGAATTCATTTTATAAAATCTTTTTGATATTAAAGTTAATCTGTATGTCCTTTTTTGCCATTTCTTATTATCTAATAACAACCATATATTTAATCTCAAATATTGCAGATTTAAACATTAGTATTCAATTTTCGTCACCGATACATGTTTTGGAAAGCAATAAAAGGTCAAGTATCAAATCTGTGCAGACATAATGTGAATGGAAACGGAATATATCGAACATCAATGAAATTATTACCCAGAACGTAGCAATTTTCAGCCAAAGTTTGGCACTTACGAGGTAACTACTTGCGTTTCAGCTGATTGAAGAGGTTAAAATACTATCATCAGTAACTGTACATTCCTCGGTTAGCAAAAAGAGAGACAAGGAAGGGAAAAAGCATTAAGAAACCATAACATGTAGCACAAAATCAGACATTTAATAAATAAAGTGTGTGTATCGAAGATTGTACTGAAAAATAAATCACGTGATCGAGCTCCATGATTTGATAAAGTGAATATTTAGCTAAATAGCATTTTTGGAAACCAAATTAAAAATAATATTTTTCGCAAAGACAGTCGTCAAAAAGAAAACAGATGTCTCCAATTAGCATTCAATATATACCCGCCCAAAGAAATATTGAATCATCAACAATATTCTAAATATATTTCACCATGGAGGGATTTTTGCTCTTTGTGTTCTTTTTCCCCATCTTAATTAACATATTTCCTACCGATAAACATGAACAAAAGAATAAAGTGTTCTTTTAGAGACAAAAGAAAGGCAACGAATCATAAGATTTTGATTTAAATGTTTGGGGGAAAATAATGCTTTGCTGTTTAATTTTCTTACTATATGTTCAATTCATTTATGTAAAGACCAGGCATCACTGCTGCTTTTAATTTTAAGGAAAATACCTTGCGTCAGAAATGATATGATACGGAAATAATAGGCTGATGGGATCCGTACTTTTAAGTGAAGAAACAAGAATGCTACATGGAAATAGATAAAAACTACAATATGAAGTATGTTTCTTTCACTGAATTTTGACAACATTAGATTTACAAGTTATTTTATGTTAGACAATATGATTTTGTTTTTAATAAATGCAATACTTGGGGCGTATACTATATAAAATATGAGTTTAAATATTAGTAATAAAAAACGCATAGATAGATATTCCCAATAAATCTTGCATGAAAGACTTGGGTTGTTTTATACCGTAAAACTAAAAATATCATATTTTTGGAAATTTAAAGTAAGACCATTTTTTCACCCAGGAAAGAAACAATACTCCAACATCTTGTTTTCCTAAAGTCTTAATATATTAATATGCCTTGAAATCCTCTATACAAATTTATTATACATTCAGCAAGAAATAAACTTTTATGTAAAATCTTCACGTATCCGCCCCACTAGAAGAGCCGACATTTTTCCTCACTACGCGTATTGTAGATGCAGTGCTTAAATGTTGTTAAAATATGCATTTAATCAGCGTTTTAATTAAGACCCATGTTTTATTAGGTCAAGTGTTTAATACCTTTGCATTTGGCTTTTCCTTATCGTGGAATCATTGTTCTTGCATAAGATGTTTTAGCAGATTTTGAATACACTTATTCAAATGTGTAGCTGTGGTAAACTCCTCTTTGAAAGAAATTCATAAGTTAAGTCTTACAGTATTCTAAATTCATACTTGAAGTCTTACAGTATTCTAAATTCATACTTTAAATCTTACGGTATTCTAAATTCACACTTTAAGTCTTACAGTATTCTTAATTCAGTGTTAGTTCATGCACGTGACCAACGCTTTTGCGTGTTTAAACAATTTCTACGCATTGTGTTGAAAGAAGCAGAAAACTGTAAACATTATGCCCTAAGAAAAATCTTGTAGGTCAATTAAAGCCACGTGCAGTATCAAATAGATGTACATACGCTACTCTGACGGGCTAAAATTTATGTTAACTTTCTGCTGTATGCAGTTCAACTTGATTACTGTTTGACAACGACCAATTAAACCTTTATGACGAATTGAGAGAAAGTGACTGCACAACATATTTGCATTAGTTACGCGTGTGCTCTGACAACAGACGGACCATGTGCTGCCGGCACATTTTGCAGAGCACAATCTGTTCATGTTTCTGTAATCCAAGATCATATAATGCTCGCTTAGAAACTATTTTGAACAAATGAAATACTCATTTTGTCAATAATAGAGTTATATAATATTTTTTGTTGTTAATAATCGTTTGATAAGCAATACGAGACCAAGTTTATAATCACTGAAATGGTCATTGTTTACTAACTCCATACTCACTGAAATCGTCATGCTTTACTAACTCTATAATCACTGAAATGGTCATGCTTACTTAACTCTATTATTACTGAAATGGTCATGCTTTACTAACTCTGTTATCATTGAAATGGTCATCCTTTACTAACTCTATTTTCACTGAAATGGTCATGCTTTACTAACTCTTTAATCACTGAAATGGTCATGCTTTACACAAAAATAAAAACACTTGATCAATAATGGCATAAATGCATCTTATTAGAGGTTAAGTATTTATCGTTAAATGAAAAGGAAAATACTTTGACGTCTACAATGCGAAAACTGAACAAAATTTAAATTTTCGCTAAAAGAATATATATATATATATATATATATATATATATATATATATATATATATATATATATATATATATATATATACACACACACACAATATAAGCAATTTGGCACAGTTGTAGAAGAAACACTAAAACACACTAATATCTTTGATAATTCGTTGGAAAACCCTTTTCAATGTAAAAGAGGAACTTTCATGAACATTATACTATATGCATATATCTAATTGTTTGTAAGTCTATAATGAACATTCAGACGAATCAAGAGAACTGAAAGCGATTCTCAGCCAATCTTGACTTAAACAGCTATTTTATTTATTTGAAATTACCTCACACTAAATTAACGTATCGCCAAATAGAAGTGTACATCTCTCAGAAAATGCAGTCCTAAATACTATTACTGTCAGATAGTCAGGACAGGATGTCCTAGTTGCATGAACTTGAAGTAGTGAAAATTACACGATAAATCAGGGACATTGAATTATTGTAATCTATCTCGTAACCATGAAAATAAATAGCACATGCTACGATAAATTGAAATATGGTGTCATAAACAGAGCAAAACATGAACAGTTAAATATTGAGATTCGTGAACGGGCTACCATATTTCTATCAGTATAGAAAAGCTTTAATTGTTTAACAGACCGCACATTGTACAAATTTAACTTAGTTAATAAAAATAGAAAAGGAAATTAAAATATTGTTTGCGTCATCACACCTTGAACAAAATGTTCTTTTATCCTGTTTTAAGACAGAAATAAATATGTGGAAATAGCTCGATCAGAACATTAATTTCTCATTATCAGCATCATACTTGGATCATGGCCACATCATTATCAGTATCATTACATTTGAATCAAGGCTACTCATTATCAAGATCATTACATTTGAATCAAGGCTACTCATTATCAAGATCATTACATTTGAATCAAGGCTACTCATTATCAAGATCATTACATTTGAATCAAGGCTACTCATTATCAAGATCATTACATTTGAATCAAGGCTACTCATTATCAATATCATTACACTTGAATCAAGGCTACTCATGTTCAGTATCATTACACTTGGATCATAACCACATCATTATCAAGATCATTACACTTGACTCAATTCTACTCATTATCACTATCATTACATTTGAATCAAGGCTACTCATGTTCAGTATCATTACACTTGGATCATAACCACATCATTATCAAGATCATTACATTTGAATCAAGGCTACTCATTATCAATATCATTACATTTGAATCAAGGCTACTCATGTTCAGTATCATTACACTTGGATCATAACCACATCATTATCAAGATCATTACACTTGAATCAAGGCTACTCATTATCACTATCATTACATTTGAATCAAGGCTACTCATGTTCGGTATCATTACACTTGGATCATAACCACATCATTATCAAGATCATTACATTTGAATCAAGGCTACTCATTATCAAGATCATTACATTTGAATCAAGGCTACTCATTATCAATATCATTACATTTGAATCAAAATCAAGGCTACTCATGTTCAGTATCATTACACTTGGATCATAACCACATCATTATCAAGATCATTACACTTGAATCAAGGCTACTCATTATCACTATCATTACACTTGGATCATAACCACATCATTATCAAGATCATTACACTTGAATCAAGGCTACTCATTATCAATATCATTACATTTGAATCAAGACCACATCATTTCAATATCATTACACTTTAAAGGCTGCTCATTATCAATATCATTACATCTGAATCAAGGCTACTAATGTTCAGTATCATTACACTTGAATCAAGGCTACTCATGTTCAGTATCATTACACTTGGATCATGGCCACATCATTATCAATATCATTACATCTGAATCAAGGCTACTCATTATCAATATCATTACACTTGAATCAAGGCTACTCATTATCAGTATCATTACACTTGGATGATGGCTACTCATGATCAGTATCATTACACTTGGATCATGGCCACGTCATTATCAATATCATTACACTTGAATCAAGGCTACTCATTATCAGTATCATTATACTAGGATTATGGCTACATCATTATCAAGATCATTACACCTAAATCAATGCTACTCATTGTCGGTATCATTACACTTGGATAATGGCCACATCATTATCAAAATCATTACACTTGAATCAAGGCTACTCATTATCAATATCAATACACTTGAATCAAGGCTAGTCATTATATTATCGATATCATTACACTTGGATCATTGCCACATCATTATCAGTATCATTACACTTGAATCAAAGCATCATCATTATTACTGTCATTACACTTAGATCATAACCACATCATTTTCAATATCATTACACTTGAATCAAGGCTACTCATTATCAATATCATTACACTTGAATCAAGGGTACTCATTATATTATCGATATCATTACACTTGGATCATAACCACATCATTATCAATATCATTACACTTGAATCAAGGCTACTCATTATCAATATCATTACACTTGAATCAAGGGTACTCATTATATTATCGATATCATTACACTTGGATCATAACCACATCATTATCAATATCATTACACTTGAATCAAGGCTACTCATTATCAATATCATTACACTTGAATTAAGGCTACTCATTATCACTATCATTACACTTGGATTATGGCCACATCATTATCAATATCATTACATCTGAATCAAGGCTACTCATTTCCAATATCAATACACCTGAATCAACGGCTACTCATAATAGTATCGATATCATTACACATCGATCATGGCCACATCATTATCAGTATCATTACCCTTGAATCATAACATCATCATTATTACTGTCATTACACTTGGATCATAACATCATCATTATCAGTATCATTTCACTTGAATTATTGCTGCTCATTATAAGTATCATTACACTTCGATCATGGCCACATCAATCAGTATCACTACAATTGGATCATAGCCATATAATTATCAATAGTATTACCCTTAGATCATAGCCATATATTGTTCTCTTCAAATCATTTTCTAAGGCACATATTAGTCATATACGTTTCTTACTCAAAAACAGGTTATTCTTTTCACAGTTAGTTCCCACCTACCCAATTACTTACCGATTAAGACACAAATGACTATACTTTTCAGAAAGAAACCATACTATATGCTTTCATGTGAAAAACAGACATTTTGATCTGTTTTTCTTTTAAGCGATTAGTTGATTCTATTCTGAAACTGCAAAAGATGGACCCTCGGTAATTGCATATCTCACCAAAGCATGATGTTGTTAATTTAATTTGTATTAATTTGTTTTTACAAACAGGCTCTTTTTTTTCGCGAAAGAGAATTTGTCTATAGGAATTCCCATACCGAGGAGAGAGATTTTTAGTGATGGAGTATTCATATAGCAAATAGGAATTCCCATATCGAGGAGAGAGATCTTTAGTGATGGAGTATTCATATAGCACAAAGGAATTCCCATATTGAGGAGAGAGATTTTTAGTGATGGAGTATTCATATAGCACATAGGAATTCCCATATCGAGGAGAGAGATTTTTAGTGATGGAGTATTCATATAGCACATAGGAATTCCCATATCGAGGAGAGAGATTTTTAGTGATGGAGTATTCACATATACCTTGGCAGTAGAATGAAGCTGATAACGAAAACTTGCCATCAACATTTACACTTTTTCATCCGCCATTTGCAATAAATGTCAAAAATGGGGGAAAACTTTCTTTATTCCTATGTCAAGATACTCAACAAATATTCACGAATAGTCACGTTATGGGACGGCTTGGAATTATTATTTCTTTTTATTTCATAAGTGTGTGGTTATATTTCTTAAGTCTGGGTGTGAGACAGATGCTTCTACGCAATAACTTTCCCAACATAACTGGCGAATATTTTGGTTATTTATGTTTGAGAACAGTGACTCAGGGAAGGTAAAAAAAATAATTTGGTTTTGGTTGGTGTATTTGTAGGTTACTATGAGGTAAAATCTCCACGTGGATAACTATGGAAGTGTATGTTTCATTCATCAGCCCAAATCAACAAACAGCTGTCTTATTGAACAAAATATGAGAAGAGAGAACTGAACGTTGAACAGAAATTAGTATTTTGTTAATTCCATGTCTATGTTATTGATGCAAATACTGCATTGCAGTTTAACAGGAGTCAAACATTGAAATATACGAGTATCAGAATTTATTTTAAATTAATGAATTCCTAATTAATACATTTAAATGCGGTTCTAACTCTATCCAACACAATTAATCGTATTCAACAATAATAAACCTTTCCTTATATATACATCACCGAACGCACTAGGGGTGATGATTTAACCTCACAGACTGTCCTTTTAGCCCTATCGGAGTGTTCTTTATAACAACATTCGACGTCTCCTTACTAGCCTTTTGCCGTGTTTTCGAGTCATAACGCTGTGTTATCGAGTCATAACACTGTGTTATCGAGTAATAACGCTGTGTTATCGAGTCATAACGCTGTGTTATCGAGTCATAACGCTGCTTCTAATATTAACTGTAAAATATATCTTAAGTATGTTCATATTAATTTTATGGGTTTCTGCTTGTTTGCATTATTTACGATTTCAAAACGTATTCCATTATTCGCTGAACAATAATGTAAACGATCCACAGATAACCATCTGAACTTTAAAACAAAAGATTGATGTATAAAGTACGAACCTAGTTGTGACCTTCATCAGGCATTTATTTCATAACAAAAATGATCACATAATTACCACCATCTCTAACACCACTTCCAATACCACATTGCAAAATTATATGTGAACAGGAGTTTGATATCACTAAACTCCGATACCCTACAATAGTAGGAGAATGTACCGGGTCCAAATGCAAACAACATAGACCCTGATCTGCCGTCGCATAATGCGCCGTCAGATCAGGGTCTATGTTGTTTGTTCTATTTATTAGTCCTTACAAACTGCATAGACCCTGATCTGCCGGCGCATTATGAGACGGCAGATCTGGGTCTATGCAGCTTGCAGTTGGAATTTCTAATACGCGAGTATATACGGTAATTGAAACATTGCAACTTTTGTCATCTGGATTAGACAGATCAAAGTAAGAAATTTCTTAATTTGTTGTCACAAAATTTAATTTCCTAACTAGGAAATAAATCTTTTACTACCTGAGATTTTTACAAGTTCAAAACTTCAAAAGATATATCGAAGAAACTGTCATTACTGGGGTTCATAAAGACTCAAAATGATCTGAGTCAATAACAAATTCATGTTGTTGTCCTTAAACAAGTTTTTCAAAATCTTCCGTTTTGCATGACGTTTTTCAGAACTGTTACATAACAAGGAAACATGCAAACAAACAAACGAACACAAAAACAAATAAACATCATGCAAAAGGTGACCGTTCAGATCATTAAGACATTTTAAAACATTCACAATGCTACTTTCAGCACGAGAAGATATTGAAATCCACTACATGTATCCACGTAATATAGGTCTTATCAATATGCCCAACCCACTAGTAATATTGAAATACAGACGTATTATGGTCATATTGTACGACAGATTATTGCCTTAAGACCGGCTCCATAACACTTTGTTTTAATGACAGAGATATGAAGAATTTTTTGGCATTATTACAAAATATAAGCATCCGTTCAATGAATTTTTTTCGACGCATTTTGTAAATTATAGCGAGCTCGTGCTCCAATTTATGTTCATCATTTCGATTTGATCCATCTAATGTCCTGCTTATTTTAATAGCGATAATAACCACTTGTACGTTAGAGCACAGATCAATACATAATGTTTGTTCCGTCGCGGTAAATATGGATCATCACCACTATAATAAAATGGTCTACAATATAATAATTGCCATGGCACAATGTCAGCCAGGTTCAATCTGCTGAAATTAAGCCTCTTCACCGGGAATGTTTTTGTAACGGATATCGTCTGAGACTAGTAATCTTTGTAAAGAAGACATTGTCAATCGCTGGGATAAATATAATAAGTGGATGTTCCGTGTTGCAAATTAACGTAATAAATATTGGCCTTTATTGAGGAATTCCGTACACAGATTACTTCCGTCGTTTGATTGAAAATGTTACAGGTCAGCCTGTACAAAATGCTTTCTCATAAAATGTGACTGTTAACAGACTTTGTTCATTTTTAAATGAATCTATTCCAGAAATGTAAAGGGATTGAAACCTTTGTAATATTTTATCGTTTTACTAGGCCTCTCTATGTGTAGCTCGACGAAAACGAAAGTACGAGCCTGATCAACTTTTTGATCAATGTGTAATTGGACGAAAACGAAGTACTAGTCTAATCAACTTTTCGCTCTATATGTAGCTGGACTAAAACCAAAGTACTAGTCTGATAAACTGTTCACTTTATGTGTAATTGGATAAAAACGAAAGTACAAGTCTGATCAACTGGTCACTCTATATGTAGCTGTATGAAAACTAAAGTACTAGTCTGATCAACTTTCACTCTATGTGTAATTGGCTAAAAACGAAAGTACAAGTCTGATCAACTTTTTCTTTCTAAGTGTAATTGGACGAAAATAAAAGTACTAGTCTGATGAACTTTTCACTTAATAATTTACAATGTGAATTATTTTGTAAATTAAAAGCCATTCTATACATGTAACAGGACTGATCTTGAATAGCGGATCTATCTTTTTGTTCATAAACTGTCGCTATAACAAAAATAATTAAAGGACACCTATTTGTCAAAAAAAAAACACGAAGATAATTGTTGTTGATTATTACCTTGAGATATCCATCTAGCAATGATTGGGTTCTGTTAGATGTATCCAAAAAAGGCAAAATTCTGAGTGTTTAATATTATAAGCGACATTATCAATTCCATATGGGTATGCTTAATCTATATTTACGTAGCATCTGAGGAAAAAGAGAATTTTATCTTTAGCACACACACACACACAGACACACACACACAGACACAGACACACTCATATATATATATATATATATATATATATATATATATATATATATATATATATACATATATATATATATATATCACCTGAAAAGTGATTTGAAGGTTGCGTTGTCTATTAATACACTATACTTACAAATCACTGTAACTATCTTTCTATCATAAATGTCAGTGAAGAAAACCAGTTTTTAGCGTATATTGTGTTGTAATGCCACAACATTGTACTTCATAAATACATATATTGAAAGGGATAGCAAATACTTACAGTGTAAAAGAGTTAGTTAATATGGACCAAATACACTAGTAAAGAATGACCATGTGTTCTGAATAATGAATATCAACAGTGTTTTCAGATCATGAGGTATACTATCCAACTTAAATCAGATTCTATCCTGGTTGTTCTTTAAGCTGAAGAGGAAATAGTTTTATCACGTTTGAATACAGATGATGATTATCACTTTTGAATACAGGTGATGATTATCACGTTTGAATACAGATGATGATTATCACGTTTGAATACAGGGAATGATTATCACTTTTGAATACAGATGATGATTATCACTTTTGAATACAGATGATGATTATCACGTTTGAATACAGATGATAATTATCACGTTTGAATACAGATGATGATTATCACGTTTGAATACAGATGCTGATTATCACGTTTGAATACAGGGGATGATCATCACTTTTGAATACAGATGATGATTATCACTTTTGAATACAGATGATGATTATCACTTTTGAATACAGATGATGATTATCACGTTTGAATACAGATGATGATTATCACTTTTGAATACAGATGATGATTATCACTTTTGAATACAGATGATGATTATCACTTTTGAATACAGATGATGATTATCACTTTTGAATACAGATGATGATTATCACGTTTGAATACAGATGATGATTATCACTTTTGAATACAGATGATGATTATCACGTTTGAATACAGATGATGATTATCACTTTTGAATACAGATGATGATTATCACTTTTGAATACAGATGATGATTATCACTTTTGAATACAGATGATGATTATCACGTTTGAATACAGATGATGATTATCACTTTTGAATACAGATGATGATTATCACGTTTGAATACAAATGATGATTATCACGTTTGAATACAGATGATGATTATCACGTTTGAATACAGATGATGATTATCACTTTTGAATACAGATGATGATTATCACTTTTGAATACAGATGATGATTATCACTTTTGAATACAGATGATGATTATCACTTTTGAATACAGATGATGATTATCACTTTTGAATACAGATGATGATTATCACGTTTGAATACAGATGATGATTATCACTTTTGAATACAGATGATGATTATCACGTTTGAATACAAATGATGATTATCACTTTTGAATACAGATGATGATTATCACTTTTGAATACAGATGATGATTATCACTTTTGAATACAGATGATGATTATCACTTTTGAATACAGATGATGATTATCACTTTTGAATACAGATGATGATTATCACGTTTGAATACAGATGATGATTATCACGTTTGAATACAGGGGATGATTATCACTTTTGAATACAGATGATGATTATCACGTTTGAATACAGATGATGATTATCACTTTTGAATACAGATGATGATTATCACGTTTGAATACAGGGGATGATTATCACTTTGAATACAGATAATGATTATCACGTTTGAATACAGGGGATGATTATCACTTTTGAATACAGATGATGATTATCACTTTTGAATACAAATGATGATTATTACCTTTGAATACAGATGATGATTATCACGTTTGAATACAGGGAATGATTATCACTTTTGAATACAGATGATGATTACCACGTTTGAATACAGGGAATGACTGCCTTGGGTGATTTGTTGCGTATATAAAGTTTTCGATCATATGTAACATCTAATCAACAGGAGATTTATAAATTATCGTTAAAAAAATATTAATACAGTCGGACAGCTTTATCACTCTGATTTCAGTATCCACCATGATTCATACCCATTTTTTATTACATATTTTCTATAGTGAATTCTTCATGATATTGGCCAGTGTATTTATTCATTTACATAAAAATCACATAAATGAAAAAAGTAACAAATAATGATCACATCAAATAAAGATCAGTTAAAACTGCAAACAAAACAGACTCTTATGTTGATTCTAATTTCAACTATTATGTCTCTAAATGAGACTATATTATTGGCCCCAGCAGAATTCAACTGAGAGCAAAGAAGCCAAGAACAATCAATGTTATTAGTGAGAGAAATAATTAATCTCATATTTGGTCAAACTCCAATATATCAAGTTCGTATGGACAGATTGAGCTTATCAATAATATGGCCATAATATTCCAGACTAAGACATACTATTTCTGTCAACAACATGTCTGAGTACTGTCAACAACATGTCTGGGTACTGTCAGAATGTGTGCTTTGGGATAATGCTTGTAAAATCCCAATAGCTACTGCTCTAGGTGGAAGCTGTAAATTTCTGCAGATAAACAACTATCCAGAAGATTTTAATTCAGCCTCAGACTTTGTTTTGATGTTTGCATTCTTCTTCCAAATGTTTAAATGCAAACAAAAAACGTAAAAAGAAAGCTACAAAAATATATAGTAATAAAGTCCAGCTTGGTCTGGTCCATGAGCCTACTTATGTTGGGTTAATGTAATAAAGTCCAGTTTGGTCTGATCCATGAGACTACTTATGTTGGGTTAATGTAATAAAGTCCAGTTTGGTCTGATCCATGAGACTACTTATGTTGGGTTAATGTAATAAAGTTTTACGGAAAGGCTGAGTGAAAGGGTCTCAAAAAATAGTATTGACAAAGATCCTGATTGATGAGCAATTTGAAATAAAAATAAAAAATAAAAATAGACAGTTACATAAATACATAAAATAAACATACAATTTCCGTTTTGATGGAGAACAATCGGACGATATCAGCATTAACTTTGACCTTTGTCGTATGACCATTATTCATTGATGTGACGCGCAATAGTACAGCTGTCTCTACGTAATTTTGACGATGAACAAGGCGTGCAAAACAACCCTTTGTGAAGTGGTAAATATAAAGAAAGATTAAACTGATATTGATGTCATATAACGCCGCGCTATCAGATAGCCTATAGTCTGTTTCAAGTTAGACATTTTTATAACTGAATAGACAGATTGAATTCATGCATTTAATGATGAATAACGTTCGATCTCTTATGATGTAGTGAGATTATTCTTGTCGGACACAGATTCATATTCGAACTGGGTTATTATAGTAATACTCTCGTACAGCAGTTGTGATGAAATAATGTCATGTGTAACGAAGCAAATTCATGTGCGCGCATGCGTAACGTATATCATTGCATTCGTACTTAAACGTGTCATATGTATTACACGGCTCAGTTATTATATTTTTAGCTGTTTTTGTTTGGTGATGGGGAGTTGTAGAACTATGTGGGGTTCCTTGTAACATGTATGCTGCTGTCTGGTGACGTTTGCTCAGAAGAGAGTACTAGTGTTCTCGCAGTGGGGGACCAAAGCTTCGCGACCAGCGGATCTGTGTTGAATGAGGAGGCTGTCAAGGGATCCTTCAACAGACTGGGAGGGGCGGGCCATACGTGGTGGCTCTCTGACCATTGACTGGAGCTGTAGAACCGAAATACATCGTGATTGTCAACCGGAGGCCACGATATATATATATATATATATATATATATATATATATATATATATATATATATATATATATATATATATGTTCCAATTTTAAATTGATATATTGACATATTTCACTATTGCTATATGAACATGCATTAATAATTCAGTATCGCTAAATGAGTGATAATCCATAATACATGCATCCTACTTGTGGATAGAATATACATTATTCATATTTGTGTATGAATCATATACTTTGGTCACCCTCGGTGTTGAATCATACATTGTTAGTATTTGAGTGTAAATCGTATACTTTCACCACTCTTGGTGATAGAGACGTACATTATCCATATATGTATACAAATTCTATACATTGATCGTCCATGGTGATATATCCATATAGCAATCATATGTGTTTATAAGTTCCATACGTTGATATTTGTTTGATTTTCTCCTTAAAGTTACATTTTCTGATTAGTTCTATGTTAGGAACTATATCATTCATTATATCAGTTGTTGGACTTTATGCGCACAAGTTTGGTGTCAGATTCATTCATTGTTTAATAACATTATAAATAAACATATCATCAACGAACTGCTTTCGGTGTCTTCGCTAAATCTTATCCCAACCAGGCTTCATCCTGATACACTCATTCATTTTTCACTGGGATAAGTCTCGAAGAAGTCTTTATAGGTTCATTCCTAATAGTTCGCGGTTTAAGAAAAAAACAACCTAAAAACATTTAATAAGTTGGATTTGGGAAAGATTTCAATAATAATTTAAATTATTTTCGCCAAAGAACAAAGCTTTTGTCCTCCTGCGCAGCAGAATGATAATAGACTATTGTTGAAACCGCCGCACTGTTTTGTAGTGGAGTGGACCACTTCTGATTCATAGGTGAGCAATCTATCTTGTGCTGTCCTCCCATCTCTGAAAGAATACTAAGTGGGGTTTGGATTTGCCATATCTAACATATGCAGATTCACTGATCACAGGTTTTTGTACTTTCTGACGTGTATCTCTATCATAATCTAAATATTTCAGATTATTTATAGAGATGCTTCAAATTGATCAGATCGTTGGTTTGTTATTAGCCTGCATTAGAAGAAAAGGCAAAGAATAGAATAAAATGTTTATTGTTATGAAAAGGCTGTTTTTCAAAACTTGAAGATCTTTTTTCACGAGAAATTAACCGTACATTTTGTTGGCACGGGCAAGTGCTTCTCTTGAAATTCGAGCAGGTTTTCTATAGAATAGTTTCATTGACAATTTGTCACTGACATATTAAGATGTTATGTGCTCATCTCAACCATGTCCAAGCCTTGCCTACCCTCAGCAGAGGATATCAGCTGTATTGCAAGGAATTGCAAGTCTCAGCTGATTATCTCGTACTACAAAAATACCAAAAGTGTAACAATCACATATGATGTGAGTCATTAATTTGCTCCATTTCATTATAGATTCTTTCTGGAAACATTGCCTGGTTCAGATTAAATGCAATCTGAGGTTGGGCTGCTTTGATAGCTGGCCATCGCAAATTCTACATCTACTGCTCCAACCACCAATGCCCAACCCCTACGCAAACCCTGTCCATGGGCATACACAGGAGTCAGAATTCATTATTACATACCTCCTGCAATTAGTCAATATGCATAGTTTGGTAAAAAAATAAAAATAATTAAGAAAACAAATAAAGCATTTTTACTACATCTATAACACTATAACACATGTTCAGATCTTTTACTACCTGCCTTTCAACAGTTGTATCATTAAAAAAATAATTTTTTTATTATTTAAGTGCTAAAATAATATCAAACACCTTTAATTTGACACCTATCACGACATGCTTTGGTGATGTCCTATATTTGACCCCTTAACTCCTACCCCAAGACCTCTGGGACCAAGAAAGCATTTTATGTCTTAAGTAATTTTAAAACAGTACCAACAGGAAAATACCCTCCCTCTTCATCAACAGATACAAGGGCAGAGATGTAGTGTTCATCTTATAACCCTGCCCAGATTCTGAGACGGATGGGGTGGAGGAGACTGGGTTGCACTAAAATTGTGAAAACTTAGTGAACCAACATCCCACGAGGAAGTCACTGAGTCTTAAAGCCAAGTGAAGAAGAAAAGTTTTTTTGCAGTAACAATGAACTCAAAAGCCATTAATTTCATATCAACGTCAACCTAGTGTGTTGAAATTTTATTGTTTAAGAGTTTTACTTCTGCCCTTGGTCTCCTGGGGTCAGTGATAGGATTCAAACCTGTTCAATGCGTAATTACTCTCATAAACCGACGATTTGGCACCCATTATGCCATGTCTTAGTGATGTTCTATTTTTCGATTTCATTGACTCCTTTAAACGTCATCGTCCCGCAAGCCCCAGGGTCCCCAGGGGTAACCGTGAAGAATCATTGCTCGCATCCTTTATCTTGAGTAATTTAAGAGCTCTACCAAAATGAAAATGAAAAGCATAATCAACAGAGAGGAAACAACATTTTATTTTTTTGACCTTGAATCCTGCATGGGATGTCCTTTCGAGTCACAGAATGAATGGTAAACATATTTTGCGTTTACAAGAGACTTGATTTACGTACGTATGTACGTACGGACGGACAGTGGTTACGTACATACGAACGAACACCAAGATGAATACCCACTTTTCTCCGAAAAGCGGGTATAAAAAAGCTCCTGAACTCAGGAGTAAAGAGCGTTTCTAGTAATATGCAATTTGCCGATAAAATACTTTTTTTTCTCCCCTTCTCAGTACAAGGTATTTTGGGCGATGAATTTATAACATTTTGCAGCCAATCGAATAACGCTAGAATTAAAATGTTTATTTTACTTTGTATTTAATAACAGTCGTGTTTTAGTCACGTTAATGTAAAAGTGCAGCGCCATTCTTAATATAAAAATACTAATTTGTACATGTAGAATATCACTCCTTTTATTTTACCTTTATTCATTTTAACTTTCTTTGAAATATTTTTTCTTGATACTGTAAATTACGAAATATTGAAAGGGGGGGGGGGCAGAATTTATCTTTTTGTTTTTTTGGCGTGGAACGAATATTCACGAAATTAAATCCACCACGAACAAATAGTCTTGTAGATTTTATGTTAATTATTGACTTTGTCTCAGAACTTATGTGACAAATCTAATTCCACATTTCGAATGACAAGTGATATCGTCTACATATGCGATCTCAACACAAACGAGAATTCGATCTTTCAAAATGAAAATGAGGTGACAAGTTGGTGTGCAACATCCACAAATATATAACGATAGACACCATCTGACACGTCATAAGATGTCAGATGCGTTTCGAGTAATGTAGCAAATACTTCTAAATGGGGTGCTAGTTTCCTTTATTTTGTTATTTATTTATTTATTTATTTTGCAACTATGGTATTATTACCATTGGTACCATCCAAGGTTACTCCAGGTTGACAAGGATTGAACGGTGTTAGTAAAGTTCCATTCGATTTCATCACAGGTTGTTTATAATTTCTGCAGAGATTTATCGAAATAATTTCATAGTTTGAACATTGAGGCATCTAAGCAGTAAAGTAAAATAGTGACCTGTTATGTACAGAAAATTCACAATATATTAAAAGATACATAAAGTACTTTGACATTTCATCACGGACAAATAGTAACATATTTTATTTCTTCCATTGATTAAGAATATATATATATATGCTCTAAAATATATGTACAAGTATACATTTGAAATAAATGCGATTACATGTAATGCGTAATAGTTCTATATTCTATTATTAGCAATCAATATGTTTCGTAATTTATAGGAGAAGAATAGTAATGTTAAAAGCTGCAGTAACAGTTTAGATAGTAAACTGATTGTGCTACCAATAATGCTTATGAAAGTACTGGTAGTAACTGTAATCATGTACAGCAATCTATACATGGTCAGTGATAAAAGTAACATTAGTGAAGGGATATGGCAAGGAACAAAGTTGCAATTGTAACGTATTCTAATGTAGTATGTACAGCATTACCCATGGTGTATGTTTTTGTTCTGTCCGACTATTGTTATATGTATGGTTTTACTCACATTGCTGACCGACTTACAGTGGTGCTTGCAAAGTGCTGGAAGTAGAAGACACCTTACTTAATGTTTCCAGTATGTGGTTCTCGCTACGTACCAGTGTAGTCATATAGCTGGATGACTTGTCAGGACGCTGTCTCCTTTATGACAGTTATTTTTAACTCTAGAGACATGTAATACCTGTATTCATTCCTCTTTTCTTTCTCTTATCTGTATTTGATAGACAGAGTAGTTTGCTACGTTGGACGATGCAGAACATTTCCTAAATTTCCAATAGATCAGACCAATTTCATCTAACACAATCCAATCAGATTTAATATAGTCTGTTTCAGTTTACAGTCACATTCTTATATGAATTGACAAGCTATTTGAATTAATTATGTTGTACTAATAAAGGATTACAAAGTTTCTAGTTTCTTATAATCCCGTGTAACCATTATTGTTATTGATAGATACATGTATTAACTTGGTTATCATGTAATCCCATATGGTCGTTCTTAACGTAGAACAGTTTAATGTTTAACTAGGTCCTTCATTATTTACGTATACAAACATGTATACCGGTGTCTGTACCATAGCACGCTTATTACACGGTTCAGTTGTGTACATTTGCAGCTGATTTCCTGGCACTTGGCACAGCAATATTTGGTTACGGAACTAGTCGTGTTTGAAGTGAGACTCCGACGGGATTCTTCGGCAGACAAGAAGGAATGCCATATAAAGCTGCATCATTTTGCATGATGTATCATTACAGTGCAATAGGGCGACTTTGTGTCCGTTATATGAACGGCATGGTTTCATAATTTCACGTCGGTTATATGAACAGTACAATAACATAATTCCATCTATAGCGTACTAACGGGGGGGGGGGGGGGGACGGGGCGGTTGCCCTGGGCGCTAGAGGTCTTGGGCTACCAAAACAGCTGATAAAAAATCGGGCCTCGTATTCTGGTCCTTTGGGCCATCATGGTATCCCCGGGCGCCATTTACCCTTAGTACGCCACTGAATTCCATATCTTAATGTCTGCTATATAAAAATTACAATATCACAATTTCATACATTCGTATCTGTCATATGAACAACACAATTTCATAAATTCGTGTCACTTTTGTGAATATCATAGTTTCACAAGTTCACGTGGTAAGGATAGTCTCACAATTGTATATCGGTTAAGTGAACAGAACAGTTTCATATCTGTCAAGTGGACAGAACAGTTTCATGTATGTTATGTTAACAGAATAATATTATAATTCATGTATGTTATGTGCACAAGATAGTGTGTATCGTTGAATAGGCAATGTGTAGAAATGCCTTTATAAGAGCGAATAAATCCAGTAATTACAGGTGGAAAATGTCTTAATACTTAATTTAGATTTCAACATACAATTCGACTAGCAATATTTAGTGCATGTGTAGACCATTTCTAGAAAGAATTTGTCTAACCTAACTTGTGTACCAGATAACATTCGAATGTGTAGCTATTGTCGTGCCAGAAAAACTGCTATGTTAGAGTAGGTCTCTTCACTGACCGAAACCCACTTGGTCAATTCTTGTGATAGGGTAGTGTATGTATCAATATTATCCATCTTTATCGTTCATATGTTTTTTTTTTGGTTTGTCATCATTATTTTACACTAATTTCATGCTTTATAAGATTTTATCACTAGGATATCATATGCGCAACTGAAATTAGATATACACAGATGGTACCCAGAAATCACGACGTGGAAAAGGATAAAAGAGCGTAAAAGACACACTAATAAATCATTGCACTTCATTTTATTCAAAATAAATTTATATTAAACAAATGTAGCTTAAGCGATTATTCAAATATATTTTTATTGTGTGACTATTATTCAGTCCTTCTGAGCATTACGGACAAAATGTTTTCTCACCTATCTCCTGTAGTTGAGTCCGGGGAGAGATTAACAATCTCCTGTATATGCAATGGAGCATGCATTTACTAACTCTCCATTGTCTGTCTGTCTGTCTGTATGTATGTATGTATGTATGTATGTATGTATGTATGTATGTATGTATGTATGTATGTATGTATGTATGTATGTATGTATGATGTTTATATAAATGTATGTACATATGTATGCATAGGGTGTAAGGGCATATCAGCGCAATCCTGGCTTTATAAAGCCAGGAAAGTTTAGGCATCCACAAAAAGGCATGCAAAATCCTTAAAGTACAAAGTCAAATTCTTCATATGAACCGCATTCTTTAATAACGTCAAGATATTCTCTGCTGGAACAACATTGCGAGACGCATTCAAGGGCAAAAGGGCTGCCTCTAATGTATGACCATGTGGAAATAGTAATATGATTGAATTCAAAAGCAAAAGGGCTGCCTTCTAATGCATGACCATGTGGAAATAGTAATATGAACGGCTGTCTCTAATGTATGAGCATGTGAAAATGGTACTATGATTGAATTCTTAGACTATTGTTAAAGAGAACACACACACAAAATATTTTGACTTCGGTTGAGTAAATATTAGGTGCTCAATATAGGTGTACAATTTTGGACACCTTCCCGCTTTGTATTTATGCTTCTGTTTTTATTTGTTTACGATTTTCACACTCCATAAGATGCACGATAGGTCAATCAACTGGCATTTAATATGGTCTGACTTTGAAGTGAGTTATTTTTGATACAAAATGAAATATTCTTATTTCTATTGACCACATACCGACTGAAATATGACTCATTAGTTTGTAGTTTGAATACTTGATCATCTATTCGGTTGACTTCTAAACCCAGCAGGCGGAATGGGGCTGTTTTATTTAACAATCATGACAGATGGCGCAGAAAATCCTAACCAAGCATCACTTTATACATCAAAGGGCACCATAGTTAGAAACATGTTCTAGATCCTCAGGGAGCAAAATAGTAACGTGCCGGAAAGTTTTTGAGAGTTTGTAAAGATCTGACTTTAATTGTTCTCGCCATTATGATAAATATGTTTTTAATTTAACATATGTAGGTAGTTCCGTCTTTGTTCCCCAAAACGGGATTCTTTCAAACATTGGACAAGAACAAGAGACGATAGGAGACTGCTAAGACACTAAATGAACTAAGAGGAAGGAATGTTTCTTAGAAGATTCGACGGATATTTTGTCTCGACCAATAGAAAACTAAACGAAATTGATCATTACTTTTCTGAACCGATTGTAGATTCCTCTTGCACATTGCAAGAAAACTGAAATTTCTTCAAATGCTTGAAATGCAGTCACAAAGGGAGTCACGAAACAATAAATGCAAGTTGTTTGAGATAAATCTTCTTTTGTAGAATGTTCACTATAACGTACTTTTTGTTAGGAGAGAAGACTTACGGTTTAATGCGCTACGCTACAAGTCCACATGGATAAGTACTGTATAGACTCCACTACATCATCATCAATTAATACTATATGAAAAGTATTAAAAGACGTACCACAGAAGTTGACTTGGCTTTGAGCACAAAAGAACATGAGAAAATGAGCAGACTAAAAACAACAGGAATTAAATGTAGATGCTATGTTTAGAGTTGCGTAGATATGTGGACGTATTTCATGAAAGCAGTGGAATTGTGGGTAAAAATACGAATAGTCATCTCATGAAAACATGCCATTTATCATCAACGTCCATGATATAGAAAATAATAAAAACAAACAAACATCTGAAACTCTGAAGAGTTTAGGGTTCATTTTCCGGTATGCATATACAAGCAAAGCTCCAAGTCAAAGGTCACTCAGAGTTTCGAGTGTTTCGACTCTGCGTATAGTACGATCCTTAAAACATATCGTGAGAATCAATATTCATAGATAGTGAATACATTTGTTGTGAGAAAGGAATATTCATAGGTAGTTAATACATTTTGTCTTTAGAAAGCAATATCCATAGATAACGAATAAATTTGTCTCTAGAAAGCAATATCCATAGATAGTGAATAAATTTGTCTTTAGAAGGCAATATCCATAGATAGTGAATACATTTGTCTTTAGAAAGCAATATCCATAGATAGTGAATAAATTTGTCTTTAGAAAGCAATATCTATAGATAGTGAATACATTCGTCTTTAGAAAGCAATATCCATAGATAGTGAATAAATTTGTCTTTAGAAAGCAATATCCATAGATAGTGAATACATTCGTCTTTAGAATGCAATATCCATAGATAGTGAATAAATTTGTCTTTAGAAAGCAATATCCATAGATAGTGAATACATTCCTCTTTAGAAAGCAATATCCATAGATAGTGAATACATTTGTCTTTAGAAAGCAATATCCATAGATAGTGAATAAATTTGTCTTTAGAAAGCAATATCCATAGATAGTGAATACATTCGTCTTTAGAAAGCAATATCCATAGATAGTGAATAAATTTGTCTTTAGAAAGCAATATCCATAGATAGTGAATACATTCGTCTTTAGAAAGCAATATCCATAGATAGTGAATAAACATGTGACAACGACTGGATAGTACACTTCATGCTTTATTCACAGAGTTGTTATTTTGTTTACATGTGTTCAAAGTAATAAATGTAGAATGAATACAAAGGCTATTAATCTAATGTAACAACTATTAATGTTACATGTTTGTATATACTAATTCTTAGCCATTGAAAATAATTCCTCCTTAGTTAGACACGAAAAAAAATGAAATATATTTTATTCTATAAAACATGTTTTATAACACCTATGTGTTCTCCTTCCAAACGGTCTGCCGCCTTCCTAAATATCTAATTAAACCCAGGTATCTGTTTATCTATACATTTATAAACATATTGATTTCATATAGAATCATCAAATTCATTACTTAATCAGGCTGAGTTTATTCTTTCAATTCGAAAGAAAATATTTATTTTTAAGAATTCCACATTATTTTATGTGACTATGCTTAGTTTTTATCCATTGTAAAAAATCATTTAAAAAGACTCAGTTATGCGACAATCCCCAGAACTATGAGTTATTGTATCTGTATGTAACATAAAGAACAGAGGTCATTCGAAAATATTCTAATTCTTTCGAGAAATGCATTAGTAGGCAAAATTCTCTGCAATATTTAAAGCTGTAACCATCTACGATTTGGACATTTTTTAGTGTTATAGGATATGAAGAAAAATTTCTGCCAGTCGTTATCATCTAAATTGCCAAATTCAAAATTCTTCTAGAAGTTGGTACTTTATTGTTTCCAGTCAATTTTTCATATATACATCTACATCCTTTCTTATTTCGTGCAATGATATAGAGAACATTATTTATGAAAGGTTATTGTAGATTAGAATCATAATTGATACTAAATTTATTTTGATATGACTTATAGCTGCAAGATGCGTTAAAAATCTATCAAATTAATGTTAATAGAAAATCTATTTTTTTAAAACTATCAGAACTTATTCAGTAAGCATCCTCATTAATGAAAGTATTCACACATCTAATACCTTTCTGAAACCATGTTTTGTAATAAACACTTTTTCTGTCTATTGTAATATAAAGATAATACCATATTTGCGTTTCTAAAAAAATGTTCAGCTGTGATCATTTTGACTGATCTAGTAAATATGATTCAAAAAGCATCTATTCAGAAAGGATTAAGATCCTTTTCTACTGTGTTAAGAAAATGTATTCCAAATACGCAGAAATTATCAATATTTGATACTGAAAATTGTAAGAAACATTTCCACTTAGGCTCATCAGACAACAGTCTTCTAAGCCATGTAAGTTTCAAGCACTCACAAAATTAAATATATTAGTTATATTTAATCTTCCCTCGTGATAATCCTTCACGGCAATATTTCTTTTGATTTTGTCCTTTGATCCATGCCATATAAACTTGTAAAAGAGTGTATGCAATCACTAAGAACCTGTTTAGATGGATTCGGTAATAACAATAAATGATGATTAATTTTAGAGATAGCTAAACTTTTAATAACAGCTATCCTTCCAAATGAAGTTAAAGACCTCTAATTCCACTGAATTAGCAGGTTCTTAATTTCTCAAATTTTTTAGATGGATAATTAAGAGTTGATATTATTTCAAAGTTAGTTGAACACTTTACACCTACGACAGCAAACTCAGTACAACCCCAGTTAAGTGTATATATTCTGGACAGTATTTCTTATTGCTGCCTGTTATACTTCCGATCCAAACTACGTTTTTTTTATTGTTTTTGTTTTAAATCTTTATATCAAGACCAGAAAATCTGGAATATTGATGTAAAAGATGTAAAGCAGATATTATAGAATTCTCAGAACCATCAAGAGCTAGTCATGTATCATCAGCATACTCACAAGAACGTATATGATATAAGATCATTTAAAGAATGCTTCTGTTTATGATATAGGATCAATTAAGGAATGCTTCTGTGTATGATAGTGGATCATTTAAGGAATGCTTCTGTGTATGATATAGGATCATTTAAGGAATGCTTCTGTTAACTGTTCAATCTGGGAATGTCTGGATAATTAAGTAGCATTTCAAGATTAACAGGATCAACTTCACGCTCTTTATATACATTCATAGAAAATAATTTTGCTTCATCCAAAAGTTCATTCTGGCTGTTTGTTAAAGAACTATTGCTTTTAAAAAGAGGCGGCATAAGTTTACTTATGTAATTACTATTTTCTAAATTACAGATATATTTGTCACTTTCTCTACTTCTTCAATCCATATAACTCTCTAGCCCTAACCTCATTCCATCCATATTTTTCTTCTAAGTTTATTTTTTTGCCTATAGGTTTGTTACTTCATTGACTCTGTTTCTCTCTTCTAAATTGTTTATATATTACATGTTCAACAATTTTAAATAAATGTTCTGCAGCAAGAAAAGAAGCCCAGTCTGGTTTTGTTTACTGGATTACCTTTCCACCAAGTATAGCTATGGACCCCTATATTATGTTCCCCACATACATCTACTAAATACCAAGATTTTCGCTTTTTTTAAAGTAATATGCTCCCAAAATGTTTAAAATGGTACTTATAATTTCTCAATAAATGGACCTGAAGAAAGCACATCACTTGTGTGTGCCTAAGTTGAAATATGATTATCTTTGAGATACGTGGAATATTTCCAGCAGTAAAAAACTACACAGATAGTAATTGCCATAAGATTAGCATGGAGTACAATACTACACAGATATTAGTTGCCTTAACATTAGCATGGAGTACAATACTGCACAGATGTTAGTTGCCTTAACATTAGCATGGAGTACAATACTACACAGATATTAGTTGCCTTAACATTAGCATGCAGTACAATACTGCACAGATATTAGTTGCCTTAACATTAGCATGGAGTACAATACTACACAGATATTAGTTGCCTTAACATTAGCATGGAGTACAATACTGCAATGATATTAGTTGCCTTAACATTAGCATGGAGTACAATACTACACAGATATTAGTTGCCTTAACATTAGCATGGAGTACAATACTACACAGATATTAGTTGCCTTAACATTAGCATGGAGTACAATACTACACAGATATTAGTTGCCTTAACATTAGCATGGAGTACAATACTGCAATGATATTAGTTGCCTTAACATTAGCATGGAGTACAATACTGCACAGATATTAGTTGCCTTAACATTAGCATGGAGTACAATACTACACAGATATTAGTTGCCTTAACATTAGCATGGAGTACAATACTGCAATGATATTAGTTGCCTTAACATTAGCATGGAGTACAATACTGCACAGATATTAGTTGCCTTAACATTAGCATGGAGTACAATACTACACAGATATTAGTTGCCTAACATTAGCATGCAGAATAAAAAAGAGTGTCATAAACTGATTTGCTGATAATTTCCTATTTTCAGAAGATATTTAATCTGTTGAGATTGGTGAATTGTAGTATTTAGCAAATTCCTCACAAATGACCAAACCAGGAACCCCAGTTGATGCCTTATTATTGTTCTCTGCTTTATCCTGAATGGACAAATCAAACTCTTTTCAATAGAAAATAGTTAAGAAAGTTCTTAATTCATAATTCATGTCAATACCGACTAGGCATTACTCTAGTCATTGTGCCAGTGCCTAAAAATGACCATTGTCCCATCAAATTGAATGAATCTAAACCACCTGCTTGTGGGCTATTCACACTATAGCAGTACCACAGGGTTGAAGAAAACACATTAAAGTAATAAATTTACAATCACGGTTTGCATGCTTTCAAATAAAGTTTGAAGTAAATTCAAAATTATGCATCCATATGATATATGATATATTGATGTATACAGTAGGGTGCATTAACCCCCCCCCCCCCAAAAAAAAAAAAAATAAAAAAAAAAAAAATAATAATAATAATAAAAAACAGACAAGCAAATCAAGTCGTATTCTAGTGTTTTCCACCTTTAATAAATAAAGAATAAAGACCAGTATTTTTCAACATAGGATTCTTCAAATATGCATAAAATAACTGATTTATTTACTTATTTCATGTAAAACAAAATAGCTATAAATACAAATAGGATTCATAATTATGACAACAACAACAACAACAACAAAAAAAATGGATTTTCCCCTTTATGCTATTGACGGTATCACTACACTGATTAAGTTCCATCTATATTTCCTTCCTTTTCCTACAGTTTTGATGAAATCCAGTGCATTAGTTATAAGTTCAGATACACCAAGACTATTTTACTTGTGTTAGGCACTGACTTGAACATATTGAAAAATCAGCGTACGTTATTTTAGATTTTCGATAAATAGTTGCATTTGAAAGGAATAACTAGAATTTGAATCACACTATTTGTTTCTTTTTAATCGTACGCAAAGGTCTAGAGGCTGATCTCAATAAACATTATATTTCTGTCAATTCTACTTTCTATAGAATGCAAGTAATATTTTTCACTGCTTTAACAAATCTCCAGAAAAAAAATTAGAGCAATAATAATTATGATTTTTCTTAGGGCTTCAATAAGATGCAATAAAAGCTGATTTGCTCAATTAGTACAGTAATACCTTTAGCCTCTAAAGAGCAAAAGCATTTCCCTACTAATTATATTATCATATAATGAAATGCATAACCCATCATGCCATCGTTTGACACTACTTCCTTTCCTGGCCATATGTCTTTCTGCGCCATTATGTTCTCAGTAACTGATTCAAAATATTCGCTCCATTGTATTTGGTATTTTTGGTATACTAATCTCACACTCGATATGCATCAGGCAAACCTCTTCTTTGACAATGAGCACAACTGTCTATTCAGATTTAATTAAGGAAGATACAAATATTTCCTAAATATACAAACAGTGGATCCTACTGATAATTTAAGCCAGGGCTGGTGACCAAATGAAATTAATGTTAACTGGATGCGAGGCATTCAAGCTATTGGGAAACAGAAATCTTAGCTTTCACAGTGCAACATCAAATTATTTCGCAGTAAAAAAAAAATGTCGCTGAAGGCGTTAACAGATTTCTAAGTAATCGTGCGTCTGCATTCCTATTTGCATTAATAATAAAACGTTACCTTTGTTCATTTAGAATATATATATATATATATATATATATATATATATATATATATATATATATATATATATATATATATATATATATATGTGTGTGTGCTCAAAATATTATTTTACATCCTGATAGAGTTTTGAGAGGTTGTCAAGCCAATTGTTCTTCAATAAAAGGAAACTATTCAGGATGTGGATCTAGTTTGTATTTCCAATATGGATGTCTTTCATTACGAGAATCGTCGAGAGGGAAAATAAAGTCAGTATGTGTGACAGAATACTCTTCGTCTCAAAGTCAAAACCATCTCGCAGATTAAATGCATGCAGTCTCCAGGGAAGGTATAGCTATTGGTTCCAAAAAACCGACACCTGCTTCTGTCTCTGAACATGCCTTACACTACTATTTAGAAAACCGACTGAACTCGCGTATAACTCGATACCAACTGCAAGCTGCACAGACCAAGATCTTCCGTCGCATAATGCGCCGGCAGATCTGGATCTATGCAGTTTGTACGGACCAATCAGTAGAACAAACAACATAGACCCTGATCAGCCGGCGCATTAATGCGCCGGCAGATCAGGGTCTATGTTGTTTGCATTTGGATCCAACTTATACGTGAGTATAGACGGTAGTCTCCATACGCTGATAATCATTAGTATTTTGTAGATACAATAAGTGGCATTATATCTTCTGCTGTTTGATTGCAACATTTTACTTCTAGGATAACTCTGATAAGATGATCCTCTGGAGAAATAACACAAAATAGTGGCACTTCAAATGATAAATTAGATGAAATAAATTTGTATTTGATTCTACTATTGATATCGTACTAGCACTGTTGGATTAGCATACACACCTACCTGATATCAAATTGTGTGAAACCTCTGTACTCATAGTTGGGACTTATGCGGTCAGTCTGTGAGTTGTGCAATCATTATTAAACATTTGGTATTTGTTCAATTTCAACTTGACTACGATTCATATTTGGGAATTTGCTCATACAGAATGATGTAAGAAAGTCAATTTTGGTGCAAGGACAATATCTTAAAGTTATTTTACTACTAAAGTTATAACCCAAGAGGGAACTTTGTTCCGTCGCACTAGTACTATATTGGTGTACCTCATTTAATATGTGCAGGTCTAAAATCTGTGTTCAATGTGCAGGATATAAAATTGTCTCCCCCTAGTACTGGGTAGCATGATTCTTAGCTTACAATCAAATTCTACCAAGAGCTTAATTCTAACGGCCAGGATGACAGATAGAGTATTCTAATGATCAGCTGTCTACCAAAAGTATAATTTTATCGGCCTGGATGACAGATAGAATATTCTAATTATCAACTGTCTATTAAGAGTGAAGGTCCCCTTGACGACAACCACGTCCAATATATAAAAAAAAAATTGGGATGCAAATCAATTTTGATTTACACATGTTTTTGTATTTTTACAGAATGAATATATATATATATATATATATATATATATATATATATATATATATATATCCAATGTTTCATGTGTTCACCAAATTTAAAAAAACACTTCCTGTATAAATGTCCAAGAGACAGAGTCAAAAGCTTTTTCAAAATCAACTTGTAAAATAATACCATTCATATTATTTTCTTCTGTAAAGCACATAATATCATATATTAGTCTGACTACCTCCGCCATATACCTACCTTTCAACAAGGCTTTTTGATTTTCATGTATTAATTTTGGCAAATGTTTCTTTAGTCTGCTAGCTATAACCGAGGAGGCTATGTTATAGGAAATATTTAACAAAGTAATAGGTCTCCAATTTTTCAAAAATTCCCTATATTTATTTTCCTTTAGCCATAATGTAATAATTCCCTCCATTGTATGGGGGATACTTACCTGTTTGCCCTAAGAACTGGTCGGAATTTGTCTTATAACAGCAGTGAGCCAGTTTAGACCAGTTTTTTTTCTTCGATTCTGACAATGTAAAAAATATAAAAAATGTAAGTTGTTTTTAAATTTTCATATATGCTCCTTCTCAACTGAAATGTATCATTTTTACATTCAATATTGACAAAATGATTTATGTATTTTCTATGTTCTTATTATGTCTTGATATGAGCAGAGTGAGCAAGCCGAGACAACAATATTTTACTTGCTATATACAATAGTTGTTATCATTTCATTTTGTTTCAAAGAGCTTCTTTTACAACACCTATTGCTGATTGTCTAACGTTGTAATAGACTTTCAAGTTAGCAAAACATTTGATTTGGGGAACTGGTATTTTAAAATCTGCAAGGGAACTGTCTAAGATGTATAAAAACTAGATCTACAACGTCACAACTAACATGCACAGGAGCAAAATTATAACTAAACTTGTTACAGCGGTGTTATCATGCTACGGTTTCCATTACACTCCTGTAAGTTCGGTGTAAATACGCAATAGGATTTTCAAACACGGTTTCCGTTACATTCCTCTAACTGCTGTGTTATCATTCTACAGGATTTTCAAACACGGTTTCCGTTACATTCCTCTAACTGCGGTGTAATCATGCTACAGGATTTTCAAACACGGTTTCCGTTACATTCCTCTAACTGCGGTGTAATCATGCTACAGGATTTTCAAACACGGTTTCCATTACATTCCTCTAACTGCGGTGTAATCATGCTACAGGATTTTCAAACACGGTTTCCATTACATTCCTTTAATTGGTACTTTTTAACGATATCCATAAAAAAACAAAACTGAAAACGTGACCTTTTTTTAAACGTGTACTACAACGTCTATCTCATTTTACTGGTCCGTAACCAGCTTTGTATGACATTCAATATGGATCGCATCTGCTCTTATAATCCGTTAGGGTATTAATATGTTCCCAATCTGTTTTTATTTACATATCCCTGCAACATTACGAATGGCGGTTTTACTACAGCACAAGTTTAATTATTTTCCCAATCATGGTTTTCTGAAGCGTAACGCTTTCTGTCAGCTTTGCAATCACAGTACGTCAAAGACTATGATAGAATTCACAAGTCATATTGCCACAATTAAAAGTTTGAATATTAGCTGTTATTTCTGAATCTATACATTTGAGGGAAGTTTATTCTATGGGGAAATATTTTCATTAAATATCTGTTCCGATCCATACGTTTATACACAAACTAAACATTGGAGAAAATAGCTCTAATTATATATCAAAGTTTGTGCTCAATGTTGAAGAAAATGTCGAATATATTACAGATGTAGAAAAGAACAATAAACGAGTGAAAAGACTTTACATTTCACATGATTGAGACAGCTGATATGAAGCATTTAAAGAATTAGATAAAGGCATACAGGCAATTCAGTACCGAATTAGATAGAGGCAATTTAGTACCGAATTAGACAGAGGCAGTTCAGTACCGAATTAGATAGAGCCAGTTCAGTACAGAATTAGACAGAGGCAGTTCAGTACCGAATTAGATAGAGGCAGTTCAGTACCGAATTAGATAGAGGCAATTTAGTACCGAATTAGACAGAGACAGTTCAGTACCGAATTAGATAGAGGCAATTTAGTACCGAATTAGACAGAGGCAATTTAGTACCGAATTAGATAGAGGCAGTTCAGTACCGAATTAGATAGAGGCAATTTAGTACCGAATTAGACAGAGGCAGTTCAGTACCGAATTAGATAGAGGCAATTTAGTACCGAATTAGATAGAGGCAGTTTAGTACCGAATTAGATAGAGGCAGTTCAGTACCGAATTAGACAGAGGCAGTTCAGTACCGAATTAGACAGAGGCAATTTAGTACCGAATTAGATAGAGGCAGTTTAGTACCGAATTAGATAGAGGCAGTTCAGTACCGAATTAGACAGAGGCAGTACAGTACCGAATTAGACAGAGGCAATTTAGTACCGAATTAGACAGAGGCAGTTCAGTACCGAATTAGACAGAGGCAGTACAGTACCGAATTAGATAGAGGCAATTTAGTACCGAATTAGATAGAGGCAGTTCAGTACCGAATTAGACAGAGGCAATTTAGTACCGAATTAGATAGAGGCAGTTCAGTACAGAATTAGACAGAGGCAATTTAGTACAGAATTAGATAGAGGCAGTTCAGTACCGAATTAGACAGAGGCAGTTCAGTACAGAATTAGACAGAGGCAATTTAGTACAGAATTAGATAGAGGCAGTTCAGTACAGAATTAGATAGAGGCAGTTCAGTACCGAATTAGACAGAGGCAGTTTAGTACCGAATTAGACAGAGGCAATTTAGTACAGAATTAGATAGAGGCAGTTCAGTACCGAATTAGACAGAGGCAGTTTAGTACCGAATTAGACAGAGGCAATTTAGTACAGAATTAGATAGAGGCAGTTCAGTACCGAATTAGACAGAGGCAATTTAGTACAGAATTAGATAGAGGCAGTTCAGTACAGAATTAGACAGAGGCAATTTAGTACAGAATTAGATAGAGGCAGTTCAGTACCGAATTACATAGAGGCAGTTCAGTACAGAATTAGATAGAGGCAATTTAGTACAGAATTAGATAGATGCAATTTAGTACCGAATTAGATAAAGGCAATTTAGTACAGAATTAAATAGAGGCAGTTCGGTATCGAATTAGATAGAGGCAATTTAGTACAGAATTAGATAGAGGCAATTCAGTACAGAATTATAAAGAGGCAGTTCAGTACAGAATTAGACAGAGGCAGTTCAGTACAGAGTTGGATAGAGCCAGTTCAGTACAAAATTAGACAGAGGCAATTCAGTACAGAATTAGAGGTAGTTAATTACAGAATTAGATACAGGGAGTTCAGTACAGAATTGAATAGAGGCAGTTCAGTACAGAATTGGATAGAGGCAATTCAGTACAGAATTGGATAGAGGCAGTTCAGTACAGAATTAGAGGTAGTTCATTACAGAATTAGATACAGGGAGTTCAGTACAGAATTGGATAGAGGGAATTCAGTACAGAATTAGATACAGGGAGTTCAGTACAGAATTGGATAGAGGGAATTCAGTACAGAATTAGATACAGGGAGTTCAGTACAGAATTGGATAGAGGCAATTCAGTACAGAATTAGATACAGGCAGTTCAGTACGGATTGGATAGAGCGAATTCAGTACAGAATTAGATACAAGCAGTTCAGTACAGAATTGGATAGAGGCAATTCAGTACAGAATTAGATACAGGGAGTTCAGTACAGAACTGGATAGAGGCAATTCAGTACAGAATTAGATACAAGCAGTTCAGTACGGAATGGATAGAGGCAATTCAGTACAGAATTAGATACAGGCAGTTCAGTACAGAATTGGATAGAGGCAATTCAGTACAGAATTAGATACAGACAGTTCAGTACAGAATTGGATAGAGGCAATTCAGTACAGAATTAGATACAGGCAGTTCAGTACAGAATTGGACAGAGGCAATTCAGTACAGAATTAGATACAGGCAGTTCAGTACAGAATTGGATAGAGGCAATTCAGTACAGAATTAGATACAGGCAGTTCAGTACAGAATTGGATAGAGGCAATTCAGTACAGAATTAGATACAGGGAGTTCAGTACAGAATTGGATTGAGACGATTCAGTACAGAATTAGATACAGGCAGTTCAGTACAGAATTGGATAGAGGCAATTCAGTACAGAATTAGATACAGGCAGTTCAGTACAGAATTGGATTGAGACGATTCAGTACAGAATTAGATACAAGCAGTTCAGTACAGAATTGGATTGAGACGATTCAGTACAGAAAGGAAAAGCAATATATGTTAAAGATATGCACAGCAAAAGTAAACTTACTTCAAAAGTTCTCAGACCTTTAGTAATCTTTTCTACAACGAAGCAGAAGAAAGACGATAAATGCCTTCTGGAATATTTTATATAATTTTCTTTTTTAGTTTAGACCATATTTATTTCAGAAACTTTCATCGAATGCTTCTACAACAACATAATTTAGGGATTCAGTAGAAAGCATTAGCTTAGAGAAGTACTGTCTTCCTAACAGTAACAAAAATATAACCACGTAAAACTGAATGCTGGTACCAGTGGTTCCAAAGAAAAAGTACAATTAAAAATATAAATACAAGTATATTCACTTTGCTAGTGATTATAATTCACTCCAAGAATATTTCAGTCAGGTTCTTGAAATACTTTGATATAATACACAAGTCGCAATGTACAACAAGAAGATTAGCTTTCATTTCTAAAGTCCTGTTAAAAATGTAAATTTTGAGCCTGGTTCAAATTACTCCTTATCTACATATTAAAGTTTTCTAAAGATTGCACGGTGCCTACTCATATATATATATATATATATATATATATATATATATATATATATACACGTCTGTATTGCTATATGTGTGAGAGGCGAGAGGAAAGAAATGACATACGGGCATATTTTCTGGATTGTGGGATTTTTACATAGTTAGAAGTAGCTTTGACTGAGGTTCAATATACATCCTGTTTTATATAAGAAGTAGCTTTGACTGAGGTTCAATATACATCCTGGTTTATATAAGAAGTAGCTTTGACTGAGGTTCAATATACATCCTGGTTTATATAAGAAGTAGCTTTGACTGAGGTTCAATATACATCCTGGTTTATATAAGAAGTAGCTTTGACTGAGGTTCAAAATACATCCTGTTTATATAAGAAGTAGCTTTGACTGAGGTTCAAAATACATCCTGTTTATATAAGAAGTAGCTTTGACTGAGGTTCAAAATACATCCTGGTTTATATAAGAAGTAGCTTTGACTGAGGTTCAAAATACATCCTGTTTATATAAGAAGTAGCTTTGACTGAGGTTCAAAATACATCCTGGTTTATATAAGAAGTAGCTTTGACTGAGGTTCAAAATACATCCTGTTTATATAAGAAGTAGCTTTGACTGAGGTTCAAAATACATCCTGTTTTATATAAGAAGTAGATTTGACTGAGGTTCAAAATACATCCTGTTTATATAAGAAGTAGCTTTGACTGAGGTTCAAAATACATCCTGGTTTATATAAGAAGTAGCTTTGACTGAGGTTCAATATACATCCTGGTTTATATAAGAAGTAGCTTTGACTGAGGTTCAATATACATCCTGGTTTTTATAAGAAGTAGCTTTGACTGAGGTTCAATATACATCCTGGTTTATATAAGAATATGTATGTACTCATGAATAGCGTTTATCGGTGAAGTATTGCAAAGAACAACAAAACAACAACAACAACAAAATATTAGAGTTATAAATCCTACAAAATAAAAGCAAATATGTAGTACTACAAGATGAAAGATAAAAGGTAAAGATGTTAAAATACTTTGAAAATATGCAATAAAGTTGGAAGGTAAAAATATAAAATTCTAAAAGTATAGGGTGAAAACTTATATTGAAAACCGCATTTCCTCAATAGGTCCAATACTGTCTCTTGTACGTCATCAGAGTTATAAAAAAACCAAAAAAAACCCCCAACCTTTGTCTCATTGGATTGAACTCGATTCACATGACAAGAATATATTCCACTGCCAGTGGACACTGGCAAGGTATACACACTGGTCGAGATTCACCCTTCAGGAGGTATGCATAAGTCCGGTCCCATACGCGATAGGCGCAATACCACCTCATCTCTGCGATTTGTTCTATATGAATGATGCCACTCTTCAATGGTGGGTTCAACGTTCCGAAGTAAGTCTGTGGAGTTTTCATTTCTCATATTTTGTCAAGTATGTAGAACATGCCGATGTGTGCAATATTTGAAGTCAGTATATAGAATATTTCATTCAGACCGGAACCGGGTGATTGTGGGGCTGATTTAATTGCTTTATCTGCTCTGTTATTACCCTTAATTTCAACGTGACTAGGCAGAAAATAGTACAAAATACTTTTCCCAGATAGTATGAGCAAATCATGTTTCTGCAAGATTTGGGGAATTAACGGGCGGTCACATTTAAGTTTTTAGTGTGGAAAGGGAATCCGACAATATGATGAAATCGGTTTTTTAAGGTTTCAATGTATTTCAAACATTTGAGCATGGTGGGAGTTTCGATGGTAAAAATTGAGGCTCTATCCGATAAATTGGCTCGTAATGGTTCCGTGGGAACTCTTGTTTTCGAGATATTGAGAAAAACGTCATGACTGTATTACCTAGAGGTCCCCATCTTTGGTACCTAAATATTCGTGAAGACGTGCCGATTGTTTAAACGTACATGTATAATGAATGTTACTTATATTCCATGAAGTATTTGACATTTTATAAGGAAAACATAAAGTTTTAAAAAGTACAAAGATGACTTAGAACCCATAATAAAATCTATATATTGATTACATATTACTGACAAAAGAAAAACGTACCTTACTGATATAGATGAGTCAATGCAGTTTAAGGTAGTTTAAATTTCTTATCGCATTTATATTTGATGCTGCACAAAACACACGATATTCCAACGGAATATGCAGTGGATCCAACATATTTACTGGTACATAAACCTAATGCTATCTGTACCAAAACTGCAATACTCTTGATTTCTACCGTTGCTTCGTTCCAGGTATCTAATTCTTTTTCTTTTCTTAGAAAATGTATGTTTGTTTGTCCATCCGTCTGTCTATCTGTCCGAGTGTCGCATTAATGCCAAATCAACGTTTCACATATCGGTATACCCAGCCTTACCCCCCCCCCCCCCATCCCCGCCCCTCTTTGTTCCAAATCTAAACCAAGCACTGCTACATTCTGATAATGTGCATTATGTATGACTATGAATTAGGACCAATTTAGTAATTGCTGAAAACTACTTATTCTTTTGTAAACACGGTGAATTATTTGAGATCCATTGAACTGGATGCAGATCTTTCCAAAAAGATGATTTGATATACTTTGAAGTTAACCCTTCCAACCCCTTTTTCCTAATTGAATCCAATTCCAATTTCTCAGCTTTAAGGGATTTCAACATTTCATTAACTACATTTACTTCTGTTTCTTTTATGATTTATATATATATAAAAGTCATTCTTCCTCACTGTTTTCTATAGTGGTTTTCGTATATGCTGAATGTTATAGTTATTCCTATCATTACACATTTCAATGTCTCCCAAAAGAGTTGATAATTGTATTTTATGTACATAACTTGATTTATGAAAATGAATATACATTGGTCCTTTCTATAATAAATCTTTTTACGTAATTTAGTTGTAACTTTTAAAAATAAGAAATGGACATGTATATTTGTCTTTGTGTGTTACTAATATCACACATAATTTCATTGTATGTAACTAATATCACACATAATTTCATTGAATGTAACTAATATCACACAGTTTCATTGTCTGTAACTAATATCACACATAATTTCATTGTATGTAACTAATATCACACATAATTTTATTGTGTGTAGCTAATATCACACATAATTTCATTGAATGTAACTAATATCACATAATTTCATTGTATGTAACTAATATCACACATAATATCATTGTGTGTAACTAATATCACACATAATTGCATTGTATGTAACTAATATCACACATAATTTCATTGTGTGTAACTTATATCACACATAATTTCATCGTATGTAACTAATATCACACATAATTTCATTGTGTGTAACTTATATCACACATAATTGCATTGTATGTAACTAATATCACACATAATTTTATTGTGTGTAACTAATATCACACATAATTTCATTGTATGTAACTAATATCACACATAATTTTATTGTGTGTAACTAATATCACACATAATTTCATTCTTACGCTTTGGCATGTAGGATATTAGTTACAGACAATGTCACGTGCTCATAAAAACACTAAAATCAAAATTATCCAGTTTGCTTCAGCGTAACGTCAGTGTAAACAAAGCACCTCTAAAACGAAGATGAACATATTACTCCAAATGTCTTTATATTTTGTTAAATGTTAGAAGTTGTAATACGAAGTAATTACTTAAAAAAATCTGTTTAAGTAAGTTATGGGCTAACATATTGTCACGAGTAGCTTGACCCTTTTCTCGTCATAAAATGAAATCATGCAGCTAGACAATATGATTTATTCTCGAAGGTAGGGTTACATTAATTCGTAAATAAATACACTCTCTTTCTCAACCAATGCTATGATTTTGTGCAATACGCTGTTTTTCAATTTGTATTTCCTCACCTGTTATTGTCTCTTTCTTTGAACAGTACGATTAACATACAGTCACCGACTGTTCGCCATTAAAGAGGTGGAAGCTTTAAGAATTGTATACGCCTTCTTTAGAATATTTCATGTCATGCATTTTAACAATTAGAATGAATTATCCTGCCATTCTATTTTTTATATATATTTCACGGTCAAGGATCAATGAATCACGAAAATAAAGGTTTCACGTTATATAAATAGTATTCAGGATGAATCACGAACATTTTTTTCCTATGTTCCAATTTTAAAGCGAAAAACGTCACCAGAAATGCCATGATATTTAAAATATAAGGCTAACCGGGTTCGTGACAGTGAGATAAAAAGAAAAACTTTAAATTTTTTTTCTACGTGTATTTCAGATATAACGCTTTTGATTATTCAAGTTTCAGTTAGAACAGCATTTTGCCATTGGTGTCTGGTTCTGTTTCATGTCTTGCTTTCAATCTTTAATTCCATTCTATCCCATTTTTCTTAGCTGGTTTTTCTCTTCGGCGAATCGCCGTTTTTGCATGAGATTTGTGTTGACAGATTTAGAATCCACTGATTCAAATGTATGGAGGTCGTAAAACTACAATAGAAAAGAAATTATCTCAAACTATTATAATAACCAGTGTCTGGCTGCGCACGTGACCAACAAGTTTACCTGTTTTAACAATTGCATTTACAATCATAGTGTGGAAAGTTGACGGAAATCTGCAACTAATATATACCTGACAACAAATCTGGTTGGCCAATGAAAGCCCCATGTAGAATCAAACTACGTGTACATACACCAATTTGACAGCCTAAATTTCCTTATCTCTCTTCTGTAACTAAACTTAATTATAAATTGGCATCAACCATTTAAATGATTATGACGTACTGAGAGAAAATGAATTGACTACATGTTGGCATTATTTAGACACGTGCTCTAGCAACAGACCACCTTTGGACCACGTGCCGTGTGCACAGTTTGCAGGGACACAATCTGTTCTTGTAATTCAACTCAATAAAAACTCGCTTACAAACAATTATAATCTAGTAAAATATTCGTTTTGACATCAACAGTTAGAGCTGGATGCCTTGAATCTATACTTTTAATGAATATTTAAAGTTATAAATGTTTCTGTCTAAAATACTGGTATATCTTACACTTTATCTTGCTTGTTACGGGTAGTTTCAACTAGTGTCACCTACTAGCCTACATAACTACTTATCTACATATTTAAATACAAATGACTCAACTATCGAGAAAATAATAATACTATATTAATTCAGCTTTTTATATTTAAGGCATTCGTTTCGATCTGTTTTTCCTTGAAACAATTGATTCTCTTCTGTACTTACATAAGGTGCAGTACTGTCATTGCCTTTCCAAACCAGGTTAGATTGTATTATTTTATATTTATCAATAACGTTTTTACAAATAGACTCTGCTGACTACAGCAAATCGGTCTATGGGGAATATGAGTCTTTGCGGAGCCGTATTTTCATGACGGACTATTCATAAATGTGCGCTCTCTTTCCATATTTTTGATATAAAATGGCAGAAGACCAGAAATGATAAATGAAAATCGTCATTAGTTTTGACACCTGTCTGCAATAAATATCTGAAAGTGGGGAAAATGTTTCTTCAACCCTTTTGCCATCAATACACAATAAATATGCATGAATTCCGATGTGAATCCTTGGGATGGCTGGAGAATATCATTCTTTTCAATTTAATAAGTGTGTGGCCATCTGGCTTAAGTCATGACGTGAGACAGATACTTCTCTAAAATATATGTACCAGTCTGACAACATGACTGCCAGACTGTTGGTTTTGCACCTCTTGGGATTCGACTCAGTCCCACTGTAATCACATGATATTTCCTTACAACTTTTTCTCGAAGAACGCTCTAATTGAAATAGTATGCTGTGCATTTATCTGATACCATATCCACAAGCTGTTTAAAAGATACTGACTGTGTAGAGTTTACATAATCACCTTTATGAAGCTGGAAAAAGTAAACAATACTAATCAGCTGTTGGGTACGGTTATTTATGAGTGAAAAACGGACACGAGAGTCAGAGTAGGTAAACAATTTCAGCTTTGGAATGCTCTTTAGGTATCTTTGAAGTTATTTGTCAACATGAATAATATTTGATGTGCATGTTCTAAGCATCCGCAAAGATCGGGAAATATTTGCCTCATTGAACAAAATATTAGCATAGAGACGGATCTAAACTGAATATAGTCTTAAATTATGGGAAGTATTCAACAAATTAAATGGCTATTCTATTGATGTGATTATCAAACTCTACTGATGTGTCATCAGCCTTTGTTGATGTATCATCAGACTCTATTGATGTATCATCAAACTCTGTTGATGTGTCATCAGACTCCATTGATGTATCATCGGACTCTATTACAGTATGTAGACGTCATGCATAATGTATGATCTGATTATTCTATACTGCTAATCAAAGTCATAATATTGTCCTTAATTATGAAATCCTTGGCGTACAGATGGGATTCTTGATGTACAGATGGAATCCTTGGTGTACAGATGGGATCCGTCGTGTACAGATGGAATCCTTGGTGTACAGATGGAATCCGTCATTTCATTAACGCTTCCCTATAAAATGTTCACTGTTGCTAGACAACAAACTTTGCTCATGTCAAATAATCTGCCGCAGGTATTATAAGCAACCTAATAATTATAATATTTCATCTTGTCCATCTGTTGTTCGAACAATAAAACAAAACTTGCTTGATCAAATTTTCACTTAATAATTTACAACGGAAATGTGTTTGTAAATTTACACCCATTCCATAAACTCATTCAACTGACAGAAGTTAGCCTTGACATAGTGAGTTTGAAATTTATTGGCATAATTTCCTGTTTGTTTTTTTATTTCTTTCTTTCTATGTTGACGTGATAACTGAATGACCAGAAATACACCAGTTTAGAAACAAAAACCCAGATAATTTGGTTGTTAGCACTGATTCTTAGGCAAAACTTGATAAATCTTTCTGGGAAGTGTTTGTTTTTTCCATCTTAAGTAAGTAAGGAATCGTAAATTAGTTGTAGATTTTAAGTGTGAGATGGTTAATTGCATTCAAATTTTTATTAACATGTTGTTTTTTTTATAGCTATTCGACATACAACTAAAAATATATCTTGAGTAAACAAATCATTATTACAGGTTCCTTTTTCCAAATGTATAGTTTTCAAATTCAAATAACATCAAATTTGGGCAATGACATTTATGGGAGCTACTTTGGTCTATTCAGTACGAAGAAAACTCGCTGAGTAAATATGAGTAAGTATGAGTAAATATGTGTAAGTATGAGTAAATATGAGTAAGTATGAGTAAATATGAGTAAGTAAATACGAGTAAATATGAGTAAATATGAGTAAACATTTCAGATAAAAAGATTCCTATGACGTTAATTCGACTTTTTAAACGTGAATATTTCTTAATGAGACTCCATTATTGCTTCCACCAGGTTTTGTCTGATGTAAAGAAGCCAAGAACAATCAGCGCGTTCAAAAACGAGAGGTTAATGATCTCCAATGTTACCAGACTCGAATGACTCTAGCTCGTATGGACAGCTTGAGCACATCAAAAATATGGCCATATTTTCCCAGACTTTGGTGAAACTTCAGCCGAAGACATAATTTTTCTATCCATGCAATGTCTGAGTACTGACATAACGTGAAAATTAACATGTGTGTGTGTGTTTACAGATTATGATTCCATAGGGTGCTTTTAAATCTGAATGAGCTAGTGCTCTAAGCGGAAGATGTCAATTTCTACAGATAAGCGTTTAGATGCATGATTATATTTCAGTTTCAGATTTTTGTTTATATGTTCATTCCTAGACCAATGTTAAAATGCAATTGAAAATATGATCAAGTTTATTTTGGTTTCATATATAGTCCCTGCTCATGCTGATTTATGAAGAAAGGATTCTGCAGAGATTGAGTTGGGTCACCAAAGTTATTAATGAGAAATATCATGTGTGCAATGTACATTTAAAAAATAAATCAATAAATAAGTGTATAAATAAATAAATAAGTACATAAATAAATAAACAATTAAATCAATAAGTAAATAAACGGAAAATTTCAGTGCCACGCCAATGTATTGAAGTAAAAATATAAGACGTAATACACTTTAACCTTGATATTTGAGACATGACAATAACCATACTATAATCATGCATGTGAAGCTTTATATTACTGTTATCTCAATTTAGCTTTGAAGATTAACGTGCTGCATTAAACAAAGTCTTGTGTTGGTGTAAATGTATACAAAGTCTGAACTTAAAATCTCAAGAACTTGGCACATAGTGTGATACAGTATACTTAAATGTATGAAGACCAAACACAGCAGCCACCGGGGTGTCAGATTAAGAGGAGACCAAACACAGCATCCGCTTGGCTGTCAGATTACAGGTTGTGTCTTACTCTAATTGGCCACAACAGTGGCTGCTGTGTTTGGTCTCCATATAACCTAATATCCCAGTGACTCTGCATTTGGTTTACCTGCAACCATAAACCCTACTGGCTGCTATGCTTGGTCTTCATGTAATCTGACACCCAAGTCACTGTCAGGTTATAGGGAGACCAAATGCATCAGTCACTGGGATATTAGGTTACAGAGAGACCAAACACAGCAGTCACTTTGATGTTAGCATACAGGGAGACCAAACACAACATCCCCTGGGGTGTCAGATTACAGTGAGACCAAACACAGCCCAAAATGAACACACTGTCTCTGTCCTTTATATAGACTTAACATACAGAAACTTAATTCTTTCCATATATTTAAAAAGTTGCTTCGCCGTTTTAATAGATTCAAATTCATAAAGTTTTAATGCTTGAAATACATCCATAAATCTATGCTGAAGATGTATCATTAGGGCAGTTGAATAGTGACTTCAGATATTATAAACCTTAATTCCCCCCTTCCAAATAAATAAATAAATAAATAAAATACAAATACAAATAAATAAATAAACATTTTGGAAGTTTAGCAGAAATATTTATCCTGCAATCATGCTCATAATATACAAACAAGAATAATACTATTTACCGTATATGGACAGACTTGTATTAAATATTTTGGATATAATTAAACAGATTATGAGTTGTGTCCTTTAAAGAATTGTGAAGCACTATAATATAACTAACACCTTATTGTTCTCATACATATAGTCCACATAACTTTACTACTGCTACTATTACTACTACTACTATTACTACTACTACTACTATTACTACTACTACTACTACTAATAATAATAATAATAATCTACTAATAATAATGATAAAAAGTATAGACCACGATGTTACTAATCATTGCATACTATTTAACAAAACCGACTAGCTCACTTGTTTCGGCTATTTCAGGTATTTCAACTATTGCATTTTATAGACAGTAAAATACTGCCGCACATTTCTCAGCTATTTCGGATCTTTCAGCTATTTTTGGCTATTTCATATTATTTCAAAAATTGCTGTTTACAGACCAAGAAACAGCTCATAAGAAAATATCCAACAGATCATATACAGAAGATCATATCCAACAGATAATATCCCAAATAGGGCACCCAGAAGATAACATCCCGAAGTTAATATCCAAAGATGATATCCAACAGATTACATAAAACATATAATTATATTCAAAATATAATATCCGGAAGATAATAACTAACGTATAATATCCAACAGATAATATAAAGCTGATAATATCCAGAGGATAATATCGAGAAAATAATATCCAACAGATAATATCTAGCAGATAATATCAAGAAGATTATATCCAACAGATATTCTCTAGCAGATAATACCCTGAGCAAAATATTCAGAAGATAAAATCCAGAAGACAACATCTAGCAGATACTATCCAGAAGATAATATCTTACATGAATGGTTTGCCTGAAAGATTTATTTCTGTGGAAAATAAAAATAAAAATGCAGAAATACTAGAACTAAAAAGATCTGCAGAAGATATTCTGGCAAAGCAACATCAAAAAATAACAACGGAACCTCTATCTAAGGAAAACAACAATCCAAACAAATAAGATAGATATGCTGGACACCAAATTAGAGGACTCGGACAGAGAGATACAAATATTTAATATGATGTGATAAGTCAAAGATATAGAAAAAGAAAAGAAGTAAACGAAAACCCGGAGGAAATTTTTAAAAAAATCAAATCTTGATAAAAAGAAATACCTCCCTAATTCTTTCCTTGCATGTAGTCTACAAATTTGAAATTGAGAAGGACAAAAAAGAATTTAAGCTTACAGGAAGCGAAGACCAAAAACAAGTAAAAGTTTAAACAAACGACAATGTATTCCAAGAAATGCTTTAAAAATAGATTTGGACATACATAAATGTTGCCCAGAGAGGTTTACATTATGTGATCATTGGCTTGAAAGTGTAAGTTATATATTCTGGATAGTATCTGTTGGAAAAATTATTATGTTCATTATCTGCTAGATGTTATCTGTTTGGATATTAATTTCTGGCTATAATATGTTGGACATTATCCGCTGGATAAGATGTATAGGTTATTAACTTAGTATTAAAAAATATTGAACCCGAGATCATGTGGCGCAGGATGCCCGAGGGGATTCTACGCCAAAAGAACGATGGCCCAATATACTCAGTCAATAATCTTGATATTATATACTTAAAAAGAAGCATATTGATTATTCTGTTATGTTATAGGAATAACACAATTTAAACAACAACAAAAACATTGCAATGTTTAAGTTAGAACATTTTACACGTCGATCAATTAATGAATGAAACCTGACCACGGCGCAGTAATACATGCAACTTTACTGCTATGGTGCTGGGCACGTTTATGGGGTGATTCTCATTCAACAATGAACAAAACTAAGCTTGTTAAAGAGGATGGATTGCCATGTAGCCAAAGAAACACAGCGAAATATTTCATATTAAAAATATGACGCAAAACATCAACGAAAATTAAAGATACCATTGTGAAAAGATGAGCCAAAAATTCAGTCTAAGGTTGCAGTGTCGTTGGGATTCTCTCAGTGCTGTTGTCATAGTGGGGGGTAAATTTGAAACTGCTGCGTGCGTCATGATTGTTGTCATGGTATTGTGGTCCATCGGTCTTGGATAATACCTCAGAAAAAAGATATAGATTCATTTTGGAGTCGCCTTTGTTTCGTTAAATTCCGAGTAAAAGATAAAACAATCCCATTCAGAGGGTTAAAAGTGCACTGTTTACATGAAAGGGAATTTGTTGACTTATTGTATCAAAGGTCAGTTTGACTCTCTCTCTCTCTCTCTCAACAGCGACCATTAGCCATCTATTTTCAAATTTTTTGTATTAATCATATTTATTTTCTACATTTTTCCTTGCAATTTAAATCTTTGGATGTATTAAGAATTTCTTTATTTAATTTGTATGATATATACTCTTGTTTGGATGAGAGCCAGATCTACTTTTTCTCCAGCACTGATGTGAGGTAGAAAGGGTTACAGTCTTTGTCGGAATCTGGTGTCTATCAGATTTATGACGTGGTCAGCACTCGGCGTTTCCGTCGCCATTTTTGTTTAGCCGTAGCCAGAAGTAGTTCATCGAACACGGGCACGTGTTTACCATATAATAAGGAAGCAGTGAATATTTTTACATAACTACGGTAAATACAGCTGGATATTGACCAGTAGCAACAATGTTAAACTAATGGGACTATTTATGAAGTATATAATAGTTGTTTTGATAGTACCCTTTGGATAATATGTGTTGGATATTGTCTTCTGCATATTATCTTTCGGCTAGTTTCTGTTAGATAGTATCTGTTGAATATTATCTTCTGAATATTATCTGTCGGGTATTATTTCTGGATTGTATCTGTTGGATAATATCATCTGGTTATTATTTTCTAAGCTGAATTTTCTCTGTCTGTGAAAATCAATATCCAAAATAGCTGAAATAGCCGGAATAGCTGAAAACATTGTGCTATTGTTTCTCAGTCTTAGCAATAACCGAACTAGCTGAAAACATTGTGCTATTGTTTCTCAGTCTTAGCAATAACCGAACTAGCTGAAAACATTGTGCTATTGTTTCTCAGTCTTAGCAATAACCGAACTAGCTGAAAACATTGTGCTATTGTTTCTCAGTCTTAGCAATAACCGAACTAGCTGAAAACATTGTGCTATTGTTTCTCAGTCTTAGCAATTACCGAACTAGCTGAAAAAGCTGAAAAATGTTGGTTAGTGTTTTTAAAACAAGCGAGCAACAACAACAACAAAAGCAAAAAAGTACCCCAAAAAATGTCCTTAAAGATTATGGTGGCCTAGGATCTTTCCAAAAATAACTTTTGGTGTGGAGGTTAGGTGTGTGTGTGCGGAAAATTATTAGTAGCACCAAGAAGTGAGCTGGTTTTTCTCTGTTTGTAGAAAGCAATATCTGAAATGGTTGAAATCCCCGAAACAAGTGAGATAGTGTTTTACCTTAAAAAGTATGCTCGGGTTAGGGGCAGGGTGGCCTAGGATTTATCCAAAAGCAAAAATTATTTTTACGTTAGGCGGATAGGGTGGCAGGTGGTGTGCAGAAAAATAATAATAGCCGAAATAAGTGATCCAGGACATATATTCTTCTAACTACTAAGTTATGAAATTTCATATAACTTTTGACGCTGAATTTTTATTACAGAACAAAATAAAATTTCTGCAAGAAGTTCAAAACGCATATCAGCATGTTTGTGTTGTGAAGTCATTTTGATCATATTTTTTATATTGTCCTTCACTGATTAGTTTAAAAATGTTAAAACATTGCCTGTGACTTAATCAGACCCCACAATTACTACAACCTATATATGTTTTTTTTATGTTGACAACAAAGGAAATCAGTGAACTGCTGAGTATATAATGGTGAAATTTTTTAAATGTTAGACATTTTGTGTTTTTTTATTTAAAAAGGAAATATGCTTTCCAATATTTCAGAAAAATACATTAAGATATGAAATATATAAAACTATTAAGAGAGACAAATTTCAAGTCTATGTGGAAAGATAGGACAGTTTTTGTCCTTGATTTACGTCTTAAGAAGGAATTAGAGTGATAGGCTGAAATGTATAATTCAATTCAGTCTCCTTTTTGGTGTGTAATTACTTCTCTTTCTTCTGGAAATGTCCCAAATGACTAGACTTTTACTGAACAATAAATGCTATTTTACCAAACAATGGTGTCAATGAATGAATGTAGGTATAGTGTTGTGTGCATGCATTTCCAGTATGGTTAGTAACCTTGCATCCCATTGGTTGCTGAGTTTCGTCTGCTTTGTAATCTTACATCCCGGAGGCGAGGTGCGTCAGTGGTTAGCGTGCTAGATTTGCGACCGAAAGGGTGCGGGTTTGAGCCCTACCATCTGTATCAGCCTGGGTCGGCTTCCATGGTGTGTCTCTGGGAAAAGCATTTTACTGTAATATCCTCAGTATTATTTAATGTACTTGTGTTTCTCTGCCTTATTACACAATTACACAATATTAGCAACAAAAAAACTTACATCCATGTGGCTGCTGACGCTTGTATACAGTCTTATACAGGAATGTGTATTTTATCTTTTACTGTCCTCCCAGCTCTGATAGAATACTGACCTAGGATAGAGTTAACCTTAATTAACGAATGCAAATCCACTGAGGATAATTTGCTATAGTTTTTTTTTATATGCTTCTATATACTAATCTGAATATTCCAGATGATTATTATGTATGATTTTGTTTCTTATTGGTCATCATTAAAAGGAGAGGCACCGAAACAAGAATACAATCTTTATTGTTTATAAAAAATCTGCATTTTTAAATTTCAGTTCTCTTTTTGTCGCCGCGCACATGTGCTTCTTCTGAAAATCGAGCAATGGTTAGAAAACTGTTTCACTGATGATTTGTCACGGCGGTGTTATTTTGTTGTTAAATTTATGACAAAGCGAATCTATCATCAAAGTCTGATAGACTAAGATGTTCCGTGTGTGTCTCAACCAGTCCAAGCTTCGCCTAGCCCCCCCCCCCCATATGAACTACAACATTTTATAAGGAATTAAACGTCTAAGCTGACAACATCTTACTACAACGAGAGCAAAAATGCAACAATCACATATGATATGAATGTTTTATGATTTGATTACACTGTGAATTCTTCCAATAGAAAACATCCTCAGAACCCAGAAGTTAAAGGTAGCGTGCAAAGAGGTCAAACTCTGCCCTCCCCCCCCCCCCCCCCTCCGCAAACAAAGCAAAACAAAAACAAACAAACAAACAAAATCATTTTCTCTACTTCAGACTGGTAGGTGTTTCTGGCTAAGACTTTTCCTTATCTTCTAGTGCTGGCAGTTGTTTTAGCTCAAACCACTAAAGCAAACTTCATTTTGGCAACAAGAGCAAATCATCCCGAATATGAACGAAAGGTTTATACGCTAATTAGTTACTGACCTACGGCGACGTAGTTTTCCTCCAAAATATAGGCTTCTTTATTAATTTTCCCCTCATTTCCTCAGTAGTTGCTCCATTCTTAACAGGTAAATAACTCTAACTGGTACAGGTAGTCTATCTCTCTTTTCGCCTCATTTATTTTCTCCTTCTTTTAAATCTTTTTTCTTCATTCTGTAAAATCATAAATATTCATTGTAGATTTCAATTGTTTCTCGTGAGTAAATTTTATCCACGAAAAGTTGTGTAGATCGTGTGTTAAGGTGTTAAGGAAAACGATCGGGTGTTAAGGAAAATAGTGTGACACCACGAAATTTTTTCCCCACAAAATCGTCATCAGTTTACTCCCAAATCAAGAAATTTTATCCCTTTGAATATTTCTGATTATACAGTGACCGAAACATAAAATTATTACAATTTAAAGTTCAAATATATGTTTTTCGTTCTATATTCGCTTGTCTCTTTTATTTTATATCTGGTAATTAATATTATTTTGGTATATTTATTCTGCTTACTCGCTAATACATTTTGAATTTACATTATGAAAAGTAGTAATTCATGGAATAATGGGATACCTTAAGAAAAGGAAGGAAACTTTAGGCCTTATAACCCTTATCTATGAGAAAAACTCAACACTCTTCTTATGATGAAGCCAGATTCTAGTGTGATATGGTCTTGTCAATCTTTGAAATAGTAGCTTTTGTTGTAATAAACACCGTGCAAAAATACTGGCAGTGGTGGTCAATATTGATATATTATATATCTTGTAGTAAATACCATACAAAATTCAATACTGATATATCATATAAAACTAATAACACGATAGAACTGACTCATTTTATGCAGCAAGTTCATCATATAAGTTCTAGAAATATCCGCAAATTCGATTTTGCAGGGTTTAGCACGTGCTCTACAAAGCCGTCGTGAAAGTTTTGGCGAATTTTCAAATTTATCACATATTCCTTTATAGCATTAAAATAATTAAGGTGTTTCTGGTGGTCTTCTTATACCTTTTAAAGTCTATCGGAAGTAATGATACATTATAACGCATCTGGACTATAATAATAGGTTATAAATAAATAAATAATTAAATTAATTAATTAATAAATAAATCTGGGCACTGTAGGTAAATGTCACTACATGCATGCATACATACATACATACATACATACATACATACATACATACATACATACATACATACATACCGCAACTAAACCGAAATGAAAATAATCACAAGATGAAAAAGAATCTAACATATGGGAAGCAAAACTTATATTTATCAGTATTAGAATAGTTAGCATACTAACGCATGCGCTTTGCAGCAATATTTGTAAGTCAATGGGACACATTTCTAATTCTCTGCTTGAATGTATCAGTTCATATTAAGCAATACCCTCTCGTCAGGATAGGCGTTATAAATGCATACCATGAGATATCTAATGGGCGCTACTTTACACACCAGTAAACATTAACTTAATGCCAGTTTGGGATAACTTGCTTCTTTCTATTTTTACGTCGTGGGCACATCTCCTTGCATGGCTCAAATTCACGTCAACATGGCCACTGCAGGTCTTCATGAACGATTAATTTACGTGACCCCTTATGCCGTCAAATTTAAATGGGATAGCTATTATCCCCTCAATAATGACAGGGAAAGAAAGATGTCATCCTTACAGCATTACGATATCTAAATAAAAATGGAACTACTCGGGGTGCTAACTAATGTCAACGGGATTGATCGTTACTTGGTCAGATAGCCCGGCTTGTATCCGCAGCGTCAGCAAAATTAATTGTAGTGTAGAAAGGCAACATTTTAAAATAATTGTTACTATCAAGCACATGTCCTGCAATCTATCGAGTCATAAACGGCTACAGGTAACATGGGAATAGAAAGTTGGTAAGTGAAAAGTCATCTCTGAATACTCTGAAATGCTCATAGAAGATTTAAAGCATTACAAAATTATTTGTCCTTTGTTTCTTTTTAGGATCTAAAAGACTATAGTTCTTATAAAAGACACTTATGCGCATTTCGTCTCAGTCATGTCAATACCTAAATTAAAACAGCATTTCGTCTAAATCATTTCAATACCTAAATTAAAACAAAACTACTTTCCAATATGTCAAATTTTCATAAAATTAAACTCCGCGAAATATATTTATCTGAGTATCTAGTGAAGAAGTGTTAAACTGTAGTACTTATATAGATTTGGTTTCCCATTATTTAAATTTTCTCTTTTTATAATTTTTATTATATAAATTCAGGGATATGTTGTTTATTATTCTGATAAAGAGATATTATTTCGCAAGCAAGGGTTCTGGTAATAAAATTTTAGTAATTGAAATATATTGTTTATTTTTTTCTTATTCTCCTTTTTTTTACTGGCACTTATGTTAAATATATGGTGGATAGAGAAGAAGCACGGTTATATATATATATATATATATATATATATATATATATATATATATATATATATATATACGAAAAAATAATATTATCGTACAGGTTAGAGAATTTTATTTCGTACTCTACCGGGATTCGAACCCGGATGCGCGGGTTAAGGCACCCATCACCTTGCCTGTAAGCACCAACCCCCATACCATCTTGACCATGCACACATCACCAAAAGAAGATGCTACAAAGACGGTGGTATAGGCATTCGTGCGCAGCAGACATACCTGCATGTCGACCCAGTCATTAATTCTCATCTAAGTACACAGTCAATCTGGATTTCTACTACATAAATCAAGGTGTATAGAAGTTATTATAGAGAATTACAAATATACACCAGAAAGAGCGGAAAGTGCTATCCATGGATTCTAGAGGAGAATGCTTGATAACATTACCAGAATTTTTAAATACGAATAAATAATATTATCATACAGGTTAGAGCATTTTAATTCGTACTCTACGGAGATTCGAATCCTGATTCGACTGTGTACTTAGATGAGAATTAATTACTGGGTCGACATGCGGGTATGTCTGCTGCGCACGAATGCCTATACCACCATCTTTGTAGCATCATTTTTGGTGATGTGTGCATGGTGAAGATGGTATAGGGGTTGGTGCTTACAGGCAAGGCGATGGGTGCCGTAAACCGCGGATCCGGGTTCGAATCTTATACCTATACCACCTCTTTGTAGCATCATTTTTGGTGATGTGTGCATGGTCGAGTTGGTATAGGGCTTGGTTCTTACAGGCAAGGCGATGGGTGCCGTAACCCGCGGATCCAGGTTCGAATCTCCGTAGGGTACGAATTAAAATTCTCTAACCTGTATCATAATATTATTTATTCGTATTTGAAAATTCCATTAATTTTATCAAGCATTTTCCTGTAGAATCCAGGGATAGCACTTTCCGCTCTGTTTGGCGTATATTTGTAATTCTCTATATCTCTCTCTCTCTCTCTCTCTCTCTCTCTCTCTCTCTCTATATATATATATATATATATATATATATATATATATATATATATATATATATATATCAACAGATGTTGAATCGTCAGATTAGCCCACCTATCGACATAGTTGTGATTTGCAGTGTGGTAGGCAGATAGTGACAAGACTCCTGCGATGACCAGGATTCGAGCAAACTTAAGCTTGTGTCAAATAATACCAATATAAAAGTCAAAAGATCTATTTACCTTAAATTTTCATACCAAAATAATACAAATATAAGAGTAGTATATTACCTTAAATTTTGTAATCCAAAATATCCTTGTCTTTTGTGGCAAAGGGAGGCATAATGATCGTTTAGTTGTCTTTTGTTACTGGTTTGTTGTATAGAATATTTGAATTTGTCAGTGAAAACTAAATGTAATTGACCTTCTGTCGCCTTAATTCATTCCTCTCTGATAACTGTTTAATTAAAACGTGGTTCACTTGGGACTGTCTCATTGTATGAGTATTCATTTAAAATCATGAACTGGAGATACAAATGATTAATAGTTTGAGAAACGTGAAATGCATATACTCATTCAGAAATAATTACAAATTGAAATATTGTGAACGGATTCTAGTGACGTAAACTATAGGCAACTAAGGTCTGCACCACATACAAAACACGCACCACATACAAAACACACAGGTGCAATTTTATATCACCTGCATATCTTAATATTTACTTCATAGTCTTATTCTAACTGGGATGACCTTTTACACTTAGGTAATATAGCGCGAGATACCAGTAGTGGTGGTGGTAGTAGTAATAGTAGTAAAGAAATATTAATAATAATAATAATAATATTAACAACAACAACAGCAACAACAAAAACAGCAACAATCAGAAGAAGAAGAAGAAGAACCAACAACAAAATGGTAGACAATTCAGAGGTAATCTCTTTAAAACTAGAGATACTCAAATAAATTTCAATTTTCAGAAAACATTTCCCAACAAAAAAATAAACTGGAGTTTCGGTAAGATGACACAGCTATGGGTCTAAACTCCCTATCGAGGAACCGTGGTTGCTTAAAGACTAGCGTAGCCTGCCGGGCTCACAACCATAAGGTTTCAGGTTCGAATCTCACCATCGGATCAACCTGGGTCGGCTACCGTGGTATTTTATTGGGCAAGGCAATTTACTCCAGTGCATGATATAACCTTCATGTGTTGCTGAATTGTACAAGCAAACATGCCCCCCCCCCCCACTACCACTACCACCCACCCCCCTTCTTATTACAGTTAATAATGTTTGCTTGGGAAGTACGCACTTAAAAACGCAGAATTCAGCCAAATGGTGCAATTCTGTTCTGTGTCGTGTAAAATATTATTAATATAATATTTTTCATTGCCCTGTTCACATATTGTTTTGACATAGATTTGATACCTGCAAATTCCAACCCGATATTCGTAAATATGCGATGTATTTGTCTCTAATTCATCTTATATTCAATATACATTTAGCAACCACATAAATTACACCCCATCGCAACCACATAAATTACATCCCATCGCAACCACATAAATTACACCCCAGCTGAATCGCAGGAACAACATCTCGGCGAAAACAGTTATCCAACAGAAAAGACTCAGCAGGAAATCGGGTTGACAGATGTTGGGTCAAGCCATCTCACCCAAGGTGACGTATACGACTCAACGTGTTCGTGTGTGCAGCAGCTTGATAAGATCTGTTTGATGCTTTTGTAAAGACTGAGTCATTCAAATTCCTACGTGAAGCTAGTTTGCCCTGACTATCACCATATGTTAGAAGCTGGAACGGATAAATAGCCGTATAGAGTGCACACCGTTTGTGTTCCAATTTCGATTGCAAATTAATTGATTCATCGAAATAGAAGCAGGTTTTCTTCCATTGTTCTACAATATGGTCTAAAATAAGCGATGCTCTTTTTGGGGTTGCATTCTCCGCCCTAATTTACGAACATAATTATTTTACAATAATTGATTTTGAAGACCTCACACTAAATGAGTCTTTCTTATTCATGTCGGTGCTCTAACAACTATACTTTGATGTCTAGAAATTGGTTTCCAACTAACTGAATGTACAAAACTACTCTTGACAGACGATATATAGTATATACATTAGAAATTATATGACAAAATTGTACTATATATATATATATATATATATATATATATATATATATATATATATATATATATACATATATGAATTTATTGGTATGTTAGCATAGCATATATATAGATGATGTACTTTGGAAGCCACTGGCCTTGGCGAGTCACATTAAAAAAATTAAAATAATAAAATAAGAATGAAACTTCACACGCTATTAAATACAATACAGATTATCAAAGTCAAACTTCAAGCCATAATAACAGTTAGGAAAGAAAATATTTCGAATGTGAGAACTCGCAGATGTTTGCAATTTGTCATTCAGCGCATACATTTTTTCTGTCATTGAAAAGATATAGTGTCTTCAAGTTAAGGATACATTTGGTGATATCGTAACACAGCTCTTTAGATCGTAACTTTCAAACTCCGAAACAATCGGAAGAATTTACCGTTAGTCGTAACACTTTTTTTTCTGCAACCTCGCGAAATGAATATAATATTTTGTAGAGGCCAAGAGTCTGCGATGCTGGGGTAACAAAAAGCAAGATTATGACACTCGACCAAAAAGAATATTGAATGACACTTGCTGATATGTCAAGGGACAGTGAATCGACACTCTTCTGGAATATGCTGGCCACAACTTTCTTATGCAGATGAATCAAAAAGAGTGGTATACAATCGATCATTAAAATAAACCTGGAATTAAACAAGTAAAAGCACATGCTCACGAAGTGTTAACTTTGGTGGCTGATTCGCTTTTGAAGTACTTTGTTTCGAAAGAAGGCCCTTGAACTGGCAAAACCACACTATAACTGTCGAATTCGATGGATAAAGGGAGAACTGAGGCTCAAAACCAACCCAAATGTACATGATCATATATAACTATATAAATTCATTGAATTTAAGAGATACAGAAGTGATGACAATGAGATTCAACATCAGATATCGGAATATTTCTATTGTGTCACTTGTCAAGGCAAGTTTCTCGCTATAGGTGTTCTCTTGAGAGTATAACGGTAAGAATGTAAATCTAACTTCACTTACCCTTCATGTGACTATTATTACCAATACATCCCCCAAAACACTTACCCTTCATATGGCTACTATCCAGGGCCGGATTAAGACCTTTAGAACCCTAAGCACTGAAAAGATTTTGGTGCCCCCTCCCCATATGTAATTAAAAAATACCCCATAATTTCTCATTGTTTTTGGTGCCCCTGCTTTGTTGGTGCCCTAAACACTTGCTTAGTCTGCCTATTGGGTAATCCAGCACTGCTACTATCCACTAATACTCCCACAAAAACGTACCCTTCACGTGACTATTATTCACCAATATATCCCCCAAAATACTTACCTTTCATATGGTTACTATCCACTAATACTCCCACAAAAACTTACCCTTCATGTGACTATTATTCACCAGTACATCCCCCAAAACACTTACCTTTCATATGGCTACTATCCACTAATACTCCCAAAAAAATGTACCCTTCATGCGACTATTATTCACCAATACATCCTCTAAAACACTTACCTTTCATATGGCTACTATCCACTAATACTCCCACAAAAATCATAAAATGATTCAGTTTATCTCAGTATTTATTTCGCCTTTCTCTAAGCTAGTTTTCTTCTTTGTGTTAAATGGATTATTGGTATTAAATGAGTCTTACATCAGCAATGACAATAAACATAAGTGATCCGTCTCCTTTTGAAAGAATATTCCTTGTAACGGTTCCACTTTTTGTCACTCTTCGTTTGAACTGTCGATGCTTATTCTAGTATTTTTAAAAATACCATTTTAGAAAATGCTTGCAAAGATCTTTCGGATAGAAGAATGCCTTTGATGTAATATTTATATTTGTCTAAGAGTAATTATCAGACAAAGGCAAAACACAAATTCAGTGAGAAAAAAAGCAACAACAACGAGAAAACAAGAAACAAAATCATGCGTTGTATGTTAATATGCTGCATGTAATTACCTGCTCTACCTTTTGAAGATGATGTCAATATTAGAATAGATGACAATGATGAAATTCCTAATTACTGGATCAGAAATTATTAATTGTATTAAATGCCTCAAGAAAAACAAACTCCGTTGTACGATAATGTATTAAACGAACATATCAAATGTTCTTCTTATATGGTGATGCTTTTGTATGTCTCTTTTTCAACATAATATTTGACAGTGGTCTCATTCTGGACGCATGGCTTGAAGGAATAATTAGATCAATATATAAGTTGAAATTGGACCCATGTTTACCTGATAATTTTAGACATATCACGATTTTGAGATGTTTTAGTAAACTTGTTTACACCTGTACTTGAAAAATGACTTTAGAAGTTTTGAGATTTTACGAGGTTTTTAAAGAAAACCAAGTCGAATTCAGGCCAGGCTACTAAACTACAGATCTTATATTTTGTCTTCACGTTCTTATTGAAATTTTAAAAACTTGCAAGATTAAACTATTTTGTGCCTTTATTGATTTGTGTAGTGTTTTTGATAATGTTTGGAGGACAGGGCTGTGGATGGAACTATTAGATAACAATGCCAATCGGAAAATCTTTAGAATAATGTATATAGTATGTATCATAAAATCAAATCTTGTGTTAGTTTTTGCTGGAGAGCAATCCGCTTTCGTTCAATATAGTAAGTATGCGAGACAAGGTGAACATCTTTCACCAATCTTAATCACCATGTATTTGAATGACTTAAGAAAACTCTCTGTTATAAAATCAGTGCACTGGTGTTCATTTACATTTTGCTGACCACTTTATGTCTTTTGAGTTCTGAATTTTTATATTGCTTTACGCGAAAGAAACTTTAATTTTTGGTTTTGACGAAAAATCTCAGCATAATTTAAATATGTTTTACGAATATTTAAAGCCATGGATATTGAGTATCAATTTCACAAAGACAATGATTTTGATTTTTGGTACACGAAACGATTATAAAAATATAGATTTACAATTGGTGAGAATCTGATAGACATTTGTGCTGAATTTACATATTTAAGTGTTATTTTCTCTAAAAATCGAAGGTTCATTAAATCAATTCAACACAACGTTAACCAAGCTATAAAGGCTTCGCTTCTGCTTTATTGAAAAAGCATATATCTCAATCTTCCCATAGACCTGCAATTGTATCTTCTGCATCATGCTATACTACCCATTTTACTTTATGAATGTGAAGATTGGGGTTTCGAAAATATCACAATTGAGGAAAAGTGCTCCCATTTAAGTTGCGTTATTCAGAATTGGGAAGGAAACAGATCGATATAATTATCAGATCCTGAACGATAGGGTTTTGGATCTATGTCATCAATGGTAAATGGGCTAAACTATTCAGACTTCTTTATCAAATACTTTTTTACGAGACCAATTCTAACGCAAATTCGTATAAATGCATGAGCATCATTAGGAATACTTTGATACTCTTGGGTGACCTGACGCAAATTCATATAAATGCATGAGCATCATTAGGAATACTTTGATACCTGACCTCCTATATTATAAATTTATTAATAATTCTAAAGGAACAGAACGCATGATAACAGAAACTTTAAAAGACCTTTATATATAGGAATGACAATCTTCGATAACTTTCTCCTATAAGGGAAACTTTTTCCATTGTTTAAAACAAGATTTGAATATGGAAACCTACTTATTAACGTTACATAAAAATATGTATTACCTTTGATAAAGTTTAGGACTTCTAATCGTAGACTCCCCGTTGAAACCGGTCGTTGGGACAATCGACATTTTGATGAAAAAAGATGTAATCATTGTTATAAAAATGGCATCGGAATTGAATTTCATTTTTTATTCATTTGCCCACAATTTCACAAAGAAAACAAAGTGAGCTTCTAAAACCGTTCTATTACCGCAAACCCTGTTTTTAAAAATTACAAAACTTATTTTGCCACCAATAATTGGAAAATTCTTCAAAGTCTTGCCAAATTTGTTACTCTGATAATGAATAAAATATCATAAAATGTATGTTATTTGTTGAATTGTACATTTCTCATACTTCATACAGATATACCATTTCTTCTCTTTTTAATTAGTGTAAACTCCAGAATGAAATTCTTTGGTCATACTGTTATCGATGCCTATAAAGAAAAAGTTTTTGAGTGAAAATATAAAATTGATAATATACTCCAGTTAATTATCCAAATTATTTCTCTTGGACTAGCATAGAATAAAATATTGTATTGGATGCCGATTAGGCAAGACAATTATAAATCCATAATCTATCGAAAATCGAATATCAGGATTTCAAATATATATGCAACGAATTCAATTGGGATTCAGTCCCGAGTTCGAGTTTAAACTTACACACCCTATGACTTAATGCTATTCCTTTAACAATTTCAAAATAAAATCTATATAGCTGTAGAAAAAGATGAAAATTTAATTGGCAAACTGGAGAGCGAAGGAAGAAATGATTAATAATTGTACCATAATCTAGGTCTAAGTTGTGTCATCTTAGTCAACCGTTGATATACAATAGCAGACATATATCTGCGAAGCGAAATCAGTTAATTAGGTTGTCACCGTTAAAGAATGAATTGCCTCTTTTTTTTTTTTTTTTTACCAAAGAACTATTTCTTGGTGGAGTGTAATCTAATAGTGTCTCGTAGTTTGTAATATTTTTTCCGTTTTCAAAAGGGATTTTATTTTTCCTGTTATGTTTTTTATGCTTTGATTTTCTTTGTTAATAGAAGATAATATTCATTAACCTCACCTCTATTTTGTTTAAAAATAATCAGTTATCAACACAATACGTTGGCTAAAACTAAAGCCAGTCTATACGAAAATCGTGCTTTATAGGAACGAAAACTTCCGAAAATGCTAGACATTTGATGTAAGTAATATATATGATAATATACCAGAAAGGGGATGAAACTAAGAAAAGAAAAATTGTAATGAAAGAAGACACAAGATTTAAACCATGAAGAATATATGGCATTATGAGATGGGAAACGTGGAGCCTTCAATTTGGCAAAAGACTGCCTTCCTAGCACTAATACTATGACCACAATGATAGTTAGCTGAAAAGAGGTTTACATAAATGAGCGATAATGAGCAGTTACCTGTAGATTATAAGCTATCTACACCCAACAGCTAAGTGGAACTTCAGTAATATAAAAATGATCTTGATCTTTGAATTTATCTAATTACAGATTTGGTTAATGTCCTTCCTTAAATATTGCGTTATCTTTACAAATGTTGAATAATAATTTTCTCATGCTACCATTTGATTGCATTATTTACGGCTTAAATGTTCCCAAAGTTAAACTTAACGCGTTTGCTTCAATTGACACAGTAAAGCAGCGCAAAGAGCGAACAGTAAATTCAAAGTCAGTAGAAATAACCAATAAAAAAGGATCATGGTTTAGAATGCCCTTGGGGTCACAGATAGTAAAGCGTCTGTTACCTCAGACCCTTTGTTAATGTCGTTATCTCAAAAACTTTGAATTGTTGTGCCTGTCATTGAATGCATTTGTTACTGGTATTATGATTAAACAAATATGTGTCAAGGGGTAAGTTCACTAGTTTTATTGTTCCTAAATTCATTTGTGTCAAATTAAGCGTACAGTTTCTGTGCCGCTTTATAAGTTAGCCCTCAACAATTTGTCGCATGATAGTTAGCGCGAGCATCGTCTCCGAATGAGTCAGTTTTTATATATCCCGTAGAAAGGGCCATGGGATGGGAAAAGGATATAAAAAGTAATAATGTTTGAAATAATAATAATAATAATAATAATAATAGGAATAATAATAATAATAATAATAATAAATAGAACATTCGTCTATTCAATCGTAGTAATGATGGTATGGGATATGTTTTCATGTTGCATAAGAGAGACAATATGAATAGTTTTCTAACAAAGCCTAAGTATTATTCCATCATATCTTCACGCATATATTCATTCTAGAGATACACTCATATTGAATTGCATTTTATATAGAATATTATAGAGTGATTTCTTTTTCTTCTTCCCTGATAAACTCATCGAGAAGCAGCCCTATGTTGGTATGACACATGTGAAAACAGTTTGGCAAAGTAATTGAATATCTGTTAACGTATACATGTACATGAACATAATCATTGCATACCAGTTTGAAACTAATTTTGTAAATAAAACAACAACACCTTAGTTGTTACTAAAGAACTGTCTTTAGATTTAAATATTGGCGTTCTCTAAATTCGGTTTACTTTAAATTCGTATGAAATATGTGCAAATGGCCTATTAATTTCCTCTATTAAAGCTAAGTCACATTATTCTGTTACACTGTATAAAAAGCAATATAAATATATGTTTCCAAAATTGAATGAGAATTAAATCAATTGCTGACTGATGACTTTAATAACTTCGTTAGCTCCGCATCTAAAATCCAAACGCTTTTCACGTATTAAATAATTTGAAAAAGTGTAAATTAAAGACCTTCTATCAACATTGCGCACAATGATCTGCATTGACCTTGAAGTTGGAGTCGTAGCACACAATGATCTGTATTGACCTTGAAGTTGGAGTCGTAGCACACAATGAACTGCATTGACCTTGAAGTTGGAGTCGTAGCATACAATCCATTATACACACTGAATTTCTTTATAATATTATTATATATCTACAATTTTGTCATAATCTTTTGAAAATATTACTATTCCTAATATTGTAATACCTTTGACTTCTTCACATTGACCCCAGAAGAGAGCGATGTAAATAATGGCCACTCTGCATATGATAATTAATCTTCTTTTAAAAAATTTCCATTGGGGAATTTAGGAACAGATATAATTAAGATTAATTACAAGATCTCAGAGGCTTTTTAAGAAAATAATAATAATAATATTTAATACAAAATAATACTTGATGATAATAGTGTATCAATGTAATAACACTTGACATCTTATCATCAGCATTATAGGGCGGTTTAGATTAAGCATATTTTATTGTCACAATATGATACAATGGGATTGGGCACAAATTCTAATAACCTAATTAGCCCTCTCCCTACATGATACAATTATTGTAACATATTTCAACATGACAACAGTGTAGCACCAATTTATTTGAAAGCTGAGGAGCAAAATAAATTGCTGCTGAGAGCTCTCAGAGAGTTTAAAGTAATAATGTGATAAATCATTTTTAAGATTACTTTCAGAAGATAAAAACGTTTCTTTCTTGTATTATATATATATATATATATATATATATATATATATATATATACACACACACACACACACACACATATATATATATATATATATATATATATATATATATATATATATATATATATATATATATATATAGTTCATATTAGCAGAAAAAAATCACGGATAAAGGTGTGGCGAAAAATACAATTGTGAACAAATTAAAATTTCGTTTGTGTGTGTAAAATTTATGGTGAGACCACTTGTACTGAATAGTTAGTAACACGCATACTTTTATTTAGGTCAATAATACGTATCATGCTTTCTTGTCACTCATGTCCAATCAGATTATTTTTGTCAAACAAAATAAAGGAACCTAAAAAAAGTCAACAAGAGTTAGAATAATGCCTTGTATTGCTTTGATTACCCTTAAGAAACATGTCACGGTTGGGAAGTTTGGACTTTAATTTTAATGAAACATAAACTTGTTACTTTTTCCCAGAAGCTTCATGAACAAATTGCATTAACACATACTAATTGCTTCATCTTAGATTGAACTACATTTGATTGTACATTTAATATTTATCCATAATATTTTCTTAGGCTATTCATAGGCGATTTATGATTACGGAATGATGCATTTTTAATAATATCTTCGAACTTAGCCATTTATAACAAAATATACATTTTCCAACTTAAAAACGTCTACATTTGATATCTTTTGGATTATGTAAATTCGTTTTTGACTTCAAAATAGACAAGTTCTAATCATTTATGGTTATAGATTCAAGGCCAAGCCCCCATCTCCCACCCCACCCCCACCCCCGGGGAACGGTTTACCACTTTTGCGCAGTCTGAATTTGGATGTCAGCGGGAAAACATGGTCCTTATTGTCATCGGATTGGCTGTTAAACATTTCTAACTACTGGACTCGACTACTTAAGATCAAAGAGAATAAATAACTATCTTATTATGAACAATGACACATTGCCATACAATTCTTGGCCCGTTTCATAAAATACCTTAATACAATACTTACTAAACATTCTCATTATACATTTACATGACATTTCTAAATGTTCCGAAATAATGTGACTAATATATTCAGGTTTAATGCGACGAACAATCAGTTTCCTGCGAACATTTTTATCACAACGTTGATAAGATTGTATCTGATGATGACCATGATGGTTAGTCGGTCCTTCTGTTAAATCAAATTGCATCTTAGTTCAGTATTACTAAGGGATCAGTTAATATCAATAATGGAAAGCTTCCCATTCCCTGTCTGTTTGAAAAACGGAGAAATCTTTACCAAAGCATGCCCCAATTCAAAGCATGCTACGAATGTCTTTTCATATTATTGGCATCAGAAATGACGAGTCTTGATTAAGTGCTTTGCACTGACCTTTAACCTGTGAGTGGATTAACAACTATATCTTTTGAATAGACAACGGTTTGACGTCAGAGAGGGAAAGCTATGAGTACCATGTGAGGTCCTGCTATTAGAGCTCGAATCGATTTCTGATCCCCCACTTAAAATACTATGACTCTTTTGATATTAATGTGAAAATAGAGCGAAGAAATATTGCTTTAAATGATTTATATTTAAATCAATATTTTGGTGAGGAAAAACATTGATGATTAAATCTCAATATCTGCCCTGACAACCAAAATAATAACCAACTTTGATATCAGTCACAGGTGATATCCCTCTTTTTTCAATAAGTTTTGCGCAAGACATTAACTACTTGTATATCTGCCACTATGCAATAGGTTTTCATTTTCTCGAGTATGAAGACCATTATCAAATTTGACCTTTTAAGATTCATACTCCTACTCTTGAGAGTCGTTGTAACTTATCAAATGTTTAAGGAAGTAACATAAATCTGTTAGACAGTGGTCTGCTTAATATATTTTAGTTAATTATGAAATATGTTTCTACTTGCTGGTTGAGATTTGCGTGAGTGTCAGACAAAATGTCCTTTCATAAAAGAGAAACTTTTCAGCTGTTTCTCTATATTGAATCTCCAATATGGATCACTTTCACTGCATTGCAACAATCAACCGGAAGGAAAATTATAGAAATGAAGTTAGTTTGCACGCAAGAAAACTCTTCGTCTCAGAATGATAACCATCAGGCGGATTAACTGCATGCCGTCTCTTGGGAAGGGAACGATATTGGTTCTGAATCACCGCCATCTGTTTCCGTCTCTGACCATACCTTGTCTAATATTTACAATAACTTCAATATACCGAGAGTCATTAGAACTTTAATAAATTCTCCACGAACCATTATATCTGGCGGCGCATTCTCATAACCTTTTACACCAAGAACGATCATGAGACCCGAGCCTCTGGAGAGACACAACACAAAATAACGGCAATTCAAATGAAGAATTAGATGCACATAATAAACGTCTCTTTGATTCTACCATGAACTCCTGGCATTAATATTAAACTTTATGAACCTCTGTATTCATATTTGGAACTTGTAAGTTGAATCTGTGAATTGTGTGCAGTCAATATTTAACATCTACTGCTTTCTCAAATTCAATTTAACAACATTTCATATTTAAGAATGCTCCTTTAAGAATGATGTAAGAGCGACCGAAGGATCTTGTACTGCTGATTCTCCATATATAGAGTTTAATCTATTGGCCAGGATGATAGTTAAACTATCCTAATTATCCGTTGACTAACGGGCCATGGTCGTCCGCTATCACTTTCTACAGCAACATGACGTAGTCTTATTAGGATGGGGTTACAAATGTTAGGGTAAAAAGATTTTTTCTGAGTCATTAGTTAGAAACAGTTCCATCATAATTGGTAACTTTGAATGCAAAAATGCTTCCTAGGATCTTCTTTCAAGTTCCATTCACTATTTATTTGTTCTTCATCACTTTGAGTGATAATAAAGTACAGAGCTAACATTATATTTCAACCACTTCTATATTATTACGTGATAGTATTGGTAGATTTCCACTTGTTTCTATATTATTATGTGATAGCATTGGTAGATTTCCACTTGTTTCTATGTTATTACGTGACAGTATTGGTACATTTTCACTTGTTTCTATATCATTACGTGATAATATTGGTACCTTTTCCCTTGTTTCTATATTATTACGTGATAGTATTGGTAGATTTCCACTTGTTTCTATATTATTACGTGATAGTATTGGTAGATTTTCACTTGTTTCTATGTTATTACGTGATAGTATTTGTACATTTCCACTTGTTTCTATACTATTACGTCATAGCATTTTTCGATTTCCACTTGTTTCTATATTATTACGTGATAGTATTGGTACATTTCCACTTGTTTCTATATTATTACGTGATAGTATTGGTAGATTTTCACTTGTTTCTATGTTATTACGTGATAGTATTTGTACATTTCCACTTGTTTCTATACTATTACGTCATAGCATTTTTCGATTTCCACTTGTTTCTATATTATTACGTGATAGTATTGGTACATTTCCACTTGTTTCTATATTATTACGTAATAGTATTGGTACATTTCCACTTGTCTATATATTATTACGTGATAGTATTGGTACATTTCCATTTGTTTCAAGCTCTGTATACTACATATACTTTGTCAACCTTAATGTTTGTGTCAACACACTTTGCATATAATGCTTTACTGCTTAAAGGTTCCAAAAAGAATTTGCCCATTTTCCCTTTCTAGCGTGTGTTCACGCACACACACACACACACACACACACACACACACACACACACACACACACACACACACATCTATATATCTCTCTCTCTCTCTCTCTCTCTCTCTCTCTCTATATATATATATATATATATATATATATATATATATATATATATATATATATATATATATATCTGACAATGGTCATGCAAAATATAGTACAAACTCAAACTAAATCCCTATATGGTCTTGTAGCTTTCCTTTAAAAAGATAAAACACAATCTGCAATAAAAAGCATACATTCGTTGAAGACATGTTACGGTTTTTGCAAGCACTTAACATAAGCAGATTATACAAAAGAGAAAACATGAATCCATAAAACCAAAACTTCTAAAGTTACTCTTGAAATTCATTGTCCTTATCCTAGTACTATAGAAACTAAGAAAGACAATGTTTTATTTACTATATTGTATTTAATTATGAAATATGCTGAGCTCTTCATAGTCTGGAAAAAATCCTACGTTTTGTAAAGTAATATTAATATTGACAATTGATAAACTGTGAGGTTAATATGTAAGTTATCGAAGTCACACATTAATACATATTTACAGCAAAAGAAAAAGGAAAGTAATCACTGATACAAAATTTTAATGTGATACAAAAAAATAAAGTGTCTAATAATAATCCCGATACAAGCATGGAAAACAAATAGACTTTTGGCCTATGTTGCTCAAATTATGAAACACGAGAAGGCAAAAAATAAGCAGAATATTCCAGACAAATGAGTCGGAAGTATTATATTTGAAAACTAATATTATTATACGGCTTGTGGAAAAAGGAAAGTTAACATCCTTCACCCACCACTCCAGTAACATTTAGAAAGAAAATCAATTCACATCCAAGAAAAAAATCAGAAAACAAATCTTATTGTTAATGTTAACATCCTTCCCCCACCACTCCAGTAATATTTAGAAAACAAACCTCAATCCCCATCCAAGAAAAAAAATCAAACTCAACTCTTTGGGATGAAAGGTGTCTGAGATAAAATCTATAGAAAGACGTCTCTGACCGCCATTTCACGGCTTGGATGACGTCCGTTAGGGAGCAGTTGAGTTTGTAGGCGGCCATCCTAACCTCTTGTATCGATATGCACAAGAATTTCATCTTGTATTTGATTCGTTCCTTAAAAAAAACTAACGAATAAACCCCCGTATCCAGGACAACAGAGACTGATCTTAAATATCGTCTTTGTTTGGTAAGAACAAGCGAGATGTCTCTTCCGAGCCATTAAAGAGTTTTGTAGACGCACGTATGTAGAAGGCTCAAAGGAAGGCAGGGGTTTAAAGGCAAAGGACTGATTCACAATAAGCAGGAGCCTGTGGTTGGCAATGAAAGCAAGGGCCGTTATGAATGAAATAGAACCGTTATGGCGCCAATGCAGAGAGTTAGGACAGAGTGACAAGGCGTGTATCTCACTTTTCCTTCTTGTTGCAGCTGGAACGACAAGGAAGCAGACTTTGTACTAGAAGTGAAGCAAGGAGATTCTAGATAGTGGTTAGGAATGTGCCTTATTCAACCACATCAAAACCCGCCGAAGTCTCTATTTTGGACAATGGGCTTCGATCTATACAAGTCAAAGTTCGCAAGAGGGTCAGAGAGGTCTTTGTTGTGACCTATATCCTTCCTTCCATGATGTTGAAACGAGTCTGTGTTTGTGGCACGGTAGCCTTTGGTATTGATGGGAACTACCTTTTTGGGCTTGAGGAATTTTGCAAAATGTGTTATTGATGTTTCTTTCAAGAAGATATGTCTTTCCGTTCTCATTATTGGGAGAAAACTCTCCATTTCTCCTCATAGACTTTAAAAGTGGTGGTCATTCTTGTCCCAACAAGTCTTTCTACTATTTGCTCTGAAAACTGTGTCTTTGTGAGGTACAGGTTCATATCTGGGTTCAGATGGAAGACCTCCAATCGCAGTCGTTTGGGCAGGCGGAGTGAAGGTAAAATTTTCCTGGCAATTGTCTTTGCTAAATTAAGTAGATCGTTGATCCATGACTTTTCCCATCTGAGGGGAGCAATCAAAATCATACGGCACTCCGATTTCCTCGCTTTTTGCAAGGCTTTATAAATCAGAATGCTTGGGAAAAGCGTATGCATCGAGACTATTACAGTTCAAGTAAAGAACGTCGACATCCCAGGCTTTACGATCTGGGATTGGAGAGACCAAGATCGGTAACTTGCGTTCCACCTCGTTGCACATAGGTCGACAAGGGGCCGACCCCGAAGGGCGCGGATTTGAATGTAGATCCAGGGATGAATGTATCATTCGGTATGAATTAGCTGATTCCGTCTGGACAGTCAGCCTGCCTGGATGTAGATTTGTTGATGATGACACCACCTGAGAAAATCCCAAACCAGAAGACTGAGGACTGGAAACATGGTTCCCCCACCCTCGCCTTCTGATGTAATTGACTGCACTCTATTTATCAAATAAAATGAGAACGCCCATTTCATACAACGTCTCCCGCCGCAATTGAAAGGCATTTTATATCACTTTCATCTCCAGGTGATTGACTGTAATGAATACTTGTGAAGTAGCCAAACACCGTTGACTTCTTGAAAGGGGGACAGGAGGTCGGCAGCCCAGCCTGTGCAGATCGTAATTTCGGGGCGGTTAGTCCTGCGATGGGATGCCTGTTTTAAGCCAAGTATAGTTCTCCCATTTGCTGAGATAGGACCTTATGTATCCCGAAACTGTGATCACTTGGTCCAGTGGACAAAGTTACGGTCGCCACTGGGATAAAAGAATCATCTACAGTGATCTCATTAACACGAGACCCAGAATGAGGTGATCTGCTGCCGCATTGAGGTGAACCAAGAGGCGAAAAATTTTCTAATCTGCAATTCAATTATTTGAGTGAATTGAAGACTTTCGAGATGATTTTCAAGACACGTTATTGAGGGAGAATGACTCAGTTCAAATAGGCTTGAACTCCATACGGGAGTAAGTGAATTATTGGAATGTGATGAGATCAGTTTTGTCCTTGTTGTGAGGGAATTTAAGGCAAAGCAAAAGTAAAACATAGGAATTCATGTCTAGATATAAAAGATAACTCACCTGTTTGTTTTGTAGAATCTCGTCAAAGTAGTAGGAAGTAACGGACGTGTAGGTGGCTTGGAAATGCGACATGACTTTATCCATATTTCTAACGAAGACCCAGGAACTGATATTCGATTAAGAGGGAGCGCCCTGAACTGGTATACCGTATCCCTAAAGAAAACCTCAAGAATTTCTTGGAAGACTTGTGGATTGGAATGTGGAGGTACGCATCTTGAAAGTCTAGGCTGACTGTGATATCTCCCTCCTGAACGGCATTGAGAACCAGTCTTGTTATCTTCACTGTGAGCCATGGTGCCCGGATGAATCGGTTGAGAGATCTTTGATCTTTGACCGGACGAAGCTCGTCCATTAGCTTTGAGGGCTAAGAACAGTCTAGAGTAAATTCCCGATGATTTTAAGTTGTTAACAATCCCTACCGCCATTTATGTGAGAATCATGTTTATTTCTTGCTGCAGATCTCTTAATGGCCAGCGACCATGCGCACAAACATTTTCTAACCTGTAAGATAATATTTTTTTCTCAATATATAATTTCACTCCATATTATCACGCATCCTCATGAAGTATCCAGGGATATATATATGTATATATATATATATATATATATATATATATATATATATATATATATATATATATATATATATATATATATATTTACAAATATACACTAAACATAGCGGAAAGTGCTATCCATGGATTCTACAGAATAATGCTTGATAATATTAACATCATTTTTAAATACGAATAAATAATATTATCATACAGGTTAGAGAATTTTAATTCGGACTCTGCGGAGATTCGAACCCGGATAGGTGGGTTACAGCACTCATCGCCTTGCCTGTAAGCACCAACCCCTGTACCATCTCGACCATGCACACATCACCAAAAATGATGCTACAAAAATGGTGGTATAGGCATTCGTGCGTAGTAGACACACCCGCATGTCGATCCAGTAATTAATTCTCATCTAAGTACAGAGTCCTTATGGATTCCTACTTCAGAATTCAAGGTATATAGATGTTATTATAGACAATAACAAATATACACCAAACAGAGCGGAAAGTGCTATCCCTGGACACTACAAGAGAATGCCTGATAACATTAACATAATTATTACATATATATATATATATATATATATATATATATATATATATATATATATATATGTAAGGGTGCAAATTTCTGTCGATCTATAAAGAGAACATTAACTTGGACAGAGAAAAATTAATTAGATTTATGAGGACAGGTTGCATATTAAATCGCTATGCTGCGAGGATTGTAAGGTCTGTGTTGTGAGAGGAACCGATTTTTAATTAAGCATTCGTTTATTTAACAGTCAGAGAAACTGGAAGGGAAAAGGTTAACTCAATCTTTGTATCGAAAATGTCAGAATTGAGATTGTCCAGAATCAGTTATTTGGAAATCTAGAGGGTCAGGATGACCGCAAATTTTGGCGCCTATTTATAAAAGGCGGTAGATATATTTAATCCTGATTGGCTACGCTAAATAAGGGGCGTGTTTCCCACACGAAATTTCATAGTTTTAATATGCCACATCGCAAAATTTAGTCAGTCTAAACTCCTGCAAGAGGAAGATATTTTTGGCTCCGAGATTGAATTTGCAAGAAATTATCTCGTAAAACAATTATCTAAGGGACCGGATGTCTGGAAAGTTGACGGTCACAATTCTGGCGGTAGAAGCGAGCAAGGCTTGAAAGCACAAGCACAAGGGGAAATAGCTTCACTGACGCAATCCACTGACGTATCCACGTACCTACGTATCTACATACCTACGTATCCACCTACCCACACAAAGTTTGAGGGCCGACAGAGGCGAAATAGTGAGAGTGAGAAGAAAAGCGAAGGAACATATTGAACAGCACGGTGAAACTGCAGTGAACAGGAGATAAGCAGGTTATGAAGTCGTACAAGGCAATGACTTCGATTGTTCACTCGATTCTATGATGAATTAATTCTATCATTTAAACACATCGGCTATTTATATAAGTATATTTGTGTTTAAAATTCGGTGAATGATTTATTTCAAAAAGAAGTGTATCTTCCTAATGTAATGCATTATCACAGTTGTTTATGTAATTGATTAAATTGTTATATTTCATATACGGGGGCTCGTTTTAGTCTGTTCTATATATCTGCTCAGATCTCTATTCATTCCATCTATAAGTTTCACAATTTATATTATTCTTTACTCGATCCGGGCAATAACACCGAGGTCGATCATCCTCTAGATAACGATAACCACAACCGCAACCACCACCACGCCACAATATATATATATATATATATATATATATATATATATATATATATATATATATATATATATATATATATAAGAGTACAAATCATATGGCGAATAACAGTCTTTACAAGTGCACTGGATCCAGCAAGGGACCGCGTGTGTCAGGTATCGGTTAAGATAAACGCAACAAACTGACAACGAACAGTGCAAAACTAGGTTTCAACTAACCTAAGCGTTTTCGACTCTCATTGAGTCTTTTTCAAAGGCAAACACAAAACAGAGACAAGACAAACAATAAACACAAGAAAGCGTTGAGTTTACAGGCGATGTATTGATATATTGTCTATAGTGAATCTCTTTCAAGCGGGAAGTAAAGATAATCAGTCCGTCATGGATACATACATACATACATACATACATACATACATACATACATACATACATACATACATACATACATGCGTGGATGCATACATACATACATGAAGGCATGGATGCATACATAAATACAAACATATACATTTGTATACAATCATAAGTCAGATAAAAGTTATTCATTTTTTTAAACACAGTCGTAGAAAGCATGCGTTTTTGTCATAAGGCTTCGGTAAACAGCATTTTTTTTAAAACGTACAAATATATATATATAAATAACGATTAATCCCATTATTGTAAGAAATATTGATTGCTTTTTTATTCGAATGATTATTTTGCTTTTAATTTTGAGAAAACGATCGTTTAATAACTAGGCTGTGAAAATATCGTTTGATAACTAGGCTGTGAAAATATCGTTTGATAACTAGGCTGTGAAAATATCGATTTTTCAAATTCCAGTTGAATCTTGATTACTTCAAGTTGACAAGCCATTCTCCTTCAGGCAAAAGAGCTGGATATCAAGCGGGATATCGAGCTTAAAGACAGATTGCAAATGAGGATATTACATGGAGAGAATGTTTGAGGAGACATATATCACATATTCGGAATCTCTAATTGGTTAGCGCAATAACTGGCAGACGCAAAGCTAGCATACATCATCAAGACCTTTCAGTGCTTTTATCGGAGATTTGTTTCAATTACAAATACGTTCTTGCCAAGATAGAAAATGCTCTCGAGAAAGACTGTCATTCGCTTGATTTGAGCCTAAACAAATTGTATTACGTACGCCTGCTAAACGACCTCCTTCATCAAAATCTCATTGTGTGTCTAAAATAAATTTTCCTTTTGGCAGTTCATTTGACAGGAGTTAGAGTAATTTATATCCGTAAGACCCACTTAATGACAGCGAGAAAGGACTTCCTAAGAGAAAACATATTTACTCTTCGGAAAACATTCATTTAGGCGAGACATTTCACAGAATTTGTCCTGTTATATGTAGCTATGTAGCTGGATCGCGCAAAGCTCTGTAAGGTTACATAAATGTTCAATCATGGTGAAAAGTGGACATTTCGTATGAAGAATCGCCAACTTCAGAGACATTATTGATATTTCTGAGTAAATGTCGTCGATTCATGATCCCTGGAAGGCATAGTTCCAAATCCAAAGAATTATTTAAAGCGTTCTGCTGATGCTCAAAACCTCACACTTTTTATTTTTAGGAGCTCGGACTCAAGAAGTTTAAATTTTTACAAGGTCTGACAAATTAATTGGTCAATCAGTTTTAATTTCTACAAATTCTGACCCATTAATTGGTCAAGCAGTTTGTGTTTTTACAAGCTCTGACCCAATAATTGATGAAGCAGTTTTAATTTTTAGAAGCTCCGACTCATTAATTGGTCAAGCAGTTTTCATTTTAGAAGTTTCAAACCATTAATTGGAAAAACAATTTTAATTTTTAGAAGCTCTGACCCATTAATTGCTTATGTAGTTTTAATTTTAAGACGCTCTGATCCAATAATTGGTAAAGCAGTTTTAATGTTTAGAAGTTCTGGACCAATTAATTGGTCAAGCAGTTTCAATTTTTGCAAGCTCCAACCAATTAATTGATCAAGCAGTTTTAATTTTTACAAGCTCTCACGTATTAATTGGTCAAACAGTTTTAAGTTTTAGAAGCTCTGATCCATTAATTGGTCAAGTAGTTTCAACAAAGATTTATACTCTTTTTCACAAGTAAGTTCGATGTATTCTATTTAATAAGTTGTTACTACTACTACTCCTAATAATAATAATAAATCTATGATGTAACTATGCTTCTTATTGCCAGTTTTGTTTCTCTTGTCTTATTTAGAACTCTTTTTATACCAATATATGCCAGTGTTTAAACGATGATTATAATTAAAATTAAGAAAATTCTGCAAAAATTAAAACACTCTGAGATTTTAGTATTGGCACTTCAGACTATCGGTTGCAAAATTCAATGCAAATAGTTTTATAAATTGCCTAAATTGTGCGCATGTGCCTAAAATGACACTATAATAAATCCATTCAAATTTGCAATGGTTACATTTTTATCATAGATGGTGCACGCACCACTATCATTAGTAAAAAGCTTTGCAATATATGCAAGTATTAATTACCATAACAGTGTTTTGTTTTCTGCAGTGCATCTTTGTACTATACAAAATGATTCCATAATCAAATTTTGCGACATGATTAGCTAGGTAATCGCAAAAGTGATGAGACTGAGACAGTATTAAATTTGATGTACAACGATAGCAACTTGCCCTGTGGAATAAATCAGAAAGGAGCAAAACTCACACGAATAATATCAATATATGGGCTTATATTAAAATAATATTACAGGAGTCCACTGGTACATATATAATTGGGTTAAATTAGTTAACCGAAAGAAGTGAACGTCTTTAAATCTCAAGCATTTCCCACGATTAGTGTCATCCTATCCAATTGAAGAAAGCATATGCGTGTTGCAAACAATGAGATTATAGATATGCACACTCCAGGCTTCAAGCATGCAGACAATTGCGAAAACTATGCATTGGGCTAAATCAGCAGGGACAGTTAAAACCTGCTTCTATGCACGTGTTGTACCAAATTACAATCAATGATATGAAAACTCCGAAATTATATTACTGATAAGCAAACCTAATGAGATTAACGTTTGAAAATAATTTATTTATAGTTTATAACATAGACATAAAATAAAATAATAAGAAAGCGGCACATTTTAGTGCTACCCAATTTGTTTGAATGATTTTGTATTAAAAACTGTATTCGCTTAAAAAATAATTGAAAAGATAACAAAACATTTCTCATATTGGGATCAACAGTAAAAAAACAAAAAGGAGAAAATCCTATTAAAATTACATCATTGTAGTTGTCGTTGACGATTTCTGGCCGCTTTCATTCAGCTACGTGAACTGCTTAGCAACAGTAGAAAGAAAGTGCATGGATATCATACTGTTTGTTTTTGTTTTTTGTTTGTTTGTTTGTTTTATTCAGCTGTTACAATTGCGGCCTATTTCGGCTATTTTGTCTGGCAATTAAATGGAGATTGTGAAATGTGAAGATCCCAAAATACAAAAGCTATTTTTAGTGGGATTAAGATTGCAAAACTAATCGTGGAAAATCAGTGGCTTATTATTACATATGGGAATTTGTTAATAATTAAAGGCTTAAGTATAAATGCGGTAGGATGATACAATTGATATTGTTTGGCAAGTATTGCAAAACAAATTATACCAAAACGGTACATCAGGACTTCGGAGAGGTTATACCAGTTAATGTGTAAAATGGCTTACAAACCTCATTACAACTATGAAGCAGGTAAAATTGAATATTGGAGAAAATTGTCGGCTGGTTAAATTGATTCAGTGGTAAGAAGTGATGATACTTTCCGATAATTACCAATACTTTCAAGCTTTGTTGGTCACTGTTTCCGGAAAACTAAACAGATAAAAGTACTGAAAGTATTCAAACAGAGTCATTTTGCATGACAAGCAGAAACTATTGGATACCCATATGCATGTAAAAAGGTAATCATTGTATGCTTTATCCTTGGCGGGATGACGATTATATTTAATGCAATAACAGGGTGTGGATGGAGAAATCTTCGAACTGTTGGCGTCATCTTTGCATCTTTATGATGGGAAAGAAACAAGATGGACATTTGCTAATACCGTATTTTAACATCAATTGTTGAATTTTTGTGAATTTCACTGCTTGAATGTTAACTAAAGAGACAAGCAATACAAAGATGTGATGATTTGCCCTGTAAATTTTATATTGTTTTCTGTAGCATACTGCTTTTTGTAAGCTGTGCATCAACAGTGTGTCAAAAGCTGCAATATACTACACAAATCATATTGCCACAATGAAAATCATGTAAATTAGCCCTTAATTTTGAATGTATACCTTTGATGACAATCTATTCTAACGAAAAAATATTTTAACTAAATATCCATACGTTTATGAGCACACTAAACAGAAGGGAAAATATCAAGGATTGTGCTCAATACTGAAGAAAATTCCATTTAAATGATCGATTTGGGAACAACAACCTAGTGATAAGAATATGCATTTCACTTGCATGAGATAGTTCATATGAAGCATTTAAAGATTAGAGTATGTTCAACCCAGTTCAGCGTCCTGTAAACTGATGGGTCACAGCCTACATCTGCATTGGAGCATGGACGTGAGACACCAGCGGGGTTCTTCGGCAGCTGGGAATGGGTAATTCATTTGGGATTATTCCTTGTTTTCACGTGTTATGTACGCAAACACAAGCAAAAATCTTGTTTAAACATTATTATCGTTCTAAGTAGATAACAACTGAATAGGATTACATGAAAAAACAAATTCGTACATAAATCTATCTACGAAACGAATAATTACAAGGGATTTCAAGATCCTGGAACCATTTGCATCATTTAATACATACAACATTCATTATTCATACCAACTTGTCAATGCAGATCAAAATACAAATGTAAACAGAAAACAGACACAATTAAATCAGACAGCATTGTGCGATGTGAAATTTGACGGACATAATGGAAATATTAGTAAAATCCAGAATTATCTAACAAAACAAAATGCTTTATCTTACAAACAAGAATGAACGACAGTACTTATTACGTAATATCACTTCAATATCTGGCGATATGTATTCAGCTCCACTTGTTTCCTTGTAGTCCAATTGATTCAAAAAATTCGCCCCACTGGAGTTTATAATCTATCACTTGTTATGCACCAGGCCAAATCTTATTTTGAGCAAAAACACACATATGTATGCAAATTGGATCCGTAAGAGATAAAATATTCCCAAAGACACTAACAGAAGACAAAACTAATGACTTAAATCATTGCTGATGACTATAACAAACCGATTTTCGATGGATGCGTCGCACTGAAGCTTTTTGGGAAAGTGATGTTTTTCCATGAAACACAACAATCTCAGCGCTTAATGTGCAGCATGAAATTCGTTTTAAAGTTTAAAAAAAATGGTGCCTGGGCGCTCACAGATTCCAAAATAATTGTATATTATATTAATTATTTCGGTTACCAACAACAATGAATATGATTTTCGTTTGTACATCCTTTTTGATAAAATGTTACATTTATATAGTATATAAAGGTTAAAAATATACAACTGTTCTCACCAAAGTGAAAAAGAAACATCAAAGTTTGAGCAAGGATGAATTTTGTTGTAAGGAAGACTTTTAGTAACACCACTCATATAATAAAGTAATGAGCAGTCCTTTCATTCCTTATATGAGGACAATAATAATATATGGTGCGTTTAGAATAAATCCTTCGACCTTAGCGGTCGTCACCTGAAGGCAAAATTGTCTACATAAAACGTCCATAAATGTAATATTTAATAGACTATTTTAATATCATTTTCGATTTTGTGAATAGCTGATAAAAGGCTAATGTGACAGCGGGGAAACTGAAAACGAATTCCATTTTGTATTAAAGTGTCAAAAATATTCAGAATTGAGATTTCAGTTTCTTCGAAAATACTGTTACGAATTTCCATCTAATGAGTATTTTGCAATTTAGCATGTAATAAATCTGATGAGGTAATCAGAAAAACAGCAAAGTTTATCTATTTTGGCTACAAGTTAAGGAAAAACTACTTATGTATATTCTGTCATATGTACGTGATTATATGACTTACTATCTTACAATAGGCTTAAGGAATAAGCCTATATATATATATATCTTCACTTATACAGTGAAGAATATATATATATATATATATATATATATATATATATATATATATATATATATATATATATATATATATATATATATATATTCTTCACTGTATAACGTGTACTTGTCCCAATGGCTTTATACGAAAATAAAAGTTCTAAATTTCAGCAAACAAAAAATGTACGAACAAAGGCCTAAACTGACAATACTTGGATTTTTGTGACAGGTAGATATAATACAAACGATGAAAAATAACTCTTCAGTTTAAAATTGTACACCTGGGTGTCCTTATATTATTGAAAAACGAATTGAGGAATTACTAAAATTTGAGAAAATCATCAATTTATCCTCAGAAGTAAAACAATACTAATTTACAGAAAATGCATGGTATTATGACTATTTTAGTTATTACTTAATGTTTAGTGAAAAAATTCATAATTCCCAAACAGCGAAACCTGGTGCCTTAATGCCTCACGAAATCTGCACTCATAAAAGACGTGACGAAAATAACTATTGTCCAAAAAATGCCACCTGGCACGAATGCAAACCACACTAGAGGGGCTCCTTCAGTTTTTAATACTTGTAATCCAAGGTAATCATAATTCAGATTTGATTAGGAATTTTCAGACCAGTATTCTCTTTTCTAGGGGAAATTCTCAACAAACGCTTTTGTTACATCAGTATATGCAACAATGCACAATTTAATTTGAAAACGACAGTAAGAAAATGAAAGTTGAGAGCATACAAAATTGGCCATGCTTTTCCTTAGCATGCACAATTATATAATTCCTAGGGACTTGTTTAATTGGGACATGCAAAAAAAAGTCTAGATTTAAAACCCATGGCATAAACTACAGATTATTTGATATTTTACAAACGACAGAAATTCCTATCAGATTAAGATCCCAGCCGTCAAGGATACCCAATGCAAGAAGTGAATGTACATTTAACACGAAACGAAGAGAGATTAATGCCAATTTGATCACAATATTCTATCAATTCTAAATCGGTCTAAAAATCCGGAAAATCTTGACCTTAGACTACCCGGAATCTAAGCATGTCTTTTTATATTATTCCTGGTAGAAATGATGTGTTTTGATGAAGTGATTTGTGTTGAGCTTTAGTTTATTGGTGGATTCTATCTTTTGAAAATAGTCTCATGTCAGAGATGGAAGAGATTAGTGCGACGTGGAGATCGGCTACTGGAATTTAGCTTAAATTCGTGGACTCTTTTGACTTAAAAGAAAATTGACAATAGAAAAAAGAAATATTTCATCATAACATATTATGCGAGTTTATGCTTACCCAATATTGGAATTGAATCATCGATTAAATCTCAATATGCTGTGTGACGACCAGGCAAATTACATAAATACATGTATCTACAATAAACATTATTTTGAAAGCGGATAAAACCTTCTTGCTTAAATTCGGGGCTTCTTCAGTAAAATTAAGAATAAGGTAAATAAACTTTAATATCTTAATTCATGCATAAAGACTGATGTCATTCATATGTAGAAAGGTTGCATAAAGACTGATGTCATTCCTATATGTGGAACGGTTGCATAAAGACTGTTGTCGTTCATATATAGAAAGGTTGCATAAAGACTGATGTCATTCATATGTAGAAAGGTTGCATAAAGACTGATGTCATCATATGTAGAAAGGTTGCATAATGACTCATGTCATTCATATGTAAAACGGTTACATAAAGACTGATGTCATTCATATGTAGAAAGGTTGCATAACGAGTGATGTCATTCATATGTAGAACGGTTACATACAGACTGATATCATTCATATGTAGAACGGTTACATAAAGACTGATGTCATTCATATGTAGAAAGGTTGCATAAAGACTGATGTCATTCATATGTAGAAAGGTTGCATAAAGACTGATGTCATTCATATGTAGAAGGCGCATACAGACTGATGTCATTCATATGTAGAACGGTTGCATAAAGACTGATGTCATTCATATGTATAAAGGTTGCATAACGACTGATGTCATTCATATGTAGAACGGTTACATAAAGACTGATGTCATTCATACGTAGAAAGGGTTGCATAGGTAGAAAGGTTGCATAACGAGTGATGTCATTCATATGTCGAACGGTTGCATAAAAACAAATGTCATTCATATGTAAAACGGTTGCATAAAGACTGATGTCATTCATATGTAGAAAGGTTGCATGAACACTGATGTCATTCATATGTAGAACGGTCTTATAAAGACTGAGGGTTGCATATAGACTGCTGTCATTCATATGTAGAACGGTTGCATACATAAAGACTGATGTTAGTACATCTATTTTGTTAGGCGGCATATATCTCTCTTTTGTACTCATCCTGCTACATATTATGATAGTAAATTAACATTGTCCCACCATGAAATTTATAATATGTTCATATTAACCATATATGTGTAATGTGCCAGCTAAAATCACCATCTACGCTACTGCTTTGATATATGTTTATCAGCTTAGAATCAAATTCTACTAAGATTTAATCATTAGCGGCCATGAAGATAGTTAAGCTATAGTGATAATGCACTGTCTAATATCTTGAGGTTCGTCTTTAACATGTAACGCATAGTCTTTTGAATCTGGATTTCGGATATGTTACGGAAAACACATTTAATGCGGCAAATTGCTCCGAAAGATCCCATGGGAATTGCCTACAGTGAAGATACCAAATGTTTCCAAGAATATTCTTTTATTTCTGTGAACTATTTATTTGTTCTTAGTCATTTGTTATCTCCGCAATTGATAGAAATTACGTTATTTTTAGACCACTTCCAGATTGATAAAAAGTTTACTTTTCAATATATTTCACAGTCTACTAAATACTGACACTTTGCAAGTACTAATGTACATTTGAACATACTTTGTACGAACTGAATTGCGACTATGAAGTTAAATTCAGAATTTATCGATTTCCGCTTACTAGCAAGTAATCAAGTTGTAAGTTATGAGCTAGCAGTGTCTGTTTTTGCTTCGTTGAAATTAATGTGTGGTGCAGGACTTCGTGTGTCTAGCGTAGATGTAGAACAAATTATTGCAGAACTCATCAGAGCAGGGGTTAATGCCATTAATGAGTTGTTAACTCAGATATACAATACAATCTAGAAGACAGGGAAAAGGCCAAAGCCATGGGCTCAATCCCTGATCATAATTCTACCAAAGAAGGTTAACCTCCTAAACTGCTCAAAGTATTGAACAATCAGTCTAATAAGCCATCCCAGTAAGGTAATGTTGAAAGTGTTCCTGAAACGACGAGCAGAAGAAGTAATTGCCGAACCTGTTGCAGGTTTCAGAGCGGAAAGAAGCACTACATAACCGATATTCAACCTACGGTTGATTTGAGAAAGATAGACTTTAATAAAAGTTTAAGATCGTGTGTTGTATGAGACTCTGGGCTACCATGAGGAAGTATAACATGCGGAACACACTCACAATCACCATCCAAAAATGTTACAGAAACTCAGTCCTTGTACATGGTACAGTTGGGGAGTGGTCTTTAAAAGCAGTGGTCGTACGTCAAGGCTGCCTACTCTACCATACGCTGTTTAACATTTTACTGGAGAACATCATGCCAGAAGTCCTAGAACACCACGAAGGAACTGTCACTGCTAGAGGACGCGCCATCACAAACCTCCGTTTTCCAGATGACTTCGATGGACATGCAGACTGACAAACTGAGTTAGCAGAGTTGACAACTAACTTACGTAGAGTCTCCTCAAAGTTGGGGATGGAGATAAGTGCTAAAAAACAAAGTTCATGACAAATCAATTAACCGTATTACAGCATGACATCTCAGTCAAAGACAAGAAAATGGAAGTAGTACACTCATTAAAAAACATTTATCTACCATCACAAACGAAGTAGGTTCAACAATAGAAGTAAAGTCCACAATATCCCTGGCCGTCGCTGCCCTCTTCAACCTGAAAACCGTGTGGGAAGACAAAAGCATCACTACCAAGAGCAATGTCACACTACCAAGGGCACTGATACTGTCAGTTTTTCAATACTGCTGTGAAACATGGACTTTAAACAAAGACACTAAAAGAAGAATAAGAGACTTTGAAAAGCGATGCTATAAATACATCTTAGGCATCAGCTACACCGACTGCAAAACAAACAAAGAAGTGCGCAAGCCACTTGCGACCATGACGACCTCCTAACAATCGTGAAGAAGAGAAAGCTCTGCTGGCTTGGACACATCACACGATCATCAGGAATGGCTAATGCCATCCTTCAAGGTACCGTAGGTGGCAAAAGGAAAAGACGGACATGACACTTCAAGAATCCTCGCATGCCGCGAACTACCGCAATATCTAGAAAACTGTTGTTTGAAGGACATCGGAATTGGCGCTCCAACGATCTCACCAATCAAGTGATAGATGAGATGAAATACTTCCCTAGACACCCCACCAAAAAACAAAAAAAAAAAAAAACTATGGTTTTAACTGGTGAATCATTTAAATTCAAATAACAGAAGTATAAGATCAAAACAAATACATGTTAGCGTAAATTACTTCACTGTCCAAATGCTTTCATTTCAGTATTGCCTAAATGATAATGTATTTTAAAGGCTAAATTGTAAGAGAAAAAATCATTTAGTAGTTTGCTTTATGAAACAATTTCGCAGGAATTTATCCATACCGTATGATATTATGAAACCAGTGGAAAACAATGAACTAGTCTGACTGACTATAATACATTTCAAGACGTTGACAAAGCAGTGCTCTAGAAGTGATTCAGCACTGGTTGTATCAATGTGTGCTTGAAACTTGTGATAGAGAATTTATACGAAATATTTGTACATATACATACTTGAAGAAAGTACACAAGTATGACTGTTGGGAGTAAAAAACATTGCAAAGGTCTCTCTCTCTCTCTCTCTCTCTCTCTCTCTCTCTCTCTCTCTCTCTCTCTCTCTCTCTCTCTCTCAATAAAACATGAATGTTGCATCGATTTCTGGTAGCAAATATTGACAAATAGGAATTCTCGCCTTGGATATTACTTGAACTAAATAGTCATTTCGAAGGCGTTGACTGATGATATTGATTTCAAAGCTGCCAAGCTAGTATCAATTTTGTTTTTTGTTATTACGTCCCATAAAATGTAACTAGTTATTTATTTGCAGTTTTTGAACATTAAAGAAGCACAAGAATAGGGAATTTAATAGATTTATTGCTCATGACTAGAATGGCATAACATTCAAAATATGCAAAGGTGTTATTAGCGAAGCGAAAACACTTCGCCAAACAAAATGCTGATGTTTGACGAAAAAAAATTAAAGAGAAATTTGAAAAATGCAAACTAGTATTGACTTTTAAATTACGTAGAAGCTTTAACTATTATTTGCATGTGCCCTATAATACAATGATGACTCGGTAAGTTGCAACACAGTCATTATGAATGATGAATATCAACATAATAGTGTAATAAGAAAACAAATGGACAGTAATTTTCGTTTCGATAAAGTTAAAGTTTTGATTTTAAATGTAAGCGGGCTTTGTAGCACCATCTAGTGTCTTAGTTTTTGGTCACGTGATCCCGTCTATTGGGTATATATACGGGACAACTGTGGTTGCGATGGTGGTGTGGTGTGAAGTGATGGAATAAACAAGAGGTAGAGCTAAGACATCCCTTCGAGTGAAGCGGTATAAGCCATCCGCCAGAGCAATCACATTTGGCCGCAGTTCGCTGAACAGGATACGGCTGAACTAGGGATCTTGAAAGGTTAAGGACTAGGTCTTTCGTCGAGAATAAGGGAGCTTCAAGGCCTGTTAAAGCAGCACGGCGATTTTGTTAACCAGACCTTGCAAGAATATAGATTGTTACTGAAGATCTCTCTTTCCTCATTACTTCGTCTCTGTTCGTCTCTCTGTCGATCTTGAAGGAGCGACGACCCCGACCACGACTCAATCGACGACTCCGGCCGCGACCCAGAGTAAGACTCTGTCGACGACTCAGACTACCACCCAGTCGGCGAATCACGGCATGACATAATCGACGACAGGAGCGACACATTTAGAGATCCGGAGAGCGATCTAGTTGGCGACCAGGCGGCAAGCTGAAGCCAGGAATTCGACAAATCCCACAAATCCCGCTGGGGCAGATATCTGTCACATCAGACAGATACAGCGGGCTTTTACTTCAACATAAATACCTATCCCAAAGAACCCGAGAAAGTGAGACTCGGGGTAGTGTAGCCGAGTGATTTCCGCTACAATAGTAACCTTCATTCCATTTCGAGACCCAGGATTCCTCAGTTATCTCTTATGACGCCTTTTAGCTGCTGGTCTATCTCTTTTTAGCTGCTAGTCTATCTGTCGTTTTATATGTAGTTGCCTACTTTCATTTGATGCGGAGTTTCCCCCAGGAACGAGAATGCTAGTAAGTAGTAATTTTACATCATAATGCATTGACGCACTGAATAGATACACATAATTTCATGATATCAAAATAAGGCCTCTGAAGATATACAAGTAATACGTGTCAGTTTTATGTTATATTATGGCTGTAATAACACATGCAATTCCAATACCTACAAATGGTGAAATTCGATTGGCATCTACCGTACGCACCATATAGCAGCACCATTTAATTTACTAAACGTGCCGCACATATCTTTATATCAGCATATCGTTCTAAACATTCATAGAATTTGATAGCCACAAGGTATTTTCCCACTGGAGTTGATGTATGTCAATAGATAAGACAAAACAATGAAATGGAATCTTACTCTTTCAGTTTCTTTATTGTACCCATTAACATGGGAAACAACGTTTGTGTTAGATATTACTGTACCCATTAACATAGGAAACAACGTTTGTGTTCGATATTACTGCAGGATTTTCTGTGGAATACAAATTCTAGGTTTGTTAACTATTTTTGCACTGTGGTAAAAGTGATATTTAAAAATAAATGTTTTTTTTATTTTTATTATGTTATTAAATTTCTTTCATTTAAAAGAAACTTCTTCGTCTCAAAGCTACAGATGGGAGCATATTAATTAATACATCTAGCACAACAAATAAAATCTGTTAACAATTCATCCTAACTTAATTTAATTAGCTACTCATGGTAGGCATCTGAGGTCTAAATCTCAAACGTTTTTACAGTTCGTTTCATTGTAAGTCACCCTTATACTGAGTTAACCTGGTCTAAGTGAAAAAAAGACAACAGGACTCTGCCGTTATGCGGCAGTATAAAGCATGCGTATAGTTTATTGAGTTTCCTTATAACAGAGAAATACTTATTAAAAAGATGACATTATTCTTTATTTTTTCGAGTCAATTGTTGAATACTTAAAAATGAAAAAGCAAACGTTAGATAACTAGAATGCTGATATACTGACTTTTCATGACAGTTGAATGTTTGTCACTTGAAGTCAACAAGTATTTTGCCTTCGATAGAAAGCTCGGGATATCGATCTTAAATACAAACTGCAACTGCCAATACATTTAGATTGTGTTTCAGGAGACATAGATCACATGTTAGCAAATGTCAATTTGGCTCTGTCTATAATTGGCACGCGCAAAGTTAAATAAATCATCAAAACGTCTAACTACTTTTATCGGGAATTCGTTTAAATTGCAAATAAGTTCAACCCAGAAAAAAGGATGTACACCAGAAACAATATCATTTACTTGATGGGGGTCGAGACAAATTGTATTCATATGCTTTCAGAACGACCTCTGTTATTAAAATCCAACCATAAAATTAAATATCTTGAGTGACATTTTAATTGACAGCAATTATAGAAATGTATGAACCCAGGATAATCCTGTCGAATGCATGAAACAAAACTTGCAACGAGAAATTGCTTCTAACAAATATAAAAAGAACCTTAATCTCTCTCAGAACACTCGCCAAGGCGTTATAATTGTTTATTCATCATTAAAACCGGAAATTCTCATTAGAAATCGTCAATATTAGAAACTACATACTGTAATCAACTTGGGCATGTGCTATTTGTATTGATTGCTCCGTTTATAAAGTTTTTAGATTTTAGTGATTATTTGTTTGATGATGGGGAATCAGTGTTGGGAAGATAATTCTCCACCGAGTAATTAGCCAATAATTAGGGACAGGCGTCCTTCATACTGAACTGTATTCACAGAGACTTTAATGTTGCACGTTTAAGTTTCGTAAACTGTCCCCTTTCAGATTTGTTGATCTGAAAAAATCTTGTAATCTTCTCAAATATACGTGTTTAGTAATTTCAGATAAGAATGATTCTGAGCATGAGGTGTTGAGCCTGTTTTGTAGTACGTTGCGTAAAATACCTATTTACGGCTTAGAATTGCGTACTGATAAATCTTATCAATGTGCAGCAAGAAAACACATTCAAGTGCGCAGTAAGAATCTCCTGAATGTGTGACCCTAGTTTGAATATAGGAAACTTGTTTGTGGTATTAGCGCGTTTAAGAACCCTTCAATCGACAAGGATAGTTCATTTGAGATACTTGAAAATGGGGGAAAAAACGACCTCAAGCCAAACTCACGCAGTGTGTTCGACAATGTTGATTGATTTTTTTTAATGACCGCTTGGTCTTGAAGTGAACGTATACTAGCTGTTCTTAACCCCCTGTCATGTTACAATTCTTTAAATATTTCTGCGTAAATGCTATAGATTCCCGATGCCTGGACGAAGTTGCTGCAAATTTTAATTGGAGTAGATTTTTTCACTTCAAACAATTTACCGACGCTCAGTTTGGATCCTAATCAGCTTCGACTGATTATTAGGTCACACGGTTTCGTAAGAAATGTATTCTCTTTTTCAGTTACGTAAGTTCACGTAGTGCTCGTATCTATTTGTTACATAATATATTATTGCAGTGGGTAACACCTTAAAATCTACTCCATCATGTCAGCAAAATGTATTTCCTTTGGTCATATTGTATTTACAGAGCATAGTCAACAATCATGTTATACTTCTATATTGCGGTTTTATACAAGGAATTAAGTATGATTTCCTAATAATACTGGCACTGCTACCAATATTACTTTTATTATTATTATTATTATTATTATTATTACAACTATTTTTGTTGTTTCTGTTAAAATTTTTGTTCATGTGGTCATACTTACTAGTCCTTTTATAAAATGATGGTGATTATTGCTTCATTAGACACAAAGTGGCTCATGCCTGCACATCTTTGGCTCTATTGTTTGGACATCTACATACATAAAGATAAAAAATAAAAATAAAATAAAATTATTCTATCGATAAATAAAAGAAACCTGTAAGTTAGAAGACACAAGCCCGAATGTATACACTATTACTGTAGTTTTCTTTATATTCCAGCCATATTTGTCTCTGATTGTACATGTCTTGAGGTGGCAGTTATAGACGTGAACATATGACGGAAGCGACAAACTAGATGCGATGCAAGCAAAATGGGAGGGGTATTTAAAAAGTTCTGAATATTAGTGCGCTATACAACAAAGTTCTTTATTAGTGAATAATACGTCAGTGTATCCCCTCAAAGTACTCCCCATGCACCTCTACACACTTTGTCAGTCTGATTATCCAATTAATTTTTTTAATGTAATTTTGTATTCAATTTTGGGTATATTGTTCATCCACTAGAAAACTGCACTTCCAGTTGCATGGACGATTTCAAATCGTTTGCCCCTCAGCGAATCTTTGTTAACTGGATTCAGCCAAAATTCACTTGAAGTTAAATCAGGCCTATATGGAGAATGTTGCAAAGTCTGGACGCTTTGCTCCTTCAAGAAGTTTGTCACAATGGCGGATTTATGCGCCAGTGCGTTGTCATGGAGTAGATGGATATCTAGGGAACCGGTGCGCGGACCCTAGTGGTTCGGTAGTGTTCCACAACTTGTGGCAACACTTTGGAGGAATGAAAATGTCCAGTGACACAGGTAGAGTCAGGCACAAGTACCTTGAAGACCGGGCCTTTTGCATCCAACAATAATCCGTATGAAAACTCTTTGACGGTCCGACCACCTACAGCAATTTGTGGTCTCTGCTCGTTTTCTCCGATACCAACTGTATAATTTTTTCGTGAGTTCAAAAAGAATAAATCCATGTTTCATGACCTAAGACAATCTCATCCAAACGTCTCTGGTCACTCTCTTCATATTTGGCGAATAGCTGTTTGGCAATTTCAACCCCAATCTGTTTGTAATCAGCCGTCAACAAATGTGGGATTCTCCTTGCACAAACCTTTCTGAGCTTCAAAGGAGTCTTCAGTATAGTATAAACAGCTGAAGAGTTAATGCCCGTGAAAATAGAAATATCTGCCAATGAGTATCGAGCATCTTCATCAATTGTCCTCTTCACAGCAGCCACTTCCCACTCTTCCAGAAAGTGAGTCTACTTCCATCGATTCGCGACCATCTTTAAAACGATGAAACCTCCTCAAAATTGTAAGATATCACAGAGAATTACATCCGTAAGCTTTATCCAAGTCAGTCTTGATATCATTGGGCAGTACTCTAATAGCGCCAGGATTTTATAGTATGTGCTTTGCTCAGTAGCAGAATTGTTCTCCTTCTCCAATATGTTTACGTCACTGTCATTTACTTATGTTACGTCACACACATATATCTGCAGGTGTCCGGCGTGTGGCACGTGCAGCTGCAGATCGTTTTATAGAAGGTTATTTTGTCTATCGAGCCGTGTTAACTTTATTGACAGGTACAAAGAAACAAAACAACGATAGCAACATATTGAGAACTTTTCAAATACCCTGCCATGGTCTAAACGATGACTATACTTAAAATAAATAGTGTTGGGAATACTTAACCTCCAGCTGGCATAATGAGAAAGTTAACAGTTCGAGATCTAAGTTATTTGCAACATGGAATTATATTATATAAACTTAATACCTACTTAATATATAATACAAGTAATTTTACATCATGTCTTTCAAAGTATAAAATAAAAAAGTGAAGACATAGTACAACATAAATCAAGGTCCCAACGATGCGTTATAAAGATTACTTAAAATACACCTTGATTTTATATTAATAGGGAAATTTTTTAACATATACCAAGGAGTTAGAAATATTTCTTAAAAATATATCTTACTTTTGTCTTAAATTTATTTTCGTTTGCACTTAAGTTTAGTTGCAAGGTAAAACTGCCATAGCTTGGATACAACAATAAAAATTATAGATTTTAAGATAAAACGTTATAGTCTTTTAAACTGAAAAAAGGAAACGAAGGACAATTTAGACAGATTTAAAGAAAGAATGGAATGAAGAAAGAAAAAACTAACAAAGAGATTCCTTATTAAAATGTATTCTGGGAAACGTGTACATGGCCTGTTATATTTATTGGTGTGCTTGTTTTCCTAGGAATGTATTTCAATGGCTGCTAAGTAATCCGTCCAACAAATTAAACAAAAAATAAAAATAGAATTTTGTTTTTGAAACTTTTTATACTGTAAATAAATAAAATGTTTGCAAACGAGATATTTGTAAATACACCATCTTTTAATATTCTAGCTATAACGACTAAAAATAAATTAAATAAAAACGAAATATATTTTTTGGGAAATTATAAAAATTATAATATTTAAATGCGCTAATAATTTGAAGAAAAAAATGTGTCTGGACATATTTTAATTACAAATTGCATTTCTTTATTCGGACTTGTTAAAACCATCTCCAGTTCGAAGTAATAGTTGGATATATAATAGCCTTTTAGTCTTTTAGCTCGATAATGTATCTAGCTTGTTCCTAGATTATAACATTTTCTCTAATTCCTGTCCTTCTTCTAATTCCTCTAATTTGTACAATCTGTTGTATTTATTCTGACGGATATTTTTCGCATAAAAATCCGTCTTTTTCCAATATTTAGTGCTCATCTGCTACTTCCGAAAGATCTATTACCTATAAATTTGGATTCAGATTTATTTACCATGTTCTAGAATTAAAGGTTAGTAGTTTCTGGAACAGTGTATCTTCCTCTATGGTTATATCTTTTTGTGTATCTGTTAAATCTTCTTCTGGGTGCTCAATTTTAGATAATATATCGCCTTTGCTTTAGCATTTGTAACGGATTTTATACTAGGATCTCTGTAACCAGTAACAGAAAGTGTTTTAAGGTTATTGTTGGCAAGAAGTACATAGTTGTTATCTGTTAAGAATTTCAATACATTCTTCTTGTTCAGTTTTTCAGTCACATAATACAAAAATTACATCTTATGTATTTTCCACGTTGTATTCCAAAGTTTTGTAAAAAAAAATTTCTAATTATTATTGGTTCCACAATATAAATAACTTGTTATCGTTGTATTGTTGCACTAATTTAATATTTTTGCTTTGTGTTGTCTTCATAATTTTCTTTAAACTCTGATATAAATCTGCCAGTCCATTTCTTTTAACTCAAGCTTTCTTTTTAGATAACATTTTGTAAATATTTTGCTTTGTGGTTGCGTTTTCTTCTAGTTCGGATGTTGGCATGCAATTTTTATCTCGTTTTGTGGTAAACGTTGACAGTTAGTATAAAGATTATTTGTTAGTCGATAATCTTCTTGAACTACTTTACATATGGAATAAGCAGATCAATTGTTTCCTATGTATGCATTACCAATTTTCCAAAATGTTTCCGTTCTACTTATGCATTACCAATTTTCCAAAATGTTTCCGTTCTACTTTTAAATCTTTTTATTCTTTAGAAAATTTGGTGTTGTTTATTAGCAGGACATTAAAAGAGAAAACAGATAAGGAGAATAGTATTATTCTTTCCTTGTTATAATCTATTAGTAGTCTATATTCTAATCCTGTAAGCCTGGAAGTCTGTAAATTAGCATAATATCCAAAATGCTTAATATGATTAGTCTTATTGTAAACCAAACAAGACTTGGCCATTGGCTTTGTTAGTCTTTTCTATTGTTCTTCGAAAGATGTCCTATAGAATATGCTATTTTCCATTATTTCCCCTATGTAAATAAAAAAATTCTAACGCTCTTTTATAATTTGATAGAGTACCTTCTAATTTCATAATTCCATAATCACTGGCGTTTGAATTTGTGCACCTTGATGCAAGTCATCTGTCCGAACAATCGATTAAATCTAAAATATGGCTACCAATTTGCTTAATAATACCTGGAGATGTTAAATGGCAGATAAACTTGTCGTACAAGTTAACTCAACTATTTTGTTGTCCACCAAGGGAAGCAATTAATTTCAACTGTTTTTGCGGTATCTTGTATAATATGTTATCAAGCATCTTTAATTTCCTCTTTGTCCTTGCTATAAACAATAGCAATAATTAGTTAATTATGATTATTTGACAAAATTTCCTCAATCTTAATCCGTAGCGACCCACGTATGAACTGCAGATACTCCTGTGTCTTTTCGAAGTTGCGATCTAATAAATTGTAAGCACATTTTTAAAATTCACAGCAAGAACTTCATATATCGTTTTACAAATGTATGAGCTTTAGTAATAATTATCTTGGTAGTAGACATTTTCATACATGATATGTCTTCATTCGGAAAAAAATATGAGAATTTATTCTAAGATATTCTAATCAGAATAGACATAAGATCAGGAAGTCTTGCTGATATGTTTGTAGACTAATGCATACTGTACCTCGTTCTTATTCTCACTAGACTCCAGGAAGCTGACTGAACTGAATGCTACACTATCCAGTGACGCGTAAAAGACCAGGTTTCTTGAAACTGACTTGCATTATAAAAGTCTAACCTAGTCATAGTGTTAGTTTCTCAGATAGTTACTTCATGAATTATTAAGTTGAGGGCTTAGGTTACAATCTCTGGAGTGTATGTGCTTGATTTTTGACGTTTTACAAGCATTGATTACGCAAAGCCCGTTTACAAAAACTTGTATCAGATATATAATTGTTTCCTTTCATTCGTTATCATTCTCATAAGGACATGCAAGACGAGTCACCACACTTTGCCCATATAGAGCATTGTGCTGATCAGGAGAATTTGAGGAACTATTAGTTTTTCAATTTGCCACTTTAGAAATTGGATTCTTTTATGAATAAATGAACTCTCGTCCGAAAAATGATTTTTAAAATATATCTTTCAAATTATCAGTTCATTTGATACGATTGCCGATTGAATGCAAACTTTTTCTATATTTTCTGATGGTAATTGGATGATAAATAGCTATCTCTTAAACGTCTCATGGATACAAAGGGTACAAACCAATTTGCCGATTTCATACAAGTTTACACTTTCATACCTATTATTTTCATACAAACCAATTTGCCGATTTCATACGAGTTTACACTTTCATACCTATTATTTTCATACAAACAGATTCCTTGGTCCCTATATCAGATCTCTCTAGCAGGAAATAGATCTTCCGAGGCCGTGTTTTAGAACTCGAGTTTTAAGATGTATTTATCAATTCTAAGCAATTCCTTATCCTTTTTTCTCCCTCTCTTTGTATAGTGCCATTTCTTTTCAAATTACAGTTCTACACAATAATCAATGTTAGAAAGCAAGCAAGGTAGCTGATATTCAACCATTTTTGTAGTATATTACAAAGAAAGACATTGTTCATGCATTTCGATAGATGAAAGCTTTGTTTCTTGAAACAGCAATAAAAATGGAAATATGAAATACAAACTTCTAGTTTTCGTAATATGCTTCTTTTCATATGGTCCGCATCAATTCCTAGTTAGAACCATTCCGGATTGTTAAGTCCTAGGTAATGCAATGGGGCATAGTTATCATTGGTTTTATCATATCATTTGATCCCCCCCCCCCAAAAAAAAACAATATATATATACATATATATATATATATATATATATATATATATATATATATATATATATATATATATATATATACACACACACACACATGTTTTCTTTTCAGTAACAAACCTCAAACATCTTGTCAATAGTTTGAAGATATTTATTGTTAGTTGGCATTAAGGTAATTTAAAGGTCAAAGATTACTCAACGACTCGAAAGAATAAATGAAGTTCCATGTGTTTATTTTCAGTGTAATGAGTCATGATTGTTAGATTCGAGCAGATCAAACTTTTTATTGTTTTTAATATTATTTTTTGTTGTTGTTGCCTTTCTCAACGATTTTCATTTTACTGACAAAATATACAATATTTTTTTCCTGTTCTGGACTTGATACAATGTAATGTAAATAATTTATTTACCAAAATATCTCCCAGTTATTAACATTAATTTTGTACCATCCACGAATTCCACTGAATTACCTCTGCCATGCATATATATCGTTTCTCAAACTTGATTAGTATTATCCTCATTGTTAATTGGACCTGTCTGGCGTTCAGTAATGTAGTTGCCAATATGAATATTTATTACATGAATTTAATATGTATTCGTAAATAAAAAACAGAAAGTTAGAAAATGAGCTCTGGTGCTGACGATAGTACTAATTAATTTATATCAGTTGCTAGCCATCTTGCGGTCCAAAAACATCTTCATCTCTTAACATATGACCCAGCCATAACAATCATCGATTTATGTGTTCCTCTGAAAAATAAAAAAAGATTTTATGTTAAATTACAGCTAATGTATTTGTTACATAGATGAATTGACATATTGTATATCTCTAATCACGTGGACACAGACAAGGAATTACTTAAGCTGCAGGGGACCCAAACGTCTTGAAGATATACAGTATTTTAGACGCCAGTGTGGCTTCCTACTTCATTTTATGCTTTTTCTTTCTCTATGTTACCTGTGAGTTACACGGGTCTCATCAGAGCAACAATCGGTTTCGAAACTGGAAACAAAGTTATGCAATCAATCACAGTTAAGAATTGGTGACGTTACGGAATGAACATCCTAAAACGTTAGCATTTTGATCATCCTGTAGGTAAATCTGTGGAATGAGTAACTGTTCCCAGGTAAAATATGTGCAATATCGACCAGAAGGTCAATTTCTACGACCTGCTTACTTTTAAGCAAAAAACACATTTTTACTAACTATAAAGCGTTCTTAATATTATAAAGAACTATATCCGATATTGTATGATCAAAAGATAAAGGAACGAAAATTACATGTTTTCTTAAAAAATACAATTTCTAGTATTTTTTTAAATAGAAAACGTAATATATATATATATATATATATATATATATATATATATATATATATATATATATATATATATATATATATATATATATATATATACAATATACAACATACAATGTTTTACATATTAATTCTAGAATATATTAAATAATACATTATTATCGGATACTAATTTATACATGTAATTCTTACAAACAAATTATACCATTATACACTTACACGTACATATCTGAACTGATGAAAAACAAGCGGTACGCGCATTGACTTTTTTGATTATGAACCAATATTGGATGTAGTTTATTTCATTCGTGACTAATTTCATGTATTCAAAAATTCAATAAAATTAATGGAAGGTAGAGCCACTATTAAAGTTGGAATTTTTCTTTCGAAGTAGAAAGCATAGAAGAGCTTTTTTATACACAGAATACATCTCAAATCGTGATCCAGGAATCCAAAGAATATACCCATAGGATTTAAATGAAACTGGAAATTCAGTTTAATTCTATAAAAAAATATTTTAAAAAATCATTCATTGGTATCTCAAACTACACTCGGATTAAACATACTCAATGCTTTATGTTTTTGTCATGAAGTGAACACAATTTTCCGTCCGTTCACATTTGGACAAATTATAACCTTAAGCAGTAGCCAGAATATATTTGAATGTAAATTTGTTCACACCGCAATCTGCGCTAGCATTCTAAAAACAGATCTTACAACTTCATGGTGTAATGTACAAACATTTCACTGCCATCTGTACAAAGAGTTGTATCCTCAGCATATTGTCTAATTACCTAAACATTTAAAACTATTATTATTACTTTAATATTTAGATAAGATTTTATTTAGAGGCTTAGAAGCTAAAGGCAAATAACATATATGGTGACAAGGTATGCACTTGTCGAACTCTGCTTCCAAGCTTAAAGAAAGGTTCTTTGACAATTATTCGAAAGATCACCAGCTATTATTGTATATATATATATATATATATATATATATATATATATATATATATATATATATATATATATATATATATATATATATATATCCACATGCAATAAATTCATTTCGAAAATGTATTTTAAGAAATACGTTTTCAGAAGTCTCCATTTTGAGGTGTCAAATGTTCTTTTTGTAATGTTGGAAAAAGCAAACATATCTGGAAAATTTCTTCCTCATTTGTCGTTATCAGATTATTTGTTTAACCTCGTGTACATATATATATATATATATATATATATATATATATATATATATATATATATATATATATATATATATGCATATATATAATTGTACATTTAATACAGGTATAGCTCTCCAATGTTGCAAAAAAAGTTTTAGATTTACCCTTTGTTGCTATGTCTATAATCACCAATGACATTTTGATAAATTGAGCATGTTCTAGATTGTATGCAAGACAGGAATAACTGAAAAAGATAAGAATGCAGATCTTTCCAAAAATATTGATAGAACTCTGTAGTGAAACCATTCAAGTAACGGGATTATTTGCATTTTTAAAATTTTAATGCAGGTACACATTTCTGATAAGAGGGCTCTTCTTCACGCTTTCATTTATTGTCGTGCTATATAATAATTGTCCGGATTAAAGAAAATCTTGGTGATCTTTATTACAAATTGTTGAATGACTTGATTAAATGTGTTGGTTCCTATATCATTTTCAAATATTTCTTTAAATTTATTGCCATTTTCATCTCTTAACCATCTTACCATTTTATTCTGAGTGATTTATTTGTTTTAAATATCTGAAGTATTGTATACACTTTCCTACCAATGCATACCATGTCTTTTTATCCGGATTTCGATTTAGATTTCTTAATTTGAGGTTCTTCAACAATTCATTAACTACATTCAATGCTATTTCTTCAATTTTTTTTGTTTGTTCCCAGCAATAATTCTTCTGAACTATTTTTCTAGCTTTGTTTTTGTTATGTGATGAATATTTTATAACTACTCCTCTCCAGTGGTGTACTGGCCATTGGGCATACCAGGACCAATCCCGGTGGGCCGCCGCAAAAAAATCCGTTTTTACCATCGGTGGGTCGGTTCGAAGTCAAAAAATCCGTTTTTACCGGTGTTTTACTGGTGTGAGCAAAACCCCGGGCCTGTCCCGGCAGATAAGTCCAGGGCCGAGTTGCTTACCCAGTACACTCCTGCTCCTCTCATCACACATTTGAGCGTCTCCGAAAGAGTTGATCAATATATTTAATATCAGTAACATGCCTTATGTAAATGAACCTCTACTGAAGCGTCGAAGTTTCCTAAAAGAAATATCATAAAATGTTTTTATGTACGGCAGTTTGCATTTTAACAAATTACTCTGAGGCTGACAAATAAATTAGCTTGCTTATTTGTCTTCATATATTATTTAATATTACACATAATCTGTTTCGCACTTATTGCCATTCTGAATATTGATGGAGACTGTCGTGAGTTTTTGCAAACATAAAACCCAACGTTATTCAGTCTGCGCAAGCGTAATATCAGCATAAATAGAGCATATCGAAAAATAAGATCAAAATATTAATTAAAAAAAATGTGTGTAGTTTCATCTCAAGTTGGAAGTTAGTATATGAAGTAATTACTTGTTTTTACTCTGCTTGAATAAGTAGTGGGTTACAAATGTGTTCTCCGTAAATTCTGATAGATGGACTATCCTCTCGGTGTTGTGAATATATTCTGATCAATGGACTGTTCTCTAGGTGTTGGGGATAAATACTGATAGATGTACTGTCCTCTTGGTGTTGGGAATAAATACTGATAGATGGACTGTTCTCTCGGTGTTGGGAATAAATTCTGATAGATGGACTATCCTCTCGGTGTTGGGGATAAATTCTGATAGATGGAATCGAATCACACAGCTAGGTGGTAGGATTCTTCTCTCATTTTAAACCAATTTAGTAATTTTACTCAATACACTGATTCTCCTATAGTATTTCCTTTCTTTTCCTCGTCTCCATTTTCTTGGAATAACATATTGGTCATACAGTCATACAATAAGATATAATCTTCTGTTGGCAGTGGTGGTGCGAGGGGGGTGGGGGTGGTGGCAATAGCCCTCGGGCGCCGGACGAGGGGTGAGAGCGCCGTCAGGAGCTTTTTATGCAGCTGTAACGGGGGCTTAGCTGGGAGGGGGGTAGGATGGAGGTTGGCAATTGACATGAAAACTAGTAGGGGCGCCACTTAAGAACATTGCCCCCAGGCGCCTCGAACCCTCACGCCACCACTGTCTGTTGGTGATCAGAGAAAGACGTTGACACCTTAAGTGCAAAAACTCTGGAAATATGTAAGTTTTTACTAAGGAGAACTTGATGCAGACATAAATTTTGGCACACGTACAAACGACACACAGTTTAAGTAATAATCATCTGGAAAATTCCCTTTTCCCCAACATTTGCAAGGCAAAAGGACACTTTCATTGGTATGACTTACGAAAAACATATATATAATCTCTTGTAAGACTATATTGCATAATGAAATGAATCAATGAAACGAACTGCGACTCTGGACCGAATTCGTGATAAAGAACTATTTCCGTTCAAGTTAATTCACACTTCTTTAATTAACAAGTAAAATAAAAGCGTAAATCTATCAGAATTTTCAGTTTGAGGTACCATGAGTGTCAGATCGTCAGGACAGGAATTAAAACTGGCAGACCTAGCTATCAATTCATGCATTTTAAGTAGTGCGAATTGCATGCGAGGCTCTGGCACGAGAAGTCAGGCATACTGAGTTATCGGAGCCATTTTGCGTCACGTAAGCCTGAATATAGAGAGCAATAAAATTGAATAATAATACCGTAAAACATGGGTCTGTATGCATAGTCAAATAATTAAAGTTTGCTATTGATATTGGAGAAAGAGATAGAAAGCATATAATTCGCTGAATTTCTTCAACAGAAAGACAGTTTGAAAAAAAATCTCTCATTTAGTTAGAATAAAATGAAAATGATGGAAAATTATTGTTTACGTCATCTCAAGTTCAACTAAATTTTATAATACAATTATTCAAGACCAAAGCAACACCACGAGAAGAAAAATGAATAAATTGTTTAAAAAATGTGCTTCTAATCTTTATCCTTAATACTGGATCATAGCCATATCATTTTATTTTCTCAACTCTGTATTATTTAAAATATATTAAAATCATATATGTACCCAGTTAAAATACTGTTTTTTCTTCAGGGTATATCTTGCTTATTACGGGTTAGACCTACCCATCCATCTGCCTGCCTATTCTACAGACAAGAATTATGCTGTACCAGTTCAGCTTTAAGCACTGAAGGCAGTCATTTCCATCTAATGTAAAAGTAAACAATCAGTTGAATGTATTTGTAATTACACGAACTGCAGTCGAAGTTATCGCCTATCCCAATCAAATTAGATGTTATTAACGTTATATTTTTCAATTTGGTTTTTTTTATATATAAAAATGCTGTCTGCTGTATAGAAAATTGGTCTATAAGGATCTAAATCTTGCGGAACGGTATTTGAATGATGGACTATTCATAAATGTACGTTTTCCTTCAATACTTTTGATATAATATGACAGGAGACCGAAAATGATAAATGAAACTCGCCAACAATATTGACACTTTTCCATCACATCTGCAATAAATATCCTAAATGGGGAAAACCGTTTCTTTAACCCGATGTCAACGATACACAATAAATATGCATGGCTTGTGATGTGACTCGCAAGGGACGACTGCGAATTATCATTGGTTTTTTTATTTAATAAGTGTGTGGTTATCTAGTTTTTGTTGCTGTGTCAGACGTGTACTTGTCCACATTTTCTGCCGCGGCCAACATCTTGATTGGCGAAGCCTTTGTTCGTTATCACACACTTTATCTTGAAGAAAAGTTTATTTAAAACAGCCTGATTTGCATTAGATAATTTTGATATTTTAAACCCCATTTCTGCTTGCTATTCAACAAAGATTGAAGGTGTAAAATTTACAGAAACACCTAGTTACAGCAAATTGTTGTAAACAAAGATTGAAGGTGTAAAGCTTACAGAAACACCTAGTTACAGCAAATTGTTGTAAACAAAGGTTGAAGGTGTAAAGTTTACAGAAACACCTAGTTACAGCAAATTGTTGTAAACAAAGATTGAAGGTGTAAAGGTTACAGAAACACCTAGTTACAGCAAACTGTTGTAAACAAAGATTGAAGGTGTAAAGTTTACAGAAACACCTAGTCACGGCAAACTGTTGTAAACAAAGATTGAAGATGTAAAGTTTACAGAAACACCTAGTTACAGCAAACTGTTGTAAACAAAGATTGAAGGTGTAAAGTTTACAGAAACACCTAGTTACAGCACATTGTTGTAAACAAAGATTGAAGGTGTAAAGTTTACAGAAACACCTAGTTACAGCAAATTGTTGTAAACAAAGATTGAAGGTGTAAAGTTTACAGAAACACCTAGTTACAGCAAATTGTTGTAAACAAAGATTGAAGGTGTAAAGTTTACAGAAACACCTAGTTACAGCAAAATGTTGTAAACAAAGATTGAAGGTGTAAAGTTTACAGAAACACCTAGTTACAGCAAACTGTTGTAAACAAAGATTGAAGGTGTAAAGTTTACAGAAACACCTAGTTACAGCAAACTGTTGTAAAGAAAGATTGAAGGTGTAAAGTTTACAGAAACACCTAGTTACAGCAAACTGTTGTAACAAAGATTGAAGGTCTAAGGTTTACAGAAAAACCTCGTTACAGCAAACTGTTGTAAACAAAGATTAGTGTACAGCAAACTGTTGTAAACAAAAATTGAAGGTGTAAAGTTTACAGAAACACCTAGTTAAAACAAATTCTTGTAAACAAAGATTGAAGGTGTAAAGTTTACAGAAACAGCTAGTTACAGCAAATTGTTGTAAACAAAGATTGAAGGTGTAAAGTTTACAGAAACACCTAGTTACAGCAAACTGTTGTAAACAAAGATTGAAGGTGTAAAGTTTACAGAAACACCTAGTTACAACAAAATGTTGTAAACAAAGATTGAAGGTGTAAAGTTTACAGAAACACCTAGTTACAGCAAATTGTTGTAAACAAAGATTGAAGGTGTAAAGTTTACAGAAACACCTAGTTACAGCAAACTGTTGTAAACAAAGATTGAAGGTGTAAAGTTTACAGAAACACCTAGTTACAGCAAATTGTTGTAAACAAAGATTGAAGGTGTAAAGTTTACAGAAACACCAAGTTACAGCAAACTGTTGTAACAAAGATTGAAGGTCTAAGGTTTACAGAAAAACCTCGTTACAGCAAACTGTTGTAAACAAAGATTAGTGTACAGCAAACTGTTGTAAACAAAAATTGAAGGTGTAAAGTTTACAGAAACACCTAGTTAAAACAAATTCTTGTAAACAAAGATTGAAGGTGTAAAGTTTACAGAAACAGCTAGTTACAGCAAATTGTTGTAAACAAAGATTGAAGGTGTAAAGTTTACAGAAACACCTAGTTACAGCAAACTGTTGTAAACAAAGATTGAAGGTGTAAAGTTTACAGAAACACCTAGTTACAGCAAAATGTTGTAAACAAAGATTGAAGGTGTAAAGTTTACAGAAACACCTAGTTACAGCAAATTGTTGTAAACAAAGATTGAAGGTGTAACGTTTACAGAAACACCTAGTTACAGCAAACTGTTGTAAACAAAGATTGAAGGTGTAAAGTTTACAGAAACACCTAGTTACAGCAAATTGTTGTAAACAAAGATTGAAGGTGTAAAGTTTACAGAAACACCTAGTTACAGCAAATTGTTGTAAACAAAGATTGAAGGTGTAAAGGTTACAGAAACACCTATTTACAGCAAATTGTTGTAAACAAAGATTGAAAATGTAAAGTTTACAGAAACAGCTAGTTACAGCAAACTGTTGTAAACAAAGATTGAAGGTGTAAAGTTTACAGAAACAGCTAGTTACAGCAAAATGTTGTAAACAAAGATTCAAGGTGTAAAGTTTACAGAAACAAATAGTTACAGCAAACTGTTGTAAACAAAGATTGAAGGTGTAAAGTTTACAGAAACACCTAGTTACAGCAAACTGTTGTAAACAAAGATTGAAGGTATAAAGTTTACAGAAACACCCAGTTACAGCAAACTGTTGTAACAAAGATTGAAGGTGTAAGGTTTACAGAAAAACCTCGTTACAGCAAACTGTTGTAAACAAAGATTAGTGTACAGCAAACTGTTGTAAACAAAGATTGAAGGTGTACATTTACAGAAACACCTAGTTACAACAAATTGTTGTAAACAAAGATTGAAGGTGTAAAATTTACAGAAACAGCTAGTTACAGCAAATTGTTGTAAACAAAGATTGAAGGTGTAAAGTTTACAGAAACACCTAGTTACAGCAAACTGTTGTAAACAAAGATTGAAGGTGTAAAGTTTACAGAAACACCTAGTTACAGCAAATCGTTGTAAACAAAGATTGAAGGTGTAAAGCTTACAGAAACACCTAGTTACAGCAAATCGTTGTAATCAAAGATTGAAGGTGTAAAGCTTACAGAAACACCTAGTTACAGCAAACTGTTGTAAACAAAGATTGAAGGTGTAAAGTTTACAGAAACAAATAGTTACAGCAAAATGTTGTAAACAAAGATTGAAGGTGTAAAGTTTACAGAAACACCTAGTTACAGCAAACTGTTGTAAACAAAGATTGAAGGTGTAAAGTTTACAGAAACAAATAGTTACAGCAAATTGTCGTAAACAAAGATTGAAGGTGTAAAGTTTACAGAAACACCTAGTTACAGCAAATTGTTGTAAACAAAGATTGAAGGTGTAAAGTTTACAGAAACACCTAGTTACAGCAAACTGTTGTAAACAAAGATTGAAGGTGTAAAGTTTACAGAAACACCTAGTTACAACAAAATGTTGTAAACAAAGATTGAAGGTGTAAATTTTACAGAAACAAATAGTTACAGCAAAGTGTTGTAAACAAAGATTGAAGGTGTAAAGTTTACAGAAACACCTAGTTACAGCAAGCTGTTGTAAACAAAGATTGAAGGTGTAAAGTTTACAGAAACACCTAGTTACAGCAAACTGTTGTAATAAAGATTGAAGGTGTAAGGTTTACAGAAAAACCTCGTTACAGCAAACTGTTGTAAACAAAGATTAGTGTACAGCAAACTGTTGTAAACAAAGATTGAAGGTGTAAATTTTACAGAAACACATAGTTACAGCAAACTGTTGTAAACAAAGATTGAACGTGTAAAGTTTACAGAAACACCTTGTTACAGCAAATTGTTGTAAACAAAGATTGAAGGTGTAAAGTTTACAGAAACACCTAGTTACAGCAAACTGTTGTAAACAACGATTGAAGGTGTAAAGTTTACAGAAACACCTAGTTACAGCAAACTGTTGTAAAGAAAGATTGAAGGTGTAAAGTTTACAGAAACACCTAGTTACAGCAAATTGTCGTAAACAAAGGTTGGGTACAGATATTTACGATTGAGAAAACGGACATGAGATAAGTAGGTCTAAATTTTGGGCTTTGGAATAGTCAGTAGGTGACTTTGAGGTAAACAGTAATAAGTGATAGCAATAGTAGTTTATGTTCTATGCATCCACAAAAATGGGGGAAGTATTTGCTTCCTTGAACAAACTATGAGCGTAGACACGTAGTTAGTGATTAAAAATGAATATGCCTTGAATTGTTATGACGTATTTTATTCATGTGATTCCCTAGAACAGTGAACATTGTAATGGAAATATTTTCCTCCAGATTAGGTATTTCACGAGGAAACATTTTAACTTTGTTGATTTAAAATCAAGTGTCTGTTTTGGAAAATAAACGTCGTAATAATTGCTATTTTTAATACAAAAAAAAGAAGATATTATTAAAGATATTACCGTTATTGGTGCCTAAAAAGACATCAGCATACTTTAAGTATAAACGTATGATTGTTGTTGTGATCTAATAGGCAAATTCAAAAACTTTATTCTTGCGAAAAGTGCGTAGGTTGCATTACTTTAAACATTTTTTACAAAATATGTCTATGATATTAATTCGATTTTTCAACTGTGATGTATCTAAATGAGAGTCCAGTATAGCCGGGGTATATTTCTGGCGTAAAGTAGCCGTGAGCAATCAATACTGTCAGTGAGAGGAATCATATATCTCAAATTTAGCCAGACTCCAATATATCTAGTTTTTATGCACATCTTGAGCTTATCAAAAATATGGCCATACATTTCCAGACATTGCAGAAAATTGCAGAAAATTAAGACAAAGGCATAAAGTCTTTATGTACAACATGCCTGTGTACTATCAGAATGTATTGGACTTTATGACAACATTAGCATTGGTGTGTGTTTGTGTGTCTGGCTAATGATTGAGGAACAAGACACTTTTGTGAACTTAAGAGTTACTAATAAGAAGCTGTTTATTTCCACAGATAAACATCTGGGCAGGAATGTATAATCCAATGTTAGGTTCTCATTCTTAAATATTGTATTCCTTGACCAATGCTAAAATTATCTTATATAATAAAGTTGATTTTCTTTCAGCAAAGAGCCTTGGTCATTTTGAATACACAAAGAAATGTTTCAGTATAGGTTGAGTGATGAGGCAATGAATATTAAGTTTTGTTACCAGAAGTTTGTTTTTGAACACACTTACAAGCCGTTGGACTCTTTTTTTTCCTTCTCATTTATTTATTCTTATTTCGCCGATTGTTTCACATTTTACATCAGCTCTATATAATTCTCAAAATGAGTCGCTTCTGATTAAGTTGATCAAATCCTAGAATACCTATCAGAGAGCTCGTATGTTATCTTAGAGTTACAAGATCGCCTTTATTGTGTGCGTGTGTATGTATAAAATGCAGATCCCTCTGCACTGATACCATCAATACACGTGGAGAGGGGGTGGGGAGTTGGGTATGGTGGGATGTGGTGAGAGTTTCTAATCACAAGAAATCAGTCCTTCCCATAAAATACCCCAATGAGTCAACACCGTTCTTGTTAAATCAATATAACGAAAGATGTTAATGGAAATCTACAACAAAGCTCTTTTGAAAGAAATATTGAGGTGTGTTAATTAATATATGTGGGACATAGTAAGTATACAGACAGACACTTGCATATGTGTGGATATTTGAATATGAATAATAATTCCTGCAAACTGTTATTAAGATACAGTATTGAAATATGTGAAAGGTGTGATAGTTCTTAGGTGGTTTCATTTACAACCTTCAGTAGTTGATACGGTATTTTTTAGAAGAAAGCTAGTTTGTAAATAATAGCATTGCAGATTTGTACTATATATTAAATCAAGAAAACGTTATATCTGATGTGTTTGGTTTTAACCTTGGGCAAATATAAAATGCATTCTTAAATGCTCTATCACTGAATGTTGTACCATGCTGTCATTTCAGTGACGACGCAACACTACGTATTTCAACTTTTGCCACTTTAAAATAGTAAATATGATAGGGGATATTTCAATTCACATGCTCATTTAAAGATGTATCATTAAGATGTTTTCCTTTATATTTTAGGATAGCTTGGATTAAATGCACAGGTACTGCTAATTTATTCGGTATTTGTTGTTCTTGTAGTCATGACAATTATAGTGATAATGACTACAGTGATATTGCTGATGATGATAATCATCACTATAATTGCAGTTTAAGTTAATATTATTATTATTATTATTATCACTATTATTATTATTATTGTTTTCATTATTAGTGGTATCATTTTATTTATTATTGATGGTGGTGGGGTCATCTCGGTGTTGTTGCTGCTTGAATTACATTAATATAGTCTACGCCGCTGCTTTTGTTATTGCTATCGCTGTTCTGATGGTCGTGCTGTTGATAGTGTTGGTGATGTCACTGGTGATATTCCTTCAATAAATATTCATTTGCTTTAATTGTAACTCTTTAAACCAAAATATAAATTGAATGAATAATTGTCTTTTTAGATTCAGTTTAATAACGAATAATAAATTCGAATTTCATAAATAATAGAAAAGCAATATCATTTTAGACTTTCAAAATTAATTTAATTTAAAGCTGATTTTTCACCTCCCAGAGGACAAAAAGTGCACATATATAAACGTCTAATTGTTTTCCTTGCTTAAAATAAAATCTATTGCTCGGTAAGTGGAAATTGTAAAAGCCAACTCATAATTGTCCGTTTTCATACGATGCCAATTATGACTTTAAATGTGCAGGACTCCTTCTACATGGACTGAAAGAATAAACCTATCAGTGAAAGGTATTAATGATGTTCTGGTAATAAGTTAGTTAAGATGTGCGTAATCAAACTGCTAATCAGTGCTTAATGTAAATTCATCTGGCTTCGTTTTAAAATACGTGTCATCTTATCATTGCCCCAAAGGACCATTTAACACTACCATTTACTAAATTTCTTTCCAATCGTTAACGTTTGTTCTTCAATATCAACATTTACTTGTAAAATTGATTTTGATTATATGTTTTATTTAATGCAGACTTTGCATACTTCTTTTTGTTAACCTCTGGAAAAGACTCTCTAGACCCGTAGGCTAACAAACACTCTGGAAAAGACTCTCTAGACCCGCAGATTAACAAACACTCTGGAAAAGACTCTCTAGACCCTTAGGCTAACAAACACTCTGGAAAAGACTCTCTAGACCCGTAGACTAACAAATACTTCACTCAGAAGTAAAGAAAGCGGCAATAATATACAATTTTCGAGCATGTATGAAATAAAAACATAACAGGTAAACACATCATTTCACTAGACTGTGCTAGCTTTTAATCTTGACACGACTGGGACGACTTGTTACTGACTATTTAATCTTGACACGACTGGGACGACTTGTTACTGACTATTTAAGTTTCACTGAGACGCCTTCAGTAAATGAATTGTGGCAGCTGAGTTTGCATAAAGCTAAACTAAATAGATTTACAAACCCGTGATGGAGTGCTACGACAAAATAATATAGCATGTTTTGGAAGGAATTTACGGTAGTAAAGTGTAGTTTTCGGCATTCTAAAGGAACAGGACACTTTTGTTAAAGCCATGAGTTTTTTAAACTATGATTGGCTATAGTGTAATATGAGATTTTGGACTTTCTGGATACCTTACCAATTGTGAAATAATTGTTTTTCAAAGGTTGTATTAAACAAGTACATATAAAAGTGAAACATACACATGGCAACATCACAACAGAACATAATGGAAATAAAATAAGGAGACATTTAATACAACTTTGGTGCAAAAGTAGGTAAGACACAATATGAAATTATAAGCAATATGAAACACAAATATACGGCACACGTCAAACATACTTATGGTAGAAGATGCAAACACATAGAAAATTGAAGATTAAGACATTTTTATATCATATAACACAGTTATTACATAAACAAATAAAAGGCGTAAAACAATTAAAAACATGAAAGCGCATTTATCACGTGGCATTAACATTTATCACATGGCATAAACATTTATTACATAGTAATACACATTTAAATGAAAAGCTTAGGTATTATATTACTGTACACAATTTTTTCTTAAAATTTTGAAAGTTGATACAATATGATGCAAAAATATATTGATCAAAATGTCTTCTCGTTATTTTGAAACAAAATTTGAATATCTGGAATTATTTTGCAGATAGTAAACATCCATTCATAAATCCATCCATCGATTCTTTCAATAATTATGTTGACGATATAATAGTAATATACGACAGAAAGATACTACCACTACTACTACTACTACTAATAATAATAATAATAAGAGCAAAACAAACACCCCACACAACAACATGAACAACACAAAAGCAACTAGTACAATAGGAACTGCTACCACTACTACTACTCGACGGGGTGAACTTTAAATCCACTCACTGTACACGTATTTTATGATTAAATATAAACAAGGGAAGTCAAAGTGCCCCTTTGTACTAATCAACCGCATTAAGATCTGAGGTGCCTCAATATTTTCAGATAGCTACTGCGCGGTCTTAACAGTAATATCCTATTTTGCACAAAGGTAAAATACAGCTTGAGATTGGTAGTATTAATCGTAGTAATAGCAGCAGCCGCAATATTAATAATAATAATAATAATAATAATAATAATAATAATAACAACAACAACAACAGCAGCAACAACAACAACAACAATAATAATAGTAATAATAATAATAATAATAAAAACAGGGAATACAATTTCAGATGTAATATCTTGAAACTTGATACATTCAAATGAGTTTTATTTTCTGAATACATTCTCCAGCTAATATTCAGATCGGAATTTCGGTATATTGACTCAGATATAGGTCCAAACTGCTTATCACAGTTCATAATAATGACCTGGATCACACAGAAGCATACAGTTATCAAACGCTGCTTTTAGCCAGATGGTGTAACTCTGTCCTGTTGGGTGTAAATATTATCAAAAGGAAGCCGTTTGGTTGCCCTCTTCATAAATTGTTTGCCAGTGATGTGACGGCTGCACATTCCTCCCTGATACCAGTCAATAAGCGACGTATTTGTATCTAATTCCTTTATGATTCAACAGACATTAAGGAACCGCATTAACTACATCCCTGAAAAGCATTACTTGTCCAATTGAAAGTCGGGAATTGTAGGGTATTGTGAATATAAGCGGGGAGGGGGGGGGGGGGGGAGATGAAACGTTTCAGAGGAAATGAGGTGAACATATGTCGTGTCAAGCCATCTAACCGGCTGCTTTTTCAAGAGCTGTTCGGTGTTTTTATTTTAAAGATTGCGGCTTTCAAATTAATACAACTTGTTTGTCTATACCATCACCATCTGTTAGGAGCTGGAATAGTTCAATTCTCATATAGAGAGACTGCATTAATGTTGTTCCGGTCGTTATAGAAAATTAATTGATTAATTGAAACTCAAGCGCGTTTGTGTGTTGTTTTTTTAAAATTCACTTATACAGTAAGGCCTGAAAAAACAGTGCGGTACTTTTTCAAAAATGCATTCGATCCATATTAACGAAAAATATAACCTGATATTAAAATATAATTTATAAAAATGCATTGGATCCATATTGACGAAATATATAACCTGATATTAAAACATAATTTATACCTTATTTGATAGCAATTTATAATTTTGAATCTGTCTTCAAAAAGAAAGAAAGAAAAAATGATTAAATGTTCTCGGCAACAAAACAAGTGTTTGAAAGCAAGTGCATTTTTTCAACATAAAATGAAATCCACCAAGTTATTTTTTACTCATACTGTATCTGGTGTTATACTGTATCTGGTGCTTATCATACTGTATCTGGTGCTTATACTGTATCTGGTACTCATACTGTATCTGGTGCTTATACTGTATCTGGTACTCATACTGTATCTGGTGCTTATCATACTGTATCTGGTGCTTATACTGTATCTGGTGCTTATCATACTGTATCTGGTGCTTATACTGTATCTGGTACTCATACTGTATCTGGTGCTTATACTGTATCTGGTACTCATACTGTATCTGGTGCTTATACTGTATCTGGTACTCATACTGTATCTGGTGCTTATCATACTGTATCTGGTGCTTATACTGTATCTGGTGCTTATCATACTGTATCTGGTGCTTATACTGTATCTGGTACTCATACTGTATCTGGTGCTTATACTGTATCTGGTACTCATACTGTATCTGGTGCTTATACTGTATCTGGTACTTATACTGTATCTGGTGCTTATACTGTATCTGGTACTCATACTGTATCTGGTGCTTATACTGTATCTGGTACTCATACTGTATCTGGTGCTTATACTGTATCTGGTGCTCATACTGTATCTGTTGCTTATCATTTATGTGCTTAAATTAATTAAGTGGCCCCTATGAAGAAGCAGGGACAGAAGAAGTAAAATATCGTTATTGAATTTCATATTTATTTAAACAATAAAATAATAATTTAGTTCTAGTAAAGGTAGTTTAATTAATCTTATTGACTGGGATTTGGATATTATAATGTCTAGGATCTGGGTATGATAATGTCTAGGATCTGGGTATGATAATATCTAGGATCTAGGTATGATAATGTCTAGGATCTGGGTATGATAATGGCTAGGATCTGGGTATGATAATGTCTGTGATTTGGATATGATAATATCTGGGATCCGGGTATTATAATGTATGGAATGTGGGTATGATAATGTCTGGGATCTGAGTATAATTATATCTAAAATATAGATGAGATAATGTCTTTGATATGGGTATAATAATGCCTGGGATTTGGGTGTGATAAGTTCTGAGATCCAGTTATGATAATGTCTGCGATCCGGATATGATGTTGTCTTGGATCTGGGTATGATTATGTCTGCTATCTTTGTATGATAATGTCTTTAATCTGGGTATGATAATGGCAGCGATCTGGGATCTGAGTATGATAATGTCTGGGATCTCGGTATGATAATGTCTGCTATCTTTGTATGATAATGCATGTAATCTGTATATGACAATGGCAGCGATCTGGGATCTGTGTATGATAAGGTCTGGTATATGGGTATAATAATGTCTGGAATCTGGACACGAGAAAGCTGGATAAAAGATGAGCAAGAATAGTACTTTATACCAGGGTTTCGATTGCCTTGACTGGATAATTGAGATACCAGGATTTCGATTGCCTTGACTGGATAATTGAGATACCGGGATTTCGATTGCCTTGACTGGATAATTGAGATACCAGAATTTCGATTACATTGACTGGATAATTGAGATACCAGGATTTCGATTGCCTTGACTGGATAATTGAGAACTTAGAGTGATATAAGTAATATGTATATTGATATTCTTTCAGAGGCATCAGCTGATTGTCGGCTATTTATAAAAGCATAACTTATAATCAGAGGATGAGCAAGAGGGAGATAACATTATAATCATGCAGAGTTAGAGGGAGATAACATTATAAACATGCAGAGTTAGAGGGAGATAACATTATAAACATGCAGAGTTAGAGGGAGATAACATTATAAACAGAGTTAGAGGGAGATAACATTATAAACATGCAGAGTTAGAGGGAGATAACATTATAAACATGCAGAGTTAGAGGGAGATAACATTATAAACATGCAGAGTTAGAGGGAGATAACATTATAAACAGAGTTAGATAAAAATTGCACATTCGAAATACAAGTTATAAAGGCTAGATTGTACAATCAAACATAGAATTCACTTATTTACCCAGTTACGAATGCTTTCTTCTGCTTTTGTCAACAATTATATGATCGTTTCATGAAGCCTAATGAGTGTGTTAGTTAAGAAAGTTTTCACATATCTTTATCTACAGTTTTATAAACGTATATTTAAAACAAAACTCACGTAGAACTACACACACCCATGTAGTGTGCATGTCAGTTATATATTGAGTCAATTATGTGTAACATATGCAGTGCCTATGTATGAAAAAAATATTGGGTCAATTGTGTATAACAGATGCAGTGCGTATGTTAGTTATATATTGGATCAATTGTGTATAACAGATGCAGTGCGTATGTTAGTTATATATTGGATTAATTGTGTATAACAGATGCAGTGCGTATGTTAGTTCTATATTGGATCAATTGTGTATAACAGATGCAGTGCGTATGTTAGTTATATATTGGATTAATTGTGTATAACAGATGCAGTGCGTATGTTAGTTCTATATTGGATCAATTGTGTATAACAGATGCAGTGCGTATGTATGAAAAAAATATTGGGTCAATTGTGTATAACAGATGCAGTGGGTATGTTAGTTATATATTGGATCAATTGTGTATAACAGATGCAGTGGGTATGTTAGTTCTATATTGGATCAATTGTGTATAACAGATCCAGTGCGTATGTTAGTTCTATATTGGATCAATTGTGTATAACAGATCCAGTGCGTATGTTAGTTATATATTGGGTCAATTGTGTATAACTAATTCAATGAATGGATTCCGCACAGTATATTATTCACGATCTCCACGTCGTATTGATCTTTTCCACCTCAAAACCAACAGACGTTATCCCTCCTTCCGATTGTAAAGGCTCCACCATTCATCATCGTTTCCACTGGCACTGATTTATAATTGAATGTCCACATTGAATTTGGAAAATATCTGATTTAAATATCATTATTGTTTTTACTTTTTAGAGAAGTTTTACACATTGCATATGTTTAGACACTTTATAGACATCACATTATTCGAATAGAATCTTTGTCGTAAATAAGAAAGACTAATTTACAAAATAAAAGGATACTAGAAAATATATTTGTACAGTAACTAAGCATTAATTACGGGTAATCCAGATGTTATGTTTTTTCTCAACTTTCCTGTGTCTTGTTAAGAAATATTTGATCACATTCCTCTTATTTTATGTTACTTTAAGCATCATTTGTATCAAATTGTATACATATAGCATACCTTATTGAGATTTCTACTTAATATATGTCTTTTTAAAGCTAAAATAGTATTTTTTTCTTTTTTCTAATGCATTTATTTGAATTATTTCGCTTCGAATATATCATTCATAATGGAAGCCAATGGTCTTTCATAATTTTTGTTGTTGTTGTCGCAAATGTATATATATATATATATATATATATATATATATATATATATATATATATATAAGGGACGAATTAAAATGTTCTCTAACCTGCATGATAATATTCTTTCTCAATATATAATTTCACTCTATATTATCACGCATCCTCGTGTAGGATCCATGGACAGCATTTTCCACTTTGTCTGGTCTATATATCTATATTAATTTCTATATGCCTTGATTTCTGTCTTAGTAATCCGGAGTGACTGTGTATTAGATGAGAGTTTAATTACTGGGTCAGCATGCAAGTGTATCGTTTTCGCACGAATGTTCATATCAGCTGCTATGTTCCATCCTTTTTTTGGGATGTGTGCATGGTCGAGGGGGTATGAGGGCGGTGCATGCAGGCAAGCTGATTGGTGCTGTAACCTGCGGACCCAGGTTTGAACCTTAACTGTTATGCAGATAGTCCATATATCTTTTGATATATTTCATTTTTCTTTTATTCACCTAACTGTTTGTATCTTTTTTTCCTTCATGCACCGAACTGCTTTTGTCTGATTTTTCCTTCACGCACCGAACTGCTTTTATTTAATGTTTCCTTGACGCACCGAACTGTTTTTATCTAATTTTTAAATGATTCATATGAGCTATCTCATGCAAGTGAAATGCATATTCTTCCCACTTGGTTGTCGTTCCTAAATCGACCATTTAAATGGAATTTTCTTTCAGCATTAAGCACAATCCTTGGTAATATCCCTTCTGTTTAGTGTGCTCATAAACGTATGGATCGGACAGACATTTAGTTAAAATATTTCCCGAGAGAATATTATGTCATATAGAAGTCTATGATATCGTAACGGGTTATTGTTAGAGAGCCAAGGGCTATAAACCTCATCGTTGTGTTGGCGTCCTTTATAACGGGTTATAGTTAGAGAGCCAAGGGCTATAAACCTCATCGTTGTTATGGCGTCCTTTATAACGGGTTATAGTTAGAGAGCCAAGGGCTATAAACCTCATCGTTGTGATGGCGTCCTTTATAACGGGTTATAGTTAGAGAGCCAAGGGCTATAAACCTCATCGTTGTGATGGCGTCCTTTATAACGGGTTATAGTTAGAGAGCCAAGGGCTATAAACCTCATCGTTGTGATGGCGTCCTTTATAACGGGTTATAGTTAAGGAGCCAAGGATTATAAACTTCACTTCGTTCGTTCTTTGGATTTAGTTCGTGTGCGGCCATTCGGCCATGTACGAACAGTTAAACTTCACTGTTGTGATGACGTCTTTCATTAGACGCATAAGCATACCCTCCTTTTGTTGCTGAAGATGTCTTGATTATGGTATGGGTGAATGCCTATTCAGACCTTGTTCTATGAAGGGTCTGAACTGGGTCAGATGTCAACAAAGTACAAATGCACTGCCTAATACCATTAAATTCTTACAGCAATAAATGTATAGACTTTAGACAAGAATATTTAATGAATGGAGAGGTTGAGGTCATCAAAAGCCACAAATGTAGTGTAAAATGCTTTTCTCTCTATCGGTA